>OX276336.1:29896861-32471861 GCA_946251815.1 Dasysyrphus albostriatus | reverse complement strand
CATACATATCTACATCAAGTAGATATGTATGAACGAATAATTTCACTTTGCAGCGTTTTTCTCTCATTCGAGAATTCGAATTATCTTATTAACGACATCTCAGTTTAGCAAAAAATAAAAAAAAACAAAAAATAATAAAATAAAATTTCATTTGGACTGACACAGATTTGTATGTGCAAACCCAAAGTAATTTTACGTTTCGAAGTGTGACATCAATCTCGGAGTGAATTCGTTGTTCTTTTGGTTTTAGGGAGGGAAGAACAAATAAATTTGGTATTTTGTGTGTTCTGGATTAAGGAATTTCATAAAGGTGACTCTTCTGGTGAGTTCTTGTGAGATCTGCCAGATTAGCCAAGAAAATTGTATACACAATACATCTACATCAGCTAAATGAAACTTCTATAAGCCGGTATAAAAGCTTCAAACATAAGATCAGAAGTCATCATTACCATTTGAAGTTCGCATCTGGTGAAATGTATCTCAGAAATATCTGCGTTATTCTTTTGGCCTTTGTTGGCCCTTTGGTTTCTACTCAAACCACAAAGCCATCTTGGAGTCACGGAAGTCAAGCAGAAACTGACTGGGATAACAGGCATCATAATCATGTGCAACCCCACCATCCGACACAACAAAACCCGCAATATACATCGGAATATCCTTCAGAATACACCCCATACTACCCACCTCAATACACACCGCCATATCCAACACAGAGCAGACCTCAGAATCCGCCTCAATCTAAGCCGCCATTCACGAACCAGAATAAGCCTCAGCCATCAAAACCACAATTTCAACAGCAGCAACAAACGCATCCAGTCCATCCCAATCAAATTTTCAATCCATCCATAAAACCTACACCAACTCTTCCGACCCCAGCTTTTGACCAGTTCAACCATAGATTCCCCGATGGCAGTTACGAATTCAGGTAAAAAATTCAAAATTCTCTTCTTGGCTATCTAATCCTCTTGGTTTATCAAACATTTTGAACAGGTATGAATTGCCCGATGAAACCGTTCGTTATGAAAAAGGCTACTTCATCTACTTCCATCACAAGAAAAGCCTAGTTGTTAGAGGCTTCTATTCATACCGACTTCCTGGAAAGGGATATTTGACAGTATTTTACACTGCCGACCATTATGGATACCGGCTAGATTCATGTAAGAAGTTTTTTTTTTCAAGACTTTGTATTTTTTTAAAGTCGTTTTTTTTAAAGCGGGAATCACAAAACATCGTCCTCAACTGCCACGTTCTTTGGGTGAAAGGAGAATTTTACCAGATGAAGAGTCAGTTGATGATGCATCGAGTATAAACGAAAACAAATTGAATTGATTTAGGATTTTTTTTTAATGAGCCTTTTTTGAAATAAATTATTTTATCATTTTTAAACGAATAAATTCTTCTTTTTTATACAAACAAAATAAAATAGTCACATTTCTTTTCTCAAATGCAGCAACTAGTTTTCGCATTTTTTAAACGGAAAATAAAAAAAAATTTGTATACAAAGACATGGAAACTATGAGAGAAAAATGTTTAAAACTGTATGAAATTTATGAGTGTCAAGTTAGCAAAGCAACTTTGACGAATTGAAAAATGAATTGGTGGACAATTTGCCATTAATTAGTCCTTAATTGGTTTTGACAGTTTACAAATTGTCGTTCAACTTTTTCTATGTTTTTTTTTTTCACCTTGCACTGAAATCGGTGAAAGCGTCTTATATAGGGTGGCGCACCAATTGTGCTACAATAAGAAATTCAAATAACTTTTTTTTTAATCGATGTATTTCATTTATTTTTTTTTTATTGGTTAGAAAATTAAATTTTATTTTAAATAGTTAGTTGTTTTTAAAGATTATAGACCGCAAATGACCTCCACGCTCTCCCACCCATATGCGGCACCTGATCAAAAACTTATTCATTGCGGCCTGAAGAGTTGAAGTTGGGATCGCCTCAATTATTGTCGTTATGGACTGCTTTAATTCAGTTAAATTCCTGGGCTTCGTTTTATACACCTCTTGCTTGACATAACCCCATAAAAAGAAGTCATGGTGCAGTCAGGTCAGGTGACCTTGGGGGCCAGCGAGGAGTGGAGTTCCTAGAAATTAATTTGTTTGCGAATTTTTTGTTTAGCTCCGCCATAACTGGTCTGGCTATATGTGCAGTTGCTCCATCTTGCTGAAACCAGACGCTGTTGAATGGTATAAGTCTTCGGCGCAGTTCTGGGTAAAAAAACTCCTTCAACATCTTTAAATAACGGTCCCCATTGACAGTAACGGTTACACCGTTTTCTTCAAAGAAGTACGGCCCGACAATACACCTTGATGAAACTGCGCACCACACAGTGACTCGTTCTGGGTGCAGTTCCGTCTCATGGAGCATTTCTGGATTAGACTCATTCCATATACGGCAATTTTGCTTGTTTACATTGCCGTTAAGATCAAAATGGGCCTCATCAGACATGAACAAACAATTGATCAATGTGTTGTCTTCTTCGGACATTGATATAATTTTTTGGCAAAATTCCAGGCGAACAGGCAAATCCTGAGGGTTTAACTTGCTAGTATATGGACTTTGTACGGAAACAAGTTTAAATCTTCATGAAGTATCCGTTGTAATGACCGTCTACAAACTCCAATTTGCCCCGATAAGTTTCGGGTCGAAACGCTCGGATTGGCCTGTATTGCAGATGCTACTGCTGCGATTGTATCCTGAACCCGAACATTGGCATCTCGATGGTACGGCTTTCGTGCGATGCTTCCAGATTCGGCAAACATGTTGACAAACCTCATAATGGTCCATCTACTCGGGGGATTACCGCCAAACTCCCGCCTAAATTCCCTTTGGAAGGAAATGACGGGCTGCAAAGCATGGTACCGTTGCACTATCCAAATTCTTTTCTCCGTATCCCAAGCATCCATTTTTATAAATCTAAATAGTAACCTACAAAATAAATAAAAAAAAATAAGCCGATTACTCACACAGAAAAAAAGTTATTACGTTTTATTTTTGTAGCACAATTCGTGCGCCACCCTCTACCTGATGGCTTATGGCTTAAAAATTAATTAATTAATTAATTAATAACCAAATCAATGTGCAACGAGCACTGTTTTCTAAATTTTGTTGGGAGTTTTCCTAAAAAGTTAGCAAAGCAACTTCTACGGATTAAGAAATGGATACGTGAAACTTGTCCTTAATAATTAAGTAAACAAAAAATTCGAATTTGTTGTTCTAGGTTTTTTCTTAAAAAAATGGTAAATACTACTCGAATTTATTGATTAATGTTTTTTTCTTTAATAAGTCATAATTTGCAATTAAAACATCCTTTTTTTTTGTTGTTGTGACAGTTTTGAATTTATAGTCCAGACTTTTCTGTTCTTTGTTTGTGCTTTTTTAACTTGACATAACTCGAAAAGCGGTAAAAAATTCAAGTACTTAATCAGCCTTATTTATTAGATTTTTTAGACGGTCCACAGAGTCAAGTTATACAGTTTTTTAAAAGTCCTTAATAGTTGGAATAATGCTTTATTTAATCGAAATAAATGTTAACTTAGACAAATCTTAAAAAACCGATGCATTTGTCTAAGTAACACAACAATAGGATAACAGTTAATAAATTTAATTAATAACTTTTTAGAGTTAATAGGCTTTATAAATACAACTAAATCGTATTGATAATTTTTAAAATTTGGACTTAATCGTGCAATGTTTTCAATGTTTTTTGGGTCCATTGCTTGTTTGATATCAAGCTGGTATTAAATTTGCACGATTTTCAAACATTGTACAGGAGTAAGTCTATTCGTTATTCCTCTCCCCTAGTAGAAATTCGTACGCCCATATTCTATTACCCAATTTTTTAGTTTAAGCCTAGAATAACTTTTTTTTCATAATTTTAAATTATCTAAATATGCATTATTATTATTTTTTTTCTCCTTTTCTTTTTATCTTACCAGCTTGAACCAAGCGAATAAGTAAATATGAAATGGCAAACCAAACAGAGCATAAATCAAGAGACAGCTGTCAAAAAGATCAACTTCGAAAAAAGTATTTTGCCAGATTTAACTTTAAATGTTACTTTGATTGCGTTCAAGAAAATTACCCAAAATCGCTTCTAAATTAATAAAAATTATTCAGCCATCACAATTTTTGAAAAAGAACAGTGTCTTTGACAATCAAACAGAGGCTATAAATATTTGAACATGAAGATGAGTAAAAGGGTGAAAACTTGTAGTTTCTAAAATATTCCAGATAATTCAATGAAGTAAATTTTGTTTATTTTGTGAAAGTTGTTTTAATAGAAATATAATAAAAGGTCCGTTTTTTTTTTGCCCTGAAGTAAAATATTTTTTTTAGGCTGTTTTGTTTTTTAAAAACAGATTTAGCGCATTATGAAAATAAGTTTTTTAAATGGTTCCTTTTTGATTCTTAAATGTATGTCAAATAAAAAGAAGATAAACAAATTAGTAACGAAACGTTGTGTTTTATTTATATTCATTAAATCTTATTAAACTTTTTCTTGAAAAACTTAGGTAACATTAATAATAATTCACAGATATTTTCCTTCGTTTTAATCATACAAATAGGAGCCTCGGAACAAAAAGTCAACAACTAAACGCAGCAGTACTGAGTTTATTCAAGAAACGCACAGACATCATCTGTTTCATCCTCCGGATCATGCTAAACTTCCGAATCGATAATTTGTTGTAAAATTTTAATCCTTCGATTTCTCTCTACTTTTCCCCACAATGAGTTTTTAGAAGTTTTCTAACATATTTTTTTTTTAGCTTCTAAAAGCGGAACTCCTGAGCTGAGCTCCACGCATAATTGACCTGGAAACTCCAACGTCAGATTTGAAGCTCATCTCACCTCTTGCCATAAGCTCTTGTTATGACAAACTGTTTAGTTGGCTTAAACTTTTTAAGCCATTTATTTTTCTCTCCTTTTGCAAATCAATCGTATCTATTTGATTTAATTTAAAGAAAAATAAAACCGTTTCGAAAATTAAAATTTATTTTGTATGAAAGATAGCCGCATTTTAATTATTAGAAAAATAATAAAAAGCCTCGTTTTGATCCCAGACTCAAAATTAAAATGATAATTATCTTCTTAATTATATCGTTTTGAAACACACACTTGATGTGTGTCACACTTAATATATTGAAAAAATTGGCTTAAGCACCGTTTTGATTGCCAACTACACAACTGTCAAAATTTGTATTCAATTAGAGATAATAGTGTAATTTACATTCTTGTTTAAAGTCTTATTTAAAAGCCAACTGCCTTTCGATATTGGCCAATGTCAGAAATGCCCCATCGTCTAAAGTCCCTCATCCTACCATAACGGTTTTTTACTACTTTTTAAAATATTATAAGAAATAATTACCTTATAACGGGTGATTTTTTAGCTGGTTTGGTTTTGGCAACACTGGTTTTGACAGCTGACGTGTGCTTAGTACCTTGTGTCACTGTCAAACAGCTTCAGTTTGGTTTGCAATTTAACCATGGATCGTCTTACAAATGAACAACGCTTGCAAATTATTGAATTTTACTATCAAAATTCGTGCTCGGTTCGAAATGTTCATCGCGCGCTGCTTCCATTTTATGGTCGGCATTCTCGACCTTCTGAGCAGTCTATTCGGAAGATTGTGACCAAATTTCGCACCAAATTTACTTTGTTGGACATTAAACCACCAACACGTTTACGTACTGTGCGTAGTGAAGAAAATATTGCGGCCGTATCAGTGTGTGACAGAAGACCGCGAAATGTCGATTCGGCGCCGTTCCCAGCAGTTAGGCCTTTGTTACAGCACTACGTGGAAAATTTTGAGGAAGGATTTGGGCGTAAGGCCTTTTAAGATACAGCTGGTGCAAGAACTAAAGCCAGCCGACCTACCACAACGCCGAATTTTTGGTGAATGGGCTCTTGGAAAGCTGGCCGAGGATCCGCTTTTTTATCGAAAAATTGTGTTCAGCGATGAAGCTCATTTTTGGTTGAATGGGTACGTAAATAAGCATAATTGCCGCATTTGGAGTGAAGATCAGCCAGAAGCATTGCAACAGCTACCAATGCATCCCGAAAAAGCCACTGTTTGGTGCGGTTTATGGGCCATATTTCTTCAAAGATGATGCGAATCGCAGCGTTACTGTCAATGGTGAACGCTACCGAGCGATGATAACAAACTTTTTTTTGCCCGAAATGGAAGTTCTTGACTTGCATGATATGTGGTTTCAACAAGAAGGTGCCACATCCCACACAGCACGCGAAACAATGGCACAATTGCGAGGCGAGTTTGGTGAACAGTTAATTTCACGTTTCGGGCCGGTCAATTGGCCGCCTAGATCGTGCGATTTGACACCATTAGATTATTTTTTGTGGGGGTATGTCAAGGCTAATGTCTATAGGGACAAGCCCGCTTCGATTGGCGCACTGGAAGCCAACATCCATGCATTCATTCGTGAGATACCGGCCGATATGTGTGAAAGAGTATGCCAAAATTGGACTCAGCGGATGGGCTACCTGAGACGCAGCCGCGGTCAACATTTGCATGAAATTATCTTTAAACATTAAATTTCAAGGTTCAAACTATCGATTCAAATAAATATTTCATTCATTTTTTTGAATTTTTTGTGTTTTGTTTTTTTTAAGTTCTAAACCTCTTAAAAAATCACCCGTTAGTACCTTATCGCAAGTAAAAAGTAGTTTTTATTTTGATTTTTCTCCCTCACAGATTTAAATTATTTCTAACGAAAATATTTAAATATTTAAAAACCAGTAGGTTATTATTTAAAACAAAATGAGAAATATAAAAAAAATCGATATTTAGAAAGCAGGTTTGTATTTTTTTAATTATGGATAAAAACTTAAGATTTACATTTCATAATGCATCTTTTAAATTATTTTAAGAACTAAATGTTTTTATTTGTATTTCTTTTTTTTTACAGCTCAAACCATTTAGTTTAATGTTAATCTCATTCAATTTTTAATAATCTTACCTAGATAAGCATAAGAGCAAGTAGGTATTTGCGAACCAGCCTTGCATTTAATTTTTCATTGGATTACAGAAAAATATTTGATGACAGAATTTATTATATACAGTATTCCCCGCTTAATTGCACAGGCCATTTTGACACATTATTCGGTGAGTTATCGAGGTGGTTTAATTAACAAAAACCCGCTTAATTGCACCAGTCACTTAAAAGATAAATAGGTTCTAAATATCTTAAATATTTTCAGCATCAAATTTCACAAAAAACATAAAAAAATTAAATACGCAAAAATATTTACTTAAACATATTTTATTTAAGAAAAAAAAACAAATTTATAACATTGAAATAAAAATATCACTTTAGAATCCGAAAAGGGTAAAAGAAACTCATAATATGTCTGTTCGCGTCCCTCCCAAAACTACGAATTTCTACGTATTTAGCCCAAATTCGTTGTTTTTGGAACATACATAAACAGACCTATTAATTCTTATGATTTTTAGGTTTTGTTTGATTGTTAAGGGGTGTTTACATGGGTCAGCATGCTCGATAACATCGCTTGATGGAAACTGAACAAGTTTTCAGAATCTATTAAAAACCATACAACATTGTTGTCAAGCAGTTGTTTCTTTCGTTCAAATGATCAAACTACGAGCATGTTGTCGAGCATTCTGGACAATGTAAGCACCGCTTTAGACTTGTGAATTTTTTCCTATAAATTTTGTAAGTTTATATTTTAATTATTGTCAACAAAAATAACGGAACGCGATGCAGTGCCACCGGTTGCCAACATAGAAATATCAAATGACAAAAAGCTGATTATTGGGAGCTGTCGTATTTCTTATACCATCAGTGACCAGTCTGTCAAGTTTAGTGCTTCCTAGTTGAAACAATTTTCTAAGACTTATAATAATTTGTTGTTTAGGGCCGTTCAAATAACCGAAAATTTTACTTGCGTTTTTAGCTGTATTTTTTTAGGATCAATTAAGCGAGTAATTCAATTAAGAATTTCGAACGAAAATTTTTCAGTCAATTAAGCGGGAAAGTCAATTTAGCCAGGTGCAATTAAACGGGGAATACTGTACTTAGGTCCAATAAAATAAAACAAATTATAATTCTTGGCATATTTTTGGACTGCGGCATACTATTATGTATGACTTCTAGAAACCGGGTTGTTTTATAAGAACTAAAATCAAATAACACCCAAAAGATAGCTAGATACAAACACGGGTTAACGAGTTCGAAAAATCTGGGTTATGATCTTCGATTAATTATACTTCGAATAAAAAATTAAAGTTTGGGGCTAGTTAGAGCTGATGTGTCAAATTGTACATGAAATAGACTAGCTATGACAGTTACTTACTCGTATTTTTTTTATTTTTTAAATAAATTAAAAGATCTTCATTTTAGAAAAAAAAAAGAAAACTACTCTGGTAACACCAATCGATATGGTGGTTCTTTTGGACCAAGTTCTTAAATTTTCATCCAACATTGACTATTCAATTTTTCATGTTAAAGAGCTCACATCACAACCAGTTACGCACATAACTCGAAGAGAAACGCCCTGATTTTTCAACGCGATAAGCGTTTTGCCCTTTGGCGGCTTATAGTTAAAGGCCGGCTCATGATTTTTGGTTGCTCATGATGCCAAAATTGACGAACCTGTCAGCGAAATAAAAAGTGAATGTATACGTTAGCAACATGTTACAGATAAGGCAGCTTTTTATTATTGCCGCTGCTTCATATCGGAACAGTGTGCCAATTTTCGGCACTGTGAACCCTCATAAAAAAAGATACACATGAATGAGTAGAGTTGTAACTGCCCCCTTTTTTTTCCTGTCAAAGGGGGACTCCAGTAACCTGTCAGAACGATGTGTTACATCGGTATTTTATATGCAATTTATGTGGAGTATTTTGGGCACAATAAATTGCAATGAACAATGAACATGATTGGGGACATATGTACTCGTATGTGCATAAATATATACACCTACCTACCTGAATTTTAGGTGACTTCTTTTTCGCCAAATGCCCGAGCCGCGGGTGAACGAGTGTCATCGGTTTGTTTTTTTAATGACAAAGAACTTGAGGTGGAGCAATTTGTAAAGTAGGGTGACGGGTCGTTAAGATTTTTTGGCACTTTTTTCGTGAATAAAATGTATGTTATAGTGTCTAAGGGATTGCCCATCCAAGTGCTATATTTAGCTGACAGTTTTGAACTTTTTTTCAATCCGGAAATGTGAATCACCCGCCCTGTCAGATGGGGACACTGTATAGAACTTCAGTATAATACATATCAACCTTCCTGAACTGTAAGTGGATTGACAGATGAGATAAGCAGATGAATTTACAATCGATTTTGTTGCAGGCCCTCTCTTGATCACCTGCAAGTAAAGCTATTAAAAGCCGCTTAATTTTTTTTTTGTTTTTTTTTGTAATTCCAGTTAACCTGGCAGTTAAAGTTTATGCTTTATAAAACGATTGTACAATGAGACCGTGAGAACGTTGAAAAGCACGTGGGCTTTTAAAGAGAATCATATAAAAATTTAATTTGAAAAACTCATGAGAGGTAAATTCTGGAATGCATGTGAATACCACCAGCTCCAGCTTAAACAATTAATTTGTTTATTTAATATAGTATAATTTTAACACTTAGAATAAAAACAATTCGCATTCTTAACGCCTTATGATTATTTTAACTTAAAGATAATAATACTGCACTAAGAAAATCTCTTTCTCATATATTCTATGAAATTAAAACCCCATCAAGCTTGAGAAAAAGAATTCAGAAAAGCGTTGGATTTAGATTTATTCGGGAAAAAAACCGAGTTGAATTTTTCTTTTGGAATCGAAAAAGATGGTATTATTAAACGAGCTGAAAACCATACTTTGCACAACCTGATTTTATCTAGCCGTCATTTTGTTTTTAAGGGTGAGCCAACCACCAGGCCAAATAAACATGATGTCCGCTGGCAATACAAAAAACGACTTAAATATTTAATTTAAGTGTGTCATTATTAAATTTTACTCAATATATTTAAGTCATTTGATGTTTGGTATATCTTAGTGTATATACCATTATAAATTTAATGCCATGTTAAATTATCGTAGGTTGGCGGTAAAATCAACATTACACTTTGTTAATTTAACACTGCCTTAAATAAGTAATCCTATAAGTTCTACATGAAATTCTATTTATTATTTTAAATGACATAATGTTCAATGTCCTGTAAATCAACATTAAAATGTAATTAATTTAACATTTTGTTCAATAATGAATCAACCCTCTATCCTGTATATGTGTCATGAAACCATGCGTTTAAGGGCCGTCTCTAACGCTACTTATCGCTCGCCTCGTTTTAAATTATTTTGAAAGTATAGATATTTATTATACAAGGTGTCTGTTAATTCATCAATAATATTTTAGGTTGCTGATATTCTAAGAACAAAATAGTATGGGGAAAACTCTATCTCCCCCCCTTAACTCGTTAATATTTCATAACTAAACCATTCATTTGGTTTCTTTTATAGGAAAAGTTCTTTTCTTTTTGTTTAAAACTCAAAAACTAAAAGGCACTTAATTACATACTTTTTTGAAATTTAATTTCTCAAAAACTATAGTCTAAAAGCCAACGACATAAAAAGTCATGTCATTTGCGTAACATTGTAAGTCATATAAATAATAGCTTTTGAGGTATTGAACCAATAACCGTTTGTCTGCCTACCTAAGCACGTGTTGGACACGTGTAAAATTTGACGCAAGATCTGTAAATTACTTTATTTCAATTCCTATTGGTCGGAGGGAAAAAGTGTGGAAATAAAAAATATTCAGCTTAAAATTTTGAACAAATTTTGTCTTAAGTTCAACACTCTGTAAAAAGTCCCAAAGAAGATATAAAGTGGCAAATTTTCCAAAAATCATTCAGGTAAACAAGTATGTATGTACGTCAAGTAATGTCGGGAAACTTCGTTCCTCTCTATCTTCTTAGGGACTAACTACAAAAAGTTTGACCTAGGACAACAATTGTTCAAAATTGCAAGCTGGATATTTCCTCTGTCCACACTTTTTCCCCCTGACCAATTGGCATTGAAATAAATTAATTTACAAATCTTGCGTCAAATTTCATCCCAAGGGGGAGATTTTTTTTTTAGACTATAAGTACCCTGGGTACTAGCGCCCTTAAATATTTTTGAAAAATTACCGAACAGCCTGTACTTAAATATAAAAATGCTTTGTGATACTTGCTAAAGTTGTGGATTAGGAACCTTCTAGACACATGGAGATAAAACTCGTACTCATTTACTGGGCAAATTCGATACACACAAAACTGGTGTCAAAAATAAAATTCAAACTCATTTATAAAATTTCCTTCAATTTATTGAGTGTTTTCGTGATGCGTTTCGAGAATCGAACCATTTTTATTTTGGTTAAAAAATTTGCACGATTTGCAAAAGTTGTTTTAAGTTTATTTATTATGAAATGGCAAACCGAACTGAGCATAAATCAAGTGACAGCTGTCAAAAAGACCAACTCCGAAAAAAGTATTGCCAGATTTATAACCACACGTCAAAATAACAACTATTATTTTAAAAAAATTATGTTTATGAAGTTTTTATATTATTTCATTTTCATTTATTTAACACAAATGGTTTGTATACCTACAGTAAGATAACATCTTTTATAGAAAGTTTTGTAAAAATTAATATGTTCTATAAAAATAATTCATTTTTGACAAGGGCACATGGTCCACTTACGTAAAAGAAATGATTGATTAATTGTAAGTTAAATATTATGAAAATTTTCTTCAGAATAGTTCATACATATCGTAAAATTAAAAATAATCAATGAGAGATCAACGAAATAATCTTTTTGAGAAATTTATAGCATGCAAATAATTTTTTTGTGTGACGTTTTTGTTTACTTTTAAAAATTATTTCTGAAAAATCTTATGTAGTTTTTACAGATATAAGACTAATTTATTCGAAGAAAATAAGCATTTTTCTGTTACACAAAATAAAATATTTCTTATTTTTATTTATTGTTTGTGTCATTTGAATTCATGTCAAAATCGTTTAACCTCGATGAAAATGGTACGAGAAAATGGTCTCATTTAAACGACCATGTACCCAGGCACTAACAATAGAATCGTATTATGTACATAAAATAAGATCTTATGAGTTTATAGGGTCCTAAAGGGTGGCATGCGAGACATTTCCTCTCTCCTTTCTGACTGTTGAAAATTCCAGGCTCAAACATATTTTAAAGCCTTACCTATGGATTTTTGACATTAAATACATACAGGTCTTATTGCGTTAGAGCTCTTGATTTGCCCCTTTCTGGTTGATTGAGCCCTTTCCCCTCTTTAAACTCATAAAAATCGTGTGGACGTCTGCAAGTGTTAATTGTAAATTAATTAAAAAAAAAACAAACAAAAATATTTGTAAGCTCGAAATATTGATAATTCAATAATTAATCAAAGCTTTAGAAACTATAAAATGCAGTCATTATTTTTCATAAAACCATTTTTTCACAATAAATCTTGAAGTGCCTGAAAATAGCCGTTTATTTCACTCAATTTTTGAAATACTTTCAGACCCGCCCTTTACTCTGAATCTTTTAATGGCATGGAATATCTAACATACACTAAAATTTCATCAAATTTGACCGGCAAATTTGTTTTCATACATTTATTGCGGGGTTCTATATAAATATAAAATATTTAAGTCATAATAAAATGGGAGGTAATGGAGTAAACTTTTATACTATTTTTAAGTAACGGTTTTTTAGGTAACGTTTTTCTAACATTTGTATGGAAGATATTATTTATATGTATTTGATTAAAAGTAAAAAATATTTTCATAAATTATTCTACAGATTGTTAAATAGCCCTTAGATAGGTAAAATGAGATTTTAAGAGGTCGACCATATAGTTTACGAAGCATAAAGTTTTAAAAAAAAATTATTTACCAGTACACAATACCTACTATTAATACCTTTTATTATATTCAGTCATACTGTTAAGAAGGAAATCAAAAAAATGGTTCCTTGAAAGATACCATTAATAACCATTTTTTGAAGAATGGTTTTCCAGCAAAAAGTATCATTTACTTCAAGTGAATTTTCTAAGAACGACTCCAAAATTTTTCTTAAAAAAATCAATAAATTTCCTTAGGTAAAAGTTACCTTTGGGATAGGAAACCATTGTTCAAAAAATAGTCATTTTAATGGTACTTCCCAACAAAACCATTTGATTTTATTAAGTTTTTTCTATACAGAAATTCTACGAAATGTAGATAAGTAGTATTTTTCCCCACCCTGTATTGAAACTTGAAATTCGACACCACTCAGAAAATGACAGTTAAGTTATAAAATATTTCAAATGAAGCAAAAATATATTTTTCTTTTAACTTGATAATGTAAACAGTGATAGGCAGTTTAAAAAGAACTTGATTAAAATAGAAATTACCGTATTTTGTTTCAAAATTGATTTAGGTACTTACGTTCTTCCCTTCTGTGAAAGAACGAACAGCAAAAAATCATATATTTTCGGATGGTACTTTGACCGAAACTCATAAAAATCAACACAAACTCACATCAAAGGAACTATGTAATTAAATTAAATAAAATGCACAACTGGATCGCACGTACTTGCTCTTATGTTCAAGTTGCTTGGAATTAAGAACCCTTAAAATATGAAATTAAATATAAAAAAATATAAAAACATACAAAAAGGATTTAAATCGTTCTTTTAATTCTGTGGTGTTTGGGAGAAACATGATAACTGCATTTTAAAATTAGCTTCTTTACGCCCACTTAAAATCGAGCTAGAGCCTAAATGAGTTTACCGATTTTCTTCAAATTTGAAACACTTATGCAAAAAGTCTTTAAAAGATTTTGTTCTAAATTTGAAGAAAATAAGTTCATCCGTTAGGGCTCTAGCTCGATTTAAAGTGGACGTAAAGAAGCAAAAAATTTTAAAATGCAGTTATCATGTTTCTACCAAACACCACAGAATTATATAAGCAACTAGTTAAAAACTTAGAGCTAAAAAACAAGTATGCAATTTGATTACTTGGAAAAATATGAATATATTCAAAAAAAAAAATTAAAACGTTGCAGCGGTTTTCTTAAAAATTATTTTTTTATATCTAAAATTTTAATAACATTTAAAAAAAAAAGTTTTGCTATGCCAATTTTTAGTGTGTGTTAAAATACATTTTCAGACATAGTTTGAAAAAAATTCATCAACTCAGTTTTGAAATATTGAATTTAATTTAAAAATACAAAATTTATATTTTCAAAATTTTGATATACCAGTGCTATTAACATTTTAAGAGACCTCTTAAAAATTTTTGATTGAATTCGTTTGAGCCGTAAATGAGAAAATCGAAAATTAAAAAAAAAACTTTATATGGCAGGTAACGTTAATAACGGTTTTCAGTAATTTTTTTTCTTATCAAAAAGTACAGTACAGTACAGCAATTAGCAGATTTTTTTCATCTAAATCTTTAGAGCTGTTTTTGAGATAAGTAAGCTTTTCATTTATAGCTGTAGGTTAAGCACCGTTATTTTTGGTGCTAAAAAAATGAAATTTTTCCTCTGGAGAGTTACAAAAAAGTTAAATTCAAATTTTGAATAAAATGTCTTCAGTGGCTTAGGCTCGATATACAGACAGACAGACAGAATTTTGCCACCCACTTTTTTTGTGTTCTCTATTTTCGTTATATCATGTTTGATTGTTATCTCAAAATTTTTTTTTGCACGAATCCAAAAATTACCCTATAGTACGTACATATATCGCAAATAAAAATCTCCACAAAATTTTAGTTTAAAATATTTGCTTTATCACTTTTGTTTTAGCCTCTAGCAGTAAACATAAATGTATCTGGGTAGCAGTACCCAACTAACAATTTAACTTGTATAAGGTTCTATAAAGGCTATTTTCAGACTGCTATAGAAATAGTAAAAGGCCTTATGCAAGTCATTTTGGTGCATTTACGCAAGCTAATTAACTGCCATAAGACTTTTGTTTATAGGTCTTATAGCAGCATATAGCTTTTCATGAACTGCTATTAGCTTGGCTGAATAAGCTATAGCTTGCCTTGGATGTTTATATAAGGTCTTACAAAAATTTATTTCACATAAGCAATCCATCGAGAGAAAAAAAAAATGTTTAGCAAAGCTGATTCTAAAATAAAAAAAATATTTTCTTATCGGGTTTTTATTTTATTTTACTCATACTTTTTGTTGCATTTTATTTTATTGTATTTTTTTGTGCGCATATAATATCTGTTCTTTGTTCTTCCAAACTTCTTGAATGTTCTCTGGCTGTTTTAAGAATTGTTTTTCTGTTTTTTCTCATTTGTCTTTGGTAGGTTCCAGATCTTTTAAATTTTTGCCATGAGTTATTCATTTTTAAGTTTTGCTTAAATGTTAAATGTTACTGTAAGCACTCCTTTTCTGTTTTACCATGTTCAATGGGTACTTACCGTTCTTATTCATTTTAATCTGATGTTTTTGTAAGCACAATATTTTATAAGACACACTTGTTGATCTTCGCTGATTATTTTAATTTGTATAAAGCCTTTACAAACAAGCCTTACACAAGTTGTTTGCAATGACTTGTCCTGCAGAGCATTTTAGCAGCTACTTTTTTAAACATTTTCAGTAAATAACTTTGGAAGGCCATATACAAGCCATTTATAACTTATATTTACAAGCCTTGTATAGAGCTTGTTTAACTCCTATTTTAAGGCCTTATAGCAGCTATTTGTTTAAATTTTAGGTGGACAATTCTTGGCTTTCTCAAGATTGCATTATACAAGCTCTATACAAGCTATTACTTGCCAAATTAGAAAAATTTTACCTTATATAGGCTAAATTGTTAGTTGGGTAGTGTAGCTGGATGAACTAGGGACCTGGGGCAAAAATTAAAATGGGGACCCGTAAGAGTGCCCCGAAACCAGTCACTTATTAATTTTTGTTTGTCTATATAAAACTGATTTTTTCACCTTCATCAGATACTTTGTTATATAAAACTTTATATTGTTACTAATTGGTCACTTGTAGGGCCATGGACTGCCGCCCCAATATGCTCTAAGGTAGCTACGCCACTACGCAGTGATATTAATAAAATTAAACTATTCACTGCTTCAAACAAGTGTCAGTTAGTACACTGATAGAGAAAAAATCCATTTTAGATCTTATAGCTTTCACTATACTCGCTAACGTCAAGTTTACTGTAATATATCACTGGAAGCAATATTTATCAGCTATTACTAGATGTATGGCAACACCGTATGTGTCAAATAACCAATTTGCTGATGGATTTTTTTAATGTATGCTTTTAAAAGTCAACGATTCTATATCAAAGGTATCCAGTCATGTGTATGTAAAGAAATTATCCACAACTTAATTTGGAATAAAATGACAGTTTTGGTGTTCCTTTTATTAATATTAATTATTTACATTTAGCCCCAAAGATTCAAATGGTTCTACATTCTACATCTACAAAAATCTATTTCTTCTCTCATGGTAATATTCAGAAATTCAAAACTACAGCACATCGTTATCTCCCATTACTTTCCTACCTGCTTGCATGTGTCCCTAACTGGCTCACACAGTGATATAGTTGTAAAGGGTTTTTAGAACCACTTGCAAAATAAAGTTATTAAAGAAAACAAATTGTTTCCTTTAAAATGAAAAGCTTGAAGAATTAAAGATCAAACTGAAATTCATTAAAAAATACATTTTGCTGACCAACAAACTGTTTATGCATTTAACTTCCATACTGAAATACAAAAATAAATAAAAATCAACGAAATTGAAGTTCCTATATCTCCCAAATCATCATTCAAATTAATTTAAATACATAGCTTCGGTACACCTCTCATAAAAGGTCAAGAATAGATTGCTGGCGCTCTGTGCCAAGCCCAACCGCGTTCATTCATCATTCAACAGATACATTTATCGCCCTTCCATCTCGAGGAAAAAAAAAAAAACCAAACCGAGTCGAGTGCGGGTTTGGTCAATAAAATTCGCATATGCCCGTGCGAAACCTTTGGGTTCTCGCAATCTCAAGAGTACCACTTACCACAGTCGGGAATTTATATAAAAACCATCGCACGGTACAAAGAACTTGTACAATACCATCGGCAACTTCAACCGGGAATAACGTCTTCAACTTGATAATAAGAAAAGAATGGATAAAAGGATTTGTTTTATTTTGCTCTGTTTCGGACTGAGTGTCGCAGCACGTTCGACCTCGACGCCGCCGCCGCTGCCGCTGCCGACGACGACGAGACCCACAATTAACCCTTATAGACCGGCTGCAGCCGCTCAGACAAATCCTGATCGACGAGATTACACCAATCAACCGAGGATAATTGAGCAATTCAACCATAGGAATCCTGACGGCAGTTATGAGTTCAGGTGAGATAATCAGGTGTTAAGAGTGTAAATGGGATCGCATCGCAACATCACGGATATGCGTGTCGTTCTTTATTTTTGCAGGTACGAGTTGAGTGATGGCAATACACGCTATGAACGTGGATACTTCTTGAATCGCAACAACTCACCGAGCCTGGTTGTTACCGGTTACTATGCCTATCGTTTGGATGATGGGAGGTACACGACTGTATTTTATAATGCAGATCACAATGGTTACCGACAACAAGCTTGTAAGATCTCCTTATTTTAAATTGATGTCTGTGCGATGTTTTATTAATTAAAAAATTTGTCTCGTTTTTTTTTTTTTTTTTAAATTTAGCAACGAACTCAAAAGGATGGCCAGACCTCCCAAGGACCATCGATATTCAAGACGAAAAATTAGTGCAAAGTATTGTGAGTACATCATCTGCTCAAAGGACGAGTTGGGGTAAAGGAAATTTAGTTAACCAATAGAAAGGAGAAATTAGATGTTGAGAAGAGTGAATATGTGAAAGCCATTTAGTTTGAGAATATTTTATGAATTGTGCCAAATTCTTGTGTTAAACTGTAAATTACTGTGAAAAATAATAAAAAATAATGTAGTGAATTTAAAATTTCATTGAAGTTATGTTTTTTCATAGTTGAGCCTTTGTTTGGATATTTATGAATCATAATTCTGAGCACAAATAAAACTGCCCGTTTTTTGGTCCATATGTATAATACATATATGTATATAGTAAACAAAATATAGAGTTCTTTTTAGGTCCAGAATTCCTGGGATGCCTCTTCACAAGGCATGACTCTTATGTTTATGAGATCTGTTATGTATGAATATTGTATAATTGATAACGTGAATTAATGTTTATTTTCATAAATATTGTTTTAACCGGGAAGAATTTCAAGTGCAAAGTTGTATGTAACAAAGTTGTGTTTTATTTGTGCCTACATATTTTATTTTTGACCATCAGTTTATGCACCTTTTGCACGTGAATAAACATTATTCCTATCACAAAAGTTTAAGACTGCAAAATATTCAACTTTTAGGTGTAAAGATGTTTTTGAAGATTTATTTTTTCTATAAATTTGCCCGATATGGGAATTTTTTTGTTTTCAAACTGATGACGACTTGATAATTTTTGAGTGTGCTTTTGTTGGAACCGCTCTTTTTGCGATTTTATATAAAGGTAGATAAAAAGTTCATTAGAGGTGTCGGAATTTTTTTATATTCAAAACTTGAAAGAAGTAATTTTTGTTCTGAGACATTTTCCAAAATTGAATTTTGAGACCCCGTGACTGATTTTAGGTGAAAAATTACAATTCAAAGAAGTGGCCAGGAAAACCATTTAAATTTTCGTCGATATTTGCTCAAAGTTACTTTATTTTTTGCTTTTGTAACCTGCTGCTAAGAAAATAATTTACAAAAATGCTCAAAAAAATTTAATTTTTACTTTAAATCTTTATAAAAGTCCCCAAAAAATCTATTGATTTTCTAGCCTTTTTCTATGATTTTTTCTTAATGGATTGCTCGAATTGGCCCAATAATATTACACAGCGAAGATTGATATACAGACAATACAAATGGGTAAACATAATTAGTACCTATGTAATTATGACAACATATCGACGCAAATTTTAATGGTTTTTCTGACCACTTTTTCGGATTATGGTTTTTTTTACCTTAAAACGGCCGCTCGGTCTCAAAATTCAATTGTGGAAAATGTCCCAAAACAAAAATTACTTCTTTCTAAATCCCTTAAAATATCCACGATATCCATTTAGAGTATAATAAAATACACGACTAGATCGTAGGAACTCGCTCTTATGTTCAAGTTGCTTGGAATTAAGAACTTTTGAAATATGAAAGTAATTATAAAAAAAATATAAAAATACATAAAAAAGTATTTAAGTCGTTCTTTTGACTGTATAAACAAGTAGTAAAATTACAAAGAGCTCAAAAACAAGTATGCCATTCGATTACTTGAAAAAAAGGGAATATATGCAAAAAAAAAAAAATGTTTAGATCATTGGTTTTCTTAAAAATTAATTTTGTATATAAAAAGTTAGTTACATTTTTCCAAAAAAATTTGTTACGTCAATTTTGAGTATTTATTAATATGCATTAATTAACTAAGTTTCAAAAATAATTCATCAACCCGTTTTTGAAATATTGAATTTTCAAAAAAAAAATATTTTTTTTTTTATCCAAAATTTACTTATTTCAAAATTTTGATATGCAATATTATTAACATTTGATAGGAGCCCTAGCACAAAAATTTTGATAAAAATCGTATAAGCCGTTAATGAGAAAGTCGAAACTCAAGAAGACCGTTATATGGCAGGTACCGTTAACAACGGTTTTTGGTAATTTTTTTACCATAATCCACTGATTTTTTTTTATCAAAATCGTTGGAGCCATTCTTGACTTAAATAAGCTTTTCCTTAACGGTTGTATGGCAAGTACCATTATCTTCGGAGCTAAAAAAATTTCAATTTCCCCTTTGGACGTTAAAAAAAAACCTAAGTTCAAAATTTGAAGAAAATCGCTTCTGTGGTTTAGGCTGTAAATCGAGGTACAGACAGACAGACAGAATTGTGCCACCCACTTTTTTTGAGTTCTCTATCATCGTAAATGTCATGTTTGATTGTTATCACGAAATTTTTTTTGAGAGTATTCAAATTAAGAAACAGTATTTTTGACTTTTGACCAAGTTCTTAAAATAATTATAACTTTTGAATTTTAGTACAAAAAATTTAATATTTTCTGGTAAAAGGCACACAATATACTCATATTCTCTGAAACACTTTCTTATTAAATTTACCGTTTAAAAGCTATATCCGAACATCCATTACGTTGGTCTATATATAGGTACCTTTCAGTTTTCAGCCTTATCCGAATATTGCCTGGACAATGAAATAAGAATTATTACTTTATAATTTTTTTTAAGATCAATTTCTTATACAATTTCAAAATAAAATTCAAAACTGGTTCAATAGCTAAGACCACTTCCTTGAGCGTTTGAGGTGGAAAAAAAGAACGCCATCTTAATTCTTTATTGAATATTGAATATAATTTTATGGAAAATAAATTTTAAATCGCTGACTCTATTTTATTAAATATTAAACTCTTAAAACATTTGTAAGGAACACTTTATGTGCATATAAAAATAAAATTTAAAAAAAAATTCTTATTGAATTTTTAAGCAAAACTAAAAACTGTTTTTAAGAATTAAATTTTTTTTTTTTTTTGACATGCAATCATTTTTATAATTTTTTGTTTGACATTTATTTATAAAATGAGAAAATTCAAAATTATAAAAAAACGTTTTATCAGTACCTACTATTAATAGTTGATATATATAATTTTGTATAATTTTTGGTAGTATATCGCACTAATTTTAGCATATACAAAAGCTTTTTAAAAATTTTAGGAACCATTTTTAAGAAATAAAATATTTTCCTCCACGGTTTTTTAACATTTGTAGGGAAGGTACCGTTATTTCTTATAAGACTAATTTTTTTTAAATACCCTAGATGGTGTAAAAAAAACTCCTAATACCTAGTTTTACAAAAATTGACCATGTAGTTTGCAAAATATTTGATTTTCAAAAAAGGGGGAAATTTCGGTAAGAAAAACATATCATTATTCAGAAGAAAATTAAATTTGGTGGCGCAACAGCTCGTGGAGAACCAAAACCTAGTGACTTGCAACCCTAAACTATTCCCTTGTGCGTATTGTTTGGCAGGAATGGAGATGACAGGAGCCTACATTTTTTTTGCGAGTCTGAACGGCTAGAATTCTATACAGACAGACAGGAATATTGTGTCGATTTTTATTTGTTCAGATCCAAAACTTATCGCTGTAGTCAGTACCTGCAAGCCTTCATATACTTTTATCAAAGCCAAACGAATGCAAACAATAGGCTCTTATAGAAAGACACCTTGAAAACACCATGAAAATTATCGTATTTTTCAAAGTTCTTAAGTAAAACAGATTAAAACAGTACCGGAAGAGCAGTTCACAGCTAGCCAGGGACGACAAATAGTACCTCTCTTGCCAGCAACTCACGTAAATAAATAAATAAATTTGGCGGCGCAATATTTTGTGGAAACCCAGGGCCTAGTGACTTACAACTCTCAATCTCAACCATTCTTCTGTGCTTCTTGTTGGCACGAATAGAGGGACCTATAATTTTTTGGCCGAGTGTAAATGGCTAGATAAGTAGCTTTTTTTTTATAACAAGTATACTCTTCGAGGATTTGTCAGTTGCAAGAGGCAGTATCTCTGGTAATTGCTGGGAATCGAACCCAGACTTTCGGTATGATAGTCCAATAGTCCAACGCACAATAATTCTGCCACAAATTACTGCCAACTTACGTACGCCTCTGCTTAATTTTAACAGAATAAAACTTTCTTCAGTTGTGTCTCGTCTCGACATTTTTTGTCAAAAGTGAAAAATGGTACAGCTATTCTTTAAAGCTTAATCTTTCGTGTAAGGTACAACATTATCTGCGGTGAGTTATTTGAATTCATAATTTCCATGTAAACTACTGATTTTTTTTATTCAAATTTACACACAAAATCAGAGTTTATAAAAATGTATATTCAGCTCAGTAATCCCAAATTGATAAACATAAAACAAGAAGTTGAGTATTAAAAATAGAACTCAACAAGCGTTAAGCTATAAATCATTAAATCTATTTTATATCACATTAGTTCCACTTTGAAGCTAACAAGGTACCTATACGGTTCAGTCTATAAACCCCTAATTTATTATTCCGTTTGTATTTCAGATCTATAAGTTAAGCGTCTTCTGCTACTGCGATGCTAACTGATGTTGTTTTCTCATCATACATAAGCCTAAGTCAATTGGCCATCAGTGTGTATACCTAAAACGTACAACGTGACAGACTTTTATCATCAAAATAGATAATATGATATTCAAATTAAGTTATAAAGTTTAGATTTATTATCTTATACCCAGTTGCCGGTGTTATCACAGCTAGAATAGAGTGAGTCATTTTTTGATTTATACAACTTAAATTATTATTATGTGTTTAAGATTGAGTTTCGAAGTGCGTGGGAAACTTTGGCAGGTACTTATAAGTTGGCAGGTATGTATACGAGTACCTTCATACCTTTATCCATACATTACAATAATAATATTAAATGATTTACGTTTTTTTTTGGTGTACCCTTTAATAAATGCAGATAAAAATCAAATTAAATCTACGTTCGGTCGAATGTTCTTGCTATTATGGCTCAAAGTTATTAGGTAAATGAATAATACAATTAATACATCGATCTTGAGTTTAGAGCCTTAAAGTCACTTAAGACAGTAAAAGAAGTCTTGTCATCTGACATTGTAGTCCGGGAGGCTATCTTCGTACTTATATTACCTATCTCATTGAATCCACTTAAAAAGAGGATTCCAACCAATAGCCATAGTCCAAAAATTTACAAAACTACTGGTTGGAGAAGATGTATCTGGAGAGGCAATGGTGAGAAAGTACACTTTTAAGGTTGCATTTTTGCTAAGTTAACCTGAATTGTAATCAGCAACTTTTATAAATGGGCTATCAAACGAAAGCTTTAAGACTGTCCTCTTCATCAACACGATACCAATGGTCGGACAGATTTTGTTGGTTGTTGCTAAGAGTCCGACAATTTTATTTTTCTATATAAAAAATTAAGGTTTTGTCATCTTTGATAAAAATGAATAAAAGAAGTTGTAAACTATAAAGGCCACTTTCTTAGCAATAATGTTTTTATTATAAATGGAAGGACTACTTCCAACATAAGAAAACAGTCTATCCGATTAGTATTGTGTGGAAGACTGTCTTAGCAATATTGGCAATTTAACATGGTTATGTTTAAATTTATGTTTCAGTTTATGAGTGATTTCTCTCACACATTTTTGAAACTCAAAATGAGGGGATCTGTCATGGTGCCACAAAATTTCTAGCAGCCATTTTACAAAATCATATTGTCTAATAAAAATGGTTTCACTAATTATTTTTAATTCTATACATTTTTTAAGTAGGGCCCATCTTCGAATGAAAAACCATTTTTAAAAATTAAAAAAAAAATGTATATACCCCAAATCGAATTTTTTGAATCTTGGTACCTGGCGGTTTTTTGACACTGTAAAGAATAATAAAAAAATAAATGTAATATATTAGGGTAGTCCTTATATTAGACATAGTCTTCGATAGCCCTCATTTCCCTTATTTTTTCAGATTCTTATTTACCCCCCTGGTCTCCCTATTTTCACTTTAAGACACTAGTTATGGGGTATGGATTATTCTTATAACACGCGAAAATAAATCAGAATGTATAGATTAAATTTAGACGAGAAAAAAAGTAATTTTCCCCCGTTCAGAAAGGAGGGGTAATTTTCTAAAAATTTGTCTTAAAACAGAAAGCAATTATTTAAAAAAACGGGAACACTTCCACGCCATTGCTTTTTTTTTAAGCCACAATTCTATTCTACTCGTATAATATGTTTTTATTTTAAATTGTTTCTGAAGAAATAATTTTAATCTTAAAAAACTATATAATTTTTAATTTTAATTTGTAAGTTTAAGAGTTATTTTTTCAAAAACTATTTGAAATAAAAACTTTATTTAGAAAGCATATTATAGAAAACAATCGTAGCTTTAAAAACAGCTAAGGTGTGGCATTATGTTCCCGTTTTTCAAAATATTTTTTTCTGCTTTGAGCCAAATTTTGAGAAAATTACCGCTCCTGCCTAAAGGGGGAAAATAGGCCCCCCTTCCTATACTATTTTTTTCTCGTCTAAATCTAATCTATATCTTCAGATTGTTTTTTTTCGCGTCTTATTAGAATCACCCTAACCCCATAATAAGTACCTTAAAGTGAAAATAGGGAGACCAAGGGGGTGAAAAAAAAATCTGAAAAGATTAGGAAAAATTTGTTTTTCTTTGTAGAGCCATTTAATGCATATTCATCCCGGAATTTAAAAAAAAAAACGATATAAGGACCACCCTAATATATATTTTACTTTTATGAATAAAATAAAAGGACCATCCTTGGCTCTTACGATTTTAATGAAATTTTTAAATATGGCAAAAAATTAGTGCATTCTAAACCTTAAATATTAGGAGCACTATTGTATATTGTTACACTATAACCAACATAACAAATACTATTTGCCTGTCATAAAATAGTATTTTTGATTAAGATTTTTCGGGTTACGAACGAATGACCGACAAGTAAAATCTAGACTGGTTAAAATGTCGATTTTTATCGACTTTTGTGCTTGTCAAAATACCGAATCTATTTTACGTCTTCATTGTGAAGTCTCGACTTGAAAAAAAGTCAACTAGCTAGCTACCCTTAAATAAGTCGAGAAAAATGTCGGTTTTTATCGACTTGGCGTTATACTTTCCCAAACAAAATTTAAATTTTTAACTTTAAGATCCACCAAGATATGCATACTTTTCTGATGGGTGTTAATTTGCTGAATTCGAATCTGGCCTCAAAATTGATTTAGGACGTCACGTTTTTGAGATATTCACATCCTAAAGTTTTGAAGAAAAATAGGCTTTTGATGCAAATTTGCCGTTATATTATTTCAAGTTTATGCAAGTTATGCATTCTTAAAAAAAATTGAACTCGATGACAAACAGTAGGTTTCAGAATTCTGTCTATTCGGTTACAGCCTAAGCGGCTAGATCGATTTTCTTAAAACTTGGAACATGGTGGTTTTTGGAGATTATGCCCAAACATTTTTTTTCTTTTTTCATAACCTTAAATAAATGTACCTGCCATACAATTTCTTAATAGTTTTCCAAAAAATTTTCTCAAAACAACTACCTTTGGATGGAAATCCATTTCTCTAAAAAAAAATGGTTATTAATGGTACTTCCCAAAGAACTGTATTTTATTTTCGATTTTCTTGAAAATGATAATTCTGATTTCAATACATTTAGGGCCAGTTTCAAGTCTTGGATAGCCTATTCGGAACTTTTTTGGCAAATTAATTTAAACGTTTGGTTTCTAATGTCTCGGATAGTGATATCCGGCTAATAAAGTCTCGGATAGCATATCCACCGGTTCAAGTGGCTGTTAAATATTTTATCCAGAAGATGTCTAGCTGCTATGAGTTTCCATCGTAATATTTTGAATTTCGCTTGGAATTCATCCGTCGTGGTTCATACTGAGTGACATTTTATATTAAAACGATAAGGATTTTTTGTTTTGACACCAAAATTTAATTTTCAGTATGTTTTTGATATTTAATGTGGTTCTCAAACTGTAAATTTATGCACCGGTTAGTTTATCGGAGACTTTGATGATGAAACAGAAATAAAATAACAGCCACTTTTATCTGTCGGATATCGTTATGTGTCGGATATCTATCCGAAACTTTAACCGCAACATTTGAAACTGGCCCTGAGCTTACAAAATTCTAAGCAATATAAAAATTTTGTTACCAAAAATTTTAAAATAGGTGATGTTATTGAATTAAAAAAAAAAAGTTTAAATTTTTTTTTGGAAAATCAAATTTTTTGCACACTATACATGGTGTATTCTTACAAAAATCGGTATTTCAGGATTTTTATTGCTCTCTTGAAAAAAATTTACTTACTTAAAGGTACCTACCTTCCATACAAAAAATGTTAAAAACGGTTAGGAATAATTTTTATTCTTGAAAAAAAATTTTAAAATTTAGATACGAGTATACATAGCAACTATTAATGGTACTTTCCCATAGAACGTTTTTTTAATTTTTAATTTTCTCATTATCGGCTGAACAGATTTAGATCAAGTTTCTTAAATGCAAATCAGAAATAATAATTTTGCGTATTCAAATTTTCAAAAAATAAGTTTTTTGAATTTTTAAGAAAAGTTTAAATTTTTGTTTGAAAATTCGATAGATTTGATAATTTTTTTTTGAAATTTTATTGTTGTATACGCATATAAATAAATGTATGATGTTTGTATGCCAAATATTTTAATAAAAAAATATATATTTAGAATTTTATATTTAAAAAATTATTTTTTAACAATACGCCTCCAACGATTTTAGTTTTTTTTTCAATACGATCATATATTCAATCAAGAATTAAAATGTCGTTCTTTTTTCAGCTCAATTTCTAAGAGAAACTGTTTTAGCTAATTTTAATACTGTACTTCATGCTCTTAAACATTTTTGTCTGAATATTTCCAGGTACTTACATATAATTTTCATAGCCCTCAACCCTTAAAAACATTCAAATGAACTTTAAAAATTCATTAAAAAATTCTTTAACTGGTCAATTACTGAACATAGTTGACATTTTTTCACTATCCAGAAATCTTTCGGATGGTATACATTTTTTGCAAATTTCCCAAAAATTACGGGCCAAAAATCGTACGTGACCTTGAGAAACTTTGAGCCTTGATTACAAGTTATTTAAAGCTGACCGATTTCTAAGGCTAGTTGACCTTTTATGTCCTATTAGCTGTGTCATTTTTTAGTTTAATGAGTTGCCGTTTTATTTTTAAAACTTTTTAAATTTAATATTAAACATATTTTCAACTATAAACGAAGCAATACGATTTATACGTAAAACTTTGCTAAAAATAATAAAAACAAAGTTCGCTTCGATGAAATTCTCAATTAATTACCCCTCCCGTCGCGTCGTGCATCGGTCGTGAGAAGAATTTGAAACAAAATTGCAAGTTTAAATCAGAATCATAAAATTTCAACTGCAAGAGTGCTTTTGAAATTAAATGAAATAACCTAACTTTTAAATAAACACACTTTAAACAATATGTATTTCTCTTGAAAATCATAAAACTCCAACAATTCTCTCTCGAAATGGGTATTTTTTTTTTGCTCGATTTTTGGAAACTTTCAACACCATGACATACCTACAGAGTTTACTAAATTACTAACGTGTGCAACAATTTTCAATTTGCTATTTTAAAAATTAATTTCCCAACACACAGGGTATGCCAATTTATAAATATCACACATACCGGCATATACCTACATAGTTTAAGAAATTCTCAACCTGCAAGTGCACTTAAACGGAAATTTTCCATTGATAAAGTTCACAAAACTTTTTCCCAATTAATGAATCGGTTACACAGCTGCACCTTGCTTTGATACGTAGGAGCAAACTAAAGGACTTCCGAAAATAAAATGTTCTGGTATAGCTATACCTATGTATCTATGTAGTGAGTGCTTGCCAATCATCATACCCCTTCCTTAAAATGCCATTGAATAAAACAACAAGGATTGGATGTATTTTATTTTGATTGAATCTCTGGAAAAAAGTTTAGCAAACCATTTGGGCTCTTTGTTTCATACAAGTGCTATGTGGTGCAACAGTTGTCGTCAGCTCTTTCATACGTTCAAGGTGCTAAACCCTATTAAAATATACTCGGCAATAATTGGGATTGGGTTGGGTTTGTATTGATTTGTTCGGTTTTCAAGCAATTGAAGCGTTTCCTGGTGATACAAATAATTTAAAAGGCTTGACTAAAAGTTTTCAGTACATAGGCTGCCGGCCTGTAGAATGAAAAACTGAAGAACCACAACCAAAAATTGATGGTGCGAGTTATGTGGCCTCAGACCAGTGGTTGATTTTGTAGCCAATATTTTTCAGATCAAAAAAACTGAATCCTTTTAGGCTAGCAACGCATCTGAACGGATGCAGCTGATTCCGGATTCTGTATTTCTCCAATTTGCATCGCAATAAAACAAAAACCACAACATAATTTGAGGATGGTTTTTTTTTTATTAAAGGATTTAGTGGTGGGGAATGATTGAAAATGGTTGTGGTTGACAACTCTCATCAGAGCGGTTTTAATCTGGTCAAACAAAGTCGGTCGTTAAATATGAATTCGTATCATACCTACACCTACAAACGAATTTGGGTTGCATTTGAAAAAGTTAGGTTAGTCCAGAACATTAAATACTGATGTTCAATAGGTAGGAAGCTATACATTTTTGGTCACAAAAAGTGTGCCTATCTTCGAAATTTTGATACACTTATGTATAATCAATGTTAATTGAACTTCTTAGGAGCTAAATAAATAATGTGCTTTAATCTGTTAAGCCGATTGTTGTGAGAAAATAAAAATAATTGTTCTATGGCAGATTATATTAATAACGGTTTGTTTGTACTTTTTTTTCTTTTGAAGTATACTTAGTTAGCTGCTAAAATTGATATATTGTTTCAATTTATTTCGAACTTTTATTTAGAAAAATTTATTTAAATCCATTTGACCAGTAATAAAATTATTAAATACAAAAATAAAAATAAAAATAAATAACGTGTTCTATGGAACTTTTTCATAAAAGTAAAATATTTTCCAAAAAAATTCTTAAGAAAATCGAACATTCTGTTTTCGAATTGGAAAGCTTTCCAGAAAATTTTTTTTGGAATATTTTTTTTTAAAAATCCCAAAAATATTTGTTGAAGATTTTGATTCAAAATTTAAATCAGTCGTATCGTTTCAAGAAAATCGATAGCAAGAGATTGATCGTTAAAAGGAACCATTAATAACCATTTTTTTGAAAAATGGTTTACCAACTTCACTAAAACTAATTTATATTTTTTTTAAAGAGTAGGTTTGACATATTTTCGTTATTTAAGTTCGGTCAGGAAATCGAATCCTGTGCACTTTTTGGTGAGGCCTTTTTTAATGATTGGAATTCATTTCTTAATCACTAAGGAAGAAGTTTAGCTTAGACGACGTTTTCATTAGCCTGTTGCTTATCTGGGGCCAATGTATACATGTCAGGTTAGGGAACCTGACAGGAAACCGGACGTTTCTTCATGTTTAAATTATTAAAAACCAAAAAAGTGAAGGTTCCACATTTTGACATAAAAAACTGTTTATTCCTGAAAAGTGGTAACACCGATATTTTACGTCTAATAAATACTTATCTCTTCAGATGCCAAACGAAAATTTAACTGTTTTCCCAATATTTAAGGATTTTTGTATTTTACCACTTGGCCCAGATTGGCGCCATTTTTAAAAACGGCGTCCATAAGCAACAGGATTACAACATTGATTGCCTTGCTTTCATCCTTAGGGTAAAGTAAAGGGTGTTTTTTTAGGCGTGTGGTTTTCAATCTGGCAGTACTTTTTCAGAATTGGTATTTTTGGCAGCTGTCACTTGATTTATGCTCAGTTTGATTTGTCATTTCACATTGAATAGACTTACTCCTGAAAAATGTTTGAAATCGTGGAAATTTATTTCCAAAATAATATTTCGGTTCGCGCTACGCATCGCGAAACAATCAATTTATTGAAGGAACATTTTGGGGAGCGCATTTTTTCGCGTGATATGGGGCTATTTTTTGTGCGGTTATGTGAAGTCGCTTGTTTACACAGATAAGCCTGAGACGATGAGAAGAACATTTTCGGGGCCTCAACAGAAGTTTCCTTCAATAGATTGATTATTTCGCCATGCGTTGCACAAACCGAACCATGTTTTTGGTAATAAATTTGCACGATTTGCAAACGTTGTTAGGGAGTGAGTCCATTCATTTTGAAATAGAAAACCAAACTGAGAATAAGTCCAGTGACAGATGTCAAAAAGACAAACTCCGAAAAAAGTATTGCCAGATTGAAAACCACAGCTCTAAGAAAAACGAGCTTTAGAAAATTTCAAATATAGTAGTAAGATCCCCACAAAAAAAAAACGCATGGATTTTGGTTTTTGGACTACAGATTAGGCACCATTTTTTAAAATGGCGTCCAAGCAACAGGGTTACAAAAATAACTCTCAAGCTCAATTCTATCCTAAGTGTATTAAAAACTAATTCCAAACATCGGTTTCGTGACTATTTTTGGTTCTAAATTAAATCTCTCCGAATTTAATGAATTGAGTTCAATAGAAATCTACTGTTTACCTACCGATTTTGATCTTATCCAATTTAATCTAAATTTTAAAATAATACAATAAAAATGCTATTGAATAATACATGTACCTTTTAAAAAGGAACAAATGGTTTGGCTTGAATCTGGGTATACAAGGGGGTGTACGCAAGAGGGGCAGGAGAGGCGCTTTCTTTTCCTAATCACAATATATTTCATACATTAGTCAGTTTATCTTGTTTTGAAAGCATTTCTAAGCAAGATTTCTGAACTAAAATAATTTTTTGAATGAGGTTGCCCCTAAACGAAATCTTTAATGAGCTTAACCCCCCTCCTTTACCAAAACCTTGTGTACGCCCTTTGTGTATACTTGTCAATTTTAAATAAAAGTGGCTTTTAAGGCCTTGAGCCTCTACCTTATTTTGTCTAAGGGCCCAGTTATAGCTATCAATTGAAAATTTTAATGATTGATTTTGAGACATTTAGAAAGCAAAATCATTTATTATTTTGATGAACATAGCTCAAGACTTAATTTATATTTCTAGTAAAAAAATCTCAAATAGGCCCCACTTTCCACATAAAATGAATTTTAAGATTTCAATGATCATTGCTAAGGTAGTTCAATCATTGAAATAAGAAAAAACTTTTTATGTGTAAAGTTGGGCCTACTTGAATTTTTTTTGACCAAAAATATTAATTAAGGCATAAGCTTTAATTATCTATCAAAATAATAAATGATTTTGCTTTCCAAATGTCTCAAAAGCAATCATTACAATTTTCAGTGATGAGTATCAATGATAGCTATAACTTTACTAAAATTTCCTAAAGTTTTTGTACGGTTTGAGTTTGGCTTCATCTTTTCTTTATAATAGTTTTTGGGGTGCCCGGCGTAAGGGGAAGACTGCAATCTTGAAATAGAGAGTGATTTGGTTTTTGTTCAACAACTCGATGAAATTTCTTTTTAAAGCAAAATCATGAAAGAATAACATTTAGACAATAAAATAAGTGTTACAATATTTGTTGTTCAACATTTTAAGACCATTTATATAAACTCATTAGTTTTTGAAAAAAAATCGTCAATTGCTCATTTTTTAGATAGTTCTATTTTCTAAATGTTATTTTTACATAATTTTGCTGGAAAAAGAAATTTCATCGAGTTGTTGAACATAAACCAAATCACTCTCTATTTCAAGATGGCGGTCTTCCCCTTACCCCGGGCACCCCAAAAACTTAGTTTTATAAAGAAAAGATGAAGCCAAACTGAAACCGTACAAAATTTTTAGCCCACCGATTATGGAAATTTTAATAAATGTTTATACAAAATTTAGTGCACCGTGAAGTTCTTGCATAATTTTCTATTGCTTGTATGAAAAAAAGAATTTTAATCTTTTTTAATGTAGAATGACATAAGCTACAATTTGTACCTTCACATTTTTTTCAAAAAAGACATAGTTTTCGAGAAATTAAGAAAAAACTAAATTTTACCCCCTTTAACCCCCCCTACAAAATTAAGCCCCGGCCCAAATTTACGGAACTTTTCAGGAAATGCATAAGACGTCAAAACAAAGTTCTCTACTAAAATTCAGCTTTGTCGTTATTTTTTTCAAAGTTTTGACATTTTTTTGTCTAATTTTCCTGGGCTATTTAAAATAAATGTATGCACATGATTTTTAAATCTTCCATTTCGATTTTGTTTTAAGAGCTAAATTGTCTGAGATGATCTCTGTGACTATTCATAGTGAAACGCATAGCCTAAATGTGGATGTATGAAAAGGGTGATTTTGGTTGCCATTTATTTCCAAGCATACTTTTTTTCTTCAAAATATAGTTTTTTCTCCATTTGTCAACCGATCAACTGTAAAATTCAGTTGATGAGGATGGCCAAAATGTCGAAAAAAATGGATGGGTGAGGATTGAGCCTAGTACTGACTACCTAGGATCATCAATTCAAAAACTTCGGTAACTTTCATCGCTAAGCCATCCACCTGACCTCATATTTACGAACACTGCCCTCTTGTGTATTATTAAAAATTCCTTCTATTTGAGATTGATTGATGGATCTTATTAAAATTATAAAATTGTCCTCGAAAAGCTGTTAAGAGTCCAGGCGACCTAACATAACAAAAAGCAAACTTATTTCTTCATTTTCTATAAAAAAAATTGACTGTAATATTTTATTAAAAAAATTTAAATTGTCTTCCAAATTGATGACACTTTATTCATCCCACTTTAAGCTTTAAAGAAAAGGCACTTTAAACTATGAAGGTATTTATTAAATATTTTCTATATGAAGATCGCGCTCAAACTAATTTTTCATAACTATAATAATGGCAATACTATATACTCGTAAAAGTGTAGCAATTCCTTCATTACTCGCCACAGAGAGCCCACTTAAGATTAAGTATCCCTATAATTTGAGCAGCGCCATTGCCTGCTGTTCAAAACAATTAAGTTATCAAGCTATATAATGGGCTTTGAAGGATAAGGTCATGTTCAGCTCACAGCTATAAGCAGACCAGTCTGTGGCAAAAGGCAATAAATCATAACTTTGCTACGTAGTCATTTTTGCTGATGGAAAATGCCTGTGAGTAATCAAAAGAGAATGAACACACGTTTGTGTTATTATTGAAGGTTAATCAATAATCTGAATTTATAAAGGATATAAAGCATGTCCAGCCAGATGAGACAATTTTCTTGATGCATATTAAAGGTGGCATCAGATGAAAAGTGTTGCGTTAGCAAATTGTACAACTGAATACATTTAACTATATAAGGCGAAGGCACCTGCCTCAATAAAGTCCCATAAATTACAAGCCAAAATGACATAGAAGATATCAGTTGATATATCCTTAAAGCCGGCACAGTGTCCTGACCAGTATGCCCAACGATTTAATGTACTGTACCTAAGCAGCAAGGAGCCAACAAATCACTGGTCAGAGAAATAAGGTCAAATAACTTCGTATACGCATTCCATGTGATTAATCTTGCTTAAGGGACCAACCATCGCAATACGAATAACTACCCTACTAAAATTGAATCATGGTGAATTTCACTGGAAATGTTTTGAAAGATATTTTTATGAAAATAAATTTTCAAATTTTAATATTTTTTGAATAGTAAGGTTTTTTTTTCATTTTATTCCTCGACGAACCTGAATGAAGTGCTTTACGGTGAAATTTTGTGGGCTGGTAGTGGGATAAGAGTGATTATGTCCTGTTATTTGACTCATCTCAAAGACTTATCAGTCACATGATTTTCAATCTTGGAGATTACTATGCAAAATTTAATCTCATTATCAACTGAAGTAAGCTAAAAATTATGGTATTTAGACAGGCTGGAGGACGTTACGCTCGAAATCAAAGAGGGAAAGTTACTGGGAAAGAAATTGGAATCGAAATGAAAATATTACCAAAAAGCTTCGATCAGAAAAACCAGTGCTAAAATGAACATTGAAATCCAGCATCAGTTCAAAGCATTCCGAATGCAAAATTCCTGATGAAGAAAATCTCGAACGGACAAAATTTTTCATGGCTTAAGTTTCAAATGCCAGAATCCAGAATGACAGAATCCTGAATGAAAAATAGTAAGTACTAAGCCTTCGAGATGATTTTGAACGAATAACTTCTTAACGCACACACGAACACGTGTGACACGTGTCCAGTATAAACTTCCTAAAGCATTGAATGCATGTGACACGCACGTAAGTCACCACAATTTGATGAAGTGGTGAATTAGGTGAAGTGATAGATACTGGAAAGATATCATATCCTTTTTAATAAGAAAAGTTATCAGATTGACAAGTTGTTTATCGGCTTAACACGTGTGTTAGGGAGCGGATATCACTTTTTATTAATACTGCTATATGATTTGTACATTCTAGATTTGTGAACGTTCGAATTTTTCACATTCAAGATATTTATTTATCAATATTACGATTGGCATATATCAGTTGATTATTGATAAAGTATTAAAATTTGTTATTTAACAACGCGATTTATTAATATTTTGATAATTGAAAATGATGATAAGTGTAGACCGTTGGGAGTTACAAGAACATTATTAATATTCAATGAATAGTTGGTCAGTTTGTTATGAGTTTTTAAATAGCATATTTCAATGTTTATAAATTATAAAACTGACACTTGATATTCATAATGAGGATGATGATGATAGTTTCTTTCCAAATTTTTTTTAATGATGACAAAGCGAGCAGAAGTCGATGACCATAAGAAAATTTAATTTCTTTGAAAGTACTGGAATAGTACTAAAAAAGTATTGAAATTCGGGATTCAATCCTCAAGTTATTTGGGATTGCACTGAATGGATGGAAAAATCACCAATTGAAAAATTTGCTGTTGCAATTTCCAAATCGTGTTTATTCGTAAATCAAGGCATTTTGATTCCAAATTAATACAAAAACTGGTAATTTAACATTCAAAACGTAGCAAAGTACAAAATTTGTTTTTTCTTGATTGCAAATTAAAATTCATGATTCAATCTTTTCTTAGCAAAATACAATTTTTTTTGCGTAATTTATTCTCCAAAAGAATAATTTCACAAACAGCATTTAAAAATATTGATTTGCGATAAATATTTTGTAATTTACATTGAACAATCACAGATTTACGATTTTTTTTTTCGCAATTTGCAACTCCATGAGTAAAGTTGCAAATCACCAGCAAAAAAATCATAAACTACGACTTTCTTGTCGCAATTTACTTCTCGGTGTGATAAATCACCACATTATAGAATGTATCTAATCGTTAATGCGTGACACCAACGATCTATATTGCAAATTGGTATAGGGGTTGCATGTTCGCTTCGCAACTGGAGAGTTGCGAGTTCTAGGTAGAGTAAATAAATAAATTTACAAATTGTGCAATCGGGGTATATTCAGATCAAATTGCGATTTGTTGTTCGCAATTTTTGTTTTCTCTCGATAGAATAATTGATACTTAAGAGTGTTGATTTACGATTTTTGAGTATCAATATCTTCACTTTGCTCATTTTCGCAAATTGCAAGCAAATAGTTGTAAATTACGAAATCCCAAGTCAAGGTAAAAATCGGGATAATTTTTTGTTATTTGCAGCTCATTTTTCGTGAGCTGATTCAATAATTCTTTCCGTGTGTCATTCGGGATTTTGGCTTTTGCGGTTTTGTCCGTTCGGAATTATGTCCATCATATGGGATTTTGGTATCAAAGATTTTGAGTATTCGGGATTATGGCATTAGAGATTCTCATGTCTTGCTATTTGGGATTTTTACATTCGGGATTTTGTAACCATCCCTTTGGCAAGCACATATTTACAACGAACATCTTAATATTTCGTTTGTCAATTGAAATATTTGGAGAGAGACTTTAAAGAGCAAGTGCACGCAACAATATGGAAACATAAAAAAAAAATTAAACTTCTTATTGAATTTTAAATATTCTGACATTTTTATACATGCAACAAATCAATATATCTATGTACAGATAAATAAATTTGAATATTGAATTAATTGATTTAGGTCTGCAACTCAACCCCGGAAAGCCTTTAAATAAGGCAGTTACTGGCACATACGAGATAAAAGTTTCTAGGAAAAATAATTCGAAAATATATAATAAAAGAGTACTATAGCCAAAAATTACTAAGAATTACTGTTCAAATCATGCATCGAAGGTCCATGCACACTTTTTTCCTATATTAAACTACTTACTCTCTAAAAATAGTCCGATACAGTTGGTTTTTGGTGTGAACCCTTATTTTGATGCCTTGTGCATGACCTTTGTTTCACCAAAAAACTTTTTTGTGAGGGGGGTAAGAACGAGTTACTCACGTCTTTTTTAAATTTCTCGAAAACTTTCAACTAAACAAGGAAGCTTATGAAATTGTGCTCAAAAACGGTTATAGCACTTTTTTCTTAGAACCTATCGTTTCGGAGATATAAGCTGAATTATGTTGAATAAAAAAAAATAGTTTTTCACATTTCCTTCATTTCTTTCAACAGAGGCGTTGGTACATGATATGAGGGCATACCTGTCATTTTCACCTAAAGGATTGATCTTTGATATTATAATATTTCTCATCCAAGCTTAACTTTTAAGAAGTGTTGCCATGGTGGCAATACTGTCAAAAGGTCAAGAAAAAGCGATTGCCACTTTCAAGATTAAAACTGCGAACTTGTGTAAGAAAAAATATTTTATTGTTGTTTTATAAAAATTGTTTCCAATTAGATATACAAGGCTGTAGGTATGTTCTTGTTAAGCCCCGAAATAAAAATTTTTGAGTCTGTCGGTAAAACTTAGAATCTCTGAACAAAATTGGTAGAAGTTCTTATAAAATAAATATTCTCGGCATTTGAAGATTTTGTGGTCCTCTTTAATTTTTTTCTATAATTTTTTTTTCTGTGTACCCAAGTTTGGCTTCAAGTTTATTATTTGCTAAGAGATCGAAAAGATAAAACTGACTTTTCATTCATCGACGAACCGCTGTCTGCATAACTACAGAATCTTTTTCACTTAAAATTCACTGTGAAAAATCTTTGTCAAACTCATAACAACTTTTGGTCATATTTTTAATGCATCAGAAAATTATATAAAGCTTAAGTACTTACTGGTTATTTTTTGTAGCTAGCAAAAATTTTTAAAAAAGATGTTTTGGATTTTTGAAATAATTAAAAATTTTAGGCATTTGTAACAAATTATTCTAAAAAAGTTGTCCTTAAATCTTAAATGATGGTACCTACTCCAACCTACCAATAATAAGGAGCAAAAAAAAGTGAGGAAAATCTTATTTTTGTAAAAATGACCCAAAGATTAAATTTCAAATTTTTCTATGAGCTCTGATTATTTGAACATTAATAATTCCTGAAACAATAATACAAGTAAGACACTTTTTTTTGAGCTTTTTTATCAATTTAAGGAAGAAATAAATTTTCTTAATTAATAAAAAGCACCCTTTGTACAAAAATTATTTTAATTTTAACCAATAACATTAAAAACATTATGATTTTAATGAGTTTGTGGTATCAAGACTTTTTAAAATAAAAATAAAATAAAAAGTATGCTTTTTAAAATGGTTAGGTTTTCTTTGCTTTATTCAACTTTTGAACTTTAATTTTACTATTTTCTGTTAAAAAAGTGTTCTATTTTTCCATCGAATTAAATATGTAAGAAATTTTAATGACATAATGACGAAAAAATCCCCGGGAGTAGTTTTGGTCATATCGTCTACTGACTGTAACGTGCGTGGCCGTTTGAGAGTAAAAATAAAAACACTGCGAGCATCCTTCTAGCAGCAAACTTGCAAGTGGAGACGGTCTTTCGAGTAAGTTAAGTATATATTTAGCTCCCTGGGAGTAGACATTTTTATTCACGACGTTTGAACTTATTGGGAGATACTCGAAAGTGGACACAATTTGGATTGCTTTCGGAGTTGAATTTTGTGAAAAGAGTAACTTATGAGAATTTACTAGAGAAAGAAAAGTACTCTCAAATACGAGTAGATGCCGATACTAGGGTTCTGTTGGGAATTCGGAAACCAAACCTGTAGAATATAACACTGACCCTCAGTTTCACAGTAGAGGTTTAAACTCCACTGAGGGTAAGGGATTAGCTTAAGAAGATATATAGCTGATGCCAACTCTATATAGAGTTTCTCTAGTTCATTAGGAATTTTTCTTTGTGCATACTATTTTTAAGAAACTTCACCACTCGTGAATTTTTAACTGCCTAACCAATTCACTATTTTGCAGATTGAAATTAAATATCAAGCGTTAGTATCACCAAGTCGACTAGTTAGTTTTTAGTTTCTTCTAAACCTACCAGTGTAAACTACTATAATCAGGTAAGTTTCTCCTAGGAATATGCAACAAACTTTCACAAAAAAATACCCATTATTTTGTATCCACTATCTGCATTAATCAAGTCATCTTATTCAAAAAAACTAGTTTGTATGTCGAGTTTAAAAAAAAAATCTATTATTCTGGTGAATTTCCTTTTACCAAAATTATATATATATAGAAAACTGACTCCTAGAAGGCATCTGGCTGAATGAACCACCAGAATAAGACTTTGGTATAACACTTAGTCGCTTCTCTACCACCGAATGCCGTAACCGTAACCAAACCTTAAATCGATTCGGAGAGTGTTTGTCTGTTTGTGTTCTGCGCTCCCCTATATGCATTCATCTACCGATTGTTACCGCATTCTGGCCATGATGGTAGCGGTTGAGTGGTGTGCAAAAGGCTGTTTACACTAGTCCCAGAATATGTGTGGCTATAGGAACGGATATCCGCTTCCATTACCACATCCATGTCTATATACGATTATTCAGAAAATTTATCTGAATTTGAAAATTTTGCCCAATAATTCTGAGGACTGCCTACTCATCCGGTTTGGTTTGGAATGCAAATTTAGTTCTCTCTATAACTTTTGAAAAGCCGGGCTAGCTAGGTTGAATATGTGAATTTTGGTTAAGGAGATGTATATGTTTTCGAGGTTCCCAGAAGTGGCCATAGAACGACCTATTGTATTCACTTCAATTGATGATGTTAATTGTGATAGTGGTGGGATTTTCTCTTTTAGGCACAGATGTCTGAGGGTATACAAGTTTTGTTTGGGCAAAACTATAAATGTGTGCATTTGGCATAAATTGTTCCTGTTTATCGTTCAGCAGATGGCCATTCGAGAATAACCCTTTCCCATATAATAGTAATAGAGGGGGAGAGATATTAAAGTTATGCGGCTGGTGGCCGGTGTTTTCCATCGTCATTAACTCACCTAATGAAGTACTTGCAGGCTTGAGGTGGTATTAAATGCTAAATGATGGAGATTCATAACGGCTATGGGTTAGGAATATTATTTTATTGAATTCTAACCACCAGTAGGCTTTTATTCGGAATGTTGTTGGTATACTTATCGTTAAGGTTATGCAAGCATTAAATCAACAGAAGCTTTTTACGGCCTGCATAATTTCAAACTGATATGTCATTGAAAATCATGAGGGTGAAACCCTAAAATCTGATCTTGGTAGCATGCACAACAACTGGCCACTAGAGCCTCCTTGTATAAGAACAAAAAAATAGAACTGGGATTGTCCAAAACTGCAATGAGTCAAGGCCGTGATTTTTAAACTGAAATATTCCTAGAGTCTCTGCCATCTTGGTTACCACGGCAGAAAAATTATGAATGGCAAAAATATTTTAGAATATAAAATTAAATTTCAGGTTTTTGAGCCTTCTTGTTAAAATTAATAATTATGTATAATTATGATTCCAAGACGTTGGAGGTAGACGATAACAGAAACAAGAATATGGGAATACATTTTCGACATTGTCTCATGAAACCTTAGAGATTAATCTTAAAAGGCTCAAATCGCACATCAGCTTACAGATGCCTGGCTTAAGAGAATACAGTATGTTAGAAAAGAAAATATTGACAATAGAGCCACTGCACAGTGGTTCAGGTTGTATGGAGAGGCGGTCATAAATCAATAAAATATTTACCAGTCAACCGATTTAAATGGAATTTTCAGGAATGGTAAAAGATAGCAAAAGGTATCATCAGAGACAATTTCCACCCACTGACACGCCTACTTTTAAAAAATGGTCTTCTAATTGTCAAAGTTGAAATAAACGAGGAGTGAGTTCTTTTAAAAAGTTGTAGATTACGAAATTTTGTATAATTTTGCATACAATTTTCTACCAAACCTACTTTTTAAACAAATATTTTGATTTTTGCAACAATTTCTTTGAAAATGAAAAGATTTGCCGTAAAAACATGCAGAAAAACATAATCATGGTAACTACAACGCCCACTTTTGAGGACGTTTTTGACAACAAAAAACTTATTTATTAAATCATTTCCAGAAAAAATATACAACAGAATTACGAGTATGTAGAAAATACTTTTTTAAGCAAGCAGTCCATGCAACATTTTTTCCCAAACCCACTTTTTGAGGTTGTATTGGGGAAAATCGTTTAACCATGCGGGTATTTTTGAAGAATTCTATTTGTATAATTAAAAACTCATTCAATTTTTAAATTAAGTTTTATTTTGCTAAGCGTAAATATTAAATTGAACAATGTTGTTATTATTAATATTTGTTTTAACTTAAAAACTAAAAAAAGAAAATTTAAACAAATTCATTAAAAACAAATATTTAGAAAACTAGATTTTTAACAATTCTAATGCATTTTTTGATAAAAACGATTTTTTTTTACTAGGCAATTTTCTCAAATCTAAATAAAGCTGGTAGGAATCTAAGAGAATTTTATTCAAAAAGTCTTTATTAGTGACAACCCGAGACATTTTTCTTGTGATAAATTTTCGATAATTGTTGATGTCATTATTTCTAGACTCCTTCCTCACTTTACTCGCTTATAGAAATAAGTCCATGATGCTCAATCACCGATGCACCATGCAACAACACTTTATGAAATAGTACCATGGATATGTTTTAATCATCTTTTCAGCTGTATCTAAGCTGAAAACTCAGAACTTATCTGCATCGATGTAATAACCTGATTTTTTTCAAATACATTTTCCAAATAACTTTCATTATAAAAATCTAGATGGCACCTCAACCAACGGAGCATTTAACCCCTGAGTTAATTTACCAAATTAACTTGCAATTACCTTAGGATTTAATTTGATTGATTTTGGATTTAACTCAGGTATATATTCCTGAGAGTTGTGGGACGGATGATCACCGTACATATGGAGGAATTAAGGAAAATATAACAAGAAACATAGAACATATCCAACTCGCGTCTATTCCTAACGTAGCGGATGCGGCTTAACACAGAAGGTTAATGTAGGTAAGATTAAGCGAATTGTTATCAACAATCCTGGTAGTTGTTTTAAAAATCATTCCAAGGGTTATCGTTCCTGCTTCACTGTGGGTTCGAAAGACCAATCAAAAAACTGCAATCGTTGCGCGTAGTGAGCAAGATGCCGCTGGTGAGTTATTGGTTATAAAAATATCAATAACTCAAGTGATTGTTGATCTTTGCAAAGCAGAACCGAAATAGTGAATAAAAGGTACTACGGGATCACAAGTTGACCCTGCTAATTCCAGCACAGCCTTCTTGTGATCTGGGTTCGCTCCTTTAGGGAGGAGTGCCGTACTGGCTGTGGTTGCACCAAATTCGTCGTAAATTATTAGTGTTTTGTTGCACTTTTGATATGATAAAAAGAACCTCGCCAAGGTTAGTTTACCTCCACTGCACAAAACAATTGGAAGTTGACATAACACGCTCCTAATGGTGGTGCATCGCGAAAATGGAGATTCTCTTATCGCTCTCATGGCAGGGAGAACCTTCGTACAAAGTGATAGCTTGACTCTTGGACGCTTGCTACCTACGACGATAGCCAATAGTAACTGGCCCGTCAGGTATGGTAGTCTATACCGATGGATAAATGCTTAATTGCTACGTTCCCTAGTAAAACCTATTCTCATACTGCTTATAAAGCTGATGACCTCACCGTCTAGGCTTCTTACTGTTCAAAGAAGCAGGTGGTATTGATGGCTCAGATTACTGCAAAATATAATGGAAAAACTAGCGCAATAAATAAAACCTTGCTTCCGTTCCTTTAATTTTTTTTTGTTTTCCCGTGGGTAGGTGCAAAACCTGCATATCAGGCTCTATGAGGACCGAAAAACGCGTGCTCATAGAAATGTGAGATTCCTACTACACTAAAACCACCTCCACTTCCCGATTGCAACTAAGTTGAAACTTATCTAACATTTTATTTTTAACGAAGTTAAGTAACGTGATGCAGGTTACTTTCCGGTGAAAGTTCCTGCTTAATCCGCGATTTTAAAGCGGTTTTCTGTTCACCGCACCAAGTCGGAAGGTTTTGTTCTTCGCAGACGGCGTAGTAAATTCGACTCGTCAAGAATGTCAATAATCGTTGAATTAGCGTGTTCTTATAGTCGATTTCTATGTTTTCGCGCGAAACTTTTTATTTCGTCCCGGACCGTAGGAATCCCGGAATCCCTGTGAAGATCTTCGTTTCTTATATACCACGGAGCATTTACAAATGACTTAAGCAATTTATTTGCAAACGCTTGTAAGTTATTTAAATTTGTATCGCAGGTACAACCCCAAAGTTGTATATCATAAGTCCAAACAGGTTTAAGAACCTGTAGGTTTACAATCAATTTATTTTCAATACTAAGCTTTGAATATTTACCGAACAGCCAGTTCATATCTCTTAATTTACTTTTTAGTTCTTCGCATTTCTTTTTCACGTGCGGCTTCCATTTTTAATTTCGCGTCTAGAGTCATTCCCGGATACTTTGCCTCATTTGCAAATGGAACACGAGCGGTATTAAGAAAGACGGGTAATCTACTTATTTTTTTATACGTAAAGTCCACGTGGACTGACTTTTGTTCATTGAGCACTATTCGCCATGTTTTTATCCACTCATTGACATTATTAAGAGCATTTTGTAATTTAATTGTAGCTTCGCTAATCGTTTTGCCTACTGCTTACTGCTAGTATTGCAGTATCATCAGCAAACGTGTCATCTGTTTGAGGTATATCGCGTGTAAGTAAAAAGTATAGAACTGGACCTAATACACTTCCTTGTGGTACCCCAGCCACTATTTCTTTGAAATCAGAATAGTCATTTCCGTGTCTTACACGAAAAAGTCTTTCATTTAGAAATCCGTTTAGAATGTTGTAAAGTCCTTCAGGCAGAATTTGTCTTAATTTGAATTTGAGGCCTTCGTGGCAGACCTTGTCAAACGCCTGTGACACGTCCAAAAAGACAGTCGAACAGATTTTCTTTTCTTCAAGAGCTCTTTCAATTACGTCAATAATTCAATGAACTTGATCAATTATCGAATGCTAGCTTCTAAATCTGAACTGATGTTCAGGTATTAATTGTTTCTCTTCTATTATCGGTTGCAAGCAAAGGAGTAGTATTCCTTCAAACACTTTCGATATTATAGGAAGAAGCGAAATTGGCTTGTGCGACTTCTTTTCGCGAGATGGTTTGCCAGGTTTCAAAACCAATATGACTTCCGCCACTTTCCATTGGCTCGGATCATATTCTAACCTAAGAGCGGCATTTATTATGTTAAGGAGAGGTTAATAAACCCTTTACGAGGGAGCATTTTTAAAATCTCTGCCGTTATTAAGTCATATCCTGGAGCTTTGTTGGACTTAAGCTTTATTTTTTTATTTCTGTTAATAATTCGGCAAGTGTAGCATTTCTCGTTATGTAGCTTTCATTTTAGGTAAAATTCACATTAATATTTTCGTTGAGTTCATGCCCATCGAACGGCTTAAATGTTTCCTCTAAGTAATCGGCGAATACCGTCGCTTTTTTTTTGTCACTTTTAGCTCAATCATTTTGGCTTTTCTCAATCGGGAGCACTGGAAGCTTTGGTTTTTTCGTTGTTTTTATAGCTTTCCAAAGTGAGTGGTTGGATTCTTTTCCCGCTGTCAAGCCTTCAAGGTAATTTTAAACTTTAAGGTTTTTGAAATCTGATATCGCCGTTTTTAGCATATTACTCAAGCGATTTAAATAAGCTTTGTGTTGAGGAGCACGGGTTCGCTGCCATTTCTTACGTACTTTTCGTTTCTCTTTCACTAAATCTATTATTTCCTCCGGATATTTTATTTCTTTATAGCGAGCGCATCAGCCTTTGATAAGGTGTGTTATCCCAAGCTGCTTTTTGTATTATATCAACAAAGGTATCTACTGCGTCTTCAAGCTCAAGAGACGTTTATAATGATACCCTTAACTCAATGTTGTCCTCGATATCTTTTTTAAATCCATCTCAGTTGGAGGTTTTTCAATTTTAACAAGGCTTTCACTGATAGTGATTATGACGGCAGAATGATCTGAGAAGAGGTCACAGCCCTCTAAAATTTCTATACGGTTAGAGGGTATTCCTTTTACCATGAAAAAATCGATTAGGTCAGGTATTTTTGACGGATCAGTTGGCCAGTAAGTTGGTTTGCTGGTCGAATGAAAGTTACAATTATTTTCCATTCCTGCTTCACATAGCATACGACCCTTTTGAGATATGCATCATGAGGCCCAGAAAGTGTGCTTTGCATTAAAGTCACCACCAACAATTTGATTTGGGCTTAGTGACTTTATTAATGTCGTAAATTCACTCTTATCAAATTTGCAACGCGGATGGCAATATATGAAAGAGACTTTAGTGGTTTAATTTATTTGAAACTTCCAAAATTATAACAGTTTAAGTCCTTTAATTTTTAACTAAAAGTACACTGTGTTTTCTAGAGTGTTGAATCCATAGAGTCCGTCTAGTTAGGGATACAAAAAGCAATTAAGTAGCTATGTAGAATTTTAAAGTTTTAACCTGGTTCGTATCTCTCGTCCTTCAGCCATTGTTTCCACCGTGGTCATATACTTATGTATGATGATGAGTTATGTACATAATTTCTAATCCTTCCCTGAACACACTTCCTACAATGATTCATATCTCTCTAGATAGCTGGTCCCGCTCTAGTTTCTTTGAGATTATTCCAGAAACTATTTATTCATAATTACCTAACTTAAGCAGAGTTTGCTTTCATACCTACAACAAAAAAATAAATAGATCACAATTCCAGCCATTAACAAAAAAATATATATGCAAATGAAACAAACATCCAGCTGTATTTGTTTCAAACAATTTACTTTAACCTATATCCTAAATTGCAAAAAAAAGAAAAGTTTATACCAGAATTTTCAAACTAGGACACCAAACAACGATACAATCTCATGTTTATATTTCACAAATTCCTTTTATTCAACCTGTTTGCAAACAATTATGATTATTAAATGCTCCACTGGCTGGCTGACTGGACTGGATATAGCCCAAACCATATATTCCTGAAAGCCTGAGCCTCATTTTTATACAATTTTTGCCTAGTCCAGTACAATAGCGACTAGGTCACCAGTTTATTCACAGTTTTTATGTGTTTTCCTTTTTTTTTTAAGTGAATGAGCTGCATATATACACAAACCACAAAGGGATGATCTCGTCCTTTCAGTTCTGTATTCAACCATCAGCCTCCTCGCCTCGTCCACGTTGGTAGTCATCGTCGTCATATCAACATGGATTGTCCCCTGGGAGAGTAGACAGAGGAAAAATACCGTATGTCCAAATGATTGTCCTGGAAAGCGAGAGAATACAAGATTCTGACTTGAAGGAATCCCAGATCCTACAATACACTCTCTTGTACTTGTATTCATAAAAATTGCATGAGTCCGGTCAAGGGTAAATTTGTTGGCACACAAAGTGGACATGGTTAATTGGAAATGGCTTCAAATACAAAACCCAGAAGGCATCCCGCAATGTCCAAATTCACATATGTATGCAAAAAAAAAAACCACCAAACAGCCGGAAGCTAGCTTGATTTAGCAAACACAAACAGTTGAAACAGGAAAAATTGCGCTGCAGTATTTTTTTTAAGGATTCTATTTGGATGAGTTGTATATAGAGGTTATAATTAATGTGAATTTTTCATAAATAAATGAATTTATGTAAAACCACAAAAAAAAGTTTTACCTTATAAAAACATTTTGTATGTTTTTGATGGTATAGGTACGTCGTATACATATACGAAAAAAAGGGTATGAATTCTACACGTATAAGGAGAAGCGCGAGATCAAATGATTTAGTTGAAAATAGCCACAAGCATTAGCCGTAATGAAGAGTTTTATACATATATCTAGTCTGTTCGTGTTCATGTTCATGTTCATGGCTTTGAGTCCTTTTAAACTGTTTTTCATTGTGTTTTATAGAAACGACACTGATGCCATCCGTCGTTGGCATGAGATGGCCCAGGCTCCTGATGCGATCCAGGGGACCATAATCTCATGGTGGCCCATTATAGAGCGTTAAAAACAGCAGAATTTAAAATGTGTACTAAATAAGTACTAAAAAAGTGAGAAATACAGGACAAGTACTGATACAAACGTACATTGTATTAACACTCTGTGAACAAATAGTCTCTGCAATAATCGCTTTGATATTCCAGCGACGATATAGAAGTACAGTAGGCCACTCGTCGGTTTTTTCATCAAAAAATACGAACATCATTTTTTGCCTTCTCTATAAGGTCAATAAGCCCACATTATGGGTCTGAAATCTGGCTTTGGGGTATTTGCACCTAATTTATTTATGGGATATTCGAAAAAAAGATTACCATCTAATTGGTCAGTAAATATTAAAAAAAGTTCAACCAGTCTTAGAAATAAATCAGACCATGAAAAAGGCTTAAAGTTTCTCAAGGTCATGCACAATTTTTCGCACCTCCATATTTTCAAAAAATATTTGTAACATTCGAAAGATCACTATCGTGATGAAGCTATTATCAGTTGCTTATCAGCCAGAGATAGTTGGTATATTTTTTAAGCTCACAGAAAAAAAAATGTTTAACAACTAAATTTATCAGCCATAGATTTTTTTTTTAAATATTTATTTTATATTTTTTCAAGGTCATATTGATTTTTGTCACATCAATTGTAGGTTAATCGCAAGAAAATGTGTACAAACTAAAAAGCAACTATCGGGTTTTTCAATAAGAGCGCTACAAAAGTTTTTTTAAATAAAGCAAAAACGGTTTTGGAATTCAATGAAATTCTTAATTCCTGTGAAAGAACGTTCGATGCCATTATGTATGGATCTCGATTTCTTTTGTATGGCCACCACGGGCACGCTTGCAGAAGTCCAGACGCTGAACCCAATTTTCGACGGTTTTCAAGAATAAATCGGCCGATACTGCTGCAATTTCACGTTCGATATTCGTACGAAGTTCATCAGTAGTCGCTGGCTTGTTGGCATTGACCATAGACTTGACGTAGCCCCACAGTAAATAGTCTAACGGCGTCAAATCACACGACCGAGGCGGCCAAGCGACTGGACCATTTCGTGAGATAACACGTTCTCCAAACTTGGTTTCCAATAATTGATTGTGACATTCGCTGTGTGACTTGTGGCACCGTCCTGTTGGAATCACATGTCCTCCAAGTCCATATCATCCAATTGGGGCCAAAAATATTCGGTTTTCGTTAAACGGTAGCGATCCCCATTCACAGTAACGTGCTAGAAATGAGCCTCATCATAAATTGGACGTAGCGCTCTTAACGTTGAGGTTACTGACTCCGAGTTTCAGTAGTAAATTTTAATAATTTTGACTCGTTGTTGGCTCGTATATCTTTCCATCATAAAAAATCAAACCTTACTGAAGAGAAATTTCAAAAGAACGGCAAAAAATATGGCGTCGTTTGCTATCCCTGTCGCTCTTCTTTTGTAGCGTCCCTGTTGAAAAACCCTTTAGATCATGATGAAAAAGATCAATTAGTTCCAATAAATTGGTCAGCCATAGGCTTTTTTAGATTTTTGTTTTGTCTAAGTCACGAACAATTCTAGTCACGAACAATTTAAGAATAATAAAATCTGTATTGGACCAATTACTGAGATTCGTTGACCTTTTGTCACGATCTAGTGGCCATTTTAGAGAGTTAGATACCTATACATTTCTTTAAAATATCGCTTGGAAAATTGTACATAACTATCGCTACTATAGCTGACCAATTTCTTATACTAATTGACTTTTTTTTAAGCAATTACTGACCGATTAGATGTCATATTTTCCCACATCTGGGATTCCAAGAGAATAAAAAAATCTCGAAGTCCAAAATATGGAATGAAAAAATCTCAAAAGCACGAATTTCTTTCTTTTCGAAAGACTGAAAAAAGAATATCTTGAATTTTCGAGATTTTTGGCAGTGCGACAGTATACTCTGCTGTGCAAGTGTGCAAGAACAAGTCACCTGACGTGACTATTAAACATACCCTAAGCGGAGCAACGAAAAATTGAGTGAGTGATAAAGAGGACACAACAAAAGTACTATTGTACATAAGAAGAAACTGCCATTGGTGCCATTGCTTCAAAAGTGCATGGTTTTTCAAGATTTTGGCCGTTTGAAATTATGGGTTTTGAGATATTTGTAGTTATAGGTTTATTATTCGAAATTTTGATTTTCGAGATTATTTTGGCTGGAGATTTTTGTTTTCCAAGATTTCGTCTTTCGAGATTTTGTCTTTCAAGATCTTGGTTTTCGAGATATTGGAGCCCAGGCAAAGTAATATTTCGAATGTTTATAACAGTGTAAAGTTTTAGAATATTTTTTCCTTAATTTTCGATGAAGCTTAATTTTGGTTTGCCAGAAATGTCTTTTAAAGGCTTTAAGATTCTTTGAAGGATGATACTTGCCATCCCAAAAATTAAATTGCACGATTAAGTCACACGCACCTGCTCTTATGTTCAAGACGCTTAGATCTAAGAACATTTTATGTTAGGACAGACAAGTGTTTAAAAGTATGATATGCGAGAGTTTGAGATGAAAAAAGAACGTTATCTGAAATCTTTATTGAATATGATTGTTTAGACAACAGAAATTTAAATCGTTGGAGCGGTTTTCTAAAAAAATATTTTTTACATATAAAATTCTTAAGGAAAAAATTTTGAAGGAAAACTTTTGGTAAGCAAATCTTAAGTATTTACTTATGTGCACAAAAAATAAAATTTGAAGAAAATTTGTTGGCCCGTTTTTGAAATATCGAATTTTCAAAAAAAAACTTGAAACTTTTTTTTAAAAATTCAAAAACTTTTTTTTGAAAATTTGTATATGCACTTTTATTTAATCTTAGTCTGTTCAGTCGATAATGTGAAAAATGAAAATAAAAAAGCGTTCCATGAGGAGTAGTATTAATTGTTGCTATTTGTAATTTTTTGGCAATATATCGCACTAGTTTTAGCAAAGAGAAAAAGTTTAATAAATATTTTAGGAGCCGTTTTTAAGAAAAAATATATTTTAAAACATTTATACGATTTATATGGAAGATACCGTTATTTATTCATAAAATTAAAAAAAAAAATTCTTGAAATACTTTGCAAAGTGTAAAAAAACCGAGATTTATAAAAATCGACACTAAAATTTTCGTAATATATGATTTTCAAAAAAAAAATCAAAAAAAAATTTTGTTTGAAAATTTTAGTAATAAAAACTATTTACATTGCTTAAAAACTTCTGTATGTTTTGAAGCAAATCGAAAAAAATATGGTTCTGTGGGAGGTACCATAACCATTTTTGTAAAATGGTTTCCCATCTAGAGGTAGCTTTTACCAAACGAAAGAATTTGTAAAATTACTAGAAAAATTTATGGCAGGTACCATTATTTGAAGTTCTTTAAAAAAATGAAAATAAAATGCATGACTGAGTCGAACGTACTTGCTCTTATGTTCAGTTCAAGGCGCTGAGTGTTTAAGAAAATTATATGAAAATACATGGAAATTATGAGAGAAAAATGTTCAAAAGCATAAAATACGATATTTAAATTAGCTAAAAAAACTTGGTTAAAGTTTGAGATAGAAAAAAAAACGCCATATTAATTCTTTATAGAATATGATCGGACAAAAAATATTTAAGACCGTTGGAGTGGCTTTCTTAATAATTTCTTATATATAAAATTCTTAAAATATTTTTGAGGAAAACTTTTGATATGCAAATCTTAATTATTTATTTATGTGCATATAAAAACAAAATTTGAAGAAAATTTGTCAGCCCGTTTTTGAAACATCGAGTTTTCAAAAAAAAATGATTTTTTTCTAAATTCCTAGACTTTTTTTTGAAAATTTTGATATGCAATATTATTTAATCTTATATGAAATTTGTCTATAAAAAATGTATCTAAATCCGTTCAGCCAATAATGCAAAAATTCAAAAGAAGCCACGTTCTATGACAGGTACTATTAATAGGTGCTAAGTGCAAAATTTTATAATTTCTTGTAGTAGACCGTATTAATTTTAGTGTATGGCAGAAGTTTAATCAAAATCGTAGGAATCGTTTTTGAGAAAAAAATATTTTCCTCTCCGGTTTTTTAACTTTTGTATGGAAGGTATCGTTATTTTTCATGAATGTAAAGTTTTTCCTAAAAATATTTTAGAAAATAATTAAAAACTCTTAAGTATAGAGTTTCAGAAAAATCGATCTTATTCGCAATATTTGATGTTCAAACTAAAATTTTGAAACATTTTTAATAATCCAAAAAATATTTTTTTTATTTAAGTACATAAAAATAATTAGTTTTCGGAAGCCTCTATATAAAAAAAATTATTGAAATCAGTCATACCGTTTTTAAGAAAATCGGTTTTGATGATGTTTTCTGTCATCGTAATGTTATGTTTGATTGTAATGTTTGTATCCCAAAATGTTAGAATCGAAGAAAAAAAAAAAAAAAAAACATGAATTCAACACAAAATTATGGTGCAAGGCGCCCCATGGACAAAATCCCAAGAAATAATTTTCTTTACTAAAATCCCCAAAAACATTTGTTTCCATGATGTGGTAAAAAAAAGAACCACAACCTAAAGTAGGTCGCTCAAGGTTCTTTTATCCAAAATTTTATTTTGACTTACCCACCTGTATAGTGACTTTACATACCCTTTCGCTAGCGGAACAGAACTGTTGCCCAAAAAAAAACTTTTAACATTTGTACCTGCCTGACATTTTCTATTATTATTATTGGATTTTATTGCCTGATTCACCACATAAAATAAGATGTACTATATTTGTTTTGAAATTATTTAACCAATTAGGCCGAATTCACAGAAATATGAGTTTTCACTTACCTGTGGGTTTTGCTAAGTGTTAGAACTGAAGCCTATGAGTATTTCCTATTCCAATGCCCCTTTATTCAATTTCTACTTTAGCTGATGCAGCCTGTCCTACATTTTAGTCTGTTTAGCTTGGGGAATTATTTTCAATTTGTAAGTTTTTGGATTTTGTCTAAAATTACGTTAGCCTCTATTCCGCAACAGAGCTTGGGCCTCAGGTTCTATTAAGTGCGTCACTGCACCTATTAAAGTGAAAAGGTTGACATCTTCATATCATTATAAACAAAATCGTGGCCAGCTACCCATTGAAGTGTGATTTTTTTTTTTAGTTCATTAAACATGTCTACACTTCACAGCCTATACTTCTCCACATCAATTAAGAGCTGATGGTAGTTGATTATGACAATTCCTTAGTTGCTGTGTAGTTTCTTTTAGCTTGCAAATTTTCTTATGGCGAGTACTTCCACTTGAAAAATGTTAGGAGACTGTCTCATCATTATGAAATGTTTAATTCATTAGGCTTAACAATTTTATCCATTTAGTTTTTTCGATCCATCCTAGTTCCACTTGGTGGGACTTTCTTTGAACTGAGGGCCTTGTTAAGTACACACTGTATCTTGCTAAACTCCATTCGATATTTTTTTTTCGACGTTAGATAATTTTCTTCCAGTTTTCGCTCCAAAGATGTAACCAAAAATATGTACTGAACATACCAATTTATTTAAAGTAAAAGTGATTTTAAAATAGTTCATTAGAAATATTAAAACTTTTTTACTTTATACTCTGGCCCTCTATATCCATGGTCAGTACTTTTGCTAAATTCGACCCTGAAAACTGAATCGAGTAAAGGATTGATTAAAAATTAACAGCAAAACAGCAAAACAGCAAACTCTTATACGAGTGATAACCTTAACTAGTCTGTATGTGAAAAAGTGTTGCATACTTATATGTTGTGGTTTCTGTAGTTCATCCAAAGAAATACAAAAGTAAAAATTCTTTTCTCGCTTTGTTACTCAATTCTTTGCTTAGCAAAAAAAATACAGCCTTCCGGTACATGGAAGTTAAAAGAAACCACTTGGGGCTTGTTGGAAATGAAAAGCACTTTTATTCGCTATTTCCAACGCGAAGGGGGAAAAAAAGAAACACTTGCAGCTAGGTCAAGATTAGTGGTAATTTTGCAAGGATTTTCATTTTAAATGACCTTGATATGACTTTTTATAACACAAAGGGATTTTTCTCTTTCACAAAAATAATATAAAGTCCTCTAGAAAATATTACTAACTTCAGGGCTCAGGGGTGTTTTTGTTTACGACATAAAGCTGTCAACTTGAGGAAAAGTGAATGAATTAAATTGTTAATTTTTGTTTTTTTTTTATTATTTTTTCAGAAAACACTACAAACCCCGAAGAATCCTTAAGAATTTGAAAAGAGTTATTGTGCGACTTCTATGCGAATAAGGAAATAATTTGAAAGAAGGCGTCTTTGAAGAAATATTGCTCTTGAAACAGAGCACTTATGTACAATGTACATACGAAAGCTCGTTCTCATTTGATTGAAAATAAGTTTGCATATATAAATCTTAAAAAGAGACTTTTGATGTTAATTAGGGAAGACGCCAAAAAGCGCATATACATATTCCCATTTCCTTACTGTTCTTAAAAAATTAATTTGAATACTTTATTTTATACATTTTTCTTAATGATGATGTTTAGGGTTTATAGAGGTAGCTATTTTTTATAATTAGTGTTGGTAGGAATAATAAGAAAATGTAAGTAAAACGTAAAGTAATATTTAAAAAAAAGTAATCTTAGAAGATTAGAACAAAAATAAAATGCACAACTGGATCTCATAACTTGTTGTTGATTTTTGAATATGTTTTCAAGAAGAAGTATGGTTAGATGGTAACGGTTGATCAATTCAATGACATTTCTATACACTCAGAGAATAAAGTCAGACAAATAATTAACCTGGGCCCTGTTAAATTTACAAGATGCATAAATTCCATATTAAGTTACAGACATTTCAGAAATTTACCTGTTTTTAATAACCTTATATTGAGTGTTAAATTAGCCTGGTGGCTTATATTACCATATTCAAGTTGAATTAAAAAGATGAACTGTTATTTTAATACTGAATTCGGGTAAATAAGAAATCTAGATAAGAATAAAGCGCTAATTTTAACTGACATCAGGTTTTTTTAACACTGCTTGTTATGAATTTCTATTTTACCACAAATCAGGTTGAAGTAACATTTTATATGGTTATTTTTACAATGTTTACCTGTTGAATTTAACCTGGTCTCATCTTAAAGAAACACTCTGCCAGTTCATTTCAACGTGACACCAGTTTTAAATCACATATAAACACAAGCCACCCAAACAAGGTCAGTTTCAACTTATTGATATTTGGCACATGTTTTTTATGCAGCGAAGTGGCCCGGGGGATGCGTACTATCTCCAATGTGATAGGTTCCCAGTTCAAAACTAAGTAAGTATCACAAGGATACTTAAAAAAAAAATATGTAATATATATGTATGTAGCAGTGAATGTCTATGCTTTCAAAATAATGCAATATGAATTATTGGACGTTAAGCAGTGTTAGAGATGGTGATGATGATGATGATGTTTTAACATTGAATAATGCTAAATTAACTAGATTTTCATGTTAAATTAATGGGACGTTAAACATTTTATTCATTATTTTGAACTAGATATTCATGTAAAGTGAGTTATATTTACAGGTTAACATAGCAAGATTCTCGGGTAAAATGTACAGTTTTACTGTAAGTAAATAGTTAACTTTACCTGAAACCAAAGTTGATTTAAGACGATATTAGATCAGGCCGTTAACCTGATCTACCGAATTGAAAAAAAAAAACAACCTGAAAATCAGGTAAAATAAACCAGAAATTGGTTGGTTATACCAGCTTTTTTCTCTGAGTGTATGGAATATTTTTTAATCTTATTGGAAATTTGTGTAGAAACAAATTAGAGAAAAAAGTTCTGTGAGAGGTACTATTAATAGTTTGTTTTTGAAAATGTTTATAATTTTTGGTATTATTTCGCACCGATTTTAGAACACCGAAAAAGTTTTATAAAAATCGTAGGAGCCGTCTTAAAGAAAAAAATATTTTCCTTTCCTACCTACGATTTTTAAACATTTGGATGGAAGGTCCCGTTTTTTTCTCAAAAGTAGACTTATATACTTTAAAAAGTGTAAACATTCTCTGTTAAGTAATGAGTTTTATAAAAATCGAACTTGTAGCTTTCAAAATATTTGATTTTCAAAAAAAAGATTTGAATATTTTTTTAAAATCCAAAAAGAACGAGTATGTGTTTGAAAATTTTGGTAAGAAAAACTATTTGTATTGTTTATAAGCTTCGGTATAGAAAAATTATTGAAATCAGAATTACCGCTTTGAAAATAAATAAATGGTTCTTTGGGGAAAAACATTTTTTTTTTTTAAAAAGTGGTTTCCCGTCCAAGGGTAGTCTTTACTGAAAGATTTTTTTCAAGTTAAATTGTGGAGCCGTTTTTAAGAAGGGGATGATTTTGTAAAATTACAGGCAAGCATACTATTATTAAAAATGCTTAACAGTATGTAGTTCAGTTTTTGAATTGCACAACTCTTCTAATAGTTTGAGACAAAAAAAAATTCTCTATACAAACCAAATCTAAACCTTAATATTGTGCTAGCGGATTAAAAAACTCTTTTATGAATATTAAAAATATTTGAAACATTTACTAGGAAACATGTTGGTCCTACGCAGATTCTATTAATAACTATCTATGCAGATTAAATAAAATGCATGACTGGGTCGCACGTACTTGCTCTTATGTTCAAGACGCTGATGGCTAAAGAACATTATATGTAAAGAATTTAATACAATATTTAAATTAGCTAAAATGACTTCTTTAAGAGTTTTAAATTTAAAAAAAAAAATATTATCTTAATTCTTAATTGACTATGATTGTATGGAAAAAAAATTTTTAAAATCGTTGGAGCAGTGTTCTTAAAAAATAATTTTGTATATATCAAATTCTTATTCTTAAAATATTTTTAAGACAAAATTTTTGCTATGCAAATCGTAAGAATTCGTTTAAGCGATACAAAAAAGAAATTAAAAAAAAAAAATGTCAACCAGTTTCTGAAATATACAAACTTTTTTTTTTTTATTTCAAAACTTTTTTTTTTTAATTTCAAAACTTTTTTTTAAATTTTGATATGCAATACTTTTAAATCTTATTTGAAATTTACATATATTAAAATTTGTTCCAATCTGTTTAGCCGACAATGAGAAAATTCAAAGTTTGCGACTAAAATTTAGTGACGCAACATGGAGGAATGCTTTTTGCAATATTATTATTATGCAAAAATACATTTTTTTTTGGGAGCTTTTCACTTACTAATACTAATTATACCAACTAATGAAGAAAAATGCTCAACATGAGGTTGGTAGATTTGCTTTTCTTTCAATATTAAAAAAAAGAAAGCGAAACAGAGTTTAAAAAATACAAAGTTTCGAACCATAAAGTTTTAAATACTAAAGTTTTGAAAGGACTAAGTTTGGAAAAACAAAGTTTCGAACCATAAAGTTTCAAAAACCAAAGTCTTGAAATAACAAAGTTTTTAAAAAATAAAGTTTCAAAAGAAAAAGTTTGGAAAAACGAAGTAACGGCAAAGTTTCGAAAAATAAGTTCCGAAATTCCCGCCCGGAAGATCTAAGACACAGGTAATAACTGAAACCAAATTCAAAAAAGAAAAAATGTTGTCTTCAGGGTGTTCCAAAAAAAATTTCCATTTTGTTGTAACTTGCGGGATTTTAATGATATTAAAACAGGTGCTGGTGAAGGTTTTGACATATTTTTGAAACATCCTGTTTTAAAATATTTTTTTTTTGTCTGTTATAAATCTGTCTTAGCTATCTCTAATGCCAATTTAATAGAGATCACTCAAGACACAATTAAAATATTTTTCTCGTTTTGAATTCTGTTTCAGCTATCATAGTCCGGGAACCAGCAACCGTTTTCAATGACCAAAAGCAGAAAAGCCAGTATTTGTACATTTGGTTCACTTGATATTACTGATTAGAAAATCGGTGATCTCCTTGCGCACTAGCGGTGGGTGTGTCTGTGGCAACCAGTCAAACATGTAAGAGAACTGTTAAACAAAAACTAATTTCAGAAAAGCTAAGCTTATGGACAAGTTTATGACGTCGTAGGTAAACGAAAAACAACAAGCTGCTAACCTTTGAGTGGGGGGATAAGACCCCGCTTTTCTAGACATTGCAAAAAATGATAAAAAAACTGATTTCTGAAAAGATGCAATGATCAAACAGACACCCTTATTGTGAGTAACAGTAATGAATTGAGAGGTGATAATTATTAAAATTTGATAGTTAACAACCCAATTGATATAAGCTTTGATCATTAAGAATGATGCAAATTGTTGTGACCTGTAAAAAAACTAACTTTTTTCAATTAATAGATAAGAAGTTTTCTAATAAATTGAATTTTTACATGCGAAATTTCAATATTTATCAACTATTAATTGATATTTGCAGCTCTCAATATGGCATAGAACTGAGTTGGGAAGTAATGATAAGAAAAGTTGAATTCCAATTACTTGTAATTGAAATCTCCGACCACTTTTTTAATTGCTCTTAAATGTAATTGAAGAAATTCAATTACTAGTTACATGTAATTGAAAAGTGTCAATAACTTGTAATTCAATTACATTAATGTAATTGAAAACAAAAGTAATCGTCAAAAAATCTGTCATGATTACTTTTTTCAGTGATCATTACACAAAATGTAATTAATCAACTGTTTTTGCCAATTACATTTTTCTTGGAATTGCACATAGTACGAGAGCTAGCAACTCAAAAAAGAAGTCATTTTAGTATAGCTGGCTTTTGTATGTTTGTTTGCTCTAACTCCTCAGATAAGAATGTTTTAATTAATTTGTTTGCAATTTAAAGTCTTCAAAATTAATATATTGTATTAGTTTGGTAGTAAGAATGCCTTTTATTTACTTTTATTATTAATAATAATAAAAACAATCCAAGTAATCAATTACCTTAAATGTAATTAAAAATGAGTTTCCTTCAATTACTTGCGAAAACCCATTACTATTTTCAATTTCATGTAATTTGTGGGTGAATTTTTTCAATTATAATTACAAGTAATTGAAATTCATGTTTTTTTTTTCATTTACAATTATGTGTAATTGTAATTGAAAAAGTTCAATTACCAATTACATGTAATTGAAATGAAAGTTGAAATAAATTACAAAAAGTCAATCATTATTTCCCAACTCTGGCCTAGAACATGATAATTTTTAATGAATTTTAAAGTTGTTAAAGAAACAACGGTTCATGCCTATGTTAGTTGCGCAGTTGAGATTGAGACGTAGCTACGAAACGTAGCTCGTAAAATGTAAGTTACCATTGTATTAGAAAAAACACAAGGCCATTTTAAGATGAAGGTATTGAATGATATTATTTGTGCAGGTTGATAGGTATGTAAATATAAGCTGTGCTTGTTAAGTGAAATTACTTGTAAATTTATACAAATTCGCTCAAATTGTCACAAATTCCTGTTGGTTAACCCCAAAAAGTTGTATCGAGAGAGCGCAAAATTACTACAACTTTTCTCTGGAGTTTCAATATAAATATTGTCAATTAAATCCGAACACACAATTTTCATCTCTCCTTGGTCCTTTGGATTGATGGTTTACTTTTGTTTAGGTATAGCTGTAATAGGAATAGGCATTGTTGGTACAATCAAGGTTCTTTTTTCGATACTCTCCAGACAGTATATATGTACATTAGGGTGGTCCTTAAATTGGACGTAGTCTTGGAGAGCCCACATTCGATTGAAAACATTGAAACACAATTTCCCTAATTTTTTCAGATTTTTATTTCACCCCCCTGGCCACCCTATTTTCACATTAAGGTACTAATTATGGGTACAAGATTATTCTTATAAAATGGGTAAATAAATCTGAAAGTATAAATTAGACTCAGACGAGAAAAAATTCTGTCGTGGGGGGGTCTGTTCCCCCCGTACAGGCGGGGGGAGGTAATTTTCTAGAAATTTGGCCAAAAACAGACAAAAATGATTTAAAAAACAACGGGAACACTTCCAAAGCCATGCCTGAGTTTTTTTTAAAGCCAAGATTCTATTCTATAATATGCTTCCTAAAAAAGTTTTTATTTTGAATGGTTTTTAAGAAAAAAAACTTAAAAAGTTATAATTTTTGCTTTTTTTTTTAATTTTTAAGTTTAAAAACTATTTGAAATAAAAACTTTATTTAGGAAGCATATTATAGAATGGAAACGTGGCTTTAAAAAAAGCTAAGGCGTGGCAATTTAAGTGTTTGGTTTTTTTTTTTAAATTTTTTTTCTGTTTTGATCGAAATTTTGAGAAAATTACCCCTCCCGCATGAACAGGGGAAAATAGACCCCCCTCCGATACTATTTTGTTCTCGTCTTAATCTAATCTATACCCTCAGATTGTTTTTTTCGCGTTTTATAAGAATCAATAGTTAGTACTTTAAAGTGAAAATAGGGAGACCAGGGGGTGTGAAATAAAAATCTGAAAATATTAGGACATTTTTTTTTCTATGTAGAACCATTTGATGCCTATCCATCTCAGAATTAAAAAAAAAAAAGAACCCAATATCAGGACCACCTTGATATACATAGGTAGGTAGGTACATAATTTTGTTTGTGTGAAACATCTCTTAAAAGAGCTCTGTTCACTGGGCTATGAGATTAATTTTTATTCAAAATAAAAAAAAACATTTTCCCTCTTAAAAATTGAAAGAAAAAATGCAAAAGTGTTTAACTTAAGTTAAGGATCAAACAACTGAAGGATGTGGTTTGAAAATTTAATACCCTAAGTGCACATACAGAGCTAATGCCATTTTGACTAAATCCTTAAACCCTGATAGGGATATCAGTACTTAGTTTAACATTCATCAAAGGCTCTTCTCATCGCACAAAGTTTCTTTTTTTGAAGACAATCTTCAGATATAGATATATGTAGATATAGAGAAACGAAACGAAAACGAAGGATGCATCAAGGAAAAAAGCCAATCGAAATGAAAACACTCTGAAACTTAAGCGGATTTCAGTTCGGCACGCAACGTTGCAGTTTAACTTGCTTGTAGGTACCATTTTCACTGTTGTTATTGCAGTGTGAATAAGTACATACATATACATATTTCATCCGACTTTAAAGAAAATGACAGAGACAGAAGTTTCTTGTTTGGGAAGGAATCCTTTTCAAAGATTTTAATCCCTTGTGCTGAATATATACATAGGTAGGTACATAAACATTTAAAAAAAGGGCTCGGAGCAGGGTGAAAAATAGAAAATTGACAAAGACAGTGACACAAGGTATACTCTACTTATACAGAAGCTCAAGCAGGAGCAGCCGGAAATTCGTAAAAGTGGTTGTTTTTAAAACAACATTCAACACTGGGTGTTAGAACGCGCTTGTAAAAAAGATATTGCTGATGGATGCCAAGACGAAAGGAAACCAAACACGATGATAGCATAGCTTTGTACATAAACTTTCAAACTGGTTCCTTGCAATGCAGACAGGAGACGCTCCTCTAGAGGGAGCATCACTTTTCAAGGAAGCTAAGTTTTTGAAAGCATCTAAAAGAGCAGATTTTGTTTGTTTTAAGTGAACGTCAGTAGATTTGATTCTTGATCAGAAGCAGCAGCAGTAGCAGATACCTATTGAATATTTATGAGAAGCAAACGCAGTTGTGTAAGCTTTTTGAGATGAAGAGCAACTGTATATAATATCCGTTATTTGATTAGTTTCAATTTTGAACGTTTTGAAAATAAAACAAAACAAAATTAACCAAAACGCTTATTGAAATTTTGAATACCTACTGTCGTGATTGCATTTATAAGTTTTGGGAAAAGACTTAATTTGGTAAAGCTTAATGACATTTTCTGGGTAAGCATTTGTTTTTTTTTTTGTTCTTTATGGCATATTAAAGATTTGCTGAAATAATTTCTTGGAAAGTAAACAAGCAAAATATGGGGAAAGCTTGTTAAAGATCAAGAGTCGATAGCAAATTAAAAAACAAAAAATGAAGCTGTCCCAAGTCTTAGTCTGTAGACTTTAAGTTTATTGATTCAATTAAAAAAACTCAAGATATGTAAGCATAAAATCGTCCAATTTCAAAACTAAATAGCCCAAATTGGGATTTATCGCTGATTTGAAAAATTTGAAGGAGAGAGTGAAAACTTCGAGGAGCCCAACTGGCGATAAAGAGCCCGTTCTTGAAACCATGCTAGTGATTTATTTAAAGTTTGATTTGGCATTTCAACATGAATAGACTGACGCCTAAACAACGCATCGCCTAAAAATTGTGCAAATTTATTATGAAAATCATGGTTCAGCTCGAAATAAATATCGCACGAAGTTTTTTTAGCGATGAAGCTTTGGTAGAATAGATACGTCAATAAATAAAACCACCGTAGTTTTAGTGATGATAATGATGCTACCGTATGTTGAGACACATTACATCCAAAAAAACTGAATATTTGGTTTGTTTTATTGGTTGGTGAAATAATTGGTCCGTACTTCTTTAAAAACGATGCTGGTCAGAACGTTACAGTCATAGGTGACCGCTATAGAGTCATGATTACTGACTTTTTCGTTCATCAATTGAAAAATCATGATTTGCAGGAGCTGTGATTGCAACAAGACGGTGCAAAATGTCACACAGCTCGTGCCAGAATTGATTTATTGAAGTAAACGTTTGGTAGCCGCATCGCTTCACGTTACCGACCTGTGAATTGGCCTCCAAGATCGTGCGATTTAACGCGCGCTGCTTGACTATTTTCTGTGGGGGTATATGAAGTCACTAGTCTACGCCGATTACATTCACCACGAAATTGTCAATATCATCTTTGTTTTACACCATTTCAATACATTTAAAAAAACAGCCTCTATATTACCTTATGATATGCAGTAAGAGTAGTAATATTTTTGTCAGAAAAGTGGTTTTTCTATAATATTAATTTATTTGAATGAAATGAGATTGAATTGATTGAATTGAATTAAATTGAATTAAATTGAATAAAACTGAATTAAATTGAATTGAATTGAGATTTAAATTGAATTGAATAATGTTGTATTGCGTTGTATTAAATTGAATTGAATTGATTTGAATTGAACTAAACTGCAATTGAACTAAATTAAAAAAAAAATCTATATGTATGCACTGTTTTTAATTATGCTCTAAGGTTGCTACATTGTCTAGTTAGGTACTATATATTTACAATTGTTTATTAATTTCTTAAGTCTAGTAAAGGGTTTTTCAACAGGGACGCTACATAAGTAGAGCGACAGGGACAGCAAACGACGCCATATTTCTTGCCGCTCTTTTAACATTTCTCTTCAATAAGGTTTGCCATTTCATGATGGAAAGATATACGAGCCAACAGCTAGTCGAAATTATTAAAATTTACTACCAAAATTCGGAGTCAGTGGCCTAAACGTTAAGAGCACAACGTCCAATTTATGGTCGTCATAATCATCCTAGCAGATCAACAATTGAGCATCAAGTGGAAAAATTTGAATCCACAGGCACAGTACAAAATATTCCCGTACCAGTGAGACAAAGAAGTGCCCGTTGTGTCGAGAATATTGCTGCCGCTGAAGCTTCAGTTGCAGAAAGCCCAAATCTGTCTCTCACACGTCTCTGTGACGTCGTTGTGGCGAATTTTGCGAAAAGAACTGAAGCTGCTTGACCACCAGAAGCGTCGTATGTTCGTGAATTGGGCTGAGCAACAACTTGAAAATGATTCGGATTTTCATCGAAAAATCATCTTCAGCGATGAGGCTCATTCCTGGCTGAATGGCTTCGTCAATAAACAAAATATGCGGTATTGGTCAGGCAGCAATCCACACGTACTCCATGAGTCATCATTGCATCCCGAAGAAATTACGGTTTGGTGTGGTTTATAGGCCGGCGGCGTCATTGGGCCGTACTTCTTCCGTGATGATCAAGACCGGCACGTTACTGTGAATGGGGATCGCTACCGTTCAATGATAACCGAATATTCTTGGCCCCAATTGGATGATATGGACTTGGAGGACATGTGGTTCCAACAGGACGGCGCCACAAGTCACACAGCGAATGTCACAATCAATTTATTTGAAACCAAGTTTGGAGAACGTGTTATCTCATGAAATGGTCCAGTCGCTTGGCCGCCTCGGTCGTGCGATATGACGCCGTTAGACTATTTCCTGTGGGGCTACGTGAAGTCTATGGTCTATGCCAACAAGCCAGGGACTACTGATGAACTTCGTACGAATATCGAACGTGAAATTGCAGCAGTATCGGCCGAATTATGCTTGAAAACCATCGAAAATTGGGTTCAGCGTCTGGACTTCTGCAATCGTGTCCGTGGTGGCCATGCAAAAGAAATTGAGTTCCATGCATAATGGAATCGAACGTACTTTCACAGGAATAAAGAATTTCATTGATATCCAAAACCGTTTTTGTTTTATTTAAAAAAAAACTTTTGTAGCACTCTTATTGAGCAACCCCATACAATTAATCTATGTTTAAGTATATGGTCCACTCTTTTAATAATATTAAACCTCACCAATTATTTTTATAACAAAAAAGGAAATATTCAAATGTGGATTGGCTTGCCTTACCATAGACACAGACAGACTTACCAAATGTTTATATTCAATAAATTGTTTTTATAATACATTGATATCTATATAAAATATATACAAAATAAATCCAATGATTAATTTTAGAAAGACAAAGATGATGCTTACAGCTCGATTATTATTCATTAGTACCGACTTAAAAAATTAAACATAATATTGCAATTTGAAAGATTTATTGTTTTATTGGATCTGGCAAACATGAACCCGAGATTGCATTTGGAGATAAATTCATATGTTTTGGAAAGTCGCCATAAGAAAGTTGCTACAAGAAAGAAAAGTTAACTAGTTGTTTTCTTGAGGTTGTAAAAATGATTTTTCATGAGTATACATGAATAGTTTATTTTTTGTCCACCACCCAATCGACCCCATCTAATATAGATTTTCAAATTTATTGCTCTGGACAATCGAACCACATTGGCTCAAACCTCTGAAGAGTTCATTTGGAGCTGCTTAACGAATTTTAAGTGTTTGCTATAAAAAGAAATGTTTGTTTTATACTTTAGGCATTCAAGGGATACTTATAATTTCAGAAAGATGGACAGCATAAAGACCTAAGATTGTGGTCTGGTTGATCTTAATCCGGAACTAGATTTTTAGAAGGAAAAACTAAATAAACAATTCACTTAAGAAAGCTTTACCTTTCTGGCTTTATACGAATAAAACAGTTCCTACAAAGAAGATCATAACACAAAGACTTAATTGATTGTATACAACTTTTGAATTGTTATTTATAACTTCAAAAAGTGTTTCCAAGTCAATATGAATTCCATTTGCATCATTGAATAAGTATTTCTTTGTAATGTATCCCGTCATAAGGATGGGATACCGACAAAATCATTCCCTAAACAAAACAAAAATATATTTTCGGAAAATATCTTCAAACAGAATCCTAGGTGCGAAAAGAGAATTTCATGGCACTTCCAAGAGTTCTAAAAAACTTTTACCATTTTAACTGTGTGTCCATCTTATAGGACTCGCAGCCTTGCTGACTACAACACTGAAAGTAAAATGTTGCAAATATTTATGCCAAAACTCAAAACCCTTATTCTTTTGGAAACTGCAAAGTCATTTGCTTTTGATATACTTTTGTCAACAACAAAGTTTATAATATTTATTCTTAGAAATGTACCTAGCTATCAGATATGTGTGTGTATATGTATATTTTTGTATGTATATCTTTTGTGGCAACCGCATATCAAAGTCAACAAAAATACGACCAACTTTTCCATTTAACCATCCGGATCCATGGTGTGCTGCTGCTGCAGGGTTTAGCTGTAACCCACATTTGAGCAGTTTTCAAAACTTAAAAGCAATAAGCAAAAATGCAAAAATAAAAAAAAACAAACAACAACAACATAAAATTAAAACTAAAAGTCACAGTGATTGAATTAAAATTGCCAACATCCTGCGCTTAAAAGAGTGGCAATAAAAAAAATTACTTGCGATACTCGAACTTCTTTGTGTTTGCATAAGTAAAAGGGATCCTTTGAGAAGTTTTTTTCTTTTCATGGGACATTATCATCATTTGCATGGCTCTAAGCTGAGCTCTCGAAAGAATTTTGCCAGCATAAATTATGATGGAAATTCACGATGATTACATCGTCACTAAGTGATGGTAAATTTTTTAAATGATACCATCAACTTTATTCCCTTAACACAATAGATTCATGACGAAAATTGAGTTTAAATCATTGGAAAATTGTCAGATTTTGCTTGGATAACCTTTTTTTTTAGAAAACTGACAATTTCAGCTAATCGTTGTACCTACGTAGATGTACGTAAAAGATTTCAAGTTACATTTAAGGAAACGGAACTATTGTTGAAACTACTGTAGGGTTATAAATTATTGGTATTGCCTATTTTTTCTCTTTCAAGCAAGGGCTTCACAATTTAGTTCAAAACTTGGTTCAAAATTTCGAAGTTGAAAAAAGCCACTGTTAATGCTTAGTCAAACTCATATTTGAATGTCTAAAAATATATGTACTTGAGTGTATTCTCTTATACGAAATTAATTCCAACACAGATTTGTACCAAATTTGAGAAAAGCTAGACAAAAATATTGAGCAATGTTCGAGAGGGATTAGAACTAATTTTGAGTACTTTTCATTTAACTGATTTTGGGAATTAACGGACACCCTACTTTAAAGTAATGCACAGATTTTTGCTTGTATAGAAATCTTATACGCATTTTTTGAAATAAATTTTTAGTGCTAAAAAAAATTTAATTTTCTCTATCAGAAATCCAAAAAAAAACCTAGGTTCAGAATTTGAAAAAATCGCTTTGGTGGGCTATGTGGATCGAAGTACAGAGTCAAGCTAGTTAGATATAACGTAGCTGTTTTTTACTTGCAAAATAAGTACATACGGTGATCATTCGTCCTCTTTTTGATATTACCGTCATCTTTTTCGGTATCGTGTCCCCTTTATTTATTTTCTTAAAGAGGAAAGTAATTTGTTATTTTTTTAGTGAATTTTGCTCCCTATGCCCTGTTTTTATCTTTGAAACCATTTTTCTACGATTAAAAACACAAAATTGATTTTCTAAAATAGTATTAACAAGGGTGAGGTAATATTTGAAATACATTTAAGTATGAATTTTAAGTTGTAAATGAAAAACTACGTGAATTAAAATATAATAATAATAATCATTTCTACCAAATTTTGTCGTTCACTTAGACGTATACGCACTATTTAAAAGAATGCTTACAAACGTTTTTTTCTCAATTTTTTGTAAATGTTTTTAAAATATTTTAAGTTTTGATGAATGTGTTCTAGACTTAAGAAAAGATCTAGAAATGAATGATGTGCAACTATTTTATGAGGTTAGCTTAGTCAAAAGATATATTAATGAAGATCAAATTGTAAGATGGACAATTTTTCACCAGATAAGAAATTATTTGAATTTTTCCAAAATTTTGATAAAAAACATACATGCGAGGTATGAAAATACATATATTCAAGCCAGTAAAGTTTTAGCTATCATTTCTAGCTTGAAATGTCACAACTGAAAAAGTGGTTTAAATTTTAAACAACATTTGGACACCTGGGGTTTATTTCATTTCACTTACATTACAACCATTGTATGTGATGAAAGTTTATGAAAAGTGCCTCAGATATGACAAAATGTAAATTAATTTTAAAAACTTGGTACAAGTGGTTTTTGGTGATTTTGCCCCCATAATTAAAAAAAAAATTTAACTAAAAATAACGGTAGATACCTACCATACAATTTCTTAGTAATTTTACAAATTTTTTTTCTCAAAAACATCTGCACCCCTTTTCTAAATGAATTCAATAAATTTTTCTCAGTAAAGGCTACCTTTCGATGGAAAACTTTTTTCAAAAAATGGTTTTCACTAGTATTTATACCCCAAAGAACCAGTTTTTAATTTTCGATTTTTTGAAAATGGTAATTTTAATTTCAATAATTTTTTTTTTTTAATTACAGAAGCTAACCAATATAATCTAAATAGTTTTATTTACCAAAATATAAAATATTTTTTGGATTAAACAAAAAAAAATCAAAATAATTTTTAATTTTAAAATCTAATATCTTTAAGACTACGCTTCGATATTTATAAAACTCGGTATTCCCAACTAACAAAGTTGTTTCGCATTTCAGACATTAAAGTGTTATTTGTTTCTATAGCGCTCCATTTAGCCCTCTGACAGAAAGTAAATACCTTATTGGAGCATTACTGAATTTTTTAATATTTTCTAGTGCAAATTATATCAGCTTGATAGAAGCAATGTTTCTTTAATCTCTCTATAATGCTTTTATGAAGTAACCAAGATACTTTCGCTTCAATAGTCATCCCATAAAATTTTTATACAATCTTTATGTTAATTTTTGTTTCTTTATTGCTTTTGCCAAGCTTTAATCGGCCATTTTATAATTTATATTCAATTTAGCATCTGAGCACATATATTTCTTGTTATTGCCAATGTTTTGGGTTGGTAATACGAGTAATTAATTATTTAATCTTTGTTTAGTACCTCTATTTATTTAACTAGCAATATGTGTTTTTTTTTAAATATTCCATGAACAAAGTTTTTTCTTATTAATGCAAGGTTTTTGTCTTTTACGAGACAATTCAAGATAAAAGTGACTCCAATTTAATGCATAGAACTGTATAGCTGAGATTGATGGAGGGGCTAGGGAGCACTACAATTGCTTCAGAGGGACACGGTTTCGATTCCTGGACTTACCAACAATTTTTCTTTATTTAATTTAATGTGAACTTCCTTAAGGCTCTCATATTTAACTCCATAGCTGTACAATAGGAGTGAAAAAAGGTTGCCTTTTTCACTCTTTGGAGTTCTATGCAATGCTTATATTCGTAGGTTGAATTAAAATGAAAATCATCTATGGAGGAATATAGAAGCAAAATTACTAGTTGGGTTAAAGGGTTTGTTTACACATTTCAATTATTTTAAGAAAAAATCTACTTTTATTAAATAATAATAGTACCTTCCAAACAAGTGTTGAAAAACAGTTAAAGAAAATATTTTTTTCTCTCAAAAACACCTGCTTCGATTTAAATAGAACTTTTTCTTTATGCTTAAATTATCGTGAGCCTTAGTTCTATTTTGTTTTTACAATTTTTTTTGTATTTAAAAAAAATTATTACGTTTAATCTATTGATATTTAGGACCCCCGAAACTCAACAATTTTCTTAAAATTAAAAAAATCTAAAGCCCACGACAGGTATTTAATTTAATTTAAAAAAAATTAATTTTTTTTTTTAATTCTATATCTCGAAAACGGTTTGGAAATTTGGTTTAAAATTTTATTTTAATATGCTCATTAGTAAATAATTACAATTTGCATGCCAAAAATGTTTCTTAAAATGTTTTAAGAATTTTATAAATATAAAAAAATATGTTTTTAAAAAACCGCTCCAACAGTTTTAAATTATTTTTCGATACAATCATATTTAATCAAGAACTAAGATGTTGTTCTTTTTTTTCATTTCAAAATCTTAAAAAAGCTTTTTTTTGCTAAATTAGACACCGGATTTCATGATTTCAAGCTTTTTTCTCATAATTTTCATATCTTTAAATATTCATTCTACCCAACTGTGCATTTTATTTTTCAATTGAACACCAAATCACAAAGCTAGCATATGAAACAATTTTTTTAAAAGCTTACCGAAAGGTCAAATTTTTCATAATTAAAGAACAGGGGTAAATATTCCGGATTTCATATTGAAAAACTTACATATTTAAAAAAAAAAAAAAAAAAAATTGATTTAAGGAGTTACCTAAAATTTTCTTCTGAATTGATTTTTCCTGTGGGTAGGTTAAAAATTGAATCAAAAATAACAAGAACAAAATTATGTACATAAAATTTTAAAATTTATTCGAGTTGGAAATGTATAGATAAGCCATTATTTTCTTAGAACCGTTATGTTTTCTCCAAAGTTTTTAATCTGCAATGAAAAATCAGACAAATTTCAAAGTAAGATATATTATTTTAAGCTAATGCAATGAAACCATAACAGGAAATTCGTACTGCTCATTCCACTGTGCTGCGCCATATCTCAAAAAACTCGTAAAAGAATAGCTCAATTGCGTGACAAATTTGCTGGGCCAGTGATGGTTTATCGAAATGGAGACTTAAATAGGCCTTATTGATTATACGATTTAAGACAATAAGATTTTTACCTCTTGAAATATGTGAAATATAAAGTAGTCAGTGCCATTGCCATTTCACCAACAATTTATTCAGTTAAGGAAAGCATCAGAGCTGTTATTTGAAAAATAAAACCACAATTAGCTATATGAAATTTGTACCTCGTGTCATGGTTAGTGCGTTGGACTGTCATGCCAAAGGTCTGGGTTCGATTCCCAGCCGCTGCCATTTATAAACAGAAATATTTTTCCCAAGGTACTGGCCTCTTGTAAGGAACTGAAAAATCCTCCAAGGGTATACTTGTCATGACTAAGTGCTTCTAATCTAGCTGTTTAGACTCAGCAAAAAATTGTAGGTCCCCTCGATTCCTGTCAACAACACGCACACAGGAATTGTTGAGAGTTGTAAGTCACTAGGCCCTGTTTATATGAAAACGTGATTCAAAATATCGTCAGATTATTTGCTGGTAGTACTGAGGTGGTCGTTTAGCAGAAAGCAAATGTTGTATTCTATATTTTCAATTGCAGAATTTGTACTTTAGATTTTAATAAAAATATCAAAAGTTTTCAAAAATAAATTACATTGTTTGATCAATTTAAAATAAAACTTCTTATTGGAGCACCCTGTATTAGTGAGACGAAAACCGATTATTTGTTTCTTCAATGAAATTTGATCAATTTTAATTGTTTTGTTCATTCCTTTAAATAAGAACTAAAACACAAAAATATAAATGGTTGATTAACTTATTTGTAGAAATTTTACTAAAGGTTTTTATTTTTTACAATTATTAGAAAAAGAAAAGTTAATAAAGGCTTACTTAATTAATTTTAAAAGATAATTACTATTTCCATCCGAAACGATGGTGGGTGTTTTTTTGATTCTGTCAAAAGTATCACAAATGACAACCTGCAGACATGCATGTCATGGTTTCAAGTTGACGCTTAAGGAAATCTCTTGAGTATACCTATCTTAATGGTGGATGAGAGTAGAAAACAAAATTGGTAGTAATTATAGGCATTATGATGGATAAATCTTCTCATTACTGACAGTCTTATTACTGTGTCATTTCAGAATTCAAAGTATAATAGTTATAGTGCCTGAGGATTCGTAAAAAAAATTAATTTTAAGTGACGTATACAAGGAATGCTGTGAAAAGTAGAGCGTGTCCTTATTAAGATGAATTAATGTGCATGAAATGAGAAGTCATACTCGTTGGTTTTTTTGTAGTGCAATTTCAAAGGAAGCATTTGCGGACTTATTTGTGTCACATTTCAAGATAATACGAGTAGTTTATAGTACCTATGTATATTGATTATGTATGTTTAAATAATATAATTCCAATCCTTGAACATTGTTGTTTGATTCAATTAAGTTCCTAGGAGAGGATGGATCTATAAGTTCAGTAAGTACCGATATTGGGTTAATGAAGAGTCACTTTATTTGTTTTTGTGTTTTAAGAACTGCACCGCAAGCCGCAACCAAAATGATAATTTTTAAAGTGTTTGATGACATACATTTTTGCTTGCACACATTACGTATGAACTCGTATCAATCTTTTGAAAAACAATTTTTAAAATTTATCAAAAGACTTGAATCAAGCTTCCAACCTACTTTGGCTTCAAAATGATCTCTCAGTGAATTTTTTAATAATTCAATAACAAAATCACTGCAAGTAAAACAAAGCATGTAGGTGTACCTATGTCACACACGTCTTCTTACTGCTGGAAGGAGGTGATTGTAAGATTACCTATCTCATCGCGGCCACCTTCGTGTAATAGTTTCCTTATATACAGGGTGTCCGCCGGGAAGGTATACTATAATTTGTTTGTCTGGCAGTAATTCCATTGTTATCCTGGCTGTATGCGATATGTGGCACTGTTTTGTTGATACCACATGTTAATCAAGGCTCAAAGCATGCAGTTGTGGCGTTAAAAAGTTTTCAATGATATCACGATATCGCTCCCCATTCACAGTTACCTGAGTATGGCGTGGAATTGAGGTAGATGGATTGTTTTGAGCCTTGAGCAGCAGTAATGTTTTCAGCCGATCTTGCAGTACGATGTGGTCCATCCTTGGGCCTATCACCTACAGACCGTCTTTCTTCGAAATCATTCACTACGCGATTTCTTCCAAAAATTTCACGAAACTTTCTCTACTTCACAGTAATCGATGATTGATTTTGATAAAATTATGGAATTATCGAATATTTTTCCATAATAAATTTGCCATGAGTCTACTTCACGACTGCCAAATATGAACTATCAAGACTAATATTTACCAATATTGCTGCAAAACAAAGTAGTATACCTCCCCGGCCGACACCCTGTATATGCAAGCTCATGATGAACAGGTTTTTTCCAAATAAGTATAAGGCTTTATGTAGGATTTATAAAAAAGGCTGGCTGCAAGCTACACTGGTGAATTCCCATTACATTGGGGACCCTCAAAAGCTAGGGGGTAATTTTATTATTAAAATATCGCATATTCAAGATCTTTGAAAATTTTTTCAGGTATTCAATATGCAATCAAGTATAAAAAATGAAGTTTAGTGAGTAAAATATAACTAATCCAAAGCAAAAAAAAATATTTTAAAATATTTGGTAAAGTTTCTTGTAGTTTCTTCACTTAAAAAAAAAAAAACAATATTTGTTGAATTATTTTACAAAACCAATCAAATATCAATTAAGAACTAGTATATAGAATTTAATCTACCCTTGCCCACTACCATTTTGCGTGATCTCAGGATATTTAAGTGAAAAATATTTTAAGAATTTTTAAAAAAAATTTCTTGTTGTTTTTTTCCCTTAAAAAAAAACTGTTCAGTTAAAAATTTAATCAATTACACTGGTCACCAAAATATTATTTTTTTTGTATCAGAAACCAAATAATACTTTTCTGTAGGTTTTTAGTGTGCTGAACTAGAATCTAAAGTCAGAAAAATTCTCCATCGGACTAAGTTTTTTTGAGATATTCACGTTATAAAATCAAAAAACACATTTTTTTCTGTTTTCAAAGTTGTGTTGTAACGGGATGCAAATTGTTTTAAGAAAACTTGTAATGGTTTCTGAAAGAACTAATTTTTTTTCTTTTAGAATCTGTTTAAATATTTTCGATATCTTTTTTCGTCTATGAGTAATCCTCAGTTAATTGAAAGCTTTTCATGTGTGATACAAATACAATGTAAGGTAGAATGGTCAAAAATTTGTGGGAGCTGGTCCATTTCTCAACACGAATGTGTCATACAGCGTTTTTAAAGGTTAATTTGAGTACATCATTTCATGCTATGGCTGTTAAGCTCTTAACCATGGGATTCTCGAGATTTTCGCAGCGTCATTTCGATCGGCGGGATTTCGACTGGCGGGATTCGTGTAAATTAGGGTGGGCCATAAATTGCGCATAGTTTTGGATAGCCCTCATTCGATTCAAAACATTGGAAAATAATTTCCCTGATTTTCAGATTTTTATTTCACCCCCCTAGTCACCCAATTTTCACTTTAAGGTATCTACTAATTATGGAGTAAGGATTATTCTTATAACACGCGAAAAAATCAGAATGTATAGATTAGATTCAGACGAGAAAACAATTGTATAGTAGGGGTGTTTGTTTCTCCACGCTAGGAGGCGGGATAATTTTCTAGAAATTTGGCTCAAAACAGAAAAAAATTATTTAAACAAAACGAGAACATCACCTACAATGCCACGATATAACTGTTTTTAAAGTCACAATTCCATTCTATAATATGCTTCATAGATAAAGTTTTTAGTATAAACAGTTTTTGAAAAAATAATATTCAAACATAAATACTAAAAAAATAAATAAATTATATTTTTCAAAAAGTATTTATAATAAAAACTTTTCTAAGGAGGCATATTTTAGAATGCAACAGTAATTTTCACGTTTTTTTTAAAAATAATTTTTTTCTGTTTTGAGCCAAATTTATAGAAAATTATCCCTCCCATCTGAACGGGGGGAAATAAGACCCCCTTTCAATACGATTTTTTTCATATAAATCCAATCTATACCCTCAGATTGTTATTACTACCTAAAAGTGACAAATAGGGAGACCAGGAGGGTGAAATAAAAATATGAAAAAATTAGGAATTTTTTTTTTGTTCTACTGTGTATCAAAAAATTGTACGCACATTACCTAGTCTAGCCATAAGTTCTGTTACACGATTAAAAGAGCACATTGCTCATAACTTCCACTTGGAATAATACCGTTGACTATTTTTTCGAAACACTTGCTCTTATTAGTAAAGAATGGAAGCTAGTTTGGTTTCAGCTATTGATCGGTAATCATGGAGTGGGGCGTTAAAGAAAGTCGAGTCGCGATAATCGCATTACATAAGTGTGGAAAAAATTCGAACCAAATTTTTGAACTTTTAAAACCAATTGGTTTATCGCGAATGTTTGTGTATCGTGCTATAAAACGTTTTGATGAACTGTCAAGAGTAGAGGACAGATCAAGAAGTGGTCGTCCACGCGTCGTTCGAACGAGCGCAAAAGTTAAAGCTGTGCGTGAACGAATTCGTAGGAATCCTCTCCGGAAGCAGAAGATCATGTCCAGAGAATTGGATATATCCGCCAGATCCATGTCAAGGCTGATCCGAGATGATCTTCACATGAAAGCCTATCGTCGAGCAACAGGACATCTTCTAACTCCAAGTCTTAAAAAAATAAGACTTGAAAGAAGCAAAAAGCTTTTGCAGTGGCACGCGGTAAATGGACATGAAAATATCTTGTTTACGGATGAAAAAATCTTCACAATAGAAGAAGTTTATAATTAACAAAATGATAAAATTTATGCGACGTCATCCAAGGAAGCTAAAAAAGTTGTTCCAAGGGTTCAGCGCGGACACCACCCCGCTTCTGTAATGGTTTGGTGGGGGGTTTCCCATAAAGGTGTCACATCACTGCATTTTTGTGAAAAAGGTGTGAAAAACGGTGCAAAAGTGTATCAGGAGAATGTTCTCGAGGGGGTTGTTAAGAGATTAACAAATACTCTCTTCAACGGGGAAAGATGGGTCTTCCAACAAGACTCTGCTCCAGCACACAAAGCCAAAACCACACAATAGTGGCTCAGAATAAATGTTCCGGATTTTATTGCAGCTGCAGATTGGCCTTCGGGAAGTCCAGATTTGAATCCATTGGATTACAGTTTGTGGTCCGAACTGGAGAACATGGCCTGTAAGACTCCCCATCGAAATTTGGATAGCCTAAAAGCTGCTTTGATAACAGCAGCGTCATCGATACCCATCGACCGCTATACACCAATGGCCTGCATTAAAGCTAAAGGCGGCCATTTTGAGTAAAACTTTTTTTTTTCTTAAAACTTATATTCTGAACTAATTTAAAAAATAAATTTGATGGTATAAAATGTACTAGATTTTTTTTTATTGCGCTCTTAAAATGTAACAGAACTTATGGCTGGACTAGGTACATTATCTTGAGTAAAAAAACGTTTTTGTAAGCAAATTGTGATAATTTGGTAAGGCTTTTGCAATATATCTGTGGTTTATTGAAAGTTTTATCAGAAACAAGATAAAATTTTATATTTCAAAGCTTTTTTAAATAAAAAAATTTAAATTTAGATGAACTAAAAAATCTGGTAACTTCTGTTGGTATTGTGTTCCGTTTCTCTAAAAAAAAGAGGCTTTGGGGGTTATTCGCTAGTTATATGAGTTTTTCGAACCTTTCCTACCAAAAACTCCCACAGATGCTTAATGGTGTTAAGGTCTGAAGGTCTGAGAATATTGTGAATGAGGCAACTAAGATTTGTCACTAAAAAGCAGCCACTCTCTTAATATTATAGACAATGGCTTCCGGTAATTGACCTCAAAAACTATGAAATCATTCTCTAACTCAATTCTTTCAGAACTGACCTTAAATGTTTTACTCGAAGTCTTCAAATTTTTGCATTTTTTATTGCTGTTTCAGTAAAAACAAGATCGCGGCACCATTTGCGTCCATAACTCCCAAAAAGACAATGCTTTCTCCTTCATGTTTCATCGTAGTCCTTAAATTGATTAACTATACGGGTATGTTCGGTTTTTGGTAAACAAATTTTCGATCTTTAAATCCAAAAATTCTAACATTTTTTTCGTCAACAAAAATAACATTTATTGTTCTGAAAAGCAAAACAGAAAAATAAAAAAATAAATGCAAATTAGATCTTTTTTAGCCGCAAAAGCTTAATACAAATTCCTACAATTTATATGATTTCAAATGCTGTACGTGCAATTTTTTGATGCAGTGCATGTAGAGCCATTTGAAGCCTATCCGTCCGGATAGGAATTTAAGAAAAACCCAATATAAGGACCAGCCTGGTGTACATAATAAGTAATTCTATTTGGCCGGATTTCGACTTACGGGATTTTTATCGGTGGGATTTTAACATTTCCCCCACAGATATAAGCTACTTCTATAACTTAAATTTAGTATCAAATGAAATCTAATACTGTCCTCTACAACCAACACGATACCAATAATAATCTGACACTCTTTTGTGGCCCTTACTAAAAACTTAACAACTTAAAAAAAAATCTGTCAGGAATACATTTGTACAAACATTTAAATTTTTCTATCTATTATTACAAAAGTTATAAAAAATCAAAATTTGATGGAACAAGGGCGTTTCCCATACAAAACTTCTTTCGTCTTGGGGGCTTGTTTAGTAATAAAAAGATGAGCTAAGGTTTTACTGAAATTTTTTTATTTATTTGGAAAAAAAAACAAAAGATAATATCAATTTCTTGCTGTAAGGGCAAGTTCTTACAACATCGGTCGTGTATTTTATTTTGACTTCTTTTAATTTCTTTAAAATCATTTTTGGTTTTGTGAGAATTTTTATTGCTTTTACATTATTTTTGTGTGCAGTCAGCATCAGTCTACGTTCAAAATATAAAATTTTAATGGCTTTTTTTTTGTATTCCAAGAATCATAAAACGGACAATCACATCAAAACGCTGAGATTTTTTTTTTTTGTTTGCTCGTGTACAATGTTAGTTTTTTCTGGTAGAAGAACAATTCAAATTGAATGAACAACTTTGTCGTATGTATTTGCAGTTACTTTTAAATTAACAATTCATACCAAATTTAAACATTTCAGTTGTAGCAGTTGAAACAATATGATAGGATTTGAATTTTTATGAATAAATAAGGCTTTAAGCTTAAGGCAACAAAACCCCAACATTGCTTTTGAGGCTAAGTTCAATTACGTTTTGAAAGACAATTTGGGGCCTTTTCTCATTTTACATTATAAAATTCGAAATGTTAAAAGAACAGTGTCTTCAAAATAAAAATTGTGAAAATTCGATAACCGCGGATCCAGAGTTAAGCAGATATCACTTATTGTGGACCCATCTTTTACTTGCTGAGGATTTTCAATAGCCGAAAAAAATCGTGGCAAAAAGTTGCAGATCATATTTGCAATAAATGAAAGGATTTTCTGGCAGATGTTGTTACATTGTCAGCATTTCAAAATTTGTGCTGAATACAAGATGAAAATTCAAGGACTATGGGTCACTGAAGGGTGTAGAACTGCAAGTGCCCTTGATAAGAGACATTTTACCTCCTAGATAAAATTAAGGCTGTTAGACAGTTGGACAATTTGAGGTTTCAGATATTACATTTGAGAAAATAAACTTGGATTTAAGAAAGAAATTGAGAAATTTTTAAAATTTTGTAAAAAGACAAGGCAAGTTGGGCCAATATTTTATTTATTTTTGTAGATTTTCTTCAATTCTGTGGGGCCAAATTTTATTGGAGAATAGTTTCATTATCGAAAATTCTCTCAACTTGAGGCCTTATTTCATTTTTTGGGGTCTTATTACCTGGGGCTTAATTTTGTGGAGCCGTGATATGCACATACAAAAAACTAAAACTCGAGATTTTGATCAGAGTTGTCATTACGATGATAGGGAAGACGAGAAAAGTGGGTCTCACAAATCTATCTGTTTGTCTGTCTTTTTGGCTAAAATCTAAACGGCTGGATTGATTTTCTTAAAACTTGGTACATAGTGGCTTTTGGTACAGGGTGGCGCACCAATTGTGCTACAATAAGAAATTCAAATAACTTTTTTTTTAATCGAAGTATTTCATTTATTTTTTTTTATTGGTTAGAAAATTAAATTTTATTTTAAATAGTTAGTTGTTTTTAAAGATTATAGACCGCAAATGACCTCCACGCTCTCCCACGCATATGCGGCACCTGATCAAAAAATTATTCATTGCGGCCTGAAGAGTTGAAGTTGGGATCGCCTCAATTATTGTCGTTATGGACTGCTTTAATTCAGTTAAATTTCTGGGCTTCGTTTTATACACCTCTTGCTTGACATAACCCCATAAAAAGAAGTCTGGTGCAGTCAGGTCAGGTGACCTTGGGGGTCAGCGAAGAGTGGAGTTCCTAGAAATTAATTTGTTTGCGAATTTTTTGTTTAGCTCCGCCATAACTGGTCTGGCTATATGTGCAGTTGCTCCATCTTGCTGAAACCAAACGCTGTTGAATGGTATACGTCTTCGGCGCAGTTCTGGGTAAAAATACTCCTTCAACATCTTTAAATAACGGTCCCCATTGACAGTAACGGTTACACCGTTTTCTTCAAAGAAGTACGGCCCGACAATACACCTTGATGAAACTGCGCACCACACAGTGACTCGTTCTGGGTGCAGTTTCGTCTCATGGAGCATTTCTGGAATAGACTCATTCCATATACGGCAATTTTGCTTGTTTACATTGCCGTTAAGATCAAAATGGGCCTCATCAGACATGAACAAACAATTGATCAATGTGTTGTCTTCTTCGGCCATTGATATGATTTTTTGGCAAAATTCCAGGCGAACAGGCAAATCCTGAGGGTTTAACTTACTAGTAATTTGGACTTTGTACGGAAACAAGTTTAAATCGTCATGAAGTATCCGTTGTAATGACCGTCTACTAACTCCAATTTGCCCCGATAAGTTTCGGGTCGAAACGCTCGGATTGGCCTGTATTGCAGATGCTACTGCTGCGATTGTATCCTGAACCCGAACATTGGCATCTCGATGGTACGGCCTTTGTGTGATGCTTCCAGATTCGGCAAACATGTTTACAAACCTCATAATGGTCCATCTACTCGGGGGATTACCGCCAAACTCCCGCCTAAATTCCCTTTGAATGGAAATGACGGACTGCAAAGCATGGTACCGTTGCACTATCCAAATTCTCTTCTCCGTATCCCAAGCATCCATTTTTATAAATCTAAATAGTAACCTACAAAATAAAAAAAAATAAGCCGATTACTCACACAGAAAAAAAGTTATTACGTTTTATTTTTGTAGCACGATGCGCCACCCTGTAGATCTGCAAACATTTTTTTTTTTTTCATTTTTTTCAAGAACTAAAAATAACAGAAGGTGCCTGCAATACAATTTTGCTAAGCAATTTTACAAAACCTTATTTTTCTCAAAAATGGCTCAAAAAATTTTGTTAAAAAAATTTTTTTTGGTAAGAGCTACCTTTAGACGCGAATTTTTCAGAAAATGGTTAGTACCTCCCAAAGACACATTTTTTTTAAATTTCGATTTTCTTCCAAATAGTATTACTGATTTTAATAATTTTTTTATACAGAAGCTTCTAAATAACATAAATATTTTTTTTCCAAAATTTTCAAAAAAAATATACATTTTTTTGAATCTTCAAAAAATGACAAAAATTTTGTTTGAAAACTAAATGTTTTGAAAACAAAATAAATTTTCTCATTGTAGGCTGAACACATTTAAATAAATTCACTCTTATATAAATAATATAAATAAGATTTAAAAATATTGTATGTAAAAATTTTCCAAAAAAGTTTTTGAATTAAAAAAAATAAGTTTGAATTTTGTTTTGCAAATTTTGATATCTCAAAAACGGGTCTACAATTTTGTTTGAAATTTTATTCTCATATGCATATAAATAAATGATTTGCATACCAAAATCTTTCTTTAAAAAAATTTTTTAAGACTTTAATGAATAATATTTTTTAGAAAACCACTCCATCAATCATTTTTTTTTTTCATAAAATCATCATAAGAAACTAAGATGGCGTTCTTTTTTTTAAACTTGAATTTTCAAAAAAGTTGGTTTAAATATTTTATATTATATTTCATTCTTTTAAACATTTTTCTCTCATAATTTTCTTATCTGTTTCTTATGAGCTCAGCGTGTTGAACGAAGATCCATTATTTCTAGATAATTTTCTCCTTTTTCATAAGTAATACAAATTTTGGTGTTCACATAACGAGTTTCAAGGAATACCTAATGAATATTTTGTCAAATTATGATTTTGTTCAAAGGAAAAAATAATTTTCTTAGCTTCAAAACTAACGGTACTTGTCAAAAAACATACAACAAGCTTATTATATTTATCTCAGAACCGACTGTAACAATTTTCTACAAAAACAAAAACATTCTACTTTCTAGATTCAATATGTTAAAAATGGGAGGATTTTTTTTTGAAACTAGGTTCTTAAATGTAACGGGTGTTTTTTTAGAAGTGTGATTTCCAAGAAGAAATAAAAAGCACTCAATTTAATGGAATTATCTTTATTTTAAAGATAAGGGTTTGCTATTATGTTTTAAAAATGATTTCGGGCAAGTGGCCACCACGGCCGGTTCGAATAAATTCCAGCCGAGAGGCCCAATTTTCGACCACTTTTTACTGCAATTGGGGCCGTTTATCCACTCATCTGTGTAGACATCCAACTTCACATAACCCCACAAAAAATTGGCCAGCGGTGTTAAATCGCACGATCTTGGAGGCCACACAGGCCCATGACGCTAGATAATGCGCTCACCAAAACTTTCCTTCAAAAAGACCAACTCCGAAAAAAGTATGGCCATATTGAAAATCACACGGCTAAAAAAAAAAAACTTTTTATATAAAATACTTTTAGCGTGAAGTTAGAACCATCACTTTGAGAGTGAAGTAGAGTGAAGTTAGCACCGCAATTTCGGTCAATTTGTGCTATCACCTTGTTACGTATATAAGTACACAAAAGATTTGCTGATTTGAACATTTTAAGAATGCATTTTTTGTAAGAGTTTTGCAATTTCTTAAAAATGATTAAGAACAAATTCGAATGATTGCCAAAAACTTACTTGAGATTCTTTTTTAAGTTTAAAATTTTTCTTAAAAATTTAACTGTGCTAATTTGTGCTCAGTTTGTGCTGTCACTTATGGGCGAAAAAAATATTCCAAAATGCAAGGTTTGCACCACCATTTTCGATTTATAAAAAGACAAAAATTGTGCTCTATAGTGCCGTAAATATTTAAACATTTTTGAAACTTTGCAATCTTGTTAAATCGAAGGTTGTGCTGCTTGGGTCTATGTTTGTACTCCCATTTTTGCAAACATATCAGATTCCCATATTTAAATTTTTAAACGAAACCAATATCTGCCCTTTAAGAGCAAGTGAAAAAGAAACGTGTGACAAAAATTATGATGGTGGAAAAATATCTCTGCATGATGTGCCAAATGCACATCGTCAGACCGGATGTCCCATAAATGTTAGAGCATTCACAGAATGTGTGTTGAGAATCTGCGTGCATATCCTTTAGTATATATATAGCACAAAGTTGGGAGGCATTTTTTTTTTTTGTTAAATGACTTCCGCCGACACACACAAAGTGAATGAATGAAAAGTTTGTCTTCTAGTTTAACTCTGTTCTTAGGGTGTTGAAATGAAAATTTCACAGAAAATATTATTAATATACATTTTTTTGTTTTTTTGAAAAAGAACAATTGCAAAGTTGCAAATTTCTTCGGAACAAATTCTGCAGTCAAAATATGTAAATTTTGCAAATAACTCGCTTTGTAAAAGAGTTCACACACATTACAATATTCATATAAGAATGAAGAATATTCAAAGAAATAAAAAAAACAAAATTAAGAACAGAAGATTTTGTATCTAGGTGTATGTATACAAAGTACCTACACACAAATGGAAAATCACAATCCTTAATTTTTCACTTCAAAAAGTTAGTAGATTCTAGATTTCTGGGTTTTTAATTTTTTTTTTTTTTCAAACTGAATTATGAACTTTAAAAAAAATTAAGCCTCATATTTTTTTATTCATTTACCATAGCCACTGTGAAGTGGCGATGACCTATAATACCGACTATTTTGCGCGCCGGCCAGATGCATGCACTCCATTGAGTAGTTATGCCTACCTTATATCGATCTCTACCTGATTACACCTGATTAAACTTCTGCCTATTCATTTGCGAAATTTATTCGCCAACATGTAGGCCAGAGATCTTTTGGTTAATGGAATCGATAAAATGCAAGAAATTCCAGTCCCACCTCCCACACGAAATACAATTTTTTTGAGTATAAAAACAACTATCCGACTGGACGTATTAAAAAAGTCACTAACAGATTTTTTGGCATTGATCCAACAACAACACTTATTCAACAGCCGAATCCTTCACAGTTGAAATTCTCTGTTTACTTTGTATCTTATTGGAACGCAGCAGCGCCGCGCCAGTGGCGGTGTGTGCGGGCTGCTATATGGCGGTAAGTAACGAAAAACCCACCGCTCATGAAATGTGAAACGCAATTCGTCAGCTTCAGCTACTCCATAATAGCTGTGGTCATGTGGTAGGAAGGAACAATCCCGGACCAAGGCTGCTCTTGAATTATCCTTCTGGTCTGAACCACAATAACGAGCATGTGAGTTGGTTAAAACTTTGAATCGATTTTATCGAGTCCTGCCAGATGAATGAATAAAGGTGGAGTTCAAAGTAAGTGATGTGTCAGGCAATGTACAGCACATGAGGTGCTTTAACATTTTCTGTTTTTCGAGATGTATGTAGCTCGGTGTATTTTGGATAGGACTGTTTTGAGGAATGGACAAATATAAATATCATCGGGTGAACTCTACCATATAAAAAGTAAAGGAAAAGTCTTTTAACATTCAAGTATGTAGATAGTATGATTGATAGCAGGCTTACTGACTGATTGACTTTATCCAACAACACACTATTACGTACTCTTATCATGATGGTTCACGAGAGATGTTTGCAATGCAGGTAGCCCTTGACATCAAAAGGACCATCGTGGAACTCAAATATTTTTGAAATAACAGTCGAAAGTGATGAATAAAATTTACTGAAGTATTCCTTCAAAATGCAAGTATGAAAAATTTTAAAAATGTTTTTTGATCATCATGGAACTGAAAATAAGAGTCAGTTTTTTCATAGTGGTTTAGATAATGTATTACGATTGTCACAGCTTCTACCAATATCACCTGATTAGCGGTTTTTATTCTGATACCAATTAGAATTTTGAATTCGATGAGTCGATATCAGCAAGATGGTTCGTGGCGAATGAATTCAACAAAGAGAAACAACAGTGTCACCAACGGTCTAGAAGACTAAGTCCTTACATGAATTAGATGACAGAGATGAGGTCAGTACCTAAGGACGTTCAGTGCTCGCCAGGATGCTGAAAAAGAGATGAAGACGGATCAACACTTAAGGGCTAACGGAATCGCTAATATCTGCAGGCTTCTGGCATCGGATTATTCAGCCGGCTGTCCTAAGGCTTAACAAGGGCCTGGTCCTCTGAGTTTTGGGGTTGTGTCTCCAGGCTTACTTTCCTATCACGAAGAGCCTCGAATAAAGATAACCTCAATGGCAACAAAGCCCGGCACGTCAGTAGATAACGAACGATCGAACACTTTACATCCTAGATGCAACTTAAAAACTGGACTCTGTCCTCACGCAGACACTTCCATCATCCAGGGCCTAGGAAATACGATGAATATCAGGTATGATGAAAAAAAACTGCGACATTTAACACAGTAAATAGCAAGAACTTCGAAGTAGTTAAGGCGTTCATCTACCCTGGAGTAAATTTTAATCCAACGAATGACATTTTAGTGGAGACCGGACAAAAATTACCCTAGCAAACCAGTGCTCCTTTGGTTTGTCCCAACAGATGGGTTCCTATAAGCTTCTCACACAAAAGACAGAGTGAGCGCTCTATAAAATCCTTATACTGCCAGTCTTGCTTTATGGCACCAAATGTTGGGCGATAGATAAGCAAAAATGGAGAGCTGCTAATGCGCTTCTTTGAAAGACAAGTTTTTTAACGTATATTTGCTCCTGTGCGTATAAAAATTTGAAAGCTTATAGTGACTGCAGTTTTTGGTAAGAATTCAGTTTGCTCAATTTTGCTCGAACTAATTAAAGAGTTATTTTACCATTATTCAGAGAACATGTTTTATGGTTTTTAAAATTTTATATTTTAAAACTCGTATTTTTATATTTTTAAATTCATATATTAATGTCTTTGGCATACCATAAGCAATTTTAACATTTCATCATCACGGTACTTTCTTCTTTCAATAAATCCTTATTTTAAATCGAATATATGCTGATTTCATTCAAAATTCATGACAACTGAAATGGTGTACAAAATACAATAGTTTGTACAGAAATCGAATAAACAGACGAAATGCATTTTTTCCTTAAAGAGAACAATGAAAACTAAGTTATTCATTTAATTTTTTCTTAGTAAAGGGTTTTTCAAACGGGACGCTACAAAAGTAGAGCGACAGGGACAGCAAACGATGCCATATTTCTTGCCGCTCTTTTGACATTTCTCTTCAATAAGGTTTACCATTTCATGATGAAAAGATATACGAGCCAACAACGAGTCGAAATTATTAAAATTTACAACCGAAATTCAGAGTCAGTGGCCTCAACGTTAAGAGCGCTACGTCCAATTTATGGTCGTCATAATCGTCCTAGCAGACCAACAATTGAGCGTCTAGTGGAAAAATTTGAATCCACAGGCACAGTACAAAATGTTCCCGTGCCAGTGAGACAAAGAAGTGCCCGTAGTGTCGAGAATATTGCTGCCGCTGAGGCTTCAGTTGCAGAAAGCCCAAATGTGTCTCTCACACGTCGTTCTCAAGCGTTGGGCATCTCTGTGACGTCGTTGTGACGAATTTTGCAAAAAGATCTTGGCCTACATCTTGACAAGATTAAATTGACGCAAGAACTGAAGCCGCTTGACCACCAGAAGCGTCGTATCTTCGTGAATTGGGCTGAGCAACAGCTTCAAAAATATTCGGATTTTCATCGAAAAATCATCTTCAGCGATGAGGCTCATTTTTGGCTGAATGGCTTCGTCAATAAACAAAATATGCGGTATTGGTCAGGCAACAATCCACACGTACTCCATGAGTCATCATTGCATCCCGAAAAAATTACGGTTTGGTGTGGTTTATGGGCCGGCGGCGTCATTGGGCCGTACTTCTTCCGTGATGATCAAGACCGGCACCTTACTGTGAATGGGGATCGCTACCGTTCAATGACAACCGAATATTTTTGGCCCCACTTGGATGATATGGACTTGGAGGACATGTGGTTCCAACAAGACGGTGCCACAAGCCACACAGCGAATGTCACAATCAATTTATTGGAAACTAAGTTTGGAGAACGTGTTATCACACGAATTGGTCCAGTCGCTTGGCCGCCTCGGTCGTGCGAATTGACGCCGTTAGACTATTTTCTGTGGGGCTACGTCAAGTCTGTGGTCTATGCCAATAAGCCAGTGACGATTGAAGAACTTCGTACGAATATCGAACGTGAAATTTCAGCAGTATCGGCCGATTTATGCTTGAAAACCGTCGAAAATTGGGTTCCGCGTCTGGACTTCTGCAAGCGTGCCCGTGGTGGCCATGCAAAAGAAATCGAGTTCCATACATAATGGCATCGAACGTTCTTTCACAGGAACAAGGAATTTCATTGATATCCAAAACCGTTTTTGTTTTATTTTAAAAAAAAATTTTGTAGCGCCCGATACCAACTTTTCATTTTTGCAATAAGAATCTTGTATGACAAAATCATTTTAAATGGAGATTAAAACTAATATAAAACTTTAATATTAATTAATACTTGTTTTTATTTTAATAAAATAACACTTCTATATTGAGGATCCTGAATAACAACGATGTTCTTTATTTATTCAAAAGATAAAATCCGAACCATTCAAATGTGTTCATTTTAAATTTTGTTTAATATATTAATTAATATATCTATTTTATTGAATAGACCATAAAATGAGGGATTTAAAGAAACAATTACGTAAAAGAGTTTTTATTATTTAATATGTTTGTTTGGAACGTAAAGATGCTTAAAACCGAAAATGCCATGTTTTTCTGGGAGAATGGTAACACTGGAGCTTTTCAATATGTTTTGTATCCGAGTAATATAATCTAAGACACATTTGACAATTTTACAATTTACAATTTTATTTTTTTCAAAATTAAGTTGTCTTTCGAAATAGGTTTTTTGAAAATTTTTATAAAAACCTAAAGTAGGAAAAGGTAACAGGAGATGAAAAAAACGCCATCTCAATTCTTTGAACATGATTGTATGGCCAAAACAAAAATTAAATCGTTGGAGCGGTTTTCTTAAAAAATATTTTTTTTATATATGTATGAAATTCTTAAAACATTCTTAAAGAAAACTCTTAGCACTTGAGTATTTAACTATGTGCATTTAAAATAAAATTTGAAAAGAAATTGTTAAAAGTTTTTGAAATATCAAATTTTCAGAAAAAAATATTTTGAAACTTTTATTAAAATTCCAAAACTTTTTTTTAAATTTTGATGCAGTTTTATTAAATCTTATCTGAAATTTGTGCATACAAATATTTATCTAGATGCGTTCAGCCGATATTCAGAAAATACAAAATCAAAAACACGTTCTATTGCTGGTACTATTAATTGTTGCTAAGTGCAAAAGCGTATACATTTTTTGCAGTGGATCGTATTAAGTTTAGTACACAGAAAAGTTTAATTAAAATCGTAGTAGTCGTTTTTGAGAAAAAAAAGTTTTCTTTTCTGGTTTTTTAACTTTTATACCGTTATTTTTTCGTTCATGTAAATTTTTTTCTAAAAATATTTTAGAGAATACTTAAAACTCTTAAGTATCGAGTTGTAAAAAAATCGATCATATCGTATTCGCGATATTTGATTTTCAAAAATGATTTTGAAAATTTGTTTAAAAATCCAAAAAGTATTTCTTTATTAAATTTAAGTAAACAAAAATATTTTTGGTATTTGGAAGCCTCTAAATATATTGAAATAAGTAATAACATTTTAAAGAAAACTGAAAATTTGAAAATGGTTCTTTGGGAGGTACAATTGGTAACCATTTTTTGAAAAATAGTTTTCCACCCAAGGGAAACCTTTACTAAAAGTAATTTAATGAGGAATAAAAACGTAAATAATAGAAAATTTATTATTTTAGTTCTTGTGTTTGTAGACTTTTGAATATAAATTCAATTTAAAGTTTTCGTGACCTTTAGTCCAAGTGCGTTTCGCCCAGGTACAACAATTGGACTCATAAGTTAGATGTTGTTGTATCCTTCTATACGATACCTAATTTTAGTCGATGATTACCGACACGTATTAAATAAACAGCACTAATGCACTGCAAATTATATTATCTAGTGGAATTTGTTAAAATTCAGACAACTAGAAATTGAAGATATTAAAGCCAGACCCGGGCGTGTTGGTAACCACAGACGTGTTGATAACCACAGACGTGTTGGTAACCATCGACTAAAATAATGCCTCTTAGATGGGCGAAACGCATTTGGACTTAAGGTCTCAAAAACTTTAAATTGAATATAAAACTAATTTATTGATTATTTTTTAAGAAAATTTGTCGAGCCGTTTTTGAGAATAATACGATTATGTAAAATTGCTCTAAGAAAATTGTATGGCAGGTACCGTTATTTTTGGTTCTAAGAAAATGAAAAAAACATGTGGGCATATTTACGAAAAACCACTATGTATCAAGTTTGAAGAAAATCGATCGGGCCGTTTAGGCTGTGGACGAACAGACAAACAGATAGACAGACAGAATTGTGCCACCCACTTTTTTGATGTTCTCTACCATTTTAATGTCATGTTTTATTGTTATCTCAAATTTTTTTGGACGAATCCAAAACTAGCCTCATAGTAAAAATTAATTTTTATTCAAAATTTGGAAAGATATACCCATTTAAACTTAACCATTTCTTCCAATCTATGGCAGTTTTGGCCCACATGTCCCTTTTTTGTGACAAATTTCATATTCGTTTCAATATTTTAACTCAAGATTTTGTTGAAATATGATGGTAATTTCGAAATTTTCTTTCATCTAGGCTAAATAGCTGGTACGATTGATATATAGAACTTGGTACTTGTTGCAAGGAATCATCTTTGTCATGTGGTACCCCAAAACAGGCTTTCGGGCAAAAACTGTGAAAAATTATTAGAAATGGTAAAATTTAAATGACTTAAGCTCTGACAGTTTTGAATTATTATTGCTTTTTTATCATGCTTTGCTCCGAAAAAATGTATGCGCAATTTAGAAAATTATTTAAAAATCTTTGATTTTTCGATTTTCTTTTTAAGGTTGGTGTTTTGGTAACTGTTCCTACTCAAGTTTTGTTTATAAAATTTTTTAAACCATTCATTTCGATAGAAAATTTAATTTTGAACAAAAAGATATAAGTTCAAAATTGTCAAATTTAGCTTAGTTTCGTAGCTATACCAAAAATATTGAAAATTGGCCATGGTTACCATCCTCTCAGAAATACATGGGTAAATTTAGTAGCATTTTCAGTTTTAAGCATGCTTATCGACCAAACAAAGATAAGTAGCAGAGACACCCCTTCTTAAAGAATTCGTCCATAATTTTGCAGCGCTGAATGCCACGGCCGGTGCCGTACAATGGTGGCAATATTTCCTAAAAGATTATATTTTGTATTGGCAACTCTGTGACTCTGTATTTTAAATATCTCTAGATTGATATGAAGGCTAAATATGCAAAAACGAAGAAAATGAAGTGTTTTACAAGAAACTTTTAAGTAATTCTTCGTTCGTCCTGATGAACAAAATGCGAGATAAATGTAGGAAACTATTTTGTTCCTATACCTGAAAATTTTAACAGTTTTTCGACAGCAACTTTTCTTGCTTACCTTTATAAACTTCTTGGGCGAAATCCATGTTATCATCTATAACCTTAGCCTTAAGTATTTTTCTTACTATTTTGTTTAATATTTTCAAAAATCTCAAGTCATCTTTTCACCACAATTTTTCCTAAACTAAAAAAACTACTAAACTAACTAAAATACTCACAAATTGTAACTACATATGCATTAAATTAAAAGAAAGGAGTACCACATTTTTCATTCCGATTAGACTATGAACAAAATTTCAACTTCCTGGCCAGAAAATTCAAATGTCTGCACCAACAGTCGATGGACATATTTTTCCTTCCATATTTACTATACAAGGAATACAACAACAATATCCTGAACTTGTCAAGCTTTTAATATACAAGAACTGAATGAACTCAAGCATGGTATACACATACAAGTGATGATGTGATAAAGAAACTCTGATGCAAAGAGTTTACCTTCCAAATAACATGAAAGTTATAAAATTGAAAATAAGGTGAAATTCGAACGATTTGAAAAGTTATTTATAGAAACTTAATAAATTTCTTTTGATCGTTTACTTTGAAAAAAGGCAATAATGTGAATAAGGAACTGTCATAAAACTGTCATTAAAAATCGAAATGACTCGTTCTTCGTTTTAAATGCAGAATTTCCTCAAAAACATCAAGGAACCGGAAATTTAGCGCAGTGAACAGCAGAGTGCTTGTTTCAATTGTTGAATTTTGGATGAATTACAATGACATTTTTGATAATGATAAATTTTAAATTATTTATCCTCTAATTGGGTTCAAGATTTAATTGCTATAAAAAAGCATTTTCTATAAATATAAGATATATTAAGGCCTTCGTAACAATGTCTTTTCAAGATGATAATGAACTTAACTTTCTGCGACTGACGTGGTGTCTGACAGGCGGCACAAATTCTAAATATTTGTTTTGCGTCTTCATTTTTCAAATGTTGACTCCCGCGTTCTCAGTACCTGTTTGACGTATGTATGCTCAAGTAAAAAAAATGTGTGTCTTTATATTTTGTATATTTTAAGACACTTTTAATTATTATTACAAATCCTCCAAGAGTAAACTTGTTATGAATAAGTGCTTCTCATCTAGCCGTTCGGACTCGGAAAAAAATTGTAGGTGCCCTTCATTCCTACCGACAACACGCACACAAGAATAGTTGAGAGTTGTTAGTCACTAGGCCTTGGTTCTCCATGAGCTGTTGCGCCACTAAATTTAGTTTTTATTTATTTATTTATAATATTTTGAGAGAAATATTTAAAAACATGAAATACGATATTGAAATTAACTAAAACATCTTCCTTGCTGGTTTAAGGTGGAAAACAGAACAACGTCTTAGTTCTTGATTGATTAAACAAATAATTTAAGAACAAATTTTGGTAAGAAAATCTTATATTTATGAACGTATAAAAATACTTCTTTTTTAAAACTTACCTATCCATTTTTGAAATATAAAATTTACATACAAAAATTTGAAATTATTTCTAAAAATTCAAAATAATAATCTGAATCCGTTCAGAGTTACTATATATAGTTACTAAGTGATGAAGAGTGGACTAAACTTCAAATGAAACAAATTTATATTTTGTCACAACGTTTCGCCCGTGGCTATGGACATCCTCAGGTATAAAACAATGGTTTTCAGTATTTGCTTTGATAAATAATATTATTAAAAAACTTGCTGACAAACAAACTTAAACAGGATGGGAATGAAAAAACAGTGATGACTGATGCTTAATATTTAAACCAAAACGATGTTAATTACATTAAAAAAATATATCTTATCGATACTTGTCAATTCAACTTTATTCTGGTGAACATGTTGTCCTCGTTAATTTATTTATTGATGTGCTATATAAATGTAAAAATGTAGGTAATTTATTTAAATGTAGGTAAGTTTATAATGTATGTTTTGTTTTTAAACAATTTTGTAATTAACATTATTTATCAATGCAAATACAGCAAACCATTGTTTTTTAGTCATGGACGTTGTGACAAAATATAAATTTGATTCATTTGAACTAAGGCCCACTCAATTATTTATTATTGATCAATCGAAGATCGTGCTAGTTTTAGCATAAGGAAAAAGTCATATCAAAATTGTATGAGCCGTTTTCGAGAAAAAATTATTTCCCTCAAAGGCTTTTTAACATTTGTATTATATAATTATTTTTTCAGTAAATTTTTTCCTAAAAGGTTAAAGGTTTTTCTAAGGTTAAAAAAACTTTTCAAGTATCGATATTAAAAAAAATTATTGTGTGTTTTTTGAAATATTTGATTGAAAAGATTGAAGCATTTTTAAAAATACTAAAAATATTTATTTTTTTATAAATATATATATATATATATAAAGATATTTATAAGCTTTCGCATACATTTTTTAATCCAAATAAGTCATAAAGTTTTGAGGAAAATCTTAAATAAAAAAAATGTTTTTTTAAATAATAATTTAATTTTAATTAAATTTCCCGTCCAACTTACAAAAGGTAATTTGTAAAAAATTTTTAAAAGTTTTGAAAAAAAAATGTTTTAGGTTTTCTTAAAAATTAATTTTTTATACATGAAATTTTCGTAACATTTTAAAAAAACAGTTTTGGTAGGTATGCCAATTATGAGTATATATTCAGAAATATTTTTAAACCTACTTTCAAAATAAATCATTAACTCGTTTTTTAAATATTGAATTCTCAAAAAAAAATATTATTTTTTTTTTTTTAAATCCAAAATTTTTTTTTAAAAATTTTGATATGCAATAATGTAAGGCAAGTACCGTTAAAGCTAAGAAAAATTTAATTTCCCCTCCGAATAGTTACAAAAAAAAAAGTTCAAAATTAAAATAAAATTGCTCCAGTGGCTTAGGCTGTAGGTAATAAGTTCGATTTTCTCTAAATTAATATTTCTAATTCCAATGATTTTCTTTAGTAGGTAGTACCTCGGTGCATAATAGTTAGTGCGTTGAACTGCCATGCCGAAGAGTTGGGTTCGATACCAGCCGCTGCCATACAGAAAACAGAGATGTTTTTCTGAGGTACTGCTTCTTACGAGGAACTGACAACTCTTTCAAGAGTATACTTGTAATGAAAAAGTGCTTCTCATCTAGCCGTTCGGACTTGGAAAAAAAATTGTAGGTCCCCTCTATTCCTGCCTACAACACGCACACAGGAATGGTTGAGACTAGTAAGTCACTAGGCCCTGCTTCTCCACGAGCTGTTGTGCTACTAATTTTTTATTTATTTTTTGATGATTTACTTTTCAAAAATATAAAATTTTTTTTTTCAAAATCTTACAATTTTTTTTTGTAATAAAATATTTTAAAAACTATATATTTCAATTTTTCTGAAATTTTTGAAGGTTTTTTAACACATTCTGAAAAAAATTTAAAAAAAAATTTTATTTTAGAAAAAAAAGGTTAAACAAAATAATATTTTGCTAAACAAAAACAGCTCCTATGATTTCTATGAAACTTTTTCTTATGCTTAAATTAGTACGATCCAAAGATTATAAAAATTTATATTTAGCAATTATTCTTATAGAACGTTTTTTTTCATTTTCTCATTAACGATCATTGATTTAGTTTTTTGTATATACATTTCAAATCAAATTGCAAATCTATAAAAAATTTCCGAAAAAAAAATATATTTTTGAAAAAAAATTTATTTTTTTTTTTATTTCTATCTCAAGAACGCAATTTTGTTTTAATTTAATTTTTTTAAATACCTTACATTTTTTTCCCCAAATGTTTCCTTAAAATGTTTTAAGAATCTGATTGAATACATTTTTTTTTGTAAAACCGCTTCAACGATTTTAATTTTTTCTTAATATAAAATTAAATTTGTTTAAGAACTCAGATGGCATTCTCTTTTATCACCTCGAACTATAAAACTATTAAACTATTAAAGAACTTGTGTAAGCTAATTTAAATATCGTATTTCATGTAAGTATTTATGCATTTTTCTCTCAAAAGGTCCAAGTCCTTATATACAGTGTTCTTAAAAAAACCTCAACCTCTTGAAAATTATTTTTATTCCGAACATTTAGGTAATAAGTTCATTATACAAAATATCAGTGATTACTGCTGATGCTTAAAAAAATTCGTGCAAGTGAGCTACATTTATAAACTAAATTAAAAAAAAAAAAAGATTGCTTGCTGAAACTAAACTGTATAGTTATAAATTGTAATTTTTGTTGTTTTGAAAATAGTTTTTAATTTTGTATCAATTTTTAGAAAATATTCCATCACCCAAAAATGTTTGGAAAATAGAACTCTGTTATATATAATCTTAACTTGTCTTGACTTTACTCTTGATTGTTGCTTTATCTTAAGCTAGTAAAAATAAAACTAATTTTATCTTAAATTTGTTTATTAATTTATTTTTAATGTTAAAAGTCTTTATTCAAATACTATGGCACTTCTCTAGCTAACACACAACATGCGAATGATTGGTCATTATTCCTAAGGAGCTTAAAAATTAATCACAGGTAAAGACAATTCCACTTCAACCCCATATGTCTTTTCTTCAGACTCTTCAGTACTTGAAAGATTTCCTGCTTTTGTTGTTAGTTCAACTATCGTAGCCATGCTATCGTTTTCATCACTTGATTGCCCTGGAAGTTCAGTGCTTGCCTCATCTTCAGTCGATTTCTCTTTATTTTCTTCATTAGATATCTCTTCAGAGCTTGTCATAACTAAGGGTTGATCTGTTGAAATTTGAGAATCTTGTTCTGTGGTATTATCGTGACTACTTTCTGAAGAACCAGCCGCCTCAAGGCCATTTTTCTGTGTAGTTGAAAGAACTTCTTCTTCAGTTGTAACATTAGAATTATTAGCCTCTCCAGAAGTTGTTTTCAAAGTACTGACTTCTTCCTTTGATTCTGGTAGTTCAGTGATGCTTGCATCAATTTTATCTGTCGTTTCTTCAATAACTTTGGTATTAATTGAGTCATCAGAAATATTTTGCCCATCCTCACTTCCACTTCCTTCAACAGTTGTAGCTGTTGAATTATTATTCTCTGCAAGTGATAATTCAGTAGACAAATCTAAGCTCCTACCCTTCTTTTCGCTGCTGGTATCAATGTCCTCAGATTCATTTAAGACCTCTTTTGAATCTTCTAATGGAAGATCAGTGCTTATTTCAATTTCGTTCGGTTTTTCTGTTGGTAATTCACTCATTTCTGTGCTCTTATCCTCCTTCTCAGGGGCAAGACTTGATGTCAAAAGGTCGGAGTTAGATTCATTTTCAGGTGAAATGCTTTCAGTTGGCTTGCCGTCAATACTTTCCAATAAAGTTTTCTCTGTAAGAACTTCTTCTTCAGCAGAACTTTTTGAAATATCATCGGCTGTTGATAAGGTCGTTGTTTCTGAGACAGCATTTTCCATGGTATATCCAGAAACATCTGATGTCTCTGCGTGAGTTTTTACTTCCTTTAATTCTGGAACACCAGTATTTGGTTCCAGAGCATCAATACTGAAAGTAGTTGGTTGTTCAGTCAATAAATGAGTATTGTCATCATTCAAAATAGTTCCAGTAGACGTTGCTCCTGAATCTTCATCAGATGCCTTATCTGTGTTAGTTTCTTGTTTAGCAATAATATCCTCATTTGAAACCAGTGGTTCTTCACTCGTAATTTCTTCACTGTGCAGTAATTCATCAGCAGGACTAGATGTTCTAAGGCCAGAATTGGATTCAATATCTACAGATGCAATGCTTTCAGTTGATTTGTCTTCAATAGCGTCCAAAGATGGTTGCTCTGTAATGTCTTTCATTATTTCATCAGAATTATTCAAAACAACCTCAATTGGAGATATGGTCGTTGATGTAGATGTTGATTCAACATTTTCAAGGGGATATGTTAAAACCTTTGATGTTTCACCGTCAGTCTTTACTTCTTCTATTTCTGGAACTCCTGTATTTGGCTCATGAACTTCAGTAATAAGAGGAGTTGGTTGTTTGGTCGAAGTAACTTCGTCATTTAAAAGTGTTTCGGTAGGTGTTGCTTCTGAATCTTCATCAGATGACTTTTCAGTGCTTACTTCTAGATTAGGAATAATGTCATCATTTGAAACCAGTGGTTCTTCACTCGTTATTTCTTCACTGTTCGATGCCTTTGGACCAGGACTGGAAGTGGCAACGCCTGAATTGGATTCAATATCACCCGAAGAAATGCTTTCAGTTGATCTGTCTTCAATAACATCCAAAGAAGGTTGCTTCGATGCTTTAACATCTTCATCAATCTCAGATAATATCTCTGAAGTAGCTGAAGAATGCATACTTCTTCCACTTAAGTCTTCTTCGCTAGAAGGTATGTTATCAAGTGTAGTCAAGCTTGATGATTCATTAAATTTATCAGCATTATTGTTTACTCCACTAATAGGTTGTTCTGTACTTGATTCCGCTGCAACATCAATACTGACGTTCTCTCCTGAAGCAGGTAGTGTTGATGACTCTGGCTCTTCACTTATTTTACCATGATTGTTTTCAATAGATGAAAGTTCGGTTTGGGATGGTATATCCATATTTAATAGAAGATCTGTTTGAACTTCATTCGAATTTTGTATAGCAGATGGTTCTTCAGTTGACTTATTATCCAATATTTCTTCCTGTTCTGGATGTTTCAATATTTCTGACTCCGTTGTTACAGCGGGAATTTCGTTTTCAACATTCGACTCTAGGTTCAAATTTGAAATTTGCTCTTCTTCAAGATCTTTTTCAAGTTCTATTAAATTATCTATAAGTGTCTTTGGCTTAGTTTGACTATCATCATCAGTCGAAGGTGAAAGTTCGTTTTGAATATCTCGTGGTAAATTCGAGCTATATGGGCCACTTCGGGGTAATTGTGGAGGCTCGTTTTCAACTATCACTGAAAAATTAAAATGAAGATCAGAAATAACATTTCAAAAGTGAAAGAAGATCGAGTGCTTACCTGATGAGCTGCGATATCCATTTTCATCAGCAGCATAGTATCTTGTTCCATATCGGCCATCTTTGTACTGCTCAGAGACATAACCTTCATAGACTTGAACTTTGTCTCCATCCACAATTTTTGAACTTATTCTCTGGTATTGAACATGTCCATTGCTCAGGGCCATTCTATTGAAAGAACAAACAATCTTGTAAGCCAAATTGTTGGAAAATTTAGAATTCGAAAAAAAACTTACTTAAATTCAACGGTCCCGTTTTTGTAAGTTCTGTGAAAACGCTCCATCTCTTGGACTTTTTTAGGTTGTTCACTATCAGGATATTCTACATTACTATCGCCTTCAATAGTCTGTGGAGGTCCGAAAAATTCCGTTACTGGTGCTGCTTGTGAACAAATCAAAACCGTAGTAACCATCCAGGTTAAGGCCACACAAATTGTAAATGATCCCATTGTTCTGTGACTCGATGTTCAATTCAAACTGATTTCTTGGATAAATCTTCTTCAGATATTTATACTTAATTTATTTCGTCAGTCTTTTATAAAATCCCCAAACTTTAACCAAGAGTAATAAAATTATATATTTTTAGTTACTAAGATATTTATAAAATATTTACAAAACACAATGACTAACAATAACGAGAGGTATTAAATGTATTTAAAAAAAAATAAAATATCTTCAACTTTAAGGCTCGCACTGTTGCTTCGTTCAGATACTTTAAGTTGAACTATTTTATAAAGACTAATATCTACTAGTTCGAGTTTAACAGTCTTATACAGATTGAAGATCGTTTTCAAGACGTCATATTTGCTTACATTAAAATCTGCGGAATCTCAAGAGATGGGAGACATTTCCGAAGGTAAAAATACAAATTCAATCTGATTTTAATTTCGTTGAATTTTGCGGGGCTTTTCCAGTTTTTACCTCATTTTCTTCAAGCAATGAGATGATTAATTGTAATCCCGCGAGGCTACTACTCCATCAGTGTTAAATGATGCTGACGCAGAAAACCTTCTATGCGTCATTATTTATGTAAAGTCGGCATTGGTGGAATTTCGTGAATTTTTGGAACCAATGTTTGGGAGACAATAAAAAAAATCAGAGGTGTTAACTATGACGTAACATTTGCAAATATAACGTGTGTATAAAACTTTGGTATCATGTTCTTGTATTTGTTTATTAAATCGAACGTTTGAACTTAACCGATCATCTGTTCAATGACCCATGATGGGCCTTTTGTGTATGTCAATTAAACTTAAAGTAGATTAACATTTTATCAAGACTGGTTTAGGTTTGATTTGAATAAAGTGACTAAGTTCCGAAATGTTTATTCATTTTTTTTTTCTTTCAAAGTAAATCACTTTTTTTTTTTTAATTACGTTTAAATAGTTTTTAAAATAGTAAATATATTCTATGAATGAATCAAAATTCAGATCAGATTTAAATCGGAAATAAACTCATATGGTGTTAATATATTTATATGTAAATCTTTTAGTTGAATAAATTAATTATTTATTCAATAAATAATAACGAGTTTGGTTTCTGTGTGTGGGAATAAATCATTGGAAATTTTAATTGATGATAAATGGAAAATATTGAAAACTGTGTTCAATTAAAAAAAAAAAAAAAAACAGAATAAAATTAATGACTAGCTATGTATTGAGAATTTGCTTGTAGTGTGGGCATATATGTTAAATAAGTAGATTTCCGAGAAATTGACAAGGAAAACAAAACATGAAATTTGTTCTTTAAAATTCGTAAAATAACTTTATAAATATTTATTTATTGTTTCAAGTCCAGGCAACTTAAACGTTTTTTTTTATAAATATTTAAGAAATCAAAATTGCTAGAGCAATCTCAGTTTTTTACTAAGTAAAATCTTCCGTTTTCTATTAATTTTGCTTACTATATATATTTTGTAGGTTTTGAGGGCAAGAATCTTGAAAATCCAAAAAAATTGTTAAGAAGATTTTCAGGAATCCCAAAATATCGAAAACCTTTAAATTAAAACAAATTGTGCATTATTAGGTATTTAAACTTCAAGAGAGTATAATTTATGTATAGTTTAAGAGGTTGAGCGTTGGGCATAATATAGGCATGACACGCACATACATATGGACAAAACCGCTGCTCTGCTTACATTGTATGAAAATTAAATTCAATTACAATACCTTTTAATGTAAACAAATGACTAATGGAGTGACACGTTTTGTCAGCAAAGGTAATTAAGTTGGTTGAAGACATAAAAAGAATATTTGTTATTTTTGTGGTTTTTTGCCCAGAGTAAGTTGTGATATAACAAGTTAAATATTTTATTTAGATTTTGATCAAACCTAACATTTCGATGATAGCACAGACGAAAAATGTTGGTTTCGTAATTTTGTCTGACTGTCGGTCTGTCTATTTATTCGACTACAGCCTGAATCCTAAATTACTTGTTCAATTTACTTTAAACCAGACACAGAGGTTATTTTATATTTTCGTTAAAAGCAAAGATACCTACCTGGCATAAAATTTGTTTGTTGCAATGTTTAAGAAAATTATTTTTTCTCAAAAACTGCCATACATCTTAAAAAAATCAAAAAATTGCATTTAGTAAAGATAATATTTTAGTGGGAAAATATATTTTTTTTCAAAATGGTTACTAATGGATCCATCTATGAAACCATTTTTTTATTTAAATTTTTGTTATTTGCTTTGTATTTTTAAATAAATAATAATTTTTTCTTAAAATTTATTTTGAAAATATTACACTAATTTTTTTTACACCAATCAATGTGCAATCTGATTTTGATGTCGTGTTTAGTCATCTTATAGGATTGCAGGTAAAATCTACATGGCATAATGTAAAATAATCACTACTTACGTTAAAATATTATACAGTAAATTTTTCATGAAAATCTAGTGAATTAAACGTGAATGTTGAATTTCGTGTACATTAAAAATTTTTTTCCTGTGGGTAGGTGGAAAACTTGCATGAGGCTCTATGAGGACCAAAAAATGTATGCTCATAAGTGTTCTTCGTATTTATTTTATACTTATGGCTTTCATTTTAATTTCCCGTCTAGCGAATTGAATTGTAGCTTCACTAACCGTTTTGCCTGCTGCTAGAAGGCAGTATCATAAGAAAACGTGGCTACCTGTATCTTCTGTTTGAGGTATATCACGTGTAAATAAAAGGTACAGAACCGGACCTAATATACTTCCTTGTGGTAGTGGTACCCCAGCCACTATTTCTTTGAAATTTGAATACTCATTTCCGTGTCGTACATGAAAAAGTCTTTTTTTTTCTAAAAATATTCGTTTAGAATTTGATAAAGACCTTCAGGCAGAACTTGTCTTAATTTTTATTTAAGGCTTTCGTACCACACCTTGTCGAACACTTGCGACTCATCCAAAAAGACCGTCGAATAAATTTTCTTATCTTCAAGTGCTTTCTCGATTAGGTACATCAGTAATTCTGTGTCGGTGTACTTGATCGATTGTCGAATGCTTGCTCCTAAATCTGAATAGATGTTGAGGTATAAGCCGTGTTTGTTCTTTTATTGGCTATAGGCGCAGAAATAATATTCTCTCAAAAAACTTTTGAGATTATAGGAAGAGGCAAAATGGGTCTGTAAGAATTATTTTGCCAGGTTTTAATACCATTTAAGCTTCCGCAACTTTCCATTGGCTCGGAATATATTCGAGTGCTAGAGTGAGATTTACGAGTATTATATAAAGTAGGTTGAGTAATCCTTTACAAGGAAGCATTTTAAATTGTTCTGCAGTTATTAAGTCATAGCTGGAAGCCTCGTTTGTACTTAAATTTAAATTAAATTTGGTGGCACAACAGCTCATGAAGAACCAAGGCCTAGTGACTTACAACTCTCAACCATTCCTGTGTGCGTATTTTTAGCAGGAATGGAGGGGACCGACAATTTTTTACCGATTCCGAACGGCTAGATGAGAAGCACTTATTCATGACAAGTATACTCTTGGAGGATTTGTCAGTTCCTCGCAAGAGGCAGTACCTCGGGAAAAAACATTTCTATTTTTAGGTGGCAGCGGCTGGGAATCGAACCCACACCTTCGGCATGACAGTCCAACGCACTAACCATCATGCCACGAGGTACTGAAAAATCTATTATTCAGTTATTATTTGGCCTTTTTTTTTGTGTTTAGAATTGTCAAACAAAAAATTGTATTTATTTTTTACCTCAGGGAACACGCTTCACGCTTACTTCGGAAAAATTTCGACATCCTCGTGCTCTGTTCAGTGCTCTGCCTCGAATGAAAAAAGAACAACGGCCAGTTGTTGTCAAAAAACATTTGTGCAAGTCAATCTTAACCATTTTTCTATTTTCAAATCGGCCAAGCATTCATTAATATTATTCTATCCGAGCAGTCTTTGCACTCTTTCGAAGCTTTTTCCTGACTTAAAGCGTTTAATAACGGCCATTTTAGAAAACGTAAGTAAAGGCAGCCGATTGCTTCAAAACGTCACTCACGACTATAATTGTTGGCATTTAAAACTGACTGGCAAATGTTTAAATTGTTTAAAGCTTGAAAAATGTACAGTAAATGCTAGAAAGATATAATAACTATACTAGTTTTTTTAACTATATTAACCCCTAGTTTCAAAATCTCATTTAAACCTTTAACTTTGTTCAATTGTTCTGCTGAACTAATGTTAAAACAAAAAGTGGAGTTAAAACTTCCACTGTGAAACTGGGGGTAAAAGTATTCACTTGTGAAACTCATCCAAAACAAGTTATTATGAATTTTCTTCAGTAAATACTTGTTTTCCCACATTTACTTTGATTGTTTTCATATGACAACTTACTCTAGTAAATAAATAATAAACATGGTAATTTACCATTAAAAATATAAATAAAATTAAATCATTCCATAATGGCAACCTTGTTATAACTACATACAACCAGTTTAAAGAACCTATAAAAAATATAGTTTCTTAAGCCATAATATAGTTTCTTAAGCCATAATCATCTTTGTAATTAGAACATGAGAGACGATACTTCCCTTAAAATATATTGTTTTATAAATTAAACTAGTAAGGTATGAATAATTTACTTCTATTTCAGTTGAATTTTAAATAGATTTAATAAATTACAACAAATGTAATTATTTCTAACTAAATATTTCTTATGAAAGTACAAATTTTAAATAAACTATACTCATACAAGATTAAAAAGCAGAAGCACAGCAATTAATTAATTGTATCTATAAATTTATGTAAGAATTATTGCGTAGGTTGAAGCGGGTAAGATAATATGTACCTTTATTCTTTATTGCTTTTAAAAATTTTAACGAAAGTAGGTAAATAAAATGCATGATTATATCGTACGTACTTGCTCTTATGTTCAAAATGCAGAGGGTTAAAGAAAATATGGTCTATGTAAAGACATGGAAATTATGAGAGTAAAATGTTCAAAGCATGAAATACAATTACACTTACACTAGCTAAAACAACTTCTTTGAGAGTTTGAGATGAAAATAGAACGCCATCTTTAACTTTTATCTTGATTGAATAAGATTATATGAAAAAAAAATTCGAGATAACAATCAAACATGACATTACGGTGCTAAAGAACACCTAAAAACTGCGTGTGGCAAAATTTTGTCTATCTGTCTGTTCGGCTACAGCCTAATGGTACCAGCCAAACAATCTTTTTTTACAATTTTATTTAATCTTTCCAGAATTTTTAAAAAAAAATTCCTTTTGGCAAAAGCTACTATTGTTTGGGAAACCATTTTTTCAAGAAATGGTTATTATTGGTAACACCCAAAAAACCATTTTTTTATTTTCAATTTTCCTTAAAACCGTTATTTCTATTCACCAATTATTTTTTTTATACAGAAGTTCCTAAATGTTGCAAACAGTTTTCCTTACTAAAGTTTTCAATAAAGTATTTTTTGGATTTTTAAAAAAATGTAAAAAAAAAATTCGAACATCAAATATTATAAAAACTAAATGTTCGATTTTTATAAGATTCGATAATAAAGAGTTATTTTACACTCTAAAGGTACTTTAAGAAAAAATTATACTTTTATTAAAAAATAACGGTACCTTCCATACAAACGTTAAAAACCCTACGAATTTTCTCATTACCGGCTGAACTGATTAAGATTATGTTTTTTAGCACAAATATCAAATAAGATTAAAATGGTGCATTACAAAATTTTTCAAAAAAAAAGTTTTTCAATTTTAAAAAAAGTTTAAATTTTTTTTTAAATTCGATGTCTCAAAAATGGATTCATAGCAATTTTTGAAATTTGATTTTAATATGCACATCAGTAAATACTAACGATTTGTATACCAAAAATATTCCTTAAAAATGTTTTAAAAATTTGATAAATTATCAAATTAAATTATAAAAAATTATATTTTACGAAAATCGCTCCAACAATTTTAACTATTTTTTCCATACAATCATATTCAATCCTAGGAATTAAGATGGCGTTCTTTTTTTTTTCATTTACAACTCTTGAAAAAGTAATTTTACCTAATTTTGATATTGTATTTCATGCTACTAAACATTTTTTTCTCATAATTTCTATTTTAATATAATTATCTAAGCCTGTTCAGTCGATAATAAGAAAACTCAAAATTCAAGAAAGCGTTCTTTGGGAGTTGCTATTAATATTTTTTTAAATTTAGATAAAGTGTCGTAGGTACTAATTTTAGCATTGAGAAAAAGTTTTATAAAAATCATAGCAGCCATTTTTAAAAAAAAAAGGCCTTAACGGTTCTTAAACATTTGTATGGAAAGAAGCGTTATTTTTTAATTCGAGTAAATTTTTTCATAAAATATTTTGAAGATAAAAATAACCTTGAATACCGAGGATAGTAAAAATCCATCATGTAGTTTTTAAAATATTTGATTTTCAAAAAACAAATTTAAACATTTTTTGAAAATCAAAGAAAATATATTTTTTTTTAAATTTTGGTATGAAAAACTATTTTCCTATATTGCTTTGAAAAAAAATTGAAATCAGAATTTCCGTTTGAAGAAAATCGAAAATAAAAATAAACTGTTTTTTTTTCGGGGGGGGGGGGGTGGTTACCATTATTAACCATTAAACATCTATTTGTTTATTTTTTATGGTTTCATATCCAAGAGTAGTATTTACCGAATAAAATTTACTGAGTTTTTGATTAAAAAGTTGTAAGGGAGCCATTTTTGAGAACAGTAAAATTGCTAAAAAAAATTGTAATTTCTAAAAAATATGAAAAAAACGTGTAGAAAAAATCAAGAAAAACACTATATACAAAGCTTTCAAAAAATCCATCCACCCATTTAGGCTGTAGCCGAACGAACAATTGACAGGCAGACAGAATTCTGAGACTCTCGTTTTTCGTAGATATTCCCTATCACCGTAGTACCTCGTGCCATGATAGTTAGTGCGTTGGACTGTCATGCCGAAGGGTTGGGGTCAATTCCCAGCCGCTACCACCTAAAAAAACAGAAATGTTCTTCCCGAAGTACTGCCTCTTGCGAGGAACTGACAAATCCTCCAAGAGTATTCTTATCATGAAAAAGTGCTTCTCATCTAGCCTTTTGGACTCGGCAAAAAATTGTTGTTTCCTTCTATTCCTGCCAACAACACGTATACAGGAATGGTTGACAAGTTTGATCAAAAGGAGTTAAATTTTCTTACGAATGCATAACTTGCCAAATAGAACCCATGTATCGTAAACATGAGATCCTAGAAAATCCTGGGATCACAATGCTCCAATCCGGGATTTTGTTGTTCTTGCTTGCATTTATCTTTCTTAAAGTTTTAACTGATCAACATTTTGTAGTTCAAAAAAGGTTTTTCTATAATGACACTGTTCTTATCGGTACTTTGTATAAGAACGTTTTTTATAATACAAATTATGTATAAAGAAAGGTCGGGCAAAATGGAATATGTGGCAAATATGAACCACCAAGCTCTTCTCGCAACCAAAAAATTCAATCTTGGGGAACATTTTAACAATAATGCGCAGGCACGCAAAACTAATCCAAGTTTGATTCAAGGCACCGATATAAACGCGGGTGCTTGTTTTGTAAAGTTTTCTAAATTTGGGGCTGTTAATAATACATGTTTGTACAGGTTCATCTCCTTTAGCTATTAAGCTAATAAAAACAAATATTTCAAGTATCTTATTTTAAAACCATTTAACCGGCGTAAAATTATTTTGAAATTCATTTGTTCTTTTCAAACACCGTTTTTTTTCAATTTTTCTTACCACGCAGGGTTTAAAAATCCAATATTTTGCAGTTCTTAAAAAATCGTCTTCACGACCAATTTTTTCAGATATACTTTGGGTTTAATTCCTATTTTATTGTTGTATTTGGGTAAGTCGCGAAATAAATTTTTTGTTGGTATTTCAAAAATAAATAGCAAGGCAAAAACTTACATTTTATTGGTTTTATTGGAAGAAAAATGACAAGCTAGTCTATACCTTCCTCACCCTACTGCTGAAATAAATCAGTTAAGTAGAAGACTTAGAACTATTTCTGAATTATTATTGTACTTGTTAAATAAATTATTGATTCAAAATACAATTAACAGCCTTAAGTCTATTAAATTTTTTTTTTCGTTTTCTCAAGTGGCATAAGTAAGGGCTTTTTAATACGCGATTTGCGTAGTCAAATCAGTTCATCTTACAAGAATTTACCTTGCATTTCTTAAGGGCTATTATTTTTGTTTGTTTTGAATTAAAAATGTACATAAAACTTATTTATTTTTGCCAAGCTGAGAAAACAAAAAAATTTTGACGAAAAAATATTCTGAATAACTTTTAAAATTCTTTTTCAAAACATCTCGGGACTGCAATCTCTAATCGGAAGTAATATATTACCTACACATATATCTCGCCAGCTTAGCTAAATAAACAAGTTTTCCGGCTAATGTATTTTATTGACTGAAAAAAAAATGTTTTCAAGAAAATGATATTCTTTAAAAAAGTTTAACAAAAATAAAATGTATGTCCCATTAGGGTGGTCCTTATATTGTTTTTTTTTTGAAGTTCTGAGATGGAAATGGTTCTACATAGAAAAATAATTTTTTTCAGATTTTTATTTCACCCCCCCCCTGGTCACCCTATTTTCACTTCAAGGTACTAACTATGGGGTTAGGGTGATTCTTATAAAACGCTAAAAAAAAAATCTGAGGGTATAGATTACGAGAAAAAATAGTATTGGAGGGGGTCTATTTTACCCCGTTTAGGCGGGAGGGGTAATTTTCTTAAAATTTCGATCAAAACAGAAAAAAATTATTTAAAAAAACGGGAACACTTACAATGCAACGCGTTAGCTTTTTTTAAAGCCACGATTCCATTCTATAATATGCTTCCTAAGTAAAAATTTTATTTCAAATAGTTTTAAAAATTTATTTAAAATTTAAATTTAAAAAAACAAAAAATTATAGTTTTAGAATTAGAATCGTGGCTTTAAAAAAAGCTAGTGCGTAGCATTGTAAGTGTTCCCGTTTAAAAAAAAAAAAAATTCTGTTTTTGGCCAAATTTTTAGAAAATTACACCTCCCACCTGAACGGGGGGAAATAGACCCCCCATCCTATACAATTTTTTTTTTTCGTCTGAATCTAATCAAAACATTCTGATTTATTTTCGCGTTTTATACGAATAATCCCTTACCCATAATTAGTAGGTACCTTAAAGTGAAGATAGGGAGACCAGGGGGTGAAATAAAAATCTGAAAAAATTAGGGAAATCGTTTTTCAATGTTTTGAATCGAATGAGGCCTATCCAAGACAACGCCCAATTTAAGAACCACCCTAAAGTCACATCATTGCTTATGATTGCCTTAAAAATTAATTGCAGAATAATCTCAAAACAAAAAAATACTAAGCAATACAATAAATAAACGAAACTGATGAATATGGTGCTGAAATGGTCCCAGGAACTTAAAAAATCAAAAATAATGTTAAAAACAATAATTTCATCCTAAATTCACTCTTATTCCATCATCATTCTTACCTTAAGCCTAGAGAGTACCTACCTAAACTTGTTCCATATTGTAAAATGTAAAAATATAGAAAGTAGCTAGGAACCTAATTCTTATTTGTATGCCTACTCCTTTTTAATAAACAAGATAAGTTCATTCGAGCAATTGAAAAGACTTGATATAGTCTTTGTGTTTGGTATGGCAATTCTTAAAATTATTTATTTAACATAACTATAATTACAAAAATTGGCTTGAAATCTCAAAAACGTCACTACTCTTCAACAAAAAACGTGTCAATTCAAAACCCTTCAAAATTTTAACATTCACAGAATTCAATGTCATTAATCAAATTTATTTGACAGACCACACAGACCTATAATAGGAAGTTAATTGATATATCGAAGTACCATCAAATGCCGAATATAATAGGCCGCAAGAGATTATTAACGGATAAATAAATTTAAGATTTGTTATCAATATTTATTTATTTTTAATTACCTACGCAATAATGCGCAATCATATACCCAAATACCTGTCAAACGTGGGGTTGTTTCCTTACGATTTTTTATATTTGTTGCGACGTCACAATTTTTCAAGTCAAATTAATTCTAAATAAATTCTAAGATTTATTACTTCTACTGGATACCTATAACCTCAAAGGATATTACTGATTATTTCGTTTCCTTATAACATTTAAGAAAAAAACAATAACAAAATGAAATAAAAAATAATGAAAGTCGGATATAAGATTACTCAAACCCGATAAGAATTTCCCTTCGGACGAAAAAAAAAAAAAAAACTTTTATAATCACTTACATTCTGCCATTTGAATTTTTCAACAACATTTAGGTTTAAATATAAATTCCAGAAAAAAAAATACATACCATGCAAAAAAGGATATTTTCTCATTAAATAGAAAGGCAACAGACAAAAATCTTATTAAACATTCATTAAACTTTTTTTTTTGTTCATTGTTGTTGGTAATAATACAAAGTTGTAGGGTCAATGAATTCCAAGCGGATGAAGTTAAAAATTGCTTCTGGCGGCGAGTGAACTTTTTATACACGCATATTTGATCGGCAGAAAGGTACCTTTGTTTTGAAACTTCTGAGTTCTTCTGATAAAAGTTGCAAACAATATTTAAGGCATATACAGCAAAAAGTAACAGCAACGCACACAAGAAGAGTGGGTGGGGGGTGGGGGAAGAGAAGATTTTTTGTATTTTAAATTTTTGTAAGGCAGAATAAATTAGTATGAAAATTAGAATTTAGAAACATTATATAAAGAAGAACTCATTATTTGAAGTATTTACTTTCTAATAATTTAGATACCTATTGGGGGCCTTAGGTCAGTTTTTTTTTTTTTGTATATTATTTACTTTCTAATTATATTTTGATTATTTTAAGGGTTCTTTTTTTTGCATATTTAGTATGCAGTGTGAATATTGTATCACGATGAGGCCTTCAAATTTATTCCGCATTTGCATTTACAGAAAGTGATTATTTTTCAAAAAGGATATGCGATTGAAATTTCATAAATTTTAACAAATTCTGACAATGAGAAAAGTTGTTGCCTTTTTAAATTTTAATGTGGGCCGATTCCAATTATTCGACTGCTAAACTTGTCAAACTGTCATTTTATGTAGGTATTTTATTGAATTTTTTTATTTCCCTTCCTTATATTCCTTTAAATTTCGAAAAGGTTGATGTGGGTAAGGACAGCTATTTTTTTTTTTTGTTTGGAACTTGTCACAATTCGTAGGTATTGCCTGTAGTGATGGAGGAATGATAGCTGAAAATAGTGCATTACTGAGGAACACGGGGAACCTGCTCCGATTTTGATGATTTTTTTTTTTTTTGAATGTAGTAAATTAAAATTAGAAAAAAAGTGTATACTCAGAGAAAAAAGTCAGGTAAATAATTAACCTGGGCCTTTGTTTAATTTACAAGGTGCATAATCCCATATAAGGTTACAGACATTTCAGAAATTTACCTGATTTGAATAACCTTTTGACCGTGTTGAATTAGCCTGGTGACCTATATTAGCATATTCAATTTGATTTAAGAAGATGAACTGTTATTTTATCACAGGTTTCTGTAAACAAGAAATTTCGACCAGAATATAGCACTAATTTTACCCGAAATCTAGTTTTTTTAACGCTGCTTGTTATGAATTTCTATTTTACCACAAATCAGGTTGAAGTAAAATTTTATATGGTATACGCAGGCCATCCGAATAAAATTATTTATATTGAACCTGGCCGCCTGTTAAAGTAGCCCTTTACCAGCGTTGAAACACACTCACAAGCCATGGTTAAAGAAACACTCTGCCAGGTTATTTCAACGTGACACCAGTGTTAAAGCACATACAAACGCATCGAAACAAAATCAGTTTCAATTTATTGATATTTGGCAGAAGTTTTTTTGCAGTGAAGTGGCCTAGGGGATGCGTACTATCTCCATGTGTGAGAGGTTCCCAGTTCAAAACTAAGTAAGTATCACACAAAATTTTTTAAATAAAATAATATACATAGTTATAAATTTGTATACTTTCAGAATATGTAATGCAAAATTAATTGGACAGTAAGCAGCGTTAGAGATGAGATCTAGAAGCATGGATCCAAGACATTATAATTGCCGGATACAGGGTTGATTCAACATTGAATCATGCTAAATTAAATAGATCTTCATGTTAAATTAACAGAACGGTGAATATTTTATTTATGTTCTTGAACTAGATTTTCATGTTAAGTAAACTAGATTTACAGGTAAAATTAGCAAGATTTTCAGGTAAAATTTTTAGTTTTACTTTTGTATGGCAATGTTAAATTTACATGATGTCATGCAGATATTACGTGAAACCGACGTTAATTTAACACGACATTTAAATCAGGTATCTGGTTAAGCAGTTAACCTGATCTACCCGAGTTGAAAAATAACAACCTGAAAATCAAGCAGGTATAATAAACCAAAAATTGGTTGGTTGTACCTGCTTTTTTCTCTCACCTCTCATACTATTAATAGGTACACACATAACTAAATTCATGTCTTATTTTAATGCTTCCCAGCCATAAAAAAAAAATACATTAAATTAATTTTAACGATTGAGGTGAGTCACCTAGGCGATTGGTTGCTAATAATTATTGTAATTGTAATACAAAATGGATTCATGGACCAGTTTTTTCAGTGGCGAATGGTAGAAGCCTTTAATTGTTCCTAAAATATTTTCATTATAAAAATAAATAAAATTTTGTGGCGCAACAGCTCATGGAGAACCAGGGCCCAGTGACTAACAACTCTCAACCATTCCTGTGTGCGTGTTGTTGGCAGGAATGGAGGGGACCTACAATTTTTTTGCCGAGTCCGAACGGCTAGAAGAGAAGCACTTATTCATGACAAGTATACTCTTGGAGGATTTGTCAGTTCCTCGCAAGAGGCAGTTTCTCGGAAAAACACATTTAAGTTTTTGGGTGGCAGTAATTGGGAATCGAACCCAGGCCTTTGGCAAGACAATCCTTCGCACTAACCATTATGCCACGAGGTACTGCAAACAAAAAAATATTTCCATTAGGTCTTTGAAATTTGAAAAGCCATAGCCGCTAAATTAAATTAGACTATTTGCATTTATTCACTTGAATTGGCGTTTTTTGTAAGGAAATCTTCCTACCAACTATCTTCAAATATGATGTTTAAAAGCTTTTCCAACAAACATCAACCAGAAGATGTGAAACTCCGGAATCGAAAGGATGTTGAAATCTATGAAATTCCTTGATCTTATCTTTTACTATTTCTTAATATGATTATCGAAACACAATTTTTATAATAATTGAATTTTTAACATTCAAAGATGCCAAAAGTGATTTTCAAAATCAACATTTTCTTGAGTTTTCTTTTTTTAATTGTAAGTCAATTTATAACTCGCTTTATCTCAAAAATTTTTTAAAGAAGACCCGAGAATGAGAATGACGCCTCGTTATAATAATATAATAAAAAGAGTAAGTAATCATATCCCAAAACTTTGATCAAAGAGACAGCAGCTAAAGTTTTCGAAATTCCTTTTATTAATTTTTCAATCGAGACTTTAGATAGAACTTTTTTTTGCTGGTTTCATGCTTGTCATGCATCCCTATAATTAAAACACTATAAGATTTGTTTGTGTGATGTAGAAAACACACCACCACCAAAGTCAGTCAAATAGTTTCCGGTATAAGATGTCGTCAGGATGAAAAGAGCTAATAACATGCAAGTGGATGGTTCAAGTGGTCCAATGTGCTTTACCCAGACATAGGACATCCATCTCTATTTTTTTCTTTGAACGGAAGTTTCACATTATAAACTTGATAACAGGAGCTTGTCGTAGACATCGGCTCAAATGTTCTTTTCAAAATAACTTATTTCCTTATTTCGCAAGATCCTTCCATATTAAAAATTGCTGTCCTTATGTTTCAAAAAAATAAATACAGTTAATGATTGTGGCTTTTTGTGATTTTTTTTAATTTAAAAACAGTTGGTAACTTTACATCCAATCTGTATGCCTCAAAAATCGAAGGAGATTCCAAAACGTTACAACAAATTGGGTCTTGGGTTTAATTATTGTAAAATGAAAATCAATTTTTTATTATTATCCTGAAGAAATTGTATTTGGCGATAAAATGTATCAATTGGCGTGTTCAGGAAAATGAGATTTCGGAGGTCTCAGCAAATTTTATCCGTCAAAAAATGAGCAAGCGAATCCAATATTTTCTTAATTCTGTAATTTTACCAACATTTTTCTGAGGAATCCTGTCCTCTGAGACTGAGACGAGACTGAGATTGCTGAAGCCCCTGAGTTCAAATTAACTGATTTCTTAATTTTTCGTATTTGTAATTAGACATTTGATGGAAAAAGTTTTTAAAGGTCTTAAATCCCAGTTTTACTTATACTAGGTTCTTATTTGAGCTGAAATGAGGTAATTTCACAAACCACAGAAAAATGTTTTCAACTGTCGTAGGTAGGTAGGTAGAGATGGCAGTCGCTAGCCCTGGCCTCGCGACTCAATTAGCGCTGGTGTGCGCCGTTTTGATACCAATTACTTGTGTTAACCTAGTAGGGATTTAATACGGAATTATATGGCTTTATAGACTTTAACGGACCATTGTTAGAGCCATTTAGTCGCATTCAGAAAGATAATCAGATCTTTGATTTTCTTCTCAGAAAGCTCTTTTGGGTCATCGAGGAAGGCCTTTCCAAAGGATGACAATCTAAAATTGGCTAAAGCAGGGCAGTTGCAAAGAAAATGAACTACAGTTTCTTTTTCTTGAGGGTCCCCACAGCTACGACAGTGGGAGTTGTAGGGGATTCCCAGCCTCCTTGCATGCTCCCCTATGGGCCAGTGTCCGGTGCATATTGCTGTGATCCTGGCTATATCGCGCCTGGGTCTGCATATAAGATCGTTAGAACGAGTTTTGTTATAGGATGGCCATATCATTCTTGATATGACAAAGTTTGTAAGACTGCTCCATCTGAGGTTAGATTCATCGAGAAAAATCGAGAAAATATTTCTCTTCATAGCACCAATAGGCATATTTACATTTACCGCTAGTGAGCTATGAAGGGCCGAGCCTTGTCGAGCTAAGACGTCAGCCCATTCATTACCCTCTATGTCACTGTGACCTGGAACCCAAATGAGAGTGACCTGGAGGTTAATGTTCAGACTTGATAGTTCATCTCGACATTGCTGGACAAGTACAGAGGTGGATGTAGCCGATTTAATAGCCTTAATGGCAGCCTGGCTGTCGGAGCAAATTGCTGTGTTCCTGAATTGATTATGGTTTGATTTGAGTAACTTGCATGCTTCCCTGATTGCTAGTAGTTCAGCTTGAAATACGCTAGCAAAGTCTGGTAGTCTGAGGGACTTGGATATATTAAGGGTCTTAGAAAAAATTCCAGAACCAACACCGCACTCCATCTTAGACCCATCAGTGAAGATTATAGTGTCGTAGTCCTTCGTAACAATGTCATTTTTCCAATCCTCTCTGGTTGGAAAAACGGCTTTGAAGTCCCCGCCTAGGCCAAGAGGGGGAATACAGTAGTCGGTGTTCGTTAGAAAAATATCCTGAGGAATCAATTTTGTTATATTTCCATGACCATAGGGTTTTGAAAACCAACAATTAGATTCTTTTAGTCTTACAGCACTGCATACCGCTATATATTTTATATAAAGGTCGAGTGGTAGAAGGTGCAGGATAACGCTAAGGGCATCTGTTGGACAAGTTCGAAGGGCTCCTGTAGTGCCGACGCTAGCCGTTCTTTGTACCTTCTTAAGTTTTTCAATATTATATTGTTTGCTAAGTGCAGGCCACCACACAATCGATCCGTATAATAAAATCGGTCGAACCACGGCAGTGTACGTCCACAAGATCATCTTCGACTGTAGGCCCCACATCTTACCAAATGTTTTTCTGCAGGCATAGAAAGCTATGCAGGCTTTCTTAACCCGTTCTTCAATATTTACCTTCCAATTCAATTTGGGGTCAAGAATAACTCCGAGGTATTTTGCCTTAGAAGATAAGGATAGAGTTTGTCCGTTAAGTCGAGGTGGGGTGAAGGTAGGTATTTTAGTCCTGGTAGTAAAGAGGATCAGTTCCGTTTTACTCTGATTAACCCCTAGTCCACTACTTGTGGCCCAGTTGCTAACTTTTTTAAGAGCCGACTCAGTGATTTCGCTAATCACTGTGGTAAACTTTTCTGAGACCAATAAAACCAAATCTTCAGCATACGCTACTGCTTTCACACCACTACATCTTAGCTTGACAAGAATTTTGTCCATGACTAAAAGCCATAGAAGAGGGGAGAGGACCCCACCTTGGGGTGTTCCTCTACTAACATATTTAGTAGCTGTAGTGTTTCCCAACGATGCTTGAATCCTTCTGTCACTGAGCATAGAAACAATCCATTCAGATATGAAGCCATCTATCCCGAAGTGAGCAAGTGATTCGCGAATGGATTCAGTTAGGACATTATTGAAGGCACCTTCCACGTCTAGGAAGGTTGCGATGGTATATTCTTTATAGTGAACTTTCAACTGTCAGTTGGTAATTTTTTTTTTGACAGCTCATTTAATTTTTTTATTTTAATTTCATTTTTTTTGTTGTTTTTTGCATCTGCTTTGACATTTTCATACAAAATCTTTGCAGGGCTTTTCACACCATGCCCAATTGGGTGTGTCCATTAGGTTTTGACTTAATTTCTTACCTTATTTTTTGTACTTAAATTTGGTTGAAATTATCTCATTTCGAAAACTGAATTTGAATATGGGAAATGAAATCATTTCGTATCGAATAGGGAAATTTTCAACGAAATTACCTTCTTGGGTCTAATGAAAATGTAGTGTTAGCAGGTATGTAACATCTAAAATTGTAAAAACAAACAATTTTCTAATCTAAGCATTCTTAAGGTATATTAGCACTAAGCAGTTGAGGGATGAGTGGTCTTTTTATTGATTTTTTTAAGCAGGAGGCCATTCAAAAATATCTCCCAACTACTGTACTTATCCTTTAGATACAAGTTAAAATCAGTTTGGGTCATGAAAGCATGAACCACGAAGTTTAATAATAATATGAGTATATAGTTTGTGTCTAAGTATAACATGTGGCTATAGAGAGAGAGTTTTTATTTGAGAGTTGTGATTTAGAGTTTGTCATTGCTGTCTACACTCGGGCAGTGATTTGTTTGAACGCAGAAGGGATAGTGATGATGATGATGATTACCGAACTATTTTTTACCCCCTAAGGGTTTCTTGGCGATGCACAATATTTAAGACGCACACGAGAATGTTAAATGATGTGTTTTTGTTTACATCAATTAAACAGAGCCAGTCGGAAAGGGAATATTTTTAACGCTTTTGGCGAAGCTGTTATGCGAGCAAATTAAATGTCAACATAATTATTTTTAACGAATTAATAACATTTTTTTTTCTTGTCTTCTTTGAAGTGGAAAATCTTTTGAATCTTTTGAAAATGAAATTGATTTTGATCTAAGATATTTGGCTTGTTTTGATTTTATTCCATTCCATAAATTGATAAAAGATAAAAACAAACAGAAACTTTCTACTTTTAACAGAATCCAGAATAATGTAATGTATGTAATTTTAAGCGTTGATTTTTCTTATCTTTGCATGGCTTTATATTTGTTTTCTGACGCTCAAATCAGCACAAAAATAATTTCAGAAAATAAAGTAAAATTTTGTAACAAAATATTAAACTTTTCTCAGCCATCGACTAACTTATTTAATTTTCATTCAGTTTCAAGTTAAGTATGCAACACATTATGTACAAGATAACGAAGTTTCTAAAACAGCAGGTTATTTGAAGCATACCCAAAAGGCGCAAGCCATCGAAAATATAATATTACCTTCTATTCTTTCCTATGAGAAGTGAAATTTACCAGAGAATTTGTTTTCGTACTGAAAAGTTTGATAAGTTATGGGTTAGGTACTAAAGTATAAAAGTAAAAGCTCTTCACTTTTCGTTTAATATACAATAATAACGTAAGTACCTATTCCTATATGTTAAAGGAACTTAATTGAAATTCTTGAAATGGTAAAAAGATGATTTCTCTTGGCTTTAAAAAGATCTTCTATACATACTGTGTAGTTCACAATTTCAAGGTTAAGATTAGCGGTCCCTTATCCACCAAATGGTTTTCCGTACACAAACAATTTATATGAAAGGAAAAGTTGAAAAATCTTGGAAGTTGGAATTACATAAATTATAATATGAGTCGCTAGCTGTCGAATCAATCACATAAGCACAACTTAATAGACAGCCAATTTTAAAGAAATAAGCGTTCTCTAACTTTTCGTGGACATAAACATTCTTCGTAGTTAGTGGCACCCCATACACCATTACCCCATGTGAAAAAAATCGAGAAAAAAAGGATGCCATCTAATTGGTCAGTAACTGGGCAAAAAACGTCAAATACAAGTCCTAGAAATTGGTCAGTCCTATAAAATTTATTCTCGATGCTTCTAAACCAGCCCAGGCCAGCACTAGGGCTGGCCACGATACCAGAAAAGTCTCAGTATCGTTTGGTATCGGTATCGGCAACCCAACCGATACCGAGACGATACCAGCCCGAAGGCATTCGAAACGATACCGAGACGATATCAAACCGATACTTTGTTATATGAGACCAAACGAGACTGAGTTATGCGAGACCGAATTATAAGAAACCTTACTTTTGGGACCAAAATTTATCGATACTTTCGGTAGTATCGTTTGGTATCGGCAAAAAAAAAATAGATTTTTGAATAATATAATTAATTAATTATTCTTGTAACTACAAGATCAAGAACGTGTACCGAAGTCGTGCATTTAATTTTTGTTTGTGATTGAGACGAGACGGAAACCAGACGAGACCGAAACCGATACCGAAACAAGACTTTGATATATGAGACCAAACGAGACCGAGTAATACGAGACCGATACCGAGACGATCCTGAAATTTTTCAATTTCAACGATACCGAGACGATACTTACCAAAGTGTCGTTTGGGTTGGTATCGTGGCCAGCCCTAGCCAGCACCAGCCAAACCAACAGTTGCTTAACCATTCATGAACCTCGATAGTAGAGTATTGCGTATTTTCAGATCCAATCCCCTGTCTGTTATGGAGAAAGTCCACAGTCCCGTATGCTGCTTTACTATTGTGAACTAAGTGAAAGAGCAAAGTCCTTCATCTTCCAGTTATGTAACTAAAGAAGCTCCACGCTCTGACGTATAATGTGAATTCAATATACAGCTTGGAGAAGAGGGCGCTATTCAATTAGCTTACGAGGAGCAACGACCCGAACAACGCCCTAATCACAGAGACTAACGTTATAAAATGCAACATCAACATCATTGACTTCAAAAATCAAAACCTTTTGGAAGATGAAGGGTGAGGGTCGAAGGGGCACGGCAGTCATCGCGAGGAGAAACATTTCCCTCAAGACCAGCGAAAGTATGATCACAGGTTTCCAAACCAGCGAAGACACCGCTGTCACCTTACTACTAGGTAAAAGGACAGGCTCTCACTATCATCAGCTGGTAGTTTACATGAAAGTACAGCATGAAAAACATTCACAGAAATCTTCATATTCTCTACAGCATCCTTAGAAAAAGCACTTATGGACTCATCGCTGGTGATTTCATCATATTTGGCTAGATACAGCTGTAACCAACGAAGGCAATCAGCACTGATTCATTGTTATTTCACAACCCACACCTTCCTTCCTCAGAATACCATCAACATTTTCTTTATTTCTTCATTTAATTTTATTCTTCTAGAAATCAGCAATTTCACCTGTACAATAATACTCAGTGATTCACACCATAATGCTGTTAAACTAAGCATCAAACTCCATTAATCCATCTTCCTGGTGATAGAACCATGCGAAAAATTTCATCAGCTACAGGAGACTGGGTAAATACTCTGTAGCCTGTCTGATGTTAAAAACACTATAATGCTTGCACCCCGAAAACAGGAATTTAGACAACATTGGAATTGACACAGTCATCGATTGTCTCGAACTTACTGTTGGTAACGAGATGGATAACCAAAAGCAGTCAAGGAATTAATATATTAATATCAGCTCCTTCCTTAATAGTTATATCCAAAACCTATATCCACATAAGCAGCTACTAAGGAGACGTCTTCAAAGTATCCACAAACGAGAACTCAACACAACTAACAGAAACAACTTGAAAGTGTGGAGTGAACCTTGGTGCGTCAACACTGTGTTCCGGAACTCCATTCAATACCACAACACCAATTTATTTCAGAAGAGACTGCAGTCAACCAAAAATCACCATTGCCGGAGACAATCAACACCAACAATGGAGAATCAACAACAATACAAAAAATAGTTGAAGCCTTCACTTCCCATTATAAAGGAAATTTTATGCCAAGTCCATCTGAAGATCGAGTCTTCCTTGGAGAAATTGAGGCATCCATCCTTCAGGCACTGATGCCTAACTTGGATAAAGCAAAGTTAAGCGACAAAAATTCTGCAAGTGATCCAGTCAACAGCCCGAACTTAAGCAGCCCAAGGAATATGGCTGAGATTATTGGCAACTCCAAACAAAAAAAGGCAGCTAAAGCGGAAGAGGTATCCAACTTTGCTTTTCAAAAAAGCTTCCATAAACGAGGATGGTGCCTTAGACATCATCGTCAGCAACTGCATCAACCGCTGTTACTTTCCCTAGAGTTGGAAAATTGAACAGATTTTAACGATTCCCAAAAAGGTAAAAAGAACATATGGTCACTAACTACTTCCGAATAAATAATCCAAGTCTGCTCCTGGTAGAGGGCTGATACTCCAGGAAGCTCAAGAAGTTCTGCAGCAAAAACAACATCATCCTGGGACATTCGGTTAAAGTTCCGGCAAAAATCTTTCCACCCACTCCTGATGTTATATCATGACATCACCCCAGGTTTAAACAACACTTCGGGGTGTCGAGAAAACATCCGATAGTGTATGGATTAAGGATGTCCGTCAAGTTAGCATTAACACCTCAAAATTTTTACATTCCAATAATTGGATAATTTGTCGTAAGTTTGTCGTGAAAGAAACAAAATTGTCGGGCTTGTTTTTTAAAAATTAACCCCTGGTAATGCTAACTTGACAGTCAGGTTGTCTCTAGCACCCCTCAAAAAGGGTAAAATGAACTCAAAAAGGAAAATAGAGTATGTGTGAATTTGTCGTAAATTTGTCGTAAATTTATTTTGAAAGAAAAAAAAATTAATAAAAAATTCCTTGAATTTGACAATAACCCTCAAAATCGTTGTTTTTGTCTGCTTTTTCAAAAAAAAAAACAGCACTACCATATGAAACCTTTTTATTTTCCGTGTTTTTCGGTGTGGAATTTCTTTAAGCAACTGTCGTAATATCTACAACTGGATTTATTGAAAAAGCAGAAAAACACAACGATTTTGTGGCTCTTTGTCAATTCGCGGAATTAGAAAAAAAGGAGCGACAAATTATTTTTTGACGCAACTTATTTAAAGACATAGTACGACAAATGTTTAAACAAATTTCATGCCAAAAAACACTAAGAATAAAAAGTTTCATATGGCAATGCTGTTTTTTTTTTGAAAAAGCAGAAAAAAAACAACGATTTTGAGGGTTATTGTCAAATTCAAGGAATTTTATATTAATTTTTTTTTCTTTCAAGATCTATTTACGACAAATTTACGACAAATTCACACATACTCTATTTTCCTTTTTGAGTTCATTTTACCTTATTTTGAGGGGTGGTAGTGGTAACTTGACGAACATGGATTAAAGCCCTTATCCATAAATTCCATATACTTATCTTTCCTTTAACACCAATGACAATAGTAACGTCCTTTCTTTCTTCCAGGAACTTTTTCATGCAACTGACTGGAGAATTGCAAATCAACAGTGCAGAGCATCAGGGCTGGAGTTGAAGAAGTGTCAAAACTTGGACCACTTCTCTACAACATTATGACCTCTTACTAACCAATTTCAAGTGGAATGGTAGAACTTTCTCTTCGCTGACGACTCCATTACATATTGCTCTTCATTCTCTCCATTGATAGGGTCTAGACTCCAGAGCCATTATACTAGTGACATAGTTAAGTGTGCAAACTATATTTTCTGTAAAATAACCACCAATCTTTTAGAAAAATGATATCATCTTAGTTTTAGATTCATGTGATTCAGCATTAAGAAATACCCTGAAATCATGAACCATATGCCTAGCCTAGATTGTGAAAAAACTGGAGCCAAATTCCCGCATCAGTAACCGAGTGAGTGAGTTTTATGAGCGATCGAATGAACGAGGAACCGCTTCAAATTTTCAAATTAAAAGAGTTAACTCTTTACTTACACATTGAGGAACAATAATGTCCAGATCTTGATATAACTATTTCTTTAATTAAAAAAACACGTACTAGCAACGAGGAAATCTACTTAATTCAAAACTATTACATCAAAGCTTCCCATGAACATATTAAATACATTTTCCAATAAGAAATAATCTTCAGAATTTCAGTAAGATTTCATATAAATATATCCTACATTCTATAAGTTATTTATTAGAATGCCTTTGAATATTTCCTTAAGAAAATTTCTTACATAAATTCTTTCTCCTTTATAAAGTGTTTAATTAATATTTAATTTAAACTTTGAAATTGCAACTTCCTAAAGCATTTTGCTTAATCTTCAAAAACTTTTAATACATTCACGGTTCATTGCATAGATATCCTTTGTGTGCATTCTGAATGGTTCAAAACATTATAGCCATTCGCAAAACTTCACAATTATACTCTACCACATACATACCAACAAACATTGAATCTCCAAAAGTCAAAACCAAAGAAATTCTTGGCTCTTACGATGCGTATACACATATGGCTTTCACACAAAAGACCAAGTATGTTTGAATTTAGTCGCCAAAAGAGCGACACCTCTCTGCTTCGGAGAAAGCTTCTTTTGTGCGATAAACACACAGACAAACTTTTTGAAACTTTGCCAAGTGCGCAGCGATTTATAAAAATAATTAAACACACACTCAACCATTCAGAGGAAATATCCATTTTCCTTTATTTAATCATCTCGCTGCATCCAACATTTTTACTACAAACGAACCAGTACCTCGTAATGGTCGAGCTTAACTTCCTCCCCACCGTAGGGTAGATAGAGACATCCATGGGATGGATGAACTTTACCCACACTCAAGCTGCCATTGTGATGACCACGTCCTATGTACAGGGTTTCTCCATCACTGGTATTTCCAGAAGGCACTGCATCTGGTAAAACATGTCCCCCTTCGCAAGCAGCCCAAGTGAAACCAGCTCCCACCAGTATTTGGAAATCGTCACTCTTAACCTCTTCACCACCAAAGCAGACATAAGCACCACCTTTGGCCGGAATAACTTTCGCAGGCAACAAATCACCACCATGTTTAAGACGGCCCACGTAGATTGTATCACCATCTGAATCTGCTCCCGCAACGATTGCACCTCGGGGTATGCAATCAGGCGTTGCTTCAATCCACTGTTCGGGTTGCACCAGTACTTCGTACGATGTTAACTTCACTTCTGAGTCCCCGTATGGAATGTACAGACAACCATGTGAGGGATGAATTTTGCCAACGGTCAAGCTGCCTTCGTGAGTGCCTCGTCCTACGTAGAGAGTTTCGCCGTCACTCGTTAAACCCGATTTAACGGCTGTGGGCGGAACATCGCCATCACTGTCAGTTGCCCAGTCGTAGTAGAGGCCGCAAAGGACATCATATTTGGACACTTCGTGCTCCTGGCCTCCGTGGCTGATGTACGCTTTACCCTTGTTGGGAATCACCTTGGCGGGCAACAAGTCATTGTTGAAGCTTGCCCGACCAATGTAAATTGCATCTCCATCAGAATCAACACCAGCTGCCACAGCTTCGCTGGGAATGCTTCCATTTGATTGGGAAATCCATTTGTGATCTGAAATTTAATTTTAAAAAAGGAAAATTTAATTGTGTTTTTGTGGACAAAGGAAGAAGGAAATTTTTGTTCGATCAAGTGAGAGATATAAATACTGTCAGGCGTAAATTAAAAAGTTCTTCTTATACATAGTTCGGTCAAGAAACCGAATACCGTGCATTTTTTTTTGGCGGGGACATTTTTTATTTTTTCCTTACACATTTGATGAAATTTAGCCCGGAAGTCATTTTTGTTATCCTATCACTTGGACGCCATTTTTAAAAACGGTCCAACATCATAAAAAATAACATAAAAAATCGTCAATTCCTTAGTTTTTGAGTAGACGCTCCTTCGTGTAGAGTTTCAGTGTTGCCACTTTTCGAAAAAATACTTTTTTTTTTAATATAACCATATTTTGAATTGACTTCCAGATGTTGGGAAAAAAAATTAATATTTTGAAGAAAAGTGTTGAGTAGAAGGACCTTCGGTTTAAATTTAAATGTTTCCACTTTTTAGGAACATAAAATGTGGTACTTTCCTCTTTTTTATAGTTTTTTAAGTGAACAAAGCTGTTGAAAAGCCTCCAGACGTCAAACGTGCGTGTTGCAAAAATAACGATTGATATCTTATTAAAAGAAAGGTTAATAACGATTGATATCTTATTAAAAGAAAGGTTTTGAGCAGCAGCACTTTAGAGTAAAATGTGAGTGTTGCCACGTTTTGGAAACATCCATTTTTTATACAAAAGAGTGCGACTTTCCACTTTCTTGATAAGATTTTTGGTGAAGAGAAATTTGTTTTGACCTCTTAAGCATTTTCTGTACAGTACCCTAAATTTTGCCCGTGGCAAACATTTTTGATGGGGTGAAATGGGGTAAAATTCAGTTTTCTGTTAAATTCTAAAAAACTATCCCCTAAAAATGTTTCCCTATAGTACTAAATTTAGGGAACGTACTTTTAAGAAAATAATTAAAAAACAAAACTTCCAAAATACAGCTTTGTGTGAATTTTTTCCAAGTGAATGTCTCATATTCCTGGGCAATATTATGTAGGTAATGTGAATTTATGCATTCGTAAGAAAATGTATCTGGTCTCAAATGTAAAAATGTATTCTGTCTGTCTGTGGTCTGTCACACTATTTTGATAAAGCCTATTAGGTTGGATCGCGGTTTTCTTCAAACTTTGTACACAGTGGTTTTTGATCATAGCCTCACACATTTTTATTTTTTGTTCTTAGAAAAAAAATAACGGTTCATTTCAAACAATTTTGATTGAGCAATTTAACAAAATATTATTATTTTTTTTAAGCATTGAATGTTGAAATTGTATTGTAAGCCCAAATTAAAAAAAAAAAGTATTTCTTGGATTTTTTGGAAAGCCCAACACATTTTCGAAAACAGCTTGGACGATTTTTTTGAGAATACATATTTTTTAAGTATTCAATTATATAAAATTATTTTCTTGTTATTTGACCGCCGGGAATTCATGTTATTTTTAAAATATATGTTAATTTAAATTTCCCTCCAAAAAGTAGTCAAATAGATAATTTTTGGTTTTCTCAAAACCTCTTCATATTTTAGCATACGGTTTTTAATATTTGAATAAAAATTACGAGTGATATAAATAAAATTGTAACGTCAAAAAAATTGTAACGTCAAAAAGTGTTGCCATTGTTTTTTTTACCAATTTTGATAGAGTAGGTACATACATAATGTAGGTACTATAGGGCAAGTTTTGTATTCGCGGAGGAAAAAATTTCGAGATAACAATCGTGAAAAAAGTCGGTAAAAAAATTCTGTCTATCTGAACTTTGATCTTCAGCCTAAAACACTGTAATTTCCTATAGGGAACAATGAATTTTTTTGGGGTCTCTAAAGTAAATGGTACTTGCAATTCATAGGTCAAAGAAAAGCTTTTTACTAACTCAAAGACGACTCAAATGATTTTTATAAAAATAAAGCATTTAAGGCTAGTAATACATCATTATTTTGAAAAAAAAAAACAAATTTTAACGGTAATTGGAATATAACGTTTTTTTCGATTTCCTCTTTTATGACTCATCCGATTTCAATAAAAATAGTTTGCAAAAGCTTCTTTATAATATAGATAAGATTGAATTTCAAAATATTGAAAAATAAAATGCACAACTGGGTCGCACGTACTTGCTCTTATGCTGAGGGTTTAAGAAAATTATATGTTAGGACATGTTATGGGAGAAAAATGTTTAGAAGCATGAAATACAATATTTAAATTAGCTAAAAAAAGAAAAGTACGAGTATATCTCGGTTCTTGTCACAGACAAAAATTTCACATAAAGTAGGTAGTTTCTTAGTGCTTCCAAGTGGATTTTCAAATAGCACTTGACTGGGTTGTCACAGAAAAAAACGTTAAAATGAGATTTTTTGGAAATTGTGTATATTTTCAATGGTAGTTTGTTGCAATTTTCGAATGATTAGTATTTTTCGAGGCATTAGTTCAAAACTCCAAAAAAATGCATTTTAGCATTTTTTCCATGTTGTGTCATGAAATTTTAGTCGCAAACCTCAAATTCAGATTCATCATCTCCAAAAACATAAAATAGGGGCAAAATAAAAACTACCCCACAATTCAATTTATGCTTTTAAGCATAAACTGACTGGACCATTAGAACTTTTAAAAATTAGAAAAAAAAATTAAAACCCAAGTTTTTTTTCTCATATTTAGTATCTACTAGGTATATTTGCTTATTAACAAAACTCCAACTTTATGGCGCAGCAAAATAAATAAGCTAATCAGTAATATTTTTTCAATTATACATCTACCCTCATTCCAATTCCCAAGAACCCAATGACAGCAACGTTTCATACCTTCAAATTTTATTGCCAACGCACCCAAAAAAATTCACTTAAGTAGAAATGTTATCAACTTATCATAAAGTACACTTAAATTGCATTTCCTCAAACGTCCAGCAATTTCGCTTTCTTTTGACATTTACTACTAAAATATTTATAAGATATGATAACAATGACAGAAACTGAAAGCACTATCAAAATATGAACTTGTAAGCACTTAAATTACCAAAAACAAATAAACATCAATTTATTAGTTGAATGATAACAAAAGCTCCACATATAATGAGCAGACACACACCGAGTTCAAAGATGTATGAATAATCACTGACAAATATAAAATGTATAATAAAATAGGTAAGGTAGCTAACTTCTACTATTTATGTAAATTTTTAGAAAAAAAATTATTTCATTAAACACAAACAGGTCTAAAATTAATTTGCTTTCTATAAACATAAACGATCACGACTATCTACTTAAGAAGAAGTAACAAAAAAAAAACTTTCCAATAAACAAAATATAACTTGTAAAATGGATTGTGAATTTTGCAGTGTTGCCGAACTTTTATTTGTTTATGAATGAACTTGAATATTTGTATAATTATCATTTTATTTTATTCAAATTTAAAGTATAAAGTTTAATCTGTTACGATCTTCTCACCCATGTTTAAAAAAAAAAACAAAAAATATTGTAAGACCAACGTTTCGCAGATAGCCTTTTGGAAATACGACTAAATGATAACCATTCTGAAACGTTCTATAAACCTCGGTAAATAACTACCTACCTTATTACTTCTGGAGAAAGTATAGATAAGTATTTCACAGTGGTGTAGCTAGGGAGGGGTGGTGGGGGTGTGAACGTTTGACGTTACCTTTGTAATCGAGCTATCTACTGTTCACTAAGAACTCCCGTTCATTTTGCACGGGAATCACTCGTACTCGTGAACGAAGTCTCTCCACACAGCTTCACGAGCACGTTCACGGGTGAACAAAGCTTCAAATTTTGTAAAGATTCTAAGTAGTTACTTAATGAATTTTTTTTTCTTATTTTGCTTATTGTTTTACCTACAGGAAAATTTAACTACGCCCTTATATCAGTTTTATTATTTTAAATAACTTTCTATCTTGGGGTGACACTATACTGAATCCGCGCTGTGTGACACCTTTGGTAGCTACGCCACTGCACTGGTGTCTCATATCTATAATTTATAGAGGTGTTTCCTTTGAAAGCAAATTAAAATTAAAAAAACACTTGATAAGAAAATGATATCTCTTCGCTTTTGTGTGATAATGGACTTTTTTGTTTTTGAAAGATTGGTAAACTTTTATTAGGTAAAACATTAAAATAGATTTTAATTCAGACGAAGGCATCAAGTACATAGATTTTACCATTGGAATGCGTATATACGTTTATAGATATTTGCTTTCTTATAGAGGTACATAGCTCAAGTGGCTTAAGTAGATATATATAAAATGTTATGAAGAGCAGGAGTCAACGCAAGCATTAACAAATACAAAAGTTGTTTGAATGAAAGTTTTAGTTTTTTTCTAGAATATTTTGTATGCCTACATAATTATTATTAAAAATTAAAATAATTTTAGTATCCTGTCCTGGGTCAAATTTTAAAATTTTTGTATTCGAAAAGGGGAATTCCAAATAAGAATTTCCATTAAAATAATAAGAATTTTATTCAAAGCTTATGAGCTTTTATTTGTTATGTGTGTGCTTAAAACTCGCAAACATTTACATGGAGGTAAACTTAAATTTAAACCCCATTTTAATTTTCAAATTTTTAAGTGGAGAGATTGTATTTTTCCTTAAGTAGGGATATATTTTTATTTTTATTTGGCACTGGTGCAATGAATATTACCCTGTACAAAACTTTGAATTATTTTTTCCATCCATATTGGTCGCAGAATAAGGATTTTCATTAAAAAGTGACTACCCGTACATCCAAAAAAATTGTTGTTCGTATATTTAACGAAACTTTCGTGGTGCAAAATCACGTCACGAATAACTTTCGTAATTTGTACAAATTGGCTTTCGTGATTTGAAAAATATCATTGCTATTGCATTCGTTAATTCTACGAAATTTGCCTATTTTTACAAATAAGGTAAGCAAACATTTAGTTGAACTAACGAAATATTTTTCCAAAATTTAGTAGAACATACGAAACGCTTTTAAATATTTTGTACATTTTACGAAATCTTTAGATTATAAATCTAGTACAAACTATTTGACGAATGTAGATGCTTTTGTGCTGACCAATAGCTCGTGAAGAACCAGACGACAGTACCTAGCTTTTAGCTCATGTGTATAGGCCCAATTATAAAAGCCATGAGCAAACATAAGCTAAACTAAACCTTCAGTTCTATGCTGAGCCCAAACGGGGTTGATGAAATGGAGGACTTCTATTTGGAGGATTTGTCACTTCGCCACAAGAGAAAGCATAAGCTGTAATTCGATCCTAGAAATACCGTGCGTTCAAGGATCCAGAAATCTGAATTTTTCAGCCTTCTGATTGGTCAACTGTCATAAAAATTCTGAAAATTCAGATGACTTTTCGTTACGTTTGCTTACGTTTTTCAGATAAAAATGTTCGTCTGACAAATCAGTTGACAGCTAAAAAACAAGACAAAAAACAAGAATCTGCACATAGAAGTTGAACTTAATAGTGGAGGCAGCTATTTTTGTGTTTTGTTGTCGGCTTGGTACGGCATGTTGTTTTTTTAAAGTTTGTAAGTGAATAAAATAAAAAATAAGATTGAAAAGTAGTTTTTTCTATGGCATTTCGGCTTTAGTTTTTCCTTAACAGAAAGTGAAAGTTTTCCCCATTTTTATTTATAATAATTACATTTGGTGGAAAAACGCGATGAAGACGTGCATTTGGGAGTAATAACTGCTAAGATTTTTGGTTTCAAGTAAAAAGTGTGGCTTCAACTATTTTCAAAAGTATTATAATCCAAATAAAAAGAACGAACAAGCCTTTTCCAGTTAACTTACATATAATTTCATCCTCGGGGCCACTTAGTTTTGGTTAAAATTTAATTTTTATTTTTAATTTCCAACAAGAAAAGTTTTTTCTTATATTCACTTTCACTAAAACCAACAAGTAAATACAAGATGAACGCACCCATTATAAGAGATAATAAATAATTAAGCACAATTTATTAATTTTTATTTTCAAAGTAACTTACTTTTACTATCTTGTTTACCTCCAAACACTTACAAGGTTGAATAACAAATGATGAGAACGTATATACCCTTGATCACTATACACAGTGAAGTGATCTCTCAAATATTAAACATATCTTTTAAAATATTCATTCTAAAACATCAATTTTTTGGAACAATGTTAAGAATCTTTATGAAACTTAAAAATATTTAAAAAGCAAGAATTTCAAAAAAGGTGGCCTACATTTTTTTTCATTTTTCCCACAATTTTTAAAATATATTTTAAACATAGTGGTCAAAACACTTGGAACAATGTTCAGAAAAACTAAAACAATCTAAAATAACTATCAAAATCTCAATTATTTAAAAATGGGAAGCTAAGGCTAGGTCGAAAACTGTTTTTTCTATCTAATTTTGAGTATTTTTCAAAAAAATGGAATAGTCTCTAAAAATCGGAAACCATCTGGAACAACTTTAAAAACTAAATAACTAACGCACACTCAAATAATATGTATAAGTACTGCCAAATAAAATTTTCAAAGCAAAATATTTTGATTTCTTTTTTAAATGTTTCCAAATTTAATTTGTTGAAAGATTTGCATATATTTTTGCATTTTGTAGTTTCAAAATTTTAGTTTGAAAAATTTCAATTTATCACCCAAATTTTGTTCTTAAAATAATTTTTCAAAATCCAACGATTTTTAAAATTCTTTTCCATACATTTTAGTCCAGGAAAAATGTGCAAATAAAATGCCAAGCTGTGGAAAAATACCAATGGAAAATTTTTAAATGCAATTCTTTTTTACTAGCGATATAGGTTCTATAATTAAAGTTTTTGATGCGTACAAAAAATTAGAGATACGAGTAACAATCAAACATGAAATTACGATGATTGAGAACACCAAGAAAAAGTGGGTGACACATTAAATTCTGTCTGTCTGTTCGTCTACAGCCTAAGCAGTTCGATCGATTTTCTTCAAATTTGCCACTTGGCACATAGTAGTTTTTGGTCCACACGTTTTTTTTTTTTCATTTTTTTAGACCCAAAAATAACTGTACCTGCCATACAATTTTACATAATCGTATTTTTCTCAAAAACGGCTCGACAACATTTCTTAAAAAAAAATTCAATAAGATACTTTTACTAAAAGCTTCCTCTAGGGTTAATACCATTTTCTAAAATGGTTATTAATGCTACCTCCCAAAGAATCATTTTTTAAGTTTCGATTTTTTTCAAAACGGTATGACTGATTTCAATATTTTTTTTATACAGAAAAAAAACTAATGAATATAAAAACTATGAATATTTTTGTGTAATTAAGAAAAAAAATTTTTGGATTTTTAAAAAATGTTTCGATTTTTATTTTGTTGAAAATCAAATATTTTGAAAATGTTATGATCGATTTTTTGAAACTCGATACTTAAGAGTTTTTTAGTACCCTATAAAATATTTTTGGAAAAAAAAATTTAAAAACCGGAAAATATTTTTTTATAAATTATAAATTATACAATTTTGCACTTAGCAACTATTAGTACATAGTACCAGCCATAGAACGTATTTTTTTATTATAAATTTTCTCATTATCAGCTGAAGGAATTTAGATAATTTTTTTTTATATACAAATTTCAGATAAGATTAAATATAATATCGTATCAAAATTTTGAAAAAAAGTTTCAAAGTTATTTTTGAAAATTTGATATTTCAAAAACGGGTTGACAATTTTGTTTTCTATTTTTATTTTTATATACACATAAATAAATACTTTAGATTTGCAAACTAACAGTTTTCCTTAAAAATATTTTAAGAATTTTATATATAAAAATAAATTTTTAAGAAAACCGCTCCAGCGATTAAAAATTTTGTCTGTCCATACAATCAAATTCAATAAAGAACTAAGATCGATTTCGTTTTTTTTTCATCTCAAACTCTTAACCATGTTTTTTAAGCTAATTCAAATATCGTGATTCATGCTTTTAAACATTTTTCTCACATAATTTCCATGTTGTTACATTTAATTTTCTTAAACCCTCAGCGACCTGAACGTAAGAGCAAGTACCTGCGACCTAGTCATGCATTTTATTTTTTGAGGATAAGGATAGGTCTTGCGTATAAAATAAATTGAAAATAAAACAATCTGAAGTATAGCTAAATAGTAAGTATTATTTTTATTCTCAAAAACACAAATATTCAGGCCTGGATCTAACTTTATTGGGTCCAAGGCTTATAACTAAATGGTGCCCTTATTTTTCATTCCCGAAATCAGAAAAATAAAAGATAAGGCTCATCTTAACATGAGAGCTTCGAATAAATAAATAGTAAGAAATAAGTTAAATCGAAATTGCGAAATTAATTTTTGAAAAAAAATGAAAAAGTGATAAGTTCTTACTAATTTTTACAAAAATGGATTTATAGGCGGGGTTATTTTAAAACTTATGTCTTAAGCTGTATTGAACCGAAGAAAAACTTAATATAAGAATTTATAGAAATATAGAATCAGGCCAAGATAAATAATGGCAAGAGGTTTTCAAGTACTTCTAGTCAGTGTTGCCGCTGAAAAAAATCAGAAGGGGTCCCAAAAAGGATTATAGGACAAAAAAAGGGGCCGTTTAAAAAAATTCCACAAAAGAGAGAATAAAAAAAAACAATTTATATCTAGAAAAAAATATTTATTTCAAAACTATGGAAACATTTATTCTTATAACAGAAAAAGCATATTTTTCTAAAATGACAAAAAAAATGTAGATAACACTTTTTACTTTCTAAATGAATTTGAAATTTAAATGTTCTTACTATCCTTTTATTCTGTAAGCTTGCCGAATTAAGTATAAAAAATCAGGTGAAGTTCAACTATTTTTAATAAAAACTCAATTTTGAAGGACAATCATATTGAATTTAAAAAAAAGGCCAATTAGATGATTTTTCAAAAAGTGGTATCCATGGGTCCTGGACGCAAAAAAGGGGTCATTTGGCCACTAAAGGGACCAAACAGCTACGCTGCTTCTAGTACAATCAGGCTGTACTCACATAAAATAGCCTAATTCTACCCTAAATTCTTCAAAAGTTAGCCCAAAACTGTTCGTATACGCAAAAATTTTTAGTTTTTGACAAAAGAGAGCCCTCACGACGGAGTAAAAATTTTACATTCATGACAATTTTTGAAAAATTCTAGCTAACATATTTGGACCAGAAGTTATCAGTTCTGTGTTCTGTCAGTTAAAATAAAAACAAAAAAAAACTAAATGCCTATTGTTAACTTTAAGATTTTTTTTTTTTTTTAACTTATTTTAACTTATTTATTTCTTATGTTTTGTCTTTTTTGTATTCAATAATTTTTTTGGTGCCCCCTCTGTCGTGCTGCTCTAGGCCTGGCATAGTCCGCCTTATGGAAAATCCAGGGCTTCTAATAGTATTTGTCACCATAAATGCATTTTAAAATAATTTTTTTTTGTCGTGAAACTTCTTTTTTTTAGTTTGGATTTAGTCATCATGCGGCATCATCCAGCAGTATTCGGTCATCACGAAGTTCTTTAATATATTTACATACATAATATTGGTGAAATCAGAAAAGCAACACAAATGCGTATAAGCTATAAAGAAAATGGACCTTGAGCTTCTTGAGGACACCTAATCTTTTAAGAATTCGCAGCTTTTGATTTATAGTATTTTCATAAATAATAGATAAATTAGTGATATCTTAGGTTTTTTTTGGAATAAATGAAATTAAACTTTTATTTATTTTTTTTTGCAAGTTTTATTTATTCAGTTTAGCACGATGGTAACCATATTTCTCTCTGATTTGCTTGCATTTATCAGTCAGAGCTTTGAAGAGAGGCAGTTTTATGCAAGCTAATATCCAACCAACAGACTAAAACCAAACTTTCTATCTTCTCTGCATTGAAAATTTTCGTTGAACAGAGTAGGTTTAGTGACTGATACAAGAATATTTGACATTTAAGAATAAAAAAATAGTTGAATACCCCCATTAATATTGATCGTGCTCACTAGTTTCTACAAGGGCATTCTATTTGCATTTTGTTGATTTTCTTAAAGAACTAAAAGGAATGTAGGTTTATTTTTTTTTTTCAATTAATAGTGCAATGATACATTACAATCACAACAAACTTCATTTTATAATAAAATTATTAGTTTTACTCAAAGTACATCGACCTCGGGCTAAATTCTTATAAACAAATTATGCCGAATTAAAAAAAAATCCATAAAATTCTGACGTAATGGAATTTTTGACGATTTTTCAAGTAATTAATCAGCATTAAGAATTTAGGAACTTTAAAAAGAACTGTGTACAATTTTTATTCTATATAAATTTGAATGTATTTTTTTTTTCCTTCCACGTGAATAAGGACAAACCCTTCTGAAAATAAAGATTTTTATTTATTTCAATATTCATCATAAAATATTTTGTATTTGATATTCTTTTGTACAATGTCATCATGATGATAATGAATTAAAAAAAAAGAGGACTTTTTCGTTGCCGTTGGTCTTCTATACTCGAACAATGAATATGCAAAAGGGTAGGTACTTAGGTATGCTGAGAAATTATAATTTCCTTTATCATCAAACGCCGACAACCACCGATGATGACATTGTCGCGCAGGTATCTATGACTAAGATGGATTGTTATTAAAGTTTGTTTTTGCATATCTAATAGAACTTTATATATAAAGATCTTACTAAGGGGCCTTGATGCGAAGCAATGCAAATTAATATATATTTTTGCTTCTTTGCAGCTTGGATACAGGTTTGTAACAAAAAGTTTAGTAAAGAAATTTTAATGATTTTTTGAAGTTTTTTGAAGAATATGGAGAGTAAGGGTAAGATTATGTAACTTCTTCTATATATATAATCTTATACAACCTATAAATTTAAGTATTTAAAGAACAAAATATAAAGGATGGTTCCAAGCTATGGATGTTTTTTTTTGTCTTTGTAACTCAATTTGTTTTATTTTATAATAAATTGTAAAAGGTGTTTGAATAATATTAAGAAGAGTAAATATAATAGAAGAGGGTCAAAAGTCAAAATCCTTTTTATTAGAAAAGGAAATATTTTTGTATGTGTTAGTTTTCTTTTTATTCAATTTATTTTATCCACATTCGAAAATATAGGGTGGCATTTTGATGAAGTCTCCAAGTTGTGTTGTTAATATATAAATAAATTAAAACAATAAATAAATAAAAAGAAAACACTAAGATTTCTAAATTTTAAAATTTTTTTAATTTAAATTTAAATTTCAAATTATTATCACAACTTTACTTAATTTTAATTTTATATTCTATTCTAACTAAGAAATTAAGTTCTTAGCCCGATGATGGAGATATACATACACTCCGAAACGCGTCGCTAAATATACTGTTACGAATCTATGAGGGCCTTCACGTTCACATCTTTACTCAACTGAATGCCTCAACACCTGAACTCACCTCAGGAGTACCAACCTACAGACTTGACAGTTTTGATGTATCACTTATAATTCTTTTTCTCAAGAAGTTCCTCTAATAAATTCTGTCCGTAAGTAAGCCTCGTGTTTGTTTTTTTCAAATCTTTAATTTGATGTTCCATCCTTTGATCGGGAATTCGTGATTTAGCGAATACGCAACAATGGTGTCAGAAGTGGGATTCCTGATTCAATATGGAAGTGAATCTACAGAAAATTGTCTCCAAACTTAGTCTCTTGTGCAATGAAGTAAATAAAAGCACAAAATGCTACCATCTCAAACATTGCACAAGAACAGCAGAAACAGTCAGAGGAACAAAAAATAATGAGCTGAACAAATTTTTTTTACAAAGTTTTCGACTGCTCCCGAGCATCGTGGTGGAAAGGAGAGCAGTTCTAAAGAAATCTGGTTGATGCCCACACAGAATGTCTTGCCAACTTATTTCCACATTTATGTAACCCATTACCATATACAACCTCCATTTATTAGCAAAACAACACACTGACGAGATTATCAGTTGCAATTCGACACACTCGCTGAAGCCAACAAATGGAGGTCTCATCAAAAAGCAAGAACACTTGCCTCTTTGCTTCGTGGAGAAAGTATAGTTCCTAATATATTTTACAAAAATATTATTTAACTACGAATCTATAACAAAGATGAAAGATTTTAGAATTTTTAGACTGGCTCAAGGCATGCAAAAGGGATATATTTAATACAGGGTGGCGCACCAATTGTGCTACAATAAGAAATTCAAATAACTTTTTTTTTTTAATCGATGTATTTCATTTATTTTTTTATTGGTTAGAAAATTAAATTTTATTTTAAATAGTTAGTTGTTTTTAAAGATTATAGACCGCAAATGACCTCCACGCTCTCCCACGCATATGCGGCACCTGATCAAAAAATTATTCATTGCGGCCTGAAGAGTTGAAGTTGGGATCGCCTCAATTATTGTCCTTATGGACTGCTTTAATTCAGTTCCTGGGCTTCGTTTTATACACCTCTTGCTTGACATAACCCCATAAAAAGAAGTCTGGTGCAGTCAGGTCAGGTGACCTTGGGGGCCAGCGAAGAGTGGAGTTCCTAGAAATTAATTTGTTAGCGAATTTTTTGTTTAGCTCCGCCATAACTGGTCTGGCTATATGTGCAGTTGCTCCATCTTGCTCAAACCAAACGCTGTTGAATGGTATACGTCTTCGGCGCAGTTCTGGGTAAAAAAACTCCTTCAACATCTTTACATAACGATCCCCATTGACAGTAACGGTTACACCGTTTTCTTCAAAGAAGTACGGCCCGACAATACACCTTGATGAAACTGCGCACCACACAGTGACTCGATCTGGGTGCAGTTCCGTCTCATGGAGCATTTCTGGATTAGACTCATTCCATATACGGCAATTTTGCTTGTTTACATTGCCGTTAAGATCAAAATGGGCCTCATCAGACATGAACAAACAATTGATCAATGTGTTGTCTTCTTCGGCCATTGATATCATTTTTTGGCAAAATTCCAGGCGAACAGGCAAATCCTGAGGGTTTAACTTGCTAGTAATTTGGACTTTGTACGGAAACAAGTTTAAATCGTCATGAAGTATCCGTTGTAATGACCGTCTACTAACTCCAATTTGCCCCGATAAGTTTCGGGTCGAAACGCTCGGATTGGCCGATGCTACTGCTGCGATTGTATCTTGAACCCGAACATTGGCATCTCGATGGTACGGCCTTCGTGCGATGCTTCCAGATTCGGCAAACATGTTTACAAACCTCATAATGGTCTATCTACTCGGGGGATTACCGCCAAACTCCCGCCTAAGTTCCCTTTGGACGGAAATGACGGACTGCAAAGCATGGTACCGTTGCACTATCCAAATTCTTTTCTCCGTATCCCAAGCATCCATTTTTATAAATCTAAATAGTAACCTACAAAATAAAAAAAAATAAGCCGATTACTCACACAGAAAAAAAGTTATTACGTTTTATTTTTGTAGCACGATTCGTGCGCCACCCTGTATAACATGTTCAAAAGGTAGTTTTTATTATTATTATAGCCATTCAAGCTTTACCATTTCTTATAATTTTTTAGCAGTTTTTGCCTGAAATCCCGTTTTTGGTACTATCGGGTTTTTCAATAAGAGCGCTAAAAAAGTTTTTTTTTAAATAAAACAAAAACTGTTTAGGATATCAATGAAATTTTTTATTCCTGTGAAAGTACGTTCGATGCCATTATGTATGGAACTCGATTTCGTTTGCATGGCCACCACGGGCACGCTTGCAGAAGTCCAGACGCTGAACCCAATTTTCGACGGTTTCAAGCATAAATCGGCCGATACTGCTACAATTTCACGTTCGATATTCGTACGAAGTTCATCAATCGTCGCAAGCTTGTTGGCATGGATCATAGACTTGACGTAGCCCCACAGGAAATAGTCTAACGGCAGCAAGAAATATGGCGTTCGTTTGCTGTCCCTGTCGCTCTACTTTAGTAGCGTCCCTGTTGAAAAACCCTTTATATTCATGACAAATTTAATAATCTTTGCACCTAATACCAAATTAATTGTACCAGCCGTTTTACTTTTAAAAACAGCTAGAAAACAAAATTTATGAAAGTGAAATTTGCCATGATGTAGTCCCAAAAAAGATACTCTTGGGTCAAAACTACCAAAAATTATAAAAAAGGGTAGAGTTTGAATTGGTTAATTTTGAATTAAAATAACTTTTATGACATGCCATATCTAGGAGTTTTTCGCTAAAAAAAAATATTCGTAATTAAGAAATCTTATATTTTTGGTTTTTTGGTTGGTTTTTAAAAAATGTTTAAGCCTCTATTTCAAGAGAAAATTTTATTTTGAAGAAAGAGTTAAATTTTTAAATTTGAATTTGTTTCCGCGTTATATCCTCGCAAGTAATTGTTTCCCATTTTCGAGTGTTCCTAACAGCCTAATATGAGATTTTCCAAATATTTTCGAAAAAAATGAAATATTGTAGTGCTTTTAATTATAAGTTGATAAATCCCTGACTAGATCAGGTGTGCAATGAACTCTGTCAAAAGCGGATAGTGACGATACCGAGAAACTTATCCGTATATGATGGTAAGGAGTGTCTGCTATGAGGGAAGAAAAAAGTCTGTATTTCGTACAGGGGAAGTATTATAACCCAGTAACTGTTCTATGTATAATTCTTTGCATGTGACCCAGGAATTTTGTGCAAAAGTCCAAATTTGTAGACTTTTAGAACTAGTTAAAAAAAAGAGTATTATGTGGGAAAATCCAAATCAAGATGTTGAGGAATCCGAGCAATCAACTTTTGAACAAAAAAAATTGTGGTCCAACGAAAAAAAGTTGGTGTAATGATCTTTTTTAGAGACCTACAATATTTATCTTGCTATATTTTTTTGAAAAAAAAAATAAGTATTACTGCTTTCCAGATTCTTAAAAAAAAACTTGATTTTGTCCCTTTTACCATACTAAGTGAGCGAAGAAAACTGAAAAAAGGACGACATTACGCCATCATGGGCTTGAAAAGAAATCACACATATAAAATCTCGTACTCGAAATCTCGCATAGCAAAATCTTGCAATTAAAAAATTCCGCTTTTCCCTATCTTGCAATTTTAAATTCCTACTTTTCAACGAAATCCCGCAATCTAAAATCTCGCAAAAATAAAATCTCGGGAAATTCAATAATTGCAATGTACAGCAAATTTATTTTTTTAATCAAAATCCCATCCCAGATTTTGATAGAAAAAAATTAACAGTCGCAACGCAATTAATTTTTGCGAGATCTTCAACAAAACACATTAGTCCAGTGCCTAAAAATTCTCTAGACTACATTGTTATTTATTAATTCGTACTGTTTATTTTTCAATAATTGTTGTAAACAGAAGAGAACATAGAAATTCTATATCCAGATCTAGCAGCAATGTGTCATGTGTAAATTGCATTGATCAAAGTGCAGGCCTTAAACTGGAAACTATTTTGAGTTCCATAAAAAAAGTTTTGAAAATATTTTTTACAAAAGACTTCAGATTTTATTGAATTGAATACTTGCGAAGCATTGCTAAACACATTTTACTAAAAATAAAAATAATTGTGAATAATAAAAGTTAAAACAAAAATGTTTTTGTTTTTCAGTTTTAATTTTTCATTTGTAGGATTTTGATTTTTCAGTGCGAAACCCAAAACAATACGTTCCTGTGGGATTTGAATTTGCGAGATTTTGATTTTCTAGATTTTAAACTGCAAGATTTTTACTTCCGAAAGTGTCGCGAAGTGTAAATGCGAGATTGTAAAAATCGAAATTTTGTAATTGCAAGATTATGAAAAACTAAATTGTTTCTACTTGCGAGTTTCGATATTCGAATTTTTGTTTTTAAGTGCGTATTTCGTTATTCTAAACTTTGGTTTGCGAGATTTCATACCACTCCCCTTATCACATGAGGCTTACCGCTTACCCAAACCATACTTGAACTTTAAGCCGCTATATTAATAAAAGAGTAATGAAGTTAGGCACAGAGTTTATTAACAGCTCGTTTTTTAGATACCTTACTATATAAAAATTGTTATTTGAACATTTTGTTGTAAGCTTAAACTTCAGAGAGTTTGACCTATAACAACAGTTGTTCAAAATTACTAGCTACATGTTTCTTGTATGCACACTTGTTCCATCTCCAACCAATAGATATTGAAATAAATCGATGTAAAAAATTTATGTCAATTTTTACACCTATTCGAGACATGTTAAGGTGCAGAGACAAATGGTTTTTGGTTAAGCACCACACCTCAAAAAGTTTGAAATGATTTGAGTTCTTATGTCGTTTACTCTTAGCTGCCTGTAGCCATAGTTAAGTTCTTGAGCGTTTTTCTCTTAACCTTTTGATTTTACGAACAAAGTATATGAATTTTTTTTCTAATGTAAGTTAGAATTTCTCCATTAAATCTAGCACCAACGGAATTTTTACAAACTGAAAGTCTAATTTTTCCCGGAATATATCTTGATAGTCTCTAATTCTTGCATTATGTAGGTTCATCATGATTTGAGTACAAATATTAAACAATAACTATGACTCTTCCCGACAAGGATATTATTAGTAACTTCATTTAATTATTATTAAATTCTTCAATATTTATTTTCTTCACTGTAAGCTAGATTTACCTCTTGGTTGCATAAATTTTGACCATTGTTGACTCTGAATTTATTATAAGTATATAAATTTAGTACTTATAACTTTAATACAAACTGGTTTCTCAAAAACTGTCTTCGAGTTTGATCAGTCAATGATGTTGACAAATATAAAATACAAAAAAAAAAGGGAAATTTAATTGTTATTGTCATATTTTAAGCAAAATAAATAACTTGTTTAGAAATAAAAAAAGAAAAAAACACCTGTTGCTTGTTTTTAATAAAAGAATAATTGCAATTAATTTCTAAAATTTGTTTATTTGTTATTATTTTTGGATTAACTGAACAATGATCATGTTTGTGAAATTTAGAATGGTTAGTATAAAAGAGCAAGCCAATATTGAATACAGTATCACAAAAAGTTATCTCTTTATCTAAGAAGTCATCCCAAAAATCAATATGAAAGTAAATATTGCAAATTCATATTTTTTTTTAAAAAGGATTTCATTTTATATTTAATAATTTTGTTTGTACAGTTCGTTGTATCCTTGATGGTATTGCTCGTTGTTGCAGTCAACGCAGCTGACCCAGAAATTCAAAAGGAAGTAGAGGCAGGAGCAGAGCCTGAAGCAACTCAGGTTAAATCAGTTAATTTACCACTACCTTCGAAGCCACAACCATTGCCTGCATATAGGCCAGCACCAAAAGTTATAAGGCCTATTACACCATCAATTAAGCCTTTACCAACTGCCCTCCCTGCATACAAGCCATCTCCAAAAGTAATTAGGCCAGTATCACCTACCAAGATCGTTGTTAATAAGCCAATTGCTGGTGGCGATCAAAGTGGTGCATACACATGGAAGGAATAAATCACACATGATTTCTAATCAATTTTTTTTGTTGTAATATTTTTCAAAAAATTGATAAGCATGGCATATTTGATTGCTAAGTGAAATAAAAGTGTAAAACAATTTAAAATAATAACGATATGATTTTTTATTTTGCTTTAAATATGTGTTTAGTTTACAGAACAGTGCCAGACCATTTTTCAAAGGTCAGATGTTTTAAAAACCACTAGCAGTATTTGAGTGATCGAAAAAATTTTGATTTTCAGTATCTAAAAAAGGAAAAGTTAACTGTCCCGCAACAGATGATTGAAAGTGAAATGAGTGGGTGAAAATTTGGGTTGCAAAAGTAGACCTCCTATTAAAAAAAGTTATATAAAAAGTTATAGATAGTCAAGAGACAAACTTTTACTTGGAATATTTTATCACATAACCTCAAAAATATTGAGAAAATACCAAAAGTAAATTTTTTGTTTTTTATTTTTATCTTTGATGAAAACAATTCGATTTTAATAAAATTTGGTGAAATTTTTGAATACAAATATATTTTTGGATTTATTGTGAATTAAATTTTAAAAAAATGGTTCAATTTTCAATCATAAAAGTTTACGAAAATTTTTCGGATTTCTTAAAAATTAAGGACGGCATTTTTCTTATGAAAATATCTTCTTTCAGACAGTATAAATAAAATGCACGACTGGATCGCACGTACGTGCTCTTATATTCAAGTTCCTTTGGAATTAAACACTTTTAAAATATGAAAGTAATTATAAAAAAATGTTAAAATATAAAAAAGCATTTAAATTGTTTTGTAATTGTATAAACAACTAGTTGAAAAACTTAGAGCTAAAAACCATGTATACCATTTGTTTACTTCAAACAATTTGAATATAGGCTAAAAAATAATTAAAATCGTTGCAGGGGTTTTCTTAAGAAGTAATTTTTTATATATAAAATTTTAATAACATTTTTAAAAAAAGTTTTGGTATGCCAATTTTGAGTATGTATTAAAATACATTTTTAAATCTTGTTTCAATAAAATTCATCAACTCGTTTTTGAAATATTGAATTTTGAAAAAAATGAGTACTTTTTTAAAAATCCAAAATTAATTTTTTTTCAAAATTTTGATAAGCAATATTATGAATATTTTAAAAGAGCTTTTGCCTAAAATAATTGACTGAAATCGTTTGAGCTATTAATGAGAAAATTGAAAATTTAAAAAACCGTTATGTGGCAGGTACCGTCAATAACGGTTTCCGGTAAATTTTGTTCTTAACAAATAGTACACCATATCTACAATAATATACTGATTTTCTTATCAAAATCGTTAAAGCTGTGTTTGAGATAAATAAGCTTTTCATTTACGGTTGTAGGAAAAGTACCGTTATTTTTGGTAGTAAAAAAATTTCTGTTTCCCCACTGGAGAGTTACAAAAAAAACCTAAAGTGAACAATTTAAGAAAATTGTTTCAGTGGCTTAGGCTGTAGGTCGATATACGGACAGACAGACAGACAGCAAGTCAGAACTGTGCCACCCACTTTTTTCGTGTTTCTATCATCATAATATCATGTTTCCGTCCTATATCGCAAGTAAAAATCCCACTGTTGTTATAAAAAAAAAATTGTCAAAATTTGTCAAGTCCAATTTTTCCGTAAAGGCTAGTAAGTGTTTATTGTTCAATTAAATGAATTGTTAAAACTAATTCAAAACGGTAATTTTGGTGTAATATAAAAAAGAACCTTAACTAGCCGATTAGGATTCGGACTGCTGAGAATTCAAGTGTTTGAACAATAATTTTACAATAACTTTAAAATTCAAATATAAGAAGAGATTTTTGGCTTTACAGAAGGATATATGTAGCACGGCATTACAAGTGTTAAACTTGTTTTTTAAATATTTTGTTCTGTTTCAAGTAATTTTTTTTTAGAAAATTGCAAGTGTTACCGTTGTCTTTTAAATATTTTTTTTTGTTTCAAGTAATTTTTTAGCAAATTGCTAAACGGGGAAGAACCTCTTTCCCAGCCGTTTTTTTCTTTTCTCAACGCTCAAGCTTTCTGTCACATTTAATGCAAATCACCCAGCATAAACGAAATATCCTGTATCATGACCTTCGAACCCGTATGATTTTAGTGAAGCCCGGATTGATGGTGAACTTTCCAAAACCTTTAAATAAATTCTTGTTTATATTTGTTGGTACTTTTTTCTAATCTTTCTAGCAGATACCACGCATTAAAAAAAAAAAACTAACCTCAAAGGTGATTTAAATGCTTACAATTTATATAAGAACAATTTACAATTTATATAAGAAGATCGGGTTGGGTACAGCTCACCACATTCCAACTTAATCACGCGCAACTCACAATCGCACCGCATCATATGCTGGAAGTATCTCGAAAATTGTTATTCCTTCACAAAAAAGAATCCTTCTGTAGGAAATTTGTTAAGCTACAATCATTCATTCAGCTAATGTCCATTCATTCAGACATTTTTACTTGCGGTATTGGTACTAAATGGCAAGTTTTGAATTCGTGCAAAAAAAATTCGAGATATCAATCAAACATGACATTACCATTGTAGAAAACACGAAACAAGGGGGTGGCATAATTCTGTCTGTCTGCCTGTCCGTATATCGACCTACAGCCTAAGCCACTCAAGCAATTTTCTTAAAATTTTGAATTTAATGGTGTTTTGTAACTCTCCAGAGAAGAAATTTTTTAGCATTAAGAATAACGGTACTTGCCCTACAACCGTTAATGAAAGGCTTATTTTTCTCAAAAAAGTCTCTAACGATTTTTATTAAAAAAAACAAATGTAGATATGGTTTTTTTAATAAAAAAAAATGTACGGAAAACCGTTATTAACGGTGCCTGCCATATAACGGTTTTTTTTTAATTTTCGATTTTCTCATTAACAGCTCAAACGATTTCAGTCAAAAATATTAGGCAAAAGCTCTTTTAAAATGTTAATAATGTTGCATACCAAAATTTTGGGAAAACATAAATTTTGGATTTTTAAAAAAGTATTCAAATTTTTTTCATTATTTCAAAAACGAGTTGATGAATTTCTTTTTAAACTAGGTTTTGAAATATACTTTAATACATGCTAAAAATTGGCATACCAAAACATTTTTTAAAGATGTTATTAAATTGTTTTGCATAAAAAAATAATTTTAAAGAAAACCGCTCCAACAATCTTAAAAATTTTTTAATATATATTTATATTTTTTGAAATAATCAAATGGCATAGCTGTGTTTGAGCTCTAACTTTTTCAACTAGTTGTTTATACCATTAAAAAACGATTCAAATGCTTTTTTTCATATTTTATATATTTGTATACTAAGTATATGTCTTGCTTCCATATTTTCTTAAGGTTCTCTATTCCAAGGAACTTGAACATAAGAGCAGGTACGTGCGATCCAGTCGTGCACTTTTTATGTAAAAAATACTGTTGAGGAGGCTTTGACCCCCCGTAAAGTTGTTACTTGCACTTTTATCGATGGGGACTTTTTACAACTGCCTAAAAATTTAATGAGAAGACTATAAAAACACTTAAAAAACAAAAATATAGTATTTTCAAACCAATAATTAATTTTTATTTGTATTTTTTGTTCAGTTTGCTTGAAAAAGTGTCGTTTTGTATTTCGTTTCAGTGTGTAATTCTACACTTGACTGGAATAAACATTAGATGTGTCGAAACCTTCTTTTTATATGCAAACTATAGGTAAGGTGGATCTTGTAAAGTATTAAGAAAGAAGTAATTTTTGTTCTGGGAATTTTCCAAAATTAAATTTTGAGACCCTGAGTTGTAAGTAAAAACTGCAAGCAAAACTGTAAGCAAAAACTGCAGTTCGAGTTCTTTACTCATTTGTGTTGATTGAATATCAATTTAAGTATTCTGATAACGTTGTTGGGCCAATTTGGACATTCCATTTAAACAAAAATAATCGAAAATAGCTAGAAAATCGACCTTTTCATTTTATTGAACTATTCTTTAAAATTTACGGAGTTCCAAAAAAAAACAAAATAACCTCAACAAAATCTTGGGTAGCAGTAAAATAAATATCAAACTGAGAGTTGAAAACTACACGAAGCCAACGAAGAACAAAAAACAAACAAGAAAAACGGAATTGCCCTATTTGACGAAAGTTTAGAAGACAAAAGTGCTGCCAAATTTGCATTTAATTTGAAGTGAATAAAATTATTAAAGTTAATATTACATTTTGTGCAAGTTTAAGAAATTTAAGGTCATTTAAAAAAATAAGAGTATGGATGTGAAACGAAGAGTACGGGAGTACGGTTTGTTGAGTTGTTGTTGTTGTTTACTTTTAACAACGCTCTACACATTACTTAATTGTGTGATCAATTGATCAATTTTTGTATTTTTAAAGTGAAAAACGATATAATATGATCAATTCTCATTTGAAAAAAAAAAAATTAAATGACAATCCTGGTGCCCATATTTTACTACATTTTCCTTAGGAAAAATGTATTTTAGTTACAAATTTTCAAATTCAATACCAAATCATCTCATTTCCCGTGCAAATTAATATTTCGAAATAAGATAATTTCAACCAATATTTTTTTTCAATTTGCACAAAATAAGGTTGAAAATTATGTGAAGACCTGACGAACACACCCAATTGAATACAATTTGAAGAGCTCTGAAAAGAATTAGAAAGAAAAACAATTAAAACAAACAACTAACGGCAAGTTGAAATTCAAAAATGAAATGAGCTGTCAAAGACATCCAAATTTTCAGATAAAAAAACTTTTTTGTGATTTTCGACACTACCCCATTTCGGCAAAAGAAAGAACGAGGTAAAAGAATTAAAAAAATGAAAATTTGTTTAAGGCAAAATTTTTTTTTATTCTTGCAACACGGAAAACTTGGAAAGTTTTTTCTCCGGGTTCTGGAATTTCGAAGATCTGGAGCTGGAAGGGGGTATATCTATTATCGTTTTGGAAGGAGGATGAGTTTTGTAAAAAAAAAAGAACGTAGTTAGTACTTTAAATACAAAAAAAAACAAAATACAAATCAACTAAAAACTACATACGTAGCTTTTTTTCGCAAGTTTCAACAAATACGACTACCCAGACAACATTTGGCAATTATCCTTTTAAAATAGTTTTATACTCCAAAGTGGCTTTTGACTTGATTGCTTTAACATTTCGTAAAAAGTTTGTCTTCAATATTCATTATTATTTATAGGTTCTTTAAAAAAAAACTTCTTGAAATATGTTTAAAAGTGGTTTGAATCGTAAATAATTTCTAGTCAATGCTTTCAATAATTGCAATTTTTCTCAGAATTAGCTGTCAAAGTTTATATTTGCACTTGACAAGCTGGCATAACACATTTCATGAAGCAAAGCCATACCACAAAAAGTGCATTCGCATTCCTCATGTGCAATACCTACTTTACTAGGAAATTAATTACCGTCTTTTTAACCTTTTACAAATATACATTTGTGTATAAATAGTTCCGTCTCCGTGAACGATAAGTCAAACAACAAATAACTTTTCTGCAGAGAAACCTAAAAAGTCAATGGCCTTTTTCACACTCAGCCCCTACCTCTCCCGTTCCACCACCCCCTCCCCATCAACTATACATTTAGTTTAGTTTTTGTATTAAACAAAAGAGAGAGAGAGGTCATACCAAATGAGAAGTGAAATTGCAACTAATCCCCTTGCCCAGCCCAGCCCAACCCCAGTCCATGACATGTTCTGGTTTCGACCGAGATTTGTAACATTTTATTTAAAAAGTTTATTTCCCGGAGATCCTGGATATAGTGTTGGGAATAAGCACCCACATCAATCGCATGCGTATACAGCGTATATATGTCCTTTGTAAAATGAGAATTCCAAGGAGAACTAATTAAGTTTCTGGTTTGTTGGTTACAACACAATCTACAACACGCTTTATGTTGCAGCAAATGCTTCAAAAGTTAACCTATTTACAATAGGACATACCCATGGAAGCTTATGAGTCAAAAGGAGGCAATAACACTTTGAGCTATTGCTTGAAACTATAGGTTGGTGTACCGTACTACGAGTATTTGTACAAAGCAGTGAAAGTTATGAAATCAAAAGAAGGCAATAATACAAATGTGTTTATGGTCATGGGCACGGTCGTATGATGTTACATTTGTATACCTACGTGGTTTTTGTTAGCAACTCGAAAAACAACAAAGCAAAGGTAAGCCCTTGTATACACGGTTGGCCTCTTCCCAAATGCATTATATTTTGTATCCAAACAAATATCTTCCTAGTTTTCATAATGCGCATAGTTTTTCTTCAAAGTGACTGATAAAGTAATTTTCGAGAGTCGGTTTGGAAGTTTCTGGAAAATTTTCTTAGAATTCTTCGAACCTTGCGCCCAGATTTCATTTATGTATTTCCTGCGATGGAAAATGGAATTTTAAACATAACAACGACAGTATCTGCCGTGTTAAGAAGAAAAAACGTATCTGTATTTTTGGCATTTTGAGATAAACGTGTTTTTCTATATTTATCTCTTTCTTATTCGTTTTGTTGATGTATGCTTTCCTTGGTATCTAAAAGAAAATACATTTTTGTTTGATAATTCGTTAAATCTTGGTTTTTTTTTGACAATTCTTGGGGTTGTCAAGAAAATCTGGTTAAACTCTGGTTAAACTGAATATCGGCTGTTTTCGAAAACTTCAAATAAAAATCAATGTTGACGAATTAGATCATCATCGTTTTTTTGACACAGATATTCCGTCATGACATAAGTAGTATGTAACCGTCCTGTTTGCAAAAAATTTGCTTAATCAATGCCAATCAATTTACTTGCAAATGTATTTGGTGATAACAAGCATGGCTTCTGGCTTTTCAAAATTCGTAAACTCAATTTTTTTTACTGCTCAGTTGCATTTGCTTTTAAGAATATCCCGCAAACGTATTTTTAACGGAGATGACATATTAGAAAAACCCCCTGGAATTTCAAACTATCGACTTTTGAATATGGACTTTTGAAATGTCGATCACAATAGAAATTTGGATGCAATTCTGTCAGTTTTTGATCAGTTGGTCTTTTAACCACTAAAAATGTTTGCTACCAAGATTATAAAATTCGAACTTATCGACATATCGTACCCAAATCTATTTCATTGTTGGTCAATATAATAGCAATAATAATTTCTGAATTATTACGTAGAAGCTCACCTCGTGTCAGCCTTCACGACATGTTGGGTTCTTTCATAGAATGTGGCAAGCCATTTGCTGTACAACGCCTTTTAATATAAGGTGCCTGGCACATTTGCTCCTCTGCCCCACTCCTAGGCACGGATCTGGTGGGTGTGGTCCTGCTGGAAACTTCGAAACAGCTCGTTCCAGTATGCTTTTATAGATTTCTGCTGTCATTTGTGGGCTCTGGGCCTCTGGTACCTTATATATTTTAAAAAAATTTTAAGGTCATTGCAATTTTTGGCCCCTCATTTAAGGGAAATTTAAGAAATTGTTTGCCATCTGACAGATCTCTTGATCTTTATAAAAGGTCAGCTAGTTCAGTAATTGGTCAGCTATAGACTTTTTTTTAATGAATTTTCAAAAATTTTCAAGGGATAAAATTTTTACAAATTTCACATAAATGAGGTGCCAAAAATCGCTATGACCGTAAATTTTTAAAAATTCATATAGCCGACCAATTACTAAAACTAGCTGACCTTTTATATAGATCAAGAGATCTCTCAGATGGTAAGCAATTTTTGTAAATCTCCCATAAATAAGGTGCCAACCCAACTAACAATTTAGCTAGTATAAGGTAAAATTTTTCGAATTCAGCAAGTAATAGCTTGCATAGAGGTTGTATAAGGCAATCTTGTGCAATCCAAGAATTTTCCACCTGAAATTTAAACAAATAGTTGCTTTAAGGCCTTAAAATATGAGTCACATAAGCTCTATATAAGGCTTGTAAATATAAGTTATAAATGGTTTGTATATGGCCTTCCAAAGTTGTTTACTGAAAATGTTTTAAAATATAGCTGGTATAAGGCTCTCCACGACAAGTTATTGCAAACAACTGGTATAAGGCTTGTTTGTAAAGGCCTTATACAAATTAAAATAATCAGTGAAGATCAACAAGCGTGTCTTATAAAATATTGTGCTAATACAAAATCAAATTAAAATAAATAAGAACGGTAAGTACCCATTGAACATGGTAAAACAGGAAAGAAGTGCTTACAGTAACATTGAGCTTTTTAGCGATACTTAAAAATGAATAACTCATGGCAAAAATTTAAAAGATCTGGAACCTACCAAAGACAAGTGAGAAAAAACAGAGAAGCAATTCTTAAAACAGCCAGAGAACATTCAGGAAATTTGGAAGAACAAAGAACATATATTAGATGCGCACAAAAAAAAATACAAAAAAATATAATGCAATAAAAAATACAACATCAGAAAAATAAAATAAAAAACCGATAAAAAAAAATATATTTTTTTATTTCAAAATCAGCTTTGCTAAAAAATTGGTTTCTCTTGATGGATTGCTCATGCAAAATAAATTTGGGTAAGGCCTTATATAAACATCCAAGGCAAGCTATATCTTATTCAGCCAAGCTTATACAAGTTCAAGAAAGCTATTTGCTGCTATAAGACCCGTCAACAAAAGTCTTATGGCAGTTAATAAGCTAAAATGACTTGCATAAGGCCATTTTGTATTTCTATAGCAGTCTGAAGATAGCTTGTATAGAACCTTTTACAAGTTAAATTGTTAGTTGGGAAAAGTCGTTATGACCTTAAATTTTTTTAATTCATTAAAAATTCATAAAAAATATATAAGGTTGTCCAAATACTGAAAATAGCAGACTTCTTATGACCCTGGAGTGGCATACTTAATTTTTTGGAATGACCCAAATGAGATGCTAAAAGTTTTTTTGTGACCTTGAAACGAGTTTTGAAAATTCAATGAAAAAAAACTATGGCTGACCAATTACTGTAAACATTTGACCTTTTATCACGGTCTAGAGATCTTTTGGATGGTTTACCTTTTTTTTGAAAATTTCCCTTAAATGAAGTGCCAGAAATCGCGCATGACATTGAATGACCTTGAAAAACTAAGCCTTTATTACAAGTTATCTATGGCTGACCAATTTCTAGGACTAGTTGACTTTTTCTGACCGATTACTGACCAATTAAATTGCATTCTCAAATACCAAACTTTCCCTATATGAGGTGCCAAAGGTCCCCAGAGCCAATAGGCACTACTTCGTAAAAAAATTTTATTTTGTTTTGACCCAGCTCGGTTGGTTATTCTTTTAAACGAATCTTATGCAAATTACCCTGAATAAATGTTTTTTATATGCATGAAGCGACTGAAAAGGCCAACATTTCAATGTCAAATTATTTCTCTTTCAAAACAAAACTGACATTTTTTGGTGATTTATTTTTCCAATTATGCAAAAACTGCTTAAAATTCTCAAACAAATATATTTGTGTTATGTAGTGCTTAAACCTTTTAACAAAAGTCTAATACCTGTCAAGATATAAGATTGAGGTGATTAGAAGATTCATTAGATTTTCTCATTGACATCTCCTGTCATGCCTTTAGTACCTAACGTAAGCTTTTATTTCATCTAATGATGACAGTATTATTATCTGAAGGAAGAAAATTAAAGCCCTTTTTGACACCTTTCTTTATAGATTTTTATAATAACAATACAACTACTACACCTACTTCAAGGGTATGTTAGGACATGATGCTGAAGGCCAACCTTCACACAACGCAATCTATGTCATCAAGAGAAAAGTAGGTATATAGTTTAGATATCCAAGGACTCAACAACCATTATAGTAAACGCATTGTTATCTTTTTGTCCAACACCACACCACTAGTGTTCCACGCCTTCATGGTCTCATAATAAACAGTCAGAGAAATTTATCTACCAGAAAATTTCATCCTTTCACTGAAAACCTATAAAGAATTTTATTTTTTTTGTTCGTCGTTGTTGTTGTTGTTGTCAGCTTATTTCCTTCTCTATGTAATGTATATAGTATGATTCTCTATTGTGCAAATTTCGCAAGGAATTACTGAAGAAACTTTCCTTAAAGCACTTGAAGAAAGTTTTCATCTCGTTTTCGTTTTTCTCTTTTTTTAAACATATTTTCTTTTTTTTTGTAGAAATCTACACATTCAAGATAATCGTAGCTTGCTTAACAAAACACGAATTTTACCAAACAACACTTCACAAGAAAGGTCCTTGTATTTGAATTATCCTCTTTGGGTGCTGCCACTAAATTGCCATTGTGCTGTGCATCAACAGCAAAAGCAAGAAGCAAGTCTCACAGTGTTCGTTCAGTTCCTTGAATATTTATGGGTCAATCTTAATTTCAGTGATGGCCCCATTTAACACAAAGTATCCGCCACCCCAGAGGGCTTACTATATCAACAATGTGCTGAGGTTGGTCGGTATGGTTGGGTGATGATGATGGGGGGATACTGCAACTGCATTGCCCTATCACTTTGTCATTCTTTTTGCTATGCGTTGAATGTTTTTTCTTTTCAAATATATATACCTACCCTTTGGTAAGGGCTTTGTATTGTTTTTACAATTTATTTTTTTTTTTTTTCTGAATTTCACAAAGACATTAGTATAAAAAGCACTTTGTGATTCACTCATGGATGGTGCCATGATAATTCATTTATTTATACAAATTTTCAGGTCCCTTGCAATTGAAAAATGTATAGGAGTGTATTAATCAAGAGTGATCCGATATCTGAAATAATCTGACACGCCCACGATCAATGTCACGAGCTTAGTCCAGTACAAATAAAATCAAACTGCCCAATCACCATCTTTAATGAACTCCGACAAGGCGTGATGCCTCCTCTTCAAAGCCGCCATCAAAAGCTGATTCAACTACACTGAAAATTTAAATATTTGATGATGTATAGATTAAGTGTTGCTTAAGTTCTTATTAAGCTCTGAAATCTAAAATTTAGTTCTAAAAGATTTATAGTTGAAAATGAAGATTCTTTAAAATCTTTTATACAGCTTAATGGGTCTTTCTCTACAAACAAGCATTGGAGAATGCCATTAGTGTTTTCGACTTACTAATTTGTATTAAAAAATGCAACTTAAAATTTTAAGGAACTCTTGCATGAACGCAATTTAATCACCGATTCAAGTTTCGTCTCAGCAAACAAAGCTTAAAAGTTTTGACCCTAAGATAATATTTTAAAATTCGATTGTTTGCAATTTTTTTCGATTTTTAAACAAGCTATTTTGCCAACCCAAATACTGATCCCTCCTCAACCAAGAATTCATGAAAAAAAGAAAACACAAGTACACGGAGGAGAATATACAAAACAAAACAAAAAAAATAACTTAGTGAAAGAAAATGAATAATGCTAATGACACACACAGTAGACGTCTTATGACCCAAATGAAAAATGTCCACAACTAAAATAGGGTCCAATGGCAATAAAAACAAATATCCAGGAAGCATAGACAAGGATATTATATATAAGTTTTTTTCTTTTAGTTCTCAGCTATATAAAGAAAACCTTGGGCTTGATAAATCTGTTGTTTTTTTGTTTGTCATGGACATAGTAGTAGTAGTAACGGGTGATTTTTTAGCTGGTTTGGTTTTGGCAACACTGGTTTTGACAGCTGACGTGTGTTTAGTACCTTGTGTCACTGTCAAACAGCTTCAGTTTGGTTTGCAATTTAACCATGGATCGTCTTACAAATGAACAACGCTTGCAAATTATTGAATTTTACTATCAAAATTCGTGCTCGGTTCGAAATGTTCATCGCGCGCTGCTTCCATTTTATGGTCGGCATTCTCGACCTTCTGAGCAGTCTATTCGGAAGATTGTGACCAAATTTCGCACCAAATTTACTTTGTTGGACATTAAACCACCAACACGTTTACGTACTGTGCGTAGTGAAGAAAATATTGCGGCCGTATCAGCTAGTGTGACAGAAGACCGCGAAATGTCGATTCGGCGCCGTTCCCAGCAGTTAGGCCTTTGTTACAGCACTACGTGGAAAATTTTGCGGAAGGATTTGGGCGTAAAGCCTTTTAAGATACAGCTGGTGCAAGAACTAAAGCCAGCCGACCTACCACAACGCCGAATTTTTGGTGAATGGGCTCTTGGAAAGCTGGCCGAGGATCCGCTTTTTTATCGAAAAATTGTGTTCAGCGATGAGGCTCATTTTTGGTTGAATGGGTACGTAAATAAGCATAATTGCCGCATTTGGAGTGAAGATCAGCCAGAAGCATTGCAACAGCTACCAATGCATCCCGAAAAAGCCACTGTTTGGTGCGGTTTATGGGCCGGCGGCATTATTGGGCCATATTTCTTCAAAGATGAAGCGAATCGCAGCGTTACTGTCAATGGTGAACGCTACCGAGCGATGATAACAAACTTTTTTTTGCCCGAAATGGAAGTTCTTGACTTGCATGATATGTGGTTTCAACAAGACGGTGCCACATGCCACACAGCACGCGAAACAATGGCGCAATTGCGAGGCGAGTTTGGTTAACAGTTAATTTCACGTTTCGGGCCGGTCAATTGGCCGCCTAGATCGTGCGATTTGACACCATTAAATTATTTTTTGTGGGGGTATGTCAAGGCTAATGTCTATAGGGACAAGCCCGCTTCGATTGACGCACTGGAAGCCAACATCCATGCATTCATTCGTGAGATACCGGCCGATATGTGTGAAAGAGTATGCCAAAATTGGACTCAGCGGATGGGCTACCTGAGACGCAGCCGCGGTCAACATTTGCATGAAATTATCTTTAAACATTAAATTGCAAGGTTCAAACTATCGATTCAAATAAATATTTCATTAATTTTTTCGAATTTTTTGTGTTTTTTTTTTTTAAGTTCTAAACCTCTTAAAAAATCACCCGTTATAAGATCTGAAACTTGTTGTTAATTTATATAAAAAAAACTTTAGAAAAGTGGGATTAATAAACACTGCGATTATCTGATATTTTATTTTCATTATATACGTATAAGGAAAGTGAAGATGATGTTTGTTAAAAAAATGTATTAAAAATTTTGGGGAAAATTTAAGACCTCGATTTTCTGAATTTTTACTAAGGCATGAGTAGAAATTGGGTGAAATAAGTAAATAACTTATTTAAAAGCTATAACTTGGAGTTAATGAAAGCAAAGAAATAATAATCCTCCTCAATGTCAATAGAAATATAACCATGCTTTTACTTCTAGCATGATAAGAATTAAGGTGGTTGTGGGTGGATTTCAAAAATTACTTACATATCTTCTTTTCTTTATACAAAAAATTTCTAAAACCTAGGAATTAGAGCCAGTTAAGAAAAATCATCATATTAAAAGTGGGTGTGTTAGTAGGTGAATTTTGATAAAATCAATTTCTGAAAGTTCTTTCCAAACAAAATGACTCTGAAAATTTCATCCAGATCATACAAAACTATTTAAAAAAAATGGGCGTGGCAGTGAGTGGATTTTAATAAAATCACTTTTAAAGTTTTATATTGCTTTACAAATTGTATCAAGATAGTTGGGTTTGTTTCCGATATATCTTCAAAGATATAATAAAAGCGTGGGTGGATTTAAAAAAAATCATTTAACAATTTTCTTTTTCATACAAACCTATCTGGAATTCTTATTTCCGAAATTTCCTTCCCAAACGATTCAGCTCTGAAAATTTCATCTAGACCAGTTTCTGAGATACAAAGATATGATCCAAATGGGCGTGGCTGTGGTTGAATTTCTTAAAATCATCTTCATTTTTGTTCTGTTTCATACAAACAATTTTTGATACCTACCATAGTCGTTAGAGCCGTTTTTGAGAAATCAAGATGTAAAAATGGGTATGGCTACGAGGGATCTTTTAAAAATCACTTTGATTTTTTCCTGTACATATCGGGTTTTTCAATAAGAGCGCTACAAAAGTTTTTTTAAATAAAACAAAACCGGTTTTGGATATCAATGAAATTCTTTATTCCTGAGAAAGTACGTTTGATGCCATTTTGTATGGAACTCTATTTCATTTGCATGCCCACAGCGCTTGCAGAAGCCCAGACGCTGAACCCAATTTTCGATGGTTTTCAAGCATAAATCGGCCGATACTGCTGCAATTTCACGTTCGATATTCGTACGAAGTTCATCAATCGTCGCTGGTTTGTTGGCATAGACCATATACATGACGTAGCCCCACAGGAAATAGTCTAACGGTGTCAAATCGCACGACCGAGGCGGCCAAGTGACTGGACCATTTCGTGAGATAACACGTTCTCCAAACTTGGTTTCCAATAAATTGATTGTGACATTCGCTGTGTGGCTTGTGGCGCCGTCCTGTTGGAATCACATGTCCTCCAAGTCCATATCATCTAATTGGGGCCAAAAATATTCGGTTTTTGTTGAACGGTAGCGATACCCATTCAGAGTTACCTGCTGGTTTTGATCATCACGGAAGAAGTACGGCCCAATGACGCCCCGGCACGCCGCCGGCCCATAAACCACACCAAACCGTATTTTTTTCGGGATGCAATGATGACTCGTGGAGTACGTGTGGATTGCTGCCTGACCAATACCCCATATTTTGTTTAATGACGAAGCCATTCAGCCAGAAATGAGGCTCATCGCTGAAGATGGTGGTCAAGCGGCTTCAATTCTTGCGTCAATTTAATCTTGTAAGAATGTAGGCCTGGATCTTTTAGCAAAATTCGCCACAACTGAAGCCTCAGCGGCAGCAATATTCTCGACACTACGGGCACTTCGTTATGTCACGGGCACGTGAACATTTTGTACTGTGCCTGTGGATTCAAATTTTTTCACTAGGTGCTCAATTGTTGATCTGCTAGGACGATTATGACGACAATAAATTGGACATAGCACTCTTAACGTTGAGGCCACTGACTCCGAATTTCAGTTGTAAATTTTAATAATTTTGACTCGTTGTTGGCTCATATTTCTTTCCATCATGAAATGGAAAACCTTACTGAAGAGAAATGCCCAAAGAGCGGCAAGAAATATGGCGTCGTTTGCTGCACTTTTGTAGCGTCCCTGTTGAGAATGGATGGTTATTAATGGATTTTTCAAACTTACGTATTTTTTTTTCATGTTAACTATTTCAAGATACAAAAGTGGACGTGGAAGTGTGTGAATTAAAGTAAATTCACTTTCCAAAGTTTAATCTTACGCATACAAATAATTTCTGCAAATTTCGTCTAGATTGTTTAACCTTTTTCCGAAATACAAAGTCATGATTAAAGTGAGTGTGGCTATGGATGGACTACAAAACAATAACCTCCATTTCTTTCTTTTTCATTCAAACAAATTTCTGATAGTCATCAGTAGTCGTTAAAGCCGTTCTGGTGAAATAAACAAATAAAAAGTGGGCGTGGCAGTGGGCATATTGCAATTGAAATACTTCCTTAGCTTTTTATTGCTCATACTTCAGATCAACTCTGAAAATTTCATCCAGTTAAAACGAATTCTGAGAAATCAAGAAATAATAAAAATGGGTGTAACTATGGATGGTAAGATAGTCATTTCTATCCACAGTTTGTAACAACTAATAATCTCATCTTCGTTTTGTGTTGAGGGAAAGGAGAGCTTTCAGATGAAACAAAATAATTAAGTAACATATCCCCAATTTCAGAGCATAGGTAAATTGAGTAGGGTTTATGTATAAGCAAGATTTGATGGATTATCACAAAAAATCCTCCTCGGCTACAGGGCAACGTGTTCGATGTGTCGCAGGATCAGTTCATAAAATTTTTTAAATGAAACCTCTTAGAAGGATAGGACAGAACCTTTGTAAGCACAGTGGATCAATAATTAAATGGCTACTATTCCATCAAATACCATGAATGTCTTCCTGTTGAAATTCAAATTAGCAGTGAAGAGAGAGCAACATTCACCTAATAATTACCAATTACCAACACTTTTTTGAAATAAGTAATGATCTAAGACCTTCTTCCTGCAAACTGATACCCACAAATTAAATAATAGATAGTAACATACCTACAAATAAATTCATCATATTCTTAACCACATTTCTAATTTCCCGCATCAGAATAATAGAGTAATGCCCTTAAATGAATTCCACTTGTATTTATTGTTAAAAAACAAAAACCTAAAAAACTCTGGCTGCAACATCATTAACCCAATTATCCAAATCCGCGTTTCCTTTGCCTACTCTCGCAGATCCTTCCTATAAGCCCATTCAAGTGAAACCGAACAATGAATCCCATAATCATTGGAACACTTTTCCAATTCGCGTAACTAATCCTCCTGATGCGCACACGGTGTTTGCCATAAACACCAACATTTCACTGAGGACCATTTGACCTACATAATTCCAGCAAGGGCCTCATATATAGGTAGATGCTTCACTCCTATACATGTTTCACTGTTGCAGTTTTAATTACATTCGAGTTGGTTGCAAGTCCTTTTCCATCAACATCATTATTTTCGTCATCATCATCATCATCGTCATTATCTGCAGAAATATCTCGTGTCACTCGCTGCTGCTGTTGCAGAAAAACAATCTCATCGTCATCGTCATCTTTTGCGCCGCGCGGCAATCATCAATGTTCATGAAATCACGGTTGTATGGTTTGGCATAGCAGAACCTTTAACTACACCACGATAGCTAAGAGAAGGTGCCTGGTTGCTGGCTCATCCCACCTGGTACGGGCGGTGGTGGTGCGGTAACAGAGCAGAGTTTACAAATCTTATATCCTTCTGCAATACAACACAAGGACTTCTCATTGTTACAAATTAAATGGGCCGCATCATCAGGTACCATGTTCAACTGTTGCAGTTGCATCCAGAGCGCATCGCCCGCCATCGCAGATACAAGAAGGAAGAAGAGGTTCGTTCCTCGTTAATTCACGTAGGTGGATGTACCTATATTTTGTTCGGATATATCTCCCCGAAGCACTATTCCATTTTCAATAAGCATCAGCAGTAGCAAGGAAACTAAAAATTATGCCAACAACTGCAGCGGATACTCCAGGTATCCTTCAAAGAGGATATCAGAGTAAATTCGACCCCAAACCAGCTTTTACGTTTCCGGGATATTTGTAACAAACAAATAAAAAAAAAATATAAAAACTAATTACAGTTACGCACGTTTATATGTGAATGATGCAGTTAACCAAAGTAGGTAACCATCAACATAATAATTTTAATGATCTCCCCTTACTTTGAATTTAACTCGTTGGTAAGGTAAGTTACATCTTACCTATACATGCAGGTCTTTATGGGTGTTATATTCCAGCATTGTGTGTGTGCTTGGTTCGTTGGATGGATTATTTCCTTAGTAGCTCAGTCGAAATGAATATTTGATATGCAAAAAATTAGAAAGGTGTATTTTTTTTTAAAAAGTTTTCGTTCTAGTTTGCGTTGGCCGCCATCTTGAATTTTAGAAAAATGAGTTTTTGTTAAATAATTTGCCTATTTTCAACTTTGGCTAAAAATGCATCTAATAAAGGTTGTTCCAAATTTAAACTTTGGTCATAATATTTTTTTTCTCTCCGATCGATATTTTTCGACTTAGTCCGACAGAAATTGCGGAATTGTATTTCAGTGAACTCATCAATGAGCGTTTTTGAACTATACATAAAAAAATAGTATTTTATTTTCAATTTATTGAAAGGGGAGGGTATAAGGAGCCTAAATCCAAGTTTTCGACTGCCCAGCTGTTTAACTTTGTCCAACATCTTGAATTTAAGGAATGTGACCTTACTAAAATAAACAGGGCGTTTTGCATAAACATAGGAAGTACCCAGTACTAAAGGCTAGATTGTGTAGGTTTGGTTAAAACAAGTAAAAAATCGTACTGGAGAGGGGTCTATTTCCCTGCGTTGCTAGAAGCAAAATCAACCAGCATTCGACAATTTCCAAAATCCAACAGTTGTTTTTCTGAAATTATTGACTGATGGATCGTTCTGGAACACAAGTCTTATTTTTTTAGTTAATTAAAGCTTTGTAAGTCACTAGGCCTTGGTTCTCCACGAGCTGTTGTGCCACCAAATTTATTTTTTTTATAAAGCTTTTCTTCCCAGAAATATGATAATTTTAGGCATGTAGACTTTGAAAGTGGGATAACTGCTAAATTTAACGGAAATCACCGCTCAGTCGTTTCATTGCTTTACCAAAGTGCCTTTGTTCACAAATTTTTTCTTGTTCGATCGAGCAACTCCATCAAAGCTGTGTTTACATCCCAGATGACAGTTTTGAAAGTTTACAACGCCTTCCAACAAAGTTGGACAACTCGTCCGTCTGCAGCGTCTGGCGTTTTGTTGTGATTCATATTTTCTTAAAGCTATTCCGACTGCAGGTCTTGTTGCAACTCTGTCCCTATTGTGTACAGCCAGTTAAGTCTGACAATTTCAATTCACTCAAGTTATTCACGCCACCTATGAGCAGACACAGAAGTTTGCGCCTCTTTTCGGATCTTATCGTTCAATTGAAGTGTAAAATTTACTTTCATTTTTCAAACTCCATGCAAGCAAAAAAACGTCACTAATGTCATCACTCTTAAGCCTAGTTCAAAGTTCAATTGCAAAAAAAATCAATATTTTCAAAACAATTTTCCACCTATTCTGTGCATTAAATTGTATAATATTCAAGACAAAAAAAGTTTGCCTTGGACTAAATTAATCATTGAGTCAATAATTTACTCTAAACTAAAGCCTAAAGCCTAAAATGGAAAATAATTATTTTTGGATGCAAAAACCATTTGCATGCAAATAGTGCCTTGAGGTGAATATATATATTTTTTTTTGGGAAGTTTAAACAAACCATACAAAAAAATATTCTATTCACCAAACTTTCTTTTTTTGCATGAAACAGTAAACCAATAATGTAAATAATTAATTTTGTATTTCACCTCAATTGTTTTGACATGCGAGAATATTTGCATAGATTTTTTTTGCGAACTGGAACTGTAAACTAGGCTTAAACGAAGAATGTACTAACTTGAGATGCAGGCGTAGAAACTGTAGAGTTTGCCTTGGCATTTGTTGCGTTCCAATTATTATCGTAGGCCAGCAAGTTTTGAAGCTGACAGGCATCTCGAAATGTGGCTGATTCTTGAACGAAGTTGGATTTTGGGTCATGAACATTGTAAGTTTCTACATTGACCGCACTCTATCCAGACACAACCGTTTCGTGTCAATCATCAATATAGAAGAATCGAATAAACTTTATACTTTTCAGCTGTCAAACACAATTCTGAGTGCGTAACGCCATCTGTTGGCAATTCCATTCAATTAACCGATTTTAAATTCCGTAGTGTTGTATGTCATTCCTAAGAAAAATTTTTTTCTTCTATCCATACAAAATTGAATTTTCAAAACTCGAAGAAAATCGCTACAGTGGCTTATCGCTAGCACTGCTTTGTGGGATTGGCCTTCATATCAGTATACCTTACAATGAGAATACGAGGGTCAATAATTCCGTGACTTTTGGAATAAAACACAGATTTTTTGATAAAAAAATAATTTTATTTTTCAACGTAGTCTCCCTTGAGCTCTATACACTTTGTCCAACGATTTTCCAATTTTTTTATCCCTTCCAAAAAAAATGATTTGTCGAGGTCCTCAAAATAGGCCTTTGTTTGCGAGATGACTTCATCATTAGAGTCAAATCCTTTTCCACCAAGCCATTTCTTCAGGTTTGGGAACAAGAAGTAGTCGCTCGGAGCCAAATCTGGAGAATAGGGTGGATGAGGGAGCAATTCATAGCCCAATTCATGGATTTTTGCCATGGCAACTGCACATGTATGCACCCTTGCATTGTCTTGGTGGAAAAGAACTTTTTTCTTGGCCAAATGAGGTCGTTTCTTTTTCAAATCGTCATTGAATCGGTCCAATAAGTTGGAATAATATTCCCCATTGATTGTTCTTCCCTTTTGAAGGTAGTCAATGTGGATTATCCCGCCTGCATCCCAAAAAACAGTCGCCATAACTTTATTGGCTGACAAACCCACCTTGGTCTTCTTTGGACCCGATTCACCCCTAGAAACCCACTGTTTTGACTGTTGTTTGGTCTCTGGTGTGTTGTGATGGATCCATGTTTCGTCCATGGTTACAAAACGGCGCAAAAACTCCTCCATATTGCGATTAAGCAACGCCAAACCTTCCTGTAAAGTTGTTACACGATTGCGTTTGTGGTCGACTGTGAGCAAACGCGGCACCCATCTTGCCGAAAGCTTTCTCATGCCCAAGTGATCATTCAAAATTGAAACCACTGAGCCATGCGAGATCCCTACGGCTTCCACAATCTCTCGCACTTTCAATCTTCGGTCGGCCAACACCATATCGTGAATTTTTTCGATTGTTTCGGGTGTAGAGACCTCAACTGGGCGTCCAGGACGTTCGGCATCTTCAGTGCTTGTACGGCCACAACGAAATTCAGTAAACCACTTTTTTACCATTGAAATCGATGGTGCAGAGTCCCCATAGTATTTATCAAGCCTAGCCTTGGTCTCGGTAATGGTTTTTTTTTCGCAAAAAATAATGCTTAATAAGCACACGAAATTCACTTTTTTTCCATTTTCTCCTCAAATTAGTGAGTAGTCTGATAAAAATAGCTGTCAAACACAAACTAACTGACGCAGCAAGTTTAAATTTTGACACGAGTCAACTGACAGATGCCTGTTGACAGTGTTGCTGTTTCAGTAAAGAGGTCAGAACTTATTGACCCGCCCTTAAAATGTGATCTCTAAAATAAGTCCTTAAGAATAAACCATAAACCATACCACCAGCACACAGTGGTTCGTTTGTTTCTTCGACAAAAATTATTTCACACGCCAATTCTTAATGCAAATTAATGAAATTTGGGTCATGAAATAATTTAGAGATGCTAAATTCAGTGAAACTGCCTATTTTTTTCTTACTTAAAAGTCGGACTTTACAATAAAGGTCAGTTTTAAGTAAGGACCTGTCAAAGTTAGGAACTGAGTCAAGTTTATTTTTGAAAAGTCCTAAAATATGTGCCTGATATATTCATATAAAAATAACTCCAGTGATGATTGGTACAAAATTTAAAGTTCAAAATGTCCAGAAACGTTTCCTAGTTATAAGAACTAGTTTAAGCGCTAGTTTTTAAATTTGTTTGTGTTAGAAATTATTTTTAGAACTAATTTGATTGAATATGAAATAAATTTGACAAATTTTATTGGGGGAAGTAGCGAATCAAATTTAAGATCAACTACTCAAAAACTCGAAAAAATAATCTAAGGTAGTAGTTTTTTAATAATGTTATTATTATTTCTCATTGTATTATTTGAATCTGACATTTAGCTAAGAATTCTGATAGTTGACATTTAGAAAAAGTGTTTACCTTTTTTTTAATATAAGAATATTTAAATTACTTCATAATTAATGGTAGTTTAACGGTTTTTGCCGCTGTCAACCATCAGAATTCTCAGCCTGATGTCATTTCGGATCAGGCCAGATATCTGGGTTTGATCCATGATAAGAAACTGAAATGGAGTCTCGTTTTATTCCTGCAACAGGATTTACGGAAAATCCTAGCGACTCAACCCAAAAACCATCATGTGGATGTACAAGGCCGCAGTTAGATTGATACTTACCAACGGTAATTTAGTTTGGTGAAAGTGACTGAGACTGAGAAAGCAACAAACCTGAAAACCTTGACAAAAGTTCAAAGATTAGCATATGTAGGTATTACGGGGCGTTGGAAATCACCCCTACAGCAGGACTGGAAGCTATACTCAACTTGAGAACACTAGATCTATTAGTGCACGAATCTTGAGGCTTAGCCAGACTAAATGCTGCAAAACAAAGCACAATGGGCCATACTCAGACTCTGCTCAATAGACCTTTCACTAATAGAGGAGATTGGGAACACAACCAACCTTTCAGTATAATGAATCTACGATAGCTGTCTTCACTGAGGGTTCTAAGATGGAACTGGAGTTGGTTCAGGAATTTTCACGGAAACTCTTGGACTAGCTAGCTCCTTCAGACTTCTGGTCTTTTGCAGCGTCTTTCAAGCTAAGGTCTTGGCATTGAGAAAAGCAGCTACGCAAATATCAATGATGTCAATACCACGAGCTGATATCACCCTCTTTATTGATAGCCAAGCAGCAATAAAAGCAATTTCTGTCACCGAGATACATAAGAAGCTGATAGCTTGCTGTCACGAAGAGCTTAGGGTTCTTGGCATTCATCAACATAACATTAGACTCTGCTGGGTTTCTGGTCACAGTGATATATAGGGAAACGAGAGAGCTGATGAGCTGGCGAGAACGGGTTCATCGCTTGATTCAAGTCAAGCCAAACAATATATTAAAGCAGCAAGCACCAGTCTATAAACATCAAACAGGATATTGGTTACAAAATTTTTGAAAAAACCAATAAGAGATGGAATCTACTTGAAACATGTGGCACAACTATAAAGTTATGGCCAAATTTCAATTAGCAGAAGACAGACAAAATTATGCAAATGAACAAAAATCATCTCCGTTCCCTTGGCAGCATAATCACCGGACACAACCTACTGAGAAACCGCAAAAGGATCAGTAGTGACAAACTTTGTAGAGGGTGCAGTGACAAAGAAGCATATGAGGATATACCTTACATTTCCCTTCCCACTGCCCAGAGCCCAGCACTCTGCCATTTAAGAAAGAAACATCTAGGGAATTATTTCTCACTTAGAAAAACTTTGTAGTACATATAGGCTAATAGCCTTCTGAGCTTCATCAACATCTCTAAATGGCTTGACTGCTAACAGAAAACATAGGCTTTTACATTAAGTGAAAAACAACTTCCAAGGGTATCACAACGGATCTACATAGACCTGACAAGGAAACAAGATCAATTGTCAGCCCTTCTACCTAAAGCTACGAGCAGACGATTTGCGATAGTCGCAAATCTTTGCGAGCACTGACGTCACAAAAAAACTCTCAAATACACCGCAAATGCCTTACGTTTCACAGTGCTTGCAAACCTGCAAATACACATGTTCAGACGATTTGCGAAGGTTGTCCCAAAGTTTTTAATTACATTTGCGATCAAGATGCTCGCAAATGACATGCTCGCAAATAAGATCGCAAATTTTGCAGCATATTTGCGAGGTGTTCACACGATTTGCGGCAATATTTGTAAATATCATATTCTTACTCATTTGCAGATTTGCGAGCCTGACATTTCTTTATTGACAAATTTGTTTATTTGTTGAGTTTTGTCATAGCTAGTCTCAAAATACTATATAGGTAAACATACGAGTATGTACATACAAACACACATGGGCATGTATCTTATATGTACATTTTGGTGATGTTTTATGGGCTGTAGGTCAGTTTAATTTTTTTTGACTACGTAAAGCTTATTTTCATAAAAAAATGAAAAAAAAAATAAATTTAAAACATAAAAAAAAAAATAAAAATAATGAAGGTACCTACATACATACTAAAAACCACAGCCAATTAATTCAAGTACAACAACAAAATTCATCGCAAATGTCCGCATTTGCAGTGTTCCATTTTCGTGTTTTCGCAAATGGTTGTGACGGTTGCAAATACTCGCAAATTGTCACAAATTATTTTTGTGAGTGTTCACATGATTTGCCAAAATGTCACAAATGCATTTGCGACTTGGGCCTCGCAAACCATACGCAAATGATTTGCGAGCATTTGCAGGCTGTCCCAAAGTTGTGTTCAGACGATTTGCGACCAAAGACCGCAAATTGTGACGTAAAATTGACGTCATACTCGCAAATATTTGCGACTTTTGCAAATCGTCTGCTCGTAGCTTAACCTAGCCTGATGTCAGATTTAAATACTGCAACCAGAAATAACAACAACCGTGCAAATTTATTACCAAAATAATGGTTTGGTTGCAGTTCGCGTGACGCATCACGAAATAATCAATTTATTGAAGGAAACTTTTGCGAGCGCATTATTTCGCATCGTGGGGTTATTTTTTGTGGGGTTATGTGAAGTCGCTTGTCTACGCAGATAAGCCCGAAAACTATTCACTATGAAATGGGAAACTAAACTTAGCATAAATCAAGTGACAACTGTCAAAAAGACCAACTCCGAAAAAAGTATTGCCAGATTGGAAAACCACACGTCTTAAAAACACTCTTTATTCCTTTAGATTATTTTTCATTTTTTCTCGAGCTTTTGAATAGTTGACTTAAAATTTGATTCGCTACTTCTAGCCATCAAATTTGTCAAATATTTTTCAGACTCGATCAAATAAGGTCTAAAAATAATTTACAGTACAACCAAATTTAAGAACAAGCACTAAAATAAGGTCTCTTGGGAACATTTCTGAAAATTTTACGACCATCTTCTTTAAATTTTGTACAAATCAGAAGCGGAATCATTTTTATATGAAAATAAACAATCGCAGACACATATTTTTGGACATTTCAAAAATAAACTTGATACAGTTCCTGGCTTCGACAGTTCTTTAGTTAAAATTTTGAAATTTGGGACCATGTTCTGACCTTAATTTTGAAGCCCATGTTTAAAGTAAAAAAAGAAGGCAAATCAAATAATTTAATGGCTAAATTTTATTAATTCGTATTTAGAATACAAATTCAACAATTCCAACATTGTACGCCGGCTGTAGTAAACATTTGAATTCAATTATCTTCAAATTTGTTAATTTTAGTTCTTTCTTTCGGATCATATTATAAAGTCTTCCATTCAATTCCAGATATAGTTTTAAATTTATTTAAATTAAGAAACAGTTTTAAATGAGTCAATTTTTTTTTATATAGTTTGCATGCACTAAAGGGGTTTGGACTACCCTTAAGATGATGAGACACAGTACGAGCGATCAGGAAAATAGGGAAGGATTCAAAAGGAGATACCGATCCACATTGGTTTTGAAGTTCTGAATATCAAAATGGTAGGGAAAAGCAGAGAGTAAAGCATTCCACATTCGTGTCGTGCGACTAAAAAAAGAGTCTCTGCATTCCACAATAGGTCCGAAGTTGGGCTCAAGGGTAAACTGATGGCCATTTTTAAAACCACAAGTATTACGGTTGAATTGTATAAGGGGAGGAATGCACTTGGCTATTTCACTAGAACATTGCTTATAAAAATAGCGATAAAATAATAAAGACACGAAACATTACGACGATGTTTCAGAGTTGTTTTTGTTTGAGTTATAGATCTATCACCAATCATTTTTCTCTATTTAGTATTCTATCCAATTGATTTAAGTGAGTTATAGGAGCACCCGCCCAAATGTGGGAGTTATACTCAAGCTTGGGTCGGATGAAGGCTTTATATATTACAGCCAGATCAGAAGGGGAAAAGAATTTCTTGCATCTTCGAAGAAAGCCTAAACATTTTGCAGCGTTTTTGGCGACGTTGAATATGTGATAATTCCAAAGAAGGTGATCTGTGACGCACATACCCAGAACTCTCAGCTGTTCAGTTTCCTCGATGTAAGTACCGCTCATGGATAGCGGCATTGGGGGTGGGTTCTGCTTCAGTAACAGCTGACAGCATTGAGTTTTTGAAGCATTAAATTCTATACGGTTTTTAATTCTCCACTGGACAATGCTGTTAGGATCAGAATTCAATGAGCTTATCATACGATGCCGTTGAAGTTTCACATCCGAAGGACAGGGATGGGAATCTATAAACGAATATGAAAAGCTGAGGGTGCTATCGTCAACAAATCAATTTAATCGATTAGAAGTTTCAGACAAGAGGTCATTAATGAAAATGAGGGAGAGAGTCGGAGACAAAACGTAGCCCTGGGGCACACCAGCATTTATTTTATGAATATCAGGCTTGTAACCATCCAAAACGACGACTTGTATTGAACGGTCCAAAAAGGTAATTTCTAATCCAACGAAGGAGAGATTCATCGAAACCAAATGCACGCATTTTCGATAAGAGAGCTTGATGTCAAACTCTATCAAATGCTTTGGAAATATCAAGTACAATAGTGTTACTTTCTCCAAAACGATGTAAAAATTTGTTCCACTGTTCGGTGAGATATACTATCAGATCACCAGTGGACCTATTCTCCCGAAATCCATACTGACGGTCAGTAAGAAGCTTTTGTTCTTCAAGATGTTTATTAAGCTGATAATTAATCAGCGTTTTCATGACCTTGGAAAGAAGGGACGTAAGTCCTAGAGGGAGAAGAAGATTCGCCTTTTTTAGGGACAGGCTGGACAAATGCAGTTTTCCATCCACTCGGAAAGAGACGTGTAGAGAGTAGAACAGATGGAAAAGCCAGCGTTGAAGAACACCTCTTCAGAACAATGGGAGGGATATTATCCGGATCAGTCGATTTGTGTACATCAAGATCTTTTGGAACTCTCGCCACTGCACGAGCGCGAAAGAAGATTATCCCATAAAATCGTTGGAGCTCTAAAGTGCAGAAGGAGTCATGACACTCTCTGGCAGCGTCGAATTAACAGCAACCTGTGCTCCAAGAAAATTGGCTTTTTCTAGTGAGCTTACATGAGGAAGTCCATGAAAGACGAGCGTTGGAACCACGGACGAAGTAGTGTTTCGAATGTTTTTTGCAAATCCTAATTATAGTTATTTATTTTTTACCACACATCAAAAAGGTATTTAATTTAAAATCGTTTAATATAATAGTGTGTAATAGCGTAGACATTATTTTCGTTGAATTCATAAATTTAAAGAAGGTACAATTCATCAGCCCCATAGAGGTTCCAAACGAAACTCTTTCCTAAAAATGCTTTTTAATTATTAATATTTGAATTTTATGTTAAGAATTATATATTTTAAATTATTTAACACGCATTTGCTTTAACTAACAAACCTAGTAATTACGTGTATCTGAATGACAATCAGTTTAAAATAGTATAGTTGCATGTTGAGTCCATGTTCTTAACTTTTACCTTCATTTTACTTATAAATGTAGAGTAGAGGCATTGCAGACTTTCATATTCATCACAATAGTCAATATCATCGGTTAAGCAAAATATTAAAAATGTGTCTATTAAAATTCTTATTATTTCTTCTTGCATTTTGTATAGTGTGTGGAGAGTGTACTGAAGTGGGGTTCAGGGAACTCATTTTTAAAATTCAAAATGAGACTGCTTCGACAACATTGTGTTTCATTGGAAAGCATGAGAACTTCTTGATTGAAAATTTAAACATAAATTCAAAAATGGCAGTTTTAGTATTTTCAACCTTGAAGAACTATTTCAAAAAAATTTCTCTAAACAATGCACTCCTGGTAGTTCATGGTCGAAATCAATATAACGAGTATAACCAGCAATTCGAGATGATGCGTAATATGATAGAGTCGATGGAAGTTCGAAAGTTCGTCATAGTTCATGGAGTAAGTTTTGATAGTCTCCAAAGGTATTTCGTTTTCTTTAATAATTGGAAATTTTCGAGAATTTTTGGATCTGCTGATAATGTTTCGTATGCATTTCTACCTTATGCTGATAAAAATATTCAGAGGATTTCCAAAGATAAACCACTACCAAATGCACTCAAGGACTTAAATGGTTTTACCCTACGTACGTCAATTGAAGAGGATATTCCCAGGAATTTTCGGTACTTGGACTCACAAGGAAATCAACAATTTGGGGGATTTGCCTCTGAAATAATTCTTGCTTTTCTCCGTCGATATAATGCAACATTTCAAGAAATTTATCTGAACATCTCAAATAAAGCTACTTTCTTGGAAATTATAAATGCGACTTTGGACAACAAAATTGATTTTAGTATGAATGTCTTTCCTCCACGAAAGGGAGTATACAATAGCAGAGTAAAACTATTGACTTGGGCTATAATGGTGCCCTTAACTGGTAATTTAAACCCAAATGAGTACTTCGTGAGACCCTTTTCTTCGATAGTATGGATGTTCATAGGACTTACTGGAGCTTACATCGCTTTGATGGTTTTCATTGTGAAGAAAATCACCCATGCAAAAACCGATATTTGGAAATGTTTCAGTGAAGTATTTCTGGCATTTCTATCGAGGTCTCGAGAAGGTCCATCAAATACGGCCTATAGAATACAGATTCAAGTGTTTCTTTTTATATTTATCTTTGGAAATTTTTATTTAATTACGTTTACGTCATTTTTGACGGTTTTCATTAAAATAAAACAAATTGATACAATTCAGGACCACATAGACCACCAGCTACCTATCATGTTCACGAAATATAGTTGGAAATACGTAAACGAAAACAATATTTTGCCTCCAGGACTTGAGAAAATTGTTAAATTAGTTGAATATGATGTTTATGCAAGAGAAATTAACTCATTGAAGAACACAAGTATTAGCTATTTCATTTGTGAAGATAGGTTTGAATTTCTATTCACAATACAAAAAATGTTCGGAAAATCAATATTTCATATGATTTTACCTTCTGACAATCGATTTAATGTTGGATTTATGCTGGATTTACATTCACCGTTTATAGAAACACTGGATAATTTGATAATGCACGTCATAGAAAGTGGATTAATTCAGAAATGGGATTTCGATACAATTGTTCATTATATCAGGGCTGGATTCTATGCGGAAGACTTGCAGTCGATAGATTCAGGATCTGGGGCTGTTTCTGTTGATTTGGATAGATTGAGTTTTGCTTGGAAATGTTTGACAATTGGTTTGATATTAGCAAGTGTGGTATTTTTAAGTGAAATAATAACCAATAGTGTTAGAATGCAATGGAAAGCCTTAATGGAAGAAGTTTTTTAAAAAGCAATGACATTTTGAAAAAATTCAATTTTTTTAAATAAAATTAATTAATAAAGAAAATGCAGCAACTCTATTTGTTAAATAATAAAACCTTATTTTTGTTCTGTTCCGTCGATAATTAGAAGCTCTTGCAAATTTAATTATGTAGTGCAATGTTTTCTATGTTTTTTGGCCGTTTTGCTTACTTGGTATCAAGTTAGCAGAGCAACATTCATGGATCAAAACATAAATAAGCAGATTACTTATCGTTATTAAGTTGTAAAATTTACAAATCTATAGTTCTATGTTTTTTTCATAATTTTTAATTAATTATTCATTAATATGTTGTGACTTATTCAATTTTATCGGGCAGTAAAATCTATTTTTATTTGAATGATTTGCCTTCAATGAGTGTCACATCTGGGAAGCAACTTTCTCTGATTAAGAAATGGGTAAACGGATATTTTTTCGTTAATATAATTGTAATAATTTTAAATTCTCTGTTTTCTATGGTTATGTTTGAAAATGGTAAAAATGCTTAAACTTGAAATTTTAGCGCTTCATAATTTTTCTTTTGTTAACATGTTGTGACAAATTCAATTTGGTAGTGCAATGTTTTCTATGTTTTTCTGGGTGATTTAAATTCTAGGAGTTCACTTCAGCAATTCAATTTTTACGGATTAAAAATGAGTAGGTTTAATAATAAATAAGTGTTGACACTTTAAAACTTGCAATTCTATGTTTTCTATCTTTTTTATTTAGTGTTAACGATTCCAAAATCCAATATATTATTGTTTAAAAAATTGTCTAGCATTGGCTAGCAACGCAACTTTAACCGATGAAAAAATAGGTAAATGGATAATTTTTTGGTAGTTTGATAATATTGAATTTGTCATTCTATATTTTCTATGTTTTTTTGATGGTGACAAGGTTTTAACCAACGCATTTAATTTGCTTGCTATGTTATTGGTCGTTATTTCGAAGTTAATATATTTAAAAAAAAAATGTTGTCATGCAATGTTCTATGTTCTATGTTTGTTTGCTGATTTGCTTTGTATAAATGTCAAGTTAGCAAAGCAACTTTTACGTATAAGAAAATGAGTCGATGGATCATTAATCGTTGGTAAGTTATGAATTTTGAATTCGTCATTCTATGTTTTCTATTTTTCTGTTTTAAGTAGTGCAAAATTCTAACTCAATGCTTTTTTGCCTAATAATAAGTCGTTTATATACTGAGACTAAATCAAATTTGTCGTGCAATGTGTTCTATATTTTTAAATGTCAACTGTCAAGTAAGCAAAGTAATTTTCACCGATTAGAAACTGAGTACTTGGAAGATTTATCGTTGATTAGTATCTAGAACTTAATATTTGATTGCTCAATTATTTGCTCTTAATTAACCGGTTATTAGTTGTGATGAATAAAATTTGAAGGTACGTGCAATGTTTTCTATGTTTTTTGGGTAATTTGTTTTCTATGAGTATCAAGTTAGCAAATCAACTTTCACGGATTTCAAAATGGCTAGGTGAATAATTTTTTGTAAGCTGGTTATTAAAGTTTTGAGTATTTCAATTCTATGTTTTCTATATTTTTTCATCGAAAAATGGCATGAAATTCAAAAACTTAATACTCTACTTCTTAATAATATGCCTTTTATTTGTCACTAATATGTTGACAAATTCATTTTTTCACACTTATGTGACATAAATATTCAGCTCATGCTTGGAGTGCGATTGCCTATTGAAAAAAGCATGCACATGGACAAGCCACATACAAGTATAACTTCTATGACGAGATGCTTTAAGCCTAAATAAGGCATTTATCGAAAACGTTATTCGCGTAAAAATGCAATCGCAAGATGTTAAATTTGATTTTAGTCCAGTAGAAAACAAAATAATTCAAAATATTGTGTACAATGTACATTATGTTTAGGAGTACAATAAATATTGTACCAATTTGTTTTGTAATTCATAAAAACAATTTCTTGTCAATATTATTGACAAACTTCACTATGAAATGTAATAAAAGAATGCAATTATCTCAACTACTGACCCTTAATTAGACTAACAATAAGTCGATTTGAATTAAATTAAGCTAAGTAACATAATTCTTTTTTCCTTAAGGCAATTTTATACTACATTTACCTAGCAACCCTTTTCTTTTTTCTAAAAGCAAACAAAAGAATTTGTATCTAAATATTTCTACCTCTATTATTTGTATCCACAACTCTGTTCAATATGAAAGTACACAGGACCTTTTCCGGCAGCAAATATACAACTTTGGCAGCCAAAGTCATATAACTAAAGATTTAATAGTGTTGAAACGGCAACAACAACAAAAAAAAACCTTTTCTGTATAGCATTTGGCGTCGATGGTTGATTTCAGGTAAATCGTGGTCATCATCGTCGTCGTCGTCGACAAATTGTCTGCAAATGACAAAACTTTAGAATTTGACTAGGTAAATTAGTGGTACAGATTTCATAAAGTGTCGGGTAGTCTTTTCTCTGAATTTTCGACTATGACGACGACGACGACATGATTAGAAGGAACTACATAATGTGACTTTTTGTTTTTTGGTGAGCATGAAAATGAACATGAGCAAGGACATGGTTTTGCTTCCACAACCATCATCATCATCATCATCATTATCTTCATCATCATCACTATCGACCAAACTTTGTATCCTTTGGAAATCTGAAATATAGGTACCTACCTAGGTTGGGTTAACCAGAAGAATGTAGTGCGCCGTCCTCGCCTTCCTATATGCGTGATGTGGTAACTGTGCGGACATGAACCCACACAATTGTGTGTTGGTAAGTTATCTTCCCCGAATTAAATTACATTTTCTATTTCTGTTTTTTGTTTAAAGGGTTCCAGAGATTGAAGTTTTGGTAGAGTTTAGTGAGAAGATTAACCGACTTTTAGGTCCATTGTTAAGGATGTGGTGATTTTTGTAGAAACATTTTTCGTAAACTATAAATAGAATGGTATACCACTTTGTTAAATTATAGATTATCTTTAGGTCTTTAAGGGGTATTGTCTTTTGATTAGCAAAGAGGTATATAATTAAAGTGTGTCAAATTTGTGTACCTAATTAGTTAAGCTTTTTTAGTTGTCATAGTAATGCTATAGATTTTGAAGTAATTTCATGTAGAAAATTGAGTTGGATCGGTTCATTCAACTGATAGTATGTAGAAAAGTAAACGTTACTTTTATTTTTCAGAATGGCGCTCTGCTAACGTATATTGTAAGCAGAATAACAAGACCAGACTCATTCATTTGTGAACCTGTGGTTGTACTCAAAGGATTCTAGTTCCTCAACAGGTTGGTAACCCAAGTAACAATTTTCCTCTCATAAGAGTTTCCTAGAGGCTTGTGAGACTTTATTCCGGGAGTTATTCTCACTCTAGAAGAGTACTCCTACATCCTTATGAAAATGTTAAAAGCCTTAAATGGCCCACTTATAGGAGTTAATTCCCTCTTATAGAAACATTTTTATTGTTCCTATGGGATGACAAATGCTCCATTAATCTTGTTAGGAGAATGCGTCACTTCTTGTGGGAGTTGATGAAAAGAGAAAGAGTATGCGCATAATTAAAAAAAAAAAACAGATACTTATCTTTCACATTTGTATACTTCTTTCGGAAACTTGGTACGAAGTATTTATGTCTGTATGTGTCATCGTCATTGTCTCATGTTGAAAAATGAATGTGTGAATTTATATTTTCATTTCATGGCGACGTTAGTATAATTATAGTTTGTCACATATGTGGAGTTAAATCTTAGTGCGATTGAAACTTTTTCTTCTAACTTACACATTTTACTTCGAAAAATAACGAAGCGCTTTCAAAATAATTGATATTTAAATTATTTTATTTTGAATTGGAAAAAGGGTTACCTTGATGTTTGCTTTGAATAAGAATAGTACTTTTTATCTGACATTATTTATGGTATTTATTCATGTAATATGACGAAAAAGATATAATAGCAGATAATATGTCGAATTGATAATCTTATTCTAGTATGCCTGTTTTTGTAATCTAAGAATTTACAAGAGGTTAAGAGACGTTTTAATGAAAAAATAATAAGTTAGAATTTATATTTTTAAATATTTGTTTCACGTTTCTTATAATGAAACTGTCAATGATTACTGACTTTCAATTTTGTCACTATACAGTGCGAATTTCTGATGCTCTGTAAATAAATATCATTATTTCAACTTGATGATGCTCCTAAGAGACAAATAACTTAAGCACAGTATTTAAATACAAAGCTTCACATTACGAATATACTTGTAAAAATACTTCTTTTGCATTTAATGTTGAACAAAATAAATATCACTATAAATACATGTATATATATAAATATACCTTAAATAAATTCATCATAATGGAAAATCAAATAAATTATTTCAAAATTTAATTTCATATCACGGTAACCCTCAAGCTATACAAAAAAACACTTCGTTCAAATTTAAATATGGCTGCTGTCGTATCGATACTTTTAACTCTTAAAAAGACATCTTTATGAGAGTGTTGTCCATTTATGTTGGTATGTAAATAAACACTTTTTTATGAGAAGCCTGATGCTTTTATGCGACTTTATTTTGACATCTATCAAACGAACCAAGAACAAATCGGTGATGCGTTCCCTTTTTTTCTTAAGAATGTGAATTATTGTTGATGTTTAAAAAAAGGATGAAATCTCAAAGTTTGAAGTATTAAATTTTATGCATTACCTTTTCTGAACAATAAATTTTCATTATAACGTCATAATTTTTGGAATAAATGAACAAAGAATATCAAAAAATTAACTTTCAGCAACAAAACTATAGACCTAGTAAAATTTTAAGCTACGTAAATATCTCTAATTTTCCATACAAATTGTGACAGACTTACGAAGTTTAAAAAATTAAAATGTTTACAATGAGCTTACGCCGTTAAAAAACATTATATTACACCGAAATAAATTAAAAAGAAAGTCTATCACCGAAAGTTCACATTCGTCACAAAATTAAAAACATTTTAAATAGTAATCAGCATAAGCATTCAATGTTTCCTTCAGGTAGCCAGACCCATAGAAAACTGAACGCCAGAAAACAATGTACATACAAAACGTTAAAAAAAAGAACGACTGTTGTATGAATCAAATAAAGCTGCTGTCAGTGCAACATCTCATATGAATCCTATAGTTAGAGTTTTGTAGTTGTTAGTTTATTAGCTCTTGTTAAGAGATTTTAAAGACTTAAAAATGACGTTTCTTGAATAAATATAAGTCATTTTATGTGGAAAGCTGAACATATTTGAAAAAAAAAATGTTTGCTGAAAATATTAACTTAGTCATTATCTTTATTTGCCCATCAAAATAATAAACAATTTTCTTTTCAAAATGCCTTAAAAATTGTTGCGGTAAAATTTACCACATCAAGTTTCACCTGCCTGTTCTTTATTATGGCCCAATCTTAGCCTATCCTTTTCTGTTGCGGCTCCAAAATGCATGTAGAGTCAGTAGATACCTGGGCGTTCATCAGCCAGAGACCTACTCTTAAAGTAACAAAACCAGGTTCCGATCGATATGCAACATAAATGGAAAAGTTGGTTCCAAAATCCACTATAATTAACAAGAAGACGAGCGGTCTCTTGTCGAGGTGCCAGCGGATGAGCTGACGAAGTAAGCTAGAGTCAGGTGGACTCTTACTTTTATCTTAACATACAGAATCATTGAAGTTACCATTAACTTAATTAAACTTCGATAATGTTGTTAAATAGTGAAATAGATTTATCGGAATTGACACACAAAGAGAAGAACTCTCTCACCTCGAGGAATTAGAAGTTACTTTTTCTCGATTTTAGTTCTTTATAATTTTCTCGAAACAATTAATTGAAAGGGGTCTGAACTAGGCCATTTGGATTCGGCAAGTTTTGGAAAGACATCCAACCACTTGCTGAATCAATGAATGTTTACGTTTCACTGTAAGCCCTTTAAACATACTGTTTTATCAATAGCTATCTTGAAAATATTTTCAATTTTAATCCCAAGGTTTCGACTCAAAGGTTTCCAAGACTAAAATAATTGAAGTCTGTATTTTGTGTCCCAATTTTTTTTTAATTAAAATACATCTTCCACAATGATATTGTTGGTTAATGTCTTGTGGGAAAAGAGTCAAGCCTTGAGAGATTATCTTACTTGACCACCGTAAATCTGAACACCTTCTGAATGTAACTCTAGAATTTGCGAGAGCCCCAGCAAAACTTATTCGTTTTCACTTGCGATTATACGAGTACATTACATACATACATAAAAACTACATAATAGAGATGTCAGACTTAATGTCATTACGTTGAAAGAAAATATGAAAATAGCTGGTCTTACAATTCCGTCTGTGTGTCTGTTGGGCTTCAGCCTAAATGATTGGGGGATCGACTGTCTTCAATCTTGGTACAACCCAATGTTCATTTTTTCTTAGAACCAAATTAACGGTATCTGCCCCTACAATTGTTCTTACCAATTTAATAAAATCTTATTTCCTCAAAAAAGTCTCCTTCACTTTTTTTTTTTTCATTGATGTATTTTAATTTATTCCAAAACTAGCACACCAAAAGTTTTTTTTAAATGCTACCAAAATGTATATATAAAAAATTAGTTTTCAAGAAAACCGCTCCAACGATTTTATATTTTTTTTTGTATGTATTTTTATTTTCAAGTAATCGATTGACATGCTCCTTTTTAGCTCTAAGGTCTAAACTATTTTACTAGTTGTTTATGCAATTAAAAGAACGACTTAAATGCTTTTTTTATATTTTTAATATTTATTAACTGTGATTACTTTTATATTTTAAAAGTTCTTAGTACCAAGTAACTTGAACATAAAAGCAAGTACGTGCAATCCAGTTATGCATTTTATTTATACTGAATATAGGAATAATATATCCAGTTGTAATGTTGGTTTAGTTTTATTAATTGTTAAAAAAAAAATTGGAAAATATTAAGCCTTAACACAATTTTTTCGTTTTCACATTTCTTTTCTGTTTGCTCGCACCATTTGTTTTTGGTGCGAAACCGCGAACTTTGATTTGCGAGATTTTGAAAAGCTAAATTTTGAATTGCGAGATTGTGGTTGATATTCGCGAGATTTTTTGGTGCAATATGGAAATGCGAGATTGCGACTACTTGTATTATGTTAAGCCTTTAGAGAAGCTTAAATTTCAAAAACCAAAAGCATAGTTGGTAATCCAGTCGTCAAAGTAGTTTTCCTAAAATGTGGTTTAGCAGAAAATTAAAAAAAAATAATTTGATTTTATTTGTAAAATTTGTATCATTAAAATCATAAATTTTGTTTGTATGCATATAGCACACTATCCCGCATTGAGTATTAACACATGTCAAAAAACACATGTCAAAAAAGTGCGAAGAAAATCATATAAAGGGTTTTTCAACAGGGACGCTACAAAAGTAGAGCGACAGGGACAGCAAACAACGCCATATTTCTTGCCGCTCTTTTCACATTTCTCTTCAGTAATATTTGCCATTTTAAGATATACGAGCCAACAAAGTGTCGAAACTATTAAAATTTACTACCGAAATTCGGAGTCAGTGGCTTCAACGTTAAGAACGCTACGTCCAATTTATGGTCGTCATAATCGTGTAAGCAGATCAACAATTGAGCGTCTAGTGGAAAAATTTGAATCAACAGGCACAGTAACAAAGAAGCCCAAATGTGTCTCTCACACGTCGTTCTCAAGGGTTTGGCATCTCTGTGACGTCGTTGTGGTGAATTTTGCGAAAAGATCTTGGCCTATATCCTTACAAGATTAAACTGATGCAAGAACTGAAGCTGCTTGACCACCAGAAGCGTCGTATGTTTGTGAATTGGGCTGAGCAACAACTTGAAAATGATTCGGATTTTCATCGAAAAATCATATTCAGCGATGAGGCTCATTTCTGGCTGAATGGCTTCGTCAATAAACAAAATATGCGGTATTGGTCAGGCATCAATCCACACGTACTCCATGAGTCATCATTGCATCCCGAAAAAATTACGGTTTGGTGTAGTTTATGGGCCGGCGGCGTCATTGGACCGTACTTCTTCCGTGATGATCAAGACCGGCACGTTACTGTGATTGGGGATCGCTACCATTCAATGATAACCGAATATTTTTGGCCCCGATTGGATGATATGGACTTGGAGGACACACAGCGAATGTCACAATCAATTTATTGGAAACCAAGTTTGGAGAACGTGTTATCTCACGAAATGGTCCATTCGCTTGGGTGCCTCGGTCGTGTGATTTGACGCCGTTAGACTATTTCCTGTGGGGCTACGTCAAGTCTATGGTCTTTTCCATCAAGCCAGCGACGATTGATAAACTTCGTACGAATATCGAACGTGAAATTGCAGCAGTATCGGCCGATTTATGCTTGAAAACCGTTGAAAATTGGGTTCAGCGTCTGGACTTCTGCAAGCGTGCCCGTGGTGGCCATGCGAAATTCGAGGTCCATACATAATGGCATCGAACGTTCTTTCACAGGTACAAGGAATTTCATTGATATCCAAAACCGTTTTTGTTTTATTTAAAAAAATGTTTGTAGCGCTCTTATTGAAAAACCCGATATAATAGTGTGGAAGCAAAATATGAAATTTCATCACAAGCAACTTGACAGCACATCAGACACGATTTGACATATGTTAATACATGAAAATATTTAGGAACGGTTCTAAAACCATAACACTTTCTATCCCCACTTGGAGGTTTGAGGTTATGGTGAAAAAAATTTGTTTGGATACAAGTGTGGAAGCAAAATATGAAAATCATTTTCTGCACACAAATTTGGCAGTCGTAAGAAATTCTTTCCCACTTTATTCTGACATGTGGGATGACATTTCAATCGAAAATCATAGAAAAAATAGTAAAAATAGTTTAATGAATAACATACTGCATTCATCTTGTCTCCTTAAGGCTTCAAGGTTTTTTTTTTGAAGACTAATTAACTTGAGTGTTTCTGATGAAATATAAATGTTTTTTTTGATATTCTCAAATGAAGAGAGAAACAACCTAAAGCGATTCCTCAAAGGCTCTGTTGCCCCAGAATATTGTTTAAATAGGTGCCTGGTGTCTAGTTAATTTACATACTCGCAGCATCAAAGCAATGAAGTGGCGTGATTGGGACTGACAATCCAAGATTGAAACAAATTCCAGCAACCCATGAAGGAACTTCTTAAAGGCAATGCTGTCCAAGAAAATCGTTGACATAGTTGCAGCTTTTTTTAAATGGGAAACCAAACTTGGCTTAATAACGCAACAAACTGTATGATGAAATGATTCAAGCTGCGAAATTTGTTTTTGTAATATAATACGTATTCGCCTCAGTGTACCGATGCTCTCATGTTAATAAAGTATCCTTGGTAATGAATTGGCAACAATTTGATTCTGTTATTTATATTTTTAATTCTTAAAATTACCCGATTTTCATTAACAATAACATATTTAATCAGATACATATAATTAACAGTAAAAAAGAAGTACTCTCTGACAGTGTTAAAATGGAGTTAAAATGGATTTTGGAGCCTTTTTTTCATTTGATTTGAGTGTAAATTTCCATGTGTATTGGGACGATTTCTTATACTGAAAAATGGCCCCATTCTTGGGGTTATTTTTCAGTTATTAAAGATTAAAAGTACTGAACCATTTTTCATAGTGAAATTTAATACCAAATTAAAAAAATAAATAAGGCCCTAAAACCATGAAATTGTATGTATGTTGCTAGTAGTTTTGTACTTAGTAGTATTAGCTGTGCGTAGTTTTGGAATTTTTCGTAGTAACCTAAAAATATAAAATCTCTTTTCGTATAAGTATATCCTTCAAGTACAGACAATGAGAGTTAAATAATATTTGTTAAATAAAATTCTCAAGAATTCATTTTGAATTTACTTAGACGAGTTAATGAAAATTTTATTGCAAAACCGTATTTGTCATGGAAAAACCTTTAATGTCCCTCTTTTAGCACAAATTGGTTTTCCCTCTATGGCTGTACATTTGGAAAACCCTCAGTGAATGCTTGATTACCGCACGCCAAAGCAGACTCTATCTATATGCATAATACATATACAACATTGCTCTACTAAACTTGCCTCACAGAGATATAGAAAGAGCAAAAATGAAAACCAGGTCAGTGGTAATGCGGTGTACATGCAACAAACAAACACAAAAAATGCACACTCCAAATGGAGAGGAAATAGAACATCGCCAGGACATTTAATATATCCTGTGCTCCTGCCTGACAAACATACATTACCTTTTTGCCAACCGACAGCAGACGGCAACGACACAATGGTACTCCACAGTCCACACATTATGTATACAGCGGTGGCGATGGCGTTGATCTGTGGTCTGCCGCACCAGTTCTAGCCGCCACCATCATAGGCGACATCATCCTCCGCCACATACGTATAAGTACATACCGACTGTCCCACTAAAAAATAATTCCGGATGGCTTCAGTCGTACTAGCTATTTGGTCTACCCTCAAATGATAAAAACCTTGCTCCAAACACATAGTTGGACATACAAAAAAAAATAACTCGAGACCACAGCTCGCCAGTCTGCTGGTCTGGACTTGGACTACATCTGATCAGGACTATTGCTTTTGGTTCTAGAGCATTATTTTTGCCGCTATTACCACTTCATATCCTTTTTTTTTTTTGCAGAACACAAAATTAATTATCCTCAAAGGTACCGTTTGAGTGAGTGGAAATTGCCTGAATAGATTCTCCTAGAGTGCTACGCGTGAAAACAGTCAAAGAAAAATTAATGTGTTGGAATGACGACGACCGACGCCCTCTGCAACGTCAACCACTCAAACCAACTTAATTGCCAAGGGCCTTAACCTTTTACTATTACATCCTACACTTGAAACTTAAGTGGGCACGTTTAAAAATTGCCCAAAGGAGTGATGTAATTTAAAGGTGGTGTAAACTGCATTTTTCCGGTGTAACAGCTTTAGTACTGCCTGGAGGAAAATACCTTATTCTGAGAAAATAAAGATTTTAATAGATTCGGTTGAAGTTCAAAAGGAGTGATTTTAGATACTTTTAAATAAAAAGAAAAGGAAAAGAATTCATTGAAAATAAAACCTCAATTATATGAATGTTATGTTTTGTGGTCAAAAGGGGTAGAGTATTGGTTTCTTTTGAAAAAAATAAAGATTGCATATAATATAACCCTGGTTTACAAAACAAAAACAATAAACTTGTTGACACGAGAAAATAGACAAGAGTTTTCTAAACAAGCTACCATCTGAGGTCATATAGTCAAGATTTTTCATGTTGGTGGTTAATAAGGGATTTCGGTCCCAGATTTCAAATAAAATTTAAGCTCGAAAACAAACACTTAAATATGGAAACACAGAAATCAAATCATGAGTTAGATTTAGTGAGCTAAATTTGTTGGGATAGATTAAGGGCCAGTTTTTCGGTGCCAGATCATACTTGTCTCGGGGTTTAACCTGAGTTATCTTCAGAAACGTGTTTTTAAGTCAATTGAAATCCTCCTGAGTTAACATTGAGTCAGATCACCTACTTCGGTTGTGGCGCCATCTCTTTCGACAGTAAAAGTTATTTTCAGTACATTTTCGTTGTTGCGCCATCTCTATTCCGACGCGTGAAAGGCGTAGAACGTAGATATCCAATATTGTCGCACATCGATGGCCCTAGATTTTTGACGACTGAAAGATCAAGTAAAGTCTTAAAAGAAAAACTCTTATTCTTGAGTTAGGTCGATGTTAATTTATTTTCAGAATAAGCTAGCTCTAATTTAATTCAGATCTTAGACTGAACAGAAAAACTGGCTCTTACAGTAATTTCATGAAATAGTACGGGAGTAAAAGACTTTCATTTATAGCAATTGCAGAACTCGTGCAGTAGTTCCACCATGGAGGGCCGTGCCTAGGGGTGGGTTAGAGCGGCAAATGCCCCAGTTACCGTGCCAAGAAAGGCGCTGTACCACCAAGGGCGTGCGTTGTTCTTAAAATACTACACTTTATCGTGAAGGCAGCGGCGCGCGCGGGAAACTTACATAAACATTTTTATTATCTTGAACAAAATTTTTACTGGTTAAAAGACCGACTGATTAAAAAATTAACAAAATTTCAACAATATTTTGATAGTTTCGACATTTTTGCATCGAGAATTCAACATTTGACATTTTGAAATTAAATGACTAGTTCATTCTTCATAGTTCAGGGAATGATGTTTACAGGCGCGCCAATCTTTCATCTCTTGAAAAGAAAGAGGCAGAAGTTTTTAAATTTTTTGAAAATTTTTCCCTCACCTCACCATGTTTTTCTTTTCAAAAAGTACAAATGAGATGAAAAAGAGAGACGTCAAAATGAGTCGCGTCACATGAAACTGGTATGAGCACCGTTTAAGAATAAACGACTGAAAAAATATCGATTTGATTAAATTTTGATAGGCTAAAATGTCAATTTAAACTGACTTTTTGCTTGTCTAAGTATAGAGAAAAAGTGCCATGAGGTCCATAATTTTTGTCGAAATATTTTTATACGCAGTCGGTTTTTTGTTTTTTTGAGTCGAGATTAAATGTCGAAACTTTATTTATCAGCAAAACAAAGTGGGTACTGTAACTTTCAAGAAAGTCGATATAAAGCTACATTTAAAGGGCCCTTCTTTCTCCTTCATTTGTACACAACGTACTGAATTGTGTAGGCAGTGGTCTGATGGAGTCAGAATAAAAATTATGGAAGTGACAAACCAATGGGCCCAAGATTTATTATTTGATTTTTTGTTTTAATTCTGTATAAAATTTCTTGTATCAAAAAGGCGGCTTCTCTGAGCTTGCCCCAGGTGTCCGAAGGGCTTTGGAACGGCAATGCCAACTCGTATTTTTTTACATATCTAAAAGTTATATTTTTTATAAAAAATATAGTCTTTGTTATATCGTCTCCTGATTGCCAGTACTAGGTAACTCAATTTAATAATTTTAAAATATCTCGGCAAAAACGGTATTATTTTGTGCAATTATGAATGCTCTTTGTAAATTTTTTTTTACCATAGAAATATATAAGATATTTATGAGGTGTGAGAAACATACAAATTAACTTTCGTCTGTTCTCTGATAGTTCTCAGGTATCTTTGAACCTTGCTATTCCCAAAATTCTTAAAATTGAGTAACCTAGTTCTTGCTATCAGGGGACGATATTATCATCCAGTTCACACCTCATTTGTAATCATTTCCAAAGATTTTTGAAATAACAAATTTATAGGACTAATAAGCGGTAATTTTGCTTAATTTCACGTTGAGATATGCTTAAAAATGTATTTAAGATCATGTGATTAGTGAAGAAATTTGTTGAGTATAAAATGTTTCTACCTGGGCATAGTTTCTATGCATAATAATATTTTTATAAAACAAATTTTATAAACTGCTGAAATAATTCTATGCCAAACAGAAATACTTAGATACTTAGCATAATGCGGATTGCACTTGTTGAATTACTGATTCAAAATAAAAGCTTTATATGAAACATTAAAATAAAGCTTAGTACGCAGATCAAGCAAAAATTTATTTCCTTTAAAAATTTCTTTCCAAAATTTATCCAAGCTTATATTGAACCATTCGGTGCAAAAATCAGATAACTCCATATTTTTTAATGTTAAAAAAAATGCAAAAACTGCTCTTAAAATCAAGAAGCAAAATATTCTTAAAAACTCAATTTTTCTTCAAAAGATGATAGAAAAATACATCTATTAAGTAAATTTTTTTAGAAAATGAATTTTTCATTAAAAAATTTAATGAATTTGTTTTTGATTTTGTCTGGTTTTTGCTCCGTTTTTGGAGGCTTCGCTTTCTTCATCAAGCACCTACAAACCATTGTAGCAACTGTTTTTTTTTTTTTTTTGAAACACCGTTTGAGACTCAAATCTCCAAGGTTTTTGTATCTGTAACAATATTAACATTTTTCAAAATTTATACGTGCGGTGCAAAAACAAGACAACTCCAGTACAAAATTGCGTTTTTCTAATTTAAAATCAAAAAATTTTAGTTTCAAGTACACAAAATGGTGTGGCATTTACTGTTTGTTATTTCTGCATCAAAAAACAATTTTCGTCAAAAAGTGCAGTAACCTGGTATCTGACCTGGATGCTTCAATTTAGCCTAGCATTTTAGCTCAGAGGTACGCAGCTCCAGCTACAAAATCAGATTTTGGGTTTTATTTTGTGCGACACCAATATGTATCTGCCAAAATTTAGCGCTTGAAATAACTGTTCAGCTCATTAATTCTCCAGCTAAATTGTAGCAGGTTCTATTCTTTGAGAGATTTATGTGAGTTTTGCATTGTGAAAATAAAAATTAAGAACGAAAAATATTTAATAATTCAATAGTTTATCATTGTCAAAAAGAAAAACCTAGTTTATTTGATTTTATTCACTTGGAATATTTTAATAAAATTCTTTGAAATTGTTAAATAAAATTTCTTTTCAGAGAACAGCTGTTTTTTGTAATGCATTCTCGACAAAAACCTCGATCTGCGTAGTAGTCTTAAGCAAAAAAAGTTGATTTATTGAAATCCGTTGATAAATAAGAAAGTTTTAGAGCCGCTTAAGTGAACCTAATGTTAAAAAAGTATATTTTAAATGTATACGATTCAAATAAAATAAAATTCCAGGTCAGCAATAAATGTTTTTCAAAATTGTTAAATTTGTCATCTTTTGAATTTAGGAATCGAATTTAAGGGTTTTTTTTTACTGTTTTAAAATAAATTTTAATAATAATAATTTTTCCACACAATGTAGCTTGTTATATTGGCTTTTTTAAAGGCCATAAAATTGAAGATCCAGTGTGTCAAAGGAAATTATGATTTCTTAGCTCCAAATAAATTTTTTTATTCTGATAATGAGCCACCCATTATTACTAGTCGGCAATCGTCCAAGCAGCTTCAATGCAAATAAGAAAAACCAAAGTAATCCATTCATGTACTGAAGAGATACTTACTTTCATACTTACTTACTTACTGACTTGCTTACTTAAGGTGGCGCTACAGTCCGGGGTGGACCAGGGCCAAGAAGCATATTCGGGCCGGCTTGGTTTCTAGCTCTTCATCAGTTTCGCCCACCAAGTTGGTTGAGGTCCTCTTCAACTTGTGTGCGCCATCTGTGGCACTGTCTTCCCTTACTGCGCCGTCCAACGAAGTTGGATTCAAAGACTTTCCATCCCGGAGCATTATTGTCCATTCGCTCTAGGTGATCCAGCCATCTCAATCTCAGTCGTTGGTTTTTCACTTTACTGGCTAGGTCGGCGTAGCTGTACAGCCCGAACAGTTTGTAGTTGTATTATTTTCTCCATTCCCCATCTATGCGCACGGGAACATACGGTAATTCTTCACTCGATCTCAGCACTGGTATTGTTCGCTGAGTTTATAGCTGAGCCTAGGTAGACAAAGTCTCTGACCACCTTAAAACTATAGTTGTCTATAGTGGCTTTCTGATAATGGACCCCACCCTGGGAAGTTCTTTTTACTTTATTGTAAAACTTGCGAACTTCATTCCTGCAATGGCTTCCGAGTAATTCTCCCATAGCGCACTTTTCATGCTCTTTTTTTTTCCTCCTGAGAAGCTGGTGTTCCCCTTTCCTCTTCTGCTCATAGAGCTCACGCATGCCAACGGTTTCGCTGTCAGTACTTCAGAGGCGGCATCTCTGATGACTTCCTGGCAGTTCTTCCACTGATTTTTGATGCTTGAATTTAGCGGTATAGGACTATAGTATATATAGTCATGAATAAGTTCTTCTCATCTAGCCGTTCGGACTCGGCAAAAAATTTTAGGTCCCCTCCATTCCTGCCAAAATTACGCACACAGGAATGGTTGAGAGTTGTAAGTCACTAGGCTTTGGTTCTTATTTATTTATTTAGGACTATTTAAGAGCGCACGAAAGAGTGGCGGTTTCTTGTGACTGGTAGCCGTCCGAAATCAAACTTCCTCACAGTATTCTCCTGTTTTGGCTTTGGTCTAGATATCCGCAGCATTACCCCTATTACAGTTTTTAAATCCATATTTAAGTCAATAATTTTTATCTTCTGTCAAAATTTCGTTTGTTAGCTCGACCCCTTTAAAAGATAAAAATAAAAACTTAAACAAATTCAAATAACCATTGCCTGATTTTCAAAATTTAACAATTTTTTTTAACCGGAAGGTTTTCTTTTATTTATCCTTCAGCTTTTTTCTCTGAGGAAAGTGTTATGAAAAGATTGTTTCCAAAATTATGTAGTAGTATTTCAGTAAAGACTAATTATGTGCAAGAGTCACGAGAAAAAAAAATAGTCAAAGTACAGTTTAAAAACCATGCTGATGCAGACAATTTTAAAGAATTTTATTGCTTTTGTTCTACTAAACTCCTGAGCTCTTTGCTCTTAGTTGGTATCAGATAGAAACGTTATACTCTTATACAAAAAAAAAGAAAATCAAGAGTCTCAAGGCCTCTACCTATATTCAATTGCAATTAATTTTTTTTGTGTGGAATTCCACTTATTTTTACCTTTACCTCCTTAATTTTTTAGCACACTCAACTCAAAAAATGTCAAAGCTTTATTAAATAAAAAAAAAAAGTCTTCATTACCTAGACTTGATGCTAGACAGTTTCGCAGGTTACTCAAACTTTGTTTCAACTAATTAACTAATGTCTGCGTTTCATTATCTTTTTTTTTTTAATTCTAGGTAGAAGCCCCAACTAACGAAAGTAGACTAATCTGATGCGGTTGAGGATATCTCTCCCGAAAGGCAATTAATATTAATTGGAGTTGTGGTGCGGAGCGAAATACGGTGTGGTTGTTGGTATAAGTTGCGGCAGAGGATTTGAAAGAAATGCATCTAAGTACTTCAGGTGGCGCTAACCTCATTTCAGCTCAAAAACTTCAAAGAGATAGACTTCTTTGATTGTTTGTGGTGTGTCGCAACGATAAAGGACAGTTGTTGCTCGCTATGCTACTACTTTTGTATCTCTTTTTTTCACTGTCAAAATAGTATTTAAAATTGTATTTTGTATCTACCACATCTCTGAGTTTTAAGCGAGAAGTTAAATAATTCTATCAACGTTATCTAGAACTTGGACAGTTATTTTGTTTTTGTCAAAGCGAAGTTCAAGGAAATAATAAAAAGGTAAGGTAGAGATGAATAACTTTAATCAATGGAGCACTATTAAAAGTCATGATTATATTCATTGAATAAGGTTGCAAAGTTTAGCATAGAAGTTGTTTATAGGTACCATTTTTTATTGTTCCGTTATGATAAAAAACATCCTGTTAATATGTAAATTTGATGGAAATAATACTATTATTATTATTATTAACATAAATTATGCGGAAATAAATTGCCAACACACGATCGCAAAAAAAAAATGCTTTTTAATACAATCCTTTAATTTTTAAATTCTAGTTTCGTACTTGTCGGACACGTGACAGCAGCTACAATGCCACATTCAGAACAACTATTTTTTTGTTCCACAATTTGTGTTTGTTAAATGCGCTTTCCTTTTGTACTTGTTCAAAACCAAGCTAGAATTAACTAAAAATAAATTAATCTGAAAAACCTTGGTTGTTTTACTGTCAGACACGTGACTCAAACGAAGTTTCTTGAAATTTGACTTCGAAATATTTCGTCCCCTTACAGCGAAAACTTCAAACTATTTTGAGATGTTAAGCATTAATCTAAATTGTTGCACTTGGTTGTCTCAAATTTATTTAATATGGTGAAAAAGTCGAGTACGTGAATATAAAATGCCCCATTTATACTTTCAAATAGACAAACATCATAATAAAAGAAGTTGAATTTTAATATACATAAATTAAAAAAATGATAATGCCGGACTAATGCCACTTCTCTCCTAAATTCGCGAATCTATCCCAAATGATATTTCTGCTTGCTCACTGGACGAGAATGAAAAATAATTCAGTTGAAGTGAAGAAGTATAAAAGCTCTTGTTTTCAACAACAAGAACTGTCATCTAAAGAAGAAAAGTGCCAATTCATATTTTGACTTTTCTTATGTTTTCGGTATTTATTTTTTTTTTTTGGTAAACAACACCAAACCAACATGAGAGGTACTATAAATTGTTGCTAGGAGTACATTTTTACAAATTTTAGTAGTTGATTTTACTAATTTTAGTTCTAGGCTCTTTTTAAAAAAAAAAAAATAATTTTTCTTGACGGTTTTTCAACATTTGTTTTGAAGAGGTACCGTTTTTTTTGCATTAAGGTAAATGATTTTTTTTCCTTTAATTAAACTAGAAACTATATTAAAACACTCTTAAATACTAAGTTTGAAAAAATCGACCATTGTTTTCAAAATATTCGATTTAAAAAAAATCACTTTTCAAAAATCGAAAAAAAAACTTGTTAAAAAAATTTTCTATAAAAAAAAACAAGTTATATTTTTAAGAAGCTTCTATATAAAAAAATTGATAAAAATCAGAAAACCCATTTTGAAGCATATAACAAAAAGAGGCTAGGTGCGACCCACACTGGTAACTTCACAATGGTGCCCTCAGAAGCTAGAGGCCCGATGTTATTTTATTATTTTTTTAAATCGACTATCAAGATCTTCGAAAACGTTTTTAAGTGTTCACTATGCAATCAAGTGAAGATTAGTGAGTAGAATAAAACTAACCCAAAACCAACATCATATTTTTTTTCTCAAGATAAAGGGTGTTTTTGTTTAAGACGTGTGGTTTTCAAGAAGGAATAAAACGCGTATAATTAAATGATTTCGGGCAAGAAGTGGCCGCAGCGGCTTGCTCGAATAAATTTCAGCCGAGAATTTTCGTCCACTTTTTGTAGCAATTGGGAACGTATGTCAGCAATAACGCGCCGAATATGCTTATCTGCGTCTACAAGCGACTTCACATAACCCCACAAAAAATAATCCAACGGTGTTTAATCGCACGATTTTGGAGGCCACGCCACAAGCCCACGACGGGAGATAATGCACTCACCAAAAGATTCCTTCAATAAACTGATTGTTTCGCGATGCGTCGGCGTCGTTTGAACCGAACCATTATTCAAACGTTGTTAGGAAGTACCTAAGTCTATTTATTATAAAATGACAAAACAAACTGAGCATAAATCAAGTGAAAGCTGTCAAAAAGACCAACTCTGAAAAAGTATTGGCAGATTGAAAACCATACATTAAAAAAACACCCTTTATTTTAGATGAAAAAAAGTCGATATTTTTTGGTAACATTTCTTGTAGTTTTTTTCGCTTTAAAAAAAAAATTGTTCATTCCATATTTTTACTAGTTTTATCAATTATTTATTATAAGCAATTGTATAGAGCGTTTTTGTTGGTTAGAAAAAAAAATATGTGGGGCTAGAAACACCGAAAACCACTTTGTTACCATGATGTGATTAATTTTAAGAAAATCGATCCAACTGCTTAGGCTGTAATCGAAAAAACAGACAAAATTGTGAGACCCACTTTTTTATCTTCCCTATCATCGTAATGACATATAAATGTCTGTTCAAAATCTCGAATTTATTTTTTTACGAATGCGTAACTTGACTCATTACGTAATTAAGAAAAAGGCAATTGGAAAGAAAATAAAAATCTGAAAAAAATTGGGAATTAGTTTCCTAACCTTCATAGGCCCACCCAAGTACGAAAATTAAAAAAAAAAACAAGGATAATAACGACCACATCGATACATAATTCATACCTACCTCTTAAGGCAACCGCTGAACTAGGTAAAAATAGCATATCAACATCCCTTAGACACATGCACAATAGAGAGGTAGGTACATAGGTACGGATAACGCGTTAAGAATTTGGTAATGATTTCATTTATAAAAAAAAAACTAAACACTCTTTAAATTAAATTAGAACAAATATGTTTTTATACGCTCAGAAATAGGTGGTGCAGAAAACAACTTGCCCAACCTAAAAAAAAAAAATATTAAAAAAAAATATTTTAAAAAAGGTTGACATTCTTACTTACTATGGACATTTACCGGATATATGAATATTTCAAAGGTAAGGATCCTTACTTATCACGGACAGGAACCAACCGGATATGTATCAATAGTGTGCTGTTTCTTTTATTGTGATTTTGGAATATTAAAAATTTTAATCTGTAATGAAGCCACTCTAGTTATTACATTACTAATTTCACACAGAGCTATGCGCAATATAAGAATCAAGAAGAGTTTTCATAAAATAAATTATTTAGGGTATTCATGCAACTGCGTAAAGTCGTCGTAATCGTAGTAAAGTTGTAAAGTGCGTAAATCTGTCAAATTTTCCATACAAATTGTGACTTTAAAACGTTTACGGCGGCTTTACGTTGTTGTATGAATACCCTTAATATTTATTATTAACAGCGTAAGGCCGTCGTAAACGTTGTAAAGTTTTAGATTCGTAATTCGGTCACAATTTGTATGGAAAATTTGATAGATTTAAGCAGTTTTCAACTTTACTACGTTTACGATGAGTTTACGCTTTAGCATGAATAACCTAATTATTAAATAAAAAAAAGTTGCCTACATTTTCTTTAAAATGGATTTTTTTCTTTTTATTGAAATATTCTTTTGTATGATGACATACTCTCCATAGCAGCTGAAAAGTTTTAAGGCAATAAAGTGTTTTTTTAATAAATTTCTGTTTCGATAACCCAGGAAGATGGTTTCGGATATTGGTATACAGCTCAATGGGCCGGTAGATTCGGTCAGTCCAATTTTATTTTTTTGCCACCTGGACGGATTTTTTATTTTTTAAACCTACATTTATCTACTATTTACTAAAAACGACGATTTTTTTGAAAACTGAATATTTCAAAGCGTAAATATGGTGCCAAGGGATTTTTACCGCTCACTACAATATTTTAAGAAAATATGTTACTTTTCTGAAATAATAAGAGCCACTTTTTACTATCGCTTATAACCCTTATGAAAATAAAACGATTTGGGCTAGTGGGAAAACAGTGCTATATACCCATCTCTTTTTTTCTTATGGTTCAACTCATGAAGTATATAAGGCCTCTCTTTTCCTAACACTGATGACTACTGCTGACAAAACGCTGACATCATTCACAATAGTAAAAGCCATCTGCTGGCCAGAGTGAAAACTTGTATCTGTCTTATTTAAATTAACCTCGATAGAAATCTGGACGCAGCTAATGGTACGATTTTGATAAAAAACTTTTTCGGTATGCTTAAATTGGTATGCCCAACTAACAAAATTGCTTCGCATTTCAGACATTAAAGTATTATTTGTTTCTATAGCGCTCCATTTAGCCCTCTGACAGAAAGTAAATACCTTATTGGAGCATTACTGAATCCTTAAATATTTTCTGGTGCAAATTATATCAGCTTGATAGAAGCGCTGTACCAATGTTCCTTTAATCTCTATTTAATGCTCTTATGAAGTAACCAATAAACTTTTACTTCAATAGTCATCCCGTAAAATTATTATACAATCATTATGTTAGTCTTTATTTCTATATTGCTTGTATTAGTGAATATGGAGACGCGAAGCTAAAATCGGCCATTTTATAATTTATATTCAATTTAGCAACTGAGCACATATATTTATTTCTTATTGTTGACAATGTTTAAAGTTGGTGTTAATAAATTAATTAATCTATTATATCTCTATTTATTTAATTAACAATATGTGTTTGTTATAGCCATACTAATCTATTATTTTATATTTTCTTGAAGAAAGTTTTTTCTTATTAATGCTTCCTTTCTCATACGAGGCAACTCTAGATAAAAGTGTTTCCAATTTAATGCATTGAACTGAACTGAGTAAGACAATTGGTTCAGAGGGACACGGGTTCGATTCCTGGTTCTAGCAACAAGTTATTTTTATTTTTTTTAATGTGAACTTCTTTAAAACTGTTATAATTAAATCCACAAAGGTACAATAGTAGTGAAAAAATGTCACCTTTTTTACTCTATGGAGTTGTATGCAATGCTTATATGCATAGGTTGAATGAAAACAAAAAGCATTAATGGAGCAATATAGAAGCGAAATTGTTACGAGTAGTTGGGTGATCTTCCACCGAATATTATAAAAAATTTACGAAATTTATTTAACAACACAATTTAATCCCATAGAATTATTTTTTTTATTTTGAATCTTCTCACTATTGGCTGGATGAATTTAAATTTTTATACTAAATTTTTCGAAAAAATTTAAATAATCATAAGTTCAAAAATTTCCCGAAAATTTTGTTTTGACTTAAAAAAAATTTTAATTGTTTTTAATTGGATATCTCAAAAGTACAGAATTTTTTAGAAATTTTGTTTTTATATATGTATTTACATATTAATAAAATCCTGTTAAAAAAAAAAAAACACAAAAAATTCGAAAAAATGAATGAAATATTTATTTGAATCGATAGCTTGGACCTTGCAATTTAATGTTTAAAGATAATTTCATGCAAATGTTGACCGCGGCTGCGTCTCAGGTAGCCCATCCGCTGAGTCCAATTTTGGCATACTCTTTCACACATATCGGCCGGTATCTCACGAATGAATGCATGGATGTTGGCTTCCAGTGCGTCAATCGAAGCGGGCTTGTCCCTATAGACATTAGCCTTGACATACCCCCACAAAAAATAATCTAATGGTGTCAAATCGCACGATCTAGGCGGCCAATTGACCGGCCCGAAACGTGAAATTAACTGTTCACCAAACTCGCCTCGCAATTGCGCCATTGTTTCGCGTGCTGTGTGGCATGTGGCACCGTCTTGTTGAAACCACATATCATGCAAGTCAAGAACTTCCATTTCGGGCAAAAAAAAGTTTGTTATCATCGCTCGGTAGCGTTCACCATTGAAAGTAACCCTGCGATTCGCATCATCTTTGAAGAAATATGGCCATAAACCGCACCAAACAGTGGCTTTTTCGGGATGCATTGGTAGCTGTTGCAATGCTTCTCGCTGATCTTCACTCCAAATGCGGCAATTATGCTTATTTACGTACCCATTCAACCAAAAATGAGCCTCATCGCTGAACACAATTTTTCGATAAAAAAGCGGATCCTCGGCCAGCTTTCCAAGAGCCCATTCACCAAAAATTCGGCGTTGTGGTAGGTCGGCTGGCCTTAGTTCTTGCACCAGCTGTATCTTAAAAGGCTTTACGCCCAAATCCTTCCTCAAAATTTTCCACGTAGTGCTGTAACAAAGGCCTAACTGCTGGGAACGGCGCCGAATCGACATTTCGATGTCTTCTGTCACACTAGCTGATACGGCCGCAATATTTTCTTCACTACGCACAGTACGTAAACGTGTTGGTGGTTTAATGTCCAACAAAGTAAATTTGGTGCGAAATTTGGTCACAATCTTCCGAATAGACTGCTCAGAAGGTCGAGAATGCCGACCATAAAATGGAAGCAGCGCGCGATGAACATTTTTAACCGAGCACGAATTTTGATAGTAAAATTCAATAATTTGCAAGCGCTTTTCATTTGTAAGACGATCCATGGTTAAATTGCAAACCAAACTGAAGCTGTTTGACAGTGACACAAGGTACTAAACACACGTCAGCTGTCAAAACCAGTGTTGCCAAAACCAAACCAGCTAAAAAATCACCCTTTATATTAAACTCGCTAAATATTTAATATTTATAACGCAGCTAATCCAAAATGTTTAACAATATCTATTGCAAACAACCGCGAAAGCCTTAAAAGTTATATTCTTACATATAAATCATTATATTTTTTAAGACCACTTCACTTCGACAATTTTTAATTTTTTTTTCTTAAATATTTTTAATAGAAGAAATTGGATGACGTTTCTTTTTTCACTTCAAACTATATACCTAGGGTTTGTTTGGTAAAAACAATGATACACAGAAATTTTGAATTTCATGTTTTTAAACATTTGTCACTTATAATTTTTATGCCTTTATAAGTACTACAGTTTTATAAATTAATATAATGTACGTAATATATAATAGGGTGAGTCACTCATGTAAGGCACTTTTTTTCAATTATAGTTTTCACGAGCTGTTTCCCCACCAAATTAATTTATTTAATTTTATTTGTTCGTTTCGTAGGTAATTTTTCTAGTTTCAAGAACGATGTAGTGTTTATAAAATAAAATAATATTTTTAATTATTAACTTTAAAGACATGTTTTTTTATAAAATAATTTATTTAAAGCTAACATTAAAATCACGTTTGTCTTTAAATTTTGGCATCTATGCTTATTTAGCTTGAATTGAAACTTGTCTAGACTTTTTGCCATCATGTTTGGACATGACAGTGAGGCCCCCAAAATATAAAATTTTCTTCACCTTCTGAATGTATGATCTTTGAAACTAAGAATGAAATTGAACTGGATTTTTCGAATAACGTATAGCTTAACGAAGACCAACGATTCCTCGAAGGTGAATGGTGGTATTTAAAAAATTCAAAAAGAATTATGAAGAAAAATGTTCAAACTTTAGAATGACCAAAAACATTTTTATTCGAAAAAAAGATACCTCGACAAAAAATATACTTAACCCCGAATTTGCATAAAAAAGTGCATGTTTTGTATATCTTTAGATACGAATATCTATAAAACGTGACATGCTAGACCAGATTCAAACTAAGCGCATCAAAGACCATCCGAAAAGTATATCTTTGTTCATGTCAAGGACAGAAATTAAAAATTTTCACATAAAGTATTTGCTTAGTGCTTTGGAGTGGATTTTCGAAAACAGTGAAAATACGTCAATTTTCAACTAGCGCTTGAGTCCAAATGGATTGTCGCAGGAAAAAACCTTAAACAAAGATTTATTGGAAATTGTATACACTTTGAATGGTACTTTGATGTAATTTTCGAATTACTGGTAGCTTTCGAGCCATTAGTAAAAATCTACCAGAAAATGCATTTTTGCATCATTTCTTGCACTATTTTCCATGATGCATCACGAAATTTTAGTTGCAAATCTCAAATTCTGATGCCTCACCCCCGAAAACATAAAAGAGGGACAAAATAAAAACTACCCCACAATTTGCATAGTAAAAATACAATATGACTAGACTAATCGTCGAAATATTATGTTTGATTGTTTTAATTTTGTTTGCATGAATCCAAAACTTGCCTTACAGTACCTAACCTATGTATACCTCTTGTAAAAAAAGAGGCTCCTCAATAAGCTTCTAAAAACGTTTTTGCTCAAATTTCGTAGAACCATCACAATAGACCCATCTTTTCATCCAGGGCAAGGATATTTGCATACATGGTTTTGAATATTAATTCATATCATATTCCTTTCTTAACATATTTTGGATTTGTCAATGACTCTTATTTTATATTAGGCCGGATGCCATTAAATGTGGTTTAAATGTTGGGGGCAGTAGCCGTATCCGAAAATCCTTTACTTTCACATGTCTTGATTAAGGATATATTTTCGCCTAGCCCTTTTTTCAATTTACACCTTTCAAACGATCTTTCTTTATATAAAAAGTGACACATGGCTATAAAATGTTGCCCGTAATACTGCATACTGTTCATATCTTTCTTGCATATCACAAATAAATTATTAAAGCAAAAAAATATTGTTCGCAATATTCAAATTATTTATTTAAGATTTAAACTTAACCGCCATTTCTTTTTAATTTTCTGCGCGCCACCTTCTTACGAGATTGAGCAAGAGAATTAAAGTTCACACAAGACAAAACTGTACATACTCACACATAGATGTCACTGAGAGCTCAAAAAATAGTGCGCAGTTCAAAATCTGTCATCAACAACTGTCATCCATGGCATCAACAAACGTCATGCTCAAAGCAAACAGTTCCAAAATATTCCACTAAATTGAGATTTGCTCTCGCATTTGAATTTCAGTCCGCTGTCAAATTTTATCCGAGAAAGTACCTCGACGTCCATCGGTATTCGGTAGACAAGTTTAGTTTTTTGTGCAAGCTTCACTTTCAAGTCAATATTTGATTCTTTCCCGGTCGCGTATATTTCAAAGATAAATACAAATATTTAGTAAATAATATGCATAGTTTAAACATACAGTAAATGATCGAATTCGTTTAATATTTAAGTGTTTATTTTCTGATTTAGAAATTGTTTTAGTGTTGTCCATGTGTCAAACGCTGCATTGGTGATATAGGTGGTCCTCCCTTTTTGTCTGCTTCGTTCCTCCATGAATGTGTGTTTGTTATCGTTGCATATTAAAATTTATATGTTTGTTTTGTTGTGAAAAGTGAAAATTCCTAATTGGAAATTTGTGTTTTTCTAAAAGATAGTGAAAAAAAGAAAATACCTTCATATTTGAAAGCCAAGTGAAAAGTGCAATTTTGGATTATCGATAAACTACTCTTTGCAGAAATAGCTATACTCGTGGAATTTGTTTTTGTTAAGCGGTAAGTTCAGTTTGTTTATATCGGGGTGGATATACTCGTAATGTTGAAAAATATTCTTTGGGGTTCTTACACTATGAGTGAGTGAGTAAGTGAGTGGTTTGAGTGACAGATTTTCACCAAGTTTGAGAGGAAGAGATAGATAGATACATTTTCATTTGATAATATGGAAATTAAGAGGAGCAAATGAATAAGATAGTGTCTTGCAGTGGCACTCAAACTCAACATAATCCAGTTTGACAACCAGAATTTTGTTTGTAATCATTTTCATTTGATTTATGTCATCTTTGCTTATTGAATGAGTGGAATGAAAAGTGAGTGATTTGATTGGAATTTGGAAATGGAACATCACAAAACAAGTACACCAATAAGATTTGGAATGCACATTGGACAGGTGCATTGAAGTGTTGCCAATGTTTCTTCTATTTTGATTTGCAAGTGGATTTTTTAAAGTGGATGAAAGTTGGAATTTAATTAATTAGACTAGGCACTCAGTTGTTGTCAAAAGAATAAATAGGAATAATAATGTGATCTATTCTATCAAAATAAGTATGTAGGTATATCTGATGTTGAATTGATAAATTGGCTTTAATTTAAATTTTAAAATGTCTGATATTTAAATGATTTTGATTAGTTAGTGCTTCATCTCACATCAAACAATTTCATTAAAAAACTTCTCCGGAACTATACTTATGAGATTTTGATAAAATGTTCAATTTTATTTATTATTCTTAAAATTATTTATCCAGTAAAATCCAGTAAATGTTTCCTGCTTTTTGGCAGTAGTATTCTAACCTGTTACACTGAAGAAGTTTTTTAATTTTCGTATAGGAAAACTTGTCAACCATACTTGTTGGCTAACAATAACCTTACACGTACAACGTACACAGAGCCTAAGTTCTCCATGAGCTGTTGCTTAATCAAATTAATATAATTAATATTCTGGACAATGTCCTGTGTAAAATTAACCTGGGAGTCTCACATATTTTGTATTTGATTTTATTTAGCTGGTTATATTTCATTAGCTATCTGAGAGTAATTGACTTGAAAGGTTATCAACTATCATCACATTCGGACCATCAAACTTTGAATGGTGTGTTTGATATACAGCTTTAGATAGAGCAATAGCAAAATAATAAAATGTTCTATGAGAAAGAATATTGAACTTAAAAAGGAATTATTTGTGATGACATAATTTTCGGTGGCAAAAAAACTATGCACGTTCGAAAAATCGTACCTATTTGGCGAAATTTGTATAAGAAAAAAAAAATACAATATAACATTATTTCTGTATTGACAAAGCTAATGGCTTGTTAGTTAACAAACATTTTTCAGAATGGCTTGGCATTTTTAAAGTGATCTCGAATTTTCTGTTTAATTCTAGCACAACGTGACATAAAGACCAACAAAATAAAGCCACAAATACAAAATTTGATCTTATTTCGTGTTTTATTTGGTAATAACGCAGATTTTTAGATTTGGCTTTGTTTCACTTAAGAAAAAGAAATAAAACCAATTTAGCTTTATTTCGTTTGTATGTTTTATTTGCAGGCTAGTCTGTTGACTAAAAAGAATGTCACCATTGCCTCAAAAGAAAGAAACTGGTTTTTCGAAATCTTATTTAAACTTTTCTTGCCTTAAATAATTGGTCAGGAAAAATACTAAGCGCTCAAGAAATATAAACTGGCTAAATGATTATATTGTGCTAGTATCAAGCTTGGGCTTACTACATGTACCTATGTAGGATTTGGGGTAGGTGCGAGGTTGGGTGTATGTAAGTCTTGAAAATAATGATAGGAAACCATTTGGCTTTATTTCCAAACAAAAATTGGCCTTATTTTGGTTTTGAAATGGAAATAAAGCCAATTTTACCATATTCCCATCTATACAAAGTGAAACTACACCCAATTAGAAATTTGGTGTTATTACGTTGGGCCTTATTTCGATTCACTAATCTCGTTTTTCAAAGCTTAATTCACAAGTGCCGTTTAAAGCTGATTTCACAGTTTTTAGTTGCCTTATATTCTTTACGATCGGAAAATCGAATCTGTTATGAAAAAAATCGATTTGTGTAGAAGAAAAAATCAATTTTTCTGGACAAACGAAATCTTTCGTTTTAGCCATATTTACACTGACTTGCACACACACTAAAAGTGCCGTCACACCGTGCAAGTAAAGTACTTGCAGCAATTGTTTTAAAAACTTCGATTTTGAAATATTCGTGCAAGTACTTGCAGAGAGCAGTCACACCTGGCAAGTAAATTGCTTAGCTGAAATTATTTGCTGAAATTAATTGCTGAAAGTAATTTTTGCAAGTAATGTTTTAGTTCTTGTGTGGACAGGTGATGTTTTGCCATTTTCAGCTCCAGTTTGGTTTATTGTTTCATAAGCGACAGATCTTAAATGAAGAATCAAGATTTAAAAAAAGAAGTTATTTACGAAGAAATGGTTTTTGAACAGGAAAAAGATTTGTTTAACTTTCTGATAAGAAAATTATTAACAACTGTTTTCGACGTAACCTTCAATATAACTTTTAATTTCAATTTCTCATTAAATGCTCTACTGTATCCAATCAAAATCTTGAGAGTTGCTTTAACAACTAAAATATTTCCTTACATTTTTCTTTTATATTACTTTTATACATTTAAAAGATCTGAAGTTCCAAGCAAGTTGAACTACTAACTATTATGTGCGGTCCAGTCGTTTGTATTATTATTATCATATAGCTACCATCATTCATTAAAACGTAGCATAAGATTTTGTTCTATATTGCAACATTTGAAACAATAAAATGCGGCTGATTAAAGATAAATTATTTGGGTATGACCGGAGCATTTTGGTGCTGAAAATCTGATCTTGTACTAGCTATACAACACTGATGAGAACCTTGCAAGCGGATGGAGACGATTTGTTCGGTTATTTTGATCGAAAAACATACGTTCGCTTGCAAGCAAGTAAAAATTTGTTTGCGCAAATCCTGCAAGTGGCAAGTACTTGCGGCAAGTGATATCAAGTGATTTGCTTGAGTGCAAGTACTTGCAGCTAGGTACTAGTCACACAAAGCAAGTGTTTCTTGCGCAAGTACTTAAAAGTATGTATATATATCACTTGCAGCAATTATTTGCTTGCAAGTACTTTTTTGGTTCGTCACACCAGACAAGTCTTACTTGCCGCAAGTACTTGCTCGCAAGGAAATAACTTGCAGCAATTACTTGCCTGCAAGTACTTTTCAGGAAAGTTTTATTTGCAGCAATCATTTTACCTGCTGCAAGTACTTAACTTGTACGGTGTAAGAAGATTTTACATTCTTAAGCAATATTGAAAATCTCAACAAAATATTGAAGTGTTTTTCATTTGTTTAAACAGATGTAAAACGAATTAAAAGTGATAAGAATATTAATGAACGAGAAATTAAATGTACTTATCAATATTTATTATGAATTTGTGAGCGGAACAATTTGTTTACTTTGAGCGAAGAGATTGCGATCAATATTTTGCAAAAAAAAAAATAGGCATATTTACAAAAAAGACTACAAAAAGTAGTTTTTAGTATTTTATTATAGACTAAAGGTGAAAGGTTAAAAGTTATCTTGAAGAAAACTTATTCAAACTTCCAAGACTATCTTTGAAGTTTTTAACTATTAAATTTGCAGCGCCAAAGCACTGTAAATTATATTTCTCTATAGGAGAATTTGTTTAAATTCAGACACTTGTTATTTTGCAAACAAATCTTAAAACAAGAAACATGGAGCTGTAGAATGCTTTTTGTTTCAACTCAATACAGCCACTCATCAACACTTAAAATATTGAAAAAAAAAACTTGTTCCATTTTTTTTTACTATGTGTAACCAACATAGCTATAGCCAATGCATTTTCCCAATTGTGTTAATCCGTCAGCATAAGTATTACTCAAAAATGCATTTAAACTTAAATCTTGATCTCATAGTTGAAATTATTACCTTTATCACTTAATCGAATCGGCAACACTGAAATGCAAAATAAAATGCAACAAATGGAATTCCAACGAAATATTGAATGCATTGAAATCTGCATGTATGGAACACCAAGCTGAGTGGTTTTTACCTTTTTTTTTTTTATTTGAGTGAAATATTATTTGCATTTCATTCGATAGTTGCGAAATACTTTTAAACACATATATAAGAGCGAGTAATAATAGAGACTGCTTGAATTTTTGTGTTTTTTATTTATTTATGTAAATAGGCCTTGAAACAGTCATACAAAAAACCGGTGTCAAAGAATTGTAGAAAAAATGAAAACAAATAGGCTCGTAAATTGTAATCAGAGTTTTCTTTTGAAAGAAAAAAAGAAAACTTATTTCTTTGGGATTAAACTACATTTCCGTTTGAGATAATCCTTTAAGCCTGACAAATTGGCCATTAAATTATTTACATATATCTGGGAAGCTTGAATAAGGCTTATTCAAATCGACAAGACAGACTGACTTTGGTGTATTCTGAAGATGCTTTGAGTTTTGTTTTTGAATAATACGACTTTAAATAATGTTCTACATGATAGGAATAAGATTTAATTACTTTGCAGAAAGATTTAAATATTTTAATACGTACGTTAAATATGTACGTACACATTATGCATAAATATACAAACCATGTAGGTATCTTTATTATTTGGTACGATATATCGATGATTCTCAGGAAACTGATACTTTTATGTCCCTCGGCGATTTATATTCTTACTTAGCATTTTCTCCACTTTTAACAACTGTGCTAGCTAGTAAATAATTTTGTTCGATATATGGGGCATAAATTCAATTCCAAAAAAATCAAAACAAACATTTATTTGAGTTATATTTACGTTTGTCAAATATTTATAACTGCAGTGGTCCTTTTCTTTTCTCAACAATGTTAACAATTGTTTATGTGTCAAGAAAAAAATTTTGAAATGTCATTGTTAAGATTGTTACACTTTGAGCTTGATTTCGTTCGTTTCGTTTTTCATCTTTTTCACAGGTATCTACGTACCTTCGTGATTACACACAACCAAAAAAGTCCATTCGTTTTTCTGACGTCTAAAAAATTGTAGGTTTATTTATTGGAAAATGGACAGTAATAATAATTAAAAATATTTTTTTTCAATCGTATATCTATTTAATCATAAACAAATATTTTAAAGCTCATTATGCCTGTTTGTTAACGTGAAATTTTCATCAAGTTTCCAAAGTTTTTTTCTATGGTTTCTGACAGAAAGTTGTGAAAATTTGCAAGAAATTTCACTTTTACAAACACACCTATTATTAAGAGTTTATAAACATCGCCCGCCTCCACTCGTTTGTCAAATTATAGACGTCAAAGTTCAACTAGAATTTCATACGTGCTTTGGTTTTTTCATTCCTCCTACATTTCTGCACCCCTCACCCAATGTATCAAAAAGGCGCGAAACACGTAACGTCCGAAAAAACGCATCGCGTAATCAGGCTCTTTGTAACATTTCATTTATGAACGATAAATGTTAAAAATATTGTTGATGTGTCCAACGGCAAGGTGGAAAAAAGAAATCGAAATGCATTGGGGATGAATAATCAAGAAATCATAGAAATTGCATTGAATTAATTGAAAAAAAATATATGTATTCAATTTGAAAATTAAATTTTTATTAACTTTAACTAACTATGCGCACACATTTATTTTACAAAAATCACCAAATTGAAGGAATATAATGCTGCAGTCCTGGAAGATCCGCGGCAATAAAACCCGTGGGCATTAATTCCCAAAATAAAAGGACGAAATACCCACGGGTTAATTTTCTATTCTGAAGAGAAAACAAAAGTTATGGGTCTTGTAGCAAATCTAACATTTTAAATTTAAAGTTTCTCTAAATCAATTCTTTAAGCGTAAAAGAAATATTAATATATATCATACATGTCAACTTAAAATTAAGAGAGTCGGTTGACTTTGATGTTCTCGGAGTGTTCCGTCCCGGTTGTCCATTGGTGGTTTGGGTATGGATTGGTGAAAAGGCTTGGATTTTAGCCTCGGTAGAGTGCTGACCCTGTGTCAGCGTAGAAAGAAACGGCTTTTTCGTCGTTGTCGGTGAAAATATTGGCGTCCAGGGTATCCATCACACTGAGGTACCTCGGCTCGGGATGTCGTTGCTCGGTGGCCGTTCTTCTCATTTGCTGATTGGGGTGATTGACGGTGTTCTGCACTAGCTTCTTTGCCGAACTTAGCAGGTATTTGTCCAGCGTAATTATCCTTGCTTTTCTGTACAGATCCTTTCCTTTCCTGTAATGTTTTCTTCGCTGCCGATCGAAGAGGAGTCCGGTGCAGATTCTTAGCATCTTCCTCTCGAAGATTTGGAGTTCCTTAATCGCTGGTTTTGTATCGTGAACCAGACCGGGAAACAGTAGGTGATGAGGTCCAAGAGATGAGTTGGAAATTGTTACAAAGTGTAACATTCTGGCACTCCAACATTGAGTTAAGGAACGGTTTTACGACGTCATAATGTTACACTTTGTTACAATTTAAGAATTTAGGAACGATCAGTGTCAACAATTGTTAACATTGGAGAAATGAACGGACCACAGCTATAATATTTCATATTTACGAGTATACAAGCCATAACTCATTTACAGAATTCGCAGTTTGAATTCAAAATCCATCCCCGAGTGTTGAAACAAATAAAATCGAACAAACGATTCTCTACAAATTAGTGTGTATAATAAATCGAGCAGCATAGAAATTTGACATCAGTTTGGAGCGGAAAAATTATCACTACCGTGGTTTTCATTGTTTTGAGCACTAAATATGTTTTTTTATTCATGGATCCAACAATGTTTACTTGCAATTAGGAAGATACTATAAGACAAGTTTTGGATTTGTGCAAAAAAAAAACAATTTTGAGATAACAATCAAACATGACATTACGATGATAGAGAACACCAACAAACAGTGTGGCACAATTCAGTCTGTCTGTCTGTTCGTCTACCGCCTAAACGGCCTAAATGATTTTCTTTAAACTTGGTACATAGTGGTTTTTAATGATTATGCCCACACTTTTTTCTTAAATTTTTTCTTAAAAACAAAAATAACGCGTACCAGTCATAATTTTTTAAAATTATTTTTCTCAAAAACGGTTTGACAGCTTTTCTTAAAAAAAAAATTCAATAAATTATTTTTAGTAAAGGTTTCCTTTTAATGGCAATTCATTAAACAAAAATTGTTATTAATGGTAACCCCAAAGAACATTTTTTTAAATTTTCGATTCTCTTTAAGACGGTTTGACTGATTTCAATAATTTTTTTTTATACCAAGGCTTCCAAAATCTATAAATTTTTGTTTGTATTTAAATAAAAAAATATTTTTTGGATTTTTAAAAAAATGTTTCAAATTTGAAAACGATACAATCGATTTTTTGTAACTTGATACTTAAGAGTTTTCTAGTACTCTGTAAAATATTTTTAGAATTTTTTTTACATATATGTATGAAAAATAACGGTACCTTCGATAAGAAAGTTAAAAAACCGGATGTAAATAATTTTTTTCTCAAAAACAACTCCTACGATTTTGATTAAACTTTTTCCATATACTAAAATTAATACGATCTACTACATCTGGTACTACTACAAATATAGTACCTGTCGTAGAACGTGTCTTTTTATTTTGGATTTTCCTATTATCGGCTGAACGGATTTTGATAATTTTCTTATATACAAATTTCAGATAAATTATATAATATTGCATATCAAAATCTTCAAAAAAAGCTTCAATTTCTTTTTTTGAAAATTCGATATTTCAAAAAAAGTTTCAATTTTTTTTTTTTTGAAAATCCGATATTTCAAAAACAAGTTGACAATTTTTTTTCAAATTTTATATTTATATGCACAGTTTCCCTTAAGAATGTTTTAAGAATTTTCTATATAAGAAATTATTGTTTAAGAAAACTGCTCCAAAGCTTTAAAATTTTGTTTGTCCATACAATCATATTCAATAAAGAATTAAGATGGCGTTCTTTTTTTCATCTCAAACTCTTAACGAAGTCTTTTCTAGCTTATTTCAATATGTCGTATTTCATGCCTTTAAACATTTTTCTCTCATAATTTCCATGTCCTTACATATTATTTTCTTAAACCCTCAGCGCCTGGAACATAAGAGCCAGGACGTGCGACCCAGTCGTGCATTTTATTTTTAGAGCAAAGGCAAGGATCAAGACGTGAATAGACATAATAAAGTAAAGGCTTAAATATGATATGTCCAAAAAGTCATTTTTTTTTCTAAATTTTGAGAGATATAACCTTTCAAACTGAACCACTTTTTATAATTTTTCGCAGTTTTGTCCCGAAAGCCCCTTTTTCAGTACAATATGGCAAAATTCACATTCGTAAAAAATTTTTTGATCAAATATGGCATTATACAAAATTATTTCGCAAGGCGCAAGGAATGTTAAATTACCCAAAAATAGGCTTTTAGGCAAGAACTTCGAAAAATGATAAAAAATTATGCCTAATAAAGTTTGTATGGCTATCTGACAGTTTTTAAATATTATAGTTTTTCTAAACAAATCATATTAAGAACTTAAGACCTTACTTTATATTGTTTAAGTTTGTCTTGAATGTTATGTATCTTTGCTAGGAAAAAAGTTATGCGCTATCTTTGATTTATCGATTTTTTTTCATATTGGTTTTTGTAAGCTTTTCCTGCTTAATTTTTATCAATAAATTTTTGAATCATCCATTTCGATAGAAATTTAATTTTATACAAAAACGTTTAAGTATGAAATTGTAAGATTTGGCTTAGATATGAAAAAGTGGCTATTATGACCATTAGGTATCATGGAATGAATAGCATAGAATTTAGTAGCATTTTCGGTTTTAAGCATGTTTATGGGGCAAACAAACAAGTTCAATAATAAAAACCATTGCAGTTAATCTTACCTTTTTAAGATATATTCAATAGCCTACATGATTAGTTCACCAAATGTTCACCTATTGGTATTAATAAATATTTTCTAAAATAATATTGATGAAGAACCACTAACAAAGATGAGCTTTACCGTGAATGAATAGTTCGTAATGGGGAATACCAAACAAGCGAGTAGGTAGATTGTACTTTCCTTAAAATCAAGTCAACAAATGAAAAGGGAACTCCCCCACCGCAGTGTTTGGATATGCTTGGTAAAAACGTGATTGACCATAACTTGAAACTGGTCAGTGAATTTATCTTTTTTAAGAAATCACGTGCATATTGGTTATGATGACTAAAGTATGCAGAACAAATCGTAAACATTGACGTTCCAGCTCATAAACTATTCAATATTAAGTCAGAAGGAACGGAGCACAGAGGTAGACTTCGTATCCGCCGCCGGTGGGGTCTGATCAGGTAAACGAAAATCGTCGTATTGACTTGCGATTACAAATTGTGGATATTCAGAGATCGAGCTGACTGGTTTATTAGTCGAGAACCAAAATATATGCTAGGTATAGGGTGTTTCTTTTTAGACGTGTGGTTTTCAATCTGGAAATACTTTTTTCGAAGTTGGTCTTTTTGACAGCTGTCACTTGATTTATGCTCCAGTTTGGTTTGCCATTTCAAAATGAATAAACAATGTTTGCAAATCATGCAAATTTATTATTATCAAAATAATGGTTTGGTTCACGTGACACATCGCGAAACAATCAATTTACTGAAGGAAACTTTTGATGAGCGCATTATCTAGCGTCGTGGGCCTGTGGCGTAACCTCCAAGATCGTGCGATTTATCACCGCTGGACTATTTTTTTGTGGGGTTATGTGAAGTCGCTTGTCTACGCAGAATAGCCCGAGACGATTGACGCCTTGGAAGAGAATATTCGGCGCGTTATTGCTGTCAATCTGACATATAGCCTCAATTGCTGCAAAAAATGGTCGAAAATTGGGCCTCTCGGCTGGAATTTATTTGAAAATCATTTTTCAAACATAATGGCAAACGCTTATCTTTATAATAAAGCTTAATTCTTGGCCAAAGCATTAAATTCTATGTGCGTTTTATTTCTTCTTCGAAACCAAAAGTCTAAAAAAAAACACCCGTTATAAGATCTATGCTTGCAAGCCCAAAAGTGTTATTTTTTTAATTCGAAATTATCCATTTTAACATTTATCTAAATTTATGTAGACAATTTTATGTAAGTAAATTTAATAAATTCTAATGAAGTTAAGCTTTAAGATTCAGTATCTTTTTTATAATAGCGACCCAGTAGTGCTTAAATATCAATTTTGTTGATCCAAAAGTTGATTAAGTATGCATCATATGCATTGTATGTTGATTTTTCATTCCCTGCATTCTGCAGCTATATGGTGTTTGTGTTTGTATATGTGATGTGATTTCCGCTCTTTACTGCACACTATCTGCTACTGTTAAATGCAAATATTATCCTCTTGTGCTTGGCACTCCATCTCTATAGAATGAAGCATGTGAATTGTTCCTCCATCTCTGAAATGCATCTGATTTTTGAGTGTTTGCAATTAAACCATCAAATGCAAGGCATATTATCTCTGCAATTCTCTCGTTGAACTCGTACACATTTGTATAGAGTTGGAACTTTTTGCACCCCCAAGCACTGAATTCTCCGGACCAACAAAAAAAAAAAAACGACAATCTCGAATGAAGAATGATGGAACGATAATTATTATTCTAACGATAATCATCGTGATATAGTCATTATGATGAATCTGATGACGATGATGATGATAATGATGATGATTATTCAGATGTTGTATGTTGAATTCTACTCGGCGAGATATCTTCGTTGACATCGACAACGTTGGTCGTCCGTCCACTTCAGGGCATTTGGGTTTTTTTTAGTAGTTCTGTCCTTGTGTTTTTTTTCTGTTCGTGGTTTTCTCGTTGTGTCATTCGAATTCAGAAATATAAATTGAAAAGTGTACAACAAGCAATAAAACTACAAGTATTTTCCAACTGCAACTACTTCTGCCTCCCCGATGGTATTATGCTTATTTTTTGCATTTATTGCTGGAAACACAGTCTGGTTCATTCTCAAAGGTTCACATTTTTTTCTTTAAGGGAAACTTCTTGAGATAGCAGTTGCCAGTATAAAATGTTGCAAGTGTTGAGAAATCGTAACGAAATTTGAAATGCAGTTGGAGATTCTTGAATTTGTGATAAGGCTGATGTTTGGTGTGCAGGGCCTTCTAAGAACAAGTGTCAGCATTTTTAATACTTGATCAACTTGTTAGGACATAACTTCCTTGTTGGGGATCTAGGCTCATAACACGAAAGGTAAACGGCTGTATCAAGCAGGCTGCAAATACAACTGCTAATTTCATTCTTCTGGCTCGCCAACATTTTGGCCATTTGATACTAACAAAATACCAGAACTTATAGACTTTTTCGTAGTTAAAGGTATTAGACGAAATCATATTAGTGTCGAAAGTAATTACGATTTATCATCAGATTATACTCCAGTAATATTATCATTAAGCGAAGCAGACAAAATGAAAACAAGTAATCCTAAGTTCGTGAATAAAGAAAGAAACTGGAACAAATTCAGAGATAAACTTGAAAGTTTTATAAACCAAAGATCCCCTATGCAAACAATTAAACAGATTGATAATGAAGTAGAACAATTTATTGCTGATGTGCAACAGGCTGCAGAAGAAAGTACTCCAACAATTTCGAACTCAAGAGAAAAAGAAATAAAATATCCTGTCGAAATAAAGGAGCTCATCTTGGAGAAAAGAAGAGCTCGAAGAAAATGGCAAGCTACGAGATTTCCAGGTGATAAGGCAGTTTTTAACTGTCTTAACAATGAACTAAAGAAAAGAATCTGTGAGTTAAAAAGTGATTCACTTAGTAGATTCGTGAATAGTCTGACGGTGGATGCTTCTACTTCTTATACTTCTTATGAAAAGCAGCTGAGCTCCTTAAAAGACCACAGACACAAAACCCGCCAATAAATTCTCAAGATAGCAAATGGATCGGAAACCCGAAACAAAAAAGGCTGATCTCTTCGCTGAACATCTCGAGGACGTTCTTAAGCTATTCCCAGCAAGAACAGCTACATATCCTTTACAGTTTGTTGATAGAAACGACGAATGTGAAATTCCTTTTGTCACGCTCAAAGAAGTAAGAAGTGTGTGTCAACATAAGTTGTCTAACAAAAAATCACCAGGGTACGATCAGGGTAACTGCTCAGTCAACCTTCAAAAAACTTCAACTTATAATAAATGCATGCCTTAAACTAAGATATGTGCCACATCATTGGAAAATTGCAGAACTCATTGTTATACCTAAACAAGGTAAGCCACCAACGGAAGTAACATCTTACAGGCCTATATCGCTTATACCAATCATGGCAAAAGTTTTCGAAAAACTGCTTCTGAAAAGACGTAGGAAAATAATTTAAGAAAAAACAAGTATGCTCGTCTGTATTTTTAGATGTTGCTCAAGCCTTCGATAAGGTTTGGCACTTGGGACTTGAGTACAAAACTGCATAGGGATCTTCCCAGGCAGTAAACGAAATACTAAAATTCTACGCTACGAGCTGACTCTTTACAGTACGGTACAACCAAAATTACTCGGAACTAAAGAAAATTGAAGCCGGTGTGCCACAAGGAAGTGTCATAGGACCAACCCTTTGTAAATATTTGTTATATAAAAGGGATATTCCAGTGGACATCAACGCTATCATGGCCACCTTTACTGATGATGCTGCAATATTGGTGCCAGATAAATCCGTTACGAAGGCTACACAAAAACTGCAAAATGCAGTCGATAAAGTTAGTGATTGGACGCAAAAATGGCGAATCAAACTAAATGAAACAAAATCGACGCATATAAACTTTGCAAATAAAAAAATAACCAATGTTCCAATTCTTATAAACAGTACAGCAGTACCTTACTCCAATACTGCCAAATACCTTGGAATAACTTTGGATGCAAAGCTTAAATGGAAAGAGCACATCAAAAAGAAAAGAGACGAACTTAACTTGAAGTACAGAAAAATGTACTGGTTACTAGGAAAGAACTCTGACCTTTCTATCCAGAACAAACTAAATATAAGCAAGTATTGAGACCCGTTTGAGCATATAGAATCCAACTATGAAGCTGTACAAAGAAGACAAATGCTAGACCCATCCAAAAATTCTAAAGCAAGGTCCTTCGTGGAATAATAAATGCCACTTGGTTTCTAAGAAATAGCGATCCACGTCGTGACCTTCAAAATGAAATGAAACACGTTGTACCAAACAATCAGCGACTGCTACCAACTCCGAAATGGAGACCGTCTTTAATGTACGAGAGAATGTTAAGAGATTAAGCAGAACCAAGCCTCATAAGCTGATGGTCTAAAAACTATGGGAAAGTGTTATAACCTTAAACTTCCCACAATGTGATTCATAATTTAAGAAAGAAAAATCATTTGTTGATCTTTCATAGATTGGTCCGGATTCACCGGTGGTTTCAGTGCGGTTAGACTCCCACACTACTCGGTACCGTTTCTTACCGAGTGTCTTTTTGAAGATTTCCATCGGATACAAAAAAATCTTAAAAAAAAAAACAAAATATCTGATATTTTTCGCGCTAATTCTGAATTTTCTTTCAAAGCTGTTGACCATATTCCATTGACTGAGAGTGTTTAACACTCGTTTTTTATTTTAAGTCTTTGGCTATAACCTATCTTTCAACCCAACCCTTTTTAACACCCTTTCACTTACTTAGCTACGAGTATTGTACACCATCGTAAAGTACTCAATGTAAAATTTATTTCCTGGAAAACATAGCTTGGAAACAATTTTTGTTTTTGTTTTTATTATCAAAGAGTGCTTTTGAGTGGCGCCTAATTTGTAGCGACACTAACTTAGGTACATACTAATATAAAGTATATCTAGCAAATACAAATAAAAAGCATTACACGTCGGGATAGAGTTAAAGCACTCGCCAATTGTGATATTTCTTGGTACTTGGGAGATCTATAAGTTTCTTTACATTTTTATTGCTTCTCTCACAGACAATTACTATTGTGTACTGGTGTTGAATTTTAAACATAAAAGTGTATCTCTCTTAGTTGGGTGTTACTTTTGTTTGTATTTTACTTTCATATTTTGTAGATTGTAAAGTTTTAAAGTATAAAGATTACTAAGAAGGGTATAAAATGTTTGATAAAGGTCATTGCAATGCAAAATTTTGCGAATAAAATGTATTATATTGAGTTTAAAAATGGCACATGGATACTGACGTGGGAATTGAATAAAATTGCGTTAAAATCCTGAGATAAGTCCTAATCAATCCCAGGAAAGGAATAATAAAATGAACTCCAATTATATGGAGATTCAGTATTCAACTCAATAATAACTTCTAGCCATCGAGAGCCATTTTATAATATCAAATGTGAAAAAGCATCATAAACCATCATAGTTAATTTAAACCCACTGGTAAATCTTACTTCTAATACAAATTATCGCCAATATTAACACTCAAATCAAAGGAGAATCGACAAACATTATATGAGATCTGGTCAAAAATTCAACACGAATGTGTCAAACATTAGTCAAATAAGTTATTTTGAGTACATTTATACATTGGCCTTCTAAAGTCTAAACAGTGTGTTTCACGAGATATTCGTCTTTAAAATACTAAAAAGATCAATGACGAAATTTCACATTTGCTGCTAGTGTTTCTTCTGTAAATCAGCGTCGTACATCGTTGAAAAGGTTATTGCGTATGTTATTGCGAATGCTTCAAAAATGTTACTATACGTATTTAATTACAGTCGAATATCTCGAACCTCATGTTGTAGAGCTTAGTGGTTATATAATGAATTGAGGTATACACAACGGCGTCTTAAATGACGTAAGACATATTCAAGTTTTTTGTGCTACCATTGCCTCAATATTGCCTTAATCGTAAGGCAAGTTTGTTGTTTACCATCGAGAAAGTTGAAAAGAACGAAAGCAATATATTTAATGATATTTTTGTGGGAGATAAGCCAAACTTCTTTTGAAGTGGGACAAATTCAAAAAAAAAATTTGTGATGGTTTTTGAATCTAAGAAGTGTTGTCTGCATGAGTGAAAGTTAATCAAAATCGGAAATCACTTTTTTTTCAAAATGGCATAACGTTACCTTGAAGATCAGGAAAAAATCTCTAACTTTGCTAATTTTTGTCGTAGAGCAATGATTTTTGTATCTAATCCTGGCCTTAGGTTTTTGTGGTCGAAGAACTCATTTCAAAAACTATAAATTGTAAAAGTGGCATATTTTTGAAAATATCTTTTTTGTATGGTGATTATCTAAAAAAAAAAAATTCAAACCAGTAAAAACTGAAAAAAGGAAACGTTTACAGTAAAACCTGTTTAATTTCACACCACTTCATTGATTTCTTCGTTTGCTTGGCATGATGGAAGAATAGTGTAGGAAGTACTAATGCATTTAATTTTTTACTTGTGATATAGGTACTTACTAAGAATATATGTATGTAAGTAGTTTTGAATTCGTGCAAACGAAAAATTCAAGATAAGAACTAAATATGACATTATGATGATAGAAAACACGAAAAATGTGTGCCAGTCTGTCTGTTTGTATCTGAATCTACAGGCTTAACCGATAATACGATCTTCTTCAAATTTTGAAGTTAAGTCTTTTTGGTGATTTCCCAGAGCGAAAATTGAATTTTGTCATTAAAAACCAAAAATAACGGTACTTGTCATACAACCGTTAAGGAAACACTTTATTTATCTCAATAACGGTTGTAACGTTTTTGATGAAAAAAATAAATGTATTGTTGTAAGCATGGTGAATTTTTTGGTTAAAAATAAAATGCACTGGTCCACGTAATCACTCTTATGTTCAAAACGCAGAGGGTTTAAGAAAATTGTATGGACAGTTTGAGAGAAAAATGTTTAAAAAGCAGCAAATACGATATTTAAACTTGCCAAACAACTCTTTAGTAAGTTTAAGGTGAGAAAAAGAACATAATCTTAATTTTTGATTGAATGTTGTATGGATAGATAAATTAAACCGATAAACATAATTCTTAAATAATTTTGTCACCAACTAAATTCAAATTTTTGTATTAGGAAAGCAAAAATATAAGAAGAGAAAGATCTGTAAGAGCAAACAATTATTTTTTTTAATTTCTAAAACAACCCTTTTAATACTTTGAACTGTGAAAAGGGAATATCATCTTAATTCTAAAACAAATATGAATTAATGCAAAAAAAATTTTGAAAATAGTTGCGGTGATTTTTAAAAAACTAATTTTTATATGAAATTCTTAAAACATTTTTAAGAACAAATTTTAAAAAAATTGTCAAGATATCGAATTTAAAAAATAATTGAAATTTTTTTAAAATATTATTTAATCTCATCTTAAATTTATATAAACAAAAATTTATCTAAATCCGTTCAGCCGATAATGAGAAAATTCAAACTAAGAAACACTTTCTATGACGGCTACTATTAATAGTTGCAAAAATAAGTACAAAATTGTATAATTTTTTTGTAGTAGATTGTATTAATTTTAGCTAGTTACAAAAATTTATTCAAAATCGAAGGAGTCGTTTTTGGGAAAAAAAAAATATTTTTCTTTCCGGTTTTTTTTTTTTAACTTTTGTATGGAAAGTACCGTTATTTTTTCATATAATTAATGTAACTTTTTTTCTAAAAATATTTTAGAAAGTACTAAAAAGCTCTTAAGTATCGAGTTTCAAAAAAATCGATCATATCGTTTTCGATTCCTACATTTTTTTTTTTTTTCGAAAAAAAATTGAAACATTTGTTTAAAAAATCCAAACAAATATTTGTTTTTAAATTAAAGTTCACAAAAGTATTTATAGTTTTTACAAGTCTCTGTATAGAAAATTTTTGAAATCGGTCATACTGTTTTGAAGAAAATCAAAAATTAAAAAAATGGTTGTTTTTGAAAATGGTTTTCCACCCAAATTTATTGAATTTTTTTAAAGAAAAGCTGTCGAGCCGTTTTTGAGAAAAATACGATTGTAAAATTGCTGAAAAAATTTTATGGCAGGTACCGTTATTTTTGGTTCTTAAAAAAATTTAAAGAAATTATGGGCATAATTAAACCCGCTAGGTATGTACCAAGTTTGAGTAAAATTTGAATAAAATCGATCGGGCACTTTAGGCTGTAGACGAACAAAATTTGATAACGGGTTGTTTTTTGTAGAGGGGTCAAAAACAAGAATTTTTACTACGGAGGGGGTCTATTTTTATTTATTATTTTGATACTTTATTTATTTAATTAATTTACAGATGGTTTCTTACGATTTAGTAGATTCAAGCATGGCTTGCCTGTCTGCCGAGAAATGACAACAAATCTAGCAATTAAATTTTCAAAATACAATGCCTACCAAAATTGTACAAAATCATGTAGTTTAGAAGAAAAACCGCTCCTTCTATTTATTTTGTTTTTGTATAATATCGATACCTTCCCGTAAGAATATATTAAGCGACATTTCAAAATCAACAGAGGCATCGAAATAAATCTCTGGATTAGTTTTTTATGTGTGCATCTAAGGAAATAAAAAAAAAATTGTAAATTAATTTTCAACTCAAAATCCCTTTAAAAATATGTTTTTTACTTCAAAATACACAAATAAATAATCAAAAAAGAGGCTTTTAAGATTTTTAATTTAAAATTTTCAAAATATCGCTTAATACATTCTTACGGGAAGGTATCGATATTATACAAAAAAATTAATTAATTGTTTTGCGATGCGTCGTGCGAACCAAACAATTATTTTGGTAGTAAATTTACATGATTTGCAAACTTTGTTCAGGAGTAGGTCTATTCATTATAAAATGGCAAACCAAACTGAGCATAAATCAAGTGACAGCTGTCAAAAAGACCAACTCCGAAAAAAGTATTGCCAGCTTGAAAACCACACGTCTAAAAAAAAAACCTTTTATAATAGAACAGATTTCTACCTTTCAATCGAGTCTTAGTATAGTTTTTTTTGCATTTTAAGTGTTTTTATACAAAACTGCTCCCTCCTTAAACTGTAGAAGAAAGACCCGCTTTTAAGAATAAATTTTCTAGATATTGGCAACAACTCAAAGTGCAATAAGAGCCGAGAAAATAGCATTTAGTTAGAGGGAACTTGAATCTATAGTTGACTTTTTCGACCAGTCTGTCTGTCGAAAGTCTTCATTACCTTAAACCGGATGAGTAGAAATTTTGTTCAAATTAAGTTGATTGTTTCGAAGTTTGTTGACTGTCTTCACCGCCTGACTCTTCACACTATGTAGGAACATATATACGAGTAATATAGATGAATCCTTTCCAGATCATAAACACTAACTCAAAGTCGACTCTTTACTCGTAGTTCCTTACCCCCACAGAAATCTATTCGTGCCTTGTATTATTAGTTACATTTATGTAAGCACTACATCATTAAAACAAAAGTTTTTATGTATTTTTTTATATTTTCTTTCACTTGAAATTACATAACATTTTTTGACTACCAAACGAATCATATAGTATTTATTTTTGCAACCATTAGTGTTTTACTTTTCCCTCAATAATAAAACGTACTTTAAGTGCCCTGAAAATAAAATTCCACCAACTAACTCTTAATACTCTCTCAAACGCCTCACTTAATTTAACGATCTCTTAAAAACTCAAAGCAAACGAAAAAAATAACAGATTTTATGTTTTTTGTTTTCCTACTTAAAATAAACTTTTATTAGCATTCTACGCTTTGTATATTAATGCTGTTCATTTAATTTTACTTCACACATGTGTTTTGCAACATAAAAATGTCAATCGTATAGTCTTTTCCTATGACACTTCTTGCCAGCATGACAACACAACAATGTCTATAAGTAAAAATATTGAAAATGAAAAAAATAATACAAAAAAAAAGAAAAACAGTACAAAAGCGAATAAGATACTTCACCTTCATTCAAAATGGAAGATTTACAAAAAAAAAAAAAAAAAAATAACAACAACAAAACATTTGCTATGCTGTGTATATTCAGCGAACGAGGAACATTTAATCGCTTGCTATCGATTCTCATCGATGCCGATGACACCCAAGTGCCTCATAAACAAGGACTTAAGCTCGAGTGTTCCTATACATGTACTGTTGTTGGGGTTGTGTATTATGGGGTTTGTGCCAACCTGAACTCGATTCAATTATCAACACATACGGCCATCAAGGATAATCCCCTTTAAACTTACGAGACCCAAGCCGTTAGTCTTGTTCTATAATCCTTACAACCTTTGCCACTGTATCTATAGTCGATGATTTTTTTTTTGTTCCTATACACTTCGTCCTTATGGAATCTAAATTCAAATAATACATCGGATTTTGTTTGTTTGTTTTTGGTGAGGATCTCCTTTTTGCAACACCAGCAACAGGAGCTCGGAGAGTTGTAGCCGTTTGCCGATTCATTCTCGCCCCTAGGACTCAAGAGCTACACAAAGGAAAAATGGAAATCTGTGTGCGCTAAAATTTTATGGGTGCGAACGGGGGTAAAATAGAAGTATTGACGACTCTGAAATCGGGTGGGACGAAGATAGCTGCGACAATGGTGTTGGTAGTGGGAGCAGTGGATGGTGGTGGCAGGAGTGGTGACGGGATTTAGAGATGCAAAACGAATAGTAAAGTGATGCAAAATCTTTCCCAAGGGAAGAAACATGTTTTAACAGCGTAAAGTTTCACATCGTCGTGCGGCAGTGGCGGCCGGCGCGCGGCGCGACGGAGGTGGGTAAGATCCTGAAAACAATGAACTGTGTGGTACCCAAATCACTGAAAACATTTTATTGATCTCTAATCTTCAATAAAGGATGTGATATGCAAAGGATATGCGCCAAAGGGTGTCATCATCATTTCCATTGAAGTGCTTTTCCTGTGCATGTGCCATTTGCCATACACCAAAAATAGGTTGAGTATAATGGGTTCTTCACCGATATTATATTCAGATTCACATAGAAAGCCAAACAACCCCTTAGGAGCAAGTTGTATAGTATAAGTTTTGTGTCGAAGTAACTTTATTTCTATGCCATCAGCACGCACACAAACCTTTCCCCAGTTGCCTTCCGATTTGTTAGAGTCTTAGTTTTTTGTGGGTGTTTTTTTTTTTTTATATGAAGTTTATAAAGTTTAAGAATGAATAATTTTTCAATAAAAAAACAAAAACTCAAGAGGGATTTCCTGTGTTCTAAGTCGATATAGTTTTAAATGAATCGTTTTAGGTTACAAATAATGTGAGTTGCAAGAAAGAGGTTCTTATAAAATAAAATATATTTTGAAAAAATTTATTTTTATAAAAAAAAACTTTTATTGGTTTATTTTTAATGTGAACCCGATAGTGAGAAATTTCAAAATAAAAAAAAACATTCCATGAGAGTTAGTGTTAAAAGTTGATAAGTGTAAATGCTTATAATTTTTTGTAGTAGATCGCTATAATTTTAGCATACCTACAAAATTTTTTTTATCAAAATCTTATAGGTATTATTTTTTCACAAACGTAAATTCTGTTCTAAAAATATTGTAGACAGTGTTAAAAATCATATTAATTACAAATTAAAAAAAAATTGACAGTTTAGTTTGGAAAATATTTAATTTTCAAGAAAAAAAAATTAACATTTTTTAAAAATCCATAAAAATTAAAAATTTGGTAAAAAAGTAATATATATCTTTCAGAAGCTATAAAAAAAATTATTTAAATTCAGAAACGCATTTTTAAAAAGAACGAATTAAAAAAAAAATTCTCTGGAATGTACCATCATTAACAATTTTTTAAAAAATGGTTTCCTAAAGAAACGATAAATTAAATTAACTTAAAACTTTTTAAAAGAAAAATGTGGAGCTGTTTCTGATAACCGTTATTTTTAGTTCTATAAGAAATTAAATACGTGTGGGCAGGATCCCCTGAAACCTCGATTCCCAAACTATATTCCACGGAACCCCAGAGTTCCATAAAACAATCTTCAGGGTTCCACGAACTTCTTGAAGTAAAACCAACAAATTTATTTTTTAAGTAGATATCGTCGTCGTTCAGTGAAAACTCCCTAACTCCACTTTTTAGAAACCGAAAAACTTCTCGTGAAAACAAAATTTTTTTAAAATATAAACATTTTAGTTCTGTCAAAGGTCTTTAAATTTATTTATTTATAAGAAAAAAATTTCTTAAAATCAAATATTTTCAAATTCTGGCCAGTTAAAATCCTTTAAAAGTACAGAAGTCTCTAAATGAAATAAAACTAAAATAAAATGGAGCTGAATAATTTTCATTGAATGACGACGATATACAGTTCCGACAAAAGCTTTCAAGTGACTTTTGGTGAAAATTCCTAGTTTCTTTTTTGTATTATTGAAAAACATTACAAAAGTTACAAGAACCATTGGATTTTGCATTCATTATGCACTTGTTCTTGATGTTCAATTTTTTCCAGTTATAAATTTTTACAAGGACAAAATCATGGCAATATTTCTTTACAGTTACTTATTTTTAAAAAATTGAATGGGTAAAAAATCCATTTAAAATAAAAACTCAGTCTTGATTTTAAAATATTTTCTCTTTCATTTTTGGTTATCGTTAAAGTGCCTTGCATATGAGCTTTGAATTGTGAATGGTCGCGAATTTTAACATTTCTTTTACATGAGTGGTCGTCAATAGGCGCCAACTGTCATAAAAAAGAAACCAGTAAAATGGGTGGAGAAAAATTTGAGGACATACTCGAGCAAATTTTTCACTTGGAGATTCGTAGAATGCGTCCTGATGTTGTGGATTCATAGGTACATGTTTGACAGTTCGCAGAAAATTGGTCGGGTAGAAAAGAAAATATAAATATGCTAAATTTATTTATTTTTAGATAGGACAAGAATTTGTTGATATTTAGACTTGGAAATGCCTAAGCAAATTTATTCGCATTTCCAGTACTTATGTGTTGGGGTTCCAAAATATATTTTGACTTTGTGTGGGGTTCCACAGCTCAAATAGTTTGGGAACCGCTGCCCTAAAACAACATCATAATATAGACGGTGTTTTTAACTTAGTGGCATAATTGTTAGTGCGTTGGACTGTCATGCCGAAGGCCTGGGTTGGATCTCCAGTCACTGCCACCTTTATGAAGAAATGTTTTTTTCGAGGTACTGTCTCTTGTGAAGAACTGACAACTCATCCAAGATCATCTTGGCATGAAAAAGTGCTTCTCATTTAGCTGTTCTGTAGGTTCCTCCGTTTCTGCCAACAACACGCACACAGGAATTCTTGAGAGCATTGTAAGTCACTAGGCCCTGGTTCTCCACGAACTGTTGTACCGGTGCCACCAAATGTACCTATTTATTTATTTGTTAATTTTAAAGACTTGTGTCAATCTTTTAGACAACTTTGATCAAGTGTTTGAGCAAGGGTCTAATAAAACTACATGATGCCACTATCAATTTAATAAATTTAATAAATTTAACTCTTGCCAGTTTGCCATCAGGATTTTTGAGTTATTTTTAAAAAATTAATCATACTAAATTTACATGATTCTTCCATCAGAACACTCAACACAGGCTATTTTTGGCCAATCGGGATTTTCCCGAACTAAAAATATAAAAAATAATAATATTTTGCGTAGGTATAGTTTATGCTTGTACTACGTCACGTACTGTTTTTAGATTCTGAATGAAAACATATACCTATACCTGTACCTATCCAAATCTAAAGCCCGTGCTTCCACCACTGTAATCTTTATTCCTAAAATTTAACAAAAAATATATAACTTTGTAGGTTCTCTTTAATAAAAGAAATCATTGTGAAATTCATTGACAAAAATATGTGGATATATGAAATGTAATTTCAATTTATTTTGTTCATTTTCTATTGAAATGACTGTTTGTTATAGTAAAGCATTTTATTTTATGATTTCACGTGAAAAATAAATGATTCATATTATTTGCAAATCAAATTTTATTAATTTTTATTCGATCAACAATGGCTGCCTTTATTTATTGAATATGTATTTTCATGGAATCTTTATTTATTTTAACAGAAATTCTAAATAAAACATGCAAAAGTCTAGTCTTTATTAAATAACCTTTTAACAATTAATATGTTTTCCCTATCATTAAACAAATTTCTATGTCTATACCAACAAAGATAACCAGTTTTAAAAATCGTGCAAGCTTCAATTTTATATATATTATACTTTATTTTTACTAGGAAAGAATTATCAATAATTAAAAACTAGGAAAGAATTATCAATAATTAAAACCTTATGGTAGAAGTCAGTATAAGTTAATTAATTTTTTCTTAGAAATAAAGGGTGAGCCTACAAAGAAGGTATATATTATATGTTTTTGTTAAATGAAACACAAGTTTTTTATTTCTGAATTCTTTTGAAGAGTAGCTTAGCCTAGAGACTGTTCTCTTGCCTTCAAAATGTTGTTGTTTCCAAACTCCTTGACCGATCTTGACAATACTGCCCAGAAATATTATCGGCTAGTTTAAGGTACTTGCCGCACAGTTTTTGTATATACAGATTTAAATATTGAGGTTTAACCCTAATCTAGTTTTATATGATTCACGATGATAAAGAAGTCTAACTAAGTAAGTTTCGTCACATCGACGTGTCTGTACGTCTGTGTACATTGTTCAATGAGAAACAGTGGATAGATAAGTTTCAAATTTGGTTATAGTATTTTAATTTCCAAAAGCAGAAATCTTTTGTCCAATCTCATCTAGAAGGGGAAGCTGCTACAGCAATTTTTTTTTTTTTTCAAATTTTCTCAAAAGAATTCATCCAATCTTATTAAATTATAGTCGTAATATTTTACTTTCTACACGATTGTATTAGAACTAGCTATTTACATTTGGTTTCATGATGAAAAATGCTGAAATAGAATTTAAACGTTTTTGAAAAAATTGTATTTTTCATTATTTTTATTTATTTATTTATAAAAGTGTACTAAAAAAAATGTAGTGTACAAAAAAATAATAAATGCATAAAGTACATTATTTACATATTAAAAAAGGATAACAAAAGTTTATTTTTTAAAGTAGTTCTGCTATAGTGCAATGTTAAAATCTAATAAATTAGACACAAAGTTATTTCCCTAAATACAACTAAACATAAAGAGCTATAGGCGCATTAAGTGCATAATTCATTCTATGGTCATTTTCATAGAAAAAATTACTTTCGCTTAATTGGCGAGATGGTGCATAGCATAGTATATCAATTAAAAATAGCAGGTAAGGGCAGTTAATATGATTGGACATAATGTCACTAATAAACATAACTTAAAAGATTTTACGTCTATTCTCAAGAGACTGCATGCCAATGAGTTGACATCTTGTGGAGTAGCAATGCATTTCAATGTTCCAACCAAGTTTCCAAACAACAAATCTAGTGAATTATTTAAAATTCTTTCTTATCTCTTAGAATGAATGTTGTAGTGTAGATTCCTAACCACACAGCAATATTCTATTAACAGGCCTCACATAGGCAGAAAGCAGAGGTTTAAGGATATATGGGCCCGTGAACTCTTTTGATTTTCAAGCATGGAGTTGGCCTTAGTAGCAATATATTCAACATGCTTAACAAAGTTTAATTTGGAATCAAAAACGACTCCGAGTTCTTTTTCTCAAAAACTCTACCAAGATTATTACTACCAATAGTGGGGAATGAGATCGAAAGATGGAAAAGCATTGACATTTGGTGACGTTTAAGAATAATCTGTTTACTACACCATTCAGTAATTCTGTGAAAGTCTTCTTGTGAAAATAGGCAATCAGCTTCATTCTTAATACATATGAAAAATTTCAGATCATCTGCAAACAAAAGGCGATAAGAATTAAAAAAAAAAAAAAACATCAGAAGAATCAAAAAAAGGAGCGGTCCAAGATAACTACCTTGGGGAACCCCTGATGACACATATATGGGAGAAGAAAATATATTGTCGATGGACACGAACTGAATGCGCCCTCTATCACGTAAGATGCCAGCCATTTCGAAATACTTGAGTGAAAACCTAATATTTGAAGTTTGTTCAGCAGAATTGAGTGCGGCTAACTCTGTCAAACACTTTAGCAAAGTTGGTATAGATGACATCTACTTGAGACCCTTTTTCGAGTTTATTAAAGACAGACTTAGATTGTAAAAAATTGTAAGGTTTGTAGCAGTTGATCTCCCGGAGATAAAACCATTTAGAATGGTGAAATAATTTCCTTCATCATGTAAGTCTATCACAAACAAGCTTCTCAAAAAGTTTGGGAATCGTTGACAACTTACAAATGTGGTGATACTTAGACATTTCCTACTTAGAGCCTGATTTTTGGATTAGGATAGTAAATGATTTGATCAGAAGGAAATTCTTCAGTAGAAAGCGAGAGATTAAATATAAATGAAAGAGGTTCGGAGAGGGCTACAGCGCGCACATTTTTAGAGCTTTATTGGCCGGGCTGTTTATCGCTGTTTAAATTTAGCAGTTTTTTTGCACATCAGATTTACTAATAGTTAATTGTCCAATATTAGTTAAGTGCATTTCCAACTTCAGGTTAAAAACACAAATTAAAAACAATGGCAGTTTTAATGTTCCACATGTAATGCTCAACAAAATTGAGATTGCGCCAAGATACTTGTAAATATTTCAAAAAATATTATTTCTTTAGCGTAAACCTTATGTTATTTGATAAATCTTTTGAAAAAATATAAAAACAACTTTTAATAGTTTTAAATCTAGCGAATACGTCGTCGGTTTCTGGTACCAATGTCCCACACGTAACAATAGAATGCTCCAAATTTCCTATTTTTTTATTTTCAAATTTTTAAGAAATTTCAACTTAAAGGAACAATAACATGTAATAAGGGATTTTGTTATTGAATATGTTTGTTTGGCCCATAAGCACAGACTTTTAAAGTGGTTAACATTAAAAGAAACCAATTTAATTTAAAAATTGATTTATTTTTTAAATTATAAAAAAAAATCCCAAAAAAACGAAATTTTGAAAAAAAAGTTTAATAATGTTTAAAAAGAGAGCTATTTTTCAAAAACTACGGGTGTAAAAAATTGTCACACAAATGGTCCTTTTTACATAACAAAAAAGAAAAAGAAGACACTTTTGTGGGCCAAGTTAACACAGCCATAAATTTAAGCTTTCCAGCACAACAAATCTTTGGAAAACAGGATCATATTATTTAAGTTTTCACCATATTTCATTTTAAGAACAACGAAAAAAAATACATATATTTTCTAAACTATTAAGTGCTAAAGCCATCTTCTAAATATAAACTTTCAAACTTAAAAAAATGTGGTTTTCCAGATTAGTTCGAACATACACACATAAAATAAAAACAAAGGAACTTTTAGGGTACCCATCAGGATGCGTTGTTGTACCTTGTTGGACATCTGCCTGATGGGCCGCTTGAAAGAACCATTTCGCAGTGATAAAATTTTAAGCTTACCAGTCTAATATTTTGAGGTCAGGTTAAAGAATGACACAACCAGAGCATACTTTTCTATGGGTTGTATGTGTGATGAATTCAAATCTTAAGTCAGAAATGTTTCACCACATCATTTTTGAGATATTCCCGTCTTTTCCAAATCATTCCATGTTTCCATTCGTTTCTAAGAAACCTAGAAGATGGCATCATGATCTCATTTTCGACAGAAACTGACCTTGATCGTTCTTTCTCGTGATGGCCCTATATATATTTTTTCATTAATTCAAAATTTCTTTCAATAAGGCAACAATAGTTGAAAAATATTGATTGATTGATTTTTTAAAAGATTGCAACAAATAGCTCATTCTTTCTCATCTCTCAGATTATAAGTTTATACTTCGGTAAAAATTTACCTCGAACATGTAAGAGAATCACATCTGTGTCCTTTCGATATTTCCGCAAGGAGTTAAAAGTTATTTTCACATATTTTATTTGTGTGGAAAAATACTTGTATAACACACTATAACACTCATGAAAACCATCGGATTCCCACATATACCTGAATGGAATGCAAATTCCTGTGTAATTCAAGTGGCCACCCTATAGTATATATTTGCATATAGGTTAAATTCTATCCTTGTACTCATACATGTGCGAAACACCTTCTTCTACTTTGGAATCAACTTCTTTCCATCAAAGGAAAACACGAAAAACTTTCTGCCCTGCACTTCTTCGTCTTCCTCTTTTTTGATATAGCGACGACAGATGTCATCGATATCAGACAAAATTGAGTTTTCGATTTGACTTTCTACGTTTTATCGACTTCATAGATATACCTTTTGATCGGAAAGCAGAAAAGTTATGCAAAAAAAAAGGAGGGTGATGGGATGATGGTTTTCCCTATTCGATTGCGTTATATGGGACGCAAAATAACGTTTTAAATTTTAAATGTGTTGATAGAAAGGAAAACTTTAACTGCAAAATAATTTATTCGATTCAAAGTCAGTTGAGTGATAAAAGGTTCGAGGCAAAAGTACTTGAATATCCTTTTAGGGCACTATAGCTATATCCCGCATCCCCGCATCCCGCAATTCAAACAAATTTAACTATCAGAGGAATTTAACTATGTTGTGGAAAGTAGATATGCTGTAGCCACCGGTGTGCGATGTTATCATCGACCAAGGCTAAATCTAAAGGTGATAATCCGTATTAGACTCATTTTCAAAGTTGGCATAGTTTTATCCTTTATTGGTCCTGGTGTATCGTAAAGTTTGTTTTTTGTCGAATTTGCCAAATTGTTATGAAACTTTATTTTCCTTTAATTTATTTGTTCAGTCTGTTCCTACAGGAAAAAGGATATTATCGAGACAGAGCAAGTAAATAAGTTTTCCTTACGAATTAAATATGTCTACCCTCATCTGTCCTTCGATATTGAACGAAAACTCTTACACGTACAGGTTTATAATTTTTGGGAAAAGGGTTTATTGGACACACGACTTGATCAATTTATATGCGTAAATAGCCACTTTGCTTTAATACATCAGCAGAGAATATACTACGTAGGTAGGTATATATGTACGTGTATTGAACTGTGAAGTAGGACCTTTTTTATTTGGATTCTAGAAATTTGGGATTTGTTGGAATTGGCAGTGATGGATGATTGATTACTTGTGTAGACAGTTTTGATTATATTGGGATTTGGTCCATGAAAATCGATTGATGTAAGTCATCAAAACTTTAAATGGAGTGTCAATATGTATGTTAAGGTAAGGTATTCCTATCTTTAAAAAAAAAACTTTTACAATTTGATTGATTATAGTTGAGTTTATTTTGAGGGTGTTATTCATGAGCTCCTGAAGAGGTTTGTAGAATAAATTTACTTGAAAATATGTAATAAGAAGTTTGGGTCATTAATAATAAAAACAAAATTGCTAGAAAAGGGTCTTTTGAGAAAAAATTTGTAAACAAAATAAATAAATGGAAAGCGAAAAAGGGAAAGGTGACAACTTGGGGTTGCTTTGGGGTGCAGATAATATCAGGAGGATTCTATTAATAGTTAAAGATTTAGATTTAGCATGATATTATGTATTTAATTCACATCTTGTATTAAATCAAATTTTTGTTCAAAGAACTGAATGACTCGTTTGAGTCTTGTCAAACTGTTTTCTAGAACTATCCATTTTGGAAAGGTGTGAAATCCTTATAAGATTTATAAATTAATTTTCAGTACAGAGTTTTCTTTGAGTTTAATTTGAGTTAGTTTATCCTGAAAATAAATTAACTTCAAAGCCATTTTTCCGTAAATTGAAATGCTTAGTTTACTCCGAGTTAACTCACCAAATTAGTTAGAGTTAACTCGGATATAATTAAGAATTTTAGATTGACTGAAAAACACGTTTCTGGATTTAACTCAGCTTCAACCCCGAGACTAGGATGATCCCACACTGAATAACTGCCACTTATTTCATCTTCATAGTCGTTGAAACGTTATATAGGTAGATCAAACACCCTTAAAATAAAGACTTATTTAAACATATGCGTGAAGTTAGCACCGCCATTTTCGATTTTCAAAATAAAAGTTGTGCGGATTGTGCTCAGTTTGTGCTGCCTGGTGGCGTAAATATTTAAAAAAAAAAATGGGTAGTTTTACCATTTAATATTTTTTTATTTTGATATTTCTTAAAAATGGCATATTTTGTTGTATTGTGCTCAGTTTGTGCAGCCTTGCGCTGAAATGATATGAAAAAATTAGCATACTTTTAGCTTTGACGGTCAAAAATAAAGTCGCGAGATGTTAGAACTGCCATTTTCAAAATAAAACTTGTGCCATACTGTGCTCAACTTGTAATGCCTTGTGCCGTAGATATTACGAGTAAAAAAACCTCGCAAGTTTTGCGAATGAAATTTTTTTGAAATTTTTCAATTTCTAAATAATGAAAATGTGTGCTATTTTTTGCTCAGTCGACTAAGAGATACTCGTATAAAAAACCAAAAAGTTCCTTATTTTGTAGTCAAAAAAAAACTTTGCGAATCGCTGTAACTTAAAATTAGCAACGCCATTTACGATTTACAAAAAAAACTTAGTTTATTCGATCGTAAAAGTTGAACTGTATTGTGCTTAGCTCGTAAAAAAAATCGTAATATTAAGAAAACCATTTTGAAACTTAGCAATTTCTCAAAAATGAAAATTTGTACAGTTGTATGGCCAGTTTGTGCAGCCATGCGCGAAGAGATTTGAAAATCGAATATTTTTGTAACTTTGGCATACAAAAATAAATTTTTGTTGTAACGTGAACTGCCATTTTCGATTTTCAAAAGCAAAAAGTTGCACTGTCTGGTGCTAAACTTGTACAAAAAAATAGCTTAATTGAAGATTTTGCGAAGGAAATCATTTTGAAATTTTTTCAATTTCTCAAAAATGAAAATTTTAACTATTTTGTACTCAATTTGTGTTCCCGTGCACCGAAGAGATAGGGGGGGCCTACCGTGAATAAAATTTCTCACGGAATTTTTCCCTACGTCGAAAACTGAAAACGTGAATTGTGGTCGCAGTTTTACTCCGAATTTATTGGCAATTGCGTCGAAAATAAATATTCCATAGCCACTGAGCTAACATTTTCATCGACCAAATTTGAACATGCAAGAAAAAGTGGAAAATTGTTGGCATTTCCAATTTAAGAAAATGAGAAGAACTCCGTTGAAAATTGTATCCACCATTACCCTCAAAGAAATCGAATATTTGCAACTTTTGCTATCAAAAATACGAACGTGAAATAAGCACCTCCATTTTTGTTCAAAAAAAAAAAATGGACAGTACTGTGTTAAACTTTGCCGTAATTACTTACAAAAAATTGCTAATCTTATGAACAAAATCATTTTCTTATTTTGCAATTTCTCAAAAATGAAAATTTGTATTTCCATGTGCTCAAATTGCGCTGCCATGTCCCAAAGAAATAAGAAAAAGGAATATTTGCAACTTTTGCTATAAAAAATAAATTTTGCGAATCACTGTTGTAACGTGAAGTTAGTCCTGCCATTTTCAATTTTCAAAAACAAAAACTTGCGCTGTATTGTGGTAAGCTTGTGCAAAGCAAATAGCAAAATTAAAGATTTTGCAAAGGAAATCATTTTGAAGTTGTATAATTTTTCAAAAATGAACATTTGTACTAAGTTTTTGTTGCCATGCGCCAAAGAGATAAAAAAATCACATTTTTGCAATTTGCATGGCCAAAAAACTATTTTGCGAAGGTGAAGTAAGCAAATTGCAAAATATGTTTTCTTATTAATTATTAAATTTGTTAATTTTATTTGGAACAAATAGCAATGCAAACTGAACACAATACAATACCTATACGGCACAACTGTTATTTAAGAAAAATATTAAAATCTCAACTTTTTGATTGAATATGGTGATGCTAACTTTACGCTACAGACAGCATCACCAGCATTTCGCAGAGTTTATTTTTTGCAGTAAATGTTGCAAATATGCGAAGTTTATGCTATGTCTTAGCGCATGGCTGCACAAATTGAACACAATTAAACACAGCTGCCATTTTCTAGAAATATCAAAATTAAAAAAAAAAAAATCATTTGTAAAATTTGCAAATTCGCGAATATTTTTAAGTACTCACGGCAAAAACACTACAACTTCAGCACATTACACGGTATTTTTTTTTTCGAAAATGATGGTACTAACTTCACGTACTAACTTCACTTCACAAAAATGTATTTCATCAAAACACAATTCTCATTCCCCACAGGCATCTGGTCACAAGAAAACAATAATAATTATTTTTCATTCACCTTCCCATTCAGTATTTAATAGAAATATAGCAAGTGGACCTAAAGTCGGGTGAACAAAACCACCCTAAATCAACATCATATGGCAACATCGTTTGACTTTGTCGGCCACAGACGAATCATTTTGATTTGGTCACCTAAATTTTGGTTTTCCCGGAGCTTTCCCCCACCAGTGATAAAGGCTTTTTTTTTAAAGACCAATCTAGGCAGGAGGGATTATCCTCCTTTTTCTTTCTAAGCCTTCCCCCTACCAGTGTTAAAGTTTTAGTTCGAAGATAAACGTCCTAGTTGTTACCAAAATCTTCAGTACCTGCTGATCTAGCAGAGTGTGAAAGTCGTGTTGAATGCCAATAGGGGCATAGTACCCTCTGATTGAGTTCCACCATTGGCGTAGTACCTGTCAATTATAGTACCGCCAAGGGCGTTTTACTTGCCGATAAGTGCCCCCAAGGGAGTAGTACTTAGTAAATAGTACCCTCAAAAGCGTTGTAATCGCTGATTAGTATCACCAAGGGCGTAGTTGCTGCTGACTAATGCCACCAAAGGTCTTGTACTTGCTGAATAGAGCCACCACAAGCAACGTACTTGCTGACTAATGCCAACAAGGGCATCGTATTTGCTGAATTGTACCGTAAAGCCGTTGTACGCATGTTGAATAGTGCCACCAAAGGCGTTGTACCTGCTGATTACTGTCACCAAGAGCGTTGTACTTGCCGATTTGCGCCTCAAAGGGTGTTGTAGTTTCTGAATAGTGCCACCAAAGGCTCTGTATTTGCTTTCTAGTGTCCCAAGGGCGTTTTACTAGCTGAATAGTGCCCGAAAAAGCGTTTTACTTGCTCAATTGTGCCACCAAGGCCGCAGTTCCTGCTGATCACTTCTGATTAGTGCCAACAAGGCCGCAGTTCCTACCGATCAGTGCCACCAAAGGCATTGTACTTCTTGAATAGTGCTGCCCAGGACGTTGTACTTGCTGAATAGTTCAACCAATTGTGTAGTTCCTGTTAATTAGTGCCACCAGGAGAGTTTTACATGCTGATCAGTGTATATTACCTTATGACCTTTCTAAATGCTGTTTCAAGTACAAAAAGAGAGTTTACCGGTACAAGAAAACCCAGCACTTGAAAGCAGAACGATCAGCATGAGTGTACCACTCCATGGCCAGCATTAACCAGAGCAGATCGCCGGCGTCAACCATTTAATTTTAAACCAAACATAAAGTTTGTTAGGTGTAATAAAAGAGTTATTTTTATGAAGATTTTGTTATAAGCTTGTAAGACCTATTCCTTTGAAATTTCGTGTTTTCTTCAGAATGATCTCACCAGATCGGCAAGCATAACCTTCACTGGAAAGCAAAAAGCACATAACAACTTCCCAAACACAGAAATATAGAGAGCTAGAATAAGTTTTCAATTATAGAACACACAGATTTTGTTGACACCTTATCTCCCCAAGTTACCTATAATAACTAAGCTTGTAAGTAAGTCAACAGTCACCTCACCCAAATTGAAATAAGTACAAAAATTAAATGACTACAAAAGAAATTTAACATTTTCTCTTAATTAAATAAGAAATGAACACGCCCCAAGTGTAATCGAATACAATATACCTTATTAAAAATAATCCCTTTAGAACTTAATAATGGGACAAAATTCGTTTACTTATATAGATAAGCTGGGAAACGCTATATACCAACACCCCTTGTTTACTAGAATACCTACGTGCATAAAGTTCTGAAAACCCTACACCACCCAATTAAGTGCAACTCGTGCAGGCAACTCTTAACTCCCACTATACCTCAACCTCCGATGCTGCCTCTAAAGCCGCCTTCTTCCATTGTTGTATGTATGTATGTATGTTTGTATATATATAGTTTGTCCACAAGTATTTTATTTGTTGTTCGCCTTATCTTCTGGGCAATAATTAAAGAAAATGAAAAACCATAAATCGTTCGTCTCACTAACCCCATTTTCTGTGTTTTTCCTAGGCTTTCATATAGTATACTCTCGTATACACTATATACTGACTCCTCTTGGATATTGTGGTAGGTTGTCGAGTAATTTCATATTCATCCCTTTGTGTACAAACACCAAATGGGAACGCGAGCGAGTATAAGATTATAATTTATTAGCAATGCAAGTCGCCCTTCTGTTACCATCACCATAGTTACTCGAAGGCCTTCCCTAGTCTGGAGTGGTGCTTTCCTGTTCGCCCTCTGTTTTCTAACGAGCGCAATAAGCGGATTTTCTTCAACAACGACAACGATTTTCTTTCCTGGGTTCCTACTTATACCTAGCTACTTTAAAACACTCAGTGTCGAATGATTTAGTCAGGAATTATAAACTCAAAGCTTTTCTATGATATTTTATGCCTTAAATTACAATGGATATTTCGAAAAGTTGAAAAAAAAAATAGTTTTTAAGTGATACTTTTTTGGTCAACTTAAGATTTTATAGGGTCGAATCAAAGGCCCTGGAATCTTGGCACCCCATATGCCCGAGATACGCGTAAGAATTGAATGCTATGTAATTCCAAATTTTTTGATGTCTGATCAATTACTAAAACGATTTGACCTTTTTTTGACCAATTATATAGCATACTTATTTTGCAAATATCCCATTGAATTTTGTCGAGGTCACGCCCAATTTTTGTTTCTTCATTTGTGAGATATTCGCAACAGGTCTTTACCACCTAAAAGGCCAATACGGCTCGTTAAAATCGTCAACTATTTTCAGTGATTTATAGGGCTGGCCACGATACCAGAAAAGTCTCGGTATCGTTTGGTATCGGTATCGGAAACCCAACCGATACCGAGACGATACCAGCTAGGCATACAAGCCAAACGGTACCGAGATGATACCAAGCCGATACTTTGTTATACGAGACCAAACGAGACTGAGTTACACGAGACCAAGTTAAATGAGAATCTACTTTTGCGACAAAAATTTACTAATACTTTCGGTAGTTTCGGTTGGTTTCGGCAAAAAAAAAATGTTTTAATAAAATAATTAATTTATTACAAATAAACAATTCTTGTCATTGGTTCAACTTCAAGATCAAGAACATGTAACGAAGTCGAGCATTTTATTTTTGTTTGTGACTGAGACGAGACCGAAATCAGACGAGACCGATACCGATACCGATACCGAAACAAGACTTTGCTATACAAGACCAAACGAAACAGAGTAATACGAGACCGATACCGATACCGAGACGATACTTAAATTTTTCAATTTTAACGATACCGAGACGATACTTACCAAGGTGTCGTTCGGTTTGATATCGTGGCCAGCCCTAGTGTTTTATCAACCATAAGTTTATTTTATGAATTTCTACCAATGTTTTTTTTTTTTTCTAGGGTATAGTAATTTACTGTGAATTTTGGAAAAACTTATAAGAAATTTTTTTAACAAAACAGACCGACCAATAACTAAAACAGTTTTAATTTTAATGATAATTGAGTGGTCTTTCAAATGGTATACATTTTTTGATTTTTTGCAAATATTCCGCACATTAATGGCTGTCCAACTACTGAATCTAGTTGACTTTTTATCGAAAAGATTTATATTTGGTATAAATTCATTTAAATATCTTATTAATGAGGTGCCAAAAAACATGGGTTGGGTACGAAATCTCAAAAATTAAAATTTTGCTTTTGAAATCTCGCTCTATTAAGTCTCGTAATTACAAAATTTCGCCTTTTGTTATTTCACAATTACAAAACTCCACTTTAAGGAATCTCGAAATTACAAAAACCCTTTAACTAAAATCTCACAAATTCATGTCTCCCAAAATTGAATTTTGATGTGCCAAAACTGTTCTTCAAAAAAAAAAAAAAACTTAATTCGAAAATAAACCATAAAAATGGACTTTTACTTTTCCTAAATGCTGCAAAACAATAAGTACTGTTAGTGCTATCGGTAATGTACTTTTTTCATAAAATTGCGCCTCCTTCCCATGCAGAGAGAAATGTTACCCCCCACTCATGGGATTTTATTCTCATATACTGATGTCCGTCAAGTTACCACTTCATAATTTTTATAATCCAATAATTGGATAATTTGTACTAAATTTGTCGTGAAAGAAAAAAAATCGTCGCGCTTTTTTTTTTAAAAATTAGCCCCTGTTAGTGCTAACTTGACAGTCAACTAAGCACTACCACCCCTGAAAATAGGGTAAAATAAACTCAAAAAAGAAAAAAAACTTTGTGTGAATTTGTCGTAAATTTGTCGTAAATATATCGTAAAAGATAAAAAATTAATAAAAAATTCGTTGAATTTGACAATAACCCTCAAAATCGTTGTTTTTTTCTGCTTTTTCAATAAATCCAGCACTGCTATGAAAACTTTTTATTCTTAGTGTTTTTTGGTATGGACTTTGTTTAAACAATTTCGTAATATGTCATTAAATAAGTTGTGTCAAAAAAATTTTGTCGCGCCTTTTTTTCTACAAAAATTCCTTGAATTTGACAAAAAGCCCCAAAATCTGTGTTTTTTTCAGCTTCTTCAATTATTTTTATTTTTTGACGCAACTACCAGGGGATAATTTTTAACAAATAAGCGGAACAAATTTTTTTCTTTCACGACAAATTTACGACAAATTATCCAATTATTGGATTGTAAAAATTTTGAAGTGGTAATGCTAACTTGACGGACATCATCTGCTGCCAACCTAACGCTTTGAATTTTTGGGCAAATTTTAAGCAAAAAAAAACAAAAAGAAATTAAATCAACCCCTACAGCAACTATAATAAAAATATAAAAAAAATAGGGATTTTCTTTTCTTCATTTGGAGCTGATTTAGGTTCATCCAAACATAAAAACTTAACAAAAAAATTTTTTGTTTCAATTTTTGGAAAAGTACTTGAGTGCCTACTCTTTTGAGAAAGAGGGATGGCTTAGTTAAGAGTTTGTATGTTTTTGATTTGAACTTTGGTTTTGGACGAGTTTTAAGTTTGTATGAGCAGAAGTTGTTAGTTTGTTGGAAAAAACGGAATCCACGATGAAATTTAGGAAGAAAATTAAAGCAGTTGACTTTCGAACAAAAAATGAAGATCATCAATGAAGTTGGGAGTGGTGTTGAATAAAATGTGACCACATAATTTGGTTTACCTCAGAGTCCACTTTCCATACTGAAGAACAGAGACTGTACACAAAAAAAAAAACAAATTCTAAGAATTCAAGAAACAAAAAATTCGAAATAAGAGATGAACCTAAAATGTGAAAGTGTTCACAAACCTGTGTCTTCAAATGGCCAGGACGGAAAACCTTCCAGTTTCTAGGACAGTTTAAAAAAAATGCTTAAAGAACAGAAATAGAAATGGGAGAAACATTTATGTATTAAACTTCTGAATACAAACAAAAAATGTATAACTAAAAATTTTGTCTCATTTCTTTAAATCGCAGTTTCTATAACTCGAATTTTTTCTTTCATTTTGGGAGTTCGACATATGGAAGTTCAACTGTATAAAAGAAGTTATATGCATTCGTAAGAACATTTTAACTCTAGATTTTAATCAGACTTTTCATTACGATGATAGGAAAGATGATAAAAGCTGGTCACACAACTCTATCCGTCTGTCCGTCTGTTGTAGCCAATATGGCCTGATCGATTTTTTTAAAGTGGTTGTTGTTGTGATTCTCCATACAATTATTTTCTCATTTTTTTCTTAGAACGAAAAATAATGGTATGCATCCGCGGATCCACAACTATTATTAAAAAAAAAATCAAAACATTTTTTTGCTATTTTTTTCTCTTTTTGGCAAAAGAAAAGAAAGTTCTTAAAATAAAAATACTTTAATGTCGTTTCTTTTTACAAAATAAAAAAAAATATTTTTATAGACAAATTTTGGATGTTTAAAAAAATGTTAAAATTACTGCAAAAAAAATTGAGATAGCTATCAAATATGACATTGCGATGATAGAGAACACCAAAAAATTGGGTGGCACAATACTGTCTGTCTGTTCGTCTACAGCCTAAACGGCCCGATCGATTTTCTTGAAACTTGGTACAAACTAGTTCTTGGTGATTTTTCCCACACGTTTTTTAATTTTTTTTAGAACAAAAAATAACGATACCTGCCATACAATTTTTTTTTAGAAATTTTACATAATCGTATTTTTCTCAAAAATGGCTCGATAACTTTTCTTTAAAAAAAATCAATAATTTAATTTTAGTAAAGGCTTCCTTTGGGTGGAAATCCATTTTTTTTGAAATATCGATATATTTGAAAACTTAGTTGACAATTTTTTTCAAATTTAATTTTTATATGTAAATAGATAATTACTTAAGATTTGCATATCAAAAGTCTTCCTTAAAAAATTTTTCAGAATTTTACATGTAAGAAATTATTTTTTAAGAAACCCGCTGCAATGATTTTAATTTTTGATTGTCCATGCAGTCATATTCAATTGAGAATTAAGATGGCGTTCTTTTTTCGTCTCAAAATCTCAACTTTTAGCTTTTTTAAATATAGTATTTTATGCGTTATATTTTTTGGGCTTAAACAAAATTTCATTTTTTTTTTTTTTTTTTGAAAATCGAATATTTTAAAATCTACAAGGTTCATTTTTATAGAACTCAGTAGTTAAGAGCTTTTTTTACACTTCTTAAAGTATTTCAAGAAATTTTTTTGTAAATGAAAAATATAGTATCAAAAAATATAATACAAATGTTTAGGGCTGGCAAAGATACCAGAAAAGTCTCAACATCGTTTGTTATTGGTATCCAAAACCGAAGCGATACCGAGACGATGCCAGCTCCAAGTCATCCGAAACAATACCGAGAACATACCGAGACCAAAGCATACTTTTAGGACCGAAATTTAACGATGCTTTCGGTAGTATTGGTTGATATCGGCAGAAAAATAGATTTTTTATAATATTATTAGTTTATTGTAAAAACAAAATGTTTGGAATTGTTTTTTGGAAATGGCTTGAATGACATTTTCACTGTTTTTTTAATCTTTCTCTTTACTGAGGAGAAGGTTGAGGCAACTATTTAAATTAGAACCATCCACTTCACGCCTATGGTTCTTTCGCTTTGTTTCTCTGGAATCAATCATTTGGACGATATTTTAAAACTTTGTTGCTGGAGGAAGTGATTTCTCTTATATTATGTCTTATGTCTTGGTTTCTCGGAAACGGCTTCAATGATTTTGTAATAGCATTGTTTTCATGCTATGATATTTTGACGCAGAATTTTTGTTTCGGGTAACTAACTGCAGCCTTACTTAGTAAATATGAAACATTTTAAAAATTTTTTAAGACATGAAACAAAACCTTAGTAAAAAAGATTGTCGTTGGTTTACCATTAATTTTTTTTTAAATAATTTTTTAGTAAATTTTAAAAATGTTGAGCGAGTGCAATTACAAAATCAAGAACATGTAACCAAGACGTGCATTTTATTTTTGTTTGCGACTGAGACCACACCAAAACCAGACGATACCAAGACCATACTAAAAATTTTCGACTTTGAAAATACCGAGACGGTACTTACAAAAGTATCGTTTGGTTTGGTATCGTGGCCAGCTCTACAAATGTTAAAAAAACTGTAAGGGAATTTTCTCCTCAAAAAACGGCTCTTACGATTTTTATAAGCTTTTTTCAGTAGGTATGCTAAAATTAGTTCATTAAACTACCAAAAATTACAAAGATTTACACATAGCAACTAACCTCTCATAGAACGTTCATTTGTTAATTTTGAGTTTTCTCACTTTCGGCTGAACAGATTAAAATTATTTTTTTTATATATATAAATGTAAAATAATATCTAAGAAATATAACATATCAAAATTTCCAAAAAAAAGTTTTTGAATTTTTTTGAAAATTCTTGATAACAGGTTGAAATCTTTTTTTTTTAATTCTATTTTTATATGCACAAGCACATTAGCAAATAGAACTACCTAAAAATGTTTTAACAATTTGATATAAAAATTATTATTTTGTAAAAACCACTCCAACTATATTTAATTTTTTTTTTTCATAAGTCATATTTGAACAAAAACTAAGATGACGTTCGTCTTTTCATCTCAAACTCTCAAAGAAGTTGTTTTAGCTATTTTAAATACCGTATTTCATGCTTTTAAGCATTTTTCTTTCATAAGTTCAATCTCTTCACATATAATTTTCTTATACCCTCAGCCAGTGTCTTAAACTTAAGACTATTTTTTTTTTATAATTTTTGATCAACCAATTCTTAAAAAAAGTTTTTTTTCGGATTTTATGAAGTACAATTTTTGCTGTATTATTTCTTAGAAAACTCATGTCTAATAAAAACACCTAAATTTCATGCCATTTTAAATGACTTATCTATAAGATTTGGTTGTGTTTTAAAAGTAGGGCATCAAAAGGTACATCTTCCTCCGAAAACAGATTACTTAGCTATATGCTTATTAGCACAAAAAAAGCCGTCTTCAATAAAGTGACTGGGATTGTAAAAAAAAAACAATATTTCCTCTTCTACATAGGTTCCCTGAGAGACTACAAATTTAAATTGTGAAAATGGTAGAACCATAATGGGGAAGCTTATGGGCGTACCCGGCATCAAAAAAAAAAAGAAATTTTTTCACACAAAAAAAAAATATTAAAAAAAATAGTGAAGTGTTTTCTACTCCGTCGGTTGGAAAATTTTTTAATTAGTTGAAGCTTCCTATATGCAGCTGAGGCTGCTCCTAAAAAAAAATGGTGACAGTATGGAAAGTGTATGCCAGCCAACCCTGTCGCCCTTTTTTTTCCTTCCCTTTGAAAGCCTTTCCGACTTTCGTCGATGATGCGTATGATTCTTCGTCTTTTGTTGAAACTTTTCTATTTTTACAATTAAGATGAAATTTTTTTCGCTTCATGTCAGCATAGAAAAAAAAAAAGTAGGAAATTGCAATCAAGTGACATTGGTAGGGCTGCAGCTTCCAAGAGTGCAAACACTGTGCCTTTCTTCTTCTTCTCGATGAAGAAGATGGTTTCTGCCTGCTGGTATTGTATCCAGGCCCACCCAGGCAACGCAACGTGCTTCGAGGGAATACTTAATTTATAATGTTGCGGGACTGGGACGCGACGCGTCTTGAACCTACATTATATGCATACCGAAGTTTGTTCATTTGGGAAGAGAATTAATGAAGCATTCAGCTTCAGCTGGGATGGTCTGTGGGGATGAGTGTGCTGCTCTTGTGCGAAATTGCACAGGTAGGTACATGGCTACATGCGAGTTCTGCGCTCGAACATACATGTCGGTATAACAAATTGCTGGAACGTGATGATGTAAGGAGTAATTAAGGTGCGTACTCGGCTGTGAAATTAAGCTAAATGTTTGTGGCTTGTTAGTTGTTAGTTCTCCGGAGGTGATAATATATTTTTTTTCATTAATAAATGTTTGTGGCGGATGATATGTGTTTGACTTGTGTATTGTGTTATGAGTTTGTACATTCAATAAGCTGTGATAGATCTATGTTCAGTTCGTGTTAATATTAAGATGTGTGTTGTGCTGCAGGAATTTGAACTTTACTCTTTCCACTTGACTTGTAATCTGGTTTCATACTTAAGTCTGATTTATGACGTGTAATTATAGTAGTTGATGCAATTTCCAAAGTGATGGAGTTGAATATGAAATACAAACTTGGTTATAAATATAACAAGTGAGTTTTTTTTTGGAAAACATTTTCCCGAAAACTACTCCAATAATTTTGTATAAATTAAATAAGAGAAATATAAACGGACTGAAAATGCAGCCCTGTGGGATATCTTGTAGTAAAGCAAACCTAACGCCAACATCATTAGCAAAATTAAATTTAATTCGTAATTCTTCCAGTTTCCACCTAAAATCAGCAGCAAAACCAACAAGAAGAAATACGAAAAGGGAGAAAAGCCGAAGATCATTTCCTCGTATTAATTCCAAATTATTTCCTACCGGTGTTTTCTCTACTTGTTCCTTCTGAATTTGCTTATGGCCAGATAAAGTTGAATAAATAAGTAATTTTCCTTAGGATTTTTCCTAGACTGCAATCTAATTTCTTCCATTGTTCTCCCTTTTTGATCCTTCTGAGTTGGTTCAGGGCCAAATAAAGTTGTTCTCCCTCGAAATAGCCTTGGGCTGGAGTCAGATTCCTCGGTTCGCTTTTGCAAAGTGAAATTTGGGTGCCGAGTCTATTTCTGTAGCTTAAATAAACCGAGCTTAAATTAGTATGAAAAACCTTTATGAAAGTAAAAACCTAAATTGTAATAAATGTTATCCCCTTCTCTTGTAATTAAAGTAAAGAGTACAAATATTATAAACCTGGTGTTTGGTCCGAGTTCTTCCCTTCTTAACCCGAGTTTTATTTGCTTTCTTCAAGAATAGCCTGGACTAAGGACACGAGTTAACTTCATCAGCCTCCATAAAAAACATCAAGTTTAAGAGGTCAACTAAAAAACGCCCTGCAAAAGAAATTCGATGTTTGTCGCCTAAGTATACGAGGAGCCATCATCAGAGCCTGCAGTGAGTACCCGAACGGAAAGCTCTCCGCTGTGCATTCAACTGTCGCAGAAGCCATCAAACAGTGGTCGCATTATAGGGATGCCAGACGCCCCACCAGGCGCGGGACTGTCTCGCAAAATGATTTATCCCGCTAGTGTCCCGCCCCAAAACTATGTCCTGCAATTTCATATAATGTCCCGCAGGTCCCGCAAAATATCCAGAATGCTATCAAGATTGAATTTATTTTCTAAGTGCATTATGTACTTATCTTATTTATTAGATAACCCGTTTTTCCATTGCTGCTTAAGCCTAGTACGCTGCCGATGCGAAACGAAAAATCCCACACAAAAATGACATAACGAAGTAATTAACGAAAAATTTAGTCTTCTTCATTGTTCTGCAGTACGCTGTTCGATGAACGAAATTGATAATTGTTGCATATTTTTTTTGGAGAAGTCTACACTCTTTTTTCGCAAACAATTAATTACCCAGGCCATTTATTGTGTTAAAAAATGACATTTGTGTTTTTTCGTGTTTTTTTTTGTTGTTTTTTTTTTAATACGGCTGCCGGTTTTTTTTTTTCGTTAAGTTGCATTTGTTTTGATTTTTTGAATTGGTGTAAGTAACTCTGTCAACGATTATTTTTGCTGCGTTTTTGTAAGCATTTTTTTGTATTGTTGGAGACCAACTAAACATTTCGTTTCGTATCAGCAGTGTACTAGGCTTTTAGCCCAGAAAAAATGTATTTTCACTGCGGAAAAATGTCAAGTGAAGATTTTTAAATGTAATTATCTTTATTTGTGCTCAAGAAAAACGCATGCGAAAGTCTACAAACGAATCTGGCTTGCGTAAAAAGTTATTCAAAGTTAAATGTCCAAAATACTGGTTTTTCGCTTATAACTTTGAAGCGGTACAAGGAATTAAGAAGTCTCGTATGAAAAACTTGTAGATAACATAATTTTCTACAAAAAAAATATGATATCACTTTTTTCTCCAACTAATGGTTAAGAAGATATTGGTTTTTTAAAAAACGTCAAATATCTTCTTTGATTATTTTCCATGCTTTACATTTTTGAATATTGTTTCTGGTCACTCGTATGGAAAAGTGGTTTAATATTTTTATACCCACTGAGTATACATTATTTTATGAAAACTTCGACATTTGAGAGTTAAAAGCTAAAATCTGGAACTTTGGGTTTTTGACGAAATTTTTCAAATAATTATATATATTTAAAGTTCACTATTAGAAAAAACAAATATTTTTTCTATACAAAAGGTAATAGAGTGCACAAACTTTTCTTACAAATGTTTCGATAGCACTTACCATTTTTGAGTTATAAAAGCAAACAGAGGTTTTTTTCGTCAATTTAGGCTTTTTTCAAACCCCGATATTTTCTTAACCATCAGTCGGAGAAAAAAAGTACTTCAATATTTTTGTAGAAAATTATGTTATCTTCAAGTTTTTCATAGGGTATTTTTCAATACCTTGTACTGTTTCAAGGTTATAAGCGAAAAACCTGAATTTTTGACAACTTTTGAATAACTTTTTACGCATCCCAGATTCGTTTGTAGACTTTCGCATGCGTTTTCCTTGAGTACAAATAAATATAATTGCATTTAAAAATCTTCACTTGGAATTTTTCCGCAGATTGGCATTTTATTTGGAAATTTTTCCTGGGCGATTTACTGAACACAACAATACATCGAAAATCTAAAAACTCAACGAAAGAAAATAATAACAAGACCGATTTTACAAAGACACTCCCTTTAAAGCTAGAACTATAATGTTTGAAGGGGCACTTCAGTAGTCGGAAGGAAACATGGGAAGCATATATTAGGGCTGTAAATGCAGAGTGGAGTGTTTCGTCAAGTTTCGCTCAAATTTCGGAATGTTCTATACTCAGTCCTGCACTTACATGGTTACAAAGAATTCTATGAATCTGATTTTGGTGTAACTGAGATAATAAAATAAAATATGTGATTTTCATTCCATTTGCTTTCCAGTTGCTTCCCACAAGCATTCCACTTGCTTTTGTCTTGCTTATCAACTTGCTTCACTACTGGCTTGCAACTTGCTTGCCAGTACTTGCCCGTGTGGCGTCGGAGTTAGCGAGCAAATTGTGGGGTGGTTTTTTGAAAACAGATTACAAGTTCTTCGAAACAGCAAAGGTAACCTAGCCACGGAAGCACAGAAGAAATAGTCGATGAATTAAAGCAGAATATCCAGCTGCAGTTTAATGGGCATCAGGTTCAGGTTTAGTGAGAAATAGGAAAACAAGAGAATCCACCTACAGTTATTGAAGACCCAATAAAGAAGAAATAGATTATTCTATAAAAAAAAATAAACCTATTCCAACCAAAAATTATCGAGGCATATCCCTGATTACCGTCGCCATCGCATACAGTCCACCTAACGTACTGTTTAAGCGTCTTAAACCGTTCTGCACACCTAAACAAAATATATTACGTTGTTTCAATTTTGTATTTATTTTTGAACCCTTATTCTTAAATCACTTGATGTTACAGAATAATTCTTTTTTAAATCATTAATTCCAGGTATAATATGTGTTTTTTTTTTAAGTTGTTAAAGAATGGAACAAACATGGTTGGGGCTAAAAATATGTAGGTTAGTTGTATTTTTAAAAGCTTAGAAAATTGTACTATTAATGCAAGGTTGAGGCTCACAAATTTGCTTTGTTTTTTCTAAGTCCCAAAAGAGAATTGTATGAAAAAACAAAGATGAGACTGAGCTATTTCAATACATGTTTCAATTCATATTTCAAGCCCTAAGAGAAGGATGAAAAATTAAAGTTGAGGCTAAAAAACGTACGTCTAAAATGTGTTTTCGAAGCCCTAAGGGAATTGAGAAATGAAATGAAATGGGGCAAGCAAATTAGCAGGTTGGCAAGTTTTTTTCACAACCCCTATGGAATTAAAAAAAAAACGAAGCTGGGGCTTAACAATCTTCATAGCTCAAAATCTGTTGTTTTCCCAAGTTTCAAGGAAATTAAACAAAAAAAACATGTTGGGGCTTTACAATTTACATATTCCTAAGCTGTATTTTTTCAAGCTCCTAGAGCCTAGAGTCAAGAGAAGTGCAAGAAAAGCAAGGAAGTTAGTTGAAAAAATGCAACATTTTTGTCTAAGCCCAAAACGAGGTTAGTTCAGAAAACTTACATTTAAAATGCAATTGAAGATCTCGAGCAACCCAATCAAATAATTTATGTTTATTAAAATCACTGTCCTCGAAATTGAATCTAAAGCTGGTTATTTTTGTGGTTTGAAGATACTTTGACGATTCAATAGGTCTCCTTAACACGATGCGATTTTGACCTCTTTTGGATTTCTATAAAATAAAACATTGATAAATCAATAATATATTTATTAAATATTTATGTATGATAAGAACAAAATGGCTTAGCTGTAAATGGTTTTTCCAATCACCTTTTTGAAAAAAAAACACGTTTTAACCAAAATCTTTTGATCACGCTAAGATTTCGATCACATAAAAAATTTTCTCCAAAATTTGGCCAAGTATTTTAGCCGATCAGCACACAACTAACTGCAGTTAAAATATTAAATTTTGGTTTCCTGCTGTACATCTAATTCTGTTAAAATTAAGGACACGAAATAATTAGTAGTCACGCATTATTCTCGAGCATTGATCTTAATTTTGATTTATTCATTCATGAGATTTTAAAATTTCGTTAAAATTAAAATCGATAACGAAAAATATTCCAGAAAAATGATTTATCAAACTCTACAAGAAAACGTTCTGAATAAAAAATTTTTTTTTTAATTTCCTTACAACTTTTTATATGTTGTGAAGCTGTTTATGCATGTACTTAGGTTGTAGTGCATTTTCCAAAATAGCCGCTGAAAAGTAAAGCCACTCCCTACTCCATTTCCAATCATAAAATTTTTCACTAAGTAGGTACTTTTTCTCATTTTGAAAAACTCGTTTGACTCTGGCGACCAGTCTTCTATCTGAAAAAAGAAATTGGAATTGAGAGAAATTGCGAGTATATGATTGAGCCTTTTTTAAATGAAGTGTCTAACATGGGAGCATCTAGCCCCCCCCCCCCCCCCTCAGCCAAATCCTAGATCCGCTACTGGGCACATATATCAACAGATCTGTACCTACAACCTCTAGGGATATGTCGATGATCGGCCGCTGCCAACAGGCCGTTGTTGGTTTTACTTCAATTTAAGAACAGACGAAACTTGTTGCTCTCGAAGTAAACGAGGGCAAGGCCAAAACTTGGCCACATCGAGCAAATGAACACTAATGCTCCAGCGAGGAGAGTCTTTGAATCCCTGGGCGCAGTTCTGAGGGAAAAAAGAAGACCGAAACTCCGCTCTAGAACTAGATTAATGCAACCGTTCATGACTTGAGAGCCAGATAAGTATATCAGTAGGTCAGTAAGAGCAGGTTTTTTTTTACATAAGAACATAACAGAAACACAGTGGTGCTGACCTTTTTTGGACGGATTGACCAATTTTTCTTTTTAAAATTTTGTAAAGAAGACAGATAAGTACTTACATTTCTCAAAAAAAAAAATCAGTTGCCTTGTAGTCTTCAGACTTTTCTTTACTGTACATAACGTAGGTATTGGTACTCGTACCTTACATCTTGATGTCATTCCTGCATTTTATTTGCTTAATAAGACTTGTTTGTTAATCCTGGTCTAAGGAAGGTAATACATGCTTTGATATGTGTATCTCAACTTCAGTATTTGCAATTAACTTTGAAAAACGTTTCAATTTCGTCTATCTCTGAATGAATCAGCTATGTAAGCATTTTTCTGACAAATATTTTCTGTTTACCTACAATCAGAACCACCACCACCGCACCGTCACATTTACTATAGTATGGGAATGATGTAGGAAGCTATGTTGATGTTATACTCGTAACTCATAGAGCATAGACGACCCGATATATAGAGTGAGAGCGATGTGAGTATATTATTATTATTATAGATGATGCTGATTATGTCAAAGGAAACTCACAGCGAATATAAATTTCCTGATAGCTATTGTTTGTTGGAATGAAACTTCGCAGCATCCCGCGATATGGAGACGGCGACCCACCATCAGGGCATCAGGGTGTGGCTGCTTGCTGAGAGGGTTTATTTGACTTTGACAGCTTTGAACAGAAAGAATATGATTGCCAATAAACCAAGAGTGAAGACGAACAAAAAAAAATTGACGAATTGACAGATTTTCGTATACATTTTTACCATAGAAAGCAAACAACCATTTTTCTTCCCGCGCTCACGTCGGGGCGTCGTCCGTTATATATGGATGTTAGCGCGACGCGTTGGCAAAAAAATTAGAATTTTTATACCCGTATTATCTCGGCGAGATTGTAAATTTCCTTTTTTATGAAGGTACATATTTTTTTTATATATTTTACTGGGAATTTTTTACGAGCTTCGGGCAAATTACGTAGCGATGGAATTGACAGTGTGTTAATATTGTTTGGATGTTTTATTTTCATCCTGATACGGGTACATGACAAGTCCTCGGGGTTTCTAGGTTTTTCTCCCTCTCTCTCACTCATTCTCCATCTCTCTTTTTTTTTTGTATGCTGAAAATAAATTTAATTTTTTGACAAGGAGATATATGACATATTTTGAGCTGAAGCAATTTATTGCTGCTTTATGTTTTTATGGTGTAAAAATATGAGGAATGGCTTTACATGGGGTTTATATGGAAAAGCGACGACGAGAAAATGCAATATTCAGTATAGGAATCGACATCGTTTTGTACCGATGTACTACTCGTATGTATGTATAGCATGATGAGGATTAAAAAATAAATTTATTGGAAAAACGAACTTAATAAGGTGGAAACATAAGTAAAGTACGTGTATCCAAACAGCATGGGTTCGTGCTGATAAAATACAAACACTGCCAAATTGCTTTTTACATATTTTATGATTCTTTTTTTCTGGAAGGTGGGTATACTTAATCGAACAAGTTTTATAGTTTTTCTTGTTTTTCTAAGACAGAAAGGCCGACATTTATTAAGAAAAAAAAGAGAATGACCTTTTTCGGTAAAATTATGGTCAGTTAGGATTGATAGATTTTTCTAAAAAGGAGGGACTTTATCGGGAAAAAAGTTGTCTTAAACATTATCTATATTTCAAAAGAAAAACGGAGTTCTTAATGATACAGTTTATGTCCAATCAAAAGCCATTTACTCTGGGATAAAAGCTAAGACTGAAAAGACAAATTGAGGTAGTAAAAAATAAATTACCCCATTAAAATTGAAATCCACATTTCACATAATGGAGGACTCTAATAAACGTAACTAAAGATGCGATATTCTTGACAACTATAGCACCCAAATAGGCATTTTTCAATATCTTCGATAATTTTGACAACCTAGATTTGCTGATTGAATAAAAGGCAGAGAATGTTTGGATTTTTAAGGAACGTTTTGTTTAGTGTGTATTTTGGGCATTATGTACGTACAAATAAAAGCAATTTTTTTTTTATTTGAGTTCTTCAAAAAATAAAAATAGTGTTACAAAAAATTTAAAATCGTGTAAGTAGTTTTTTTTAGAAAAAATAATTTGTATATGAAATTTTTAAAACATTTTAAAGAAAACCTTTTAATAGTAAAATAAACAAATTTTATGTTTTTATTTATATGCAGATAAAAATTAAATCTTTAACAAAATTTCAACCCAATTTTGAGATAAAATATTTTTAAATTTGTTAAATTTAAAAAATCGTTTTTGAAAGTGTTTGTACTATGTTAATGCTAATATTATTAGAAAGAAGAAGTTTTTGTATACAAAAATTTAATTAAATCCCTTCAGCCGAAATGAGAAAATTTGAAATCCAAAACACCCTTCTATAGGATGTAATTTAAAAAAATATTCTATTTAAAACTGATTTGAAAAATCGTTCCAGTGGTGTAAGAAAAAAAACAAGTTTTTGTATTTTTAAATATGTTTGCAGAAAAATTTTTGTATCCCAATTTTAAGTTTTTATTAATATTCAGATAAAAATTCATTTTCGAAAAAAAATCTTTTGAAGATTTCCATCGGATAGAAAAAAATTGAAATAGAATTTTCAAAAAAAAATTAATTTTTCTAAAACCCACAAAACGTGTTTTTTTTAGAAAATTTTGACGTACAATATTTTTGAAAGTTTTTTGAAGGCTTTTTTATAAAAAAATTCTTGTCAATTTAAAGCTGACAATTATTTTTTTCAAAATCGTGAGCTCAAAAGCTTACGTAGAAGATACTGTTAGTTTTGCATTAAAGTAAAGAATCTATATTTTATAACATTCAAAAAGTAATAAGAACCCGTTAAATTCGAAAAATTTAAAAAAAAAATCGGCTGGTTGCTTATGGAGTTTTGAGAATTCAAAAAATTTTGGTACGCAATACAATTTAAACTTTTTGGGAGTTTCTACATCAAAAAATTAAATGGACGACTGGGTCACGCGTACTTGCTGTTATGTTTAAGGTGCCGAGGACTTAAAAAAATTGCATTTACATAAATGTAAATTATGACAAAAAAAATTTTTAAAAGCATTAAATGCGACATTAAATTGGTTTAAAACAACTCTTTTAATAATTTAAAAAAAAAGAATACCATCTGAATTCTTGATTTAATATAATTGTGTGACCAAAAAATTAAATAAACGGAGCTGGTTTTATAAAAAAAATAATTTTGTATATCAAATTCTTAAATTCTTAAAACATTTGATTAGCCTATTGAACAATTGCATGCAATGGTTTTTATTATTGAATATGTTTGTTTGGCCCACAATCATGCTTAAAAAATTCACCGATGAGTTTCTGGGAGAATGGTCTTCTAGATTCTTCTCAATATTTTTGGTATAACTCAAAAACTAAGCCGAATTTGAAAATTTACCTTTTAACGTTTTGATACCTTTTTGTTTAAATTAAATTTTCAAATTTTCTATTGATGGTTTTTAAAAACTTTATAAAACTTTAGCAATAAAAGTTAGCAACGACCGACCAAAAAAACTTGGAAAAAGCAAAGATTTTTAATTTTTTTTCTAAATTGGGCATAACTTTTTTCGGTCGAAGATACTCTTAAGTGATGCATAAACAAAATAAACTTGGGTTTAAGGCCTTTATATGACATTCTAAAGTAGCCATTTGAATTGAAAATTGTCTTATATATACAGTCATTAAAACTTAACTATTTATTATAATTTTTCGCAGTTTTTGTCCGAAAGCCTATTTCCTGGTACCACATGACAAATTTTACATTCCTTGCACCTAGTCCTTTAATCGGACCAACTGTTCAGTTCAAAAAATTGAAACCAAATAAACATTTTTTTGGAAAATTTGAAGTTCAAGAATATTAAATTTTGTTTGAAATTTAAGCCTGGTACATAGGTACTGCATCGTGTTGTGAATCGGCAACTCTCAGTGAACAGTTGATTGTTCGATTATTAACGTAATATCAAAAGTTCACTACACATTCGCTAGTCTGTACCAGTGAGAAATGTCAACAAATCAATTTTTCCAATGGTTTTTGTTCACTTCACGAGGATGTATCTAATGTTCTGTAGACTTTATACATATAGCAAATAAATCTTAATCCGTTCTGCCGATGATGAAAAAAATTAAAATACAAGAAAAAGTGTTATAAGAGGCTAATAATTGCTATAATTTTTATAAAAATTAATTTTAAGAGCCGTTCTTGAGATAAGAAAAATATTTTTCTTAACGTTTTTTTTAAATTTTGTTCATAAAAGCAAAATCTTGTCTAAAAATGTTCTAGAAAAAGTTAAAAAATCTTAAATACCAAGTTTTAAAAAATTGACATGTTGTTTTCATAAAATTTGGGTTTAAAACAAAAACAAAAATTCAAAATAGCTTTTATGGCCTTTAGTCCTATAAATTGGCGTTTCGTCCAGCGTACTCACTTGGACTCATCATTGACCTGGTGAGGGCCTTGTCATACGCAATTTGTATTAAGTTCAGTTTAACTTACATGAATTCTTTTACAAAAATCCTCTGTAAACTATATCCAACAAGATTAGAATTCCTAATCATTAAGTAGTATATAAAATTTGTATTTAAAAAACAACCTTTAAATTAATAATTAAATCAAACCAAAATTAAAATTATTTTTAAAATAGTCAAACAAAATTGTTGGAAAAGTTCGATAAAAAATGTTTCCATATCTTAAGAAGCGTCTGCCAAAAAAAATTATTGAAATCAGAAAAAAATGTTGTGAAGAAAATCAAAAATGGAAACAGTGGTTCTTGGAGGATTACCAGTAGTAACCATTTTTTATAAATGTTTTCCTAACCCAAGGTAGCCTCAAAGCAATTAATTGAATTTTTGTAAGAAAAAATGTTAATCCGTTTTTGAGAAAAATAAGATTTTGTAAAATTACGAGAACAAATTGCATGAATTGGTTGAAAACCACTATGTACAAGTTTTTAAAAAATTGTTTCAACCATTTAGTCTGAAGCCGACCTTACAGACAGAATTGCGAGAACAATTTTTTTCGTCTTCCCTATCATCGAAATGACAAAAACCTTACAAGTCTGATACAAATTTTGAGTTAAGTTGTTTCACAAATGCATAACTCGCCATATACTATTAATTGTTCTTGTGTCCATTGTTAAAATCTCAAAAAATTGTAGTCTAGGAGGCACCTGCCATTAATAACCATTTTTCGAAAAAAAAAAATGCTTAAAGTTATTAATTGATTTATTTAGAAAATTTTATGGAGCTATTTTTGATAAATTGGTAAAAGAATGGTAGGAGGGTACCATTGTTTTTGGCTCCTAAATGAAAATAAAAAAAAATGTGTTAGACAACTGACCAAAAAACGCTATGAAGAAGGATTAAATAAAATAGATCCAGCTTTTAAGGCTGTAGTCGAACATGCAGGTAGAATTGTGAGATCCAACTTTCCTTTCATCGTAATGACAAATTTGATTGAAATAGGATTTGAATTCTATTGCTTTTTGAATATAAACCTTACTTTAGTAAAAATATTTTTAATTTTGTATTGCTTCATAATTAGATACGACAAGAAATCCAATCGTGTTAATACCCATGATTCTATTATTTTAACAACTTTAACTCATCATAAGGACAAATTTTCTACTTCAAAATACTGACGTGCTTAACGGCTTTTCATGTCTCAGAATCTTGCACGTGAGTTTAAATCTCAAGGTCGACATCTTTCTAAAATGCAAATCTTCAAAAAATATTTTTGCTACTGCTACGTGACTGTAAATATACTGTACGTGTTGTTTATTTAAATATTTTTTTATATTTAAAATTTAATCGTCAGATTGTTTTATAAAGAGGTTAACAGTGAACAGTTGAGGATAAAATTGGCTGAAAACTTATTTATTTAGCAACCAACTCAAAAATAAGACGCATAACTGTCATAACTATAGATTAGGTCCATGGGAATAAGGGGTAGGTAATCAAAATGGTAATTGCCAATGGGCTGAGGACTTTCTTAATCCTTAAGCGATGTACAGTGATGTCATGCCTAAATAAACAAATCAAAATAGCGTTCTAGATCAAATTATCTTCTACGTTAAATGGTGTTGCTCTATGAAAATTAGTAAAAATGTCCAATTTAAAACTGAAATTGAGCATGATTTTGAGAAGTCAATGGACCTGGATAACAAATTCATTAAAAATAAAACCGCCGGGTATGATTTAATGAAATTAAGTGAAATTTGGTTTTTAAATCTAGATTTTTACGCTGAAGGAAAAATGTAATGAGTACATTCAAAATAAAACGGGGTATGATTTTTAGAAATTAACTGAAACAAGTTTTTTAAATCTAACTTTTTATGCAGAAGTAAAAATGTAGTAAATGTAATAACGTTTTTCCTTCACAAAAAAATGTATGTACTGAGTACATTTTAGCATCTGTACTGGCTATATAAATAATTAATCGCTGTTATATAGCCAATAATAGGTTCTATGAAGATATGCATGAAAACCATATAATGATTTCATAACTTAATGAACTTGTAGCCAGTAAAAAGCTCTCATTACAGCAAATTAACTTATAAAGAATTCTATAGACTCTCAACATAAATAAGCAGTGAGTACATAGACAACGTGTACTCATCACAATGTGTTGGTATTTATTAAACGTAATGAGTACAGTTCTCTCTTGTACTCACTTCCTATTTTTTTCATTCTTATTGCGAAATTATTTATTTTCGTTTATTTGTAAAAAAAATATAATTTTTATTTATGTACTTACATGTATTTAAACTCAGAACCTTAAAATCACTGTGAGAACAGACAACTACTATGTACATGATTAACTTTAAAAAATATTGATGCAGAAAATAAATAAGAAGCTGCCAGTTATGGATTAAACATCGAACATCTAGCTGTGGCCAAAACCTTTTGGTTCAGGTAACTATGTACACAGTACATAGTCGATTGACTTAATGAATATTGCATGTATTCATTACATAACTTGCTGTAGTGAGTAGATTTTTCTAAATTGTGAGTTTTATTGTTATGTAGCCATTACATATATATCACTTAGGTTAACTGGTTCAACATTTTGTGATTAGTACATAAGTAGTCTGTGCTCACTACAAGTTTGAAAACGCTAGAATTGTATTAAGTGCATAATTTGGTATTGAGTAAACGTTTTGGAGCATTTCATACGTATATATTCAAATGTTTTCACTACACGTCAACTAAAGCTAAATTTATTCAGAGAGATTGAAATATAGTGATCCTAGCTAAATTCAATACATTTATTTTACATGATAAAAGTCTGTATTGCGTACGTTGATAGGTACATTTTTCCACAGTGTAGATTTATTTTAATTCTAGTTTTCAAATTATATTATCCCACTGTGCGACAGCATATATATTCTGATGTACCTATTTTGACCTTCAAGAAGATAAATGTTCGTTTTGAAGACATAAATGATAGAAATTAAGGATAAAATATTATGAATTACTGCTGATGGTGATGACCCTGTCTTGTAGTTTTCAAGTGTTTTTTGTTTTGTTTTTTGTTTTTACGTTTTATTTTTGTCTTTCTCTTCATTTTGTTATTCTTTTGTGGATGACAAGTAAGATAATCTTCTTGCCTCCCACAGCCATTGTATATACAAAAGAGGAGTTATTCAATGTGCTTGGCCAGAGATAAGCTATAATGACAATGTTGTGGGAATGTGCTGTTAAAGTTATTAATTTTAAGCATCTCATTAGGTATATTTTCTTCATGTTGTATAATGAAATGATTCTTATTTGTTTTCATGTTTATTTATTTTTACTTTTTTTTTGCAGTAATGACAGAAGATCTGACAGAAAATTGGACCTTTTATCTTTATATCCTGGTGACGATCATACCAGTCTATTTGGCGTTTAAGCTAATTAGATGGATGGGATGGCAGTTGTTTATAAATAACTAGACTATAAGGTGAGAATGTGTTTTTTTTTATAAATTATTTTTTTCTCTTCAATAATTTTATGTCACTCTGTGAATGTACCCAAAGGAAGAGTAGGTGTAATATTTTTATTATAAACCTACAAATGTTGTTAAAAAACGAAATGCCATAAACAAACTGAGAAATAAATATCTAAATTTAATATAATTATCAACCTCTACTATATGTTAATTATACTTTTGTTTATCACGATGTCATAACCAATTATGACTCTTTTTTATACTCCTAACATGTTCTCTTCAATGGTATTTTTGTCTCTGCAAACTTAGTTAAATATTCTCCTATAATAATTACAATAAAGCCATTGACTTGTCACCACTTTTCGAATAGAATACTTTTAATTAAGACTAGAAAGTTCTCTAACGAAACAACCATTTTCATCGAACATTACCTTTGTATAGAACAAAACCTTGTTGCCCACCTTTGACCTGGAAATTATTATCAAAATTTAATTTGAGCTACCTAAATTGGCTCAGGAGAGAAACAAAGAAAACCTCTTCTCACTTAAATAATAATTTTGTACCGAGCTCCGGAACTCTGCCTTTTGTTCAAATAAATGTCACTTTTAATTTGCCATTTTCGTAACCCTTAAGAGTCCTAGCTAGCTGGTACACTCGTAGGGTACATAGGTATTGTAAAAGGACCAACAAAGCTGACTTTTTATCGGAGCATCGGTTGGTGTCGTGCGTCGTTGTCATAGTGTCATCGTAACATAATTGGCTTTCAACTATATATAGACTGAGGATGCAGAGAAGGACCAGAAAGAAAACATGAAAAGTCCTGAAATGGCGATGGAAGCCGAAGAGACACTCGAGTACACAAACTAAAAACGAAAAGCTTTCGAATATGAAAGCAAAAACCAACGAAAACGTGAAACCACTTTGTAGTAATTAAAGGTGAATATAACCAAAAGCCAGCCAAGTGAAAAATTGTCGAGTGGAGCGTTAAGGGTATGGCATAGCTCGGTTGAATTAGTAAATTTTCGTTTCGTTGAATAGAAGCTTTGATATTACAGCTGCATAAGAATTATACCATGCTTCCTAGAAATAAAGTTGCAACACTTTTATGTGTAGCTACCTTTCTACCATCAAGAATAATTCCAGACGACCGCAATGAGTGACAACGATGACTTCACTTAACCTTTACGTTGTTTTTCAAGGAACTAATTAGCAATGTCAGCCATCAGGTATGGTTGCACTCCTAGTGTATACAATTGCAGTTCAAGGTGCTGCATCTTGGATGCTAGTGACATTGTAAAAGTGTTGGTTTGGTTTATCTTCGTATATTATGGAAAAGGAGAAGGATGGATTTCTTTCGTGGTTATTTAGCGAAAAAGATGACTTTTAAATAGAAACCTATCACGAACTACAGTCAAGTCTGAGGTGCAAAACAAACCTGCCCTTATTTTTTCAAGATATTTTATTTTTTTCTACTAAACCTACCCTTAAGAAGTCACTCTGGTTTATATACCTACACATTTTATTTAGCAGCCTAACCGCTTTCTTAAAGTTATTCACCTTAAAAAATCTCAACACTTTTTCCTATGAATAAATAAATTAATTTGATGGTGCAACAGCTCGCGGACAACCAAGGCCTAGTGACTTACAACTCTCAACCATTCATGTGTGCGTATTGTAAGCATGAATGGAGGCAATGTTATTGCAAAGTCCGAATCCGAACAGCTAAATGCGAAGCACTTATTCATGACAAGTATACTCTTGGAGGATTTGTCAGTCCCTCGCAAGGGGTAGTATCTAGGGTTTTTCCCCTCTTCCTAGGAGACCAGAGTTGTTGCATCAAAAAAAATGTTAATGTATTAATTCAAAATTTTTCTGCATTGAAAAAAAATAGGAATAATGCAAACCCGAAAATTTGTTGCATACAAAAATAAAATGAGAAATGACACTGCATGGGTAACACATACTTGTTCTTATGTTCAAAGCCTTTGAGAGCTTGCAGTTAAATAAAAAACTTCCACCTTAGTTCTTAATTGAATATAATTGAAAGAAAAAAAATCAAATCTTTGGAGCGGATTTCTTTAAAACAAAATTTCTTATATGTATGTACTCATATCAAATTTTTTAAACATTTTAAAGCAAAACTTTTGGCAGGAAAATCGTTAAGGTACATATTTATTTATGTAAAAATTAAATTTCAAAAAAAATGTACTCTTGAAAATTTTAATACCTAAGCAATATTTAAAAAATCTTATAAAAATTTGTATATAAAAAAGTAATCTAAATCTGTTCAGCTGATAACGAGAAAATTCAAAATTAAATAAAAACATTCTATGAGAAGTAGGTATATCCAACTGTGAACCAACTTTTAAAATTGCACAGTGGACCATGGCGCAAACTAGGAAATAGTGACTAATGTAGGTTTTATTTTTTATTTATTTAGTTTCTATTAGGTACATAATTTGTTTTTATTTATACTTAGCAAGAAATAAAGACATGTGGGCCTGAAAATAGTTTTTTTTAAAGACTATTTATTGTTTATTTTTATTATTTTTGTAAAAATTATTACACATTTTTTTTTTCTAAATTAACGATTTGCAATGTGATTTGATAAAAATAATTCTTTATCTGTGACATTTTTTGATCATTTTATTCTAATCATTACGATAAAAAATATCAATGGCTTACTATGTAACACGGAGTGGATCACTGGTGCCATCCCCTATTACACAGTGAACTAGTTGATAATAAAAAAAATAATAAAAAAACAAATTGTTTCCCATGACCTTTTCAAAGAAATTTTCTATTTTTATATTAAGTTTATAAACCAAGTTAAAGGCACTTTTAAACCCCTAAAAGTTTAAGCTAATAATTTGAAAATTATATCAAGTCAAACAAAAAGTGGTTCACTGTTGAACAGTTTATCCTACTATTAAAAGTTACCATTTGTAATTTTTCATAATTATTGATAGTACCTATATTGTACTAATAAGAGCATTCAAAAAAAGTTTTGTATAAATCGCGTGAGCCAGTTTCAAGAAAATAAAATGTTTTCTTAACGGCTTTTGTCATTTGTATGGAAGATACCGTTAATTTTCATAAAAGTCAAATTTTTAAATTTTAAAAGAACCCTTTAATGCCGAACTTTGCAAAAATCGACCGTGTAGTTTTCAAAATATTTGACGTAAAAAATTTGAACATTTTTTAAAGATCAAAAAAATAAATAAAAAAGAATTATTTTTATTGTTTTGAAGCTTCTGTATAAGAAATTTTTGAAATCAGAATAACTGTTTTGAAAAATATAGAAAATTAAAAAAAAAAATTCTTTTTGAGGTGCCGTTAATAACCATTTTTTTGGAGAAAATAATTTCTCATCCAAAGGAAGGTAGCCTTCACTGAAAGAAATTGACTGAATTTTTTTAGGAAAAGTTTTTTTAAAATTGCTTAAAAAATTGTATGGCACTTACGTTATTTTTGAGTTCTAAAAAAAATGAAAGAACCACTATGTACCAAGTTTTAAGAAAATCGATCCAGCCATTTAGGCTTTAACGGAACAGACAAACAGACAGCTTTTTCGTCTTCCCTACCTTGATCAAAATCTCTAGTTCATTTGTTTTTAGGAATGCATACAAAAATTAAAATGTTAATCTAATACACATTAAACATATGTTGCGTTAAAACAAAAAGTTAATGTGAGATAAAATTTGTCTGCATTAAAAAAATGTCAATTGAATTTGAAAATTTCTTGCATAAAAAAATGTCTGCCATATAAATAGAAGTAAAATTTGAAAATGTTTGCATTGACAAAAAAAATTTATGAAAATATTTTTTGGGAACGAACCACCAAAATTCTGTACATGGATAAAAAGTTCTGTATGAACATAACTCTGTACCCCATTATTCTGCTTTTCCATTATCTTGTATTCTAAAATCCTGTAAATCCAGAATTCTGTATTTCAAACTCTGTTTCCAAAATTCTGTATTCTACTGTAAATCTAAAATTCTGTTTTCAAAAATTCTAATATTTTTTCAATGTTAATTAAGACTTCCCTCCCTTAGTTCGAGTTGTACAAACGTGCTTCAAATTTTGATCCGTGGCTTACCATTTCTTACTGAATAATTTCGGGGGAGTAACTAAGGTTTAACGATGGTTCAAAGTTCAATAAACCAATTTAATGCCTGAACCTCAGTTTATTCGCCAAAGTCGGTGAGTTAAAATTGCTGAACCACGGAATAAATATTTGTACTACTGGCTTTCTAAGAAAGTTGTGGGTAAAACAACATAATCGCTGGATTACTTGTTTTTATAGTTTTGCTAGAAATTCATGGATTTATCAACTAGTTTCGAAATGTTTTGTAATTTACTCGTTTTCTTTTTGTCAATACCTATTTAATCAATAAAATAAATTTTGGTGGCTTGACAGATCGAGGAAAACCAGTCACTTAACCGACTTATTATACTTTTAACCGTAATTGTGTGCAATATGCTAGTTGGCAGGAATCGAAGTGTCTTACAATTTCGTGCTGAGTCCCAAAACCCTAGATGATACGTACTTTTCATGGCTCTTAAATAATCTCTCAATTACTAGAAAAAAAGCTCCTTGAAAAAAAAAAATTTTAGATGGCATAGATTAGAGAATCCATGACCATGTATAAGAGCGAATTACCAAATGGTTGTAACTCCAGTAATCGAAGAAATTATTTCATTTGGATGAATGGTTTTCCTTGTAGAGCGAGTAAAAGTTGAATAATTTTTATTGTGATAAAGCAAGTATTTATAGTTTTTTTTTTAAGCTTTGTGTGTAAAACCTAGTAAAAAAGTGCACTTTTTTTTCTTTATCAAAACAGTTTCTATATTTCAAAAAAATTGTTTTGATAATGGAAAAAAAGCGCACCTTTCTTCATAATCAAAACAATTTTTCTTTTATCCTTTAAAGAATTTTGAAATCCAGAATTTTAGATTTATTGTATTTTGAAATACAGAATTTTTAGAAACTGAATTTTGGCAATTGCAATTTTTTATTGTTAATTTTTTAATACAGAATTTTGGAAAACAGAATTTTGTATTCTTTCATTAAAACAGTTAAGGAAAAACTAATTTATGTGTATCGAAAATGGCTCCAAGGATTTCAATAAAAAAAAATCAGCATATAATTGGAGGTATGGTGTACTTTTTGATAAGAACAAAATTTCCAAAAAACGGTATTAACGGTACCCGGCATATAATTTTTTTTTTAAATTCGATTTTTTCATTAACGGGTCATTTGATATCAGTCGAAATTTTTTACACAAAGGTTTCTCTAGAGTTTTAATAATATGGAATATAAAAATTTTGGAAAAAATAAATTTTAGATTTTTAAAAATACTTTTTTTTTTGAAAAATCAATATTGCAAAAACGGTTGATGAATTTTTTTGAAACTATGTTTTAAAATATATTTTAATACCTACTCAAAATTGCCATACAAAAAATGTTTTAAAAATGTAATGATTAAAATGCCTTTATTATATTTTTGATTATTTTTCTCTAATTATACAGGGTGATTGGTATAAGGTGCAAAAAGCTGGAGCGAGTAGGTTGGGTTAAGACAAGAAGAAACTCGTATAGGAGGGGGGGTCTTTTTCCCCCTGTTTAGGCAGCAGGGGCAATTATTTTATTTATTTTTTAGTTTCTCAAAAACTAAGATACATTTTAGAATCGGTTTTTTGTTTTTTATTAAAAATTAATAGGAGCATTGAATTTTGAAAACTAAAATTATCCTTCATTACATAAAATTTTGAAAAAAAAAATTTAATTGAAAGTTTTTTTTTTTAATTTTTTTTTAAAATTTCGAGTTTGAAAACTAATTTTACAAAAACTGTTCACTGACACAACTCATTTTAAAATAAAAATTAAAGAAGAGATTTCTGGCTTTCCAAAAAGGTATAGCATGGTATTGTAAATTGTACCGTTGCTTTTAAATATTTTTTTTCTGTTTTAAGTAATTTTTTTAAAAAATTGCCCCTCCTACCTTAACGGGGGGAAATTGACCCCCCTCCCATACAATTTTTTTCAATCACCCTGTATATTATTTTAAAAGTTCCTAGTTGCAAGCAACTTGAACATAAGAGCAAATACGTGCGATCCAGTCATGCATTTTATTTTTAATGAATACAGGTATGTTTATATTACTTTTACATTTTTTTTAATGCAAAAAATGTTTATAAATTTTATTATTTTTTTTTTTAATGTATGACATTTTCAATATTAATGATATTTTTTAATGCATATTACTGGCATTTTTTTTAATGCGATAAGTTTTTCATATCGCATTTTTAAATGCAACAAATTTTTTTCAATATAAAATATTTTCACATTGCACAACAAAAATGTATTTTTTCAACTCTTCGTAAACAATACCTGCCTTCATACTGATAGAAGTACAAAATCCAATCATAGAAATGGCTGGACTGTTTTGGTCTTGCTTAGAATTTCTTCTTCACATATTCTTCAAAGCTACCTGCATACATTGTTCTTCTTTTTTTTTTTTTAGAATCTTCAATTTGATGAATTTTTATGTTATATTTTAAGAAATTTTTCTAAACGTCAATCTTTTACTAATTAATTATTTTTTATGAGACTTAAATATACCTACCCAATATTCTAATATTTATTCTTAAGTAAAATGTTCATATTCACCTAACATTCGATATTTTATCCTTTCCATCAGTTGACCTACTTTTAGTAAGCCGCAAAGAAAAGAAATTTTTTGAAAACGAGGACAACCTTCAAGGCCTTTCCATATTCCCAAATGTATGCAATGCACTTATAAAAATGTCCTTATTTCATTTTGCCTTGTACATTAATAAAAATTCACTCTGCACTCCCCTAAGTATAGACACAGCCCATTTGTTGATAATGTTTTGAAACAAGTATAATATGTATATAGGACACAGAGAGAAAAAAGAAAGTCTCAATGGCACTAAAAGCCTTCTCAACATACGAGTATATCTCACCAACAACCCCATCACTATCACATCCACTAAATCCATACCCCACCCCCACACCCCACAAACTGTGTTTACCAATTTCATTTTAACAATTTACGACCAGCGACAGCAAAATGTTCGTTGTCCTGGATCCTTAGAAGACATCCTCGTCATCGTCGTATTTTAATTAGAATTATATTCTGCATGTGGTGGGGTGGTTATATGCGCGTTAGAATTTTTGTTGCTTTTGTTGTCAGTTGCATTTTATTTGCAAAATGTGACCCAGTTTTAAAGACATAGCGACAAAGACGACATAAAAACGACAAAGACTCCTTGCGGTGTTGTTGACTGAGGTTTTTCCTAAAAGCTTTTTAACCCTCCTCCCCACAACAACAACAACAACAACAACAAAAACACCAACAAGAGCATAGAAAGGAGTTCGGCATCGGTCTTAAGGCGATGTGCGGTTTAGTTCAAATACCCAAGGAACCACATACTAAGAAAATTTATGATAATTGCACGAGCAAAGAAAAAGCCATAATATAGCAAAGCTTCGCATCCTTTTTTGTTTTTTGCTTGAAGTTTAAAGTCTGCGGTATCATCATCAAATTTGATGTGAATTTACAATGACTTTTGCAGGAACACAGCTTGGTGGAAGCAGATTTAAGTTCTGTGTGGTAAATTATGATGATGGTGCGGATTTAAGTTTCTGAATAGTTTTCCGGAAATATTTTGTGTTAGACAAAAGCTTAAAGAGCACTAAAATCCATTGAATGGAAATTATATTACCATTATTTGTTGGAGAAAAAGCCCTCTCTATCAAAATTAATATAATAATATTTCGGTTTCGAATTGTGCGAAGGGAGATAATATCCCATGGCGATGATAATAGGCTTTTGTGAGCTCTGTTGAGCACTAATTGTTTAAATTAATGGCTCGTTTGGAACGTTTAATGTCCGTTAATGGTAAATACAGCCAGGTTGGTGTAAAGGTGGTACCTATAATGATCAAATTTCATTTCACAATTAAATCCTCTTTTCAACTCTTTGTAAATACACTACACAGGTATACCTACGACTCCATAAAATCCAATGGTCAATTATTGTTTTTTGCCTAAAACACAGAAAAGTTCATATACACTGAGCGAATGTTTTGAATGACACACATTATTTTTTTTTATGTAAGAAACATTTTTGAGACTTTTGACAAACCTTAAATTGCCATGAAAAAGTGTTAAAATTAAAATACCTCCATTTGAGAATTTCAACTTTTGTAATTATCGACTAAACTCTCCTAAGATTATGCTCAAAAAGATTATCTAGATGCAAAGTTCTTTTATTTGTTGGCCCAATAAAAAAAAAACTAATGAAAGCAATGAACCTCCAAGTGTTTTAATATTGGAAAGATAAAAATATTTATTTTTATTACGCAGATATCTAACACCGCCATACCCGCCAGCCCCCATAACATACACCACTCTTCTGTCTTTAAGTACAATCAATCCATTTGTCTGTCATTACTATCATCCTAATAAAGCCAGCCTTCACATAAAGTTTTTTTTCCATCAAAGATACAATAATCAAATTGTATTATTGAAATTGGTATAGGTTCGTTGACCCTCTGGGCACGGCTTTGACTATGAGTGATGTGCTTCAGTTGCTAATTTGACATGTGTGATCCATCCCATGTACATCGCTAGAATGGCTCATCGTAAAAAAGATTGTTAAGATAAAAATTAATAGAAATTAATAAAATTGCTTGATGGTGATGGAGAATTGGTTGTTTTATTTTATAAGTGAAATATTTTGTTACGATGGTTAATTATGTTTTAATGGCTAAAATAAAAGTTAGTTAAAACGTGTCGTACAGTTTGTCGTTTGAGGAAAATAATTGTCGAGCCCAAGTAAGACCAACGGAGTGAAACGCCAATAAATTATAACGCGGAGCAAAGGCCGTTAAATGCTATTTTAAGACCTTTATTAATTTGATAATAAAATTGCCAACTATACATTCTTTCCGCTTCGTCGATATTGGATTAGCTCTCTTGTTGTCGGCATGAATTTTGTTTTATGTGCGCGTATGTGTACAGTGGCGTAGCTACCTTTAGTCAAACATGGGTGGCACTCTTGGGGCTCGAAGGTTTGGAGGCCCCATTGACTGACAGACACAGTTTTTTGAGGCGAAAATAAAAGTTTTTCTTATCTTTAGGAAAGCTTAAGCTCATATTATTTTGGATATTAAAATCAAGAACAATTTCGTGGTTTAAAAATAAAAGTTCACAGTAACTACTATTTTGAAACAATGCCACTGTTTTAATTTCTAAGGTATGTGCGTATATAAAAAACAAATGCCAGCCTCAAGCTAAGATTTTGACTTGTGTTGTGAATAAATTTCAAAGGTATTACTTTTTGGTGCTAAGTTCAAACGCTATTTAGAATAAATGAGAGACTATCATGGCATTGTTTTTAAAGCTCTTTAACTGGCACATGAAATCATGAACGAAAAATTAAGTTTTGATTTTGCTTCTTTAGACTGCAGTACTCTGTTATATGGCCGAGATTAATTATTCTTGGAAATTATATGGAAATGATTCCACTCTTTTTTCGGACAGAAAATTTTATTTATATCAATTTTTATAATCTATTCCCAACTAACGAAATTGCTCCGCATTCAGACACTAAAGTGTTATTTGTTTCTATTGCGCTCTATTTAGACCTCTGACAGAGAGGAAATACTTTATTGAAGCATTACTGAATCCATATATATTTTCTGGTGCAAATTATATCAGCTTGATAGAAGCGATGTACCAATGTTTCTTTAATCTCTATATAATGCTCTTATGCAATAACCACGATACTTTCGCTTCCATAGTCATCCCGTAAAATTATTATACAATGTTTATGTAAGTCTTTGTTCCTATATTGCTTGTATTTGTGAATATGGCCGCGCCAAGGCAAAGTCATCCATTTTACAATTTATTTTCAATTTAGTATCTGAGCACATTTTTGGTTTAATTTTTCTTTTTGTTAAATCAAAAACGAAATCCATTTCTGTTCAGAGGTCCCATTTTCATTTCTGCCCCAGGGCCCTTGCTTATCTAGGCTAGCTACGCTACTGCATTTATTTTGACCAATTTTTATCACTTCTATCTCCAGTTTTCCAAATGCACCATCAAAATTTTGAATCTGAAAAAAAAAACTGTCAACACCGTTCATCAAAAAAACTTGATTTGAAAAAAAGAAAATATTTCTGGCTTTCTTAAAAGCTCCGAAACATAATACTGTAAGTGTTGCCGTTATTTTTGTAAATTTATTCTTTTCCGTTTTAAGAATTTTTTTCATTAAATTGCCCCCTCTGTTTATAAGCAGTGGCATATAAAACCTCCCCCCGGAAGGATTTTCTGATTTCATGCGAATCAACTAGTACCTCGAATGCGAAAAAAAAACAAAATAAAATAAAATAAAATAATATACGCTCTAAAATCCCTACAGCGACTATACAACTTTGAAAAATGAAGCTCGGTGCAACTCACACTGGTGTGCCCCTTAATGAATCATTTTCTTTTTTTGAAAACGGTATGACTGATTTAAATATTTTTTTGTATATCAGAATTGGGTTTTTTTGAAAACTTTATATTTTGGAAATAACATGTTCGATTTTTTTGAAACTTGTAATCCTACAATATTTAAAATTTCTTTCAATATTTTAAAAAACATTTTACTTTAAAGAAAAAATAGTATCACCTTCTAAGCAAATTTTAAAATATAATTCAGCAAAATCATTTTTTTGTTGAAAAATGGTTCCAACGATTTTGATACAAATTTTTCGGTATGCTTAAATTGGTGGGGTATAATGGAAAATGTACACAAAGGAACTATTAAGTATTATTCTTACTTGCGATGTAGGTGGTATAAGGCAAGTTTTGGATTCGTTAAAAAAAAAGTTGATATAACAATCAAACATGACATTACGATGATAGAAAATACCTAAAAACTGGGTGGCACAATTCTGTCCATCGGTCTGTTCGTCTACAGCCTAAACGGCCCGATCAGTTTTCTTCAAACTTTGTACTAAGTGGTTTTTGGTGAATATGCCCACACGTCATTTTAATTTTTTTTTATAACGAAAAATAACGGTACCAGCCTTACAATTTTTTTTAGAAATTTTTCATAATCGTATTTTTCTCAAAAACGACGCGACAACTTTACTAAAAAAAAATTCAATAAACTAATTTTAGTAAAGGCTTCCTATGGGTGGAAAACCATTTTCCAAAAAAGATTTTACAAATATGAAAAAATAACGGTACTTTCCATACAAAAGTTAAAAAACCGAAAGGGAAAATATGTTTTTTCTCCAAAACGATTCCTACGTTTTTGATTAAACTTTTTTCGTATAAAAAATTTTCGTATAAAATTTCACACTTAGCAACTATTAATAGAACCTGTCATAGAACGTGCTTTTTTGTTCTGAATTTTCTTATTATCGGCTGAATGGATATATATATTTATGTTTATCAGTTTTAGTTCTCAAAACCTACTACTAACAATTCTTGGAAGCTTTTGCATAATAAAACGTACGTAAAAATCGAAAATATTCTTAAGGAGGTACCCTTTAATTGAGCCATTTTCAAAAAATGGGTTCTCGCCCAAATATAGTTCTTACTAAAAGTATGTTATTGACTTTTTTTAAGGAAAAATATATGGACCCTTTTTTTATAAAATCAAGATTTTGTGAACACACATTTCTTCTTCTGTCGTCTGGCTTCAGGCAAAATCAAGACTCATCAGGGCAGAGCACTCTTTTTCAGACGTCCTCAGACCAGTTTTCCTATTTTTTGTAAATGTAGTACATGCTACTCCATGATGTCTGGTGAGAAAGTTACGTATAAATCAAAAAGTCCTAATTTTTTTTTTGCAGAATACTCGTACATTTAGCCCTAAAAAAGTGTGTTCCCTAAACCGATGCCGGTGACGTGTTTCTGAGGTCATAAGCGATAAAAATCGGTCATCTCTTTACTCTTGCCGTATCTCTTTATTAGTTTGTCTATGATTCCATTTCAAAGAACTGGTTTCTTTCTTTCGTTTCACATTTAATCGGTAAGGCAACTTCACAGTACGAATTTTTATTCTCGTTCAAAACCATGGCATGGGTTACCTCGACTTAACTTAAATTTGGAATTTTCACTCAAACAAATCACTTTTTCCATAAGCAATATTCCAACAATACTTTGATAAAATAAATCAGAAAAAGACTGAATAAAAAGTAAAATACTAAAACTTGCACAAAAACAATTTCTCGCGTGAAATTTTGAATTTTAATCTGAAAGCGAGATGTTCATTCAAAAAATCTATTTGTTGCAATGCTTTTGTGAGATTTTGGCTTGCGAGATTTAAGTTAGTAGGATTTTGCTATAACGAGATTATGAAAAGCGGGATTTTGCTATTGCGAGATCACGAAAAGCGAGATTTTGTAATTGCGTGATCTTGTCATGTGAGACTTTGAATCATGCCAGATTTTTATTTGTGAGATTTTTACCCAACCTGAACAGACAGAATCGTGCGACCCGCTATTTTCCTGGTGCAGGGAATTATCTCCACGGGAAATATCTTCACATGGAAAAAAACTTCACCACTAGTGGGAAATAATTTCTCATTTTTGAAGTGAAATTATTTTCCCCTTTTGGTGGGAAATAAATTAACTTTTTTATGGGAAATTATTTCAATTTTGTGGGTCGGTTTTTTCTTATAATTACTGTTACTGTTGGATATAGGTAGGTATAGGATGAATTCAAAGTTTCTGTAAATCCAGATTCTCTAAATACAAACGAATTTTTGTACCCACCCAACTTCGCACCCAACTTCGCTCCTACCCCGAATCCTATAGTGAGTCCAAGCAGGGGGGTTGCATACATACCTCACTGTTTATTCGTCTTAATGTTTGGTGTTACCACTACATTTATGTAAGTGTAATTAAGTTCTAGAACTCAGAATGTGAATTAACAGTGAGGAAGGAAGTGAAGGAAGGAAGGAATTTGGGATACATGTGAGGTTAGGTGTACCCAAAAGTTTCTTTTGCATTTAATAAACTTTGGCGAGAATTTGTTTAATACAAACTTAGAAAATACGTGAGAAATAATTTCACCAAATTGTAAGTTATATTATTTCCTATTCAAAGTAGGAAATAATTTCGCTTCAAAAATGTGAAATTAATTCCCACAAGTAGTGAAGTTTTTTCCCATGTAAAGTTATTTCCCGTGAAGTTAATTCCTTGCACCTATTTTCCCTCTATCATTGTACAGACAAGTTTGGTCGAAATCCCGGATTCTATTTTTCATAACGAAGGCATCGAAAATGGCAATGAGTATAGTATCTACCAATTGAAATTTTCCAACTAGCTTAGGTATATTTCGTTTTTCCGAGATAAAGGAGATATTTTAATTTTGAATGAGACTTTTTAGGCACAATAACAAGGCACATGATGACTACCCACAATAATTCTACCACGAAATGGAAGGATGAAATGCCAAAATTTTTTGACAGTTAATTTAATTTATCATATTTTTTCTGAGTGTCTAGGACAGTTTGACAATGTACGTGTGTACAGTGTACACAAATAGACAATGGCTCATCGAAAAAATATACAAAATCGAATTCCCAAATGTGATATAAAATTGCCAATTAATATATATCTACCTTGGTGAATAAAATTGTGAGACTATTTTTACGTTGGTACTCGTATATAGAGATACGCACCAGTTCAATTGAAATGTCAACTGAATTTCAGATGAAAATAAGGATGAAGAGGTAATATAAGTGGGATCAGTGGTATATTGCTGAAGGATTAATTTGGATTAAATTTCTCTGTGTTCAATTGGTGAACATAATAACCTGGTGGGATCGATTATTTTCACAATATAAGTCTATACATAAAATATTATAAAAAATATCCTTTTTTTGGGCTGTGGATTGAAAATTAGTCCTACTGAAATGTATGATGAAATGATTGGACAAATTAGTGCAATGTAGTTTTTTTTTCTTATCTCTATGCATGCATCAGATGATTTTCACGTTTGAATTGGTGATTAAAAGTTGGTTTATGATTTTATGCATATTAATTATCTATTAGATAAAAATGCAGTATAAAACAATTTGTTTCCTCTTTTTGCTTTAACTAGCTTTGAATTAAATTAACCGGTTAATAAAGAAAAAATAGACAAGTGTCTTTGAAGAAATCGTGAAAAATTCTTGACTCCCCGGGAGTTAAATTTTCCGGATTCCATGATCAGCATGATTAACTCTGGAGCTTCTTGGATTGTAAGACTCTTTTAAATGATATATAATATTGCATCGTTAAACATTTCTCAAGTGTCTTATTTGATGGAAAATACTGCAAATTGGCCAAAGGCTTCTTTTATAAGTTATCAGTTTCTTGCCTTGAATAGGGAGCAATTTCAACAAGCCATGCTTATCCTCTCATCAGACACATTTTAAATCCCTAATAGCAATGATATGTATGCTCTTGTATGCTCTTACCCAGTCTTCATCGTTATTCTTATTATTTTTTTTTTTTTGCTTACAAACTTGAAATCCAATCCAATCACAATGATAAAAACGTTGCCTAGCGATTGTTTTGCAATTCAAAATAGGTTTATACCTACGTCTTCCCACCTGTATTTTATGATGCATCTCATCCTTTTTTTTCATCTTGCACAAGGTGAGGTGACGACGAACAATTCCAGAATATTCTTTTGTCTTTGTGAGACTTCCTACACCGCTATACCAACTTCTGTTCACGCTATGCTTGCACAACCATCTTTGCAGCACCCTATAGCTCTAAGACGCCATTGTATTTCCGCTTGTCTTACCTAGCTATTCACACCTGCTGACATTTTTGTGATAACCGAACCGAGAATGGATAGAAACAAAAGGAAACGAACAAGAAGAAGGCAAATATATGGAGCGGAAGATTTGTTTTGTTGTAGATGTGCCGTTAAATGGGAAAACATCTTGAATTACCTACCGACTGGTTGGCCTTAGTGAATGTATTTATATAGGTACCTACTCACTCTTTTACTGCTTTGCTTTTGCTTAGTCACTTTCGTTCAAACGGCATTTCACAGGAAATGCGAAAGTAAAATTAAGTGACGACAACAAAAACAAAAAAAATAAGAACAAAAACAACAGCAAAATGACTATCTCTGTATGTGTATTCTAAGTATATATATATACAGTTTGACGGCTGAAGGTTATTACGTTACTGCTAATACTGCCAGTGATGTTATTGTTGCTCTTGCTATTGCCTGAAAGCCTTAATGGAATTGAAGTGGATTTTCTTTTTATTACTTTTGAACTGTTTTGCATATATGCGAGTTATTTTGATTGTTTTACTCTTTTAATCTTTCATTCTTTCCACTTCCCTTTTAGTTAAGAGCGGTTGTGAGTGGCGCCCAACGGAAGTATCCTGTTTTAAATTAAACGTCGAGGTTGTAGCTATATGATATATATTTATATAGAATTGAAATAATGGCAATGGTTGATGATGCTGATGGAAAAAGCAAAAATATTTAAATAAGATTTTAATGTAATTCTCTGTCGGCCTGAGAGTCATGAAATTTAAGAGTTAAAATAATAACTAAAATGAGGTTTAAAGCAGTTGCAGGAATTTTACTTTGTTTTTTTTTTTAGCCTGTTAAAATCTTGTAATTTGAGATTGAAGGGAGTAAAAATGATAATTTTTTAGCAGAGTAAAAACGATAATTTTTTAGCACACTGCATTTATGTGTAGGAATTATAAGCTGTGTAGTTTTTATGATGCGTCTTTTATGTATCAAACAATAATAATAATATGACTGCTTTCCAGTGAAGTAGGCCATTTGAAACAGAATTTATATTGCAAGGAATTAACTTTGAAATTTTAACTTTGAATCGTTATAAGTCTTTTTTTTATACCTATTTACGAGTAATTTTTAATTTAAAATATATTTTATTATTATTTTCTTAAACGGATGCCATGACTGCTAGGTCAATATCATCAAGCTTAAACTAGAATAAAGTATGAGATGAGTCGCTTAAAAATTGTGATAAATTTTCTCGCTATCCAAAAACAAAATTTATGAAATTGGTGTTGTGGTTTTGAAAATATGGTTAGGCGATTTGCGATTTTCTGTTGTTGCGATTAAAAGAATTTGATCGCAACCCAGTATGAATTCTTGGTAACATGTGCGTTCATTCTCTTTTAACTCATGTTAAGATATTCATTTTTTAAATTTTTTTTTAAATATTGCATTTGTGCTCGAAAATGCTCTTAGCGAGCAAATTGTGAGATAGCTTTGATTTTACTCCTCTATTATGTTTTCAGGGGTATTGAAACCGAATCTGAGGCTTGAAACTAAAATTTCGTGACGCAACGTTGAAAAAAAAATACAAAAATGCATTTTTTGGAAGATTTTCACTAATTACTCGAAAAGTACCAATTATTCAAAACTTACATCAGAGTACCATTAAAAGCTTACACAACTTCCAATAAATCTCTGCTAAAGGTTTTTTTCTGTGACAACCCTTTTAGACTCAAGTGCTGGTCCAAAATTGACGTATTTTTACTGTTTTCGAAAATCCACTTGAAAGAACTAAGTAACTACCTTATGTGGAAAATTTTAATTTATTTTTATCTGTGACATGAATCCAGATATACTTTTCTTATGGTCTTGAAATTACTATAGCTTGCCACGTTTTTGAGATATTTGAATCTAATGATATATAAAATTTTTTTTTTAATGCAAATTTGAGGTTTTATTATTTGTTTAGAAAAAATGTTTATGATCATTCTAAAGTATGAATATTTTACTTCAAAACCCTTTTTGAATTTTTCAAATACTTAGCCTTTGTCTTAGACTACGTAATTCGAAAAATCCAATCAATTCGCATTTTTGTAGTAAAAATATTGCATTCCGATTCAGTACCCTAGTAAACAATTAATAGGGAAAAATCAAAACTACCCCACAATTTGCCCGTTATGTGCCTTTTGGAGCACAAATTGTCTGCATTTTTCGAAATACGTATAGCTTAAGACGCCTTTCGCCGATTTTTCGAAGATGAATGGTGATATTTAAGAAATTCAAATAGAATTTAGAAGTAAAATGTCCATAATTTAAAAATACCATCAACATTTTATTTGAAAAAAATTACCTCGACAAAAAATTAACCCCAAATTTGCATAAGAATAACGCATTTCTCGTATACATCTTTTGAATCAAATATCTCAAAAACGTGACATGCTACACCAATTTCAAGACCAGCTTCAAACTCAACGTATCAAAGAACATTCGAATATATTTATTTTTGTTCATGTCACAGACAAAAATTTAAATTTTTTACATAGAGTAGTTACTTGGTGCTTTAGTGAGGATTTTCGAAAACAATAAAAATACGTCAATTTTCAAACAGCGCTTAAGTCCAAATTGGTTTTCACAGAAAAAAACCATAAAAAGAGATTTATTGGAATTTCTTTATATACTTCCAATAGTACTTTTATGTAATTTTTGAATAATTGGTAGTTTTCGAGCCACTTGTGAAAAACTCCCAAAGATTGCATTTTGCATCACTTTTTTGCCATTTTTCCCCATGTTGTGTCATGAAATTTTAGTCGCAAACCTCAGATTCGGATTCAGGGCCCCTAAAAACATAAAAATGGAGCAAATCAAAATTTCATCACAATTTGCATATTAAAAATGCAATATGACTGGTCTAAAGTGCTTAGAGATAAGATACCTACAGTAAACGCTCCATATAGTGAAATAATAAAAATCAGGCCTATTCACTTTTCAGAGATTGTTCACTTTTTCGAGCAGGAATTTCTAAAGGGTTTCTTAAAATGCATTTGATCCGAAATGCCTATTTCATTCGATGTGTAATGTTTTTACATTTATTTAAGGGCTAAGCAAAGCTTTCAATCAATTTTAGAAAACCAGAAACAATTCTTCAGTGTTCTCAAGCAGTGTTAAATGCTTGCGAGACATTCTCATAAAAAAAAATATTTTTAAATTGTGTGTTCACTATTGTGGATATTCACTATTATGAAACCCACTGAATCGAGCATTCACTGTATTTATATGTTACTAAATAAAATATTGTCATTGATTTTTTTTTTTCATAAACAAAATTCTCACAGCGTAAAAAACTCTTCTACATTAGGTACATAATTTGACTGATTTTTATCAACAGCTAATTGCGGTCTTAATTGAACTTATATCTTCTGGGAGTAATTATAATAGTATTATTAAATTTCACATGTTCAAACTAATTGACATGAATGAAGCAAACACAAATTAACTAAACATAAATAGTCAATTTTAGTCATTCGTTTAAAATAAATATGTAAATAATTGAAAGGCAGCTGTGAAAAGCTGTGAAAATTTAAACAACACCCATTAATTGTATTTTTTTGTCATCTTTCAGCAAATTAATAGCAAGACAAATTAAGAAACATTTGCTTTTCTAACAGTATCATATTTGCTTGAAGTTGTAGTAAAATTAATCTTAAATGGCATACATATGGATTTTTTAGTGCACTTCTGCCAAACGTACTTTTATATCGCAGTTCTGTAAAAAATATAGAATAGCTTTGGTCAGGTGATTGTAAAATACAGTTTTCAAAGGCATTTTACCAAGTTTGTTAATAATGGTTAGAAAAATTCAAACTCTTGGAATTAAACTCTAATAAAATCTTAGATTTTAAAAACTTTTTCACTACTCAAAGAATATTTGTAATGATTATTGAAAATTTATCAAAGATAGGCACAACATTTCCAAATTATAAATAAATAATGCGAGAACAAAATTTTACGACTATATAGTATGAGCTTGAAAAAAGTGTGGATTCATATTTTTCAAGATATATTAATTTATAAATAAATTTAAAATTGTCAGAGCGCAACCCATTTTTGGTGAATTATTCCTGATCATCAGGTTGTTTCTTTTCAGTTGATCAGGTTAAGTATTTAACAAGTTACTTGATTTTATTCCATATTAAATCAACGTAGGTTGCTGGTTAAATTCACATGAAAACTTGTAGCTCTGTAAATTTAACATGAAATTCTAGTTAATTCAACATTTTTTTAGGGGCCATCTCTAACGCTTTTAATCACTCAAGTTGTTTTGCATTATTCTGAAAGTTTATTTATTCTGCATCATGAACGTAAGAAAACAAAACAAGCAAAAGGAAAGAAAGATTTTTGCATCAATTTTTTTTTTAATTAGAAAAAATCATTCCCAAAAATATCGAGCATGAATAAGGGGACACCCTGTATATCGCAAATTCGTCGAAACTCTAGCAGAGTTGCTTTAAAAATTTTGTTATTTTAAATTCTGCTTGTCAAAATTCTGATTTTCAAAAATTATGTTCTTAGGTTCGTTACTTGTTTTCATTTGAAAAAGTAAGTCAAATTATAACTGCAAACCAGACATAAAAGAAATGGTTTAAGACAGGTATTAAAGAAATTGAATAATGATTTCGCATGCTGTTAATAATCTGAGTTATTTGAGAAAAAACAGAATAGGCAAAGTCTTGTAGTTAGCCGAAAAAACCGAATTTAAAGAAAAAAAGTTTTTTTCTTGGAAAAAAAACCGAATTTTGAAAAATAGGACTTTGAAAGCAGACTTTCGACCTGCTCCACATCGAACAATGGACAAAACTCAAAAAATTATAAAATTTGTATACAAAAATTTAAGCAAGAAAAGCTATCAAAAACCAATCTAAAAAAATAAATAAAATAAAAAATTTTAAAAGTTGTTTCTAAACTGCACATAGCTTTTTTTTGGAGCAAAGATACGTTCAAGACATGCATAGACATAATAAAGTAAGACTCTACTTTATTTTGTCTATGCATGCCTTGAACGTATCTTTGCTCCAAAAAAAGCTAGGCTCTAATATGACATTAAAGAAAACATATTAATTGAAAACCGTCCGAGTTACAGCTATTAAAACTTTTCTAATTTCTAATAATTTTTCGCAGTTTTTTCCCGAAAGTTTCGGGTACCACATGACAAATTTAACATTCCTTGGACCAAGTCTTATTTAAATTGGACCAGGGGCCTATAACACAGAACGATAAGTCAACTAGTCAACAATTACTTGTACAACTATGTTTGTGTAACAAGTCAAAATCATTTCTGTAACTCAATAAAAAGCGTAACAATTGTCAGCTGAAAAAGATTCCCTCGACTTGTTGAACCATTCCAACAAGTTTTTCTTACACAATGAGTTGTAAAGTCTTCGAAGAAAAAATATTTGATGAAAAATCAGCGCTGTTCTTTTATTAGTGGACGAACATTATTTGTAGGAAGGACTTTCAGTAAGACAATGAACATTTTGTACACCCACACGGACAAGACATGTGGCTCTATTTCAAAACAATTTTTCTCTTAAAATAGATTTGTCAATTTTTTATTCTTACAATCATTGTTCGATTTAGAATAAAAACTGAAACACTTTATAAACCAAATTCCTTACCACTGAATAAATTCTAAACCATCTTCTTGATTCCTTGATTCACTTGCTAAACACCACTCTAAGCGTTTATTTCTTACTTGTTTACTTTGAACACGTCCGCAACCGTCAGTTGAAATTTATCAACAATTTAACAAGTATATTCTCTGTTTTTTGAACTATTGTTATTTTCAGCTACAGAAACGATGGATTTACAAAACTTCATACTTGTTGGAAAAAGCCAAAACAATTGTTTAAAATCTCCTAGACTTGTTGTTCCGCGTTACACAAATTTTAAAAAGTTGTTCAATTTCACTTGTTCAACCACCACTTTATGTATTATTAAGTTAATAAGTCTGAGAGACCTTAAACAATTGTTTTGGCTTCTTTCAACAAGTGAGAAATATTATAAATCTATCGTTTCTGTAACTTAAAAGAACAAGAGTTCAAGGAATAGATAATAAACTTGTTGAATATTTTTTTAATTTCAACTAATGGTTGCAGACTTGTTCAAAGTCAACAAGGTAGAAATAAACGCTTGCAGTAGTGTTTATACAGTGATGGACAGTGATGGAATTGGGAAGATTGTTTTGAATTTATTAAATGGTAAAAAATTTCATATATCAAGTGTTTTAGTTTTTATTCTGAACTGAGCAGTGATGATGAATAGATGAAATCAAAAATAGACTAATATATTTAAAGAGAACTATAATAATGAGCGACATGTGTTATCCGTGCGCAGTGTACAAAATGTTGATTATCTTACCGAAAATCTTTCCTACAAATAACGTTCGTCCACTAATAGAAGAACAGCGCTGATTTTTGATCAAAAATTTTTTTCAGTTGACTACTATTACGGTTTTTATCGAGTTACAGAAATGATTTTCACTTGTTAAACAAAACATAGTTGAATAAGTAATTTTTGACTAGTATTGACTACCTATTGTTCTGTGTTATAGACCCCAGCCCTTTAGTCTGTAGGTCTAGAAGCTTTTAAAAATAGCCGGAAAATGAAATTGCGGAATTACCTACTTTTTAAATATTCTTTATAATCGTTATGTCATATTTTATTGAAATCTTGAGCTCGAATATTTAAATGAATGTGAAATTTGTCACAATGTACCGAAAAAGGGACATTCGGACTAAAATTGCCAGCAGATATAGGAAATGGAAAATTTGAATGGTTATATTTTTGTAAATTTTGAATACAAATTAATATTTGATAAAGCCATATAAAGGCATTTTGTCTTTACTTTATTTTGTCCATGCAAGTCTTGACCCAATCTTTGCTAAAAAAAAAACTTAAGTGCAATTTAGAAAAAAAAATAGAAACCTTTGATTTTTCCATTTTTTTATATTTGTTTTTGTTTACTTTTCCTGCTTACATTTTTATTACAATTTTTTTAACCATCGATTTTGATAGAAAATCTAATTTTAAACAAATAGTCTTAAGGGGAAAGGTTCCTAATTTGGCTTAGTTTCCGAGCTATACCAAAAATATTCAAAAGTGGCCAGTGTGACCATTCTCTCAGAAACACATGAGTGAATTTAGTAGCATTTTCGGTCTTAAGCATGTGTATAGGCAAAAAAAGGATATTCAACAAAAAAACATCAAGTTTATTTTCATAACTTCAGAAATCGAATCCAATCAATTGGTAAACATTTATGGCAATTTTTCAGTGACACATTGAACTATATTAGTTTCAATTTTTGCCTTTGAGCATGCACTTTATACGATTGGACCCAATTTGCAAGTTCAATAATTTTTAATTCCTTGTAAAAATAGCAAGACATAGAATAAAATATCAATATTAAACAGAGAGAGGTTAAAATTCATCAAACCTTTCAACCATCAATCAAAAACAGATTAATTTTAAACAAAGTTAGTTTTTATAGTGGTTTTATATGAATACTCTTTTTACTTTATGAATTAGTTACAAGTTGCACACCCAACTCAATTTGAATAATATAAATGCTTATAATCTTACTATCTACCTCTTTTAAGTCATAAACCGGACAAACAATCAATAAAAACATCAAACTAAAAAGAAAACAAATCATATTTTAGTTTTTACATATTTATCGTTCTTTTCTTAAAAATTCACACTATTATGCAAATTGATAACAAAGCACATGGATTTAAATGTTTCTATAATGAATTATCTAGCATTAACGACTTTATGGGCCAATAACCTCTCTTTTTTATTAAAAAAAATAGCAAGTATACGCCATAGGGTCTACATGACAAAACAACGTCCATATAGCAAGCAGCATTGCCAAACGAAACTAATTAGTCACACACAACTCACACCTACCATCTAATTAAACACCACCAGAAGCAAAGAACCCCTAGCTGATGGTTCAGCAAGTCCAAACACCAAACCAATATCACATACATTGCATTTACAGTTTGTTTACCCTAAACACCGTTATCAAAAGATCCAATCAAGCGGGTGTGCAATAAAAATCAACTGCTATCTGTCAACAAATTTCATGCAATAGCCAACCGACATGCAACTTGCGTGTGTACTATATAGGTATGTCTTTTGTGCAGATAGACACAAATAACGGTTTTATAGATGATTCACTTTTGTTTAATGTTGTTAAATGTTCATGTCCAATGATAGAATACAGTAGGTATAAACCTTCACACTCACGACTCACCTTTATATCGTTCACATGCCAAAGAGCTGATGATAGTTGTGTTCTAGTTCTGGTGCAGTCGTTATAGTTTCTAGTTTCCGTTCTGTTTGATTGCTCATTTCTGTTTATGTATACGTTGTGGTTTGTTGTCTGCCGGTATTTGGTGGACATAACTAGCTTCGTCATTTCGCGTCGGCCATTGAACTTATATCGACTGGCCGGCCGGCCGGTAGCGTGATATATCAATAAATCGATAGTTTTTTGTATTGTGTACTTCAATACTTCAATAACATTGGTTTCCGGAGCTGCTGAGTTAAACTTAATGGCTTATTGTAGGTAGTGTGGCCAGTTGTTGCTTTTTTTTGCAATTGCATTTAAGAGTTAAAATAAGTTTAAAAATTTCTATCATTTCAAAATGATAAAATCAAAAACTGCAATGTAAACATTTTTAACGTCGTTTTGTAGAAATAATGAAAAAAATAAAATGCACAACTGGTTCGTGTGAATTCAAACTAAAGTTCATGTGTAATATCGATATGTCTGAAAAATTTTAAATTTTTTAATAAAAAAAAATAATTAGAAAAAGTTAACAACAACTAACCAAAAATAAATTTGAAAAAAAAAATAATAAGTTAGCTCCAAAATATTGTTTCCCGACTGTTTTAAACTCTTCCAGAATCCAGTTGCACAAATCTCCCGCCTAGGATGATTATTACTGTCGTCATGTACTTTGTACCAGAAATAGACTTTTGGACAAAAACTAACTAGCCTAACCAAACCATATATGAACTTTAGCACATCCTTTCACATAATTGAAAACGCTGAGGCAAAAAAATTAAAAACAACGATTTTATAGCCTTTTTTTGAAAACAGGTATATATTTTTAACTTTTTATTATTTTAAGTAATTTTTTTAAGAAAATCATACCCCTCACCTTAATGGGGAGAAATATACCCCCTCCAAAACAATTTTTACTTTTTTCGAGCGATCTTGTACCCTCTAGCACTTTTATAGAATTTATGCAAAACACCCTGTGTAAATTATCTTTAATTTTTTTAACCACTTGAAAAAAAGAGTAAGGTTATCGAATCCTACTTCTTATTTTACATATATTTAGGAAGAAAAGCAACATTTTGTGAGCATTTTTGGGGCCTCAAGAGATAAAATCAGTAATTAAAGGTCAGGGGACTGAATATTTTCATAGTTTTTGCCACTTAAACAGATTAACGCATTGTACGAAAAAAAAATTATAAAATTAAGCTCTTACTAAGCTTATATTAAAATGCTAAGATATATACCTGCTTATGTATATTTAAATAGGTATGTTCTGTAAAAACTCATCAGGGGATTGAGAATCTAAACGGATAATCCATGACCCTTCGCACATAATGCCTTCTTAACAAATGAAACAGCAAACGGGCGTAAGATACGAAAATAATTTTATTGTCACCAGACTTAATGCTTCACGCTGCTAGATCTGAAACTAGGATAGTTTTCAAATAAATATTCATTTATATCATGAAAAGATATATTATCCAGCGTCAATAATTGAAAGTTAATTTTGGTTTTGAAACTTAAATAAAAGAACTGTGAGAATTTTAGAAAATCGAAATACGATATTAATACATATTTTGAAGTGAAAAAGAGAACGTTATCTTAAATTTTTGATTAAATAAAACTATATGGACAAATTTTTTGTAAATCATTGGAGCATTTTTTTAAGAAAATATTTTTTTATATATATCAAATTCTTAAATAATTTTTAAGACAAAAATTTGGTATGTTAATCTAAAGTAAATGTTTATGTGCATATAAAAATAAAATTTCAACAAAAAAAAAAATTATCAACCCATTTTGAAATATCGAATTTTCAAAATTTGTAACTTTTCTAAAAATTTTAGCATAAAAAAGTAATCCAGATCCGTTCAGTCAAAAATTCAAAATAAAAACAACGTGCTATGAGAGGAACTATTAATAGGTGAAAAGTGTAATTTTTTTTTATTTTTGATTGTAGATAGCACTAGTTTTATTATACAGAAAAAGTTGTATCAAAATGGACGGAGCCGTTTTTTAGAAAAAATCATTTCAATACTTGTATAGGATGCACCTTTCATTGAAGTAAATTTTTTTCTTAAAATATTCTAGGCAGTGTTAAAAACTCTTTAATTCTGAGTCTTATACAAATCGAATATTTAGTTTGCGTATTTTGAATATAGAATTTGAACCATTTTTAAAAAATTCAAATAATTTTTTTTTAAATTTTGATTCATGCAAATATTTTTATATTTTCCTTATTTAAAAAAAAACGTAAATGTGGTTTTGAAGAAAATTTAAAAAAAAAATGCACGACTAGACGTACTGGCTCCTATGTTCAAAAGTTACTTGGAACTTAAGAACTTTTAAAATATGCAAGTAATTATAGAAAAAAGTATACAATAATTCATTTTAATTGTCCTTTAACTCATTAAATAACTTAGAGCTCAAAAGCAAGACAAAAATATGAAATAAAAATTTAGTAACCTTTATTAAAAATAATGTTGGTATACTAATTTTGAGTATTTATTAAAAAAAATTAATCAACTAGTTTTTGAAATATTGAATTTTCAAGAAAAAAAAAATATAATATTTTTAAAAACTCAAATTGAATCTTTTTTCAAAATTTTGATATACAAATTTATTGAAATTTTAAGAGAGCTTTTGCATAAAAATTGAGATTTTAATCGGCTGAGCTTTAATGAGAAAATCTAAAACCAAAAACCATTTTATGACAGCCCAAGTAACAATTTTCCTCTCATAAGAGTTTCCTAGAGGCTTGTGAGACTTTATTCCGGGAGTTATTCTCACTCTAGAAGAGTACTCCTACATCCTTATGAAAATCTAAGAAGCCTTAAATGGCCCACTTATAGGAGTTAATTTCCTCTTATAGAAACATTTTTATTGTTCCTATGGGATGACAAATGCTCCATTAATCTTGTTAGGAGAATGCGTCACTTCTTGTAGGAGTTGATGAAAAGAGAAGGAGTATGGGTTTAATACAAAAAAAACAGATACTTATCTTTCACATTTATATACTTCTTTCGGAAACTCGGTACGAAGTATTTATGTCTGTATGTGTCATCGTCATTGTCTCATGTTGAAAAATTAATGTGTGAATTTATATTTTCATTTCATGGCGACGTTAGTATAATTATAGTTTGTCACATATGCGGAGTTAAATCTTAGTGCGATTGAAACTTTTTCTACTAACTTACACATTTTACTTCGAAAAATAACGAAGCGCTTTCAAAATAATTGATATTTAAATTATTTTAATTTTATTTTGAATTGCAAAAAGGGTTACCTTGATGTTTGCTTTTAATTAGAATAGTACTTTTTATGCTGACATTATTTATGGTATTTATTCATGTTATATGACGAAAAAGATATAATAGCAGATAATATGTCGAATTGATAATCTTATTCTTGTATGCCTGTTTTTGTAATCTAAGAATTTACAAGAGGTTAAGAGACGTTTTAATGAAAAAATAATAAGTCAGAACTTATATTTTTAGACATTTGTTATTAGAACAAATACTTCTTTTGTATTCAATGTTGAACCAAATAATCATCAATATCAATACACGTATATACGTAAATATACGTTAAATAGATTCATCATAATGGAAAACCAAATAAATTATTTCAAAATTTAATTTCATATCACGGTAACCCTCAAACTATACAAAAAACACTTCGTTCAAATTTAAATATGGATGCTGTCGTATCGATACATTTAACTCTTGAAAAGACATTTTATGAGAGTATTGTCCATTTATGTTGGTATGTAAATAAACACTTTTTTATGAGCAGTCTGATGCTTTTATGCGACTTTATTTTGACATCTATCAAACGAACCAAGAACAAATAGGTGATGCGTTCCCTTTTTTCTTAAGAATGTGAATTATTGTTGATGTTTAAAAAAAAGATGAAATTTCAAAGTTTGAAATATTAAATTTTATGCATTACCCTTTCTGAACAATAAATCTTCATTATAACGTCATAATTTTTGGAATAAGTGGACAAAGAATATCAAAAAAATTAACATTCCGCAACAAAACTATAATATTTGATATTCGTAGTAAAATTTTAAGCTTCGTAAATCTCTCTAATTTTCCATACAAATTGTGACAGACTTACGAAGTTTAAAACATTAAAATGTTTACAATGGGCTTACGCCGTTGCATGAATATTTTAGTCAAATTTTCAAGCGAAATTTTGTCAGAAAAACCTTATATTACACCGAAATAAAATAAAAAGAAAGTCTATCACCGAAAGTTCACATTCGTCACAAAATTAAAAACATTTTAAATAGTAATCGGCATCAGCATCCAATGTTTCCTTCAGGTAGCCAGACCCATAAAAAACTGAACGCCAGGAAACAATGTACATACAAAACGTTAAAAAAAAGAACGACTGTTGTATGAATCAAATAAAGCTGCTGTCAGTGCAACATCTCATATGAATCCTATAGTTAGAGTTTTGTAGTTGTTACTTTATTAGCTCTTGTTAAGAGATTTTAAAGACTTTTAAAAATGACGTTTAGAGTTTAAATTTGAAAACAAAATTATTATAAGACTTTCAATTTACATACAGGAGTAATAATTGTTCTAGGTATAAGATTAAAGTGATTTGATCCAAGAAAAATGGTTAGATCATTTAATGAAAACACTATGAGACAAATTTATGTTTCATTATAACAGATCATGTCTTAAGCTTAGCAATAAGATCTAAAAAAGTACTATGAGCGTTTTTTTGAGAAAATGGGAGCTTAGCTCTCGAGAGTATGTTAGTTGGGAGGTACCGTTAATAACGATTTTTGGTTAATATTTTTGACCAAAAAGTACATCATCATCATCGGCTCGACAACCGGGGTCCGGTCCTGGCCTCTTTCAACAAGTTTCTCCACCTTTCCCGGTCTCGAGCCGACGCCATCCAGTTGCGCACCCCAAGGCTTCGGGCGTCCTGGTCTACGCCATCTCTCCAGCGCAAGCATGGTCTACCACGCTGCCGTCTACCATAGAATGTACCACAAAAGACTTTCCGAGCAGGTTCCTCTTCGCTCATTCAAGCTAGGTGCCCTGCCCACCGGAGTCTACCGCGCTTAATTTTTGTCACTATGTCTGCTTCAAGGTAGATTGCGTACAACTCATGGTTGTACCGTCTCCGGAATCGTCCTTCCTCACATATGGGGCCAACAATTCTCCGTAAGACTTTTCTCTCGAACGCGGCTAAGAGGTCACAGTGCCTTTTGCTAAGCACCCAAGTCTCGGATCCATACATGAGTACTGGCAGGACCATGGTCCTGTACAGCAGCAGTTTTGAAGTTATGGTTAGATAGATAGATAGACCAAAAAGTGCACTATACCTCCAATAGCATACTGATTTTTTTTATCAAAATCGTAAGAGCCGTTTTTGAGATAAATAAGCTCTCCATTTTCGGTTGAATAGCATGTACCGTTATTTTTGAAGCTGAAAATTTTGTATTTCCTTTCTGAAGAATCACAAAAAACCCTAATGTTCAAAATTTGTTGAAAATCGCTTCAGTGGTTTAGGCTCTAGGCTGTAGACCTAGATATAAGCAGGCAGGCAGAACTTTTTTCGTGTTCTCTATCATTGCAATGCATTGCTTAGCTCTCGAATTTTTTTCTGCACGAATCCAAAACTTGCCCTATAGTATCCATATTTATTGCAAGCAAAAATATAATTGCTTGGGAGGTACCAATAATAACCAATTTTTTTAAATGCTTTCCTATCCGAAGGTATTATTTGCTTGGAGAAATGTATGGATTTTTTTTTAAAGAAAAGTTGTTAAGCTATTTTTGGAAAAAAAATTTGATGCTAACAAAAACGCATGCCAGGTACGGTTATTTTTGGTATTAAGAAAAATAGGAAAACAAAGTGTGATGACAATCACCAAAAACCACTATTTACCAAGTTATAAGAAAATTGGTGTAGCTAAAGGTGAATTTTGAATTTTCGAAAAAAAAAATTTAAGAAAAAAATTGTTTGAAGAAAATCGAGCCATCGAAATTTCGAAATGTAGAAAATTCCAAAATCGCATTTCGGCTGAACGTTTTTGGGCTTTATTTTTTGGCTTTGTCGCCTAGTTTACATAGTTAACATATGTTCAAAAATATAATTTAAATCATTTTAAGGGCTGGTTAATAATATTTTTACATTCAATTCAACTGATGTAGAATGAAATATTGGATAATAGTTCGTCGATAAAAACGTTATTTTAAATTTTTTAACGTTTTTTTTTATTTTCTGTTAGGAAAATTAAGCAAAAGAAATTATTTCCTAGTTCTCTGGTCACACTGGTTAAGTAACGCATAAATAGGTAATGTAAGACTGAGTCAACGGTATGAAATGAGGTTTTCCAATGATTTGGAAAATTATGTGAAAGGAATAATAATTGATGAAAAATAACAAATCAAATATGTATTTTTTTGTAATTTGTATTTTAAGTGTGTCCAGAGCTTAAGAGTTAATAGTTTTGCTTGGCACAAGTTAAAAATAGAGTTCGTAAATTTCATATAAATTGCATAGCAATAAGTAACACAAAAAATGGTCCGTCAAAAAATATACCTAATCATCAAATTCGAATTGTATGTATTTCTTGTAAAAAGCTCATAGTTCAGAAAATTTGAATATCAAAAAGAACTATAAAGAAAATAGTTAAAGTTACTCATTTTGTAAGATTATTATTGTCCTTTAAATTTTTAATTTGTGAACAATTTAAAAACGTAAGCCACCCAACTCATTTTGAACCAATAACGGAAGTATTTGTTTCGCTATTGAATAAAGTATGGTCTCACTGGCGGTACATCAACCGTGTTGTTTCAAGAGCAATGAGTTCCTGCTTGAATAAATATTTCTTTGGTGCATTTTAATCGATTTTGTTTTTGCTTTTTTATTTTGCTTTTGTTATTTGAAACGTGTTGTGGGAGTTGCAATAAGTTCAATTTATATGAAGATGTGAATTGAATTAATCCCCGGGGTGAGCTTTCCTTTTTTTTGTTGTTGTTGTCACAAATACAATACGAGGTATACGAGTAGGAACGTAAAGATTGAACTTTTTTTTTTTTTTTGATTCATTTGTGTCATCATATTTGTTCACATTTTAGAAGGCCAAGCACGTATGTATGGCAGAATTCTACATACAAAAAATCATACAAAAACAAAGAAATAAAATTGCTTTTTTAACATCTTCTATTTTCCTTTTTTTCCTCCTGACGTGTTCGGCACTGGAGTGGAATTTCAATACTTTATCGCTACTCGGAAAGGAAAAAACTAGCACCTACATATAAGCGGATTTAGGTTGACAACTTGCAAACTGCTTCGGGTGACAAAACCATGAAAACAAAAATATTTTACGAATTTTTGTTTGCCTTAAATGCCTCGTGTATTTATGTAGGAGGTAAGGATTGGAAAGTATTTTATATATAGAAATATATATGCAGGAATTTATACACCCAAAATTGATTTAACAGATTCACTTTTGTTTTGGTTTTTTGAGGAATTTCTTTTAAGTTTTCTAGTGCCATGTAATATAAAAAATAAAATAAATTAGGTGGCGCAACAGCTCATGAAAAACCAGGGCCTAGTGACTTACAACTCTCAACTATTCCTGTGTGCGTGTTGTTGGCAGAAATGGAGGGGACCTACAATTTTTTGCCGAGTCCGAACGGCTAGATGAGAAGCACTTTTTGATGACAAGTATACTCTTGGAAGATTTGTCAGTTTCTCGCAAGAGGCAGACTGTTTTTAGGTGGCAGCGGCTGGGAATGGAACCCAGACCTTTGGCATGACAGTGCAACGCACTAACTATCATGCCATAAGGTACTACCATGTAATATAGGTTTTTTCAAATTGCTTTTTATCAAATTGTCCGAAAGAAGTTGATGGGGTGTTCTTAGTACAAGGTAAAGGCATTGAGTATTTTGATTTTCCAGTGCAAGCTGCAATTTGTCTATTTCTTTCAAATCAAACGAGTGGCAATTCCAGTGTGGCATTATCAATAATCGATGTCGTGTGTCATCCTACCAAAAATGCTAGCCAAATTTTGAACATACTAAAACTGTATAGAATTCAATGCCTCATAACTTTTAGCAGAGCTACATATATTTGTCTCCAGTGTCTGACCCGATTTTTTATCAAAATGGAATATTTGAAAATTGTATAGATAAATATAAGTATTAAAAGTTGAATAGCAAAATGCAACAAAAATAAATTGAAATAAAAGATTTCTAATTTTTGACTAAATTGCGCATAAATAATTTCGGAGCAGATATGTGTCCAAGACAGTCCAAAATAGAATAAAGAGGGGACTCAAGGCCTTAATATGAAATGTTCATGAAGCCATATTAATTTAAAACTATCGGGTTTTTCAATAAGAGCGCTACAAAAGTATTTTTAAATAAAACAAAAACAGATTTGGATATCAATGAAATTCTTTATTATTGTGAAAGTACGCTCGATGCCAATATGTATGGAACTCGATTTCTTTTGCATGGCCACCACGGGCACGCTTGCAGAAGTCCAGACGCTGAACCCAATTTTCGACGGTTTTCAAGCATAAATCGGCTGATACTGCTGCAATTTCGCGTTCGATATTCGTACGAAGTTCATCAATCGTCGCTGGCTTATTTGCATAGACCATAGACTTGACGTAGCCCCACAGGAAATAGTCTAACGGCGTCAAATCGCACGACCGAGGCGGCCAAGCGACTGGACCATTACGTGAGATAACATGTTCTCCAAACTTGGTTTCCAATAAATTGATTGTGACCTTCGCTGTGTGGCTTGTGGCGCCGTCCTGTTGGAACCACATGTCCTCCAAGTCCATATCATCCAATTGGGGCCAAAAATATTCGGTTATCATTGAACGGTAGCGATCCCAATTCATAGTAACGTTTCGGTCTTGATCATCACGGAAGAAGTACGGCCCAATGACGCCGCCGCCGGCCCATAAACCACACCAAACCGTAATTTTTTTCGAGATTGAATGATGACTCATGGAGTACGTATGGATTGCTGCCTGACCAATTACGCATATTTTGTTTATTGACGAAGCCAGCCAGAAATGAGCTTCATCGCTGAAGATGATTTTTCGATGAAAATCCTAATCATTTTCAAGTTGTTGCTCAGCCCAATTCACGAACATACGACGCTTCTGGTGGTCAAGCGGCTTCAGTTCTTGCGTCAATTTAATCTTGTAAAGATGTAGGCCAAGATCTTTTCGCAAAATTCGCCACAACGACGTCACAGAGATGCCCAACGCTTGAGAACGAAGTGTGAGAGACACATTTGGGCTTTCTGCAACTGAGGCCTCAGCGCCAGCAATATTCTCGACACTACGGGCACTTCTTTGTCTCACTGGTACGGGAACATTTTGTACTGTGCCTGTGGAATCCACTAGACGCTCAATTGTTGATCTGCTAGGACGATTATGACGACCATAAATTGGACGTAGCGCTCTTAACGTTGAGGCCACTGACTCCGAATTTCGGTAGTAAATTTTAATAATTTCGACTCGTTGTTGGCTCGTATATCTTTCCATCATGAAATGGCAAACCTTACTGAAGAGAAATGTCAAAAGAACGGCAAGAAACATGGCGTCGTTTGCTGTCCCTGTCGCTCTACTTTTGTAGCGTCCCTGTTGAAAAACCATTTACAACAAAATCAAAAAAAAGACGTCTTTAGACATAATGCAAAAAATCTTTAAAATTTGTTCATGAACATAAAACTGAAATTCTAACTCAACAACCATAAAATATTTTTTTTCATCTAAACCTATTCAATTGATTAAGAGTGTTTTTAAGGTAAATCCTATGAGTTGGGGGGGAATCGAAAAATAAAATACATTCATCTGGCAGTTTGTTGGGAACGACGCGTCGTCGCTTCGTTGTTTTGGGAAGATCTATTTGGTGAACGAGCAATTTTTGCGTCTAACTTGGTTATCACTGATTGGAATTTGTTGTTGGTAGGTATTTTGTTGTGAAATATGTAATTATTTTATTTGAAAATATGGTGTCAGTGATAAGAGAAATTGCTTATATAGAGTGTATGGAGGTCAGGGTTAGTCATTATTATTTGTCTACATAATTCAGAGTAAAGTCTTACAAAAGCTTAAACAGATAAAAATCACAGACAGATTTATATGGTTTGGGTATGGGTTTTTGGCTACATTGAACATTTTAATTTAGTTATAAAATTGAATTTAATTAAGTTAAAACAAACAAAAATATATTTTAATTTAGTTTGAATAAATTTAGTTTGCTAATAGGAAGGTATGTTGATTTTTTTGTTTGTTTTATTAATTTAAGAAAAAAAAGGCGAGACCGCAATAAATTTTGTTAACTCAGATTGCTTTGTCTGCTATTTTTTTTAAATGTTTAGTTAATTTCATTTATTATTTCTTTCAGTCTACTTATGGAAAATTTCTCCTTAGTTATTGAATGAATATGGAACTTTTTGTAGTTCTTTTAAGTTTCATTCACAAGAAGGCAAATTTGAAAGTGAATGTCCTTAGTTGGACACCTATTATCAAACTAATGTACCTATTTGTATACATAACGTATTATTTGATATGAATTAATTTTAGTGTGTCTAAAATTAAGGCCTTTTTAGGCATATATGAAGCTGTGAATTAGGTCACTTGTAGATACTTTCCACAACGTTAATACACATTGCTAGATAAGTATTTATTAATTAAAATTCAACCCGTAAAAGAGTTTGTTTATTTATTTAATAGCTTCATGTATGTGCTTTTAAGTACTAAGCTCATGAATAATATACTTTCAAATTCAGGTTTTCTTAGAGCGAGATTATCTGAGTTTTAGATTTAGGCTAAAGTTAACTATGCTGAAACATGTCAATTGAAATCTTAAGCAAATAAATTTGATTATTTAATTTTTCTTTTTTTAAAGAAATGAAAAACATACCTAAGAATATTTTGCATGTCTTAACCAAAAAGAAAAATTTCGTTGATAGTCCATGAAGGTATGACCTTAGGTTTTGATCAAGAAGGCATTCACCAACACAAAGTTTTAATAGTTTAATAGTTAAAAATAGTGCCTAGCCTAGGTTCTTTGGTTAGAAATAAACTTAATAGAATAAGGGCCAGTTTGTTCACATTGGGTTAGATCTGTAATTAGTCTTCACAGGCTCTAATTAAATGGAGCTAATCAACCAATGTTAAATGGTTAGCAGATTTGACAGTTAAAAACTCAAACTATGGATTTATTGGCTAAGATTGTGGCTAACAAGCATTTTCGCAAATTTGTTAGTCACAATATTCTTTAATTAATGATCATAAGCAGTGAATAACCCTGCCCTAAGGACCACTTAAATAATCTAATGCTTGGCTTAATACCTATCAAGTTGATGTGGCTACATTCAAACATTCAATGAACATATATAAAAAGTGTAGACAAAACAATTTTTCCTTCTAATTTTTTCACAAATATGAGCAAGCATCATAAGAAAACAACAAAATTATGATTGAAGCCAAGAAGGTGCCAACAACTTTATTAACTTCGATACACTTCAAATCGCTATCCCATGATATGCACCAAAATTCGGCAAGAAACGATATCAGAGAAGTCTCGGTCTCATATTAAATCAATATTGGAAACCGAAAAAGTCGGTATTTTTGGACCAAAATTTACCGAGACTCTCGGTCTCGGTAATAATTTAGTATAATATAGATTTTTGAATATTTATTTATTACAAGAAGACAATTCTTGTAAATGGCTCTTTTGATTCTTGACTGAATTCATCGGTTTGAGAACCAGAAGCAACTATTTTTTTTTTTATTTTTTCACTAACCGAAGAGTCTCCAAGTATGAATGTCAGTTGGGAAAGCAACTATAACGAATCAAAAAACGAGTAGGTGGGATAATTTGTAGTTAATTATGTAGTTGTGACTTTCCAACGAAAAATGGGGTGAAGTATAATTTTTCATTAATTAATTGCGTTTATTTTGAATTTATAATTCTATGTTTTCTATGTTTTTTTTTTCAAAAGTAGTAAAAACTTCCAAAACTTTCACGAACCGAAAAATGGGTTAGTGGATAATTTGATATAAATAAGTAATTAATTTGTTGTGACAATTTTGAATATGTGATTGAATGTTTTCTATGTTTTTTTTTCTTAAGTATGCTTTGCTAAGTTGACACAGCTCAAAATAATTTCTTCTTCTTAGTTATGTTTGGCTTCATAATTGACCGTTAATTCGTTGTAAACAATTTTTTTTAACCGTCCGGTGTTTTCTATTTTTTTTGATCTATTACAAGCTTGATAGGAAGTTGGCAACGCACTACCTCGAAATGGGTAAAACCTCCTAATACCGAATGTTTATGGCTTAAGAATTTTCCGTTAATTAGTCTTAAATAAGTTGTTAAAATTTTGAATTTTGAATTCTGTTTTTTTTTTTTTTGAAAATTGGTCAAAACTTCTAACGGGTGATTTTTTAAGAGGTTTAGAACTTTAAAAAAAAAACACAAAAAATTCGAAAAAATGAATGAAATATTTATTTGAATCGATAGTTTGAACCTTGCAATTTAATGTTTAAAGATAATTTCATGCAAATGTTGACCGCGGATGCGTCTCAGGTAGCCCATCCGCTGAGTCCAATTTTGGCATACTCTTTCACACATATCGGCCGGTATCTCACGAATGAATGCATGGATGTTGGCTTCCAGTGCGTCAATCGAAGGGGGCTTGTCCCTATAGACATTAGCCTTGACATACCCCCACAAAAAATAATCTAATGGTGTCAAATCGCACGATCTAGGCGGCCAATTGACCGGCCCGAAACGTGAAATTAACTGTTCACCAAACTTGCCTCGCAATTGCGCCATTGTTTCGTCGCGTGCTGTGTGCATGTGGCACCGTCTTGTTGAAACCACATATCATGCAAGTCAAGAACTTCCATTTCGGGCAGAAAAAAGTTTGTTATCATCGCTCGGTAGCGTTCACCATTGACAGTAACGCTGCGATTCGCATCATCTTTGAAGAAATATGGCCCAATAATGCCGCCGGCCCATAAACCGCACCAAACAGTGGATTTTTCGGGATGCATTGGTAGCTGTTGCAATGCTTCTGGCTGATCTTCACTCCAAATGCGGCAATTATGCTTATTTACGTACCCATTCAACCAAAAATGAGCCTCATCGCTGAACACAATTTTTCGATAAAAAAGCGGATCCTCGGCCAGCTTTCCAAGAGCCCATTCACCAAAAATTCGGCGTTGTGGTAGGTCGGCTGGCTTTAGTTCTTGCACCAGCTGTATCTTAAAAGGCTTTACGCCCAAATCCTTCCGCAAAATTTTCCACGTAGTGCTGTAACAAAGGCCTAACTGCTGGGAACGGCGCCGAATCGACATTTCGCGGTCTTCTGTCACACTAGCTGATACGGCCGCAATATTTTCTTCACTACGCACAGTACGTAAACGTGTTGGTGGTTTAATGTCCAACAAAGTAAATTTGGTGCGAAATTTGGTCACAATCTTCCGAATAGACTGCTCAGAAGGTCGAGAATGCCGACCATAAAATGGAAGCAGCGCGCGATGAACATTTCGAACCGAGCACGAATTTTGATAGTAAAATTCAATAATTTGCAAGCGTTGTTCATTTGTAAGACGATCCATGGTTAAATTGCAAACCAAACTGAAGCTGTTTGACAGTGACACAAGGTACTAAACACACGTCAGCTGTCAAAACCAGTGTTGCCAAAACCAAACCAGCTAAAAAATCACCCGTTAAGACTAAATTTATTTTATTGCCTTTGACTGAAACTATACCGAGCCGATACTGTACTTCTTGGACCGAAATTTACCGATATTGTCGGTAGTATCGTTTGTTGTCGGCTCTAACGATTCCGATGAAATTTTCAGTTTTTTCTCTTAAGCAGGGAGAAGCTTTAGGCAATGAACCATACACTGCCACGCCTATTTTTGCTTTGATTCTTTTGACTTAACTTAATTCTTTTTAGTTGAAGGATGGGATTTTAGTGTAATCAACCCACTACCACGTCTTTTTTCCTTATATCTTGGTTTCTCGGAAACAGCTCCAACGATTTTTGTAACAACTTTACTGAACTCATTCTTTTTTATAATTAGTTTCAACGATAAAATCGTTTTTCTTTTCTATTTGTTCATTAATATTGCTAAACTTTTATAGGGCTTAAGGTATACAACGCCATACACTAATTTTTATAAAATCTTCAAGATACCAAGCGAGTGCACTGCAATACCAAGAACATTGCAATGCGAGTCGAGCATTGTTTCGGCCTGCGACCAGACCGAAACCCGGAAAGACCGATACAGATACCAAGACAAGGCTTAGTTATTCGAGACCGAGATAAAGCACCAACCCAAAATTTGATAGAAACTGTTTTATACAGAATTATTGTGTGTCTTAATAATTTGCCATCAATTAGTTGCCAACTTGTGACAGTTTTATAATTGTCGTATCGTGTTTTCTACGTTTTTTGTGGTTTTATTTTCCTGAACTTATTTGAAATCAGCCAAGAACAACGAAAAAATTCTTATAACATATTATATTGAAAATTTTTATTAGTTATTAATTAAGTATTAATTAGTTATTGATTATATGTGACTGTTACGAAAATCAAATAAATAACCAACTGGAAGTAGCTTATAACCACAAAAGCTTCTAAAATATCTTACCAAATACACTTACCTTGGCTTTAAAAATTGTTTTACGAATAAAATAATAAAAATAACAAAAAATATTTTATGTTGCAACGAAAAAAATGTTGGATAACTGACATCGTGTATCAAAAAAAACCAAAGACAGTTTAAAAAAAGAACCTAGGTCATGCACATTTCTGAGTTGGAAAAAATTTAAATAAAAACAAAAAATAGGTAAAAATAAAAAAAAATAAATGTGTCTCTCTCCCTTGTGGTGAAAATAAAAATAATAAAAATTTTAAAAATCCATTTCGGAACCAAAGCAACTTTTGCGGTGGGTACCTCTGTTCCTTTTTGTATTTCCAAAATAATTTCGCCTATTATGCGAATGTATTTGTATAATTTTTTTGTGACCTATACTTAGTATTATTGTATTGTATTTTCATCCAAAGCCCCTTTTTAGAAAAAAAAAAAGTTGGTTGTTAAGACCGCCTAGAAGTATTAATACGTCATTCGAAAGAGTTATCGCGACTAACAATGGCAAATTGTTATACCCAAAAAAAAAATATTCCCACCTTTGCTTAGGTAAAATTTGTGAGCCGTGAAATTACCCATACCGTGGCCTTCGTTATATTACAAAAAAATAATCGAACAAAACTGTCTTAACAGAAAGAAAAACAAAAAGAGCAGCTTTTGTATATCAAGACCTCATCCTTCATGATTGTCACTCGTTGTAAAAAAAGATTAGAAAACCTCAAAAATAAAATTATTCTTTTCTTATATTTTTTTTTTTTTGTATGACCTCTTTAAAAATGCCAAATTCCATGGAATAACGCAATCTTCCCACGGGAAAATTAATTCAATAGGTTCGGTCGTTTTAAATGCCTCAAGGAATTTCATAACACCTTTTTATGCAAAATAGGAAAAAGTGTTATAGTGGATATAGGTAGCTAAGCAAGGTAGCTACAAAGTGAACATTGATTTGATTTTAACATAAAAACTCCCACAAAAACACAGGAGTGAGAATTTCACTATTAATCAATTATGACTGTTTGACCACCCGAGCCCCCGAACATTGTCTCACAATTCACAAACGATTTATTGTATAAGGCACCTAAACAAAAACAAAGCAACTTACCTTCAAAGTCCCCATCCACAGCCAAAGATTTGTTGCTAAAGTTAACTCTATGATGCTTAAATTGCTAAGCCAGCAACAAAGGTAACAGTTTTTTTTTCAACCATATCAACGACAACGAGAAACATCAGAAAACTCTCTGAAATATTACAACCTTTGCGATTTTCTGTTCTGTTTATAGGTATGTATGTATTTCTTGGTTATGATGTTTGTTGCTTGGCAAAAATGTCAAGATTCCCGCACCATCGCCATGATGAATTGTACCCTAGTGCACTGTGTTCGGTGTCTGTAAAGAGCCATACTTACATATGACATTTCTGAACGATACCGTAACCGATTCGCAAACTAAACGACAATGACGACAATATGGCAAGAGCACCAGCAGCTGCTGTCCAGCGACCATGCAAAACTCCATTTCCCTTTTGCGAGCAAAGAAAAATAAAATGGATTCTTTGAAAAAAAAACTGAAATCATTCTGTGAGATAATAACGTGCTCAAATTCCAGACTTTGCCGAATTAGTGTTGCCAGTACAAAAAAAAAAAAATTCCTGTGGTATGTTGATTTTTTTTGACATGCATTTGAAAACAAAATAGAAAATAATTGTATTAGTGACAACAGAAAATTAAGGATGACACTAAATGATTTGAGATGCTGAATTCAGTGGTACTGCCTATTTTTTTCTACCTCAAACAGGAAGTTCAAAGTTAAAAAAAAAAATTGATTCCAGCAGTCAGATTTGTCAAATTTCTTTAAGATTCAATCAGATAATATCTTAAGATAATTTCCAATACAAAAATATTTAGAAACTAGCACTAAAATTACCTATGTAGTTCTTATTTCTTAGGAACATTTCTGAACATTTTGGACCATCGTCTTTAAACTTTGTATACAAATCAGTATTGGAGTCATTTTGATATGAAAGCAGACAACCAGACAAATATTAGAGGACATTTTAAACATAATTTTGTTACCGACTTCAACAGTTTCTTATTAAACAAAAATTTAAACGAAATTTGGGACCATGTTCTGACCTAAATTTTGTACTAGAAAAATAGGCAGTACCCCTGAATTCAGCATCCCAAAATCATTTAGTGTACCAAATTTCATAAACTTGTATTAAGAATTGGTGTGGAGAAATGATTTTCGTTGCCAAAATTAAACAAGCGGACCACTGTGCACAACTTTTAAAGATTTCATATAAGAAAATGTTAAAATGTTGAGGTAATTTGACAGATATATTTAAATACCTGAAATATCTCAAGAAAACTAGACTGCGAAAATTCAAACTTACGAAAAAATTCCTTATTTTGGTAGAGTGATTTGTTCTTACTTCTTAAACATTTCCCTAAAAGTAGGGTGAAAGAGTGTAAAATTCAGTTTTTTGCTAATTTCTCCTAAGCAATCAGATTTTTTGGTTAACAAAATTTTAAATAATTTTTGTAAATACTCTTTATAGTACTTAATATATGTGACAAGTTTAAAAATTTTTCATACAATTTAACACACAAATTTTTGAAAGAAAATATTTCAAAAAACGTTTATTTTTTTAATGAAAACTATGTAAGCTGTATTTTAACTTCCAACTTCAAGGAAGCAATCTTTAGTGGGGTGTGAATATTTTTCCATCGTTTTGGAGCTTGACGAATATAAAAATCATAAATTAAACCCAGACACAAAAACAGTTATTTATGTTGTTGAGTTGTGTAGTTGTTATGTGTAGAGTTTTATAATTTTTAGAAGTAAATCGTACTAATTTTATTATACAGAAAAAGATTTAAAAAAATCGGACGAGCAGTTTTTAAGAAAAAAAAATATTTTCCTTTACGGTTTTTAAACATTTGATTGTAAGGTACCGTTATTTTTTCATAAAAGTTATTTTTTCCTTAAGACATTTTAAAATTATGAAGAAAGAAGAAACCCTTAAATATCTAGTTTAATACAAATCAACTACATGCAGTTTTCAAAATATTTGTTTTTCAAAATAAAAAACATAATATTTGTTAAAAATACAAAAAATACTTTCTAAATTTTTTTGGAGCTTTTAAAAAAACGATCGAAGTCAGAAACATCATTTTAAAAATTTTCGAAAATATAAGGGTGGTTTTATTAACATCCCATTGGACGTTATTGTAGTTGGTCCGATTTGTCGAATCGAAAATTTGGACACTCGTGTGTTCGTTTGTTCGTTTGCTCGTTCGGAGGTTCGTTTGTTCGTACGTTTTTTCGCTTTTTTTCTTTCAGCATCTTTCAAGAACTAAAAAAGATATCGACTTCAGATGAATTTTAATTTATAGGCAGAGGTCAGAGAATATCAATTACCAAGAAGCCAATCTTTCGTACGTTTCACCCTCCAAAACCCATTTGTTTACATTGTTGTATTTGTAATTTCACTTCGTGTCGATGAATAGATGTGAATTGCAACAACAATGTAACGCGGTGAGATTTATTTGTTTTGACAGCTCAGTTTTTTTTCTTTGAAAATTGGAAAAATAATTTGAGAATTTTACTTCGGCTGATAGCAAAAACATCGATATGAAATTGTTTAATTAATTTAAAGTGCACAAGCAATTGTAATTGTCAGTTAATATTCATCCACGATTATAATAAAATACAAAAACTGAATCCATAAAATGTCTTCAATCACACAGATTTCCAAATATCTTCAATGCATCTCGCATATTATACAGGGTGGCCATTTCTTCATCCAGAATAATTTTAAAATTATTGTTGGATATATTCTAAGGAAAAAAATAGTTGAGAAAAATAAGAAATAAAAGAATAGTTTTTCTGCAACCTGACACCAGAACTTTAGTTTTTTTGTTTAAACTCCACTAAACTGTCAATTTACAATTTATAAGTATTAAAGTTGATGTCAGGTGGGTTTTATTATCTTCTTTCGGGATTCGGGTTTTGATCTGGATTTAACTTTAGTACAAAAAAGAAATAACTAGGAGTTTTCAAAATCGTCTTCGTAGCACGTGTTAAAAGTAAATCCAGCCCTCTTTTGCAGATAATAAAACAGCAATAGCTATTTTTAATTTATTTTTTTAAACTTCATGACATCTAAGCATTTGGTTTTGAGTGTTTAATAGGAGTACTGAATACTTATTACTGAAATTTTACTTCATACTATAAAAGAAATGAAATAGTTTTAACAAATACATTAACTTTTTTTAAGTTTTAAGTTGTATAATTATTTTTTTTTTTAAATGATTACGAAACAACTTAATTAGAAAAATTGATTCGAGAATGGTTTTAAGAAATGTTAGCATGACCTTCTAGCTGTTGTCTTATTTTTTAGTTATTTTTATTTTAAATATATTTGGTCGTAAAATTCAAAAAAGTTAATTAAACAAAAATAAAGAGCATAACATTGCAAGTTGCAAGTTAGTAGTGCCGTTGATTTTCAATTTTTTTTTTAAGAAAGTTACTACTCTTATCTAAAAGCGGATAAATAATCCCCCCTTCCCATACGATTTTTTTTAATATCATTTCATAAATTATCCTGCATGAAATAGGGAACACCATGTATTTTGTTTTGTTTTGACATCTAATTGACAGACCGAGGTGAATAATTTTGACCACGGGACGTGTTCAACAAATAGAAACCCAACTAGGGCCAGGTTCACATTAGGTGTGTTTTTTCCTTGTCTGAATGAGCTTGGACGAAAAAAACGACGTCGGGGCTAAACAATGCTCCGTGGTTCAAAAAATGTTTAATCCATCAATTTCTGTAGATTAACTAGGTTTTAATGATGATTTAGGTTTCATGTAAGTTATAAAAGTCAATTACATGCTTGAACCACCCTCAGTTAAACCACAAAATCAGTGAGCTAAAAGTGCGGAGCTATGGATCAAAACAATAACCCTGTTCAATTAATACGAACACATATCGTTAAATAAATACATAGATAGATATAATAGATTAATTAATAAATACAAACCTAAAGCATTTTGGCTTACAGTAATGAGAAATAATAGAAATATGCTCGGGTGACAAACTGAACTAAAATTATAAAATGGCTAGTAGCTCCTAGCGTGACCATGTTTACTAGTATAATCAAAATAGAAATGAAGTAAAACAAACTAAAGGCTCTCCCAAGCCAACGCCAACAAGGAGTGACGATGAATTTTTGTTGTTGTTAAGTATTGTCTATGTTTTTGTCATATTTTGTACTATTGTGAATGATTCACTGCGAATCAATCGGTATTCGTGTTGGTTTTGGAGAGCCTTAATACTACGTTTTCGTTAGACCAAATGAGGAAATTTCGTTGAAAATTTTCAAATTTGATACGAAATCATCTCATTTTCCACACAAATTCAAATTTCGAAATGAGATAATTTCAACCAAACTTGCACACAATTTTCTAGGAAATTAAGTCAAAACCTAACGAACACACCGAATTGGGCACATTTTGAATAGCTCTGAAAAGATTTTGAACGAAAATGTTAAAACTGAATTAAAAAATTAACAACAAAAAGTGATTTACAGGCAGGGTTGAAACTCAAAAAATGAAATGAGCTGTCAAAAGAAATACCAATTTACAGATGAAAACACTTTTTCTGTAATTTGCAAAATTACCTCATTTGGGCTCTTATGAAAACGGTTAAATATGCATTATATTAATATTATCATTATTAATAACCAATTGATCAAAAACTATACGGCTCATTGTAGTGTTATTTAATCCAATATTCAGTAATTTTAACTAATTAATTAAAACTGGTTAGCTGATGCTCGACGATTATTAAAGCAAAACTATATTTGCCCACAAACAAGCAAATAAACAGACCATAATGCAATATCTGTAAGACCATCTCTTTAATCCCGGTTTTTCGTCACAAATTTCGACTCGACTCCGCTCCTCGAACGAGATCTAGTCAAATCAAGCTCATTTCGACTCAACCCAGGCTTACAAAAAATGACGCGAGCTTCAAGCAGGTTTAACAACACATATAAGCGTAGTATATATGCCAAAATTTTAGTTTGTGAATATCTTTTTTCATTTCGCAAAATTATTTAAAACTTTCTTCTTACTCACTGTAAGTTATTTTAGTAAATTTTCAACAATTCCTTATACATTTCGGGAGTTGAAAAGAAAAAAAAAAAACAGAAAAGACAAACTGTTTATCGAAAAAAAAGTAACTAAAGATATTTATTTTCCAGACAGGCGGGAATTAGTAAAAAGCGACTACAATTTACATTTAAAAAAAAAAACCACAACTTATTTTCATAAGGTCCGGTCAGCACTATATATATAATTTCTCCCTTTTTTATACTTTTTGAACAAGCCCATTGCAGCCCAAGTGAATTTCAAAATAACTGAAGATTTTCAAAAATAACCGACATATTCGGTGGGTCGATGCCAACTGTCTATGTGTGCGAATAAATCAGTGGTGGGTCGATGACAACTGTCAATGTGTGCAAAAACCTAGTGGTGGGCTTAGCCCAACTGTCTATGTGTGCGTGTTTCAGTTTGTAGGCAAAGCCGGATGACAGCCAAGGATTGGCTTCTTGGTAATTGATATTCTCTGGTAGAGGTTCCAAAACGTTAAAAAAAGAATTCCAAAAATATTGAAACGGGAGTTCTTTTACTACAGCAATTTAAAAAAAGTTGTTAAATTTCTTTAGTCTCGCATATCTCGAGAACGAATAAAGATATGGTGAAAATGTGAAAACATATCAACTTCCAGCTGCTGAAAATTGTTAAAAATAAAGTTTTCGGCTCCGCAGTATCTTAAGAACAAACAATGATATTGGCTTTCGGTTAGTTTTATTCTACTGACTATAAAATTCACTAGATTGCAAATTGAATCCCTGAAAACGTTTTCAAAGATCTTGAATTGGCGAGTTTTTAATAAAAAAGATAGCATCGGACCTCTAACTTCCGAGGGCACCTATGGGAAGTGGTGCAGGGAAACATTTAATTACAAGGGCATCTGCTCCACATGGGAGTTTATTCCATCATGAGTAGGAATCTAATCTACTTTCCAAAGTGCAATTTATTCTCACCACGAGAGGGAACTATTTGTACTCGAAATTTTGTGGAATTTTTTCCCACCTAAAATTTGGAATTTGGGATATTATTGATTCACTGTAGAAATTGACATTGTTTATTTAGAGAAATACGCCAGCATAACGACGAATAAATAGAAATAGTGAGGTAGGTATCTGCAACCCCCCTGCTTGGACTCATTATAGGATTTTGGGTGGGTGCGAGGTTGGGTATATGTGAAGTTTCTTTGCATTTAAGCAATCTAGATTTAAAGAAACGAATAAGAGAAAAGGAATTGAGTGAGTCTGATACCAAGTGGGCAAAATCTCCACTCTCCAAGTGGAGATCTTTCTCACTAAAAAGTGCAATTAATTCCCTCTCTAGGTGAGAATAAATTGCACTTTTAAAAGTGGATTAGATTCCTACTTATGATGGAATAAACTCCCGTGTGGAGCAGATGCCCGTGGAATTGTTTCCCTGCTGCATGGGAAGTTACCACTAAGGGTCACACCCAACCTCTTTTCTTAAAATTCATTTAATTTATTAAATTTTTAGAAAAGTTGTGGGGCCGTTTTTGAGAAAAAATAAAACTTTATATTGTTTGCTAAAATCACCAAAAACTACTTTTTTTGTAGAAAATTTTTAGAAAATAAATACAGTCGTTTAGACTGTAGCCGAATAGATAGACATATAAAATTGTGGGACCCACTTTTTTGTCTGCTTGAGTACATTTTGTTACGAATGCATAACTGGCTGTAAGGCTGTTTGATTCCCAGCCGCTGCCACCTTAAAACAGAAATGTTTTTCCCGAGGTACTGCCTCTTGCGAGGAACTAACAAATTCTCCAAGAGTACACTTGTCATGAACTAGTGCTTCTCATCTAACCGTTCGGACTCACCGAAAATTGTAGATCCCCTCCATTCCTGCCAATAACACGCTCAAATGAATGGTTGAGAGTTTTAAGTCACTAGGCCCTGGTTCTCCACCAGCTGTTGCGTCACCAAATTTAATTTAATTTTTTTTAACTGGCTTTAAAGAACCTATACATCGCAAGTAAAAATCATATAGTATCTTTGGAACGTGGCAACCCCACCAACCTTGCTTGTGTGATCACATGTGCCAAGGAACATATGTTTCTGCTTTGAGTCCAGCAATTTAACTTCAAGCAGATAGTCAAGCATACTGCAATAAAAGCTAAGGCCTAATGGCACTCCCCTGGTGTACACTAACTTCAACTAGGAATTTATCATTGACTTTTTCTCTGGCCCCTTTTAGATGTTCGCTCATGCGATCAAATCGCTAAGCCCTCAAGTCTTATGTGAAATCCTTGTTGTCTAAGTGAACAAAATAATCAATTGATATGAACACATTTTTCTCATCTGGCTACTCTGTGTCTTAAAACAAAGTGCAAACGTGATCTATTGCTGATGATGATACGGACGCTGATGTTCGTGGAAGATTGTTGACCTTTTGCTCTGCTTCTCTGACTACTCGTTGGCATCCCCCATTAAGTGTGCAACATCCACTAATTCCTAAAGCATTTGTTTTGTATCTTTTTTACACACTCGTTGGTATATTTATCTCAGAAGTTGAAAGTGAAGAAACGAGAAGATGATGATGGTTCAACCATGTCACAGTCACAGCATCGACTTATGGAGCTTGGGAAGATGAATTGCAGTGGTTATATGCAGAATCGATGTTGATAACTTTTCCGGTTTCAAGAGTGTGCTACTGTTTTGTTGGTGGTTTTCTTTTTATAGATAGGTAGGTACCTTCTTATGTTTTTTTTTCAATTTATTATTGTGGTGCGGTGTGGTTTGGATCCATAATTCTTCCCGCACTTAAATGGGTACCTATATTTGTTTTATTTTTTTTTAGTCAAACCTCTCGAGAAACACATGCTCAGAGCAGAAGTTATGTACTTGTTTGTGAAAAACGCTGTGAGCTATGAATTTTGATAAGAAGCCGATAATGGGGTGTCAAACCTTTTCTCCCCTTTTTTACTTGCTGAATGCACATAATTTAGATAAACTTATATGCGTGCACGGACTAAGTGGCAAGTGGCAAGTGGGTATCTTTGTTCGTGCCACTTATATGGGGAAATATTGATGATGTGGGATGTATAGGATTAGATGGAAGAGCAAGTTTTTTTTTTTTTATTACTTTTTTTAATCGTTGTCGTGTGGTTACATAATTAGATTCTAGAAAAAGATTATGAAAATGATTTAAGTTTTACATTAAAATATGAATAAATCTTTCGGTTGTTGGCTTTTCAAACTCTTCTTAATAAAATATGCATGTAATTAATTATTTCTAATTTTTTAACCTCAACTCTCTAGGTTTTTTATTTTCTTGTTAAAATGTATATGAATATTAAATTAAGTCTTTAGGGCATAAGTTAGAATTGAGGGGATGTATTTTACCCAAAAAGCTATCACAAATCATTATTGCTTTTTAAAATGTTTACTTTTAAATTATTGTCGGTTACATATAGATTTTCTTAACAAAAGGTCAATGATCAACGAAATGGGATTTATTTTTGTTACGCAACTTATGAGTATGTAGATATGTAGTAGGTACATATTTGACTGAAATAACTTTTTTGAGTTTACCTTAAGGGTGTTGGAATTTTTGTTTATAGGTATTCAAAATGGATGGCAGATCTTGCAAAAAAAAACACCTTTTAGCAGAAAGAATCCGATGAATTGAATCGCGCTATGATGGTGATTTTTAGCAAGCTGCACTTTATTAAAAATAAAATAAATTTGGTGGCCCAACAGCTCGTGGAGAACCAAGGCCTAGTGACTTACAACTCTCAACCATTTCTGTGTGCGTATTTTTGGCAGGAATAGAGGGGACCTACAATTTTTTTACTGGTCCGAACGGCTAGATGAGAAGCTCTTATTTATACTTAGTATACCCAACTAACAAAATTGCTTTGCATTTCAGACATTAAAGTGTTATTTGTTTCTATAAAGCTCCATTTAGCTCTCTGATAAAAATAAATACTTTATTGGAGCATTACTGAATCCTTAAATATTTTCTGGTGCAAATTATATCATCTTGATAGAAACGTTGTTTTTTTAATCTCTATAAAATGCTCTTATGAAATAACCAGGATGCTTCCGCTTCAATAGTCATCCCGTAAAATTATTATACAATCTTTACGTAAGTCTGTTTCTATAATGCTTATATTAGTGAATATGGTCACGCCAAGTTATAATCGGCCATTTTATAATTTATATTCAATTTAGCAACTGAGCACATATAATTCTGTTTAAGGTTGGTATTAATAATTTATTTAATCTTTTATACCTCTATTTATTTAATTAACAATGTGTGTTTGTTAGAGCCATATTATTTTATATTTTTCTTAAACAAAGTTTTTTCTTATGAATGCAAGCTTCTTTGTCTCAAACGAGACAATTCAAGATAAAAATGATTCCAATTTAGTGCATTGAACTGCATATCTGAGATTGGTGGAGGGGTTAGCGAGCAAGACAATTGGTTCAGAGAGACGCGGGCTCGATTCCTGGAACTACCAACAAGTTTTTTTTTTAAATTTAATTAAATAAAAACTTTTTTAAGACTTTCATAATTATCTCCATAAAAGTACAATAGGAGTGAACAAATGTCGCCTTCTCACTTTATGGAGTTTTATGCAGTGCTTATATGTGTAGGTTGCATGAAAACGAAAAGCATCTATGGAGGAATATAGAAGCGAAATTGTTTGTTGGGTACTCTTGGAGGATTTGTCAGTTCCTCGCAAGAGGCAGTACCTTGGAAAAAAAAACATTTCTGTTTTTAGGTGGCAAAGGCTGGGAATCGAACCCAGACTTTTGGCATGACAGTTCTACGCACTAATTTTTATTTTTTCATTTTCTTAAAACTATCTTAAAGCTAGACAAAACTTCATAAAAACTAGCCTACTTATCAATATCTTATAGCAAACTTACTGGCCCCAATCGGGCGCTCTTAGTTAAACTAGAATAACTTAATGCTAATGCCTTTCGCCCTAAGAACAGTCCTACGCGACGCCCTAACCATCATGCCACGGGGTACTACGCACTGCACTGTTTGAAAAATATTTTTTTCGTCAGATTTGCAAATTTGCAAAAAAAAAGTTTAAGGCACAGGCAGCACAGCTTGGCGCAATACTGGACAATTTTTTTTTTTTTTTTGAAAATTCAAAGGTGGAGGTGTTTACTTAACGAACATCAAGCATTTTTATATTTTCTTATGTTTTTATTTAGTTTATATTCTTAAACTAATTTTTAAACCAATGTCAATTTGCCATTATATGGAAAAAAGCAAGATCATCTTTTTGATTTTTGAAGGAACTTCATTTGTATGCTTTAACCATAAGTACTCGATGTCCCGCCTAATCTGTTCTGTTTGGTTCCGATCGGACAAAGTCTTACTGAACCGAAGGTGGTGCATCATCCGCCAACTGTGTAAATAGTGGAATCCGGAATAAAACCGTTTTGACGCCGAGTCTCATAGTATGCGTTATGAGACCAGAAAGACCCAAAAATTAAGCTGTTGATCGAGAAAATCACTTTCGCAATGTGACCCCGAATAAGCTTCAACCAGAACTTCTATGTCTATATCCGTTTTAAGTTGATGCCATTGTATAGAACGAAGTTGGATTAATTATGTTTATACTCCAACTTTGGTTTTCCATTCCATCCAAGGCAGTGTCTTAGACACTGCCTCTTAAACTTCCGAATCGTTTTCCATTTCAGATGGGGCAACGTTAAACCAAACTGGGCATACGTAGGCAATCATTGGCTAAATAAGGAGCAATGTAGCAAATCCCATTCATCCTGTTGTCAGGCTAGCTGCTGTTTTCACTCCTATAATAATCGCATTTCGATTATTAAAAGCGTTACGTTATTATTCATCCCAGTCATAAAAACATTGTAAAACACTCCATAGAGTGAAAAAGATGACCTTTTTGTCATTCCTATTGCACTTTTATGGAGTAAATTATAAAAGTATAAAAGAGGTTCACATAAAATAAAATAAATAAATATAGGTTACATAGGTCAAGGAAAAAAGAAATCGAACCGGGGTCCTTTTAAACTAATTGTCTTGTTCCTTAACTCCTCCACAAATCCTAGATTGGCGAAATTGCATTAAATTTACATTTATTTTCACATTTGTTTATTTATATTTATTTTCAACGGTATCCTTTAGAGTGTAAGATAAAAGGCTATGACTTGCATTAGTAAAAAAAAATTGTTTAAGATAATATTAAATAAAGTTTTTGGCTTTTATAAAGCCTTATATAATTAAATAAAAGTTGAAAACAGAAATATTTTTTTTTGAGGTACTACCTCTTGGAAGGAGCTAACAAATCTTTGTTACGAAAAAGTGCTTCTATCTTGCCGTTTGCACATGTCAAAAAATTGAAGGGGCCTCCCCTCCCATTCCTGCAAACAATTCATTCCTGCAAGCACGAGCACAAATAATTCCGGCCTGTCAGTAGACCCTGACTCTCCACGAGATTTTGCACCACCAAATTAATTTAATATTAATAATTATGTACTATCGACAATATTTAATACATCTCTGGATATAAATTATAAAATGGCAAGCAATATTAAAACAGTAGCAATGGAAGCTAACATAAGGATTGTATAACCATTTAACAGGATGACTATTGAAGTGAATGCTTTTTGGTCATTTTATAAAAGTTCTATAGAGGGATTAAAGAAAAATTTGTTTTTTGCAACTTTTACGCTGATATAATTTGTTCCTAAAGATATTTATAGAATGAACTACAGGTACTCCTTAAAAATCTTTAATTCTCGTCAATGATGTAAAAGGGTTACTTCTCGTTAGAGAAGTAAAAGGAGCGTTATAGCAACAAACAACACTTCAATATCTGAAATGAGAACAATATTGTTAGTTGGGGTTTTAGGTATTTTCCTAAACAAATACTTCAAAATTTAGAGAAAAAAATGCATCTGACTCCGATGCAGTCATTAACATACCATATTATATCTTCAAGTGGATATATTTAAGCAATGCCTTCCTACCAATTAACTAAAACAAAGAATAATGAAAAATGTACAAAAATAAAACCATATAATTTTAAAATCCCTATATCTTCATACTTCACCGACAAATACATCCTTCCTAACAGAATTTTCATGTGCACCAAAGTATTATCCTATTACAAAATGTCCTTCCATTGTCCTCCCAAATCTTTTTGGCTTATAGTTTACTCCCTCAAATTGGCCTACAACGGTGTCGGTGAAAGTCCATAGTAATTTTTGGAATGTTGATGACATAAATATCCCAAAAGGATATACAAACCATTTCTACATATATGTATTTTTATAGCGAAAGGAGACAAAATCTGATCACACATAAATGAGGTTATACATACATAAACAAGCACATAGGTTTAGGTAGTAATCGTAGAGAGAGAGAGAAAGAGCCAAAAGTAAGTACACAACGTGTAGAGATTTTTGCGGTGCAATGTACAGAGAGGCTTCTTTGGACGACATAAATAAATTTCACGTCCTTTCAAATGGCGACCGTTTTCGAAATTCGATTTTTGGTCAAAGTGGGTGGGCATTGGGCAATAATTTGAAGATTTATCTACAGCAAATGGCACGTCCTCATGCTGGTCGTTGGTGCGGTGAATGAGTGTGTTTTACAAACTATACATTCCTCTGAAATAGCTATTTTTAGAATTAAGTGGGTGGGCGACGAGCGACAGGTTGGGAACACCAGAGGCAAAGAAGACGAAGAACAGTTTTCGAAAATTTATTACAGTAAAATGTTCGGGCGGGTGTTATGTTTTTTGGGGTTTGGGATTTTGTTTGATGGCATTTTGGTTTATCCGGCCGCTTAAAATTGACCCATAATAAAACGTATATAGAGGCATTTTAAACTGAAAGGGTTTGTTTATTATATAACTTCCAGAAGAGTTTGAGAGTTGAACTGCCATCCCTTGAGAGGGATTTAAATTTATGATCTGGAATGAAAAGTTGGTTATGCTTTTTGTTTTTGTTTTTTTGTATTATGACAAGCATATTGAAGTATACCTATTCTTTTTTGTTTTTGATGGATTAGTTCAAAATAGAAACAACGCAGTATTGAGAGCAATTAGTAGTAGAAATGATTGATGACGGTTTTTGGAAAAATAAAACAAAAGAAAAGTTTCCGTTTTCCTTTTGGTACGAGTATATAGCTACGACATTTCAAGTGAAAATAAATTATCTACAGAAAATCGATTGGGTTAAAATTAATAATTTAAGAATTCAACAACTTTCATTTTGAATTACAAAATTAATTGATTGGCATTTGTCGAGCTTCTAAATGGCTATATCAACGTTGTTATTGGTGGTGGTGCAATGAGTAGGGTTAGTAATTGAGGAAGTCTTAAAGAATTGTTTTTTTTTTGAAAATTTTTAATAGAGAAAGATAGGGTAGAATTTCGTTAATTTTTAAGTTTATTCTTATGGTTTTGGTGTAGGTAGGTATTTTCTTTCTATTTGGTTGGAGCTCCTTTTTAAACAAGAATAAGATAATCAAACTCTACGAAAATCATATAATCTACATTTGAATAAAATTAAAAAAAAAATACTTGAAATCGATTTCTACATAACCAAAAAATTATTTAATAATGTTCTTTTTTTCTTTTTTTTCAGGTAAGAGGTAAGAAATTTTAACAATAAAATTCTGCACACCTACCTACTTACCTGGGATTCGAAAACATCGATTTTTGGCATTTTAGAACGATAATTTGTACCGGTATTTTTGTAAGATTTTTTAATTAAAAATAAATATTATATACAAATAATATTTTTTAAGAGAGTCAAGTATCAGATCGAATCAATAAAACTAACTCACTAAAGTAGGTTCAATAATGATTAATTAAGTTAAAAATACTGCTCTTTTACTTTTTCAAAAAACAAGAGATAAGAGAAAACAGACGCTAGTGACTGACACATGCTCTGTAGATCCTCAAATGAATGAGTGTGTGCAAAAGTTCGCATTTAGAGAGATAGTATTTGTAGATATGTGGAACCGTTTGCCTATACACTCAGAGAAGAAGCAGGTATGACCAACCAAAGTCTGGTTTATTATACCTGATTTTCAAGTTGATATTTTTCAACTCGGTAGATCATGATGATTTTAACGTCGTGTTAAATCAAAGTTGGTTTCAGGTAAAGTTAACACTGCCTTAAAAAAGTAAAAATGTAAATTTAACCTGAGAGTCTTGCTATTTTTACCTGTAAATCTAGATAACTTAACATGAAAATCTAGCTCAAAAACATAAATAAATTGTTCAACGTCCTGTTAGTTTAACATGAAGATCTAGTTAATTTAACAATATTCAATGTTGAATCAACCCTGTAGCCGGTAATTATTTTGTCTTGTTCCATGCTTGTTGGTCCCATCTCTAACACTGCATACCGTCCAATTTATTTTGCATAGTTCTGAAAGTATAGAAATTTATTACTATGTATATTATTTTATTTTAAAATTACTCTGTGATACTTACTTAGTTTTGAACTGGGAACCTCTCACACGTGCAGATAGTACGCATCCCCTGGGACACTTCGCTGCCTAAAAAACTTGTGCCAAATATTAATAAGTTGAAACTGACCTTGTACGTGATTTAACACTGGTGTCATGTTGAAATAACCTGGCAGAGTGTTTCTTTAACATGGCTTGTGAGCGTGTTTCAACACTGGTAGAGGGCTATTTTAACAGGTGGCCAGGTTAAATTTAAATTATTTTATTCGGATGGCCTGTGTTAGTGTTTTAACACTGGTGTCACGTTAAAATCAACTGGCAGGTAAACGTTGTAAAAATAACCATATAAAATGTTACTTCAACCTGATTTGTGGTAAAATAGAAATTCATAACAAGCAGTGTTAAAAATACCTAATCTCAGGTAAAAATAGCACTATATTGTTGTCAAAATTTCTTGTTTACCAGAATTCAATGTTCAAATAACAGTTCATCTTGTTAAATCAACTTGAATATGGTAATATAGGCCACCAGGCTAATTTAACACTTAATATAAGGTTATTAAAATCAGGTAAATTTCTGAAATGTCTGTAACCTTATATGGGATTGTGTACCTACTTGTAAATTTAACAGGGCCCAGGTTAATTATTTACCTGACTTTTTTCTCTAAGTGTACCATATTTTGCGCAAGATAAGTTAGCAATTAGGAATGCAGCCACTGTTCTTGTTGATTATAGTCGATTTGTGTCTACTTCTGATCAGGATGTTGGTCAAGTTGCGAATAAGGAGATATCTGAGTACTATTTGTTGAAAGGGCTGAACGGTATTGTATAATATTGTTCAGAAAATAATAAATGTTATAAATCTGTTTGTGTCAAAGTTCGATGTATAAAAAATCTGTATTGCAAAACTTTTTAGATCCATATTATAACGGGTGATTTTTTAGCTGGTTTGGTTTTGGCAACACTGGTTTTGACAGCTGACGTGTGTTTAGTACCTTGTGTCACTGTCAAACAGCTTCAGTTTGGTGTGCAATTTAACCATGGATCGTCTTACAAATGAACAACGCTTGCAAATTATTGAATTTTACTATCGAAATTCGTGCTCGGTTCGAAATGTTCATCGCGCGCTGCTTGTTGTTCAGCGATGAGGCTCATTTTTGGTTGAATGGGTACGTAAATAAGCATAATTGCCGCATTTGGAGTGAAGATCAGCCAAAAGCATTGCAACAGCTACCAATGCATCCCGAAAAAGCCACTGTTTGGTGCGGTTTATGGGCCGGCGGCATTATTGGGCCATATTTCTTCAAAGGTGATGCGAATCGCAGCGTTACTGTCAACGGTGAACGCTACCGAGCGATGATAACAAACTTTTTTTTGCCCGAAATGGAAGTTCTTGACTTGCATGATATGTGGTTTCAACAAGACGGTGCCACATGCCACACAGCACGCGAAACAATGGCGCAATTGCGAGGCGAGTTTGGTGAACAGTTAATTTCACGTTTCGGGCCGGTCAATTGGCCGCCTAGATCGTGCGATTTGACACCATTAGATTATTTTTTGTGGGGGTATGTCAAGGCTAATGTCTATAGGGACAAGCCCGCTTCGATTGACGCACTGGAAGCCAACATCCATGCATTCATTCGTGAGATACCGGCCGATATGTGTGAAAGAGTATGCCAAAATTGGACTCAGCGGATGGGCTACCTGAGACGCAGCCGCGGTCAACATTTGCATGAAATTATCTTTAAACATTAAATTGCAAGGTTCAAACTATCGATTCAAATAAATATTTCATTCATTTTTTCGAATTTTTTGTGTTTTTTTTTTTTTAAAGTTCTAAGCCTCTTAAAAAATCACCCTTTATATATTCACAAAAATTTCTATATGATAAAAGAAAATGATGAGTCCAAGTTTGTTTGTTAGTTTGGATTAAATGCCAGTTTGTAGGGCTATAACCTAAGGCCATTAAAAGATATTTTGAATCAATTATTCAACAAGTTCCATCCCTTATACAAAGTATTCTATTTGGCTAATTAATTAGATGACTTCGTTCAAAATTTCCAAACTCGAATTCTAATTTTTTCATTTTCATCTATAAATTAAAATTCAGAATCATATAATTCAAAACAAATAAAAACTAATGTTCCAGTAAATTTGTGCTCAAAAAGGCCGTTAGCAAGCAAATTGTGAGGTAGTTTTGATTTAGCTCCTGCTTTGTTTTCGGGAGTGCTGAACCCAAATCAGAGATTTGCTATTAAAATTTCGTGACGCAACAAAAATGCATTTTTTGAAAAGTTTTCACTTATAGATTAAAAACTATTAATTATTCGTTTATTTTATCAGAAGTACAACTGAAAGTATAAATATTTTCCAAGATCTCTGTTTAAAATTTTGGACTCGAACGATATTTGAAAATTGACGTATATTACTGTTTCCGAAAATCCAATCGGAAACACTAATTATTACTTTGTGGACGAAATTTAAATTCTCTAAAAGGAACCAGAATTTATTTTTGTGATAGTTTTTGATTCGTTGAATTCAAATTTGGCCTCAGCATTGCTACACCTTGTCACATTTTCGAGATATTTAAATCTGAAGTTTTTAAACAAAATGCATTTTTGAAAAATATTTGAGTTTATATTATTTTTTGAAGAATTTTTGTTAAAAAATAAGTTTTTGTAGTGATTCTGAGGTATGAACATTTTTCTTCAAAATTCTTTCTGAATCTTTCAAATTTTCGTACATACATTTATACTTCTTTAAAAAATAATTAATTGTTTTCAGCCTGCACCTTAACTACATAATTTTATAATATACTCAATTCATAAATTTCAAATAAGGATTTTTTTTAGAGAAAAATAAGAATTAATTGCTGCAGAAAAAAAACTGTACTAAAATTAGTTGGAAATTGTATAGATGTACTTTCAGTTGCACTTTGATAAAATTTATGAAAAACCAACAGTTTTCGAGTTATAAGCAAAAAACTGCAACAAAATGCATTTTTATACCACTTTTTGCGAATTTACGAAATTTTAGTGGCAAGCCTCAGATTTGGATTTGGCACCTTTGAAAAGGAAAATTGGGAAAAATTTCAAAATTATCCCAATATTTGCTCGCTAATAAGGGGGCCTTGAGCAAAAATTTACTGGATTATAGGATATATATTTTTGAAAAAGGCAGGCTTACAACTAAGTAATGATTTCTCGATGGATGGAATGGTATTTGAAAGATTCAAAAAGAATTTTGAGAGAAATATTCATTTGTTAGAATGACTACAAAAATTTATTTGCAAAAAAATTACCATGAGAAAGCTAATCTTTACTATATTTTTATTCTTTAAAAGTTAAATCTAAAAAAATGCTTTTTTAGAACAAGAAAAATTTTTAGCAGAGAATCACCCATATAGTTTTTTTTGGGAATCCTCCCCATGTAAAATCAAAAATTACAGTATCTGCCTTACATTTCTTTAAAGCATAGCTGAACGTTGTTTTTCCTGAAAAACGGCTTTACACCTTTCCTAAAAATAAATCAGTATATTTTTTTCAATAGAGGCTACCTATGGGTGGAAAACATTTTTAAAAATATTGAGTTTTAATGTTTCTTCAAAAAAGAACCATTTTTTAACGATTTTCTTCTCAACAATATAAATAGTTTTTCTGATCAAAATTTTCAAAAAATATATTTTGGATTTTTGAAAATAAAATATTTTAAAAACTACATGGTCGATTTTTATAAAATTCGATTTTTAGGGGTTTTTTCAAGACTCTTTATATTATTTAAAGAAAGAATTTTACTTTTATGAAAAAAATATGGCACCTTCCATACAAATGTTAAAAAACCGTTGCAAAAAATATTTAATTTCTTAAAAATGGCTCTTGCGATTTTTATTAAACTTTTTCTGTACATATAAGTGCGATTTACTACCAGAAACTATAAAAAAGTAACTTTTTATAGTTACTTCTCATTAAAAGTTTTTTTTTTTTAATTTTTAATTCTCTCATTTCTAGTATAAGCAGATTTATGTAGTTAGACAAATTTTTTATATGCGATATATAGGTAGGTACTATAAACTGAAAACTTATGTTTTGGATTCGTTCAATCACAACATGACATTGGTCTGTACCTTGACCTACTTAGTACAATTTTAGGTAGAGAAAAAATTTATCAAAAACCGTTATACGCGGTTCCTGCCATATAACGGCTCGCACGATTTCAATCAAATATTAAATAAAAAATAATTTTTTCGAAAATTCAATATTTCGAAAACGGGTTGATGAATATTTTTGAAGTTTGGTTTATAAATGTGTTTTAATATACATAAACTCAAAACAAGCATCCCAAAACTTTTTTTAAAAAGTGTAGGGTAGAAGAGGCACCTTTGAACATTGCTAATAACATCGTATTAAATGAATATTTTTTGAGCAGTAACCTAACATTAAAATTGGCAATTCAGTCTTCTGTTACTGTCAACGGCTTTCGGTATTCCTCTAATAAGCCAATAAAAAGTAGCCCGTTGTTAATGTTTCAATGCTTTATTTGTAACTTTTTTAATTTTTATTTCGTTAGAATGTAAAAATTTGTTGGTGAGCTTTTCTATTCGTGAAAAATCCATTTTAAAGTTGCAGGTTCATTTAAAACCGTTTAAAGTTTAAATTTGTGATATATATGTAAAAAAAATACTTATTCACGTGAAATTTTCTATCACTCGGCATGTTGAGGCAGTTTTGAACGAATCGGATGGGGCACCTTTGAATTGTAGAAATTTAGCTGTCACCACCAAACAACGCTCCGGAAGCTTTAGGACAGATGCGATGATTGCTTTTGATCCTGACTTTCTAAATCTCAGTTGGGTAAGTCCTAATTAAAACAACTCTTGGTTGGTTTAAACCAAAGACTAATTCCAAATCTCAAAGTAAAACTAATATACGTGATGATAATTACAACACATACGTTTGTATGAGACCCGAAAGCAAAAAGTGTTCAAAGGTGCCCCCTCTCCCCTAACCAAAATTTTATATTTAAAAACATAGTTTTTTTTCCAACGATTTTAATGTTTTTTTTTTTTTCATATATTCATATTTTTTCAAGTAATCAAATGGTATACTTGTTTTCGAACTCCAAGGATCTAACGAGTTGTTCTTTTTTCTACTTGTCCTGCTTTTTTTTTAATTTCTTGCAAAATTGAAAAGCTCATAATCTACAAGCAACATAAGAGCAAGTACGTGCTGGTTATCTCTTTCTTTCAGCGATATATTCATTTCATATATATTCTTATTAGGGAGGTCCATAAATTGGACTTAGTTTTGGATAGCCCTCATTCGATTCAAAACATTGAAAAACAATATCCCTCATTTTTTTCAGATTTTTATTTCACCCCCCTGGTCACCCTATTTTCACTTTAAGGTACTAATTATGGGTAAAGGATTATTCTTATAAAACGCGAAAATAAATCAGAATGTATAAATTCGATTCAGGCGAAAAAAAAATTGCATCGGATGGGTGGTCTATTTCCCCTCGTTCAGGCGGGAGGGGTAGTTTTTTAGACATTTGGCCAAAAATAGAAAAAAACTATTTAAAAAAAAAACGGGAACTCTAACAGTGCCACACCTTAGCTTTTTTTAAAGGCACAATTCTATTCTATAATTTGCTTCCTAAATAAAGTTTTTATTTTAAGTAGTTTTGAAAAAATTATTTTTACCTTAAAAATTTATAATTTTTGGTTTTTAATTTTTAAGTTTCAAAATAATTTTTTCAAAAACTGTTTGAAATAAAAACTTTATTCAGGAAGCTTATTATAGAATGGAATCGTGGCTTTAAAAAAGCATTTGAAGTGTTCCCGTTTTTTTTTTTAATAATTTTTTTTTCTAGTTTGATCCAAATTTTGAAAAAAATTACCCCTCCCCTTTTTGGCCCCATAGACAAAACTTAATGTCTAAAATGAATTTTTCAATCCTAAAAGAACCCTAGATAAGATACAAAAATTATTGTTCTATGATAAAAATTACCAAAGTTATTGAATTTTTTTTTCTGATTTATAAATAGATTAAACGGCCAGTATTTTTAAAAATTGTCATTCATAGTTAGATTTTGTTAAAAATTTTTTCTCACAAAGACAACACATTAAAAACACTTTTTTGGAGTTTGTCCCACAAAAAAATCTTGTATTTACTCATCTAGGTATAACTATCAATAATTTTCTTAAACTTCATTTAAACAAAAAGTTAAGGCAAAAGACTGTAAAGTCGAATATTAAGCAGAAGATACATTTACACTGGCTTCATTATACGGTACTTTAAATGCTTGATGTCACAGAGTTTATTTTAAAGGTTGATCTCGTGAGATATTGATATTCATTAGTCCTCGAGTACCATCATCTTCTATCTAAAGTGTTTTTGACCCCCAGAAAATTTTTATCAATGATTAATGTTAGATATGTGCCTTCCTTCATGTATCTGAAAATTATCAAAACATATTGATTAATGATTTATACGTGAAACTACATACAAACACCAAAAACACAATCAATGAGAATGTTTTTGTTTAAATACATTAACATCTTAAACAAGCTTAGATAGCGTCAGCTACGACAATATCATTCAGACAAGAAAATAACCTAACTCACATTATTTTTGGTTGTTAATTTTACTGATGGACGTCTTCATGAATACATAAGTATTGGAATTTCTATCACTCAAACTATCCCATAAGCATAAGTTCAAGTTCAAGGTCAAATTTTATTTATTGGCAACTTAATTTATTCCTGCCAATAGTGTCTTTGTTTTTGAGCAGGTATGCATAATTTAGAAATATTCTTAAATTCATTGTTGCTTAAGGGAAAATACCTCCTTCCTCCAAGCTTTTCTCTTCCTTACATCATCGGCATCGTAAATACAAATGCTATCCCCGCAATATTGTTCATAATTCAATTTGATTACTTCTTGTCGGTGCCGTGCCTCTGGTACATTTGCATACCTTTTTCGTATTCAAATACAAATTTAATATTCATTACAAGCCCGAATGTTGTATGTAATTCTCTTTAATTTATTTGCTTAAACCTTTCAATTATGTGCGAACTTCAAAAATAAATTCCGTGCCGAAAATTATTATCTTGAGCCTTACGTCAGCTTTACTTTAGATGATAGGCACCTAACGTGCTACGCTACCATGTGTTACAATGCAAAATTCTCATTAAAACAAAAATTTTACCCAACATCCATTTGGAAAGCAAACTGAGAACTGAACTTTGGGCATATAGCGTTCCGGTTCCGGTTGCAACGAAACGAATTTATACATTTATCTCTCGTTGGCCATGCTTGAAGGCAAACTTCAAAGTGCAATTAATCTTCAACCCTCAGCTTCATTCAGGCGTTAAAATCACACCTGTTTACTCCTGCTGCACGCTGCACTAGCTACAGCTATATGGATTTATGCTGTGCTGTCATGTTGCAATCCAGTGAACATAGTCTTTCCGCAGGGCGGAAGCGCAGCTCCAAGCCTAGACACAGACACTCTTTCGAAACGAAACACAGAAGCCTACTTATAACTTGCTTTTCGCATCGCATCTATTATGCCAGACATGAACATATATACCCACTCATATGCGTTTGAGCGGACAACAGCAGCGTCACGGTGCGTCGGAATGCGTTCCATTTCATGCCATGCCCCTATGGACTTTGGTGTAGTGGGTGCGGTGGTGGTATATAGAAGTGCTTGCAGCTTCCATCAGAAGCGGCAAGAGCAACAGCAGCTTTTGTTGATTGAGACGTGAAGCAAATACGAATCATGATGACCGCACCGCAATGGCCATGAAATGGGAACTTACACACTCCAACCATTTTATACACATATACACTGTGGGTGCATTCTACATTATTGGATCTGGGAAGCTCCAATCAAGCATGAACGACGTACAATGCACGTCACCATTAAATGCGGACGGAATACAGTAGAAGGTGAGTGGTTATTTAATGAAACTCACTTTGGTGACAACTTGGTGATATATTGTGGTCCGCAATTGACAGTTGTTGTTGTTGTAGATGAGGTTTTATTATATTCAAACCTTCAGTGACGCACAACGCATTTATCTTACGGAAAACGGACCTTTCATTGTGTCCAGAGCTTACATTTGACAGATGGATTAATTCAACAAATAGTTTTGGAGATTAATGGTTTAGGGGGTGAATTATTGAGAAACAATTATCGGGATTTTGTTGTTCTTGTCATCTGTCATTCAGATGTCATTAAATACAGCACTGGTACTTGGCAGATAAAATATATTTATTATGCCTGCTGAGCTCTTAAATCTTGTAGGTTGGAGTGGAAATGGAAACAATTGAATTTAATTATTTTTTCTTAAATGTGAGTAAGTAATTTTTGCACAATAGCGCGGCAAAGAGTATTTAGAATTAAAAACAAAAATAAGGCAGAGCTTTAAGCTAAGGAGTTGATGATAGTTGTCTAAGGAATCATTATAGTCATTGTATAGGTTCTTTAAAGGGCTAGTTTTTCAGTTTGAGACCATCCTAGTCTCGGGGTTAAACCTTAGTCAATTGAAATCCTAAGTTAACTTGGAATTAACTCAGCTTCTTTGGTGAATTAACTCAGGGACCAAATTGAGTGCCTTTTGTCAGTGCAATTCCGTTGTGGTGCCATCTCTATTCCGATGAGTGGAAGGAGTAGTAAGGTAATATCCATAATAGTGTCGCGCATCGATGGTCCTAGATTTTTGACAGCTGAAAGATTAAGTTAATTCTTAACTGAAAAACTGTTCCTGAGTTTACTCGGGGTACATTTTTGTTCAGGATAAGCTGACTCTGATTTAACTCAGAGTTGACAGTGAACTTATAACCTAAGGGACCTAAGGGAGCTATTATAAGATTTGGAAAAGTGGGAACTGGTCCTGGCAAAAATGTTTTGAATGTAAATGAAATTAAGTATATTTTATGATTTGGGAACGCTTTATTTCCTAGCACTGTTTCAAGTTGAAGACTCGGTGTTTCAAGTTGAAGACTCACAATTAAAGTCAGAACTTCTTCTAAAAATTTCAATAGGTACCTCTTAGAAAAAAGCCTGAAATTCCAAAAAACATGAATGTATATACTTGAATTTATAGTTTCATATGAAAATGGTACTAATACATATTTGTACGAAAATAAGTCCAAATTGTTGGGCAATGAAAGCATAAGATTATATAACTAGGTAATTTAAGTTCTAACTAATTTTAGTTCCAAATTTTTTTTTATCGTTTTCAGACCCAATTTATTCAAATTTGGAAGAATCTTGTCATTACGATTCCATTCCTGCCTATAACACGCACACAGGAATGGTTGAGAGTTGTAAGTCACTAGGCCTTGGTTCTCCACGAGCTGTTGTGCCACCAATTTTTTTTTTTTTTTTTTTTTTGTCATTACGATGATAGGGAACACAAAAGAAATGGGTCTCACAAATCTGTCTGTCTATCTGTCTCTTCAGCTACAGCCTAAATGGTTACATCGATTTTCTTGGTAAAAAGTGGTTCTTGGTGATTCTGCCTACAAGTTTTTTGTTTTTTTTAAACTAAAAATAATTGTAGCTGCCATACAATCTTTGTTTAGCTATTTTAAAAGATCTTATTTTTCTCAAAAATGGCTCCACAACTTTTTTAAAAAAAAAAAATCAGTAAACTCTACCTTTGGATGGAAAACCATTTTTCAAAAATTATTAATTAATGGTATCTCCCAATGAACTACTTTTTATATCGGGTTGTTCAATAAGAGCGCTACAAAAGTTTTTTTTTAAATAAAACAAAAACGGTTTTGGATATCAATGAAATTCTTTATTATTGTGAAAGTACGTTCGATGCCATTATGTATGGAATTCAATTTCTTTTGCATGGCCACCACGGGCACGTTTGCAGAAGTCCACACGCTGAACCCAATTTTCGACGGTTTTCAAGCATAAATCGGCCGATACTGCTGCAATTTCACGTTCGATATTCATACGAAGTTCATCAATCGTCGCTGTCTTGTTGGCTTAGACCATAGACTGGACGTAGCCCCACAGGAAATAGTCTAACGGCGTCAAATCGCACGACCGAAGCGGCCAAGTGACTGGACCATTTCGTGAGATAACATGTTCTCCAAACTTGGTTTCCAATAAATTGATTGTGACATTCGCTGTGCGGCTTGTGGCGCCGTCTTGTTGGAACCACATGTCCTTCAAGTCCATATCATCCAATTGGGGCCAAAAATATTCGGTTATCATTGAACGGTAGCGATCGCCATTCACAGTAACGTGCCGGTCTTGATCATCACGGAAGAAGTACGGCCCAATGACGCCACACCGCCGGCCCATAAACCACACCAAACCGTAATTTTTTCGGGATGCAATGATGACTCATGGAGTACGTGTGGATTGCTGCCTGACCAATACCGCATATTTTGTTTATTGACGAAGCCATTCAGCCAGAAATGAACCTCATCGCTGAAGATGATTTTTCGATGAAAATCCGAATCATTTTCAAGTTGTTGCTCAGCCCAATTCACGAACATATGACGGTTCTGGTGGTCAAGCGGCTTCAGTTCTTGCGTCGATTTAATCTTGTAAGGATGTAAGCCAAAATCTTTTCGCAAAATTCGCCACAACGACGTCACAGAGATGCCCAACGCTTGAGAACGACGTGTGAGAGACACATTTGGGCTTTCTGCAACTGAAGCCTCAGCGGCAGCAATATTCTCGACATTACGGGCACTTCTTTGTCTCACTGGCACGGGAACATTTTGTACTATGCCTGTGGATTCAAATTTTTCCACTAGACGCTCAATTGTTGATCTGCTAGGACGATTATGACGACTATAAATTGGACGTAGCGCTCTTAACGTTGAGGCCACTGACTCCGAATTTCGGTAATAAATTTTAATAATTTCAACTCGTTGTTGGCTCGTATATCTTTCCATCATGAAATGGCAAACCTTACTGAAGAGAAATATCAAAAGAGCGGCAAGAAATATGGCGTCGTTTGCTGTCCCTGTCGCTCTACTTTTGTAGCATCCCCTTTGAAAAACCCTTTAGTTCCGTTGCTGCACTTTGTAAAGTTATGCACAAAAAAAATTTACTAAAATTTAGTCTCTACTTTGTGTTTTTGGTTAAGGTTATAAAAGTTAATGACACTATTTTAGTATAAACTGCATCAATTGAGAGCTTACGTTAAACTTAATGATATTTTAATATTTTTGTTTTAAAAATAAGTTAATAAGAAGGAAATATTTAAAGGGTGCCATATCTCTGTGGTGCCATATTACCCGACTTTACCCTTTATTTATCTAATTACGAAACGGGCTATTCAGGTTAGAACGGGATTTTCAACCGCGGACGTTACAGAAATGGGATTTTATCTAAGCGGAATTATAAAAATCGCGATTTATAAAAAAACAGTATTTTCGAAACGGGATTTTAATCTTTTTTTCGGGATTTTGAAATAAATTACGCTCCCTATAAAAAATCCTTCTTATAAAAAGTTGTGATGGTTTGAGCATCTACATATATACTTATGCTGAAGAGATAAAAAAAATCACATAATTGCAACTTTTACCGCCAAAAAACTATTTTGTGAAGTGTGAAGTAGTTCGTATAGTGCTCTCTCTGTCTTTGGCATATGGCAGCAGCACAAACAGCACAACCTTTTTTTGGAAATTAAAAATGAGAGTGCTAACTTCACGCTTCGCAAAATTATTTTTTAGTCGTAAAAGTTGCGAATGTGGGATTTTTTTAAATAATTTATTTAGCATATATGGCATATATTACGATTTGTAAAAGTTGATTTCTCGATTGTTATAGCAGAGTCTTGTGAATACTCAAATAAACTCTAAACCATTAACTTGTTTCCTCTCTAAGGCCTTCAATTTTCATTTTCTAAAAATATGTGAAGAATTTGTTACAAAAATACTTCAATCACCTTTATTGTGCCTATTTAACATTAAAGTAAAAATAAAAGAAAGTATGCTTTTTTCTCGATTTTGAATTGGCAACGAAAAATAAGTATAGTCTAGCACCTGACTTTAATCGCCACAACACACACAATCTATTCAAAAGTTAAATCTGATTTACTCTGACGTCTGACCTCGTTTTAAATATAAGTAGGTAAGTTTGCTTCAAATCATTCATTTATATGCAAATTGCGTAAAAAAAATCCACAAATGCCAATCTCATATCTTTTAGGCTTTAAGTCACTTAAAAAAAAAGTAGGTTTATTTACTTCAGATGATGTAGAATTGTAAACAGTAAATTAAAACAAAAACACATTGAAACCTTTTACAATCCTGGATTTTGTAAGTGGTGTGTCTTATCTTTCAACGCCAAGATACTTATTATTGTATTTGACGAAGGTTATTTCGCCTTCACAAATTTAGAAAAAAAAAGCAAAAAATGTTTGACAAGAAAGGTCACTATAGCTATCATCAAGAAAGAGAAACGAACTACGTCTGCTTCTACTTAAAAATATTAGAAATTAAATTATGGTCAGTAGCACAATATTGTAGAAAATAAAAAAGAATATTTATGAACCGATTACCCTTAACCTATTACACTTAACTATGTACACTTGAACGTTGAACCAAACAGTCCGTAATAATTGCTTGTCCAAAAGACCGAAACAAAAGTGATAGTAAATTATTTTTTATGACATAATTGTTGGGAGAGAAAAAATAAGAACAAAATAAATGAGTCGAAATGTATAACCAACCTTTTTCTATTGTTCAAAAAAAAAGGTCAATAGTGTAGGTATAAGAGGTATTTGGCTAGCTGACAAGTAAATGTGATAATTCAAAGCGAAATGAAAAGGGTATTTCTTAATAAATAAAATGTATGAATTGATCGAATTAAACAACAATAATAAACTGAGCCAGCGAAAAACCTTGTTGGTAGCACCAACAAGGTTTTTCGCTGGCGTCAAAGGTACCTACTTATTTTATCAGGACCTCTATCCGAACATCAGTATGCTTTATTGGTGCTTAATCACAAATTGAAAACTTTTGTATCTATGTGTGTCGTCTGTCGTGTACTATTAGTGATTCATAGGATCTTTTACATTGTTTTCGATGATCCGGGTCCTAATGAGATTATCAGTCAGATTTTTCAATATTGAATTTTCCAAAATATATTTTAAACTTTTTTATTAAATTCACGAAATTTTATTTTAAAAATTTTACTATGCGATGCTATTAACAACGGGTAATTTTTTAGCTGGTTTGGTTTTGGCAACACTGGTTTTGACAGCTGACGTGTGTTTAGTACCTTGTGTCACTGTCAAACAGCTTCAGTTTGGTTTGCAATTTAACCATGGATCGTCTTACAAATGAACAACGCTTGCAAATTATTGAATTTTACTATCAAAATTCGTGCTCGGTTCGAAATGTTCATCGCACGCTGCTTCCATTTTATGGTCGGCATTCTCGACCTTCTGAGCAGTCTATTCGGAAGATTGTGACCAAATTTCGCACCAAATTTACTTTGTTGGACATTAAACCACCAACACGTTTACGTACTGTGCGTCGTGAAGAAAATATTGCGGCCGTATCAGCTAGTGTGACAGAAGACCGCGAAATGTCGATTCGGCGCCGTTCCCAGCAGTTAGGCCTTTGTTACAGCACTACGTGGAAAATTTTGCGGAAGGATTTGGGCGTAAAGCCTTTTAAGATACAGCTGGTGCAAGAACTAAAGCCAGCCGACCTACCACAACGCCGAATTTTTGGTGAATGGGCTCTTGGAATGCTGGCCGAGGATCCGCTTTTTTATCGAAAAATTGTGTTCAGCGATGAGGCTCATTTTTGGTTGAATGGGTACGTAAATAAGCATAATTGCCGCATTTGGAGTGAAGATCAGCCAGAAGCATTGCAACAGCTACCAATGCATCCCGAAAAAGCCACTGTTTGGTGCGGTTTATGGGCCAGCGGCATTATTGGGCCATATTTCTTCAAAGATGATGCGAATCGCAGCGTTACTGTCAATGGTGAACGCTACCGAGCGATGATAACAAACTTTTTTTTGCCCGAAATGGAAGTTCTTGACTTGCATGATATGTGGTTTCAACAAGAGGTGCCACATGCCACACAGCACGCGAAACAATGGCGCAATTGCGAGGCGAGTTTGGTGAACAGTTAATTTCACGTTTCGGGCCAGTCAATTGGCCGCCTAGATCGTGCGATTTGACACCATTAGATTATTTTTTGTGGGGGTATGTCAAGGCTAATGTCTATAAGGACAAGCCCGCTTCGATTGACGCACTGGAAGCCAACATCCATGCATTCATTCGTGAGATACCGGCCGATATGTGTGAAAGAGTATGCCAAAATTGGACTCAGCGGATGGGCTACCTGAGACGCAGCCGCGGTCAACATTTGCATGAAATTATCTTTAAACATTAAATTGCAAGGTTCAAACTATCGATTCAAATAAATATTTCATTCATTTTTTCGAATTTTTTGTGTTTTTTTTTTTTTAAAGTTTTAAACCTCTTAAAAAATCACCCGTTATTTCTAAAAACTTTGCCTTTTCATTGAAATAAAGTTTGGATATTTATAACCCAAAATTGAGGAAATATGGCCAAAATTCTACAAAAAAAACTATTTACATGCAAAATATTTCGGCGTTATTTCCATTTTAATATTTGGTCACAAGGTATAGTTTTGGGCTATATTTCCAATTTCTTCTTTACTTTTGGCTGATAAAAAAAATCAATTTGGGCACTTTTTCTTTAGGGGTTTTTTCCAAACACCTTTAATTTTTTCCCTGTTTTATCTTCTAGGAAGTGCTGAATCTAAAACTTAGGTTTGCTGCATTTTTTTGGAAATTTTTATCTTGTAGCTCGAAAACTATAATCAATTATTCAAAAATTAGATCTAAAAAGAATTGAAAGTATACCTACACGATTTCCAAACAAATTTCAAGGTTAATTTCTCCGATAGCCCATTTTGAGTCCTGTAAAGTAAGCAAAGCAATTGTTTAAAATTGAATAAAAAATGAGAGTTCCCGGTAGCAAAAAGAGTTCTAGAGTTCCTCATAATTTAAAATAAAATGTTTTTTGTTTTGCTAACTTCACGCATCAAGGACTTTTTTGAGAAAAAGAGTTCTGTGCATGTTTTCCAACATAAAATCAAAAGTTCTAGAGTTCCTGATGGGTTTTAAAAAGAGTTCTGCAAAATTAGAAAAGTTAGGGCAAATTAAGGTGCCCATTGACTTTAGAGCCAAAAATTTTTAAAATCCAAAAATAAACAAAAATAGTTCTGGTTAGACTTCCCGAAAGCAAACAAACAGATTGTTTACATTTTCCTAAAACACCTAAATTTGCGAATAACTTTTAAAAAAAAAAATTTCAGAACTCTTTGTTTGCTATCGGGCACTCAAATCAGAACTCTTTTTTTGGATTTTGAAAATTATTGGCTCAAAGTCAATGGGCACCTAAATTTGCGAATAAGTTTTGAGAAATTAGTTTAAGAAAGAAAAGTAGTTAGGAAAATGTTCAGAGCTCTTTGTTTGCTACCGAAAATTCTAATTTTTTGTTCAATTTTAAACAATTGTTTTTCTAACTTCACACTACTCCCACTTTGATTCAAACGCATAGTTGAAAATTAACGAATTTTTTCTCTTTCCGAAAATTGACTTGATAACACAATTAAACTGTGCCTGGCCTTCAAAATTGCTCTCACACTTCATTTTTTGATTGAGATATTCGGATTTAAAATTTTGAGAAAATAAATTTGCTTGACAAATTTGGGTTATGTTATCTCTCGAATTAATTCTTTCGCATAAGATCTTACAGTCATTCTGAAATATGAACATCATACTTCGAAACTCTTTTCTTATATTTCAAATAACTTCATTCATCTTCGAGAAATCATTATTTAGTTGTTAACCTTGACCTTTATCTACCCAATGAGATTTTGCGGAAAAAGCAAAAATACCCCTAAATTCAACTGTTGGCGCTACAGCTCCTAATTTTTTCTATAAAATCCTAAAATTAAATTTTTGAAATCTATATGAATTTTTTTTTTTTGATCTCCAATTTTACATAAATAAAATGCACGACTGGGTCGCACGTACTTGATCTTATGTTCAAGGAATTGAGATTGTTTTAGAAAATTTTGTATAGGCATGGAAATTATGAGAGAAAAACGTTAAAAAGTATGAAATGCGATATTTAAATTATTATTACATGATTGTATGGACAAAAAATTTTTAAATCTTTGGAGCGGTTTTTAAAAAAAATATTTTGTGTATGTAAAATTCTCAAAACTTTTAGTATGTAATTCTTAAGTATTTATTTATGAACATATAAAAATTAAATTTGAAAAAAAAAATTGTCAACCCATATTACAAATAACGAATTTTCAAAAAAAAATTTGAAAACTTTTTTTAAAAATTCAAAAACTATTTTTTTGAAATTGTTTGATATGCAATATTACGAGGCGGGTCAATAAGTCCGTGACTTTTTGAATTTCTGACCTCTTTACTGAAACAGCAACACTGCTCCTGTCAACAGGCATCTGTCAGTTGACTCCTGTCAAAATTTAAACTTGCTGCGTCAGTTAGTTTGTGTTTGACAGCTATTTTTATCAGACTACTCACTAATTTGAGGAGAAAATGGAAAAAAGTTAATTTCGTGTGCTTATTAAGCATTATATCTTGCGAAAAAAAACCATTACCGAGACCAAGGCTAGGCTTGATAAATACTATGGGGACTCTGCACCATCGATTTCAATGGTAAAAAAGTGGTTTACTGAATTTCGTTGTGGCCGTAAAAGCACTGAAGATGCCGAACGTCCTGGACGCCCAGTTGAGGTCTCTACACCCAAAACAATCGAAAAAATTCACGATATGGTGTTGACCGACCGAAGATTGAAAGTGCGAGAGATTGTGGAAGCCGTAGGGATCTCGCATGGCTCAGTGGTTTCAATTTTGAATGATCACTTGGGCATGAGAAAGCTTTCCGCAAGATGGGTGCCGCGTTTGCTCACAGTCGACCACAAACGCAATCGTGTAACAACTTCACAGGAAGGTTTGGCGTTGCTTAATCGCAATATGGAGGAGTTTTTGCGCCGTTTTGTAACCGTGGACGAAACATGGATCCATCACAACACACCAGAGACCAAACAACAGTCAAAACAGTGGGTTTCTAAGGGTGAATCGGGTCCAAAGAAGGCCAAAGTGGGTTTGTCAGCCAATAAAGTTATGGCGACTGTTTTTTGGGATGCACGCGGGATAATCCACATTGACTACCTTCAAAAGGGAAGAACAATCAATGGGGAATATTATGCCAACTTATTGGACCGATTCAATGACGATTTGAAAAAAAACCGACCTCATTTGGCCAAGAAAAAAGTTCTTTTCCACCAAGACAATGCAAGAGTGCACACATGTGCAGTTGCCATGGCAAAAATCCATGAATTGGGCTATGAATTGCTCCCTCATCCACCCTATTCTCCAGATTTGGGTCCGAGCGACTACTTCTTGTTCCCAAACCTGAAGAAATGGCTTGGTGGAAAAAGATTTGACTCCAATGATGAAGTCATCTCGCAAACAAAGGCCTATTTTGAGGACCTCGACAAATCATTTTTTTTTGGAAGGGATACAAAAATTGGAGAAGCGTTGGACAAAGTGTATAGAGCTCAAGGGAGACTACGTTGAAAAATAAAATTATTTTTTTATCAAAAAATCTGTGTTTTATTCCAAAAGTCACGGACTTATTGACCCGCCCTCGTATTAACTCTTATCTGAAATTTGTGTATACAAAATATCTTAATCCGTACAGCAGATAATAATGAGAAAATTCAAAATGAAAAAAAAAAACACGTTCTATGACAGGTACCATAACTAATAGTTGCTTAGTGCAAAATTGTATAATTTTTTTGTCAGTAAATCGTATTAATTTAAGTATATGGAAAAAGTTTAATCAAAATCGTAAGAGTAGTTTTTGAGAAAAAAAAATATTTTCCCTTCCGTTTTTTTAAACTTTTATATGGAACGTACCGTTATTTTTTCATAGATGTAAAACATTTTTCTAAAAATATTTTAGAGTACTAAAAACTCTTTAGTATCGATTTTCAAAAAATCGATCACATAGTTTTAGAAATATTCGATTTAAAAAAATTTAAAAATTTTTTAAAAATCCAAGAATTATCTTCTATTTCTATTTCTATCTATTACAGAACATTAAATTATATATAATTTTTGGAAGCCTCTGTATAAAAAAGAAATATTGAAATAATTCATACCGTTTTGAAGAAAATCGAAAATGAAAAAAAAACTGTTCTTTGGGGAGGTACCATTAATAACCATTTTTTGAAAAATTGTTTTCCACCCAAAGGAAGCCTTTACTAAAAGTAGTTTATTGAATTTTTTTAAGAACAGTTGTCGAGTCCTTTTTTGAGAAAATACAATTATCATTATTTTTAGTTCTAAAAAAACTAAAAAACGTGTGGGCATAATCACCAAAAACCAAGGAATCAATTGAAGAAAATCGTTGGGGCCGCTTAGGCTGAAGACGAACAGACAGACAGACGAATTGCAAGTAAAAATTATAAACAAATGAGTTTATAAGGAAATTGAAAATTAAGAAACTGAAACCTTTGTGAGGTACCATTAATAATCATCTTTTGGTAAATTAATGATTTTCAACCCAAAGAGTACTTATATATTTATTTTTAAGCTAATTTCGGAGTCGATTTTGAGAAATATAAAATTTTGTAAGATTGTTCATTCAAATCGTATGGCAAGTATCCATATTTTTGATTCTAAAAATTTTTTTTTTAAATGGCTGAAAACCACAAGTATGGTATTGTTTTTCGAAAAAATATTGTGATTGTAAATATTTACCAAAAATAATTTAAGCTATTGATTTCAATTACATTAATATGAATGAATTGAAAAAAAGAAATTAAAATCGATTTGAAATATTTAATCATTTTCTAATATTAAATTAACTCTTGGTTTCTAAAATTATTAAATTGAGAACTGTTTGGTGAGTGTACTTCCTTCTACGAACACTGAAAATTCAAAAAATGAGTGCGTGTAAGCTTTTTATTTACGGTTGAAGTAAACTTATTTGACTATTGCTGACGGATGTGCAGAATGCAAAAGTTTATTAAATAATCGCACCACAGAAACTAAACAACAATAAAAAAGAACTGCATATTATTTATTTGTTTTTATTTGTTGCAACCTAAAAGTGACGTTTCAATTTTTTCCACCCACAAACCAATCAATTTTCCAGTATTGACTGGAAAGATTATTGGAATGTCCGATGGCAGCATTCAGTGTTGCAGAAAATTGTAATAAGTAGCTCATATAATAGTCCAGTTATATTGTGCTCTTATCATTCAAATTGTGGGATAAATTTGATTTTCCCCTGCTTTATCTGAGGTTTGTGGGATAAATTTCGTGACGCAACATAGATCAAAATCCAAAAATTTGAAAAGATAAAATGCCACAAATTGATTACTAATTTAACTAGTCAGAAAAGGTCAACTAGCCCTAAAAATTGGTCAGCTTTAGATAACTTGTAATCAAGGCTTAAAGTTTTTTCAAGGACACGCAAGGTCATGCCTCATTGTTGGCACCTCATTTGTGTGAAATTTATAAAAAAAAAATATATACCATCCAAAAGATCTCTAGGTCGTGATTAAATTTAACTATTTTAAGTACATAATTGGTCAGCTATCGATTTTTCCAATTGATTTTCAAAGTTCGTTTCAAGGCCACAACAAAAACATTTTTTCACATCTTTTGGGTCATTTGAAATAAGAAGTATGCCATTTGAAAAGCCATTTCACGGTCATCTAATTGGTAATATGATCGTAATTGCTCACCCATATATATTTTTTATGATTTTTTTTAAGGAATTTTAAGGAAATTGAAGATATAGTGATTTTTGACACCTCATTTATGGGAAATTTGACAAACTTGTATTCCATCTGATAGATATTTAGTTCGTTGTAAAAAGTTAGCTTGTTTCAGTAACTGTCAGCTATAGATTCTTTTTTTACTTTTTTTTTAAGTTTAAAAATTCAACGTCACGAACGTTTTTTGGCATAAAGATAAGAATTACTAAAAAAAAATACTGATATTTAATTTTTTACTCAAATGATTTGCCAAAAATCGTTAAGAAAAAACTTTAAAAAATTGAAAAAAAAAGTATACAGCTGCCCAATAACCAAAACTTGATGATGTTTTAATATCATGAAGTGGCCTTTAGTGTTTGAAATGAGGCGCCAAAAGTTTCTTTTTTGTGACTTTGAAATGAATTTTAAAAATAAAAAAAAAGTTTTTGTAAATTTCCCACAAACACTAGCTGCTTCTTTATTTTACGTTTAACCTTATGTAAGGCAAATATTTTGCTTTTTTGTATATTTTGTAAATAAATTTGTCATTATCTAAATTTTAAAGATATAAATAGATACTAGATACTTATAAATGTTTTCTTTGATTTTTTGATCTAAATTATATTTTTATGTGTGCCTATAGTAAAATATTTATCGTCACTACAAATGTATGTACATGTGTTCAGGATACATCATTAGAAAAACTTACAACGAGTTTTTAGTTTTTATATTTTCGTATTAACAAATTTTTAATAACAGTCTGGTGAAAGTGTTCCTTATTCCTACTCCCTAAACGAATCAAATAAGAGTAAAATAACAATATTGTCTAAAAACGCTTAGATAATTAAATTTTACGCTTGAGCAAACCTTATGCACGGTCACGGTCATTATTACTGATGTGAAATTCATTTTAAATTAAAAATATCGCTATACACACAGCAATAAGAATTTTCCTGTAAATTAGACAACACAGTTGTCATTAAATTTTTAGATTCCCATTTATCGAAACTCTCATTTCGTATAGAGCTGCAAATCACAATAAAGTGTCACATTTTAGTTGGTATTTTTGTATTATATTATGTTGTGTATTTATGAGGCTTGGCGTGTGTTTCATTTGTTTGCTTGGCTTCGTTGCTTATTTTCATAGTTCGTTTATTTTGGGATTTCATGTGTCGGAATTTATCGTGATAAATAGTTCATTAGAAAAATAGATTAGGTGAGTTTTGATCGTTTTAATTTTTTTTTTTTTTTTTAATTAATGAATGGGATTTGATTTAGAACTGAGTATTATTATTAAAGCAGTGTTGATGAGAACTATATATTATCGTGATGTCACCTGCAACTAATAATACTAATGAGAAGTCATAGGTAAGGCATTACTTTTGGTGATGTTTAAAATGTAATTTTGTCACTTACGTAGACTGCTCTTTTTGCTGTGATAATTTATGTCACATGTTCCAGGTCAGTGATTTTATATTCCTTTGTCTAAAGGCTACCGCAAAGGCAGATATTACTTTCAAGAATTTGAATTTTATGAAACTAAGTAGAGGAGCAATTCCAATTGCCATTCAAGTTAATTAAGTTTAGAACTAAACATAATGGAATTTTAAATATGGACATACATAAACAGTATTCCCCGGTTAATTGCACCTCGCATAATTGATTTTCCCACTTCGTATATCTTCAAAACCGCAGATGACAAATGCAAAGCATGTAAATGTTTGGGTAAATTGAAAAATCAGGCAAAATGGCCGGTGCAATTAAGCGGGGGCCATTGTATGTATCTGTGGTACTTAGGAAAAATATAATTACTCTATTTTAAAATTTGCGTCCTTCTCGATTTTAACCATTTTCTTCATGGAAAAATTATGTTTTAAGGTAGAACTAGAATAGGCGGTAGCTGTCCGAAGCTAATGTCAAAATTGAATCTAAAGTAGCTTTCCGAAACGTCAATTTCACAAGTAACCCATAATGAACAAGTGGTGGAAAGTGAAAAAAAAGTAAGGAATTATTTGTTTAATGTTAATTTTCTTTAATTTGTTCACAGCACAGAGTGAAAGGCTTTTAATTATTTATTTTGCAAAGCCACGAAAATTAATTAAAAAAAAAATTAATAAATTTACTTCACTCATAGATCAAACAGAAAATAAAACAGTTGAAAACTATACACCAAGCTCCAAATTCTTTTTAGTTTGCTTCCACCATTCTTATTTTGTATACGTCCACTTACGAAAGAGCGGTCGGTGAGCACTCTCTTGGCTGACGGCAAAAGTTAACGAAAACTAAACGAAGAGTACCACTTCGCAATTATGTGTGCGTCATATGAATTTCTTGTTTGTGCTCGGTTCCGTACTTTCGTGGCTTCCGCCTATTCTAGTTCTACCTTTAAGCTTGAAGAAAATCGGTTCACCCGCTTAGGCTCTAGCTCCATGTTAAGTGGATGTAAAGATTCAAATTTTAAGATGGAGTTATCATGTTATCAAAATGGCGGAAAGCTGAGTTTTGGTAGCCTCATGGCATTTTAAGCAGACTGTAAGAAGTCCCCATTGATGTGAGCACCGCTTAAAATATAGGGGTTCAAAGGACCCACAAACGGTTTTTTAAGAATATCTCCCGAGCCTTAACTCTTACGGAAAAAATGTCGAGGACTAGATTGTAGATTAGAAAATGTTAAGAAATATTTTTTCATAAGAATAAACCTTTTTGAGATGATTCAATGGGCAGATTTACAGATCTAATGCTATATATAAAACTAAGGTACCTTTTTACCCCTCCTTTGAGGTTTGACTTAAAACGGAAATTTTTTTTTTTTACAACTTTAACATTTACAATGCCATGCTATACCTTTTTTATTTTAATTTTAGATAAAGTTATTTGAGTAAAGAGTAAACAAGTTTTGAAAAATAAATATTCAAATTTAAATATTTGAAAAAAATAAATTTAAAAGAAAATTTAAAATTTTCAAAAATATTAGTAGATAATTAAGTATTTTTTTCTGTTTTTAAAATTAAATGCTCTTATTAATTAATAGCAAAAAATAGAAAACTATCAAATTTTGAAAACTAAAAAAGAACTTTATTGCATTAATAAAATTTAAATTTATGAAAAATGATTTTTCAAAAAGTGTTCACTCAAACAAATTTATTTAAGATTAAAATATAAGAAGAGAATTTTTAGCTTTACAAAAAGGCAAAGTTAGTGTTACTGTTGTCTTAAAAATATTCTGTTTCAAGTAATTTTTTTAGGAAACTGTCCCTCCCAGTCAAAAGGGGGAGAATAGAACCCCTCTTCCATTCGGTTTTATCTTTTTTCAACCCATCGTATATGCTCTAGATTTTTGTCCTTAGAAAACAATTTGGGAGGATTTTGACGCCCTGGCTTTCTGTCAAAACCTCCTAAGTCTGTCGAAAAATTGCTCAGAAGACACTAAAAACTGATTTAAAAGGTAATAAAATGAAATTTGAAGATTTTAAAAGGTTTTAAACTGATTGGTAGAACCAAAAGAAACCATAACCAAGGGACGAAACATTGATAATTGAATTCAGTGATTTGTTTTGAACTGAAATACATTAAAATGACTTTTAAAGACTTACGAGTTTTTGACAGAAAGCCTACGATATATGGGCTAATTTTATGATAGGACATACAAAACAAGGTTTTAAGTCTGAAATTTGTATTCAAACCTTAACTATTATAAAACATAAGTTCGATTCCTTGGACATACGAGTATTTGTCTATAAAACTTGGCCAAAAGTCGATTTTTTAAATGTCAAATGAGATTTTTTCAAAGTCAATAGCTAAGATTTCATGATACAAAATGCTGCAATATTTTTACTCTCATACCCAGATTATGGTAATAAATTCACTCCCAAAATTTGCTGCAGGCTCTTGGTCTGTTAATGAATCGAGGATGAACTGGACCTCCACATTTGTAGTAAACAGGGACCTGCGTTTATTTCATTTGGTGATGTTGGCGTTTACCAACTGATTTCCATTAAACGCTGTTAGACCGAGGTTCTTTGTTCGCCGTTGAGTAATGTCTTTCTGAAAATAGAAGTTCTGGAGCAAGCCTCTGTTTTCCAAGTCATGGTTCGGGCGAATGCACGCATGTACATGTACACTTGCTGAAAATCAGCTCCCACAGTCTCCACTTTCTTCTTTGGCTCTCTGGCAGTAAAAGGTAGATCAATTCCTGCTGTCAGAAGAACGTTCTCTGTCGTTATCTGAAGCTTAAGACACGAAAGATCGATTTGATTATTATTCTTTCCATTCTAGAATTAACGGCTTAAATTTTGCTGTCTCATTCGATATTTATTGACAACCAATAATTATAATTTTTTTTAATAAATCGGTTAATGTTCTTGATCAATGACTTCAGTGTCCTAATCTCCCGATCGTGGTGGTCAGTAAATCGTGGGTACAAGAGTTTCAGTCTTTTTTGTCTGTATAATGTCCCAACTGTCGGATTTTGGTACATTTCAGTTGTGTCGCATTTTTGGACGGGTGGACGGAATTGCTGGCCTACGTCGTCCAGGTTGAATGGTGCAATCTGCAAGGCAGCGGGATTCAGTTCGTCATCGCCGGTATAACCATTTTTTAGAAATGATTTTTTATATCCTCAGCACCGACTGCGATTCTACCACGATGTTCCCCTGTTCGTCCTTGCAGGCTTCGGTTCGACCCTTGTAACCCTGGGAGGTTCTTTTTACCTTTTGGTAAAACTTCCGAGCTTTATTCCTGCAATCACATCCCTCTAACTTCTCGATCGCGTGCTTCTTATGCTCCTTTTTTTCCTTCTGAGAAAACGGTGTTCCTCTCGCCTCTTCTGCTCGTAGAGCTCGCGAGCAGCTCTGGTCCTTCTTTGCAGCTCCGCTTTGTATGTCTGTTGTTTGGCTGCATGTATTTGCCGGCACTCTTCGTCGAACCTGGGGTTTGGCTGTGGTGGTCGTGTGAGGCCCAGCACGTCAGAGGTGGCATCTCTGATGGCTTCCTGGCAAGTGGAAGCACTGGTTCTCAATGCTTGAGTTTGACGGCATAGGACTATTTAAGAGGGCTCGAGAGACTCGATCGGAAAAGGACCTGGCGGTTTCTTGCAACTTTCGCCATCCGACGTCAAACTTCCTCGCAGTATTCCCCTGTTTTGGCCTTGGTCTGCATATCCGTAGCATTACCTTGGCTACAATGAGGTAGTGGTCCAAGTCCACGTTGGCTCCTCGGAACGTTCGGACATCCTTGATATTGGAGGAGTGCCTTGCGTCGATCGCAATGTCGTCAATCTGGTTGGCGGTTGATTGTCCAGGAATTCTCCATGTCCCCTTATGTATATCAAGATGCTGGAACTGCGTGCTAGCTACCACAACGTTTCGCCCCCCAGCAAAGCCGATTAACCAGAGTCCGTTATCGGAGGTTGTATCGTGCAGACTATATTTCCCGATTGTGCCACCAAAGACGTCTTCTCTTCCTAGCTTGGCATTAAAATCACCCATGACAATCTTAATGTCATAGCTAGGGCATTGCTCGTATGTTTTGTCCAGGAGCTGGTAGAATTCGTCTCTTACCTATATGTAGGTTTGATTTTTAATGTGGTATCGATCAACATTTGTTGAGTACACATTGTTAAGCAACATTCCACTCAATTTCTTCACCGAGTCTTAACGTTGGCACTGGTAATAGTTTTAAAGTTATGTCGTTTTCGATTGGATTTTCTGAATTTTCTACTCTTTTTTGATTCCAATTGGAAATGGAAAAATCGTGTTGTTGAATTTACACACACACAGTACTCAATGACGCCATTTAATAAAACGGATTCCTCAAGTATTTATCACTTTTCACAAGTAATCCAACGAAACACTTTGTACGTTTGAGTGTTTCCAAATCTATATTTACTCCTTCTTGAAATCAGAAAGAGACAAAGACTCCAAAAACATTATTCCGATCGATCGAAGGCTTTTTGAGTAGTAGGAGTGAAAATGGAGTACGAAAGGTGTAGGTACTCTGAAGGGCTAATCGATAATGACTAGAATACTCCCATCCCATCGGTTCCCCTCAAAGGTACCGATTTTAGTACTAACTTCAGGACTCGGAGGTAGGACTTCTAGGTAAACCTACTACCGATTGTTAGGGTTCTGTGTTCTTATATGCATCACACTGCCATTTTTAGTTTTTTAATTAATCACCATTTAATGTTTACCATATAGTAGATTAGTAAAGTAACTGTTACTCAAATGACCCCATTAATATTAATAATATTCCCCTTTTATCCTTGATATACTTATGTAATGTCAAATTTGTATTCCTCCAAGAAAATAATTTTATTGTTTAAGATGATGATAACAAAAAAAAAAACAAATCTTGTTTGAAGAATTGCGATAAAAGATGAAAACCTTTAAAAGTCTGCAGTTAAGTTATAATGATATTCTCATCATAAAATTCCCTAAGGATTATATGAAAACTCATACATTTGTATGTATTTTATATCAACTTGGTTATGAAAATGTATTCAAACACTCTTCTACCTTCTGGGCTCCTACCTACCTACCTACAATATTTCCAAAGTTATTGCTTTTATAAATACCCTATAAAAAATATCAAACGTTCATAAAAAAAAACACATAAAATCCTTAAATAAAGAAAATCCCCATCTTAACCATTTCTCATAACTCTATTAAATCCAAGTCGATTATTTAACGAAAAATAAAAAACAAAAACAACTTAAAATTAAAATTGCATCATTTTCTAAACCGCATTTAATTTCAATAGCCTCAATTAAATGGAAAATTTCCTTTCTCATCATTGCCATTTCTTTCGGTTTTATTTTTTTGATTGCAGATGACAAGATAACCCAAACACCAAGCTACATTAAAAAAAAAACAACATCAACCACCGCCACTATCGCTATACCAATACCAATCATAAAAACGGGCCAACCTCTCCACCCGGACAAATAAGGACGAGGACTAAGACGTCCGATTATAACCTGACGATGACGACGTTAGAATAGGAGAACAAGACTCTGAAGCTAACCCGCCAATTTTACCCGACAAAAAAAAGAAATAAAGACCAAAAAACACATTTCATCCCAGCCAAGGCGTTATTGTCCCAAAGTAAACAAAGGACGAAAAAAATCAATAAGCTCAAGAAAAAAAAAAGAAATCTCACCCAATCCAGACGAAGACAAAACATAGATATATCCATTCTGGAGGCCTCGACAGGAATTACAAATAAGAAGAAAAATGAATAACCTACTCGCACAATCACAAAATTGGTTCTTCCTGGCTGTTGTATAAAAAATCATTAAAACCGTTATCCCGTGTCCGTCCATCAGCACAAATATTTACGGAAAATCAACTTCAGTTCAAAAATTCCCTGTGCTATCCATCCATCCAGTTTTTCCGAACAAGGATCATCCGTGGAATCCTTTTTTTTTTTTTGACGAACGACAAGGACGAAACCAAACAAACATAAAATAACCCCAACCCGATTTAAATTGGACTGGATAAAGATTGCGAAACAGGAAGAGTTCATCTTCTGCTTGACCTGTGACAATAAAGTTGTTTTAACAAAAAGGACATATTTCATTCACCTTTCCTATCTTGCCAGAGAGAGAGAGGATTACAGGAACCCAGGCATTATTATAATATTATTACCAGAGCAAAAAAGTGAGTGAGAGTAAGAGAGAGAGATAAAATGAGACTTCCGTATCGAAATAAGAAGGCCACCCTGTGGGTTATGTTCGGGATAGTTGTTGTCACAATGTTTGTGTTCAAATTTACGGAGCTGCGTCCGACGTGTTTGTTCAAGGATGACCAGGAGTCTGTCATGGTCAGAGAAGAGGTGAGTAAATTTCCATTTTAATTTTGCATTTTGAAGTTTTCTATCTTGTTTTTCATCGTCATCGTCATCGTCATCGTCGCTTTCAGGATGATAATATTCTTTTTATCCTTGTGCCTTGTTCATCATCAGCTTGTACTTCCTCCCCAGCTCTGCTCTTTGTGTTTCTTTTTGGTTGGCAAAATGTTATTTTCGGGGTTGTCTTCTTGAGTTCCTTGTTTGCAAAATGGTAATTGAAAATGTGTCAAGTTGAGGAAATTTTTTTATCTCATTTCTTCCATTTTTTGGTATTTGTTTTTGTTTTTGTTTTTTTTTATTCTTATTCTCTTTGGCTTCTTTGCCATTGCTTTCGGTAAGTGATTCTGTCAGATTGAGTATTTTAGAAAAGAGCTGACAGTTTTATTCCATTTTAGTTCAGCAAACTGGAAGAAAACCAAAAGAAGCCAACCATGCACTTTTGATAGACAGAGCAATCTTATAAGAAAATCTTCTTAAGCCAGTAGGTATTTGGAGTACCGTTATACCCTGCCTACCTGGAATTGGCAATTTAGAAGATTATTAGGTCTCTTAGTTATTCTAGACATCATTTTGTAAAAATATCAAGTTTAACTTCAATTTGCCTACACAGAGATTATTATGTGTGTCAAGTTAGCAGAGCAAATTTGACGAATCGAAAAATTAATAGATGAATAATTTGCCGTTAATAAGTCGTTAATTAGTTGTGAGAATTTATAAAATTTGTCATTCAATGTTTTCTATGTTTTTTTGGGTGCTTTTCTAACTAGATATGAAGTTAGCTAAGCTCCCAAAAAATATTGTACGATCTAATTGAATTTATTGCAACTAATTAACGACTTATTAAAGGCAAGTTATTGAACCATAAGCCATCAGGTATTAGAAGTTCTTACTGATATTCGACATGGTGCTTTTCTAACTAGATATCTAGTTAGCAAGCACCAGAAAAAAACATAGAAAACATTGAACGACAAATCCCTAAATGTCACAACTGATTAACGACAAATTATCGACTTATTAATTTTTCGATTCTTTAAAGTTGCTTTGCCAACTTGGCACTCATCAGACTATTATAATAAAAAATAATAAATTCAAACTTCAAGTCCGCGAAAAAGGTAAGGGATTGATTGTATAATCTTCACATACCTACCTTATTTATATGAATGACACGTCGTCACCTCCGCAAGAGATAACTACCCTCAAATCGTTCATGCAGAACGTCCTTTGTAGCATCAGCTACTTAAGAGGTCAGCTGCTTAAGAGGTCAGCTGCTTAAGAGGTAGTGATGTCCTCTTGGAATAACATTTTTTTTCAAATCCATTTCATGAAATTTGGGACAGAAGAAATTGCATATCATCGATCGATAGAAGTCTCCGTTGACTTGATTGTCGAAATTGACTGCCTTGGGATCTTCAGACACGAGTCACAACCCTATGAGCAGTGTAGTCCAGTCAACAAAAGAAAAAATAAATGGCTTCACCTCAAAATAAATTCAACATGCTGTTTTGAAACTTGGAAAACTTATTACGAGAATCCGAAGCGAGCTCTAGCGGCAGGAATGTGAAACATGTTTATTTTTCAGTCTTTCATGTTAATCTTAGAAATTATTTGTTTTATCGAAAAATAATGTGAAGCAAAAACTTAGCTTATAAAATTTTGGTTAATAATGAATATGAACAATTTTTTCATATATGTTATAGTTAAAAAGTTATTTGGCTTCAAAAATTGATATTTTTTAAATTACCCTAAAAATTCTTCATATTACATTCATAAATAATAATCTAAGGGCCATAAATAGTCAAGTCATTTGAGTCTTTTGTAATTCATATCAATAATAGGCTTTGAGAGGTTGAACCAATAACCGATTGTCTGCCTACATTAACACGTGTCAAACTACCTTAACACGTGTCGAACGTGTGTAAAGTACATTTTTTTAAATCGATTTATTTCAATATCTATTGGTGGGAGGGAAAAAAGGTTCATACAACAAATATTAAGCATGCAATTTTGAACTATTGTTGTCATCAAACTCAAACTCTCTGTAGTTAGTCCCTAAAAATATAGAGAGCAATGAATCTTCCAAAAACCACTCGGGATTATGTGTTTACCTGAGTGATTTTTGGAAACTTCGTTGCTCTCTATCTTTTTAGGGACTTACTATAGAGGTTTTGACCTTTGACAACAATTGTTCAAAATTGCAAGCTAAATATTTGTTGTTTGTACCTTTTTTCCCTCCGACCAATAGGTATCGGTTCAACCCCTTAAAATCTAATATTGATGTGTATTACAAAAGTACGCAATTGACTATTTATATCGTTGGCACTCAGTCTATAAAAAAAAATATTGTGCTAGGGCCAACGTTTTCCAACTTTAAGTCTAGTACTCACTTCTTGTGAAATGAAAATTTTAGACCGGTTCAAAATATCATTGTTTTTTCAAGTTAGTTTTTGATACTCAGTTTGGAATTTTTAATACTCACTTTGAGTGGAAAAAATAAATTAATTTTTATAAAACTTATTTGACTGAATTTTGAAATAAATTTTTTTGGAGAATATTCATTTTTATTTCGCATTTTGTTGTATTTTCATGTCTTGTGCTATTTTTGTATTTTCGGTAGCAAAAAATAAATTTTTTGACAAATGTCAGACTTTTCCACATCTACTTATTTTTTTCTAGTGGTCGTACATTGGGAAATGAAAATCATTGCGTGAGATACGTATTGAAACGGTTCATATTTCACTCTCGAATTGGGGTACTCACCTCTCGTTGCAAATTCCATCGCTGTGAATTAACTGACATTTTTGAATGGAAATTTCGTTTTCACTCGAACTGAGTACTAGGCATTAGGTGGGAGAATTAATTTTCAACAAAAACTAATATTTTTGAAAGTTATTTAAAAAGTATTTACAAACAATATTATTTTTTAAAATTAATAATAGGGAATGGATTTTTGGCTTCAAAAAAAGGGTACACTATCATTGTCAGTGTTCTCATATGGCATGCGAATATCCGCAAAAAATAGTACCTACATACATATGTCATTTAATTGGTTAGTTATTGGTCAAGAAATGTTCAAAAATTGATAAGTCATAATAAATTTTTAATCAATGCACCAGTGGAGCAAACTGCCATAAACGACAAAAATTTACATAGATTAAGCTGACAAAGCTGAGAACTTTAAATTTTGAATACTTACTTATATTTTGGTGTTTCCAAAAGTCCATCTCATGACATGCCCAATACAACGCCCACTTTTCAATTTGGTAATTTAAAAAAAAAAAATTAAATAAATTTGGTGGCACAACAGCTCGTGAAAAACCAGGGCCTAGTGACTTACAACTCTCAACCATTCCTGTGTGCGTATTTTTGGCAGGAATGGAGGGGACCTACAATTTCTTGCCGAGTCCGAACGGCTAGGTCAGAAGCACTTATTCATGACAAGTATACTCTTGGAGGATTTGTCAGTTCCTCGCAAGAGGCAGTACCTCGCGAAAAAAACATTTCTGTTTTTAGGTGGCAGCGGCTGGGAATCGAACCCAGACCTTTGGCATGCCAGTCCTACGCACTAACCATCAAGCCACGAGGTAATTTTTAAACTTGATATATTTTTTTAGAAAAAATCTTAGATACGAGTATTTACCGGGAGTGGTATTAAGAAAGACGGGTAATCTATTTATTGTTTTATACGTATAGTCCACGTGGACTGGCTTTTGTTCACATTGAGCGCTATTCACTATGTTTTTGTCCACTTGTTGGACTGCAAAATGGAGTCTTTGATTCGCGGACCAGATCCAGCTTACCTGGTGATCATACACCGTAGTCTTGTCCACGGAGAGCTGCTGCGCCGCTGTTTCCGGCTTTCCCTGTCGATGGTCGTCTGCGCACTTTTTCTTCTTTTTGATTAAGAAATGTGGTTTAATTTGATTTCTTTTTATTTAAGTTTATTTTATTTTTTTTACAATTTAATTAGTTTTAGGTTCTCTAGTTTTAAGTTTTTAGTTTTAAGAAAAATGTTTTGACTTTGGCAAATGCAGAAATAAGAATGTCAAATGAAATGACAGAGAAGTTAGGATCATGCAATATTTTCCTCCACGGCTGGAGGTGATGCGTTGGCATGCGTTCAACCGCGGAGGAAACTTCAAACTAATAATGGGCTTGTTCACGCACTTGCATTTCGGGGTTTCCACACTGGGCCGCAATGTAAGGTTTACACTGGGCTCAGGGTAGAACTCCGACGCAAAAGTGTATGGACACCATTCATTGATATTATTAACCTTCGCTGCCAGACATTCGTCTGCCAGACCGTCAATTGTTCACGTTTTTTTAAATACCGGTTCATCCTGCTGCAATCTGCTTCATTGTAGCTTCCTCGTTTGTTTCAATCTTCAATTTAGTGTGATCTAAGGCTTTGTGTGGGGAAAGCTTGTGTGGGTACTAGGCATCAATCGGTCTGTCAGACCCATGCGCGTATACGTGTAACAATTTTGGCTAGGTACAAGTGTCTATGGAGCGCCATCTGGAGGCATGTTTTTTTATTTTTTTGTTTCTTCATTTTAATACCTTCTACACTGGAAAATTTTTTTTGTTTTTAAAAGAGCAATATAGATTTTTTCCAAATTTTTCTAAACATGTCATAAAAATGCCATTTTTCGATATTTAAATTGATTTTTTTTTGTCCCTTAAACACATTTCATTCAACTAGTTAAAATTATTTTAACTAGTATTTTCGAAATGAGAAATAAGATACAGCTTTTAAACTTTTGGTCTCAGAGACCGTACACGAGTATAAGTGTTATTTTATTTGGCGCGGGTATAGAAAGGTTAAGAGCATTTTTTAATTTAATTGTAGCTTCGCTAATCGTTTTGCCTACTGCTAGTATTGCAGTATCATCAGCAAACGTGGCTACGATAGCGTCTTGTTTGTTTGAGGAGTATTGCGTGTAAATAAAAAGAACAAAACTGGACCTAATACACTTCCTTGTGGTACCCCAGCCACTATTTTCTTTGCGATTAAAATAATCATTTCCGTGTCTTACACGAAAAAGTCTGTTATCTTCTGTTATATCCGCTTAGAATGTTATGAAGTCCTTCAGGCAGAAATTGTCTTAATTTTAATTTGAGGCCCTCATGCCACACCTCGTCAAATGCTTGTGACAGTCCAAAAAGACTGTCGAACACATTTTTTTTTCAAGAGCTCTCTCAATTACGCCAGTAATTCTATACACATGATCTATATTCGAATGCTTGTTTCTAAATCCGAACTGATGCTCAGTAAATTTTCAAACAAATTAACATTTTTTCAGAAGTTCAATTTTTAATTTTTGAAGATTTTGTTAAAACAATATTAGAATCTAATTTGGAACTTGTATATAAAAAAATAAGAGAAAATTAAAAATAAAAACAAAAAAATAAAAACAATAGGATATAGTTGCTAAGTGTACATTTTTTATAATTTTGGGTAGTAGATCGCACTAAGTAAGGCATATACAAACAAATTTATAAAAATGGTATTTTCCTTAACGGTTTGTTAACAATTTTATAGTAGGAAGATTTCGATATTTTTTCATAAAAAAAAAAATAAAAAAAAACCTAAAACGTGTTAAAAGTCCTTAAATTACTTCAAAAAATTAAACATGTAGGTTTCGATTTTCAAAAACGAAATTTGAGTTCTTAAAAATCCTTTATTTGAAAAAATTTTGATACACAATCCTTCTTTTTCATTTTTTTTAAAGTTTCTATATAAAAAAATTATTGAACTCAAAAAAACTACTTTGAAGCAAATTGAAAATAAAAGGAAGTACCATTAATGACCTTTTTTGAAAATTGGTTTCCTATCCTAATGTTTTAAAAGAAAAGTAGAGAAGCCATTTTTGGGGGAAAAATTGATTTTGTAGAAGTAAACAAAAAGAGATTGTATTGCAGGAACCGTTATTTTTGGTTACACTTTTTTAAATTTGTAGTGAGAATCACAAACAACCACTACCTATTTACATGTACCAAGTTTGGCTGTGGACTACAGTTAAATTGTGAGACCCAATTTTGTTGTCTTCCCTACCATCGTAATGACAAGGTAAATTTCGAGATAAGTTTTTTTTACTAATCGATAGCTTGCCATATAGTAACTCTCTCACGATGAGTCTCTGATTGTAGAAAGCAGCTTGCTTTAATCTCACTAAAACAAAGAATTCTGAAATGCAGATATCGCTAGTAAAAATTGTAAAGAATTGTACTTTTAGTGTTGCCGTTGTTGTTTTTTTTTTTTGTCAACTTTATATTTATTATGAGTCAATATTATGTTCAGAAAACACCTGAAAATATTTTTTTGTATTTTGGAAATTGCTTATTTCGATTTTTTGTTTGTATTTACATTTTTTTTTTTTAATTATCGAATTTTGAAAGACTATACTATTATGAAAAACTCATTAATCTTAAATGGCAACCCCTTGAAAGAATTTAGTTTTGTTTAATTTACTGTTACAGGTTATAATAATCTTGGAAAAAAATATGAAATATGAGATAGATATTTTTGGCACCCTACTAAATCTTATTCCAAAAACGCTCTAAATACAAAAGTTTGAACTTTGCAAACAGTACAACTCCAGATTTTAGGTATACCTACTCTCAAAATGACAACTGTTCCTCCCATATTCACATACTTGGTACTTGGAAAATGGGAGGTATTTCAAATGCTTTTAAAGAACAGCGAATATTGAACTAAATCTTCTAAGTTCATTGTCATTTAACCATAATCTGTGAATAACTAAAAGTGTTCTCTCTAAGTCACATTCTACTATTGGGGATTAATTTCTTTTGAAGTAGTTCCCATATACACAGCTCCAACAAGCCTTAAGCAAATCATTATTAAAACTTTCTTAATAAGATTTCACACTGATTGTGACACACTCACCAAGTAGTTTGGTTTGTTTATGGTTTAGTTACAATAAATTGTTATATTAAGAAATCGATTTGCCTTCATAAACATTCATTATTTGTCTTCAACTTCAACTGTACGAGTATGGTCATAATTCCTATTTCCAATTTTACTTTGTCTGGGAAATCAGTAATGATTACAAAGCCGAGCCACACACAAAGGACATGACAATTTAACTGCCTGAGTTTTATCTCCAATAGAATTCTGCTTGTTATTGTTATTGGTTCCTTCCTGTCTTCTTACATACATTTATACATTAATCCTGATGGTCAGAATCCACTTGAACTTTCCTTTACAAAATTGCTTCTTCCTCAAAGCCCATTCAAAGGAACATTTTGGTTATGGAGAAAACTTTCGTTTCTATAGACTTATTATTATTATGCCACAGAAACTTTTGCTCCTCTCCAACCCTCCCATTGAATCATCCAATTTCAAGTTCCTTGCACTAATTTCTTAATCAAATTTTCTACACTCTTGCCCAAGTTTCCCACAAGTCAGTGACATATACATTTTTTTACTAAATAGAATCAGTTAGGGGAAGGATGGAGGAATGGTAAAAATTGAGGAAATCCTATCCAACAATTACGGTAATTGCCAATACCTGACAATAGTTTCTCCTTTTACGCAAAAGTAAACTCCTGGAGTTTTTTCATTCACACTAGTTGTCTCTCTATCTCTCTCTTAGGTAAAAACTGACTTTGAAGAGATTGTTTTTTTTTTTTTCTTGTTGCGGAACAATGAATTGTCCACTATCACAGGAACTTGAACTTTCCTTGTGCCAAAAAATACTCTTTCCCCATCCGTATCCACTTGAAAAGTTCAGTAAATCTTCTGAAAAGGGATAACTTTCACAAAGTAACCTGAAGTTGGCTTTCCTGGACTGAACTCAATCCGTGTTAAGAACATTCATCTTCAAGTTTCAACGAAAACCACACGAAAATTATTTAAGTGTGTAGTTGAAAGGATGTTAGAATATGAAGCTGGGAATGGCAAAAATTTCATGCTTTGCTATAGAAAAATATACTTTTTGTGGTCAGTGGTCAGGTGTTCCGGATTTGATTAAGTTTTCTTTTTTTTTTGTATTTTAGAAAAGTTTACTCTGGGCACCTTATGCCTGGAAAAGAAGATAAATTACATAATTTAGTTTAAAATTTCGTTGCATTTCTTCATTTCTATATATATACGTCATTGTAACACTTCTTGAAGTCGTGTCAGTTTCATGTGAGACTAGTTTTTTAAATCCCAATATTATACAAAAGAACCATTATGGCAAGTTATGCATTAAAAAAAAATTAACCCGAAATTTTGATCAAACTTGACATTACGATGATAAGGAAGACGAAAAAAATGGGATTCACGATTAAGTCTGTCTCTGCCTGTTCAGCTGCAGCCAATTTTGCCACATCTTTTCTCTAAAAAAAATAATAAATTTGGTATTTTTAGTAACAGATATCTTTGGGTGAAAAAACATTTTTCAAAAAGTAGTTATTAAAGATTTTCTATTTTCTTAAAAAAGTTGTTCCCTTTTTTAATAAATTTGTGTACGCACTAGTTACCATATATTTTTAATAAGAATTGTGTACTAAAAGTTAAAACATTTTCAAAATACTTAAACAACTTAAATAAATTTCAAAATATCATTTTTGACAAGTCAATATTTCGAAAATTACAGAGTTGCTTTTTTACCTTGGTATTAACTGAGTTTTTACACTTTTTCAGAATATTTATACAAATATTTTTTACTTTTATGCAAATATGAGACTCAAATATTAAGGAACCGTATATAAAGGGTGTTTTTCTTAGACATGTGGCTAATAATTTGGCAATACTTTTTTCAGAGTTTGGCTTTTTGACACCTGTCACTTGATTTATGCTCAGTCTGGTTTGCCATTTCATAATGAATAGACTAACTTCTGAACAACGTTTGCAAATCGTTCAAATTTACTACCAAAATGATGGTTCGGTTCAAGTCATGTCGAAACAATCAATTTATTGAAGGAAACTTTTGGTGAGCGCATTATTTCGCGTCGTCGCGGGAATATTTTTTGTAGGGTTATGTGAAGTCGCTTGCCTTCGCAGATAAGCCCGAAACGATTGACGCTATTCATAACTCATAAGTCTATTCATTATAAAATGGCAAACCAATCTGAGCATAAATCAAGTGACAGGTGTCAAAAAGCCAAACTCTGAAAAAAGTATTGCCAGATTGAAAACTTAATAAGAATATTTCATTAAACTCAACTTCTACGATTCTGATAAAAAGAACTTCTCAGCTTAAATTGAAAATGTCTACTATGTCTTTGTTAATTTTTGGGAAGTTGAAAGTTTCGTTTTAAATATCTAAAAATACTTTTACTTTAAATCGAAATCTTTATATAACCATTGGTGTCTTGTAAAGAAGCAATTGGATCACATTTGCTCTTGTTACAGTCGTAGAACCATGCCAAATTGTGTACTTTAGTCAATATTAAAAAAATGGACATTGGCCGATTTAGAACCAAGTTATAGAAATAGCTATCAACAATACCTTCCCTAAAACACAATTTTTGATTTTGAATGATACAGAAATTTGCAAAAACTATGAATAATATTGCATATCAATCATTATCAAAAAAACTTCAAAATATTCAATGTTTTAAAATGGGGTTAGTTTTTTGAAAATTCAATATTTCAAAATGGGTTTTATAATTTGTTATTATTTGAAGACATAATAACAGAAACTTATAATTTTTCCTTAAAAATGTTAAGAAAATATATAAAATTTTGTTTTGTTTCTAAATCGGCTTCAAAGATTTTCAAATTTTGTCCACATAAATTTTAAAGAAGAAATTCCCTGCTCTTAAAGAATTTTTTTCTCTTTTTTTAAATTCTAAAAAGATTTGAAAATAAGAGCCAGTTCGTGTGATCCTGTAACGTACAAGAAACCTTAAAAAAATAAAACAAAATAACCAAAAAAAAAAAACAAGGCTTTCAATGTGTTGAAAATTTTTCGGATAGCGGATGTTTAAAAAAACGACCCTATTGTTTTCAAGGTACCTATTTAGTTCTCGAAAAAAGTTTATTATTTTATATATATGTATAATGTATTAAAACAATAAAATAAAAAAAATGGTATACAAGATGAATATTTTCTCCTTAAATTTGTTTCAGTGATGAGTTTTTTAAAAATCAGTTTTCAGGCTCAAAATTTAAAATAAAAATTAACGCAATATTTCAAACTATTTTTTTTTTTAACTTGACATAATTAATTAGTATTTTTAACTTGCCATTGGAAGTTATTGTAATTGGTCCAATCTGATGAATCAAAAATGTTGAAATATCTTCAGGTTTTGAGCTCCCTAGAACGGAGTCCATCATTTTTAGAGAGATTTTTAGAGTTTGAACGTACGTTAACACCCTTTCATTTGTTCCTTTGCTTTCATTTGTTCACCATATCTCAAGAACAAATGAAGATATTGAATTCAAATGAATTTTATTTTAAATTTCCTTAGTTTCAATACGTGCAGAAAGGACTTTCAAAAAAATTTAATAAGCGGTTTTTTTTTAATAGCAATTTAAAAAACAATACGTTGTTAAATTTCTTTCGTCTCGAATTTCTCGAGAACGAATAATACTATCGACTTCGGGTTAATTTTATTGCACTATATTAACCTACTTAAGAATATTAGCCAATAAAAAATAATTGATTAAATTGCCAAAAATATTGAATTAACAGTTTTTTTAGGTGAAAAAAAACAACTAGAAATTTTACCGAAAACTGTCGAAATTTTGTTTTTGTCTCAAGTATCTTTACAACAAACAATGCTGTTAGCTTTGGGGTGATTTAATGTTGACTTTTCAGACCAAAAAAGGCTACTAGAATTTTTTTTCTGAAATATCCTGAGATCACACACAATAGCATTGGCCTTGGGTTAATTAAATTCTTTACACTAGTTCATAATTGACATTTGATTGGTTTTGTAAAATAATTCATGGTTTTTTTAAAGTAAGAACTACAAAAAACTATATCAAAAGTTGTTAAACTAATTTGTTTCTTCTCTATGCTATTGGATTTGGGTTAGTTTTATTCTACTCACTAATCTTCACTTGATTGCATATTGAACACCTGAAATCGTTTTCGAAGATCTTGAATTGGCAATTTTTTAATAATAAAATAACATCGGGTCTCTAGATTCCGAGGACACTAATGGAAAGTTTCTAATGTGGGTCGCACACAGCCTCTTTTTGTTTTTGAAATTAAATGATCTTATTAGTTCTTAGTCAAAAACAGAAAACCGGATGCTTAAATGACCTGGGCACTCATTCCGTAAAACGATTATCACTTTGACGATAGTCTTGCACTCCGTAAAACTAAAAATGACAACCGTTTGGGCGATATAGTTTTGAAAATAAAATATTTGCTTCATGTAAGACGATATCGTCAAAACGATAGCGTTGAGACGATAGCTAAATAGGTATTGTTTGCATAGATTTTGAAGCTCACTTTATACTTTTTTTGTGATTGAAAGTTTGTAGGCGACTGTAATTGAATTACTGAGTAGCCACTGTAATTTGACATCATGTCTTTGTCATCTTTTTTGTTGGACTAAAGACACAAAAACAACTCAGATTGTTTTTTATGACAGCCAGTATGACATTTTATCCACAGTTTGGGAATACCAAATGCTCTCAAATTGCATTTTTAAAATAACGATAGACGAGACGATAGTGGTTGAGTTACGTGAAGCAAATCATTGACTATCACGTTAACGATTATCGTTTTGACGATTATCATTTTGAAAATTACGGAATGGCCCCCCAGTACTATTAGAGAAAATTAAAAATAACTATTAGGTCAATTCATTGATGAAGTCTTATTCTTCCTCTTATTATTTTATTTTTCAATATCTAGAGTCTTATAAGCATATAATAAAGTGACAAACTACTGGATTAATCCTATTGAACATTTTTTATTGAAAACACCTGAAAATTGTATTAGTCCAGATGAAGAAGATATGTATTTGAATAAATTTTGAAAATAAATAATTTCGAATCCAGTTTGATCTCTACAGAGGGGTTATACTATTCATACTACGAGTATCATCAACATACCTTACATACATATTCGCGAATTTTCGTTATAACCTTCAAACCAAAAATTAGTTGTCGGTTCTCGGTGTATACATGAGTTATTTGTTCATCAAAATAATAAATGATTTTGCTTTATAAATTCCTCAATTTAGTAATAACTATTTTTTTTTTAATTTTCAATAAAAGCTATGACTGAGCACAAAATAATAGATACTTACATAAATGCATCTATTCGATTCGATTATATTTTTTTTTATAATAAATAGATATTGAAAATAGATATTGTTTAATTAAAAATTCTATAAGAGAACAAAAATGAAATAAATGTATTTCAATTGACAATTCAATGAGCACAAAACCATGAAATATGATTAACATAAGTCTAATTGACAATTCTCATGAGAAATAAAAATGTTTGATTCAAAGCTTAATTTAAATGTTCCATGCAAAATGTACATCATAATATGGATAGATGAATATGAATATTTGTAATTATTTTACAGCTGAATTGTTGTCAGGGTTGTGTTAGGGTGTATGTAACTCCCAACATGATTTGGAATCACTTTTCATTGAATTATTTGTCTAATGTTTTTGAAAGATATCTAAAAGCACCAGTACAAATATTTCAAATGGATAATTTTCTATTTTCTTGAAGGATTTGAAACAAAAAATGCTACACGAACTGATGAAAATTAATTTTTCGTAACAGGGAAATCAAATTAATTTGCATCAGGATAATAGTTAAAATACATTTTTTAGAAAAAATAAGTGTGCAATTAAAAATTTTATTTGCACACAATATTCTTTGAGTAGCTATTTGTCAAACATCAAATCCATGGAAAATATTTTAAATAATCCATTTGAAAAATTGTTCCTGATGCGTTTTTCTAATCGCTATAACTGGCCCCTAAGAATACAACTTTATTTTTTTTACCAAAAATAATAATAAATACAAATATTTCTTTTAAATAATTTTTGAATGAACAACAATAACCAGTGTGTTATAGGCTGGAAATATAGCTATTTCACGATTGCAACCTCGATCATCAGACTCCTTAAGTAGTGCTTAGTCTGGTTATGCTCGTATTAATTGAAAAACACCTTTGCCGTCATGTCGTCTAGCAGCAAACCATGAACCTTGCGATTCAGAGGCTGATTGACTACACTCCACGCCACTGAAACCATATATTTTTTTTTCTAATTTAAAAAAATAAAACAATTTTGTTTCTTTTTGTGTTTAAAAAATAAACAAACCAGTTTCTAGTCACAACTTTAAATGCTATAAATAAGTGTTAACAATAAAAGTTAAACAATATTTAATGTTCCATTCGCAGGAATTTTATTTTTCAGGGAGAAATCAGACCAATACGTCGGCTCTGGATGTTTGGCACTTCAAATATGAGAAATTTGATAGGTATTTAAGAATGCAATCTAATTGGTCAGTAATTAGTCAGAAAAGTCAACTAGTCCTAGAAATTGATCAGCCCTAGATAACTAGTAATAAGAGCTTAAAGTTTCTCAAGATCACTCAAGGTCACGTGTGATTTTTGGCACCTCATTTATGCAAAATTGTCAAAAAAAAGTATATAAACTAAGAGATCTCTAGATCGTGATAAAAGGTCAACTATTTTCAGTAATTGGGTAGCCATAGTTGTTTTTCTATGAATTTTTATAATTATTAATTATTAATTGGTCAGCCAATTTTTGGATTCGTGCAAAAAATCGAGATAACAATCAAACATAACATTACGATGATAGAGAACACAATAAAGTTTGGTGGCACAATTCTGTCTGTCTGTCTTTCTATCCGTATATCGACCTACAGCACAAGCCACTGAAACAATTTTCTTCGAATTTTGAACTTAAGGCTTTTCTGTAACTCTCCAGAGGGGAAACTGAACATTTTTTTTAGCACAAAAAATAACGGTACTTGCCCTACAACCGTAAATGAAAAGCTTTTTTATCTCAAAAACGGCTCTAACGATTTTGATAAAAAAAATCAGTGTAAAATTAACCGGTACCTGCCATGTAACGTTTTTTTTTCAGTTTTTGATTTCCTCATTTACGGCTCATTTCAGTCAAAACTTTTATACAAAAGCCCTTTTAAATGCTAATAATATTGCGTACCAAAATTTTGAAAAAATAAATTTTTGATTTTTAAAATAATATTGAATTAAATATTTCCACAAGGAGTTGATGAATTTTGTTGGAAACTAAAAAACGTCCCTGACCTTGAAAAAAAATTAAAAAAACTGTAAAATCTATAGATGAACAATTACAGAAAAAAGCTGACCTATTATATAGATCTTAGGGCCTTTCAGATGATATTTATTTTTCCAAATTTCCCATTAGTGAGATGCCAAGAATCGCAATGACCTGAAGCGAAATTTAAAGGTTCATTTAAAAAAAATCTATGGCTGTCCAATCACTAAAACTAGTTGACTTTTTATAAAGGTCTAGAAATCTTTCAGATGTTAAACAATTTTTGTAAATTTCCCATAAATGAAGTGCCAAAGATGGCTACGACCTTGAATTCATTAAAAATTCATAAAAATATATGTATGGTTGACCAACTACTGAAAACAGCTGAACTCTTATGACCCTGAATTGGCCTTTCAAATGGCATACTTAACTTTCTTGAATGACAAGTACCACACGTTTTTTGTGACCTTAAAACGAATTTTGAAAATTCAGAGAAAAAGAATTATGGCTAACCAATTACTGTTAATAGTTGACCTTTTTCACGATCTTGAGACCTTTCGGATGGTATACTTTTTTTTGTAAATTTCCATTCAATGAGCTGCCAGAAATCGCGCGGGACTTTGAGACCTTGAGAAACTTTAAGCCTTTATTACTAGTTTTCTAGAGCTGACCAATTTCTAGGACTATAGCTGACATTTTCTGGACAATTAAATGGCGTTCTCAAAAATTGAATTTCCCATAAATGAAGTGCCAAAGGTCCAGAACCCCAATACGTGTGCTTTGAGATTTGAAATTTTGGTTTGCCAGATTTTAAGTTGCGAGGTATTTGTTGAAGTTTGCGTGATTTTAGGTGCAAGATTTTGATATGGAGAGTTTATGATAAACAAGATTTTTAATTTGCAAGACTTCGTTATTCGAGATTTAAAAAAAAAATACGAGATTTCATTTTATGATTTTTTTTCAATCAAGGCTGCCTTTGAATGGGACACAATTTTTTTAACTGTGATGAAACCTCCCAAAAAACCACTTTTTTTATTTTTGATTTTCTTCAAAACAGTTGTTTTGCTGTCAATAACTTTTCATGCAGAAACATTTAAAAAATCTAAGACGTTTTTTTAGAAAATCAAAAATTTTGAAAATAAAATGGTTGATTTTTATAGAATTCGGTATTTAATATTTTTCCTAACACTTTTTATAGTGTTTTAGAAAAAATTAAATTTTATAATAAAATACTGTTTCTTTCCATACAAATGATAAAAAACTGTTGAAGCAAATATTTTTTACATAAAAGCGACTCCTACGATTTTAATAAAAAAAAATTGTATATGCTTAAGCTATTTCCAAAAATTATAAGAATATACAAATAGGGACTATGAATTAGACCTCTCATATAGAACGTTATTTTAAATTTTGAATTTTCTTGTTATTGGCTAAACAGATTTAAGTTATTTTTTTGTATAAAAATTTATAATAAGATTAAAAAATATTGCATATCAAAATTTAAAAAAAAAGTTTTTAAATTAAAAAAATTTCCTTTTTTTGAAAATTCGATATTTCAAAAAGGACTTGACAATTTTGTTTCTTATTTTATTTTTATATGCACATAAATAAATACTCAAGATTTGCATACCTAAAGTTTCCCTTAAAAATGTTTTAAGGATTTAAAAAAATTATTTTAAAAAAAAATGCTTCAATGATTATAAAAAAAAAATTGTTTCCATATAATCGCATTCAATCATGACTTAAGATACTCGTAGCGTTCCTGTTTTTTTCATTTCAAACTCTCATAAAAGTTGTTTTAGCAGATTTAAAAATCTTATTTCATGCTTTTAGTAGTACTTCGTGGCATGATGATAAGTGCATTGGACTGTCATGACGAGGGTCTGGGATTCCCAGCCGCTGCCACCTAAGAAATAGAAATTTTTTCTCGAGTTACTGCCTCTTGTAAGGAACTTACAAACCCTCCAACAGTATACTTGTCATGAATAAGTGCTTTCTCATCTAGCCGCTCGGACTTGGCAAAAAATTGTTCCTGCCAACAATACGCACACAGGAATGGTTGAGAGTTATAAGTCACTAGGCCCTAGTTCTCCAAGAGCTGTGCGCCACCAAATTTATATATTTATATTTCATGCTCTTAAACATTTTTGTCTCTTAATTTCCATTTTTTACATACAATTTTCTTAAAACCTCAACGTCTTGAACATAAGAGAGGGTACGTGCAACCCAGTGGTGCGTTTAATTTTGTATAGTCCTGTCCCTAGGATTTTCTCTTATTCAAAAAGAACTTACGAGTACATAAATCCAATACAATTACCGTATTGTTATTCCTTCCTAACATTTAATATTAAGCTTAACCACCGGAAGTAATTTTATATTTATTTTATTGTCCACCTATCAAGATTTATTCCAAAATAAATGTTATTTTTAATAATATTTATTTTTGTTGTTGTTGTTATTTCAGAAATATGTGATGGGCGAAGACCAAAAAGTCTACTCCTACAACAGAGAAATGCCATTAATTTTTATTGGAGGTGTGCCCAGATCAGGGACAACACTAATGCGGGCGATGCTCGATGCACATCCAGATGTTAGGTAAGTAAAATACCTACTAGAGCTATATCTAAATAAAAATAAAATTGGAAAAAAAAAACATAAGACACAGGTAGATAAATGTACCCAGTGCCTATACCTAACCTACCTAACTTATACCTACTCAATATTGGCTACCTTCCTATTCAAAGCCATAATTGCAATATTTGTTCCCAATTCAAGTGGAATCATCAGTTTTTGTTCAACATGCTATTCCAGAAAATAGTTTCCTCTTAAATGTTAGTTCAAATAGGGTACCCCGCATACAAAAGTCGTTTCGTAGTTTGGGTCAATGACGACGATGCCATTCATATGAACTCTAACTACGTTTTTGAAAAAGAGGGAATGCAGGTGCGGATATACTATTTTGGCTTGACTGACTGGGGGGGGGGGGGTTAAGAAGCACGTTTTGTTTATTTTATTCCCCTTTATTTTGCTGATTTTACTTATTTTGTTTACATCGTCTTGTTTATTTTTTAACAGAAATTTCATACTTTTTGTTGCTCTTTAGGGTAACATGGTTTGTTTGTCATTTTTAAGATATTTATTTTCATAGTCATCTCTTATGACAAAAAATGAATACACTATGACAGAAAATATGACGATTTGTCAATTATATAAGTCTGACATTGTCAAAAATGACACAAAATCCATCAAATACGTCGACTGTAATTCGTACATAATATAGATATTGGGGGTGAAAGTATACCTCCTCCCTTAGCATCCGCACCTGATATAAAAACCTGGAATGGTTTTAGAGATTTTGGAGGCAAAACTGTTTGCATTCACAAATGATTGTTTGGTTTTATGAAAAAGGCTAAACACGGACATGGATGGGAGTGTGCGATAGAGTGTATGGCAGCAGTCATGATCTATCGAAAAACCACATTATTTGTGCAATCGGGAGGATAGATATTGCGTTGTTGGCAGAATTTCAAAGCTTTTGTTCAGGATTTATATTTGATAACCTGCATTTTCCGATAATTTTTGTCTATATATCTTTTCAACCGGAAATATCTAATATTTGCTTTAAAATTAATCTCTGTATGAAGTTTGTGTGTGGTTATATTTTTTTTTTCTGTTTCAATGAACGTGTATGCCATGCCAATGAGTTATAATAATATTGAGTGTGTTCATTAGAGGAATTCTAATACAAATATATTTTTGGAGGGCTTTAAAACTTATTTGGATCATACCATGTTTTTTTTTTTTAAATCGTATTTCATGCATAATATTGTTATTTTTTGTATTTTATAGACAAACCATCTTTAATTTTTGTATGTAATAGATAAAGTACGTAGGTACGTAGATAAGCAATTATTATCAGCGGTTCACATATTTGTATATTATACAAAGAAATTTTTCAATTGTCAATTGCTGTTGCTGGGTATTGAGGTTAGGTTAAATTAGAAGGGGTAATGATACGGCGAGCCGCATCATCTTACTCGGATCTCAGTGGATCCATTGCGCTCCCCAGAGTGAAAGGTGGGTGGTGAAGAGGGATAGGGAGGGGTTTGAGGAGGAGTATTAGTTGTGAGGGGCCTCTCTGAAACATCCAGAGTTCTGAATGAATTTTAGGATGTTTTTTAGTGGCAATACAGAGATGTCGCCCAGTTCATCGAAGAAATATTCTTCTAGGGCTGCTTTTCTGGTTCTAGCTAGGCTGGGACATTCACATAAGAAGTGAAGGGAGCCCCCTTCTGAATCTTCATCATGAAACCCTCTACATAAGTCCGATGAGCCCATTCTTTTCATGTGGGTTCCCATAGAGTTGTGGCCCGTTAGGACGCCAACTATGAGTGATAATTGAGGCCTGCTTAGCTTGAGTAGGTATTCAGTTTTTTTCTTCGAAATATTCGGCCAAAGGTTCCTTGAAACTCGACAGATGTCGATAGATGACCATCTGACATTTGCAGCTTCCAAGAAACATTGGTGTATTCTACTTTTTTCTTCCTCCAGTGGCATGAGCACCGAGGCTTCGATTTGGCTCGGATCAAGAGATGATCCGCTTTTGGCCAGTTTATCTGCCATTTCATTTAAGTGAATATCCCTATGTCTTGGGACCCATTTTAGGGTAACTGTGTTCGTTGCGTTGAGTACTCTCAACTCTTTTCGGCAACGACCGATCAGTTTGGACTTTATAATGATTGAGCAAATGGCTTTAATTGCTGCCTGGCTATCTATGAAAATGTCAATATTATTGTTGACTAATTCACGTGAGGCAAGATGCTTCGCGGCTTCGCAAACTGCCAGCACTTCCGCTTGAAATACACTGCAAAAGTTTGGAAGCTTCATTGATCTTTTTATGGGTGGGTTATCTGAATAGATACCAGACCCAACACCCTCCAAGGTTTTGGAGCCGTTGGTGAAGACCGAAACATGATTTGCATTTATGACCCTGTTTTCGTTCCAGAGTTCCCTGGTGGGGATATCTGTCATGGTTACTGGGTTGAAATCAATGTGCGGCGAAACATAGTCTGTTTTAATGACAATACATTTCATTATAGTTCTGTGACCGAAGAGGCCCCTTTTCCAATTATTACATTGTTGAAGTCGTAAAGCACTTTTTGCCGCCAACTCTTTCGTAAACAGATCGAGTGGGGCAATTGAAAGGAAAGTTTCTAGGGTGACCGTTGATGTGGTTCTTATAGCACTGGTGGTGCCGATACACGCTAGTCTTTGAATTTTAGTCATGGTTTTTAGATTGGTCTCCTTATCTAAGGCTGGCCACCAGACCATACATACGTACGTTAGGATTGGCCTTATAATGGCTGTGTACATCCAATTAATGGTTCTAAGGCTGGGACCCCATCTTCTACCAAAAATTCGACTGCACGTATAGAATGCTACTGAAGCTTTTTCCTCCCTTTCTTTAATATTCTTTTTCCAGTTCAATTTACGGTCAAGTACAACACCAAGGTATTTGGCGGTATCCGAAACTTGAAGTGGAGTTCCGTTGATGGTTGGCGGGTTTATTTTCGGAATTTTGTTTTCGCATAATGTTGGGGCAAATTTTCCCGAGGCCATTAACCCAATGTCATCGGCGTATGCAACGACCTTGATGCCATTCAGATTAAGTTTAGCCAATATCTGGTTGACTACAAGCAGCCAAAGCAGAGGAGATAGAACTCCACCTTGCGGAGTCCCCTTACATGTTCTAACTTTTAACTTCGTATCACCCTTTTCTACATATATGAGTCTTGTTTGAAGCATGGAGTCAATCCAGTTTATCAATAACGGATCGATGCTGATCGAGTTGAGGGCTTGTCGAATTGCGCTATTATCAACATTGTGAAATGCTCCTTCTAATGTCTACTATACCGACCACTTCATGAAGCGCTGTTTCAACAGATTTGACCTTCATATATGCATGTTGGGCCTGTGAGAGCACGCCGTCATTAAGTTTTAGGCGAATGTGAGTCTCCACTAGTCTATCTAGTCTTGAGAAAAAAAGAGGATAGGCTTATAGGCCTAAAATCCTTAGGTTCGGTGTGAGTGCTGGGTGTTTTGTTCAAAAAAAAAAAAACAAGCGGCGAAACATTATTCTTTAGGTAAACCTTTTTTTTATATTTTATAAAAAATTATTACAGATGTATGTATGGTGACTTTTACTAAAAATATATACTTGTATGTACTGTACATTGTTTATACTTATACCTACATATTTTTGTCGGTTGTGAATTACCTATAGTCTTTTTCACTTCAAATATAACCTCTATATGGCACTATAGATTGAAAATAGAAGGAATATGATAAACTTTACTGTCGCTGTCGGCAAAATAGATTTTGCATAAGGTGTGGCAGCTTTTTTGTGAAATTCTACTGGCTAACAGAGTGAGGTGTGGTAGGGCACCATTTAAAATGTTTAGAGTCCTATAGCATTTTGAACTTTTGGGAATTTGGAGTTATTGGTTAAGTAATTCTTTTAATTTTGATCTGTGTTATAGTTAGATTAAGAATGATACAATTATGTTTGGATCTAGTTCACAACTATTCGAAAGCACCAGACTCACGCTATTTTATTGGCGAATGTGAACATTCGCGCAAAAATTTACTACACAGAGAAAGTGTGTATCTATGTCTATGTGTTGTGCACAATTTCTCAATTTTGTTGTTATTAGAAATATCACATCAGAATATGAAAAAACTGATTTTACATAAGATTGTAGTTGATTTCTTCTTGCAAAACTTATTTGTGCGTTCCATTCAATTCTCTGTTTTCTGGAACCTTTAGCGTAGGTGCTGGATTTAATTATAATGTCTTGTCTTTTTGTTGCATGCTGATCACACAGCAAAAGGCAGAATAGGCCCAGGAAAAATGTACTCTCACTGCGGAAAAATTCCAAGTGAAGATTTCATAAACAAACGACTCTCTCCAAATTGGTGTGTATAATATCGAGCATTAAAAATTTGAAATCAATTTGACAAAAAAAAAAAATGGTCACTACAGTGGTATGTGTTATTTCGAACACTTTATACTTTTATTCATGAATCAAACCATTTTTGAATAGAGTGTTCGCTAAACTTATCTTATATTTGCTCGGAATATATATTTTGATTGTAACAGCAATTTTGCAAAGTGGATTTAAGTTTGAAAATATCACTTCTTTGGCATACAAAAACGAATTTCATCATTTCTACATGTAAAATCTGGTGTACAAAAAATTAACACTTGAAGTGTGACCACTAACTTCAGATAGGAAAACAGTCATTATGGGCTCTGGACTTTTGGCACCTCATATATGGGAAATTTGATATTTGAGAATGCCATCTAATTGGTCAGAAAAGGTCAATTGTTCCTAGAAGTTGTTCAGCCCTAGATAACTTGCGATAAAGGTTTAAAGTTTCTCAAGTTCACGCAAGGTCATACGTGATTTGTGGCACCTTATTTAAGTGAAATTTAAAAATTCATTAAAGATATGTATGGCTGACCAATTCCTGAAAATAGCTGACCTTTTATGACCTTAAAGTGGCCTTTCAAATGGCAAACGTAATTTTTTAGAAAGACCCAAATGAGTTCCCACCGTTTTTTGTTGTGACATTGAAACAAATTTTAAAAATTCATAGAAAAAAAAACTATGGCTGGCCAATTACTTCTGGCACATTCTAGGGATCTTTCGGATGGTACACTAACTTTCTAAATTTCCCTTAAATGAGGTGCCAGAAATCACGCGTGATTTTGAGAAACCTTAAACCTTAATTACAAGTTATCTATAGGGTTGACCAATTTCTAGGACTAGTTGACCTTTTCTGACCAATTCTGGCATTTTCAAATATCAAATGTCCCATATATGAGGTGCCAAAGGTCAAGAGCTATCATTATGGCACCAAAAAGATTTGAGAAATCTTTAACTTTTTTTTCGTAAATTTTGCACGCACAAAATTATCAATTTGCAGAAAATCTTCCATATATAGGTACTTTAGGAAATTTTTGCATACGAACAAAAACTCGTGGTTTTGATCAGACTTAATAATTATACGATGATAGGGAAGACAAAAAAGTGGTTCTCTTAATTCTGTGTATCTGTCTCTCCATTCAGCTGCAACCTAACCGCGTTTTTTTCATTTTTTCTTAGAACTAAAACCAACGGTACCTGCCAAACAATTTTTTTTAGCAATTTTACAAAATCTTATTTTCCTCACTAACGGCTTAACAACTTTTCTTAAAAAAATTCAGTAAATTTCTTTCAGTTAAGGCTACCTCTGGATTGGAAACCACTTTGCAAAAAATGGTTGTTGATGGTACCTCCCAAAGAACCGTTTTTTTTAATTTTATTTTTTTTTTTCGAAATGGTAGTTGTGATTTTAATAATTTTTAAAAAGAAGCTTACAAGCAATACAAGAAATTATTCCTGCCAAAATTAAAAAAAAAAGAAATAAAAACTTCAAAAACTTATTGTGAGTTTCGCTCGAAAAATATTTCATCCGTAAAATGTTTACTCCCCCGGAATTTTCGAAACTATATATTATGAGTTTCACCTGAAAATCTCTTTGCCTAAAATAAACAAAAACTTATGGAAAGGGTACCAGTACCCTCTTTTTTTATCTTTTTCCGTCAAAGATAAATGACAGTATAAGCCCTAAATTACGAAACATTTCAAACGAAACATTTTCGGGTAAAACTCAAAATAAGCAAAAAGTTGAATGTCAAATTTTCCGGGTGGAATGTTGTTCGGGTGAAGCTCACAATAAGTTTTTTAAAAGTTCTTAATAAGGCGTTTTTCTTTTTTAATTCAGAAAAGAGCTCTGAACAGAGTCCGACCATGTCGAGCATGTTCTGAACATCCTCCGGTTAGGGCTGACCACGATACCAAACCAAACGATATTTTTATAAGTATCGTCTGGGTATCGTCAAAATCGAAAATTTTCAGCATCGCCTCGGTATCGGTCTCGGTCTCGTATAACTCGGTCTCGTTTGGTCTCGTCTTGTTTCAGTTTAGTCTGAGTCGCAAACCAGAATAAAATGCACGACTTGGTTACATATTCTTGATGTGGTAGTTGAACTCGCTTGGTATTTTTAAGATTCAAGACAAAAATCATTAAAAAAGATAATTTTTTTAACTAAAGTTCTTTTTTGTGGATTTTAGAATTTTTTAAAGGCTAATAAAGTTCCGATAAAGAATTCAGGTCAAAATTTTGACGCGGAGAAAAATTCATCCAAATCGTTGGTTTTAGAGAAAGCTAGCATAAGTTAAATTGGCGTGGCAGTAGGCAGTTATATTTTAAATTATTGCCTAAGCCTTCTCCCTGCTAAGGATAAAAGCTCTAAAATGTCATCTAAATCATTAGAGTCTTTTCCGAGAAACCAATTACAAACATTTTTTGTTTGTAATAGATTAATAATAATACTCAAAAATCTATACTTTCTGCCGATACCAAACAATACTACCGAGAGTATCGGTAAATTTTGGTCCGAAAAAAATACCGTATCGTCTCGGTATCGTTTTTGAGCTTGTATTGTCTCGGTATCTTTTCGAATTCCGATACCGATACCAAACGATACCGAAACTTTTCTGGTATCGTGAGCAGCCCATCATCATACAATCATATTCAATTAAGAATTAAGATGGTGTTCCTTTTTTTCATTTCAAACTCTCAATGAGTTGTTTAAGCTAATTGAAAAATCGCATTTGATACTTTTTTAACATATTTCTAACCCTCAGCGTCTTGAACATAAAAACGAGTACCTTCGACCCAGTCGTGCATTTTATTTAAATATCTAAGCAACTGCGATTCTTGACGATTCATGACTCTTGACTATAGGCACGTTTCGATGAACCTAAAATAAATATAAAACTTTCAGCATAAATAGGTAGGCATGGTTGTTAGGTACACTTACCTAAAATATTGATACTAAGGTTACAAGTTGAAAACATTTCCTACTAAGAAATAATCAATATCAATCCAGTGCGTTTATTTAATTATAAGCAAAAAAAATCTGAACAGATTCATTCGCAGCTATCCCCATAAGTATGTGTGTACCTATTACTCCCATGCAGTATATACCAATTAATATCTAGTTTTGCTATTAACCGCAGTCATTTCGATTTGAGCTGGTTACAAAATTTGCACATTTAAATTCTTTTTCCAAGCTTCACAGTTACCCGCAAAGTAAGTGTCTCATTCCTCCTATTAGAAACAGACAGAAGAATTAAAGAAAAACAGAAAAGGAAAATGTATGTAGAAATGTATTTGAGAGTTCGGTCGTCTGGTATGACTTGATTTGAGTAAGGAATGATTTGGTAATTGGAAAAATTCGATAAACCCTCGCACACGCTTGAGCGGGTGGTGGGAGTCTTTATTGGTTAAGGTTAAAGGCATTGTATCTTTCAGAAGGTTTTTGTAATATTAAAATTTTAAACGGTATGGGCACTACTGAAATAATTATAAAATAAATAAATTTGCTGGCGCAACAGCTCGTGGAGAATCAGGGCCTAGTGACTTACAACTCCCAACCAATTTTGGGTGCATGGTTGTTGGCAGGAATGGAAGGAAACTACAATTTTCCAAACGGCTAGATAAGATGCACTTCTTTATGACTAGTATACTCTCAAAAAAAAAGTGCTTTTGTTACCGCTAAGTTAATGTTAAGCATTGATTAAAGTTGTTAATCTGTTTTCTATCTTTATTTTATTCTAGCTTTATTGTGGATATTACTAGCTCAGCTTATTTAGTGAATTTTTCGTTCATTTTTTTTTTCTAGTATATACAAATGTATGAATGCTCTTTTAACATAAATCTTTCAAATATTGGTAGTTTTCTGTGAAACTTCAAATATATTTTTAGGATAAATTTTAATTGGATAACCATTTTTCTAATTAAAATTAATAAGTACATCTTAAGTGTCTCAAAGGAAAATGTGTTTGGGTAACCTGACAGCCAAAATTCTCCAAAAAGCAAACAAATACAAATTATATCTGTTCGTTTACATACCTCCAAAACTTTGAGTTCCTACAAGATTTAGTACAATTTTTTTGTTTATCTTTGGCAGAAATTTAGACTCTAGTTCTTAGAAAAAACACAAAAATTGTGAATTTGAAGATTAAACTCAGCTGAAAACATTTTCATGACAGATTTTCGTTTTGAGGTTATCTCCAAAAAAGTCAATAAAATATAATTTTTACCCAATGTCTCTTGACAAACTACAAGGAAAACCACTAGTTTCAAATATTTTCTGTTTGTGGCTGCCATTTTACACTGAAAAAACCCATAAAAAGTGTAAAAAAAAAAACATTTTAAATTTTAATTGACTACCATCTCTATATTTGACTTCCGGTTGCTAAAAACCTCATAACTCAGTGCTTGACAGTCCGTAAAAAACATTGCTAAAACACAAAAAACAAATACATCCATAGGTACATATCCTACCTATATAGATTTTAATATTAAGTAGTGGAAATTTCATTTCCTGTGCAAACTACACCGGAACCAGATTAATGAAATAACTTTTTACATCCGGGGTATAGAACCAAATAGGTACCGAATCTCCCCTCACCCTGCACCCTGTATCAATCTATTCCATAACAACCAATTTTGTTATATGTTGTTACATGAAAAAGCTTTCCAATAGGAAAAAAAAAAACAAAACAAAATCCCAAAAAATATATAGGTAATATATAGGCAGGTATATACCATATCATTGTACAAACAATCTGACACCACTCATACCATACGAGTATCACCCCTGCTTCGTGATGGTACAAAAACCACTGGAAGTCATCAGTAGCCGCATCAATATAAATATCAGGTTCTTTTCATCGAATGTCCTGACAAAATTGGATAACAATCGGGCACGGCAGGTGGCCGAGAGAATCATAAATTTATATATAATATTTGATATTTCATGCGATGATGACAAAGGAGGATGATGAGGACCTGCAACATCACCCACGCAATCTGTCAATGGAGACCACATACTGTGGATCTATATATATTATATCACCGCAACCAGCACCACCGCTCACAGAAATGTGCCCGCAAAGTCATCACAAGAGCACGAAGGACATAACAGGATGCCAACAATGAAATATCAGCGCTTTTAGCCAAATCATTATTCTCTGGAAAAAAATTTGAATAATTTTCCTCCATGTTTTTTTGAAATACCTTCCTAACCTATATATACCTTCACTCTTGACTCAACACATATTTCAAATTGTGGCTATCGCATCATGAAGAGAATAGAGAGAGAATGGAGGTAAATGTGCATCGAGGTTATCCTATTTATTTTTAAACTTTGATGAAAACTCCCCTTAAAAACTGAAGCATGCTGTGGGTTTAAGCTCGGAATTAGATTTTGTGTGTTTTGTATAAAACAATGAGAAGCCGGTGACAGTGCTGCTGATGGCTTTTATCTGAGTGAATTTTACGATTTGATTTCCGGTTTTTGGTCAATTATATGTCAGTGACCGCAGTTGAAAATTGAAATATTTTTGCAAGTGGTTCGAATGAAATTAATGTTAAATGTCATCTACATCTACTGAAACTACATATACTCGTATTTAGCCAGTATGAAAAAGCTGAGCTAACTGTCATCGCTTTGAGGGTTCTTTTGGGAAATATTAAGTTTGTACTGTTTTTGAAAATGTCATTGAAACATTTTTTATTTTTTATTTTAGTTCCGATATTTTATGTTTCTCCTATTAATTGTTAAAAAAGCAATAAGCTTATTATTTCTTTAGACCCTACTGCTACGGGGCTTTTTAGTTTTAATTTCCTGTTGGGGAAATTGAAATGCTTTACTCACCAGCCCAGGAAGCATTTTTGGCGTTGACCAACCCCGTGTACACTTGGCAAAGCATACGGACTAAAACTCTTCCTAACTCTGAAGTTTCTGACACACTCCCCCAAGGACTCTGCTCTTTGCATTGCTTCAGGGGACCTGTTATCATTCACTCTTTTGGGCTCATATTCTTTCCCGAGAAATTTCTTCTCCTCTCTTTTTCTTCCTTGATAATTTCTACAAGAAAGGTACTGATTTTTTTCTAATCTATTATATATTTTCTGGTTTGAAGACACCAATACTTCTTCTTTCCATGTGTCAAATTCCCATTAACTGCAAGAATATGACTCGTATGATATGCGTCGTTTTTTTGTTAATCTCCCTACTATTTGGTTGGACTTTTCGTTTTGCAGATTTTGTAGAGGAAGAGCCTTTGAAAATCCGTATCAGTGGTCGTTCTCCTTGGCCAATGCCATAATAATCCTTACTATTTATCATCCTCTACCTTTCGAGCTCCGGTGCTCTTCCTTTTTGTGAGCAACTCTGTCATTTCGGTTGCCACCTCCATTCCAATGTTTACTTTTCTTCCGTCGCCGTATACTTTCTTTGTGCCGCTAGAAGCTCAATAAGAGGCACCCCTTATTGCATCAAATTTTGTAGAAGAAGGTGTTGAAAATTCGTATCCGGTGAAGTATTAGGTTACTTGGAAGTTGATCTCAGCATGTTTCCAGTCTTCCCACTCAGTCAAGTCCTCAATTACCATCTCTATTCCTTATCCTCTGTTTTTCGAGCTCCAGTGCTCTTACCACTTCCATTTTGTGAACTGCTTTGCCTAATTAATTACCACTTCCACTCTTATTTCCACCTTTTCGTAGTAGACGTACTTCTTTTATGCTGGCTAGAAAATAAATAGGGGTCACTCTTGAGACTATACAAGCCCGGCAGGTTTCGACACCGTTTGGTTCGAGCTAGCCACACCCAAAGCCCTGTGTCTTTGCACTACCATCATCTTCCACCAGCTTTTTACTTGTAGCTGCGCATCCGCCCAAATCTTGCTTCTGTAGAAGAGAATGGCATGCGTTGTTAATATCAGTAGCTTCCGCTTGTTTTCCATTGGGCCACCTTTTTTCGCAATCAATCTGCTGAGCAATGTTGTTACTTTTCAACGCTCGTTCAGTTGCGGTTTTTTATCTGCTGCCAGAAAGATAGCTTTGTGTTGAATCTAATTCCCAAATGAGCTAGTTTCACGACAATATTCACTTATTGACTTACTGACCTTGACTACTTCTTCTATCGCTTTCTATCATAGAGTGGCTTTTTCTGAGCTGCACTGCTTTTCGGACAAGCCTACCTTAAGTGTCAAACATACACAAAGTATTGCATGCGGATGGGGAGTCTTGGTCTTCTTTTCCCTTACTGATGAGAACCAAACGTTGCATATTCAAACTCTTGGGAAAAACATGTTGCTTGTTCACTACAAAAACTTCTGACGGTACTCCGTCTAGTACTGGGTCTGGGACCCTTCTATGTTCTATTTTACAAGGTTGTTGAGCTAATATGGTTTCAGGCAGCAGACTTGGTGAGTTGCGAAGAGTGTATCCACTATCTTTTCTTCGTTTAAAGAAGGTCTGGCCGTCAGAATTGCCATATGACAATATTGTTTCCTTGTTTAGTTAGTGACTTAGAGGTCACTGTTGACATCTCATTGGAAATCCTCCCTCTTTTGTCTTTTGCTCGAATTGATAACCCTATTGAGCTTGAAGCTCTTGGTTCTAAAATCCACTAGGTAATTCTCTGCTGTCTCATTTTTTTTTCTCCGTCCTTTGGTAACTTTGCGTCTTAGTTGCAGTCTCCTCTGTCTACCAGTATCCCGTGGGGGCCGTCTTTTCTGGATATCGAGGTATCACATGCAAGACATATTAGCTGCATCTCGTGGCTTCAGCTTGGATTTCCGCATAGCCCCTTGCTTCCACAGAAGCATCTTTTTGTTGCTATTATCACGGACATAAAAATCTCTTGGTTTAACTTATTTACCTCCAAGCTAGGACTGGGTTTAAGTAAGGAAGCCGTGATGGTTACCTGTGGATTTTTCCTCGGAATATTCTGATCATTGTGTATGATTTTTTTTTGACGTTTTGAGTAAATGCCTCATGTTACCTTTGGCAAAACCTCTTTAAAATGTTAATCCGATTCCATCATAAATGTCAAATTCAATTGAATTTTGTTTAAAGACAAAAATTTTCTTAGCTTAAAACACTAAAGCTATAAGACCTTTTAATGTTTACACTTTTTAAGGTGTTTTTTTTTGTAACACCCATAATATAGCTTTGTGTTACTACATACTTATGAATCTTGAGTCGTAAATCCAATTAAAACTTGCATTTTTGTTCGCCAGTTGAACGTGCTCGTAAAGCTGTTTTGGAAAAAAAAGTAGAAAGTACTAGTTTTCAAGCAATTCTTCTCCAAAATGTACGAAAACTCTTTGTTTTTTTTAGAACACTTGACAGTTCGATTACTGAAACCGTAATATTTTGTGCCACCAATTTTTTATTTCGCAAGAAAATGGTAGCTAAATTCTTAAAAAAAGTATATTTTTCAAATAAAATTTTAAAGTTCGTGTAAGCGATTTTTTAAGAAATAATTTTTCTTAATATTGCTCAAAAATAATAAAAAAAAAATTTCTAAGTACAAATTATGCTGCCCAAATATCAAAAAAATTGTTGTAGTGCGAAGACCTTACGACTCCTTCCGGGGGCCTATTGCCGAAAAATGCTACCAAACCGTTCCATCTTTTTTGGCTTCTATCTCTTCAAAAATTTCATCAGATTTTGACAGACTGTCAATTTTTGCCCAAAAATATAGGAAACAAAGCTAAGCCTATGTGTCAATAAATGTACAAAAATTTAAATTTTCCTATCCACTAAATTCCATAGTTAAAAAAAATTCAAATTTTGATTAAAATTTTTGTTTGATTATATTTTACAAGTTTTTGCCATATAAGACTTTTTTTCGTCAATTTTGGGCACTGCGCTGGTTTAACGGTAAAATAATGATCTTAAGTCTTGCATGAATTGTTTGTATTATGAAATTTGGCCAAATTAGGAATATTTTAATTTAAATAGTTTAAAAACTTATTTACGACTTATGTTCATATATCCGTGAAACCAAAATCTACCTGAACAACAAGAATAAAAGTTCGTGCAACAAAAAATTCTTTCAAGTTCAAATTTTGTACCAACCATTTCTTAAAATTTTTTTGGAACATGTAAATTTTTTTTCGAGAGCCATGTTTTTGTACCTAGTTCAATTTTTACTGCATCCTAAAATATAGTCATAAAGTAAAATCTCCCGAAAATTTAATTTTTTATTAATATTTTGTTTATTTAAAAATCATGTTTTAGTCCTCTATTAGTTTTTCACATGTTATGATGCCCTCCACTATGAATATCTTTAGCATACTTCTGAGTGTTTTCAGCAGTAAAGTTGGCTTTATCAGTTGAACTTTATGAAGTATATTTTGGTTGATATCCAATGCGTATATTTAGTTCATTCCTCATTGGCTAAACTAAAAACAGAAATAGAGTTAGATTTCACCAACAGTCTCCTCAATTTTACAGAACAAACCAATGGAAAATACAGAGATTTAGATAAAACTTTGCATTTCTGCTTTTAGGCAAAAGACAACCTTCTCCTACAACCCAAACAATACCTAAAATGCCAATCGAAAACAAAAACGCAGCCATTATTTATTTTTTGCAAAGGAATTCCTTGCAAAAATAGAAGGTACCTCCTGATACCAACCACAACTAAAAATAAAACTTTTGAAGGTCAAACTGATGAAAAGCTTATCCTTTGGCATGATACAATCAGGTTTTTAAAAAACAAAAATACTTTTCGTCTAAAAAACCTGTTGAGATTTTCCAACAATATTTCAAAATCCCTAATTAAAACCGCCCAACTCACAAAAAAGTTTGGCAAAGTTTTCAAATAAATCCACAACAAGACCTCTCTGCTAGTGAAAATTTATTTTTTTTCCCATCAAAATTCCGTTATCCGCTGTCGAATGCGTCCGTCCAATTATTTTTATCAACAATCCATTTCAGTTATCCTTTGGATAAGGAGACCATTGAGCAAGTGGTTCTGAGTAAGCTCCATGACCACCATATCCTCCTGAAGATGATGGAGAGCATGGAACTGGAGCCAATTGAGGTTGACAGCTAAACAAGTAGTTCTTGGGGCATGGAATACTTGGCATATATGCTGGAGCCGCAGCTGGTGCCCCTCCATATGACCTGGCTGCCTTACGGACTCTCAATGATTCCAAATTCTCAGCAGCTTCGGCTCCTTGCTTCTGAGCATTTGGCTGCAATGACTCTAATTCACCAACACCAACCGAAGCAGCGCTGACAGCTCCTGCAGCGCAAACGGCAACCAGAAATAATCCAACGAAGAATTGCATGTTTGAAGACAAATGCTTTGTGTGAACGTTGACTAAAAGTAAACTGATGTTGACCAACTGTCACAGTGGCATATTTATTTGTGCAACAAAAGTGCAGAATCAACATTTCCTACTTTCAAATGTAGAACAAGCGAAAAAGAATTGAATGAATTTCGTATTTCAGCATATTCCATCAGCCACACCCGGAAGGTTCATAAATAATATTGGTGTCAGTGATGTGTGATGTTATTCAAGCGCGTAACCTTTGTCAACAAAACTTGTGACGAAATGCGAGTCACACCGATGTTCTCGTTTTCAATTCGCAATTCAATTTGGGGTCGGGTCAGTTTGTGTGTGATGGTGCAAATGACCCCAATTAGTCTAATCTTTCTTGTATGTTAACTTAATCCAGGCCAATGGTCTTTGCCCGCACTATTAATTGCCAACATTAGTTAGAACTGCATTATTAATTCAATTAAGTATGTATATCTACTGGGGATGATTGAGATAGTTAAAGGGCTGCAATTAAGGGTTGTTAATAGGATGTGTCAGTATTGCTGAGGATTAACTGTTTTGATGTTGTATAATCATAGTTAAATCCAGACAAACTGTAATAATTAATAATCTACTTGCCTTTGGGGGTGAAACACAAATAGAATCGTTTGAGTTAAATGGTTTAGGTACACATTCGGAAATAACTTATTTATAAGCTTGTTTTGCTTTGACATTTTTTTTTTTTTTTTGTATATTAAAAACGTAGTTTTGTATAAGCAAATATTTATTTAAATCCAGAAATTAATTTTGTTTGACTTATTAGCACTTCCAATCAAATTTGCATATCATTAATTTATTTCCCATTTTCATTTGAAATAAATAATTGATTTGCTTAATCAATGAGAAGAACAAATAATGAACAGAGAACAAATATTTTATGCCTAATTAGAGATGAGAAAATCGTTTGTGTTTTTATTTTGCTGTTGAAATTTCTGTTTCTATTTATGTGGGAGGCTTTTAAGAAATAATTAATTTTAAAAATGTTTTAATTTTGTATTTTTGCTGTTGAATTTGTGAGGTGCGGGAAAAATAATGAATGAAGGACTCTTTTTTACGGTTTGTTGCTTATTACAGTGGAAAATAAATTTTAAAAAAATTGTACTCACTCTGTATCAATGCAATATATGTAGATACATTGTTAAAAATTCAGGGAGCAGCCAAATTCTCAATCATATTTGAAAAGTTGTTACTTTGTGAAAAATTATCGAATTGAGAGAAAAGACACTTTGAAGCATTAATTTTCTATGGAATATAGAAATACATTTGTTAAAAAATATATTCTGCTCTTAATCGCGGATTAAAGAAAAGGTTTATTTCCGTCAATTTAGGCAGGAGGTCCACTTTAGTAAAAGTCAAAAATAATCTATGAAAATGGAAAACAAATTATTCCAAACCAATTTAGCGCTTATGAGTACTCAACCTTCTAGTAAGTGAGAAAAATACCTTATTAAATTTAGGTTCGTTTGCCACCCTCCTTAGTTCTAAATACATCCTTTTTACTTGCGATAAAGGTACTATTAGGCAAGTTTTGGATTCATGCAAACAAAATTTGAGATGATAGAGAACATCAAAAAAGTGAGTGGCACAATTCTGTTGTCTGTCTGTCTATCTATCTATCTATCTATCTATCTGTCCGTCTGTTCGTCTACAGCCTAAACAGCCTGATCGATTTTCTGCAAATCTGTTATATAGTTGTTTTTGGTGATTATGCCCACACGTTTTTTACATTTTTACCATTTTTTTTGTTTTCGATTTTCTTCAAAACCGTATAACTGATTTCAATAAATTTTTTATACAAAGGCTTCCAATAACTTTTTTTTTTTTTTTTTTTATCCGATGGAAATCTTCAAAAGACACTCGGTAAGAATCGGTACCAAGTAGTGTGGGACTCTTACCGCACTAAAACCACCGGTGAATCAGGACCAATCTATGAAAGATCGACAAATGATTTTTCTTTCTTAATTTATCAGTCGCATTGTGGGAAGTTTAAGTTATAACACTTTCCATAGCTTTTAGACCATCAGCTCATGAGGCTTGGTTCTTCTTAATCTCCGAACATTGTCTCGTACATTTAAGACGGTCTCCATTTCGGAGTTGGTATGACTTTGCAGTCGCTGATTGTGTGATACAGCGTGTTTTTTAACCACTTCTGTAACCATTTCAATTTGAAGGTCACGATGTAGATCGCTATTTCTTATATACCAAGGGGCATTTATCATTCCGCGAAGGACCTTGCTTTGGAATTTTTGGATGGGTTCAGCATTTGTTTTCTTTGTACAGCCCCATAGTTGGATGCCATATGTCCAAACGGGTTTCAGTACTTGCTTATATAACATTAGCTTGTTCTGGATAGATGGGTCAGAGTTCTTTCCTAGTAACCAATACATTTTTCTGTACTTCTAGTTTAGTTCGTCTTTTTTCTTTTTGATGTGCTCTTTCCATTTAAGCTTTGCATCCAAAGTCATTCCAAGGCATTTGGCAGTATTGGAGTAAGGTATTGTTGTACTGTTTATAATATAACTGGAATATCCCTTGTATATAACAGATACAGGGTTGGTCCTATTACACTTCCTTGTGGTACACCGGCTTCAATTTTCTTGAGTTCCGAGTAATTTTGGTCGTACCGTACTCTAAAGAGTCGGTTCGTAACGTAGGATTTCAGTATTTCGTAGTACTGTCTGGGAAGATCCCTTTGCAGTTTGTACTCAAGTCCCAAGTGCCAAACCTTGTCAAAGGCTTAAGCAACATCTAAGAATATAGCCGAGCATACTTTTTTTTTCTTCAAGTGACTTTTCAACAACATCCGAGGCACTATGGTCTATCATGGAATGTTTATTTCTTAATCCAAACTAATGGCTCGGAATTAGTCTTCTTTCTTCTATTATTTTGCTTAGTCTTTTCAGAAGCAGTTTTTCGAAAACTTTTGCCATGATTGGTATAAGCGAAATAGGTCTGTAAGATGTTACTTCTGTTGGTGGCTTACCTTTTTTAGGTATAACAATGACTTCTGCAATTTTCCAATGATGTGGCACATATCTTTGTTTAAGGCATGCATTTATTATAAATTGGAGTTTTTTGAAGGCTATAGAAGGCATTTCTTTCAAAACCTGAGCAGTTATTAAATCGTACCCTGGTGTTTTTTTTTTTAGACAACTTATGTTGACACATACTTCTTATTTCTTTGAGCGTGACAAAAGGAATTTCACATTCGTCGTTTCCAATAACTATACAAATTTTTGTATACTTGAATAAAAAAAATTATTTTTTGAATTTTTAAAAAATGTTTCAAATCTTTTTTTTTTTGAAAATCAAATATTTCGAAAACGGTATGATCGATTTTTTTGAAACTCGATATTTAAGATTTTTTAAGTACTTTCTAAGATTTCTTTTGAAAAATGTTCACATGTTTGAAAAAATAAGGGTACCTTCCATACAAAAGTTAAAAAAAAAAAAACGGAAAGGAAATTATTTTTTTTTCGCAAAAATGACTCCTACGATTTTAATTAAACTTTTTCCATATACTAAAATTAATACGACGTACTAAAACAAATTATACAATTTCGCAGTTAGCAACTATTTATAGTACCTGTCATACAACTTTTTTTTTTATTTTGAATTTTCTCATTATCGGCTCAACATATTTAGATACTTTTTTTATATACAATTGTCAGCTAAAATTAAATAATAATGCAAAATTATTTAATTTTACCTGACAATTTTCAAAAAAAAATTCAAATTTTCAAAAAAAAAGTTTTTTGAATTAAAAAATCCAATTTTTTTTTGAAAACTCGATATTCCAAAAACGGGTTCACAAATTTTTTTCAAATTTTATTTTTAAATACACATTAATGAATACTTAAGATTTGCATACCAAAAGTTTTTCTTTAAAATGTTTTAAGAATTTTATATATAAAAAAATATTTTTTAAGAAAAACGCTCAAATCAATGATTTAATTTTTGTTTGTCCATAAAATCATATTCAATAAGGAATGAATATGGCGTTCTTTTTTTCATCTCAAACGATCAACAAAGTTTTTTTTAGCTAATTTATATATCGTATATTTTACTTTTTAAATCTTTTTTTCTCATAATTCCCATATCTTTACATATAATGTTTGTATATTCGATCGAATTGAATGTGTACGGAGTGAAAACGGCCAACAAAGAGATACCGGAATCAAAAACTTCAAAAATTGGGGGATTATGGATCCATCCGTTGTGCCGAACATCAATGATTCATAATCGTCGGCGAAACGAACGGCATGACGTTTTTGATTGGGGTTTCTTTTTGTTTTCGTTTTCAATACGTACGGATTCAATCTGATCGAATATCAGAACAGCCACCAAATAGTATTTTACGGCTATAAGAAACACTCATATAAGAAAAAATCGGTTATGAGGAATAAGTTTCTGAAATTGTCAGAATTTCTTACATCCATGTTGTACTGTAGTTGTTTTATTTGTTTATAAAAAATACTTTGTTAAAGCATTGTGAAATAAAATGCACGATATAAAAAGTTATTAAAAAGTTTTTATAAAAATTTATTGAAATCCGCTCAATAATGAAATTTTGATATTTGAATTCAAAATCAAAAATAGCGTACTAGGAGGAGTCCTGTTAGTGAATAATTGCTAATTGTTATTTTTTTTATATTTTATAGAAAAACTTTATAATTGTAAAATACTGAAAAATTTTATCAAAATTGTAGGAGTTGTTATTGAGAAAAATTAGGTTTCCTTAACATTCGTATTGAAGGTATCTTTGTTTTTGCATAAAAGTAAAATACATATATTCTTTAAACATTCTAAAAATTATTAAAAAAATATTAAGCAACCAGTTTAAAAAAAAAACATTCTTAAAAGTATTAAAATTAAAATGGACGACTGGTTCACACGTACTTTGCTTATGTTTAAGGCGTTGAGGGCTTAAAAAAATTATATGTACATAGACATGGAAATTATGAGAAAAAAATCTTTTACAGGATGAAATACAATATTTAAGTTAGCTTAAAAAACTTCGTTAAGAGTTCAAAATGAAAAGAACGCCATTTTAATTCTTTATTGATTATGATTCTATGAACAAACAAAATTTTAAATTTTTGGAGCGGTTTTCTTAAAAAATAATTTTTAATATAAAATTCTTAAAATATTTTTAAGGAAAATTTTTGGTATGCAAATCTTAAGTATTTATTTATGTGCATACAAAAATAAAATTTGAAAAAAATTTATCAACCCATTTTTAAATAATCGAATTTTCAAAAAAAATTTTTTTTTTATAAATTCAAACATTTTTTTTTGAAAATTTTAAAATGCAATGTTATTTAATCTTATCTGAAATTTGTATATAAAAATTTAACTAAATTCTTAATCCGATAGTGAGAAAATTGAAAATAAGAAACACGTTCTATGACAGGTACTAAATAGTTGCTAACTACAAAATTGTATAATATTTTGTAGTAGATCTTATTAATTTTAGTATATGGTAAAAGTTTAATCAAAATCGTAAAGGTTGTTTTTGAGAAAAAAAATATATTTCTTTCCGGCTTTTTATCTTTTTTGCATGGAAGGTACCGTTATTTTTTCATATATGTATGTTAAAATTTTTCAAACAATATTTTAGGGAGTACTTAAAAACTCTTAAATATCGAGTTTAAGAAAAACGATATGATCGTTTTCGAAATACATATTTGATTTGAAAAAAAAAAATTTTGAATCATTTTTTGAAAATCAAAAAAAAAAAAAAAATTTATTAAAGTTAGTACTCAATTCCAAAGAAGCTTCTGTATGAAAAAATTATTGGAATTAATCATACCGTTTTGAAAAAATTGAAAATAAAAAATGGTTCTTTGGAGAGGTACCATTAATAACCATTTTTTTAAAAATAGTTTTCCACCCAAAAGAAGCCTACTAAAATTAATTTATTGATTTTTTTTTAAGAAAAATGTGATTATGCAAAATCACTAAAAAAAAGTTGGCAGGTACCGTTATCTTTGGTTCTAAGAAAAATTAAAAATCGTGTGGGCATAATCACCAAAAACTACTCTGTAACAAGTTTGAAGAAAATCGATCGTAGGAGTCTTCGACTTTTTCAGAGGGGCTAAAATTTAAATAATATTTTTTTTAATTAGTGGATACTAAAAAACTTTCAACTTTATGATCTACATGGGCAAACCCACCTCATTCGGAGAAATAGAAATAAAGCTTTCAAAAGCTGCAAATTGCCCCCAATTCAAAAAGAAATTCTTTGTTATTTTGTTATTTACTTAAAAGAATTGATAAATACACATCAATTTTTCATCAAAAAAAATCAACATCTTTTGAATTATTGTCGGCACACAAAGGAAACACATACACGCAAGAAAAAAACAAAGAAGAAAAAACTTTTATTGACAAATAATAAATTGGATAAAAAAAAAGGAATTCTTCAAAATAACTCAATCACTCAGAAAACACACACTCATTGTCAGTTCAGTTCACGACCTTAATCGATTGATATCGTTTCAAAAACATTAATATACCCACAACTCCATTTATTCACACTCTTTCACCCATTCCGGCTTTCAACTTCCGGTTGCCTCTTGTTTTCAAAAAAAATTAAGAATAAAACTTCAGAGAAACCCCCAAAGAAAGGCATACATACTCGTAGCTTGCATCCACCAGCCACCACAACCATAGAACCAGAAAGTGTATTCAGAAAAGAAAATGACAGAAGTATTCAATTCAATACAAAAACATGCAGCCCATCAAACAGGAGCTAGAGAACAGCGAGAAATGTCGGATGAGTTGAACAAAAGAATGAAAATAGCAGTTTTATTTCATTTTTTGTGTTCCGTTTGTCCGTTTTGTGTATGCTTTTTTTCTGGAGTGTCGAACAATGAAACAACCAAAATCAGAACTTCAACCGGACTCGTCTCCATGACTTCGACATTATTTTTTTTTTTCCAAAGACTTACCAACATCGTGGACATATGTTCACATGCTTCCTTTACATGGAACGCTACCATCCGACAACGCCCACCGCGCCGCTTCAGTGGTGGTCGTGTGCTATTGTGAAGGTTCCCGTTTCAGACATTTTCAGCATTTCCAAAGTGATTTTGAATTCGAAAATTGCAGAAAAAACAGTAGTTCGCTTCTTTTGTGTTTTTTTTTTTTGTTTTTTCTTCCTTTTTACTTGGTCATTTTTTGTATAGAAAAAGAAGGTGGAAACAAATACTTTGGAAAGGAAACAAAAAAAAAAAAAGAAAAACAGGATAACGATGATTTGGAAGTTCTAGATATTTTTGTCTGTCCACATAGCGTACCACTATAGAGTCCTAGGAAGCGAAACGAAGAAAGAAATTGAATGAGAAAAAAGACTACTATCCTTTTGTAAATAGCCCCTGGAGCTTGTCACAAGAAAAAAAAAAAAAAACAAACAAAAAATAAAGATCTAGAATAAAATACGGTTGTATAAATGACCAAAGAAGGTTTCTACTTGATCATCTTATGGACGTTAGTTTTGTTGAGGATTCAAATGGATTGTCACCCTAATGACTTGGTATTGTCCTATTGGTGTTTGAATACAGAAAAAAAAAACAAACAAACAAACAGCTTTCACATAGCCAAGGAAAAATTAAGGAACATAAGAATGTTTATGGTGCTTTGTTAGGTATAGATTGTCCGGATATCATTAGGGATGTGTGATTTTAGATTGTTTGACCTTTTTTTTCTAAGATGTTATTTCAAGCTTTCTGTACTGATAAGGAAATATAGAACATAGTTTTCCTTGTATAGGCACCAACATCCCACCTTTTTCGAAGATGTTTTCTTAAAATACATAATTTAAAAAAAAAATGTTCGCTTTTTTTAGTTTGAATCTATTTGCCCTTCTATCACTAATGGGTCACTAAAAAATGATCAAATCGTTTCTGTGCAATAATAAAAAGTGAAGATTTCAATTGAAATTTATAATCTGTATTTTGGCTTAAAGAAATTTCAACGAAAAATCTATCGGCAAATCGTGTACACGGCCAAATATCAAAAAATTGTTTTTGTCGAATAAAACTTTTTCACGGAAAAATGCATCGAAAAATGTTTCATGCTAAACTTTTCTACAGAAGTGGTTTAAGCACTTTGCATCCTCCTACAGTTATCAATTTTCGAAAATACTTGTTTCTCTGAGACAAAGATATTTTTTCTCATAAAATTTACCTGCAGCTTGAAATATTTTTTTAACAAAACAAAAAAATAACTATCTATGTATCTGCTATTGATTGAAATATGTATAAAAAAAATGTACCTTTGATTTAAAAATAAACTCAAACAACAGACTTTCAGTCCCTGAAAGCCTGTATTTTCAAAATTGTACAATAAACTTCTCTAGAAAAATGTTATGACACTTTTTCCATGCGACCACTAAATACCAAATGGGACTTACAAAAATTTCAAATTTCTAACACAGTTTTGGGCTTGAAACATTTTTCGAAACCTATAAATAAAAACAGCCTAAGCCTAAGCAGATTATTCCAATAACATGGAGATAGCAAAAAGATGATGTGAAATGTGTGCCACTCACTCAATCATTTGTTCTCATAGGCTTCCAAAAAAAAGAAACAAAATATTTATTTTTAGAAACTGATTTTATAGAAAAAAATCTGTTCCTTATGGTTAAACTATTGCTTCATAAAACTGTTTTGTTTGCTCTGGGACCAGTATTGCTGCTAAGAAAAAACTATTGAGGGCCTTTTCTAAGTATTTTTGGGAGCCATTTAACAAAACCTGGGGCCACATATATCACATAAAATTCCTTCCTCAAAAAAATTTAAATATTATTTCATTAATAATTAATTATTTTCATTGTTTCATTGCATTAAATCTCTTTCAATGAGTTAAACAAAAATCAAATATCAAATTTAATGAAGGACATTTAAAGATTTTGAGCCATTTTGTAAAAATAACTTATAATTTATTAAATTTTTTTTAAGTAAATACTAACCTATATCTTAACCTGGTTTGGGAATAATATTAAAACAATTATGCCAGGTTACCCTGTAAAGCACTTTAAAAGTGAATAATTTCATACGATAACCAATTTCGATTATGTATTTTAATAATGTGCAAAGACTTAATAAATCAATTGCTGAAGAAGAAATATTTTTAAATCAATGATCAGCAGCAAAAATGTTCAAATCCTTAAACTAAACCCATTCTTCATTCGTCGCTTTTCTGCCATTATATTTAACATAAGTACAAATGAGCAAGTTCTGAAAATTTATTAACAAAGATTTATTAATTCCTCAGAACTCAGTCCAAAATTAGCAGTTTTTCGCTTTCAATGGTATTGATTTATATTTTTATGCACAACTTTTTAGTTATTATAAGCATTATAATAATTTTGATATGTTAAATCTTTCACTATTAAGCTTTGGGGGCCACGTCTAATAGGCCCGGGCCTATTAAAATGACGAAAATTTCGGTTAATATGTAGATTTGTAGATTAGATTAGATTTTTTAGATATTTTTTAGATAAGATTAAACATTTTATTTCTTAAAACACAAATAAATACAATAAGAAAGAAAATAAATAAGTGAAAAATATTTTTATAAAAACTAAATGTATAGCCTCTCTAAGAATAATTTAAAATTTAAAAGAGATATAAAAACAGAAAGTTAAAATATCATTAATTTATATAATGCATTCAAAAATTAAATTAAATTGAAGTTATTTAAATCGCTTGAGTAATATGCTAATAACGGCGATATCAGATATCAAAAATCTTGAAGTTGAAAATTACCTTGAAGGCTTGACAGCAGTGAAAGAATCCAACTACTCACTTTGGAAAGCTATAAAAACAACGAAAAAAACCAAAGCCTCCAGTGCCCCCGATTAAGATAAGCCAAAATGAATGGGCTTAAAGTGACAAAGAAAAAGCCGATTCGCCGATTACTGAGAGGAAACATTTAAGCCGTAACGAAAATATTAATATGAATTTTACCTCAAATGAAAGCTACATAACGAGAAATGCTACACTTGCCGAATTAAAAAGAGAAATAAAGAATCTTAAGTCCAAAAAAGCTCCAAAAATTTTAAAAATGCTACCTCGTAAAGGATTTATTAACCTCCTTTACATAATAAATGTCGCTCTAAGGTTAGAATATGTTCCGAGCCAATGGAAAGTTGCGGAAGTCATAATGGTTTTGAAACCTGGCAAACCATCTCACGAAAAGAAGTCTTACAGGCCGTTTTCGCTTCTTCCAATAATATCAAAAGTTTTTGAAAGAATACTACTCCTGCGCCTGCAGCCGATTATAGAAGAAAATCAATTTATACCTGAACATCAGTTCGGGTTTAAAAGCTAGCATTCAACAATTGATCAAGTGCGTAGAATTACTGACGTAATTGAGAGAGCTCTTGAAGAAAAGAAAATCTGTTCGACATTCTTTTAGGACGTGTCGCAGGCGTTTGATAAAGTGTGGCACGAAGGCCTCAAATTAAAATTAAGACAAGTTATGCCTAAAGGACTTTATAACCTTCTAAACGGATATCTATAGGTAACAGACTTTTCAGGTAAGACACGGAAATGACTATTCTGATTTCAAGCTGCGGTACCACAAGGAAGTGCATTAGAACCAGTTCTGTACCTTTTTTTTTACACGCGATATACCTCAAACAGATGACACTATTGTAGCCACGTTTGCTGATGATACTGCAATACTAGCAGTAGGCAAAACGATTAGCGAAGCTACAATTAAATTACAAAATGCTCTTAATAATGTCAATGAGTGGACAAAAACATGGCGAATAGTGCTCAATGAACAAAAGTCAGTCCACGTGGACTTTACGCATGAAAAAATAAATAGATAACCCGTCTTTCTTAATACCTCTCGTGTTCCGTTTGCAAATGAGGCAAAGTATCTGGGAATGACTCTAGACGTGAAATTAAAATGGAAGCCGCACGTGAAAAAGAAATGCGAAGAACTTAAAAGTAAATTAAGAAATATGAACTGGTTACTCGGTAAATATTCAAAGCTTAGTATTGAAAATAAATTGATTTTATACACACAGGTTCTGGTTTGGGTTTGGACTTATGGTATACAACTTTGGCGTTGTACCTGCGATACAAACTTAAATAACTTCCAAACATTTGAAAATAAATTGCTTAGGTCGTTTGTAAATGCTTCGTGGTATAAAAGAAACAAAGATCTTCACAGGGATCTCAAGATTCCTACGGTCCGGGACGAAATAAAATGTTTTGCGTGAAAACATAGAAATCGACTATTAGAACACGCTAATTCAACGATTATTGACATTCTTGAGGAGTCGAGTTTAGTACGCCGTCTGCGAAGAACAAAACCTTCCGACTTGGTGCGGTAAACAGAAAACCGCTTTCAAATCGTGGAATAAGCAGAAGCTTTCACCGGAAAGTAACCTGCAACACGTTACTTAGCTTCGCTAAAAATAAATTGCTAGATAAGTTTCAACTTAGTTGCAATCGGGAAGTGGAGGTGTCTGTACCATAAGAAAAACCAACATTATCTGCAAAAGCTGTCAAAGATCCCTTAAATGGTAAACTGAATAAAGATTTAATGTATTCTAAAAAAAAGTATTGGTCCCAAAAACGAACCTTATGGAACTCCTAAATCGAATGTCTTTGTATCACTATACACTGTATACTTTACAAATGTTATAAGCCATTAAGGAAAATAGTTTAATTTTTCTCAAAAACGTCTCTTAGTTTTTGGTAATATTTTTCTTTATGCAACTGGAGTGTCCAGGAGAAAAACGGCAAGCCTCCAGTTCTCACTCGCAAAATTCTAAACAACTTTTTTGGTCCAAAAATTAAGCAAAATGAAATTTTAGAAGAAAATACTTGTGCCTAGACCTATCGACATGTCAGCTAAAATATTTAAAAAAAAAATATCCGATATATGTAACTTGAACTTCAATCAATGTCACGCTTATGAAAATTATTTTATTTTCCTACTAAATATTTTAAAAATCTAAAAATGTTTGAATAAAAAGCTAAAACCCGTTTCCAATTACCATGTTCAGTTCCTACAAACGAAATTTTCAAAAAATACATTTGAAATTTTAGCTCCAAGGTTAGATTTTTAAAAATATTTAATTGTATTGTTTTTTTAAGCGAAAAATACTACTTTACCAAAAAAAATTTTTATCTCAAAAATATCAAACAGTGAAATTGGCTTCGGGTTAATTTAATTTTGAATACTAGTTCGTTGAAGTCGATAGGATTTGCAAAAAAAAAAACAACACACGATTTTTTTTTCAAGTCGAAAAAAAAACTACAAAAACCCCACCAAAAATTGTTAACTCAAATTTTTCTTCACAAATGATATTGGGTCTCGGTTAATTTAACTCTACACAACAATTAAACAATGTTTTTGTCTCTCTCGAAGGCAAACCAATCTTGGGTCGTCATTACTTGATTCCATATGGAACACCTGAAAACGTTTTCGAAGATTTTGAATTGGAGATTTTTTAATAATAAAATAACATTGGACCTTTGGCCTTCGAGGACACCAATAAGAAGCTACCCAGTGTGGGGCACAAACAGCCTCCTTTTTTACTTGCGATACATGTAGGTATTACCTATACGGCAAGTTTTGGATTCGTAAAAAAAACTTCGAGATAACAATCAAACATAACATTACGATCATAGAGAACACGAAAAAAGTGGGTGGCACAATTCTGTACCAAATCTCAGAAACTTAGCTGATATTTTAATTAGTTACGCATATTGGGAATACCTCAATGCGATTTTTTCAAAGCATTCCATTAAAACTGCGCAGTAAAAATAAAGACCTGCTGTCAAAATTACGAAGACATGTACTTAGATACCCTTCCACAAAAAGTTTTTTAAGGTCAAAAGTGTCGAAAACATCAGTTTTTTAAACATAACTATCTAACATTGAATTCTTTCGAAAAGACTTCATCTGAGATTTGTAGATCGTAAAATTCTCTTCCGAAATATGTATCGAAAAACGCCTCACGTAAAATTTTTATATTTTGGAACATCTAAAAAGCCACAGAACAAATAGTTCAAAAACGTAGAATTATTTTCAAAAACGTTCAAAATTCAAAAATACCAGTACACCATAAAAACACGTTTTAAAAAAATTTAAAAATATAGGATCATATGTAGCTATAGAGCTATAGAACCTTAAGTTGGCAGCACTATTTTTGTCAACTGTCAAGTGATTTATTTTAAGTTTGGTTTGGCATTTCAACATGAATAGACTGACGTCTGAACAATGCTTTCAAATTGTGTAAATTTATTTTGAAAATCATAGTTCTGCTCGAAAAACGTATCGCTCGAATTTTGTTAAGCGATGAAATATGAAAATATGAAATATGAAAATCATTTTCAGCACACAAATTTGGCAGTAGTATGAAATTCTTTCCTACTTTATTCTGACATGTGTTAATACTTTGTGAGATAGTGTATTCGTTCATCAATTGAACAACCATTATGCGCAGGAGAGCTGTGGTTTCAACAAGACGGCGAAACATGTCACACAGCTCGTGCCTCAATTGATTTATTGAAGGAAACATTTGGTAACCACATAGTTTCACGTTATGGAATTAGCATCCAAGATCGTGCGATTTAACACGGCTTAACTACTTTCTGTGGAGATATGCAAAGTCGCTAGTCTACGCCAATAAGCCCGAAACGATTAATTATTTGGAGGACTACATTTTCCGCGTTATTGCCGATATACGGCCATAAATGGTTGAAAAAGTCATCGAATGTTGAATCTCCAGATTAGACTATGTCCGAGCCAGCTGTGCTGGTCATATGGCAGAAATCATATTTATGTAAATTATAATAGCAGAAGATTATTTTTCGAATAAAGTAAATTTCATGGCAATTTAAAAGAAATAATTTTTTGTATTCCATTTCAAAGTTCTATACCTCTAAAAAACACCCTTAACCACTAAGACTATAAGTTTTATATAAAATCATTAAAAAAGATTACACAAACATTTCAATAAACTTTGTCCCTTTTGTTAAATTATTCCTAAATCTTTTATTTTCAAACGAAACTAATTCATTATAATTTTTAATGACAAAACTTATTCATCTTAAATATTTAGTCAAGTATTTATTTACATCCATAACAGTTGTAATCAACCTTAGGTCCCTTACCATCATCATGACTATGTATAAAATCGCCAAGCCATAGCCCATCATCATCAAGAACCGCCCCATAAATTCCTCACAAATTGTCCCTTAACTCAAATAGCTAGTAGCTATATAAGAAAAATTACATTGTAGGTACGTATATACATAAGTATAGGTAGTGTAGGTACTTATGTACATAGAAGTACAAATTATGCCCGCATTCCACTTGGGGGTGTGTAGATAATAAAAATAATTTGAGTGCCGTTCACTTAAACGGAACTGTCATGTCGTATGCCCTACGGCTCCCAACTCTCCAGTCCAACGCCAGATAGCTTACATACATATACATTCGTCACATAATATCACCCAGCGCCCGTTGATGTTGTTGTTGAAAGTATTTTTCTTCTCCTTCTCCTGAAGTCATCCTTTGTGTGTAATATCCTTAACGACAGTTTTAGTAAGAAAGGTCCCTTTTTTTTTTGGGTCCCTGATGTGTATTTATTAGAACAAAATGGCGTTAAATTAAAATTACTTTTCTTACTACGATGTGAAAATTTCCCTTTTATACCTCCACCTATCATTTCCCTCGTTCCCCTCTCGACTAGAAAAAGAAGTCCTTGTAAATTTGCAACAAACTCTCGTTACGATAGAAGTTGATCAAAACAAGCATCCGCATAATAAAATTATATAATTTGCAACAACTTTGAAAGTGGCGGCATGGTGCCACTATATTTTACGCAAAATTTATAGTGCATGTTGTGTACTATAGTAGTTATAAACTTTAACAACTTCCATAAAATGAAGGATACTTACGACCGTTGATGACGGTGACGACGACGACGACGACGACGCGACGCACCGAAGGACGCAAGGAATATCAAAATAATGAAGGTGATTTTCACTTAAACGAGGACGAATTTTAAGTGTCAATGTTGACGTAATACTTTTTTTTTGCGAACGAACGAACACAAATATTTCATGGCGAGCGTCTTAGGGTTTGATTAATGGTTGCATTAAAGGATCACTTAGGATATGGGAGGTGAAAGTATTTTTGCTTATGGAAACCATTACCGAATTGTAATGGAGACAAATTGAAAATTCGAGAGTTTTTGCACAAATTAATTGGTTTGAAGTTCAATTAATAACAATTTTGTGTTTGTGTTGGTTTTACTTTTTACCTTAGGCAAGGGCATAACACGGTATGCAACATATGGCATTGTGTCAGTTTTGATAAATTGATGTGTTGAAACAATTTTGAAAAGGGGCTACCTGCTGGAAATTGTTGGGAAATTTATATTGGCATTCTAGAAATTAATGTAAAGCGATTAATCGTCCGCTAAAAATGTATGTAAAATTGCTTAGGAAAAGATTTTTTTGACAAGAATGTATATTTTTGCTCCAATTGAATGAAAAAAAAACCCCAAATTCCAGAGAGCTCTTTGTTTCATTACCTACTTAGCTATCTAGCCCCCAATCCATGAAGAGTTGCAGCCTTACACACTGCAGCCTTCTTTCCTCTGCGATCCCAAACACGCTGCTTCCAATCATCTTGACTTGGCCTTCTGGCATCCACGATGTTTTGGTCTTAAAACCGGAGGAGGTTCGGTTTTCTTCGTTTTCTCGAACTTGGGGACTGGAGCATTTTTATCCATTTGTTCGATGTGGCCGACCGAGTGTGGTCAAAGTTTTTTTATTTTCTGTATGACATCTACATCTTGAAGCAGCTGATAGAGCTCACGGTTGTATCATCGAATCCACTTGCCCCCCCCCCCCCCCCGCACACAGGACCAAATATCCGTTGAAGAATTTTTCTCAATATCATCCTTCCTATTGGCTTATCGTTTAATTCTTGGCACCATAAAGCAGGACTGAGCGTTACTTACATAATTATCTGGCTTCCGATCTAGGAAAGTCCCTACCTGAGATATTGCGGTCTTCCATCTGTCGCGGTCCCCCGCACGCTGCCTCCAGTCATTGCAACTGAGCGTTCTTGCATCGGAGGTTCAGTCTTCCTGGTCGTCTCAAATCTGGGTAATGGGATTCGAAGATTTTTTTGGCTGGAGTGCTGTTGTCCATTCGCTCGATGCGACCTAGCCAGTGTAGTCGACGTGTTTTGGCTCTTTGGACTGCATCCACATCTTGGTAAATCTCGTACAATAATTCACGAATGATATCAATTCCCCTTTTTTACTAATCGTTCAGCACTCGGCGCCGCCGTTGTGGAAGAACTGGTAAAATTAGCGTCTTTCGGGCAAGGAGTTTTGAACCCATTTGCTAGGGTAGTTCTTAATCGGATTTCCACTAAGGTGTCATTTGTGGGATTGATGGACTGAGCGTACGCTTCGTCTTTACTGTGAGGAGTTTTGAGCCCATTTGTGGCGCCAGACCAAAATACCACCACTTTGCTGGGGTGATTTTTCGTCAGATCTCCACTGAGATGTCGTTCCTGGTATTAATGATTACTTCGAGGTATACAAACTTATTAACTTCTTCGATGTTGTTGCTATCAATAGTGACGGTTGACAAATTTTTCATTGTTTGTTGACATCATGTATTTAGTCTTGTCCTCGACTAATTGAAAATCATCAAATTTCTCCTGGTTTTCAATAGTCGAGGAATGTTCTATGATGGCCTGTTTTAAACTGCCGATTATGTCAATAACATTGGCATACCATAGCTGTTGACAGAAGAGCTGAAAGCAGTGAATATAAGTGTTAATTTGTGCTCTTCGCACTTTTTATCCCAGAATGAGGTTGAATAAATCACTTGATAGCGCATCTCCTTGTCGAAACCCTGTCCGCTTATTTGAAATAGTTTGGAAGAGTTTTTCCCTAGTTGCACATTGCATTGCATATTATCCAATGTCACGCGACACACCTCTATCAGTTTTCCTGGGATCTCGAAATCCACCATTGCAATATAGAGTTCTTGCCGATAAATGCAGCTTTAAAGTTGATAAGAAGATGGTTAGTTGCAAGGCTTGAAATTATTTTGGTATTTTCCATGATTTCCCTGAGAGTGAATAATTGGTCTATGGTCGATCTGCTTAGCCAGAAACCGCACTAGTATTTCTTGAATATAGTGTTGCAGAAGGGCTTAAGACGCTCACACAGCACGTTCGACAGGATATTGTTTTCGACATTTATCAGAGATATGCATGGATAGATCTTCCAGGATAATGGATTGTTGTTTTTTGCAGATGAGACACATGAAGCTGCATCTGATAGACAAGTTATCAGGCATGCTTGCTACCATTCAAACTTAGTTGTTGGATGTACCCTTTCAACACATCTCCTCCGTGCTTGAAGAGCTCCGCTGGTAAATCATCACATCCGACAGCCTTGTTGCTTTGATCTTTCTCTAAGTTAGGTTAACCTTTTCTTATATTGGGTGTTGTTACTGGTTCTTCGTTGACAATACTTGGGCTCACTTCTCGTCCTTATGAATAACAAATAACTCCCATGGATCGAAAAATGTGAATTTTTCATTCTGTGTTTTCTATGATTTTTTTGGAAAGTAGTAAATCTTCTAGAATAAAAAATAAAAATAATTTTGGTGGCACAACAGCTTGTAAAGAACCTGGGCCTAGTGACTTACAACTCTCAGCCATCCATCTGTGCCTGTTATTGGCAGGAATGGAGAGGACCTATAATTTTTTGCCAAGTCCCAAGTCCGAACCACTAAATCAGACGCTTTTTTTCTTAATAAGTATAACCTTGGGGGATTTGTGAGTTCCTCGCAAAAGAGACTGTTGCAGGGAATTGAACCCAGACCTTCGGCATGACAGTCCAACGCACTAACCATTATACCATAATTTAATATTTTAGTTTCTAATAATTTGCCACTAATAAGTTGTGACAATTTCGAATTTTTGTCGTTCAATGCTTGATTTTGCCGTTATTTAGTCATTAATTGGTTTTGAAAAATTAAATTTTATCGTAAAATGTTTTCTATGTTTTTGTTTCTGTCCTATTCAAGCTTGATTTCAAGAAAAAATAACTGGTAGTACCGAATTGTCTTTGGCTTAATATTTTGCTGTTAATTAGTAAAAAGTTAATTTGTAAAAAGAACGACATCAAAAAAGGGTCGAAGTTCTTTATGTCGAATGATTTATAGTTCAATAACTTTTCGTTATGTTGTAAAAGTTTCAATTCTTGGTGGCCAGTTTTTTCTATGTTTTTCTATTATTATCTTAAATTCATATAAAGTCAGCAAAGAAAAATTGTTAAAACCTATTATAATGACACTTTCAATGGCTAATAATTTAACAATATTAGCCCTTAATTAGTTGTCTTGAAATGTTTTCTATGTTTTTTGTTTTATTTTCCTTGATTCATTTTTATTCAGCAAAGAGCTCCGGAAAAGTTTTTTGAACCTTTTGAGATTTGAATTGATTAATAATATGTCTTTGATTAGACATTGATTTATGTGACAATTTAAACATTGTCGTGCAATGTTTCTATGTTTTTGTTTTATTTGCTTAATTCATATGAAAGAACACTCAAAAAGGGTTTAAAATAGATTATATTGATCTGTTTATTACGTTATTTTTTCATCAAGTCAAATGATGTGAAATACATAGAAAATATCGCACATGAAAATTGAATTTGTCACATCTAATTTACGACTAATAAATGACAAATTATTATAAAAAAAAAATAATTGATCATAAATTATTTTGCCATAAACCATTTGGATTAAGCAGTTTTTACCCTGCAAGTTAACAAAGAACTCAAAAAACGTAGAAAACAATGCAAATGAAATTGGAAATGATTGCAACTAATTGATGAATACCAAACTTTAAATTATTAAGCCTTAAAACATTTACGACTATAAGAAGATTTAATCGTTTTTTGAGTTGTGTCAAGTTAGCAAAGAGGCCAAAAAACATAGAAAATATTGAATGCCAAATTTTTAATTCCATCCACCCATTTTTTGATTCGTCAAAGTTGCTTTGCTTACTTGAAACTCTGTGGCTGAAAATCCTTACTGATCTCATCTCTGAGTATGCTAGAGAAGAGTAGTGTTTGCCATTCAGTGGCTACCGGCTTTCTACAGCGCCTAACCATCTTAAAGAAAGTAACATCACGGTATTAGAGCTCGAGAAAATTTCGATATCATTTTCTTAGATTTCATATTAAGAACCGTACAAGAAACTATTTTTGTTTCACTTTTTCAATTCTTACCTCATCTTCTCAACATAAAGCACAAGGACTTTCTTTAAAAATGTCATTTTGTAACCCCACCAATAGAAAAAAAATATATATTACTTGCTCAAATACCCCATAGTTCAAAATTGAAATATTGAAAATTCAAATAAATAACGTGTTCAAAGAAAATAGTCATAAAGTAAACCATCCAACCAAGAAAAAACAAAATTTATTATCGAACTCTCAAACACGATGATACGACATTTTCTATGGTTTTTATTTTGTATTAGGTAAGTGGGTACCTATAGCTACCTATTCTATTTCATATTTTTCTACCTTTTACCCTATAGCTAGGTAGGTATATTATTTAAGTACTGATAGAAATTCTCTTTCTAAGAAAAAAAATATTGTATGTTCCATTATTATTGTTGGGTGCTTCTGAATTCACAAAGTCTCTGATGTTGTCCTCGTTCCTGATTGAAGGACTTTCAGTGAAATTTTCATCATAAACTGATAAGTTGATAACTTTTCTGTGTTTTTTTTTATTATTCATTTTCTGCATCGAATTTTTTTTACAAATACTTCCGGGGGATGGTTTCAACCACACTTTTAACATCTAATCGAATTGACCTCAAACATCGTACTTTTGTCCTCAACGGTTGATGGAACGGAAGAAGGACGATAATAACGAAAAAAAGGGACGACTTCAACTAACGAAGGCGGTGAGCACAACACATCTGGTAGAGGTGAGGGTGAAGAATTATTGTAGCCGAGGACAGAGAGGACCATCAGTAAAAGGAATATTACTACCATGAATATTGTAATATACATATAAAGTATTATTTTCTTATTCCTTAGATAGAACCTCACTGATTTTATATCTTCGTTGTGAAAAAGAAAGCTCAAAGGCGAGTTCTAGGAATGCAGGAACAAAAATAATAAAAACTAAGGGTTCCATAAATTTTCATTTCTGCATCCTAGAGAATAACAAAAAAAAAAAATAGAAATCAGAAACCATCAATGGAGGGATAATTGAAAAATAAAAAAAAATCCCGAGAACATCGATTGCTTCCTGATCCAATGAAATGATGTCGTGTTGTCTCGTTTTTATGAATTTAAGTTATTTGCACAGAAACATAACTTCGAGTATCTATACCTATATACATAGTTTTATGAATTTTGCAACACAAGGAAGATAGATAGCGTCTTTATGGCAATGCTTGAGTTCAAGTGGAATTTTTAATTAATTTTGTATTTGTCGTCTATTTAAACTGAAAGACAAATTTCTGTTCGAAAGGATATGATTCTGTACTATTCTAGGGAAGTTTTTAAGTGCCAGTTGAGTTTTATTTTTTAGTTGGATGAGTTATTATTGATTTCATTGCAAAATAATGATTTTTTTTTCAACAAAAAGTGAAGAAGCACTGGAAATTCATGAATTTTTGTGTCATTTTATGAATTGCAATGATTGTTTATTTTCTATTAAGAAGTTTCTTGCAAAATCATAGGAAAGGGAGATGAAATTGTTTGTCGTTTATTTTTGTGTGTTAATTTTTATGGAAATACTTTTATGCAAACGTAGGTACTATGAATTTAATTACTATTTCATTTTGAAAGTTTTATACTTTTTACAAGAAATCATGTAATTTGATTTATGTTTTAAGACAAGCAAAGCTGAAAATCGTGTAAACGTATAAATAAGTGCAGTTAAATGAAATAAGCATTCAACCAAAAGCATTCAACCAAGACCTCTAGCTGTTTTGACACTATTGATTTTCAGCATAATTAGAGGCACGTAATTGCTAATTGAGCACTATTTTAGAATTTTTTAAATGAAATAACTCCTAAAAATTTGTATAAAGATGAAAAGTTTTTTTAATATTAAAAAACTCCCCTAAATTGAAGACTTACTTTATTGATTTTTGAGAACATACTTGATTTTATATTAGGGATGATTTCATTATAAAATAAGTTTTTAAATTTTACTATGAAATAAGTCTCCAAAGATATTCTGTTCAATGTATTGATATAGACTTTAATAAATAGAAAAATCAAAAATCAGAAATAAATGAAAATGAATTCAAAAACAAGTCTAGCCACATAAGAAATTTTATAATTGTTTGTCGATATGGACTTATATTTTTCATGGATTTTTGGAGATTTATTTCATCGAAATTTATTTCAAAATGCAAAAGAAAAAAAACAAAAATATTTAGAGAGTAATTTTACGTCTGTGAACTTAGCAGGCAACTTTCACCCACACAAATGAGGGCTTGAACGAAATTTGCAGTTTTTTTTTTGCATTTTGTTTGCATTTCTATTCCCATGCCAAATAAAAGTGTAATCGAGCGGCCAGCCAACTTCACAGTGAAATTAGCAGGACGTATAGTGTATCTCAGGAACCAAGCATGCTAGGAACTTGAAGTAAGGCTCCAAATTTATAGTTTTGTTTGCATTTCAACAATGAGCTAGGTTCAAAATTTTGAAGAAGCCTATCCTTGAAATGCAAATTTGGAGCCTTACTACAAGTTCTTAGCATGCTTGGTCCCTGGGATACACTTTGTGACCTGCTAACTTCACTGTGAAGCTTGCAGGTCATTCGAGTACACCCTTATTTGGCGAACTTCAAAATTGGGAATAGAAATGCAAAAAAAAACACAGATTTCTGTCAAGGTCCCATTTGCGTGGGTGAAAGTTGCCCTGCTAACTTCATAGACGTAGTATTTTTCCTGTTTTGGGAGTTGTTGAACTGAGAAGTTATTTCACAAAGCCCATTACCACTTTTGACATCCTCAAATTTGTCCATAAGAAAAAATTATTAAATCAACTCATTGTTTCAAAGAAAATCGAAAATTTTACCTAAAAAATGGTCGTATAATAGATATCTTTACTTATAAGATTAAAGATTTTTTTTAAATTTTCATAGAAAAGTTTTTGAAGCAGCACATTCTTTTTACACTATTAAAGTGTTTATTTTTTGGAATATGAAATAAAATTTAAAAAAATGCTCAGTAAAAACTTGTGTTTCTTTCAGAGAAAAATGTTTTATTTCCAAATGCACTGAAAAGATATTATGAAAGGTTTGATTTTATATCAATGCATGCACTTAAATGTTGCCACCGTCTCGGTTCAGTGGTGGTTTTTTTTATAAGCCAATCATTTTTATTAACTTCTGTCAAACTGTCCTTAGATATATTAGATACTAAAAAAAATTCAGATAACGTTTTCAAATTTTAACGAATTTTATAACGAGCCTTATCTGGCATACAACTTTCAGATCTAACACTCAAGCGTAGCCAATTCGGAAAAATATTTTCGACAAACAGCAGTTTAATCTATCTAAAAAAACAACATCAATAAGATTACAATAAATTTCCTCAAAAAAGAAAACACCGGGCTGAGACAAAGCAATTAATGGTCCTCAAAATAAATGCAAATTTCTAGAAAAACAAATCTAAGCGAACTAAAAATATATATTTGAATGGAAACCAACGAAACAATGGACCCCCAAAACTTCAAGAAACGAATTTTTACAGCAATCTGTCAGGCAGACAAATTTTGTTGCAAACTAACATAACGATAACAAACACAAGAATTTGTTTGTGAAGGATTTTATATGTGTCATTTTTCCTTTAACCAAATACTTGACAAATAATATGGCTATCAATCCAAAAAGAGTGTATCCTGGGATTTAGGCTAAAACGACGATGTCTTCTGAAAATTTGACACATTGTTAAAACGAAGCGCTTGAATCCATCTTCACGACGACCGACTCTATGTGAATGATTTTAAATTCTTCTGGTCAATCAAAATCAGTGGCTTCCCTGTGTTATATAAAATGTCTTGATACGGCGCGACGATAAAACTTGGACAAATTGTTGTTTACTTTGTTAACTCCACTTTTGACGGAACACTCACTTATTCAGTCATTAATAACGAAGTTGGTTGCACTTCATCTCAAACCCAAGGAAGGGATGTGTTCAATAGTCAACAATAAGGTTGCCGTTGGTTAAGTAGTTTTCTTATTAATATAATAGAAGAAATTTTGAATGAATTACTTGTCATCAGAAATTTGAACGCACAGACGAGTAATCTAGAAAGTTAATTCAAAATATTTTTAGAACCGACACAATCTAAGGACAAAATGATATTCGCAATTGAACAAATAATAATATAGTAACTTTCCAATGGATAAGAAGGCGACACCATGTTTTTGTCCATACATTTTATATGAAGAAAATTCCAGTTCTCTACATGTAAATATCGATGTAAAAAGCTCAAATTTAAGAAAACATAAGAAAACAATATTGCTGGACGTTCTCCGAAATTTTGAACCCAGACATGAAAAATCAAAATTTGTATTTTTTTTAGCACCGCACCAACCATGGAATGTTAAAATAAAATTGTGTAGTCGTCCAAGTTCAGATTCACTTCCAGAAAATCAGTGAAAGCTATTTACCAAAAAAACTTGTTCCTTTGTCACTGTTCCAGATTTATTTCCAGATATCCTCCTCTATCAGAACCTACTTCAGCTGACACATTACCAAAAAAAATAAAAAGAGCTTTTGATTTTGATATTAGTTTCCAACCTTCATAATACTAACTTTTCTTGGTCATAGCTGATCAAATAGATGGTGTTACGCAATTTATGAACGAAAAGTTCACATAAAAGCATCTGCAGTCGTCTTGTCAAAAAGGAAAACGACAATACCTAAAGCCCAGTGAATCAGTTCACCCACAGTATATTTTCTGTTATTTAAAGGAAATTTATACATAAAATTTGAATTTAAAAAATTCAGTAAGGCTTTGTTCAGTATTTCAGTATTTTAAGATCTATTTGTATAGTTCAAACCAAGCTCTGGTTTCCGTGTGTTACGGCCCTCAAAGTAACTACTGAACTGTTGTTGACCCAATACGTTCCCAAGGAGGTACCATAAATAATCTTAACAAACATTGTAGTGAAGTTGTAGAAGAATCCACAAAAATATTGAACTTTTATGACCCCAAGAGGGTCCTAAAGAGAGTCAATGGGGCAGTGCTCATATAGTAAACGAAAGCTCTAGTGGCTTCCATACTCAATATTGAGTAATTATGGCCTAAGTAGGGACCCGGGTAGGCCTCTACAAACTCTGAGGGGCTTGGAGTCCTCAAGCTACCTAAATATTAAGCCCGCAAGAGGGTCCTAGAAAGTCTTTCGCAGAACTCTAAGATCATTTAATCGGTAACTTTTGTGAAGCTGCTAGGGTCCTTGTAACACAAATTGAGTTTTTGTGGCCCGAAAAAGAACCGTAGGCGACAAAAATGTTCTTAAGGGCTGTTAATGCTGAATATTGAGCTGTTTTGGCCCTAAGAGGGTCATAGAATGACCTTCGCAGAGCTCTAAGATAATTTAATCGTACACTCTAGTGAAGTTGATGGTGTTTCCGTACAAAATATTGAGTTACTGTAGTCCCAAGAAGATACCGAAGAGGCGAGAGTAGCAGGAAATTTTCTTATAATTTAAAAAAACATACGCTCTTATGCAGCTTTTAAGGCCTACGCACTTAATTCTGTGCTATTTTTGCCATAATTTGATCCTAAAAAGAACTCCACTGAGTTCTTAGGTAGTATTTCAACCTTCATTTAACTTTATATATTATTATTAAATATTGAACTTTTATGACCCCAAGAGGGTCCTAAAGAGAGTCAATAGAGCAGTGCTTATATAATAAACGAAAACTCTAGTGGTTTCCATACTCAATATTGAATAATTATGGCTTTAGTACCCGGCCTAGGGACCCGGAGAGGCCTCTACAAACTCTGAGGGGCTTGGAGTCCTCAAGCTACCTAAATATTAAGCCCGCAAGAGGGTCCTAGAATGTCTTTCGCAGAACCCTAAGATCATTTAATCGGTAACTCTTGTGAAGCTGCTAGGGTCCTTGTAACACAAATTGAGTTTTTGTGGCCCGAAAAAGAACCGTAGGAGACAAAAATGTTCTTAAGGGCTGTTAATGCTGAATATTGAGCTGCTTTGGCCTCAAGAGGGTCAAGACTTTCACAGAACTCTAAGATAATTTAATCGTACACACACTCTAGTGAAGCTGCTGATGTCTCTGTACACTTTATATTGAGTTGTTGTAGTCCCACCGAAGAGGCGAGAGTACCAGAGTTCTCTCTTACAATTTAAAAGAACATACGCTCTAATGCAGATTTTGGGGTCTCCACACTTAATACTGAGCTATTTTGGTCCTAATTTCATGCAAAAAAGAACTCCACTCTGTTCTCAGATAATATGTAAAATTTATTTAACTTTATATTCTACCAATTGGTTTTGGAAATATGAAATATAGTTTAGGAATTTCCCAACTACTGATTGGACAAGCTTTATTTAGTGGCACAGGTTAGAAAACGCACTTAGCTGACTGTATTTTTTGGATAAGTGTACCTATGTATAATATAAGCAACTTCTATCAAATCAAAGTTGAGACTGGCCTCCACATGATACCAAAGGGTGGAAAAACTATTTTTGGCTGTTGCGACGAATACTACCATTTTTATAAAAACATTACTTTTTCAACATTTCGTTTTTTACCATGAAGAACTTAGTAAAATCATATCAAATAGCTTAGAAAGTGGCATTCAACCCTTTTCTCATTTTCATCAAAGTTACTTATTTTACAAAAGTTGTCGGACTCGTTTAGAAAAATAAATCGGGTCGAAGGACTCGTTGTTGACTGCGAACCCCACTTTTCTATCAGAATTGTGTTCACAAAACTGCCAAGAACATGCTTCTTCTAATGAACATAGACATTAATTAGGGTATAATTAAACTGTTGCTAAGTTGGCAGAATACAATATTCACTATATCAACACAAAGTTAACACCACATAAAAACGTTCAAAAAGCAACGATTTATTTTTTTTTTCTTAACTTAATTTCCCATTCAAAATTTAGCTGCGAAACAATATCAATTTCATTTAATGCGAACCTCTCTTAAATCATTTTGAAATTGAATAAAGAATTTTCATTTACTCTCGTCAGTTTGTAGGCATCTACCCTCCATTTTTGCATTTCCTTTTTTATCTTAAAAAAGTTTTTGTCAAATATTTAAGGTAATTTACTCGAAATAATGGACTATCCTACAAAAGAAGAAAATGAAATCAACCCTCCTCCATCAGGCATTTTGGCCTATATACCATCATCAACATCATACTGCCTGCTGCCCGGCCTCTGCAACCCTCAACTGAAATGAAACGAACATTCACCTTATAGGTCACAGTTCATAACTTCTCATTATCACAAAATATAGAAGTGAAACTGCTTGGAAAGTTTCAAGAACCGCGTCATAAAGCTTGGCAAAGAATTTAATGTAAAAACTTCTCTCGCGAATGAAAAGTTTCCTTGCGAGAAAAATTGTAATGGTAAAAGAAAAAAAGAAGAAAAAAAAAACAGATAATGGTTTCCGGAAAAAGCATCCAGTACCATCCTGCCTATATACAATACTCGCGTACATACATCCCACCCAGGAACACGACAATGTCTTGGCTACGTGATCCTAACATCTAGAGTCGAATTAAGCTTAGTAATGATAGCCTCATTTTTCCGCAGAAAACAGAGAGTTCGTGCTTCAAAACGGAACTCGATAGAAAATCCATTGTAGACGAAAGTCTTTAAGTAATTCCAGGCGCAGAATATGACCTGGGAAGTTTATTGAATTAAAAAAATATATAACCTTTTCCCATTCCTTCAAGTGTCATTACTTCGACCGTTTTAACTTTGTATTATTTTCAATTGCAGATGCGGCCAGGAGACACGTGTTATTCCACGAATCCTCCAGCTTCGATCGCACTGGCTTAAATCGGAGAAGGAAAGCTTGCGACTTCAAGAAGCTGGCATCACCAAGGAAGTCATGAACAGTGCCATTGCACAATTCTGCCTGGAGATAATCGCAAAGCATGGGGAGCCAGCACCACGGTTGTGCAATAAGGATCCACTTACTCTCAAGATGGGTACCTATGTGATAGAACTGTTCCCAAATGTAAGTTCACATTCATTCGGCCTTCAGAAGGATAAATAATATAATCGGTCTCCAGTGGCGTGGTGGTTGTTAACTGGGTCGATATAAACATGAGTTCCATTATTTTTTCTTATGAATATTTTTTTTTGCAGGCAAAATTCCTTTTCATGGTTCGTGATGGTCGGGCGACAGTGCATTCAATTATTTCACGGAAAGTCACGATTACTGGATTCGATTTGACGAATTATCGCCAGTGCATGGCAAAGTGGAATCATGCGATTGAGGTTATGCACAATCAGTGCAAGGAAATAGGAAAGGAGCGTTGCATGATGGTGAGTCTATGTGGAAAGGTTGATTTATAATTTAAATTTAATTCCACTTTTTTATCATTTTTAAAGAGATTTGAATTGAATAAAAGTATGTCTTGACATATAGAATGGAAATTATGACAAAAAAACTAGTCGACCTTTGGTTGTGTTAGTTTCGGTTGGAAAAGCAACAGGAAAATAGAAACGTCACGAAAGGCAAACAATTAACCTTAAATATTCTAAGGCCAGGAGCAGAGCTGTGTGTTAAGTAATCATTCCTTCATCCTTTATCCGCCCTTTCTTTCCTTTTGTTTGTGTTAACTGCTTAAAGTCGTGCCACAAACAATTTAAGATTCATTTTTAGGATCAAGAAGGAGTGAATAATTTTCACGTCCACTGACTGTCACGTTTAATTATCCTTGAGGTAAAAACAAATTATTTTTGGCATGTGATACGATCGGCCGCATAAGCGGAAATAGTGAAAATTTGTTTTAATCTGGCCAGTGCCACGCCTACTATTCGGATACTTAAGTTTTCTATTACGATAGTTCTAGTTTTATCTTGAGGTGCTGTTGGGCTCCTAAATTTGTTTGGTCTTTTTAGTTCCTAATGAGCCTTCTAGAAAGTTGCAACTTGCCTAGAAAAGAGATACGAAATTTACTTATTGGAACAGTTTTTGTTAAGTATTAACTTTTTTGTCAGTGAATTTCAGGATAGTTAAGTGGAAATGTGAAACATCTTCTTTTGTGATATTGAATCTTGAAAGAAATAAGTCAAAACGGGTCTGATAAAGAAAAAGCTTGGATCTTCTTACTCATTTAATTTTGCTTCCAAGAAGCTGGTAGGCCAAGTGCAAAGAAAAAGTTGGCCTTCTGCAAAAACAATTCGGAATTGTTCCTGAATTTCAGCTTGTAAGTAGATTAGAGTCTCAAATGCTTCATTGATGACTTGACTACTACTTCACAGCTGTTACAAATCTTGAATTTTGTGTTTCAACAATGTATTTTTTTTTTTTTTGTAACAATCACTGGTTTTTCTTATTCTTGCTTGTTTTTTCGTTAAGTTTTTAATATGCCTCTGTGCTCTTCTAGCAGAAATTTTTGGTGAATGCAGTCGTCTGATTGGAGTTTCTTTTTTGTTCTCAGGATGCTGACTCTAGCTGGCTGATTGGCAATGTAGATGTTGAACAGTAAAGGTCTGATTTTTTAACCTTGTAACACTCCAGCACAAAATTCTTTGGTTGATGATAAGTCACTATTGACCTGTGCATATCTTTGTTCAATTGTTCTTCTTTATAGTTTTTGGTTAGACAGATATTGAAGATTACTTATTCTTCAGCAGTAGATCAGTAAAATTTAGGAACCTTTTAGGTAAGGAGTATAAATATTCTGTGACGGCTATCAAATCAGCTTCTGTGAAAAGTTCTCTGCACCAATACTGTTAGAAGCTGCATTTCTTAAATCTGGGTTTTAACACTTGTTCTATGAGGTTCGGCAAATCTATTGGGTCAATAAAACTTTCTTCGAAGTTTTTAAGATTTCCAACATAGACTTTCTCAGAGGTATCCTTTAATACACTCATTTTTCTATTATCAATTAGAAAAATACTGTTCTAGGATCTAGGTGATGTATAGATGATTATTGATAGCAGGTACTTAGTATTGTCCTCTTTTACTTTAATGCCAACCAGTTTCAATTGTTCTATCCATCGTGCTGTGGACGCTATAACTACGTCAATAAATTCCGGATACCCTTTTACTTGGACGTATCTGCTGAAATTCCTATCGTGATGATTTACGCTTTTCACCCTACCTTGTTTAAAACTCGTAGATTGAAAATCGAACGGTAGAGTATCTTCTTCCTGAAACACTCTTCATGTTTGGAATAGTTTTGAAGAACTTAAAGGTTTTATATTACTGTACTGCTAACTTCACAGTCTTTTTCAGCAACAGAGCTGGCTTGAAACTTGCAGTTGGGCCCTTAGTTTGCAGTTTAATTTGCTTTTCAAAAAAAAAATTTAAGGTCCAAACTTAGAAGTCCTTATTTAAAAAAAAAAAAATACAGTAAATTCATTTTTCACTGTTAACTTCACTGTGCAGTTAGTAGATCAGCCCTTTTCTCAGGAACGAAGCTAGCTACAAACTTGCAATAAGGTTCTAAATTTGCAGTTTTTTTTTCACTTGAAAGAAAAACTCAGTTCAAATTTTATCCAAATTAAAAAAAAATAATCGAAAAACCCATTTTGCACTGTTAACTTCACTGTGAAGTTAGCAAGTTGTTGTTGTTCATTCAAAAATTATTCAATATATACAAGCAATTATTTAAAACATCAACTTTAAATTAAGATCCTTATATTGGGTTTTTTTGAAATTCTGAGATGGATAGGCATCAAATGGTTCTACATAGAAAAAAAAAAGTTTCTAGTTTTTTTATAAGAATCACCCTAACCCCATAGTTAGTACCTTAAAGTGAAAATTGGGAGACCAAGGGGGGTGAAATAAAAATCTGAAAAATTTAGAGAAATTGTTTTTCAATGTTTTGAATCGAATGGGGGCTATCCAAGACTACGTCCAATTTAAGGACCACCCTAATGCACCATGTACCTGCAAATGAAAAACACCCATTCTTAATCTCGAACACACTATTCCCTAATAAAGTTCACATTCCATACTGCAAGATCAGTAGTCAACACTTTTTATAGGTACTCGCAATTTGCTTCTCTTATTACATTTATTTTCCAACCGAATTCTTCTCACACTTTACAAGTAGTTCCTCTCCTAATAAAGGGTTTTTCAACAGGGACGCTACAAAGGTAGAGTGACGGAGACAGCAAACGACGCCATATTTCTTGCCGCTCTTTTGACATTTCTCTTCAGTAAGGTTTTCCATTTCATGATGGAAAGATATACGAGCCAACAACGAGTCAAAATTATTAAAATTTACTACCGAAATTCGGAGTCAGTGGCCTCAAGTTAAGAGCGCTACGTCCAGTTTATGGTCGTCATAATCGTCCTAGCAGATCAACAATTGAGGGTCTAGTGGAAAAATTTGAATCCACAGGCACAGTACAAAATGTTCCCGTGCCAGTGAGACAAAGAAGTGCCCGTAGTGTCGAGAATACTGCTGCCGCTGAGTCCTCAGTTGCAGAAAGCCCAAGTGTGTCTCTCACTCGTCGTTCTCAAGCTTTGGGCATCTATGTGATGTCATTGTGGCAAATTTTGCGAAAAGATTTTGGCCTTCATCCTTACAAGATAAAATTGACGCAAGAACTGAAGCCGCTTGACCACCAGAAGCGTCGTATGTTCGTGAATTGGGCTGAGCAACAACTTGAAAATGATTCGGATTTTCATCGAAAAATCATCTTTGAGTCATCATTGCATCCCGAAAAAATTACGGTTTGGTGTAGTTTATGGGCCGGCGGCGCGCCGCGGCGTCATTGGGCCGTACTTCTTCCGTGATGATCAAGACCAGCACGTTACGTTAATGGGGATCGCTACCGTTCAATGATAACGGAATATTTTTAGCCCCGATTGAATGATATGGACTTGGAGGACACACAGCGAATGTCACAATCAATTTATTGGAAACCAAGTTTGGAGAACGTGTTATCTCACGAAATGGTGCAGTCGCTTGGCCGCCTTGGTCGTGCGATTTGACGCCTTTAGACTATTTCCTGTGGGGCTTCGTCAAGTCTATGGTCTATTCCAACAAGCCAGCGACGATTGATGGATGAACTTCGTATGAATATCGAACGTGAAATTGCAGCAGTATCGGCCAATTTATACTTGAAAACCGTCGAAAATTGGGTTCAGCGTCTTGACTTCTGCTTTCTGCAAGCGTGCCCGAGGTGGCCATGAAAAAGAAATTGAGTTCCATACATAATGGCATCAAACGTACTTTCACAGGAATAAAGAATTTCATTAATATCTAAAACCGTTTTTGTTTTATATAAAAAAAAAACTTTCGTAGCGCTCTTATTGAAAAACCCTTCATAATGCATCATATGCAAAGCACCTTGTATATATTTTTATACTATTTAATGTACACATAGTTAGTTGCTATAAATGTATAATTTCCAAATTTTGAAAAGCTCTTGGATCTACAGAGACGGTTTTGGCATAAAATTTGAAATTGTGGAACAAAGTTTAAATAAAAAACAGTCTTTCAAGGTTCAAATCGGCAATAACTGATTACAGAATTATTTTTTGCACTCCCACTTTCTTATATTAACTATATCACATATTTACGTATATATGCCCATAACTCAAAAAAGGGATCAGCTACGATTTTGGGGTTTCATCTTTTAGAATTCTGAGATAATTTCCAATAAATCTGCATCACTAATTTTGGGATGCAGTTTAATAAAACCTGCCGCGTATATAAGACCAACGTAATCGATTACCAAATTCTGGAAGGTTTTTATCTCAGCTTTTGCATCGGGTAAAAGGTTGAAGGGAGCCTGGTCTACTTTAATTTATTTAAAAAAAAAATGGAGAACTCAATCTTACCACCCGTTTGTTTTAGAGATTTTAAACAAAATCAAAAATTTAACAGAATAATGAAGTCTCCATAAATCGGACTATCAGCACAAAAGTCTTTTGGCTTAAGGAAAATTAAATAGTTTTTTTTTTTTTTAATTTAATTGATGTGTTAATGACCCTACACATAAATAGCAAACCAAGCTGGTTTTATCACGTAAAACCCACCAAAATCTTAAAAAAAAATCCTACCAGACTTTTGTATTTGATATCTTTTTTTCTAAAAAAAAAAAGTTGTATTTAGCCATAGTACAGAATTTGGCAAAACAGAATTTTGAACTTACAGCATTTTCGATAAACAGATATTTTTGGATATACAGAATTTCAAAATACAGAATTTTGAAATCCAGAATTTTAACACAATCCCATTTCTTTTTTAAAAATGGTAGCTCTGCACTATTAATCCCAAAAAAAATACCAAAACAAAAATTGTCCACTATTTTTTTTTTCACCTTTTCCATCGTAACTATAAGTTATTTGAAAAGTAAATTAAAACATGACAATAATAATAAGAAAACAACAGATACAAGTTACATGATTCGTGATTAAAATTTTCAAAAACTATTCTGAAACAAAACACTCATCGAATTCATATAATATGAAAAAAATTAACTCTGCATGAATTTTAATTGATCTATTGGAATTGATACCACAGACACTATGGGTATTAATTCTCGTTATAAAATTAAATGAGCCAATGCCATTATGTTACAGCTTAATCTGTTGAATATAATAATTGGAACGGCGGCGCAACTCATCATTCAATAATAATTTATATATTTTCTTTTTTTTCATTACCACTTCAAAGCCTTATCGATTTTGGTAATATGAACAAATCCACAGTTGTTTATTATAATAAATTTAAAAATAATTACTCACAGTATTCACTGAAAATTAATTTCACAAATTTCCCATTAAAATTAATTATGCATTAACCAAAGAGAAAAAAAAACATTTCCAAAAAAAATAACTATCCTGTGCAAGGGTAGATAAATATCACAAAGCATTATGGCTATTTAATGTTTAAAAACTTTCCACTCCATTTGGCATTATATAAAAGCCAGGTTTAATGGAAAGCGACAAACGTTGATAAAATATAATTAAAACATTAATTAAACTCATTTAGTTCCAAAAATTAACCAATATTAATCACTTCCGTTGTGTCGTCACCGGAAATACATACCTTCTTGCTACTCGTATATTATGTAAATACTTATAGGGCACGAAATTATGATAGAAGCTAACTATGTGGTAAACAGATCCTTTTTGTCCTTGCTTGTGGTTGGAATATATACAATTTATGCACTAGAACATAATTAAAAAAAAAAAGGTACAAGTAGGCATATTGGCATACGGAAATGAGAAAAATCTCAACAAACTTTAAATTGTCTTTCAACAGGAACATTTTTGTTTGAGGTCTTATAAGAGAACATGTTTTCTTTAGAAAAATCAGAACATAAATAAACTTAAAAAAGAAAACGACGACGTCGAAAAAGAGGAAAAATAAATAAAGCCTTAAAAGACGCTGAAGGCTATCAAAGCGGATGTCTTGTAGAGTCTTGAGGAAATGGAGGGAATAAGTGAGTTTTCAATTAAGGAAAATTCTTTATCGTCATGTTCTCAATTGAAGCTTTACATGTACCTAATTATTTTAACTTAATTATGATTTTTAATTAAATCTCCATACTTGCAAAGTTATTCATATTTATGATGCCAACAAGGGCTTCTTACTAAATTAGGTCCTTAGAACTTAAGGAGAATGGTATGCAAGAGCGTACGCAAGGGGCTTAGCTATGGTCGCTTGCCCCCTCTCCTAATTAAAGTGTTGAATGAGTGTCAAGTTACCAAAGCAACTTTGACGAATCGTCAAATTGGGTGCATGGATAATTTGTCATTAATTAATCGTTAATTTGCTGTGACAATTTCGAATTTTGCGTTCAATGTTTTCTATGTGATTTGGGTGCTTTTCTCAACTGACGATTGTAATTCCAAAAGCGGTAAAATAACTTATTGATTTCCCGTTAGTAAACCGTTAATTAGTTCTGAATAATTGAATTTAATCAGGCAATGTTTGGTATCAATGCTTTTTTTTTGGTCCTTTGCTTGATTGATATCAAGATTAAAAATTATTAAAAACTGCCGATACCAAATAGTTTATGGCTTATTAATTCATGGTTAATTAGTATTTATAAGTTTTAAAAACTTTTCGTTCTATTTTTCTGTGTTTTTTAAAGAAATGGGTAAAACTTCTAAATCTAAACATTTTATTGCTTTATAATTTGCCGTTTATTAGTTGTTTATTAGTAATGAAAAATTCAATTTTGTCGTGCTATGTTTCTATGTATTTTTCAATGAAGTTTGAACTTATTTGAACTAGTGAAACATCATAAAGCAATTTTAAACCCTTTATGAATGTTAATTCATATGAATTAAGGAAATAAAACAAAAAACATAAAAAAGTTTGAACGCCAGTGTTAAAATTGTCACACAATATAAATGGCTAGTTAAAGTCAAATTATGTGTTGTTAAGATTTTAAATAAAAGGTTCTAAGAACTTTTCTAGAGCTCTTTGCTTTATATGAATAAACTTTATAAAACAAAAAAACATAGAAAACATCGCATAAAAAAATTAAATAAATCACAACTTATAAACAAAAAATTATTATTCAGTGAAATTTAAAGTTTTGGAAGTTTTAACGACTTAAAAAAAAAACATAGAAAACATAGAACAACACATTTGAAATTGTCAAAACTTTTAACAGACTAACTTACTTCGGACTATTTAGCCATTCGGCAATTTTGTGCAGTTTTTACCCATTTTTCTGGTGGTGCTATGATAACTTGATTTCAAGTAAGAAAAGAACCCAACAAAAAGGAGAAAACATTGCATGGCAAGTTGAAAATCGTCAAAACTATTTAAAACAAAAAACATAGAAAACATCTTACAAAAATTAAATATGTCACAACTAACTAACGGAAAATAATTAAACTATACAATGTTAAGGTTTTTTTGCTTTACTTTCGAAAAAAACATAGAAAACATAGAACAACAAATTAGAAATTGTCAAAAACTTTTTATAGACTAACTAATCATTAATTATTTAGCCATTAGGTTTGTGCAGTTTTTACCCATTTTTGATGTGATGTTATGATAACTTGATTTCAATTTAGAAAAGAACCCAAAATAACGTAGAAAACATTGCATGACAAATTGGAAATCGCCATATCTATTTAAGGGATAGTTAACGACAAATTATAATTTTCACCCTCTTTTAAAGTGGTGATTTGTTAACTTTTATTCAACTTAAAAAGAACATAGAAAACATTGCACGCTTAAAATCAATTATTCACAATTAATTAAAGACTAACTAACACATAATAAAGCCATAAAACGTCAAATATAAGAAATTTTGTATGTCAAGTTAGCAGAACACACAAAAAACATAGAAAACATAGAAAACACTGAATAACAGTTTCGAAATTATCATATTCAACTAACGACTAATTAATGGCTAACTATCTATTTTCCCATTCTAAGATCCGTCAAAGTTGTTTTGCTTACTTCACACTCATAGAAAACAAAAAACACAAAAACACATAGAAAACATAGAAGGGCAAAATTGATTTTTTCACTTTAAACTATTTAGCACTAAAATATTAAATTTTAGAAGTGTTGAAACATTTACAAAAAAAAACATAGAAATAAAAGAATCACAAATTCAAAATTGTCAAAACCTATTATCGACTAATTAGCCATGAATTATTTAACTAGAGACCCCAAAAAAGTAGAAAACATTGTAAGACAGATTCAAAATTGTCACAACTAATAATTAAAATCTGGTTTATGACAAATTACTTAGCCATAAGCCATTTGGTATTAGCAGTTTTTACCACTTTTCGGGTGGTACTTTGCTAAATATGACATGCCTTTTATTATATTAAACAAAAATATGTCCTCTTATTAGTCAAAAATTGATGAAAAATTTATTTTTTTAAAACAATTTTCTATACAGAAAGCCTTCAAAAACTTAAGACCTTTCAATTTTTTTTTTGTCTGAAGTTCCAACTACAAAGTACAAAATTGTGGAGTTTTATTTCTATTTTCTTTCTCTCTCGTCAAGGATTTTTTGATTGGTATTACTTTTTCCAACCGAAAAATTCCCTTTGCTGGCAATCTATCATGTGGATTAATTCTTACTCCTAACTCCTTTTTAATGGAGAATGCTTTTGCTCTTTTCTCCCATGGTATATCTATGTATGTGTGAGTGTTTGATAGATTTATTTTCTTTGTTTGTGTGTCTGCGTTGGTTTTGTTTTTTGTTGTTTTTTTTTTTTTTGGTTATTTTCTCTTAATAATATTTTCTGACTTGGATGATGTGCCTTATAATTAATTGCAGGTCTATTACGAACAACTGGTGCTTCATCCTGAAGAATGGATGAGGAAGATTTTGAATTTCCTAGATGTGCCATGGAATGACTCAGTGCTGCATCATGAGGAATTCATAAACAAACCTAATGGGGTGCCACTGTCTAAGTGAGTTTGATATAAATTTATATTTTTTTTTTTTTGTGTGTTTATGTATATTTAAATAGTTGGCACAAGGATGCGTATAATAAATAACTGTGGAATAACAGTTATATAAATCCTTATGATTCAGTCATTTATATATCATTTTTTGCAATGGTGTATATTTGATGGAATACTCCCTTTGACTTTTCATAAATTTGAATTTTAATGTTTTTTTTTTTTCTTTTTTGTTTTTTTGCAATTTTTTTTTTTAAATGTTTTTTTCAGAGTGGAAAGATCTTCAGACCAAGTTATTAAACCAGTAAATTTAGAAGCAATGTCCAAGTGGGTGGGTCAGATACCAGAAGATGTCGTACATGATATGGCTGACATAGCACCAATGCTATCGGTATTGGGCTATGACCCATACTCAAATCCACCGGATTATGGTAAGCCAGATGCTTGGGTGCAGGATAATACTTTTAAGGTATGTGGCTTTGGTGTGCGTATACTGCGTGCGTATGGTGGTTTTACTACCGCCGACGTTTACTTTCTTTCATTTCATTAATTTTCTCACGTTATTATTTGATTTTTAACGTTTTCAGCTAAATTTTTTTTTGGTTATAAAGTTATTTAAATTATTTTAAAAATTATAATTTTGTTCAAACAAAAATTGGTAAAAATATATATTTTTGTAAAAATATTAAAGTGTACAATTTGGTATGGATTTTTAATAATTTTTGAATATCTATCAGGTATTGTTTTTTAAGGATCTTCTAGATGTACCTACTAATAATTTTTTTTTTTCGAAAAAATACCTTAACTTTTAAAACCTTTCTAAACTTTTTTTACTATAATGTCGGTTACGGTTAATTCTCTCAAACGATCAAACGAATGTCATTCGTGAACTATTCTAAAAAAATGTTAATTGTGAAATGACTATTGGGATAATTCTAAGAAAAAAATTGTTTAGAAGAAAAATTCACCCTTCTGAGGTACCGCGGTGGCAATACCAGAAAAATTGATTTAAAAAAAAAAAAAAGTATTTATTAAAAAAACGTCAAAAGCACATACTGTAATAAAGCATTACATCAACTCCGACATATACCTACGGTGGCGATTCCTCCCGGTTTTTCTTGGACTGTCCCGTATTTCTATAGTCTGCCAAGATTTATTTTGTAATAAACCCGGGACATACAAGTGTGCCGTATTTAGTTCTTTGTACCGTATTTGTCCCTTATTTGAATATTTATCGAAGTTTTTTTTATTTTACATAAATAAAAATTATGATTGATGTACAGAATTTGTACCTACCTTACCTATACTAATGTATCTCTTAAGCAACACGCGCAGAGAAATCTACTACAATAGAATACCACAACTATTCACATCATTATATTTGTATGTCCAGGCCCACTGAACGCATTCATTCATTTATCGAAATTCACTTTTGAAAACCAAAGCACATTGAAAAATTGATTTAATGTGAATGACGAAATACGGTTGGTGTTAAACTGCGAGCTCATCCTAGTCTCAGTGTTCAACATGAGTTAGCTCCAGATTTTTCATATTAATATTTTTACTTTTAATCCCGGGTTTTGCTCCCAGAAATATGGTCACCGTAAATATACCCTAATCTATTCGTTATATTCTCGTATTATCACCTTGTGATACATCGCATACATCGTTTGACTGTGTCTGCCTTTAGTTAATTCATACATACCACCATACAAATTTGTATTTCATTCTTTCGATTCACATTTGCTTACTTCAGCAAATGTAATAAGATGAAGTAAGAAAAATTTTCTTCTCATCAAGTTGTTGATGCAAATCTAGTGTATAGAGAGTTAAATCGGGTCTTAGAATAGACCTTTCATAAGACATTTTGGTGACAGATGGGCATTGCCCAGTCTAGATTTTGTTTTTACCAAATTTCCATATACAGGCAAATGCATAATTTATGTACATATTTGAAGGATAAGTATTTCCAGAAGAAGTTACGACTGTTTTGTTCCTCTGAGCTCCTCTATCCTCTTCAAGCAGTTCACTGGACTGGACATGGTTCTCTTCTCAGTGTTCCGACCGTTTCCTTACCTGAGTTGAGTTGTGTTTCCAAGCTCGAAAAATTGGGCTATTTATCGGAAATTGGGCTATATTTTTATTTCACTAAATAGTCCTAATCAACCGCAACAAACGTCACTTCAAAATCACTGAGGTTCTCTGTTATTCCCAGAGTTTTAATTTAAATTCTCTCTTGTTCAAAAAATTCCTTGTTTCTTAAAATTAAATTAAATTGTGATTAAAGTTATGAGAACATTTTTTTATTGCTATTGGGCTATTATTTGGGCTAATTTTTTGGCTCCAATATTGTGCTTCAAATTGGGCTACTGAATTTATTCAAGACAATGCAACCCTGTTGTGTTCTAGGGACAATCGTTTTGTTCACTTAGGCTACTCTTCTTCCGATCACTTTGTATTTTCAGCAAATAAGGAATGCTGAAAATATAGGGTTCATCAGATAGTTGAGGATTTTTCTCAGATTTTAAGTTACCTTGATACCAAGGTTTAACCAGAACTCAGTTTGTTTCAAATGTTTACCTCGAAAAAGTCTATTCTCACTGGACTTTTACAAAATGAGCTAAGTATAGACATCCATGCGAAGTGTTTTCATATAAAAAATCCTTTTTTCCTAGGCGTGAAAAACCGTGAAAAATTTAATGCAATTATTTTGGCAACAAAAAGGAGGAACAAATTTGTCTCGAAACAAATGCAACTCAATGGGCTTTTCCAAACAAAATTTTATGACAAAAACTATTTTTTTGAAAACCCTTTGTTCCATAAATTATTTAGGTTCCATTTTATATTTGATTTCACTTCGCTTTGAAGTATAAATTAGGCCTTAAATTCCAAATTTGTTTCGTGTGTTTCGTCTAGTAATTTCACTTGGACTTATCAGTGACATATAGTGAAGGCATTTGTCATACGCATTTTGTAGGACTAAAGGCCATGTAAAGCTATTTTGAATCAATAATTCAACAAGTTCAATCCCTAGCTTCTATTTGGCTGATTTCTGATCACCTGTGAGATATGCATGTAGGTACTATAGGGCAATTTTTGGAATCGTACAAAAAAAAATTCGAGTCAACAATCAAAGCTGACATTATGATAATAAAAAACACCAAAAAAGTGTGTGGCACAATTCTCAGTGTCTGCCTGTCAGTCAGTCCATCTGTCTATCTGTCTTTATGTCTGTTTCTTTGTATTTGGGTCTACAGCTGAAACTACTAAAGCGATCAGTCTATAAAATCAGTGTATAATTGTAGCTATATTGTACTTTATGGTAAAAAAATTACCAAAAACCGTTATCAACGGTACCTGCCATGGTTTTTTGGTTTTTGATTTTCTCATTAACGGTTCAGCCAATTTTAATTACAATTTTTATGTAAAAGCTCCTCTAAATTGCCAATAAAATTGCATAACAAAATTTTGAAAAAAATAAATTTAGTAGTTTTAAAAAAATATTAGTTTTTTTAAAACTCACTATATTTCAAAAATAAAAATGAATTTTTCTGAAACTAAGTAACATACTTACATTACTTACTTACCTTTGAACATCTGAAATTAAGCTAATAGATGTATATTAATAAATACCTAAAATTTCAATACCAACTTTTTTCTTAAATGTTCCTAAATTTTATATATAAAAAATAATTTTTTTTGGAAAACCGCTGCAACGATTTAAAATTTGTTTGTTGCATATATTCATATTTTTGCAAGTAACCGAATTGCGTTCTTGTTTTTGAGCAATTATTTTTCAACATTTAAGGAATTATAAAATGATTTTTTAATACTTGTCCTTTACTAATTTGCATTTTTAAAAGTTCTTAAGTTCCAAGCAACTTAAACATTTCATTAGTATACAGAATTTGTATAATAAAAACCTTCTACTACCAAATTCCTCTAACCTTTTACTTCCGTGAAGGTGACCGTTCTTCGCCAAGTACTTTTAGGTCAGACCACTCGTGGTCCTTGCCACTTTATATTTTCCTAGTCGATGGTTTCCTGACCTGTCCTCGCATGAACTTCATCATTGCACCTTTTTGTGAGAGCGATTATAGCTTTCCAATGGCTGCACTGATAGAAAAGCATAGATTCTAAATGTGGAACAGGCTTAGCTTGGTCGTTAGGCTTATGGAGATCTTTCTCCATATTTTAGACAGCATTTCAAACGCAGCATTTGCTTTATCAATTTGGCTGACTGTATTTAGTTTGTTCCCTTCATTATTATACAGACTAACAGAAACTGTATTGGTGGCAGTATACCACCTTGTTACCCTTCCATTATGTAGAACGTAACATTTGGATCCATCATATTTTGCAGCCTAAACTGCAATCCGTTTATCTGGGAGGCCCCTCCTTCGCAAAGCAAGCAAGATAAATTCTCTATTGACACTGTCTAACGCCTTTTCAAAGTTGATGAACAGCAGGTGGAGTGGTAAACGATATTCAAGGCACTGTTCGATGATGGTCTACTCAGGAAGATCCAGTACGGAATCCCGCTTGTTCTGCGTCGAGTGGATCTTTGAGGTTTCAGGTCATCCCTTATTCGTTCAAGGCCGATTTTGATGTAGCTCACTTGATGTTGTTAGCACTACTCGTAGGGGCTCTCCGTGAATACCTTCAAGTTCAACTGTAGAGTGCTCTGATTGTGGCTCAGAATCTACTGGAGTATACAGGGCGTATTCGGAAATTCGTTACTACTGATGGGTGATTGAGTTTTTGTTTCACTTCACTAGCGAAAACGTGCTTAAAAGCGGCAGAAAGGTTTAGCTTCCACCTTTTAAGCTGGTCCTCCTCCAAAACTTGCAGAGATTCGTCTGTGCCTTTTCAGTGGTCTTATTTAGAGATTTTCACACCTGTAAGCACTTTGGTGATTCTGTCTGTCTGTCTGTCTGTATACTACTGAAAGGTTCAAGTTGCTTGGAACTTAAGAACTTTTAAAAATGCAAGTTAATAAAGGAAAAGTATTAAGAAAATTAATTTTAATCGGTCCTACTACCACCATTTACTTGCAGCCTCTTCTGCTTCTGTAGCCAACTATTTTAACTGAATAGTTACACTTATTATGCTAGAACACTCCGATAAACTCATCTTCATGCAATACGCAGACTCTTGCTCTTTTTTTCCTACTGCTAAAGTAGCTGCAATGCGAGCTCTGAGCTGTTTTCTTTCTTCGATCCTAGCCCAAGTTTCTTCGGAAAGCCAGGCACTGCTTCTTTCATGCAGCCGACCAACTGTTCTTAAAAAAAAAAAAAAAACATAGCAAAAAATTCACATTTCTTTTTCAAAAATGTTGGTTTTGAAATTTTATTTCTCAAAAATTCTTTTCACCAAAATAGTTCGATTTGAAAAAAATAAAATAATGGAAAATAAAATTCCAAAAAAAAGTCTATACCACATCTTTGTGTGTGCTTTTGTTGATTTTTAAATATTTTTGTCACTTAAAATTTTCCAGAAATTTCCACCCCTTGCCTAACTAAGCAGGGTGAGATATGAAATTTTTTCTAAGAATTATTCCAGCAAGCATTCCTAAAAGTATCGAATATAATGAATATTTAAAAAATATTATAATGTGAAAATTATCGCAAAAATATAATTCTTAATTTTTAGATTTTTTGAAATCTAAATAAAATCTTAGTTTTAAAATTTAATTTAACCAAAATTTTTACTTTTCATAACACATAATGCTATTTAATGCTTTGAAGGCTTCAAATAAATCAAATTATTAATTTTTAGTAAAATGTTTATTTTTGTATATATACAAAATTTTTAGCAATTTTTTTTATTATTTTTTAAGTTTATATTTACAGTAAATTATTTACATATAAATATTATCATTTTGTGTCCTCAAAAATTATTTATCATTTTGATCTTTAACAATGTGAAAATACTTACAGCTAAAAGCCAACAAAAAGCTATGGGATAATCGTGCCAAAGAGGTACTACAACTCCTGCCAGTCGATAAGGACACAAAATCAGACGAGGATAGTCTAAATGATTTATTTTCAGACGTTCGTTTAGAAAAAAAACTACAACAACAAGAACTGCAGCATCAACAGCAGCACCAACAACACCAACACCAACATCAACAACAACAACAACAACAACAAAATGAAGATGAAGATGAATTATTACAAGCCGATACCAAACCAAAGGACTCACAATCAAAATCGAAAAAACTCACCATCGGGAAAACATGATACCGAATTCCTATTCGTATAAACCATAATAAAAACAATTAATTTAAGTTATTATTCATTCTAATTAACAAAAAATTATTTAAAATATATTATTAAAAACAAAATATTCTAATATTATTAAATAAATAATTGTTTAAGTTTTTTTCTTAAATTTTATAAAATAATTTAAGTCAGTTTTGTAAATCAATGTTGCAATGTTTTTTTTCTTTTTTTGTAATAACTTTTTTATACATACTTACATATACTAGTGAATGGTTGATGCCATTTAATTTGGGGAAGAGCTTTCTTTTTACAGATTTATAATGTTGTGAGTATTGAATGCATTTAATTGATATATTTTATATTAACGATAAAAGTATAGGTTATATATGTTAAGTCTCTGCATGATTTTTTTTTAGCAAAGGAAAACATAACAAATAATTGTATAAAAACAAATTATAAAGGTAAGATATTGTTATGAGCTTTTATATATAATAAATAAATATATATATATGAATATTTATATATGTATATATAAATAAATACATATAGGTAAATATAGAATAAATAAAAACTGTGTGTGTATAGACAATGAAAACAATTTTAAAAAAAAATGTATAATTTTAAAACAAACAATAGTTTAATAAATTTAAAACTAATGCAAAAAAAACTTAAATTTTCACTTATTATTTTATCTCTAAAGTGACTGAATACATTTATTTGAAAAAAAAACAGTTTTATATTTTTATTTTGCAACTGAATATTTAAAAAAGCAGTTTGTTTCAAAAAAATGTCGTTTATTGAGAAAGTCAAAAAATATATTATATTTTTTATAGTTGAATATTCTTTTTGTTCTACAAATTAACTGACTTTTATAAACCTACTATTATTTCTCAGGATATGTAGATCAACATTTTTTTTTCTTAATAACTGGAAGACAATAAATACATTTTTTATATATTTTTTATGATTTTAAACTGTCAAATTGTTTTCCATAAAATTTGAAATTCTTTCGCTCATATATTTCGAATCTTACCGAAATTATTTTCTTGTTAATTATTCTTAGGAAATAAATATTTTAATTTTCCAAATAATTGGTGACTTAACATGGCCAGATTCTTTGCAGTAGACAAGGGTCGGAAGAGGGCGCTGCCACCCCTCCCAATAAAGATATATATTTCATAATTTTTATGTTGATATATAGCTCCCAATAGAAGTAGTGGTAGTAGCATATAATTCCAAAACGAAGCAAAATTTCGAAATAATGCTTAACACCTTTTTTGTAGCCAATTAAATTTACCATCGAAATAGATTGCTCAAACAAATTTTAAAAAAATAGTTACCTAAATTAAAAAAAAAAATCATTGCTAAAAAATGTGAAAAATCATTTTTCTTTTTACTTATAACTTTTTTTTATCTTAGAGGGGTATAAGCATAGTTCCATATAAAAGAAAGATGTTTGAAAAGTTTTGGATAAAACTCCACGAGAAACGGTCGTTCAAAATAAGCTGATTTTAAAATTTGAAAGTAAAGTAGGATTTTTGGCTATTTAGAGAAACTTGTCAAACTGTGTGTTTAATTAATTTTTTACCATATTAAATAAATAAAAATTGTTAGATTTCAATTTTTTCGCATTTTAAGGGTTGCCATCAAATTTTTGTTTCAAAACTTAAAATAATTGCCAAAATAAGCAAACTCACATTTTTAAACATAAGTGTAAGCTAATTACAGCTTATAAGACGTGAACAAAATAGTGCGAGACGAGTTTTTCGGCTGAAAAGGCTTGCTATGCGAGCTCAAAGTTTTTGAAGAAATTCCATTTTTGACAACTAAACTCATATGGAACCATTTTGTCCATATCGAAGAGCGCATAAGTAGCTTACTACTATGTTCACAAACCGAGTTTTTAAGAGAAAGTTTGTTGATTTTGGAAATTATTAGATGGCAACCCTTTAAACTGCATAAAAATTGAAATATAACTAAATTTTTGTTAACTTGAATGGCCAAAAATGAATCTTACACCTAGCTTAAGTGATTCATCTAATAAGTTTCTCAAAATAGCCAAAAATGTCATAAACTTTAATTTTAATTCTTAAAATCAGCTTAGTTTGAGCAACCGTTTCTCAGTCGCTTTTTATTCAAAAACTTTTCTGAATATCTCATTTTAAGTGAAATTTAATCATCTTTCTTTTATATAGCAATGCTCATACCTACTTCTATCTCTGCAGATAAAAAGTTGTAGGCAAATTCAACAAAAATGTGAGTTTTCAAATTTGCTGCAATGTTTTTTTTTTTAATTTAAGAACCCTACTAAAATATTTTAAACATTTGTTTGAATTATTCATTTTGATTGTAAATTTAACTGTCTACAAAAAGCGTTTTGAGCATTATCTTCGTTTTCGAGTTGTATGCTAAAACCCCGCTTTCCAAAATGCACCCTCCATTCTAATAGCACTCCCATCTTCAATGACCTATTTATTTAATTTTACCATAAAAACTCATGAACGTGCGATATGCATATTTTTTAATGATGCAATACGACCAATTAACAATTTAACTTGTGTAAGATTCTATACAAGCTATTTTCAGACTGCTATAGAAATAGTAAAAGGCCTTATGCAAGTCTTTTTGGCGCATTAACGCAAGCGAGTTAACTGCCATAAGACTTTTGTTGACGGGTCTTAAAGCAGTAAATAGCTTTTCATGAACTGCTATTAGCTTAGCTGAACAAGCTATAGCTTGCCTTGGATGTTTATATAAGGCCTTACCCAAATTTATTTTGCATAAACAATCCATCGAGAGAAAAAATTTTTTTTAACAAAGCTGATTCTTTTTATTTTACTTTTCTGATGTTATATTTTTATTGCATTTTATTTTATTGTATTTTTTTTGTGCGCATCTAATATCTGTTCTTTGTTCTTCCAGACTTCTTGAATGTTCTCTGGCTGTTTTAGGAATTGCTTCTCTGTTTTTCCTCACTTGTCTTTGGTAGGTTCCAGATCTTTTAAATTTTTGCCGTGAGTTATTAATTTTTAAGTTTTGCTAAAAAGTTCAATGTTACTGTTAGCACTGCTTTTCTGTTTTACTATGCTCAATGAGAACTTACCGTTCTTATTTATTTTAATCTTATTTTTTTATAAGCACAATTTTTTATAAGACACACTTGTTGATCAGATTATTTTAATTTGTATAAGGCTTTTACAAACAAGCCTTATACAAGTTGTTTGCAATGACTTGTCGTGGAGAGCCTTATAGCAGCTATTTTATTTAAACATTTTCATTAAACATCTTTGGAAGGCCATATACAAGCCATTTATAACTAATATTTACAAGCGTTGTATAGAGCTTGTGAAACTCATATTTTAAGGCCTTATAGCAGCTATTTGTTAAAATTTCAGGTGGAAAATTCTTTTACCTTACACAAGCTTAATTGTTAGTTGGGCGGGTATTTATGCAACATCGTAACACCCTGGATAAGTAAAAAAAATTATTTAAGTTTATTTTTTGGCTAACGAACGGTCAAATTTTTAATGGAAAATAATTTACGAAATTGGATTAAACTTATCCAAGGATTTTGCTGCGAAAAATTAATCAAACCTGGTTAAACTTATCCAAACGCCATTTTGACACTTACTCTGATTGAATTTCCTAGCATTTAATCAAACGTATACAAAAATGGTCGGTCCTGCAAACTTTGTGTAAACTTGTCATTTTACAGAATTTGTAAACTTACGACGTTGCATGAAATACTCTTAATAATTCTAGTATTACATTTTTATCCTCCAACAATATTAACACCTTTGTCAAAAATTCCATTGGTGTATTGGGTTGGTTAGTGAGCAGAATTCAAGTAGAACTTTAGTAGTGGAAAGGCCATATCGTTGCGTCTGCTTAGAGTGAAAAGCAGCTAACTTCTATTTTGAATTTCTTACAAATTATTTGCCTACTCTACTTAAATCTACTAAAAATATAATCATGTTTGTCTAAACAGAAACTTAGCCGAATTTGACAATTTTTAGTTTTTTGTTGAAAATTAAATTTTCCTTAAAAATAGGTGGTTTAAGAAATAGTATAGGAATATTAAGCAGAAAAAGTTATAAAAAAACAAAAAAAAACATCGAAAAATCAAAGATTTTTAAATTTTTTGTAAGTTGTGCATAACTTTTTTCGATAAAAAGATACACTCAAGTGCTGCTCAAATAAAATATAAAGGATTCTTAAGGTCTTAATATGAAATGTTGAAAAAGTCATTTGAATTAAAAAATTGTCCAGAAATAACGCCATATAAACTTAACACTTTTTTTTTATAATTTTTTCGCTGTTTTTGCCCAAAAGCCAATTTTTTGTACCACATGATGAATTTAACATTTCTAAAAACATTTCTACTAAAAATAAGTAATTCTGTTTTTTTTTTTTTGGATTAATTTTTGTAAACTTTTTCTGCTTAATTTTTTTATAAAGAGAATTAGTTCTTAAATTTGGCAACACTGTTTCTTGAAATAATAATTTTGACAGTTGGCAGATGATTGATGCTCAAAATACTTTGCCATTTCACGTTAACTATAAGCCAGGAATGTAGTTTTTTTTTCAAAAAAAAAAAATAAAATGACGAAAATCGAGAAGTGTCACTTTTCCGAAACTTAATTTTCATAATTAAATAATTTTGTTTGGAAAAATATTTCACGTATAAAAATGTTTTGAAAATAAGACCTGCCCTCATAGTCGTTCCAATGTAATCCAACTACAATTTTGCTAAATAAGTTCAGGGATGTTATCTAAAATGCAAAACAACACTATCACCCTAGAGCCTTCCAATTACGAAGTTCATATCTTAATGGTAGTTTGACCGAGAAATAGCAACGTGAAGATTTTTTCTTTTAATTATATTTTCAAATTACTAATGTGTATTAAAAAAAGTAATTAGATAGAGGCCATCGAGAGCCACAGGATTTTTTTGTAAAAAAATTATTTTAAAAAATTTAAGAATCCAAATCTTCCTATTTCCAAAAAGTTATACCTCCTATCCTATATGAATGCTTAGTCGGGCAATCAATTTAAAATATAGCAGATTTTTATTTTATTTTTGATTTTTCAGAGTTTCCAATTACAGATACCCACAAGCTCCTGAAGTATAGGAAACAATATGAGGTGATAAATTTAACAAAAAGAAAACACTAATGGCCAATTTCATAAACAAACACTAAAATTCATTTTATCAGACATTTTAAATTTATCAGTTTCACCACTATTAAAAAGGGATATTTAAGGGACATTTTAATTAGACTGAGTTTACCTCACATCCCTGGATATAAAAGATGAGGTTGTTCCACTCGCAAAAGCGAAGTATATCAGAATAAGCGAAAAAGCATTATGAATGAGGGGACAATTATTCTGATAGCAAGATATCAGCTGTTGTTGACTGGAACGGCTGAACAAAAAAAAATTAATGAGACAAAAACGAGCTTTTAGTGTACAAGGGCATTTAAAATCTTCTTAAAAATAAAAGCATTTGGTGAAACCAAAAAACATCATCAATGGCCTTTAAAATAATCAAAAGTCTTTCGTGAAATTGGACATAAGAAAAATGATTGAATTAGAATTTGAAGAAAAAATTAATCCACAAACTTTAAAATTTTTATTTATAATAAGCTCATTTTCCTTAAAAATCTCACAACCAATATTATTGTATATTTTCGTTTTTTTAATTTAAAACATCTTACATTCAGGCTCAAATTTTCATTATAGATTTTAAAATTCAAAAAAATGTTTTCTTTTATTTTAAATTAAACAATACCTAAAAATATTTAAATATTTTTTTACAAAAAAAAAAAGAAACTAAATGAAATTGTAAAAACCTTTTTTAAAAATGTATATTTATAAAATGTATTTTAAAATAATATATTTATTAAAATAAAAATTAGTAGATATCTAATATTAACAAGAATAAAAAAAAAACAAACTGCAAAAATAAGAAAACAAATTTAAAAAAAAAATGTGTAGATAAATTCTAATTAAATAAAATAATTTTAAAAAAAGTCTCACTGAGGATTTTTATAATAAATGATTAAAAAAAATCTAACAGCGTGTTTTTTTTTTTATTCAAAGAGATTTTCCATTCATAACACACTTTAATTTTGGTTTATAAAGGTAAAGTATCCTTTGCAACTTGCAACATATCAAAAGGTAAGTTTCTTTCATGTTGCTAAATATTTTAAATTAGACTATACCGCCTGAAGCCTTGTGCATGATATACACTGCACACACAGTATGCCTATGAAAAGAAAATTCTTTGAAATTTTCAATAACACACAGGACATAGTAATAAATTCTTTACAAAGCTGATTCTTTGAAATTGAATTGCTTTTGATAGTGATTAGCTTTGCTTCAGCAAAGCAGAACATAAGTGTGTCTATTCATACTGTAGACATTTTTTTTTTAAAATTCACATCCAAAGAACTATTTGGGAAATCATAACATAGAGGTAGACTCAAGAGATGAGAATAAAGTTACATTTCATTGGAAATACATAAAATATTGATTCAACGGGTAACCTAAGGTAGAAATTAATTTGAATTTAATTGAATCAAAAAATTTCTCCCAAAGGATTTCTTCTGCCTATTCTATTTATTTGTATAACATCCCTGCTATTGGGATTCAACCAAGTGTAATTACTGGTGAAATCAATTTCAATTCTCTTTGAGACGAAGGTACTTTACAATTCCTTTAGTTTACAGATAAAGAGTTTCTGTAGGCACTCTTCTGACCTGATGAAGCAAACTATTTAATTGAAGCCAGATAAATTTTAATATTAGACGTATTACGTCATGTTTATAACAAGAGCGTATTTATTTCTCTTGCTACCTAAATCTGACGGCCTCCGAAGAACCGAATGGTAAAGTCTACCCTATGCCCAGTCATTTGAAACAAGTTATATGTAAATTCTGGGCCAGTCAAATTGTAGGATAGTTTTGATTTTGCCCCTCTTTTATGTTTTCGGCGGTAGTAAATGCGAATCTGAGGTTTTCAACCTTAATTTCGTGACATAACATTGAAAAAAAAAAATGCAAAAATGCATTTTTGGGAGTTTTTCACTTATGGCTCAAAAACTTTTAATTATTAGAAAATTACAACAAAGTAACATTGAAATTTTAAAGTATACACAATTTCCAATGAATCTCTGTTTAAGGTTTAGTTTGCGACAGTCCATTAACTCAAGCGCTAGTTGAAAACTGACGTATTACTTGCGATGTAGGTAAGGCAACCAAACATGACATTACACCAAAACAGTGGGGGCACAATTCTGTCTGTCTCTAAATCTACAGTTTAAACAACCCGATCAATTTTCTTCAAACTCGGTACACAGTGGTTTTCGGTGATTATGCCCACGCTTAATCGACAACTTTTCTTAAAAATATAATAAAAATAAATTACTTTTGGTAAAGGCTTCCTTTGGGTGGAAAACCATTTTTCAAAAAATGGTTATTAATGGTACCCTCCGAGGAAACATTTTTTTTAATTTTCGATTTTCTTAAAAACGCTATGACTGATTTTAATAATTTTTTTTTTTAAAAACAATAAATATTTTTGTGTACCTTCCAGAATTAAAAAAATTTTTTTTTTGGATTTTTAAATATGTTAAATTTTCTTTTTGGAAATCAAATATTTTGATTTTTTTGAAACTCGATAATTAAGACTTTTTTTAGTATTAACTGAAATATTTTTAGAAAAAATGTACAAAGGTACATACAAAAATAACGGTATCTCCAAACAAAATTTATAAAAACCGGAAAGGAAAATATTTTTTTTCTCTAAAACGACTCCAATAATTTTGGTTAAACTTTTTCCATATATTAAAATTAATAGGATCTACTAAAAAAATTATATATAATGATATTGCGTATCGAAATTTTCAAAAAAAAAGTTTTTGAGTTTTTAAAAAATGTTTCAATTTTTTTATTTGAAAATTCGATATTTCAGAAACGGCTTGACAAATTTTTTTCAAATTTTATTTTTATATACACATATAAATATTTAAGATGTGCATACCAAATTTTTCCTTGAAAATGTTTTAAGAATTTTATACATACCTATATAAGATATATTTTTTTACAAAACCGATTTAAATTTGTTTTTGTCCATTCATTTATATTCAACAAGGAATTAAGATGGCTTTCATTATTTTCTTCTCAAACTCTCAACAAAGTTCTTTTTAGCTTATTTAAATATCGTATTTCATGCTTTTAAACACTTTTCTCTCATTATTCCCATGTCCTTAGGTACATACAATTTTTTTAAACCCTCATCGCCTTGAACATAAAAGCAAGTTCGTGCGACCCAGTCGTGCATTTTACTATTGATTGTTTTAGAAAATCCACTCGAAAACACGAAGTAACTAAAGGGCTTTTCAACAGGGATAAAAGTAGAGCGACAGGGACAGCAAACGACGCCATATTTCTTGCCGCTCTTTTGACATTTCTCTTCAGTAAGGTTTGCCATTTCATGATGGAAAGATATACGAGCCAACAACGAGTCGAAATTCTTCAGTTGCAGAAGCAAGAACTGACCACCAAAAGCGTCGTATGTTCGTGAATTGGGCTGAGCAACAACTTGAAAATGATTCGGATTTTCATCGAAAAATCATCTTCAGCGATGAAGCTCATTTCTGGCTGAATGGCTTTGTCAATAAACAAACTATGCGGTATTGGTCAGGCAGCAATCCACACGTACTCCATGAGTCATCATTGCATGCCGAAAAAATTACGGTTTGGTGTGGTTTATGGGCCGGCGGTGTCATTGGGCCGTACTTCTTTCGTGTTGACCAAGACCGGCACGCTACTGTGAATGGGGATCGCTACGTTCAATGATAACCGAATATTCTTGGCCCCAATTGGATGATATGGACTTGGAGGGCATGCAGTTCCAACAGGACGGTGCCAAAAGCCACACAGCGAATGTCACAATCAAATTATTAGCCGATTTATGCTTGAAAGCCGTCGAAAATTGGGTTCAGCGTTTGGACTTCTGCAAGCGTGCCCGTGGTGGCCATGCAAAAGAAATTGAGTTCCATACATAATGGCATCGAACGTAACTTCACAGGAATAAAGAATTTCATTAATATCCAAAACCGTTTTTGTTTTATTTAAGAAAACTTTTGTAGCGCTCTTATTGAAAAACCCGATACTTTGATGAAGTTTACGAATAAATTTATAATTTTTGATCCATAAGTGAAAAACTCAAAAAAAATGCATTTTTGCCTAATTTTCTTGTAGTTTTTTCCATGTTTCGGATTAAGCTCTCCTGAAAATATGAAACAGGAAAAAAACCAAAGTTACACCACAATTTACATAGTAAAAACACATATACGTTTTTTTTTTTTTAATATTGGAACAAACATAGCATACCTATTTTTTTAATTCCCTTGAGTTTTTTTTAAAGTGTTTTTTGGTTAAAAAATTAACGGAAACCATTCAATTTTATAAGCGACATTAACAAGCAAGATCTTATTTTTCTCAAAAATGTCTTATATTATTTTTCTTCCAAAGACTTCCAAAGATTTGGTGAAAGTACAATTTCTTAATTGTCTGGGGTCAACCTACACGCTCATGCTTTTTGTCACACCTTATACAAAACACCCTGTCTCTATTTTAAATAACTTGCACGTTTCACGCTTTAAACTTGAACTGCAAGAGCAAGTTCTTGCAATCCAGTCATGCATTATATTTTTTACAATCCATTAACTTCATAAGAATTTGTGATGGAGAATGCCTTGCAAAAAATTTTATTAATGAAGACAAATTTTAACTTAAATAAATTTACAAATTAATTTTAATATATAAATCACTTTCGTTGTCGTTGTACCGTACGGAAGTGAATTTATAGAGTACCTACCTATACCATGTTCTGTTGAAAGCTGATAAGTTCTTCTTCTTTATTTTTGTTTGTCTCCTCTCCATTCGAAATTTATTTATTCACTTATATACAGTCAGATAAAACAACAGCAAAAAAAAAAAAAACATTTCGGTAGAAATTTCCAGAACGGAAATGAGAGAAATGTTTTTGAAATGATGACAAGGACAAACTTTAAATTGTCATTCATCACGAACATTTTTGTTTGAAATTATACAAAAGGACTTTTTTACATTGTTTGGAATTAAAATAAGAATATTTTATTGCACAGAAGAAAAATATAAGGACAAAAATATTTGAAAAGAAGCCGAAGGCGATCAAAGCATCAGAGATGTTTAATGAAATTGTAGTAGGTAGCTATATATGGTGAAGAATTAATAAGAGATTATAAGCTTTGTTCATAGTCACTTTCGTTCAGTGTTAATTGAATTAAAATTTATTATTAATTTTATTAATTTTGAATTAAAATTTAATATTTAAGTAAAGGTACTTAGAAATCTTTATGATAAAAACACAAATATTAATATTTTTAGTTAAAAGTTTAGTTCCTACCTTGATATCTAAGGCGAGGCAAAAACACAAATATTAATATTTTCGACTTTAAGTAAAAAAATTTGTTTCTACCTTGATATCTAAGGCGAGGGTTAAATGAGTGCAGCAGTATTATCTCTTAAAGCAGTTAATAAATTGCCTTAGCAAAAAGGGGGAATACTGACGATTTTGATGGGGACATGTTTAAATTGTTTAGTCTTTTAGTAGAGGTGATTTTTGCAGTGATCTATACTAGACTATAACACTTTGGGCATCATCTAATGTCAAGTGAGAAAGTAGTTGGTGATTCATTTAATTTTTTTTAAATCCAATGTAATCGATGGTAGAATCTTTATTATACCCCGATAGAACAATATCTGATATTTACGTTCGGAAAATATTTTTTTCTACTCCACCAACCGTTTATATTTATGATTCATGGTCCAATTTTGGATTTCTAATTCCAGCATTACTATCGCTATCTGCCCAGTAACGTGAGTTATATTGACTTCCTGAATCGTAGCTGGCTAGTTGGCAAAGTCTTTCGACTTCACTTCCGTCTCGGTCCCAAGCTTTGTAGCTGATTTCGAATTATTCATGTGCCACATGTTACACTGTCCACAATTACCGTGCCATCCCACGTGGTTGGATTCAAAAGACTTTCCGGGCCGGAGCATTATGATATAACCAGGGCCCGGATTTCCATGCAAATGCATATTTTTTTTAGACAGCCTTTGAAGGAAATGAATGAGACAGTTTTCCGAATTAAGAAATTTGCTTTAAAATGGCATTCAATCGTTAGTGCATATTTTTGCATATTTTGGTATAAAGCATTTTTTGGCTTATTGAGCATATTTTAACAATAAATGCATATTTTTCGTGCATATTTTAGAAAAAATAAATTTTAAACACTTAAATTTCATGATTTCACCAAATGCAAACGACCCTTTAAAATTCTATCTTTCATCTGGAAAGTAAAACTATTGATAACTTGGCAGCACTAAACATAATTCCAGCTGTCATCCATTCCAGCTGAATTCCAATGTCATTTTGTACATCCAACTCAAAGTTCAAATTGTAAACAGTCAAATTGTAGGCAGACCGATCGAATACCAATAAATCTGTTAATTTTAAAGGTAAGAACATACATTTTCGATATTTTGTTTTAAACTAAGGCAAAATAAATCATTTAAGATAAAATGTCAAAACAAAGGACATCCGTGGCTGCGACTCTAAAAAAATATGTGTCGGAGAATACAGAGGTGTTCAAAACAGATGGTAGCGTTTTGTTTTGCAAAATTTGCAACAAGAGTGTTGGATTCCACAAAAAATTCCTAGTCGATCAGCACATCAGCAGCCAAAAACACATCGAACTTTATGGACGAAAGTCTGACACTTTACCACAACAACTCCTTTTATTACCCAGCACAGGTAATACATTTTGCGTCGATATATGTGAAACCTTCATTGCTGCCGACATCCCATTAGACAAACTCAACAACACATATTTGAGAGATTTTCTCAAAAAGTACACAAAAGAAAGTGTACCCAACGAATCTACAATAAGAAAAAATTATGTTGAGAAAGTGTTTACTCGTGCTTTGGATGAAATTAAAATAAATCTAAAAGACAATTTTTTGTGGGTTTCAATTGATGAAACTATCGATATACAGGGTCGATTTGTTGCTAACATAGTTGTTGGTGTCTTACATCTAGAGGAGGAAATAAGCAAAAAGAAATACTTAGCCAATGTTATTGAGCTGGACAAAACAAACCACGCTACAATTGCTCGAGCTTTTGACGAATCTGTAAACTTATTTGGAGAAAATATCGACAAAAATAAGATCCTTTTGTTTTTAGCGGATGCAGCGCGCCTTATATGGTGAAAGCAGCGCGTACATTGAAAGTATTTTATCCAAAAATGATTCATGTCACCTGTCTGGCTCACGGACTTCACCGAGTCGCTGAAGAAATTAGATCCAATTTCAAAGATGTTGACACACTAGTCTCAAACGGCAAAAAAATATTTTTAAAAGCTCCTTCTCGTGTAGATGTTTTTAAAGAAAAATATCCTGAACTTCCTCTTCCACCTCAGCCCATTATAACACGATGGGGAACGTGGATAAGTGCAGTGTTGTATTATGCCAAATATATTGAACAGTTTGAAAGCGTTGTAAAGGAATTAGATGACTGTGATGCTGTTTCAATTAAAAAAACAAAAGATGTTTTAAACCAGCCATTATTAAAGAGCCAATTGGCTTTCATAAGTTCAAGCTATGGGTTTCTCAGTGAGACTATAGTAAAATTAAAGGGGTGGAACTCGCTTAAAAAACAAATAGATTTAATGGACGAAGCAGTTTCGAAAATTAATGCAGTAGAGTCTCCAATGGGTCAGTCTATTTGTAAAAAAATAGAAAATATTCTTAAGAAAAATGAAGGATATATGAAAATGAAAACTATCTCAGCGATGTTATCCTTGAATGAGAATCAAGAACAGTCCTTCGATATTCAATTAACAATAAATGAGATTGTATCATTAACACATGCTCCATTAACGTCTGTTGACGTGGAGAGGTCATTTTCCATGTACAAAAGTTTCTTGAGACCAAATCGCCTAGGTTTAAGTTTCGAAAACTTCAGAAAAAATTTCATGATTCATGCTAACAAAACCTACTTACGAAACTAGTGTACATAATTATGTCAAGATTTTTTTTTTTGTCAAACCAACCTGAATTCTAAGTTATTTTTTTGTTAATTTTATTTATCTTCTTATTGCTGTGAAACATGTCTGTGAATAAAAGACTGATTTTTTTAATTTATTTAAATGTATTTTCATTTATTTCTTGAGTACTTTTGCAGCATATTTTGCATTTTTAAAGGCATATTTTGGATTTTTTAGGGCATATTTAGACATTTTAACTGCATATTATAGGCGCATATTTTGTGTTTTTTAGAGCATGAAAATCCGGGCCCTGGATATAACTATTCGCTCTATGTAACTCAGCCATGTCAGTCGTTGGCTCTTTACTTTTACGACTATATCGTAGTCACTGTACATAGCGTACAATTCTTTGCTGTATATTTTTTCCATTTACCATCTATGTCAACGGAATCAAAAATCACCAAGAGAATTTTGCTCTGAAAATATCGTAAAACGTTTTCATCCGCCATTAATAATATCACACATGCCTATGCACCACACATTATTTAGGCCGGGATGATAAGTGTCTTATACAAGGACACCTAAGCTGCTTGAAAGAAGGCCTCGCTCTTCAATTGCTTCTTAAGCTCAAAGAAGAAGCAATGGGAAAGAGTAATTCTTCGTTTGATCTCTGTACTGATATTATAAACGAAGTGGTTATTAGACAAAGTTATTGACCATTTTGAATTTCATTCTGTCCGTGACATGTTGGGTGCGTCATTAAAGCAAATATTTCGTCTTGCTTTTATCCACCATTAAACTCATCATATTGCCTTCTTCCTCAATACTCAGGACTCAGGAGAGCACCACTGCCATCCCGCTGATTTCGTCCGTAAAAGTCATTATACGGACTATTAAAACTTGTTCCTCTAGTATTAACGTGAGATTTGGGCACTATTCTCTGAAGAACGAAGCTGAAGAAGGAGAATGATAGCTCGTCGCCTTGCCTTAAATCTTTTTTACATCCAAGGCATCCGGGGAGTCTTTTCCAATATTGATGGAGCAGCGTGTATTCTCCATCGTCATCCTGCACAAACTGTTGAGGTTTGGAAAGATACCAAAACAAGACATTTCCCTAAATACCTCGTCTCTATAAAGATGCTGTATTACGTGAACTTGAAACCGATGAACAAATGCGGTGGGTATCAATGTGAAAATCATGTGTTTTGTCCAGATCAGCTGTAGTGGGAACTGCGTATATCTATGTCGATCCTGGACTTTCCTGGCATAAAGCCACATACTGTTACGGACCTATAAGGTTATTGTTGATGAATGGCTTCAGGTATTCACAAAATACAGCAATGATCTTGTATGCAATGTTAAGGAGACAGACGCCCCTGTAGGTGGAGCAGTTCAAGGGATCGCCTTTCTTGAGTATCGGTCAAAAAATGCTGAGGTTTTACTCATCGAGCATACTTTCTATACTTTGCAGATGAGCTCCTTACTTAATCATTTTCAGCCAATTTAAACAGCTTAGCATTAAGGCCATTAGCTCCATCTGCTTTATTAAACTTAAATTTAAATATAGCTTTACTTGATCGAAATCAGATTGACGAAATTGTTGGCCTCGTCAAAGTTAAATGGTGCAATCAGGATGGAATTGGAATTCTATTCGTCATCATCGTTATGCAATCTGCAGAAATGATTTTTCCATATCCTCAGCACCAACTACGATTCCTCTACAATGTTCACATTGATCGTCTTTGCAGGCTTGGGTTTGAGCCTTGGGAGGATCTCTTTCTTAATTTAAATTCCGAACTTTATTACCGTAAATAGAATCCCTCTAAATTGTCGAAAACGCGCTTATAGTGTTCCCTCTTTTTCTTTCTGAGAAGCCAGAGAGTTTATCGCTTCTCTTACTTGGGTCCTAACATAACGGTTTATCAAATAATAGGCACTTTATGAAAGCAACATGACAGCATAACACCAGTCATGCACGATCAGTTAAAATAAATCCTTTAAATAAACCACCGGTTATGTTAGAAGAGGTCTCCCAACGGTCCAATTAACCACAAAATCAGCCTCCAGAAAATTGGCCTTGTCTTGAGGTATCAGCACTTTTAGTCGAAGCTTTTAAAAATGCATTTGGACCAACAGGATATGCCAACTTATAGCATTGCAAGTCTAGTCACAAATAAAATAAACGAAATTGGTGGCGCAACACCTCGTGGAGAACCAAGGCCTAGTGACGTACAACTCGCAACCATTCTTGTGTGCGGAATAGAATGGAGGGGACCTACAATATTTTGCCGAGTCCGAACGGCTTGATCAGAAGCACTTATTCATGACAGATATACTCTTCGAGGATTTGTCAGTTCTTCAAAATAGGCAGTTTTTCGAGAAAACGTTTCTATTTTTAAGGTGTCCACAGTACCAAAAATGATGCTACATGGTAATACAAGTCTAGTCACAACTAAGTCTTATTCATCCACTACTGCTGAATCTGTAGTTTCTGAAAAACCTATTACACCAGTCCGAACAACATACTTCCTTAAGGTGGCGCTACAGTCCGGGGTGGACCAGGGCCTCAACCAACAAGCTTCTTCCAGTCAGCTCGGTTTCTAGCTAGGTCCTCTTCCACTTGCGTGCACCACCTGTTACGCTGTCCACATCTACTGCGCTGCCCCACGAGGTTGTATTCAAAGACTTTCTCATTCTTTGGCTTTTCACTTTTATGGCTAAGTCGGTGTCGCTGTACAGCCCGTACAGTTTGTTATTGTATTTTCTTCTCCATTCCCCATCAGTGCAAACGGGACCAAATCACACAGGGAATTTTTTCTCAAAACAGTTTAAAGCGTTCTCACCCGCCGTTAACAGGACATGGATAATAAGCGTCTTATACAGAGACACTTTAGTTGCTCTAGAGAAGGCTTTGCTTCTGAATTGCCTATTTAGCCCAAAGAAACGTTTTCGTTTGATCTTAGCAGAGTACTGGTATTGTTCGCTAAGTTTAACATTTGCTGTAGTTCAAAAGACACGTTCCCAGCTGGGTCCACTCTTCCATAATGATGTTCGAGTTGAGTTTCGTGCTAGTAGTGATGCTAATTTAGTGCTGGAATCTTGACCGAAGTCCATTTTCTCTCAAACTAGTGGTTGACCCATCTTTACTAGGTCTACTGTCAGCTCCTGCAATTAGTGGTTCTAATGATTCTCTTAACCCTAAGTAAAACTTTACTTCTTCGATACCACCTGATCGTATTATAGCTTTTGGTTTATGGATTGGTTCTTAATAATATTATTGTTATACAATTAAACATTTGAAACCATCTTTCGTCTATAAAATAATTCTCTGATTGGTCCTTCTCATTCTAGTTAATCTATTAATTTAATTATGTATTTTGTTCTTTATCATCAAAGTTCACTCTAAAGATAGTTTCCATTGTGAAATCCCCTTACTTAAAATTTCCATTTTACAAAATTTACCTTTTACAACTGTATGTATTCCACATCAATTTAGGAATGGTAGTTATGGTGTACCAGTGTGCTACCCATATTACTAAACTTTCAATTATATTGTAGCCTTAAGCTATTATGTAGTATTTATGTATGTAAGTGCTTTTGAAAATTTTCTACACAATTTTCAAATGCGGGCTATTTGTTTGAATGGTTTTTTGATGGTAATTCAGATTTAACTTCAACATAGTACCTATACATTTTATACGTTATACGAATATGTAGCTCGTACCACAATATTTCAATTCTCATGTTGAATTCAATATTTAAAGTCCATATATGCATAGTGATTAGGTGTTTGAAGATTTATAACAATAAGCTTATATTCGATTTCAAATATTGATTAAAAGGTTCACTCAACATTTCTATTTAACCGTAAGGAATTAAATTAAAATAGGAAACTTCCATCAAAAGGTCCTTGTGCAATAATATTACATGTATTATGTACCTGAGCGAATAAACACACACATGTTAGTTAAATCATTTTGAATTCCTGTCGGAAGTACGATCACACATTAAAATTTCTGCTCGGCTGAAAGGCCAGGGCCAGAGAACTTCTGCAAGTCGTATATGTATACCTGGTCCTTCTCCTTTTCTATTCAAAAGGAAGTACTTACCTACATGAAATTAAATGCTTAGAAATGAAAGTATAGATGCACATTGAATATACATATTTGTATGTACAAGTGCATCGTTTTTAGTAATTTAAGGACAAGCAAGCGAAATGTTTAAGTCGCGAATTAAAATTCTGATCAAAGGCTGGAATGAATGAAAGTCAGAAGTAGGTACCTACATTCTACAGATATAGTAGATATGAAGACAGATTAAGTTAATATCTTAAGTGGAACGGTAAGAACTTAAGCCCAACAAAAAAAATTTAGATTATCTAAAGCCACAAGGATGGAAAGTTTTAATTTATTAGAAGATCTACTACCCTAACAATGCGGTTAACTTAATAGGGATTTACTCTCCTTGAAAAGAATATGCTTGAAAAAACATATTTGTATTCCAAAACTGTTGTATAAGTTTTAACTTTCTTATTCCTGAAGATAATAATAAATAATTGCATGTACCTATACATAGATGACATTAATGAGAACCAAGGGAGACTTTACGTTTGAAGTTTTCTTGTCTACTAATTATGTTGACCAATTAAAAAGTTGTTATTATAATAATCAATTTCAATGGTGAGTTTTTATTTAATTTAGTTTTGTTTTAGTTTTTGCAAATAAAAAATAAATATTACGAGGGTTCAAACATTTCAAAAGTTTTTCAAAGTTTCGAGTTTGGGCAGTTTTTATTTATAACTATCATAGTAGCGTTGCGTGAATTATTTGAAAAAGAGAAGACGAAGCAAAATGTTACACAGAAAGAATTATTGGTTTTAATCACGAAACATGAGCTGCAAATTACGAAAAATGAATCCCGTACCGTTGGGTCGGGATTTTCTAATTTTGGAAAAGTAAATTGCGACAAGAAAGTCGTGATTTAGGAATTTTTTGTTGGTGATTTGCAACTATTCTCATAGAGTTGCGAATTGCGACATAAAAAAAAAACGTAAATCAGTGATTGTGCAATGTGAATTACTAAATATTTATCACAAATCAATATTTTTAAATTTTGTTTGTGAAATTATTCTTTTGGAGAGTAAATAACGCCAGAAGAATTTTATTTTGCTATGAAAAGTTCAGGTTTCAATCAGGGTTTTTAATTGCAAATCACCAAGAAACGAATTTTGCATAAATTTGGGATCCGAATAGGTACCTTGATTTACGAATTAAACATTTTTCGTAAATTGGAAGTGAACATTTTTCAATTGGTGACTTTTCCATTCTTCCAGTGTAAACGCCTGCAAATTTAAAAACCTTATTTCACTGTTTTCTTACAATAAGATAGTACATTTGCATGTCTTTTTTCTACATTAAAGGTGCCGTCACACCCTGCAAGTAAGGTACTTGCAGCAATTGTTTCAAAAATTTCTATTTTGAAATATTGGTGCAAGTACTTGCAGAGAGCAGTCACATGAGTCAAGTAAATTGCTTGCTGAAACGACTTTTTACTTGCTCGCAAGTAAAATTGCCGCAAGTACTTTTAATTGCTGAAATTAATTGCCGCAAGTACTTGCTGAATTTATTTGCTGAAATTATTAGCTGAAATTAATTGCTGAAAGTAATCGCTGCAAGTAATTTATTTGTTCTTATGTGGACGGGTATGGTTTTTTCCATTTTCAGTTCAGTTTCGTTTGATGTTTCATAAGTGACAGATTTAAAATTATTAATAAAGATTTAGAAGAAGAATCCAATCAAAATCTTGAACGTTGTTTTAATAACTGAAAGAAAGAGTTTCATGCTTCGTTACATTTTTTCTTTAATTACTTTCATATCTTTTAAAGTAAGTTGAACTATAAGGACATTTACTTCCGATCCAGTCGTTCGTATAATCATTATCAAATGGCTACTATCACGCACTAAACCGCAAATAAGATGATGTTCTATATTGCAACATTTGAAACAATAAAATGCAGCTAACCGATGACAAATTATTTGGGTATGACCATTTTGGGAACGGGGTGCTGAAAATCCGTTGTTCTACTCTATACAATGCTGATGAGAGACGTCCAGGCAGATGGAGACGATTATTTCGGTTATTTTAACCGAAAAATATACGTTCGCTTGCAAGCAAGTAAAAAACTTGCTCCCGCAAATCCTGCAAGTGGCAAGTACTTGCGGCAAGTGATTTACTTGCGTGCAAGTACTTGCAGGTACTAGTCACACCTAGAAAGTGTTTATTGCGCAAGTACTTGCAATTTGAAACTTAAGGTGCCGTCACACCGTGCAAGTAAATCACTTGCAGCAATTAATTGCTTGCAAGTACTTATTTGGGTCGTCACAAAAGGCAAGTTTTACTTGCAGCCATCATTTTACTTGCTGCAAGTACTTTACTTGCACGGTGTGACGGCACCTTAAGTTTCTAAAATAGAAATTCTCAGTTGTTTTTCATTTCAGATGCATTTTTAAAAATGGTTATTTAAGCAAGCAATATAATTTCTGTTAGAATAGTCAGCAGAGGCAAAAAATATTTTCCATGATGCAAAAAACTGATGCCAATATCTCCACAACGGTTCATCATACAACAAATATGTCATTACCTCTTCTATAGGAATTTGGATTATATTTGTTCCTGTACGCAACATTTTTGCTTGTGGTATAGGCTTAATATGGTAAGTTTTGGATTCGTGCAGAAAAAATTTTGAGACAACAATCAAACATGGAACGATAATAGAGAACACCAAAAAAGTGGGTGGCACAATTCTATTTGTCTGTCTGTCTCTTCGTCTACAGCCTAAACAGCCCGATCGATTTTCTTCAAACCTGGTACATAGTGGTTTATGGTGAAAATAACTGCACCTGCTATACAATTTTTTGGGCAATTTTTCATAATCGTATTTTTCTCAAAAACAGCTCGACATCTTTTCTTAAAATAACTATTTATAAATAACTTTTAGTAAAGGCGTCCTATTAGGGGAAAACTATTTTTCAAAAAATGGTTTTTAATGGTACCTCTCAAAGAACCATTGATTTCAGTAATTTTTTTTATACAGAGGCTTTTAAAAAACATAAATATTTTTGTGTACTTAAATAAAAAAAAAATAATTTTGGATTAAAAAAAAATTATTCAATTTTTTTTTTTTTAATCAAATATTTTGAAAACTACATAAGCTACTTTATCGATTTTTATTAAACTCTGCATTTAAAGGTTTTTTAACACTTTTTAAAGTATTTTAAGACAAAAATTTACTTTTATGAAAAAATAACGGTACCTTTCATACAAATGTTAAAAAACCGTTGCCGAAAATATTTTTTGTTCTTTTAAACGGCTTCTATGATTCTTTTTGAACTTTTTCTGTAGGTAATAAGTTTGATCTACTTCCATAAATATAAAAATTTACAAATAGCAAATATTAATAGAAAAGGGTTTTTCAAACGGGACGCTACAAAAGTAGAGCGACGGGAACAGTAAACGACGCCATATTTTTTGCCGCTTTTTTGACATTTCTCTTCAGTAAGGTTTGCCATTTCATGATGGAAAGACATACGAGCCAACAACGAGTCCAAATTATTAAAATTTATTACCGAAATTCGGAGTCACAGTGGCCTCAACCTTGAGAGCGCTACGTCCAATTTATGGTCGTTGTAATCGTCCTAGCAGATCAACAATTGAGCGTCTAGTAGTGGAAAAATTTGAATCCACAGGCACAGTACAAAATGTTCCCATGCCAGTGAGACAAAAAAGTGCCCGTAGTGTCGGGAATATTGCTGCCGCTCAGGCTTCAGTTGCAGAAAGCCCAAATGTGTCTCTCACACGTCGTTCTCAAGCGTTGATTCGGATTTTCATCGAAAAATCATCTTCAGCGATGAGGCTCATTTCTGGCTGAATGGCTTCGTCAATAAACATAATATACGGTATTGGTCTGGCAGCAATCCACACGTACTCCATGAGTCATGATTGCATCCCGAAAAAATACCGGTTTGGTGTGGTTTATGGGCCGGCGGCGTCATTGGGCCCTACTTCTTCCGTGATGATCAAGACCGGCACGTTACTGTGAATGGGGATCACTACCATTCAATGATAACCGAATATTTTTGGCCCCAATTGGATGATATGGGCTTGGAAGACATGTGGCTCCAACAGGACGGCCGGCGCCACAAGCCACACAGCGAATGTCACAATCAATTTATTGGAAACCAAGTTTGGAAAACGTGTTATCTCACGAAATGGTCCAGTTGCTTGGCCACCCCGGTCGTGCGATTTTATGCCGTTAGATTATTTCCTGTGGGGCTACGTCAAGTCCATGGTCTATGCCAATAAGCCAGCGACGATTGATGAACTTCGTACGAATATCGAACGTGAAATTGCAGCAGTATCGGCCGATTTATGCTTGAAAACCGTCGAAAATTGGTTTCAGCGTCTGGACTTCTGCAAGATCAAACGTACTTTCACAGGAATAAAGAATTTCATTGATATCCAAAACCGTTTTTGTTTTATTTAAAAAAAAACTTTGTAGCGCTCTTATTGAAAAACCCGATAAAATGCGAAATCTTCAAATTTGAGCTGGAGCTTGACAATTTAGGTAGGGGTCTCGAAGGCGCAACTACGGAAGGAATACTAAAAAATAGCTGTATGTTAGCACGCCAAAGGCATTTCAAACTATTTGTTTTAATTTTAAAAATGGCACGAGTATCTAGAAAGGTTCGCCATCCCTGTACTATGCAGTACATTGGTTCAAATGTATAGAACTAATTATTTTGTCAGTCGATTTCTTTTTTGGTTTTTTTTTTCTGTGAAATGTGGTCAAAACTAAAAGGTCAAAGCTCGTACTCTGCCACTCCATTACTTTGCGCCATTTGTAAGTCAAATAATCAAATTAGTGGTAATCATTGGATGCGCTTTCTTTTGTGCAAATACTTTGTCCCAAAGTCCATTTTAAGGTTAGATTTGTTCTCCTTGTTTTTTTCTTTTCTTCATCGAGACAGATTTAATTAAATTCATTTTAATGTGTTGCTGTGGATTTCTTAATTCCACTTGAATCACTTCTGACATTTACACCATCTGTGTCGGTTTTTTGAGGAATTTTTAAATTGAAATGTTAGATATTCCTTTAAGTGTGCGTGCACACTCGCACACAAATAACACACACACACACACAGCTTGCTTCCAAAACTCAAACTTCAATTAAAAACTTCTAGTAGAAATGCTGTTCGCAGTCCTTGAAGAGCAATCAAGCTGAAAATACTTGTAAGAATCTTTTTATTTTGTAAATGCGAAAAGGATATTAGAGGAATTTTTGAATAAAAATTTCTTTTTAAAAACTCGTTAACGAGACAAAAAACCATGTGGTGTGAAAATTGGTTGGAATGCGAAATGAAAACGATACGATTACGAACTTCCGGTATACGTTATTGGCATACCTAAAGGTTTTATTCTTTCTGTACATGTGATATCCTTTTCGGTCTTTTTTTTTTTTGTATTCTTTCTTTTTGTGTTCTTGTTTGGTGAATATGCGTGTGTATCTGACTTTATCACTCACAAACAATCGCAGAGAAGAAAAAAGAACATTCAACCCAACAACGCAACACAGGAAATGAAAAACCAAGAAAAATTGAAAATACATATAAATGCGCTACGTGCGGAAAAGGATGTGAATGCGGAGTATCATCGCAAGAAAAATGCCTCAAGGAGACTTTCAAACGAATAAACATCGATTAGGGAAACCAAGTGTGTACGAAAATCCCTAAAATTTGATGGTATAAGTCTGAAGATCCTATTTTGTAAATCCACCGCATCACAGCTTGCAGTGATTCGGTCCTTTTAGAGGGGGGGGGGGGTTTTCCAGCAAAGTGTGGAAATGGGATTGATTTGATTTTTTATTTTTTTTTTGGTTGTGTGGAATGGCAGTCAAGAAGAATCACTGTCACTGGATTCGTTTAAGATTTTCAAAATATAAAATTCACCCAAAAGTGAGATGTGAAGTATGGGACATTAGAAAAATTACCGACAATACGACTTGTGTGTGAGTAATGTGATTTTATTGTGAGACGAAGTGCGAAGTTAAGACGCGTTTGGGTGGGTGTGAAAATGTGAATGTGAAATGATATGGTGACGATATGGGTGTTTAAAGTGTTGGAAAAGACTTTGCACGTGATGAATGTTTTTAGTGATAATAATATCAGGGAAGGAGGTTATTAAATCCGGAATAATTGTTTGTCTGAGTTTGATTTTTCTTAGCTGAGTTTAAGAACAATAATTATACAAAAAATGCACAAATATGTAAGATACTTTGAAATGATATTTCATTAATTTAGATAAATGCGAAATACTTTTATCGCTTGTGGAATATGATAGTTAGGTACATGAATGTTGGAATGTGCTTGTTTTCTCGCATTTTGTATCACTTTTCATATTGTGTGGGAGAGAGTATCAGCAATTTCATGTCGTATATTATCTTTCAAGGCTTCCATGCTTCCAAGCTTGTTAAAATAATCTTAAGATTGCATATAACCTTACAGGAAAGAATCTGGAGGGGTTAAGTCGCGGAACTGGGGAGACCGGTTACTATCACCATTTTGCAAAATATCAAAAGACATAATAAAGAGATCGTAGCTTGAGCTATAAGAGCTGTGTTGCCATACTGTAAGAACCAAAGGTTGTCTGTCCATACCATTTTTGGTCAAAATTTGCACCAATTATGTGTTATATGGTGTTTGCTGTTCCATAATTCACTAGGACTGTAGACGCTTCAAACGCGGGTTGTTATAACATAAGCCAATCTGAAAAAAATACAAACTTACACGGTTTCCAGATGCTGAAGGTTGAAATGACCCACCCTGTATATAGGTATAGGAATATAGAATTGAGGCTTTAAATTTCAGCATAAAAAGATTTAAATATCAATTTCTATAAAAAATATAAACAGGATTTTGACTGTTAAGTCACTACAGGTGTGGGGAACAGTACAAACCGTTCCCCACACCTGTGCCTACGTTATGTGACTCTTGTATCGATAAAATTTTTTGAGGGACAATGAAAATTGAAACGGAATACATGAGTTTTGTTCAATTTTTAAACCATTCTCGACAGATTTAATATATTTTCGGAATTGCGGAAAGCATAATCACACACCGGTATGTTCCTATTCCAACACATGACGTCACGTGACAAGAAAACTATACTATTTGGCACTTATAACTGACTATACAGTTTGTCGTTTTATGGATTCTCTCTAATCTTCTTCATTGGAGTAGTAATCTTTGCCAGTAGCTTAAAAATACGGTTATTCCTAAAACACATCCACGAAAGTGACAAAATACTCAAGAATATTACCATAACAAACGTAACTTACGATTAGAGATAAGACTCAGCTGGGAGAGATAAAATACATCGGTTGTTTCGTGAATTAGAAAATCAAGAAAATGGAAACACGTAGCCCTCTTTTGGCTACCAAGTAAAGGGTGCTTTTTTTTTGACGTGTGGTTTTCAATCTGGCAATACTTTTTCGAGGTTAGTCTTTTTAATAGCTGTCACTTGATTTTTGCTCAGTTTGGTTTGTCATTTCATAATGAATAGACTTACTCCAGAACAATATTGATGTTGACGACCTTTGGTTCCAACAAGATGGCGCTACATGCAAGAACAGTCAATGAAACAATCAATTTATCGAAGAAAACTTTTGGTGAGCGCATTATCTCACGACGTGGGCCTGTGGCGTGGCCTCCTAGATCGTGCGATTTAACACCGCTGGACTTATTTTTGGGGGGCTATGTGAAGTCGCTTGTCTACGCAAATAAGCTGCAAAAAGTGTCGAAAATTGGACTTTCTGCTGGAATTTATTCCAGCCAGCGGCGGAGGCTTCTTGGCCAAACACATTTTTAAAAAATATTGGCGAACCCTTATCTTTATTAAAAATCAAAATTTTTGGCCATAACATTAAATAATATGCGTTTCATTTTTTTCTTGAAAACTACACTTCTAAAATAACACCATTTACTTGTCATTATGTTCAAGTTGCTTGAAACTTATACGAACTTTCAAAATATGCAAGTAATTATGAAAAAAGTGTAAAAACGTATTTAAATCGTTCTTTTAATTGTTATAACTACTCGTTAAATAAGAATGCTATTCGACAACATGAAAAATATGAATATATGTAAGCAAACAATTAAAAATCGTTGGAGTGGTGTTCTTAAAAATTAATTTTATACCTAACAAATACAAATTTGGAAACATTTAAAAAAAAAAATCTTGGTTTGTCCAATTTTAAGGAGTTGTTATTAAATATTGATGAACCTTGTTTTAAAAAAATTAACTAACCCATTTTTTTAAAAATATAAAATGTTCAAAAAAAAATATAATATTTTCTTAAAAGTTCAAAATTTAATTATGTTCAACATTTCGATATGCAATAAATGAATTATTGATATTTTAATCGAACTTTTTCATATGAATTTTGATTAAAATTGGTTTCAAATCGAGTGACCAAAACTTAACAGTAAACTTAGTAGATAGAATTGAAACTGCATTACGGCTCCAAATTTTCACTATAATGTATGCAGGCTAGTATTAATTTTTTTTTCTTCAAATTATTTCAAAATTTTAACCTAGCCTACTTTTGATCGGGTCAGCATACATTTTTTTTTAAATTAAGAACTTCAAAATTTTAGCCTAATCAATTTTTGTAATGCCATTTTGGACTCCTAGTGCAAATTTCTAGCATGTTCCGTTTCTGAAATACTACAATGCGACTTTACTTACTTCAATGATGAAGTATAGCAGAGGTCAGTATGAATTTGTTTTCAATTTAAGGACTTCAAAATTAGAAAAATTGTAGGAATTTCCTAGTATGTTTGGATACAAAACTGCACCCTTTTTTTGTGAAGTGCAAAATCGGAATTAGAAATGCAAACAAAACTGCAAATTCCTCTCAGGGACACATTTGCCTATGTGAAAGTTGCCTTGCTTTCTTCACAGACGGTAGCTTGATAGCTACTTTCATATGAAAGTAATTTGAATAAATATTTGTACCAAATTTAGAAAAGCTGGTTTAAAATGTTGGGCCTTGTTCCCAAGGGATTGTATACATATAACTAATTTGACTATATTCTTTAAGAGAAAAATGTATGGACAGTTATATTATGGCCTAATCAGATCAAATCTGAAAAAAATTTGACAACTGAAAGGTGCCAATCAAATTTTAGGTCAACTACTTTTTGAGTAGTAAACCTAGTAAAACTCGAAATAAATTAAAAACAATTTTAAGTAAGAGCTTGGAAAATTTTCATATTTTTTCTGGTAGCATTTTATAAATCTGACATCAGGGTAAGCATTCTAATAGTTAATACTTGGAAAAAACCATTATATTACCTTCATTATTAAAATTTTTACTTACATTTTTAAAATTATTTTAATTAGTTATAATTGTCACCTATTAGAATTCCTAGACTTACCTTTTGACAACATTTGATTGCTAAGAATTTTTAAGCAAGTATGTATTGTTTACCTTAAGTTATACTTGCCACTTCCAACAGCCAAATCTCATTAATATTCGATCAGATTAGATCTTAAAATTATTTTTAATACATAAGTAAAAAGAAAACGCTTAGATAATAGTTCTAATCCCTTGACAACATTACTTAGCCTAGGTATTTTGTGCAAAAGTTCTAAATTTTGTTAATGGGATCGAAATTTTGTGGGGTTGTAGAGCTAGTTAAAAAGAGTATTTGACGAAAAATCCCCACTTCTAGCGAGTTATCAACGTTAAAAAAAAAAAAAACAATAGAGGCAAAAAATAATATATAAGGGTACTTTTCACAAACTTCTAATAAAATTTAAATAATTCAGAACTAATTATTTTAAAAGAATGGATGCTTTTTTTCTACATATACTACCTAAAAACTATAATTTTATTTTTTGATACTTGAAAAATTTTTTGATACTGTTACATTCCTAATTTTTTTTTCTACAAAAACTAGAACAAAATGAAAATTTTAACCATTTTTTTCATAGTATTTACTCTCAAAATGGAGTTTTAAACAAAATGTAACAAAATAAAAACACATAGTTTTGCTCACTATTTGATAGTCCTGGAATAACACCAAAAAATAAAAAAAAAATCGCTACATCTAAAAATTTAAATTATATCTCAAATTATGCAAATTTACAAAAGCATAAATTTGTATACATATTTTTATATTTATTGCCCTTAAAATGTTAAAGTTTTAAAAATAGCTAAAGAATTGACACCGTTAACTCAATTTTTGGAGTTTTTTCAAATCGAAAATATATAAAAAAGATTAAAAAGAAAATGTGAAATACGTCAAATATCTAAAATCTTAAGCATAAGACAAAAGACTTTTTTTGTATATAGCTAGTTCCTCACAGTTGGTAAAAACTTTAGTAAACGTTGAAGAAACCAATATTTTATTTTAATTAGTTAAGATTTTTTAGTAAGTTAGTTAGTTTTTTACCGTTGACATTTAATAGTGAATGGATAAACAAAATTTTAATTAATTATGTTTATAAAATAATTTTACATCGTTCAAAGTGTTTTTCAAGTTTCCTTACGAAGCTTTCTGATATTTTTTTAGAATTTACTCAAGAAAATAATTTTGAGATAAAAAAAATTGTGCACTTTTAAAATAATAAAAGCATTTCAAATCACGGAAAAATAAACGGTTTATAAGATTACATAACAATTTAATTTATATACCCTCAGAGAAAAAAAGCAGGTAAGCACAACCAATCTCTGGTTTATAATACCTGCTTTTTTATTTTTCAACTCGGTAGATCAGGTTAACTGCTTAATCTAATACCTGATTTAAATGTCGTGTTAAATCAACGTTGGTTTCTGGTAAAGTTAACACTGCCTTAAAAAAGTAAAACTGTTAATTTTACCTGGGAATCTTGCTATTTTTACCTCTAATTCTAGTTAACTTTACATAAAAATCTAGTTCAAAAACATGAATAAAATGTTCAACGTCCTGTTAATTTAACATGAACATCTAGTTAATTTCACATTATTCAATGTTGAATCAACCCTGTATCCAGTAATTATTTAGCCAGTTTATATTTCTGAGATCTCAGAGGACTCAGAGCGCTCAGAAATATAAACAGGATTCCTCCCAAAAATTTCTCACTGAGACTGAAATTTTTTGGATTCGCTTGCTCAATTATTTTTTGTCGCAGTAAATTACATAAGAAGAAAAGGAAAAGAGAGTTGTTTTGACTTCTATGTGAGGAATAGTGTTTATATTTTATTCTCCTGCTCTGTCTAAAAATTGAGGAAAAATACTGAGCGCTCAAGAAATATAAACTGGCCAATTATGTCTTGGATCCATGCTTGTAGGTCCCATCTCTAACGCTGCTTACCGTCCAATTTATTTTGCATTATTCTGAAAGTATAGAAATTTATTGCTATGTATATGATTTTATTTTAAAAATACTTTGTGATACTTACTTAGTTTTGGGAACCTATCACACATGGAGATAGTACGCATCCCCAGGGCCAGGTAAATATCTTATATAAAAATACAACGGTACATTTCATAAACTTCAAAAACATTTCAAATGATGAAATTAAGAAAATATAATTTTTTTAAAAAGAGCTGTAAAATTTGAATTGAGTGCTGAAATAGGGAAAATATTGCCAATTTTGTATAATTGTTATCATTGAAATTGAATAGTTAACGGCACTTAATAATGCTTAAATATATTTTTGTTATGTTTCTTATTTTATTTTGCACCTTTTGAAATATTTTTCAGGTTCTTCATACGAATGTTTCTGAAAGTATATTTTTTGGATTCAAAGAAAACCGTGAAAAAAACACAAATTTGAGTTAAAGCCTAGCTTTTATCAATATTTTATTTTCTTATATGTTGGTTTCACGTTTTCTAAACTACAATGATTATAATCCTTTGAATTATTATGAGAAAATATTTGTTAATTTCATAAAAAATATATAATTACATATAATTTTCATCTACTTCGTGCATATGGTTTTCTTCGCCTCTAGTGTTATTGTAGGATATGCCTTGGCTTGTTCCACACACCGTACACGACATTACTGATCGCTTACAGTTGCATCTTGTTGTACCTTGTGTCCCACTGTTGCCAAACTACGTCTTCGGGTTAATCCATATAATTATGAATTTTATCGAACTACATTTTAAAACTTATTCTCAATCACAGGTAAATATTTTTTTCCGTGTAATTCTAAAAATAAGGTTTTCTAAAAAATTAGTTTCTTAAATGTTTTCAGTTTTTTTTTTTTCTTTCATAAGTTCAAATTAAACTAAACTAAACCATTCTCCATAACAATTTTTTTTTCCAAAATGTGACTTTAAATGCATTTTTTAAAAACTTCGATACATAAATAATTTTATATTTCATTTTTCGTTTAAGAACGAACAACAAAAAACCATTTCATGTATCAAACTTGCTTCTAAGTGAACTAAATTCAAATTTTTTTCCACTTTTATAAAACAAAAATCTCAACAAAAAAAATCGCACTGAAATTCCGTTAGTTTGTTTTCATCAACACCATGTTTTGATTTAAATAGTGAAGTCTCTACTTGTGAGAGACCAAATTGGCATATATATCTTTTCTCAAATTAAACAACATTGAGAATAGGCGTGAGGAATGATTCTTGTTTCCGAAATTCAACAAATGCCCCACTGTGATCTGCGTGCCACCATTTATAAATATAAATGTATGGGTCCTAAGCTTATGTGGGATAATATCTTGGTGAAATTTTAAAATGAATATTTGAAAACCTTCAGAATCATAATTTTGATTAAAATCTTCAATTGTTGTCTACACAAAAACCAACCTGCCCTATAAGCTGTCGAGTAAAGAACAAGTAGAAAACTGATCAGAAAGAGTTTTAAAAACAAACCTTTGCAGAAATAAGTAGTACGAGAAGGTTTTTAGTTTTTACTATAACTTTGGGTTGCCACTCCACACAAAAATGTGCATTTTATTTTCAAAATGTTGGATATTTTCTTTTCTCAAACAGAAATTGCTATTTTGAAGAAAGAAAAAAAAAAATAAAAGAGCAAGTCTACAGCAGCAAACTAAAGGAAAATTGCTTTCGCTTTGTTTGTAAAATAGAGGAAGTACAAATATGCGCTAACATGCGTGTCTCTATAGTGGAGGATAAGAATGAGTAAAGAGTAAGTACATTTTTCACACAAAAATACACACACACAATAGTGTTTCCACTTTCTACAAATGGCTTTTTTCTATGAGCTAGCTATGTTAGCTTTTCTGCTTATACTCCGGCTTTGTACCTATATAACTACTGTGAAAAAAGTTTTATTTCCCTTTTTTGTATTTTTTTGTTTTTTTTTGAATTGAAAAACAGGAAGTAAATATTTCCTTTCGTTTATCCTTTGTGTAAGGTTTAACTAGAACTTTCTTTTGTGTGTGCAAACTATATGAAAAAAAAAGACAAGAAACTAGCGGCAAAAGCGGGAGAAATTTATATTTGTAAAAGTTTCTAATTGATTTGTTGGATAAACAGCAAAAACTTTAGTTTGTCTATGTCCTTGGAACTTTATTTAGTTCAACATGGGAATGGAATAAAAGTTTATATATTTTTTTATTTTTTTTTATTTTGTTGAAGTTCATATAAAAATTTGTTGCTGAAATACTTAAATAAATCAAATCTCAATGTAATCGTCGCTTGGAAAAAGTTAAGAACTTACAGATCTTTTATGTGTGCGTGCATGGTTGTTTAAGTTTTAAGTATAAATGTTTCAAGGCTATGTGAGCAAGTGAATTCAAATGGCGATTAAGTTTAGATAAAGCTGCAAAATCAGTTTATGCGCTGACACAAAGAATTTATTCTTTTTGGGAATATTTAAACAGATTTGTAAAGCAATTTCCTGTTTTTGCATAAGTAGGTGAATAATGTTGTGTTTGCCATTGGAATTATATCCCAGGAAAATTAGACATAAAAAGGCAAAACTACGGTGCATTTCAAAAATTCTCTTGGAGTTTGAAAATTTATTTTCAGGGCAAGGCTTTAGTGTTAAAAATATTTAAACAATTTTTTTTTGTACGGTGAAATGGGGTAAGAAATATTTTTAGATTCATTAGTTTGTTAGAGCAATTTTAAAGGAAGGTCATTTGAGATTATTTAGTTTTTCATGATGGTTGTCTGACAAAATAAGAAAATAAAAAAAAAATTAAAGGGAATATGTACAAAAAATAAATCGGAATAAAAATTCCAATTTTTTTTTATCAAATGAAAATCTTCAAAAGACACTCGATAAGAATCGTTTTTGAGTGGTGTGGGACTCTTGTCTTAATTTATAAATCACACTGTGGGAAGTTTAAAGTTATAACACTTTCCCATAGCTTTAAGACCATCAGGTCATAAAGCTTGGTTACATTTGGTACATTTCGTAGTTGGTACGACTTTGCAGTCGCTGATTGTGTGATACAGCGTGTTTTATAACCACTTCTGTAACCAGCACTGTCACGATTTTAATCGTAATTTCTTATATACCAAGGGGCATTTATTATTCCATTAAGGGCCTTGCTTTGGAATTTTTGGATGGGTTCAGTTATTGTTTTCTTTGTACAGCCCAATAGTTGGATGCCATATGTCCAAACGGGTTTCAGTACTTGCTTATATAACATTACCCAACTAACAATTTTGCTTCTATATTCCCCCACAGATGCTTTTCGTTTTAATTCAACCTATGCATATAAGCATTGCATTAAACTCCATAGAGTGAGAAAGGTGACCTTTGTTCACTCCTATTGTACCTTTATGGAGTTAATTATAAAAGTCTTAAAGAAGTTCACATTTAATTAAAAAGAAAAACTTGTTGCTAGAACTTGGAATCAAACCCGTGTTCATCTGAACCAATTGTCTTACTCGTTTACCGCTCCACCAATCAATGCATTAAATTGGAATCACTTTTATCTAGAATTGCCTCGTATGAGACAAGAAGCTTGCATTTATAGGAAAAATATAAAATAATAGATTAGAATGTCTATAAAGAACACTCATTTTTAATTAAATAAATAGAGATATAATAGATTAATTAATTAATTAATTAATACCAAACCTTTAACATTGACAATAATAAGAAATATATGTGCTCAGGTGCTTAATTGAATATAAATTATAAAATGGCCGATTATAGCTTGGCGTCACCATATTCACTAATACAAGCAATATAGAATCAAAGACTAACATAAAGATTCTATAATAATTTTACGCTATGACTATTGAAGTTAAAGTATCTTGGTTACTTCATAAGAGCATTATAGAGAGATTTAAAGAAAAATTGGTACATCGCTTCTATCAAGCTGACACAATTTGCACCAGAAATTATTTAAGGATTCAGTAATGCTCCAATGAGGTATTTATTTTCTATCAGAGGCCTACAGGGAGCGCTATAGAAACAAATAATACTTTAATGTCTGAAATGCGAAGCAATTTTGTTAGTTGGGTAGTTTGTTCTGGATGTATATGTCAGAGTTCTTTCCCAGTAACCAATAGATTTTTCTGTACTACAAGTTTAGTTCTTCTCTTTTCCTTTTGATGTGATATTTCCATTTAAGCTTTGCATCCAAAGTTAATTCAAGGTATTTGGCAGCATTGCAGTAAGGTACTGCTGTACTATTTATAAGAATTGGAACATTGTTTAATTTTTTGTAAAGTTTATATGCGTCGATTTTGTTTCATTTAGTTGGACTCCATTTTTGCGTCCAATCACTTACTTTATCGACTGCATTTTGCAGTTTTTGTGTAGCCTTCGTAATGGATTTATCTGGCACCAATATTGCAGTATCAGCAGCAAAGGTAGCCATGATAGCGTTGCTGTCCACTGGAATATCCCTTGTATATAGTTACAGATACAGGGTTGGTCCCAGGACACTACCTTGTGGTACACCGGCTTCAATTTTCTTGAGTTCCGAGTAATTTTGGTCGTACCGTACTCTAAAGAATCGGTACGTAACGTAGGATTTCAGTATTTCGTAGTACTACCTGGGAAGATGTCTATTCAGTTTGTACTCAAGTCCCAAGTGCCAAACCTTGTGCAAGGCTTGAGCAACATCTAAGAATATAGCCGAGCCGAGTTTTTCTTCAAGTGCCTTTTCAACAACATCCTAAATCCGATCCACTTGGTCTATCGTGGAATGTTATTTCTAAATCCAAACTGATGCTTTGGAATTAGTCTTCTTTCTTCTATTATTTTGCTAAGTTTTTTCAGGAGCAGTTTTTCGAAAACTTTTGCCATGATTGGTATAAGCGATATAGGTTTAGGTATAACAATGGCTTCTGCAATTTTCCAATGAAGTGGCACATAGCCTAGTTAAAGGTATGCTTTATTTTTAAATTGGAGTTTTTGAAGGCATTTTTTTCAAAACCTGAGCAGTTATTAGATCGTACCCTAGTGACTTTTTTGTTAAACAATTTATATTGACACATGCTTCTTACTTCTTTGAGCGTGATAAAAAGAATTTCACATTCGTCGTTTCTATCAACAAACTGTTAGGGATCTGTAACTGTGTTTGCTGGGAATGGCTTAAAACATTCACGAGATGTTCAGCCTTTTGTTTCGGGTTCCCAATTCATTTATCATCTTTAGATTTTACTGGCGGGTTTTGCGTCTGTAGCGTTACAAAAATTAAAAAAAAAAATATTTCAATGGGTTACGTACGGACGACCGATAAAAAATTACGACTGGTTAAAATGTGATTTTGTTCATACCGAAAAATTATAATGTCAAATTATGAAATTTCGACTGCCCTGAAAGAAGTCGAGAAAGATATCAACTTGTCGGTTATTTTCCATACAAAAACGTTGATATAAATCGAAATTTCAACCAGTCGACAATTTTACTTGTCAATATTTTTTCCGTCGGTCAATTGAACGTTACCCAAAGAACGACGTTTCTCGTTAAATGTTTGCACGAAATAAGCATAAGTTTAAGAATCATACATTTTTGTCTGACTTTGTAACAGGAACTTAGCAGTTTGGTATTTGATATGCTATAGAAAATTTTGAACTAAAGTTCCTATGAATATTATTTAACTCTAGTTCAATAAAAATGTGTTTGCCTAAATATTTCGAAAATTTATAATTGCCTTTTTTTATTAAATTTATACACAAACTGAAACATGTTCGAATTATTTTTACACTTTCCACCGTCTTTTCATCGACTCCAAAGTCGTATATGTAACCATAAGTCGCCAAGTGCTTCTAACTATTAGTGATTTGGGAACTCGAGATCCCGAAAAAACTGATTCAGCTATTCCGTTATGACGTTAAAAAATACATGATGCAACGTACAAATATGTAACAGATCATCTAAGCTTTTCCAGAAGTGTACAGGTCTTAGACAAGCAGATGCGTTATCAAGTGATTTCTTCAACTTAGTCCTGGAGCAGATAGTGCGCAGGAGTGGCGTTAACCTTTAAGGCCTTATCTTCAACGGGTTTTTTTAACATATTGGCAATGCGGATGACATCTACATCTTCGACCAAACCAAGCAAGCTGTACTTGAAACATTCACAGCTATTGATGAACAGCAAAACGCATTGGTCTTGAAGTAAATGAAGACAAAACAATTTATATGCTAACAACAAAGCCACATCCGTTCATTACCTAGGACAAAAGTAGTCAAGGAGTTCACCTGCCTCGGAACAAACATGAATCCCACGAACGAAACCTTTGTGGAAATCCAACGAAGAATTACCCTGGCAAACCGCTACTACTTCGGTTTGGTCAAACAATGGGTTCAAAACTCCTTTCTCGAAAGACAAAGTGCATGCTATGCAAAACGCTAATTTTACCTGTGTTAGCCAAAATTGGTTCTCGTTCTTCCCTAGATAAGCTCCTGGGATCACTTTTCATCGAATCCGAGACCATTTAAGTGTATAGTTCACCCTGCCAGATCGTTCAAGAAATTCAAAGTGAAAAAAAACTTTTTTAAACAGTGTGGCAGGGTGAACTACACAATCAAATGGTCTCGATTTCCGTGATATGTGATCCAAGGAGCGTTATCTAAGGAGTTGTGGACTGCAAGACTTCGATTTTTGTACTGTGACCATAGTTCCCTGGTGGGGTTGGATGGACAAAGAGGGAATTTGTCACCCTCTGGCTTTAGAAAATACCATGGTACTAACATATTTTTAAAAAGTCTTCTATGGGCTCTTGTTATTCAGCATATTTAATGATTTTTTTTGGCATTATTTTCATAAAAAAAAATTAATTTCACAGAAAATAACACAGAAAACTTGATAAAATTATTTTGATTGACTGACTTGGTTCAAATTAAACTATTTAAATAACAGTGTCTCTAGTTAAGCAATAGGGAAAAATGGCTTTAATAAAATAATTGCCTTAAGAACATGCCTGGGTCTAGACTTTTCTAAAGTTGGCAACCCTGGCCTAGGCCCAAATTTATGGAACTTTTTAGGAAATGCTAAATACGTCAAAAGAAAGCTCTCCACCAAACTTCAGCTTTGACCGAATTTTTCGAAGTGAAAGTCTAATTTAAATTAAATTTGAAATAAAATTCAATCCAAGAAATTAAATTCAAAAAAACTTTTTTAAATTTCGATATATCTAAAGGTTACCAATTTTTTCTTTATGTTAATGAATTTTTGTATCTAAATTTGTCCTTAAAAACTAACAAACTTAACTCATTATTTTTTTTTTTAAAACCCAGTTAACGATTTTTTAATCAGTCCTTGCATATATGTATTCTTAATTGTTCAAAAATTCATATGTCATTTTTTTTCCAACTCAAATACTTTAAACGAGTTTCTCTCATAACATCAATGTAATAACATAATAATATTTTTTTTAATCTTAAAGTGTTAAACCTTTTGAACTTGAGAGCAAGGCGGACTTGGCAGCGCATTTAATTTTATTTTTGTATAGAAGTAACCCAAGTAAAGTCTGTATTTATAGACCCGAATGACTTTATAAAATTCAGAGAAATTTGATAAATTGTTTTCAAGAAATATTATATTTGGAACTCCAAGAGTTTTCAAAACAAAAATATTAGATGCAGGTATACCAACCTTCTTACAAAGTATATGTAGTTTCATTTTATCAAGAAATCTTTAACCTTTTTTTACAAAAACATGCTATTTTGCATTTAAGCCATTTTGCTGATTTTAATAAGAAAAACTTATTTATCATGAGGGCTTTCGCAAAATCCTGCTGATATAAAAAAAATGTTTTCTTCTGTTCAAAATTCATAATAATTTCAGTTTTCCTTGAATTCTGATCTTCAATATGTACATATTTTTATTTTACTTCCAGTAAGGTACTTGTAGTGGGTGTAAATACTTTCCAACATTATTTAAAGTAATTATTTTTACTCAAAACTTAGAAAATTAAAGTGACATGGGCAGCCAACCAAATTGGAATGTTATGCTTAATGACGCTAACTATAACTAGAAATGTTCCACTTTAAAGAACTAACCTACCTACATAAATATTTGCATTCCTCACATAGATTATAATATACCTTCATTCATCAACCAACAAACGTCATGTTCATGAACCATAACCCATTATGACCTTCAACAAAATTCTCTTTTCTGAATTTCCAGCAACGAAGAGGGATTAGAAAAGAAAAATATTAATTTCGCTAATTTACATCAAAACCATGATTTGTTTCACAAACAAAAATAGAAGAAGAGAAATTCCTTTCATATTCACACACAGGTAATTCTCTTACTTACACTTGCCGTTATGCCATATGGCTGCCATTTTGCATGATTATTTTCTTTTTTTTAATTAATCTACCTCTGCCTGCAATGGCATTCAAATAACAAAGGAGAAAGTAGAAAGTATATCCTTAGAAATGTTCCTTTTTTTTTGTTTTGTTTTTTTAGCTTTTCAATTATGATAAAAACGCAGCTTCCTCTAGCTTTTGCTCAAGTTAGATATATTTACCACTAACCTCGTTGTAGCATGTGGGAATAGTGAAATGTTCATACAGTTATGTCTGCATTTCAAGAGCAAACATTTACATTCAACCGGGCGGATACACTATTTACAACGGGGAGGAAGAAATATGTTTCGACTTACTTCCTCAGTCATGGTTCTATGTTATGATGCGGGTCCTCTCTATGTTCTCTATTCGGTTACTTTCATGTCATGAAAAGGATACAAATCTTCTGACTTATCTAAGAGACCATTTGTGAAAACTGTATCCTTGTGAAATTGTTAGTGTTGAAGATATGGATGGGCAGTTCATTGTTGCCAACAACTAATTTAGTGAAAAATTGGATTCTTAATGCATTTATAGCATAGGTTAAAACATATGTCCAAACATCTAAAACTGTGTCTAAGACCATGTCATTTAAACAACAAATTAAGCACGACAGAAATTATTTATGTTTTCAAAAGCTTATATTCCACATTCTTCCTTTATTTGTTCTTTATTTTATAATGAAGTTGTTTTAGTGAAAAGTTTTTGACAAATTACATATGTATATTTAAAGTCAATATATTTGAAAAAAAAAAATATGATTTTTTATTTTGCGTTACTAAGCACAACTGGTCTTTTGAACAGTAAATAATCTTATCATTTTTTCGTGAAATACTAAAAACCAGATATAAAAATCTTTCTTAGATTTTGATATACAAAAAAAAAAGCAAATGATACTTTTTTACCTAAACAATCTAGAAAAAAGGGTTAAATTATAAATAGTCCCTTTTCTTGCCTCAAAAACATAATTAAACAACAAGAAATATGAAAAAGGACCTACCTTGTTTTTTGAATTACACAAAAAGAAAATGAACTCCTTGTTTTTAATATTTGACTTAGGCGCCAGTTAAAGCTTATCAATATAAATTTCGTTTATCAATTTTAAGGTATTTTGAAAGGGAAATAAGTAAAATAATAGAGCTTACGACTTAATTAATATTTCCAGCTAAAAATAATTTTCAAATATGCCCAACTTTCCACATAAAATGACTTTACTTCAAGGATTAAACTACCTTACGTTTGATCATTAAAATATTAAAAGTCATTTAATGTGAAAAGTTCGGACCTTTCGATTTTTTTTTTTTGGCTGGAAATATAAATTTTATTCTTAACTTTATTTGTCCATCAAAAAAAAATTATTTTGCTTTCCAGACATCTCAAAATCAACTATGAAAGTTTTCAAAGATAGCTATAACTAGCAGCTTAAAATTGATAAGTGCATTGAAGAAGTCGTGCTCAATCTCTAGTCCAGGAAGTAAGCCAAAATCTTTGCACTTTATTTTTAGGTTTGTAAATCATTTCTGACTTACTAAAGATGTAATTCAGCTAAGGAGTTTTTGTTGTAATTCGGTTGCTTGGACGCCATTTCCAAAAATGGTGCCAATCTCTGCAAAATGCTAAATTAAAAAAAGTTGTAAATTACTTTTAAGGTTCCTTGATCAAAATAACGATTGGTAGTATAAAAAGATTTTGAGCGAATGCACCTTCAGATAAAATTTCAGTGTTTACACTTTTCATGAACATACGAGCATTTTTTTTTTATTCAACGGATGGGAATCTCCACTTTTTTGATCATTTTTAATATTTTGAACATGAATAAATTGCAACTTTTTTCCCAACATGAGTTTGGTATCTTGAGGAATTTCCGAAACTTTTTCACGTTATTAGTATTTAAAGTTACCATACTTTGGTATACAAAAAAGTATGTTCTCGAAAAGTGGCAACATTAAAATTTTACTCAAAGGTTCGTCTAATCATAACCTTTTTCTTAAGACATCAATCGTCATTTAGATCATTTAACATTAAATTTATCTTTTCCACAGTTTGGGCGCGATTTTTGAAAATGGTGACCAAACGACAGGACTACAAAAATAACTCCTTAACTGAGTAACATCCTTAGCATTTCAAATTCAAAATTACTTCGGTACTAAATTACATCCTTAATGTGTAAGAAATAAATTCCCGTCATAAAAAAATGCTCCCACTCAAAGACGCAATGGATTCGGTTTTCCTGACCGGGCTATTATGAGATATTTGAATACAAAAATGATTTTTTTTTTTTTTGAAAACTCTAATACGCAATATTATAATTATAATCCATTTTGAAATTTCTATACAGAAAAATTAATCTAAATCCGTTCAGCTGGCAATTAAAAAATACAAAACAAAAATACATTTTCAAAATAGCTTTTTATGGCCTTTAGTCCTACAAATCGGCGTTTCGTCCGGCTTACTCACTTGGACTCATCAGTGACGTAGTGAGGGCCTTGTCATACGCAATTTGTATTAAGTTCAGTTCAACTTACATGAATTCTTTTACAAAAATCCACTGTAAACTATATAAAATACATTTTATTAATAACGACTAAGTGTAAATTTTTATAATTTTCGGTAGTAGGTACATCTTGCTAATTTAAGCATTCAGAAAAAGTATTATAAAAATCATCAGCGTCGTATTTATGAAAACAAAATATTTCCCTTAACGATTTTTTAACATTAATATGGAAGCTAGGTACGGTTATTTTTCATAAAGTAAAATGTTCTTTAAATATTCCAAACAATGTAAGAAAACCTTTTACTCGTATTACTGAGTTTCAAAAAGTTTACTTGTAGCTATAGAAATATTTAATTTTCAAAAATATATTTTGAATTTTTTTTTTTTTTAATCAAAAAGTACTTTTTTTTTGTAAATTGTGGTGAAAAAATTTATAAATTTTTAAGTTTCTGTATTGGAAAACTATTGACATCATAAATGCTATTTGGAAGAAAATGGAAATTAAAAAAATAGAATTCAAAAAATTATCAACCATTTTTTTTTAAATGGTTTCCTATGCAAAGGTAACATTTACTAAAAGAATGTTATTTCATTTTTTTTTATGAAAAGTTGTGGGGCTATTTTTGATAAAGATAACATTTTTGTTAAAGCAAAATATACTATAAAGTACCATCTTTTGGGAAAAATTGATCCAGCCGCTTTGACTGTTGCCGAACTAATAGACAGACAAAGAATCAAAATTAGGCATCCTTTTTTCATTTCCCTTTTATCGTTATGACAAGTCTAAGTAAAATCTTGATTTTTTTAAGAATTCATACCTTGTTAAATGGTACACCAATTTTAGTAATTTATTAATACAATGTGTATTAAACGAAGTTTTTAAATTAAAAATTAATCAAGTCATTCCTAAAATTTTGAATTTTCAAAGGAAATTGCTTTTTTTTAAATCGTTTGTGACCTTGAAAAAAAATTTAAAATTCTAAAAAAAAAAATCTACAGCGGATCAATTACTGAAAATAGTTGACCTTTATCACGATCTAGAGATCTTCCAGATGGTATCCTTTTTTCGTAAATTTCCCTAAAATGAGGTGCCGGAAATCACGTATGACCTTGAGAGACTTTAAGCCTTTATTGCATGTTATCTAGGGCTGACCATGCAACTAACACTTAAGCTTGTATAAGGTAAAATTTTTCAAATCTGGCAAGTAATAGCTTGTATAGAGCTTGTATAAGGTAATCGTGAGTTAGCCAAGAATTTTCCACCTGAAATTTAAACAAATAGCTGCTATAAGACCTTAAAATATGAGTTACACAAGCTCTTTACAAGGCTTGTAAATATATGTTTACTGAAAATGTTTAAAATAATAGCAGCTTTAAGGCTCTCCACGACAAATCATTGCAAACAACTTGTATATGGCTTGTTTGTAAAGGCCATATACAAACAAAAATATTCAGTGAAGATCAACAAGTGTGTCTTATAAAATATTGTATTTATAAAAAAATCAGATTTAAATAAATAAAAACGGTAAGTACCCATTGAACGTCGTAAAACAGAAAAAAAGTGCTATTAAACCTACCTACTTAAGACAAGTGAGAAGAAACCAGAAAAGCAATTCTTAATACAGCCAGAGAACATTCAAGATGTTTGGAACAAAGAACAGATATTAGATGCGCACAGTTATTGACTGTTCCCTCTGCGTGAACGTGAAGTATATGGTATCAACTTATTCTCTTTTGGTTATGTTTTCCTCAACAGCAAATTGGCATTGTGGTAGAGTGCTAGACTGGGACGAAGAAGGAATCGAGTTCAAATCCCAGGTAAAAAACAACTTCATTTTTATAATTAAACTAACATTTGACTCATTACAGAATACAGAAAAAAAGGTTTCGGAAGCTGAAGCTGAGGAGAAAAAAAATAAAATAAACAAAATAAAATAAAAAGCCGATAAAAAAAATTTATTTCTTTAATTTCAAAATCAGCTTTGGTAACAAATTTTTTTTCTCGATGGATTGCTTATGCAAAATAAATTTGGGTATGGCCTTATATAAACATCCAAGGCAAGCTATTGGCAATAGCTGTCATTAAATGGCTTGGGTAAGGCTTTATATAAACATCCAAGGCAAGCTATCGGCAATTGCTGTCAAAATGGCTTTCGTAAGGACTTATATAAATATCCAATTCAAGCTATAGCTTGTTTAGCCAAGCTAATAGCAGTTCATGGAAAGCTATTCGCTGCTATAAGACCTGTCAACAAAAGTCTTATGGCAGTTAGTTATCTTGGGTAAATGCGCCAAAATGACTTGCATAAGCCCTTTTACTATATCTATAGCAGTCTGAAAATAGCTTGTATTGAACCTTATATAAGTTAAATTGTTAGTTGGGCAATTTCTAGGACTGATTGACCTTTTCTACCCAATTACTGACCAATTAGAACATTATTCTCAAATATCAAATTTCCCATATATAAGGTGCCAAAAGGTCCAGAGAACGCAAGACCTCGAAGCACAAAATTCCTTAAGTAGTACTAAACTATTTTTGGTCATATTTTTGCTAATGGAATGGAACTTGTTAATTATGATTGCGTAACAATTGTTCAGTATTATTCTTATAAAGTTAAAAATTGGCTCCAGAACGCGCAATACACGACTAAATGGAGAATAAATAAAGCAATATTATGAAAAAGTGCGAAGAAAGTATTGGAAATGTATTTGAAAATGTTTCAATTGTATTGAAAAATTTAAAATTCAAGATTTTGATACTATTGATGTTGAGCATTTGAAATGTTGGGTTTCCGAAATTTTGACATTTAAGATTTAAATATTTAGATATCATAGTTGGCAACATTATATTATGTATATGTAAATATATTTAGTAACATGTCCTTAAGTTACATCTCAATCAACTATTTGCATTAATGAACACAAAGTAGACCAACAATGACGCCGAAAACACACTAAGATAAGAACATTTTAATCCTTCAATATCAGACATGAAGATGAAGACCCATAAACAACAGAAAATTTATATTTTTTCATAAAGGCGAAAGGAAAAGCTTTACATTGAAAAGTTCCATTTTTTGATGTTTAAAGAAATTGCAATTTTTTTTGTTTTGTACCTTAATGTCGGCAGGCTTGTCTGGTTTGGTTTTCTTTATTTTTCCCTGTCGGACATTCTTTTGTTGTTTAAACCTTAAATGATTTGTGATTTTCTTTTTTTGTCTGTTCTTACTTTGTGTCCCACTGGGAGACGAATGGTTGGTAGTTTGTCCTTGATGACTGACTCCTGAGATTGGACACCCGGAGTCAAAGGCAAGCAAAAGTCGACATTCTCTCTTGTAATGTGTTTTTTTTTTTGTTCTCTCTTTGTAATATATTCATAGCTTCAGCTCTATTGTTGCTGATGTTGTAGTTGTATTTGTGCTTAATTTTGTGAAATGAACTAACTCATTCCTGCCTAAGGGACTTTTCCAACTGTTTTCAAAAATAAACAAGAAAATGTGAAATATTAGAAAATTAACCTGTGTATAGTGGGTCCATAGTTGTATATTGGGGGTGAATGATTTTACAACCGTGAGGCCTAAGTATTCACATGGGTAATTTTTTATTTAAAGAAAACACTTTAAGTAAAGGATTTTTTGCTTGTAAAATATATCAGGGCTTATACGCAAAGTTGAACCCTTTTTTCTTTGGATTCACCAACCTGACAAGGTCTATTAAAATTCAGAAGTGATTTGAAGCTTATGGGATCACAACTTCCCATACCCCCTTGTTCGTATTTTAATAGTCAAAGTGTATTAATGTTGCTTAGGAATGATTAAAACTTAAATAGAATAATGTTTATGTACCCAACTTATTATTTAAACTGATTTGGGTCGTAAACGTATTTCCTAACAGACCGACCAAAAATGAAACAATTGTTTGATGTCGTTTAACTTTGGGACTGAACATGAAGGTATGCAGACTTGAGTCCCAATCACGTATATATAGAATTAATTAAATTAAATCTTTTCCCAAGCCTTGAAAAGACATACGAAAGCTAAACTATACTATACTTTCAACATGATAACAATCGTGTTAATTTGTTCATCAAAATTCAGGATCTAAATGACAAGAAAAAAACAAAAAGTAAATTTATGTTAATTTGACAACATAATTCAGATTTTTTCTTATTATTTTTTTTTTTTCTGTTGAATAATGAAGAAGTAAAATTTATGCGTGAATAAATAATTTTGGTCCTTTTGCGAATAATAGCTTTAACCACAGATAAAAATTATACTAATGAACTTTGGGAATAAGTTTTTCCTTTTTTCCAAAAGATATGAAAAAAAAAATATTATAAAGTTTATTTTTTTTTTTTGTTGTTGTTGTAACAATTCAAATAGAGAAAGGGAGAAAGAAGAAGCTATATAAATTATTTATATGTCATTCGGTTGTCCCTAATTTAAATACCTAGAATTGAAGAGGAAGATTATACCCGAGGGATCATTTTTAATGTTAAATATTTGCAAATAAGAGAGAATTAAGTGAGGGATGTGGTTTATCCTGGGGATACATATATTATTATGTTGTTGTATTTTTTTTTTTTTTTTTTTTTGAATTAAGAGATGTTGGTGATTTTGTTTTCAATTATTCTGTCCACAAATTCTAAGAAATTATTTTTATTAAAAAAATAATGTTAACAAGAAAAACCTGATGAAACATTTAAAGAGAAATAGGTACATACCAACATTTTAATAATTAAATTTTTAGAATAAAGAAAAATGTTTAACAGTTTGTGTGATATGGGTTGTTAAGGCTTGCTGTACTTTAATCGAATTTGAGACTACCATTGAAATTATTACTTGCCAATTTCTGCAGGGCACAAATTACCTTACTCTACATCTTCTTCATAGCTAGTGACTTGAACGTAAGGCATCACCAAGATGGGAGAAAACAAATTATCAAATCAAACAAGCCTTTAAAGGCCATACAGCTCAATGTTTAAGAATTCTTAACTTGTTCGATAAAGGTCATAGTGCTTTTTTTGTCAAGGAACTCTATTTTAAATACACAATTTAATTACGCAATAATATGAATCGTTTTTTTTACAAATTTTAATATCAATAACATGAAACCAGAGTATAATGATTACTTTTTGTAATTTATTACAACTTCCAGTTCAATTACATTTAATTAGTAATTTAACTTTTTTCAATTACAATTACACATAATGTTAATTGAAAAATACATCTATTTCTATTGCTTGTACTTGTAAGTTAAAAAATTTACTTACAAATTACATATAATTAAAAATAGTAATTTGTTTTTAGAAGTAAATGAAGGAAACCATTCTGTTAAATACATTTAAGGTAATTGATTACTTGGATTGTAATTAAACATTAAAATAATAATGATAAAAGTAGAAAAAGATATTCTAATTGCTAAACTAATATAAATAGACAGAAAGACAACGAGAAATTTGTCCATTTTATTATTATTAATTTAATTATTTTCAAAAGGGGATTATTTAAAAGACTACAGTAAATTAAAAACCTGATAAAAGTGAATGAAATATATATGTTATTGAATTTTAAAACAACATACGAGTACTTACGGAAATTTAATACTACTGGGAACGATTTGTACAATATTATGTAAAATGTAATTGACAAAAACAAGTAATTAATTACATTTTGTGTAATGATTACTGAAAAAAGTAATCGTTACATATTTTTTGATAATTACTTTTGTATTCAAATACATTAATGTAATTGAATTACACGTAATTGTACATGGAATTAGTAATTGAATTTCTTCATTTTACACTTTAAAGTAATCAAAGAAGTATTCGGAGATTTAAATTAAAATTAATTGAAATTAAACTTTTTTCTAATCATTACTTCCCAACTCTGCATGAAACCAATCAACCAGGTAATGAGAAAATTCGATTTCAAAAATGGCGTTCCAGGAAAGTTACTTCAAAGAGTTACTTAAATGGATTTTTGTTTTCTATTTATAGCTTGCCATTTTTTGTGACCACGAAGAGTAAAATTTCTTCGAATCGTCGGGAAGAAAAATTTATAAATAATTTTTATTAATTAACGCGGTAAGTTCTACGAAAAGTACTATTTGAGCTTTTTGTAAATATTTTGTATACAAAAAAGAGCCACTGGGTCTCACACGTACTTGGTCTAATTTTAAAGAGGCTGTGAGTTCAAAAAAATTATATAATTATTAAGACATAGAAGTAGAAGACAAAAATGTTTAAAAGCTGAAATACGACATTGAAATTAGTTAAAAAAAAAACTTCTTTGAAAGTGTGAGATGAAAACAAACTCAATTTTAGTTTTTGATTTGGAAAAAAAATAATAAAGTAATGTATATATAATAAATGTGCATGTTTAAATTATATTTAAAAAAAAATGTTCACTTGTTTATAAGATATCGAGTTTTCAAAAAAAAAATTAATCATTTTTTCTAATTCTTCGTCTTTTAATTTTTACTTGCCATATTATGTAATCTTATTGAAAGCTTGTATATAGAAAAATTAATCTAAATCTGTTCAGCCAGTAATGAGAAAATTCAAAATTTTAAATGTTTGAAATCAAAAAAGTTTTATAAAAATCGCAAAGCTGTTTTTAAGATACGCTTTCATGAAATAGAGTACAATACTCTATTTAAGAGTACGGTTGGCAACCCTAGGCACAGTTGTCATTTTGAGGTTGGTTTTTAATCAATTATTATAAACTATTAGGTTTGTGAAAGGTTTTAAGATTTGAGATTTTTAATAGTTTAAGGCTTCAAATAAAATTAAAGTTCGATCAAATATACATTTTAAAAAAGTTGTACTCTATCTTCAGGAAATTAGTTAAATCTAGCCCAACCTACCCTAAATTTTTCTTAACAATTTCAGAAAATCATATTTTTCTCCAAAACGGCTCCACAACTTTTCTTTAAAAGTTTAAATAAATTCCTTTTAGGAAAGATTATCTTTTTTATTTTGCATCTTCTTCAAAACAATTTTTCTGATTTCAAAAATATTTTTATAGTGAAGCTTCTACAGTAGGTATATGGACAGATTTCTTACCAAAATTTAAAGAAACTTATATTTTTTTTTTGAAAACCAAATATTTTGTAAATTACAAGGTCAATTTTTTGAAACTAGGTACTCAAGGTTTTTTGGCACTCTTTAGAATATTTTTAGAAAAAAAATGAAATTATATGAAAAAATTACGGTACCTTCCATACAGTCTAAAAAAACGTTGAGGAAAATATTTTATTTTCTTAAAAACAGTTCGTGCAATTTTTATTTAAATTTTTATGTGTGCCAAAATAGGTGTAATCTACGACAAAAGAAATATAAAAATGTACACATAGCCACTTTTTAAATATGTACATAACATAGTATCTACTTTTCAAATGCCTTTTTTTATTTTAAATTTAATCATTATCTGAATGAATTTAGATTTCATTATTCCTCCACATTTTTTTATTATTTTTTTAGAACCAATTTTTTTTTTTCAATTTAACATTATCGCATTTTCTTAAAAACCGGCTACACAACTTTTTTTTTAAGAAGAATTCAATAAATTACTTCTAGGAAATACTACCTGTGGGTGAAAAAAACATTTTTCAAAAAAAGATTGTTAATGGTAACGACCAAAGAACGATAATAAGTTAATTCTATTGACAATGTAATATAAATTAAAGTTTTGTATACTTATTTCAATATGTTGCTCTCTAACAAGAACACTGTCATAACTCAGAATTTGCCGTTTTAGAACTGAGTATAACATTGTATGGCAAATCATTTTTTCTTTACTTCTGTGAATAAATTACATCGATATCTCTTTCCAATTTGCCATACGAGCCTTTTTTTTTTTGTTGCACTACAGTCGTTTATTTTTCATATATTTTTCACGAAACCAAAATTTTCAATCAACCAATTATCTCATTATTGGTAATTATCAGCTAATTTTGAGTTATGACGGTGTTCTTATTAATGAGCGATGTATCCACAGTTAGAGATTTGGCTTGCAGCAATGGAGGTTTATTAAAAGAAACAAGTAATTTTCTTGCACTTAGTACATACAAAATATGCTTTTCAAAACAAACGACGGTATTGGGTACATCCTTTTGTTGATCAACGTCTAACAAAGTAATATTTTTTTATTGGATTTTCAATATTTGTGTTTGAGGGATTTGAATAGGAGTTGGTGTTCGAATGTGTATAGTTCGTAAGGGATATTGATTGAGTTGCGGCCGAGTGAAGTTGTTTGAAGATGTATGATACAAAGCAGAGAAAGTCCTAGATTGGGTTGGTAACGTTAACCAAAGATGACCGGGTCGCTATTTCACAACTATCTGAACGTGTTTTCTATAGTATTGTTTACGGTTGTAGATTCAAAATACAACTTTATTTACATCGACGTTGGAGCTTTTGGAAGGGAATCAGACAACGCTGAATTGAAAAGGACTAATTTCCATGAGACACTAACGGAAAATGAATTAAACATTCGCATGTGACAGCCTCTCTCAGGTACTGTAAGTCCAAGTATGCCCTACATGTTGTTCATTGGTGATGAAGCATTTGCACTTTCAAAAAACATAATTAGGCCTTTTAGCGGTAAAGTTTTGTCGGACAAACAACGGATATTAAACTACAGGTTGTCTCTTGCCAGGAGGTATGTGACGCAAGTGTGCACCGGCGCTAAATGTTTTATGTGTTTCTAGATAATAAACCTACATAGATATATCATATATCTATAGTTTATTCACGTCATAATAATTTCACATTCAAAACAAATAAAATGGATTGCAAATCTCATTTAGGTATCACAAATTTTTCTCATTATTGCATTGCTTATTGCTTTTCCATCCAACATTCAATGGAATTTTATTGTTAGTTTCTAAAATGTTCAATGCTTTCAATGGATATACTATTGAATTTCAAAATCACCGATTCAGCTAATTAACTTATTTGCATACAGCATTCCCAACTATATTAACTCTCCGTTCAAGTGCAGATTTTCTCCTAAAGTACAAAATACTGTAATTTACACATTTACTAAATGCACTCAGTTAGTCGCACTCCGAGTTAAATTATGTAAAGGTATAAGCTTAACGTGTATCTCCTCCTATCTCTGTGTATAGAGTATGGTCCGAAAAAGGATATCCGTATATTCCATTGGTTTTTGCCTAAAAACTATCGAAATAACTTGCACACACCGACGTACCTTGAATACCATCTGAATAATGTTAACAACGAAAAAAAGTCAACAAACTTCCTGTGAGAGTCAGTAACAGGATTTCAAGTCCACAAATCTCCGTTCGTTTATCTAAACACTTTTAGCAAATAACCGGTGCAGCATGTGCAATGAAATGGAAAGCTCATCTGTGTTTGGGTAATAACTGCGATTCTAACTGTGAAGAGTGTGCAATTTCACAGATATTGTGTGTACCTCTAATAAAAGTTTACAAAAAAAACAAAAAAATCTAGTGCATGCCTAGCACATTTCACTTTCGAATTTATTAGATTAGATCCTTAGGGAACCAACAGTTTAGTTTGTTTTTTTTTTTCTTGTGTTTTGTGTACCTGGATAGAAGATGAACATCCTGGTTGCACAAATTTGTTGTTGTAGTGGTTCAACACAGTTTAAGCATTGAAGAGTGTGCTAATGTTTCAATATACTAGGGATATGTCAAAAGCAGATACCATACCGACAAAAATATGACTTTAGACAAGAGGAGCATTTTATGGGGGAGGTAATATTTCCCTCGCTTAGACAAAAGGAGCAATTTTCAAAAAAAAAAAACATTCTTAAAATGGAAGAAAATATAATTTGAAAAAAACGGCAACACTCAACCGATACAGCGGCTGAATGGATGAAAATAAAATCTAAAAAAACAATAAAAGATTATTTTTCTTCGTTTATTTTAGTTCTTTTATATTAAAGTATAGAATAAATAAATCATTTAGACCTGATTTAGGCTCATCCTAAATGAACAGCAGATCAAAAATTTGAGTTCAACACTGGTCAAGTGACTTCATCCATGCCAGGGTGTTAATTTCATGAATTACGCAGGCATATATTTTGGACACGACAAATAAAGAATATTTCTAGTTATAAAGGGTTTTTCAACAGGGACGCTACAAAAGTGGAGTGACAAGGACAGCAAACGACGCCATATTTCTTGCCGCTCTTTTGACATTTCTCTTCAGTAAGGTTTGCCATTTCATGATGGAAAGATATACGAGCCAACAACGAGACGAAATTATTAAAATTTACTACCAAAATTCGGAGTCAGTGGCCTCAACGTTAAGAGCGCTACGTCCAATTTATGGTCGTCATAATCGTCCTAGCAGATCAACAATTGAGCGTCTAGTGGAAAAATTTTATTTTACAGGCATAGTACAAAATGTTCCCGTGCCAGTGAGATAAAGAAGTGCCCGTAGTGTCGAGAATATTGCCGCTCAGGCTTCAGTTGCAGAAAGCCCAAATGTGTCTCTCACACGTCGTTCTCAAGCGTTGAGCATCTCTGTCTACATCCTTACAAGATTAAATTGACGCAAGAACTGAAGCCGCTTGACCACCCGAAGCGTCGTATATTCGTGAATTGGGCTAAGCAACAACTTGAAAATGATTCGGATTTTCACGGAAAAATCATCTTCAGCGATGAGTCTCATTTCTGGCTGAATGGATTCGTCAATAAACAAAATATGCGGTATTGGTCAGGCAGCAATTCACACGTACTTCATGAGTCATCATTGCATCCCGAAAAAATTACGGTTTGGTGTGGTTTATAGGCCGGCGGTGTGGCGTCATTGATGATGATGATATGGACTTGAAGGACATGTGGTTCCAACAGGACGGCACCACAAGCCACGCAGCGAATGTCACAATCAATTTATTGGAAACCACGTTTGGAGAACGTGTTATCTCACGAAATGGTCCAGGCGCTTAGCCGCCTCGGTCGTGCGATTTGACGCCGTTAGACTATTTCCTGTGGGGCTACGTCAAGTCTATGGTCTATGCTAACAAGTCAGCGACGATTGATGAACTTCGTACGAATATCGAATGTGAAATTGCAGCAGTATCGGCCGATTTATGCTTGAAAACTGTCGAAAATTGGGTTCTGGTCTGGACTTCTGCAAGCGTGCCAGTGGTGGCCATGCAAAAGAAATCGAGTTCCATACATACATCTAACGTACTTTTACAGGAATAAAGATATCCAAAACCATTTTTGTTTTATTTAAAAAAAAATTGTGTAGCGCTCTTATTGAAAAACCCAATATATGATCCAACACGAAAACATCACCCTGGTGTGACAAATCTGCCGCAACTACATTATGCTCTCTTTGTTCCACTGAATGACCACAATGGTGATACTGTCACACCAAGTTCAAATAAGAAGATAGTCAATGGAGATCGTAAAATCGAAAAAATCAATCGCATCGCGGTGCGTTATAAAAAGTAAGTATTCGCAACAGTGCACAAATCTTAGGTAATTGCACATGTTATTGAAAGTGTTAGTTATTTAAGAGCCCCTAGAGCAAATGACGTTATAGATCTAGGATATAGGTACTAAAAGGCAAGTTTTGGATTCGTGCAAAAAAAAAATGTTGGGATAACAATCAAACATGACATTACGGTGATAAAGAACACCAAAAAAGTGGGTGGCACAATTCTGTCTGTCTGTCTGTTACGTCTACAGCCTAAACAGCCCGATCGATTTTCTTCAAACCTGGTATAAAGTGGTTTTTGGTGATTATGCCCACATGGTTTTTCATTTTTTTAGAACCAAAAATAACGGTACCTACCATACAATGTTTGTTAGCACTTTAACATAATAATATTCTTCTCAAAAACGCCTGGACAACTTGTCTTAAAAAATAAATTAATAAATAACTTTTACTAAAGGCTTCCTATAGGTGGAAAATAATTTTTCAAAAATGGTTATTTATGGTACCTCCCCAAGAACCATTTTTTAATTTTCAATTTTCTTCAAAATGTGGTGTGACTTACGAGTATTTCAATAATTCTTTTTATACAGCGGCTTCCAATAACTATAAAATTTTTTGTTTACTTCAAAGAATAAATATGGCGTTTTTTTCAAATCAAACTCTCAACGAATTTGTTTAAGCTAAATTAAATATAGTATTTCATGCTTATAAACATTTTGCTCTCATAATTTCCATGTCTTTACAAATAATTTTCTTAAATCCTCAGCTCTTGAACATAAGAGCAAGTACGTTTGATCCAGACGCACATTTTATTTTTTAACATCAAAGCAAGTACGTATGCCCCTCATTTTCCTTCACTTAAATGGTTTTCATAAAATGGTTATATCTACTTTAATAAATCTCTCTAAATGGGGTATTAAAAACAAAAATCGAAGGTCTTCACGTGTCGGAAACATAAACATTTCGCTAACATACCATTTTGATTTATTGTCACATTCAAAGCATAACATAAATGTTTATAAAATTATCCTCAGATTTATATCTGCATAAAAAATGAACGCTTTGAATATAAAAATAAAGATAATACAACTTGCTTGACTTGTGAAAATGACAAGTTAATACGTTAAAAATGGTATTTAACTTTTTAGCACTTTCGGCGTTATAAACATAAATATTTGTACATTAACTAAGGAAAGCAAATTTTTTTGTATGTGAATCCATTATCATTTTATTCACATGGAATGCGGGCCTAATACACAATTGAGTACTTAACCTTGTGGGGTTGCTTATGGGGTGAACTGATGGGAACCTCGCTCTACATATACGAATCCATTGTTCATGTTCAGTGGTTAAATGAAATGTTTGTGAAACAACATGCCACAAAAATTCCTTTCACAAAAACCCAACCGATTGTCATCGTATAACAACAGAAAGTAATATGGAATCTAATTGATTTCTTTTGTACGATTCCTTTTGTGTAAACATAGGAAGGTAATATTCCTAAATTGTAATTGTACCTATGTGGCTTTTTCGTACAATCTAGAAGTCATCACGTACGGGAACTCTTTAAAACCTTGTCCGTATTTAATTTCAAATGAAATTTTTATTTGTTTGTGTGACTTTTGTGGATTTTTGTAACTTCTATGCAGACACGACACAGGACCTGTTTCTGTGGTCGAACAATGATAACACCTTGGGTGTAAATCTCAGGATGAAAAGACAATGTATAGGGATTTGAGTTAGAGATTTCTCTGCATACACAACGTAAACATCCAGAGATTTGGGAAGACTTAAATGTTTAAAGGATTTATAGGGCGATTATATTTAATTCTTACCAACATAGATGTAGATTAAGTGAATTAATGTTCCAATAACTCTTATACCTGATAAATGGAAGAAATATCGTAAATAGTCAGTATAAGTGGCTTTGAAATTTAATTAGATATGCAGACGATGCATGAAAGCATATAATATTTGCATATATTGATTGATCAATATGGAACAGAGGAGAGCTTTTGTGGGGTTTAATTGATGGAAGAAAAGTGAATTAATTATTATTTACTTTCAAACAATACAAGGGAAAATAATTTGTGTGTGCAGTTAAGCTGACCTGTAGGAGAGAATTATTTGCATTTGCATTTTCTCTGGACAATTTACATAAACTTTGATTTGATAATTTGCTAGGGCAATTGCGAAATAAATAAAGGGTCAGGGTAGACAAGACAAAAAATATCGTAGCATGGAGTGAAACACTTTCTCAAAGATTCAGTGAGGATAGGAATTTAACAATGAGGAAGGGCGTATGAATTTAATAAACTTCTTACCTCTTATCTCGGATCTGGGTTTAATATTCCATGCGACTACGCTAGTCAAAAATTTAAAGAAACAAGATTTTTTTCAATTTTTGGAAGTGTTTTTTTTTCAAGAACTAATATCTTTTTGATGAGGTCCTAATGAGTTAAAACAAAAAATCATTCTACAGGTTTATTTTTGTTTCGATATTTGTGTCCAATTAACTTTTCTTGCAGTACCGTTACGCGTTATTATTCGGGTAAGGTTTGCCCGCGGGATGGTAAGTCTTTTCTCAGCTAATAATTAGTGGATATATGGGATTGCAAAATTTTATCAGAAATTTTAAAAAAGTACTATCTCGTCATTTTGAGAAATATTTTATTTATTTCTATAATAATATTGTAGGGTTTGTTGTTGGTTGGGTCTGGATCAGGACCTGGACAGAGGTTGGTCTGGATCTAGACCGAGGTGAGTCTAAATCTGGACAGAGGTGGGTCCTTATCTGGACAGAGGGGGGTCTGGATCTGGACATTGGAGGGTTTCACATCCAGACAGAGATGGAATTAAAAAAAATATCAACTTTTGTCAACTTTTTTTTGAAAAATTTAAAAATCAACACACATTTTTTCCAAAATTCGAAATTAATTTTTAATGGTTTGAAGTTAAAAGAAAAATAAACTTTTCTTAACTTTTTTAAAAATTTATTTCAAGTAAGAAAATAAAATTTTCTTCAAACCGCTTAAAATAGTTTTAAGCTTCCTCGTCACTCAACCATCACCACCTACTGAAAATTCTATTTTTATCTTTTAGAAGTATGTTTAGCCTACTGAGTCCTAGTGAAAATTGAATTTTATTCAGAATTATTTTTGGTTTTATACTTTTATCTGTCAACTTCTTTGGATGTTTCGTTCTTGTTTATTCTCACAGTTTAAAATTTCAAATTAATATGAACTGGAATGAAATTGAAATATTCTATTCAAGGCCGATTTTAGTACTGATGACAGTGAAAGATCAAAAAAAGGTCAAGAAACTCTATGTCAAACAACTTGAAAGGCTATTGAAGTGCAATTCAGCTATAAAAAGCAATAAATAACAATAATCGATTTATGTCAATCAGATCATCGATTATCTTGCTGAGAAAAAAATTGTGGAATTGACATGACTTTGTAATTTTATAATCACAAGATTAATACACACATAGTGGCATAGTTTTTTTTACCTTCTTTATTTTTCATGGGTGCTGAATCCGAATCTGAAATTTGCGACTCAAATTTCATGATACCACATGATAAAAAAAAATGGAAAAAAATTATTCTACGTGTAATTTTTGCTGTTTCCCCAAAACCCGATTTGCTAGTTTAAGACAAATGCCACCACCTAAATAATGATTTCTGAAAAATCAATTGCAAGCAATAATATAACCCAAAATTTCAAATTCGAATATCTTAAAAACGTGACAGTTTCAGGTTTCAGATTCAGAGCATCAGAAAATTATATTTCGGTTTATGTTAGAGAGAACCTTGGTTCTAAAAGCATCACTGTCCATTTTTTACAACAATAACCTAGTCCACTATTTAAGTCAGCATTTTTATAAATTAAAAAGCAAAATTTTCGATTTCTTCAAAATTAAAAAATGGACATTGGTCCTTTGAGAACCAAGTTACAGAATTATTTTGTGGTTTCGAGGGGATTTTTGGTAACAGTAAAAATAGGTCAATTTTCAATTAGCGCTTGAGACCAATTGGGTTGTCGGAGAAAGCAACCTAAAACGGAGATTTGTTGCAAATTATGTAAAAACCATTGCACAATTTGGTCACTACAAACATTTTTTGCCCTTCGCCCCCCTCCCCCCTGAACAAAATCATAGCTACGCCACTGAACCAAGAAAACATTTAATATTTTCGCCTGCTAGACGACTTTACATACCCAAAGCGGAGGATCGGAGTTAAGTTACGCGGGCCTTTCAAGGTACTGTGGCTCTAGAAAACTGTTAAAATTCGGAAAAAAAAAAATTGGTTCTTTTGTCCCAATTTCAGACCCACCTCCAGAACCTCTTTCTTATTTCCAAGCCAATCTCCGAATCCTATGCCCTCACTCCAAATTGTCTCAAACAAGGCAAATAAAAAAATTCCTTTGTTCCAGTTCCAGACCCAACTCGAGAACCTCTGTCCAAGTTCCAAATCCATATCCGAAACCTTTGTCATGGAATGAATGGAACAAGAAAAATTAAAAAAAAATCCTTTGTCCTACAGAACCTCTGTCCCAGTTCCAGACTCATCTCCGAAACCTATGTCCCCACTCCCAAGAGTCTGAAACAAGGAAAATTTGATTTGTCCGATTTCCAAACCTACCTGCACAACTCTACCTTATATACTTTTCAAAGGGGGAGTGGAAGTAAGAAACTTGATCCCTGTTGATTCTCAGTGATTCATGTGATTCAATACAGCGCTGTCGTTTTGGAGTAAATCTCGTGGCCAAATACTTCACGGACACACGTTACCCAGATAAATGTTAGTCGGGTAAACGTTTCACAGGCAAAAGTTGCCCACCCTATTTTTCAGTCAATCAAATTGGTCAAAGGGTAAACAAAAATAATCTCTTCAAAATCTTGAGAAAAAGGAACTAGTAGAAAGTTTATTCAAATTTTTAAAACCGTCCTTGATTTTCTTATGACGTGATTATTTACTGAGATATTGGTAATCAAAGCCAAATGTATTCTTTTTCCTTAAATTTTTGTTTTGCCTTTGTAACATGCTTCCAAAAAAATTGCATCATAAACTGCTCCATATACCAATGTCATGAAATAACTTAAGATCATTAAATCTTCGTGAAAACCTCCGACAAATTTTTAAATACAATGCTCGAATTGGTTGAAACTTGTTTTATTAACATTATACGACACATTACCTTAATTGATATTCCATCGTTATGATAGAATTGCAGAATTATTTATCTAGGCTGTACCACACAACCAGCTCTAAGGATGTCTACGATAAGAATGTCCCTTTCTCTTCGTTTCATTTTCCTCCAGACAAATTTTTATTCCTATTTCGTTCTTATTTCAAATAATCATAACATTTGTTTATTAAGGCTTTAAGTTTTCAATTATACAGTAGATAGTAGCATTATATTCCCTTTGAAAGGAAGATGATTTAATTTTCTTTAAAATACCATATTCAGAAAAAGTTTTGGATAAAAATCGACCGAGAAACGGCCGCTCAAACTAAGCTGATTTTAGGATTTAAAAGTAAAATATCGGGTGATTTTTTAAGAGGCTTAGAACTTTAAAAAAAAAACACAAAAATTCGAAAAAATGAATGAAATATTTATTTGAATCGATAGTTTGAACCTTGCAATTTAATGTTTAAAGATAATTTCATGCAAATGTTGACCGCGGCTGCGTCTCAGGTAGCCCATCCGCTGAGTCCAATTTTGGCATACTCTTTCACACATATCGGCCGGTATCTCACGAATGAATGCATGGATGTTGGCTTCCAGTGTGTCAATCGAAGCGGGCTTGTCCCTATAGACATTAGCCTTGACATACCCCCACAAAAAATAATCTAATGGTGTCAAATCGCACGATCTAGGCGGCCAATTGACCGGCCCGAAACGTGAAATTAACTGTTCACCAAACTCGCCTTGCAATTGCGCCATTGTTTCGCGTGCTGTGTGGCATGTGGCACCGTCTTGTTGAAACCACATATCATGCAAGTCAAGAACTTCCATTTCGGGCAAAAAAAGTTTGTTATCATCGCTCGGTAGCGTTCACCATTGACAGTAACGCTGCGATTCGCATCATCTTTGAAGAAATATGGCCCAATAATGCCGCCGGCCCATAAACCGCATAAAACAGTGGCTTTTTCGGGATGCATTGGTAGCTGTTGCAATGCTGCTGGCTGATCTTCACTCCAAATGCGGCAATTATGCTTATTTACGTACCCATTCAACCAAAAATGAGCCTCACCATAAAATGGAAGCAGCGCGCTATGAACATTTCGAACCGAGCACGAATTTTGATAGTAAAATTCAATAATTTGCAAGCGTTGTTCATTTGTAAGACGATCCATGGTTAAATTGCAAACCAAACTGAAGCTGTTTGACAGTGACACAAGGTACTAAACACACGTCAGCTGTCAAAACCAGTGTTGCCAAAACCAAACCAGCTAAAAAATCACCCGTTACATGGCATTAATGGCTATTTTGAGAAATTTGTAGTATGATACGCTCAAACGGGGTCTTTGATTCATTCTTGAAGATTAAAGTAAAAATAATGAGATATTTGTTAGCAGTTTAAGGGTTGCCATCTTTTTTTTTTAATTTAAAGTAATTACCAAAAAAATAAACTTGCACCTAAGAACCCAATTTTTGGAACCTTTGTAAGTTGGACGTGAAAAATAGTTCCAGGCCGAAAATGCTTGCTTTTCGAGCTCAGCGTTTTTAAAACAAGTATTATAAGAAATTTCAGTTTCGACATCCAAACTCATCTGGCACCTTTTTTGAATTATAATTAGGTAATATATGTTCAAAAACCAGGTTTGTAAGAGCAAGTTTGTTGATTTTGGCACTTATTTTAAATTTAGAAAAAAAAATGGTAACCCTTAAACTGCAAAAAAATGCAATTTCTATGTTATTTTTTTAACTTTAATCTTCAAGAATGAATCACACAACCCGTTTGAGCGTATCATCCTACCAATTTCTCAAAATAGCCATTAATGCCATGTATTTTACTTTTAAATCCTAAAAGCAGCTTAATTTGAGCGGCCATTTCTCGGTCGATTTTTATCCAAAACTTTTTCTGAATATGTCATTTTAAAGAAAATCAAATCATCTTCCTTTCAAAGGGAATGATGCCTATACTTATCATTACAAGTAAAAAGTTATAGGGAAATAAGTAAAAAAAAAAAAAAAACAAGAAATGTAATTTTTCACTTTTTTGGCAATAATTTTTTTAAAATTTAGGTAACTAAAAAATTAAAAAAAATAAGAAAAAAATTAATAATCAATTTCGATGGTAAATTTTATTGTCTACAAAAAAGGTTTTCAACATTATTTCAAAATTTTGCTGCATTTTCGAGTTATATGCAAGAAACTGAAAAGGGTGCTTTTGCACCACCCCTCCAAAACGCACCCTCAAAATTAATAGCACTCCACGGTTTTCTCATCTTTAAAAACCCAATTATTGTTTTTACAATAAAAACGCTTTAGTTCCTTTTTAAATGACATAATCAAAAGCCTAAAATAAACTAAATTGTTTATAAATTGCAATAAAACTACGAGTATATCATTTTTACTTGCCGCACAAGTAGGTTTGTTTGTTTCGATTACTTCCTGTTTCTCCAATTGCACTTCTTTTATTGTACTACCTATCTCTGTATCCATCTGTCTGTCTGAATGAATATCTATATGTATAAAGAGGCTGACAAAATAAGAGAATTGCCTAAATTTTTTTCGTTTCCAAAACAAAAAAGATAAGAAAAAAAGTCCTTTATGCTGAAAATACATGAGCTGGAATAGAGTTATAAAACTTTTCATTGCATGTTTGTTTGTTATTTTGATCACGTGCCAGAAACGTATTTAAAAAAACCAACAAAAATAAAAACAAATAAATTTAAATTTTAAGTCAGCACAAAAGTTCATAACCACAAAGTTTTTGTTTCATTTTTGTATTTTTTTTTTTTTGTCTAGTTTTTGCCTTGCTTCCGTGGGGTAAATGATCTATAAAAACAGGATACAAAACATCATTAAGATGCCATCAACGGTATTTTTTTTTTTTTTGAGAAAGCTTACATACATGGTTGTTATATCTATTCTGTATAGCTTCTAGATATATTAAGCACCTAGATACGAATCTCTGTGCTGGCATCAGGGCCAGGGGGTCCTTAATTAATTACGTTGTGTTGAAAATATTTTGTTGTGTGACTTAAGTTCTTATGGGAAACGTGTTTAATTAAGGCCAGCACGTTCTTGGTCCTTTAATGTGTATAAAAGTCAGAAAGTTCTATATTTTAAGTCTTGATGTGCATTTTGTGAGGACTCTTAGAGTAAAAGTTAACGAGTGTGAACTAACTCCGTGCATCGTAATCACCTGACACAGACGAAAGGACGTGTAATCCTTGTTTAAGGCTTTTCACTTCTCATACTTATACTCATGTCCCCCCCCCTCAGTGGCATTGCACTGCATCGGCTGGAGTGTGTCCTGTATTGTATGTATATATGCCGTACAGTCGAGTGGAATCAAAAACTCATTTATCCTCTTTTTGTTTTGTTTATTTTGGAAGCCATCCAAAACTAGTCCACACACAAAGTTTTGTGTTGATGTTCACTTCTAGTTTATGAATCACTTGAGACACTTTGGATAAAAAGCCAGTGTTGTTGTGTCGGTTGTTTTACAGAAGAGTTTCCTACATTCTATACCTCTATTCTCTCTCTAAGTGTACCTGATGATCAAATATCCTTTCCAGTTTTATACTTTGTGGACTGTGGTTTGGAGTCCTTATTTTTATCTATGGCAAACACAACATTGCCAAAGCACCGAGACAACGGAAATGGAAGCCGTAGTCATACGACCAGACACGTTTCACCACACTGACTATATGGCTGTTGCCATACATGAACTGCATCCTGGTTTCTGAATACTAGATGAATGATTGAAGTACTGCATCATGTAGATTGTATAAGTATCTACGATATATTGTACATCTAGTCAAATATATTTACCAGGCAATTAATTAGTCCTGAATAGACGATATTATACGTTTCTGTAAGATGGTTTATTAGACAAAGAGTCAAAGTGATGAATACTGCAGATGCCATGTCGGTTGGCTGATGGCAGGTTTTGCGGGAGGTTAAATATAGACCACCCATATACTTGTCTTTGTTCAGAGGGTATTGAATTTAAATTACATTTACATTGATAATAAGGCGGTTGGCTGGCATTCAAAGGTCTGGCATATGGGTTTTGTGAGTGATTTGATTTGAATTTGAATTTAAATTAGAGGGTTCAATTGTTCAAATGATGGAAATGACGAGATGGAAACCAAGAAAATTACAAGGAAATTTACAGAAAACAAAAAAAAAACAAGAAGCATTGATGTTTTTACATATTCATTCAAAAAAACATAATTTATGCTGGATGATTCGCATAAGATGCAAAAAACAAGAATTGGTTGGTGTATGCCAAAAAATAAATATTAAAAGTTCTGAGCAGTTAGGAATAAGATAAATCAAAATTTTGAAATTCAGTTTTGAAAAATTTTGTAAAAGTGCCAAAATTTTTACAAGTTATTATAAAAATAGATTTATGATTCTATTTGACTGTTAGAATGATAGAACGAACGGAAACGAATGTACAATAACAGTATTTCTAGTTGGAGAAGTAATAAGCGGAGAATGGGCACCTCGCTTATAAACCACCAATTTTTATTGCTCAGTAAAATTATGGGGCCACATTTTGCTAAGATTGGTAAAATCCTCTTGAAGAAAAGGATAGCCTCTCCGGCTTATTCAGCAATCTAGGCTAAAGAAGCAGACACATACAACACATGCCACTAACGGATCTGGTGGAGGAATGTTTTCTCCATTGAGGTAAACGAAAAAATCACGCCCTTAAAAGAAACCGGTTAAGTTCCTTCTCTTAACCACGATTATGTGGCAGCAGACATATTTCAATGACTTAGAAGTACCCTCCAAGATTTCAGCATTTAGCTTGCGGAAACTCGTCAACGTGCATAGCAGGGTTTAACGGCATAAAATTTATCACATAATCTAGTAACCCTCAGCGCCTTGAACATAAGAGCAAGTACGTGCGACCCAGTCGTGCATTTCTTTAGGTAAACAAAAGCTTTCCCAAATATCTAAATAGTATTGTCTGAAAAAATTTTGAAAAACGAATGTTCTGAATTTAAAAAAAAAGTATTTGTATACAAAAGCTAACAAAATTTTTAGTATAGTAGTGTAAACCAAAATTTTCAAAAACGTTTTTTTTTTTTGGATCTTAAAAGAAAAAGGAAGTATTATTTCGATTCAAAAAATATCAAATTTTCTTCATAAAAATTTAATTTTACAAAAATCATTTTTTATAACGGGTTTGTGTGATCATTTAAAATAATATTTTACCTTAAGCAAAAATAAAAATACCTAACTTTTTTACAAATGTTAGAAAATTATAGAAGAAAAACCCAATTTTCTCGAAAATGACTCCCACGATTTTAATAAAAAAAATTTGTAGTAAAAATAGAATGGTCAACTATAAAATAGAAAACAAAATTGTACTTAAGTAACTTTTTAAAAATATAGCCATTGGAACGCTATTTTCGATTAGGGCTGGTCACAATACCAGAAAAGTCTCGGTATCGCTTCTTTTGGTACCAGTATCGGAAACCGAAGCGTTCCGAGATAATACCAGCTCCAAGGCATTCGAAATGATACCCAGACGATACCGAATCCAATCCATTATCCTGGGACCGAAATTCACCGATACTTTCGGTAGTATCGTTTGGTATTGGCAAAAAAAATATATTTTTGAATATTAAAATTTCGTCTTGTTATTCTTGTAATTGGTTTTTTCGAAATCGGATCTAACGGTTTGAATGGCATTCTCACGATTTTTTCTTTTTACTAAGAAGAAGGTTAATTCAATAAGAACCACCCACTTTCACGCCCATTTTTCTTTCGCTTTGTTTCTCTGAAACCAATTATTTGTATGAAATTTTCAGTCTTGGTGCTTGGTCCAAAGCTGGAGGAAGTGACTTTAATGAAATTCACCAACTGCCTCTGATATTTTTTCTTAAATCTTGGTAAATCGGGAACGACTCCAATGATATTGTAACAGCATTGTTTTTCTACTTTGATATTTTGACTCAACATTTATTTTATTTTTGTTTGTGACTGAGACAAGACCGAAACAAGACGAGGCCGATACTGATACCGAGACCATACTAAAAAATTTCGATTTTGACGATACCGCGACGATATTTACAAAAGTATCATTTGATTTGGTATCGTGGCCAGCCCTATTTTCGATTTCGAATTTTTATTATCTATTGGCTGATCGGTTTTAAAAATAAGTTGTTAACACAAAAAGTTTCAAAGACTATTAATAATATTGCATAACTAGAGTTTCTTGAAAAAAAAAAATAACTGTGAGCATCCAGTAAGTTACGAATTCCTTATCATTAAGCTGAAAAGCTTTTTTAAAACAATAATTCAGCAAGTCCAATACTTAATGCTTAGTCTTCTAGTCTTGAAGAATTTAAGAATATTTTGAAACAAATTAAATTTTATTATCACCAATGTTCTGCATAAAAGTTTTAAATATACATGCCAAAATGTGTCCTTAAAAATGTTTTGAAAATTTACTATTATAAAAAATAATTTATTTTTTTTAAACACTCCAATTATTTTTGATTTTTTTAAGCTTTAAGAAGTCATATTTATCTAAAAATTAAAAAAAATACTTTCTTTTCAGGAACGAATGTTTTTAAATATTTTTCTTTCATAATAAATCCATGATTCCATATACGAGTAAAATTACAATTTTTAAATTCTAAATTTACTCTATAGGGCAAGTTTTGGATTCCTGCAAAAAAAATTTGGAGATTTGGAGGAGGAACACCAAAAAAGCGTCTGTTTGTCTGTCTGTTCGGCTACAGCTTAAACGGGTGGATCCGATTTTCTTAAAACTTGGTACATTTTCATTTTTTTAATATAACGGTAAGTGCCATAAGTTTTTCAAAATCTTATTTTCTTAAAAATGACTCTACAACTTTTCTTCAAGAAAATTCAATGAATTTTTTTCAGTAAAGGCTATTTGGATAATTTTTTTTTTTTATTCAAATATTTTGAAAACTATATTGCCAAGTTTTATAAAACCAGGACTTTATGGGTGTTTCTACCCTTTTGAAAGTATATATTATAAGAAAAGAATTTATTTTTTCGCAAAAATAACGGTTCCTTCCATATTGTTTTGACGTCAACGCCAAAAACCCTTTACATCATTTTGAAAACTAAAAGAAAATAACATGTATTTATATGAAAACAAAATTTTATTCATACTTAAAAACCAAAAAATGACAGTGGTTAGATTTTTTCGCAATAGACTTCCAAAATGCTATATGATCTATGACTCTAAAAGAGTACACGCTAAAATACTCTTTTTTTTATTTAAATTATTTTTTTCCAATATTCTTCTTTCTTCAAATATTTTATTATAAATTGTAAGTATTTTCAACTCGGTTTCATGATCTTTATATTTCCACACAGCCATGCCATCCATCTACCTGGGTACACTTAATGTTTTTAAAGTTTCTTTTTTTTTATTTGTATAGGTATAATAAAAACCGTTCAATATTTTTTCGTGCAACTCAAAAAATAATGTCTGAAAAAAATGACAACAAAACAAAGCAATTTATATGTCAAATACAATAACAAATTTATCCATATAGAGCTAGCTATGTCTAGATAGTTAAGTGGATTTTACTTCTGTCCCGATGAAAACGGCATTACCAGACCACCATTGTCGTTGTATTATCGATAATTTATATAAAAATTTCACATGTCCGTTTGTAAGATAGTTTAATTAAAAATGGCAAACTAAGCAAATGTTGAAATCTTTACGCCAAAGTTCATATATATATATAGGATATACAAAAAACGCAGCTGATGTGAACCAATCCTAACACTCAAATGTTTCTGAACGCTCCCTAAACGGTCAAACATGAAATGTTAATGGCCACGTTCCGATTTTTTAATGTTTAGTGGTGAAAAAAGAAGGACATGTGAAGTGAAGCTCTAATTTGTATTTACGTTAAGTTACAATGTTTAGACTCAAATAATTATTTTAAAAACAATACAACATTGTTATTATCAGCAAAACGTATACAAAATTTAAAAATTGATACTATTTTTTATTGCACCGTACTCTTTATTTATCCTCTCTAAAATCAAATATAATCTTTTTCTTCTGTATTAAAAGTTGGCAACCCTAACTGTGCCCCAAAAAAGAAATAAGTACAAATAGAAAATATTTTATTACATATGTGATACAGAAAATTGCTTAATTTAGTCAAATTAATCGTTCTTATATCTATAAAAATTATACAAAATTTTTCAGAAATAAATGTTTAAATTAAACTTAAAGTCACCCAAAAAATAATTAAATTTAAAAAAAGTATTTCGTTGATTTTAAATTGATTATTAATAATGTTATGAACCATTCTGAAGAAAATTAAAATAAAATTTTTCTATGACATGGGACACTCCTTTTACGTCATTGCCCTATGCACTCTTGTCGAAAGTGACCCATGTTTTATTTTTTTTTGTAAAAAAATATTATATTTATTTAAGAAAACTTATGAACATAATTTTATTAAAAGTTAAAGAAATCCTACCTTCATATTAAACACCAACACTTGAATTTTTCAGCCATTAAATTAAAGTTTATATCGAAAAATTGCGATTTTCAAACAAATTTTGCGCCAAAAACTAGCTCGTCAATCGAAAATTCCTTAAAAGCAGGTAAAAACATTTTGTTTTATCTTTTCAAAAATATAAAAATTTTGCCGCAAGTATTATACTGACTTACTGAAAAATTATTTCTTATCCATCTACTTCCCCGTTATTGACTCTAAACCTTCATATCTCCATTCCTTAAGTTTTCCGAATTTTTCATTATACCTTCGACTTTCTTGTTATTGCATTATCTCAATCGAATACGGAAGAAAAAAATTCTTTCAACCACCCAACTAACAATTTCGCTTCTATATTCCTCCATAGGTGCTTTTCATTTTAATTCAATCTATGCATATAAGCATTGCATAAGACTCTATAGAGTGAAAAAGGTGACCTTTATTCACTCCTATTGTACCTTAATGAAGTTAATTATAATAGTCATAAAGAAGTTCACATTTAATAAAAAAAAACTTGTTGCTAGAACCAGGAATCGAACCCGTGTCCATCTGAACCAATTGTCTTACTTTTTTTTTTTTTTAATTCATTTTTATTTTTCAATTTTCTTAAAACTATCTTAAAGCTAGACAAAAATTCATAAAAACTAGCCTACTTATCAATATCTTAAAACTAACTTACTGGCCCCAGTCGGGCGCTCTAAGTTAAACTATAATAACTTAATGCTAATGCCTCTCGGCCTTAGAACTATCTCAATACTAAATTCAGGTCGGTTTTATTTTTTACCGAGAAGAATTTACAAAAAACTCGGTATCATTGTCTTTATTTTTTTTTATGGTTTTATATAATACTTACAAACTACATAAAACTAAATTAAAGCTAATTAAAACTGGCGGCTCCACCAATCCCAGATATATAGTTCAATGCATTAAATTGGAATCACTTTTATCTAGCCTCGCGATATGAGGCAAGAAGCTTGCATTTATAAGAAAAGTTTCTTCAAGAAAAATATAAAATAATAGATTAGTATATCTATAACGAACACACATTTTTCATTAAATAAATAGATATATAATAGATTAATTATTTAATACCAACCTTTGACATTGACAATAATAAGAAATATATGTGCTCAGGTGCTTAATTGAATATAAATTATAAAATGGCCGATTATAGCTTGGCGTCACCATATTCACTAATACAAGCATTATAGAAACAAAGACTAACATAAAGATTGTATAATAATTTTACGCGATGACTATTGAAGTTAAAGTATCTTGGTTACCTCATAAGAGCATTATAGAGAGATTAAAGAAACATTGGTACATCGCTTCTATCAAGCTGATATAATTTGCACCAGAAAATATTTAAGGATTCAGTAATGCTCCAATAAGGTATTTATTTTCTATCAGAGGGCTAAAGGGAGCGCTATAGAAACAAATAACACTTTAATGTCTGAAATGCGCAGCAAATTTTGTTATTTAAGCATCCCCCGTTTAGAAAATAGCCAAAAACGAGTTCACTTCTTAAAACAAGATGGCGGAAGCCCTGCAATTGCAATGTTATTTTAGCTTCTAAGTACTCTAATTAAAGCAAGCAAAAATGTCTTTTCCAATGTTTTATTAGATTCCAATAGAAGCTATGACTAAATATACTAGACTTTGCATACCATTTGCCATATTAGAGTGTCTAGTGTCTACCTAGTCCTACATTATAAGTAAAAATGAAAGAAACATAATCTAGCTATTGAGTGAGTCCAGGCATTCCTTTTTTACACTTCAGAATTCTTAGTTGTAGTGAGCTTAAAGCAAGCTGCATTCTACAATCAGAGGCTCATCATGAGTGCAAGTGTTAGTAGTTAGTAGATTAAGTAAGCTAACACAAGCACATAAAAAAATAAATAAATAAACATTAACAAAATTAAACAATTAAAAAACATACAATATTAGAAACATAATATAAAACATTTAAGAAAACAAAATTAAAAATTCACGAGAGTGGAGCACTGGTGCGCAACAATGTTTTTAATCGAACTTTACTTAAGTTAAAATCAACAGAGGAAGCGTTTAAATTAAAAAGTCTGCACATACGATTAAGAGGTTCGTGTATACCATAGTTAGTTCTATGAAAAGGAACGTGAAAAAGTTCAAATCTTCGTAGATGGTGAGCTCCTCCGCGGAAGTTAATGCCTACACAGGCTAACAAGTCAGCTGCATCAATTTCACCACTGATAAGTTGGTGGAAAAATATTAAATCATCATTAACACGCCTTTCATATAAAGTTTGAAGTTGCAGAAGCTTAATTCTGTGTTCATAAGGAGGCAGGTTGTACGGATCAGCCCAAGGGAGTCCTTTCAAGGCGAAACGAATGAAGTTATGTTGTATTGATTCAACGCGGCTTTTATGAATTTCGTAAAAAGGGGTCCATACTTGGGAGCATCATTATTTACAACTGTTTTTCAACTGTTTTTTGGAATTGGGCATATGGGCGCTAATAAAATACACACCACCTTCTAAAAGTCAAAAAGTCTTTGTCCCTATGTCAGAAAAGCTATATTGTATGCATAAAGTATAGATTCTTTATGATTCATAAAGTTTACTAGTCAAACAATATTCACAGTTTACTCAAAACGAAATAAACCTAACAAACATTTCTTACATAAATATCAAACATCAGTACATTATAATAATAAATATTTCTCTATCATTTTACTTTCAAACTTCAATAAATACTCGTATAGTGAATGAAATACTCAGTGAACCCAACCAAAAGTAAAACTATATTTCCATAAACTGTTTTCCTAACTTTCGATACAGTAAAGCAACTTGCTAACAGAAAGTTTTCCAAAGACACGAAAACTTAGTCTCTACAAAGCTCATGCTGTTATAGACATCGAAATTAATACTGAGGTTTCTTTTAACCAAGATGCCACAGTCAGTGTTGTTATAAAATTTTAAATATTAAATATTAATATTTTTATATTTTTTTTTTTTTTGAGAAAATTATTTTTTTTTCGTTATAATCGTATATGTATATTTGTAGTAGCTAAACCAATTTTGTAGAAAATAACTTTATTTGTATAAAGTCCTTTAGCTCTAATTTAATCACTCTCTATTTAATTTAAGGAAATCGTTAAGAAACAGGAAACTTACAACTTTACATACTTACAATATTACGAATTTCCTCTTGTTAATGGAGACTTTAAATTTAATGGAAAGTGAATTAATTTGAGCTTAGTAATCTACCATAAATAAAGAAATATGTCCCTCAGTTAAACAATTCATATTTGTTCCTATCTTAGTCTAAACACAGCACAATTCTATGAATATCACTCTCTATAACAACACTGACATTAATTCCTATGAAAATATTCTTCTACATATCACATTTTACAATGGAAAAATAAATTAAATTATAATGCAATTTATCATATGTGGCATGATTGTGTATCATATTATGTGGGAAGAAACCATCTGGAGGAATTTGTTGAAACTTTTTTGGATATTGTATATAGTTTGTTCTTAATTGAATTAACCAAAACAAAACAACAAACATCTTTTTACAAGATAAAACATTCTTTCAACAAGAGTAAAATGTTTCACCTAAATTTTGTGACAGGATATAATATGTGTGCGTTTACATAATTATATTTTTTTACATTTGTAAAAACAAGAGTTTCAAATTAAACTTATAACGGAGGGAAATATAATATGCAGAGTAGGTTGAACTGATAAAGATGTGTGTTTATATTTTGTGTTTCTTATCCTTCAATATTCACAAAGGGATTGTTTGTTTTCTCTTCGGACGAGTATGTATGCTTACTTATGTTAGTAATAAGAACAAAAACAAATTTTTAATGAATTCTTCTTTAATACAATGCCAGAAATAACAAGGGGGCTTAAAAAAAATAAATATAGAAACAAAATTTAAAATTAACATCTTATGTACACGTAGGTGCTTTTTTCTCCCAAATTTTTGGAAAATTATATAATTTACGCTCCATGCCACCACACTTGATACTATATGTACTTAGTTTTTTTTGACGTTTGAATTGAAGTGTGTCATTTAATCAAGATTATAGAATGAATTCTAAAAAACTACAGAAACGCTGAACCCAATTTTCGACGGTTTTCAAGCATAAATCGGCCGATACTGCTCCAATTTCACGTTCGATATTCGTACGAAGTTCATCAATCGTCGCTGGCTTGTTGGCATAGACCATAGACTTGACGTAGCTCTACAGGACATAGTCTAACGGCGTCAAATCGCACAACCAAGGTGGCCAAGCGTGAGATAACACGTTCTCCAAACTTTGTTTCCAATAAATTGACTGTGACATTCGCTGTGTGGCTTGTGGTGCCGTCCTGTTGGAACCACATGTCCTCCAAGTCCATATCATCCAATTGGGGCCAAAAATATTCGGTTATCATTGAACGGTAGCGATCCCCATTCACATTCTTCATCCGGAAGAAGTACGGCCCAATTACACCGCTGGCCTATAAACCACACCAAACCGTAATTTTTTCGGGATGCAATGATGACTCATGAAGTACGTGTGGATTGCTGCCTGACTAAAACCGCATATTTTGTTTATTGACGAAGCCATTCAGCCCGAAATTAGCCTCATCGCTGAAGATGATTTTTCGGTGAAAATCCGAATCATTTTCAAGTTGTTGCTCAGCCCAATTCACGAACATATGACGGTTCTGGTGGTCAAGCGGCTTCAGTTCTTGCGTCGATTTAATCTTGTAAGGATGTAGGCCAAGATCTTTTCGCAAAATTCGCCACAACGACGTCACAGAGATGCCCAACGCTTGAGAACGATGTGTGAGAGACACATTTGGGCTTTCTGCAACTGAAGCCTCAGCGGCAATATTCTCGACACTACGGGCAGTTCTTTGTCTCACTGGCACGGAAACATTTTGTACTGTGCCTGTGGATTCAAATTTTTCCACTAGACGCTCAATTGTTGATCTGCTAGGACGATTATGACGACCATAAATTGGACGTAGCGCTCTTAACGTTGAGGTTACTGATTTGAGGTTAATAATTTCGACTCGTTGTTGGCTCGTATATCTTTCCATCATGAAATGGCAAACCTTACTGAAGAGAAATGTCAAAAGAGCGGTAAGAAATATGGCGTCGTTTGCTGTCCCTGTCGCTCTACTTTTGTAGTGTCCCTTTTGAAAACCCCTTTATATCGCACTAATTCAAGCCTACAAAAAAGTCTTATAAAAATCGTAGCAGCCGTTTTTAAAAAAAAAAAACAATTTCCGTAACGTTTTTTTAATTATTGTATGGAAGGTAGGTACCGTTTTCTTTTCATAACATTAAAAAAATGTCCTTAAAATATTTTAAAAAGTGTAAAAGAAACCTAAAAAGCCCAGTTTTATAGAAATCAACCATTTTCAAACATTTGATATTCTAATCCAAACGAAAATTTAATAAGAAAAACTATTTGCATTTATTGCCTTGAAGCTTCTGTTTAAAAAAAATATATCGAAATCAGAATTACGGTTTTAAAGAAAATCGAAAATCGAAAATAAAAAAATCCAAAGGTTGCCTTCACTGAAAGAACTTTATTCAATTTTTTTTAAGAAAATTTATGGAACCGTTTTGGAGAAGAATAAGATTTTGTAAAATTGCTTAGTAAAATTGTATGTCAGATACCGTTATTTTTCAAGTGTCATATACTATTTTTTTTTTTTATTTTCTATTTTCTCATGAAGCCCCAATATGAAAAATTTTAATAATTATAATGCGTGCCAACATTTTTGGAAAATAAAAAGAAGTTTTGTTTTTTTTTTATTATATTATTTTTTTTCGAAAATTTCATATTTCGAGATTTTTTGAAAATAAGTTTTTAAATATCTGTATGTTACATAGATGATACTCAAAATTGGTTGCATTTAAGAAAAAATAATTTGAACTAAATTTTTGATTGCACATTTTTTCAAGCTAACATGGTTATTTATATGGTTATTTTTAAAATGTTTACTTGTTGAATTTAACCTGGCCTCATATTAAAGGAATACCAGTTAATTTCAAAGTGACGCTTTTGTTAAAACACACACAAAGGCAGTGCAAATAAAATTATTTAAATTTAACCTGGCTGCCTGTTGAAGTAGTACTCAACTAGTGTTGAAAAATACTCTCAAGCCATCGTCAAAGAAACACTCTGCCAGTTCATTTCAACGTGACACCAGTGTTTAAGTCGATACAAAAACAAGCCATCCAAAAACAATCAATATTTACTTATTGATATTTGGCACAAGTTTTTTATTCAGTAAAGTAGCCCAGGGGATGCGTGCGTACCACAAAGTATTTTTAAAATAAAATAATATACGTAGTAATGAATTTCTATACTTTCAGAATAATGCAAAATTAATTAGACGATAAGCAGCGTTCAAGATGGGACCTAGACGCAAAGATCCAAAACATTATAAATCATGTTAAATTAACTAGATCTTGATGTTAAATTTACAGGACATTGAACATTTTATTCAACTTCTTAAAACTAGATTTTCACGTAATGTTAACTAGATTTAAAGGCTAAATCAGGAAGATTTTCAGGTAAAATTTACAGTTTTACTATTTTATGGCAGTGTTAAATTTACATGATGTCATACAGATACTACCTACAACCTACGGAAAATAAGGAATAATAAACCAGAAATTGGTATGAGAAACCTACTTTTTTTCTCTGAGTTTAGGTGATTCTAAAGGGTGTTTTTTAAGACGTGTGGTTTACAATTTGGCAATACTTCTTTGTGGATCTTCTTGACAGCTGTCACTTGATTTATGCTCAGTTTGGTTTGCCATTTCATAATGAATAGACTAACTCCTGTACAACGTTTGAAAATCGTGCAAATTTATTACCAAAATAATGGTTCGGTTCGCGTGTGACGCATCGATACAATCAATTTATTGAAGGAAACTTTTAGTGAGTCGCCGAATATTGTCTTTCAAGGCGTCAATTATCTCGGGGTTATCTGCGTAGACAAGCGACTTCACATAACCCCACTTAAAATAACCCAACGACGCGAGATAAAGCGCCCACCGAAATTTTCCTTCAGTAAATTGATTGTTTCGCGAACCGAACCATTATTTTTGTAGTAAATTTGCACGATTTGCAAATTTGATTCAGGAGATTAAAAACCACAGGTCTAAAAAAACAACCTTTATAACTTTTGGTATTATATCGCACTAATTAAAGCATACAAAAATGTTTATTTAATTCTTTATAATTTGAAAATATTTATTGATTATTGACAAAAGGTAACATTATCTACAAAAATGATTTATTAAAGTCGTAAGAACTGTTTTTGAGAAAAAAAAAAAACATTTTTCTTCAGCGGTTTTTTAACCGAAGAAAATATCGTTATTTTTTCATAGCATACAATTGTTTTTAAATATTTAAAAAATTAAAAAAAAAAAACCATATACATACATATATACCAAATTTTATAAAAATCTTTCATTTCAAAATATTTGTTTTTCAAAAAAAAAACGGAAAATTTTTAAATTTCAACAAATATTTATTTTTGAAAATAATAAATATTTATATTGCTTAGAAGCTTCTGTACAAAAAAATAATTAAAATCAGATAAATCGTTTTGAAGAAAATCAAAAATAAACCTTTTTTGAAAAGTGGTCTTCCATACAAAGGTTGCCTCTACTGAAAGAAATGTACACAATTTTTTTTAAGGAAATTTGTGTAACTGCTTTTGAAAAAATACGATTTTGTAAAATTGCCAAATAAAATTGTATGCCAGGTACCGTTATTTTTTGTTCGAAAAGAATTAAATAAAACGTGTCATATATTTATTATAGTTTTTTTTATTTTCGATTTTCTCAAGAAGGCTCAACTGGTTTGAATAAAAAAAAAATATTGAAAATTAATATTGGGCGCCCAAATTGTTTGAAAATTCAATATATCAAAAATCAGTTGATGATATTTTTTTTTAAACTTAACTGATATTTTTAAATAAATGTTATTAAGTTTTCAAAATTGGAGGCATTTTAATTTAAGAACAAAAATTTAGAAAATCGTTTGTATTTAATGTACATTTTTTTAAGAAGACCGCTCCACATATTTATAAAATACTACTTTTGTTTTTTTTTTTGATTTTTGTAAATGTTAGTATTCAGTGACATTGAACAGAAAAAATGCTTTAAGAAATCCTGCAAATATATCCATTAGTTCAAAAGTTATTGGACGATGTTCACTTTTTTAGCTTTTCATTTTACTCAACCCACTAGTTTGATTAACGAAAAGCATCGAGGACTGATATGGAAAAAGCTAATAAAATTCAGGTATCCCAAGATCTATCGTTCAAAAGATTAAGTTTGGTACATGAGTTTTGGAACACCCTGTGTTTTAAACAGAAGAAGTTTTTTTAGATTTTTATTTCATGAACAATAAAAGTTAGTTGGCATGTAAAATGTTCATTCTAAATAAACAAACAATAAGTATTAAGAACTTTGATACCTAATCAAAAGATTTTTTTTTGATCAAAGTTATTATCTGATTTTAAAAAATGAGTTTGTGAAAAAACGGGCACCCTGATACAAATACACATGAAAATTCAATCCATTAATTTTCCAAATGAAGGTATTTTTGTATTTTCTATTTGCAAAAAATAAAAATGAATTCCTTAAATTTCCTAAGGTAAGAAGATATGCGATAAATCCAAAATCAAATTCCAAATACCACGAAATGTATATATAAGTCCACCACCAACACCAACAAAATCTGTCAAAACATCAAGAATCAAGATATCTTATTTCCAATAACCAGATTCCAAGAAATTTGAGAACATCTAAATTAATAAAAGAACACCTTGATAGCAGCACAGCTACCTACCCTTCGTTTTACAGCTCAAAGGCATTTAAGAAATAACAAACAGAAAAAATATATAAAACATCCGCACTGGATAAGTTATTCGTTTGCGACTCCTTTACGTTTTTGTTGAAAATATAAAATGGATTTTTTTTGTTCATGAAAATATGCTAACAAAAATAGCAACTCATACCCTCCAGATGTTGAAAGTTAAATCGAAAAAAAAAATTGATCGTTCCCTAGGGTGATGGTAATAAGATTGGTAGGTATGTATATAGGCTAGGTAAGTAAGGTATACCGTTTACATTACCCCCAAATAATTAAAGGAGCATATTTTCTATTTCATATCCGTAGGCTTCTATCCAGGCCTAAGACTTCTTATACAAATAAACTTAAACAGAGCCACATGTTAAGGTACTAGAAAAGACTCCTTCGTCTTCAGCAAGGAATTCATAAAATTATTGGAAGAATCAAAAATGGCTCAATGTAATATCGGCGACTGTTTAAAAAGGAAGCGAAGAAATAATTTAAATGGCTTCAGAATATAGCAAAAGAAGCCATAAATCAATGTCAGTCATCATCAGGACGAATGTTGTGAAGCGTGATGCCATTATTCTAACCAAAAAAGGATGAATGCTCATTTCGATGAAGGAATTTTTAAATTTAAAGAAATAAAACATAAAAATGGTATAAGGTGAGAGAACTCGCACAAACCCGCTTATTCTCATGCTCTAATTTCGTTGAAAGCTTGAAAACCACAAGCGATTTCGATCCACGAATATTACTTCACACGATCTAAATTACACATTTGTGGTTCCAAACTTATCTTCTATAAAATACGATAGTTGTAAGGAATATGTACCAGTAAAAAACTAGCGATTGCTGACTGTCATTATACCAAAGTCACACATTCCAGAAATGTATCATAGTTCGAAATACTAAATTTCAGATGCATACCTACATTGCCGGTATGTTCCCTGCTTAGTATTTATACACCACTTCCTTAAATTAACTACGAAGTCTATGATAGTAATTATAATTTGCATAATCTGACCAAAATCACTTGAGCATCTACCAAATTAATGTCACAGGCACCTTAAGTGACAACATAACACAATATCCCACTTAGTTGTCGTCGGAACTCGTATCTATATATGGATTGGATAGCCTTCAAGAAACCACAAATCACTCAGGTCTATATCTGGTTGACCATATTGAATTTCCTCTTCCAAATCACCGGAATCATTTGTCGCAGTCGTAGCAAGTAGCAAGACAATTGAATTGTCCTGTTACGTCCATTCCTCCATCCATATACTACACGATAGTGTATTCGTATCGTATCGCAAACCAATACTACGAAGCACAAGAACTTTGAAGAGATAAGTTCACATACATTCTTGTTCGTTGTGCCTGAACGGAAGGAATTTGTGTGTCAACATTCAACAATGCACCGGGGGAGATTAAAGGAGTTCTTCTTGTGACATGGGAACCTGTCAGTCAGATTTATGTCGAGTATTTCATTAAGTCGAAGAGGATATATGGGAGAAAACTCCTTTAACTCGAGACTAATTGAATGCTTATACTGATATACTCGAATATAGCTAAACCGACGACAAGGACTACGATGAAATGAATCCATTACAGAAACACATACTCAATTTCAAAGGGAGACAGAATCCAAGATCCAACTCAAGAGTAGCTGGGTAATGCATCTCGAACCTGACATTCTCTTCTTGGTCCTTTGAATAAACACTATGATATGCGGAGTCGTTATGACAATCCATCTGATGGTAAGTGAGTAAGTATATGTGTGGGTGTGTTTCGCGTAATTGTGCGATATGACACCAACACAAAGACTCTTTGTATATGACTATGATTTTATCTTCAATTCGATTTTGTCGACATGACAGAGAAAAAGATGTCGTCAGGGACATTTTCAAGAAATTACTGTCAGATTCTGGACGGGAATTGTTCAAAGGATGTGCACTTGAGTGTATGTGAAGCTGCTTTTGTGTCTATGAATGTACAACAACGGCCACTAGGAAAGCCTTCATTTATCCTACTACATTATAGTGAAGTGATGGAGAAATGAAAAACAGATTTAATATGTCCTTCTGTCAACTTACGGTACAAGTAGGTATATGGATATGCCTGTAGTTTGTATAGGACCAAAAGAGAGGTCTCTGAGTGATGATGATGTTGATATATCAAAAGTCAAAACATAGAAGATTATATGCACACAGAGATATATAACTAGACCGATAATACCATCTAAAGTTGCCTTTCAGGATGATAATTTTCCCTGAGAAATAGATGACTTCCTGATGGAAGAAGTCCTTAAAAGTGTGTTCTTTTGGATATATAATACTTGAATATTCAATTTAATTTAACACAGTTTCTAAAAGGAAATTAAATTTTGGGTGAGGTTTATATTATTACCTACGAACGTTGACTTCTTTTAAAGGGGAAAACACATTAGCATTAAAGAAGGCATTAATAATAACTGGCAATGACTTCGGGATAGATTGATAAAATAGATTTTCAATGTGGTTTTATGATTATACCTGTTATAATTGTTGTTACAACGAAAATAACATGCACGGCTGAATCACGTCATGTATAGTTCAAGGTTACTAATGGAAGCTTAAAGCTTCTGTTTGTCTTCGGTTCGCAGAGCTTATCGAGTTAGTGCCATCTTGCATTTGATTTTATAATTCATCAAAGGTTCTGTAAAAATTTTGTAAAAATGTCTAGAATTAAACTATCTGAAAGAGTTTTAAAATGGAAGTTTTATCGAAGCTTTGACTTCACATACTTCTGCAAACAAATTTCAATAACCATTGCTTACAATTTTTACTATATTTTACTATTAAACTTAAAAAAAAAAGAATAACTGCCTGAACAGAATAGGAGACGGAGCTGGAATAGATGTCAAAAATGCTGCAGCCGCAGCTCCAAGATTTGAACAAATTTCAACTTTCATTGCAGCATATTTGACATCTACCGCAGCTCCATCTCCCATTCTGTTCAGGCAGTTACTTGTAGCTTCCAAAAAAATTTACTTCGATAAATACTCTAAAAATATAGTATGAGAAGGACATGACAATGCAATTTTAGTACGATTTCAGAATAGAGGTAGGTAGGTTCAGCTCTCAACATTTGGGATTTTATACCACAGGTAAGAGGCCTCGGGGATCTTTGCCGCCTTCCTATCGTACGTGGAATATTTGCACACAATGAGGAAATATATGACAGTAACTGTTCAAATAAGGATAACTGGTTTTGAAAATTTGCAACCAATGGTTAAAGTTTTTCCAGCTCAAGAACAGTATTTGGACACCATATTTATAAAAACGGTCCACTTTATCGCCATAAAAGTAAATATTTGTTTGTAATTGGTCAGAAATACATAGGTAGATATATTTGTATGTGTTTATAATATATATGCAAGTAGGTTCTATGGATTCTATGGCAAGGAGGGGCAGGTAGGGGCACTTACTCCCCCTGGTCACAAAATATTCATACAATAATTAATTTTCCTTTTATTAATTTTAAAGCAAGTTTTCTGTACCAAAAAAAAAAAAAAAGACTTCATAGGCTTTTAAAAAAAAATGCAATGAACTACTCTAAGGGCTAGTTTTTCAGTAGGAGACAATACTAGCCTCGGGGTTAAACTTGAGCTTACTCGAGAAACGAGTTTTTCAGTCAACTGAAATCGTAAGTTAACACGGAGTTAATTGACCAAATTGAGCTCTTTTCCCGCCGTGGTACCATCTCGATTTCGCTAGTGAAAGTTATTGTCCGTGTAATTGCGTTATGACGTCATCTCTACTCCAATGCGTGAAAGGCTAAGAAGGGTAGTATCCATATTTTAGCACATCGATGGCCTTAGATTTTTGACAACTGTAAAAATGTTTTTGAGTTAACTCAGGGTTTATTTATTTTCAAGATAAGATAACTCTGATTTAACTCAGAGGTAACCCTAAACCCAAGTGCTCACCTCTTCTGAAATGAAAATTTTAAACGGTTCAAAATACAGGTGAATTATCATTATGAAAATATAATTGTTTTTTTCACGTGAATTTTTGATACTCAGTTTATAATTCTTAATGGGTACTCACTTTGAGTGGAAAAATAAATTGATTTTTATGAAAGCTATTTGACTGAATCTTAACATATTTTTTTAAGAATATTTATTTTTTCTTGTGTTTTATTGTATTTTCGTGTATTGTGTTTTTTTGTCTTGTCGGTAGCAATAAAAATAAATTATTTGCCAAATGTTAGACTTTTCCACATCTCCTTATTTTTTCCTAGTGGTTGTACATTCGGAAATGAAAATCAATTAGTTAAATATATATCAAACCGGTTCATATTTCACTCTCAAATTTGGGTACTCCCCTCTCGTTGCGAACTCCATCGCTGTGAATTAACCGGCAATTTTTTATGGAAATTTCATTTTCACTCGATGTGAGTACTAGGCTTAAACTAAAAATCTGGGCCCTTAGAGTGACGGATTCTTTTGGGTGGAAAACTATTTTTTGAAAAAAGTGGTTATTAAAAGTTTTTCCCAAAGAACCTGTTTATTTGATTTTCAAGAAAAAAGGTGAAACTTATTTTAATTATTTGATTTTGTTTATACAGAAGCTCTCAAATAATAAAAAGAATAGAACCTATTGTACACCAAAATTTTCAAAATGTTTGTGTTTTTTGGTAAATTTTTTCAATTTATTTTTGAAACTCAATATTTTGACAACAATCCAGTCGATTTTTTTTAAAACTTAATACATATTAAACAGTTTTTTTTTCTGCGTATTTTAGAATATTAAAGAAAATTATTGTTACATACCCAGTGGCATATTTGGCGTATTTACCCTAGGGGCATAAGGGCCATGGCCCGGGGCGGCACCTTTCGAGGGGCCGCATCCACATCTAGAGGCGCCATGTGGAATATCTTTAAAACGATGTGATATACGTAGATACTTAGTACGTTCATTTTATTTAAATCCTTTTTTCTAGAACGTCAAACAATACTATTAAGGTTATTTCTTTTTACTTTAAATTGGTCTAATTTGTTTTAGAGATATCAAAGTAGGAATGCAATACATAAAGCACTTAAAATTGTGACGAATCACCTCTAAATATTAAAATGAAGCAGCCAATACACAAACCAGATAACTCCACGTTTTTACGAAATATGTTGTTTGATGCAGATATAACAAATAAAAAATCCCACACCGTTTTGTGTATTTGAAACCCAGCCATTTTGATTTAAAATTAGAAAACATCCAATTTTTTACTGTTTTGTCTTATTTTTGCACCCACGTGAAAAATTCGTTAAATGTAAATATTGGGAAAGGTTCCGAATGTTTGGAGATTTGACTCTCAAACAGTACTCCAGCCTACAATATATAATATTGAATTGAAAATCAGCAGTTGCTGCAATGGATTGTAGGTGTATGATAAAGAAAACGAAACCAGGTCACTCCAAAAACAAATTAATTTATTTTTTATTATGAAAAATTCACTTTTTAAAAATTTTGTCTAACTTATTCAATGTGTTTTTTCATTGACTTAGGTAGGTCAATGTGTTTTTTCTATTCTCTTTGGAAGAAAAATTGAGTTTTTGAGAATATTTAGTTTTTTTAACTAAATTAGTTTTATGTATTTTTCTTAACATTCAAAAATAGAGAGTTATTTGGTTTTAGCACCAAATGCTTCAGTTCTAAGGAGGATAAATATTTTGGAAATCTTTAAAGAAATTTAAAGACCAATCATGAAAAACAATTGATTCGATATTTTGGTCGATTACATTTAAGATTTAAAATTCTAATATAGGTTTCTTAAAAGCATTCCCAGATGTTTTGATTTAAAAAAAAAGTGTTTATTATTCTTCGCATGTTTCCGAAGATTGCAGTGACAAATTACAAAGAGGAAGGGAAAGCAAAAACCGTTTGAACAGTTAAGCACAAGAACTGAGTTCAATTGATCTGCTGAGCTAAAGCTTAAACCAAAAGTGCAGCTTAAATTTATAACTAAATTTGCATTTTATTTATATTTAAAAATGCGAATTATTAAATGTGAATTTAATTTTTTTAATTGTAAAAAAACGATAGATCAAAGCAAACAAATTATTTTTGCGCAAAAATTTGTATCTAGAAAGCGAAGATTTTAGTGTTTTCGTTTGCTAACTTAAGGCAAGGACGATGTTTTTTTAATGAGCGATATGTGGACGACTTGGTTACATGTTCTTGATCTTGTAGTTGAAATTGCATGGTATTTTTAAAAATTTAATAAAAAAATCACTTCAAAAATATAATAACCGACAATCTTTTTAGCTGAGGTATTTTTAGTTCGTAAGCAATTTTAAATGGCTTGTTTCACAATGTTTGAGTAAAGCTGCAATTATTTATCCAAAACATTAATTCTGCGAATAGCAGGAAAATAATGCTAATACAAAATAATTGAAGCCGTTTCCGAGAGACCAAGATATTACAAAATATATGGGAGGCAGTTTGTGAATTCAACTAAAGTCACTTTCTCCAGCTAAAAAGAACTAAGTCTAAAAAATTTCATCCAAATGATTGGTTTCAGAGAAACAAATCAAAAGAAAATTTGGTGTGAAAGTTGGTAGCTGTAGTCATATAATAAAATGGCAAAGACGAATTTTGTGGTACAATTTACACGGTCTACAAAAGCCGAAGGCATATAAATTATGTATCGTTTTGAAAAGGTTTTTTTGCAGAGAAATGCAGAATGCAAACATTTATTGAATAACTGCACCACAAAAACTAAAAAACAATTGAGTTATAAGTTCGAGCAGGAGTGAGTGCGAGACCGAGCAATTATTTATCGTAACCTTAATGTGACGTTTCGATTTTTTCCACCCACCAACCAACTTATTTTCCAGCACTGACTGGAAAGATTACTAGAATGCCTGATGGCAGCGTTCAGTACTACAGAAAATAATAATAAGTAGCTCATACCACATTTACATGAGCGAATCGAAGGATCGGATTCAAATGGAAAAAAATGGAAATTGCGACCCAGGTTTATGATAATTCCAGATCGAAAGATTGAATTCAAATGAAATTGAAGTGAAAGTTTTGCTTTCATTGTGTGGGTGCAAAGTTGTTAGATAGATAAAATAAATTTTTGACCACAAATAACAAACAACCAAAATAAGCCAAAGATAAAACATACAATAGTCTTGAAACAAAATACACAATTATGCAGTAACACCAACAAACCATCCGAGATCTCGATTCCTCAATCCTTCGATCTAGGTAGATATTAATATTCTATTTTCGATCCAGCTCGCCGAGCTACAGATCTACATGGACCTAAATACTGATTCATTTCGGATTCAATTCGCCATGTAAACGAGGTATCAGTTTTTCTCTATGCTGAAGACAGCTTTTATTAACAATTATTAGCTCGCGAGTTTCGAGGGCTGGACTTTATAGTTTAATTAATTGCTTAAACTTTCTCCCTACTGAAGAGAAAAAACTGTGAAAATGTCATTGAAACCATTAGAGCCGTTTCCGAGAAACCAATTACAAGTATTTTGTATTTGTAATAAATTTCAAAAACAAGCCTGAAGTAAAGCCTGCCTGCGTATATGGTGGCTGAAAGGCGGTAAGAAAGGCTATTGCAATTCTAAAACCATTCATCACATTCATCACTGTTTTGGTAAAATAAGTATCACCAAGTATTTTAAAATCTCGTTTAGGGCATCTGGAAACCCTCTATCCAATACAAAATCATAATTATACTCGTACTGTATACGTGTTTGTTCTTTTCCATATAATTTATCTCGATTATCTCTTAAATCGTAATAAGTTTCTCGTGATCTGATGAGTTTTAAAAATATTATCACAAAATATGATAAATAAACAACTTCAATTAAAAATAAATCATTTATCCCGATTTTTCAGAGCCCCCGGAAAGGTTCATTTCGCTTAAAATCTCGTTGTTATTAAACTACTTAACCGCTTAAAAGTAAGAGCACTTTATCCATTTATACCCATTGCAATATCTGTCACAAACACATATACATATGTACTTATGTTTAATTATCGTTAAAACATTCTCTGCCAGGAGGCAAAACAAAAACAAACACAAAACCCAAATAAATCCAAAATATTTCCATTGATATAAAATGGGTTACCCATAAAATCCAAATGACATAATCGACACATGCGACACCCAACAACAACAACAACGACAACGAAGTTGTCGCCAGACAAAATAAAAAAAGAAAAACACACATATGTATGAAACCTTCCAAATTAACAAGCTGGCTTAAAATTGGCCCGTGAATTTAAAACAACAACAACAGTGACACAAAAGAAATATAAAAAAAAACAAGATACGAATATAAAAAACGCGCATAATAAATAACCCGGATCCTTTTTTTGTACGAAGGTAGTCGCAATATTTACACACATACACCTCCCAAACAGTATAAATCCTCATCAGTGATAACTGATAAGTACACTTGAAGGATATTTCGCATTCGCGTATATTAAAAAATGTGAAAACCATACACGGGCAATTAAATAAATTAAGGTTCAATTAATTTGCAGAGCAACGACCATAAATGCAAATGAAATAAAAATTAAAATTTAAAATTAAAAGCATTTTATTACATCGTTCGTTGGTTGTGGGTCCGCCATGTTTAATGTTTAACTTTAGTGAAGTGCATTTCGATTGGTGAATATTATTTTTGCAATTTTCATCGAAACTGATAAATTAATTGATATGGCATCCGCCGTACATGAAGGTATGTAGCTGCAAAATTTTGAACTTAAAATGTATTACCAACGCTGGGCATACACGAATGGTAATGACAGTGTTCAATATTTTCTGCCGTTTTGTAACCATTTTTTTTTTTTTATAAAACACGATTACTGTAATAATTGGCTAAATTATAGCAAAATAATGAAATTTCTGATGATTTGTGATTAAAATTAACTCCTGATATTCTGGTATCCAGGTTATCTATCTTCTTGTTACTAAAACTGATAGTCTGAATTGGTGTCAGCTTCGCTACAGGAGGATAACGATTTATTGCAATGATTGCAAACTTAAATCTCTAGGAAAAAATCCTTTACTTTTAAAATAAATTCTGAATTGTGAAATTTCTCATTTTAAAAATCTCACATCTAAAAAATTGCATTTTTAAATTTCGAATATGAATGATTAGGCACAAAAATTATTTCTAAAGTCTAGTTCGGGTAGTTAGGAAAATCCTTTTTTCCTAAGTGCGAAAAACTATCAAAAACTAAATGCAATTATTTTGGTGAAATGGAGGAACAAATTTATTTCGAACAAAATACAACTAAATGGGCTTTTCCAAACCAAATTTTATTTTTTGAAAAAAAAAATTTGATTTCACTTCGCTTTAAAATATATAAACATGGAGTACGTGTGGATTGCTGCCTGACCAATACCGCATATTTTGTTTATTGACGAAGTCATTCAGCCAGAAATGAGCCTCATCGCTGAAGATGATTTTTCGATGAAAATCCGAATCATTTTCAAGTTGTTGCTCAGCCCAATTCACGAACATACGACGCTTCTGGTGGTCAAGCGGCTTCAGTTCTTGCGTCAATTTAATCTTGTAAGGTTGTAGGCCAAGATCTTTTCGCAAAATTCGCCACAACGACGTCACAGAGATGCCCAACGCTTGAGAACGACGTGTGAGAGACACATTTGGGCTTTCTGCAACTGAAGCCTCAGCGGCAGCAATATTCTCGACACTACGGGCACTTCTTTGTCTCACTGACACGGGAACATTTTGTACTGTGCCTGTGGATTCAAATTTTTCCACTAGACGCTCAATTGTAGATCTGCTAGGACGATTATGACGACCATAAATTGGACGTAGCGCTCTTAACGTTGAGGTCACTGACTCCGAATTTCTGTAGCTAATTTTTATAATTTCGACTCGTTGTTGGCTCATATATCTTTCCATCATGAAATAGCAAACCTTAGTGAAGAGAAATGTCAAAAAAGCGGCAAGAAATATGGTGTCGTTTGCTGTCCCTGTTGCTCTACTTTTGTAATTTCCACGCAGCACCCCCCCCCCCCCTCCCTCAACCCCGCCCAGTACCATTGGAATTCACTTGTCACATCACTTGTCACCTTTGAAGTTACGGATTTATTTCAAAATGCAAAAACTCCCCAATTTGGGCGGTTATTTCATTTTCACGGAGCCGTTCATACCTACCCTAATGTGCCTTCATAAACAAAATTTCAGCCATGATAAAATGACGTATGATTGGTTTAGCAGCTTTAAGATCTTGGTCTATCACAGTAAGTTAATAAGAACTTCAGTGCAAAAATCCCAGCTATACCGTATTTAAATCAAAAATGACTGTTTTCCGCCCATCTGCTTCCTATTGCATTCATTGAAAGTTAGTACAGGAACTAGGAACACGGATATTTAAAATACACAACCACATGGTTACATGAATACACGGATAGGATACACGTGTATCTTTGTTCTTAGTTATCCGTGTAAAAGGGAGCTCTAGTAGTTTATATGTATATCGCAAGTAAAAACATTTTATTTTAAATATCTTCGTCTGCACTGCATAAAATGTAATCTAAAATGCATGTATTTTAACTTAGTTTTAAATGTTTCATCACTTCAGCTTACCAACATCTAACAGAGGTATAGGTACATACATACAAACCAGTTTGTTTTTCTATTAACTTGGAACCAAGAGTAAATCCTTTTGTAATCCTGCAATTCGTTAAATATTCCAACATAGAAAACACCCAGGATAAGCCTTTAAAAATGTTCTTCTCTCCCACATAACAATCATCATATCATCATCATTAGCTTTCCAATTCTAGGAATGTTGTTGCTGGCACAATGTTCATTTTCATTTTCATTTCATTTCGTTTCTTTTTGTTGAGATGTAATGTGATGTTGGGGAAGGATTAGACGATCTCTTAAGCAAAGGACTTGATATAGCGACAGACGGGCAAATTGCTTCGGCTTTTTTTTTATTTCATTTTATTTTACTTTTTTTTCTAAAACCCCAGAGGGTTGAAGTAAGATGAAGACCCCCACAAAATAGCTGCATCTTAGTCCATTTAATGTCAATTTACATTCACAGTCGGTGTTAGCTGTGAGCGCTGCCACTGGTGGTTTTTCAACTGAAAAACTTTTCCATTTTCACTTTTTACTTAAGACGTACATATAGTTCACCTAGATTCTTAAAGGGCATGTAAGGAATTTGTTAATTTAAATTTTGAAGGAATCAAAACAAAAAATTGAAAAGTTTTATATTATTGAATGTTGAATTTCTAGCGGGAAATTCCAGCGGCAACATTTTTAAGGGAAGTAAATATACCAAGAGAAGTAGATATTCTCAAGTCATGGACTGTATTTATCATTTATATTTATATTTATATTTATATTTATATTTATATTTATATTTATATTTATATTTATATTTATATTTATATTTATATTTATATTTATATTTATATTTATATTTATATTTATATTTATATTTATATTTATATTTATATTTATATTTATATTTATATTTATATTTATATTTATATTTATATTTATATTTATATTTATATTTATATTTATATTTATATTTATATTTATATTTATATTTATATTTATATTTATATTTATATTTATATTTATATTTATATTTATATTTATATTTATATTTATATTTATATTTATATTTATATTTATATTTATATTTATATTTATATTTATATTTATATTTATATTTATATTTATATTTATATTTATATTTATATTTATATTTATATTTATATTTATATTTATATTTATATTTATATTTATATTTATATTTATATTTATATTTATATTTATATTTATATTTATATTTATATTTATATATATATTTATATTTATATTTATATTTATATTTATATTTATATTTATTTATTTTTATTTAAGAGTAACTAACTGCGACCAGTTGTTCGCTTAATTCTATTTGTCGTTGATCCCTATTTTGAGATGCGAGTAGATGGATGTGGGTTCTTTTTTTCTGTCGAGCAATACTCGAAATGGTACATAATGCGCTTAGAAGAGTAAAACTTTTACAGCCACCATACTCATGGTATTAGGAGAGAAAATACAGATTTTACTACTTGAGGTTTAGGTTTATTTACCAATTTGTATGCTATGCACTTAAAGCAAAAGAAAATAAAAATGGACACGACATGACAGTGTAAGTGGTTTGAGAGTGAAGCTAAATACATTTTTGTATTCTAGTATGAGTATGGAATTAAATTAATTATTTGTGTTTTAGTTATTTCAGTTATTTTTACCTTTATATTATTTGATTTTGTTACATTATTTATTTCAGAATGAAAATAGTTTTAAAACATACACAAAGTAGTGAACATGTAGTTTATTTTAACTAAATTAAGTTAGGGCAATTTTAAATGGAATTTTTGGCGTGAACATGGTTGATAGTTGATTAAAACATTGAAATGTTTACAAATGTTTGGATTTACAGACAATCACAGTGATGGTTAATACAACTGTGTTGGGGTAAATATAACAGTTATTGATTGATTTAGAAAACTAGACCAGAATGACTTCTTCGTTTTGTGGCCTTACATAATTATTTCATATTTTTTTAATAAAATAAAAAAAAGAATAATTTCTTGAGTCATTTTACTCATTCATTTAAACTAAAGTTAACAATTGATTAAAGCAAGTCAAATTTATTACAAAAAATACATAAATACTCGTAAAAGCCTACTTATAAAAAATTTGGGCCTATATGTTTGGAAATACTTATACTTTCATACTTAATCGATTTTGATAAGTTTTTTTTAAATTAGCCATAATAAATCACACTCTCTATGCAATGACATGGCTTATTAGGTGTTAGTGTAAAGGGCGGCTAGTATTATTTTGGGTGCAGAAAAATTTGAAACGGGCCCTGATGCCAGGTACCGTTTATAATAGGTTTTTTTAGGAAAAAAGAGTTCATAAAATAGTACAAAATACCTACAATTTTAGAGTTGATTTTTTTTTTATAAAAATCGTTGAGTCATTTTTACGATAGATTACATTTTCCAAAAGGGTTTCATGGTCGCGAGCTCAGCCTCAAAACCTCTTCACAGTGGATCAATAATGAGATTGACCACTCTGCTATTCTGAATTAATCACTTCCAATTAACACTGATCCCCCTATTGAACTTCGACAAAAACTTTGAAGTTACCATACCTTCCAGATCCACCTCGGAGGATGTGGGATTATTTAAAGATCAATCGATTCACTTCTACACCGACGGATCGAAGACCAAAGATGGGGTTGATAGAAGTGTGTACTCTGATAGACTAAATTTAAGTCTCTTATTCTGTCTTCCTAATCACTGTAGCGAATTCCAGGTTAAACTTCTAGCGATAAAAAAAGTATTTTCTTGGCTCAAAGAAAACGTGATATCAACCTCGGATATCCGCATCGCTACTTGTGAGCTTTTTCTGAAGCAGGATGCTTTGGAGAGAGCAAACATTAGGTAAAATAACATCAGTACCTGTTTAGCGACAAAACTACTATGGCCAAACCTTGATTTAAAGCACTCCATGTGTTTAATATCTCTAAACAGGCTGCACATAAGCTCTGTTGTAGATGTCATAACATGACACTGTTTAATAGGCAGGCACGCAAAGCGGCATGTCATTTTCAAACGATTTTTGCAGAAGCTGTATGGACGAGGAGGAGGAAAAAACGATTCTTCACCTTCTCTGTACATGCCCAGCACTTTCCAAAAGACGTAGGCTCCACTTAGGAAACTACTTCTACAACGATCCTACTGATCTGGCAAACATCGACATAAATAGCCTCGTTCGCTTCATCAGGAGCTCCAGATTCATGCGGTGCCACAATGGATCAACTTTGGTCTAAGTGTCTCAGTTTTAATTTACTGACAAACACTTCTACCTAATCTTGCCCAACCTGTATGGCAGTTACTGTTATTTTTGTAGCTAAGAGAAAAAAGAAAGAAGGTTGCATTGGTGGTTAAGGCTTTAGATCGGGACACAGACAGACATAATTTTTCCACCAACTTTTTCCGTGTTTAATTATTATTTGGACATTTTTTCTGCACAAAACCACAGTCCTATAATTCCTACCTAATACGTTTGTATATCAAAAGCAAAAATGGATGCCGTAGTATTGGATTCTACTTATTTCTTTTTTTATTTTGATTTGTTGCCTTTTTCCAACTCCAATCAATTGATTTCCAAAATTGGACAAATATGCCATACAAAACAAATTGATAATTAAAGTGGGTGTGGTAGAGGGCATATTATTGAATTTCATTCTAGGAACACTTTTAAATTGTTTTTCCTTATAAAAATTTACTTTGTAGTTTTCATCCAAATCAAAAATATAAATGACAGGCTGATTTTAATAAAAACACGAACCAACTTATTTCGTAATAAATTCCTGTGTGAGATTTAGGTCAGTTTTTGTTTTTATTTTATAAAATTGAGACCTAAAGCTCATATAGAAATTTATTATTTATAAAAAAAGGTCATGAAAAATGACATCAACTTGTTTTGTCTTTATAAAAAACAAGTTCTGAAAATTGCCTTCCAATAGTTAAAACCATTTCCGAGAAACCTTAAAATATAGGCTTGCCAGTGAACAGTTTTTAATAAGACCTGTGTTTTTTTTTCGCTTATAAAACCAATATACAAAATAAGAAAAATGGGCGTGACAGTAAGTGGATTTTTGTGAAGTAAATTCTTTCTCTAAAAATTTCATATCAATCGTAAAAGCCGTTTCCGAGAAACCTAAAAATAATAATCAAGGTAGACATGGAAATGGATGGCTTGAACAAAATCCACTTCTTACATTTATTTTTTCATAAAAACTAGTTCTGAAAATGTCATATAAATCCATAAATCCATAACTGATAAATTAAAAAAGTGGGCGTGGCCAGAGCCAAATATTTTAAAAATCATTTTCTAAATTTTCATTTTCTCATACAAACAAATGTTATGCACAGTTTTCCAACATAGTCTGCAAGTCACAATATTTATTTAAATTAAGGATTTTGATTCTAGTTAAAAACGCAAAACTTACGATAGTGACAAAAGTCGTCGGTCGGGCCTATATGCAAATATATATATGTAAGAATAATTATAGGCCTATACCTATACTCTCAGTTGTAGAAAAGTGCTTAGACGGAGTAACTGTCAAAAGATTGCAAGGTTTTATTGAAAAACACTCCCTTATTCATAATAGCCAGTAAGGATTATAGAAGAAAAAAAAATGCAGTGAAGCTGCCTGGAGAATTTGTTAACTGTGTAAACGAGAGCTTAAATAAAGGACATCATGTCCTTGTCCTTTTCATGTATATCAGCAAGGCTTTTGATACTCTATATCACTCAAATTTATTATTTGTTTAGTGATGAAAAGAAAATGCAATATGGAGTACCGCAAGGATCTAATTTGGGTCCACTTTTGATAATAATAATAGTATTAATAGCTTTATTTATTGAGCCTTAAACAAATTTTTACAATTCAACATAATGATAAATAAAATTATGGCCTTGGTTTTGAAACCGTCTGCCAGAATAGTCAACTTTTAATCATCCTTTATACTAACGAATAAATTCGAGTCTTTAAGCAAAGCATCCCATTCTTTTTTTGTTGACGATATGGTTATTATTGTTCGTCATAGGCCTCCGGACACGGTGGCAATGGTGATGCAAGATGAATTTAATGCGGCTGCTAGATGGTGTCACAGATAACGGATAAGTTATAAATGCTTCAAAAACAAAAATGATGCATATCTGAAGCCCTCGTTTCAAAATGACAGAAAAGCAAATTCACTTCAGAAATGATACTTGGCCTAATACTTCCAACGAATGCATTAAAATTGTTGAAAACTAAAAATATCTCGGAGTAATAATGGACTGCCATTTTCTCTGGGTTAAAAACACATCGACAAATTAAGAAAGGATCTGAAGAAGGCCTTGTATGTGCTTTCCCATTTGCGGTACCATGCCTCTGAAGCTGTTTTAAGACAAGTTTACTATTCTCAGTCAAATAGTCAAAGTTACGATATGGAATACTTGCTTGGAGAAACGCAGCTTCAACCCACATCCAAAACATTTCAAAACTCAGCACTGAAATACCTAAATTACAGTAACACACGACATACTGATAGAAATTTCAGCGTTCTTCAGGTCGAACAGATTTTCAAGATGGCGATAATTTTTGAGTACCACGATGATAGACGTTGCATTCGACCAATCGACCCTGAGGTATACACTAGACGTCAGGCCCAAGGAATCCTAAAAATTCCAAGAAAATACAAGACATATGGTAGAAAACAACTTCAGTATATCGTTCCATCAATAATGAATACAATACCTCGAGAGCTATTTCGAAAACAAGTTGATTATTTTTATAAACAAGAGTTTTGAATGTAGGTATCTATCTACTCCTTTAAAAAGAAAAAAATCAATTTTTTGAAAATTCGTTCAAAGGATTCTAAAATTTTGCTTGCATTCAGCTATCTACCTGCTCATACTTACTAATGTAATCAGCCAACAATCATGTTCTTGGGCTCTAAGCTATTAACTTATTATTAAAGCAATTTATAGATCTTAATGTCATGGATTTAATCAAATATTATTAATCCATAAGACCTCCTTGTCAATTTATATATACATAAAACTCCTCAAACACATAAACATCTAATTCTTGTCAGAAAAAAGCCCCCAAACTCTCAAAGTTCATTGGCAAACCATCAAAATTCAGTAAATGAACGCTTCGATGACAACAAAAGTTTAAAGTATTACATGCGACATATCATGCCAATTGCTAATAATCGGTCAAACTCAGAATACAGAACCTAAACAACAAAGAAATTTTGGAGAAAACAACAAAGGAAACTTTAATCATTTTGGCTTTGATTTATGCATAATTTATGCAGAGAATGAATCTGATACTCATTCCATGTATTGATGGAGTATGGAAGCAATTTCTAAACAATCAGCACCTAGTCAAAAGCTTAATATACAGCAGCTGGTTCACATTTAGGTCCATACTCTTTGATGAACAACAGACAAAAAGTTAGCCCTAGACAAATAACAGCTCAGGGAGTAATTTTTTCAAAATAAAATACTCTTGTGATCATAAAGACATTGAGTTTGTTGAATTATTGAATTTTACCCTACTTCGATTTATTTTTTGTTAATAAGTTTTCAACCAAAAACCAGCAAACGTGTCCATAATTTCCATAAAAAGTCTATTTTATTTGTAATATCATATCTCAAATGTGTATGTAATTTATTCACAACTTTTGAACTTTTTCTTTTATGAAAGTCAAATATTATTCAAACCCAAACGAATATACTCTCAAGAAAAACAATTTGTTTACATCCATGTCTCAGCGCAAGAGGTTCATTCATAGAGTGCTTGTAACTTTTTTTTTACTAAATAAAAATGTTGTACCACTTGTTATTTCAGAATATTTGGGTCTTCTTAAAAATTATACAAAAAAAAGAAAAAATTGTAAAAGTACCTACTTACGAAGTAGCAAAAACAATAAAAAAAAAAAAATATGACCATGTTTTACCAATACCATCAACTTCTTATATGTATTTCAAGAAAGTATCAAGTATAAAGGTTAAGTTACAAGAAGTAAACTTTATATTGGTGAAAAACTTCTATGCCCTCATAAGCATTTCATGAACTTCCTTACAGTTGCACTCTCTTACATCCTTTGAGGTTCACTGTGGCGTATGTGTAACTTTTTTCTCTTTCTTTTTTTTTTCTATTTAAAGACTGAAAACTTTGTTCGTACTTTTCTTTCAACTTTCTATAAAGATGAAAATTGTTGCACTTCCTGAGTAAAGAAATGGATTATCAAGAGGGATTATTTCTATAATGACTTCAACTACCGCTTCTTTCGACAGTAAAGACGATAGTTAAGGCTGAAAATAAGGACAAAGTACCACCTATAAGTATAAGCCATCCATGTGAACAAAATATTAATCCCCTCGTGCAGGCACAAAGTCCAGAAATTTATTACTTTTAACCAAGTTTATCCGATAATTTTTGTGGTCTTCTTAGCTTTTTTAGGGCCCTCATTTTATGATACCCCGTGGCAAGTTTATCCTTTCTTAAGAACCACACAAGGACGAACAACTTTTTGGTTCAGCTTGATGGTTTTTTTTTTTCAATTCAAAAAATTTTACGACTTAGCTTCTAGACTAGAGAGTAAGGATGATGGGAATGCAGCCGACCACAAAGAAAATACTGCGCCAGAAAACAAGGATATGGGTAGGGTATACCTTTTGCTTACTTTTCAATTCACCTTCAACTCAATTGGGGCGTTTTTACTTACAAGCCAATCTATATGTCTACAGAATATAGATTTTGTAAGGTGGTGGCCCATTTTGAAAACAAAAAACGAGGATAAGAGAAGTGAACCAAATGCATTCATTCGATTTGGTGTATCTGCAGAAACTCGTATACAAATATATAGACATATGGCATACCACTAACCTGATGGCGCCCCATAAAGCCAAGAAAAGTCCTTCGAGAGAAATGTGGCTTTATGAAGCAGAAAGTTTTCTGGTGTGCCACATTGGTGTATTTGTAAATGATTATGTTTACGGTGGATTTGTGGCAGCCGAAGTAAATATTCCAAAAGGCACTCACTTTGGCATCAGGAGAAGAAAACAAATTTTACACGAGCAACACCACAGACGGTTTGTGTATTGGTTTAGTTATGTTTTCCTTCGTCTTTATTCAATTTATGGCAAAACGAAAAAGGGGAAAAAAATGCGCCATTTGGAGTTTTTCAGCAGAAATATAAAAAAACAAAAATATTTATTTCTTTGAAAAATACGAGTTCGAGTATTTTGTTGCAGGGTCATTATTTATTGAGTATTTTCGTATGAGAAAAAGTAAAAAAAGATCGTGAGAGTTTATCAATTTTTCCACTTTATATATTTGTTTGTTATGGGCCATTGAATTTGGGATAAGCCATAAGAATTTATTTTATTTTTTTTTTTTCTTGATATTTTATATTCAATTTAACTGTCAAGTCAAGTATCAAATTGATGTTTGAAAAATCACTAATTTTCGGTGAGTTAAAGGCTATTGGAAGCTATTTTTGAATCAATTTAATAGTGTTAAATCTTCTAACGGGATGATTTATTCAAGTACATACAGCATTTTTATTATAGTGCGCACGTACTAAAGGAGTTAAGACTACCCTTATGTTTATTAACAGAGAACAAGTTTCGGAATGGGAGAACTGATGCTTTTAAATTTCTCATTATTTAAGTGGGGAGGAATACAAAACCAAGGTTAAAATACTTAACAAAACGTTATTTTTCAGTTTAGATTAAGACTAAGAGTAGTACCTCGTGGCATAATGGTTAGTGCGTAGGACTGTCATGCCAAAGGTCTGGTTTCGATCCCCGGGCACTGCCACCTAAAAACAAATGTTTTTTTCCGAGGTACTGCCTCTTGCGAGGGACTGACAAATCCTCCAAGAGTATACTTGTCATGAATAAGTGCTTCTCATCTAGCCATTCGGACTCGGCAAAAAATTGTAGGTCCCCTCCATTCCTGCCAACAACACGCACACAGGAATGGTTGAAAGTTGTTAGTCACTAGGCCCTGGTTCTCCATGAGCTGTTGCGCCACAAAATGTATTTTTATTTTTTAGATTAAGAGTAAACTGGTACTAATGTGCATTACTAGAAAAGTGAGTATTACTGTGAAATAATTCTAAGAGGGTAGTTTCCTAGAAAACTGCCTAGCCAAAATTGCGATAACATAAAGAGGGACAAACTCGCCTTTCAAAGCCTCTTAAATTTTTAGTTTGAAAACAAAATACTTTTCACGATTGTGACCCTGAACCATCCTTGATATTCAATTTATTTTATCAGTACTTCGACCATCAATATTTAAAATATCGATTGATTTTTGTTCTAAATTATTTAGCTGACTATAGGTCAAGTTTCTTTTTAAACGTAGTGTTTTGTTAAAATTTCCGAGCTAAAAAGTGAGATTTGAAAAATAGTTTTTTGAAATTGTGTCATTTTGTGAGTTTTCTAAGTACTATGTCGGGAGAACTATTACTATAATAGAATGTACATTAGATCTAAGAGCAAAGTAATGTCCACCCAAGAAAAATTCTTGGTACGGAATCTTTTTTAAAAAACATAGGTACTCAAGCAATTTTCGACTACAATCTGCTACAATCAACAAAAATAAAGTCAGGAACTCCAAATAAGCAATTGCTTAGTTTATCAAACACCTTAGATCTTACCAAATTCTAACTTTTAAGAATAAGTGGTTCCAGAGATACCTATACTTAGCACTTAAAAAATCGCTAATACTGGTAACTGACTGAAGGACTAATTTACTGACTGAGATCTGACTCACTCACTCACCGACAGATCATAAAAATTATAAAGTACTTTCCGATACTGTAAATTTTTTAAGTTCTAGCACAATGAATGGTAGCCTTTGAGGTGCATATCAACAAGGGAAAAAATCGAAAATTTTTAATTTTCCGCATCCACCCATGTTTTTAAAATTGAAATCAATTTTGTGGTGTACTTGCGGTTAACATAGAATATGATGGGAATTGGTACAGAGGTAGCTTTGAAGTGCATTCAAAAAGAAAAACCGACATTTTGGAATTTTTTGCTGAGGAATAGGTACTATATGGCAAAATATCCATTTCGATAAAAAAATTGAACTCGACTTTTGATCAAACTTGTTACGATAAAAAGAAGGCGAAAAAAGTTGGTCTCATAATTCTTTCTGCCTGTCCGTTCGCCTACAACCTAAAGAGCTGGATTTATTTTCTTTAAACTTGGACAATTTTTTTTTTTTTTTGGTGATTCTACCCACACATATTTCCATTTTTTATTAATAATGAAGAATAATAGTACCCACCATACATTTTCTTAGCAATTTTACAAAATCTTATTTTTCTCAAAAACGGCTCCACAACTTTTCTAAAATATCGATTTTCTTCAAACTTGGTACATAGTGGTTTTTGGTGATTATGCCCACACATTTTTCTTACTTTTTTTTAGAACCAAAAATAACGGTACCTGCCATACAATTTTTTTTTTGCAATTTTTCATAATCGTATTTTTTTCAAAAATGGTTCAACAACTTTTCTTGAAAAAAAATTTAAGAAATGACTTGAAGTAAAGGCTTCCTCTGGGTGGAAAACCATTCTTCAAAAAATTGTTGTAAATGGTACCTCCCCAAAGAACCATTTTTTTTTAATTTTCGATTTTCTTCAAAAACCATATGAATGACTGATTTCAATACTTTTTTTTTAGACAGAGGCTTCCAAAAACTATCAATATTTTTGTGTACCTACTTAAATTAAAAAAAAATTGTTTGGGATTTTTAAAAAAATGTATTTATAATTTTTTTTTTGAAAATCGTATATTTCGAAAACAATATGATCAATTTTCTAAAACTCAATACTTAAGAGTTTTTGCTAAAATATTTTTAGTAAAAATTTAAAAATATGAAAAAATAACGGTATCTTCCATACAAAAATTAAAAAACCGAAATGAAAAATATTTTTTTTTCCTCAAAAATTTTTTTTCCTATACTAAAATTAATACGATCTACTACAAAGAGTTATAGAAATTTTGCACTTAGCAACTAAATATTAATAGTACCTACCTGCCATAGAACGTGTTTTACAATTTTGAATTTTCTCATTATCGGCTAAACGGATTTAGATTATTTTTGTATATACAAATTTCAGATAAGATTTAGTAATATTGCATATCAAAATTTTCAAAAAAAAGTTTTAAGTTTTTTTTTGAAAATTAGATATTTTAAAAAAGGGTTGACAATTGCTTTTTCAAATTTTATTTTTATATACACATAAATAAATACTTAAGATACCAAAAGCTTTCCTAAAAAATGTTTTATGAATTTGTATGTTATTTTTTAAGAAAACCGCTCCTAAGGTTTAATTTTTCTTACAATCATATTCAATAAAGAATTAAAATGGCGTTCTTTTTTTCATCTCAAACTCTAAATGAAGTTTTTTTTTAGTTAATATCGTATATATATATCGTATATTTAAAAATAATTTTATTAAACTCTCAGTGCATTGAACATAAGATCAAGTACGTGCGATTCAGTATTTTATTTACTAAGAACCTGTCATAAATTGTTTAAGCAATTTTACGAAATCTTATTTTTCTCAAAAACAATATTTAAAAAAAAATCAATAAATTTCTTATGGTTAAAGCTTCCTTTGCATTGGAAACCATTTTTCAAAATATGGTTTTATTTTTGGTTTTCTTCAAAACGATTATTTTGATTTCAATTATTTTGTTTATACAGAAGCTTCTAAGCAATGTTAATAATTTTTCTTACCAAAATTTTCAAAAAAAAAATATTTTTGGATTTAAAAAAAAAAAATTCAAAAAAAATTTTTGAAAATTGAATATTTTGAAAACTACACTGTCCATTCTTATAGAACTCGGTACTTAAGGGGTTTTTTACACTCCTTGAAATATTTTTAGAAAAATTTGAAAAAAAATTGTTTTTAAAAAAGTTTCAAAATATATTTTTTTAAAAAATTCAACAGTTTGATAATTTTATTTTATACGCATAGATACTTTAGGTTTATATAGCAAAATTTGTCCTTAAAAATGTTTAAATAATTTCATATATTAAAAATTTATTATTTTAAAAACCGCTCCCAGGATTTTATTTATTTTTTTATTTTCATCGAATCATATTCAATCAAAAATTAAGAAATCTTGTTTTTAAACTCAAACTATCAATTTTTCATTTTATGCTTTTAAACAAACTTTTCATACCCTTATATATAATTTTCTTAAGCTCTCAGCCTCTTGATCATAATAGCAAGTACAAACGACCAATTTCTTCATTTTGTTTTGATTTTAAGCAATTTTTTTCAATAAATGCCTCCACCATTTGAGAAATAACGTTGGTATTCTTTTAAGATTTGTATGCAATTTTTTATATGCAGATAAAAAAATATTGTAAGGTTATCAAATTTTCAAAAAAGAGTATTTTGAATTTTTTACTAAAAATTCAAAAATACTTTTTTATAATTTTTATTTTCAATATTTTTAAACTTTTTGTATAATTAAATACGTTGAGTCGATAACGAAGAAATTAAAAAACAAATCCATCTTTACCATTCAACAAACTTTCATAAAAAATTGTTTCATATATTTCAAAGAAGATCGCAATAGATTTACACAATTAAAAGAATTTATCAAAATCGTTAGAGCCGTTATCGAAAAACATGAGATTTTCCTGAATGTTTTCTATTAATATTTAATAGTGACCATTTTTTCGCATAAGACTTATATATTTTAAATTTTTTAAAAATTGTTCAAAAAACTTTTTGTTACCAAGTTTCAAAAAGTTTATGGATTCATAAAAAAAAAAAAACTAAATACAATTTTTTCTAAATCCAAAGAAATTTGTTTGAAAATCTTCATTTAAACACATTGTACTATCCATAGCTGTTATTCTATACCATCAAGACCTTTCAGTTCATCAATTTTAAACCTAAATAAGGTAATACCATATAGGTCCATAGACCATCAAATAAATGTCATTCTTAAAGGAAATTTACAAAACTTATGACTTCCTTAAATATAAAACTTTTCATGACATCTCTGCAATAATATAAATCAATTTAAATAAAACCACGTCACACTCACATGAAATATATAGAAATCCGTTTTCTCTCTGCCATCCACATATTGCTTTAGAGTATTTATTTTTTTTTTTTTAACTGCTGCTGCTCTTTCCACTCGATTGAAAGGATATTACTGAACAGGATATTACAACATGTCCCCAAGTGCATGAACAGGCAGAAAAATGGTATGAAATTGAGAAAAAAAGGACATCTGGAAACTATTTCGTATATCGAATGTGATTCCATTCAATATTCGATTTTGCACTATTATATGTGTCTCCAAATGTATGTGTGTGCATCCTTATATAGCCAACACCTTACATTCTCGTAACATATCCTGGGTATGAAATGAAGTAATGGATATATGTGGGGTTAGATATAATATTTCTGAACTACACACAACTATAATACCTACTCTTCTAAATTATCCAAGTGTGCTGTGGATCAATTGAATGGAAATATTTTGTGGTGTTTAGTGAAACTCTGTGTCACTTGGTTAAAGTCAATAGCTATTCAATGATCCTTAAAAAGGATATTAAAGGACTTGAAATTTTTAAACAGCAATTAATTAAAATGGACTAAATTACAAGTTCCTAAAGTTTTCAAAGACGACATTGTCGTTTCAAAGTGGCTTGAGTAGCAAACGATAATGGTGCCATAGTTTCGTGAAAAATTAACCCAGAAACAGCTTTTTTTCATTTCTTATTTACTATGCAAAGTCGCTTACCTTGAAGTGTCATTTCCTTAATAAACCCACTCTAGTTAAGGAAATCTTTCAATATCTTGTGCTTTTTCAATCTGCACTTTAACCAATATTAATTTGAGAGAGGTTTCTAGAAATATTGTGAGCCTTTGTTCTTCTGGAGATGATCCTTATAGTGTGACTCTTCTCATTTTTAGTTTCTCAAGGAAATAGATTAATTATGATAGACGAAATATGAAAATCAATAATTACTGTCGAAAATTCTTGTTTTTCAAGACACGAGTAAAAAAAAGTCAATAAATGAAATTTTCAAGAAAATAAAAACATGACCATAATCAAAAGACTCTGACTGTATCACAGGACATAGAAGAAGTACTAGAACAAGTTGCTCGAAGAGATATAAAACCTATGGCATGAATTGAGTGCGAATATAAATCACTTATCTAGAGCAAAGTCTCAATATCACTTTTTGTCCGTGAAGTGATTCTGATTTATAGTAACGGTGGCGGTCGCATAGAAGTGACGACAGAATTGATGTTTGTTTATTTTGATTTCGATTAATTGATATGAAAGAAAGGATATCCGGTTGTCGTTGTTTTGAAATTGTTAAGAAAACAGTAAGGAGTTGTATTGAAACGAGTGTAAGGGAATTGAAAGCCTAAGCAATTTTTGTTTGGGATGATAAATTGTTGTTTATATTATTTTTAGCTTTCGCATGAGATATATAAATGAAATGTGGTTATGGTATTAGAATGTGTGCAATTAATATCAACAAAAGAAAACAGAAAGTCTATTCCAAATCAAAATAGAAATGGCCTTTAATAGATATATAAAGGGTATTTACTCAAGTGAAATGGATCCATTTACGGTTAAGCTAAACAAATGGAATTTCTTATCGTTTTCGTATGCCTAATGGGTTTTATATCTGGTTAGGAGTTTTGTGTGTAAGCACATTTCACTAATTTATTCGTAAATTATACACCGGTGGTAATGGAAGGAAGGTTATTTGATAAGTAAAGTATCTTTTCCACTAGCGGTTGATATAGGTTCTAAGATTGTAACAAACATTTGTTAACTTCACATAATGTTCCAATGGAAATCATTCAAGTCGAATTCCAGTTCTTTAACGAGTATTTTTGTGAACGGATTCAGTCAAATTGGTAAATACTATTTTGAGATATCAATTTTTTGGAATATTTATGATTCTGAGTTTTTGGTTCGGCAGATATTGGCATAAGGTACATATGTATCAATATTTAGTACCTTGTATTCCTTGTTTTGTTTTGAACTATACCAACTTTTTAGTATGTTGTGTGTGGGTCATCCTGTTGACATATTGCTGAGGTTTTCGATAATAGAAAAGTTAAAATTAAACCGACAACTAATTAAATTCTTAAAACATTTTTATGGAAAACTTTTGGTATGCAAATTTGAAATAAATATTTGTCTGCATATAAAAATAAAATTTCCAAAAAATTGTCAACCGTTTTTGAAATATCAAATTTTCAAAAAAAAAAAATGAAACTTTTTTTTTGGAAAATTTTGACATGCGATATTTTTTTTTAAAAATTTGTTTATACAAAATTATTCTTAATCTGTTCAGCCGATAATAAGAAAATTAAAAATTAAAAAAAAGTTCTTTGTAGGTACTGTAACCAAACAGAAAAACTTATATAAAAATCGTAGTAGCCGTTTAAAAAAAAATATTTTTTTTAACGGTTTTTCAATATTTGGATGGAAGGTATCATTACTTTTTCATAAAAGTAAAATTCTTTTCTTAAAATACTTCAAAATGTGTAAAAAAAAATTTAAATACTGAGTTTTATAAAAATCGACAGTGTAATTTGCCAAATATTTGATTTTCAAAAAAAAAGTCTTGAACAATATTTAAGAATTCAAAAAATATTTCTTTGAAAATTTTAGTAAGAAAATTTGCTCTTGTATAAAAAGGTATTACAATCAGAATTATAGAATTATTGTTTTGAAGAAAATCGAACATAGAGTTACCATTACCATTAATAACCATTTTTTATAAAAAAAAAAGAGTGGGGCAGGTATCGTGATTTTTTGTTAAAATAAAGTAAAAATGAAAAAAATATGTGGGCAGAATCCCCAGATAACGACAATGTATCACTTTTTAAGAAAATTGATTCAGCCGTTTAGGCTGTAGCTGAACGGACAGACAGACATAATTGTGACACCCACTTTTTTCGTCTTCCCTATTATCGTAATGACAAGTCTGATCAAAATCGTAAGTAAAAAAGACAAATTAAGTTCTAAAAATTCTTACCGACGTTAGAAAAAAAAGGGTACAAAATTCATTAAAAGATTGCTTATGGTGGTTTAGTGCTCTTTTAGAACTCAGAAGGCACTTCTGTGCCAAAAGGCTCTGATCTTGCACATTTGTTCACCGTTGATTAAAGTTTTTTGTATATGGTAAATAAATCAGCTGCAATTTTAACTTTCGATATACATAGGTACTATAGGGCAAGTTTTGGATTTGGGCGAAAAAAAATCGAGATAATAATCACACATGACATTTCAATGATAGAGAACTCTAGAAAGTAGGTGTCACAATTCTGTCTGTCTGTCTGTCTGTACCACAGTGTGTTCTCTTCAGAGGGGAAATTGAATTTATTTTGCTCCAAAAATATCGGTTCTTAACAAAAATCTATTGAGGAAGAGCTTATTTATCTTATTATTTATTTCAAAAACGGCTTCAACGATTTTGATTTTAAAAAATCAATGTATTACTTTAGTTATAGTGTACTTTCTTGGTGAAACAAAATTTACCAAGAAATATTACTAACGGAACCGGCCACAAGTATAACGGTTTTTTTGATTTTAGATTTTCTCATTAACACTGCAACGGATTTCAGTCAAAGTTTTTATGCAAAAGTCCCTTAAAATGTCAATATTTTTGCATATCAAAATTGTGAAAAAAATAAATTTTGGATTAAACAAAGAAAGTCATTTTTTTTGTTGAAAATTCAATATTTAAAAATGAGTTGATGACTTTTTTGAAACTAGGTTTATAAATGTATTTCAATATATAGTCAAAATTGGCAAACCAAATTTTTGTTTTAAAAATATTTCTGAGCATTTCATATTAAAAAAATAGTTTTTAAGAAAACCATTTCAACAGTTTTTATTATTTTTTTGTATGTTATAATATTATTTCAAGTTATAGGATGGTATAGTTTTTTTGAGCTCTTAGCTATTTTACTAGTTTTTTTTAAAAATTAATAGAACGATTTAAATATTTTTTTTTATATTTTTTTCTATTACAACTATCATATTTTAATATTTTTTAATTCCAAGCAATTTGAACATAAAAATGGAATGAAAAATAAAAATTGTTTTAAAATTTAATTTAAAATAAACTTCATTTTATTTTAAAACTAAATTATATCACAACAAATTGGCAAACAACACCGAGTTCAACTGTTTTGACCCCAAGGATGGATTAGTTATTCGAAACGCGTTGCTGATTTTTACAAAATAACAAATATTTTGATGTAAATATTTTTTTTTTAATAAATTAAAGATTATTTTAAATTGAATTTAGTAACAATTTTTATTTTTATTTCATTCAAATTCACACAACATGGAGACAACACCACAAAAAAATATTGAACATAAGAGCAAATACGTGCGATCCAGCGCATTTTTTTTTAAATATATTTTTTTGGATGCTTGCCAGTTTTGACTTAACTGGAAAAGTGTTTGAAACTTTATATACTTAATGCATTCTGCCGTTATAATTATTTGCCATTAGTTAGTCTTTAATTAGTTTTAAGCAATTGAATTTAACCATGCAATGTTTTGTATGTTTTTTTTTTTTGTTGGGTCTCTTGCTTGATATCAAGTAAGCATTTCGCTTGATATCAAGTAAGCATTGCACCACTTCAAAAAAAGAGTAAAAACTGCTGAAACCGAATGGCTTATGGCTTAATAATTATTGGTCCGTATGTCGTTAATGAGTTTTGACTATTTCGAAATTTTCGTTCCATATTTGCAATGTTATTTTTGAAAAGTGGTAAAAACTGCTAAAAATTAATATAAAATGTTGATGTTTAATAATTTAGTTGCGGAAACTTAGAAGAAGTTATGACGATTTAAATTTTTCCTACGATGTTTTCTATGTTTTGTTGAGTGCTTGTTAACTTAATATCAAGTTGATAAAGCAACTTTCACAGCTGCAAAAATTGTTAGGTGCATAATTTGTCGATAATTAGTTGTGAAAATTTCAAATTTGTTTTTCTATGTTTGTTTTTTGTAATGTAGTGCTAAATAATTTTACGTTTATTAGTCGTTGATTATTTGTTGCGAACAATTTCAATTTTTTGGTGCAAGAATTTATCTATCTATCTACTCGTATTATCTACGAAAGAACCTCATTCGACCTATTGAATTAAATTAAAGGTAAAATGTTAAGCCATAAACCATTGGGTATAAGAAGATCTTACAGATCCTTGACAGGATACTTTGCTAACTTCAAAAGCTTAAAGTTTATTTTCTTGGAGTTATAATTTCAAACATAACATTATTTAAAAGTTCTCGTCAAAAGCCAACAAATCCGTTTTTTTAGGGTTTTTCTCTTATATGATGAAGTTAGTAAAACAAATTATTTATGCTCATTTAATAGGGTCAATTACTGTCTACAAAAATATTATAACACTTCTTTCCCTAAGCGAAACCACTTTTCCGTACGAGCGCTTATTTTTAAGATATGGTGACTTTAAAAACTGTCAAATATAAAAAAATATTTTTAAGAACTTTTCCGTTCGTCCGTCCGTTATTTAATTTTATCAGCAAAAGTTGCATATTACAAACTTAATATCTTATAAACAAGAAACATCTTTAAGTCCCCGAAAAACCGGTATATTTGAAATTTTACCATTTTTTAAGACAAAAAATCTTGGTGCAGCTCTTTATAAGGTTTATACTTATAATAACTGGAAAAAGTAATAAAAACTTTTTGATTTAAAATAAATATAAGTAAAAGCTGCAGAGTGTATGTGTACGTATTTACCTTACAAAGCACTTTTTCATCAAGCATACAAGGATTTATTTAAATCTTATGCCACATATTAGCATTTCAGCTTTATGCTATTTTCCAAGAAAAACCAATTTGAAACTTAAACAACTACCCAACATCAATGCATGTTTATTTCGGTTGAAAGACCAATCCTTTTCTAGATCAATAAATCCCAAACAAAGGTTGTTGTTTAGTGTTTCCTTTCTGTGCACGACGACCAACCGACGGACGTATATACAAGTATAAACTACATACAAGGATGTGTGTCGTACACGATATGCCATAAATAACAGCAGACTCGACAAGAATACAAAAACAACTTTTCCTGCAATTCAACGAAAGCAGAGCGTATCCGTTATTTTGCCTCCTTTCAACAAGCGAATTCGAATCATCCAAGGACATAACCATTAACTAGCAGACCAAAATAATTCTTCGTTTCTTGTTTCCACTTCCGATTTACAATTGTGCTTAAAGGCAATTAGTCTTAGCCCCCGTTACTAATTATTCTAATGGTCTACGTTTCCAATACAGTTTAGCATCATTGGGTGCTATCAATTTCTATAGGCTAGGCAGCTGTTGAAGTTTACATACACTGCCTTGCCTAGTGCCTATATCATCAGGATGGGAGATTCACTATAAGCAGCATTGCCTACAAATACCGCTTTATCATTGGGTAATACCTATCATAGCCATGGGAACTTAAACGATGGTAGATGGTAAATTTTTGAAGGTAGCGAACGCATATTAGCTAAGGGGAATGGTTAAAGATATTTCAGCACCCGCAATTAGTGAAATCATTTGTGTTTCGAGCTTAATGTGTGCAAATTTGAGGTATCCCAAAGTATGTAAATGGTCATTAAATTTGAGGTAATGATTCGTTTGGAGCAATCTTTGTCTCTATAAATTAGACAGATTTCATTAAAAGCTGAAATAATGATGGAGAGGACTCACGAAATCAATAGGGATATTGTGCACAATGTTGTGATATAATTACTTTGGAAATACGAGGGTTTTACTGAATTTTAAAATCAGTGATCGATGGAGATTTTGCCAGAACATCAGCCATTCTGACATTCATAGCGATGAAAGCATTCAAACCATCAGATGGATAATTTCTGAAACGACTTTGTGAATTCCAAAATTTAGAATTTTTTTAAATTATTTTGGAATCTTCATTGAGCGTGGTCATGACATACTTTTTGAAAAAATCTTTTCCACCTATAACACGTAATAATGATTGAGAGATTTAATTTTAGTCTATTACCAAAACCGGAAACTCATACTCACTCCAAAGAGCGACCATAAGGCAGTCATTGGTGACCATTTTTATCAGACTGCTGACATTTGTAGAATACTGAACCATGATAGGGGGTGACCTGGATTCCTCATCAACAATGTATGGGGAATTCTACAGGGTCCAACCCCACAGGCTTTGGTATTGTTTAGAAGGACGCTATCCACCTCTACTTCATATTTTGTATATACTTTCAAGGAGAAACTTTCCAGTCATGAGTGAGAAATGAGTGTTTGCTGAGCTTGACTATCTTGAGAATTTTCTTTGTACTATATGGTTCGGCTAGTATCCATACGGGCTCTAGGTCTGCATGGGATTTCTTCTATAGCAACAACCTCTGGTCTAGCACCTGGCCAGTTCTCACCTACTCTGCTGATCCCTCGATCTCTGAACGTTACAGATGATGAATTTGACATGCCCTTGATACCAACCGCCATTGTTTGTGATCGGATATGGCCACAGGTTATCCATCATCATACTCAGGAAACCAGCAAAGAGATTCAGTTTCACTAACGAACATTTATCAGAAAAAATCAAGCCGTCGAAATAACTTCTGTTTATAATTAAAACCACAATCTTACCCTTGAGGACGTCACTATTAGACTTAAATACTCCGCAATGAAGTGTAGGGGAACTTGGACATCGGAATGGAGTGGTTAACTCCAGAGTCTGGAGGCTGTTGTTGCTACGAAATGGAGTCACCACTGGTTTCCGCATTCGCTACAATGTCTTGTGCCTATTTTATTTTCGCATTCAGCTCCGGCCTCCCTTCACCTTTGGTATATGTCTTGAAAATCCTAGCAGCTGTCTGCCTAGCCTTATAGCTGTTATTTGACGAACTACTCGTATATTACGTTTTGTCACGCAAGGTCCCCGGGAGAGAACCCGGCAGTGGTAGGACAGTTATTCACAACCCTAGCACAACAGACTAGAGGTGGGTTCTGGAAAGTGGAAGAACTATTTGCACAACTTCAACACTGCTGAAATCAGGTATTTCTACCACTATACTTCTCACAATGCGATCTGTTTCAAACGAGAGACCATGATTAGTCATTACCTCCCCAATGATACCCCAAACCTCAGGTGTCGACAAAGAGTTTTGGTGCCGTACTGTCATCCGGTTAGAAGAAGAACCGGTCTCTCCAACTATCTTTCTTTTTTGTTTTAAAAGATTTAATTAACTACAACTCACCAGTAGCGAAGAAAGGTTGTCTCTATACAGAAATTCACAATATGCAGTTATGGCAAACTAATACGAATATTGCCAACCATCCGGGTACTAAGTGAGCTAGAATTTCTTATTGGGCCTTCAGCCAGGCTTATGAGTGGCACGGGTTGTAAGATTTAGCCTTATAAGGAAAAGAAGAATAGATTATATGAAGAGATGAGGAGTGATGGACAGTAATACGCCTGCGATTGCCGCACTGCCAAGGAAGGAAAGTAAGGCTTAGGAATAAACGCCAGATAGCATCACCCCGTACCACTGTGCCAACGCCCCCCTCGTTAGTTGGACAGCTTCACACTATGCACCGTTTCTATGAGGGCTTGGAATGGGTGTGGAAGGGAAATGCTAAGAGATCAATGGAGCATAGAGATCAATGGAGCACCCCTTGGTTTCAGGACCGTATCTGGAGACTTTTTTAGAAAAATTTTTGTATAGAATATTTGACTTTACCCAGCTCCTTGAACTCAACAAGTTTGATGCTGAGATAGAAGAGCATAGCCGAAAAATATACCAAAATTAGGTATTTTCGAAAATTTAGACTCGAACATGTATTTCTTAAGATATGTTTTGAGTTCGGAGCACTATCTGGGATAATAAGTTTATTGCCATCTTTTACCTGGGAGCTAGTATTCAAAAACTCTCTTGGCTGGAGCGTTATTGTCCATATCTCCGAGCTAACATAATTGACATGTTTTGATTATATGGACTACATCCACATCTTGATACAATTTATAGATTTGAGTTCGTGGTTGTATCTTCTCCTCCATTCGTTCTCTTTACACACCAGGACCAAATATCTATCGAAAAATTTTCCTTCCGAAAGAGCCCAGTATCAGTATCTATTTATCTTTAAGCTTAGCGCCATAAGGCAAGACTGGCAGAAAAAGGGTTTTATATAGCGTGCACTTCATTTAATGTGTGAGGAGTACTTAATCCATTTATTATTCCTAATCAAAATAGCACCACTTCGCTAGAGAAATTCTTCGTCGGATCTCCAACAAGATGTTGTTTGTGAGATTAATGTGCTTGGTTGATAAGTTGATGCATGCACCTTTTGAACACATCACCTCCGTGCTTAAGGAGTTCCACTGGTAAACTATCAGATCTGGCGGGCTTGTTGTTCTTACGAGTACTTACCTACTTACTTTGGTTCTCGGACCTGTTACGTGAAGGACATAAGACCTCCACCTCAGCTCTCTCCACCTCTTTTCCAGTTGTGCTGATTCCTCTTCGACCGTTCTTCACCAAGTACTCCTAGATCAGCCCACTCCTCTGCCTCGCTGCGTGAGAGAGTTCCATTACATCGGTTGAATCGCATTGTACTCGTGGTCTATTCTGCCACTGCCACTTACGTTTCTGTATTAAAGAGTCGATGGTTTCCTGACCTGTCCTCGCATGAAGTTCATCATTGAAGAAACGGTTAGGCCAGAAAATCAGTAAGATGTTTTGCAGACATCTATTCACGAATGTTTGCAGCTTTCTTGTGGCTATGGGTGTTACTTTTTGCTGTGCTATATTACTTTAAGTGCTGCATCCATAAAGAAGCATGGTCTTTAGGCTTATAGAGTTGTTTCTCCATATTATGGACAGTATTCTGAACGCAGCCTTTGCTCTTCTGATTCGGCTGGTTACATCTAGTTTGGTCCCGCCATTAGTTGAGACAATACTCCCAAGCTATTGGGATTATCTCTACTGGTTGTCCTGAAATAACTTTTTGAGTAGATGAGGAAGTTCCAAGGCTGATCCTCTTTGTTTTAACCGTATTGATCGTAAGCCCCACGGTTTCAACTTCTCTCTCCACCCTTGTGGTAATTTGATCGAGATCTATGATCCTTTGAGAGATAAAGCATACGTCATTTGCGTAGTCTAGATATTTCAGGTGTGATAGCAGATTGTGGTGCGCGAAGCAAACCAAATAAATTCTTTATTGACACTGTCAAACGCCTTTTTGAAATCGATGAACAGCACGTGAATTGGCTATCGATATTCAACGCATTGTTGAAAATGCTGCTTGAATACACCAAACCCACTATTCCCTGTGCTTCGGAGACTAGATTACCTTATCAGCAATACTGTGACCTCTGGTTGTTGGCGCCTGTGACAAGCGAAGGCATAGCAAAGATATTCATGCTCAGACGCTCACTTAAGGCTCTGGTGACTTCAGGTATTCCAATGCGAAGGTGACCAACGTTAAATTTCTTCTTTAAGGCCGTTGTTTTTTTATTTGACAGTCGAGCCCTAAACTTGCCAAACCAAGGAACTCCGGAGTCAACGTTTGCTCCTCAAAAAGAACGTACGTCTAAGATGATAGAGGCGTGTTTTCCGTTGATAGCACATGGTTGACTTAGTAAGCGTATCGTCTACTGGGGAGCTCCAGATACAGCTTATAACGGTATTTTACGAGCTTCTTAAAAGACTATAAGTCATAGGCCGTTATCATTCCGAACATTTAGGTATGAACATAAAAACCAGAGCCAATTGGACAACTTGAAGACCAATTTTTAGCTCATCGGGATATAAGCTTTCTTTTGGAAATTCTGCACCTGGTTTTGGTGCTAGAATTCCACACCATTCATTCAAGGACTTGGTTAAAGAAGTGACATGTTATCATCAAAGGTTTTGCAGAATTCGATTTTTCACATTCATGGTGCAGCATGGGCTCTCTATTGTCATCAAATTGGCAACAAAACATTTCATCGAATGAGGTTTCTTTAAATATTCGCATGAACATGACATTGGTACCTACAGATAGTTGATTATAGAAGGTACCTTTAAATTCATAAATGGAACCATTAAGAACAGAATTCTTAACAATTTTTTTTTTATTAAATATTCGTGGTGAATCAAATGCTTTTATTAAATATTTCTTGAGAGTTTCTCAGACATACCTACACAGAAAAAAAAGTATATTGTAATGTAGCGACATTATTCTGCAATCTGCATACAAATTTAATGACTCCAAAACACTTCATGAGTAATTTGAAATTCAAAACAAAACATTAACAGCTCCAAGAGTTGAGAATATGCTTGGTGATGCTCCTTGTAAAGGATTCTTGTCATACGACATGAATAGAATGAAGAGCAAGCTTCTTTTGAGGATGAAAATATGTACAATGTATATAATAGATATATGTACATCTCTAAGGAAAACTTGTGGAAAGAAAAGGAGAAGGTGCAAGGCAGATCAGGCCATATAGGTACTATGGATAGCCTTATCCTTATAATGTATGTGACATGTGCTTTGCGTGCATGTGGCCTGTTGAAAGCCAAACATACTTCCCTCCAAGAAGAAATTGTTTTCACTCAGCCTATACTATTTCTTCCTACTTTTTCCCGTCTTCTATGCCTTCTATGCATAAGAAATTGGAACAACGACGACGACAACGACAAAAGGAAGACAAAGAACATCCTGATGGAAAGAAGAAGGAGTGAGGGGTGTGTGTGTGTGTTAAAGTTGTGGTCTACATTATTATTTTCTTTATGAATATGATTTTCAAGAAAGGAGCACACAAAGCGCTTGTTTTGTAAAACTTTTTCTCGTTCTTGTAGTAAAACTCATTATTTTACTCTCGAGCAGAGGGAATTTTAAATTTTACAAAAATTTTTTTAAGAAAAATCCCAACAACACAAGTCACACATAAGGAGAATAATAATAATTATTATTCTATGAAGCTTTGAAGTTTTACGTCACTTTCTTGCATAATTTGGGATTTTTTTTTTGTTGTAGGAGAGAGGTAAATACGCTTCAAAAATTTTGTAGGAACGGAGATGAATTTTGTATTTTGCATATGCTTCTTCTACTGGTATGTAATTAATTACTTATATTTTCACCTGTGAGTAGGTAAAAACCACCCTGTAAGGTGAGTCATTTGAACTGAATCAAATTTCAGATTTACATTTGTAAACCGAATTGAAAATATTTGTTAGGAGCTCAAATTGGAAACTTAAGGATCTTCTTAGACCCTGATATTTAGACTGAGAAGCTTATACATTATGAGGAATGAAATGATGGGTCGTATAATAATCGTTGTTGAACTCAAAATCATATCGTATCAAATTGTTATTCAACAAGTTGCAGTGGCGGATCCAGGGGAGGCTATATAGCCTTCCCCCTCCCCCATAGCCGATTCGTTAAATTAATTTAATAGCAAAATACAATACTTTATGATTTTTCAGTTTCTTATTCAAGATCGGGGCTAAAAAATATATATATATTAGGGTGGTCTTTAAATTGGACGTAATCTTGGATATGTCTCATTCGATTCAAAACATTGAAAAACAATTTCCCTAAATTTTTCAGATTTTTATTTCACCCCCTGGTCTTCCTATTTTCACTTTAAGGTACTAATTATGGGAAAAGGATTATTCTTATAAAACGCGAAAATAAATCAGAATGTATATATAAGATTCAGACGAGAAAAAATTGTACTGGAGGGGATTTATTTAACCCCCGTTCAGGCGGGAGGGGTAATTTTCTAGAAATTTGTCCAAAAACAGAAAAAAAATATTTAAAAAAACGGGAACGCTTACAATGCCACACTTTAGCTTTTAAGGCCACGATTTCATTCTGTAATATGCTTCCTTAATAAAGTTTTTATTTTAAATAGTTTTTGAAAAAATAATTTTAATCTTAAAAAATTATGATTTTTAATTTTTAAGTTTGAAAATTATTTTTCAAAAACTATTTGAAATAGAAACTTTATTTAGGAAACATATTACAGAATGAAATCGTGGCCTTAAAAAAAGCAAAGGCGTGGCATTGTAAGAGTTCTCGTTTTTGTTGTTTTAATTTTTTTTCTGTTTTGGTTCAAATTTTGAGAAAATTACCCCTCCTGACTAAACGGAGGAAAATAAAACCCCTTCCAATACTATTTTCTTCTCGTCTTAATCTAATCAATACCCTCAAATTGTTTTTTTTTTTTGCGTTTTATAAGAATCACCCTAACCCCATAGTTAGTACCTTAAAGTGAAAATAGCGAGACCAGGGGGTGAAACAAAAATCAGAAAAATTAGGAAAATTTTGTTTTTCTATGTAGAACCATTTGATGCCTTTCCATCTCAGAATTTCAAAAAAAAAAAACAATGTAAGGGCCACCCTTAATATAAAGGGTTTTTGAACAGGGACGCTACAAAAGCAGAGCGACAGGAAGAGCAAACGACGCCATATTTCTTGCCGCTCTTCTGACATTTCTCTTCAGTAAGGTTTGCCATTTCATGATGGAAAGATATACGAGCCAACAACGAGTCAGAATTATTAAAATTTACTACCGAAATTCGGAGTCAGTGGCCTCAACGTTAAGGGCGCTACGTCCAATTTATGGTCGTCATAATCGTCTTACCAGATCAACAATTGATCGTCTAGTGGAAAAATTTTAATCCACAGGCACAGTACAAAATGTTCCCGTGCCAGTGAGTCCAAGAAGTGCCCTTAGTGTCGAGAATATTGCTGCCGCTGAGGTTTCAGTTACCGAAGCCCAAATGTGTCTCTCACATGTCGTTCTCAAGCATTGGGCATCTCTGTGACGTCATTGTGGCGAATTTTGCGAATTACTTGGCCTACATCCTTACAAGATTAAATTGACACAAGAACTGAAGCCGCTTGACCACCAGAAGCGTCGTATGTTCAACAACTTGAAAATGATTCGGATTTTCATCGAAAAATCATCTTCAGCGATGAGGCTCATTTCTGGCTGAATGGCTTCGTCAATAAACAAAATATGCGGTATTGGTCAGGCAGCAATCCACACGTACTCCATGAGTCATCATTGCATCCCGAAAAAATTACGGTCTGGTGTGGTTTATGGGCCGGCGGCGTCATTGGGCCGTACTTCTTCCGTGATGATCAAGACCGGCACGTTACTGTGAATGGGGATCGCTACCATTCAATGATAACCGAATAATTTTGGCCCCAATTAGATGATATGGACTTGGAGGACATGTGGTTCCAACAGGACGGCGCCACAAGCCACACAGCGAATGTGACAATCAATTTATTGGAAACCAAGTTTGGAGAACGTGTTATCTCACGAAATGGTCCAGTCGCTTGGTCGCTTCGGTTGTGCGATTCGACTCCGTTAGACTATTTTCTGTGGGGCTACGTCAAGTCTATGGTCTATGCCAATAAGCCAGCGACGATTGATGAACTTTGTATGAATATCGACTGTGAAATTGCAGCAGTATCGGCCGATTTATGCTTGAAAACTGTCGAAAATTGGGTTCAGCGTCTGGACTTCTGCAAACGTGCCCGTGGTGGCCATGCAAAAGAAATCGAGTTCCATACATAATGACATCGAACGTACTTTCACAGAAATAAAGAATTTCATTGATATCCAAAACCGTTTTTGTTTTATTTATTTTGTAGCGCTCTTATTGAAAAACCCGATATTATATTCAATTGCTCCAGAAGAATTTTTATTTATAAATTTTCTTCATATTTATTCTTATCCATGACAGGCAGTTAGCAGTTAGACATGGATGACATTTATTTTGGGAGAAATTTTTGTAATCGTCTTGTCGCTCGGACCTCAATTTTGAAAAATGACACCCAATCTGTAGTACGCTCAGGAAACCGAAATCCCTGCTCTTTTTCTAGGGGTAATCTTATTTATTATATTTTTGACATGCGAAGAATGAAATTTAATTTTAGAGTCATTGTTGTTATCCTGTCGCTTAAACAACATTTTCAAAAATGGCGCCCAATCTGGGACATAATGTATGGTTTAAATTTTAAAAACGTAAATTATTTAGAAAATGTTCATCGCTTACATAACGGTTGATGTCCCTTAATTATAGATGTTGTACAGATACACCTTCGCCACTTTTCGGGAACATCCTTTTTCTTAAATCAAAAGGTGGAAATTCCATGCCTTGGGAAAATAAGTTTCAAGGTTTTCATATTCAAAATTTTACTAATTTTGAAAAAAGTGGAAAAGTAGGTTATGTTGATAATAAATTTTCAATTTCCCTTCTAGTGGTGTATCACCAAACAGTCTTAAGGTGCAATCTAAATTTGAAGAAAATTTCTTCAGTTGCTCATGGTGTTAGTCAAGGTACAAACAGACAACCAGACAGACGAAGTGGCAGGACCAATTTTGTTCGTGTTCTTTATCATAATAATGTCAAGTTAAAATCTAGGAATTTGTTTTCCCTCAGGGCAACGATACTGACCTAGTCAAATAGTGGAAACCCAACGACGTAGGTGGCTTAGAACTAATGAACTTTATTCCCCCTTCCCGAAAAGTTCTTGAAATCCCCCGAGAGATGGCATTGTATAGAAGAGGAGAATAGTGTTAAAGGTGGTACACGAAAGTGAAGGAGGAGGATCTCAAGCAAAACCACCCTAATAAATTGAGCAAAGTAATAATTTAATTCAATAATTCAACATTATTTCGAAGATATTCATTACAAACGCCTATTCAATCTTAAATCTCGAACTCAATTATTATTTTTTTTTTTTTTTTGACTTTGCAAATAATGTACAACTACAACTTTCCTAGCTCTGTATGTTTCCTTATATGTATACAGCATACATTAAGTTAAAAGGACATCTTAGAAATTGCTAAAGTGGTTAACAAAAAAAGACGGAGGAGGTCGTGTGGAAGTTTTGCCTCATTATCCTCTTCAAAAGATTTTCTTTAGTTCAATTTTCGTCAATTCACTCTCAGACAGGATTAAACATAGTGCTGGCCAACTTAATAATAACAACAACAAAAAATATCCTTCTTAAGAAGTTTTTTTTTTTTTTTTTTTTTGTATTCGTCCCTAGGGGTAGAATATTCTTTTTTATTTTTGTTCTTTATTTTTTCTTTACACAGACATTATTCAAAAAAAAAAAGAAATAAGAACAAAAAATAATAAAGTGAAAGGGGAATTGTGAGCTAGGAAAATGAGTGAAACCTGCCAATTTAGTGAATGAATATTTTTCTTTTTTTCTTTCTTCAAAAATTCTTTTTTATTTTTTTTGTATTCAAAGCAATGGGAGACAGAATGTATACACACAGAGAAAATTTCAGTTTTCTAGAGTGCTAAAGCTGATTTGTGTGTGCATATTGAAGTAAAGTCAAGAATGTTAGATTTGACTTTACAAAAGGATGGAAAGAATAATGGAAGGAGTTTTCCGGAAAAAAAGTATGGTTCGTTGCTTCAATTGTGGCAGGGATATTTTTCAAGCTCATCATGGCTTCTAAAAAGTGAATTGAAGCGTTAACGTGGGTGGATCAAGACAAATTTGATGCTTTGGAATATTGTTCACTGTGTGGGGCAAGTATTGGCTTCATATGAAAAAAAAAATAAATAAATAAAAACAAATAGGTAGTTGTTTAGCAAACTCTTAGGTGCAGTACACACCTGATGTTATTGATTTTCAAAAGTACATACATAATTTTTAACCTTCGACTTTTAATCGCATCATGGCAAGTTATGCATTCGTATTCGTAAATTGAACTTGAGATTTGGATCAGACTTGTCATTACGAATATAGGGAAGACAAAAAATGTGGGCATCACAATTCTCACTGCCTGTCTGGCTGCTTGTGTGTGTCTGCTCGGCTACATCCTAAAAGGCTGGATCAATTTTCTTAAAACTTGATACATAATGATTTTTGGTGATTCTGCCCACGCGTTTTTTTTCATTTTTTGTTATAAATTAAAACCATCGTATCTGCTATACTATTTTATTTTTAAACGGCTCCACAACTTTAACAAAAAAAATTTATAAATTTATTTTAATAAAAGCTAGGATAGGAAACTATTTTTCAAAAAATGGTTATTAATGCTGTTTATTTTTTTATTTTCTTTGAAACGGTATTTTTAGTTTCAATAATTCTCTTATTCAGAGGCTTAAGCAATATAAATAAGTTTTTTCACCTAAATTTTCAAACAAATATTTTTTGGATTTTTTAAAAATGTCTGGAAATCGAATATTTTGGAAACTACACCGTCGATTTTTATCATTCTCAATATTTAAGAGTTTTTTTTAACACTTTTTAATGTATTATAAGAAAAAAATCACTTTTATGATAAAATAACGGTACCATCCATATAAATATTAACAAACCGGAAGAAAAAATATTTTGTCTTTATTTTTATTCTTTTAAAACAACTCTTACTACTTTGATAAAGCTTTTTCTGGCTACTTCAAAAGATTGCAATCATTTTTTTCTTCATTCATCTTTCAGTCAAATGAATCCAATTATTTGAGAATGCATGTTTTCCTTGCATTTTTTGGCATTATTTGCATAAATTTTATAATCTTTGTATTCTTTTACATTCTTTGTATTCATTTGCATTATTTGCACACAAGCTTGCTATTGTTCAGTATGTGTTTTAGTAAAAATTTTAGCCGCTGCAATTGATAAACAACTTAACTTGCATTTGGGTTGAGCTTGTCATGTGGTTTCAGTAGCGCGGTGTGTAATGCATCAGTTTGGCATCTGAATAGTAAATTTAATGGTTCGCTTCCAGATAGGGTTGCCAAGTGTACTCTAAAATAGAGTAGACACTATTTCATAAAAGCGTACTCCATGATCTATGGCTCGAAAAGAGTACTCTAAAATACTCTTTTTTTTACTTAAACTATTTATTCCCAATTCTCTAATTTCTTTAAATATTTTGTTATATAGTTTTAGTATTTTTAACTCCATTTTATACAATTTATATTTTCACACAATCCATCTACCTGTGTATAGAAAATATTATTTTTTTTTTCTCCTTTGTATAATGTATAGGCATATTAAAAATCATTTAATGTGAACCAATTCTAACTCTCAAATGTTTCTGAACGCATCCAAAAATCAAAAATGTCAAAACAAAATGAATGAAATGTCAATAGCTGAGTGTGTTTTATCATCTTCTATTGGGATCCGGATCTGGAACTGGATTAACTTTTAACATGAACGTCCTGCAAGAACAATTTTGAAAATGTCTCACTATGTGTTTTGTATTTGTATGATGTGTTGAAAGAACATCAAGATTCGGATCTCAATAGAAGATACTGGAATACAGCCAATGTCAAAAGTTGTTGAAGGTGCAAGGTATTTTTGATTCTTTGACTCCTTCTGGTCGTTATGTTTTTTGTCTAGAAAACTTTAAATTAAAAAGATTTATGAAAATAATGACACCGATCGTGAAAAGATCGCAAATGGCCAGTTTATTCTAAAAGAACTTCAGCATTTTTCTTTCATGAATGTTAAGTAGTGAGAAAAGAAGAACATGGCTGAAAATGAGGTCATAATTTTTATGAACGTAGAGTTACAATGTTAAGACTCATATAATTATTTCAAGAACAGCAAAAAATTTGTATTTTCAATAAAAAGCATAAAATATATCTACATGTTTTAAATAAAAAAAAAAAATATATTCTTTTTTATTGAACCGTACTCTTTGTTTATCCGCTCTTAAAACAAATATATTCTATTTGTTCCTAAAAAAGTTGGCAACCCTACTTCCAGATGAAGGCAGGAGTGTTTTTCAATTAATACGAGCAGCTTAGCAGGCTAAGCACCATTAAAGGAATCTGATGATCGAGGTGGCACTCGTGAAATAGCTATAACAGCTTATATCAGCAATGATCAACCAGTGGCACGCGTGCCAATGGTGGCACGTGGTGAAATTTTATGGGCATGTTATTAATTTTGAAATCCGATCGCACCATCAGCTTTCTACATAGACTTTTGTTTTCTTCTTATAAATTTTTGAAAAAGTTGGAGTTTGCTATCTTGAAAATATTTTAGTCTACCTATGGGTGTGACATGTGATTCGCTTAGAAGCCGATTACCAGATGATTCCTTTTGATCTTAAATTTAGCTTAAGAGGCCCCCACCCATGGGTATATTTGAGATAGACGATAAATTGGACAAGTGGTGACAGCACTTCTGAAATCCATACAATACCTCTTCCAAAAATAAAAATGAGTGAAAGAATGACATTTAAACAAGAAAACGTCGAACAATTCTTTTTATTTTAACTTTTCTTCTTATTTTATTTTAACAATTCTTAAAACTGGTCAAATTTTATATTCACGTAAGTTTATATAGTTAATGAATGGAATTGGAAAAATTTCAGATGAGATTTTTAAGTTTGGGCTCTATTTTTGAATAATTATCTCCAGAAAAACATAAAAACTGCAAATTTTCTTATTTATTTTTGGATGGGTAATTATAAGAATAAAAGAACCAAACTTTGCCCAACTGACAAATATGTTTTCTAAGATTGTTCTAATTCAAAAACATATCAAAAAGTAATCTCTTATTACAAAATAAGACATTTAATAAAAGTTTTTATTTAAAAAAAAATCATTATTTTATTTTAATGGCTGTTGTTAGTTCACACATTTGCAACAAGATGGTTATTTTCTAATTTATGTTGGAAAATAAACAACAAAATGTATGAAGAAAATGAAATGCGAGATTTTCGGATCTAAGTTCGACATTTTGGGTAGGGGCTCCATAAAGTGACAAAATACAGCCCTGATACTACTTGGCACCGAGTGCGCAGCAACATAAGTCATACTTAAAAATTCGACGGATTCTGAAATCGACGTGGCTATGCTGTGCTCTGTAAAGTCTAGTTGTATTTTTTTAAGTAGTCACTTAAAAACTAGGTCAAGACTGTATGTAAGATAGCCAAAGGCGTTTTAAACTACATATTTATTTTTTAAAAATGGCACAAGTCTCTAAAAAGGTTGGACATCCCTGGCCTATACACTTGGTGGTTAGTAAACACAAGTGTATATAACTTTGCATACACCCAACCTCGCACCTACTCCAAATCCTATAGTGAACCCAAACAGGGGGCTTGCAGGGGGCAGTGTGTGCCCCCCCCCCCCAAACATACCTCACTGTTTATTCGCGTTTATTCATTAATACAGTGTATGCACCCAGGATTACGGCGGATAAACAGTGAGGTATGTTTGAGGGGGCATGCTGCCCCCCTGCAACCCCCCTGCTTGGACACACTATAGAATTTGGGGTAGGTGCGAGGTTGGGTGTATTCAAAGTTTCTTTTGCATTTTGAAGTACTTGGATTTTGGATGTGAACTTTTAACCTACTTTCTGAAAAAAAAAACTATGATCTTTCGAACCACTTCCCTCTGGAGTTTTGGCCTACTTTAGTGAGTTATTAGTTCATAATGCATTTATGGACTTCTAACCCATCCAAGAGAGCCAAAATCCTATTATGGACTTTTGACTTCTGGACTTTTAACCCTGCGCCTATCTTAACATCTTATTAAAATTTTAAAATAAAAACATTAGTTTAAATGCTTTTAGCCGATAATTATAAAATTCAAAATAAAAAAGACTGTTGTTTATGGAAGGTACTATTAATAGTTTCCTAGTGTGTGCCCCAATCCCACTTCATGGCATGCCTACACTCAGAGAAAAAAGCAGGTATAACTAATCAATTTCTGGTTCATTAACCCGATTTTCAGGTTGTTGTTTTTCAACTCGGTAGATCAGGTTAACTGCTTAATCAGATACCTGATTTTAATGACAGGTTAAATCAACGTAGGTTGCAGATAATATCTGCATGACATCATGTAAATTTAACACTGCCTTAAAATAGTTAAAGTGTAAATTTTACCTGGAAATCTTGCTAATTTTACCTGTAAATGTAGTTAACTTTACATAAAAATCTAGCTAAAAAACATAAATAAAATATTCAAAGTAAATTTAACATGATTCGATGTTGAATCAACCCTATATCCGGTAATACTTGGATCCATTTATTATTATGTACATATATTATTTTATTTTTAAAATTCTTTGTGATACTTGCTTAGTTTTGAACTGGGAACCTCTCACACATGGGGATAGCACGCATCCCCTGGGCCACTTCGCTAATTTAAAAATGTGTGCCAAATATGAATAAGTTGAAAATGATTTTGTTGTATGGGCCTTAATGCTGGTGTCACGTTGAAATGAACTGGCAGAGCGTTGTGAGTGTGTTTCAACACTGGTACAGTGTTAATTTAACAGGCGGCCTGGTTAAATTCAAATAACTTTATTTGCCCTGTATGGGTGTGTTTTAACACTGGTGTCACGTTAAAATTAACGTGCAGAGTGTTTCTTCAATATTTCAATTTCAATTTTCAATTTCAATTTCAATTTCAATTTATTAACAAAAGTATTGCTTACAATGATAAGATAACAAAAATCTTTTAAATATTGAAAGCCTTGAGTTTAGGTTAAGTTGAAAAATAGTTTGGAAACTAAAAATAAAACGACAAGTAAGTTTAAAAATATTTTGCAAACTAAAATAAATAAAATTACAAAAATACAAATGAATATACAAATGATAATTATTGAGTTAAATGTAATCTTAGAAATTAGATTTTAATGTTTATAATGTGACTGTTTCATTGGACAGATATTTCAAAAGACAGGATTTAAAATGAATAGTGCTTTTAACTCTCCTAATGTTGATAGGTAAGGAGTTCCACAAACGAACAGAGCTAACAAGAAACTGGCGTTCTGAAGTTAAACAGGCATAACTTGTTTGTATTAACATACATGATCTTGCTGATTGGAAAAAACGTAGCTTCTCATATAAATATTCTGGTTGTTTTGTTTGCATTATGTTATGTAACATACATATTGCTCTATATTTGAGTAAATTATCAAATGAACATCCATTGATTTGTTTGGAGTAGATGGAGACATGATCATATCTGTTTAAATTATAAACGAAGCGTGCGATGTTATTATATGCAACATTTAGTTTTCGTTTAGAACAAAAGTCCGGGCAACAAAACACCTCACAGCAGTATAACATCGTTGGCAAAAGCAGAGTTTTCGCTAACAAGAGCTTTATTTTTAAAGGCATAAAATGCTGTGTCGTCCAAAGAGCACGAAGTCCGCCATAGACTTTGCCAATGGCGAAGTTTATATGAGCAGACCAAGTAAGAGTCCGATTGAAAATCAAACCAAGATTCTTGGCGGACTCAACATATTCAATTGGACTTTGGTCTAGGCGGATTGTTGGGATCAAAGAAATGTCTAGCCTACTTTTATGTATAACAAGAGCTTTTGTTTTTTGTGCATTGAGTCGAAGGTCATTTTGAGTTGACCAATCAAGTATGCGCTGTAGATCTTCATTCATTAAAATTGTAGCCTCGCTTATCAAGTTCAGAGGACGACTTAAATGAATTTGAGTATCATCAGCAAACATGTGCATCGAACAATATTTTACAACTTTAGGAAGTTCATTCACATATAAAGAAAATAGTAACGGACCGAGGATGGAGCCTTGCGGTACTCCACACTTAACTTGCAATGAACTTGAGCAATTATTTCCTGCTACAACTTTTTGCCTTCTCCCTTGCAAATATGAAAACATGAGTTTTGTTGCAGGTAGCGAGAACTTGAATTCTTTCCTTAGCTTTGCACAAAGAATGGAGTGGTTGACTGTGTCAAACGCTTTTGAAAAGTCAAGTAGGGTAAGAATTGTAGCATTATTTTTATCAACTGCCATTCTTATTTCATCGACAACCGATATTAATGCAGTTTTGCAGCTCCTTTTCGGACGGAAACCAGATTGGTTTTCAACCAGAAGTTTTTTAGTTAGTAGATATTTTTGCATTTGAAGGAATATCGCCTTTTCAAAAACTTTTGAGAAGAATGGCAGAATTGAAATCGGTCTATATTCTATTACACTTCCACTCATTTTTTTAGGGATGGGAACAATTTTAGCTTCTTTCCACTGCGAAGGGAAAACAGATGTTGTTAGAATGAAGTTAAATATGTGTGTGAGGTAAGGCAGTATATACGGAAGCAAAAGCTTTACAAATTTAGGGTGAACTTCATCAAGCCCCATAGCGTTTGATTTTATAGACAAGATGGCTTCAACCACATCTTCATCACTAAGTCTGGTAAAATCATAGTAGGATTCAGTTGCTTCATCCGGTGACTGGTCAAATGTTGGGAGATTTTCTGAAGACGAACTACTTTGCACCAAAAAATTAAAATTGAGTTGGTCACAATTTATACTATCGGGGATACTCGGTTCTTGTTTTCCTAATCCAACCTCTCGAATTTGTTGCCAGACTTCCTTACTTGAAGAACAACCTCCAAATTTTCTTCTATAAAAAACCTTTTTTGCAGTCCTAATTTTTGAAACAAGCATATTACGAAGTAATCGATATCTTTCATAAAACTCAGCAATCCTATACTTTTTCCAGCTTTTAAAGGCATCATCGCGCTTTTTTATGAGCTCCTGAATATTTTCAGTAAGCCACTGTGGTGATTTACATTGAAATTTTTTAGATTTTAAGGGCACATGTTTATGAAAAAGTGAAACCAGATTCGTTTGTAGAAAATTAGTTTGGTCATTTACTAAAGGAAACTGGTAAACGGCCTCCCAATTGGTGTTTAAAACATCTTGATGCAAAGCTGCATAACGTATATTACGAAAATCTCTAAATGTGATTTTAGATTTCACATATTTGTTTTCACATTGGTAGGTACAAAAAAGTAGATCATGTTTGGAGAACCCAGGTGCGGAAAGTTGACTGTAAAGCAAAATTTTGTTTTTATCGGACACGAAAATTGCATCAATGAGGGTTGATGTAGAGCTGGTAAAGTGAGTTGGCTGAGTTGAATTGACAGCAATCAAATCAATGGATTTCATGTACTCCAAAAAATCAACAGACCGAGGGATATCTAGGAGGTTACAATTGAAATCGCCACATAATACTATATTTTTGGCACAGCAGGCTTGCTCTTGTAAAGTTGTATATAGTGGCTCAAACGGAATAGAATTATTTGGTCTGTAAGTGACTCCTATCAAGAAACTATCTTTGTTGCAGGATATATCGAGGAAAATAAATTCTATAGAACAACCCATGCTTGACTTGCATACAACCTTGTATTTCAGCGTATTGCGTACGTACATTGCAACTCCACCTCCAACACGGCCAACTCTATCACACCGGAAAAGCTCATATCCTTCTAATTTATAAATTTCACTCGATACTTCTGAACGGAACCATGTTTCTGAGACGCATACAATGTCTACTTTTGAATTAACGAATATATATCTTAATTCGTCGATTTTAGGGTTAAGGCTTTGGGCATTTAAGTGACAAACAGTAAGACCTTCATGTTGTGCCTGAAGAACACGAACCATATTGCACAGATTCCCATCAGCACCATTCATCGCGGAATAACCATCACCTTGTACACTACCCATATTCATAAGATAACACAAGAGAAGTTATAAGCACTATTTGAAATGAATAAAAAGTATTTAAGCAATATAAAAAACTTACCATGTCCAATGAAACTTTGTCCGATATGCTATTAAAATTTAAAAATGATAACAAAAAATAGTGAAATGGGGCTAAATAAAATATTAGAAAAAATAAATAAGTTACATAAAATAAATAATATAAAAATAAAAAAAGGTACATAAAAGTATTATTAAAAAGGTATTGCATCAAAAAGCTACGACGGCAACTCCGGATTTTCGTTGGTAATATTGTTTTCATTTTCATTTTGTTTTTGTACGGTGATCGCTTCTAGTATTTCATGGTTATGAATGACAAAACTTTTTCCATTATTCTCCAGCTTAGCGTATACTTGGCCTGACTTGGTGTATGCAGAAAAAAGCTTTTTCTTCTTTTTAAGCTGAATAGCAGCTCGAAGAATGACGCGATTTTTCTCTGTTAGGCTTTCGTTGATGTAGCAGCTGGCGTCTGAATCGATTCCCAAAGCACGAAGACAAAGTTCTCTTTTATATTTTTTTCTATAAGTGGCAGCCGCTCGTAGCACAGAGTCTCTTTGGCGCTGATCGAAGAATTGTAGTATTATTGGTGGTGGTGAACGGCTGTTTTGGTTTTTATGTGGCTGAATGCGAAAAACATCTCTCATAGCGGGTACATCACACTGAAGAGAATGACAGAGCTGATTAAAGTTCATGATAAGATTTTCATTTTCTATGCATGGAACTCCAAACAGAACAGCGTCGGCAGCAAGCTGTTTTCGTTGAATGGCATCAACGTTTACGTTGATAACTTCCATTTGCTTTTTGATATTAAGTGATGAAGATGTTTTAGAGCTTGTTTCAATTTCAATTTCAATCCTTTCCACTTGTTTGATAACATCGGACACTGTTGAAGTGACGTTTTCTAGCTGAACGGACCAAGTCTTCTTAAGTTCTGCGAGTTTCGATTCAAAGTCATCGCAAAGCTTTTGGATTTCTGTTCTAAGAGAATCCAAAAGTGTGGTGCTTTGTTTATTTAGACGGTCGTCCAGTTCGTTTAGTGTAAGGGGTGGGTAGGAGATGGCGGAAATTGGAGGGGCTTCGTCAATTGATGGTTCTACGGCAGCAGGAAGATTATGCGGGGGGGTTGAAGTGTCGTCGATGAGAGAAAAACACTTTGCTGGTAATGTTGGTGTTGTTTTTCGTTTCTTTATGTCAGAGCCAGTTGGTGTTAAGAGATGATCTTTTGCTATCTTCCGTTTACTTGGATCGGAGACAGAGGCGGCAGGTGCAGGAGGCTTTGTAAGTGATGGTGTAGTGAGCTGGGTTTTGGTTTGGTTTCGTGTTCCAGATGACATGTTTGTGTTGTATATGGTAATACGTTAGTGTATAAGTGACAAAGAGAATTAATTCGAAATATTCACACTTTTGGCGCACTTTGTTGTTCAATTTTATTTTGTTTTATTTAAGTTATTAAAATGTTTTGAATAAAAAGAAAAACAAGTGAAATGTGAAACTGACTTTTCGTTTCTTTGACGCACTTTTTAGTTTTATTTCAGCAATACAACACTTTATTTTAGTAATTAGATCCCGAGCAAAGTAAAACGTGTCTACACTCTTTGGCTCATCGATTTTAATAAAAAGATTTTAAAATATGAGGCCAGGTTAAATTCAACAGCTAAGCATTGTAAAACTTACCATATAAAACGTTACTTCAACCTGGTTTGTGGTAAAATAGTAATTTATAACAAACAGTGTTAAAAAAACATGATCTCAATTAAAACTAGCACTATATTCTTCTCAAAATTTCTTGTTTACCAGAAATATGTGTTAAATCAGGTAAATTTCTGAAATGTCTCTAACTTTATATGGGACTATGGACCTTGTAAATTTAACAAGACCCAGGTCAATTATATACCTGACTTTTTTCTCCGAGTGTACTTTCCAACTTTAACCTTTTAAGAGTCCAAACAGTGTATATTTTTTTCATATTATCTGGTCAGAAAAGGTCAACTAGTCCTAGAAATTGGTCAGCCCTAGAAAACTTGTAAGCAAGGTCAAAGTTTCTCAAAGTCACTCGTGATTTTGGCAGCTCATCTGTGGAAAATTTGCAAAAAAAATGTATACCTTCTGAAAGATCTCTAGATCTACATAAAAGTTCAGCTAGCTTCAGTATTTGGTCAGAAAAAGACTTTTTTAAATGAATTAAACAAAAATCAAGGTCAAAGTGATTAATGGCACCTCATTTATGGGAAATTTGCAAAAATATATTAATACCACCTTGAAGGCAATAAGATCTGATAAAAGGTCAGCTAGTTTTATTAATTGGTCAGTTTTACATATTTGTCTTATGAATTTTTATCTTCATCCAACAAATCATTCGTGACCTTGAAAAGAAAACTTTGAAAAATCTTAAAAAAAAAGAATCTATACCTGACCAATTACTGAAACTAGCTTACCTTTTAATAGATTTATATATATATCTTTCTTATAATACACTTTTTTTTGCATATTTCCCATACATGAAGTGCCAAAAATCGCTATGACCTTGAATTTCATTCTGGTGTGGTATTAATTTCATACCAAATTCCAAAGAATATTTTTTCTTTCCATAAAAAAAAACTAATTTTCTGATATCTCCACATGGAAATATATTTCTTGTTCTTGTTCGCTACGAATCCAAAAAAAAAAAAAAAAACAGACCTGAAGCTTCAAAAGGAAACCTTCCCAGCAGCCTAGATTTTAAGAGCTTAAGAAAAGTGTGTATACGTGAAGAGAAAAAAATCAACTTCAACAAATATTAATGTTTCAATTCGATAACTATTTAAAATTGTTGATGTTATCATGAAAAATCTTAATTCAACCATACGTGGATACATTTCACTACCTACCTATTAAAACTGGTTGCTCGTATAAAACATAAGAACCTAGAAGTCTACAAACACAAAAACAAATTGTTCTATTGAATCACATACCTACTTTATATAAAATTTTAACCAATAAATATCAACTTCACTTTTTATTCAACTCAAAAGTCCATCTAAAGCTAAACTTTTGTTTGTTGTTTTTCCTTACTCTTTTTAAAGTTAGGAAATCTCAACTTGGAAAACTTCATTGCTTACTCATGAGTATGAGCACTCTATGCACACTGCACAGTGTATGTACGCGCAAGCTGCCAAAAAATCTTTTTCTCCAGTATAAACCACAAAAATGTTTGAAGAAGAGAAAAATAAAATAAAAAAATATAAACGATTTTTTGGACATTGTCCAATGCCCTTTTAAACCTCACAATATCATAATTCACTTAGGAATCTCGGCTGTCTCAACCGATTTTCCATTTGCATGCCAGGAAAAATATTTGCATCATCATCCCACTGAATGACTGGGATATGCTGTGGCAAAACACGCCCAAGCTCATTCATTGCAAGTGCCAAGGAAAAGTAGATATACAAGTATTGAAATTCCCTATACACAAGGACTATATGTATATACGACAGACCGACGATGACGATGCGACGAGGATGACACAAAAGTTCAATTTAATCCTTTATGCATATCAGAATATCTTCTGTACGCTACGCTGTGACCAGACTGTAAATAGATTATAAATAGTGTCGTCATAAAAATTCTTAAATCTGGTCAATTGTATCTTTACTGCTGTGCCCATCCTGAACAATCTGTTTCATGAAAAAAAAAACATTTAAATTGATCCAAAGGCAGGACATTCGAAGAACACATGCAGCAGGCTTTTAAAGTGATTTATTGCCCTTCCAGATACTGCTGCTCCTGATGCTCAGGCTCGCACATCATATGGCCAGGATTATTTTTAATGGCCAGGAAAACCTCCTCGCCTATATTGCATTCGATTTGGTTTATCGAAATTCACAAAGCCAATCATTGTAGCTTTCGAAAAATGCAAATTTGAATCAACAATAATGATGATGATGTTATAATCCTTGATGGTCTTCGAATTTGACTTTGGAATTTGACTGTATACCCAGAATTCATGCTTTTCCTCTACTTCATCACGTTCTTGACTTGATATGGAGGCCCCACAAATTCCCTTGGCCATTGATTGATGTTTAAATAAGTTTATCCTGTCTCGAGGCTCTATCAGCATATATGAATTAGGAATTCTAGGGGAAATCTATACCAGGCCAGGACACCCGCATGATGATTGTGTTGGCTCAAAGGACCTTCCATGGCATAATTGACAATTCACTCTGAATATCTAAATACTAAATTGATTCCCAGCTCATTATTGATTTATTATTGGTCACTAACTTTGTCTAAGGACATGTCCCACACAAATTCAATGAAAGTGATTAAAGTTTCAAATAGCAGTACAGTAGGTGTCCTTCCTACTTTCTACCTATTATCTTCTTTGTGGCTGAAAATAATCCTTGGAAGAAAAGGAATATAGGATGGGACAAAACATGCGGTCGAAGAGTGTGATTTGAATGGACAAACAATATAAGGACGTGAGTCCACATTGTAATACTTGCTCTGCAAAAACACACATCAAACGAACAAACAGATTCTCATCGTCCTTATCCTACAGTGCTTATTCGATGTCACTTCGATGGGAGAAACGCGTCCAAGTTCTATACTTCGAACTGCGGACGTGTATTGCATTAGAACTGTAAATGAAAAAGTTTTTTTTTTATTATTTGTTTTATTTTTTGCTGTGTCCTGTTTTTGATGGTGTATAGGTATTGTTATTTGCAATTGAATTTCACTTTAATTAACCGATCCTTTAAGGAAGAAACGTGTATCGGTTCTTTAATGTCGATTAGTATCATTAAACCGAATTCTGTTGGGAATAGTGATTTAATTAGGAATTTATCTATATAATGATGAAGACGTTTCATCCTTTATTTTGTTAATGGAGAATTTCAAACGAATAGTACTTACCTCTACTTTGCTAAATTAGTTATTTACTCAAAGTTCTTCCTTATAGTATAAATAGATACTCGTAGGAGCACGTATTTGAGTATGTACTTGAACATCTCTAAGGATAAGTAAGTATCAACAATATCTATTTTGAATCGAGTTTCTATCTTATGTATATTTTATATACTTACACATACAGAAGAACTTTAGTAATGATGAAACAGTTTTTGGTTTCTGATAATCTTCAACTTCCCCCGACCTTATACCGATTCCACAAAATTAGGTTTAAAAAACGCGACTAGGAAAATATTTTTCAAACTACCTATCTACTACTTTTTTCTTCTAAATATTATTTTTTTGCCTGACATAAAACATTTTATACCTATAGAAAGAATCCATGGAGGCGCCAAATAATCTACTTGGTCATTCGAAATCGATTTGTTAAATCTTTGAAGTTTTGTTTCTTTTTTAGGGTTTTCTCTTTGAGAAACTCGATGACAGCCATGGGAAAAATGGATGAATGAATTCATTAAATGGAAGGTCATTGCGGAAATTACAACAGAAGGCCAGAGAATTAAATGATGACTTGTAGGAAGAGCCAGGATGTTACATGGGAGTATAGGAAGCGACATTGGATGTCAACAATGATGGAAGTTTGCAAATCAGTTGAGAATGGATGGCAAATGAAATTACTGAACTCAACTGCCTTGATTAGCTGCGATCATTTGGATATGAGAATAAAAATGGGTGAGTATGTCTAGTTACTCAAGTATGACATAAAATGGAAGAGCTCTTCTCCAATGGTTGAAGTACATTTTAGAAAAAAAATTGAGTTTGAACTTAAAAATATTTGCCTATTATGTACATACTTTTTTGAATTCTAAGCTCTTGATTATTGAATCATAACTAAAACGGCAAACACGAATTCTGTAGTACAATTTACGTGGTCTACAAAAGGCACTGGCATATAAACATTATCATTTGAAAGGTTTTTTTGCACAAAACTGCAGAATGCAAACATTTATTAAATAACTGCACCTCAAAAACTAAAAAAAAAAACAATAAAAGAATGTTGTGTAATAAGTGCGAGAGAGCGGGAGTAAGACTGAGTATTTATTTATTTGTTTTTATCTGTCGTAACCTAAATATGACATTTCGATTTTTTCCACCCACCATTCAACCAATTTTCCAGCACTGACTGGAAAGATTATTGGAATATCCGATAGCAGCGTTCAGGGCTACAGAAAATAATAATTTCCTCATATAAAAGCACATAAGTAGCTCAGTTTTTTTCTCCACGCAAAAGAGATGGATTTGTTCTTGCGAATTTTACTTAATGTTGGAACAAATGAGGGTGTGGCTAGCTACTGCAATTAGTATCAATTTCTTAAATTTTGTGATAAGTAGATATGTAATCAAGGGATTATGCACAAATACTGTGTAACCGGCACGAAAAATTTGCTATCGTTAATTTGTATGGAAACCTTATTTTTTAATAAATTTATAACATGTTTATTCCAATGTTAAGGCCTAACTACATTCATTTCACTTTTCTACCAAAGTGAACAAATGTTTTGTCGTTTTTAAAATAACTACTCAATCGTATCTGTATCGCAAGTTTTACAAAAGTAAACGTAAGAGTGTTCCTAGCATTAACTTAAGTAGAAAAATGAAACACAATTACATCTAAATAAACAGTTAAAAAGCTGATTCATAGATGTCATTCACATCGATAATATTTGGTGATTGATGAAACAATCAGCTGAAGGAAGTACAGAGAATTATTAGTTCCAGTTTTTGCAACATGAGGGTAACAAGCGAGAAGAAAAACTTTTTTTTTGATTTAACGACCAACCACATGAACAAGAAGAGATGGTTTTTTGCAGCTGCCGACTAAAGACGTGTCTCAACTTGAAAAATTTCACTTTCAACTTTTCGTAAATGTATTTTTGGATTAATAAAACGCATAATCTTTCTTGATTTAACTCGTGAAATTTGATAAAAGTATTTGAACTTTATTTATTTCTAGTAGTGCTTATTAGTAAATCCGCTAAAAATAGTAGCTGAACTAGTCTTTCCTGTGTTTGAATACATTCAGCTCAATATATATTTCGTACTCTTTTTCGCACTAAGGTGTCGCTAGCATATATGTTTTCATTTTTTTGCTTTTGAATTTTTGTACAAAAGTGAAATGAATGTAGTTAGACCATTATATCGAAAAACAAAGATTTGTAGAGTTTTAAGTTAATAACAATATATTTTTTTGAGCTACAAGAAAATATAAATGTACGTAAAAATATATATTTGAAGTGGTTTAAATTATTCATTTTTTGGGAGCATACCGAGTTAAAATTAAAAAATTATTATTAATTTCTTCTTCCCGCAAATGCGCTGCCGGTGAAATGTGGTTTAGGGATGGACAAAAATCATTTTATCGACTGTAAGATATTTAGTTTTTTGAGTTGCAGTTTAATTAAGTGAAATCAATTTTTAAACATAAAATTTTGAACTCCCAAGTTGATAAATGAGATTTCATTAATTTTGAAGCTAAAGAATGAGTATAGGGGTGTGTCGTATATTTCAACTCTGGAATTTTCATATCTAATACCTTCCAAAAGTTCCATTACATATTAAAATTAAATTCTTCATTTGGAATTTTCGTCTAAGTTGTTGGCTTTGGTTCGCTAAAAAAGCTTGAAAAGAACATCAAAATACGTTTGTTTGCTACGAGTATATTCCAGAAATTATTGGAGAAAAGTGTTCTGGTGCAAGTTTTTAAGAGACTGACAAATTCCAAATTTGGAGTTAAGAGTGAGAAATCAAGAGATTTCGAGAATTCTAAAAAGATTTAAAATAAAGGAAAATTGGACTTTCAGATTTTAGTAGGAGTTTTTGAAAAAAAAAAAATTATTCGTGAGGTAACATACCTCAAATATAGCGAAAAAACGATTTTTAATACTTTTTTAGATATATGTGGATATTTTGAAAAGGCTTCTTTACAAAGAAAAGTGAGTGTCATTTTCCTTTTCAGTGAGATAAAATAAGCCTATATAATTTTGTTGGTTCTTTTTATAAGTCAAAATTGATTTAAAAAATTATTAATACATATTTGTCGCACTTAAAAATAAATTGTATAAAAATACAATTTTGAGTGATTTCGCTTTTTTAAATCAAATGTTCATTACCTTTAATTTGTTTCTATTTAATTGTTTGTAAGCTTTATGTAAAATTATTTTAATTAGTTAAATCAGCTCAGGTTAACTCTAACCATATCCTTGCAATAGACAGAAAAAGTACCAAAAACATAATTTTCGAAAATTAACTTAATTGTTTAGCGAGGCAAAAAACTATTTAATTTCAAACTTTTTGCAGCATTTAGCAGGCATTAGATTTTAAATCTGAATAGTATTTTTTTTGCCATACCAAAGTGACACACCCACCCTAATGAGTTCCTATGCTTCAAAGACGGTTATTATTTTGAGTAATATGATTTTTTTGATTTTTTTTGTTAATTTTCTTCTTATGCGCAGATGCCGGTCCACCGAACGCATTCCTTCAATTATTAGTTCATTGATTTACCGAGAAGCACTGTTGAAAACAAAACTACGTTGTTTTTATAGATTAACATAAAATACATTCAAGCATTAGTGCGAGCTCATTAAAGTCTTGGGATTAAACCTAAGTTAGCTCCAGAAAGGTGTTTTTCAATTTAATTTGGTGAATTAACTCTGGGACTAAACTCTCCATCGTGGCGCCTTGTCGATTACAATTGCGAAGAGCGTAATAGAGTGATATCTATAGTGTCACATATCGATTTCAACAAATTTTTGACAGTTGAAAGATTAAGTCTATCCTCATATGAAAAACTGCTTCTGAAGCAACTCAGGATTATCATTTTTTCAGGACTAGCTGACAGTAATTTAACTCAGAGTAAATTCTGCACTGAAAAATTGGACCTTATTTTCATAACGAAATTTAAATACTAAATTTTTTTTTAAGTTTGTTATGCTGTGCAGACATAAGTATTAATCTTAATTTAAAAATTAAGTCTCGTGTGGTTTTCTGTTATTATTTTTTATTAATTATAATGCGTTTTTAAAATTTTTCACCCTTTGTTCCGGGTTTTGATCCCAGAAATATGGTCAGCGTACATATACTTCAACTTTCAACAAGCTTATGACTCATGTGAAAAAATAGGCATTAAAGTGGGATGATGATGATGTCTTATGATTATTCTTTATCATGTTTGAAGATTTCATTTAAATCGATTGACTGCTACAGATTTTATAAATTTAAGACCGTCTCTCCAGACAACTTGAACAACATGGTGCCTTGCACAGTGGTCCGTTTGTTGAGTTTCACGAACAAAAATCATTTATAATTCTTCTTTGACTTATGTTTTGTTTGTTTTGTTTATTACTATTTCAAGGTGGGGGTAGCTAAATTTGACACCGCTCAGGACTGCAAAACCCACGCTACGCCACTGCTTACACCTTCAGTAAAGAATAAACTGTGCTCTTTACTTATTCTCTCTAAAATCGAAAGTAGGTATACTGTATTTTTTTTTGTAGAAAGTTGGCAACCCTTGTTCAGCCAAGCAGAGTTTTTTTCTCGTACTCATAGTTTTTTGGGGTTATATGAATTTGGTAGAGGAGAGTAATAATACTTTTCTAAAATTAAAGGAACAAGATGTTTCAATTTTTGTTACTGTTTTTTGGATAGCAGCATCTTTATGATGAATGGTCGTATTGATTTCAAACAAAAGCACTCTACAGCTTTATGTTTAGTTGAGTTTTGTTAGCAAATAATTTTTTTATATAGTAGGTAACGTTAGTGCTTTATTACAAAAAAAAAAAAATAAACGAGACAAAAATTTAATATTTTTTGGCTTGGTTTATCTGAATTTTAATGAAAAAAGATACATTTGGCTTTGAGTACTAATATCTCAGCAAATAATGCCGTACTAAAAAATTCAAGGACAGTTCTTAGAAATTCGAATTAGTTGTCTACAAGATTTTTTTAAGACTTTTCAAGATTATTTTTGTGCTGACGCCTTTTCTTTTAGTTTAAAAATCTTTTGTTTCTTTGCTAATTTTGATTGCATGACTTACATTGGTGAACTAGAACTTCAAAATTCCTGTTAATTTTCCAATTGATGCATCGAAATTAAGAAATTGAAAACTAGGACTGGCCACAATTCGGAAACCGAAAAAGTACTGAGACGATACCAGCTTGAAATCATCCGAAGCGATACCGGGAGATAAATTGTGTTTTGAATATTATTTTAATTTATTACAAAAAAAAAACAATACTTATATTTGGTTTCTAGGGAACGTCTTTAACAATTTAGATTAAATTTTCACAATTTTTGCTATTTTTCTTTATGCAATGATTTAAACTAGAACCACCCACTGCCACTCCCATTTTTTGTTTTTGAAATATTCGAGACACATGCGTTGTGTAATAAATTGCTTGAAGCTTTTTATTAAAAATCAGTTTATTAAATTTTCTTGCAAATTCTATCAACTAAGATATATGTAGTTATGAACTAGTGCAATATAGAGTACCTACGTTTTAACAGCTTTGTCAAAAAAATTTTGAGAAAAAGTCAAATTTTTCTGGGCTATCTATAGGTAATAAGTAAACATTAAAAATTCATATAAGAGAATATCAAACGAAAAACAAAATATTTCATCCTAGTTATTCATTTTTACACCCCAAATTAATCTTCCCTTAGGCGAAATTTTATTCCACACTCTGTGTTTTAACAATCAGTCAATCCTATAAGATTTCAACCAATTCTGGGATTTAAAGTACAAAATACAAACACATTCACCAATAATAAAATCTTAAAGCTTATAAAAACCCAGTCGATCTTTAAACTTATTTTCTCAGGAGAACTCTCTATGCACAGAATTTGTTGAAATCAACTACAAACAAAAAAAAAATAGCTTAAGTTATCCTCTTAATGTTATTACTTATTTTTGTTTTCTTCAAATTTTCTACGAAACGAAAGCATTATGCGTTCCTATGTCTCTACCTAACCTACTTGAAAATTCCTTTAAAATCATTTTTTCTCTTCTCTAAAATAAAATGTAACACAAGAAAAAATAATATCCGCCTTTTGGAAAATTCCATTGAATTGCTTACAGCATCAGATATAAAAACTCACATAAACATCCTTCATCTTTCCAGTCAGTGGAGCCAGCATCAGTCGAAGAAACATCAGACGAGAGCTCTATAAGAAAATTTTAACTCACTTCTTGAGGAGCAAGCATATTTGTTTTCATCGTTTGGATTTTCGATTGTTTTTCCTCTCCGGAGTTATATATGCACACCATTATGGCACCAAAATGCTTTGAATTTAAGTAAAATTTATTTAAGGATCAATTTTATTTTGCGAAAGATTTATATCTCCGTTTGTATTTGAATACAGGATATAGGAACTCTATACTCCTGGCAATGAATCCAGGGAATTTATAAGGATACGTTTTTTTTTTTTTTGTATGCCATACCTAACCTACCCATAATAAAATAATTCTCTACCTCGTACATCAAAGGCTAAAATTGCCACCTATATTTTGGCGTATCCTTTTGAAAGGCGAATCCCTCGGGTGTACTTTATACATATTTCAGTCATTTCCAGATGAAGGCATTTTTGGCATTGTCTGTTGCGTTAGCTTCATACTGACTCTGTATGGTCGTTTTTAGTTGCGGTATGAGTAGAGCGAGAGCCCAGACAGGATACTATATTTATATCCTGTTTTAATCCATGCAAAAGACCATTGTATAGCTGGCAATTCCCCAGTAGAGATTATTGCTCATTTGTGATTGTGAGTTATCGTCCTGTTGTTGTTGTTTTTGTTATTGTTGTTCCTTCCTGAAGTGCAATTCTAAATGCAAATTAGCGCTTATTGTTCGGTTTGTTCGTGGAAATGAAGCCATAAAATGAGGTGATGGTGTTGTGGTTTGGCATTTGGTGAGAGGTGTGATAATCCTGGGCCTGATGTGCTACGTAATCGAAGCGGAAAAATGTAAACAGCAACAGCTTTAGCAGCAACGTGCAATGAATGGAGAGTGGAAGTTACACCACATTTTCAGTTTATTACGGTAGCGGCATAATGATTAAATTAAGTGGAGATGATTGAATGTTATCGTCGCGTTGCGTCGCCGTTGGTTTATATTGTGATATGATCAAGTTAATGGACCAAGATTAAGGATTAATTGTAATTTATATGCATGTACCTCCTGGAGAGTCTATAAAGTGTTAAATTTATAGTTTTTTTTTTTGCTAACTTGACAATGAAGATTTAATTTAAAATAATATTTAAATTAATTAAAAGTTTATATTTGATAATTCTGCATGAAGATAAAAAACTATAGAATTGAATAGAATCACCTTGTAATGTCTCATTGGATTTTAGAATGAGTGTAAAATTGCAATCAGCTTAGAGTTAAAAATTAAAATTTCAAGTTCAAAAATCTAGAATTCTAAAATGCAACATTATTTTTCAGACTACTGGTTGGTGATTATTACATATATTCTTTTAAAACCACCCACAAAAAGAAGAAAATAAATTCCAAGAAAAATTAAAAAAAAAACTCTATTTATATTATTAAAATCCTTGTTCCTTCATCCAAAGAAAGAAAAACAATGTAAAAATTAAAACCTTGAGAATAGCAACCATTTTAAATATGAATGACGTGCTTGAATTTATAAAACCACGCAAATTATTTTTTTTTCTGTTTTTTTTTTTGTGTGTCTTTTTTTTTTTTCTTTTATACATAAATGATTTTTCATTCCTTTTTTTTTTGTTTGTAAAAGAATATGTCATCTTTTTCTTCGACAGCACTCTCAAGGGGCATTATGGATTTGAAAATAGAAAAAAGGAGTGTTTGTGTGTGTGTCCTTAATGGAGCCGGATATTATTTACCCTTTTAACATAAAAAAAATTTATTTTTTGCTAAGTTTTTTTGTGACATTAAAAACTTCCTCCGCAAAAATATAAATATCGTTTTAATTTGATTGCATTTGAGTGGGAAAATATAAGAAATATAAAGAGAAAAGAATCAAGCGCAACACCATCGAAAAAGAAATCTTTAAAAAAAATCACAAATATGGTTATTTTACTAAGCAAAAGGAAAAAACTGAAACATTTGAACAAGACAAACTTAAAAGTCAAAGGTGTCTTTGAAGAATTTGCTCATAATTTCACAAATAAATATATTTCTGAAACTTCTCTTTGAGGAAGACTCTCTACAAACGAATTGATTTCACTATCACTATCACTATCACTATCACTATCACTATCACTATCACTATCACTATCACTATCACTATCACTATCACTATCACTATCACTATCACTATCACTATCACTATCACTATCACTATCACTATCACTATCACTATCACTATCACTATCACTATCACTATCACTATCACTATCACTATCACTATCACTATCACTATCACTATCACTATCACTATCACTATCACTATCACTATCACTATCACTATCACTATCACTATCACTATCACTATCACTATCACTATCACTATCACTATCACTATCACTATCACTATCACTATCACTATCACTATCACTATGACTATCACTATCACTATCACTATCACTATCACTATCACTATCACTATCACTATCTATGAATCATTTATTAAAATTTTGGCTGCCAAAACAATTCTATGGATTACCAGTTACCATAGTTGATGATTGGCTGTGAACAAATTTCCTAAATCAAATGTCTGAGACCTAGTTGTAGACTTTATTTTGATTCATTAACAATATTTTACCACCTGACAATGCATTAGTTAAATTTTCTCTAATTCTATAGAACATTGTTGCAGTAGATGTTGAGCTGATGAAGAGAATATCATTTCACTTACATTAGCAAGAGTTTCAAGAATGACTATTGGCTTTACTTATACTTGCCTTCATGAAAATGATTTTAATGGCATACTCATATCACATACAATGAAAAGTATGAAATTTCCCACAGCCATATAGCCACAATGTCGCCATTTTGGAAGGCCTTACAAATTTTCCAGCTTTGGGTTTCTGTAGAAGAGAAGATATTCACTTTTCTTCACAGAACCAAAACAAAAAAAAAACTGTCATACGGTCTTGTAATTTACAAATTGCATCGCTGTCAAAAGTAGGTAGGTGGGTAAGTACTATATATTCCCAAGGATAATGTATATTTTCCTCTAGGAATAGTGTAGGTACATTTAATAGAAAAACCCTTTCAAATACATTTCATAATTATAAACAAAAAAAACTGCTTCAAATGAACAGGTATTTCATTTTAGAAGTCTAATGGAATATATGCATTTTAGTTATAGTCTGTGAGGTAGTGTTGCTTTGCTACTAGAAAAACTTAAATAGTTCGATTAAATTCAGCTTTAAGAGTAAAATATAGTTTTTTTTATAAGATATTTACAAATATCGATACAATTTTAAAAACATTTATAAATTTTACTTAAGATACAGAAAATTGTATGTAAGAAAATCAGCAGAAAATAATTGCGAAAAATTGCCGATGTTTTGTTTGTAAATGATGTGAATTTATAGCTGAACATTCGAAACGCAGCTTTAAAAAACTTGGAAGCAAAGACAGATAAACGAAATTTAACCAAAATTAATTAAGTTGTTTTTGATAAAATTGGAAAACAACCGAAATGGTTGAATTCTTAATTTAATTCAAAATGGCTGCCAATCTAACTCAGCTAAAATAACACAGTTCCATCTCTCGGATTATTAATAAAGCTTTTACCACCATGATCTAATGCTGATATTATAACATGGAGCTAGATTATACAGCAACACTTTAACAATAGCAAACCAAAGAGGCCGAGGTGTGTTTGCTGTGTGTGAATGTAAATTACACATCCCTACAACTACCAGCCACATTAAAGAAACTAAAAGAGAAACACTTTGGATTTAATGCCAACGTGTAGTTAATGTTTTGAGTTTAATTTAAAATAATTATGCAGTAAAATAGGGGTGAACACAGTTGGTTAGATTTAATTGAAATATGCTAAAAGTGAAAAGGTAAAAAGAATCAGCAATGTGGGTATACAAAAAAAAAGGACCTACCATTTTCATATTCGTATATTTCTTTCATTAAGAGGAAGTTTTAAATGTGTATTTCCCTGCTAGGGTGCCAAAAATGAAAATTTTTTGTCGTTGACATTTGTTTTAATTAAACAAAAACCCCACTGGCCAGTACTTTATTATTAAAAAAAATATATAACTACATTGAATATATGTTGGCTTAGTTTTAATGGAAATTATCGATCGAATACTTTTTATTTAATTTTATGCAGGTCGAAAAAGTCTTTATGTAAGTAAAATTAATATTTCTTATGGATAATTTAAATAGAGTGGAAAGTGGACATTAATAATAAAAAACAAAAAATTAAAAAGACTGGTGCAGCGGAAGATTGTCTACAGTGATGATAACCAAGACGTTCAAGCACTCATAGGGAGAGGTCGATGTCGACTGTCTGTGATGTTCATAACGTTTAGAAATTTAATTGAATGTTGTATTGGTGTCAAATAAAAATGGCTTAACAATTGAGCAAAACGATTACTTGACGGATTAGATAGTTTGTCTTTGTCAGTCAATTTATACAATGTTTGGTAGCAAAATTCAAGTTGGACATTTCAGTTAACAGTCAAGCAACACCTGTGCGTATCACCACTGCTTTTCTGAAAATTTGCAGGAGAACATGAAGCAGTCCATTCCATTAATTCAGTCAAAGAAGACCTCTAACAATCAGATAAACAATGTGAACGACATGATTATGTTTCCAACAGGACAACACCATGTATCACACAGCTAATGCCACAAAAAAAAATTGTGTTAGACTTTTTCTAGTGGAGTTTTCTGAAGTATCGATGATCAATGCCAGTAAGACGCAATCAACCGATACCTTCAAAATCAACTCAATTGTTTCAATTATTTTTTGCTCTTATCAATTCTTATTTAAATACAGAAATGAAAGCATAAAATTTTGCGAGATATTAAATTAAACATAAAAAATGTTATTTTTCTTTTTAATTTTAAGTTTACAAATTATTATTTGCAAAAACCATTTATTAAAAAAGGAATTTTGAGAATGGTTTTTTGGCTTTAAAAAAACTATAACATGACATTGGAAGAATTGCCGTTGTATTTTGATATTTTTTTCTATTTTAAGTCATTTTTTTAATAAATTGCCCCTCCCACCTAAACGGGGGAAATAGCCCCCCTTCAGTTCGATTTTCTTCTAGTATCAACCCAACCAACACAATCTAGTCTTTTGTTATACATCTTGTGTTCATACAAAACACGGTATATTTTACAAAAGCCATTTTCCTTAATAATTCAAGATGGTGGGCAAAGTTTAACAGCTGGGCGGTCAAAAACTTGTTTGTTTCTTTCAACGAATTGAAAAAAAAAATAAAAATTTTTGTTTGTGTAGATAAAAAAAGCACATTATTGAGTTTACTGAAATACAATGGAAAATCATTTTTTCCGGATCAAGTCGACAAATTATCGATCGTAGAGAAAAAGAAAGTTAAAAAGTGGTGAGTAATTTATAGGCTATTAATTATCCTGAAAAACAGGGTAATAAGGAACTAAGACGTTCATGGGCTTTTATTGTAAAAATCTATAAATGGCTCAATAAAGATGGGAGAATCGCAGGTTGCTATTAAATTATTGGGTGTGTTTTGGAAGGGGGGGGTGCAATAGCACCCTTTTCGGGTTTTTGCATATTACTCAAAAACGAAGCAAAATTTTCGAGCTATTGCCCAATATAAAAGAAAGATGATTTAACATTCTTTAAAATGACATATGTATTTAGAAAAAGTTTTTGATAAAAATCGACCGGCAAGCGATCGCTCAAACTAAGCTGATTTTAAGATTTAAAAGTAAAATAAATGGTATTAATGGCTATTTTGAGAAACTTGTTAGATATTACGCTCAAATTCATTCTAAACCATTGAAGTAAAAAATAATAGGAAAACTAAATAAATTTTTTTCGCACATTAAAGGTTGCCATCTACTTCTTTTTCTTTTTTTTCAAAGTTTAAAATTACTCTCAATAACAACAATCTTGCTCCTAAAATCCCAGTTTTGAACATTTGTTAGCTAATTATACCTCCTTCGACATGAAAAAAACAGTCCCAGGCGAGTACTTGCCATTCGAGCTTAAGGTTTTTATACCAAGTATTATAAGAAATTTCAGTTTCTACAACCAAACTCATCTGGCACTGTTTTTTTCAGGTTCAAGAAGATATAATTAGCTAACATAAGTTCAAATACCGGATTCTTTTTCGTTTTAGGCAATTATTTTACACCTTGAAAAATTTAGATGGCAACCCTGCTGCGAAAAAAAATGTTTCCTTTTATTTTGTAATTAAGTGGTCAAGAATAAATCATACACCTAGTTTGAAGGTATCATCTTACAAGTTTCTCAAAAAAGCCATAAATACCATATATTTTACTTTTAAATCTTAAAACTAGCTCAGTTTGAGCGCCTGTTTCTCGGTCGATTTTTATCCAAAACTTTTTCTGAATAATTAATTTTAAATACAATTAAATCATCTTTCTTTTATGTGCCGTAATGGTTATACGTATCTCCACAGGGAAGAAAGTTATAGGCAAAGAAGTAAAAAAAAATAACAAAAATGTGATTTTTTACATTTTTTACATTTTTTCGCAATATTTTTTTTTTTAATTTAGGTAATTAAAAAAATTTAAGAAATTTTTTTTTTGAATGATCCATTTCGATGAAAAGAAGGCTTTAGCACCCCTCTTCAAAATGCACTCCGCGGTTTAATCATATTTAATATCCCAATTATTGATTTATATAATTAAAACCCTTGAACGTCTTAGTTCCTTTTTAAATGACATAATCAATAGCCTATTAAGAAAAAATCTAAATCCAAGACGATGGCCAATAGGCAACTTTTTTTGGCTTTTTATGAACCCTCCTATCGATAAAAAATCAAAAAAGTACCCACGTTTAATTTTGTTTTCATTTCAAATGTACATATACATGCCCACTTAACTATTTTGATAGCTTGAAATTCGATATTGAAAATAACCAAAACAGCTCCAATGCTTTAATAGTTTGAGGTGGAAAAAAATGAATGTAAAAATACAAAATTTTAATGTATGGACAAAAACTAAAAATCATTGGTACGATTTTTCAAAAAATTATTATTTTTATTAATAAAAATGATATACAATTTTTAAGAACTAATTTTGGCATGCAAATTTATTAAGTACTTACTAGTGTGCTTAAATATGTCAACCTTTTATTGAAATTTCCAATTTTCAAGAAAAAAAAATCTTTTCAAAATTAAAAAACTTTGTCTTTTCAAACATTTTGATAGACAATAATATTATTTCAAGTTATTTAAAATTTGTATATAAAATACATTTAAATCCGTTTAGAGGAGAAAATTCAAAATAAGAAAACCGTTCTATGGGCGGCATAATTATAATCTTTGGTAGTAGATCGCATATACATTTATCTAAGCATACCCAACAAATTTGATTAAAATTGTAAGAGTTGAATTTGATAAAAACAAAATTTTCCAAAGTGTTATTTTACCATTTTTATGGAAGTTGTTTTTGCACAAAAGTCAAATATTTTCTTAGTTATTCTAAAAAGATATTCTAAAGTAGGTAATATTAAAAACTCGAAGGAATAAAATATATCAATAAATTTTGTTGCGCAACAGCTCGTGCAAAACCAGGGCTTAGTGACTAACAACTCTTAACCATCCCTGTTTGGGAGGAATGGAGGGAACAATTTTTAGCCAATTTTTATTTTTTTTTCCGTGGAATTCAGTGGTGTAATTATTTTTTTTTGAATTTTCCAAAAATTGTTAACAATTTATCAACAATTACATATTAAAAAATTGCTAATTGCAGAATAAATTTTGGCTTTTTTCGCATTTGTGTAAGTGACTATTATGTTATATTTATTTTATATAAAAAAAGGTATAAAAGCAAAACAAATGAAAGAATTCAATCAGTACGATGATTATCTAAGGCAGGTGCATTATTTATTTGAAAAAAAAAAAACAAATCTTTTACAAAAAAAAATAAATGTCTCAAAAACTAGTCAATGGTCTTACTTGATAGGGCACAATAATATATATCTTCATTGAGTTTCATTTAAATAGAACCATTTTAAGGGCTCTATCTCCTTTCCTTTGGCACCTCATATGTATATGGGAAATTTAATGTTTAAGAATGCCATCTGATTGGTCAGAAAAGGTCAACTATTCTCAGTAATTGGTCAGCCATGGTTTTTTTGTATTAATTTTCAAAATTCGTTTCTAGGTTACAAAAAAACTGTTGGCGCCTCATTTGGGTCTTTCCAAAAAAAATTAAGTATGCCATTTGAAAGGCCACTTCATATTCATAAAAGGTCAGCTAGTTTTAGTAATAAATTGGTCAGCCATAGACTTTTTTAAAATTAAATTTTAAGTTTCTGTTCAAGGTCATTACGATATTTGTTACCTTATTTATGGGAAATTTGCAAAAAGTTAATACCACCTGAAATGCCTCAAGATTTGTATAAAAAGTCAGCTGGTTTCTGTAACTGGTCAGCTATAGATTCTTATTAAAAATTTTTAAACGTTTTTTTTTTTCAAAGTCACGAACGATTTTTAGGAACTCATTTGGGTGATTTCAAAAATAAATTATGCTATCTGATTGGTTACTAGATCATTATAAAAGGTCAGCTAGTTGCAGTAATTGGTCAACCATAGATTTGTTGTTATGAATTTTTTATCATTATGCCGAAAAACGTTCGTGACCTTGACAAAAAAACTTTAAAACATTGTAAATAAGAATCTATAGCCTTTCACGTGGTATTAATTTTTTTGCAAATTTCCCATAAATGAGGTGCCAAAAATCGCAATGACCTTGATTTTTTTTAAATCCATTAAAAAATATGTATAGTTGACTAATAACCGAAAATATCAGATGGCATAACTTATTTTTTGGAATGACCCAAATGAGGTGCCAACAGTTTTTTTTGTGACCTTGAAACGAATTTTTTTAAATTCATAGAAGAAAACTATGGCTGACCAATAACTGTAAATGTTTGACCTTTCATCACGATCTAGAGATCTTTCGGATGGTATATATTTTTTTGTAAATTTCCCTTAATTTTCCTGAGTGACCTTGAGAAACTTTAAGCCTTTAATAAAAATTATCTAGGGCTGACCAATTCCTAGAACTAATTGACCTTTTCTGACCAATTAGATGGCATTCTCAAAAATCTAATTTCCCCTGTATGAGGTGCCAAAGATCCAGAGCAAAAATTGTCTTTTTTTATGTTTAATCTTATCTCGCATAATTATTGGGACATTCTTTATATAGCGTGCTTTTTTTTATCAAAGTTAACGATTATCTCGTGTAAGCTATTTACTATATGGAACTATAATTCTATCATAGTCATATATCACATAATATGCTCTTTTCACTATCACATAAATATTTCATGAAGAAGACTTTATTCACCTTGTCTTGATGTATAAGACCACCCCACAAATGCAGACTTATACGTCTTATAAAATATCGATACTGCAAACATGATGAATGCTTTGCAAAATACGAGTATCATAAAAATACTTGCAACAGTAGTTTACGGATATGTGATTCACCACAGTATGTTTAAAAAGAAATCTCGCCAAAATGACACACGAATAAAATGATGGTAGGTCTGTTATATAAATTTATACTTTTAGAACTTATTTTTTTTAATTTAAATGCCTAAGAAAAGGCTGTCTTTTTTAAGAAAAAAAATCCCACGAACTATTTGTAATTTCTTAAAGAGATAAAACTTACATTTTATATTATATTTTTTTTTTCATTGAAAAATACTTAAAGGTGGGGACACACTGCGCGAGTAGTGCAAATCTTTCTACTGAATTAATAAAATATGTTATTAAATAAAATAATAATGGGGGAAAATATATTCCAATCGCTCTTATAAGGGTATTTGACTGTAGGTACACCTACATACTACAAATATTGATTCCGAAGAAAACCGAAACTAGTTCAAAGTTTTCCAAATGCATTGTCTGCGTGGGATCATAAAGTTCGTTGAATGGAATATGAAATGCAAATTGCTTCTGTCTCATGCACTCCGAGTGGAAAATTGAAATCATCTTGGGATCATCAAAGGAAAATTTATACAATACATAAACATATGTACCTTCATACATAGTTCAGAATGTATGGATACATTAAAATGCTTGAGATAAAGTTTTACGAATGTGGAGTGTGTCTTCCAGCATAGATTGAAAATTATTTATTGACGCATCAAGAGGATTAATCTATATTCTATAATGTTTGAAATGCTCTTAGTGGTAAAGCGTCAAACGGATCTAAATTCGATGACTTTTGAACCTTGAAGATTCATAATACAATAATTTTCGTTAATACCAAGAATGACATAGACAGGTCAAACTAATAAAATTGAATAGAGTCTCTCTCTTTTGTCCTCCCAAAACCATAATAAACTTGTAATAAAAAGAAAACAATCACAGTCAAAAGATGCAGATAACAATGATTACACGGATGAAAGTATATATTAAAACCAAAGCAATGGATGATATACTCAACAGCCACGTACATACCCAAGGGACCACACACATAAAAATAGAATATCATCATTAAATAAAAACCTTTACTTTGCAACATGCGTAACTGAATTCGAACAAAAAAAAAATCTTGTTATCGCTGCTTCTGCTACAGACATTCGCCTAAAAGAATTGGTAACTATAAGTTCAAATCTTTTCGTTATTTTTATTGCCCACACGTAATAATTGGAATATCCTTTTTTTAGAATGTTATTTTTATTGATATTGAAATGGCCCTGCCATTATAAGTTGGCAATCAAATTGTGGATTAAATTACTTTTGTTTTCAAACTTTTGCAAAGGAACGAATTTTTTGGTTAAATTTATAAACTTTCCCCTATTTGATTTTTTTGTTCGTATTTTTTTTTTTAAATAAACTTAACCGGGGGTTGTGGAATTAATGGATTTTGAAAGAAAGTATATCGAAAAAGGTTATTTGATTTTGGTTTTTTCCCAGGCGCAGACGGTCGAAGCAAAGTTTAGATCATTAAAGAAAATTGCTGTAGCATAAATTGAAGGTAAGTATGTACCTACCCAGTTTTAAAATTGTAATTGATTCTAATATTTGGTTTGTAGATTTTTGTTTAGCAATAAGCAGTAGTTGGGTTATTGTTTTTATGTTTATACATTAGATACTGTTCATGCACTTTTGCGTGGGAGTTCCACACTGAGCCCAATGTAAACCTCACATTACGACCCAGTGTGGAAACCCCGGATTGCAAGTGCGTGAACAAGCCCATTATTAATTTGAAGTTTCCTCCGCCTTTGAACGCATGCCAATGCATCGCTTTTCAGCCGTGGGGGAAAATATTGCATCATCCTAACTTCTCTGTCATTTTTTCTGACATTCTTATTTCTGCATTTTCCAAAGTCGGCACATTTTTCTTATAACTAAAATCAACTTTAAAACTAGAGAACCTAAAACTACTTAAATTGTAAAAGAAAATTAAAGTAATAAAAATAAAAAGAAAACAAACTAAACCACATTTCTTAACCAAAAAAAGACTAAAATGTGCGCGGACGACCATCGACAGGGAAAGCCAGTAACAGTGGCGCAGCAGCTCCGTGGATAAGACCAGAGAATATCAATTACCAGGAAGCCAATCTTTCGTACGTTTTACCCTCCAAAACCCATTTATTTACATTGTTGTAATTGTAATTTCACTTCGTGTCGATGAATAGATGTGAATTGCAACAACAATGTAACGCAGTGAGATTTATTTGTTTTGACAGCTCAGTTTTTTTTCTCTTAGAAAATTGGAAAATAACGGGTGATTTTTTAAGAGGTTTAGAACTTAAAAAAAAAAAACACAAAAAATTCGAAAAAATGAATGAAATATTTATTTGAATCGATAGTTTGAACCTTGCAATTTAATGTTTAAAGATAATTTCATGCAAATGTTGACCGCGGCTGCGTCTCAGGTAGCCCATCCGCTGAGTCCAATTTTGGCATACTCTTTCACACATATCGGCCGGTATCTCACGAATGAATGCATGGATGTTGGCTTCCAGTGCGTCAATCGAAGCGGGCTTGTCCCTATAGACATTAGCCTTGACATACCCCCACAAAAAATAATCTAATGGTGTCAAATCGCACGATCTAGGCGGCCAATTGACCGGCCCGAAACGTGAAATTAACTGTTCACCAAACTCGCCTCGCAATTGCGCCATTGTTTCGCGTGCTGTGTGGCATGTGGCACCGTCTTGTTGGAACCACATATCATGCAAGTCAAGAACTTCCATTTCGGGCAAAAAAAAGTTTGTTATCATCGCTCGGTAGCGTTCACCATTGACAGTAACGCTGCGATTCGCATCATCTTTGAAGAAATATGGCCCAATAATGCCGCCGGCCCATAAACCGCACCAAACAGTGGCTTTTTCGGGATGCATTGGTAGCTGTTGCAATGCTTTTGGCTGATCTTCACTCCAAATGCGGCAATTATGCTTATTTACGTACCCATTCAACCAAAAATGAGCCTCATCGCTGAACACAATTTCCAACATTTTGAACATTTCGAACCGAGCACGAATTTTGATAGTAAAATTCAATAATTTGCAAGCGTTGTTCATTTGTAAGACGATCCATGGTTAAATTGCAAACCAAATTGAAGCTGTTTGACAGTGACACAAGGTACTAAACACACGTCAGCTGTCAAAACCAGTGTTGCCAAAACCAAACCAGCTAAAAAATCATCCTTTAGTTTTGATAATTTTACTTCGGCTAATAATAAAAACATTGATGTGAAATAGTTTAATTAATTTAAACTACACAAACAATTGTAATAGTAAGTTAATATTCATCCACAATTATAATAAAATACAAAAAATTAATCCATATAATGTCTTCATTCACTCTTTTCCATTCATCTTCAATGCATCTTGCATATTATACAGGGTTGTTTAGGTTTTAAGTTGGATAATTATTTTTTAAAAAATGATTATGAAACAACTTAAGTAGAAAAATTGATTCGAGAATGGTTTTTAAGAAATTATAGCATGATCTTGTAGCTGTTGTCGTATTTTTGGGGCGACTTTCCTTTACGACATCCCGATTTCGAAGTTGATTTTTTTTTTTAGGGGTAGGTAGGTATCTCAATAGAAAATTTTCCAAATCTCAAGGTGAGGAAATCCCCCTAAATGCAATTAAAAAATGTTTAAACTTTTGAAAATCGGGTTTTTTGTTACCGAATTGCACTTTTTACACTAGGAATTTGGAAACGCGGATATCCTCATTAGATATATTATCACTTGAAAACACTAAATATCTCAATTTTAAAGATAGGCAACATTTATAAGTATTTTTAATTAATTTTAGAACTTTTTGTTTAATGAGAATACATGATACTCCATTTCAATAACAAATCAAAGAAATGTTAAATGGTCTGTTTAGTATTGCCAGACACGTATTTTGTTTCCCTTGTGTTTTTATTTTGGGAAATTTTGCGGGAAATTTAAAACTTGCTTATATAAATACAGTGCTTGCATACAGCATTACTGCGTATAAAGAGTGAGGTATGTATGCAACAGCTGCAACCCCCTGCTTGGCCTCATTATAGGATTTGGGGTGGGGCAAGGTTTGGTGTATGCAAAGTTTCTTTTGCATTTAAAAAACATGGATTAAAAGAAAACATCCCAAAACCAAAGTGTACATCTGGCAGTACTTAGCATGCAATGACATTTGAGTCTTTATTTATTTTCCATGCATTTTGTATGGAAAAAGTGAAAGTTTAAAAATTAATTAAAAATACTTATAAATGTTTCCTCACCCTAAAATTGTGACATTTGGTGTTTTTTAGTGAATATCTATCAAATGAGACCATCCGCGTATCAAAATTCGGGATGTCGTAAAGGAAAGTTGAGCCGTATTTTTTAGTTATTTTTATTTTAAATAAATTTTGTCGTAAAATTCAAAAAAGTTAATTAATCAAAATAAAGAGCATAAAATTGCAAGTTGCAAGTTAGTGGTAAATAAATAATCCGGGGGGGGGGGCCTCCCATACGATTTTTTTTTTAAATATCATTTCATAAATTACCCTGCATGAAATAGGGAACACCCTGTATTTGGTTTTGTTTTGACATCTAATTGACAGACCGAGGTGAATAATTCTGACCACGGGATGTGTTCAACAAATAGAAACCCAACTAGGGCCAGGTTCACATTAGGTGTTTTTTTTTCCATGCCTGAATGGGCTTGGACGAAAAAAACGACGTCGGGGCTAAACAATGCTCCGTGGTTCAAAATGTTTAGTTCATCAATTTCTGTGGATCAACTGGGTTTTAATGATGATTTAGGTTTCATGTAAGTTATAAAAGCCAATTACATGCTTGAACCACCCTCAGTTTAACCACCAAATCAGTGAGTTAAAAGTGCGGAACTATGGATCAAAATATTAACCCCTTTTAATTAATACAAAGACATATTGTTAAATTAATAAAAAGAGGTAGAATAGATTAATTATTTAATTAATACCAACCTAAAACATTGACAATAATAAGAAATATACTAATACAAGCAATATATAAACAAAGACTAACAAAAAGATTGTATAATAATTCAACGGGATAACTATTGAAGCGAAAGTATCTTGGTTACTTCATAAGAGCATTATAGAGAGATTAAAGAAACATTGGTACATCGCTTCTATCAAGCTGATATAATTTGCACCAGAAAATATTTAAGGATTCAGTAATGCTCAAATAAGGTATTTACTTTCTGCCAGAGGGCTAAATGGAGCGCTATAGAAACAAATAACACTTTAATGTCTGAAATGCGGAGCAATTTTGTTAGTTGGGTTGAGCCTTTGACCACCGTTGAAGCCCAGTGAAGTCAGCGAGCTAAAAATTTCTGAACCACGAATCAAAATTTTAACTATTATTCTCCATACAAATGACTTTTAATGCAGTTGCAAAAGGGTGGAACATTTTACACACGTTTTTCGTCACTTGAGTTGAGTGCTTCATATAGAGTTGAGTTAAGGTGAATGAGATTCCAGAAAAATTATTGACATTTATGTATTTTTTTCATTGCTAGACAAATGTAATTAAATTAACACTATTACTTACTACACCTGTCTATTAAAGCAAAACTATATTTGCTCACAAAACAAGCAAATAAACAGCTCATTTCAACTCGACCCAGGCTTACAAAGAGTTGACACGAGCTTAAGCTGGTTCAACAACACATGTAAGCGTAGTATATATGCCAAAATTCCAATTTGTGAATATCTTTGTTCATTTCGCATAATTATTTAAAACTATCTTCTTACTTACTGTAAGTTATTTTCCGTCAAGAAAAGAGTAAATTTTTTACATTTGCTTATACATTTCGGGAGTTGAAAAGAAAAAAAATAGAAAAAACAAATTGTTTATCGAAAAGAAAGTAATTAAAGATATTTATTTTCCTACACTACTCCTACTACAATTTACATTTAATAAAAAAAACACAACTTATTCTCATAAGGTCCGGTGAGCACTTGATATATAATTTCTCGCTTATTTATACTTTTTGAACAAGCCCAAGTGAATTTGAAAATAACTGAAGATTTTCAAAAATAACCGACATATTCGTGGTGGATTGATCCCAACTGTCTATGTAGGTGAATAAATCAGTGGTGGACTAAGCCCAACTGTCTATGTGTGCGTGTTTCAGTTTGTATGACAAGACCAGATGACAGCCAAGGATTGGCTTCTTGGTAATTGATATTCTATGGATAAGACCACGGTTTATGATCAGCAGGTAAGCTGGATCTGGTCCGCACATCAAGGACTCCATTTTACAGCCCAACAGATACTTAAAATGAAACTGAAAATCTCTTCCAATGAGAAACAAGAAACTAAAACTCCCTTAAACAACCAACAAAACGACAATTTCTCTTTTCAATGTTATTTGAATGAATCTTGATTCCAGGTAGTAAAAGTGCCTAAAGCTTTTTTTGAATAAAGTCTTACTTCCTTTGTGCAACTTTAAAAAGTAGACAGTTTCAGATAGGTATTGAAAATTCATAAAGACTCTGTTTGCTTTGTTCAGTTTTACCTTAGCATAATAAATTAAATAGAAATTAACATTTTCGAAGAAATGTATAGTTCTTTCGAAAAAGTCCCTTTTTGTTCGTCCATCAACATCAAACACAAAACTAAAATTCAAATTCCAAGGAAGACAACAAGGATCAGGCATGGGTAGAAAGAAAACAGCAAGGGCAATGCCATTCCCGTAACCCAAGCATCTATCTTTATTTTAGCCTTCACGTCGACAGTCCATATCAACACGAACTAGACACAATATTGAGGCAAACATTGAAATCATGATGCAACCCCAAAGATGATGATGGAAAATTTATGGAAATTTATTTTCGCATCTTTGATATTATGAGTTCGTGTCGTCAGTCTGCGAAGATAGAGAAAGAAAGAGTCCATCCAAACCTTCTTACTAATGGTATAGAGGTGGAAGTTGGGCATGGGCAATATGCAGGTGAATGAATAAGTTTGCTTGGATAAAGGTCATCATCTTCAAAACTGAAGATATAAAAACGACAGAACAGCAGACTTTTCGGATGCCAACAATGATGCTGCATACCAAGCTCATCTTACAAGGTGGTCTATAGTTTACAAAATAATTTTTGCCTGGCAAAAACTAAATGACTCTAGGTGCTTTTTCCTTAAAAGCAGGAAAAGGATTTTGTTAAACTAAAATATTAAAAAAGGGAAAATACAATCCTAAAAAGGGCAAAAAAAGGCAAGAAAAAGCATTTATTATAAAGAAAATATTGACATAATCAAACCTTCAATTAAAGTAGCTTCACACTAACAACGGTTTTTTTTAAGTTTTTAGTAAGTAATAGCTTTCTACAACTGTCACTTAAAAGCGCCTTAAAGAAGTTAAAAGATACCTCTTTACTTGAGCAGAAACAAGTAGTGTGGAACTCTTACCACACTTAAACCATCGGTTAATCAGGACCAATCTATGAAAGATCGTCAAATAATTTTCCTTTCTTAATTTTTAAGTTATAACACTTTCCCATTTGAAAGTAGTACCTCGTGGCAAAATGGTTAGTGCGTAGAACTGTCATGCCAAAGGTCTGGGTTCGATTCCCAGCCACTGCCACCTAAAAACTTAAATGTTTTTTTCCGAGGTACTGCCTCTTGCGAGGAACTGACAAATCCTCTAAGAGTATACTTGTCATGAATAAGTGCTTCTCATCTAGCCGTTCGGACTCGGCAAAAAATTGTAGGTCCCCTCCATTCCTGCCACAAACACGCACACAGGAATGGTTGAGAGTTGTTAGTCACTAGGCCCTGGTTCTTCATGAGCTGTTGCGCTACTAAATTTATTTTTTTAACACTTTCCCATAGCTTTTAGACCGCATCAGCTCATTAGGCTTGGGTCTTCTTAATCTCCGAACATTGTCTCGTTCATTTAAGATGGTCTCCTGTTTGGAGTTGGTATACGTTTGCAGTCGCTGATTATGTGATACAGCGTGTTTTTTAACCACTTCTATAACCATTTCAATTTGAAGGTGTCACGATGTAGATCGCTATTTCTTATGTACCAAGGGACATTTATTATTCCACGAAGGACCTTGCTTTGGAATTTTTGGATGGCTTCAGCATTTGTTTTCTTTATACAGCCCCAAAGTTGGATGCCATATGTCCAAACGGGTTTCAGTACTTGCTTATATAACATTATAGTTTGTTCTGAATGGATAGGTCAGGGTTCTTTCCTAGTAACCAGTATATTTTTCTGTACTTCCAGTTCAGTTCTTCTCTTTTGTTTTTGATGCGCTCTTTCCATTTAAGCTTTGCATCCAGTCATTCTAAGGTATTTGGTAGTATTGGAGTAAGGTACTGCTGTACTTTTTATAAGAATTGGAACATTGTCTATTTTTTTGTTTGTAAAGTTTATTGGCGTTGATTTTTTTTCATTTAATTTGATTCGCCATGTTTGCGTCCAATATCTAACTTTATCGATTGCATTTTGTAGTTTTTGTGTAGCCTTCGTAACGGATTTATCTGGCACCAATATTGCAGTATCATCAGCAAAGGTGGTCATAATAGCGTTAATGTCCACTGCGTTGATGTCCACTGGAATATCCCTTGTATATAGTAACAGATACAGGGTTGGTCCTAGGACACTTCCTTGTGGTACACTGGCTTCAGTTTTCTTTTGTTCCGAGTAATTTTGTTCGCACCGTACTCTAAAGAGTCGGTTCATAACGTAGGATTTCAGTATTTCGTAGTACTGCCTGGGAAGATCCCTATGCAGTTTTTACTCAAGTCCCAAATGCCAAACCTCATCAAAAGCCTAAGCAACATCTAAGAATATAGCCGAGCATACTTGTTTTTCTTCAAGTGCCTTTTTCACAACATCCGTTATCCGATGCACTTGGTCTATCGTGGAATGTTTATTTCTAAATCCAAACTGATGGCTTGGAATTAGTCTTCTTTCTTCTATTATTTTGCTTAGTCTTTTCAGGAGCAGTTTTTCGAAAACTTTTGCCATGGTTGGTATAAGCGAAATAGGTCTGTAAGATGTTACTTCTGTTGGTGGCTTACCTTGTTTAGGTATAACAATGACTTCTGCAATTTTCCAATAATGTGGCAAATATCTTAGTTTAAGGCATGCAGTAATTATAAATTGGAGTTTTTTGAAGGCTATAGAAGGCATTTCTTTCAAAACCTGAGCAGTTATTAGATCGTACCGTGTTGGTTTTTTGTAAGACAATTTATGTTTGAGCATGACAAAAGCAATTTCACTTTCGTCGTTTCTATGAACAAACTGTAAGCGATCTGTAACTGTGCTTGCTGGGAATGGCTTAAAAACATTAGAGAGATGTTCAGCGAAGAGATCAGCCTTAACGCCAGTTGACGGCCAGTGAAAATTGTTAGTTGAAAGAAAAAATTCATTAGTTAAATGAATTTATTGTGTTGTGAAATTATTTAGACGCGAATTTTAATTATACGATGGCGGAACTACAATCCGCGATTTCAATGGATTTATATAAATCCCAATAAACGAAATAATTAGCAAAACAATTTAAGCAGGCGATCTGTGTGCGCGGCGACAAAACAACGAAAGCGATGACGATTACGAACTGTCAACCGATGGGTTCGTTTAATAATTCGCACAACTGACAACACATAGAGTGCTGCCACCCAGTAGCTCAGCAATGGGGTGGGTTCAGTAATCAAAATGATTTTATTAATCGGATACGATTAATAAAATAATATAAAAAGAAAATTGATAAAATGTTAAGTAAAAGTACAGTGTGTACATGTACTTAAAGTGGGCGCGAGAAATTCTTTTACGAAATAAGAATTAGTGAATTCCAAAACTAATTTTTTAACGAGAGAAGAAAATAGAATAAGTAAACGAACCAAAAAATAAAACACACGTTTTTATGTGCCCAGATTGGGACTTCAATTGTTTTTATTTGGGAAACGTTTGAGCCGAAACTCAGGGATTAAAACCCAAAATTTTTTTAAAGATATACATTTTAACAGAAAATTTTAAAGGGCTCACGGTGAAACGTAAAGCCACGAGCAAACACAAAGAAAGAAAAACTATAGGAATCGACACACAAAGAATCAAATTAACGAAAGCCACTCTACTTATCATTTTTAATATGTCTGCGGATCACCTATCCGCCTCTTTCCTCTATCACCTCGATTTCCTTTTTTGTTCTCAAACTGCTTCGCACCCCGAAACTCTAATTTTCTCATTCGAATTTCCTCGACAACTTTTTCCACTTTTCATAAAACTAACTTTTCCTCAATTTCACCAAAGAGTGAACTTTCCATGCTAAACCAATTGTCTACCTCGGCCAATCCAGTCTCTCACACATTAATAGAACCAGCCAATCGTTTCCGAGATCTTCAGTCACGGGATCACGGTTTACTGGAAAGCTACGTGCTCTCCTCGAAAACCTCCGTTCCTCCGTTCTCGAATCTCATCGAAACTCTCACACACACATTCAATGATTCAGCAAGTTGTTGGATGTCTTTTCAAATCTTGCCGAATCCAAATGGCCGAGTTCAGAAACCTTTAAACTAAATATTTCGAGAAAACTTAAAAGAACTAAAATCGGGAAAATGTTTCTTCCAGGCCTTCTCCTTGTTACTCTTAAACAATCGCGCGTGATTCGAAACGCGAAGCAATCTTTCCAAAACTAATCCCTCGAGGTGAGAGAGGAATACATTTCTTTAAAACCTGAGATCTTCTTAGTTCTTTTCTTCTCGCGTGTCAATTCCGATAAATCTATTTCACTATTTATTAACATTAAGATTTTAAAATTTAAGAACACTTAACAACCCATTTTTCTGATAACAATATAAAGCTACATTACGTTAAGTTAAATATAAATGATGATGGGTTAATGATGCTTTGAAAATTGGTCTATTAAGATAAAAGTAAGAGTCCGCCTGACTCGCTTACTTCTTGAGCCCATCCGCTGGTACCTCGACAAGAGACCGCCCGCCTTCTTGGTAATTTAAGCTCGTGGATTTTGGAACCAATTGTTTCACTCAAATCGCAAATCGATCGAAACCTGTTTTTGTTACTTTTCCAAAATACTTTAAAAGTTAGGTCTCTGGCTGATGAACGCCAGGTATCTACTGACTCCACAAGTATTTTGGAGCTGCAACGGAAAAAGAGAAGGCTAAAACTGGATAATGATTAAGAATAGGCAGGTGAAACTTGTTGTGGTAAATTTCACCGCAACAATAGTAACTCACTATAATTGTTGAAACATTGAAGTTTCTCGAGTAGATAATAAATAAATAACGATGACTTTTTAAAATCTACATATCATAAGCTTTGACTACTTTGTTAAGTTATAATATATCCTCGAAACAAGCTGGCGATCGAAACCTCGCCCTATGACGGCTAAATATATCTCATTTAGTTTAAAATTACCTCACAAATCTGAAAAAGTAATAGTAACAGGGTGTATGTCCATTTAAATTAAGCTTAAGGACATTCCCTTCTTTTTATGGATCAAGCTGTTTTGAAAATGTTCTTACTATATTAATTAAAAATTAAATTTTTAAAATAACTGAGGTGAAGCCATTTTAATGCATGCTTTGGGAATTATAATTAACAGATAATAAACAACAAAAATGTGTCCTCAACCTAAAAGGCAAGAACTTCACTTCGCCATTTTTAGTCGATGTGATATTCCAATGGGCGGAATTTTGTTTTGTACCGTGACTCTTTTGGAGTGTGACCCATTAATGGAGAGGAATTTTCATTGTCTTTTCAAATATTTCAATGAATTTAATGAAATATAAAAAAAAAATGGAACACCATGTGGCGATGACAGCAACAAAAGCAAAATATGACACCTGAGTGGGAGCTGTCAATTTAACTGGATGTTCCAGGAGGGCAAATTGGAACTAACTGGAAAATAGCGATGAGTATAAAAAGAGCTGCGAGAGAATGAAAAGCCGAAGTTTCTTTAACCAACGAATTGACGAATTTACCTCTAACTTATCATTATAATTTATAAAAATTTAATTTTTGAAATAAAAAAAACTATTTGATATAACTATCTCGGGAACCATCCTAGAAAATTGTATTTTATTTATTTATTTGGTAAAAATCGTAACAATTTTTTGTGGCTGATTGATCACGCGACAGAAAATCGCAAGTGCCTTCCTAGTCTAAGATTTTTTCGTCGCACTATTTCATATCGTAAATGTGAGTTAGAATTTTTATAAATTCCCAAATTTGTGATAGCAATACATTTATTTTTTAAAAAAGAAGAAAACCACAAACACCCTGTAAAGTAAATTTTTCCTAAAGCATTTCAGTGGTTGTCAACAGGCTTAGAATGTCAACGAGGATGTAAATGTAGGCGGGTGTGTGCTGCATCACAGCAGAGGTATCTAGAATAGGATTCTTCGCAATAGCTACGATGTTAAATCTCGTCAGAGTAAATTGAATTCGAAGAGGAGCACAGTGATTGCTATGGCATAATCCGTCTACGTTATGATGCAAATACAGCGGTGATTCATATATAGGAGCTCTATGGAAATTGATTACGATTTGCAGACAGGACGGGGATGACATAAAAAGAGAAGACACAAACAAAAAAAAAAGTATAAAATCATGGCGCTGCTGTGGCAGAATCCTTATAGTTTAGAAATTATGTATATGGATATAGCTGATGGTATATGGAAATGCGAGCAGAAGGTGCATCACGAGCCGCACACATTATTAATTTTTTTCTTTCTTTTTTTTCAATTCACCCAGGACGTATCCATGGATGGACAGGATGCAATTGAATTGCAGATTGTAATCTAATCGAAAATTATATCTAGGATTTGGTTAATTTTATCAAATTTTGAAATGTTTCATAGTTTCTTAGTAAGTATTCACAATTAAGGAGTAGAATTAACCAAATGATAATTTTTGAAGTTTGAAAATTTTGATAAGTATTAAAGTAGTTTTGACTTTTCATGATAATGCATTTTCAAATGTAAGGATATTAAGAAGAATGAAGAATGCAAAATCAAGAGTTCTATTCGAAATAGAATTTGACAGACATTAGGATTTGGGCTGAAATAATTCATAGTTCTCACCTTTAGAGATCAAAACAACTTATATCATCGATTCCGGTTTTCATACAAATAAAATCCATCCTAAATTTCTATTTCATTTTGTATGGCTGATTTGATTTGGAATTTAATCATTGGTCCAGCCCTCAGAGTCATAAAATACGTTCAGCTGAAAAAGTTGCTTGCGCCTTATGTCCTAACACACAAACCACCTGGTAATTGGATGGTTGATGGCAAACATTCTTTTTATTCAAACCCAATTAGCTTGGTGTTGTCTTTACGAAAACAATAGATTGCTATTATTCCAATATAGTTTTATGTAAATAAACGCATAACCATATAAGGCATCAAGGTGGTTTTAATTATAATTATTGCATATTTCATAATACAATAAACCTTTGAATATCCGTGTATCTGACCCACACATGACATAATGCAAGCCAGAGGATCAATTAAACCATGTAAGCTAATTACCGGATTATTGTTCTGCGTAAATATATTTTTACACACCAAAACTTACTTTAAGCTCAAAGTCATAATCTAAAAGCCTTAAAGGTTAAACTAAAACAATGCTGACGAACACAAATGAGGGTTGCAACTCTGTCACAGTCATTTTAAATGAAAACCGAATCAAAGTAGTGTGAAAGTGCGTGGATTTCTAAAAATTTCGGATGTAGGTAGTAAATTAGGTTTTCAACAGCTTGTGGAAAAAATTTGAGCTCTCTAAAAAAAAAAAATTTACACACTGCTCTTGTCAGCTTATTTACAAAATGTTGGCTGTTTTGAGGAACGAATTAAGCAAAAACCTTAAATTTAAGAAAAGAAGGCGTGACGGTGGGCGGACTTCCAAAACATTGGTTATGTTATTCTTTAGGTTCTAGATAGCTTAATTTTGGCTCTCTACGTCAACGAACTAAGGAGAAAAATCAAATATATGAAAAGAAGGCGTGGCAGTGAGTGGATTTCCAAAAATCTTATATTTTAGGTTCTTCACTATTCAAAATAATTTCATTTCTTTATTTTACAAACTATTTACTAAATGTCAGCTCATTTGTCAGTGGGTTTCACAAAATGTTTATGTTGTTTTTTTTTTTATCAAGACAACTTATATTCCAAATTTAAGGCCTTCTAGTACAAAGTATAAAGGAAAAAACTCAAATATATAATAAAAGAAGGCGTGGCAGTAGGTGGATTTCCAAAAAATCTATATAATGTTCGTTAAACTCTAGACAAATAATTTACACCCTTATCTCACTTATGTGAAAATGTCACAAAAAATGTATTAAAAATGTCATTTTCATAAAAAAAAGTGTTAAGTTTTTTAAAAATTGACTGTAAAATTTTTGAAATTGAAAAGAAAAAAAAATTTTAAAAGGCACAAACAATTTTTTTTATTATTCGAACCAATGGTATTTAGATTTGTTGAAGCATGTGCAAGTCAAAGGAATGCTTCTTTGGGATCTGAAGGTAGCATTTTTTCCGATAAAATATTTACCTACTATATTTTCATCGGATTTGAAACACCATTGTTTCACGAATCAATGACAAGACACTCAAAGAATTTTTCTGTGAAGAATTATATTTTCTAAGAAATGAATATAAAATATTGTCCAGGTGCTTATTAAATTTTCATTTCAGGAAAATACTTAAATACATTTTTAAAGAAATTTTTTTTAAAAAAGGGCTTCGAGTGGTCATTGATTAGTTTCGAATTCTTGATTCACATCGAATGAAAACATAGCAATTAATCCACTTGAGAAATATAAAATTTTATAAAATTAATACAAAAAATTTGTGTTGCAGCTAGGTACAGTAATTTTTTATTCTAAAAAATAGAGGCACAATATTTAAAGAATTAGCCATTCTCAAGAACAATATTTTATATAAAATGAACTATAGCCATCTTTCAAAATTCCAAAAATAATACTTTTTTTTTATATAATAAGCACGCACTAAAAGGGTTGTGACTACCCTTAAAATGATTGAACACAGTGCGAGCGTTAGGAAAATAGGGAAGGATTCAAGAGGAGATACCGATGCACATTGGTTTTGTAGTTCTGAATATCAAAATGGGAGGGAAATACAGAGTCAGGTAAAGCATTCCACATTCGGGTAGTGCGACTAAGAAAAGAATCTCTATACTTAAAAGTACGTCCGAAGTTGGGCTCAATGAGCTGATGAGCATTCCTAGAAGTACGAGTATTACGGTGGAATTGTTTAAGGGGAGGAATGCAACTGGCTAATTCACTAGAACATTGCCGGTAAAAATAGCGATAAAATAATGATAGACACGAAACATTGCGGCGGTGTTCGAGAGATGCAATTTTTTCCGTTGTAGCTCTATCACCTATCATTTTTAAAACTCTATTTTGAATTCTGTCTAATAGACTTAATTGGGTCTTAGGAGCACCCGCCCAGATATGAGAATTATACTCAAGCTTTGGACGAATGAAGGCTTTATAAATTGCAGCCAGATCAGAAGAGGAGAAAAACTTTTTGCATCTTCGAAGAAAACCTAAACATTTTGCAGCGTTTTTGGCGATGTCGAATATATGATCATTCCACAGAAGGTGATCTGTGATGCACTTACCTAGAACTGAAAGATGTTCGGTTTCTTCGATGCAAGTGCAACTCATGGATAATGGCAAAGGAGGTGGATTTCGCTTCAACGACAGAAGACAGCATTGAGTTTTCGAAGCATTAAATTCTACACGATTTTTTATTCCCCATTCGACAATGCTGTTAAGATCAAAATTTAATGAGCTTATCATACGCTGCCGTTCAAATTCAACATCCGAAGAAAAAGGAAGTGAATCTGGAAACGAATATGAAAATCTGAGGCTACTGTCGTCTGCAAAACAATTTAATGGATTGGAAGTTTCAGACAAAAGATCATTTATGAAAATGAGGAAGAGAGTTGGAGACAAAACGGAGCCCTGGGGCACACCAGCATTTATTTTATGAATGTCAGACTTGAACCCATCCAACACAACTTGTATTGAACGGCCCGAAAGGTAATTTCCAATCCAACGAAGAAGAGATTCATCGATACCAAATGCACGCATTTTCGATAAGAGAGCTTGATGCCAAACTCTATCAAACGCTTTTGAAATATCAAGTGCAATAATCTTACTTTCTCCAAAACGATGTAAAGATTTGTTCCACTGCTCGGTGAGATATACCATCAGATCACCAGTGGATCTATTGCTACGGAAGCCATATTGCCGGTCATTAAGAAGCTTTCGTTCTTCAAGATATTTCTTAAGCTGATGATTAATCAGCGTTTCCATGACCTTGGAAAGAAGGGATACCTATAAGTAAGAGTAATTTTTAACGGTAGTGGCCATTTAAGATAGTTTAGTTTTACAAAATCTTTCAAAATCTAATTTGACAAAAAAGAAATTTAGATAAGAAATTTCAAAAATAAAAATTATTTTTAAGAAGTGGTCAAAAAAAGTTAAAAAGTAATAGTTTATGTTCAAAAGAAACGTGTCGAAAATATAAATCACATTTGAAAAAAATCGATTTTCAAGTGGCAGAGCGTTTTTTTTTTTTGACCAACCATTTTTTTAAAATCGATTTTCTGGAAAGCTGTGGTGGTCAAAGAAAGTAAAAGGGTGGTCATTTTTATAGTCATCTTTTAAAAAAATACACTTTTGCAGGCCAAATAAACAATACAGAAACTATCGCAAGTATTATTGCATATTAAAATTTTGAAAAAATTAATTTTTAAAAAAATGTCTTTTTTTGAATCTGGGTTTATAAATATATTTTAATATGTACTCAAAATTGGGATGCCAAAAACTTTTTAAAAATGTTACCAAATGTTAAAAAAAAACATTTTTTTTAAGAAACCCACTGATTTTATTTTTTTTTTTTTTTGTATGTATTGATATTTTTTCAAATTATCAAATGGCATGCCTGATTTTGAGCACAAAGCTATTTTACTACTATTTAAATAAAAGAACATTTTAATAAATTTTTTGGAATTTTTATTTTCTATATTTGCTTTCATTTAGTTCTTATGAAATTAATTTTGGCATTATTTTCTAACTTATGCAAAATAAATGCAGTGCCCTTCCTGCTTTTTGCTATTTCTTATAAATGTTTGTGTTTACCAAATTATATTTTGATTATTGGTAAGAGAACAAAAAAGAAAAATTAGAATATTGTATATCAAATGTATTGTCAGCTAATTTTGAGTGAATGAGTTTTCTAAGCTCATAAAATTCTCAGTTGATTTTTCCTTGCGATATAGGTGGTCTGAGGAAAGTTTTGGATTCGTACATGACATTACGATCATAGAGAACACCAAAAAAGTGGATGGCATATTTCTTTCTGCCTGTCTGCCCGATCGATTTTCTTTAAACTTGGTACACAGTGGTTTTTGGTAATTATGTCGTAACGGAATTATGTTATAACGGAACCTGCTATACAATTTTTTTTAAAGCAATTTTACCCAATCAAATTTTTCTCAGAAACGACTCACCAACTTAAAAAAAAAAATCAAAAACATACTTTTAGTAAAGGCTTCTTTTGGGTGGAAAACCATTCTTCAAAAAATGGCTATTAATGGTACCTCCAAAAGAACCATTTTTGGAATTTTTGATTTTCTTCAAAATGGTATGACTGATTTCAATAATTTTTTGTATACAAAGGCATCCAAAATTAAAAATATTTTTGTGCTCTCAAATTAAAAAAAAAGTATTTTTTAGATTTTTAAAAAAATGTTTCAAAATTTTTGATTGAAAATCAAATATTTCGAAACAATACGATCGATTATTATGAAACTCAATAGTTAAGAGTTTTTAAGTATTTTCTAAGATATTTTAAGAAAAAATTTTACATATACGAAAAAAGAACGGTACCTTCCATGGAAAATTAAAAAAACTGGGAGGGAAAATATTTTTTTCTAAAAACGACTCGAAATGACTACGATTTTGATTAAACTTTTTCCATATACTAAACTTATTACTATCTACTGCAAAAATTTATGTAATTTTGAACAAAGCAACTTTTAATAGTACCTGACATAGAACGTGTTTTTTTATTTTGAATTTTCCCACTATCGGCTCAACAGATTTAGATACATTTTTTTAAACACAAATTTCAATAAGATTAAATAGTATTGCGAATCGAAATTTTCAAAAAAAAAAAAGTTTTTGAATATTTAAAAAAAGTTTCAACCTTTTTTTTTTGAAAATTCAATTTTTCAAAAATGAGTTCACAATTTTTTTTCAAATTTAATTTTTATATGTACATAAATAAATTCATAAGATTTGAATACCAAAGTTTTTCCTTAAGAACGATTTAGGAATTTTATATACAAAAAATTATTTTGTTAAGAAAACCACTTCACCGATTAATAGTTTTCTTGTTGTCCATACAATCATATTCAAAAAAAATAATTGAGATGGCTTTCTTTTTTTTTATTTCAAACTCTTAGCGAAGTTTTTCTTTAGCTCATTTAATTATCGTATTTCATGGTTTTTAATATTCTTTTCTCATAATTTTCATGTCTTTACATATAATTTTCTTAAACCCTCAACAGAGCAAGTACGTGCGACCCATTTGTGAATTTTATTTTTAAATCGCACGATATGTTACTTCATAACAAGATTTTTATTTACGAAATCTTGATTTGCGAAATTTTGATATGCAGAATTTTAAATTGTGAAATTTTATTTAATATTTGTGAGATTTTTTGGTGCGGGATGTAAATGCGAGACTTTTTAAAGCGATGTTTTGTAATTGAGAGATTGAAATATAATTCCGGGATTCCGTATTGCTCCCTGTGTTCTACAGTTAGAAAAGAAGTTTTTGAAAAATTATTTTTCAAACTTTAAATTTTGAAAAAAAGTGAAAACTATCAGTGGTGTATAACTAAGGAGAGGAGGGGGGGCAAAGGGAGCATTTGGATTTCTTACCATGCAAATTGTGTATTTTCGGTGTTGCTGAATCCAAATCTGAGGCTTGTGACTAAAGTTTCGTGATGCATCATGGATAAAAATGCAAAATGTTGGTCCAGTAAAACGAATGCTGACATGAATGATCGATTTCTGAAAATTTTAAAAATGCTTTTTAAAAATCAAATGGTGCAACTTGGCATTAGCTTTGATTTGGAATTCATTCATCATAGAGGATACAAGAACCTTTTCCTGAAATGAAATTAGCCAACCACTTCTTATTTTGTTCACTTTTGATGATTCTGAATTCAATTGAAATAAAGATATTATTTTTTCCTTCTCTAGTAGCTTGAGGCTTGAGGGATGCCAAGAGGTGTTAAAAGTGACTTCGGCTTCTTCTATAGATGAGAAATCCTACAACCAACCGAAGTATCCAGCCGAGTTGGGAAACAAAACAAAACAGCCATCTGAGACAATAATGTTGGAGTGTGCTTTGGGAATTCATCGTTGTATCGCATGATGGCAGTAGTGGAAGGATGGCTCTGACCTAAATTATCACCTCAGGCAATTAGAAAAGTATTTGTCCTAATTGCATTGGGAAATCTCTTTTTGTTCTCTATACTTCGTGTTTTTGTGCACGACTGTCACAGTCACAGTCACTGTCGTCCTTTTTTTTAACATTATTTTTTTTCTTTTATTTTATGTGGGAAATCCTTTTTTGTTTTGTTATCCATCCTCACAGAAAGGATAAATTTGTTTTTTCTCTTTTCTTTTTTTGTTTGTATTTTCTTTTGTTTTGGGTTGCCTTGAATTTCTTATTTTGTGGAAACTAAGGATTTGCTAAAAGGGATGAAATGAATTGAAAGGATTTACAGATAAAGATATGTACTTGCCATGCTTGTACTCTCATTTTACGTTACGGTACGGTTGATATTATCAAATTGAATTGGATCTTTTGGTATATCAGTGATACTTAAGTATGGACTGTATATGGTACCGTACCGTGCAATTGAATTGCAGTAATGGAGTGCAATGTACATCTAGGACTCCCTCTCTCAGGAACAGTATTTGGCAAAACGTAAAACAAGTCAATAATAGGGTATATATGTACTACCTACACTTACACACCACCCTTCCTAACCTATACTCATCCCAACATTATATATTAAAGGAGAAAGTATCGATTTACTTGAATCACTTTTCGTTGGATTTAGTATTGCTTCTGCTATAAGAAGACAATTTGTACATCTGAATGTGGCAGTAAGCGTATCGGAAGGATAAAATTTGTTGACCAATAAATTTGAAAGTAAATATAGTATTTTAAGCTATAAATTTGTCATTAAAGATGCATGGATACCTACCTTTTCAGGATATTTTGTGAACATTAGGTTTGAATATTTAAGTTGGGTGGAAATGGTGATTATTTTAAGCACATCAGAACTGAAGAAATATGGCAGTTTAACTTAGATGAATATTGTGAACAAATCTGTTTCCCCTTAAAGATTAAGACACACAATTTATTACGTTAACACTTTGTTTTGACACTTAAAATATACTGACAGTCAAAATTGGAAGTTATCACTCTTGAAGTTTGATGAAGGTATGTACAATGTTCCAGTGGCATGGGTCCATATAACTCAATTATAACCGTCTTACTTCTTGAAATTCTCAAGCTAAGCAACTTAAACTTTTCACAAATATGCGTATTTCTTACTTTTGAAGAAACAGAGTTTCCAATAACATTGTTTTACAAATGTTTGACTCTTCTTTTACCCGTATCTTTCTTAACATTGCACCTACCGAATATATAAATACATGTTTTTTTGTAGGAAATGTAATTTACTTTCATTTTGTGATGTACATTTTCTGCAAAAACTCTTATTTTTTAAAATATTTACGAAACATTGCAAAAGGGGACCTTTAACCCCCCCCCCTCCTGTCTTAAGCTCGTGGCCCTGGGCTGGGGACTTTTCGTATTTTATACCTGTTTATAATTTTAAGTTTTTGTTGATTGGACTAATTAAAGGAAGGCTTTTTTTTAGATTGGAAGAGTAGTTTCTATCAATCGGATTATAGTTCAATACTCGTAGCTCAGGACCTTACTCTAAAACTGTTTACATTCTACTGAACAAATATCTGATTATTGAACTCGTCATAGCCATAAAAGATACTCCAACGACTATTTCCATATATTTTGGGGGAAGAATTCATTATACATACGTTCTACGGAAAAGAAAGCCCAATTTTATCAGGTGTTGTCTGATAAATACTCGTATATAAATAAATACAAATGATAGCAAAAAGGATGCAAGAGATTTGATTCAATTTATTTCCGTAATAGGAAAAGTGGAACAAATGATTGGAAATATTTCAATGCAAGTGAATGGTGACTGCAAAATCGCAATCTTAAAGTGAAAGTAATGAATGCAATCTATTAATCGATTTCTTTTATTTTTCCGTTTTCTTAAAACTATCGTAAAAAATATCATAAGACTTGCCTAGGTACTAACGGGTGATTTTTTAGCTGGTTTGGTTTTGGCAACACTGGTTTTGACAGCTGACGTGTGTTTAGTACCTTGTGTCACTGTCAAACAGCTTCAGTTTGGTTTGCAATTTAACCATGGATCGTCTTACAAATGAACAACGCTTGCAAATTATTGAATTTTACTATCAAAATTCGTGCTCGGTTCGAAATGTTCATCGCGCGCTGCTTCCATTTTATGGTCGGCATTCTCGACCTTCTGAGCAGTCTATTCGGAAGATTGTGACCAAATTTCGCACCAAATTTACTTTGTTGGACATTAAACCACCAACACGTTTACGTACTGTGCGTAGTGAAGAAAATATTGCGGCCGTATCAGCTAGTGTGACAGAAGACCGCGAAATGTCGATTCGGCGCCGTTCCCAGCAGTTAGGCCTTTGTTACAGCACTACGTGGAAAATTTTGCGGAAGGATTTGGGCGTAAAGCCTTTTAAGATACAGCTGGTGCAAGAACTAAAGCCAGCCGACCTACCACAACGCCGAATTTTTGGTGAATGGGCTCTTGGAAAGCTGGCCGAGGATCCGCTTTTTTATCGAAAAATTGTGTTCAGCGATGAGGCTCATTTTTGGTTGAATGGGTACGTAAATAAGCATAATTGCCGCATTTGGAGTGAAGATCAGCCAGAAGCATTGCAACAGCTACCAATGCATCCCGAAAAAGCCACTGTTTGGTGCGGTTTATGGGCCGGCGGCATTATTGGGCCATATTTCTTCAAAGATGATGCGAATCGCAGCGTTACTGTCAATGGTGAACGCTACCGAGCGATGATAACAAACTTTTTTTTGCCCGAAATGGAAGTTCTTGACTTGCATGATATGTGGTTTCAACAAGACGGTGCCACATGCCACACAGCACGCGAAACAATGGCGCAATTGCGAGGCGAGTTTGGTGTACAGTTAATTTCACGTTTCGGGCCGGTCAATTGGCCGCCTAGATCGTGCGATTTGACACCATTAGATTATTTTTATTTTTTGTGGGGGTATGTCAAGGCTAATGTCTATAGGGACAAGCCCGCTTCGATTGACGCACTGGAAGCCAACATCCATGCATTCATTCGTGAGATACCGGCCGATATGTGTGAAAGAGTATGCCAAAATTGGACTCAGCGGATGGGCTACCTGAGACGCAGCCGCGGTCAACATTTGCATGAAATTATCTTTAAACATTAAATTGCAAGGTTCAAACTATCGATTCAAATAAATATTTCATTCATTTTTTCGAATTTTTTGGGTTTTTTTTTAAAAAAGTTCTAAACCTCTTAAAAAATCCCCCGTTATTAATATCTTATGACTGACCAAATAACTGGCCCTATTCGGGCGCTGTAGTTAAACTATAATAACTTAATGTAGATACCTTTTGGCTTAACAACTTAACTAAATTATTAATAAAATTCATATTAGTTTCATTTTTTTTATTTTTTTATTAAAAAAAAAAAAACTTTGTATCATTATTATTTTATATTATATTTAACGACATTTTTAGTACCTTTAACGACTCTCGAATGAACTATAACGACTCTTGAATGTAGAAGTGCCATATTCTGGATTATACATGATACATTCCAACCCCCGGAGAGCTTTGGTGAGCTTTAGAACTTTTAGCACTAGCTGTCAAAATTAGTTGAATTTTGGTGACAAATATCATTTCCCATGCCAATTCTTAATATAAATTAATGACATTTCGTTCACTTGATGATTTGGGGATGCTGAGTTCAGTGATACTACCTATGTTTGTCTACTTCAAACAGGGGCTTCATAATTCAGGCCCCAAATTTCAAAATTTTAAATAAAGTTGTGTGGAAGTCAAGAACTGAGTGAAGTTTATGTTTGAAATGTCCTAAAAATTACGACAATACTGATTTGTACCAAATTTAAAGAAGATTATCTAAAACAGTGTTTGCCAACGTGGGGCCCAACCCCCACAGTGGGCCAATTCAATTTTTCCAGGGGGTAATTTTATATTTTGATGCTTTTCAACCATTCAAGATGTCAACATTAAAAGGGTGTGAAGGAAAAAAAGATCTCATTTTCGTAATTATTTATTTTAGAAAAGAGTCCAGACTCAATTTAGTCTTAGAATTTTGTACCAAATTGAGAACGCTTTTTCCAGTTATTCTGTAAAGAACAAGTTTTGAGCAAGGGACTTATGTATACTTCAAACTGAAATAAAATGGCTCTTGAGACTGTTTAAAAATATTTGTGAAACTTTTCGATTCTCTTAAAAAATAAACTGAAAATCAAATTTTTCAAACGGTCAGTTGTAATTCATATGTCAGTAATTTAGTCGATATTTTTGAAAAACTCTCAGATAAGAAGCCACTTCAAGAAACAAAATCAAATCTCCTGGAAGCAAAATCAAGATTTTTGGTTTTGCTTCCCTCATTGATGTTTCAGACATACATACATTTACAACTCAAATTTTGACATGTCTCAATGTTTTCGAAATTGTTAAGTGAATGTTAAGGCTTCGATGTGATTGTTTACTTACTGGAAAATTTATCGTCAGATTAAAAAAAATGATTTTGTGTTTCTTCCTTATTTCGGATTTCTTTCTAATTTTTAAGAATTCAAGTTTTCTAGGGAACATTTCAAAATGTTAAAAATTAAACATAATGTTGGGGGAAAGCACAAGAAAGTTTGGGAAACACTGGTCTGATATGTTTAGAAATGCTGCCAAGAGATAAGAACTAATTTTAGTGCTTATTTTTAAAAATGTTTGGATTGGAAATTATTTTAAGACCTTATCTTTTTAAATCTTTAAAAAGAATTTGGCAAATTTGACAGCTTGAAGTAGCGAATCAAATTTAAGATATATTTTCTTCTTTTATTAATTTAAATCTGACATCAGGCTAAGAATTCTGATTGTTGAAATTTGAAGGAATTCACGAAGCAATTTAAATATTTTTAAATTTAAAAAAAAAAACGGTAATTTAGCGGTTTTCAAGTGCCGGAATTCTTAGCATGCTGTCAGATTAAAAAGTATCAACATTATTAAAACTATTACTTGAGATTATTTTTGATTTTTTTCCAGTTTTTGAGCAGTTGACCAAAAATTTGATTCACTACTTCCAGCTGTCAAATTTGTTAAATTTTTTTGAGATTCAATCGGATTAGGGCTAAAACGTATGTCCTATATTAATATTTTTTAAATAAGCACTAAAATAAGTTCTAATCCCTTGGAAATATTTCTAAACATTTTAGACCATCATCTTTAAATTTGGTACAAATCATGTATTGGAGCCATTTTTATATAAAACACTGAAGTGCATATTTAAAGACATTTCAAACAAAAACTTCACTTAGTTCCTGACTTCGACAATACTTTATTTAAAATATTAAAATTTGGGACCATGTCCTGACCTTAATTGTGAAGCCTCTGTCTAATGTAGATAAAAATAGGCAGTAGTACTGAATTCAGCATCCCCAAATTATCAAGTGTACCAAATGTCATTAATCTATATTAACAATTGGCGTGGGGAATAATTTTTGTCACCAAAATTAAATAAACGGGCCACTGTGTACCGGGGCAGACAAGCTAGTAAACTAAAATAAAATGTATTTAAGGTGGCCTTAGAACCAATTACAACGAAATAAAAGTAGTTGGAAAGGTATTTTTAAGCAGAATATTTGTTACAAATGCAACTCATTTCAATTCCAAATGAATTTCTATAGTAAAAATCCTAATCATAAAAATGCCTTTCCAACGAAATAACGTCACATCATTGTTGGCCATGTTCACCGTTTGATTCTATTCTTGTTTGCATTCAAATACAAATCCTATCCCATCTAAAATATAATAAAAGTAACTTTTACACGTCTGAAATAAAATGAAAAAAGAATATCCCTTATAGCTTGCAGCTAACTTGTTAACTTTAAAATGAATCCCTAGACCGCTTCCATTTACCAGACTAACAATATGGTCAAATCCTCTTAAAAACTTGGAACAAAAAGAAAGAAATTTTTTCAAACTAAATACACCTACACACATTTATTTACTACAACAACGGTTTACCAGGAAGAATTGAAGCTTAAACAATTTTGGTTTGAAAATTTAAAAAATCGTTTCAAAACAAAATTAAATGAATTTTCATTGAAAATTCAACATGAAAAATAGAAAAAAAAATTTATGTGAGTTTCTCTAACATCAAAGGGACTATGAAAATGAAAACTTTTTTTCTTGTTTTTTTTTTTTTTTTAATAGAACTAGGCCGAAGGCAATTATTGACACTCGTTTTTTTTATAACACACAGATCTTTTGAAGGCAGGCATTCTAAAGAGATCAAAGGATGTATATGTATAGAGAAGTATATTGAATGGCCAGCGTATATTCATTTTTTTCTTTCTTCAGGACTAAAAAAAACACACCCACACGATGATTGGTTAGAGGAAAATCCAATTGACTTCTCTTTTGCAGCGTGTTCGAACTTCGAATTAGCCTTTATCAGCATCGACTTCAAAGTTGTAGTGGACGAGGGGAATGTCGGATAACAATGTCCGTCTATCAATGCTTACTTCTTGACTGTGTTTCTAAATCTGGGAGAATTTCACCTCTACTGTAACTGTAAACCTTATTCAAAAATCATATGTAGGACTATAATGGGTCTTTCCACTAGGACACTCAATTTTTCAAAGTTAATGGAATATGCTTTGCGCAAGATCTACTTTTTCAGACAAAAAAATTCTGATAAAATTCTGGAATAAATTATTATGAAACTCAGATATTTTGGACTTCCTCCAATGCTGCTCTTAGTTCCAGAACTTTGGGGTCTTACAGTAACATTTTTTTTTTCATTTAAAAACAAAGATTTCTCTTAAAGCGTTTAATTATTTTAAGTCTTTAGTCAAGTATATATTTATGAAATTCGCCTTTCTAGGGTGTGAATTTAATTGCATTCAATTGCTAAAGGAGAATAACTTTCACAGCCAAGTTGGCTTGGAGTCCTCTATACCATGTAATCCATGCAAGGATATATACACAGGACTCGCTGTAGGTTCGTATTCAAGAAGCGTAAATCCGCCCGCATTTCAATTGTGTTTTGCGATTGTTGTTTGTTTCGCTATCCGACATCCTTGGGATTTGAAACCATAAAAAATGGATGGCTAGACGAACGTGACTTTGGCTTTGGGTGTTTTATTTTTTTTTCTTAAATCAAAAAAAAAAAAAAAAACTTAAATCAAGTTTTCCGGTGTGAAAACGTAATAAATTTCCCCCAGCGGCTTTGGTAAAGAGAGATTTGAAGGATGGAGATTCTACTTTCTTGAAGAAAGTGTCGACAAGCTCTGGTAATAAAATTAAAGTTCTTACTTTGTTGTCTATAGGAAGGGCAGGATGAGGGACAGAGATGTACCATGAAGAGAACGATGACGTTCATGGGAATGTATTTTGTATACCTATAACCTTGTGGGAGTGGTGATGTGGTGCATTTTATATTGAACATAAGTTCCGCATTGCGCTTTGTTAAAGTTTGTTTCGGAACTAATAAAAAACGCTTATAGGGATAGTTGTTTCAGTTTGGGGACTGAAGGAAATGGGATGGTCTCGACAAAAAGGATAATAAAATTCATGACTCAACACTGAGCTGTGTTTTCAATTTTAAATCCCGAAACAATAATTGATGTGGAAAAGATCCTGTTAAAATGATGATGTTGATAAAGTTTTAAAAAGTTTTAAAATAAAGTCTATAAAACCAACTTGGATAAATATCTACTACATATACCTACCTACATTACACTTTTACATTATTAATTTAATGGAAAATCTAAGTAGATTAAAAGTGTATTAACTTGAATTTGATTTAAATAAGCCAGCTAACTAGAGACGTGCCAGGAAGGAGCAATGTTTTCACTGGAATGCTCTTTCTCGTATCCGTCAGGTAGGAATTAGAGAAATCCTCAGATGAAATCAACCATTGCGTGTTAAGTTCCAGTTAGATGTAATACTTAATATGTGATACAATATAATAAAGTAAGATCTAAGGTCCATAAGGAGTATTTTATTAAGGTCCGTGTTCTTCTGGAGTAATACATTTTCCACTAGGTTTGAGGTGATTTTGTTGGGGTATCTCCCTGATCAAATGAAGAAAGATAGTTGTGCTTTGTGTAGCTCTACAAACTTCACAAACGAATTCAAAGACGACAATCCTTACTGCGAATATGAACGTGGAGTGTAAGGTCATTTATTAGACAACGTGCAAATAAACAATTAAGGGAAACATTTTTACCTCCAGCTATCTACAAACCAGCATTTGTTTGGATATAAATTCATCGTAAGTGACATACTAAGGCAAAAATTCTTGTCCTTAATATTTCCAAAAGCATCTTACAAAGTTTATTATAAATGGAAAGACTAAATTCGCCAAGGAAAGCATTATTATTTGCAAATCTGACATAAAAGGTAGATATTATCAAGACATAGCCTTAAAATTGAACCATCTCAACCAATCTCTTGACCACTTCCAAATAAAGAAACTTCTATGAAAAAAAAATGAAAAAATTACATTGAACGGAATGGCAAATGCTTACCAAGTCAGTATCCAATCAATAAGTGAATAATTTGATAAGACATTGTCAATTGGCTACCATAACAAATAGCACATAATAATTCAATGATATTCAGCTAGCACCCTATAACAAAGTTTACAAAACGGGACTGATATGAAGGAACAAAGATGTTCATAATAGCCCTTCCACACTAGCCCACTGAGTATTAATACATGTCAAAAAAGTGGGGGAGAAAAAATGTGTATAGTGTGGAAACAAAATATGACAGGTATTAATACAAGATGTGCCAGTCCATCTTACACAGCTTGACAGTTCTACATACATGATTTGACATGTATTAATACTTTAAAATTTTTAGGGTTGGTTCTAATTTTTAAAACATTCCATCTGTGTGTCAACACAAGTTTGGCATGTATTAATACAAGCCAGTGTGGAAGGAAAATTTGAAAGTCATATTTCCCACAAATTTGACAGTCGCAAGAAATTCTTTCCCACTTTCAATTTGACATGTATTAATACTCAGTGGGCTAGTGTGGAAGGGCTTTAAGCCTTACAAGAAGAATGTAAAACACCAACTTCTAAGAAGAAATTATGTGGTGTTTTGTAGAAACATGATAACTTTATTTCAAAATATTCATTTTCCGTAAAATTTAAATCAAGCTAGAAAAGAAATACTTAGGAACATAATCTCTTAATAATATCTTCAACAGTTCTTCTCAAGGGCCGAAAAAACGCGAACTGTACTAGAAGCATTCACAGCTATTGAAAGCGAAATGCCTAGGTTTTGATGTGAATGAGAACATAATTAAGTATATACTATCAACACATAAAGACCCATCTGTTCATCGCCTAGGACAAAACGTCCCTGTTGGTAGCAGTAGTTTTGAAATCGGGACAAACATAAATTCCACGAACAAAATCTTAGTAGAAATTCGACGAAGAACCCTAGTGGACCGCTGATACTTCGGTTTGGCTAAACAAATGGGTTCAAAACTCTTTTTTCGAAAGACAAAGTATACGCTACTCAAAACGCTAATTTTACCAGTTCTACTCTAAGGTGGCGCTGAATGCTGGACTGCGGATACTTGGTCTAATATGCAAAGAGGGCGAATGAAGGAAAAGATTCAATTGTGAATTATATGAGCTGTGGATGCAGTCCAAAAAACCAAAACATGTCGACTACCTGGCCTGGTGGTCACATCGAGAGAATAGACAACAAGGCTCTAGTCAAGAAAATCTTCAAAGTCCCCAGGTTCGAGGCAACCAGGAAGACCGAACTTGGTTGCGACGACTGAAGGCAGCGTGTAAAGGATCTTAACCGATGGGAGACAGCAATTTCTCAGACAGAGATCCTCTATTAATCTGGAGCCGAATAATCAATCAATCAGACGTACACTTCCGTAAAAGGTATTCGTTGAAAGCATAGTGAGCAGTTTTGTCACTTCCCATTTTAAAAAAGTGGTAGATCAATCTAAAAAACAGTGGTAGATCCAAATTTTTAATGGTAGGTTTTAATTTTTAAAAATTAAATAAGAGAAAACATTTTTTTTAAGTTTTATTTTAGTCGAAGAGAATTATTTTATTCATCGAAGTATTAATATGTACATGTGGCACTGACGTCATGCGGCTATCACAAACATGCCGATTACATGGTATGCAGAGATTGGGAAGCATTTGTGACGTAAAAGTGACGTCACTGCACATGCAAATGTGGTTTTTTACATGCCATGTACTCCTACCATAACATTTAAACTTTTTTTTTTGTATAAATGCGTAAAGCGTAGTATGAGAGAATAATTAATGAATTAAAGTTTTTTGGGCTAACAATTTATATTTGCTTTGTTAGCATCTGCAGGAACAACTGAAAAAAAAAGGTAATAGCTCAAATAAGTGCAGTAAACACATCTGAAACGGCTTCCATTTCTCAACCAAATGGAATAATACAGCTTCCAGGGATAATCAACGACTTTAACTTAAAGCATAGCTTACAGTTCCCATGCGAAATAAATCAAAAATTTCAAAACAATTTTCCACCTCTTCTGTATGACAAATTTTATGATATTAAATGCAAAAACTGTTTGCCCTAGCTAAAACCCATTGAGTTGAGTCATTAATTTACAATTATTTAATAAACATGGCCTCAGAATAAAAAATAATTATTTTAGGATGCAAAACCCATTTGCATGCAAATAATGCCTTGATACCTTGCCTTTGTACATGCGAAAAAATAAAAATTTGAAGAACAATTTTCCACCTATTCTTTACACCATATATAATAATAATATAATATTCACGGCAAAAAAGTGTTGAGTCATTAATTTAACCTTAATTGATAAAATATAGGCGTAAATAGAAAAAAAATTTTGTTTGGGTTCAAAAATTATTTACATGCAAATAATGCCTTGAGGTGTATATATTTTTTTTAAGTGTTAGACCGACCATCCAAATATATATATTTCATTCACCACACTTTTTTTTTTGCATGCAAAACAATTACCGGTACATTACAAAGCATAACATTCAATGACAGCAAAGTTTTTTTGTTTTGCATGAAACAGTAAACCAATCATGCAACCAAATAATTTAGTAACTCACCTTAATAATTTTTGACATGCGAAAATATTTACATATATTTGTTTTTTGCACGGGAACAGAAAAATAGGCTTAATCTTAACATTTTGTATGGCTTAGTATCTTAAAATTTTCAAAGTCAAATGTTTTAAGCTATGTGCGAAAAATGAAAATACATTTCTTTATAATTTTGTTAAGTTTCAGTTGTGACTTAACGTATGACAAATACAACATCAGGACTTGACGCCTTTTTTTCTGTTGAAAAATTTAGGAACATGGTTTGTTGAAAATTTTTCTAATGAAAATTTTGAGAAGTTTTTTCGGAACTTCATTTTTTTATGGATGACCAAAAACTGGAAGAGTTTTTGACTTCAGTAGTAGAAGTGGCAGATTATTATATAAAAGTGGTAGATCTAATTTTGTTTATAATAAGCACGCACTAAAGGGGTTGTGACTGCCCTTAAAATGATTAAACACAGTGCGAGCGTTAGGAATATAGGGAAGGATTCAAGAGGAGATACCGATGCACATTGGTTTAGTAGTTCTGAATATCAAAATGGGAGGGAAATACAGAGTCAGGTAAAGCATTCCACATTCGGGTAGTGCGACTAAGAAAAGAATCTCTATACTTAACTGTACGTCCAAAATTGGGCTCAAGGATAAACTGATGTGCATTCCAAGAAGTACCAATATTACTGCGGAATTGTTTAAGGGGAGGAATCCAACTGGGTTTTTCACTAGAACATACAGTCTGCAAAAATAGCGACAAAATAATAACAGGCACAAAACATTGCAGCGGTGTTCGAGAGATGCAATTTTTTTCGTTATAGCTCTATCGGTGGTAAAGTGATCACACTGATAGTGAGCCCCAAAATTAAAGCTGTTTCTAGAGGAAATCACCCCGAATCAGTTTTAACGAGAACTTGTCTATCACATTGCCTACGTTCTGTAACTCTGGCATCGATAAAATTTATCGAGCAACATTGAGAAATGTAACAAAATTCATGTATTTCCTCTCAATTTTCATCGTTACTCGACTAAATTTTTTGATGACTAAAATTTTTTGATGCCAGGCTCATACAAGATGAGCACAAAAAAGAATAATAATGATTCCAACTCCAACTCTGGTATTCTGTGTAATCCAAGGTAGTGTCCAAGACACTACCTCTTAAGCACCCGAATCTGTAAATATTTCTGCAAGTGTGAATTATTTTCCGGAAACACAAAAACAAGTATGAATGCATTAGAGTAATTGCCTGAACAGAATGGGAGATGGAGCTGGAATAGATGTAGAAAATTTCTGCAGCCGCAGCAGCAAGAGTTTAACAAATTTGGTAGGTTTTTGAAAATAGATAAATCGCTAATTAGTTACAAAGATCGTCACGATGTGGAACAAAGTTCATATTTAACAATTCACCTCTTAACCGAAACATGTTTGAGATTTGCTCTATAGTATAGTCATCTTGGAAGTAGTTTCTTTCGTTTAGATTATAATTCCGCTGTAGATCATCGGATGAAGTGAACTTGATGACTGTTCTGTGTAAACTTCTCTATAATGTTCATCCAATTGCATAATTATCTGGTAAAGTGTTGCTTTCCAGGGTACTCTGCTCACTGAGATTTAAAGTTATACCTGCCTTTTCTGCTAGTTCAATCCACTCTTTAACCCATCCTGTTTTGCTGTATATAGCTTGCAAAGCAGCTTTGTTCGGTAAACGATTTTTGGGCATATTCAGTACCCTCAAAATAAAATCGACTAGCAGTTTCAGCGTTTTTATGAAGAGTGGAGATAAGCCTGTTTCTAGCATTAAAATGAAATTTGGGGTACTTGTAGGAGGGCGAACTATACGTTTCAAAGAAAATCTCTGGAGTTTTTCCACAGTTTCGAATTTCCTTGCTCCCCAAACTTAGGCTGCGTAAAATAAAATTGATTGGGATACTGCTTCGAAACCTTTTTATTTAGTGCTGTGTGCGATGTTTTTTTTGTGAAAGCATTCTTTCCTAGCACCATTAATAGCGGTCTTAGCCTTAAGCAGTTATCCATTGAGATATTTTTACACGTTTAAGTTTTAGATAAAATATACTCCTATTAGTATCTCTACTCATTCACTATTTCTATGGTTTCGTTGTTGAAGTACCATTCTTCACTTGAGCTATACCTTCCTCCAACTTTCTTAATTACCACCACTTTCAATTTGTTCAGGTTCACCACCAAACTCCATCTCCTGCAGTACTCGGACAATCGATTTATCATAAGCTGTAGAGATTGCTGTGAGTTTGCCAGCAAAACAATGTTGTCGGCATAGAGTAGGACTTTAATGACCTCTCCACCATAATTGACACCTCCTGGCAATGCTTCAGTGATATCATCATCATCATTATTAAATAGTGCGAATAAACTAGGACTGAGTGCACAACCCTGTCTTACTCCTGACTGTGTCTGGAACCATTCAGATACATGTTTTCCATTCCAGACCGCTGCTCGGGTGTCCACGTACAAAGTCTGCATAACTCGTCCAAACTTAAACGACATCCCGGATCCAAACAACTTAAACATTAATCCGTTTCGATCAACTGAGTCAAAGGCAGCTTTAAGATCTACAAAAAAGGTGTATAGTTTTTTTTTTATTTTTTGTCAAAAATAAGTCCGCTATGCTCCTTAGAACAAATATATGGTCTATAGTAGAGTAACCTGCCCTGAACCCAGCTTGAGACTCATTTAATAGATTATTCGAGTCAATCCACTTGTTCATCCACTTTAGCAGAATCACTGTAAAAATTTTATAAGAAGCGTTCAAAAATAAGATTCCTCTATTATTATCTGGATCTTCGATGCTGCCTTTCCTGTGTATCGGGAAAATCAACGCAGCTTTAAACATAGCATAGCGGATCATGAATAGGTCCAAAAATGTTGGGTTCAGTAGTTGATTGAAATGAATTCGTAGAGTAGAGGTATCCAATCCACGACTTCGTGCCATTTAATTTCCGGGCCAAGTTCCAAAATTTGGAGGGATTACTACACCTTGCTAGCTTTCTTGCCGAAGCTTCGTAGTAGTTTACTTCTTTTTTCGTTCCTTGTTTTTTTTTTTGACTGCAAATATATGGAAGTGAGAAAATTTTAGCAATGGATAATCAATATTAAGGGTATTCATTTAACGGGCCGGGTGGTGACGCAAAGTCGTCGTAAACGTAATAAAGTTGTAAACTGCGTTTACGGCGACTTTATACTGTTGCATGGATACCCCTACTATATTTTCTAAATTCTATAGATGTAAAATAAAACATTGCAATTTTCATTTTGACTCAATCTTTTCTCTTTATAATTTCTTTTTCACCCCAACAACATAAGTACGAGACTTTAGATACATGGATTTATATTTCTAAAGGCTCAGAATCTTAAATTAAAAAAAAAATAAGCAAAGCAAAACAAGAAAAAAATTGAAGGGGTTGTATTTAAGGAGCTTTAAAAAGAACTCCTGTCATGCTGAATAATTTTAAAGGGTACCTAAAGAAAATAAAATTATATCCTTTTATTCCTTTCATATTATACTGTCATAAAAGCTTTAAAATGACATGATGGCATTTCTAAAAGGGTCAACATATATGATTTTACAATGCACATGGAATTATTATTCATATTTCCATATTAAAGTTCTCCATTAAAAAAGACAACCTTTCAATAACATTTTAATTTAAACATCCTTAATTGATACAACGAACGCACCCGCACACATGTGCAGGTAGGTGTATGAATGTATGTCCTATCATACTCATACATCACCGAAATAAATTATGAACAAAGTTATTTCCCTTGAAAAATTACGCTACATGGAAAATCATGGAGCAACAATTAATTCAATGCCACAGGATGTGTCAATATGCATGGAGACACCATCGTCATGCAAACGAAAACAGCCAGCAACACAGCCAACCCAGACAAGAGTAGGATGACGATGCAAACGCCACCGCCATTATGGACCGTAACCATGGTGTTGACGCAATGTTGGTTGATGGCTGTTGCTTGCGGTGTACGAGCAAATTTTTTTTAATGTGCCTCCTTTTTTCCATGGTGGATTATCCCTCTTAGTCATTTTGCCTTTTATTACTTCTCATGCTGCCATAACCGATGCTCTATAACTCGTATAACAGCTTAATTCAGCGCCTGTTTTAATGGCACATTATTTGCATAAAATTTCCATAAAGCCTACATGTCATCCCACGAGAACACATTGACAAGTGAAACAATGAACAACAACACCAACAGATTGCCCTGGGTTAGTATGGATACAAACAAAAATAAATACAAAAAAAATGGCGCCCAACACGAAACCAAAAGCATCTGGTATAAGATTTTAATAAAAGTGACAAGTTGCATAAATGACAAAGTGGTGGTGCTGTGTTGTGGTGGCTTACCAAATAGAAAATTGCTAGCGAGTGAAATATCTAAGTCATGTTTTGTTCCCGTAATAAAACCACTCGTTTGACACATTATACATCCTCTAACCTTGGTACAAGCATTAACATTTGACAGCTGCTTGCTGTGCGACAAGCAAAATTTTGAAGGTGTTTAAAGACAAAATAATTTAAAAATAGAAGTAGGTATGCCTTTGTATAGCACACTCAAGATATTGTTGTTTTTTTTTTCGTCAAAACCTTTCATCCTCAAAGACTGTGCTGAATTCATTTTGGGCAACTTGTTGAATACAAAAATTATCAGGTTAAAAATAGAAAGATAATCATCAGAGAATCATTTCCATAACAACTTCATAATAAACTTTTTTGAATAGAGACCCTTTTGAAATTAGTATTCGACAGATTTGACAGCCTCATATATGTAGGTATACCGCAACTGCTCAGCTGTCTGTCAAATAGGATTGAAGATTTCTTTCGTCTTTTTTTTTTTTTGTTTGAGTTGGCTACGAATTTGATAACTCGGGTGTGCTCATAAATCATCTCACAGCGGTAAAAGTTATTTCCTGCACCACGTCGTCAGCCTGCTTGGTACTTTATAAGGACTTAACCGCACGTGTGGGGAAGGAAAATTGATTTTCTTGCAAAACGCACAAAGAAGTTGTCAGTTAACAGAATAGATACAAAATTTGTGGTAGGTCGATTTGTATGTACATTATGATATCTTCAGAGATAGAGAACACTTCTTGATGAATAAATGTATGAGAGTTTTTTTTTGCGAAAACAGTGTATAACAATGCGAGATAGATTTGATGAAAGTTCTGCCATACAAAAAATATGTAGGGTGAGTACTTATGTATGATTTTCTTTCAACTATTCTTTTTATTTGTATAGAAACAGGAGGGCAGCTTAATAAACTGGAAATATATTTTTTTTTTGTAGGTATGAAAAATGAATGTTGCTCCCATATTTTGATTGATTATGCTGCGTGGGGGTTGATGATGATGATGATGATATGGGGGCTGATTTTTTCTGACAATCCTATTTGCTGGATGCTTTTATGCCCTAAAAATGTTGTTTATTTTATTATTTTGTTTGCAAGAAACAGTTTTTTTTTGTTTGCCTTTTGATTGGAAAAGATTGATGGACTTTTTTTTGAAATGAACACAAATTTTGAAAGGCGTAGGTGTAACACCTTTTTATTTAAAATTTTTTTCAGAAGATTCCTTCATAATATTCAATATTAAATTGGATATTTCCATTGTTACAGAAGTGACGCTGATACTCTTGATATTAGAAATTATTTACACAAATTAATAAATAGCTTGAATAATCGGAAGAATGCTTGATGTCCTTGGAATAAATAAGTATTATTAATTTTGTATTATTGTGGCATGATAGTTAGTGCATTGGACTGTCATGCCGAAAGTCTGGGTTCGATTCCCAGCCACTTCCACGTGAAAACAGACATGTTTTTCCCAAGGTACTGTCTCTTGCGAGGAACTGTCAAATCCTCCAAGAGTATACTTGTCATGAATAAGTACTTCTCATCTAGCCGTTCGGACTCGGTGAAAAATTGTAGGTCCTCTAACTTCTAAATCTTCCGTGGATTTTTTTCTTGTCTACTTCCATTTCCAACCTACATGCTCTGAATTTGATATTAGATTTGACGCTAAACAAAAAAAGGAAATAAAATTAAACCTTACAGCAAAATTTGTGATTTAGGTCCATCCAAGATGATCTTTTTTTAACGACCATCATAATATGCATAGAAATAACAAAACTCGAAATGATGAGAAAACCAGTTATGAGTATGAGGCAACCAATGAGCAGTAAATTCAAAAAATATTTAATTCCATGAGATTTCATCTGACGGCTGATCAAAATATTCTCCTTACTTTATGCGAACGAATATATACCATTACTCCTTGCCCTGCCTCAACGTCAATAGAAGCAATCAAGTCAGAAACCAGATAACTACACTTTTTGACAAAATATGTTTTTTTTGTGCAAAAGTAACAAACAAACAATCCCGCACCATTTTGTGTACTTAAAACTCAAATTTTTTGACTCAAAATTAGAAAAACGCAATTTTGAACTCGAGTTGTCTTATTTTTGTACCGCACGTAAACAATTTGAAAAATGCAAGTACTGAACAAAATTCTGGAGATTTGACTCTCAAACGGTATTTCAGTATACGAAAACATTAAATTAAACTGAAAAACAACAGTTGGTGCACTGATTTATAGGTTTTGATAAAGAAAACGAAGACTCCATTTATTGTTACCACAAAAAATGGAGCAAAGCCCAGACAACTCCAAAAACAAATTAATTTATTTTGTTAATAAAAGATTTAGTTTTTTCTTAAATTTTAAATTATTCAATGTTTTTTTCGTTTTTGAGAATACATATTTAGATTTTTGATTTTTAAAATAGTTTCTGGTATTTTTCTCAACATTCAAAATAATGGAGTTATTTGGTTTTTGCACCGGATGCTTCAATTGGGAGAAAAATATTAAATTAGCTTTAGCAACTACTTGAATAGTTTGTGAAAAAAGAAAATGCTTTTAGAGTTCTTGATCAAATATAATTGAAAAAAAAAAATTACAAATTTTAGGAGCGAATTTTCGGGAGAAAAAAATATTTATATATCAAATTCCAAACAAATTTTTAATGAATAATATGCAAATATTAAGAATTGATTTATATGCACTTAAAAATCAAATAAAAAAAAAATTGTCAACCCATTGCTGGGTGGGTGCGACCCATACTGTAGACTCCCATTGGTGCCCTCAAAAGCTAGAGGCCCGATACTCTTTTATTATTAAAAAATCGCCATTTCAAGATCTTCGAAAACTTTTTCAGGTGTTCAATATGCAATCAAGTGAAGACAAGCTAAGATTACTGAGTAGAATAAAATTAACCCAAAGCCAATACCACCATTGTTTGTTTTCAAGATATTTAAGAAGAAAAATTTGTTAAACAATTTTTGTTAAGGTTTCTTATAGTTTTTTTCACTTTGAAAAAACAATGTTTGTTTACAAAACCAATCAAATGTCAATTATGAGCATAAAATTTAATTGACCCAAAGCCAATACCATTTTGGATGATCTCAGGATATTTGAGATAACAAAAATTCAACAATTTTTGGTAAAGTTTCTGGTAATTTTTTTTTTAAAGGCTACACGTCTCTAAATATTTGAGACGAAAAAAGAATTCCACAATATCTGATAAAATGTCTTGTCGTTTTTTCACTTAAAAAAACGGTTTATTCAATATTTTTACATTTTTATCAATATCAAGACATTGGAGTCGAAAATTTTGTTTAACAATTTTCCTAAGTTTTTTTATTTAAAAAAATTGGAAGTTGATATGGTTTCATATTTTTACCAATTCTTTATTATGTTAATATGCATAGAATTAAATTAACTCGAATTCGATAGTGTTATTCGATCTCGAGATATTCGAGGCCTAAGAAATCTTACAGCGTTTTTTTTAAATGCTATAGTAAAAAAACGCTCATTGATTTTTTTTTAAAGTCTTCCCTGCACACTTGAAACTTCTATCTCTAAATTAAAATTCATTTGAAGTTAATATCTTCATTCGTTCTTGAAATATGGTGAACAAAAAAAAAGCGAAAGAACAGACGAACGTATGTACAAACACAGATATCAATTAAAAATAATGGATTCGACAAATCGGGCCAATTACAATAACTTCCAATGGGAAGTTAAAAAGACTAAACTTTTTTTAAGGATTCAAAACCTATTTTTTTTAATTTTGATAGTTAGATACATATGCAGTATTTTATCAGCTTATTTAAAATTTGTAAATAAAAAAATCAATCTAGATCGGTTCAACTAATAATGATAAATATCAAAATAAAAAAAATCATTCTATGAGAGATAGTAAGTATTATAAGTTTACTAGTAGTAGAACGCACTAATTTAAGTGTGAAGAAAAAGTTTTATAAAAATAATAGAAGCCGTTTTTAGGAAAAAATATTTAACTTAATGGCTTTTTTTTTGACATTTCTATGAAAGGTACAGTTACTTTTTCTTAAAGCTAATTTTTTGTTACTCTAGAAAGAGTTAAAAAAAAAACCTTTAAGATGTTATGTTTAAAAAAAATTTTTTGAAATCCAAAAAAATATTTATTTGAAAATTTTGGAAAAAATGCTTTAGGGCTTTTGGAAAAAAACATGGGTCTTCAAGAGGTATCATTAATAACCATTTTTACTTGCGATATAATATAGCGGTACTATATAGGGCAAGTTCAGGATTCATGCTAGAAAAAATTGGAGGTAACAATCAAACATTCCATTACGGTAGAGAACACCAAAAAAGTGGGTGCCAAAATTCTGTCTGTTTTTACCTGGATATACAGCCTAAACCAACTATGCGATCTTCTACAAATTTTGAATTCAAGGTTTTTTTGGCGATTCTCTAGGAAATTGAAAATTTGTTAACTCAAGAAATAACGATACCGATAAGGAAAATCTTATTCATTTCAAAAACGGCTCTAACGATTTTGATAAAAAAAAATTAGTGCATTATTGTAAACAATATTTTTTTTCCAAAAGCGGTACCTGCCACAGTACGGTTTCTTTACAAAACATTTAAAAATTTTGTTTGTAATTCAATATTTCGAAAATGGATTCATGAATTGTTTTGAAACAATGTTTATAAATGTAAATTAAGAAATACCTACATACAAAATAAGCGTACAAATTTTTTTTTAAGAAAATGTTTCCAAAATTTTATATATAAAAAATTTAGTTTAAAAAAAACCGCTCCAACTACTTCTAACTTTTCTAGTCATATATTTATATTTTTCAAGTAATTAAGTGGCATACTTGTTTTTGGGCTCAAAATATACAATGAGTTGCTTATATCATTGAATGGACGACTTAAATGCTTTTATTTTGTTTTTCTATTTTTTCTGTAATTACTTGCATATTTCAAAAAGTTCTTAAGTTTCAAGGAACTTGAACATACGTTCTTATCCAAAGAAAGCCATTACTAAAAGAAATTAATTTATTATTTATTTTTTTTTTTAGTATCTAAATCGTTATTTAAATATATAATGGAAGAAAATAAAATCATTGGAGTAACTTTCTTAAAAATTAATTTTTAATATACAAATTTTTTTTATTTAAAAAACAAATAATTATGTCACTTTTTATTATTTTTTAAAGTAGACGCTTGATATGTTAAAGTTATAAAAAGCAGATCTGTTCACTTTTTCGAGACTGTTCACTTATTCGAGCGTGAGCTTTTAAAGGATTTCAAAATAAAATTTGATCCAAAATACACATTTTGTTCGATGTTAATATTTTAACGTTTATTTAAGCGTCAAACAAAGCTTTCAATTAGGTTTAAAAAAACTGAAACAAACAAATCAGTGTTCTCAAGCAATGTTAAATTCATGCGAGAAAAAATCCAATTAATTTTAATTTTGTGAATAGCATTATTCCGAGATTTACTGAATCGGGCGTCTACTCTACTATACATTACAAAACCAATATGAAAACATTTCATCAACCCGTTCTCAAAATTATTTATATATTCTTAAAAATTCAAAATGTATTTTTTTTTCAAAATTTTTATATGCAGTGTTATAAAGATATAAAAGAGGCTTTTAAGTAAATTTTCTATTGCAATGGGTGAAGCCGTTAATGATAAAATCAAAAACCAAAAAATACTTTATATATCAGGAACCGTTAATCACAGTTTGTGGTAAACAAAATTTTGAACAGAAAGTACACTATACTTACGATAGTTCACTTATTTTTTTGTGTCAAAATCGTTAGAGCTGTTTTTGAGATAAATAAGCTTTTCAAAAACGGTAAACTGAGAACATTGATGTATTTTCCAGTTTTCCAACGATCAACCATGTTGAAAAATTAACCACGTGAAATGTGATTAGTTAATAAACAGTTTGTTTTTACAAACAAAAATTCTCTGAGTGTAGTATGTACTTCATCAAGTATTAACAAATATAAATATCTCAGGTTTGAATAGCATAGTGAAGCTCTCTCTGGCCCTGAGGAGCTATATAAAAAGTATTAATTTTTGTTTTCTCTTAAATAATTAAAAAAGTAAAATCATTGGGAACCAAGTTCATAAAGAACATAAAGCTCCACTTCTGGGAATTATTTAATTTTCAATTTGGGACTTCTTGGGTAAGATTTCTGTTCCTTCGAATAATGAGGGTTGGTTCACATAAAAAAGCTCCAATTTTCGAGGAAGTTAAATCTATTGGGAGTAATTTATTTTGGGCTGTTCTTATTTGTAGACAGGTTTTTTTTTCATAATCCTTATCCTCATTAAACATACATATTTGATAAGACGTTTTCTTCATTTTCATTACAAACAAAAAAATACAAAATCGAATTATAATAATAAATTGGAAACTTACAAAATGAGCTCCTTCTATCAAAGAATTTTAAAAATACCAATTAAGATCCCTAGCAACCATTCTTCATAATTCAATTACTCACAATGGATTCTCAAACCCATCTTCACTTTATCATATTATTTCATTAAAATTCGCAGCATTACCGCAATGAAAAATTCGATTATTCTAAGCAAATATTTCAGTTTCACCAAAGCAAATTAGTTCTGCGGCTTCAATAAATCAAAAGAAAGAAGACTCCTTAAAGGAAGCTACTCTCTAAACTAATATACTTGGTAAATTTGTATTTACTTGCTGGGAGTAAATATTTGATTAAATTATATCTAATCGTAAGCTGACGACGCTCCCACCTACCGTGATATCAGTTCTTGGTCCTTCATAAATCTCACTCATTTCATATCAATTTTATTTTTAGGGAAAGCAATTAATTCCACTTGTTTAACAATCTTATTATAGACTAATTCCTCTTTCAACCGTCTGTCTGTCAAATATTAAAGCAATGGAACAAAGAGAAAATCAGCCAAAAGCTCCACAAAAACCATAAAGACCAAAAAATTCAATTAGGTGCTACCGACTACCGACTACTTAGGCTGCAAGCTCATAATACCTACATATATATGTTCATCCCCACGTCCTTGTTCTCTCCTAGAAACAAGCTATTTATCCATCCATCAATCCATCCGTAGGATCCGTCTATTTATGTTAGCATATCCTTATCCATCCACATCCACCACTTGGCTATCCTTCTGCTTGTTAGTGGTAAGTGGTGTAATTTATCTCGGGATGTTTTTTTTTTATTTTTGTTTTTTTTTTTTTGCCAAAATTATCTCCCCGAAGCTTTTTCCATCTCCGGTACTTAGTTGGTTGACTTTATTTAAAGAGTGCTTTTGCTAGAAACCTCCATTTTGTGGTAGTAACAGTTCTATGCTGTACCTATACAAAATAACGCATTCAATATCAAGGAACCTTTACATAGAGTCAAATTGTGTTTTCCAAAATACCGGTTTCCCGGTTTTTCAATTTAATTATACTAATTTGAATTTTAACCTAAAAAATGTGTTTTTCCTCTTATGAAGTCACTCGAAAAAGTAAATTGAATTCTTCAACATAGAAGCAGGATTTTCGTTATATAAAGGACACGGTGGGTGCACCATGAGAGAAAACTACTAAAAGGATATTTTGGGAAATTCTCATTCGTAGGGTATTCTAAGTGGCAGACACATTTCACATCAAAATGACACGATGTTACGTGCTTACTCCTCGAAAATAAACACAGAATTTCGGGTGGATCCTGAAATATTTACTTTCGAAAGAACACAACACATGGCACTAAGTGTTGCCACTGCAATAAAATAATAAAATTAATAGAAATTATATGCACGAATGGGTTGCACGTACTTGCTTGTACGATTAAGAAGCCTAGGATCTTAGAAATTATGAATAAATGGATATAATCAGAAAAACATATTTAAAGGCATTCAATTCATTTTTTAAATTTCTTAAGGAACTCCTTTAATTGTTTGAGCAGAAGAAAAAAGAATGCCACCTGAATTCTAGAAGAAATATGAATTTATATAAAAACAATTTTAAAATCGTTGAGTAGTTTTAAAAAAATATATTTTTTATATTTCCAATTCCTAAAACATTTTTAAGGAAAACTTTTAGTTTGAAAATCTTTTTTTTTTTTAAAAAAAATTGTTAAACCGTTTTTAGAACTCGAATTTTCAAAAAAAAAAATTGAAACTTTTTTTAAAAATTCAAAAAAAAATATTAATTTTGTTATATAATATTTTTTGATCTTATTTGACATTTGTATATAAGGAAAATGTTAAAAATTTAAATCTAATCAGCCGATAATGAGAAAATTCAAAATTCGAAAAAAGCGTCCTATAAGACGTACCTATCATTAGTAGTTGCTATACATTTGTGTAAATTTTTTTAAATTTTTGGTAGTATATAGCACTAATTAAAGCATACAGAAAAAGTTTAATATAAATAGTAGAAGCCGTTTTTTAGACAAAAATATTTTCTCTAACGGTTTCTTAACATTTGTATGGATGGGGTTGGGTCGAAATTATGTAGGGTCATAATTCTGCTTTCGAAATTCCGCATGTCTAAATTCTGTTTTTTAAAACTCCGGTTGTACGAAATTCTGAATGACAAAATTATGTTTTTCAAAATTCTGTATTTCCAAATTCTGTTTGTTCAAAGTTTTTTTTTTCAAAATTCTGTTTTCCAAAATTCTGTACTTAAAAATTCTGCAAATATGTTGTAAAGAGAAATCGTTTTGAAAATGCAAAAAAGCACATAAAAAAGTTTTCTAAAAAATAATAAGCGTGTGATTTAAAAAAACGACTTGAAAGCTATATTGGTTACTTAAAAACCAATAAAAATAAGTCTTACTATTAGGGCCTATTCATACAACAGCGTAAATCTGTAGTAAACGTAGTAAAGCTTAAAACTTCGTAAATATGTCACAATTTACGTGTGAGTATTGCAAAAAAAAGTAGTATAGGTAGGCTTCGAAAGTTTCAGTCAAGATTATTCCCAAAATCAAAGTCTTGCAGGCCATAACCGGCAATTGACTCCAAGACATTGACTTTTGGAATAGCTTTTCCTCATGTTTTTGACGCCTACTTCTTTTTTTGCTCACATCAAAAATTTGGGCCAATAGAATCATAAAAAAAAAATGTTTTCTGTAAATGAGAATCTTTCTTAGGCAGAATTTTAGTTTTCATAAACAGAATTTGGGAAAACAGAATTTTGCATATACCGAATTTTAAAAGATAAAATTTTAGCCTAACAGAATTTAGACCAGACAGAATTTACAAAAAAAAGCAGAATTTAGACCAAGCAGAATTTAGACCAAGCAGAATTTTGAAAACCAGAATTACAACCCGCTCCCGTATGGGTGGTATACCGTTATATTTTTATAAAAGTAAAAAAAATATCTTAAAATACTTTACAGAGTGTAAAAAACCCTAAAGCTGGTCCTACACGATAGAGCCAAGGAGCCAAATGGCCTCCTGCCGATCCAAAATTCGTCGTGTGTAGGGTGGATGGGCTGCCGATCCATTTAGATTTTCAACCAATCTGAAATTCAACTGAGCCAAATGGATTAGATGGCTTGGTTGTGTATGACCAGCTTTAAAAACCGAGATTTAAGAATATCGACTAAATGGTCGATGATGATTTTCCAAAAAAATATTTTTTTTTAATTTTGAGTAAATTCCAAAAATATTTTTTGAAAATTTATGTAAGAAAAACTATTTAGGTACATTTTATAGAAGCGTCTGAATAAAAAAATTATTGAAGTCAAATTAACCGTTTTGCAGCAAATCGAAAATAAAAAAGGTTCTTTGGGAGGTACCATTAGACATTTTTTTTTTGGAAAATAGTTTCCCACCCCAAGGCAGCTTATACCAAACGAAATGTATTAAATTTTTTTTAAGAAAAGTTGTATAGTCGTTTTTGAGAAAAATAAGATTTTTTAAATTTGTAAACAAAAATGTATAGCAGGTACCGTTATTTTAAGTTCAAAGAAGTATCGAAAAGAATGTTGGCAGAATTACCCAAAACCACAATGTACCAATTTTTAAGAAGATCAATCCAGCCGTTAAGGCTGTAGCCGAACAGGCAGACAGAATTTAGCCACCAACTTTGTTGGTGTTCTCTATCATCGTAATGTCATGTTTGATTGTTAACTCGAATTTTTCTTGCACGAATCCAAAACTTGGCTTATGGTGCCTATATCGCAAGTAAAAATTAAGAAAAAATGTTGGTACACAAATTTTAAGTTTGTATTAATATGCAGATTACCAATGTAAATTATATTTAAAAAAAAATATCTCACTTTGAAAAATTGGATGAGCATATCTCCAAAAACAAAATCCACAAATCCAAAATCCTCTCACTTTTAAAAACCTCAAATTTGAAATCTGCAGTCACAAAATCCATGAAACAAAATATCTGATACAAAATCCACTAATTCAGAATCCAAACAAATCCAAAATCTACAAATCTAAAATCCACAAAAGTTAAACCACCCCAGAACTTACATACATATGACATAAGCTTACATAATTCCTGTGAGATACGATTCAGAATTTTGCCCGAACACAAAATTCATTTAAGGCCTGGCACCGCGTTCTGCCTCAAGCTAATCGTTGAAAAAAACTCCGGGCTTTATTTTTTGAATAAAGGCTTATCCAAGGAACTGATTCTTGTTACTTCTTCTAACAAAGCATAAACAAAAGCAGGTGGCGATGCTCAAAACGAAAAAATATGACTGACAAATACTCTAAATTAAGAAAACAATGTCAAACCGATCAAAAATCGGAAAAGTTGAGTTCCAAAATTTTCCATGTCATGAAACCGAATCTCGTGAGCTTTTTGGCGGGGACCGTTTTTATAACTGATGGATTTTATCCTTATACATTGAGAATAAAATTTAACTTGGGAGTCAATTTTCAATCTATATTTTGAAAAAATAACGCCCAATCTGTAGTCCAGTCAGAAAATCAAAAATCCCTTCGCATTTTGTGGGAGGGGACCTTATGTTTATTTTTTGAATTTATTTTTGACATGCCATGGATGTAATTTAACTTCGTAGTCAGAATTGTAATCCTGTCGCTTGGACGCCATTTTCAAAAATGGCGCCCAATCTGTGGGAAGGTATACTACCTTGTTTTGCCGCCATTTTGGTAAACATGAGTCTTGACAGTTCATATTTGGCAGTCGTAAAGTGGACTCATTGCAAATTTATTATGGAAAAAAAATTCGATAAACCAACGTGTTTTAATAAATAAAACATTTTATCAAAATTAATCATCGATTACTCTGACGATGAGAAAGTTACGTGAATTTTTGGGAGAAACAACGTGCCAACAATGCACTATTTATCGTGTAGTGAATGATTTCGAAAAAAGAGGGTCTATAAGTGATAGGCCCAAGCATGGACCACGACGTACTGCAAGATCGGCTGAAAACCTTACTACTGCTAAAGGAAGTGTTCAAAACAATCCATCAACCTATATTTAACGCCACCGTGCTCAGGAGCTTGGTCTTCAAAGAACAACTTTGGCCACAATTTTGCACAAGGATTTGCATTTGTTTGGAGTAAACATGTGGTATCAACAAGACGATGCCACATCGCATACAGCCACGATTAATATGGAACTACTGCGAGACCTCTTTCCACAACATGTTATTTCAAGAAATGGTGATGTCGATTGGCCTCCACGGTCACTTGATTTGACTGCTCCTGAATTCTTTTTGTGGGGATATCTGAAAAGCCAGAAACGCTTGAGCAACTCAAATAAAGTATTCGTGATGAAATTAATGAAATACCGCGTGAAATGTGTGAGAATGTAATGAAAAATGTGCTCAAAAAGGCTCGCATTTGTGAGACTAACAGAGGCGGATATTTACCTGATATTGTATTCCATACATAATTGCCGACATTAAACAAAACATTTATCAATATCAGATTCATTCTCTTTCCTTTAATCAAAAAATATAATCAAACAAAATAGTAAGGGTAGTCATACAACAGCGTAACTCATAGTAAATGTTGTAAAGTCTTAAACTTCGTAATTTCTGTCACAATTTGTATAGAAAATTTGACAGATCTTTGAAAGTTTACAACTTTTCTACGTTTACCACGACTTTACGCTGTTGCATGAATACAACTAATATACCTTTCCGGCGGACACCCTGTAGAATAAAACTTGTAAATTACATATAAAATTTCCATGACCATAATAACAATAATTGACACACCTTCGGGTAAAATTTCAGTGTTGCCACTTTTTTAAAACATAATATTATTTAATGTCAACGAAGGTTGAACGCCTACTTTTTTGATAATTTTTAACATTTTGAACATGAAAATAGTTGCGGAAACCCCTCCAAGCACAAATCGCTTTTAAGGAAATAAAAACTGATATTTTGAAAAATAGATGTTGAGAAGACGGTTCGTCTATTTTCAAAAATGGCACCCGATCGGTGGAAAATCGTAATTAAAAAAAAAATCATTAATTAATTTGAAATTTTCAATAATCAAAACAATAATTGGTGTCGTACAAAAGGCTTTTGAGTAGAAGCACCTTCGGATAAAATGTGAATATTGCCACTACTTTTCATAGACATACTTTTTCATGTCAAAATGTGGGGTTTCCCTTTTTTTGTAGTTTTTAACGTGAGAAAAGTTGGAGCTCCGCCTCCAGACGTTAAATGCGTGTTGGAAAAATATCGGTTGATGCCTTTGAAGATAAGTATTCAGTAGACGCACCTTTGAGTAAAATTTCATACGGACATACTTTCTTTTATGTCAAAATTACATATAAAAAAGTATGTTCCTGAAAAGTGGCAACACTGATATTTTACCCGAAAGTGTTTCTACGATTGTAAGCTAATTTAGCTTTTCTATTTACCCCGATGTCGGTTCTGTATATTTGTACCACAATTAAGGAGCGCGGCCAACCCTGTTAGTGTGAAATTTATGACCACGGTGGTAATAAATTTCACACTAACAGGGTTGGCCGCGCTCCTTAATTGTGGTACAAATATACAGAACCGACATCGGGGTAAATAGAAAAGCTAAATTAGCTTACAAGTAAGGAAAGTGTTTCTACTCAAAGGATTATTTTTAAGACATCAATTATTATACTGATCATGGAAATTTTCCAATAATTAATTAACAAGATTTTTTAAGTTACCATTTTCCACGACAGGTTTACAACAGTGACTATGAAGCTGAGGTTTTCAACCGCACTCTCAGCTATAGCGGCAATATTTTCTTTTTTTTAAATAAAGATGAAGAATTAATAAAAATAATCCCTAAATATTTTGAAAAGGCTTTTGGAATACTTATTCACTTTTTCAAAACTGTCCTTGAATTTTGTATATCTTCAGTTATTGCTTAAGACAAATAATTTTATTTCATTAAATGTCAGATATCTCAGCCAACATTAATTTGTCCCTTAACTTAAAAATAGTTTATTGAAACTAAATGAACAAGAAGTCATCTTACCAACACATTTAATCAACTAAAAAATTTTTAACTCGTGTCATTTCTTATGGTTGCTTAATAATGGTACCTTTAAGAAACTAGTACAAACATGAAGCTGTAGAATGTTTTCTATTTCATCTCAATTACAAGCACACTCCAATATTTTTAACTTCTGCATTTTCGAATATATCTAAAAAAAAAAAAAAAATCAACAAATTTAATGGTCTGGCAACTCTATATTATGTACTTACGTCAGTTAGTTTGATTGCAAAGCAAGGACAAAGAGCAACAATTTGCAAATATTGTTGCAGTTTCAGGTGAGATATGTGTTTGTGCAAACGACTCAAGTCAAAAGTGTACCTACCTTCCAGAACGACAGAAACCATGGGGGTAGATGATGTTGTGTTAGAGTATAGTGATGGTATGATGGTAACCTTTTTGAAAAATTGAATTTCATTTCACTGCTACTATCATGCTCATTGCTTTTGTCCTGGATTCCTTTCATTCTCAGACGTAGTAGAGACAGAACGGTGTAGATGTGGAATTTTTATTCATCTTGTTCTGTATTCTTCTGTAGACGATGAACGACGAGGATGATGATGATGATGATGATGAAAATAGTTTAAGCAAAGAATCTCACCTCTTCAAGTTGAAGGACAATGAATGTAATATTGCAATTCCAGTGGTTTTGTGAGCGTGTGTTGGGTATGCGTGATTGTGGAAATGAAACAATATAAGCAACTGAAATTGAACATTTTTAAACAGGTCCGGGTGCAAGGGAAGGAAATTGATTCAATCAAAAACAGGAAATTAGAAAAGCGAATTTAATTGATCATATATGTTGCTTCTAAGACATGATGCGTAGTGAAATTGCTGCTGAGTCACATGGTTCTAAGTTCAAGTCCCAGCGATGAAGAAATGCATATCCAAATAAAAACAGAATCTTAACTTAACCATTTCTAAAAGTGTCTCATAATTACATTTCTTGAAAGCTGCTATAAATTTTAGCTTTAGAAAAACTAAAATATTATGAGTAAATGGCTGTGGATAACTCAATTATTGTGATTGATGTATTTCAGTTCTGAAAATTGAAGTTTACGTTTATTAAACTTTTTTTATTTAAATCATATTCATATTTATGAAAAATTAGTCAAAACAAAATGTATTTATTCTCCCCATTTCCTACCTTAGATCAAACCCTAGACCCGAACCTGTCCTGAAATGGTACACATTATTCAAACAGAATTGGAAATTCCTTTTTTAAGTATTTTTCTCCATCGCGGATTTCAATTTCTTTTATTTCCTGTTTTGTTTTGTTTTTTTTTTTTTGTGCTGTGCACATGATGTCGTCCTCCCATAGATGAATTCCAATTTTCGAATTTTCTATTTTATTTCCCTTTGTAAATTGTAAAATTTTTAATGTTCTTTTCTGAACGAGAAAGAGAATATTTTAACCTAAGGAGGGCGTCAAATGAGTTTCTGTGGTTGATTGACATTGACACATCGTGTGAAGTGTGAATGCTAATGAATCTCTTGCCAATACATGGTATGAACAAATTTTTAAAACAAAGACGTATAGCACGGAGATCTATAATATTTACGCAGGTTTTTGTGGTGTTAATATAGAAAACCCATAGATGGAATTCAAACAAAATCGATTTGATTGATTTCCCATTGGGAAAGTTCCGTTACATAAAATTTTGAAAAACATTTACATGAATAGGGTTTATATCGGGTTGTTCAATAAGAACGCTACAAAAGTTTTTTAAATAAAACAAAAATGGTTTTGGATATCAATGAAATTCTTTTTTCCTGTGAAAGTAAATTTGATGCCATTATGTATGGAACTCGATTCAATTTTTCACTCAATTTTCGACGGTTTCAAGCATAAATCTGCCGATACTGCTGCAATTTCACGTTCGATATTCGTACGAACTTCATCAATCGTCACTAGCTTGTTGGCATAGACCATAGACTTGACGTAGCCCCACAGGAAATAGTCTAACGGCGTCAAATCGCACGACCAAGGCGGCCAAGCGACTGGACCATTTCGTGAGATATCACGTTCTCCAAACTTGGTTTCCAATAAATTGATTGTGACATTCGCTGTGTGGCTTGTGGAGCCGTCCTGTTGGAACCACATGTCCTCCAAGTCCATATCATCCAATTGGGGCCAAAAATATTCGGTTATCATTGAACGGTAGCGATCCCCCTTCACAGTAACGTGCCGGTCTTGATCATCACGGAAGAAGTACGGCCCAATGACGCCGCCGGCCAATAAACGACACCAAACCGTAATTTTTTCGGGATGCAATGATGACACATGGAGTACGTGTGGATTGCTGCCTGACCAATACCGCATATTTTGTTTATTGATGAAGCCATTCAGCCAGAAATGAACCGCTGAAGATGATTTTTCGATGAAAATCCGAATCATTTTCAAGTTGTTGTTCAGCCCAATTCACGAACATACGACGCTTCTGGTGGTCAAGCGGCTTTAGTTCTGGCGTCAATTTAATCTTGTAAGGATGTAGGCCAAGATCTTTTCACAAAATTCGCCACAATGACGTCACAGAGATGCACTACGCTTGGGAACGATGTGTGAGAGACACATTTGGGCTTCCTGCAACTGAAGCCTCAGCGGCAGCAATGTTCTCGACACTACGGGCTATTCTTTGTCTCACTGGCACGGGAACATTTTGTACTATGCCTGTGGACTCAAATTTTTCCACTAGACGCTCAATTGTTGATCTGCTAAGACTATTATGACGACCATAAATTGGACGTAGTGCTCTTAACGTTGAGGTTACTGACTACGAAATTTCGGTAGTAAATTTTAATAATTTCGACTCGTTGTTGGTTCGTTTATCTTTCCATCATGAAATGGCAAACCTTACTGAAGAGAAATGTCAGAAGAGCGGCAAGAAATATGGCGTCGTTTACTGTCCCTGTCACTCTACTTTTCCCTTTACATACAAAAATTTTATTCAATTTTTAAACAATATTAACCCTATTAAAAATAACAGTAAATATCCTTGTTTTTGTGCATTTGTTGTTATTTTTAACGGGGTAAATACTGTTTCAAATTAAAAAATTTAAAATAATTTGTTTGCATACTTACTTACTTTTGGTACTTAATATGGGAAATTTCAAGTGCTTGCTGACACATGTTAACGTTAACCGATTTTTAAAAAAAATGTTTATAAATATTTTTAAGTTACCTTGATCGCTTTTGGGGGTGGCAAAAGAAATTCAAACATTTTAAAATAAGCGCCACCCTAATACCCAACCATACATAGATCTAAATTTACAAGGCCTTTTGCTATTATTTTATTTTATTTTATTTTATTTTATTTTATTTTATTTTATTTTATTTTATTTTATTTTATTTTATTTTATTTTATTTTATTTTATTTTATTTTATTTTATTTTATTTTATTTTAATTTATTTTATTCTATTTTATTTTATTTTATTTTATTTTATTTTATTTTATTTTATTTTATTTTATTTCATTATTATTATTCCAAGTACACTTGGACATATACGTATTTTTATTTTTATTTTTGTGACTTTAATTTGAATATTTCAGTCTAGGACTGCAATTGCAGATTTTTGTTGTTGCTACCGAAAAATACTGATCACAACCCAGTATAATTTCTTGGTATCATGTCCGTTCATTTACATGTTGATACTTCTGAAAGAAAAAACATTTTCAAGTGGAAAAAGCAGAAGATTCAGTCCAAATTATTATTCAAAGTTGCAGTATGATGTATTCACAACTACGCCAAGAGATACTTCTTTTATTGCTGATGGACTTTTTGAATAGGAAAAGTATGTAAATACAGAAAACATCAACGAATTTTTGAAAATATAAAAGTTAAAAATCGAAATAGTAAAAGTCTATAGACCCATAACAACAATTTGGTCCTTGGTGATAACTCATTGGGATAAAATGTACCAACAGTAAGAAAGGGAATACAAAATTGTTAAACTCATGGTTGGGCAATTCTTGATTTTAGAGTTTTAAACTAAATAGGAATATCAGAAAAACACAAAATTTATTTTATTATCATTTCATAAAAAATAAAATTGATTGTGTAACAGCTCAGGGATAATCAAAGCCTTTAATGACTTATTACTTTAAGCCTGGAAACGCACAACACACATGAGTTTAAAGGTACATAAACACACCAACAAATCCTCTTTGCTGCGATAGAAAATCGCAAAAGCGTTTCAAGCATTACGAATTCTTTGGATGAGACCTAAAACTTTCTGCTGAAACCCTATGGCTTAGACGATAAACCGTGTATTCATGACAAGAGACGTTCTTGGAAAATTTGCATTGCTTTTGAATAATTCCGGTTTGATTTGCTTCGAGTTGTAACAAAAGTGAGTTGGCCAATTACTTGACAGATAAGACCAAATATATTTTGACAGAAAAGTGTATTTGACGGTGTTTATACCAGCTTCACGTGAAGCGACTCATTTTGACGTCTCTCTTTTTCATCTCACTTCTTGAAAAAGAGAGATGGCGAGGTGAGGCAGAAATTTTCAAAAAAATTTTAACATTTCTGTCTCACTTTCTTTCCAAGAAATGAGAGTGAGATACAAATAAGAGACGTCAAAATGAGTCGCCTCACCTGTAGCTCATATGAACACTGTCTTTGGATTAAAATTTTACCTAATGTCAATTTTTTCCAGAAAGGAAAAAAAATTCAAACATTTCTGATTTTTGATCAATTGTCACCTTTTTGCCCTTAAATAATTTTTTTTTCGCGGAGCAGTACAAAATCTTGGGGGGACCAATGTCGAATGGTAGCACGAATTGACTTCCACTGTCAAACGGATTTCATTATCAAATGAAGACCATACATAGATAAACATTTTCATTCACCTAACCTAGGTAAAGTGAAGATAGATATAATGAACCCTAAGTTAAATAAAACTGCAAGAGCTGAGGGTCTTGCTTCTAAACTTTTCAAAATGGCTGACGTTGAATTAGTAAGGCCGATGGACTCACACCAGTATATTTATAGTTAGATGAATGAAACCTCAATATTACACCCGATCCTCAGAAAAGAAGACAACGCGAACTACTCCGAAGAAACAATATAATAAAACAAATTAACTTTTTTGAGTAAATAAAAGTAGGCTATAAATAAATACAAAAAAAAATCCGGGTGATTATTTTTGGTCCCATTAACATAATAAAAGATTGGAGGAGAAGATACAATAAATAACTTTGAGGGATGTACAACAACACTGATCCAGCAAAAATATTGCGAGTCCAATAACTAAAATGGCTTCTTCGGACGGAAAAAATGCCCGGAAAACCCTTGAAAACAAGTGGTATACCTCGTGAAAATACATTTTTTGACTGATAATTATAAAGCTGTCATAATTTTTAAAAACAACGAAAGCAAAAGTTTGAGTTATTTTTAATGCACCTATCAAAAGTTGTGCTAGTATTTTTTTTAACAAAATATTCTTACATCCTAAAACATTATTTAATTGTAATGGGTATGGTATGTTTCGCCAGAATTGTTTGGCAAATTGAAATTTCGCGGGTTCGACATTTTTTGTTTCTAATTTTCTTTTTATTTAGCATTTCATTAATCCGCATTTTACGTTTGGCAAACAACGTTTTCTTTTCTAAATGATTTGAAAAATCATAACTTCGCATTTTTCATTTCGAATTTTTCACTGAGAATTTTGTTTGTTTATTTTTTATTTATTTATAAATATATTTAAAGTAATAGAAAATTACAGCAAATAATAAATATAAAGCGTTTGATTGACGTTATTAGGATGGGCAAATTTTTTCTTTAGCATTTTATTGTTCTGACTTTAATTAGCATGTTGCTGATTCGCTTTTTGTTATTTAGCATTATGTTGTTTAGCTTATTTTTTTTTGGCATTCAATTGTTTAGCGAGCTTTTGACTTCGCACGAAATTTAAAGGCATATAATTTAATGGAAGTCTAAAACTCCCAAAATAATTGAATGCCAAATAAAAACAGCTCAACAAAATGCCCAATTTTGCATCGATACTTAGTATTCCTTTATTAATATTTGACCAAAAAGTCTGTCAAAAGTTGAGCAAAAAAAATTGAAGAACAAAACAACCAAACACAGTATGTGTGTTCCTTTACTTTGAATTTTTGTGTTAAAAATGTTTTGTTTAAGAGCTTTGACAGAACTGTGGACTAAAATACGCAGAAATTTACAAAAATTACAGAAATTCAAAGTAAAGAAAGTGACCTTATCATAGCAGCAAGAATATTCAATAAGTTAAAATAATATTAATATTTATTGAGCAACGCTTCTGAAAAAAAGTAAGTAAATCTAACCAAGCCAATAATAATGAAGGGTCAAACAATCAAACGGCGATACCATAATCAGCGAAATAAAGAAACTGCTTCGCGATATTTTGCGATTGAAAATAACGATTTAAAATAATTTCAAACAATAGCGATAGATAAAAATGCTAAATGATTGAAAAGTATAATGAATAAAAAATTAAACGTAAGTTGCCAATGAAAGATTGTGAGTTAAAAGAAATATTTTACGACTAAGGCGAAACAATAAAATGGCAAATGAATTTTGCGAAACAATGGTGATGCCCAGTTAATGTATCAATTTTCGTTCCTACCTTTCATCGCACACGCAGAAAAATAGTTGGTAAATATACTACGTAGAGCTCTCATGTAAGATTAAATAAGTGATATTGCTATAATATTCAACCTAAAAACTAATTCTGTTAAAATAACCCGAGTGAACTTGATTAAAAGAAATACTTTAATTTAACACTCTGATAAGGTTAAAGTGTAAAGTTTAAATAAGCCATTAATTGTGATGTTTTGATTAAATCTATTCGGTTAAATCACGTGAACAGATTATTTTACATTCGATATACTAGTCCATTCATATTAGTTATATTAAACAATTTTTGTTAATTGTTTTAACCTACATACTCGTTTAAATTATTCAAGATATCCATTAATTCAAACAACAAGATTGTTCAATTTAAACAAGATGACTGCTTAATGTTAAGCCCGAAGTGTGTCAATTTAACTTAATACAATTATTTAAATTAATCGAGTTACTCATTTAAAATAAATATTCCCACTAATTCTGAATCTGAAACAAGCTTAATTTAATCTTCTTTGTAGTTTATTTTAAACAATTTAATTTAATCGATGCAACTATGTTAATTTTAATTTTAACCTATTACACTAAGTTGTTTTTACCCAAGGCTACTTTATTTTTAACGAAAAACGCACTCGGTTAAAAATTATTTTTCTGCGTGTTAACAAGTATGCACATCAAGTAGAATCGTGTTTTTTTTTTTTTTTTTTTTGTGAATAAGAATTTTGTTGGTTTAACCACATTCTTCTTTCCATTCAACAAAACCAAAAAAAAACACCCTCTCATCCACAATGGAACCCATACAAAGCATGACTAAATTTTGTATGTTGTTAACCATCCAATTACGCTCGCGAAACATGCAAATAATGTTTTCAAATTCCATTGAAAATTCTGCAAATATTCATGCTAAGCTAACTGTACATACCAACATACATATAAAATGATAAAAAATTCAAAACATCATATATATAAACATAGACTATGCGCCAGTAGCAATAACATAAATACCTCTTTGAGGAATTATTTTTATTTCCGGTAAACAACCATATTTGGTAATATTGAATTTTTGTCTATTCATTTATTTATTTCAAAGGATCTCTGGTGTGTTTCCTAAATAAACAGAAAATATATAGTGCCACAGAAGTAGGCACCGACTGTTTTTTTTTTTTTAACAAAAATATTGAAATTTACACCGCGCTTTACTTGATTGTGGTAGATTTTTTCTCACTAGATTGGGCAGGTATTATACTATTTCAGGGAACAGAACATTTTGAAATAATTTTGGTGTCGGTCAATTGGTCCTTGGTGTGTCTGAGGCTGAGTGCCTATGTTTTCGATATAAACATTGAGCAAGAGCCTAAAGGATATTTCTTTTAATCCATACAATTTTTTAACTTTATTTATTAGCTCTCTGCCCATCGCAATGAGAAACATTTAAACCACATGAAAATTTTATATAAACAAATAAATTTTTAATAAAATTGTTCCTGAATCAAATGACGTGTAGTGTTAAAAAAGAAATAACCGCTAAAATAGTTAGTTTTATGTTTTTCTTTTTTTTAATTTTCATTATTGTTTTGTTTTTGTTTGTTATTCAGTGGTTTTGGTTTAAACTTATTTATTTATCATCAATTCAGTTTTTGTTATAATATTTGCATAGGTTTTTGAGAATAGGCAAAAAATAATAAAGTTGAATTTTATAAAAGCATTGTTTCTGACAAAGAGGAACTTAAATTTATGATGGAAATAATTTAAACATAATAAAATAAAATTTTTATAGTTTAGAAAAAGTTAAGAAAAATAGTTAATAATTGTCATGTCAAGTGGCTGGGTGCTGTAGAAAGTGGATACTCACTGAGTGGTATTAACTTGGTGATGTCCAGTAATGTAACGAATACTGCACTCAAATTGTGTTTATTTTATCTCCAAGTGGTAACCATTGGGTACTGGAGCAGAATTACGGCGTCAGTGACCGAGTGAGTGAATTTTGGTATACCGACCAGGCTTGCTGGGTTGGCTTTTTATTGGAAATTGGGCTATTTTTTCCAAAATTGCTGACAACAATTTTCGCATGACAGCCCAATCATAATTGGGCTACTAATAGCCCAAATCTTATCTTGAACGATATTTTTTTTGTATAAATAAATCAAAAGTAAAACACTTTTCTTCCCCTAAACATTTTTTTTAAGCATTCCACAACAAGGCACCACTTTTTATTCACTGAATAGTCCCCTAATGCACGATGCTTCTTTGAGTCTAACACTTTTAAATGGGTGCGATATGAAAATTCGAAAAGAGTCAGATGCAAAGAAACGTCGTTTAATAGGGGACACAATATTCATTGATTTTGACATTTAAAATCAACCGCAACAAACTTCACCTAAAAATCATTCAGTTTTTCTTTTGTAGCCAGAATTTCCATATAAATTCCTCTGTCTTTTATGAGCAAAAATATATTTTATTTTCCGTTGTTTTTTAAAGTAAAAATAAATTGTAATTGAATTTATGAGAATTTTTTTTATTAGTTTTAGGTATTGGGCTACGATTTTGAGCAACAAAAATTCTAAATTGGTCTATCGAACTTTTTCAAGACATGGCAACCCTGATACTGGATAGATTGCTTGAAACTTGAGCGGTAATTCCAAAGCCACGAAATTCAGTCGCGCATGGCTCGATAACTTATGCGGTAATTTGGCCCTGGAATTATCCATCTGGACTTGTTTTGCTGTTTTTACTTGGGCTAATTTTTTTTTTCTAAAAGATGACAGTTAAAAAAAATACTTTTTAATTGAGTTTGAGTAACTTTAAAATGTGGCCATTGAGCTTTTTTTACAATGATCATCTTACAAAATTTGAAAATGAAAAACAGAAAATGAAAAACAAAAATACAAACAAAAAAATGAAATGCTTAATTTCAAAAATTAAAAAAAAAAACGAGAGGCGAAAAAAAAATAAAAATACTTAGAGATGACGTCAGTAGAGACTATCAGTACTTGCCAGGGCGTTAAAAAAGAAGTGGTGGTGGATGAACCCTACACGGGGAAAACGGCAACGCACATATCCTTGTAGTGAGAATATCCGGCCCGATGTCCCAAGGCTAAAGAAGGTCCCAGCCTTCAGTCGCGGGATCATCTAAAGAAAACAACTGCTTCGATTTGGGAAAGGATAAAGACCTATTTAACTACAACGACTTTTGGTCATCGAACAAGGACATAGCTTTTATTCTAGGATAAGGAATCCTTCAACTTGACAAAGAAACAACCTAAATTTCTTGAAATTCAGTGAAGAAAGATGGTTGAGGGGTGCAGGGAACTAACTTCACGGAAGATTTTGGGTGTGAATGATAACAAAAAAAGAAGTATTCAAAAGCTTCATTAATGCAGCTTTGAAGGTAATGTTGCTATCCAAAATTGGTTTTCACCCCTCCCTAGATAAGCTCCTCGGATCACATATCATGTAATCCAAAACCGTTTGAGTGCATAGTTCGCCCTGCCAGACCGTTTAAAAAATTCGAAATTCAAAGCAAAAAACAGCTTTTTTAAACAGTCAGACAGGCCGAAACATACACACAAATAATCTTGGATTTCGTGTTATATGATCCAAGGAGCTTATCTAGGGATTTTGGTTCTCCCCTTATAGGGGAGACGAAAACCAATTTAGGTTTACACGATTAACTACGAAGTTGCATTCATATTTTTTTTTTTGATGCACTGTTTAATCACAAGACTTCGATTTTTGAAGAGCTTTTAATGAAGCTTTTGAGGCCTATACATCTTGTTTTTTTTTTTTGCTTTCATTCACACCCAAAATCTGTTGTCGGCTTTAAGTCTATAAAAAAGATTTAAATAAAGAATACAAACTTTTAATTGAAGTCACTTAAGATTGCATTCAAAAAAGATTGCAATCTTTTACAACTCTGATGTAGGGTAAGATCGCAATCACCATCTTATGCTCGCTTATCTTCAACTTCGAACTGCATCATGCATGTGACGTTTATAGAAAGATTGTTGAAAGAAATGCTTTTAAATCTCCTAGCTTGCAACATCCTCAGAAGTTGAGAAAACTGACGCCGAATCTCCGTATCGTAGTAAAAGAAGCTACAAAATCAAGATTTGCTCAATGAACCAGAATTTAAAAATCTACAAATTCAAATAATCAAAACAAATCGAAAATCCCAAAAACTTAGAAATGCAGGTTTTTTCTAAATTTAAACTCTTCGTTAAGAAACTTCATAGGAAAGAACCTGCTTTGCCAAACACAAAGTGATTTACACTCTTCATGATGAGGTTTATATATCATTCAAATATGAAACTTACGAAAGATTTCAAGTTTGTAAGTTAGAAATATCAACGTGGTAGCTTAAATGCTTTATATTTGGCAGTGATTCTGTTTTGCTTATTTTTAGTTGTACTCAGTGGGTCGGTCTTCACCGACGGCTCCAAAACCTTGGAGGGTGTTGGGTCAGGGTATCTATTCAGATAACCCACCCATATATAGATCAATGAAGCTTCCAAATTTTTGCAGTGTATTCCAAGCGGAAGTGCTGGCAGTTTGTGAGGCCGCGAAACATCTTGCTTCACGTAAATTAGTCAACAAAAATATTGACATTTTCATAGATAGCCAGGCGGCAATTAAAGCCATTTCCTCAATCACCATAAAGTCCAAACTGATCGATCGTTGCCGAAATGAGTTAAGAATACTCAACGCAACGAACACAGTTACCCTAAAATGGGTCCCAGGACATAGGGATATTCACGGAAATGAAATGGCAGATGAACTGGCCAAAAGCGGATCATCTCTTGATCCGAGCCTAATCGTAGCCTCGGTGCTCATGCCACTGGAGGAAGAAAAAAGTAGAATACACCACTGTTTCTTGGAAGCTGCAAATGTCAGATGGTCATCTATCGACACCTGTCGGGTTTCAAGGAACCTTTGGCCGAACATTTCGAAGAAAAAAACTGAATACCTACTCAAGCTAGGCAGGCCTCAATTATCACTCATAGTTGGCGTCCTAACGGGGCATAACTCTATGGGAACCCATATGAAAAGAATGGGCATCAGCTCATCTGACTTACGTAGAGGGTGTCATGATGAAGAGGCGGAAGAGGGCTCCCTTCACTTCTTATGTGAATGCCCCAGCCTAGCTAGAACCAGGAAAGCAGCCCTAGGAGAATATTTCTTCGATGAACTGGGCGACATCTCTGTATTGCCACTGAAAAACATCCTAAAATTCATTCAGAACTCAGGATGGTTCAGGGAGGCCCCCTACAACTAATACTCCTCGCCAAACCCCTCCCTATCCCTCTTCACCACCCACCTTTTACTCTGGGGAGCGCAATGGATCCACTGAGATCCGAGTGAGATGATGCGGCCCGCCGTATCATCACCCCTTCTAACCTAACCTAACCTAACTCAGTGGGAACGCGTGGTTTTAAGAAAGATTAAAAAAGAAGGGTAATAGAAAGCTTAGGTCAAGGACCTGGTTAAATCCGTTAAAAGGATAAGATAAGCGTATCCATGCAACATCGCGTCGTTTGATTACAAATTGTGTAAGTTGATGCAAAATTTGCATGAACGCCATTTTTTATACATCTGATACAAGGCTATAGGTAATTCAATCAGAGTGAAGGTAGAACTAGAATAGGCGGAAGCCAGCGAACGTGGTCGTACGAAACCGAGCGCAAACAAGAAATTCTTATGACACACACACATAACTGCAAAGTAGTACCTACTCTTCGTTTAGTTTTCGTTAACTTTTGCCATTGGGCGAGACAGCACTCACCAACCACTCTTTTCGTGGACGTATACAAAATGAGAATGGTGTAAGCAAGCTAAAGGAATTTGGCGCTTGGTGTAGAGTTTTCAACTGTTTTATTTTCTGTTTGATGTATGAGTGAAGTAAAATCTTAAATTTTTTTTTTAATTAATTTTCGTGGTTTTGCAAAATAAATAAACACTCTGTGTTGTGAATAAGCAAAAGAAAATTAACATTCAGCAAACAATTATTTACTTTTTTTCACTTTCGATCACTTGTGCATTATGAGTCACTTGTGAAATTAACGTTTAGGAAAGCTACTTTTCGATCGGTTTTGACATAAGCTTCTGACAGCTACCCGCCTATTCTAGTTCTACCTTAAGAGTCAAAATGACGTTTGGATAAGTTTAACGAATTTGGTTAATTTTCCGCAGCAAAATCATTGGACAAGTTCAACCAAATTGTGTAGATCATTTCCCATACAAAATATGACAGCTCATTAACCAAAAGATAAACTTAACCAATTTGTAAGCTTATCTAAGGATATTTTGAAGTTTCATGAATACTCTTATTATTTAAATCTTTGTACTTTTTCCCCTTTTTTTGTTGAAATACATCCTAAATCAATACCCTCGGTATGTCGATGCCTATTATCAATCAATCTTTCCAGATTTCAAAATTGCCAACAACAATTTCTGTATGACAGCCCAATCAGAATTGGGCTACAAATAGCCCAAATCTAATCTTGAACAAAATTTCTTTTCGTATAAATAAATCATATAAATAAATCACTTTCTCCCCCTATACATACCCTTAAAGTTTCTACAATTTGGCACCACTTTTTATTCACTGAATATGCTCATTGGTTTTGACATTTCAAATCTCTGTCGTTGTTCAATTTTCATTCGCATTTCTTTTTTTTATGAACAAAAAAAGGGTTTTTATTTCCGTTGTTTTTTAAAATAAAAATAAATTGTTATCAAATTGTTGTCTTGTTTTGTTCTTGTACCCTTGAGATGCTTTTCAAAAACTTATCATTATGTCTGCGCCGGATATGCTGTGTGAACCTTCTCCTATGTTTTGTTGATCAGAATCAATCTATACAAACCTTATCAAGCTTCCATTTTTGTTCAAGGATTATACTTAAGCAAAATCAGTAAAAAAAAACTGTCTGTAATGCTTTTTAGCTGAAAGATAATCTCAATTGTGTTCGCCGTAGGTACAAATATTTAAATGTGGTTGTGTGACTTTTTATTTTCAAATAACGTTTTTTTGGATATTAGTACGACTTTTTTTCAATTATTTTGTTTTGCGACCTTTTTTCCTTGAGTGTGACTTTTTTGCGACCTTTCAAAAATTCTCAGCGGCTACCCTGTCCTGTCACGAGGTAATATGAGCACCTTAATTTTTACTCTTAAGATAAATTTTAATAACTTTCTCGTATACTACTATTCCCTTTATACACTAGAGATATTAAAGCAGACAGACAAACAAACAGGACTTTCATATTTCTGGTTAATCGAGATTGACTTTGAAAACCTTAATCTTGCATAAAGCACCTTCTTGTTACTCGAATCATAAATGCCTAATGCAAGTAAAAAATATAGTATTAGTTTTTTTTTCAGCAATCGATATATCGATTCGCGTGGAAGAATTCTTTGTCATCTTGTTTTTCTTTTTATTATTATATTTATTTTAAATTTAATGTATTTGTTCTATATTAAAATTAATATACTTTTTTAATTTTATATATTTTTTTGTTTTTCATTTTAAGATTTGAAAACGTTAATTTTTTTCTTATGTTTTGTTTACAATAAATAAAAATATAACAATGTATAAAAGATATTGGATTTATTTCATTTTGAAATGAACAGAAATGATTAAAGAAAAATAAATATATCTAAAAAGAAAAAGGAATATCGAGAGAGAGAGTTTTCTTGTTGTTGTTCTTGTTGATGTTGTTTTTGTTTCTTCTTTTTTGTTGTTTTTTCTTTCTTGTTAAAAATAGTGAGTGTTTTCATTGGTGAGAGTGAAAGAGAGAGAGAGAGTTCTTTTCGGTGTGAAGAGAGTTTTTTTTTTGTGATTTGATGTTGTTGTTGTTGTTGTTTTTTTTATATTTAGAGAGTTAAAGAGAGAGAGAGAGAGCGTATATGTTAAGTAAAAATAAAATATTTATTCTTCCTCTTCTTCCTCCTCCTCTTCTTCTTCCTCCTCCTCTTCTTCTTCCTCCTCTTCTTCCTCTTCCTCCTCTTCTTCCTCCTCCTCTTCTTCCTCTTCCTCATCAGCAACTTCTTCTTCTATCTCCTCCTCATCTTCGATAATATCTTCATCGGCCTTAGCATCTTCCTCACCCTCTGGGGTTTCTGGATCTCCAGCTTTTCTGCCTGGTCGTTCGCCGAACCATTTGGGCAGTTTGGCTATAAATTAACAAAGGAAAAGAAAAAAAAAACAAAAAGTTCATTAGTTTATTTCAATCTAAAGTGCGTTGAACTAGGGGTTAGAAAATATGATGATGTAGGAACGACAAGCAGGATGGGATCCTTCAAAACATACATGGCATACCTTTCTGGCGACCACTGTATTGTTCTTTCTTTTCATGCCACAGTTTCTCGTTGACATCCTTGGAGATAGCATCAAAGCCCTGAGCAACATGAAACAGAAACAGAGAAATAGGTTTTGTTTTTGTGTGTTAGGTTAGGGAAGTGAATGTATTTTGTTTTGTATATATTTTTGTATGTATAAATGCATGTTGTGTATGTATATATAAAGTACATAAAATAAAAGTTACCAAGAGAACGAGGTTACAGGAATACATTATGCTACTGTTTTATGCTTTAATTTTTGAATGCGGTATCTTAATGTGTTCGTTTTTTTTTTTTATTTTTTTTTTTTTATTTTGCAAGGATTTAAGTAATAGTAGACCTACTACATAGGCTCTGTGTGAGTGAGTTTCCTATAAAATTAATTATATCTAACTCATATATCATTATGCACTAAATTTGAATAACTGTCATCAGCATTTTAGGAACTTTTTTCTAGGTTATTCATAAATGTCATATGTCAAAGCTTCACTTTGTTGAAACTGACATTTTGTTGGTATGATTTTTATTGAAGAATATTTATATTTAAAACTATTTCAGGATAAATACTAAGAGTATTGCAGTCTTGAAATTAAAATAATAAAACACAACTTGACCACAAACGTGATAAGAAAACGCCAAATCTTCCAAGTGCAATGAATGACAACGTTATCAATGGAAACCATCCGGACAAATCAAAACCATTGACATTTAAAGTTTTTTACTTCTGAAAAAATACTGACTTGGTGAACTTGGACTTTTCTTACGTCATAGACCGCCGAATAATTTTGACGTCCCTGGACGATGTTAGCATTGGACTTAAAAACTGGATTTTTTGACGTTTCAGTATTCACATCTCTCTTCGCTGAAGGAATGGCAGAGGGATGTGATTACTGAAACGTCAAAAAGAAATCGAGTTGTTCAGTTCACTATTCACACGAAAATCAGAAATAAAAATGAATACAAAAAGAGCAGCTGTCAAAATAAATCTTGTGATTTTCAAAACAAATCTAAACCACTTCCACTTCACTTTGAAGAGTACATAAAAGTCAATAAAAATTGACAAAAATGTGTGAAGTGTACTTTTCACAGAACATTTCATGTTGATATAACGTGCTCTTTGGAATACTTACAAGGAAACCTGGAGGGGTCTCAGCAATAGGGAAGAAAAGTGAGTTAGAAAGTGAGTATAGCGTTTTATTGACGTTTGCATTGTTGAGCTAGATACAAACACCAATAAAATATGCCTTATGTTGCTTTTAAAATATTTCAAATCTAACAATTCCTGGTTTAGTTGGTATTTTTATTTTTTTATGTTAGGCTAGGAACACACTTGCGATATTCTGCCACACGATTATTTAGTAGCAAAAAATAGAACACAATGGAACCATATCAGTCCCAAAAATTATACTCGATCCCGACAGTTTTTTTATATAGCAGAAACAAAATATCGCAAGAATTTGAATTTCTTCTAAGCTTAATTAAATTCTTCTAAGCTGCAATTACTTTTAACAGTCGCTACGACAGAAAATCCCAAGTGCGTTCCTAGCCTTGGATTTTTAATATTAAAAATTAAAAATTTTTCTTGCTTATATTCAATGCAAAATCCTTTTGTGTTAAAATGTTGTATTGTAGTAGAATGTTTTTTAATATATATTATTTAAGAATGTAAACATTTATAGAAAATAGAAGACAGCACGAAAACGGATAAAGTATAGATACGAGCACTGGGAGGAATATTATTCAAACCTGTTATATATTTCTGTCCATGGGCCTTTAATTTATGGATGGAATGTTGATTCCCATTGTTATAAGTTCTTAAATATTTATCAAATACGGATACACAATAAACATATTCGAATATGATAATTGGGATACAACATAGTTTCGAAATTAAACGAAACAATTTTTTGAAGTGCTCTGTAAACACTCGAACATGGTTGCGAGTAATTTTAGTTTCAGTTCTATGTTCAATTTGATTTTAACTATCTTGTATGAACTGGTTCGAGTACCAATTTTTGATTTAACTAAATCAATAATTTAGTTTCACCAAAATCAAAAGTATTTTGACTTTTATCGGTGTTTGAATGCGGTGATATGTGTTTGTAATACCAGGTTCGACTATCTGCGGACTGATTTCCTACGTATTTGCTCGAACATGTCATTTTGTTTTTGAATTTTATGCAATAGACACAAACAATGAATTACGAAATTGTGACGAATATTTATGAGTGTCTTAAAAATGTATCATAAGATGATAATAAATGGTATGAAGGACATGTTTTGAAGAGCAAAATGAAGTTTGATGAGACCAAAACTTGGTTTCACTATGTCTACGTAGTTTAACCAAATCAAATTCACTCACATCATGTTCGATTGTTTACAGAACCCTTAAAGTATATTTTTTAACAAAAAGAAAAAAACTTAACGAAACGAAACGTAACGAACATATAAATAACGCAAAAAAACCAACAATTTTATACGATTGAAGGCTTTGCAAAATCTTACATTTGGACCGCTGCATAAATCTTTCGTTTCTTTCTTGCCATCTTTTCTCTTTAAGTTCAGCATATAACGTATTGTAACCCTTTTTTGTTTAAGATAATTACATTTTATAAATAATATATATATAATTTTAGAAAACTCTTTTTCTTCTTTTTTACTCTTAGAAAAGAATTTATAAAAAAAAATAGTAGTAAGAAAATCTTGAGAATACTTACACCCTCGAAGAGTTTTTTCTTGTCATCGTATGAGCGGGTGTCGACACGTCGTTCATACTTGGATGCTACTTGGATTTTTGGCTAGAAGAATTATAAAAATTAGTTTTCTTTTTTCAAATGAAATTTTCCAAATAATTTTTGACTTACCGGGTATTTTCCAGTTAAAGCTTCAGGGTCAAGACCCTTCTTTAAGGCTTTATGCCTGAGTTGTTGTTTCTGTCTTTCCTTCAATTCTTTCAACTATAATAAATTAAACAAATAAGAACAGTTTTAGTCAAATATTAAGCTTTGAAATGTGCTTCTAAGGGCCAATTATACAAAATAAGTTTAAACATTTGATCCGTAGCCCAGGCAATTTTAACTCACTGATTTCAGATGATTAGATGAAATTTAACGATGGTTCAAGCATGATATTAACTTACATCAAATACATGAACCATTTATTGAATCTCATTCAATCCATCGAAATCGGTGAGTTAGAACTTCACTGAAGCACTATATTATAAACATTGAAGCACTTTTTTTGGCTAAAAATTTTTGAATACTTACATCGTAGTCCTGACGTTTCTGCCTTTCTTCCAAGTCATACTTCTCAGTTTCCAATTTGACAATAGCTTCCCAAAGTTCTTGAGCCTTCTCGCGCAATTGATTTTCACCGAGATTCTCAATGTTAAGGGGCTTAATGCGGAACGACAGTGAGATTTTCTTTTCTTCTTCTAATTGTTCCTTAGTCTTGTTTCGCTCCATTGCGGCTGATGAAAGACCCAACTGAAATAATTTTTTGTAAAAAATTTAAAGGATTAGGAACTTCTTTAATTTATAAAAACCACAGAATGTGATGGTTAAGGGATTCATTTAAATTTGAGTATGTTTTTCTTTTATGCCTTTCTTGTCACCATAGTTCCTTCAATTTTAATTAATTTTCTTGCAGTCTGTTTTGTATTTATGTAAAATCCCTAAGGACCGCAAAAAGTTGGTTGCACAGGAGCGTAATTGATGCTTAAAAAGTTGCTTGCAACATAAAACAACAACAAGTCAATACAAAAGAAGTTGCTAAGTGGGCTTGACTTACTGTACCTATCACATTTACAAAAAGACGACAACAACTTTTCTTGCTAATGATCAGGGAGATAACTGATGCTTAAAAAAGTTGACTATAAAGACAACAAGCAAAAAGCAATTGAAACCAGAAAGTTGTCACAACTATTGTTAATATAGCTGATGAGTATTTAATGTTCTTAAAAGTTCCTGGCAACAATCAGAAATAATAAGTTGCCCGTTAAAAGTTGCAAGTCCTATTACAACACCATGAACTTGAACCAGTAACAAATTATGGTTGCCACCGCAACTCATGCTTAGTTTTGGAATCCCACTTAATGTCTTTATTCTCGTGGAGTCTACACTATCACAAAATGTGACAAAGAGGACTACCAAAACACGAATAAAAAATAAACAAGAAAAAAAGAACTAAGAGAATTGTTTCATTCTTAATACACTCAAACGAATGCAATCTTTTGAACAATTACCTACAACTACTCAATCACTCATAAATTTAAATAAATTCCCTTTCAAGCTATTTCAATTCAATATAGTAGTTAAAGTAAAATAATTTAACTTACAACTCCAGCATCTTTTTTGGCAATGGTAAAATTGGGACCCTTCTTGTCCTTATCTTTCATTGCTTGTACCATAGCTTGACGTTTTCTTTCGGCCTCTTCGAGACGCTGACGTTTCTCATCGGCTTCACGTTGTTTCTTCTCTTCGACTTCACGAACGCGACGCTCTTCTTCTTCCTTTTTACGTTGAGCCATCTTTTGTTCTTCTTCAGCCCGAGAAATTTTACGTTTCGCTTGTTTTTCCTTGAGTTTCTTCAACTCATCTTCTTCCTTTGCTCGCTGTTTGCGCCATTCATTAATGTATTCTTTTAATTGATCATCAAGATCGGAACGTTTTTGATCCTGGCGCTTAATGAACTCTGGATCTCCTTCACCTCTTTAATTTGGTTAAAAACAAAAAATAAATTCAAAAGAAAAAAAAATTATTAGTTTACTTTTTTCTAAGTTATTTTCTAGGTTAAATTTTTATGATATTTAGTGTTTTTTTTTTAATTTTTTTTTTTATTTTAAGTTTAAATTGTGAAGCTTTTTGTTATGAAGCTCATTTTTTTGAGTATGTTTAATATTTTAATTTTTAATATTTTATTTTAATTGTTTATAATCTTTTTTGGATGTTTTTTTAAAATTTAATGTTGAAACTTGGGACACACAAAAGGCATTGACACAACAAAATTAGATTTAAAACTATTCAACTATAACAACGACTATATTGGTTTTGGTTTTTTTGTTTAGGGAAAATAAATTATTAACTTTACATAAACGCTTGTCACAATAATTTTTTTTGTTTATTTTTATTTTATTTAATATATTTTTTTATTTTATTAGAATATATTTACACTGAATACAAAATGTGATGATATTATTAAGTTATAATTATTATTTATTGTGTGTGTTTGTGTGTATATAAATATATAAGGGACGAAACATCAAATCACATACATTAAAACACAATGAGAAAAAATAATAACAAATAATTTATTAATATTAATTTTATAAATACCATTAAAATTATATTTGTGTAAGAAAATAAAATTGTAAAATATGTTTTTGGAGTTAAAAGTAAAAGCATGCAAAAAAAATTAATTATATTAATAAATAATAATTCTCATGTATGCTGGATTTTACTTTTATTTATGTTATTATATGTATATTTTGTTAAAATATTTAAATATATTATATTTAATATTTAAATTTGTTTTTTTTTTTTTTAATTTAAATGCAGGGAAATTTGATTCGGACAATAGGGCCTCTCCTCTTTTTCAGCGGAAACATTTATTTGTTTTTCTTTAGGAAAAACAATTTCTTTAACAAATATGAATGATATAAAATTAGAGAAAATAAGGTTTATTCAAAAATAAAAATTAAAAATTGTTAAATACAGAGTTTCCAATATTTTGAAATTTTTTTTTTAAAAAGTAAAATGGGTGTCCTTAGAAAGATTATTTTGTCCAGATAAGTTTTGAATCTAATTTTCTTAGATCGTTCAATCAAGTTAAAAGTTATCGTCCATTTTCATAAGTGAACTATTTTTACAAACTTTTTTTTGTGTGGGCAACATTTTCGACGTTTTTTTAATTTGTATTTATCCATGCTTTCTTTTATTTGTTAAAAAGGATTTCATTTTAGAACATGGAATTTCCAACATTTTGAAGATAGAAGAAAATGCTATTTCGCAGTCCAAAGTTGTGCCTCTGAAAAATTGGTTGCGTTATATCGCAATAACCATATTTAATTCCGTCTCCTTAGCAATTGTGTCGGTCGATATGGGTGTCATTGGAAAGAATACTTTGTGAAGACATTTTTTGTTTGCTTTTTCGTTTGAATCGCTCAATCAGTTCAAAAGATAGCGGTGTTTTTCCTAAATTTTTTTCTAATTTCCTATTTTAAGATATAAATATTAGATCCGTAAAGCTATTTAATTCCTTTTTAATTGCATTTTATGCATAAATTCTCTGGTCAATTTATGTTTTTTGTTTTCTCTGGTCAATGTTGACTATAGGTTTAGCAATTAACAGTATTTAGTCAGAATTTAAAAATGCAGTAAAAAATATTTATGGAATTGAAATGTTTCAAAAATTACCCCCTTAAAAACGTGCCGTAAACTTCCAATCAATAATATCCCTGCATTCAAATTCATTTATATACATTTTTATATAACTTTGCATACAAAATTTAAAAGTAGAGTTAAAAAATGCTTCAATTAGGTACCTATGTTTTATTAAGAAAGTTAATTTTGACTGTGTAATAAATAGAAAAACGTACTTCACCGCTAACCGGTAAAATGTTGTCAATATAAATAATGTAAAATTAATATATGGTTTTTTGTGGCATGAAAGTATGAAGAAAAATGTAATTTAATGAATTTTCGAAAAATTATTTATTATTTACCTTATAAGAAAAAAAAATTAAATTAAAAAAAAATATATTAATAAATATATTTTATTGTTTTAGAAAAAGTATAGTTACTAAAACGGGGAACAAAAATCAAAATTTAAAAAACAAATATATAAAACGTTTTAATTTTTGTTTTTAATTTGTTTATATATTAAAAACTATTATTTATGTAAAATATTTTTACTTTTCCAAAACTACATACAATGAAGCTTTGAAAATTTTTAATTATAGAAATTTTGTTTTCGTTTTTTGTCCTAAATTTTCTTCATATTTCATCCAATTTTGTAAAAAAAAATTTAATTTTAAAGCTTCATTATTTTAACGTATGTTTGGTTTTTTATCTTAAAAAAAAAATAAAAGCCTTTGTTATAGAACAAAAAAAAAATAAATAATATGTAGTTAAAATTATATTAAGTTAAACAAAAATAATAATAATAATTAGGCTTTAGCAGCTTTACTTTGAGCTAACAACAGATTTTATAGTTTATCTCTATAACTTACTCGGCTGATGGTGTTTGAGGTGGTTTTCTTTAGATTTTTTTTTTATATTTTGTTTATTTTATTTTTTGTTTGACAATTATTTAATTCGATTTGCGTCAAAAATATAATTTTTACACGATTCCCCGCATACAAAAATGTTTATTATTTAGTTTGATTTAACATTAGTTTTATGTGTGAGATTATTTTGTTCAAAAAAAGAAAGAGAAAGAAGAAAAAAAATTGTTTAAAAATTGTGCCTTGCTAACAAAAAAAAAATAGAGGAAAAAATTTGTTTTTTTTGTAAGCCAAAAAATCTCTTAAAACAAATTATTTTTTTTTTTTTAGTTTTTCCTATTCTTAATGAAAATTTGAAAATGATAAATTTATAAATGTGAAAATGTGCAAGTGTGTTTTGTTTTGTTAATTAATAATTCTTAGAAAAATATGTTGGTATATTTTTTTTTTTGGAAAGAAATTTTCAAATTAACATTTTTTTAGACCTTTTTCTAGTAAATTTTGTGCCCAATTATTTTATAAAGTTAAATTTTTTTTTACCAATTTTGAATTTTGCTTACGATCTATAATTAAATAGTATGTGTGACTGTTTGTGTGTATATATATATTTATGTATATTCTACATGGATTCTCTAAATCAGGGTACACTTACTTGCTGCAATTAAAGAGAGAAAAAAAAATAAAATCAATAAAAAATGGTGCATAGGTTTTTTTTCTTCTAAGTGTGGTTAGTTCTTACAGAAGGTTTTTCTTTACTGTACTTTTTTTTTCAAAAAAAAATGTATTTTGTTATTTTTTCTTCTATTACATTTTTACTTTACTGAGATTCAAATTTGATAATTTTCTATTTGGATATAAACTTACGTCTCCTCTTTGGTCTCCTCGACGACCTCCTCCTCCTCCTCTTCTTCAGAACTAAATTTTCGTATTTTTGATTAATTTATCAAAAGGGACACATGAATGGGAATATTGTGTAGAGGGTGGGGTGGAGTGGGGGTTGAAAAAAACAAACATAAATCGGTTAAAAAAAACATACAACGATATTTGAAAATTTATATATACATTAAGGACATTCTTAAATTTATACTTAATAATTTATACTCTGTAGACTCTCTCTTAATTTCCTTAAAACAAAAATTTTAATTTTCTTTGTTGAAAACCTACACTTAAAAAAAAGGATTTTTAAATTAAATATATAAATAAAATACTTGCTATATAGAGAAAAAAAAACTCAAAAAGTGCTATTGGACAGAAAACTGTGCGAGAAAAAAAAACATTGAACAAGAAACAAATAATGTTTTTCAAAATTCACAAAAAATAGTGATACAAAAATTGTTTGGGAAATATATTTAACAAAAATAATGAAATATATATAACACTTAACAAAGGATACAAAAAGAAAAAAAATCTCATTCGAAACATGACAAAAAAATCGGTATATATTGATATGTGTGTATATCAAAATCATGTTGAAGAAAATTGTGCAAAATATTTTAATATATATAATTAGAAAAGAGAGAAATGTTTGTTTTTGTGGAATTTTTTTTTACAAAGAGTGTTTTTTTTATTGATATAAGTATGATTTTCTCTGCTTAAGGTGTCCTGATTTTTTTTTAATAATTCTGTTATGTTAAACTTACGTGTATTCCTCATCGTCGGACATGGTTATGGTTTGGGATTAAAAACCTAGAAAGAAAAATAATAAAAATATTTAATTAGTTTCGGTTATTTATTTTTTTTATTGTTTATATTTTTTTTTAAACTGCAACTAAGTCAGAAACAAATGTTCCTTTTTTATCAAAATATCTAGCTGGCTGAGTACATATATTAATGAAAATATTAAATTATGTATTAATCCACTCTCTTTTAAACTTAAAGTCGACAATTTCATAAATTTCGACAATTGGCAATTTGCAAATATTTTACGAAATTAAAAAAAAAACTTTTTTAATAGCGTCTTAAAATTGAGGCTTATTTAATTTACGGAGCAGTTAACATGAGTATAATTATTTTCAATATATATTTGCCTAAAACTGTTTTTATAAATCAATCAGCTTTAAGACGTTTGCGATGCCTTTTTTAAATATCTCATTTTTAATAGAGACTTTTAATTTAATAGAAAATTAATTATTCAAAGCGTAAACAATAATTATTTTCAGATTGTTGGGCTTTTTTTATGAGATTTTCCCCAGTATCAAAACATAAAGCTCAATTAGTGTATGTTGATTAAAGTATCGTTGAAGTCAGTGATTTAACGTGTAATTAAGTCAAAAATATCGTTTTGATTTTTTTACCAAAAACTAAAGATAAAAGCAACCATTTCGCGTGGCGAGTGTTTTGTGGAGACTTAGTTAGGAGTTTAGGAACAAAAGTTAACATTTTCCCTTTTGGTACTTTTTCATTTTCATGTAGTAGATTTTCGTAAAATTTTAGTTCTACTTTTCGACCTGAATTGATTGATCGACGAGCAAAATTCATTTTGTAGCAGATTATTTCCAGAAATCAACACTCTTTTTCCGCACACAATTAACTCCCCAGATAATTTTCTGTCTACAGAAGAATGGCATTTGTGCATTTTGGTGTTAACATTTTTAAGCCTAGTACGCAAATCGAGCTAAAATTCCGCTCCCATAAAAAAATCTCTCCAAAATTTAGCCAAGCTAAAATTAAGCCAAGTACTTAAGCCGAGAAGAACGCAGCTCCAGCTAAAAAATCATATTTTCGTTTCTTACTGTACGGCACCATCTGTCAAAATTTAGCGCATGAAATAATTGTTCGGTACATTAATTTTTGAACTAAATTGTGGCAGGTTTTTTTATTTGTGAGATGTATGTGCGCTTTACATGTTGAAAATGATAATTGAGAACGAGAAATATTCTAACATTCCTTTAAAACATTGAAATAAAATTCTTTGAAATTATTGAATATAATTTCTTTTCAGAGAACAACTGTTTTTGTTATGTTATCTTCACAAAAATATTATGTCAAAATTTAGCTAGGAGTTTAGCTGGTGTGTGGAGAGAAATGTGGAAGCGAAATTTTAGCTCGATCTGCGTACTAGGCTTTTAGCTGTGTCTTTCGGAATTTGCCTGAATAAATATTTGTTCGCTTCGATTTCATTAGCATTTTTTTGTCTTTTTGGAGACCAAATAAAAATTGTGTGTTAGCATCAGCAACGTACTAGACTTAGCTAACAAAAAAATCGATTACTTGAGAATATGTGGGTGCAAAAGTGTTTTATGGAGACTTGAGACTAAGTAATATACTATTTGGAGACAAAATTTTTCTTGTTGGTTGTAGTAGATTTTCGTTAAGACTCAAAATGTAAGCCTATTCCTTTTGGTCTCCAAACAATAAAACGAAAAATTTACACAAAACACGGCGAAAAAATTTTTATGGACAGTTTTACAAAGGGAAAAAGTTAAAACAAACGCGAGAAATCATTGCAGGTGGGTAGTTGGTTCTTTGCCATTAAATGGCCATTTTGCTATTGCAATTAAATGTCACTTCACCAACTAATTGGCAATAGTTGCTAGTAATTGTTCTCTTTTCTTAGTCATATTTTTATTTTATTTGGTATACCTCAGGGCTTCATATTTGGGCCCATTATATTTTATTTTTCACTTTATAACTGCAAATATTTCATAAAAGATTTTATTGGGATGAAATATCTTACTTGGTAACCATGAAATAATAAGTAAATCTTATCTTGTCCAATGTTTTATGATGCCTGCTAGCTATTTAATAGTTCCTTGAAGTTCAAAAAACAACACATCTAAAATTGCTGAATCTGCCATTCTTTCAACTTCAAACATTGAAAAGCAGTCTTAGGGTTTTTCCACATAAAAAATATAGCTAAGCAGTAGAAAAACTTTTTTTTTACAAATTGTTTAATTGTTGTGACATAATGTAGTTGAAATATTTAAGTTTCTTAATTCTCATGGGAAACTATACTTAATTTTGTAGTCTCGAAGCACAAAATTGTTTTTGTATACGTGAAGAAATAAATAAAAATGACCACTAAGGAATAGATGGGGATGCTGGGGGTATGTTGGTTGGGTTATTGAGGATTTGATTATGCAAATATTTTAGAATCCACAGAAATATTTTTGAAAATTGTCAAAGAAGAAATGTTTCTCCAGACATTAACGCACCCTCTAAAACTTGCTGACCTGATATAATTTCTTTTGTGTTTTCCTAAATTCTGTTGGTGAACTTCTTTTGTTAAGTAAATAATAAATATTTATGAATTAATTAAAAGAAACCCATATATATTGAATTTTGTTAACTAAAATGCAAAAAAAAAAAGAAATCATCAATTAAAATTCCACACTAAAAAAAATTTAAAAAAAAAAAACATCTTTCATCTATAAAAACTTGCTCAACAAAATTAGATCATCACTAGAAATATTTATAAAAATAGATTAAGTCTCTTTTTTTTTGTTTCTAGTTGTATTGTGTGTATATTCTCAACAAAAATCTCTTGTTCTATTGCTTTATTGACTTTGCTAGCATACATTTTCTCCTCAAAAAAAAAAAAAAAAAAATAAATAAACAAAAAAATTCATTCTCCTTTCCTATTCTTGTGTTTAATTTTTTTTTATTTTTCTCAATTTTCAGGGATTCATTTGTTGCTGACGTATACATCAGTCCTTCTATACTTCTTCTCATATTGTTGTTGTTGTTTTTGTTTGTTAATATCTACAATATATCACAGTGTTTGTTGGCCACTTGGTCGTCGTCGTATAGCTCGCTCTTCTATACTCTCTTAACTCTGTTGGGTCTTTTTTGAAATTTCTGAGTGAGTGGCCAAAATGGGATGTGTATTAGTCTTGACGCTGATTATTAATAGAACTCGGGATTGAATTTCCTTTACGTGCGAATTCTTTATGCGAACGTACTCGTATGTACGTACGTACGTACCATGGTGCCTGTCAGAAACCATCCAACCAAAGAGTAGAGGAATGGATATTGTATGTTGTTCATGCATGTATGTCGTATATAGGAAAATGAAGAAAAATTGTTGTTGTTTTTTTTTTTTGTGTTGTTGTTAATAGCTCTTGTGTGCCTTGATTTACTGCAAAACATTTCTGACACATTGTAGGTGGGGTATACATTTATAATATAGGCATAAAAGAGAGGTGTTGGAATTCTTTCTTTTTTGTTTATTTATTTTATTTTTAAAATTTAATGCTTTTTGGTATTTTTATCATGAAAAATGTATAATAGTGCATGAATTTAATTATTTATAATTTTCAATTTGTTTTCATATTTATTTATGTATTTTTTTTTTTGTTCTGGTGAATAATTTATTGCAAAAAACATTTTATTTTAAATTATTTTAATTTTTGTATTTGCATCATAATTCATGGCCAGAATAAAATTATTTAAAAATTTCTATTTGAAATTTTAAAAATTAGGTTAAAATAATATGAAAATATTTATTTTTAGTTACAAAATATTATATGTATGTTTGGGAAAATTTCTTCTTAATTTTCTTAGAGAGAGAAACACTATTTGAAATATTGGTAGGTAGAAATTTTCATAACAATTTTTTCGTCTATTTTGTACCAAGACAATGACTTTATTTAAACTGATTTAATAAATTCAAGGAAGAATAGAAAATGAAATGTTTTGTTTATGTACAAACTATTTTTAGCAGGTGAATATCATGTTTTGTTTCAGAAGTGTAAATCGACAACACAACAAAATTGTTTGGTATTCACCACATTATTTCCGGTCAGTTATTCTGCATGCAAATAAAATAAGTTGGATTAATTTCAAAGATATAGGTGGGTTTGTTTGTGCAAGGACAAACATGTGAATACATGGAGTACAACAAAACTTCAGGTAAAATTTAACATAAATTAATAAAGACAATTTTTTTTGTTTTTTAACTCAAAGACAGTTATGCAATATTTGCATTGACCTTGATTATTTTTGACGTGCAAGAATTTTTGCTCATCATTTTGTTTTTGCAATGAAAATAAAAAATTAAATATTACTGATTTGTTTGATAATTACTTTTGTTTTCCATTACATTGACGAAATTATTCGATTATATGTTATAAGTAATTGAATTTCTTCAATTACATTTAAAAGTAGTTGAGAAAGTGATTAAAGATTTCAACTGAAAGTAAATTGTTATTGAATTTATTTTTATTATTTTTTTCCAATATAACGACATTGCACTGCTTAAGGCCACTTTATACGATAGAAGAAGTCATATTACTTCTCATATGACCTGTCAAAAAATATCATACTTCATCGTCTAAGCGCACTCATTGAACTCATATGACTTCCCTAAAAGAAAAAGCATATGACCTATTTGACACTAGTACTGCAGCTGATTCTATTTGAGTAGTCAAAGGATAGTTATTGTGTTCATAGAAAATAATAGATTCAGAGCAAAAATCCAGAATTGTTCGAATTGCAATGAACTATTCCAAAATAGTTATTTTATTTCCAAAACTTTATTTATTTATTTTTTTTTTTTTGTTTTTTATTTTTATTTTGGTAAACATAAGGAAACTGAAACCGTACTTAACATAAAATTTTAGCTCATTTGACTTATCATATTGAAAATATTACGACATGTAATATGACTTCTATTATCGTGTAAAGTGGCCTTTATCATTTGCGTTGCACTCAGAAAGAATTTCAAGTCGAAGTCTTAGAATACAAGGTAAGTCTTGGCATTAAGGTTTTGGGATATATAATTGTGCATACAAAGTAAAAAACAATTCAGCTTTGGCATTAAAATAGAAAAATTTTATGAACAAATTTAAAAATTGTTGTAAATTAGTTACAGTTTGCACATAATAGAAACGCAAACTGTGTTCATTATTAAGAGACTGCAACACTGGTTGACTTTATTTGTTATTTCTCTGCGATTTGCAATTGTTTTACAATAAAACACGAATTATCTTAAGTCAGAGAGTTAAGCGTCATATCTTATCAATGAATTAGAATTCAAGGTAATAAACTAACTCACCAAAATAGGTCCATTGAACGAGTTATTGAGTTAAAAAATACTTCTGTCACTGTTGCCAAAAACTAGTGATAAAAGGAAACAGACGCTAGTGATACACATGCTTCATAAAACTTCAAATGAAAGAGTGTATGTTCCAAAATTCACCTGTTGTGAGAAAGTATATGTGCAGTTCCAAAAATAGTCTTTGGTAACCGCAGAGTTTTTGTTGATTGTAGTAGATTTTCGTTAAGAACTTGAACTTAACGTGGATTAGCAGTTTCTATTTGTATTGACATGAAATTTTTAATCGTGAACTTAACTCCTGATGGACGTTTTAGTTAAAAACATTTTTGCGGTTTGTTTGATTATTTCTGGTTCTGGAATGTTTTTGCAATAAGAATCAGAAAAAAAACAAAGCTAGACCAACATCTGATCACACAAGTTGAGTGGCTTGACAAGCCAGCAAATTGAAAACCATCTAACAAGCGGTTGTTTTTGCGTTCAAATGCTCAAATTCGCTGTCAACCATGTCATGCTGTCAAGCATGCTGGCCCATGTGAACACCCCTATTTTTTTAATGACATAACTCTTTTCATTTATTTCTAAATGAATTAATGAATTTCAGTGGGATTTTGGGCACGTTCAATATGCTTATGATTAGTTTTAAAAATGGAAAATAAGAAAACAAGAAATAGCTATTTACCTTCCTGGTTTGTTGAATGAGTCTACTTTATTAAAAGATGTGGACAGCAAATTTCCACTAAATAATATTTTAGAGTTGGACAAGTTTCTAAAGTTAGATATTGCTTGGAATGGGTTTATAAATACGACTGTTAGTCTTTCACTAGTTTGGAAATTTATAGTTACATGCATACCAGGAAGCTAGTGTCACTACTTTATTTTTTTTTTAAATTGTATTTTATTTTTGATTGTTTTTCAATGAAATAAATAATTATTTAACAAGCAAGAAATCCAAATGGGTGTGAATTTGGGATTTGCTTAAATAAGCGCAGGCCTTATTGAATTAAAATACGCCTTTGTTTAAAATGGATGCAATATGGTAAGGTCAAGTATCATTTTTTTTTTTTGTTTAGATAAATTAATTGGATTAATTTTATACATTGTATGTATTTACATTTGAACTTTTCTCATTAATTGTTCTGAAAAAGTATTTCAATCGTGTTTATATTTATGTATCTATTTTTATTTGTTTTATTTACTAACGTTAGCAAATATTTTGGCTTTTTATGCAAAACATATAATATCGCAAAAAAAAGGATGCTTAATTAGCATATCTATATGTAATTTGTTTTTGCTCTGTTTACTCGATATAAATAACAACAATACAAAATTTTAATTAGTCATAAATTCTATTGTTTTGACTTTATGCATAGGTAGTTGCATTATATGCATTGAATAATTATTATATTGTCAAATTATTTCTATTACAAATATAGAGTAAGCTGTAATGACATGAATGATTTTTAAACAGGGCAATTAGCAATTATTATGTTAAATTGAAAAAATTACAAGATTGAATCAATTAAAAAATTGTAGTGTATATAATAGTTTTGTGTGCTTAATATTTCTGAGAATAATTTAACAAAAATACATACATATCTAGGGAACAAAAATACAGGAACTGAACTTAATGCCATTTAAAGAACCACCACAGTTCCAATAATCTATAGTAGCCGTTTTCCTTTGGAGGTGGCGAAGTACTTGGGAGTAGATGAAAACCCTAATCTAGTACTATCAACTGCACATGCTTTCATGGCGGGTAGATACATTTTACATGGGAAAGCAGTTTGATGTGTTCCATTGAAAAAAGCTGGCAAAGTACTTGCAAGTACTTCGCTACCTCCAAAGGAAAACGCCTAGTTTTGTCATTGCAAATTGAAAATAAAAATTGATAAAAGTGCCATAACAATTTTATTCATTTTCAAACCCAGTTTAATAAGCCAGTGTTTGAGCATTGAAGGAATTATTCCTATTTGTGTGATGCTTTATTTCAAAATGTTTAATAAAACCTTAACTTTTTCTTCACTTTTAATATTTGTTTAGTTCAAATAAAATAATGAGATCTTACAAATTTAGTTCCGACAAAAATTAAACAGGCCCAACAAAATTGTGCTTTCCTCCGTATTTGACAGCAAGAAACGACAGCAAGACATGACAACATGCAAGACAGCAAGATTGAACAATTTTACTGGAAGAAACTGTTCCAGTACACTTGCTGAAATCTCTGAGGTCTAATTTTTATGAACTGGCTTAGTTATTTTAACTTATGTTTACCTCTTACATTTTGTCCGTCAAAAAGTAAGCAGGCAATTCCAAACATTTTTGTCCAGACAACAAAACTGTAAAATTTAATGGAGGAATCCTTGAAATTTTTAATTTGTTTGAAATTTCTTGAAAGTTCTTTAAAAATTTCTTGATAAATTATTGGCAACCGGTGTGATCCAAAATTTTGATATCAAAAAATATTTGTTTTTGACAGTTAAGCAAAGTTGTCTAAAATTAGCAATTATTTTTGGATTAGTACTAAATACTCAAAATTGTTTTAACATGCTCTAAGTATTTTGTTGGATGTGCGAGTATGCCTTTATTTAACAATTAAGCCAAGGCTTAGAATAGCATTTTGATTTCTAGATAATAGTTTATTCCAAACCTTTTGAATTTGAACCACTTTTTAAAGTATGACAAGTTTAATAAGAAAAGTGAAAAATTATAGACAGCCTATTTTAAGGGCCTAACCGTGACACCATGACACTAGTTAACAATTGCTTAGCTTTAATGCAGTTCTCTAACTTTCCCTGAACTATAAATACTTGCTATTTAGTGTTGCGTTAGGAGAATTTTCGTAACTAATCAAAGTTGAACTTTCCAAATTCAATGACAGTTCGTGTGACAGATGTCTTATGAGCTAGTGTGACACTAAAAATTTAAATTCGACATTAGTGGTTTTAACTTGCATTAAGCAAGTGTTTAAACATAAAGTCAGTTTGATATCATTTTTAATTTGAGAAAACATAATTTTCACCTACTATTTCACTTTAATTGTTTAAGTGTCGAGTTCACTTCACTACAATTTTGCGCTTATGACTTCAAATATTTTAATTGTTTCATAAGTGAGTTATTTACAACTCTAAAAGAATCCCTTTAACCTCTTGGTGTTCTTAGGCTGGGCTGTTATTAAAAAAAAAGTTTAATTTGTTTTCAAAAGAAAGAATTTTTTCACGAAAATGAATTTTCAAATAAGCATACATAAATATTCAATAGAGTAACAATATACAATATACCAATCAGTAGTTGATAACACAAATATGTATAAAAATCTTTCGTGCACCATCCACTAGATGGCAGCACCTGATGTGTGAAAATAATGAAATTAACTGTGCCAAAGTTATACTAAGCGCTGGTGACGTGTGTAAATAGTTTTCTGTTTATAGTGATTAAACATTTAAAGCATTCAAAATACATTCTATTATAAAAAAATGTCCAAGATTTTGAAGGAAAGGAACAAAGAATAGAATATGTTGTTAAAAGTTTACCTTCCTTATAAATAGTAAATACTTTAATCCTGATTCCAATTCTTCGCCAAATTTTATGAATAAATTGTATGCTTATGAATGTTTAGAACGAATATGAGGTTCAATGAATTTTTCAGAATTTGTTTGAGTATCTTTGTTTGCGTTATCTTAAAAGTGTCTAAAAATAAATTAAAATTTCGCTTGGTGTTTATACGAAAAAACAGTTTTTTTTTACCAGGTGTTCATGAGTTAAAGAATGAAGTAATCAAAAAATTAAGAAATTTAATTCCATTTGCACTAAGGAAACTATTTGAGAAATTGATTTATATATTACGCGGCGCCCGGGAGTAAGCTATTTCTATCCAGGTGTTCATATAAATTGTAGAAGGAAATAATCAACAACTTCAGAGAGTAAAGTCAAGTTGTACTAAGTTATAATTGAAATTTTACTTAGTATTTGAAAACCTTATTTCAAAAGTGGCGCCCGGGGAGTTAGCCATTTACATACTCTTTATATATATTTTCAGATTTTAATGTTTAAAATGCAAACTGAGAAAGACAATTCAATTTTTACTTTGTAAAAATGAAATTTAGCTAAGTGTGTATTGAGAAATTGATTTATATATTAAGCGGCGCCCGGGAGTAAGCTATTTCTATCCAGGTGTTCATATAAATTGTAGAAGGAAATAATCAACAACTTCAGAGAGTAAAGTCAAGTTGTACTAAGTTATAATTGAAATTTTACTTAGTATTTGAAAACCTTATTTCAAAAGTGGCGCCCGGGGAGTTAGCCATTTACATACTCTTTATATATATTTTCAGATTTTAATGTTTAAAATGCAAACTGAGAAAGACAATTCAATTTTTACTTTGTAAAAATGAAATTTAGCTAAGTGTGTATTGAAAAAAAAAATTAACTTTCTTAAATGGCGCCCGAGATTGAGCCATTTTCTTTGCTATGAATACATTTATAGGTTGATTAGATGCAAGTTGTCTTTTTTATGATAAACAAAAATAAAACTTTCCTCTCTCTCGTCAACTATCACTTTGATTACAAAATTTTTCGCTTTCAAGGCAATGAAAATTTGTGTAAAAAAGGGTAACAAAGATTTTGAAAAAAAAAAAAAATTTGGAATATTTTTTGAGGAAATTTTATAAATTTATATATAAGATGACATATATAAACATATATGTATATGTATTTCCATAAATAAATTAAAAAAAAATATACGAGTACTATCCGCATTACGGAAGAAAAGACCATCAAAAACCGTCTGAATCTGACAACTTTAACCCAATTAATCAGAAAAACTAGTATCAAATAGCAAAAAAATACCACCTACACGTAGTGGCAGGTGTGTTTGAGAGAAAAAAAAGTACATAAACTAAATACAAGTGTGTGTGAGTGTGTGCTAATGAAAGTGATGGTGGTGGTTGTAAAAGTGTGTGAATATACAAAATTTGTCTATAGATCAAATAAATCATTTACATATAGTTTTTTGTCTTTAATTTTATACTTAAAAATCGTTTTTCTTCTTCTTTTTTTTTCTGAGGAATTTTCCTTTCGACTTTTGAATTCACACACTTTTAGCGCATATACACCACACTCACACATGCACACACACTCTGCCATAGTGATTCACATATTTTCAAATATTTTTTTTGTTGTTTCTTTTTATGAGAGAGATTTCTTTGCATAACTTTTTTTTATAGAATCGAGAGAGATACTTTTTTTGACTTTCAGTACGTTTTGTGTATCATGTAACACTGAGCTCAAGAGATTTTCTAATTTTAGAACAACTATTTATTTTTGAATTTTTTTATATTGAGGTTAGGTTTTCTTTTTAAATTTTTTTTTTTTGAGTTTATAGAATTTTTTAACCACTGTAGTTTTTTTTCTTAAGTTTTATCACCGTGACACTATAATTTAATCAATAATTTCACTTTCGAAATTATAAAATATCCTTTAACACTGTTAATCCTTCGAAGTCCTTTTTTGGAGAAATCAAATAGTTCCATAGAAAATTCCAAACCAGTTAGATATTCAATAATTATATAACGTTAATTCACTTTGATAGTTTTAGGTTATCGAAGAAAAAAATCATTTTCAGATTAGTTGCAGTTTCGTTTGTGTTTAATAAAAAAAAAATCGAAAATTCTTTCTCACTTTATGTATGGAAAAAGTTTAAATACTTCTTGTTTAATTTTAAAGATTTTTTTTTTAAGAAAATATGATGGAATATTCCTTGAGATTTTGAAAACTTACTCGAGGGAAAGAAACAAAATTGAAATCTCTACGATAGTCCGAGCAGCTGACGTCTTTGGAGCGAATGCTGCGGTTCGACTAAACTGACTGGCGGTACACCAAGAAACAACACGTCGTTCAAGAAAGCCGTTTCTTTCTATCTTGATAGAAATTTTTGAATTTTCTAATTTAAAAACCAATTTTCAAATACACACGCGACACAAAAACAAAAAAACAAAATACAACACACACATTTTGTTCGATTTTGTGTTAAGATAATTTGTGTTTTGTTTGTATTAGTGAGCAGCGAAACAGCTCATTTATGTGAAATATAAACTTTTCCAACGGAACAATTTTTGGTATGATGTGTCTAATATTTTTTTTTTTATTTTTTTATTCAAAAACCGCCCACCAGAGTTTTCTTTTCAATATTAAAGGCGATTTTTCTTTAGATTCCTGTAGGTGTGGTGTCGGCTAACATAGTACACCAACACACTTTCAGCTCATGGGCGAGTTGGCTAAAAAAATACTACATCTTCCAATAAATAAAAATAAAATTCTGAAGGAAAAATTGAATTTTTGAAAAATTTTATTTTATTTTTTTTTTTTTTTTTATCTTCAAAAAAGCCAACATGAAAATATGCACTGCTGGGCGGAAAACAGCATTCCCATCACCACACATATTCAACTTGCAACAAGTTTGTGTTTGTGTGGAAGAGAACGCCGATGTGATCATATAGTGACGACGAGACATCACTGTACCATTCTGCTATTTAACCTGGTTCTAATTTCGTATAGTTTGGCGGCTGCTGGTACAGCAATGGTGCAACTATTTTGTGCGGTATTTTTGAATTACTTGGTGGTTTTTTAATTATTTCATTTAGATTACTTATTTTTTTTTTTTATTTTATTTTCAGTGTTTAAAATTAAAATTAAATAATGTTGTATGCCCAGAGTATTTTATTTATTTTTTTTTTTTGTTTGTTAAATTTCTTTTAAATTTAACTTATTGTAGAAAAGAAGAGGAAGGAATTTTCACTTTATACATTTATCATTGAGATTTTAGGGGTGAAGTCAGCTTCCTTGGGTTGAATACACAAAAATTAACGAATGAACTTGGCTTGTTGAAAGTAGTTTTTTTCTTTTGGTCTGTTATGTTGTTGTTTGCATTGGAATTTCTATTGAATTGATATATTAGGACTAGGTTAAAAGACCATTGTTTCATACACCAGGGGGTAGAAGGAAAAGCAAATTTGTTTGAAGAATTCAAAAATCTTGTACATAGTATCTGTTTATTCTATTTTTAAATGAAAATCAAATCTATTAAAATGTCTTTCAACAAGTCTGCATTCTATTGAATAAGTCGTACGAATTTGAATTTGTTTATGGTGTCAAGTCAATGTGGGACTAGCATTTGGATATCTCAGCAGAGGACTTCACTCAGCTTTTTAAAAAGTCATTGCATAAAAGACTAATTCATTCACTGTCCATTTAAAAAGTGGGTGTGTTCATTGAGGCTGAAATGGCTCTAAGGCTTTTAAGTCAACTTGGATTATTCTTAGATGAGCTTTTTGTCCACTCGTTATCAGTTTAAAAATATTCATTACGATCATAGAGACTAAAAGAACTGATCAGAAGATTTCTCCATAAATCCATGAACGCAGATAAACTCCAGGCATCTTCCATCTTTAAATCATTTTTTTTAATGGGGTTTTAACATTTCTATGGAAGGTACCGTTATTTTTTCATAAAAATAAATAAAAGTTAGCAAAGTAACTCTTACGGATCGGAAAATGGATTGATGCATATTTTTCTTTAATTAGTTGTGACGATTTCAAATTTGTCGTTCAATGTTTTCTATGTTTTTTTTTTGTGCTTTTCTAACTTGACAAACCTCGAAAAGCGGTAAAAACTTCCCACACTTTACTTTTAATTCGCAAATTAACTAAAACGTCGATCAGGAGTCAATAAAAATATAAACTGCTAATCCACGTTAAGCTCAAAATCTACTACAATCAACAAGAACTCTGCGGTTACCAAAGGCTATTTTTTGAACTGCACATATACTTTCTCATAAAATGTGAACTTTCGCACATGCACTCTCTCATTTGAAGTTGTATGAAGCATGTGTGTTACTAGCGTCTGTTTCCTTTTACCTCTAGTTTTTCGCAACAATGACAGAAGTATTTTTAACTTAATTACTTGTTTAATGTACCAATTTTGGTGTGATAGTTTATTACCTTGAATTTTGATCTATTATAAAATTTGACACTTACCTCACTGACTAAAGATAATTTATGTTTTATTTGTTTTTTTATACAGAAGTATTTTTAACTTAATTACTTGTTTAATGTACCAATTTTGGTGTGATAGTTTATTACCTTGAATTTTGATCTATTATAAAATTTGACACTTACCTCACTGACTAAAGATAATTTATGTTTTATTTGCGTTTATGAATACCGGTGTAAATGTTTTATGGCCTTATAATTTGTCGTTAATTAGTCTTTAATTAGTTGTGAAAAATTCAATCTAATCCCGCAATGATGCTTCTATGTTTTTTGCTAGCTTGATATCACGTGAGCAAAGTATCACCTAAAAAAAGGGGTAAAAACTTCTAATACCGAATGGTCAATGGCTTAATAATTTTAGTCTTGAATTAGTTTTGAGAATTTCGAATTTGTTTTGCAATGTTTTCTACGTTATTTTGAATTCTTTGTTAACTTCACATCAAGTTAACATAGCACTACCTCAAAAAGTGGTAAAAATTGTTTAAACCGAATGATTTATAGATATATAATTCATGGTTTTTTAGTCGTTAATAAGTTTTGATAATTTAAAATTTGTCGTTCTTTGTTGTCTTTGTTTTTTAAGAAAAGAGGTAAGAACTTCTAGACATGTAACATTTTATTATTATAAGGCTTTAAAAATGATTATATTGAACTGTTTATTGCTTTATAATGCTTTCACTGGGTCAAATGAGGTTTTGTTGAAAAATACATAGAAAACATAGAACGAGAAAATTGATTTTGGTTCACAAATAATTAACGACTTATTTAAGGCAAATTATTTAATAGTGAAATGATGTGTCTAGAAGTTTTTACCCACTTTTCATTTTTCGATTCGTCAGAGTTGCTTTGCTAACTTGACACTCATCTTTACGATGAAATGAATAAACGATGCTATCTACAGTACAGTTATTATCTAAAGAAAATATGGCTTTAAATTTGATTAAATTGTAAAATTTTACATTTTATATTTTATACCTCAAAGTAGTTTCTGAAAACTATCAATCGCAATCTACAACATCAAAACGCATTCCACAAAGCAGAAAATGAAAAATTCGCTTGAATTTAACCCTTTTTAGCAATTATTTACTAATTTATTTTCTATTCATAACAATTCACGTCATTCGGTGATCAAACAAATAACTCAAGTTAAAGAAATGTCTGAATTCACGACTATTTGCTGTTTGTAGTTTGCTATTCACAGCAAGACGCTTAAAGGCTGGGTTTCAAGAGGTATAAGAATGGCTGCATTTCAAAGACCGAATTGAAATTGTGGCGAATTGCGAATGGTCATGAATTTTGACATTCCATTCACATGAGTCAATGCCATAAAATATAAACTCGTGTTAATATAAAATTTGGTAAAGTTCGAGCGAATTTTTTATTCGCAGCTTATGCATCCTGATGTTGTGGATGGGATTGTGAATTAGCGTTTTAAAGCTCGCAGAAAATATCTTTTGTTTTTTACGTGGAAAATGAAGTTTTTACAATTAAAACTAATTGTAAGTCATGTTTTTTTTCAAAAATTGTACATATTGTAGATAGGATCGTTTATTCACTTTGTCAAAAAGTTAAAACAGTAATTATATGGATAATATTTTTGCTTTGAATTGTTTAAAAAAATGTATTCTAATTGGAAGGTCGTATTTTTGGGAAGATTGAAACCGGTCTCACGGTAGTTTCTGGACAAGAGAAGTGGGGGTCAAGGATGTCGTGAGGACAAAATATACATAAACACAGACCTCTTCAGACTCATTTCATGTTGTTTCAATGTACAAAGCATTGAAGTTGCTGTTTTTTCTATGTGTTTTGAGGCGACACAAATGGTCGAATGTAGACACGATTGGACTCACGAGTCTTAACTCAAATTTCCCAATCTAAACAGGCTCTTATATATTCACAATCAATTATCTGTCATTATAAATTTCTTTTCTTCTTGTTCAAAAATATAAATAAAAATAGGAAAATCCATTAGAAACTGTAACAAAACTAAATACAGCTTAGCTACAAAATTTAATTTTTTTAATTTACTACGGAAAATTTTCCGATTTCTAGCAACGCTGGTTATCACTAAACACAAAAAAGAAACTGGAAAAAGTGTGAAAAAAACTTAAATATACACACTGGAAATATCGTGAGAATTGCCAGAAAGGGACGATACCCCTCACTTAATACTCTCTTCACCAATCAACAAAAAATCGTGTTTGGAAAATTCGTTCAATGTATAAATATGTTAGGCTTGTCCCTAAATTGGACGTAGTCTAAGATAGCGCTCATTCGATTCAAAACATTAAAACACAATTTCCCTAATTTTTTGCAGATTTTTATTTCACCCCCCTGGTCTTCCTGTTTTCACTTTAAGGTACCTACTAATTATGGGTAAAAGATTATTCTTATAAAATGCGAAAATGATTCTGAATATATAGATTAGACTCAGACGAGAAAAAAATTGTATTGGAGGGGGGTCTATTTGCCCCCGTTCAGGCGGGGGGTAATTTTCTAGAAATTTGGCCGAAAACAGAGAAAAATATTTATTTTTAAGAAGTTATAATTTTTTGGTTTTAAATTTTTAAGTTTGAAAATTAAATTAATAAAATATTTGAAATAAAAACTTTATTTAGGAAGCATACTTTAGAATGGAATTGTGGCTTTAAAAAAAGCTAAAGCGTGGCATTGTAAGTGTTCCCGGTTTTTTTTTTTTAATTTTATTCTGTTTTGATCGAAATTTTGAGAAAATTACCCCTCCCACCTAAACGGGTGAAAATAGACCCCTCCTCCCTTAATATTTTTTTTCTCGTCTAAATCTAATCTATACCCTCAGATTGTTTTTTCGCTTTTAGAAGAATCACCCTAACCCCCTTAGTTAGTACCTTAAAGTGAAAATAGGGATACCAGGGGAGTGAAATATAAATCTGAAAAAATTAGAACCATTTTTTTTCTATGTAGAACCATTTGATGTCACATAAAGACCACCTTAGTATATATATAAACCGACTTGTTGTAATTCCTTATACATACAAAAAACAGTTGATGATAAAACAGCTGTTTTCAAAAAAGAAATTTCAAGCTATCATGATATTTCTAGAATAGCTTCCCATAAGTAATGTCAACAAAAAACTGAGACTACAAATTTGATTTCACAGCTAAATAATCTAAATCTATTTTAGTGATATGAAAATACAACCACTGACCCGATTACCCAATTAGTCCATATTTTCAGTGAACGATTTTTTCAATGACGATCTCTTTGGCTTTGCCTGCATTGCCTCCTATTCCCTCAACCCTCAAGAAATAAAAATCGGACTGGAAAATTCGGGCAATGTAAGTTTCGATTAGCTAAAAAAAGAACCACACACGAAGCGAAAATCGCGTTATAATTGTGAAAACCGATTTCTTGAAAAAAAAATCATCTTCACCGATGAAGTTTATTTGCATTTAAATAACTTCATTAATAAACAAAATTGTCAAGTTTTGGGGGCGCAGAAAATCCTTACGATGACAAGACCAATGCATCCACAACGAGCAACTGTCTGCTCTGAATTTTGGACAATTGTAGTGAGTGGAATTGCCGTGACTGTAAATGGCATTCGTTCCTGAAACACGATAGCGGAGTTCTTGTGACTTCAACTGGACCGGCATGGGTCTAGATGACATATGGTCTTAGACAGACGGCTCCACTTGCCACAACACTAATGAAACAATCAATAAATTGTATCAACGATTTAAAGACCAATTCATCTCTTTAAATTCTGATGTCCAGTTACCACCAAGATCATGTAATTTAACGACATGGGATTTGTTTTGCTAAGAATGTTTTGAAATTTTGGGCCTATCCGCATAATGTCATATTTCCACCAAAGGTTTATATCAGTTCAGATTAAATAAATTCATTTATGTTTCCACCATACAAAAAGATATAAAGAGGATTTACTTTATCTTTCAAAATGCAAATAGCTAGTATTTCATTTTTCTTATAAAGTGGAAATGAGATAGACGCTGTTTAGATTGGGAAGATTTTGACAGGTCTCATGGTAGTTTCTGGACAAGAGAAGTGGGTGGTCAGGGATGTTATGAGGCATGAACAAAATATAAACGCCATTTCTTGGTGTTTAAATTTGCAAAGCACTGAAGTTGTTGATGTTTCTATCTGTTTTGAAGCACCTAAAATGGTCAAATATATACCCGATGAGACTCACAAGTCCAGACTCAAATTTTCCAATATAAAGGCCACTTTACACGATTATAGAAGTCATATGACTTCTCGTATGGCCTGCACAAAAATTCATACCATATCGTCTGAACACACTCATATATCTCATATGACTTCTCAAAAGCAAAAAGCATATGACTTTTTTGACATTAGAACTGCAGCTAATTCCATTTGAGAAATCAAACGAGATTTTTTTATTTTCATGGAAAGTAGTGAATTCAGAGTATTGAAAATAAAAATATTTCTACAAAAAAAGTTTATTTTGAATGAAAATAACAATGGATAATTCATAAAAAGTAGTTTTGCTCCACAAAAATTTATTTGTTTATGACTTTTTTTCTTTTATTTTTTATTTTGACAGATAACCTTAGGAAAAATCAAATGCGAAGTAAAGAGTTGTAAACATAAGAAAATTATTACCGTATGACTTGACTTGAAATGACAGCTCATATGAGAAATCATACAGAAAATATAATGACAGGTCATATGACTTATACTATCGTGTAAAGTGGCCTTAACCAGGCTTATAGAACATTTCATTTGTGTCAAATAATGAAGAACTGAATTCAGCCTCGAATGAATACTTCAGCGCCATATACGAATAGGTTAGTTCGATTTGTAAAAGTATTTGCCTTAGTACGATTAAATAAGATTACTTTTATAATCTTCAAGATATACGACATAAATTTGAATCGTAAATTTTCGAGATTTGAAGAAAATTTGAGGTAAATTTTATTAAATGTAGTATTAGGTGGAAAATAAGTATAAAGCAGAATTCCCGAGCTCAAGGCCTTACAACCAATGCATGATCGGTGAGATACATGGCTGCGCCTTTGTCAAAATGTTAGGGCTGAGCTACGGGACGATTTGGCAGATATTTTATTCCATACTTAATCGGAGCAATATACTTATGTGAGAATATGAATGGGTTATAATGGCTGCCATTCAAACTGCAAATATAAGGTAATTAACACTTCTTCTTTTAACCGAACCTGTTTGCAACTAGAAATCAAAGCAATCAAATATTTTATTGACCAAGCCTTCTTTATCTTCATCCAAACACTGGGAAATTTATAAACAAACCTCAATTAAGGGTAGCGATGATAGAAATTTTGTTTTATTTATAATGCGTTTATAATTAAAAGCTAATGTGAATAATAGTTGCTGCATCATAGTGATTATGCAACACATCGCAACATCACCGTACAAAAATATGTATTTTGATTAGATATTATTATCGATCTAAAAATGCGACTCAGCTAACATTTTTAGCCATACACCGAGAGTGATGCACGAGCCTTTAATGAGCACCATCAAAATATGCAATCGCTTTTCATAATTTATCACTCAGAAATCGTTAGGACTTAATTTTGGCGGCAATGAATTTTTACACAGACGAAAATATTGCCATGCAATGCACAGGGTTGGGTTGGCTAGTTCGTTGGCTTGGCATCATCTTATTGAGAAAAACACTATTTTCGGATTTTCATTTGTACGCATTATTTTATTTGTTAAACATTTTTTTTTTTTTTTGTAATTAAATTTCATTTTGGGGATGTGAATTTTGAAATTTTATTTTTGACATGTAAATTGGGACAGTTTGGACGTGAGATGGTATTCATTTTGCTTATGTTCAGATAGATTGTGGGGCTTTTGTGAACTTAATATGCAAATTAATTGTACGGTTGGTTTCTTGGCGAGAAGAAACATGCAGAGATGCAGTGTCAGTGTGTGATGATAATGATGCCATCGTTATAAAAGATGAGATTGTAATTAAACTAAATTAGAGAATGTTGTATAGCATGACGCAATATCATGTTTCAAAAGGAACTTAATTATTATTAAAACAAATTGTATATGCCGTGGATTTTGCAGGCACCATATACCGAGAATTACATAATGAACATTGTTTGTTTTTATTTTGAAGGTTAAATGAACAAAATAAAACAAATGTTTAAACGAGTAAATTGAAATTCTGTCTTACACATGCTTCCTGTTATGGATCGGAGGTTTAAAATTGATATTTCTTACTTTTGAAACAATTATATTGAGCTGAAGCTTCTTGGCGCAGGTTAGGATGAAGATTAAACATATAAACCCGACTGGAATATGACTCAAATCCTCAATTCAAAATTTTTAGATTTTCGATAAATTTTGTTTGCATTTTGAAAAATTGAAATCGAAGTAATATGTGGAAACTCAAAAAAAAAATAATATTTGTAAATTTTTTTGAATTTTTTCCATGCTGCTTGCGTCAAGAAATTTATGTCGCAAACCTCAGATTCGGATTCAGCACCTCCGAAAAAATAGAGAAGGGACAAAATCAAAACGGCTTGTCCAGGATTTTTCGTTAAATCATAGTTGGGTTATTTTTTATAACGTACATACATAATATTGAATATCATAAAATGCAAATTAAATGCATTTTTTTTTTAAATTTATTTTTATTTTTTCATTTTCTTAAAACTATCTTAAGCTAGACAGAAATTAATAATATATAATATATAAAGCTAGCTAATGTATAAAGCTAGACATTCACGTTGAGACAGTCGTAGGGACGGTCGCAGGGCTCGTAGAGATTTTCAATGAACTTCAGTAAAAACGTGGTCTATTCACAATAGAACATGTCAATTTTCCATAGAAAATCTCTACGATTCTTGCGACTGTCCTTACGACAGTTTCAACGTGAATGGCCGGCTTAAATCATATTTTTTTTGTGATTTTATATAAAACTTACAAGTTTAAACTATTTATGGCTACTAGTAACTTCTTAAGCAAGCCATTCACGTTGAAACTGCCGTAAGGACTGTCGCAAGAATCGTAGAGATTTTCTATGGAAAATTGACAAGTTCTATTGCGAATAGACCACGTTTGTACTGAAGTTCGTTGAAAATCTTTGCGAGCCTTGCGACCGTCCCTACGACTGTCTCAACATGAATGCCCAGCTTTATGAGTCATGTTTTTTTTCGAAATCAAAAAGAGTGCGAAGATGAGATCAGATCTTTGTTCTTGTTCGCACTCTTTGAATTTCGAAAAAAGTCAAGGCTCAAAAGTTGATTTTTATAGTTTTTCACTTATGGCTCGAAAACTATCAATTATTTGCAAATTTCATCAAAGTACAATTGAAAGTATATACAATTTCCAACAAATCACTGTTTAAGGTTATTTTCTGCAACAATTCATTTGGACTCGAGCACTAGTTCAAAATAAAGGGGTTTTCAACAGGGACGCTACAAAAGCGACAGGGACCGAAATTCGGAGTCAGTGGCCTCAACGTTAAGAGCGCTACGTCCAATTTATGGTCATCATAATCGTCCAAGCAGATCAACAATTGAGCTCTAGTGGAGAAAATTTGAATCCACAGACACAGTACAAAATGTTCCCGTGCCAGTGAGACAAAGAAGTGCCCGTAGTGTCGAGAATATTGCTGCCGCTGACGCTTAAGTTGCAGAAAGCCCAAATGTGTCTCTCACACGTCGTTCTCAAGCGTTGGGCATCTCTGTGACGTCGTTGTGGCGAATTTTGCGAAAAGATCTTGGCCTACATCCTTACAAGATTAAATTGACGCAAGAACTGACGCCGCTTGACCACCAGAAGCGTCGTATGTTCGTAAATTGGACTGAGCAACAACTTGAAAATAATTCAGATTTTCATCGAAAAATCATTTTCAGCGATGAGGCTCATTTCTGGCTGAATGGCTTCGTCAATAAACAAAATATGCGGTATTGGTCAGACAACAATCCACATGAACTCCATGAGTCATCATTGCATCCCGAAAAACTTACGGTTTGGTGTGGTTTATGGGCCGGCGGCGTCATTGGGCCGTACTTCTTCCGTGATGGTCAAGACATGCACGTTATTGGGAATGGGGATCGCTACCGTTCAATGATAACCGAATATTTTTGGCCCCAATCGGATGATATGGACTTGGAGGACATGTGGTTCCAACAGGATGGTGGGCGCCACAAGCCACACAGCGAATGTCACAATCAATTTATTGGGAACCAAGTTTGGAGAACGTTTTATCTCACGAAATGGTCCAGTCGCTTGGCCGGCTCGGTCGTGCGATTTGACGCCGTTAGACTATTTCCTGTGGGGCTACGTCAAGTCTATGGTCTATGCCAACAAGCCAGCGACTACTGATGAACTTCGTACGAATATCGAACGTGAATTTTCAGCAGCATCGGCCGATTTATGCTTGAAAACTGTCGAATATTGGGTTCAGCGTCTGGACCTCTGCAAGCGTGCCCGTGGTGGCCATACAAAAGAAATCGAGTTCCATACATAATGGCATCAAACTTACTTTCCCAAAAATAAAAAAATTTCATTGATATCCAAAACCGTTTTTGTTTTATTTAAAAAAACTTTTATAGCGCTCTTATTGAAAAACCCGATACTTCAGAATGACTGTGAAAATTTAGTTGCGAAAAAATTACCTCGAGAAATAATTAAAACGCTAAGTTCGAAAATCTCAAAAACATGACGTACTACAGCAAACTGAGGCAAGGTTTGAATTCAACAACCCAAATACTATCTTACTTCTACTACTAGAAAATCTTCTTCAAAATTAACTTCTTTTCGTGACAAAATTTTAAATTTTGGCTTCAACATATCTTTTTCTGATAGTTTTGAATGCGCTGGATTCAGAAACTCAAAAACTATCAGAAAAGTACATTTTTCTTCTTGTTAAAGTCAAAATTTAAAATTTTGTAACAAAAAATAGTTAAAAATTAGTATTTCGAATAGATTTTCGGAATTTTTCATACTTCAGGGAAGTCTTTAAGCAAATAATCCAAGCTCCTTAGTGCATTTCCAACTTTATGTTTCCCTGCACTTATGCGTTAACTCTACAAATTTAAAACAATGGTAGTTGCGATGTCCCAAAAGCAGCCCACAGCAGATTTGAAATTGTGCCAAAATAATTGCAAATTGCTTTTTCAAAAAATATTATTCTAGCATTATATTGATGTATCTTTTTTAAGACGAAATAATAGTTTTTAATCCAGCTAACCGTTCATGATGGGTTTCTCGTACGAATGTCCCACATGTAACATTGGAGTGCCCCATAATGTTCAAAAGCAGTTTTTCAAGAGATACTCTTGTACAGTCTTCCTGTTTGGTACGATTAAATTAAAACTCCAAAGATTTCAAAATAAAATATTTTAAATTATGCTAAATTTGCCACGTTATTACTCAACCCAGAGACTACATGAATTGGTCAGTAACAGCTTTTTGGAAACACTCATAAATATTTCATAGCTAAAATTTTATAAAAATTGTTACTTATCTGACGACTATCAACTTAAAATATAAGCTTAAAATATAAAATTAATTCAAGAAAAAATTGTATAGCGGAGTGTTGCAATATTAGGTTTGAGTTTTTAAATAAGAGTTTTTGTTTGTAGCTTTCCCTTAAATAAAAATTGTTGTTTATCAATAAAAAAATTATTATAAATTTTTAATAGGTTATAGTTTTGGAGGAGTTCCCTTATTTTTTCAGATTTTTATTTTCGTCACCTATAGGGGTGAATATGAATATGAAGGGTGAATTGCCTATTTTTATACTAGGTGATTCACGTAATATCTAACAAAAAAATCAGAGCACATAAATGTTGGATGTAGAGAAGAAAAAAATCCCAGAGGAAAGGGGAATTGTTTCCCTTCACTGGCGCGCTTTTATAGAAAAAGTACAATAAATAGAAACAAATTAATTAAAAAACAATGGCATCACTTACAGCATTATTTTGTACTTTTTTTTGGAAAGCTATAAGCTTATTCTTATAGCTTATTTTCAAATTAAGTTTTTTAATGAACAACTTGATTTTTTTTTCAAAATTTTAAGTTTGAAAACATTTGTTGCTTAATCTATTTTTTAAAAGAAGTTCTAACCTTACAATTTGTTTTACAATCAAAATACATTTGATTAAACTAAGAAAAAATATAAAAAATTACACCCCCAAATAAATTATTATTTTTCTTCCCTTACCACTTTTTATGGTGGCAAAATAACGGCACTTTAAAAAATATTTGTAAGAAATCTCAAAACAAGAAATATAAAGCTTGAGAATTCTTTTTGTGTCCTTTCAATAGAAATTAAAACAAAATTTTGTTTCCTTAATTTTTTGACCATTAATGACAATGAATGTGTAACAAATAGTTGTACAAAAACCAAAACAAAAATTCAAAAATTTGATTAGTTTAAAGCAAACGGAAGAAATTAGATGATGTCAATTTCATTGGTTTCAAAAAATTTTAAAAATTGTTTAATGTCAGTTAAAACATAAATATCTTACTTTTTATAACATTTTCTATAATTACTAATTTTGTATATTTGTATTTATTTCGAATCTTAACTTCAAAGGTACATGGAAATGTGTAACTAAATTTTATATTGATCCAAGAAACCAAACTAGGTGCATCTAAAAAAGGTAAGTATACGCCATAGTACCTTTACATTCAAGCTAAAAACACAAATTTATTAAAGACCTTGACTTTGCATTTTGTTGATCTTCAAATTTTGACGCATATACAAATTTATCATACACCCCCCTCCCCTTTGATTCCCTCCCCATTTACCCGTACAAAAAAAAAAAAACGATATATTTTGATATAAGAAAGAAGACCAATTTAAAATATGTTGGCAGTTGTGGTGTAGCCCAGAGTAAGAGGGGCCCCCCATTGCTTCACTCTGCAGGTGTCTCGGTTTTGTATCCTTCTTCTTTTAATGGTCAGAAAGATTGAAGAGATATTCACATTTTTCATTTTTTTTTTCTAAGTCAAATCATAGAAAAATTTATTTTTGCTAACTTTTGTACCCACTATCCTCTCCCTCCATCCACAGAGAATTTGATCGCAGAGAAGAAATGTTCACAAATTTAAGTTGAACATTTTGTATACTTTCCAACTTTTTCTTTTCAACAAATAGGAATCAGTTTTTATAAAAATGTCTAAAATATGCGAGAGGGCTGAAGAACAATAATATAAGTCATCTTGATTATAACATTATGAAAACTTAAAGAAAAAATGGTAAAAACTATGGCTTTTCTGAAGACTGAAAAAAATTGTTTGGTATCGTGAAACTTTTCAGTGTAACTAACATTAACCTAACTGCATCTGTTCAAAATTAAAAAAAAAAAAAAACCTGAAAGTAAAGCCACTGTGATTCAAAGATTATTTTTTCTTTTCAAGAATTTAATAAGAGTAACGAAGGGATTTATTTCTGTGAAGGTGTTGTGACAAATATTTCTATTTTCCAAAAACGTATTGAGACTTTTGGTAGCAATCCTTAATCCCATGTCAAGGTCAATTGTTTCTCATCTCGTATATTCAAGAATCTAATATAAAGTGCATCAATGCCTACCGTCGTAATGCAACAAAGTACCAATGCATAATATACACATGAAAGAGCCGATATAAGACATTTAATTTAACTATTAATAAGCAACACAAACACCTCTTCTTCAATATTACTGCCGTAAATCCTAAAGTCCAGAAAAAAAATTGTTTATTTTCTTTTATTAATTACAGGTTATTAATATTATGTGGTTCCAATATTAATTGCATCAATTCATCCCATAAAATGTCCTTCTAAGAAAAATAATAAAATCTACTAGTTTATTTATAGACTTCTTTTGCACAAATACATAATACAAATTAATACATTGATACAAATTTATACCAGCTTTGAGGTATTATCTTTTCTTTTATTTAAATTAAATTGTTTCGTCATAAAATCTATCAGTTTGTATTTTATTGGAAAATACACACATTCTCACCTCTCGCGTTAGATAATGATTATAAATTTTAAATGACTTGAAAAGAATATTAAATAAAATGAATGACTGAGTTGTACGTATTAACACTTGTTCTTGTTTTGTGGTCTTAAAATGGTTTAGTGGGTATATAAAGGAATCGGTTTATATAACTCTAGTTAACGGAAAATTTAAAAAAAAACTAAGAAAATTAATCCCTTGCTTTGATCATAATTTTACAAGGCGAAAATTCGTTCGGGAAATAATAATGCCAAAATCAGTTATATAAAAACAAAAAAAACCCTCGTATATTTAATTGGTGGTTTGTAGGTACATTATTAATTTTACGAGTAATAACATAACTTTTAGTAAAATAGCTGAAGGTAATACCACCCCAAATTCAAAAATGTCCAAAAACTAGAACCGAAAAAAAAACCTTACACCCGCAATCAGACAAACATTGACATTTTTAAAATTAGTTTTTAACCAATAAAGTGGTTGAAAGAAATTTGGAAAAAGTTTAAGTAATCAATTTGATACATCTAAGGCCTGCGGCTTTGGGATATTGGAACCAGTGCTGCACTTAAGTGCCACACTGGCACTTTCAAATGAGTTTGGCACTCTGGCACCCATTGGCACAGAAAAATTTAAAATTTTGCACTCTGGTTTTATTAAATATTACACCACCATTGTATTAAAGTAGCAAATTATAAATAAACCTATGCTTTTAATGAGCTAACAAATATTCATTGAATGGAAAAAAGAAAATATTACAGTTTACCGTCATTTTTCGTAAAGCATAATATTACAGTTCCCATGCGAAAAAATATAAAAATTCTTAAAACAATTTTCCATCTATTCTGTGCCCTGAATTGTACCTATAATATTTAAATCAATAAATGTTTGCCTTGGTCTGAACCACCATTCAGTCATTAATTTACCCTTAATTATTAAACTATAGGCCTAAAATTTGAAAACAATTATTTTTGGATGCAAAATTCATTTGCATGCAAATAATGGCTTCAGGTAAATATGTTCTTTTTTCATGTAAGCCAACCATCCAAACAAATTATTTGTAATTACCACATTTTTTTCGCATGCAAAACAATTGCTGGTCCATTATTTTGCCTGACATTCCATGACAGCAATGTTTTTTTTTCTTTGCCTGAAATTATAAACCGATCATGCATACAATAATTTCTTATTTCATTTCAATAATTTTTGGCATGCGAAATTATTTGTATAGATTTTTGTTGACGCATAGGAACTTAAAGCTAGGTTTAAAGCTTCTTCTTCTTTGACAAAAAACTGCATAATTTCTTATTGGAGCGATTTTGGGGAAAAAATGTTTAACGTTTAAATTTTTTTATCGAACTGTAAACTAGCCAAAAGAATATTAATTTTATATTCCCCACAATAGTTTTTTTTCGTGTAAAACAACGGCTCTGATGGCCTTTTCGATTGACAATTCGGAAGGACTCTCAGATCCGGAACGCCAATAAAACAAACAGGCATATTCAATTTAACTGGGAAGTTTTCTTGTATGTGTGCAACTTCACATGTGGATGTAAGTAAAATGTGCGAAATTTATTTATTTTTAGCTACAAATTTAATTTCAGCAGTTTGACAACTATGTGTTTGAATGTGTGAGTATAAGTAGTTCTGATCTCGATACTGAAATCAAATCTAGAATCGTTTACTCTTCTTTTCAGGAGAAAAACTGTCATTCTGAATACCAATGCAACACTTTCAGAAGAGCTCACACGCATTCCGAACGCTTCTGGATCGCGAATCGAAAAAACCATAACATGACATGCTGAAAAAAAACTGCGTTGCTTTTGCATAGAACAGTCTCGTTCAGACTTTTTTTTTTGCATACCTACCGTAAGCTGACGACAAATAAAAAAAATCTTTTACAACATGGTTAGGTAATTTTATTTGAAATTTTTTTTTCCTCAGCACTTTTTATTAAAATCTTTGCAAGATTTGGATTAAAAAAATTATTTGTGACGATCAAATTAAACTTTGCCCGACTTCCTAAATTCTGAAAAAAATTAGTGCCTATACTTTTTTGTCAGATTATAATTTGTTAATTGTTACTCTTTATAATTGGAGAAAACAATTAAAAATTGTTTATCCAGTTATTTATTTACAGCCGTATTTATTAAGAAAATTTAAAGGCTTCGTAACTTTAAAATGCCTCTAAATTGCTCTTAAGTGCGAAATCGGTATCAATAATCAATTTTCACTTTCAAGCAACGTTACTATCTTAACTTAAACGCCATTCAGCGCATTTAAGGGTTACTTAGAGCCATCTTAAACATATTTTTACATTCGAGACCAATTGTTTTTTGTATGTATGTGGCTAGAGTTTTGATATTTTTGCTGTAGGTACCTAATGAAAGTTTCAAGATTTGTGGTTTCCTTTGGTTATAAATTGGTTATAAATTGAATTGTAAAATAATTTTTTTTCAATTTATTAACATATTTTTCTATCAAAAGCCCAAGGTGTGAATTAAAAAATTAAATAATAAAGTTTCTGAACACAAACATAAAAGCATCACAGACCAAAATGGAGTCATATTTTCGTTTGCATTTAGTATGCCAGTTTTTTCTCTTTCTCTCTTATAGCCCTTCCACACTAGCCCACTGAGTATTAATACATGTCAAAAAAGTGGGAAAAAAAATGTGTATAGTGTGGAAACAAAATATGACAGGTATTAATACAAGATGTGACAGCCCATCTTACACAGCTTGACAATTTTTAGGGTTGGTTCTAATTTTAATACATTTTATCTGTGTGTCAACACAAGTTTGGCATGTATTAATACAAGCCAGTGTGGAAGGAAAATTTGAAAGTCATATTTCCCACAAATTTGACAGTCGCAAAAAATTCTTTCCCACTTTCAATTTGACATGTATTAATACTCAGTGGGCTAGTGTGGAAGGGCTATTATAAATACATGTGGTCATCTTTTTTTTGCATTTGCTTGCAAGCTGTCAAAAAACTGCTGAACTGAATATGTGTTAGTGAGTTTTCTCACGTTACGTTACATTTCAATCGTTTAGTTAAGTAGCAGTAGAAAATTGATTATAGATGAGAATTTAAGTAACGCAATTTAAAGGCAATTTAAAATTTAAGCAAACTTAACTAATGACCTCTAAGAGACATTTTAAGAAAATCTAATTAATTTGGCTGTTAATCTCTTATAGAAGGCAGTAAGCTTTTTTTGTAAAAATCGAATTTGAATTAATTTTTCTTTATATGAAATAATAATAACTTATGTTACTGTGAGTTTTTGATATCCGACAATATAATTTGCGAGACTTCGGTAGCTATTTGGGAGATTTCACAAGATGTATAAATGAAAAATGAGAGATTGTTAATAGCGGTATTTTATAACAGCGAGATTAAGAAGATTACGAATTTGCGAGATTTGTTTTTCAAAATTAAAAAAATGTGAGGTTTAGTTTATGAGATTTTTATTTGCGAAATTTCGTGCCAAAAATCGCAGCTGGCATAGCAAAACTTTTTGGATCAACCAATGCCCATTTATAATTGGCCTTAGTCTTACAGTTTATAATCAGCACCCAAATTCTGCATCAAATTTTTGTACAACTTCGTAAAACCCTAGATATGTTTTCAAATTGGATAAGTTTATCCTTTGGTTAATGAACTGTCAAATTTTGTATGGGAATTGATTTACACAATTTGGTTAAACTTATCAAGGGATTTTGTTGCGTAAAATTATCCAAACTGGTTAAACTTATCCATACGTCATTGTGACTCTTATTCTGACTGAATTACCTAGCATTTAATCAAATGTATAAAAAAGGTCGTTCATGCAAACTTTGCGTGAACTTATCATTTTACACAATTTGTAAACTTACGATGTTGCATGAATACCCTTATTTTTAAATTAAATTGATCTTTAAATTTTAATTTAAAATAAATTATGTCGTTGGAAATTTTGAAAAGACAAATATGTAAGTCATTTTGAATTGGGGCTTTGACACTTTCTTAGATTTTGAGTTTTGTATCCGTTTTTTTTTGCATTATAAAAATTAAAAATGGTGTAGTTTGGATTCGTCACGGACACCGAGATTATCCTGAGGCGAGATTATAGTTTTTTGAACCAAAATTTGTCTAGACACGACACGCCAGCTGGTTTTGGCATACGCAATACGATTTTTATATTTTATTGATAGCATCAAAGGCCAGTAAGAATAGATTTTTTTGTAAGGAAAACATTTTTAATAGGCTGATTTTTGGTGTACTTTTATTTATTTAGGATTTAGGTTTCTTATAACACTGGTCAGCAAAATTAAGTTTTTTTTTGTTACAGTACACTAAAATATACTTCTGAACTCGAATCTGAAGTCAGACAAATTTTATCATGCCACGTTTTGAGATATTCCCGTTGATTTGATGATTTTCAACATGTTTTTTTTTTCATGAAAAAAATAAAAGATATTATTTTAAATAACTTAAAAACATTTATTTTATTAATTTACTTAAATGCATTTTGGAAGCTATGCTTCTATCGTCAGTTAGCTTTACACAAATATTTATTTATAACTAACTTATAAACTTAGCTTAAAAACACTTATTTTAGGTCTGTTCGTGTACTTCCTATAGCTAAAAATTTTTACGAATTTTATTTTTTTTATATGAGCTTTGCCAGAACTTTGGGCTAAATTCGTAGAAATTCGTAGTTTTGGGAGGTACGCGAACAGACATTTTATTTATTTATTTACTTAAATGAAATTCAGAAGCTATGCTAAGCATTTAAGTAAGTAAATAAATGACGTTAATAAGTGTTTAGTAATTAATAAATAAATATTTAAATATTAATAAATAAAAAAAGGAAAATAATTATTTTTAAGCTATTTAAAATAATGTCTTTTATTAAGATATTCCCGTTATATTTATCAAAAAATAAAAACATTTGTTGATGTTTTAAAAGTTGTATTCAAAATTCATTTACTTGTTTAAGGAGTCCAAGGATTTTTCAAAAGTTTGTTTGCAAAAATAAAAGAAGAAAAAAATGCAGATTAAAAAAATTATGGGAGAATTTCAGACCCGGAATAGTATGTTCCTTAAAGTGGAGGTCTATTTTTGCTGCTTAGACATTTTAATAACTCAAAACTACTAGAAACTATACTTAAAAAAGAATTAAGATACTCTATAATCTGAGTAATCGCTATCGTTGTTTTTACTATTTACTCGTTTTACTTATACTTGTTACTTTTACTCGCTTCTCTAACTTATTCATTTTACTTGTTACTTTTACTCGTTATATTTACTCAATACTTTTACTCAATACTTTTACTCGTTACTTTTACTCATTACTTTTACTAGTTACTCTTACTCTTTCCTTTACTCGTTAGTTTTACTGTTACTCTTAACCGTTACGTTTACACGTTGCTCCAAGTTATTGATAAAAGACCCCTAAAGTGCGGTTTCTGTAAAACTGCGGTACTCTAATTGGGTTATGTCTTTTTAACTTTTGAAGTGTTTTTTGAAACTGATTTCTCTTTATTTGACAAGAAATATTGTATAGGTTCAGAAAACAAAGCCATCAATCAACTAATAAATTATAATACGATATCTTTCATATATTAATTTATATTTGTGTACTTTCAACTACTATGAATGCATTTAGAGAAACGCTTATATGCTTTAACATCTCTGGTGTGAGTCTCGAAACTCAATTCAATATGCTTACTTTGCATAATAAGCTTGATGAGCCATTATGTGAACCAAAGAACGTACATACAAACGATCAAATCATGCATTTAATTTTAGTTTAACAAACGAATTAAGCAAAACTATATTGTTTACACTATGCGATAGCCAAATTGTGGGTGCTGCATGATCTTTGTTCCTAACCATTTGGCCAGAAATATACTTCAGATACACAATACCCACCTCTTGATATATAAATACAATCCACCCTCACCACTGAGCTAAAAATTTTCACTACTAAAAATAGATATTTTTTTCTTTTTTATTTATTTGTTAACAAGGAACAAAAAAAATATTTAAAAAAAAAATTCGAAAACTATGTTCAACCATGTATGTATTTGGGATGCAGCCATGGGCAATTTGACTTACTTTTCATCTCCTGGATTTGAATATATCTACATCATACCTACATGTATCTAACTACGTACTGAATAGTAATTTTGTGCTAAGGAAGAATTATTTTGAAAATGTATGTACATTCGGAAACAGAATTGAATTCCAAAAATAAATCAATAGAAATATACAAAAGTGTTGGTGTAGGTGTATAGTAGAGAAAAGGTATCTTTTCTAGGGGTTTGCAAAATATATTTTATAATCTTTTCCAAATCAAATGAACACTTTGGGATTGGAATTGATATTGGATGATTTTGAAGTCACATAGAATTTCCTGTATGGAGAGAGTTTCGGAAATAGGGGTTTTTTAATAGAAAGCAATTGTTTTGGAATTGGGAGGATATTCTAGATTATCTTTTAGTGAGGTGTAAAACAATTAAAATTATATTTTGGGTAAAGATGAGATGGGGAATCTTTTTGTCAGCTGAGTAAAGTTTGTTATATTTGTTTGTAGACGCAATGGTACATTGGTAGGAAGTATTTTCAATTGATATTAAAATGGCTGACACCAAAAACAGACAAACCAATATACAATAAAAAACCCCGCAAAAAAATGAAGAAAAAAGTTTTTCTATAAGAATTTCCAAAAGAAATATTTCCGATTTTATTAAGAATCAATTTCTTATGCCATTTTTTGTTAAATTACCTTTTCAAAGATTTTTTTTAAACATGGATCCATTTAAGAAAAATAAATAAAATGTTGGACTGGATCTCACATCCATGCTCTTATCTTCAAGTGCTTGGAACCTAAGAATTTTTAAAGTATGCAAGTTATTATAAAAAAACACACAAGAAGCATTTAAATCGTTCTTTTAATTGTATAAACAACTTGTAAAATATAGCTTAAAACTCAAAAACAAATGGGAAATTTTATTCATTTTTACCTAAATGACGTTTTCTATATATTCCCATATGTATGTACTATACATGTGTACACTAGCCAAAAAAAATTAAGGATTACATTTTTTTCAATTTTTGTTAGTGTTTTTTTTAAGATTTGTAATGGGTTTTTCAACAGGGACGCTACAAAAGTAGAGCGACAGGGACAGCAAACGACGCCATATTTCTTGCCGCTCTTTTGGCATTTCTCTTCAGTAAGATTTGCCATTTCATGATGGAAAGATATACGAGCCAACAACGAGTCGAAATTATTAAAATTTAATACCGAAATTTCGTAGTCAGTGGCCTCAACGTTAAGAGCACTACGTCCAATTTATGGTCGTCATAATCGTCCTAGCAGATCAACATTTGAGCGTCTAGTGGACAAATTTGAATTCACAGGCACAGTACAAAATGTTCTCGTGCCAGTGAGGCAAAGAATTGCTCGTAGTGTCGAGAATATTGCTGCCGCTGAGGCTTCAGTTGCAGAAAGCCCAAATGTGTCACACATACGTCGTTCTCAAGCGTTGGGCATCTCTGTGACGTCGTTGTGGTGAATTTTGCGAAAAGATCTTGGCCTACATCCTTACAAGATTAAATTGACGCAAGAACTGAAGCCGCTTGAGCACCAGAAGCGTCGTATGTTCGTGAATCGGTCTGAGCAACAACTTGAAAATGATTCGGGCTTTCATCGAAAATTCATCTTCAGCGATGAGGCTCATTTCTGGCTGAATGGCTTCGTCAGTAAACAAAATATGCGGTATTGGTCAGGCAGCAATCCACACGTACTCCATGAGTCATCATTGCATCCCTAAAAAAATTACGGTTTGGTGTGGTTTATGGGCCGGCGGCGTCATTGGGCCGTACTTCTTCCGTGATGATCAAGACCGGCACGTTACTGTGAATGGGGATCGCTACCGTTCAATGATAACCGAATATTTATGGCCCCAATTGGATGATATGGACTTGGAGGACATGTGGTTTCAACAGGACGGCTCTACAAGCCACACAGCGAATGTCACAATCAATTTATGGGAAACCAAGTTTGGAGAACGTGTTATCTCACGAAATGGTCCAGTCACTTGTCCGCCTCAGCCGTGTGATTTGACGCCGTTAGACCTTTTCCTGTGGGGCTACGTCAAGTCTATGGTCTAAGCCAACAAGCCAGCGACGATTGATGAACTTCGTACGAATATCGAACGTGAAATTGCAGCAGTATCGGCCGATTCATGCTTGAAAACCGTCGAAAATTGGGTTCAGCGTCTGTACTTCTGCAAGCTTTCCCGTGGTGGCCATGCAAAAGAAATCGAGTTCCATACATAATGGCATCGAACGCATCTAAACTTTTGTAGCGCTCTTATTGAAAAACCCGATACCTTCATGATGATTGATCTAATTGAGTTGAAGCAAAAAGCATTAATATAGTTTAATGTTTTTTGTTTAGAAATTTGCTTGCAAATAATTACTGTTATACTATTATTGCGTTATCAGAAGAAATGACTTAAAAAAATGTTATTATATTATTTTTATGGATAATTTTGTTTAAGTCAATCAAACAAGTTATGTGACCATAGTAAAAAGGCGTTTTTTAGACGTGTGGTTTTCAATCTGGCAATACTTTTTTCGGAGTTGGTTTTTTGACAGCTCTCACTTGATGTATGCTCAGTTTGTTTTGCCATTTCATAATGAATAGACTTAGAGCCTGATTACACGATTAGTTTTTTCGGACGTTTTGTGTTTCGTCTTTTTGACACATTGGGTGAGGGGTGTAGAAATGTGGGGGGAATGAAAAAACGAAAGCTCGTATGCAAATTTTAAGATTTTTTCTTGTCGAATTTTTTTCTGGTATGTTTTTGATTTGACAAACGAGTCGAGGTGGGGGATGCCTATAATTTTTTGAATAATGAGCTTTAATATTGTTTTTCGAGCTCTAACTCCTGAACTACGTTTGCAAATCGTGCAAATTTACTACCAAAATTATGGTTCTGTTCGCGTGACGCATCGCCAAATAGTCAATTTTTTTTATGGAAACTTTTGGTGAGCACATTATCTCGTGTCGTGGGGTTATGTGAAATCGCATTTTTTTTTTTTTTCATTATGCATCTTGCATCACAAAATTTCAGTCGCAGCAAACGTCAGATTCGAATTTAATACCCCCGGAAACATAAAAGAGGGGCAAAATCAAAACTACCCCACAGTTTGCTCGCTAAGAGCCTTTTTGAGCACAAATTGACTGGACTAAGGCGCACTTTTACAAAACTAAATTATTTTTGATACATCCACCGCATTCAAATGCTTGATATTGTGTTCATTTGATAGGTAATCATTCCCTAAGCTATTTTTTCTTGTCTTTCTCAGCACTTGGAATCTCCCTACAAAATAGGAAGTATCTTCTCATTTCTTCATACTGCATATACCACATATTATTGCTAGATCTACTTGCCTATGCAACTATGTAGTTCGGACGAAAAAGTTCTCTGAAACGGAATATGGTGGACATTTCTTTAATACTACACGAATCTTCAAGTTCAAGTTGGTTGTAAATCTCCACATGCAATGATCTCGATTGGTTTCCAGTTACCAACGACTTCAAGATTACACCACTTTCACGAGCTAGATCTAATCATTCACTTAATCATCCCGTTTGGTTCCGGATTGCCTACAGGCCTATTTTCTTCTATAACCTATATGTTTAAGCATTTTCAAAACCCTTATTATACAGGGTGTCCCACAGTCACCGCCACAGAGAAAAACCTGCTCCTGAGAAAATTTTAAGTCAAAAAACCTAAGAGGTAATTTTCTCGTTTTCGCTTCGTTTGACTGTTATAAGGGTTTTGATTATTTTAGTACCCGGTTCTTTTAATTGGCTTTATCTCTACCAAACCTTAACTGATTCTTAAAATTCTTTTTTTATTCAAACAACAAAAAATGTCAACGCTACAACGTTTTCTTATGCGAATAATGGTTTTCCAGCAATTAATTATCAAACGCGAGTTTTTTTTCATTTTCGAGTTGTTTTATCCAACTATTACATCAGTTTATTAAAAACCACGTGAGTTTAACTTTTCCCTTTATATGAAAGTTCAATTCAAATTCTTAAAATAAGTAACATTTTTCACAATAAAGGTTCTCCCAAACCAACGCGAATTCGCAGCGACGACGAATTTTTGTTTTGTTTAGCGTTGTGTATTTGTCATATTTTTTTCTATTGTGAATGATTTACTGCGAATCGCACCGCATTCGCGTTGGTTTGGGAGAGCCTTAAAACTTATTTAAAGTTCTTAACAAGAAAGAAAAATTAATGAGAGGTAATCGATCGAAATTTTGGCTCGATCTGCGCACTAGGCTTAATTATCGTACCAAAGACTAGTACAAAGATCGCTCCCACATTTCTCTCCCAACACCAGCTAAATCCTTGCTTAATTTTGACATAAGATTTTTGTGGAGATTATGTACATCACAGATAATTCGTTTGACCTTGAGTATTTCTCGTTATAAATTTTCGTTTGCACAAAGAAAAGTTCACATAAATCTCACAAATAAAAGAACCTGTCAAAATTTAAATGAACAAAAAAATTGATAAAATACTAAAGTACAAAATATGGTTATCTACATTATGGCTGTATGTGAACTTTCCGAGATACGATATAATTAAGTGCGAAAGCGTGAAAAGTTTTTTCTTTTCACTTTTTCACAGAACCATCGCATCGTCCTCATATGGTGTAGTGACCAGCATCACTCTAGGCAGGGTATAACGTTCACAACACATACCCTTACACCAACAGCTACTGTGGCTTCGAGTATCGAAACAATTTTGACAGCCCACATGCATATAAACAAAAAACCTAACCAAACTTCTTGGAACTTGTCACCATTCACCACAAAGCATAATTTTAAATTCTAAATATTTCAAACATTTGAAGAAATTCCTTGCATAAAAGTACAAAATCATGAAAGAAACTCCACTATCCACTTGCGAGAAAAATTTCGTTTTACAAACCATTAAAAACAATCAAGTAACTATTGAATCCATCCATAGAATTCATTATATTAACTTTTCCTCCAAACTTTTAGCGCCTCGATGGCCGCAAAAACGAAGAATTTCGTGCCGCAAAAATAAACTTCGGTACCGACTGGGGCAGTGTTCACGTATCACTTGGTGAGACTCGTGTTCTTGCCCAAGTCAGTTGTGAATTGGGGCAACCGAAAGCTACTCGTCCTAACGAGGGCATCATGTACGTCAATGTAGAGCTTGGTCCAATGGCGGGAGTCAACTTTGAAGCTGGACGCAATTCAGATCTTGGAGTGCAAATCAATCGAACTCTCGAAAAGACATTCAAAGAGTCACGTTGCGTAGACTTGGAGTCACTTTGTGTCACTGCAGAAGACCGTGTGTGGATTCTACGGTTGGACTTGAATGTTCTCAATCACGCAGGAAATTTAGTTGGTATGTTTAACTTTGATTTTTTGTTATGACATATGTATATCTTAAGATGTGTGATACTAGATTGTTGCTCTATTGCTGGTCTGTGTGCATTGGCTCATTTCAAGCGTCCTGATGTGTCTGTCATGGAAGAAGAAGTGAAAATTCACACAGCTGCCGAAAAAGAACTCATTCCAACAGTTCTACATCATTATCCTGTCTGTGTGTCGTACTCTACTTTCAACAATGGGTAAGTCAGAAACTCTTATTTATCATAGCTTTGACATCCTATGGTCAGCTATTTCCTCCAGCGAAACACCTGTAGCAGATCCAACAGCAATCGAAGAACGCACAGCTGAATCGAGCATGATCTTCGGAATCAACTCTTATCGAGAATTGTGTTGTCTGAATCTTGGTGGAAGCACACTTACTAGCTCCTATCTACTTCTTCAGTGTTCCCATAGAGCAGCCAATCGGGCAAAGTTAATTGTTGATCAAGTGAAAAAAGCCTTGGAAGAGGATTCCAAATCTCGAGAAGAGAACAAACCAGTTGGATTCACGGAATGTCTGAGATTGAATAAGATTACTTCTTTGGCAGAGGATCGACTGGCTCTGAAACTTCGACACTTCAGCTTCCAAAACATTCATGATGATCATTTGATGAAAGATGAGCACATGAGCGATGATGAAAAAGACAATAAGAATGGTTTGTACAAACTTCTCGTCCAGCAATTCCTTGTGTAGCTTCTAAAACAATTTTTTCAATTAGTGATTTCCATGGGTGAAAACACAGGAATCCTTAACTCTAACCAAGAATCCATCAATTGGATACCTGAAGGTGCTAACGATGATTCAGACAATGATAATGATCTTGGCTCCGAAAATGAGGATGACGATGACGAAATGGATGATACTAACTTAGAACATCAAGTCGAGGATGCTCTGCACAATGCAAATCAAAGACTGAATCAGCCAATAAGCAAGCACAAAAATATTCCGTTGTTGAGTCAGAAGAATTGGGAACGTAAGTGGTTTTTGTTAAATTTCAAAAATAAAATAAAATTTAATTTATTCGTTTATTTTTAGAAGCACTTGCTGACAGTGATAGTGAAGAGGAAGAAACTGTAGTTTTGGAATAAAATGCTTAATAAATATTTTTGTGGAAAAGAGAATTATATTAGAAGAATTTTGAAATATTTTATTGTAACATTTTGGGCTGGACGCATATGTAGATTGTGACTTTTCACTACGAGATATATAATGGCTCTTTTCCCCCCACCTAAAGTCACAATCAAAACATGTAATAAACGCCATTTTACTGATACGAAACTTAAATGTTTATGCTCAACATATGAGCTTATGTGACCATTAACGCTGAGGCAAAAGTAAAACAAGCGTTTGAGTTAAACCTAGATATTTTTAGATTTGTTTTTAGATATATGTTTAGCAACCGCCTCTAGCCATGCAAAACAGAGTGAAGAGGTAAGAACGAATTTTGAATAGACAAGAATGCGATTTGAGGAAACGAATAAGTTGCATGATCTAAGATGGGTTAGATATAATCTGAGCTAACTACACTGAGCTCACGTATACGTATAAGATCGATAAATGCTTATCAAATGGAATATGTAAATTGGATTCTATTGTATATTTACTAGTAAGAAAAATATCTTAAAATACAAAAATGGTTGAGTATGAGATGGCATCATTTTTACGTTAAATAACTAGTTTTTATTCATTCATTCTAATAACAGTTTTATCAAGACATCTCAGCTTTTTAAATCGTCCAGTATCCTAGCCTCAGAGGAACAGTAAATTTACAGATTCCCGTGCACATTACATAATATCATTCATTCATCCTCACAACAAAGCTTTCCCTCTATCAAGATCTTAGTTGGGATTTTCAATTCCAAACAAAATACATACTAAGGGTATTCATACAAATTCGTTAAACCGTAGATAAGTTTAAAAATTAGTCAAGTTTATCATTTGGTTAATGAACTGTCAAATTTTGTATGGGAAATGATTTGCACAATTTGGTTAAACTTATCAAAGGATTTTGTTGCGTAAAATTGACCAAACTGGTTAAACTTATCTAAACGTCATAATGACTCTTAATCCTAGCATTTAATCAAATGTAATAAAAAAAAGTCGTTCATGCAAACTTTGTGTAAACTTATCATTTAACACAATTTGTAAACTTACGACGAAGTTGCATGAAAACCCTTACTGTGTTTTTGTATTTTACCAAAACATCAAAGAAAAACACATTTTTTTCTGCTTTTAAATATTAAGCTCTTCTTCTTTATGATTTTTTTTGCTTTAAAGACAACAAACGAGTCTCTCTCATTACACGACAAATACTTAAAATTATTTTTAGACTAATATGTTTATTATTTTTTTTTCTTTCGCTTAAAAACTAAACATCGATGTTTATTTTTTGTGGGTTTTTCATAGTTTTCTATTTTTATTTATTTATTTATTTTCCTTATTTTTCATTTAGTTAAAATGTTCTCTTTCTCTCTCTTACATACTTAACTGTTTTAATTATGTTTATTTTTTTATTTTAAAATATAAATTTAACTTTACAGATTACAAAAATAAAAACTAAAAAAAAAAATAATATTAAATACAAATATTTCGCAAAAAAAATTTTAGTATGTTACAATGCTAAAAAAATATTTTTTGTTTTGTTTTTCTTTTATTTTTGTAAGTGTAAGTGTAGAACTTAATGTTTAGGATTGCTCTCTGCATTGCGTTTGGGCGGCGGTGGCGGCTGAAATGCTACTCAAGTGGTGTCGTTTCCTATACCGTTTTTCTGATCCAGCTTATTCGAGTTTGATTTGACCATATAAATGAAATATGTGATAATTTCTTTTTCTTTAATCGGTATCGTTTTGAAATGTTTCATTATTGTCTATTTGGAAGAGAGAGAGTTCGAATGGATTTAATTATATTGTTTGATGCGTAAAAACTGAAAAATAAAATGCATATATTATGTAAGAAAAAGGTTTACTATCAACAAATTCGCTTCCGAACAAACAAGTTAGTTTTTTTTTTATTTTCAATGTTAAAGAGCGGATTTAAATATAAAATTTAATAAAACTGGTTAAAAAGCTGTTATTTTTATAATAAAAATAATAATTACACAAAAATACAAACTATGTCATAAACAGCTTTTGACCCACAGGCAATGCACATAATGACCATGACCAGCGGGTTACATGGCGACGAACGAGTTAAAAGGAGAACTGTTGAGGAACTTAAAGGGTTAGGTATGAAATCCCGAACGCCGAAATCCCGCATGGCCAAAAATGAGGATCTTGAACGCCATATTCCCGAACAACCAGAATCCGGAATGACAAAATTTCGTATGAACAAAATCTCGAATTGACAAAACCTCGAATAGCTACAATCCTGAAGACAGAATCCCGAATGCCAAAATCCCGTTGAGCATATTAAATGAAGAACTATAATGTTACATGCGCAACTGACTGATTTTAGCATTTTTCAGTTCTGTGACTTAATTTTGATCTTCCAATGCACTTGGAAGATCAAAAGCTTTCAACTATGGGCATAAAATGGTATATCTCATTTGCCAGCTGGGTATATTTCCTAATGTTTTTTAAAGATCTAGTTCAGTATATTTTGAATGTGATACTTTCAAGAACCGCAGGAGGACTGTACCTATAGTTATCTACTGTTAACCTTAAATCTGTATCTAACCTCAAATGTACCATTTTTGCAACTTGCTCATCCGCCTAGTATGTGTTCTAGTGTCTCGAATGAAACCTAGCATCGTCTACATATTCTATAATTTTTCATCGTTTTTTTATTACAGTTCTTTTGTAAGCATTTGTGTTTACAACTCTATCCTAGATTGAGATGAAAAATTTGTCGATTTCCGCAAATAATGGAGGTGGGTGATCCAATTGGTTGTGATAGGGATCGTGAAGGCTTTTGTTCTTCCAGGTTTCGACAAGATCTACATCAATACGTAAATTTAAATCAGGCTAGTACGTTTGCGATCGAAAGTTTGAGACAGTTTGCGAGCATTTGCAATTTTACCAAAAAAGAAAATTGCATATTCCTCATATTTTGTATATCAGTCGGAGTCGGAAAAAACAAAAGTTCGTTAGTACTACGAACTTAGAATCCTCAAACATTCATTTGTGGGTAAATTCGGCATGAATGCTTTGACAAGAGATAGGTATTCTTTTGGAGGTTTTTTCATTTTCTCTTAAGAGACAGTAACTCTTAAAAGGCTCCTTAGGCTGGGAATCGATAACCAAATATCAAGCGTGGGAGTCTGACGACTAACAAGAACGCCATGGGGAAATGTTATATTCAGATTTAGCCAGTTTATATCTCTGAGATCTCATACAAGCTCTATTACTCACAAAAATACTTCATGTTGTGTGTTCACGACGTGAGATTGAAAATTTTTGGTTTAGTTCGTTCTCAAAGTAAAGGGCGGCAGAATTATAAACTGGCCAAACCGAATGATATATTCAATGCCTTATCAACCGTTTTTTTCTCTAAAATTGAGTTCAGTCTAGAAAACCAGTTATTAAGGCTAACAGAAAAGCTTTTTGAATTTTTCAGTCTCCAGATGACAAACGGAACGAAATTAGAATTTTCGTTGAAGTCGTTAAAATCTTATACAATTCTCTAAATGGACCTCTTTTTGCTCTTTTTGGTCATATAAGTAGGATGTAGGTTGCATTCTTGACATAAGAAGATTCTAGGGAGTTCTTTTTCAATGCACACCATAATGAACAAGCATATTTTCTTAAGCAATTCGAGGATTTTGATGTCAACTCGTATCTAGAACTTGTACTTATTTCAAACCAAATCCTTATTTTGTAGCAATGTGGTCACTTTATATTGATAAGCGATGTTCTATGACCAAAAACATTTTAAAAAAAAGTTTCTTATCGTAGCTTTGCCTATGAAGGGGTGCATGAGAAATAAAAATAAATCTACACAAAGCCGATTACTATCGCACGTACCGATTTTAGTGCTTCTATGTAAATCAGAAAAAGTCAAAAGGGCACACACATGCTCTTGCAAAAGAGCAGAAACAAGAAAAACGCCCACTGCACGCGCTTGGCTTTCTAAATAAATCTCGACATTCCGGTTTTTGTTTTCTTTTAAAAAATCAAATCGGAGCTGTTGTGATTAAAGTCTCGTAGGTATGCACTTTTGGTGGAATTAATGATTAAAAAAAAAAAAAAAAAAAACAAATGAGCTTGCTAAAATCTACTCACGTCAGCTAGTTGGGCTCTTTTCATTCCAGGCCTTGTGGACACCTTGTAGTGGCGTTTGTATCGTCGCAGAGTGTTCACTTGCAGCTGGTATAGGTCGACTTCAGGCAGATCTGTGTCGGTCTCATTGCTATCATCTTCGGAATCCTTTCTTCGGCGTTTTGTTCTTGCACTCTGGATGCGTCCTTTGTGGTAGTCACAGATGTATATATGTTGAGCCTGAATGTCGTGCGTGGGAGGAAGGAAAAATTCAATATTAAATAATATATTTTCCAAGGATAACAAGGTAACTAACTGTTGGATCACTGCTTAGCTTTAGTCTTTTCTGGGCAACAGTCTTTTGTATACGTTTGCTATATGAAGCGTAGCCAGCTGCTCGATGGCACCGTTCATTGTCATCGATGAGACAACATATCTGGTCGGTATGACCACGCGAATCCTCTTCGCCCGTACTAAAGCCGTTGTTCATGATGACACAGTTCTTGTTTCTGCTTGGGATCCGTCTTCTTGAATTAAATTGTACCTGGAAATTCTTCCTTGCCAGGAATATTGCTGTGCAGTTTGAGCTTTGGACAGCCGAGATAGATTTTTTTGTTTCTGATTCTTTAATCGAAAACCGAGAATTTTATTTGCAAAACTTATGACACAATGTAGCGGCCCGGGAAGATTATCAATTCACTTAAATACTGCACTTGGTTGGTGTAATTTGATTTCTTTTTAATCTGTTTTGTTAGGAATTTTCGAAGAATTGCAATTTAAGTCGGCGTAACAACTGAGGAACAAGAACAAGCTGACGATTGTAGAAGTTGAGATATTTGAGGATGAAAATGACAGCAAAACACCAAACATAACTTTCGCTTGAAGATTTTTTTTGGTGATGGAAATGAATATTTAATAAAATAGACAAGGGCGACGAGGGACAATTCGGGTATTCATCCATCATCGGTAGCGCAGCAAAAGTTTATCCACAGATACTCTGTTAGTTCATTTTGTCGATGAACTTATTAATTTTGTTTGTTCATCGCTGCTGTTGGTGCGTTGGTGAGGGCAGTGATGCCATAATACTTGAATCTAGTAGGCAGACTACAAAATCTATATCCACATGTTGCAACTTTTAAGAGATTAATTTTCATGGTGTAATTGGGCCTATTGGGCGTGATCTTTTATTCTGCTGTTCTGCCATTGTATATATATTTCTATAGTACTATCACGATGAGGAACGATCGTCGCGCCATCTGTATAAGCCAACCAGAACTTCAGTGGTGGGGAAGTTGTAGGTTTCTTTATACTTGAGAATGACATGATAATTAAAGAATTAGGAATAATAATGAAGTCATAAAGAATAATAGATAATAGAGAAGAACGTATACGAAATTAGTCAGAGTCAAAGAGAGATAACAAAAAATCACTTTTCTGCTATTTTGCTTTTGATTTTTCTATACAAATGGATTTTTTGCTTTGTAAATTGAGAAACTGAAAATAAATATTGTTGCAAAGGAAAATTGTTTTTTTGTTTTGAAATTTGTTTTTTTTTTTCCTGAATACAGAAAATGTGAATGTAGGTATGGAAATATAAACGTATAGATGTATAGTTTAACATGATTGCCACTCAAAAAATGAAATAATTTTAAATGCATTTCCTAAGAGGAAATATTTTCAATATTTGTAGGGTAGGTACTTTTGTTGAAAGGTGAGTCTCAAAAACGGCTTGAAAAACTATTTTATGAAATTTTGAATTTCGAATTGCACTTTTGGAAAAGAAGCGAAAATTGTTTAATTTTGAAGTTACTTAAGCTTACAAAGAAATTTAAGAATTTCTCACGCACCTTATTTAATTAGCGAAATCTTGATTTTTTTTTTATAAAAAAAATTGATGTTAAACTGTTAAAATTTCACGTGAACTTTACTGTGAATTTTTAAAATTTGATTTTTAATATAATTTTACAAATCATTTAAAATGTTCACGTAGATTATGCAAAGTGAAATTTTGAAAAAAGCATTAAATTTGGTTTTCAATATTACTGTTCAACACTACGAAGCAATTGCAAATTGCACGAAATTTTGAACTGTTTAAATATGGAATTTTTTTTATTCTAAAATTAAAAATTTTAATCGAACTATCCCAAGTGAAATTTGTTTTTTTTCTAGATTACTTTTGAGCACTTCACGGGGAAATCGAAACTTTCACTTGAATTACGCAAAGTGAAATTTTGAAATAATCAAAAATGAAATTTGATTTTTTCTGGTCTACTCTTGAGCACTTCACGAGGAAATTAAAATTTTCACACAAATTATGCAAAGTGAAATTATGAATAGTTTAAATATGATATTTGATTTTTCCAAATCACTTTTGAACATTTTGATGAGAAATCGAAATTTTCACGTGAATTACGCCAAGTTAAATATTGAATTGTGTAAAAATGAAATTTGTGTTTTCTAAATTACTTTTGAACACTTCAATAGGAAATTGAAAATTTCACGCGAATTATTCAAAGTGAAATTTTGAAATGTTCAAATATGTAATTTGTGTTTTCTAAATTAATTTTGAACTGAAATAGGAATTTGAAAATTTCACGCGAATTATTCAAAGTGAAATTTCGAAATGTTCAAATATGTAATTTATGATTTCTAAATTACTTTTGAATACATTTTTTTTGGGTTAACCCATAAAAACTCGATTTTGCATATCAAATTGCGTGTTTTTTCTCAATTTTTCAAAATTTTGCTGAGTAAAAAATTAATTTTCCGTCGAAAAATGGTTTTTGTTTTTTTTTTTTACAATTTTTAAAAACTTTGTTGACCAAAAAACTCATTTTATGTCGAAAAATAATTTTATGATTTTGTTGACAAATTAAATTTTTTGGATTTACCAATGAAAATTTAATTTTTCATGTCAAAAATGTTTTTTTTTCAATTTTGAAACACTAAAAACTCATTCCTTTTGAAAATATTTCGGTTTTTTTTTTGGTTGCAATATGATAAGCTTATATTTTTAAATTTAAATCTTTAATTTGCATACCTAGGTACTTACCCATAACAATTTTTCCAATCTAACAATGTTCAGTTTACCTACCTAAATTCCTAATCTTTTTTTTTATTTTAAGAAAAATTGTATCTACCTACCTACCTATTTACCTACCTAAAAGCAAAAAAAAACTATAAGTGCCTACCTACCTATCACCATTTATTTTTTAGTCAAAATAATGGTTTTAAATAACAAAATATATACCTTACTAGGCATACCTACTCCAATATTATTATTTTCAACGAGAAAAAAAAACAAACAGAAATATAGCTACACTTCTATACGATTTCCGTTTCAAAATAATGAAAACTGCAACGTTGCTTTCTAAATCGTATTTCCAAGCAAAATTGAAAATCAAATAGTTTTGCTTCCAAATAAAACGAATCTATAGCTATATATAAACATATGCCTATGTGTATATTATAGCTATATTCATTCATCATCATGACTCCCATAGAGAAAACAAAAATTAAAAAAAAAACATCCTTGTATACGTCCATAGGACAACACATTTTGACATTTTCTTCTATTCCTTCTTCTCGTTGCCACGGCACAAACAGCTGACGTAACTATCTCATTTACTCCCTTACTTAATGCCAGAATAAAAAAAATACAATCCTCTCTGTTTTTCTTCCAGTTGTTATTTCTTCTCTACCCCTTATTTTAAAATCCCCCCTCTCAATTTGCGATGATTACTAGCGCCAGTTGTGCGGAACCAGAAGCTCAAAAGCATGTTTCATGGTAGTACTATAGAAATATATATACAATGCCTCAACCCATAGAATCCGTTGCGTCCATTGAGGAGACGCACAAAACTGACAGATCGATTAAATATATGTTTACCTATGGGAACTGGCCCATAAGCGACGTATGCGTCAGCCGCACCGGACAAAGTAGCCGAGCTTTTAACTTCTCCACTCCGGCAGATGCGTTGACAACAACTTTTTGTGTGTGTTTGAATTTTAAGTGGCTGTTATGTGTGTGTGTTTGAATTTCAAGTGGTTGTTATGTGAATGTCAACGCATTCATTGGGTCCACTCAATCCGTTGCATCAACTGATCTCTATAATACACTGGATAGCGTATCGACATAAGAAAGTTGCTTCCATTTGAAGAATTGTTATATTATGAAGCTGACCGCTGTTTTGTATACCAATATGACTGTATAACAATTTATACAAAATAATCCACTATGAAGACGTCAAATTTCCGTTCGTTGAACCCCCCCCCCCCCCCCAAATCTCTTTGCTAACATTGTTGTGTTTGTAATTTTATTTCATTCACAAATGGTTTAATGAAACGGAATTACAATTGTAAAGAGTGTGACAAGGAGGTAAAACCGTAAAAAAACACAGACTATATAATCGCATTCTCCTCATCACACTTATCAGCTGTTTTGTTCAACTTGTTTGCAAACTGAAATAATGAACGAAGTCGATGGTTCCCATATCCCATCTACATATTTACTATTACCTATTAAAACACCTTTCTATTGATATAATTCTAGTGCTATTGGAAAATAATAGCACAAACAGTATGTACACAATGAATAACTTAATGAAAAAAAAACATTATAAACTCCCACAAAGTTTTTCCCTTTCATATCATTGGTCTGTTTCTCTTTCTTCAGATTGAAATTTTGGAAACAGGTTTTTTTGTGTTAATGTAGAAGTCAAATTATGAAGCCGAGCACCTAATTGTCATCTTCAAATGGTTCAAATGGAAGCAAAAAAACTGTTATACATTATAAGGAATACACTATAGTGTATATAGAGATCAGTGGTTGCATCTAGCAAACGTCAACGAATCCGTCGCCGCAACGGACGCCTTCAGTCAGCGTTGCCATAAGTGTAGACCTGTCTGCATTTTGCAGATTTCCACCCATCTTTTATGTATAAAAAAGAAGCAATGTTATTTTTGTTACTTATTCATTTTTTGTCATAGTTGTTAAATAAAAAATGTTTATTTATGAACATGTTTTTTTTTTTAAGCATGTTTCAGAGATTTTATTTGATGAGACGCGCCTAATATTTAATATGTACTTATTTTCAAGTCCGAGTATACCTAATACTGAGTAGGGAAACTCTTTTGCAATGGTAGAAGTCACTATTACAGTCACAAAGTTACGATAAGAAATAAAACAAAAACATTCCATAAGCCAAAGCAGTCAACAAAGAGATTCCTTATATAGAATCGACAGCAGAAGAACGATTCGAATATGCATTTATCCCTTCCTGCCTTCCTTTTCTTAACTATTGACCAGGGCCAGATCCAGCTTTTTCACCGCCCTGGGCAAAAATAATATAAGCCACCCTTTGCAAGGACATTTTACAAGCCATATTATGTCATTGCAGAGATGATTCGATTTTTAACCGGCTTTAAAAAAAGGAGGTTATAATTGTGACCAGTATGAGTGAAAATATGATTCGAATTGGGTAATATGCACATCAATGTAAATGTTAGTCTAATAGGGCTTCTTAACGAGTATTTCAAATTTTATGTGCGTATGTTATTTTATTTTTCAAATTTCTCCGAATTGACTGATCGCATTATAATAACAATTCGGCTATTGACATTCAAAAATTTATCGAAATCGGCTCAGTAGTGTAAAAGATTTCACCAAAATGTTTTAAAAGTGGGCTTATATATATATATCTTGTAAAATCGACTTTCTTGAAATAATTGTTTCATTCAGTTCAAAATTAATTTAAAATTAATTAAAATACCCAAGACATATTTTTTTTAAATTTTATAAAAAGAGCACGGTAATTATGTAAAGCCAAAAAATGATTTATATAAATCTAAATAGGTAAATCTTCTTAAAAAATAAATCCAATCTTTTTTTGAGAATATTCAGGTCTGCATAGTGATTATAAAATAGATTTCTTAGGACTTTGTGTTTAGCAAAATTTGTAATTATTTTCAAAAAAAATTATATAATAGGTACCGCCAACCTTATGTACTGTAGAAATCACAGCCAATCCATATAATCTTTGAACATGACACAAGTAGACCGAAGATACTTTTTCATTTCTTATTTAGAAAGGTTTCTTGCTACTTTTACTGGTAAAGTTAAAAGGATTCTGAGAACAATATTGTATGGACCAAATCTTAGTTTTTTTCATTAATTTCAACACGACTGGAGGAGAATAAACTTCCTTAAATCTTATAATAAGAAAGTCAACCCATCTGAAAGTTTAAATTCATGAACAATTTCAGATGAGTCCTCATAGGTTAAAATGTGTCTATTTGAATCAAAATCAAAGTATTCCACTTTTCGAAACAAAAATTGAGTTAACGATGCAGTTTAACTCATTTTAAAAAAAAAACTATCTCTGGCTGTTTTCGAAAGTTTAAAAAGTCATCTTATTACAGAGTTATTTTGATTTGAATATTGGGGTAAGAATCAAAACCAAAGTACTCCTCAGACTCTTTTGGATCAAAACAACTCTATTCCACTTAAGAATCAAAGTAGCTTTACTCCAACCTAAATTCAATTTTTGCTTTTGTGTTTGAATCAAAACGAATCTATTTTGATTTTGGCGCAATAATTAATTGTTGTCAAACTTTCATGCATGAATTAAACATTTTTGGTTTGTTCTATTGTGTTGTTGAGAGCGGATACTTCTTTAAAACAGTAAAATTTTATCGTGATCCAAAAAAAAATCCGTTTTATTTTCAAAAACAATCTTTTCCGAAAAGAAAATTTCAAACGCATCTACATGCATTATTAAATAATTCGAAGACCTTTTGACCCCCAAAAAAAAAAAATCGATATGCATTTTAAATCGAAGATCTTAACAATAACATAAACACAAATTAGTTCCAAGAATAATTTAGGCTACGTCTTTAGAAAGGTTTTTTTTAATTATCTCAAAATTGGAAAATGGGGAATACGTTCTTTTTGATTCTAATAGGCACAAATAGTCTCGGGGTTATGATGTTCTTACAATTCATCTCTTAGTATTGACATTGTACACCCAAAACATCAATACAAGAATTTTGTCGAATTCACTTAAAAAATGTTTTTAAATTTTGTTCTTTTATATTTCAGTTTCATAAGCAGTTTTAATACTAGTTTTCAATGAATAGTTTACTGAAGAGTCTTTTTTATTAATAGTTGTTTTGAAGTCACTATGCCTTAATCAGTTACAAAAATCATAAAACCATTTTTTAGTAGGTATTAACTACCCTAAATTTTCAATTTTGCTGCCCCAAATATTGCCGCCCGGGGCAAAATGCCTGGATGCCCCACCCTAGATCGGCTGCTATTGACTTCCAAAGGCGTTCAAACTTGAAAATATTTTTCTTTCCCTCTAATATACCAACATTATAGGGGTTGTTTTTTCATAATGTAATTTAAAAGCGTGTGGACTTTGGTTTTATAAGTTGAGCGAATATGCTTTGTGTGAGTATGCTTTTAAGTAATAGCATATATTTTTTCTCTTTCCTTCCTTGGAATTTCTTATTACTATCTTATTTTCATATCTGTGTGAGAATATATGTGAACTGATGAGGAAATTATTATAATAAAATAATAAAAAATTAAATAAAACTTTAAAGGGAAACCAAAAACATCGAAAACCGTTCTTCGTTAGTTACACACACAAATGATGGTCTCAAATGTTCTTTAATTTCTATTTTTATTAACACGTCTAAGCTAACGGGTGATTTTTTAGCTGGTTTGGTTTTGGCAACACTGGTTTTGACAGCTGACGTGTGTTTAGTACCTTGTGTCACTGTCAAACAGCTTCAGTTTGGTTTGCAATTTAACCATGAATCGTCTTACAAATGAACAACGCTTGCAAATTATTGAATTTTACTATCAAAATTCGTGCTCGGTTCGGTTCATCGCGCGCTGCTTCCATTTTATGGTCTGCATTCTCGACCTTCTGAGCAGTCTATTCGGAAGATTGTGACCAAATTTCGCACCAAATTTACTTTGTTGGACATTAAACCACCAACACGTTTACGTACTGTGCGTAGTGAAGAAAATATTGCGGCCGTATCAGCTAGTGTGACAGAAGACCGCGAAATGTCGATTCGGCGCCGTTCCCAGCAGTTAGGCCTTTGTTACAGCACTACGTGGAAAATTTTGCGGAAGGATTTGGGCGTAAAGCCTTTTAAGATACAGCTGGTGCAAGAACTAAAGCCAGCCGACCTACCACAACACCGAATTTTCGGTGAATGGGCTCTTGGAAAGCTGGCCGAGGATCCGCTTTTTTATCGAAAAATTGTGTTCAGCGATGAGGCTCATTTTTGGTTGAATGGGTACGTAAATAGGCATAATTGCCGCATTTGGAGTGAAGATCTGCCAGAAGCATTGCAACAGCTACCAATGCATATCGAAAAAGCCACTGTTTGGTGCGGTTTATGGGCCGGCGGCATTATTGGGCCATATTTCTTCAAAGATGATGCGAATCGCAGCGTTACTGTCAATGGTGAACGCTACCGAGCGATGATAACAAACTTTTTTTGTCCGAAATGGAAGTTCTTGACTTGCATGATATGTGGTTTCAACAAGACGGTGCCACATGCCACACAGCACGCGAAACAATGGCGCAATTGCGAGGCGAGTTTGGTGAACAGTTAATTTCACGTTTCGGGCCGGTCAATTGGCCGCCTAGATCGTGCGATTTGACACCATTAGATTATTTTTTGTGGGGGTATGTCAAGGCTAATGTCTATAGGGACAAGCCCGCTTCGATTGACGCACTGGAAGCCAACATCCATGCATTCATTCGTGAGATACCGGCCGATATGTGTGAAAGAGTATGCCAAAATTGGACTCAGCGGATGGGCTACCTGAGACGCAGCCGCGGTCAACATTTGCATGAAATTATCTTTAAACATTAAATTGCAAGGTTCAAACTATCGATTCAAATAAATATTTCATTCATTTTTTCGATTTTTTTGTGTTTTTTTTTTTAAAGTTCTAAACCTCTTAAAAAATCACCCGTTACAAATTCTTTATGTTTTGATAACTATCAAAACTTATTTAATTTTTGTTTTCAATTTTTCGCAAAAGAAATAAGTTATAATGTCACTATATTTCATTTAGTTACCTATTATCAGAATACGTAATAGGGGTTCACCTTTCACCATAAATGATATGACACGCATGGAACTTAAAATAATAAAGATAAAATTCTGATTCTGATGGTTAATTTAAAATTTTATAATGTTAGCGGGCACATCTTTTCTTCAAAAGAAAGAACGTGATAGGTACATAAATTATAATTGCTAGATGGGTATCGCAATCCCTGCCTAAAATAACTTAAAACGAAAATAATAATATTTAGATTTGTAGATGAATTTTAAAAATAAGTTCGTATTTAGGTACTATACAAACTTATTTTGCTACCCGATATCATAAAGTTTTGCTCGTGCCTTAAATGACAAATGTTTTGTTTGTGGAAAAATTGAAAAGGAAAATTTTCCAGCTTTGAAAAAAAAAAAAAAAAATAGCATGGGCTATCGTGTATTTTATTTTGGGCTAATTTGATCTTTATTTTCTTAAAGCAATTAAAAGATCCATTAATTTACCCGGCGCTTCGTTTGGGTCTTTGTCAACATCCTCAGGGGTGTTTAATTTATCAGACCTTTGATAAAAATTACAGTTTTTTTTAACATTGTTATTTTTTGTTTAATTTTAAATTTGATTATTCACTTTTTTTGTCAAATTACATTCTTTTGTGAAAATTTTTAAATAACTAATTTAACATTTATACTGCACTATTGAAATTTCAACGTTAGACTAATAAATATTTAGTAAATTATTTGAGAAAAAGACAAAACAGAGATTAAAACAACATATCGCAGACTATATTATCTGGAGAACCGACTTCAGGACTTTTTCTCTTTCACCCTACAAACAGCACTCTGAGTATTTCCTCCACATGGCGGAGCATGTGTTAGCTGCCCAATGCATTTTAAATGGAACCTCACCAATACAATGATAACTTAATGGATTTTGGCTCATTAGACTGAAAACAACAAAAAATTGAATCGAAAAATTTAGAACGTCACATTTAGAGCTATCACACGTATTCACGGACAGGGAATTTAAGAGAATTTTCTCTTAATATGCTCAAATAAAATTTGCGGGTGTTTTAGGCAAGAGGGGTACGAGTCGGTTCTCTAGATAGTATTTCAATTTTTCTATTAAATTTTTTGTTGTTTTCAGTTTAATGAGCCAAAATCCATTAAGTTATCATTGTATTGGTGAGGTTCCATTTAAAATGCATTGGGCAGCTAACACATGCTCAGCCATGTGGAGGAAATACTAACAGTGGAGTTTGTAGGGTGAAAGAGAAAAAAGCCCTGAAGTCGGTTCTCTAGATAAAATAGGTACTCTATGCTGCACAAGAACGATTCGAATATGTATTTATCCCTTCCAGGTTTCCTTTTCTTTTGACTTTCAAAGGCGTGCAGACTTGAAAATATTTGTCTTTCCCTCCAGTTTACCAATATAATAGGGGTTGTTTTTTTCATAATGTAATTTTAAAAGCGTGCGGATTTTCGTTTTATCAGTTGTGCAATTACGCTTTGTATAAGTATGCTTTTAATTCCTTCCTTGGAATTTCTTATTATACTATCTTATTTTCAAATCTGTGTGAGAATACATGTGAACCGGTATGGAAATTATTCCGAGTTTCTCTATTCATTATTAGATATACTCTTTTTCCAATATATACAAGTCCAGAGAATATCAATTACCAAGAAGCCAATCCTTGGCTGTCATCCGGCTTTGCCTACAAACTGAAACACGCACACATAGACAGTTGGGCTAAGTCCACCACTAGGTTTTTGCACACATTGACAGCAGGGCTAAGTCCACCACTGATCTATTCGCACACATAGGCAGTTGGGATCAACCATTGTATATATATTTCTATAGTACTATCACGATGAGGAACGATCGTCGCGCCATCTGTATAAGCCAACCAGAACTTCAGTGGTGGGGAAGTTGTAGGTTTCTTTATACTTGAGAATGACATGATAATTAAAGAATTAGGAATAATAATGAAGTCATAAAAAATAATAGATAATAGAGAAGAACGTATACGAAATTAGTCAGAGTCAAAGAGAGATAACAAAAAATCACTTTTCTGCTATTTTGCTTTTGATTTTTCTATACAAATGGATTTTTTGCTTTGTAAATTGAGAAACTGAAAATAAATATTGTTGCAAAGGAAAATTGTTTTTTTGTTTTGAAATTTGTTTTTTTTTTCCTGAATACAGAAAATGTGAATGTAGGTATGGAAATATAAACGTATAGATGTATAGTTTAACATGATTGCCACTCAAAAAATGAAATAATTTTAAATGCATTTCCTAAGAGGAAATATTTTCAATATTTGTAGGGTAGGTACTTTTGTTGAAAGGTGAGTCTCAAAAACGGCTTGAAAAACTATTTTATGAAATTTTGAATTTCGAATTGCACTTTTGGAAAAGAAGCGAAAATTGTTTAATTTTGAAGTTACTTAAGCTTACAAAGAAATTTAAGAATTTCTCACGCACCTTATTTAATTAGCGAAATCTTGATTTTTTTTTTATAAAAAAAATTGATGTTAAACTGTTAAAATTTCACGTGAACTTTACTGTGAATTTTTAAAATTTGATTTTTAATATAATTTTACAAATCATTTAAAATGTTCACGTAGATTATGCAAAGTGAAATTTTGAAAAAAGCATTAAATTTGGTTTTCAATATTACTGTTCAACACTACGAAGCAATTGAAAATTGCACGAAATTTTGAACTGTTTAAATATGGAATTTTTTTTATTCTAAAATTAAAAATTTTAATCGAACTATCCCAAGTGAAATTTGTTTTTTTTCTAGATTACTTTTGAGCACTTCACGGGGAAATCGAAACTTTCACTTGAATTACGCAAAGTGAAATTTTGAAATAATCAAAAATGAAATTTGATTTTTTCTGGTCTACTCTTGAGCACTTCACGAGGAAATTAAAATTTTCACACAAATTATGCAAAGTGAAATTATGAATAGTTTAAATATGATATTTGATTTTTCCAAATCACTTTTGAACATTTTGATGAGAAATCGAAATTTTCACGTGAATTACGCCAAGTTAAATATTGAATTGTGTAAAAATGAAATTTGTGTTTTCTAAATTACTTTTGAACACTTCAATAGGAAATTGAAAATTTCACGCGAATTATTCAAAGTGAAATTTTGAAATGTTCAAATATGTAATTTGTGTTTTCTAAATTAATTTTGAACTGAAATAGGAATTTGAAAATTTCACGCGAATTATTCAAAGTGAAATTTCGAAATGTTCAAATATGTAATTTATGATTTCTAAATTACTTTTGAATACATTTTTTTTGGGTTAACCCATAAAAACTCGATTTTGCATATCAAATTGCGTGTTTTTTCTCAATTTTTCAAAATTTTGCTGAGTAAAAAATTAATTTTCCGTCGAAAAATGGTTTTTGTTTTTTTTTTTACAATTTTTAAAAACTTTGTTGACCAAAAAACTCATTTTTTGTCGAAAAATAATTTTATGATTTTGTTGACAAATTAAATTTTTTGGATTTACCAATGAAAATTTAATTTTTCATGTCAAAAATGTTTTTTTTTCAATTTTGAAACACTAAAAACTCATTCCTTTTGAAAATATTTCGGTTTTTTTTTTGGTTGCAATATGATAAGCTTATATTTTTAAATTTAAATCTTTAATTTGCATACCTAGGTACTTACCCATAACAATTTTTCCAATCTAACAATGTTCAGTTTACCTACCTAAATTCCTAATCTTTTTTTTATTTTAAGAAAAATTGTATCTACCTACCTACCTATTTACCTACCTAAAAGCAAAAAAAAACTATAAGTGCCTACCTACCTATCACCATTTATTTTTTAGTCAAAATAATGGTTTTAAATAACAAAATATATACCTTACTAGGCATACCTACTCCAATATTATTATTTTCAACGAGAAAAAAAAACAAACAGAAATATAGCTACACTTCTATACGATTTCCGTTTCAAAATAATGAAAACTGCAACGTTGCTTTCTAAATCGTATTTCCAAGCAAAATTGAAAATCAAATAGTTTTGCTTCCAAATAAAACGAATCTATAGCTATATATAAACATATGCCTATGTGTATATTATAGCTATATTCATTCATCATCATGACTCCCATAGAGAAAACAAAAATTAAAAAAAAAACATCCTTGTATACGTCCATAGGACAACACATTTTGACATTTTCTTCTATTCCTTCTTCTCGTTGCCACGGCACAAACAGCTGACGTAACTATCTCATTTACTCCCTTACTTAATGCCAGAATAAAAAAAATACAATCCTCTCTGTTTTTCTTCCAGTTGTTATTTCTTCTCTACCCCTTATTTTAAAATCCCCCCTCTCAATTTGCGATGATTACTAGCGCCAGTTGTGCGGAACCAGAAGCTCAAAAGCATGTTTCATGGTAGTACTATAGAAATATATATACAATGCCTCAACCCATAGAATCCGTTGCGTCCATTGAGGAGACGCACAAAACTGACAGATCGATTAAATATATGTTTACCTATGGGAACTGGCCCATAAGCGACGTATGCGTCAGCCGCACCGGACAAAGTAGCCGAGCTTTTAACTTCTCCACTCCGGCAGATGCGTTGACAACAACTTTTTGTGTGTGTTTGAATTTTAAGTGGCTGTTATGTGTGTGTGTTTGAATTTCAAGTGGTTGTTATGTGAATGTCAACGCATTCATTGGGTCCACTCAATCCGTTGCATCAACTGATCTCTATAATACACTGGATAGCGTATCGACATAAGAAAGTTGCTTCCATTTGAAGAATTGTTATATTATGAAGCTGACCGCTGTTTTGTATACCAATATGACTGTATAACAATTTATACAAAATAATCCACTATGAAGACGTCAAATTTCCGTTCGTTGAACCCCCCCCCCCCCCCCCACATCTCTTTGCTAACATTGTTGTGTTTGTAATTTTATTTCATTCACAAATGGTTTAATGAAACGGAATTACAATTGTAAAGAGTGTGACAAGGAGGTAAAACCGTAAAAAAACACAGACTATATAATCGCATTCTCCTCATCACACTTATCAGCTGTTTTGTTCAACTTGTTTGCAAACTGAAATAATGAACGAAGTCGATGGTTCCCATATCCCATCTACATATTTACTATTACCTATTAAAACACCTTTCTATTGATATAATTCTAGTGCTATTGGAAAATAATAGCACAAACAGTATGTACACAATGAATAACTTAATGAAAAAAAAACATTATAAACTCCCACAAAGTTTTTCCCTTTCATATCATTGGTCTGTTTCTCTTTCTTCAGATTGAAATTTTGGAAACAGGTTTTTTTGTGTTAATGTAGAAGTCAAATTATGAAGCCGAGCACCTAATTGTCATCTTCAAATGGTTCAAATGGAAGCAAAAAAACTGTTATACATTATAAGGAATACACTATAGTGTATATAGAGATCAGTGGTTGCATCTAGCAAACGTCAACGAATCCGTCGCCGCAACGGACGCCTTCAGTCAGCGTTGCCATAAGTGTAGACCTGTCTGCATTTTGCAGATTTCCACCCATCTTTTATGTATAAAAAAGAAGCAATGTTATTTTTGTTACTTATTCATTTTTTGTCATAGTTGTTAAATAAAAAATGTTTATTTATGAACATGTTTTTTTTTTTAAGCATGTTTCAGAGATTTTATTTGATGAGACGCGCCTAATATTTAATATGTACTTATTTTCAAGTCCGAGTATACCTAATACTGAGTAGGGAAACTCTTTTGCAATGGTAGAAGTCACTATTACAGTCACAAAGTTACGATAAGAAATAAAACAAAAACATTCCATAAGCCAAAGCAGTCAACAAAGAGATTCCTTATATAGAATCGACAGCAGAAGAACGATTCGAATATGCATTTATCCCTTCCTGCCTTCCTTTTCTTAACTATTGACCAGGGCCAGATCCAGCTTTTTCACCGCCCTGGGCAAAAATAATATAAGCCACCCTTTGCAAGGACATTTTACAAGCCATATTATGTCATTGCAGAGATGATTCGATTTTTAACCGGCTTTAAAAAAAGGAGGTTATAATTGTGACCAGTATGAGTGAAAATATGATTCGAATTGGGTAATATGCACATCAATGTAAATGTTAGTCTAATAGGGCTTCTTAACGAGTATTTCAAATTTTATGTGCGTATGTTATTTTATTTTTCAAATTTCTCCGAATTGACTGATCGCATTATAATAACAATTCGGCTATTGACATTCAAAAATTTATCGAAATCGGCTCAGTAGTGTAAAAGATTTCACCAAAATGTTTTAAAAGTGGGCTTATATATATATATCTTGTAAAATCGACTTTCTTGAAATAATTGTTTCATTCAGTTCAAAATTAATTTAAAATTAATTAAAATACCCAAGACATATTTTTTTTAAATTTTATAAAAAGAGCACGGTAATTATGTAAAGCCAAAAAATGATTTATATAAATCTAAATAGGTAAATCTTCTTAAAAAATAAATCCAATCTTTTTTTGAGAATATTCAGGTCTGCATAGTGATTATAAAATAGATTTCTTAGGACTTTGTGTTTAGCAAAATTTGTAATTATTTTCAAAAAAAATTATATAATAGGTACCGCCAACCTTATGTACTGTAGAAATCACAGCCAATCCATATAATCTTTGAACATGACACAAGTAGACCGAAGATACTTTTTCATTTCTTATTTAGAAAGGTTTCTTGCTACTTTTACTGGTAAAGTTAAAAGGATTCTGAGAACAATATTGTATGGACCAAATCTTAGTTTTTTTCATTAATTTCAACACGACTGGAGGAGAATAAACTTCCTTAAATCTTATAATAAGAAAGTCAACCCATCTGAAAGTTTAAATTCATGAACAATTTCAGATGAGTCCTCATAGGTTAAAATGTGTCTATTTGAATCAAAATCAAAGTATTCCACTTTTCGAAACAAAAATTGAGTTAACGATGCAGTTTAACTCATTTTAAAAAAAAAACTATCTCTGGCTGTTTTCGAAAGTTTAAAAAGTCATCTTATTACAGAGTTATTTTGATTTGAATATTGGGGTAAGAATCAAAACCAAAGTACTCCTCAGACTCTTTTGGATCAAAACAACTCTATTCCACTTAAGAATCAAAGTAGCTTTACTCCAACCTAAATTCAATTTTTGCTTTTGTGTTTGAATCAAAACGAATCTATTTTGATTTTGGCGCAATAATTAATTGTTGTCAAACTTTCATGCATGAATTAAACATTTTTGGTTTGTTCTATTGTGTTGTTGAGAGCGGATACTTCTTTAAAACAGTAAAATTTTATCGTGATCCAAAAAAAAATCCGTTTTATTTTCAAAAACAATCTTTTCCGAAAAGAAAATTTCAAACGCATCTACATGCATTATTAAATAATTCGAAGACCTTTTGACCCCCAAAAAAAAAAAATCGATATGCATTTTAAATCGAAGATCTTAACAATAACATAAACACAAATTAGTTCCAAGAATAATTTAGGCTACGTCTTTAGAAAGGTTTTTTTTAATTATCTCAAAATTGGAAAATGGGGAATACGTTCTTTTTGATTCTAATAGGCACAAATAGTCTCGGGGTTATGATGTTCTTACAATTCATCTCTTAGTATTGACATTGTACACCCAAAACATCAATACAAGAATTTTGTCGAATTCACTTAAAAAATGTTTTTAAATTTTGTTCTTTTATATTTCAGTTTCATAAGCAGTTTTAATACTAGTTTTCAATGAATAGTTTACTGAAGAGTCTTTTTTATTAATAGTTGTTTTGAAGTCACTATGCCTTAATCAGTTACAAAAATCATAAAACCATTTTTTAGTAGGTATTAACTACCCTAAATTTTCAATTTTGCTGCCCCAAATATTGCCGCCCGGGGCAAAATGCCTGGATGCCCCACCCTAGATCGGCTGCTATTGACTTCCAAAGGCGTTCAAACTTGAAAATATTTTTCTTTCCCTCTAATATACCAACATTATAGGGGTTGTTTTTTCATAATGTAATTTAAAAGCGTGTGGACTTTGGTTTTATAAGTTGAGCGAATATGCTTTGTGTGAGTATGCTTTTAAGTAATAGCATATATTTTTTCTCTTTCCTTCCTTGGAATTTCTTATTACTATCTTATTTTCATATCTGTGTGAGAATATATGTGAACTGATGAGGAAATTATTATAATAAAATAATAAAAAATTAAATAAAACTTTAAAGGGAAACCAAAAACATCGAAAACCGTTCTTCGTTAGTTACACACACAAATGATGGTCTCAAATGTTCTTTAATTTCTATTTTTATTAACACGTCTAAGCTAACGGGTGATTTTTTAGCTGGTTTGGTTTTGGCAACACTGGTTTTGACAGCTGACGTGTGTTTAGTACCTTGTGTCACTGTCAAACAGCTTCAGTTTGGTTTGCAATTTAACCATGAATCGTCTTACAAATGAACAACGCTTGCAAATTATTGAATTTTACTATCAAAATTCGTGCTCGGTTCGGTTCATCGCGCGCTGCTTCCATTTTATGGTCTGCATTCTCGACCTTCTGAGCAGTCTATTCGGAAGATTGTGACCAAATTTCGCACCAAATTTACTTTGTTGGACATTAAACCACCAACACGTTTACGTACTGTGCGTAGTGAAGAAAATATTGCGGCCGTATCAGCTAGTGTGACAGAAGACCGCGAAATGTCGATTCGGTGCCGTTCCCAGCAGTTAGGCCTTTGTTACAGCACTACGTGGAAAATTTTGCGGAAGGATTTGGGCGTAAAGCCTTTTAAGATACAGCTGGTGCAAGAACTAAAGCCAGCCGACCTACCACAACGCCGAATTTTTGGTGAATGGGCTCTTGGAAAGCTGGCCGAGGATCCGCTTTTTTATCGAAAAATTGTGTTCAGCGATGAGGCTCATTTTTGGTTGAATGGGTACGTAAATAAGCATAATTGCCGCATTTGGAGTGAAGATCAGCCAGAAGCATTGCAACAGCTACCAATGCATCCCGAAAAAGCCACTGTTTGGTGCGGTTTATGGGCCGGCGGCATTATTGGGCCATATTTCTTCAAAGATGATGCGAATCGCAGCGTTACTGTCAATGGTGAACGCTACCGAGCGATGATAACAAACTTTTTTTTGCCCGAAATGGAAGTTCTTGACTTGCATGATATGTGGTTTCAACAAGACGGTGCCACATGCCACACAGCACGCGAAACAATGGCGCAATTGCGAGGCGAGTTTGGTGAACAGTTAATTTCACGTTTCGGGCCGGTCAATTGGCCACCTAGATCGTGCGATTTGACACCATTAGATTATTTTTTGTGGGGGTATGTCCAGGCTAATGTCTATAGGGACAAACCCGCTTCGATTGACGCACTGGAAGCCAACATCCATGCATTCATTCGTGAGATACCGGCCGATATGTGTGAATGAGTATGCCAAAATTGGACTCAGCGGATGGGCTACCTGAGACGCAGCCGCGGTCAACATTTGCATGAAATTATCTTTAAACATTAAATTGCAAGGTTCAAACTATCGATTCAAATAAATATTTCATTCATTTTTTCGAATTTTTTGTGTTTTTTTTTTTTTTTTAAAGTTCTAAACCTCTTAAAAAATCACCCGTTACTATGATCTTTGCGTCTGACTCTTTTCGAACATAATGAGTGCAAAAAAGAACCAAGATGAGATGCAAGACCAGTTGCCCTGTGCGTCGTGTGTCAAGTTTTCAGACTCTTTTTGACTTTTCTTATTAGCACTTTCCGTATTTTCGTATTTTTGCTATAAAAACCGCTAAGACAGTTAAGAGAACTGTCAATTTTGCATCAAGCATCCGTGTAATTGCGCGTGAATCACCACAGGATGATTTTCAAAGAGAAATTCGAAAAAAGAGTCAGTCGGAAAGAATCATCGTGTAATAGAGGACCAAGAGTTTTCAAATGTCAAAATTTCAACAACTACACATCACTACTAATTCACCTCAAAACAACTTTGGTTTTTGTTGTTTTCTTTGCTGTATTTTCCTTCGCCGGAAGATTATCCCGCTTCATCCAAAGTTGTTCATCGAAAAATAATTCACCCAACAAACATCACAAAAAAAAAGAACAAAATAAACTCTCCATCTCCACAGCGGCAAAGGTTCGCTGGCGCTGTCGCCTTCATCGTCGTTCGCCGTCAAATTCATTTTCGAATAACAAACCGTTTCGTCGGGTTCGTTTCGTTCGTGGACTCCTTCTCTCTCTATCTTTTGTTTTATTTTAAAACACGGCAAACAAAAGAAAAATACTTTTAAATAAAATTACATAGTTAAATTAAATTATTTAAATTTTAATGTGAACTAAATGACTCGTATGGAAACATAGCGCTTTATTCGTAAAAAAATTATTTCAGCAAATAAATTAAGATCTCTTATATTTTTATACATCTTCAATCTCCAAAGTGCACTGTGTGCGCTTCTTGATTTGTGTGGAGTCTCTCGTCCTCTTGGAATATTTAAGCTTCTCAAGTAGAAGCAACACCGATTTTATTCTTGCTTCAGAAACAACACCTCAACAACCTCATCGTCATCATCTTTTCTCCAACAAACTCCGACCAACAGCGCTAACACCAGCACCAACCAAACTCCACCTCATTCATATCGATTGTGTCTCGGCGCGGTTCTCTGCCTTGAGGAAGATAAATAATAAAGTGAATTCAAGAAAAGTAAATAGAATTGTTGATAATATTATTGTGTGAGAAGCAAAATATATATTAATAAAATAAAAAAGTAAAAGCAATGATGTCGACGCTGAGTAACAAATTCAAAACCCTTTCGGTTGAGGAAAAAGCTGAAATACAGGAAAAGTTCACAGACGTAAGTACCTACAATAAACAATATTTTTTCATTGGAAATGGTCGGTCGGTTTTTCAATGTCTTCGCTAATGCAATTGTAGATTTCGATTCTGTCTGGATCTTTGAATCTCGGTCGAAAAATGTAATGTTGAGATGTTGGAAAGAATTCACGCCCAAGATTTAAAATCTACAGGCTCCAAATGGAAGCCGTTTCCTACGCATCTCCCATAGAAAATAACTTGTGTGTTGTGTTTCAGTTTGTGTCGTGTGTTCTGTCATCTTTATCTTCCCCATTGCCCGCGTTCCTGCTTAACCTTTCGGAGAAACGACTCCCCAACTGTGATTCCACTTTATACTCTAGTTGTATTGAACTTCATCTTTGCGGGGGTGCTAACAAGCGTTGCCAGCATTCGAAGTTTTTTTTTGTCATAAGCCAAAAGAAAAGTTATGAAAAGCGAAAAAAAATTTAACTCGAGAACCTATACATTACGTAGTCTCACGAGCCTTGACTAACTCAAGTTGCATATGAATACTGCTCTACCATACTATACAGCCTAAATTTGACCTGGAACTGATCATGTGGCTTCAAAAGTGCATTAGGTAGTGCATTAGCTCTTGCATCAGAGATCGATTTAGGGTCAATCCTAGTGACGGCAAAAGCTCTTCAATTAAAATGATCAAAAGTAGTTACTAGGTACGTAGGTAGTACCTACCTATATACAAATGAAAGTGTTAAAACGTAAATTAAACATCACAAAACTAGTCTGATAATCGGGTCGGGCTAGCCCCCTGAAAAAGCTATTATTGCAGCTTATAAAACCTTGTGGGAGCACACTCAAGTTGTTGTTTTTATTTGTTTATTTTTGTATATATTCTGGATTTGGTCCAAATGTATTTTATGGACAAGGTATATTTCTTCACATGAAAATGAGACATTTAAACGCACACCTCCATGCGCAAAGTAATGTGTTTTCTCTTTGGTAAATATTTGGTTTATATTGTTATGAAACGAAATAGCTAGCCATAAATAGTTTCTTGGGTTGAAAAGTTCAAGGACACCATTCCTGTTTTTTTCGAAAAAATGAGTTATATATCTTAGTTATTACCAAATAACTCGCAAAGAGGTTAAAATGGAGCTTCACATTTGAAAACGTTATTTAATTTTGGGGGTGATGATGAACTTAAATTATTAAATTCAAGGACTACCTACAGATTAGTGTCATAATGCAATGAAATCTGCATTCCCAATTGTCAAGCGTCATCTACAAGCTATATTTACTTTGTGAAATGGATAAAATGGTAATTGTGTGAAAACCAAATTTATTTGCATTTCAATATAAAAAAAAATCCCTTGTATTTTACCTGAGGTCGATTCATAAAATATCGATTAAGGGCGAATTGGATTGACCCCACAACAGATCTATACCAATCACAGTACAAAAATAAAAGGTAATATAGGTACCTACTCCGCAGGTTGTCAAAATTGAATGTGTTGGAAGTAAAAGGGCTTGTTTGTTTACTTGCAGAACAATGTAGAGTATATAACTAAATAAGATTTCCGGTAACCATCTTTATAAAGGACTGCATTTATTCAACCGTCTTCCGAATGATGTTTAAAATTTGATGAACTTGAATTTATTTCAATTTAAACTCAACTTCTTATTAAGATCTAATATTGTATAGCAATAATACAAATAGAATTAAGAGTTTTCAAAATTAATAAAACAAAAAAAAAAGTTAATTAACCTAGCCAAGCGATAATAGTGAATATTTATGATCGCTTATAAAAGCTTTGAGTGCTCCTGATCAATCATCCGGTATACAGGGTGATCATAGCAAAGTGTACCAACAAGCTAGAACGAGTAGATTGGGCTAAGACAAGAAAAAAATCGTATAGGAGGGGGTCTATTTCGCCCCGTTAAGGCAGGAGGGGCCAGTTTTCTAAAAAAAATTACTTACAACAAAAAACAAAATGTTTTAAAAACAAAGGTAAAACTTTCAATGCCATTCTACCTATGTATATCTTTTTGCGAAGCCATAAATCTCTTCTTTTATTTTGAATTTTATATTAATTTATGTTAGTGAATAGTTTTTGAAAAATTAATTTTTAAACTCGAAATTTTGAAAAAAAAAAATAAATAAAAACAATTTTTGAATTGAATGCTCTTATTAATTTTTAATAAAAAAACAGACCACCAAAAATTTTCCAAGAAAAAATCTTTTTTTCGTTTTTTCCAAATTTGATCAGCTCAGGTCAATTAAAGCGGATTATCCCGTTTTTTTGCATATCATCCGGTTTTAAGCAATAATAAAACAAACAAAACTTTATGAACTAGATTTTACCCTTTTATTGAAGCATGTGTCCAATTTAACAAAATTGTCCTGAATGCCTACCCTGTTTCGCAAATAACAATATGTTTTACCTAACCACAAATAAATACAGAAGAACATTCTGTTTAAAACTCATTCTTTAATTGCGTATCAAATCGTCACCACAAAACGATGGCGAGTTATTCTCGGGAAGAATTGTCAGATATTGCTACGGTTTAGCGGATGGTCCAGTCGTAATGCACTGAAGAAACCCATTTTATTTGGAGAATCCTTTATGCAATTGCTAAGAACCACTTCGTCAGATTTATCAAAAAATGTCCCTTTGGCTGTAACAGACAATTTGATACAACTCCAGCACACTTAGCCTGGTTGTGAGATGGATGGGAAGGGGAGACCCTACTGAATAGCCACCAAGATCACCAGATTTATCTCCTTTGGATTTTATATGATATGCAGTTGAAGTTTAAATTTCTTCTTTGGATAAACTTAACGCATTGAAGTCACTGGATTTAATTAGAGGACTATAATTTATCTGCAGCCATAAGAAGAAGATACAACCTTTGCTTTCTGAAGAGTGGGGTTCATATCGATAATTTCTTATAATATCGTTAATTTTTATTAGAAAAGGGTAAAATGTAACAGATATTAAAAATCTTAGTTGCTAATGATATTTATGCAAAGATAGAACAAACCAAATAAGTGTTTTACTCGGAAGAAGTACTTTACATTTTTTTAGTTTCTCAAATATTAAGATACATTTTCTGTTTTTTAATAAAAATTAATAAGAGCATTACATTTTTAAAACAAAAATTATACTTAATTATATTAAACTTTGAAAAAAAATTAGTTTGAAATAATTTTTTTTTACTCTCGAGCTTTACACACAACTGAATTTAAAATGCAAATTAAAGAAGACATTTCTAGCTTTTTGAAAGGGTAAGAATTGTAAGTTTAACCGTTGTTTCAAATAATTTTTCAAATAAAATTTGCCCCCCCGCCTAAAGGGGGAAATAGACCCCCTTCTATACGATTTATTATTGTCTCAACCCAACCTACGAGCGTATTTATACATAAACCATCACGTCACTAACAGCGAGTCCAAAACATATACATACTTGAAACAGATTTAAATATTATATGAACTCGTCTTCTGGACAAATTTTAACCTACTTTTTATTGTAACTACTGCATCCAATAAATGTTGAACCTTGTGATAAAAAAAATCCAAACAATTTAACTGGCAACACTGCTAACAAATTCTTTCATCCAAAACAGACATGGAGCAAATAACCAAGAGACAACAAACACACCAGAAAAATTCTTAACTCTGGAAGAAAAGTTCTGAACAGGTTTATTGAAAAAAAAAGTCTTTTTGATGTTTCTTATTTATCGCCCCTCGACATCGACCCTCTATCATTGTTATTGTACGCGTACATAACACAGGAGGAGCGGCTTTTAATGAAAAATAAAAAAAATAATAAACATAATTCGAATTCCACATGACACCGGACGGAACCCCAACGAACCGGTAAACTCACACTCATATTTTTGGGTGTTGTCGGAAACATAATGAAAAACTCATCCCCAAAAATTATATTGGATTATTTAAGGGTGCTGCTGCTGCGTGGCGCATCTATTTTTCATGCACTTGCTTTAACATGTGCGCTTAAAAATAAAAAAAAAAAATAAACAAAAAAGGAGAGAAGTGCAATTCTTTGGACTCTTGGGTCGTGGTTCTAATTAGACTTAAAAGACTGATAGATTTAGAGTCTGTTACTCTTGACTCGAGGGTTGTTTTTAATTTTTCTTAAATACCGGTCTTCAGAAAGTAACTCGTCAACATTTTATTGATTTTACGAGCTTAAAAGCAACGACGACGAGGCCAGAACAAAAACCGGTTGTCCAATAATTCAACAACAACAATAACAACAACTAACCAAGAGTACCTACGGCGTCAATGACTACGACGACAACAAGAACGACAGACTTTTCGATTCATTTCGCTGACTCCCTAAAGCCTAAAGAGAAGCGCAATTGTTTTCAAAACTGGCTGACTTTCTGACTGCTTAGTTTGGCAATTCATTTTGCTGAATTAATATAAAATAAAATAACTCATCTGTTGGAAAGTGTGTATATTTCCTTGAGACACTTGAAATACCCAACGCTAACGCTGCTCTGCGCTGGGTGGAATTAAGTTGGGTGGAGGCATATGCAATTGGGTGCGGAGAGAATATATAATAATAAACATACCTAATTGGATCGGTTGCTAATGAAGTGGAAGCATTTTTTGTTTTCAGATCTCTCTCAAGCAAGTGTAATTGATATATTTGTGTATTTTTGCTTTTTAATGACTTGTTAACCCTCTTTTTCGCTTTGAATATGAATATAATTTATTTTTATAGCATGATTGTCTACCCACACATAAGTGGAGTTAAAATGTTGTTGAAGAGAAAACTTGGTTAGTCATAAGTTAAGAATTCTTCAGTAAATCTGTTAACAATTGAGACTTAACTACTTATGTATATCCAGTTGAATGTTTTGTTTTATTTTTCATGTATTTGTATACAGATGTTTTTTGCACGATAAAAAGATTTTCTTTAAGAATTAAAGGAATTTAATTGAATGCAAGTCGTCCCTATTATCATCTTCAACTCTTTGTATTTATTTAATGAAGGAGGTCTTGAGAATGGCATTAAATTAAAATCATTTGTGTATGGTTGTGATGCTGCATTTATTTTATGATTATTCCGAGAAATTAAGTAAAAAAGAATATTTTAAAGTTTATGAAGAGAAAAAAATTGCGTTGGGTATAAATTAAGATGGAAAGTTTTTATCAAAACCAAAACAATGCAAAAGAATCTACATTAACCAAAAATAGAGCGTGATTCAATGAGCTGTTAATGTTCTAGGTATCTAAAAAACAATACTAAAAAATATGTTTTACTATTACTATTAGAATTGCAAAGGTGAGACAAAGGTTGATAGGTGGGTAGTTATGATTGTTTAAAAATTTTCAAAGTTGGGTACAGTGACCACCCAGACTAAAAAAAAAAACGCTCTACTACATGCATAGCCTGATAATTGCCTATAATATCTTTGTAAGGGTCTAAGACCCTTTATTAACAATTTTATCACTTACCTTTTAATAGGTTTGTTCGTTTAGCCCTGAAGACACCTGGGGACGCCTCAAAGTGTTTTTTGAAAAAAAACCTGAACTAACCCTGACGAGCCAATTCAGTGTTTTTTTGAAATCTGAACTCGCCCTGAAGTAGAACTAGGTTTTTTTTTTCTGGGGCGAGTTGAGGTTAAGAATAAAATTTCAAAGTGGCAGGAGCTCTGAAGCTTTTTTGTTGTGGATTCACATGCTGCAGGTAGTTCTTTAGAAATGGAAATTCAAGGAATACACAAATTTACTTAAATAATATCAAATATTTAGAAATAGAAAATGGAAACTGCGGTTTCTTTTTTATCATTCTTAAACCAAATTTTGTTTCTTGCTTATCTCAACAACACAATTGAGAGCCGTTTGGTGTTTTTTAGGAACCGAAAACCGAAAAAAGGTTTTTTTTGACAATTCTTGGGGTTGTCAAGAAAACCTGGGTCAACCATGTGTAAACTTCAACGAACAAACCTAATGTGTTTTTATATCAAGAAAGTGAACTTCATGAATATGCCTTTGTTTTTATGCATATAAACTGAGGGCCAACGACATAAAAAGTCATGTCATTTGCATACTTTTGTTATTCATATCCAATGATAGCTTTTGAGGGGTTGAACCAATAACCGTTTGTCTGCCTACCTTATCACGTGTCGAACAGGTGTGAAACTTAACGTTTAAGTTTTACATCGATTTATTTCAATGCTTATTGGTCGAAGCAAAAAGTGTGCACACGACAAATATTTAGCTTACAGTTTTGAACAATTGTTGTCATAAGTCAAACTCTATAGTCAGTCCCTAAGAATATAGAGAGCAATGAAGTTTCCAAAAACAACTAAGGTAAACACATAATCCTGAGTGGTTTTTGGAAACTTCATCGCTCTCTATCTTCTTAGGGACTAACTACAGAGAGTTTAACCTATGACAACAATTGTTCAAAATTGCAAGCTAAATTTTTGTTGTAAACACACTTTTTTTATTTAAAAAATCGATGCAAAAAATGTACGTAAAATTTTACACCTGTTCGACACATGTTAAGGTACACAAATGGTTATTGGTTCAACCCCTCAAAGGCTATTATTGATGTAAATTACAAAGGTATGCAAATAACTTGACTTTTTATGTCGTTGGCTCTTAGTATAATAGTTCTTTAAGTCAAATTCAAATCAATTAAACATAACATTAATTTTGTACCAAAACTATTGGATCATTTAATTTTATTATATGAGTAGGTACCTACTTAGTTGTTCGCACCCAATGGTAGGTACCCTCACAAAAAGATTAACCTACTGACTTGGCCTTCTTACTTAAGGTACTGCTCCTTATTATAGCGTATGTATAAAGATCTACATAGAATAATCGAAACAACGATCGACAACCATTTTTTTTTTAAATAATATGCCCGCACTCAAGATGTTTTTACTATCTTTAAAATGGTTAAATTAGTCACAAAATATTGATTCCTATAGGCTACGATGTAGACCGGGCCATTTTCCGTGTTTCTGGTTTGTTTTGAGGTATTTTAGGATTGCTCACACTTGCTGGTGTGTGTAAGTTCTTTAAAACTTATGGCATGTGTGAACGACTACTGTGATAGGGCATGGGATGCTTCGTGTATGTAGAGTATTTGATTCAGTATCTTTTTAACTAATCCACTCATATCGAATGCAATTAGAAGTACATTTTTACTTTGTTTTTAAAACTAAAACATCTAAAGTTTTTTTCCGAACTGAATCATAAATCGCCTCCAGAGGCGCTTTAATTTACGTACATAATACTCGAATGCATACTGAGCCCTTGAGTCATGCATTCGAGTGTGTCTTCTTTAAGTGCCCCGTTCCTATACAAAAAAAAACCACTTCTTGTTGAGTATATAGATTACAATGTTTCTGCGCGTCCTCAATTTTATGTTCGCTACTCTCTACACAACAGGCAGCACATTAATGCATTGTTATCTTGCCTAAAATCCCCGGTGACGCCAGTTGACTACTTCACATGTCGACACTACTGCTTTTATTATATCATAATATAGACCACAAACCAATATAAAACGATCACACTTTGTATAGTGTTTTTTTTTTTAATTTTGACAAAACCTTGAGTCTTTTTTAAAGTATCATGTGTGAGCGATGCGACAACGACAAAGACTGACGCCAAGATAAGAACATGATCGTCATGGTCGTTTGTCTATCAAATGGTGTTTTTGATTGATTCTCCATCATGGCACACCCATTGCATAACTTTTTTTCCTATAAACTTAAATTATACAAGAACTGCAGACAAGTTTTGCTTATTGAGTAGTTTAAGATGTGAAAGTGAAATAGAAACTTGGACACAAACTTCTTGTGAGGGCAGAATACAAATGACTCTGCAGCCATTTAAGTCGATTTAGCATTAGGTTATGCAATGGAAGCAACATGCATGTATTTACGTACTTTTTGCGTACTATTTTCTTGTGATCTGTTTTGAATCAATAATCTTTCACATTGCAAACCTCGAAACTTGGCTCTTAAAATAGATTTTCTGTTAAACAAATGTGGACGTGCTATGTACACATATGAAGTCGTGCCCTAAACAAAGTTTGTTTTTACTTAAATTTTAACAAACAAAGCTTTCGGTTATTTTGCCCAGTCAAATTTAATTTTTGGTAGACAATATTGATAATTGAAATTGATCGAAATCAATTTTCGAATCAGAAGACGAATGCCATATATGGGACTGTCGGTAGAAGATGTGCGTGTAAATTTTGCCAATAAAATATGCAATTTGTATGAACTCGTACATAGGTATAATACATGCACATGACTCACGCGAAATTGTCCTCGAATAGAAATTTATGCATGAAGACCACCAAGGCCAACCATGAACATGCGTCATCGATTTTCAGGAATTAAAAATCGGATTCGAAGTTACTCGTTTATATTTTAGTAAGTTACAATACAGACGATGTCCATTAATAGTTAACAAGTAATAAGAAATGGTTTCCGGTTAAAATAACGAAAGAAATAATTAAATATTATTACATAATTAAATAATCATGGCTGTGCCTATTGTTTTGAAAAAGTACATCTCGTTTTTAATCGAAGAATTAAATCAGCATTATCTAATTAAAACTAGTCTTTCAATAATAACTATCAACAGAGTATCAATACAATCTGTTCTTATAAATTATCGTAATTAAGTATTGTAATTTTGAAAATTTTTGTAATACGTAAGATACATACATAATGGTTTAAGAGACAATTTAAATTAGCTTAGATTTTTAATATTTAATATCGTGCTATAGATAACAAATAACCAAAAAAACAAATAGTCAAAGTTTGACAAATTAAAGCTCACCTTGATATTTTTTGTCTCGTTCTAGTTCTATACATTACAACTAGCTATTTTCCAAGGATCATTTTTGTTTTAATTTAATTGTATGTTTTTGGATTATTTTTATTGCAATAAATGCACAGCATAATTTGATAAGACATTTTTGGTTTGCGATGTCGTGCCTTTTTTTCCGTGCTGCCTTTCTTAATCCGAAATGTGTTTGAAAAAGAAAAAAATCACCATTAAATAAAGTAATTTTTTTCTCTGTACATATTTGTATTTCCACAAATTTTGATAAAATAAAAAAAATTTGTTAGGAACGCCATTACATCCATACCTATCTAAAGGTTTTAATTTGTACCTTCAAATATGTTCAAAAATAGATAAGGAATATTTAAATTTTTCGTCCCCAAAGTACACGGTGTTATGATGATAAGAAAAATATCAACAAAGCTGTTGGTTTATTATTAGATCATCAATTCCATATAAACTATAATTATTATATAAGAGTGGTCCGTAAATTGGACATAGTCTTTCCATTTAAAGTCAATTTTTCAGAAAATAGTTTTCAAAAATTGAAACTATTGTGTTTGTACAAATTGATTTTCAGCTTAAAAGCCCAGTAAAGAGGAGAGTTTTTGAAATTTTTTTTCGAAGGGGTCGCACTTTTTGAAAATAACGGTAAAAAATTCAAACGTTAATAACTGGGTTAAAATTACTTCGAATAATTTGTTTAAATTTAGAGATGAAAAAAATGGGAACCTACTTTTTAAGATATGGTTTATTCCGTGATAACTCACGTTACATTTGGGAGAATTTTACAAGCTTTTTTACTTAAATTTTCATACAAAATATACGCTTTATACATTCTAATGATTTCGATTACTCGGAAAAAATTTAATTTTTGACGGTAAAAAATTCTTTCACTTTTTCGACATTAATTAGGTACTTGTCTATTAGTAATTGAAAGAAATTTCCACAAAAATTTAAAAAATTGATTACTCAATACCGGTTTAGAATATAATACTGAAAGTTGGTGTTCAAGTTGTTTTCAATACATACCACGACATATCAAAAAATGAGCGAAATCGAAAGGGTTCGGGTCAAAAACTCGGTGATTTGGCATGCCCCATGTATTTATATACCTATGTATTGGGCTGATGTGAAACGAAAATTTTCTCTAGTCTCCAACTTGAGAACAAAATGATTACGAAAAAAATATGTAGAGATTTCCTGGGGTCTCCACATCGACAACGAAATAATACACGAACAGATTGCCGAAAAATATGTATGGAGAGTTTAATCAGATATGTCATAAGGTCCCTTTTCCATTTTAAAATGAAATTCAACTGCAAGATAAGACAAACTGTCTAATTTTCGTCAAGAATATTGTGTCGGGCAATTAATTATGTGTGAAAAAAAGTGGAGACTTGGATAAAACAATCTACTACCGTTTTCTGTTTTATTGAAATTTCATTATCGAACTGCTTACTACATACGAAAAATCACAACTAAATTTTTCGTTTTTTTTCAATTTCTGTATTAAAATTTTCGTTTCGCTTCAGCTGCGTACTACGCTTTATCAGAAAGATGCCAAAATAGTGTAAAAAAAAACACTTCAAAATCTTAAGTCAATTTTTTTCTTGTTTGATGAACCTATTTTTGTATTATTTTGTTGGTTTTTGTACCGGCCGTTATGGTGCTAAGGGTTCCAAATAATAGTGTAGTCTATGTTCTTAATTCGCTTCTTCGTTCATTTTCCATTTAAAAAAAGAATCCAACTGCAAGATAAGACAAACCATTACCTAAATTTCGCACAATTAATTGTGTGTAAAAAAAAGTGGAAATTTGTTATAGGAATCTACTATACCGTTTTCTTTTTAATTTGTTTATGATTTCGTTGTGTCATTTTCTATATGGAAATTTTCGTTTCGCTTCAGCTGCGTACAATGCTTAACGATTTTAATGAATTTTGTATTAAGATATTGGTGTACCTAATCTTTAACCACCTATCATCCCTGAGACTTCGTATTCGCCTAGGTATTTGTATAGTAAGTTTTGGATTAGCAAACAAAATCGAAAAAGCACAAAGCTATCAGATAATTTGCTAAATATATTTTAAAAATGCCTCTTTAGATTTACTTTACTAATGGTCTACATTTCAGTAAACAAACAAAGCAACGTCTGTCAAATTTATTGTGAGCTGTTCACTGTTCAGTAGTGTATGAAAAATCACCATGCGTTGAACAAAATCAATGCTCCATTCGATTCATGATTACATACAAACTTCTTTAAAATCGAGACTTGCAATTGCATTGCAGTGCCATATCCATCAACCGCGATCACTAAAGATCGATGGTAAGCAACTTTTTGTGCCCTAACATGGATGATATGGATTCCAATGACATGTGGTTCGACGGTATATACCACATACGATGAAACATTCTGCAAAATCGATACAAAGGCATGTATACCTCTAGCGGCTGGCGCGCGTTGACGTAAATTTTCAACTGTTGTCATTCGATTCAACACCATTAGATTTCTTCTATTGGTCTATTGGAATAAACTGTAAACAATTGGTGCCCACAAAATAAGATAATTAACGCCATCCAGCAAATTCAACCAAATTTATGGGACCTTTCGAATATAAAGTGTCAACATTTGAATATTACTTCCTTATTAAATTTTCATTATATTCTGTTACGAGTATTACATTCCATATTCATTACGTAAAATGTTCTTTAAAATTAAAACAAGTATCGGTATCTCACACAGAGCTTTTTTTATTTACTGCATCCTCATTGAAAGAACATTTTTGATTCGGCCTCTAAACAAAGCGTGGAACTGATGTCTTTTCCTTCTCAAGTAACTTTTTCGGAACTATCTTCATACTGCATATGTAGGTGACTTTTGAGCGATGGATCAAAACCACTCGTCTGGAAAAATAAACTACATAGTTTTTAACAAGGCCCTGCATTGACGTTTACAGGGGCCCAGCATGGGAAACTTTCGCAATTCTTTAGAACCTGGAAGTTGTCTCAAAGACAACTTTTCTGGTATTCGATGAAACCACCTTTTGTTTGCCGAACAATGGCGAAAACTTACCATTGGCGGGAATAAACTGAACGCGATTTATCATCAAAGCCACGAGTATTTGTCATAATGAAACTAAAGAACTATCATAAAGCCTTAACAAACTTGATACGAGTATCTGTTTAAAATTTGATTGAAAAATTAAAAGTTGTAAATGCACACCGCTCGAAGAACTTTTATATAATGTAATAAAATTTATCATAAACATATTTTTGTTTTTTTGCTCATGCTTATTTTTTGGTTGGGCTTTAATTAATATTCTCAAAGAGTATGTTAGCCCTCGTCAAATTAATAATATTTTAAGGTGTCCCCTTTGCAAACTACGCCACTCAAAATGTATCGAACTATCATTAGGTACAAGTATGTAAATGAATAAATATAATATGAAATAATGAAATCGAGTCAAGACCTTCGCTGGAGTAGATATAAATATAACTGAATATCCTCTTATAGTCATGATAAAAAACCCGAGGGTTTTTTTTGCAAAGAAAATACAAAATACAACCTCACCCTTATCTATGCATAATGTGATTCATCGACGTTGATATCCAATCCCTTATAATATTACCAATGTCCATGTGTAGCATATTATTGACATAACAAAAAAAAACGACTTCATAAACATTTTCAGGGAAATTTCTTATGTCGGACTTAATATGTATATGACTTCGTTAACGATGAGCTAGAGGCAAATGAGTCATAAATCCAACATACCTAATGTACGTGCATTTAAAGAACTAAGCATTTCATTTAATCAAAAAAAGGATTGGACATCAAAGTTCAAAATATTTTTGTTTTTTTGTCATCTTAAAAATTAAGTATACATTTAAATGAATTTTTTTCTAACTTAACTATAATAGGTACCCAGTTACCATTATTAGTAAAAAATCAAACAAGTATAAAGTGAATCATCATTTTTGTAAAATGGCTTACATCTGTACAATTCCGTTTTTTAAGTGTATGACTCAAGGATCAAATAAGGAAGCTATTCCCATTCGCTCCAGACCAACCCATTGGGATGAACATAGAACAAAAAAGAACAAAAAGAAGTGTGCTTTTCTGACTTAATTAAACTACTAAGCATCCTTTCGAAGAAGCTTAATTGAATACATACTCAAAAATTGTTCAACATTTTATTTCTCAATCGGTACGTACCTAAAAGTGCAGGCCATTGATCTCCGAACTAACCCCAAGGATAAGTGTTCGAAATTCCAGCTGCACAGTGGAAAAGATAAACATTCCAAACTATAAACGGTTGTTATTAAAACTCATTGTACTCGTATCGTGTAGTGTGTTTTAATTTCAAATGCGAAACAATCAAACAAAGCTATGCGCACATTATACGTACAACGTACAGTTTGTTTAAATACCTAGTGATTTTGTTTTGCTTCTTCATAATAAACTTTCATTGGATTCATGAAAGATGTGCAACAGAAAATGCATTTAATTTATCCACATTCGAATTGAAAATAACATTTATCTTTGCATTCCATCGAGATCCAGAGGCAGAGAGAAGCATCTAATTAAAAGATGATGAACAACAGATTGAAATCGGTTCGAAAAAGGGGACCAAGACAAATATCTTCAACTTACATGTACATTATAAATGTATGCGACCAGCCGGCAGCGAGCTGCTGACTCGAGGTTATTTCCCTACTTCCGCTTGAAATTCAAATCAAAGGTTAAGAAAGTTAAATGGAATTACATTGTCCTATTAAAAAAAATGTTCCCCTCTATCAAACAACAACAACAATAATAATAATAATTGACAAGTGTTTATTATTGGAGAAATTGTGAGGTAATTGCTTTTAATGTGAGACAAATCGAATAATATGCGTGTGATGAGGGACAGATGTGTGTTTTCAAAATCTAAATTAAATCATTTGAAAATTCGATGACAGATCTGTTTTCCTGTTAAAAGTTATATAAATTAATTAAAGCTTGGGTCTTAGGTATTTTTTATTTACTTATTTATAATTTACTCCCAAAAACTGTTTGCGAATGAAAGAAAAACAGAATTCGTACAGCCGATCCACCCGAAGAAAAAGAGAAGTTCTACATCTACTGATGATGTCACTAACCGTCCGTGTCAGCAAAAAGTGAATGCTTTTTGTTAAGTACAAAAATTATTTAAATATCTGATATTCTCAGAAAAAAATGTGCATAGCTATTTTCCTAACGTGTTGATCATTTTTAATGGGTTGTCAAAACGATTGAATTCAATCACAGTTTGAGTCAAGAAACCAAATTTAAATCTAAATTCTAAGCTCAAGTCAAAGCAACTGTTTTAGAGATAGCCGTAAAATATATTATGTTGAGCTAGACCTTATGGGTCTGATTTATTTTTCAACAAGAACCTTACCTTGTGTATTTATTTTTCCACTGTAATTGACTTTAACTTTTGATTCCACTCAAAAGTGTGAGATCAAATTCATATCGTGACTTTTGTACTCTTAAAAGCGCATTGATCTTTTTTATGACGCTGACTTTTTTTCCAACCAAAAATAAGAAAGTAATTTAAATATAATATGCTTTTTTTATGTATACAAATTCTCTCATACTCTATAATACGAGCACGCAACAACAAACATTTAATTTTTAAATTAGCATAAATTAAGACGCATTTAAACGAAGTTTGACAGTTTTCCACGTCATGTAATGTCATCATTTATTACAAAAAAAAAAAATAAATAAAAATAGACAATTGTGACAATCACGTACGGTCATGACGGCCCACATGTAGTTTCTATAATATGTTTGCTGCACTTCGCCTTTATCACACAATATCACCTCGTTTTTTCGCCACTACCTTTTTGTTATGCAAGTAGTTTGCTTAGTCGGTCAAATGGCAGTCTTATAGTCAAATGGAGAAAAAAAAAATACAAAATGATAAAATTTAGCGCAGCGGCACAATGCAAGCACTCCATGTATGGAGAAATGTCACAGAGAAATAAGTAATTTAAAGTCTTATCACGATCGTTGTAAATCAAAGCGGAGTGTTGTAACGAAGGCGGTGGCGCGGCAGTCGATATTATGGAAGGCCATCACTTACAATAGTTCAAAATGTAATGTAGCAACTGGAGTAGGTATTATTTATCAACGCCGATTTGTATGTTTCACATTTATTGATTATGAAACATTCGTTGACTAGGTAAATAGGAGTATATTGTGAATCAGTTGTTAGGGGTGGGTCCCATTTTCATTTTGACTTAAGTAAAAATTCTTCACTTTCGGTATGTATGGATTTTGTTGTAACTTAACTTTGCATTCCTCATAATTTCATTTCCACCAGTTTTATCTTTAAGGTTAATTGTAAAGGGTAAGGTCTTCACATCTAGTAAAAGAGTAGGGGGTCATGCATTTTTTTAATAAAACAGGACGAAGCTATTTTTGTTTTAACAAGCTCACTTTAAAAATTGATACCTATTTTCTTAATTAATTCTAAAATTGAAACTTATTTTCTTAATTTCAATTTTTATTTAATGACACGACATACTCATAAACCGATATCACAACTTTAAGTTCCAGACTATAATGCCCTTAAGTCTTCCAATACTAAAAAATAATGAAGTGTTTGAATTTATTTGATATGTTTGTGGGTATATAACTTAGATTTCCTTTTAAGATTTTGTTTTAGCTAATTCCATTAGAATATGCTGTTTATTACAAACGGAAATAGTGGCATTTCACATTTGATTTGGTGAGTATTTCTTACTTAACTTGTTTTCATCCGTTTGGTGATATTTCAAGTTTCAATCCATTTTGAATCTCGTTAACAAAACAAAATTCTCAAAGATATTCGCAATCGCATGTTGACAATAAAGGAACTCTCTTATGCATAGCTTCTAGTCAAATTAATGTTTAATAGCTTCCCTTGACATTTTCCGATTGAGACATCTTAATGACTGTATAGTGCAAGGAGAAACACCGCACATTATGGTATTTTAAAAAAATATTTTGTCAATAAATCAATCTCTAGAGATTTTTAAAATTCATAGCTTATTGTTGATTGCCGTTTTTAAAAATTTAATTTCGAAAAACTCCGTTCGCCGCTTTCAACAGAGACTATAGATTCGTAAGCAAAATCCTGAGAGAAATCTATTCTTTTTTTTTTGGGTATTTTATAGAGGAATGCCCATGTGTAAGCATACTGATTGAGTTGATTGAATTTTTCAGGCTTAAAGTTATGTTCCGAAATGGGTTCTTCTGGACTTTCACAGTCAAATTGTTGTTCTGATAGTTTTGTTTCTGTTCGGAAATGGGTTCGTTTCGGCTTTCACAGTCAAACTGTCTTTTCAAGTATCTTACCCTCTTAGACAATTGAATTTTAGACTCGAAATGCTTACTACTAAAGAAAAGAAAAGAAAGGAAAAATCATTTAAATAGTCCTTTTTTTAAATGTCATTTGATTACTTGAAAAAATAAGAGTATATACAAACGGAAACAAAATTTTTAGATCCTATATACTACTGAAATAAATCAGCCTAGTGAAAGTCTTAGCATTAAGGATTTGACTTGTTGAATTATTGATTCAAAGTGGCTTTTAATGGCCTTTAGTCCTACAAATTGGCTTTTCGTCTGAGTAACTCACTTGATTTCATCAGTGACATAGTGTTTGTCATACGCAATTTGTATTAAGTTCATTTTAACCTCTCGTGCATTTTTTTTGACAAAACAACACTGTTAACTATATCATTTGAGGTTGTAAATAGCTTGTGGGTCACTAGCGCGCTTGGTTCCTTTTATTTCTTTTGCAACAATGAGGGAAGTATTTTCAACTTAATTATACTCGTTAAATGAATGGTGAGTTAGTTTATCACCTTAAATATTGATGTATTGACAAGGTTAAACACTAAACTCACTGACTAAAGATAATTTGTGTTTCATTTGCGTTTATGAATATCGGTGTGTACCTATTAAATTTTTTAGATCCGTCGCGTATGTCTATTTATCCATTTATTTTTCATACTTTTCCGCTTAGAAAATTCGCTGAAATTTGGCATATTTTCTTGAATATGATTTCATAACTCTGTTTTATTTGTTTTGAGTATAGGACTATTCTATTCATTTTGTATATGAAAAGAAAAACAAAAAACTATCTATTGATTTTTAAATTCAGCTTAGTGAACAATGTTCTGGTTGAGAGACCTCCCATCCATGAGCCCTTTTGCACCACTTGCACCACATTTTATATTTCCTTTTTATGCGTTCAAAAGCATTGAACACAGATAATCCCCATTTGTTTGAAAACCTCCTTCTATTTATAGAATTTTATTATTGATTGATTGAAGAATCGTGTCATGTATGCACTTCTTTAAACAACAGCAACGACAACAAAAAATGACATGTTTTATTTATCTCTATCTTCATTGTTAAAACTTTTATGTTCCTACATATACTTTATACCTCCATACAAATTTTTACAGATAGGCAGCAATATGGAATTAGAGTGAAATTCAACTAAATTGTCCTAGTTGCATAATATTTAATTCATCAGAAACAGATTCATATGGGAGAATGCATTTTATGGTAAAACATGAGTTGAATATTTGTGCTCAAAGATATGATTTAGGATTTTTTTAAATAGCCCGTTTCTTTTGTAAAATTGAAATGTCTTCGTGTACTTCCTTTGACAGAACTTTGGGCTAAGTTTTGGGAGGTGCCCGAACAGGCATATTAGACTTGGTTTGTTACTGAAATTTCGTACGAATTCGTACGATGTCGCATTACTTTCCACAAATTCCCGTTTGTTACCTTTAAAAAGTTGCAACAAAAGAGCACAATGACAGAGGAAGGAATTTTCCCTCAATGACGTTGTTTACATTGGACTGGAAAACTGGATATTTTTTTGATGTTTCAAATCTTCCTTCACTGAAGGAGTGGAAGTGAGATGTGAATACTGAAAAGTAAAACAAAAATCAATCTTTCATTCCAATGTAAACGACGTCCATGAAAAATCTTGCATCTGATACACAAATTTCTCTGTTTGCAAGAAATAAACACTTGTCAAGCTCGTGCTACAAAAGTAACCAAACACCTACAGTGCTATTAATAAAAACCGCTTATTCCTCCTTTAGTCCACGGTTTTACTAAACTACGGAATAAGATTTAAGTCAAGGGTTAAAATTTCTCATAAAAAAACTAAATGGTCGTGGAATAGTAAAGTGACGTTTACCCTGCGAAGCCTGTTTAGTTACTTGAAATTCTTACCAAGTTTCGCAAACTTGGGTTTTTTTGTATTGGTTTTGACAGCTTTAAATTTCAAGTTACCAAACACACCTCTAAGAATTATCTTTTGTTTATGTCTAACTAAATTATTTGGCCAGTTTATATTTCTTGAGCGCTCAGTATTTTTCCTCAATTTTTTGACAGAGCAGGAGAATAAAATATAAACAACATTTCTCACATAGAAGTCAAAAGAACTCCCTTTTTCTTTTCTTCTTATGTAATTTACTGCGACAAAAAATAATTGAGCAAGCGAATCCAAAAAATTTCAGTCTCAGTTTTTAAGGGGAAAAGTGAGGAATTTTTGAGAGGAATCCTGTTTATATTTCTGAGCGCTCTGAGTCCTCTGAGATCTCAGAAATATAAACTGGCTAATTATTTTTATGGAAAATTTTATTAAAAGAATGAATAAGAGCTAGTGATTAGAGCACCAATGACCAAAAAAGTTTACACAAACAAACAATATAAAGAACTCTTTTTTTGTATTCTTCAGAACTTACTGAAATAATTGTGCATAGAGAAAAACATGATATCGAAAATATAAAACTCTTGATACTAAACCAATAAAAAAAAACGTTGATACCAACACCAATACAAGAAAGAATCTGTTGCTTATTCCTTCGCTAAACCATCTGTTTCGGTGGTTTAGCTAAGTAAACGTCACTTAGCAGAAATTTTGTGTTATTAGTAACATTTTGCACTTAATCCACGGAATAAAGCTAGCCTTACCTTATTCCGCGTTTTTTTATTTGGCGTAGCGACATAACGGCGAAAGACAGACCGCCCAAATTGCAAAATTATATAACGCCCAAATACTGAGGTTTTCTTTCATAGTGACTCAACGCCCAAATTAATATGTCATAGCGCCCAAATTAGTGCCTCATAGCGCCCAAGAGTGTGACACAAAGCCTAAATCAAATTTTCCTTAAAATTCGAACAAGATGACGTAACGCCCAAAGTTTTAGTTTGTAAATACATACATATATAAATTTTATTGCGATAAATAATCACAAAATCTTAAGTAATCTTGAAGAAATTCTAGCTGTAAATTTAACAAACAAATTTTCAGTTTTCATATTTTACATTTTAGGAAAATGACACAAAGCCCAAAAATTATATTTTGTTTTTGGATAATAGGGTTATGACACAACACCCAAATAAAAATGACACAAAGTCCAAATTTTATGGCAGATAACGAAAATTAAAAATAAAATTCTACAACAATAATTTTTCCGTAAGATTTTTGAGCGTTGTCTTAGTTTGCGATTAGGGCGATCTGTCTTTGGACGTTATGTCGCTACGCGGTCTTATTTATTTAAAAAAAAATCTAAATCATATATAAACTTTTGACAGTGGTTGACAATTCTTGTGGCAAACAAATTGACCGCATTCATGAGATCAGATATCCGAATTTTAAGAGCTTCTGATTGGCCAGCTGTCATACAAATTCTGAAAATGTATATGAATTGGTTACGATTAAATTTAAGATAAAAGAGAAGGAAGATGCGTTATGCAAAAAAAAGCACATAAAACTTCAAATAAGAATTAAACTTTACTGTCTGATGGGTAATAGAAGTGGATCCCTGCTACGAAAATTTAAATTTATTGAACTGACAAAGTATTGTGCGTGTTTGTTATATGTCCGCTGCTTGGACTAGTTAAAAAAAATATTAATTAACGTTTTCTGGTTAACTTACGTTTCTTTCTTCAATGTAAAACCCAGATTAAATGCAATATTTAAAAAAAAAACTATTTATCCAATGACGAATATAATGCTAGAATTAACGATAAATTTGTCACTCGCTTAAATGCATAACTCACTCGTTCACTGAAGTGGTAATTTGCTCCCAAATCTCCTCACGAAAGATAAATTCGTACATACGCCTTTCAAAGGTTGTGTATTTTGATCTAAATTTGTTTCATGCAGACTGCCGCTGCTGTGCAAATTGTAAATGTCTGTTCAGTATTGCTATTTAACTACTTTGTGTATCGCTAAATGTTCTGATTGCTGGTAAGTGAGTCTGTTTCGAACTGTTTGGAGCAGATTTTCTGTAGTATTTCTCATTCAGAACAACATTGACCACAATGTCAATAAGGCACGCTCAGTTCAGAATAACATGGCTGCATTTATGTAAGATTTTTCTTTTGAAAAATGATAATTCTTTTGAAAGTCTTTGTGATGTTATTCATGGGACTAATGCTGTCCTTTTCTGTTGTTCAATTACGCCTGACGTTTTTCTCACTGACTAACTTATGAGCTGACAGGCTGTGTGTGAGAGTTTTTTCACCAACGATACCCAAACTATTGAAGAATTAACCCATTTGATATGATTAGTTCTAGCTCCAAAGAGCAATTCTCTATTTTAAGAGCAAATTTTAAAATAGAGAATTGTTTGCAGAAGCAAACAAACACGATAATCAGTGGATTCGATATACTGAGCTTCTGCTGTATTTCTATGGTATTTTAATGCTAATGCCGTCTTGGTTTGATTATCTCGGCAACAGAAATTGACTGTGAAAACATAGGTATACGAGCCAAAAAGGATCGTTTCTTTTGATGTACTTCGGAATATTTCAATGAGTTTAACTGCTAGGCGAAAATTACACATGTAAGTTTTATTTATGACTTATGTAAATCTCATGGAATTTTCTTACAGTAAAATTTACTTACTGCAATTCGATTTACCGTAGTCGGTTGCCTGAGAAACATTGACAATTCTGGTTTTCTAAGTTTTATGTTATCTACTCGTATCAGGCTTGTTATTGTCGCGTTCGGCTGGTAGAGCGATAGGATATAATTCAATCCGTTTCAGATAAGTTGAGTAGTTTTTGCATCAGCTGTTTTAAAAAGGGATTACAACAACACAAACAAATCCGGATCGCTAAAGATACGCAGCCGAACGTGCCTATTTTTCTCATGAAACAGAACTCCCTGTTAAATTAGAGTCGCTTTGCTGTAACTTAGATCTGAGAACCTTAATATTTCTTAAAAGCTACAACCTACTTTTCCGTACAACAGAGCAAGATAGAAAAATGTTTATCATTCCAGTGGTGGAATTAAGTTTGACATAAAACATTTCACTGTCGTTCAGCCCTGCACAATAATGTGTGCCTATAGTGTCTACTAATGCATGCAATGATGACCATGAAGAATAAAATAAATTCACTGAGCTCGTCTTAAATGCATAATTGCAATATGACTTACATACATACATTCTGACTGACACAATGTGCGGCCGCCTGATTGTAGATTCGTGAGGTTTCTACGTTTTAGATTATAGACTTGGATTAGATGTGCAATGTGCATTGTTATGAATATACGAGTTAAGTTGGGACGGTATTTTTTTGAAAACTTGAGAGACAGTAGAACGAAGACGAGGTGACGGGTATATTGCATTTCGCACTTTTTCACGAACCTGTACGTGTACATATGAACATAATGTGTAAACCTGTGAGTGCAAAAGAATGTTATTATTTTGTTACACAATACTCTTTAAAGTTGGGAGGCGGGTAGCGTCGGCGTGTGGCAGTGTTGGTAGTTTGCAAGAGTATACTAGAATGCAAAACTATAAAGAATACCGACATTTACGTTATGGCACTGAATTACACTGTTTGGTTTGTTGACACTTGAAATGAGGTGTCATGGTGTGTTTTTTTTTCTGTTGATTTTTTTCATTGACGTTGTCTGTATGGCTCTGACAAAAATATACTATTTTATAAACATACCTACTTACCATTTAGCTAATTAGAGCGACAAGCTTTATTGTTGTGCGTTTTAGTTTGTTGTGGGTGTTGGATTTCCCGCTGATTGAGGTTATGTGGGTCAATGGTTTGCAAGCCTATGCCAATTATCATATTATACTATCGTTTATGCAGGGTAAGGCTGACTTGTATGGTTCAATGATTCTTTATTGCAAAATAAAATTGCTTTTAAAGTTAAAAAAAACCTTTTTTGCTATCCAAGGTTATAAAGGGGTGGGAAAATCAATATATTTTCAAAATAATGGTACACAATTTTAAAGAACCTATCGTATAGGTATGATGCAGGTTATCATTTTTTTAAAATTTTTGTGTTTTTTTTAAACAGTATACTGAAATTTTAATAAAATTAAAAGGTTTTCTCATAGCTATACTAAACTATTACTAAAGCTGCAAATAGTGACATTTTGTGTAAGCAACTAAGCATTATGCTGAATTTACATGAATGGAAAGCTGCCATTATAATGACAAAAAGAATGAATTTGTCAATTCTTTTGTTGTTGTTTCTGTCATTGTAATGCCAGTTCTCCAATCTTCATAATAAGATGGTTCAACTGGACATGAATGATGTCCAACATATAAACCACAGTCCAATCAACAGCATGATTTGTATGGATATGTCACTGCTCGGACATGGACTTTTGTAGCTCCATTGGCTTTTTTCAAGACATATGTTTATAGTCCAAGCATGGCACATGCCCTGTGAAGCAAGCAGTAAAGGCCACTTTACAAGATTATAGAAGTTAAATTATTTCTCATATGACCTGTCAAAAAAATCATACCAAACCGTCTGAACACACTCATAGGTCTCATATGACTTCTCAAAAGTTAAAAGCATATGCCTTTTTTGACATTAGAACTGCAGCTAATTCCATTTGAGAAGTCAAACAGGAATTGTTGTTTTCATGGAAAATAGTAGTGAATTCAGAGTATTGAAAATAAAAATATTTCTGCAAAAAATTAGAATTTTGAATGAAAACAACAATGGATAATTCCAAAACAGTATAACAAACATTTATTTGTTTATGAGTTTTATTTTCTTTTATTTTGGTTTTAACAGATAACCATAGAGAAAATCACTTAAAGACGTGTAAAGATAAAAAAATGATAACCGTATGACTTGACTTGAAATGACAGCTCATATGAGAAATCATACCGAAAAAATAATGACAGGTCATATGACTTCTATAATCGTGTGAAAGGGCCTTATGCAAGCACATTTCTTTTGACATTTTTTAATGTCAATTGTCAAAGCATCGAAGGCGGTGTTCACATTGAACTTATGCGAAAAACAGATTGACAGCAACTTTGACTGTCAATGAAATCTTTGACATCAAAAATCATGTGTAGATTACAACGTGAATACTTTTGACAGCCTTAAAACAAAATACGTAGTAGAAAATCGGTTGTCAAATTTTCATTTGAGTGTTGATTAACCTGAAAAACTTCGCTTTTAAGTCTCGAAACAATACTATGTCACCGACAGTAATTACTTCGTCTATGCTAATAAGACATACCAATAAAGAGATGGTATTCTATTGAGAACCCGGCCTCTCCAAAATTGGCTGATATTATTCTCAATGAACTGTTGGGTAACTGCCTTGAAAAACTCACGAACAAACCAAGAATACTAAGTAAATACATAATTATTGACATTTTCGCCATTATTAACAGAAAGAATATCGGTGTTACGTTGAACAATCTTCAACAGCTTTCATAGAGAAATATAATCATGTGAAATTGAAATCAACGGCCAAATACTAGGTATACTTACGCTCTCTTATTACATATTAGGGTTGTTTAAAAATGGATTGGTTTCTGAAACTAATGACGAGTCAAGTTTTCGGGAAAATTGGTAAACTACCAGTCCACCAGCCAGCATAAAAAAGAAACATCTTTAACCCCGTCAATAACCTCATGAAAAGCATTTTCTTCATCAGGAATTCTACTCAACAACAGGATCCAAGGCAAAATTGTGTAACCAAAAAATCTTTTTCTGAAAATGTCATTAATTCATAAAAAAATATTTTTTAAATTATTCGAAGTAATTATAACCCAGTTATTAACGTTTGAAAAATTAAATCCACATGTTCAAAAAGTAAGACGCCTTCGATTTATTAAAAACAAATTTGAAAAATTACCGGCTTGGAATAAAAGTTGAAAAGTTAGTGTTCAAAGGGTCGGGTCAAAAACTCGGTGATTTGGGATGGAATGCCCCCATGTATACTTAACGCACCTGCATGTTTATTTGATGTATTTGACAACTATCGTATTGCTGTCTCACTCACACTTGTTGGAACGTGTTCGTTCAGTTGGTAAAAAATGCAGGGATGGTTAACAAACTGCATTTAAGCTTAAAAATCTGTAATTGCAATCCAGATTAATAAATTTATCATGCCCATAAATAAAAATAGCCTTTTAGCAAAAATCGATTTAGGCACATTTTTGGCCAATTGCGCCTAAATCACTTAAAAAAAATATGAAATATCTTTACCATACCTGTATAGAAAATAATAACAACCCACTAATTTATCCCCGTTTAGTAATAGAATTTAAAACTTCCCTCTAATGCATACAAATAAGCCATATATGTAAGTAAAAAAAAAAAAACTTTAATAAACTTAATATGATTTTGATTAACACAATCTATACTCACTCTATCCTTATTTTTATTGATTTTTAACGTGTCGCACTCTTTTGATATAAAAACAAAATGAGATGATAAAAGATACCGCCGCTGAAAATTAATCAATCGATTACTTCACTTCAGTGCACCCATAAACCCGTCGCGTCGATATCTAAATCTAATGTTGTAAGTGATTTATAACAACAGTGTTGTTGACATGATGCTCATGTTCACGGTGGCATACATCGGAATCTATGACATGAAACCTGAAAACTAATTGAGACCAAAATTAGAAAAAAAAAAACAAATACTTCGTTGCACTCATTGACTTTTAGGGAACTTTAACTCCATGTTAATCAATTAATTACAATAATAGATATAAATGCCTATACATGATGTGATTGCGTCAAGTGTGGTATTTCTATCAATGTCCCAAATCAAACAATGTGCCAGATTAAATTTAAAACATTAACAAATTGATTGTTTTTACTGGAACTAGTAGAGGTATTTTTTCTACTGTAAGAAAAAAAAAAAAACATGAAATTCGTACTTCTGGTATAATGTTATCTTCATTATTGCTTGACACTAGAAAAAGAAAAAGCTGTGTCTAAATTTTTATCGAAATTTAATTGCTAAAAATAAATTGATTATTTAGCACTTGAGAGAGGTCACAGTTTATTTTTTTTTTAGCAGTAGCTATAATTTTTTTTTTAAGTTGATACTCTTTGAGCACCTCTTGGCGTACTTAATACTTAGTGATTTGGACTGTCATATAAAAAAAAATTCCCGTGATTGCAACTTTTGTGGAAAAAAAAAACAATCCTGCGAAGCGTGAATGTGCACCGCCATTTTCGATTTTCAAAAAAAATTGTTCTTCTGTCAAACTTTTTTATGATGCCTGGTGTCGTAAATATTTAAAATAATTTGCAAATTTGCAAATTTTACGGAAATTTTTTTTTGTAAAATGAAAGTTGTGCTGTTTTGAGCTCAGTTTTTTCTAACATGCGGTGAAAAGATAAATCAAAAATTCTCATAATTGCAACTATTACGACCAAAAAACAATCTCGCGAATCGTAAAGTTATCACCGCCGTTTTCGATTTTGAAAAAGAAAAAATTGTGTTGTATAGTTGTGTTATGCTGTAAATAAATATTGGAAAAAAATTCGCAAATGTGAAAATGTTTCGAATGAAACTTATTTGAAACTTACTAAAAAAGATAGTTTTGCTGTTTTGTGCCCAGTTTTTGCTGCTTAGCGCAAAAGAGATTATAAAAATTCGCATAGTTGCAAGGGAACATACCTCGTAAGTTTCGGTGAGAAGCTGTTAAAAACTATCTTTGGTAGCATCGTGCGTCATCTTTCTATTTTCTACGGGCATGTGTTTATGTTAAAACGTTTGTACGGGCATGTGAATATGTTAAAATTCTCCTCGAAAAATCTCGAAGACTTTGGTCTTTACTTAGTCCTCAATTCCTCATATGGCAGCAAAACTTCATCCAAACAATTGCAGCAACCTTTCATCACGGTGGGAGTTTTCTCTTTGTAATAATCTTATTTTTCCATTTCTCTCAGGTCCTTGCCATCACATTTCTTGGGCGACTGTTACATAAACTGCTCAGCTCCCGTGGCCTTTGAAACAAGTATCCCAAGTATAATTCACCAAATTTCACATTGGAGATACGAGTACACCTAACCTGGGTATAAAGATTTGTTCTCTTTCTGAGAACATGTTATTGATTGAGAACTCATTGATTAAAAGTTACCTGAAAAATATGTCAACAAGATAAGACTTTAAAAAATATTTTATCTACCGCAAACCGCATGCAGTTCTTTACAAAGTTTGTAAAATTTCTTTCCGGTTGAAAAGTAATAAATTGGAAATTAATTCAAAGATGACACGGCGACGACGACACGCCGGCCGAAGAACGATTCGAGTCGACAAACTTGCATTTAGCATCGTCTATGCCATCATCCATATCACCACAATCCCCATGAGCCATCATCAATAATAATTCTCTCACGAAAGGCACATTTCTCTTGGTCAACTTTCTACTATAGCACCCCAGGTGTGCGCATTCGGGTATTTGCATTAAGCCGACCAGGCTCTATAGCAGCCACTTATCTAAGCAATCTCATACCACTTTTGCTTATCTTCAAACTTGCGCACTTAATTCCTAACAATTTGTCGACAAATCTTTTAAATGGCTTCAAATAGATTTAAATAGCACAGTGAGTACATTAGCATGTCTAACCAAATTGCCGACTATATTTCTCTTCCGGTCCCTCTGTCCTATCCTATGATAGCTCTTCTCATCTCGTCAAGAGTTGCTTAATAAATGAAATTAAAAAAATCTGAAGAAGTAAACAACAGTTTACTCTCTCTCCTTGGTGGATTCTGTGACTGTTGGGTGCAAGCATCCAATAACAAAATGTTGACGTCTCGGGTGAGTCTATTTTTAGCCCAACCCAACAACATCAACGACAATGCTGCAGCAGCCAGCCAGCCAGCGGCAGAAGGAATCTCCTCGGTTCAATGATGCTGCTTTCAATTTGATTCTCTTTCTCAGTGCCTGCACTCCAAAGACTAAAACCATCATTATCGCATCGGATGGATAGATGGGATGGATAAAGTTACAGATTGTTAATAGTTCTTCTTCTCGTCTCTAGCTTGGCCTGCTACATTCCTCGCACCCAGTGGATGTTTTAGATGTAATGCAGGCCAGTGGCTATGAGTGAAAAGGGGAACATTTCACACTGGCAAACTGCCTCTTGTCTATCTTGGGTTCTTGGCATAGTCCACCCACAAGGAAACCGTACAACTGGCAAATTAATTTGATTAGCTTGGATTCCAGGTTAATATAATGAGAGTGCACTATTTGCTTTCTCGATTCTTTTCAGGACAAGCAAAATTTTGTTTACGTTTATTAAGTCAATAATAACTTAAATGAAGGCTTAACTAGAAGATTGTATTTGAGTTAGAAAAATCGAAATTGAAAGTTCTATTGTCTATAATAGTCTGTTGCTAATAAAGGAAATTGAGGGAAAGAATGAAAAGCATTTTTATTATTGAAAATGTAAATGCCACTAAATTGACTTTTGTTTCTGAGAGAATGGTCACACTTTTCAATAAGTTTGGCATATCTCGGAAAATGTGCCAAATTTGACAATTTAACACTTATAAAACTTAATACAAAATTAAATCTCCTATCGAAATGGATTTTTATAAAAAGAAATGTCAATCAATCAATCAGTCAGTCTATCTGTTTGTCTGTCTGTCTATTCGTTGAGATACAGCCTTAACGCCTAAATTTTCTTTAAAGTTGGTACGTAGTGGTTTTTGGTCATTCACCCTCACATTATTTTCATTTCCAAACAGTTTAAGCTTTTTAAATAATTCTAATTTTTTCTAAAACGGGTTCACAACTTAAAAAAATTCAATAAATTACTTTGGATTAAGGTTACCTTTGAGTGTTACCTCCTAAAGAACCATTTTTTTTTTTATTTTAGGTCTTAAAAGCTCCTAAGAAGCATAAATAGTGTTGTGAACCGAAATTTTACAAAAAGTGTTTTTTGGTTTTTTAAAAAATTCCATTTTTTTTATGTGGTCAATTTTTTTTTTGAAACTCGGTACCTAAGGGTCTTTTAAAACTCATCAGAATATTTTCAAAAAATATTTTACTTTTATGAAAAAGACAACGGTAGGTACACCTTACATGCAAATGTGAAAAAAAAATTAGGAAAATCTTATTTTTCTCAAAGATGGCTCCTACGATTAAGATCAAATTCCATGGAATGGCTTTTTTGATTAAGCATTTTCTCATTAGCCGTTTTTCTTTTTCAGTTCGGTGTCAAAAAACAAATTGTTTCTTTTCTGGCTCCGAGTTTTCAGGACAAAAAATAGGGGTTCTTTTTTATTCCGAGTGTTCCGAGCGTGCTAATGAGCTCAGAATTAAATAAATGAGCAATCAGAGTTAGGCATTTTACAGCTATAGTTCAGGTGTGCCTAAAAAAACAATACAGATTGCTCGAAATAAGCTTGGTTCAGATGATCAAACCATACTCGGTCTGTGTTCAGAGATCTATTCTGAACTAAGAAAGAAAAACGTTGATTATTCATGTATGTGATATTAAGAAGACTGCTGCCTCTGTAGCTAGTGTAGTCCATCAGAGGACCATATTTTGCAGATGAGCTGGTGCATACTCAACCATTTCATCTCCAGTTTTGACCAGCTCGGCCGTAAGGCTACAGCTCCGACAGCTTTAATAGTTTTAAGTTAAGATATAGCTATTTCGACTTCGTCGAGATCAGTTTGACGGAATTGTTGATCTACGTCATACACGTTGTTTGATGCAATCTACATGGCACGGGACCTCGAATCCTGATCGCCGCTATACAATTTTCAGAAATTATCTTTCCATATCCTCATCCGCAACAACTGTCATTCTATCACGATGTCCCCCTTTTAACTTTGGGACAGTTTTTTTATCTCTTGTTAAAACTTCCGTACTTCAATCCTGCAATGACATCCCGCTATTTCCTCGGTCGCGCGCTTCTCATATTCTCTCTTTTTCCTTGTGAGAAGTCAGTGTTCCTCTATGCTCTTCCGCTCGTTAAGCTCGCGAGCAGCTCTGGTCCTTCAATGCAATGCCACTTTTCGTCGGAATTCAGGAGTGGTAAGTATGTGGTAAGTCCCAGCACGTCAGAGGCGGCATCTCTCATGACTTCCTGACAATGCTTCCACTGGTTCGCGATGCTTAGTTAGTGGCACTAGGACTATTAAAGAGAGTGCGAGAGACTCGATGGGACTTAAGTACTCAATGTTTGCAAACCAAAATTTTTACATTTTATCTAATTTACTGTTTCAAAATTTTGGTTCCCAAAGTAAAGAAAAAAATACTTAAAAATGTGGTAACAATGTCAATTTTAAGTACTTTTTCAAAAATTTTCCTTTTATCTTCAATGCGTAAGTTCAATCGTTCAAATCGTGCAATTTTGTTTGAAATGTTCAAGTTTATATTAGTTGCTTAACACAAATACCGGTATTCATAAACGCAAAAAAAGTACGAATTATCTTTAGTTAAGTTTAAAATCTTATAAGTACATCAAAATCTAACAACGATATTCATAAACGCAAATAAAACGAATTATCTTAAGTCAGTGAGTTGAGTGTCAAATCTTATCAATAAATCGAAATTCAAGGTAATAAACCAACTCACCAAAACAGGAACATTAAAAGAGTAATTAAATTTAAAACACTGTCATTAGGCGTTTTCCTTTGGAGGTGGCGAAGTACTTGCAAGTACTTTGCCAGCTTTTTTCAATGGAACCCATCAAACTGCTTTCCCATGTAAAATGTATCTACTCGCCCATGAGAGCATGTGCAGTTGATAGTACTAGATTAAGGCTTTCATCTACTCACAAGTACTTTGCCACTTCCAAAGGAAAACGGCTATTGTTGCCAAAAACTAGAGATAAAAGGAAACAGACGCTAGTTACACACATGCTTCTTACAACTTCAAATGAGAGAGTCAATGTGCAAAAGTTCACATTTTGTGAGAAAGTATATTTGCAGTTCAGAAAATAGTCTTTGGTAACAACAGAGTTCTTGTTGATTGTAGTAGAATTTCGTTGAGATTTTAAACCTAACGTAGATTAGCAGTTTATAAAATATATTATCCGTTTTCCTTTGGAGGTGGCAAAGTTCTTGTGAGTAGATGAAAACCCTAATCTAGTACTATCAACTGCACATGCTCTCATGTGCGAGTAGATACATTTTACATGGGAAAGCAGTTTGTTGTATTCCATTGAAAAAAACTAGCAAAGTACTTGCAAGTACTTCGCCACCTTCAAAGGAAAACGGCAATTGTTATTGATATGAAATTTTAATTTGTGAACTAACTCATGATCGACGTTTTAGTTAATTTGTGAATTAAAAGATATGGAAGCAGTTTTTATTGATAGGACTGTAAGATGATTAACTTACTCATTGAAGTAGGTACATTAACCGAGTAATTTAGTTAAATATTTTTGTCATTGTTACCAAAAATCAGAAATATTTAAAAGGAAACAGACCCCATTGGCACACTTGCTATTAACAAGTTATAACTTCAAATGAGAGAGCGTGTGTTACAAATTTCACATTAAGTGAGAAAGTATATGTGCGGTTCAATTATAACTACTTGTGTTGAGTTTTTCTACAGATTTTCGCCAAGATTTTGAACTCAACGTGATTAGGAGTTTATATGTTTAGTATTATGAGATTTCAATTTGTGAACTAATTTCTGATCAATACAACGTTTTAGTTAATCTGTGAATTCTTATTCTTATCTAAGCACTTTTTATTGATAAAGCTAAACATTTTCAAACACCTCGAAATTATCCCGTTTGGTAGATAATACTTAAGAAAAACACAATTTTCTTTTACATACCTAAGTCTTTAAAGACTTTTATGCACCCGAGTTTGTATACGTTAAAACATACGTGTGGGTATATAAATTCCCATTAATTATAATTTTGTTGAAGAAACTTTTTACGCCATTTAAAGAAATAAAACTCACATTCTAATCAAGATAATCTCATCATTAAACCGTATCGCCAAACACGAAGGCCTACTTAAATTAGTTCCTAAATCGTTTGGGATTTAAATATAATTTGTTCGTATAGTTTCATTTCGTCTACGCGTCTATATCATAAGTCACAAACCAGATAAAACTATTAATGGAAAGTGAACATATAAAAATTAACCGCTCTCCTTTCTAATAACTCTCTTTCATGACAGCTAAAATAACACGATGGCACGAAAGTGAAATTAATTCAAAATGACAGCCATGATCAATAGATTTCCGTTAGGATGGCATTTCCGCAATCCATGTTGGTGTTGTTTTTTTTTGTTTAAACTACTTCTTTGTGCCCAACTTAACCGAGTGCATATTTAAAGACGTCACGTCAACTTCTTGTTGTAAGTAGGCACCAAACTCACGATGGTATTGTAAGTCATGATATTTTTTAACGCCGCACCGATGCATGTTAAGCCGTACCTACTTAATTAATTGAAAATTTATTAATTTTTTAACTTTCTATAGTCTCGTACGGATAATAAATTGTAAAGAAGAAATATAGCATCAAATTATAAGGAAATAAACAGATAAGCCCTTAATCAATGTTACATTCATTTATGAGTTGTTGATGGTTCTCATATCTTTTCATGTCACCTACCTTTACTTCAAACTTGTTGTCAGTGTCACAATATAATTTTACACATTTTATTTTTCATGACATTTTGTTTTAAAATAAATTATCTTTCACTTTGAAAAGAATTTATACGAAAACATAATTAAAGTTAGTGTGACAATTTTCCCATGAAAAAAAAATATATAAAACAGTGCAAAAACTGTCGGAAAAAGAGGTATTTATCAGAAACACGATCTGCAACAATTTAGATTTAGTTTTTTTTTCAAGTCTAATGCGTTGTTAAGGAATTCTACATATCTCCCCGACAGTGCACTCCCAACATTTTGCCAAATTTTGAATTTCAAATTTTGTTGAGGTCATATAATGAAGGCTTTGTTGTCTTCTTTAATTGTAAGAACTGATTGAAGATAGTGAATTATTGTTTACTATGTACTAATGATTTTCTTGTTGGTAAGCATTTCTAATTCTAAAGCCTAGCACACACTTAGCAACTAAACTGTGAGCACTTTTAGTTGCCTCGAGCTCGACATGCCTGCAACATGGATGCCATTGTGGAAGTGTGGGCCATGGTAAGCAACTGTCATCAATATTTTCAGATGCCATAGACTACGAAACTTGACAGATTCGTCCTAATTGTGGGTCAGTAAAAAATAGTGAAGTGAAGTCTATTTTAATAGTATTAGCGTCACACTAACTAACTATCGTTTAATTTTGATTCAAGGTTCTCTAAATTTTCCTAAACTATAATGACTTGATAGGTAGTGTCGCTTACGCGTTAAGAACATTTTCTTAACAAATTAAAGATGAACTTGAAGATCAATGACAGTGCCTGAGAAACAAAGTGACAGATGTCATACGAGCTAGTGTAACTCTAAAAAACTAAAATTAGGCTTTGACGATTTTAATTTTAATGCAAGTTTTGTAAATTGACCATTTTCTAATGTTACACTTATGTTGTTTAAGTGTCGAGTTCTTTTCACTTATTTTACGCCTGTGAATTCAGACGGTTGTCGTATGACTGACATAATTGAAATCAGTCAGAAAAAAGAAGCGAACTATGTACCTACTAGATATCATTTTCTATTTGGTTATTTACCCAAATCCATTGAAATGACAACGCTTATTTATAAATACATACTAACTTAATCAGTTTCCTTAGAAAATTTAAGAAATTGAAAAGATAAACTAAGTGATAGTAGTTTTAAATAAAGAATTAATTGATAGCAAAATACCAGAAAAGAAATTATGAAAATCTTAAGTGGATTGATATGACAACAATAATCGGGAAAGGTTAGTTTTGTTGTTGTCAAAATGTATTTTTTATTGTAAACCATTTTAAGTCGCAAAATTATAAAAATTTAAAAAAAAATTAAATTCAAGTGTTTGTCTACGGAGCATATACGGAAACAGCAACAACGAAATCCAATCAAAATGTGTAATTGAGAATCGATAATTTAATTTGAATTAATACGCGGTTGTCATTATCTCTCAACCGCAAATGGTAACAAAAAGAAAGCTCAGCGAAGCAAAGAAAACAATAGTCTTTCCTTTTGAATGGAATTTATAATATAATTTATTAGAACTTGATTTCACTTGATAGTTTTCAATACAATTTATTATTTGAACACCTATTTGAGGTGAGTACATATGACAACAACATGACAACTTATAATGTATGTCAAGAATTTGTTGAGCTGTCATCTTGTATTATACTTTTTCTGTATGAAATAATTTTAAAAGGGGAATTACTTTAGTTTTGCATTTGTATTAATAAGAAAATGTGAGTCAACAATAACATTTATACGTATACCTACTCCTACAACAAAATAGAAATATAATTGAATTAACCAACAATGGTGTAGAAAAAACTATAAAAAATGAGAAAACATATGTACTACCCAGCAAAAGTTTGGACACACCTTGACAAATACGCATTTTTGCTTAATTTATCGGGCTTGGGCAGATCTTTTCAATGTGTGTCTTTATCAATATATAGATTGTATCTATTTATGGTAGTACCTAAATTAATATTGTATTATGTTTTAAATCTTGTGTCAATTGTCCAACGTTTCTTCCAACTTGCTAAAGTTCGATTGCGATGACAATCCGCTGAAGTGCAGTTCTGTCGAATCAAATCTAAAATATTTAGACAATTTATTTTTCGTTTCACCAATAGGCATGTTTTATTGAACAAATTATAGCTATCATAGAAAAAAATTGTTTAAATTTTCAATGCGAATACTTTTGCATTTGGAACTGCACCGCAACTGAACTTTAAAATTTTTGTTTGTGGTAACAGAACTGCTCGGAACTTTGGCGGCGGTAAAGTTTGTCAAATTATCAACTTTAACTCATGGTGTCGCGCCGTGAAGTTCAGCTGTCGCATAGTGCGATATAAGGCCTTTTCCTTTGGAGGTGGCGAAGAACTTGCAAGTACTTTGCAGCTTTTTTCAATGGAACACATGACACTGCTTTCCCATGTAAAATGTATCTACTCTATATAGCTGATACAATTTCATACAAAAAATATTTTGTAGTTCAGTTCCGTCGAGTGCGGTCTTACCTTAAGTTGCATGTCTACCAACCTTAATATAAAAAAGATTTTTTTATTTTTAGATTTTTAGATTAGTCTTTATTTATTTTTTATAGTAAATCGTTACACGGATATTTTATTTTTTTCTAATTTATTTAGTTTAAATTGTTAAATTAAGCATTTTAATATTTTCTACGCGACCAACCAGACATTTTCTGCGAACTGTCAAACACACAATCCACAAAATAAGGGCGGATTCCACAAATCTGCGAATGAAAAAATAAGCTCAAATTTAACCTAAGTTTTTTGTATGGCAATTCGCGTCTGTTGGCGACCACTCATGTAAAAGGAATGTCAAAATTTGCTACCATTCGCAATACGCAATTCGATACCCGCAGCTCATGTAAAGGCACTTTAGTTCGTTTTGTAGTTCTAATTTCCATACCATATCTATAAGCGGTAAAACTTAGTTTTGAAGATCCACATTTTGATCCGAATACGTTCATACGTTGTTTAACCGCGTTTTCGGATCCAAATCGGACTCATTTGTTTCAAGAGGTACATTGTTTTCACCCGAATTTTCATCACATCATATATATATATATTTCACATCAATTGATAAATTTCTTAGTGTTTGATATAAAACTTGACTTGAATTTAGATTTAGATATCCACAATTTAAACCTTCTCGTAACCCATGACTTCTAGACATGCAAAGTTTTCGTCTCTTTGATCATTTTTTTCGGATTTTTCATACGCATAATGGTTGCAACTTTTTTGACCTTCTGGGCTTGTTGAGATAAACTGTCAAACTGGCATGAGCTCTGATGTATTTTATTGTTTTGGATTAATGTGCTGGGGTAAATCTTTTTTTTTGAAATAGAAATTCAAAGTATACAAAAAATTACTTTTATAATAACAAATAGAAAATGTAAACTGTGGCTTGTTTTATTCGTTTTTAAAACAAATTTTGATTCTTTCTTATCTCAACAGTACAATTAGTGTTTTTTTAAGAACCGAAAAACCCAGTTTTTTGACAATTCGAAGGACTGTCGTGGAAACCCGAGACAACCCTGGCGTTCTGCGCATCTGTCCAAATCGAATGAAAATGGTGGCCATTTGTAATTGATGACACTTTGAAGTTTGACAAAGTGCCCAGTAATTAGGTTTGTTTGGTATCTTTTTCCAAAAAAAAGTGTAAAACCTGTCAAATATTGAAAAGAGGGGAAAATTCGATCACATTTGGAGAAATTTGAAAAAAAGTTAACAAACCAATTTAACCATGACTTTTTGTAAGAAACATCATTTTTGTGTATAAACGGCCTTGCCATGATTTGAATAGATAGTAAAAACAAATCTACTGGTTTTAAATCGAGTCTATTGCATTTTTATTTTTCGGAAAAAAAAATTATCATTCATGAATATGTAGTCCACTAATTTTTCAACTCTGTTCTTACGGCTTCCAGCTTTTGACTTGCTTTGATAACTATCGTGACAGCATAATTTATTATAATACGCTTTTTTAATTTCTTTTGTTCTTTAATTTTTCAACCATTTAAATTTCCGATTAGTGGCAACGCTGTGACAGAAACTGAACACCACGATTTTTGACAGTACTTGTAACACTTCGTGTGCACAAAAATTTGTGTAGCAGGAATTCGCAAGTTTTCCAACGGAGGAGAAATCTAAACTCGCTAAATGTAACTTTAAAATATTTCCCAACGAGGCATATATACGCAAGGGACGGTGTAACAACGTAACGACAACAGCTTTGAAGACTTTTTCTTCATACAATTTTTGTTTAAATTTTTAATAAAAGTTATAAAATAAAATGCGGGCCTGAACTAATTTCATATAATTAATTACATAGATAGTACATAATATGCATTTAAATTAAAGTAAGTAAAAGATTTCTCTCCAACAGAGCAGATTCTTAATTCAGAATTATGGTAATCTTTTCTCAATTCAAAAGTCATTATAGATTTATAGGTGGAAGAAAAAACATTCCAGTTTGGTCACTTGTTTTCTTAAAATACAGGGAGGGATTTGGTTGTTGTTAGGCAAATAAGCGTTGTTTATAGAGACAAAAAAAAAAGAAATAATACTTTGAGCAGTTTTATTACCTGTGAAGTTTTAAATGAAGTTAAAAACTGTTATATTATTTGAACTACAAAAACTAACAAAAACAACAATATATTTTACAAAAACAACAAATGCTTCCATAGAGGTTTATTTCAATAACCCAGGTACAAGTTTTCATTCTGACCGGCAGGTGGCTATTTACCATTGTGAATCATATAAGTGATGTGTCGGCAGTGTAAGAAAAAGAGACACGCTTTACATGAAAAATAAGTAAACAAGGAACAACGAAATGGGTATATAGCACTGCTTACTGCTTTAATTTCTTGCCATTATCTGTTGTTACTTTTGAGGGATTTTGATTTCTAATCTCAGATTTAGCTGTTTTTTATTTTATTATTAATTGTAATTATTATAAAATCTAATTTTTTGATTCAGTGCCAAGGCCGAAGTCCGCCTGGATCCACCCCTTTAAAGAAGTCATTCGTCGCTTAGAATTAGAATCTAATCACCAACAACATCGAAAGATAACTAAGTGATTTTGTATATTTTTTGTTGTTGTTGCTTTTATCTAGTCAAACTGGCAAAGTATACAATATTGATATGAAACCAATAGTGTTCCGGCCATGAATGCTCTTTTCACTCCAAGTCGTGGTATTTTACAGACTTTAGTTAATCAATCAGACTTGCTAACCTTTTCAGTCGTTTTCGGTGCTGTTTGCTTCTCGCATCGTTGTATCTCGCGTTCGGAAGTTTCGAAGTTGCCGTGGTTTGTTTTTTTTTTTTTAAGTTTCGAAGCAGATATAATACAAAAATCAACTATGGATATTCAAGAAGTAGAACAACATCATATCCTGGAGGAATATCAACATACTTTGCATGAATTAATTCCGAATGTAGGTACCACACCAAAAAATCAAAGGAAACAATTTATATTTCTTCTTATTCATTTTTTTGTTGGACTTTGATCAAATGCATATATCTATATAACTGCATTTGATGGTGTGTGTGTGAATTTAAAAAAGTGTTAATATCAAATTTCGCATCGATTGATATCGCAATTAATTACATTTTTTTATTTTCTGAATTCAATATGATAGAAGTAAAAAATATGAGATCAGATGAAAGATCGTTGCTACCTTTTGTAACCAATTCAAAGTGCTACTGGTGTTACTTGGGTGTTGTAGAATGCATAGTGTGCGAATAGTTTGTGGTGCGTTGACACTACTGGCGTTGTTAAAAGAAAACCGCAAATGAGTAAGAAATTAACCAATACAAAAAAGAAACATTAACTACATAAAATAATTACTTGCTCAAGACCTAATTAATATGTCTTACTGACGTGCGTAGTTTGCCACATACTCGTTATATTCGATGGAGTGAAGTGTTTTTTTTTATGTCCACAGTAGTTAATTTTTTTTGCTGTGATTGCTATCGATGACTGTGCGTAAATAAAAATGATATCGAAAATCAGATAACAAATTCCTGACTTCATATATGTATGTAGGTGCCTGTTTGTTAAGCTTATCAATGATAGTGTTATCAACAATATTCAACAGGGTGTTTTGTAAAATGATATACCGCCCAAGAGGAATAACTGTTGTTTCAGAAATCTCCGTATTGTGAGAAATAAACAGTGTTTACAGTGAACTTATTTTGACGTTTCGGTATTCACATCCCGCTTTTGCACTCAATGGGGAGAGAGAGGCGGCCAAATTAACGAGTTAGTTAGTAATATAAAAACGTCAAAATAGTTGTCGGAGCTAGTTATATAACACCATCTTACAAGCGTAAATTTGTTTTATGAATTACTTTGAAATATAATTAAAATTCTTCTCCTCAATCCTTTTTACAGAAAAATGTGTGAGGTCTAAGAAGATAATTTAAGAAATTATCATGAATAGGTTAGACATTGCCTTGCCCTGGCAAATTGCAGATTGGGCACTTCGGCAGCCTGAAGCCGGCTCGTGTTTTATCGAAAAATCAGTTTGTCAAGTGACTAACTTTTGATTCAGTTATAAAATAGCAAAGTCATGCAAATGTCTGGAACTAGGTTAATCCAAAAATGATTGAATTACATCCACAAATCTGCAATTGGTGATGTGGTTTTCACGCTACGCTGTTGGCTTTACTGGTAGTTTTTTTCTCTGAAATGAGACGGGAGCTCGCGTTACATTAAATTATTATCCAAACAATGATTATCCTGACAGTGATTAATAGCTTATTAGAAGCTTCGAAATTAAATAAGAAGTAGATGTAGGCATTTTGTCATAATATCAATGAACTTAGGACTCAATTAAACGAAATAAATTAGTGAATTGATCCCCGAAATCATAAACTTTTACGCTACTCGATTACTTCATCTTGGACAAAGGTAAATTAAGAATTTAATGTATGCTGAAATATCGCGGTAACTTTGTATTCATTTAAAAGCTGATATTTAAAGTCTTATGAAGTGTATGGAGACCCAAAAGATCGAAAAATTTCCTAAACTTGAACCGTTGCTGCAATGCTTCAAAAGAGACTACCAAAAATATGTTGAATTTGTTTTCGAAGGAATAATAGTTTACTTCCCCAATATGCCAATTTCAAAGAAAATGTATAACATATTCTTTTTGACTTTCTCAAGTTTATAAATTTTCCGTTTTGAGAAAGTAAACGAACATACCTACTCTCCATTGATCCATTCTTCATAAATCATAATAGGCCTGATCCCTCAAACTGTAAAATTTTGAGATAAAATTCTCTCAATAATTTCCAAATTGTTCTAATACGGAAACGAAAATTCACTCAGCAGTTTTAATAAAAAACTGATATCCCCTTCCTAACACACGTGTGTTAACTGACACACGGATAGACAACTTGTCCGTTTGATAACTTTTCTTATTAAAAATAATTCCAATATTTATCACTTCACCAAATTGACCACTTTATCAAATTGTCGGGAATTTCCAATACAAGTGTCACATGCATGCACTCCCTAACGACTTGTATACTGGCAGTAGTAAACGGTCTTATCACACGTGTGCGTGTATGTGTTAATAAGTTATTCATTCAATATACGCAGAATTTGGCGGGTTAAAGTTATCCGTACGTTTACACACGTCACAGACAATTACTCATTTGTTTATCAAGAATTACAAGTTAACAAATGTATAAACTCTAGTACGTTGTTATCCGCCGTGGACTATGTTAAGCTTTCAGTCTTTTACTTTCTGCTGTCATTTAGCTGAGCTGTGAATTTCAGTCTAATGAAATATCTTGAACACAAAATCACAGATAGGGGAAATTTTTCGCTCACTCGCAAGTGTTCTCTTTTGTGAGTTTGTGACAGCATTTTGAGTACGGAAACGGCTTTGGACTGAAAAATACACATATGCACAGAAATTTAAAGTAAAGGAACTAGGACCGTTTCTAGGGGTGTTCGCAAAACACCCTTTAATTTGATGGTTTAATTTTTCTATCATGAGATTAAATTTTTGGGTTTTTAGGAATCATTAACTTTATCATCATGAATCATAATTACATAAATATGTGATTGATTTCTAAGTTAAAATTTATTCAATATAATTTTAGATAATTTTAGATTTTCTATTAATGAACTTTACTTTAATGACTTTGAATTCAAATATTCAAATAAGCAAATACATAAATAATTCAAATAACTTCAGCTTGAATAGAAAGGTAAAGCTTGCAAAAGATCTTAGTAGTCTACCTTATCAAAATAAACAAACAAAGAGTTCGTGGCATCATACATATAAAAACAAATATCGAAAAAATAAAATACTTAAAAGACGAAAAATATTTTTTTTATTTTAAGTTTTAGTTTGACAAAGGCCGTATTTAATTTTTGTTGTCATCTTATGTGGATCTTTTCATGCATTTTTCTATATCGTCTATTTCATGCAATGTATATTTTTGGCAGCTTTTTTACGGGAATGTGTCAGAAATTCTGGTTTCCAAATCTGTCATTTAAATTTAAAATTCTGCTTATTCTGTTATATTCTCAGATAACTCATATTTATTAATGAAAATAAACAAAAGAAAAAGTAGTACCTCGTGGCATGATGGTTAGTGCGTAGGACTGTCATGCCAAAGGTCTGGGTTCGATCCCAGCCGCTGCCACCTAAAAACAGAAATATTTTTTTCGCGAGGTACTGCCTTTTGCGAGAAACTGACAAAACCTCCAAGAGTATACTTGTCATGAATAAGTGCTTCTCATTAGCCGTTCGGAATCGGCAAAAAATTGTAGGTCCCCTCCATTCCTGCCAAAAACACGCACACAGGAATGGTTGAGAGTTGTAAGTCACTAGGCCTGGGTTCTTCACGAGCTGTTGTGCCACCAAATTTATAATTTATTTAAACAAAAGAAAACATTGGCTTTGATAAGAAGTGCGCTCGATTTTAACGAGGGTCTAGAATGTTTTTATATTGATGCTAACTAGGGTTCTATTTATAGATGTAATTGAAACTCATCATTTTGTTCTTTAATTTTGAGGGTTTTAGAAACCAAACCAAACCATTATTTTGATGGTTAAATAAAGCTCAAGACATATTGAATATTTCTAGCCAAAAAAATATTCAAATAGGCTGACCTCCCACATAAAAAAAGAGACTTCAATCCTTGAAATAATAACACTCGTGAATTGGTGGACCAAAATAATTTGTTTGTTACCAAAAATATTAATAAAAACAAAAGCTTTATTTTGGCAACAAAATAACAACTGATTTCACTTTTTAAACATCTCAAAATCAATCATCAAAACAAGTGTGTACCTAACTATCTAAATTCTCTAGAGCCTCGTGTTATGTAACCTTAAAAAAAGAAAACAAATTATCTTGGTTTCAATCGTTGAATCTTCTAACCAGTCTAATATGTTAAATTCTGGGCTAATTCGCAATTTGGAAATTTATAAATTACTACTTTATTTGCATGGTGCTTATAAAAATTTTGTTTTTTTCTTATAAAATACCAAAACATACCCAATAAGATTTTACTACTAGAGACTAACGAGTATTTGAATATGTTCCTCAGCTAGATTTTCCCTAATCAAAATATTAAAGAGCCTTGTCTAAGCTTGGTAAAAAAAAATTGCCATTTTTGCAGGCAAGCTCTTGTTTAAAGATCGAAGTAGTATTTTCTGCCTCATCTGTAGCATTCAAGTCAAGAATTTTTCGATTTGTTAATTTAAATAGGTTAAAAGTCTATTTCCAAGATTTAAACGTTAATAGTATCCGCATCTTCGTCGGATCTGTGTATTATTAGAAGGGACAAGTAATATTACTAAATTTGTTTTGTGAAAGATTCTTTCTAGTCTCTGTCAGCCAGTTTATTATCAAAAAGAAGAACTGGACAAAAGAAAAAAAGACAATATTTTTTTGAATTCGAATGTAATTGTTATAAGAATTCGCAAAAACCGCAAAAAATATAAGATATGGTAAAACTTAATCTAACCGCGCAAGACTTAAATGAAATATTTCGCAAAACGTGTGATGTATTTTTTTACTTTTACCACCATTTTTACAAATTCTCGATATTCTCGACATTCTGAGAAAATGGTGGTTTAAGCATGATACCTTAAACCACGTAACTTCCAGGGAAGACCCAATTCAAAATAAAAAGCATGATTCCCAAAGTTAAAAAAAAAAAATCCGCTGACTGAGCTATTAATATTAAAACAGATTTCGAGGAGATGTTAAAAGAAGGTCATCATTATATCTTTTTTACTTGACCTATTAATAATATACTCATTTTTGTATGCCAATGTCCGTATCTCTCATTCTAGATATGAGAACTAATGATGCTTTAATATGAATCAAGTTTAAAAATTAATTTTCTCACTGCATACAGTCTTTATCTTAAACTATAAATATCATCAGACATTATCGGCACTTAGATGACTAAATAATGTTAGTAATTAAAAAGTTATAAAATCGTTTAGTTATTTTTTTTACGATGTTCCTCAACGATACCTCCTTTAACCTAGATATAAGTTAGTAATGAAATTCAGTCTTCAAACAGACTACATGCACAACAACAATATACTTACATAGAGATATATTTAATATATGTACCTGCATAATGTTAAAGTTTACTTTTGCCAAACAGTCGTAAAAACATTTTGTTTCCTTTCCAGTTCAAGAATATAAAAATATATTTTTCTTATCGCATTATTGAACAACTTTTGGAACCTACATATTTACTTTTTTGCACATATTAACACTTTAAATTTTATCTTATCTTTTTGTTTGTATATGAGTGTGCTTAGTAAGTTTTATGTTCGTAGAACATTTCTTTTACCGGAAAAAAAGAATATATATATAACTTTAACGTGACTGCACAATCTAAATTTGAAATAAACCGAGGCATTGAATAGTTTGGAAATTAATCAATGTTTGCTCGTTAAAAGATTAAACCTTCAATTTAGAAGTCATACCGTGTCATTTCTATGAAATAAAATGTTGCAAAAAAAAAAATTGAGGTGTGTCTTGGATGAAAAACAAAGACCATTTGTGTTAAACTTCAGACACACAGCAACAACCCTTTGTGTCGAGTTATTAGCAAAATTAAAAGACCACACCCAACGCACCCTTAACTTGACTTGAGACTGCAACAAATTGCATTTAATCAATTACCTGGCAGTTAATTTTGCAGACCTGCTTTATCTCCTTGTTTAAAGACCAAATTTATGGAATCTTATGTTGCACACAAGATTCATCATATTATGTACCTAACCTACATAATATATATCTCGTTTTTTTTTTGTTATCTCAGCTAATATCAAGAAAAAGAAAATAACAAGTCTATTTTCGGTTATCAGATTTTTTTTAGTAAGCAAATATTTCAAGTGAACATTTTTATTACATTTTCTTGATTAAATTGCAACAAACAAAATTGTTCGGTAGTGACTGCAAATGTTTCTTTGTGTACATTGCGGTTTACTTGTACATATTAAAGTCAAAATACTATCTATAATTGTTATTTTTTGACTTTAATTTCGTGTTAATTAAATTTACTGTAAATAAGTACATAATTCATACTTGCTTTCTTTATTGAAGCCTCAACTTTGTACAGAAATTTAACATTAACGAATTTCATGGTCTGTCCGACTGCATTCATTTAATTGTTGTCCATTATTCCCACACTGAAATCATCATTATGGTGATTTCAATGTACACAATTTTTCTCGTCTTCCCTTTTCTGGCCAGACAACATTCGGAGAAAGGTGCATTACAACATTCCAGACTCGAAATTTAAAAATTTTAAAAGTAAAATGAGGCCAAATTTTCAAATACACGATAAGTGTACTCATTGTTCTATGTACATCAGGCTCAGGCTATAGTTTCATGTTTTCGAATTTCTCGGTCAAGGATAAAACCCCTACAAAATATGTACTCGAAATACTGCTTTGCTCTCAGTTCCAACGCTCGTACTCATACTCCCTATTTCAGCTCACTAGAGCTTATTTGCTATCAGCACAGTTAGCTGTTAATTCTACAATGCCAGAGAGTTTTGTAACTTTTCCTGTACATGAGAGACCTAAGGATTTCATGCAACAGATTTTCTTTCGCACTCGTGTACTGGTAGGAATTCTAAAAGACCTTCTTGGCTCGGATAGTATCGCTCTAATTGTTCTGAAGAGATGTTCTTCAACAATGGCAAAGCAACTACGTAAGCTTTTCCATCTGCCCTACTCTAATAGTCTCTTTCCGAGTGGACAAGGAATAAAAACTTTCCAGCATAACCCTTAAATGCCTTGTGTTCTTTTTGCTCTAACAAAAGTAATTTAGTGACCGGCCATACCGTTTTCGTAGCAAAAGATGATCTGATAGTATATCTACCTAATACCTCAACGAAGAAATTAAGAATATCTTTTGATAGATTTTGGCATCTAGTACTCTTATCGAAAATGCTTGCACTCGGTATTGATTAGAAATTACCTTTCTGACAGATCAAAAGAAGTTGTGTGCGACGGCTTCAAATCTGAAAGTCAAGTCGGTATCTCCTCTTGAATCCTTAAGTTAGCGCTGAAACTGTATTTAATCATTTTGTGGTCGTCAAAACCTCATTCAAAAAACCAAATGTTTAAAATTGCAAAATTTAATAAGAAAATGCAATTTGACGATTTTGTCGTTTAAAGTGTACTCATGTGTGGTTTTGACTCTTTACTTCAAATCCAAAATCGATTTTCTTCTCTTTTCAGAAGAAAATTTGTCATCTATGGCCAAACAAAAGAATTCTTATTCGGAATGATTCCGGACGACCGAACGAAAACATTAAAAATGCAATCTCAACTTTAAAGCTATTAAGACTTTAGTTCTTCGAACAACGAAAGAGCTTTAGGATACAGACTTATGCTCATACAACATCTCTTGTTGAGACTTTTTCAATAATTAAGGCCAGGAGGTGTTACATCACTTGGAACGCAATTTGTGCAGTAAACGAGTTATAGTGTAGTGAAAAGAGTTACACACAAAAAAATAGTACTCATTGAGACCGTTCCAGTGATAAAGACAGGTCATAAAGTTTTACAAGATGGGCCGCAGCTCATACAATTATGCTTATTCCCCTTAAAATTGAAATTTCGTCTGCTGAGCGTTTATTCCCGGCACTTCAAATAAGAACACCATTTAAATACGATTGCAACTTTGACTTAGTCCTCATTTCACAACAAAAAGCTAATTCAATTGAAATCTTCATAATGCATTTCTAAATGTTTACCATGGTCTCCTTAGAAAGTTCACTTTTCTCCTATCTTGCATGAAAATTAACAAAAGGGTGTTTACTTTACTCCCTACAAAGTGAGAACTAAGTCTCTCGGGGTACTAACTTTCCGAGACTTAATTTTACTGCACCATTTTGTTCGTATTATTATTAAATTTTTTGTGAAAAACCTCATCATTTTTAATATTTTCGTTTCTGAAAAAAGTGACCGTCAGTAAATTTAATATTTTTTTTTAGAAAAGAGCAACGAAGAGAAACCACTTATTATCTTCTTAAACAAAACAAAAACAATCTAATCTTCCTGCCCTAAATACATTCACTTAGTACTAAGCGGTTATTCATTACTCATATACTCATTCATTACGAAATTCACATCCGATATGGCTGCGGTAGCGGTTACAGTAATTATTTTCGCACTCTCAATATGATGTGTTTTTCGCCGTCGTCGTTGTTGTTGTTGTTGTTGTTTTGATTTCATCAATTTTAACTTCACACAGCAAATTATAAATGATTTCAAATTACCTTACTCCCACTCTTATTGTCTATGTGTCTTGATTGAAATTACAAACATTTGAATATATGTACATACATGTTGACATAGTTGGAAATCTTAAAATGGCGTAATAACGCCGTAATTCGTGTCACTAGAGAAAAATGCAGTCTTCCCTTGGCTGACAACATTATAATCATTCTCTAGCTGAAAATGCATAAACATGCTTTAAATTGACAGACTGACTACCTATCAACTTTTCTGATCTTAAACAAGACAAAAATAATAATAATTGTTTCTTTAATATACAACGTCTAGAACAGAGAAAAATACATTGCTAACTTTTACTTTATTGTCTTGTTTTTATTTATTTTATTTTTTTTTCTATAAAGCTCATGCAAATATTTAGCTTTTCTTCTGAATAAAATTAAAATATTTTTATTTTCGATGACGATACTGCAATAACAGCTAATGAAGCACACAATGCCATGGTGACTCTAACTCTTTATCTTAAGCAATCAGATATAGGTATATGTATGTAGCTTTTCCAGTTGTTGACTTGTGATGATAGTAATGAGTCAGTGTTGAATATTTATTGTTAGGTAACTATGAGACATGTTGAGTATAGATACTTCGCCCACATTACTACGTGTGGTAAATTGTTCATGTGATTGAATCTCAGCCGCCACAAACTCATCAATGTAGTTTTATTGATTGTAGGTATTCCATGAAATATTGAGGTATTTCTTTGAAGAGTCAATATTGTTGTGTGTCAGCACATTAAAATACAATTAATTTGATGAATCAGAGATTGTATGAGTAATCAATAGAACATTTACAATTAAACAAATAAAACAGACATGTGTACATACATAATTATGTCTAGCTTTGTTTAGCATAAGTGGTATAACTGTGAATTGATTTAAATTAAACAGAAACTAGGCCAGAGGTTTATTTTTGAATTGGCGTAATATTTATTTAGATTTGGTTTCAAATTGTGTTATTTTCGTTAATTGTGTTTGCTTAAATTTTAACTTAACGTTTGCATAGCTCTTAACTGCTTTAAGTGCTTTTTTTATACATGCTGGACTTAGGCCAAATTTAATATTCATCTACAGAAATTAATCTTAACCAGAAACTCTCTTCGTTCTAGTTACCCCTCGATATGCCAAAGACTCCTGACCCCCAATACTCTTTGGAAAACTTAAACTATTATTGTCATTATTGAAGGTGAAACTAAACCTAGCGTCATTCATCAATCCTACTATTCTTTACTATAAAATTTACCAATCTTTTAGAGGTTCTCAATGTTACCAATTAGATGATGTCGAAAGATCCAAAAGACACATATGCTTCTAACATAAACTCAAAAAGGATCTCTAACAATGCTCAGCTTTAGTTTATACAATAAAACTTTGACAACATTTTGTATAAGACACAATGAAAGACGAATTTATTCACTGTCAGTCGTTGACTAATATGCTCTTGCTTTGTGCCTTCCTCAACTTCCGTTTTGCCGTTATTCTGTTAATTTGTTTGTTTCTTGAATAAAACAGTACCTAAAATAGTACGCAAAAATTTTCAATTCCTGCTGTACTGAAAAACGCCAAAATATCATTATTTCATCATCTTCAATTGTTGAGTCTTAAAATATTAAATTTTAAGCCTTACTTCACAATGTCTGAGTAAAATTTTTACAAAATTATTATCCCCAGTGGTATTTTGGCTATAAACCCACATACATTGAGCTTAAAATTAACAAAATCTCTTATAATTTAATAATTCTTGTTCTTCTTTATATTTACAGATCGATACAAATAAAGATGGTTTCATTGATCTATCAGAACTTAAAGATGCTCTCGATCAAGTGGGCTTCAAATTAGCTGGCTATCAAGTTCGCGAAATGATCGATGAATTCCGTAACAAACAGAGAACAACCCATGCTGGCAAACTTAATCTTGAAGAATTCGAAAGTCTATGCTTGGATTTGAAGTCAAAAGATGTTGCGAGCACTTTCAAAACAGTTGTCTCGAAAAAAGAGAATCTTGAAACGTTGGGTGGCATGTCATCGATCTCATCCGAAGGAACAACACATTCCGTTCGCCTCGAAGAGCAATTGGCTTTTTCTGATTGGATAAATTCAAATTTAGGACACGATGTGGATTTGAAACACTTACTGCCAATCGATCAGGAAGGCAAACACCTGTATTTATCCATTAAAGATGGTATTCTGCTGTGCAAAATCATCAATCATTCCTGCCCGGACACAATCGACGAACGTGCAATTAATAAAAAAAGTTTAACCGTCTACAGGGAATTTGAGAATTTAACACTTGCCCTGGTGTCGTCACAAGCTATTGGTTGCAATATCGTCAACATTGATGCTCATGATCTGGCGAAAGGAAAACCACATTTGGTATTGGGATTGTTATGGCAAATCATTCGAATTGGTTTGTTCAGTCATATCACATTGGATAGTTGTCCTGGTTTGGCTGGACTTTTGTTCGAAGATGAACGTTTAGAAGATTTGATGAAACTTTCGCCAGAGGCTATCCTCCTGCGTTGGGTAAACCATCATTTGGAAAAGGCTGGTATCTCAAGACGCTGCACTAATTTCCAGAGTGACATTGTCGATTCAGAAATCTATACACACTTATTGAAACAAATTGCGCCAAATGATTCTGGAGTAACTGTGGAAGCATTGAGAGTAAGTTATTTCTATAAAGTGTGCTAACGCTGGATAGTGATATCATTTTTATCATTTTAGGAATCCGATTTATCATCCAGAGCTGAGATAATGTTGCAACAAGCTGCAAAATTGAACTGTCGCAGTTTCTTAACACCACAGGATGTTGTAAATGGAGTTTATAAATTGAATTTAGCCTTCGTTGCCAATCTGTTTAACAATCACCCAGGATTGGACAAGCCCGAAGAGATCGAAGGTCTTCAGACAATCGAAGAAACCCGAGAGGAAAAAAGTAATAAATATTCTCTTTTATTTAGATAATTGACTTGTTAATATTTGTTCTGTTTTACAGCTTACAGAAATTGGATGAACTCAATGGGTGTAGCTCCACATGTCAATTGGCTGTATTCTGATTTAGCTGATGGTCTGGTGATATTCCAATTATTTGATATAATTAAACCAGGCATTGTCAACTGGAGCAAAGTACACAAGAGATTCACTCCACGAAAGAAGTTCATGGAAAAATTAGAGAATTGTAACTATGCTGTGGAATTGGGCAAGCAATTGAAGTTTTCACTAGTCGGAATTGCTGGACAGGATTTGAATGATGGAAATGCTACCTTGACATTAGGTTTGTAATCTTAAAAAAAACGTTAAGTTTGTAATGCTCTTCCAGTTTTGACAGCGTGGTCTGTTCTTTCAAAAAATTCATCTAGAAAGCTTTGTTTATGCCAGAACTTGACAGGGTTGTTACTATCGTAAACCTTTCAGATAACCTCATGAAAAGAAATCTGCAGAGATGTTAGGTTGGGTCGGATAATCAATACTATCACCAATTTTTTGTTTATATATATATATATATATCTATATATTATTATATATATATCTCGAAGAATAGTCATCTTTATAGTAGTGGTCTGTATAGACGATTTTTTTTTTGAAAATGTTCGCGCAGAGAAAAAAATGTTCCATTACGACGCCATTAAGGTGGAAATGGACTTCGTCTGACATAATAGTTCTAAGAAAAAATATAAAAATTCTTATCTTGAGTTTCTTTGTTTTTTCAAGCGCATGAGTAAGTGTATAAGAAGCCCGTTCCGGTGGGTCTTAATAATCGAGAGGTCTAGCAGAGAGACGCTATTAATTTGCAGTTTGAATAGGTTTTTGTTGTATGACATCTCGTAGCTGTTCTACAAAAAATGACCACCGAGCTCTCTTTAAGTTGAAAACTATTTTCCACATACTTTTTTTTTCCTCTAACAAATTGACTTTGAGCGCTTTTTGAGAATTGTTGTCGTGGTATGCGCTGATACTCAATTGCTATACGGTTTTAGCCGTTATAGGATAGACATCTAAAAATTACATTCAAAATAATAATTATATATTTTCTTTCTAGCTCTAATCTGGCAACTAATGCGTGCCTACACTCTGTCGGTTCTGTCACGCCTAGCCAACACCGGTAATCCAATAATTGAAAAAGAAATTGTCACATGGGTGAACGAAAAACTTGCCTCCGGCGGCAAGCAAACTAGTTTAAGAAACTTCAATGATTCCGCAATTGCTGATGGCAAGATAGTGATTGATCTGATCGATTCGATTAAACAGGGAAGCATCAACTACGACTTGGTGCGACACAGTAACACCGAAGAGGTAATATTCAATAAAAAAATTCAAAAGTTTTAAATGATCTATAAAAAAAAATTTCAGGATAACCTTGCCAATGCAAAATACGCAATTTCAATGGCCCGCAAAATTGGAGCACGTGTCTATGCCCTGCCCGAGGATATCACCGAAGTGAAACCAAAAATGGTGATGACTGTATTTGCGTGTCTTATGGCCATGGATTACATTCCCAATATGGATAGTGTACAAAACAACATTAACAGCAATTAAGTAAAAGTTCCCAAAAACAAAAAAAAAGCAATACATGTATTTTTTATTATATATAATCTTTAAAAACAAAATTAAGAAAATCAAATTCACTTCGATGTCAAGTATAAACAAAAAAGAGAAAGACAGTTCTCGTCCATATTTACTTAAATTAATTTCTTTTGTGGACTTGGTATATTATACAACACTTACCTACCAAGCAAAAGTTGGAATTTGATACCAAGCCAAGCAAACAAAAACAAAAGAAAAACATCAAATAAAAAAAAAAACTTTTATTTTTTGTATTTAGTATTTTACTTTCACCTGTTTAATTTTTTTTAAAGAATTACAAAAAAAAAACAAATGTAACCTAATTTTATGTAGGTGCTGTAATTATTATTATAATTTTATATATAATTATAAATATATTTAAAGTGATTATTTAAATTATGTATTAAATTGTGAACATAATGTATTTTTAAATTTAATTTTAATATTAAAAAAAAATCTAAACAAAACTTATTGCTAAGCAAAATGATGACTTTTTTTAAAACAACTAAATATTATAACACAACATAACAATACAAAATTTAACATATAAATACATACAATACATACGATATTGTTCAGTTTGATGTATTAAAGAATGCTTAAAATTAGGTATCAAAATTGTTTTTATTTGCTTAGTTTTTTAACAAAACAAATTATGACATTGGTAAAAAGATGTGGTAGTTAACACAGGGGAACATGAAACTTTGCGGTATGGGCATTGAAAAAAGATTTTGGGTTACTTTGGTATATTGTATTTTGTATAAGAGATATATTGATTATAAACTCTACTTTTAAAGAAAAAGCAATGGGGTCTATCATCGTAACCGATCGTAACCAAATTTTCTCCGATTTATACGAAATCTACGAATTTTCTATCATCATATCCGTTCCGATTAATAAATCGTAGATCCCTCCGACAAAATTCAAAGTATGCGTTGAAATGTCAAAATAAGAGCAACGCGTCGCGATTTCGTGCGGTGTATGACGATTATTTCTCTCCGATTGTCTCCGACAGTCAAATGCTTGCGGAACATTTTATGTCAACTACATGCGTCGGTAGGCGTCTATATTTCTGTTACGATTCGGATACCATGAACAAAATTAATGCTCCGATCGGAACTTTTCTCCGATCGGAGATTTCTCCGAACGGATACAATGATAGACCCCAATACATCTATATAATATTGGAAACAAAATTTGACGTAAAAAATGTTTGTATATGTATTTCATATAATCACTATACGTTGCATTATAGTCTGCAAGGCCTTTTGCGCTATCGCATATTAATATAGAAGTTTTGAGTGAAACCTTAATTGTTAAGAGGACCAAACCACTATCCTGGTAAAATGGTTACAGCTCCAACTTACCTATAAACTTTGTTGTGTTTGATTCAAGCATTATTTTTTTTAATAAAATTGCATTAGTTCCCGTTAGTTTTAACTCCAGTATAAAATACTTCAATATTTATATGTGCTTGTCTACCGTGTTTTGACTAAAATATTTGTTCGGTTTAACAATAGTCTTCTGACAATGGCGATTCGAACGGCCCTGATATCTTTCGTCCATTATTTTGATGTGCTGGTGTAACCATTTGCCTTGTTGTCTACTATAATTTTAATCGATCAGGTTGTCAGGAAATTCAGCCAAATGGGTATACAAGTGATAACATTTAACAACATTCTCTTTGGGTACCCAAAAAGTTGAAAACTGATATATAGCTTAATCTTGCTTCTAACTAAAAACCAGTCATATGAAGAACCAAGGATGATTTAAATTTGTCCGTACTTTAAAATGTTACTAAAACTTTTCAATGAGCAAATATTTAATAAGGTCAATGGTTGATGGAACTGAGGCAAAACCCAATATATGTCTAAAGCAACCCTGCAAAAATCACATTCCGTTGTTCAGGCAAATACTCTCCGTTAGCAAGTTTCTTACTTTTTTTTTTAGATCTCTCTTTAAAATAAATCTTATAAATGGAAATTTTTTTTCAATAAGTCTGAAGTTTTTGTCCTGAAGACCAATAAATCGAAGATTTGTTTAGTGTACCACGTATACGTTTTGGTGTTTACAAATTAGCTGTAGGTATCCGGCTTTTGGTAAGACTATTTTCACGAAAAGGGTGGAAATGCGTGAGAACATTAAACATTGTCCAAATGCCTTTGAATTTGCGCTAGAAAAAATACTGAATTTTTAAATAAAGCAATAAAGCAGGGATTTTAATGTATTTATGTAAATACCGTTTGTTTTACATATTGACCAATGGGCCTACATTCTGATTCATGGTTTTCACGGAGAGAGGATTGCCACGTTAGAATTATCATGTTACACATCATTTGCGACTGCAATGAGACCCGATATTTTTCTGTTAACACATCTCTAACAACACAATTAAGATTTGTAATGAACACATATTTTTTTTAAAACAAAACACAAAAATGAAAAATAGAAGCCTACCTCATTACGGCCTTTTATAAATTTGGGACTTGTGTTTTTTAAGAATTAAAATTATAAATAACAATAATTAGATCTTGATTGCAAACAAAACAGCCCAATCAATCAAAAATAAAATGCATGTATTTAAATGTAATAACTCTTCAAAAATAGAAAAAAACCTACTCATAAAATATGGAAACTAATTTTTAGAAAAAAAAATGAAATCATTAACATCATCTATTATATAACACTTTTCATAACGAATTTTATACCTGCTTCATTCAAACATAAAAAAAGTTAATAATATTTACATACATCACTAATTAATACTAAAAAAAGTAAAATCATTGCTTTATCAGAATTGTAATAAGTTAAGCTGAATGCACTAATCAAATAAGGAATTGAAAAATATAATTCCAATGAGATGCAGGAGCATTATACATGCTCGTGGAATATTTAACCAAGCCAAAAATGCAGAATCGTTTTTGTTGTTTATAATATTTGAAATATAATACTCGTAAATAAAGCAAAAAAACTGTATTTATATATACATACATTTATCGTCGGTCCGGAAAAAAGCCGACACAACTCAGGCTGATTCACATTAATTAAATTAAATAAAACTGAAGATCTATTAAATTTTTTAAAATATCGAAACTACACGAGAATTCAGTACATTATGTAAGCTCAAAATATTGAACTAGTGTCCTGCGTTTTACAAGCAGATAGTTTTATTTTGTCTGTACAAAATTACGCTGATAACCCAAAAAATTTACTTGTGACAATTTACTTCCAGGCCGACAATATGTAAACTATCATCTTTTGTAAAAAAAAATTATATAAATAAAATGACGCTCTAAATTTAAACGATGGGTTTTTGTTTGAGGAAGATTGAAAGATGGGAATTGCATTATTTCTGTAATTTTTTGGGAGCCTAGCACGAAACTTGATATAATCGAGTTAGTCCGATAAAATTTAGCTCTGCAGCCTCAGCTAAATGCATTTTTAGATATTTTTATCTCGAAAACGCTTCTTTGGAAGAAAATATTGAGAATCAATCTATTTTTTAAATTTAAAACAAAATTTTATTTTTTATTAAAATAGATTTATATTATAGAAAACAGAATTGAATGTTAATTCTAATATCCTTTAAATACTGAATATGTGTTTTCTTTGAATTTGGGTTTTGCATCATTTTTAAACGAATAAGTTACCATTCGTTTAAAAATCTTCTTCGTTGCTGAATCCTTTTTAGAAGACTCGTCGAGCCGACGTTTTTTCAAATTATTCTCATCAGCTATGCATTCACGGGTGTTTTCTGACGCTGATCCACAGTAAAAACAAATCATTCCATTTTCAAGTTTCCTTGAACACTTTGACGTTTCATCATGTGAAGGTTTCAACAAATGTTCAATACTCGTCCTCCTTGATTGAAATTTCTTTTTGTTCTTCGTAGGAGTTTCACGTTTAAATGATTTTCCAGTTTCAGAATCTTTATCATCACCATTATCATCATTTTCGTCTTCATCATCGCTGGATTGTTTTGTTGTCCTCTCTTTGCTATATCCATAACTTTTGGGTTTATCATCTGACGACGAATATGAACAGGTCTTTGATTTTTCATTTGTTATTGGATCTTCGCAGATCTTACAATTTTGACTATTAATTTTGACATGGTCACATTTTTTTGATCCTGACGATTGTTTCCCTTCCTTTGGTTCATCCTGAACTTCACCTGAATAACCATATGGCGCTGCATCATCAATATCTTCAGCTTTTTCTTCCACCTCATCATCATAAGGTTCTTCAGATTCTAGCTCTTCCTCTCCCTTAGCAAAGTATTTATTTACAAAATTTTCATATGCCTTGTCATAATCGTACTCGGATCCGGACTCTTGGTTATCATTGAGTGATTCATCATCATGATAGACTCTTCGTACAGCTTGTGGAGTCTCTTGAAGTGGAGAGTAGATAACTTGTGCATCAGAAGTCAGGGCATCGAGACTTCGTAAAAGATCTCCAGGTCGAAGAGATAATTTCTGTAGAGGAGGTTCCTTTTCGTTGACTTGATAAGTTAGTCCTAAATTGCACAGGGTACCCAAGAGTAAAAGAAACATCGAGTTCTATAAAAAAAAGAAGCATGATATTATAATATCCTATTACAAGTTCCTTTATGCACTAAAATGATAAAATTACCATTTTGATTGTATTTCTTAATTCATGATTTGCTATAATCAAATGCAAGAAAATACTGAAGAAGGTCGTGATTATTCTGTGATTTTTATAAACTGAAAATCCTATTTGAATTAATTGTCATTCGAAGCGTATCTTTGGTCTTTCTTTTTTGTGGTTTTTCACTTTCTAGATCATCTTGTCACGCAGAGTTGCAGATTGACCATCGCCTATGGAAGTATTATATTGATTACAGGTTACGGACCAAAATCAATGAAGTAAGTATTATAAAATACAAATTTTGTATGCTCGAATTATTATTTTTTTTGATATAAAATTAGTTTAGTGGTTAAATATCTAGTCAATTGATATCAATATTCAAAATATTTGTATAATATAACTAGCTGACCTGTCCCAACTTTGCACGGATGGCGCCTAAATAGCATGCCATTTTCCAAGATAATCATTTGAGAACTGTAAAACGTTATGTGAAGATTCAGCGTTTTGCGTAGCTATTCAAAATTTACAATTAATTAAAGCAAAGTGGATCCTTAATATTATGAAACTCAATAATGAAAAAAATAAGTTGCTTCTGATACTCATACAACAAAAAACACTCATACGCCATACATCTTTTTATTCTTTTATTGGAGTGAAATTTTTTGGCTGAGTTACCTTTTTCTCCCTTTACAAATACAAGTTCGTTTCTCGGAGGAAGGAGAGGTAATTTATCACACCGCGCATTTCAAAACGAAAATAAGTATACAAAAATATACCTTTAATTCTAAATGACAATTCCCGCGGAAATATTTACCTTTTAACTTCTTCTTTAAATGGTAAAATCCCGGTCATTTTTTTTCTTTTCACATATTCTAAACAAACTTCGAAAAAAACTCCTGTAAGGAAATTGTAAATTCATGTGCGCGTTTATTCCCGACATATTTGCTGGAGAGTGTGGCAAATTTCGTAACTAATATTTCAATTTAATTTAAAAAGAAAAAAACAACAACCAAGCCTCAGCAACATGATCCGCCAGAGTCCAGTGCGATTCAGCAAGTTGAACGTTGAAATGTGACTATGCGGAATTATTGTTTGCGACCCGCCTGAATTAAGTTCGCCCTTAATGACTAAAATTTGGAAAACTTTAATGTCACTCATTACCTTAGGCAAGCATTCCCCTATATCGTCGATGTTGAACTGTAATTCTTAGTTATTTTGAACAAAATCGCAGTTTTTATTTTTGAAAAGTCGAACGTTTGAGCTAAATCGAACGCTAGACTCGACGAATCGCAAGTCATAAAGTAGCCTTAACTTGCAAATAAGAATCTACCAACCACTGTTGTGCAAAATTTCTATCGCTTATGATTGGATGGAATTGGTCGCTACTAAAGGTTTTAAAGAAAAATGTAATTCCAATAGGCTAAGAGCCGACAGCAGATTTTGGGTGTGAGTGATAGCAAAAAAAGAAGTATATGCGTCGAAAGCTTCATGAAAAGCTATTCAAAAAATCGAAGTCTTGGAGTCCACAAAGTGATTAAACAATGCATAAAAAAAAAATATAAATTCAACTTCAAAGGTAATCGTCTTAGCCAAAAATAGGTTTCACCATTCTCTAAATAAGCTCCTTGGATCACATATCACGAAATCCAAGACCATTTGAGTGTATAGTTCGCACTGCAAAACTGTTTAAAAAAACTATTTTCACTTTGAATTTTGGAGTTGGACGGCTGCCTAAGGTTAGACAAAGTTTATAAATACGAAATACCAAAATGCTAAAATTTTACAGGAATTTAATTTTATTTATTTGGAAGAAATTAGGGGGGTGCACTTACCAAAATTAAGCAATGACATTTATAAGGACCACACTAATACATATAAATACTTTTATAAGGAATACATCAACGTCCTTTATTTTGTGGGAAACATTCTAGCGGCATCAAGTAATTTTGATATACATTTGAATTTGTATACCTCCAATGGTTTTTTTAAATATTCAAGTTTCCGCTGACTAAAATTATCGGACGAAAATACGAAGATCATTATTTTGTTTCTCAAAATTATAACTTTTTTTATTCTAATTTATTGCTCAAAAATTATATTTTAGCTTTTATGGATTTGTATTAACAATTCAAGTTTGAAAAGATGAGCATTTCCGGTCCACTAATAAAAGACACGGAAGTTGGCAAACAGAATTAAAAAAAAAAATAATTTTCAAAGTTTCAAAAATTAAATTTGTGCATCTAACGTTTGTTTTTTTCTTTAATTTTCACTCAAAATCAAGTTTCGGAGATCTTAGGAATGACAATAAAATCAAAAAACTAAATAAAACAACAATTTTAAGCTTTCTATAACCAAAGTAAGATTTTGTACCTGACAAGGTTTTCTTTATATTCAAATTCTAAGTAAAAAGCTCGCATTTTTAAATTTGAACTTTTTACATACTATACTAAAACCATAACCTGCCAAATAAAAATAAAATAACACATTACTTTTGCGCATCAAACTAGCATTCGCAAAGCTGCAAAATCAGACAAAAAAGTAGTCCATAATCTCTGGTAGTTGACCGGAAATTCACTTTTCAAACTTGAGCTTAAAAAAATATCCATAAATTACCCCTCCCGCCTAAACGGGGGGAAATAGACTCCACCTCCGATATTATTTTTTCTCGTCTAAATGTAATCTTTACCCTCAGATTATTTTTTTTTTATTTTTATAAGAATCACCCTAACCCCATAATTAGTACCTTAAAGGGAAAATAGGGAGACCAGGGGGTGAAATAAAATCTTAAAATATTAGGAACATTTAGTTTTCATATGTAGAGCCATTTGATGCCTATCCATCTCAGAATTAAAAAAAAAAAAAAAACAATATAAGTACATATTTAAAACTGTTGGAGCTACAAAATCGGTGTTTGTGCAACAAATAAGCAACAAAGTGGCAAAGTACTTGTGAGTAGATGAAAACCCTAATCTAGTACTATCAACTGCACATGCTCTCATGTAGATACATTTTACATGGAAAAGCAGCTTGATGTGTTCCATTGAAAAAAGCTGGCAAAGTACTTGCAAGTACTTCGCCACCTCCAAAAGGAAAATGCCTATTGGTGTGACCATAAAAACTTGATTTCTTAAAAGGTAATACCTACTTTTCTCAATGTTTATTGTTAATATTCAGTGAAAAAGTCATTTTTCGCTGAGTGTTAATAGTTCGTATGCGTTTCAATGTCATTGTCAATGCAAATTAACGACATTGTTGAGAACATAAATCGATTAGGCTATACAATGTAATTGTCAAAGTTTTTATGTTTTGGTCATGTTGACGCTAGAGTTTTGGTGTCAGCGGTAAAAATAAAACAAAATGGAAGAATAAAATTTGGATTTTCGGTTTAACTCTCATGGATTTCAAATGATTTCAGTAGATTCTCATTTAAAAATAAATTGGTATTACTTAAAAAAAAATTGTTATTTTTTTATTTTGTATTTTATTATTAATAAGTGATCACTGAAGTCTTAGTAGTATTAACTCGCGAGTGATTACTCGCTCGTGTGGCCTCAACCTTCGCGAGTTCTATAATCGGCATGAAAGATTCCTAGTCTGAGAGAGGTCTTATATCGATAACGCTTTTGCACACCCTACACAACACTATCTGTTAATTTTATTTTTATTATTCTTTTGAGCATTTTCATGCCAGAGCGAAACAACTATATATGCAGAAAATTCATTTTCGTGCATTGCATTTCGTTTTGGTTTTCTTGAGTCTGAGTCTGACATCGCGTACAATTTAATATATTATAGTTTTTAATTTTAATTTGTAAGTTTAACCAGTTGTTTAACCATAGAGCATTTAATGTCCAAAATGACTACCGTAAACATAAACTCAAGAAAAAGTCCAAACATCCTAAAGAAACAAGGCACCGACCAGTGGGTTAAGCTGAACGTTGGTGGGACATATTTCCTAACAACCAAAACCACATTATCCCGTGATCCAAATTCGTTCCTGTCGCGTTTAATTCAAGAAGATTGTGATTTAATATCCGATCGGGTATGTGCGAAGTGTTGATGAACAAATTAAAACATAAATTTATCTTAATTTATATTTATTTTTCTATTATCTCTCTACCTACCTACCTACCTTTCGTCGACTTCGATTCCTTCCATGGGAGTTCCTATATCATCCATCATCGTTCTTTTGTGTGGGTGTGATTATTTGATGATTTTTCATTCACTGGATTTTTTTTTGGAACATTCATTAAATTGTTTATTTATCAACATACATTTAATAACACTAATCCTCTGTTGAATTGGAGGTGGTTGTTTTATTATTTTTAATACGGATTGAGCCCTGATGCGCCCAGCGGTTGATATAGAACGACAGTAAGAGTGTTCTTTGTAAACTTGAACTAATTTCTCAAATATAGAATAAAAGCCTTGCAGAGTAGTTACTATGAATAGGTATGTAGATATATGCAGTTTCTACTTTTGATACAAGGTGGGTGCCCTAAGTGATCCAGTTTGAATAAGTTTGAATGTAGGTTATGAAAAAATCTATTTTTCTGTTATAATTTTGTGTGTGTAAATTTTGTAAACAAAATAGGACTTGAATAGGTAGGTACATACATTATAACATATTAAGATATCAAAATTATCTATAAACTGGTTGGTTAAGTACATTTAATATCGATAAGATTTTAATTATATGTACACAATGTCAATAGAATTACGAAACTTTACGTTAAAAGAGCTGCTACAAAGCTCAGGAGTATGTTTGTAACTATATATAATTTAAAAAATGGATTTCAACTTATAGTCTAAGAGCCGACAGTTAATTTTAGGAGTAGATGTATAACTAAGATCTGAGTATGAGGGTTTATAGGTACTTGTATCGTGATATCAAATATACCAAAGTCTGGTAGGGTTTTTCTCAGTCGTTGAGGAGAGTACGGGGTTAAAAGTTCCTCTATTTTATTGTCTGGCTTATAACTACTTCAATTTGTCTGTCATTTTGCCCAAGCATAAACACCTAAATCATGACGGTCCGATAAATAGAACTCAAAATATGACAATTTTTTTAACTATCAATTATCACCCCTTGTTTTGGAGATTTCAAACAAAAAAATCAACAAAATAAAGTCTCCCAAAAAAACTGCCGATGAGGTTAGTTTAAAAAGCTATCATGGGTCCTGTTATTCGGATCATCAATATAAAAGTCTTCAGGTTTAGGAAAAATGACAGTGTATAATTTCCTATTTTTTAAAAGTGAATGGAAGTTTTAATGACCCTGACACATAAAAAGAAACTTAGCTCGTGGGTGTAGGGTTTGTGTCGGCTCAGGTCCATTTGGATCTGTTGTGTATAGTAAGACCCATTAATTTCGCTGTCGTAATTTGTTCAGATTTCTGAAAACATTTAGGGGTCCTGAAAAACTATAGTTATTGTCAACAAAAGTTTGATGTTATCTAAATATTACCCCTATCACGAATTTCATATTGATGCGACACTTTTATGACTCCGAAAAAATATCGTCGAATCCGTTTGTAAATATAATTTCTATAAGATTTTCCACTATACGATGGATTTGGGGTCGTTACTAGTTTCCGATTACAATAGTATTCGTGATAGGGCTGATTTAATCCTGAGGCCAAACGAGCGAGAACACTGTCTAGCGTGTTGGGTACCTAGATATATTAATTGTCAAATCACTCGCTTTCCAACTTGGTTCAAAAAGACAAGTTGACGAGCAAGAAGGAAAAGATTCTATGTATTAGTAACTTGCTAGCGATTACTCGCTTGTGTGGCCTCCTAACTTAAGTATTAATCCTAAAATTATGTTAATGTGAATGCCTTCCTAGATGATAGAGGATTTTATTCCTGAGTGCTTTAAATCATTGCTGTTGGGTAACTGTACACTCATATTTAGCACATTTCATATAAATCACTTAAATATTTATATTGATTTCTCAGGCAAAAATTAATGGTTGTATATAGTTTGTTTACCCACTCCATCCCCTCATCCACCTCAAACATGTATAAATTCAATCTAAATTTGTTTTTCTTTTCGTTGAATTATAAACAAAAGGACGAAACAGGAGCATACTTGATTGATAGAGATCCAAAATACTTTGCACCAGTGCTGAATTACTTACGTCATGGCAAACTGGTACTTGATGGTGTCTCAGAAGAGGGCGTCCTCGAAGAGGCTGAATTCTATAATGTAACCCAACTGATAGCTTTATTGAAAGAATGCATTAATCACAGAGATCAGGTACGACCGACGCCGACATATATTTGTGTGTACGATGAGTACTAACATTTTATTTTGTTTATAAATTCAAATTAAATTGTTTTGATATGGCATTCTTTAAATTTATTTTGCAGAGACCGCATATGGACAAGAAGCGTGTGTATAGAGTTTTGCAATGCCGCGAGCACGAACTGACACAGGTATTTTTTTTCATAGTTATTATTTGCTATAATATTTGTGTACAATGTGTGCACATTCTGTTGCTTGGATGAATGGATCTTTTTAGTCGCACATTGTTCTAATTGTTTTTGTTTTGTTTGAAATAAAATTAATAACAAAGGAATTATAAATTATTAAAACAAAGAAAATTGTATTTATGTACATACAGACATACACATATTTGAACGATGAATTTGTATTCAATTGATATTCTCTTGTGTGAAATAATAATTGAGAAGAAATGTGCAAAGCAATTAAAGCTGTGACTTGAAATTATTAAGCAAGCAAAATTGTTTAGTTTGGATGATTTTGACAATACGGCTGACTTCTTTCTAAATAAGAAGATAAAATAATTAGTGAATGAACGTAGAACATACAGGTTTTTGATTTTTGTTTTATTTTGAACCTTAAGGAAAATGTTATCTTGCTCGTAAACTGGTACATTTCTGGATTTTAGTAAAGTAATTCTATGTACGTACCTAATTATTTTTATTTTTGACTAAAGTTGAACCGATTCGATAATTTAAAAGTATTTTTTAAGCTGATCCACGATTGTTTTTTTTTAACTGATTTGAGCTTCTATTGATATTAAGTTAATTCCCAAAATATAACATTTTTATTTTTATTTTAAAATGATATTCAAATAGACCAAGAGTCGACAGTAAATTTTGGGATGTACAACCAAAATCTGAGCATGAAAGTTAACAGGTGCATGTATCGTGATATTAAATACCAGAGTCTGGCAGGTTTTGTTTTTCAGCCTTTGGGAGTGGTGAGAAGTTAAAACCCGCTTGGTTTCCTCTTTACGTGTTAGGTTCATTAACACTTGAATTCACTTTTAAAAAATGAAATGATGTCCTATCATTTTCCGAACTTAAAACACTTTAATCTTGATGATACGCTCAATAGAAGCCTTGATTTTAGCTTTCTTAGCAAACCTTATCGGACTTTTTTTTGGAGACTTTACTTTGTCAATTTTTTTTTTGTTTCAAAAGTCCGAAAAGGGATGCTAAGGTTCGTATAAAATAGCTATATCTTGAGTTCTATCAATCGTACCGTCAAAACTGAGTTGTTTATGCTTAGGGAAATTTTTTTTTTTTAATAAATTAAAGTAGTTATAACCCTAACAAATTAATTGAGGAACCATTTCCAATTTTAGAAGATGGGAATTATTCGGTGGGAAATTTTATCCACGATAGACCCTATTAATATTTAGGGTTAGAAACACTTATCGCTCGCTGAGCCTGGATGAGCCTAATAAATAAATAAATTATCAAACCTAATTTTTTCAGATTTTTATTTTCTTCCCCTATATAGTCGACGTAAGGGTTATTTTATTTACCTTTTTTGTTTTGCATACTATGTGATTCGCGTAAAATCTGCTAAAAAAATATCAAAACATATAGATTGAAAGAAGACGAAAAAAAAAATCTCAAAGGAGGAGAATAATATTCTCTCCGCTTGGGCAGGAGAGGCAATTTTATAAAAAAAGTCACATTAAATTTTGGAAAGCCAAAACTCTATTCTTATAGTTAATTTTCAAATTAAGTTTTTTTGAAGAACAATCTTGGCAAAAAATGTTTTAACTCAACGTTTTGAAAAAAAATTTAATTTTTAATTTTCTCATTTGATAACAATGTTTGCTGAAACTATTTATCAAAAAAATTTAATTTGAAAAGCCATCATAAAAGTGGACTCTTGGCTTTTCTAAAAACTTCAAAATAATACTGTTAGTATTTCCGTTGTAATTAATATTTTTCTATTTATGAAAAATTTCCCCTCCTGTCCAAGCGGGGGGAAATATTACCCTCCGATTTTTGTTTGTCTTGTTCTTACATGCTCTGAATTTTTTGGCACATTTTACGCGAATCACCTAGTATGCAAAAATAAAAAAGGGAAATTTAATCATTTTAATTAATTAATTTAATCAACCCCTCAGCGACTACAGGAGATGAAAATAAAAATCTAAAAAAATAAGTTCCTCTTTTTTCTTCATTTAGAGCCGATTTTGGCCCATCCAAGGTGAACTTTTTTTAACGACCACCCTAATGTACATACATATGTACATAGTTAAGAAACAAATTGTTTTGGCAAAAATGTATCTATTTGCTTATTTTCCTTCCGTTATTAACAAATTTTTTTAGTATCGAATTTGCATAAACGTCCTATCCGATTCGAAATTTTGTATACAAAACCTTTCTGTGTAAAACCACTTCAAAAACGAAAGCACACTTTTTCTTGTACTACTGAAATAAATCAGCCAAGTAGAAGACTTAGCATTTAAGTTGGACTTGTTGAATAATTGATTCAAAATAGCTTTTTATGGCCTTTAGTCCTACAAATTGGCGTTTCGTCCGGCTTACTCACTTGGACTCATCAGTGACGTAATGAGGTCCTTGTCATACGCAATTTGTATTAAGTTCAGTTCAACTTACATGAATTCTTTTACAAAAATCCACTGTAAACTATATCCAACAAGTTTAGAATTCCTTATCATTAAGCTGGAAATTTTTTTGCCGGGGCAAGGCATAGTTTCTATTAAAAGGTTTTTTTTTAAATACAAATTCTATATACTACGAAAAAAAAACTTTTTCTTGTGACTTGTTGAAGGCATATTCGAAATCCAAATTCCAGATCAGACTCGATCCAGGAAATGGATTTGCCAATGATTTCATCAGTTACTAGTTTGAGATTAAAACAAAAAATACCAATACAAAAAAGATTAAATACAGTTTTTTTCATATTATTGCAGAAGTTTTTTATAAATCTATGTACTAAATCAATTAACTCATATTTGGTTTGCAGATGATATCAACTCTCTCCGATGGATGGCGATTTGAGCAATTGATCAATGTTGGCATGCAATATCCCAACTATAGTCCTTTCGAAAACAATGAGTATCTATGTGTTGTTTCGAAGGACTGTCTAACGCCAGCAGGACGTGAATTGGAATTAAATGACAGAGCTAAAGTTCTACAACAAAAAGGCTCTAGAATGTAAGAATACATTTAACATTAATTGAATTATCATTTTCTATTTTTAATTTAATCTTAAGGTTAATTTTAACGATAAAATTAACATTAAAACAAAACTGAAACAATAATAATGAAAGTATTTTCTAAATTTACTTTTCTATATATAAAAAGAAAATTATAATTAAAAAAATAGTTCGAAAACGTGATTTAAAAAATAATAGAATTTCTTTACCCGACTTAAACCGGCATGTATTTATATTTTTATTGTAGATTTTTATTTATTATCGCGATTTATAAGAAATAAATATATATAACATTAAAGAAAATATAGAAGTGGAATTGAAAATCACATCCCACTACCCACCGACCAAAATGAATATGGTTTGGAATTTAAGGTGGGCTATTATATAATTTAAATAATACAAACAAAAATAATATTTATATCGGATTAAATAATATAAAATAAGTAAAGAAATATTTATATATAAATAAAATAGGGAAATTATAATTAATTAATTAACACTACCGTTAAAGAAAAAATAATTAGAAATGAGAAAAACTGCGCACAAATCGACGTATTTATTGTGTTTTACAAATCATTCTCATGTATCTTCTTGTGAAATGTTCAATTTCGAACATGCATACCATACAAAAAATATAATTAAGTATTACAATTAATAAAATTGCCCCTCCCCACAGTCCATTTTTCTTTATTTTTGTGTACGTATTTAGAAAATCTTTGTTGACTTTTTTGTTTCTTTATACATGGCAATAATATACAAAAATATGGGTTTCAACTTACAAACATCAGATTGTATGAGTTGGAAAACACTTAGCAGATGTACGATTAAATTCATTGATCCGTAAAACAAAAAACAAAATATTGATTTAAAAATGCATCTATTTAAGCGTCATATCATGCTTGAAAGTAAAACCGAAGCTTAAGATATTTTCGAAAACTTCATGTGTGTCAAAAATACATGTTTAAGATTTCTTAAATTCAAGCTGCGAAATTAAATTGTACAAAAAAGTAAATACGAATTTAAACTAAATAGGAATTATGTTTTAGTTTATTTATTCAAGTCACCACCTTATAGTGCTTTTCTTCTGAAATTTAGGATTTTATCCATCTTTTTTAGAAGGAAACGATCTAACCAAAGAAAAATCAAACATAGCGCGTAGCGAAAAAATTGCGATTTAAATAAAGTCTTAAAAAACATGCTATTGAAAACTTCCAAAATCAATAGCTTTGCATTCTAAAAAGATTAAAATAAATGAAACAAATTGAAATTGAATTGAAGTGTGGTTTTGTGTTCAAATGGAAATCCACACAAATGCAGTACATGCTGCGAAGAAGAATACATCAATTTATATCGAATTATTTAAATTGAATGCACTGAATTGAATACACAGTTAAAATTGAATCGAATATTGAAATAGGGCTGGTTAATTTGCGGCGCAAATTAACTGAGGATTCGTAATTAGATTCGATAACGTTTATTCAAACATACAACAAAATAATTCGTTGAATTTAAAAATAAAATTGTTTTCCTTTTAATCTTTTATGAGCAGGAATTGTATTGAAGAATCGCCTTTCATATAAATTCAATACTAAGGGTTTTTCATTCAAAAGTGTAGATAATTTTACACCCAAAAATTTCTAAGCACTTTTTGTTTAGTACACAAAACAAATGCAATTTGCTGTTGTTATTGGAATTCACATACTTGATAAGCTAGCTATAATCTTATCAATATAGATATTTAATTGACTTTATTTATAACAAATGCAACATTTTTGCCGAGATTTTCACAAATTAACGCTTTCACTGTAGGTATTTGTAGGAACTATTTGATTCGGTACTATGCCACAGTACACAAATAATTAATATGTGTACTGTATGTAGTATTATGCCATGTTTCATTATTTTTAAAAGGTACCTCTTCTACTGAAAATACAGCCAGCCTTACACTGAGACGGATAGGTGGGAGGTAGTATCGCTTCATTTTGTTTTTACTAATTTGCGTGAATATACAATGTACCTAGTAATTTTTTCTAACCAACTTACGAAATGTATTAAAAACAAGAAATAATTTTGTTCTTTTATATTTTTATATTCGCGCTAAAATTAAGATATAAATTAATGTATACCTAAATCAGATTTCAATAAAAAAAATATTTTTTCGCATCGAAGGAATACAATTTGAAATTGATTTTTTGTTTGGTGATTGTGTCGTTTTTCAAACATATCTGTGTCCGTTGATCCACTCTCACAAGAGCTTGAGATAATATTCTTCATATTTTATCACAATTTTCAAACCCAAAATTGAACAAATCAAAAACCACATCTGCAAACTTATAGTTAAAAATACTTTTGGTATAAGTTCAGGAAGTAATTAAATGAATTGCAAAATAGATTTTAAATAAAAAATTAATCCGTTTTTTTGCACAAATTTAATACAAAAAATTGTCAAAGAAACTAAATTAATTTATTTTACCAATGGAAAATCCCATTAGTTTTAAACTGTTTTTATTTGTATGGGTACTACTTTTTGGCAAGTTATGCATTCGTTGTTTTTTTTTATTAAATATTTCCAATATGAAATAATCCATTTTTTATAAACTCACTCCTCACCTAAGGGTTTTTTGAAAACTTTTTTGAAAAAAATAACCGTTCCTTCCATTCAAACGTTACAAAAACGTTAAGGAAAATATTATATTTTTTTTTAGTTTTCGGCCATACATTTTTAATATGATTTGATTTAAACTGAAAACTACGGAGAAATTGAAAAAAGAACAGCAAACGTTTATTCCACACTCAACTTTAGTTCGTACTCGGTTTTCTCTTGTAAATTTGTCTGTATTTTATTTATGGAAATGTGAATTCAAATTTAAAAGTATTCAAGTAAACAATATAGTTTTTAAACAAATTAAGTCGTGGAAATCATTTTATTAAATGAAATATTTTCTTATTAATTAAAACTTAAATTTTAAAATGTTAAACCAAATTTTATTAATATGAACATACATATATGAGAATATTTAGCAAATGTATCATAAAACACTCATCCCATTTGGCAGAAAAACGTCACGAGCCATCATAATATTTCAATTCTCATTTAATTCAACAACAACAACAACAAAAAAAAAATCATTAAATTGTTTATTGTTTTTTAATTGTTTTCTTTGTTTTTTTTTGCAGTCTTGGAATTTGAACATTTACAAAATGTTATTCACAATTGTTTTTTTCGCAACTACACACAAATACATAATATATAAGAGAGTACTATTGTCATTAAATTCTTATCGTATACTTTTCTTACAAAAAACTAGAAAAAATGTTGAAAATAACTATAAATTTAAATTAACAAAAAAAAAATGCTTATATAGTCAAATTTGATGTTTAAGTGCAACTTGTGCGGTATTTAATAATAATAATTAAAAAAATAAATAAAACGTGTAAGCGATACAAATTTGAATTTGTTGGTGAATAATATTTCAATAAGTTATAAGTCACTTACAAAACCACAATCAAACTGTAGCTGTATCAATTCATGCAAAGATTTAAGTAAACAATTTGTTTGAATTTGGATATTTAGTTGAAGTAGACAAGTTAAATTCTGCCTATTTATTATTATAAATATTATAACTTCTACTCTGGAACTAAAGCATTTTTTTTCAAAAGTACATAATGTTTAAAACAGGTATAGTAATATAATTAAATTAAAATTTTTCTTAAAAGTATACAAACTTGACACAAAATATAAAAACGTTAGGAATAGAACACAAATTCTTTAATGCAACTTAAAATTTGTAAGAAAGTTCATTATTATGTTAAGTTCTAATAATATTATATTAATACAATAACCAAATATTATATTCTGTCATGTCATTAATATGAACAAACAAAAAAATACATACTCACTTCGCATTCATACACACCCAATCACTCACAATCATTCATAAAACACGTTGAAAAATAAACAAAAAGTACATTTAAATTCGTAGGAGGAACAAATTCAAATTTTAGTATTAAGATTAATACAAAAAATAATAAATAAATAAATAATTCTTGTACACATACGATTTGTTAAATGTTAATAAACAAAGAAAAATAAAGTACCGAAAATATAACATTAACTAAGCTAACCCATTAGCTGAAACGAAACTTAAATATTAAAGTCAAACACAAGCACATAAGCGTTTTAGTCGGGCTCAAAAATTTAAGTTTCTTATCATCAACTGGGTCTAACTCTCATAATCTTATATAAACTGAACAATTTTAGTTAAAAAAATAACACAACAATAACAATTTTAAACTAAACAATCGAACCTGGTGCTCCAAGCTTTCGATCATTCGCCGCTGATTGAAATATGTTGTGGTGCATGCGTTGTACTTCTTTTAACCATCGCAATCTAACCACTGATTATGAGTGTTAAAAAAAACTATACAACAACAAAAATATATACACAAACATTTTCCTACGGACCTAACCAAATAAATTAAAACTAAAAAAATATTCAGAAAGTAAAAAAAAAAAAATAAAAAAAAAAACAAAAAACTTGACAAGTAGTTTACGAGAGCTTGTAAAACTAAAAAAAATACACAATCATGTGAAATTAGTAAATGAAATGAAGTTTTCTAAAATAATAATAAAAAAAATTAACTGCTTGTTTTATTTTTGAGTACCATTGTGTTGATGTCCAAATTTTTTGAATGAATCTAGATTGGCAGATGCCAATGGAATACGTTAAACCCCGTAACTATTTTAATTTTTTTTCTTTTCAAAAGTTTGAAATTTAATTTTTCAAAAACTATTCACTTACACAGCTTTATTTAAAAAGAAAATATTAAAAGAGATTTTTGGCTTTACAAAACGTAAAGCAAGGAATCCCGTTGTTCTTCAATTTTTGTATTCCTGTTTTAAGACAATTTTTCCCGGCTAAGGCTGGGAACGCACTTGCGATTTTCTGTCGTGCGATAATTTAGTCGCAAAAAATAGAACACATGAGATCTAATGAGAGTGAACGCCAAGTGAACGAATGACACCAAGAAATTTTTTGTCGCAACTACAAAAAATCGTAAGTGCGGTCCTCGTCTAAACAGGGAGAAAAGAACACCCTCCCACGTCCTTTTTCTTTTCTCAACTCACCTTACACGCTTCATCTTTTTGTCCCATTTTATGCGAATCAAAATGTATAAGCGAAATACATATCATGTTTCGTGAACTTTGAGCCCTTATTGTAGTAGTAAGAAAAGTAAAGTAAGAAAAATAATATCTTTAAAACCGTTTGGAGGGTCCCTATGGGGACTTTCTATAGTTTCCCAAGAATGCCACGAGGCTATATTTCAAAATCAAGCTATATTCGAGTTTGGGTCAATTAGTCCCTGAAAATTAAAAGAAGGGACGCTCTGTTTTGTAAAAAAAAACTTTTTTCTTCTCGACATAATCTTCTTTAATCTCGATACACTTATCCATTTTCTAATTTTTCATTCCCCCCAGAAAATTGGCTTTTAAGAAAGCCTCAAAATATGTACTTGTTTCTTAAATAACCGAGTCATTTATTCATTATTGAGAAATAAAATAAAATGCACGATTGGATCGCACAACTTGAACATAAGAGCAAATACGTGCGATCCAATCGTGCATTTTATTTTATTTCTCAATAGTGAATAAATGACTCGGTTATTTAAGAAACAAGTACATATTTTGAGGCTTTCTTAAAAGCCAATTTTCTGGGGGGAATGAAAAATTAGAAAATGGAATTTTGAAGGATTATTATTTTGTTTTTAAAGCTCAAAGATAATACTCATTTTTTCAAGAGAGCACACTTTTAAAATAAAAAATAATTGAAACGAATTTCCGTTATTTTGGATGATCAAATTTTTTTAAGGTATGATGCCTTCAGGGGCCTTACTCTGTAATCCGATTCGAAAGTTAATTCTGTTCGAAAGTTGTTTCCGATTCTAATTTGAAATGGCACTCTGTATGACTTTCGAATCGGAAGAAAATGTGGCACAGAATCCTTTGCAACATTCGAAAAAATGTTTCGAGACTCGTGCTATTATGTCAAAAATGACATTGAGATTCAATAAGTCAAGTTTCAAGTTTGTGATTATTTAAAATTGTTTGTTGGTCAATACATTCATTTTTTTGAAAACATGGATATGGATTCATTGGCACTGTGGTTTGATGAAGAAGAATATGCTGAAGAACGAGTACAAAGGAAAATAATCAGAGATAATTCCAATATAATGGGTTTAACAAATAAAAGGTTTGTAATAAAACATAACCTCGTGACGGACTAATCTTGCAAATAATTTTTCTAGTTTTATACAAAATGTTCGTCTTTCGAAAGATGCCTTTATGTATGTCTTGAACAGCATAAATGGTGAACTAACAGAAAGAACAAGATCATCCTCAATACCTGCCATAGTAAAACTAGGTGCAACGCTTAAATTTCTTGCGCAAGGTGGATATCAGCATCAAATTGGTCAAGACCGATTCAATGGGCTGGCGCAGCAGACGGTTTCATCTGTGATTTCTGAAGTCTGCAAAGCTATTGAAAAAGAACTATGTCCAAAACATATTAGTTTTAACTTGACGAATGCTGAAAAGTTGGAATCTAAAAGACATTTTCATTTGAAATCTGGCATACCGGGAATTATTGGTATCGTTGATGGGACACATATCCAGATGATCAGACCCAGGAGTAATGAGCATCTATTTTTCAATCGAAAACTAAAGCACAGCATTAATGCAATGGTGGTAAGTTCACATCCACCTTTAAAGTTCTGAAATGAATTCTTGATTTTTTTATAGATAACTAATTCTGCTTTATTTTTTGTAGATATGTGATCATCGAATGATTATCCGTGCTGTTAATGGACGATACGGTGGAGCGTCTCACGATTCACACGTTTGGAATCTTTCAAACGAGCGGCAATACCTTGAGAACAACTTCAAAAACGGAGACAAATCAACTTGGATCATTGGTAACCATATTTATTTTAAAAAATAAATAAAAATCTGAATTAGTGTTTATATTTCTTAGGTGATTCAGGATACCCATTAGAACCATGGATGCTAGTACCATATCGGAGCTGCTCAGAAAATTCAATGGAGTCAATATTTAATGACAAGTTTTGTAAGGCAAGATCCACCATAGAACGTGTATTTGGTGTTCTGAAATCAAGATTCCGCTGCCTTCTTGCAGCCAGAGAACTCCATTACGCCCCAGAAAAAGTATCTGCAATTTTAAACGTATGTTGTGCTCTTCACAACATTTGCCTAATTTACAACGTTGAAGATCCCCCTGAACTATCACCTCAAGAAAGAGAAGATGAGTCCATTTTAAACAATGTGGCTACCAACCATGATGTCCCAGAGTGCAACAACTATTTAAATATTGCTAAAACACTTAGAGATAATATTAAAAATAACTTGACTCAATAAATAAATTAAATAAATAATTCATTTTATTATTTAAAGGAACAGCTATTGCAAAAAAATAAAAACAAAAGAAAGTCTTACATACTAACATCGTACTTTTAAGTTTATATTATTTACTTTTTGTTTGGGTCTTCAACTGCAAGATTTGCTTTTTTAACTCCAGTTTGGTTATGTTTATTTTGGTTCTTTCGATCTCATTTTTTTTCTTGAATTCAAATTTTTCTTTTTCCAGTTCAAATCTCCTCTCGTCAAGTTCAAAATGTTTCTTTTTGTACTTCTCATCTAACTCGAATTGCTTTCTTTTGTACCTTACAATGTTTTTTAAGTTTTCGTTTATTTCCTTAAACATATTATGCGAATTTTTTTGATATTCTATTTGGTTTTCCACCTGTTGTTTGTGTAAACTCTGTTTTGTTTTTGGTGTATTTTGTGTTTGCGAAATAGATGGAATGAGATTTTCTTTGTGGGCTTCCGTGGCTCGCATTTCCGCGTCCAATAAAGTGGCTTCATACATCCGCTCAATCTCGTCATCGGTTGCTGTTTCATTTCCGGTTTTTGTTTTCGATCCAAAATCTTTCGTTCCAACCATTCCATTAACAGCCTCTTCAATATGCAGCAACTTTATCACTTTTTCCTCCAAAGGGGTGAAATTGCAATACTTGGAAGGGCCACCTCCTGTTCCGGATAAACTGCTTTTGTTTTTTCGTACTTTTGCCTTTATATGATTTTTATAGTCGGCCCAAACCTTATTAAAAAAATATTTATTAATAAAGTATTTTGAATTGGTATGAGCAACTTACTTTTTTCCATGAAAATTCTTCACGCATTGGTGGGCCAGCCGCATTCAAATCGGCAGCTAAACGCTTCCACAAATAACTTGCAGTTCTCCTTGCATCAGCAGTTTTTAAATATCCCTTAGATAAATCCTGGGGCCTTACTCTGTAATCCGATTCGAAAGTTAATTCTGTTCGAAAGTTGTTTCCGATTCTAATTTGAAATGGCACTCTGTATGACTTTCGAATCGGAAGAAAATGTGGCACAGAATCCTTTGCAACATTCGAAAAAATGTTTCGAGACTCGTGCTATTATGTCAAAAATGACATTGAGATTCAATAAGTCAAGTTTCAAGTTTGTGATTATTTAAAATTGTTTGTTGGTCAATACATTCATTTTTTTGAAAACATGGATATGGATTCATTGGCACTGTGGTTTGATGAAGAAGAATATGCTGAAGAACGAGTACAAAGGAAAATAATCAGAGATAATTCCAATATAATGGGTTTAACAAATAAAAGGTTTGTAATAAAACATAACCTCGTGACGGACTAATCTTGCAAATAATTTTTCTAGTTTTATACAAAATGTTCGTCTTTCGAAAGATGCCTTTATGTATGTCTTGAACAGCATAAATGGTGAACTAACAGAAAGAACAAGATCATCCTCAATACCTGCCATAGTAAAACTAGGTGCAACGCTTAAATTTCTTGCGCAAGGTGGATATCAGCATCAAATTGGTCAAGACCGATTCAATGGGCTGGCGCAGCAGACGGTTTCATCTGTGATTTCTGAAGTCTGCAAAGCTATTGAAAAAGAACTATGTCCAAAACATATTAGTTTTAACTTGACGAATGCTGAAAAGTTGGAATCTAAAAGACATTTTCATTTGAAATCTGGCATACCGGGAATTATTGGTATCGTTGATGGGACACATATCCAGATGATCAGACCCAGGAGTAATGAGCATCTATTTTTCAATCGAAAACTAAAGCACAGCATTAATGCAATGGTGGTAAGTTCACATCCACCTTTAAAGTTCTGAAATGAATTCTTGATTTTTTTATAGATAACTAATTCTGCTTTATTTTTTGTAGATATGTGATCATCGAATGATTATCCGTGCTGTTAATGGACGATACGGTGGAGCGTCTCACGATTCACACGTTTGGAATCTTTCAAACGAGCGGCAATACCTTGAGAACAACTTCAAAAACGGAGACAAATCAACTTGGATCATTGGTAACCATATTTATTTTAAAAAATAAATAAAAATCTGAATTAGTGTTTATATTTCTTAGGTGATTCAGGATACCCATTAGAACCATGGATGCTAGTACCATATCGGAGCTGCTCAGAAAATTCAATGGAGTCAATATTTAATGACAAGTTTTGTAAGGCAAGATCCACCATAGAACGTGTATTTGGTGTTCTGAAATCAAGATTCCGCTGCCTTCTTGCAGCCAGAGAACTCCATTACGCCCCAGAAAAAGTATCTGCAATTTTAAACGTATGTTGTGCTCTTCACAACATTTGCCTAATTTACAACGTTGAAGATCCCCCTGAACTATCACCTCAAGAAAGAGAAGATGAGTCCATTTTAAACAATGTGGCTACCAACCATGATGTCCCAGAGTGCAACAACTATTTAAATATTGCTAAAACACTTAGAGATAATATTAAAAATAACTTGACTCAATAAATAAATTAAATAAATAATTCATTTTATTATTTAAAGGAACAGCTATTGCAAAAAAATAAAAACAAAAGAAAGTCTTACATACTAACATCGTACTTTTAAGTTTATATTATTTACTTTTTGTTTGGGTCTTCAACTGCAAGATTTGCTTTTTTAACTCCAGTTTGGTTATGTTTATTTTGGTTCTTTCGATCTCATTTTTTTTCTTGAATTCAAATTTTTCTTTTTCCAGTTCAAATCTCCTCTCGTCAAGTTCAAAATGTTTCTTTTTGTACTTCTCATCTAACTCGAATTGCTTTCTTTTGTACCTTACAATGTTTTTTAAGTTTTCGTTTATTTCCTTAAACATATTATGCGAATTTTTTTGATATTCTATTTGGTTTTCCACCTGTTGTTTGTGTAAACTCTGTTTTGTTTTTGGTGTATTTTGTGTTTGCGAAATAGATGGAATGAGATTTTCTTTGTGGGCTTCCGTGGCTCGCATTTCCGCGTCCAATAAAGTGGCTTCATACATCCGCTCAATCTCGTCATCGGTTGCTGTTTCATTTCCGGTTTTTGTTTTCGATCCAAAATCTTTCGTTCCAACCATTCCATTAACAGCCTCTTCAATATGCAGCAACTTTATCACTTTTTCCTCCAAAGGGGTGAAATTGCAATACTTGGAAGGGCCACCTCCTGTTCCGGATAAACTGCTTTTGTTTTTTCGTACTTTTGCCTTTATATGATTTTTATAGTCGGCCCAAACCTTATTAAAAAAATATTTATTAATAAAGTATTTTGAATTGGTATGAGCAACTTACTTTTTTCCATGAAAATTCTTCACGCATTGGTGGGCCAGCCGCATTCAAATCGGCAGCTAAACGCTTCCACAAATAACTTGCAGTTCTCCTTGCATCAGCAGTTTTTAAATATCCCTTAGATAAATCCTGGTGGGAACACATAAAATCAACAAGAATTTCAAACTGATTCTGCTTAGTATTTATATTTTTGGTTGAGATTTCCCTACAAAAATAAAATATTTTATTGAATTTCAAAAAAAAACATCAAATTAATATTCATTACATTTTTGTATTTATTTATAAAATGTTTTGGCAAAAAACACTATTTATTTTAATTTTTTTCAAATAAAAACTTACATTTTAACTTCCAGCTAGACTCTTCCGCATAACAAATAGATATCGAATGAAATTTCCGAAATTCGAAAGCCATTAGCAGCGAAAATAGAATTGCCAAGTACGAAATTTATGATTTTCGAATAAATGTATCTAGACTAAATGAAATTCGGATAGCACATTCCGATTTTCGCATTCCCGAGTTCAAATTTTCCGTATTCGAACGATTTAACTTTCGAATCGGATTACAGAGTAAGGCCCCAGCAACTGATACGCAAAAGGTCAAATACTAAATATTGGTCGTTTAAATCATTCTTCAGTCTAATAATAGTAGACAGAAAAACAGCACACTTGAGAGTTTAATGTGAAGTATTATATTTATTTATTTTGATTTTGTACGATTATATAAATAAATAATTCCAAAATATGGACAGAGGCGTTCATTGAACTCTTGAAAAAATGAGTATTATCTTTGAGCTTTAAAAACAAAATAATAATCCTTCAAAATTGGCTAAATTAATTAAATGTTCTCATAAAATGATAAACAATGCCATTCATTCAGTGACACACGATCCTGAGCTTTTAAAAAAAACAGAATTCGATAGCCATCGCTCTCCTTTTATTCTCCTTCCTTCTTTTTAATTCCTCCCGCATCATTTTGGCTGAAATTAACGAAGAATTTGATGTTAAATAATGTCTCCAGCAGAGCACTACAGCTAAAAAGAAGACGACGTAGACATCATACATACCTAAAAAATTGCAATTATTATTAAAAATAACAGAAGTTTTTTTCAATTATTTTTCACTTTTAAAGTTTGCTATTTCTTTGCCCAAAAAAAAATCTCTAACCATTTTTTGAAATACCTATTATGTATGTGTCTGAATTTTCAAAAAAAAATACAAAATTTATTATTTTTTCCAAATTTCGATATGCAATTTAAAAAACATTTTAAAGAACCTTTTTCATAAAAAATTTGGATTGAAATCGGTTGAGCCGTTAATGAGAAAGAAAATCGAAAACTAAAAAAATCGTTATATAGCGGTATTGTTAATAATTGTTTTTGGTGAACTTTTTTTTACTAAAAAATACACCATGCCTACAATAATACACTTATTTTTTTTTATTAAAATCGTTGGAGCCTTTTTTGAGATAAATAAACTTTTCCTTAATGGTTTGTTGTTTGCCAAGTACCTTTATTTTTGGAGCTAAGAAAATTTCCCCTCTGGAGAATCACCTAAAAGCCGTTCAAAATTTGAAGAAGATCGCAACATTGGTTTAGTCTGTAGATTAGGGTGCAGCGAAATGTTTGTCTAATCGGATGTTTGGAGGTGTTCTCGACACGACCAAGTTTTGAACAAAACTCATAAGAGAAATGCCTATGACTAATTTTATTAAAAACAATCTAATCGCATCCAAGTTTTTAAACAAGTTTATTTTTAATTTATATTTATAATAGTATGATAATAAACTTTCAAAAAAAATACAAAACAAAATTCAATTTAATTTTTTTGGATATAAAAGCTGTATTTAAAAAAATGTATGAGGCACAAGTATTTTATTAAAATTAGACAGGGGTGTAAATACTGATTAGCATTTTGGTAGGGCCAGAAATAGATATTTTGTAGCATAGTTTTGGACGCCAAACTCAAATTTATTATCTTTTTTAAAAACCTCAAAAATAGCGAAAAACCGTTTTTTTTGGTATTTTTTAAAAGTTAATATCTCAAAAACCAGTGCTGATGGTAAAAAGAATGACGGATTTGAATTTTACGTATCAAAAAGCTAACGGGTGGTTGTAAAATAATAGTTGTTCGACACGCTCCTAGGGCTTTTTCAAGTTTGTTCTCTTACATTTTTTAAATACAATTTTCAATTTCAAAACTTTTATATTGTATTTTACTTTTGTATTTTTTTTTTGAAACCTTATTATCATACCATCATAGTATATTTTTTTTTAAATTGTTTTACATTTATTATGTAAAGATATAATCAAAATGGTGTGATTTTGTTTTTTGTAAATAATTTTGCCTACCAGTGTATAATTAAAATGCGTGGGGGCACCTCGAAACGTCGCCATAAATAAAAAATATTTTGCACCTATTATTTGCACTTATTAAGGAACAATTTGGTTGCTATTACATTTCGAACAGAAAAAAACTACTACTAGATTCAGATACAAACAGACAGAATTTTGCCATCCAATTTTTTAGTGTTATCTCGAAATGTTTTTTTTGCAGTAAATAAAAATAGTAATAGTTGATGGATTAGGTCTTAATTTATCCTTCGGCTTTTTTGGTCACTGGTAGTAGCAATGAAACAAAGTTACATTGATTTATTCCCAACGTTTCGACAGGGACTGCTGTCCTCTTCAGGGGATATTAAATAAACCAAAATCTACTAATCGACTCAGCTTCGACGAAAGAAGTGCTTTTTTAAATTTTCAAAAATAATTTTAGTATAATTATTTTGTATAAATAATGATTTTGGTTTATTTAATATCCCCTGAAGAGGACAGCAATCCCTGTCGAAACGTTTGGAATAAATCAATGTAACTTTGTTTCATTGCTATTACCAGTGACCAAAAAAGCCGAAGGATAAATTAAGACCTAATCCATCAACTATTACTATATTCAACTTGGTCAAAATAATCAACAAGGTAGTAAAAATAGTCGGAGAATAAACTGGATGGGGTAGTAACTCGTATCTTAATCCATGCCAATTGCTATTGCGACTGCGGAGTTGTGCACAAAAACTTTGTCTTGTTGAAAAGAAAAACATTTTTCCGCGCCAAATTAGGCCTTTTTTTCCTTTAAATCAACGTTAAATCTCTTCGATTCCAAAATGAACAGAAGTCAAGCCAATAAAAAACATTTTGTATTTTTTTGAAAGTAATAATTCGGGATTTTGTGCATTCGTGATTCTCTTTTTTTACCATTCGGGATTTTATAACCTTCTCTGCCTAAATTTGGGGTTTTTATAGACACTACGATGATATGATTGGAGACATTGGGTACGTGAAGACAACCCAAGTGGCTAGAAAGAAAGGCAAATATCTTGTCTCTGTTTTAAAAATATTACTTTCTAATTAATCAACTTTATTGGAAAGTAAGTCAAGAAAAATCTCCCTTACTAGCCGTGGTGGCAAAGTACTTATGAGTAGATGAAGACTTTAATCTAGTACAATGAACTGCTCTCATGTGCGAATAGATACATTCTACACGGGAAAGCAGATATGTTCGAAATAAAAAAATCAGTATTCAATTCAATTAAAAATGTGTTTTATTTAAGACCAGTTTCCAAAAAAATTTTGGTGAGCGAGCTAGTTGTTGAAAAGATTTCTTTTTAGAGTACCTTCTCCAACTGGCAAATTTCCACTTGTCAGAAATCAAAGAAGAAAAAGTTTGCGAGACTTAGTGAAAATCTCACGTATGGCCTTTTGGATATACCTGAGATGATTCACTAAACCTGCTGAAAAGTTGTGTCAAGAACAGTAATTTTGTACAGAAAAGCTTAGAACTGCATACGAGAGTATATGGTTTTAACAATAGAGTTGCCCGGAAATTTTCAACACTCTTGATAGAATTGCCATCATTCGTACAATAAAGAAAAATACATGAGCTAATGGACTGAAAAAGTTATGTCTGGAGCTTAAAAAGCAGCTTTGCACAGAAAAAAATTTGGTGGCGCAACAGCTCGTGGAGAACCAGGGCTTAGTGACTTACAACTCTCCATGTTAGAGTGTTGTTGGCAGGAATAGAGGGGAACTACAATTTTTTGCCGAGTCCGAACGGCTAGATGAGAAACACTTATTCATGACAAGTTTATTTTTGGAGGATTTGTCAGTTTCTCGCAAGAAGCAGTACCTACCCCGGGAAAAATATTTCTGTTTTTAGGTGGCAGCGGCTGGGAATCGAACCCAAACCTTCGGCATGACAGTCCAACGCACAAACCATTATGCCACGAGGACCTACCGACAGACAAACTTAAAAAATGATTTTGACCCTTGGAAATAAATAATTTTTTTTGCATCTGTATAGATTTCATGTTTCCAAAAGTCAAAATCATTAGACTAATGCTCTTTTTGCAAGCTAGGGAACTTATGAACGATTTTCTCCGGGCAACTCTACTGTTATTCATAGAAGACTACTTATGTCCTTTATTTATTACCCAAGTTATTCAACGTTTGATTGAACACTTTACATGGGTTTTACAATATAAAACTTTATTTTAGTTCTTAAATGGAATAATGCTCTACAGTACTTACATTAATCCTTTTTCGAATAAAAATATAAAATTATAAATTTCTTTTCCGATATATTACAAATATTTTATTGAACCAATAAAGACAATGGAAAATTATTTATTATATGTGTATTTCTGTAATGATTTTATATCCTGTTATGAATATGTACAAATTAGTAAAGAGCACACAAAATTAATGATCTTTAACATCATTTTAAATGTTTTATGTTACCAACTAAAATAAAAAAAAAACTATTTTTAAATTTAACCTTTGTAGGTTGCATCAGAAAAAAAACATCTAAATTAACTAAAACTTAAATTATCTTTGTTGTTAATTGTCCGAAACATTTCAATCACAAACAAAACTAAATCCAATTAAAATAAAAACTATATTATATGGTAGAGTCGCCAATAGGGATATCAACACTTAAAAAATTAATTATTCGTAGTACTTTAATTTTTTTTTAACTTTTTTTTTTTTGCAATAGTAAAACTTGGTTTAATTTTTAAATTTTAGTATTAAATAGCACTACGAAACATATCAACAACACGAAGATTTTTCAGGCTCCGCCACAACCAAATTAAAGTCCAAACTACTAGGTCGGGCAAAACCAGTCTTAATGCCATCCCAGCCATCTTCGACTTTATATTCACCTGAACGAATACGTGAGTAGACTTCCTGTGTTACCATACGAAATGCTTCTTCGACATTGACACCACTGCGTGCTGATGTTTCGACAAAATGCAGTCCGTGTTGTTTTGCAAATGCTTGTGCCTCTTCTGTACTGACTTCGCGATGGCTACCCGCATTAACTAAATCGAGCTTACAACCGACCAAAGCAAATACTGGCCGATGAGGCTCAATATGTCGTTGTGCTTCCATCATCCACAGAGGGATGTGTTCGAAGCTGGCATGATTTGTTATGTCGTACACGAGGAGTACACCAACCGAATTGCGGTAGTAGGATTTCGTAATTGACCGGAAGCGCTCTTGACCGGCAGTGTCCCAGAGTTGAAGTTTAATTTGTGTGCCATCCTTCATTTCAATCAATCTGGCAAAAAAATCAACACCAACTGTTGGATCGGAGAGCTGCAACAAAAATTAATTCAATATTTTAGCGGATTTTGTCCATATATATTTATGTAATATTTTTTAGTGCAACCCTCAATTCAAAACTAATACCGTTACTTTCTAAAATAGACCACTCAATGGCAAAAATATAAGATAGAAGCTGCGGAGAGAGTCAGACTCAATTTTTATATTTTGCTGATAGTAAAAATTTCAATTGAGTCCGATTCGCTCCGCAGCTCATTCATCGGATTCTGTAATCGGTGATTATCATTTTCATAAAACTTTGCGTGTTATTGCAACCCAAAATAATTCAACCATACCAGAGGTAACTCTATCTTTTTTGTCAGAAAAAAATATTGTAGCCAATTTCCTTTGGTTTATTAAATCTCAATCCTTTTGGAAGGTTCTTCGGCTGAGATAATTTTTTCGAGACATCAAAATTCTCCTGTATAATTTATTTTCGATGCCAATTAAGTACGAGGGAATCTTTCAAGCATCATTTATGTGGTAGTTGGCAGTAGTTTTTACATGACACCATCGTCGATCCAACTCTGATTAACTAGTCGTACTTACAAAGCTGGTAAAAACTATCCAGATGTTTTGTTCAACTTCAATTTTTATGTAATTTAATGTGTAAAAAATTATAAACTTTTTATGATTTTGTTTACAGTTTTATTGATCAATTAAGTACTTTAAGAAAAAGAGCATTTAAAGTTAATATTTCGTCAAGTATCTGTTATTTTTTTAAAACTGCTTGGCATTGTTGTAATCGAACTGTCGAAAATAGCATCAGGAATATTATCTCACACATTCTTCAAAGCTGCAAAATGACGTGTGCCTTCTCTTCCGAATCTATCTTATACCTATAGCCTAAAAGTCCTATCGATAGGGTTTAAATCGGGTTGTTAAGATTTCCACTACTAAAAGCGATTACTTTTTTCTCACAATGTGAAAAAATTGAAACCATTTTTTTGACGAAACACACAACGCAAAGCCCTTTAAAGTGGCCAAATGTCTCATATTTTTTGTTCGAAACCAGTGGCCTACACTTTTTGAAAAATTACCCGATTTTATTAGTTGTGTTTGTTTATTTGTATTTTCACAATTTGCTATAAAAAATATAAAGAGAAGCATAGAAAAAAGCTTAATTTTGTGGAACTAGGTAGAAATTTAAAGTTCTCAAAAAAGGATATTAATTCATTGTAGTTTTCACTGTAAAAGTTTTACAAATATGCATTTTTATAAAAATATGTGCCTATGTAATTCAATTTCACCAAGTTTCGTAATGAGTTTCCCTATACCTACTCGTTTTTTTTTTAATTCTCTGTTTATACAGGACTACTTCGAAAGACGAGAAACTTTAACTCAATTTAAAATTATTTATGTGGCAGTATTTATTTAAACAAACCTATATACATAGGTATAAAGAATTTCAGTTGGGCAAGAGTAGACCTGTTTTGATTTTCGTTTCGACTCAAATCCGAAATTGATTTCCGTACGGATTCTAAAGAATCATTATTCTGAATTTAGTACGTTTTTTGGATTAGTCAGTATTCAAACCTTTTTTTTCGAAGTCCTCAAATAAAGACCGTACATCAAGTTGATTTTTTTAAAATCTAAGTCTAAACAAAAGAAATCACAGCCCACTCATTTCCCAAATATTGAAAAAGTGTTTCAAAACGCCAAGTAACACGAAAGGATTCAAAATTGATCTGACCCCTCATTAAACATTAGTTTCTAAAACATTATAGTTTCATCGCGACATTTGGCCCAAATTGATCATTATCAACAGTTAAGGTAAGTAAGTAAAAAAATTAACACAAGGAGGTTATCTGAGAAATAGTTTTTATGTGTGCAAAGCAGTTTCATTAATTCTAATAGATTTCAAATGAACTTTAGAACTCAATCATTAGCGTAGAAATTAATGACTCAGTTGTTTTAGAGTATGTAAGTACCTTCCTATGTTAACACTTTTTTTGTGTTTAGTTATTAAAAACCAATGTTTCTTCAGTTTCATTCAGTTTATTATGACTGCGACAATCAGATATGCCAATACAACTCCATATTCTAAAGGCATATTTTATTGAAAGAAATTGCATAACTCTGCAAAAAAGGACTATTCTACTCAGTTCAGAGATATTTAATATTTCAATTGCAAACAACAAACCCAGATTCAAAATTGAATAATGTATAAGCTTTGTGGACAAAGGAAGTAGCTCTACATTATTTGTTTACGAATTGAGTTGAGAACTTAATGTAGGTATGTATGTCATCGAAACAAATCAACAGTGCAAAATAAACTGAAATATAGAACGTCTTATCAACAACCCAGGCGTTGGTAGGTACGGTAATGAAACTTTTTTTTACTTAGCTGGGAAATTATATAAAACCATTGTTTTTGTTGGTTGTTTTAGCTTGGAACAAAATTTGTATTTACATTAAGAGCAACACTTCAAATATAAATTACCTCAGCAAATTTTCCATCTGTGAAAAACTTAAGCAAGGAACTCTTTCCGACAGTGCTATCACCAATCAGAATCAAACGAAATTGATAATCGAAAATGGGCTCAACCATGGTTTCCAATTTGCAGTTCTTAGCTTCCTCAAAGAAAAACAAAATAAGATGGGATTCCTCTTTATTTATAGATGCACTTTGGAATCTCAGGAATCTGTTTTCTTCTCCGATTTATTTCTGATTATTTTATTTTTTTTTTCGTTAATTTGTCGGTCCGAATAATTGTTTTTGTGTTTTTTTAATCTCAAGCAACGACGCAAAATGTTGTAATGAAAATAAATTGATTTACATTTTCATCTATTGGAACAATATTTCAATAATATAAATGACTGAGAACACTTATTGGTTTAATTCAATTAATTGATTGAACTTTTATACAAATTAAATATATTTTTTTATCAAAATGTATTAGTTTATAGCTTCTGCATCAAAACACTTTTATTTTCTTTGCAAATTACTTTTGTTTTTCTACTTTTGAGATGCATCAAAAATGAATACCCGGATTAGGAAAAAAAAGTGGTTGGCCTCCCGATAAACGTCAGGAAATGTCAAATTGATATGTTCCACAGTTCAAAATTTAAAAATGTTAAAGCATTACACACAATTATTGACGGGTGCTGTTATTCACAATAGTTGTTTTTTGCAAGTCAAAAAATAAAGGCGTTTTAAAAAACGGCAACAAAGCAAACCAAATTACATATCTAATACAACAACAACTATGTCTATAAAAAGTTAAGCTATATATTGTTAATGGAATGAATTTAACTTTTGTCCCGATAAAAACGGGCTTGCCAAACTAGTTGTGTTTTTAGCTAGTCAAAATAATAAAGGTTCTCCCAAACCAACGCGAATGCGGAGCGATTCGCAGCGAATCATTCACAAGAGAAAAAAAATATGACAAATACACAACGCTAAACAACAATAAAAATTCGTCGTCGCTGCGGATTCGCATTGGTTTGGGAGAGCCTTAAGGCTTGGTGAACTTGGGGCAAGTACTGGCAAGCAAGTTGGCTGCACATACTGCTTGTCAAATTCATAATTTGCACTCCACTTGCTTCCCACTTGCATTCCCACTTGCTTGTCGCCCAACTTGCTTCTCAACTTGCTTCACTGCTGGCTTAAAAAATTCTATGCAAGTTGCTTGGGTTTGTATGTGTTAAGGCCCGGTCAAACAGAGCGCGTTCCGGCGGTCTTTGTAGAAATTTGCCTAGTATGCAGATCGAGCAAAGACAAATTTTATCTCTAAATTTTTTTTCTCAAGACAAATTTTGAAGTTTAGAGATAAAACAAAAGTCAAATGAGAACAGAAGCATAGCTGGATATTTAAAAAATTATAAGATTTCCTTCAATTCACAAATTAAAAAATTTTATATACAGAAATCAGATTCTTTCAAGCATTAGTAGAACAAGAAAAATTGAGCGCCTGTGTGCTCCAATATAATGTGGATGGATGGAAATACCTTTAAAAAGTCTGAAATTTTCATTTTTTTTGTTTCTCTAAAGAAATATTTAAGGGCAGTTGGTTGACATTATTGGACCAAAATAAACTTTTTTTCGTAAAAATACAGTTTGTCCTCCATTCTTCAAGCTATCAACTGTCAGATTTAATTAACAGATGGCTACGATGTCGATAGATTAAAAAAAAAAACTCTAAAAATTACGATTTTTTTAAATTTTGTTACTTCTCCGCAAAAAACTGATTTCAGAGCAAATGGTTGACATTTGAACTAAAATGAACTTTTTCCGTCAAAACATAGTTTGTCCCCAATCTGCAAGGCCATTAACTGTCAAATGCCATAAAAAGGATGGCTAGCGATGTCGTTGGCTAAAAAAAACTCTAAAAATTCCGAAATGTTTGAGTTTTTTTTCTCCGAAAAAATATTTTAAGGCAATTGGGAGAGCCTTTAAAGTTCATTCGCAGAATTCACTAATAGAGGTGAATGTTTCAAGTGAATGTAACCAAATAAAATAGATTTTTCCTTTGGCATTAATAAATCAATTTTCTTTGAATTCTTCTGGTTTTCAATTTTCATTTTCAAGCCCAGTACGCAGATCGAGCTAAAATTTCGATCCCATACAATATTCTCTCCAAAATTAAGCAAAGCTAAAATTCAGCAAAGCATTTTAGGCGAGAGGTACGCAGCTCCAGCTAAAAAATCAAATTTTTGTTTCTTAATGTACGGGACCTATCTGTCAAAATTTAGCGTGTTTTTAAGTGGAAAAGAGAGGAATTTTTGAGAGGAGTCCTGTTTATATTTCTGCTCTCTGAGTCCTCAGAAGTATAAACTGGCTATATGATTCAATGAGTGGTTTAGGTCAAGGAAAAAATATTTCGCCTCGAATGTTATACAATTTGGTGGACAGAATAGGTGGAAAATTGTTTTGAAAATTTTGTTTTTTTTTTTTCGCAAAATCAGCGCAAAATGTTTTGAGGTGTAGGTATGACACTCATTTTTGTAAGGATCCAAGAAGAACCGACAAAGGGGGAAGCGATTTTGCCAGAACGGTCACCTCAAAAAATAATCAAAACAAAAAGGGCCATCCCCGGATTCGACCAGAAAAGAAAGACTCAAAAAACGTCGGAGTCAGAGGAGGTTTTTTGTTCAAAGTTTAATTTTTTTTACGAATTCTCAATTCACCCTTGCCAAAAAATTCAACAAGTTTGTTCCAAGCCCAAGCATGCCTATCAACAACAGAGAACTAATGAAAGCAATTTCGCTTGTCTCGGACAACGCAAATGTACGAGTTTGTGTTAAGCAATCTGGGAAAGGTGCTATGGTATGTGGAGCAATCTGTTTAGCAGGCGGTCTTCTATTAGGGCCTCCGGGCCTAGCAATAGGTGGAACAGTTGGAGGATTAACTGCATACAATATGTCAAGAGGTAAGAATCCCTAGATTAAGCAAGACTGACGTGGTTTTTCTGCGTCATTTTCTTTACAAACAATTTTAAAAATAGATTTAGTGACATGAATAATCACAATGACTGCTGTTTATATTCTAGGCACCTTTCGGCCGATTGGTGAAATCCTCATGAACGATCTTACCGAAGACCAACAAGAACAACTCGTGCAACATGTTCAAGCTGCTGTTGCCGATGTTGGTGTCTCGGATTTGGCACTTTTGATACCCTTATTGGCCAGAAATGCTGATATCCAAACAGCTGTTCTCAGAACAGTCACTTCTTTTGTCACAAACGAACTTCGTATGCAAATTATTGATTGACCAATAGTATCCTACGGTTGGGCAGGTATTTATTTGTTAAATTGCCGAAAAAAATAAAATATTTTTTAAAACAAAAAAGAGTAATACTGTAGATATAGTGTAAGATTTTTTAATTTGGATAAATAAATATATTTTTTTAAGATTAGATAATAACTACGACATGTTTATTATTTATTCCCAGTCTACATTAACTTGTTCCCAATCTTCAACAAACGGCTGATCAATTGTATCGATCATCACACCACAATACAGGCAATCGGAGGCTAGGATATTTTCAATCTCAGTTTTAATCTTTTCACGGGTTAGACGCTGTTGATTAGTTCGTTCGGCGATAGCGATTGAAGTAGTTAAAATATTCTCTAACTGTTGCTTCAAACTGGACAAACGACGACTCTGCTCCGATGTAAGCATTGGAATGATTTGTTTTTCGAGGCAATCGCCATGGAATTTATGTCCACAGGGAAATACAAAAAATGGTTTGAGTAGGAGGTAAGTTTCACAAATGGCACACGGCTCTTGAGCACCAATCCGAACTGAACGATTCCGTAATCCTTGAAGATCACTGCGAACACGTTGGGCTTGTTTAAATGAATCTGACATTTCGAGTTGAAGGGTTTGAATTTGTTCATTGTAGTTCTAGTTCGAAATGAGGACAATTTATTTTGGAATAGCATAAGATTATTGAAATTAACTGAGAATAATTTACCTTCAAAGCAGTGCAGATAGCTTCTTTAAAATCATCGATTTTTTCGAAATCCGAAAAGAAGGGCAAAAGATCTTCAATTCGCAGAAGATTACATTCTTTAAGTAGTTCCAGGGCTTTTTTAACATCATTCGTTCCGCGGATGTCGTGTTGAGCTATAAATATGGGAAGAAAAATAACTTCTCATAAATATCATGATAGATAATAAGTTTCGAAAGTTTTATCATAATTATTGGGGGACAGCAAAAGCTTAAAAAAAACTAATTAACGCACAACTGTGTGCTTAATAGTTCTAATGCTACGCAGAATAAATCAGAAAAGTACAGTTTGTGTGGAATAGGAAAATCACCATTTTTTTTTCACACGCATCGAAGTTGAAAAAAAGTTTTCTCGATCTACTTACCAATTCTCAACCAAAGCTTTCTCCTTGTTTCTTCGTCGGTAGGCTTTGAGGCAGTCATCTTAGCCTGTTGAATATTAAATGTCAGTGCCAATTCTACGGCTGCCTCCCACATCTCCAGCAGACACTGAAGAAAAACACAAGCGGTCTTTGCCCCATGTTCCAGACAAACTCGTAGCGCATACTTGACTTCGTAGTGCACCAACGTTATATCAGTTCCTTCATTTTCAAGATATTTTTCCAGCTTTTCCGGATTGTATTGTGCATACAAACGCAACAAATAATTATGCAATGCCTGCTTCTGCTCACCTAACGAATAGACAGCATATTCAAGATATCTTATGATTTCTTCAATATGCAACTGACTGTCCAAGCATATTAACGTTGGAATCAACCTTTCTACATTCAGTTTCTTGGCCTGTGCCATTAAAGCAGCTACCGTCTCTTGAGGAATCTCCTCCATCAGAATAGGTGCGTATTTGTAAAACATCTCTGGACTTTTCTGAGTCTTAAGTACACCTAGTGCTAAAGAGAACTTCTGCTGATTTATATATTGATTGATGACTGATTCATAGTCATGATTCACTGCAGCTAACATTGATAGATTATGGCTGTCACCATGGGATGCCATTAAGTCATAGATCACAGATCTATTGTTTCGAATGCATTTGTCTACTCGAGGTGTTTGCAAAAAACTATCAAACTCCGATTGCCAGTCCTGCTTTTTTTGCTCATCCAGACCAGGCCAAGAGATTTCGGTGAGGTACAATTCCACCAACCACACAACCAACATGGTTATCTGAGTGCGATCCTCGTTGCGTAGCTTCTCAAGACGGTTCTTCACGTAAGTCATCAGAGGACGTTTATCTTCCAGCGAGAGGAACTTCAGACAAATTTGTTCGAAGTTTATTTTCGTATTCGAATATATCTCTGCACTGCGTAGGTATTCCTTCTGGTCGAATGACACTTCTGCCTTTCTCGCCAGAACAATGTCCATTTGGGCGGGATTTTCAGCATTCTGTTCAGCCAAATCATACATTCCCTTTTGTAAATACAACTGCCACAGATTGCGTTTTTCGTGCGTGACTCGATAGTGGAATATCTGTTTGGGAGTGAAAGCATAAATGGATCCATTAAAAGGATCCATCACAATGTCCAGCAACATGCCAAAATCCGAAAAATACTCTTCATACACAGATTCTTGGTTGAGCAAGCAAATTCCGGTAATGTGGTTGGGATAGAGAAGTAAAGCATGAAACTGAGTAAGCATCATGGTTTTGGGGACCAGCTGCTTACGTTCTTCGACTGAGAGTGGCTTTAAATCTTGAGAGAACGGAATGTTCTCTTTGCCGAGGATAAAATTGTCTTGTGTTAGTTCCTTTGAAAGTTCACCGAACCGGATGCCGTTGCCATTTAACCAAGCATATCGCGTAGGCCACTGAGATTCCACATGAAATCCAAGAACAGAGTACTTTAAGTCAGTTTTAATGTCTTCTGTGAGTTGAGCTCGCATACCATTGACGTAGGCGTTGAATATAGCTTGAAGCGAAAACTTCTCATCGATTGTTTCGTGGAAGCCATACAAACAATCTGGCGTAGCAGCTAAAACGACATACTTGTTAGAATCCGGAACTCGAAAGAAATCCAATCCATTGATTGGATACTTCATGCGTCCCAGGCCCAGGTCATATATCTGTTGAATAAAAGAAGTGGATTAGCCATGTGGAAGAAGTGATCATCATGGGTTTTAAAGAAGCAGTGTTAATGAGCAAACAAAAAAGAAATTATTATTTCAGAAAAGAAAGGGATAGCATAGCCATTTACCAGTCCATCCAGTTCCCGCAGGCCGTACAGGGGGATGTATGAAGGCAGCTAATTGATTTAATTTAAGGTCAACATGGTTATATGAGAAAATGATGATCATGAACGGATGATAGAGAAGATGCATGATCTATATTACAGTTTGCTTACCTGTTTCCGATATGATCTGTCTCCATCTTGATTTAGATCGATTTCAAAAATCAATCCCCTACTTGTTCCGATTAAAATGGGTCCAGTTGACGACTCGTCACCTTGATAGATATTAAATCCAACAGCGGTGACTTCATGATCCTTGAGCTTTTCAATTCTCTTGACTTTGTTAACTTTGCCATTAATATAAAGCAATTCGGGAGATAGTCCTGGAGTCTTAGAAGCCAGAGAAATGAGTAAGTGCTGTCCGGTGTGGTCAAGAAAAATCTTTGCAATTACATATCCATTCGCGTACTTTTCCAATGGGATCACTGGGAATGATACAACTGAAGTGTCGCCTTTGAATCTATTAAACATAATACCAACAAACCTATTGGAGGAGATGCATTCGGTAGCTGGAACTTGAGAAGAACTTGCTGTGACATAATGCAGTAGAGCAAGTTGTGCGAGACGGTTAGATGCGTTATATCAGAGTATTGTCCTGGAATGTTGAGAAGCATTTTACGCTTCGTAAAAATGGGTTGTTCCTCTTGCATTCTATAAGTTATATAGCCCGAGCTGGGTGGATCATTGGAACTGCTGAGGAATTTTGCTTTGGACTCATGGTGACTCATTTTATTTGTAATTAAGAACCGATTGAGAATTACAATCAGAACAAAACCCACTTCTTTATTTTAATATGAATGAAAAAAAACTCCTTATATTAATCAGTGTTATCTGTTTTGGCTTCGTTTTGGTATTTTTTTTCTACACAACTGTCATTTAATGTCAAAATGAAATATCAGAAGAAAAGACACTGCCATCTTACGGCAATACTTTGCTAATTAGGAACGGAGACCGGGAATGAAATAACTGATAAGTTTGAAACGGATGTAAGATAAGTATTTTTTGAAAAGATTTCGTTTTTTCAAGTTTACTCCGTTTTTGATCGAAACGTATGTATCACACCAATTTCAAACAAATTTAGACGAAACTATGTACACAAACATCAAATCACTTATACAAATAGTTTGTTAATGTTATTTTTAGACTTAAAAAGGAGTGGGAAAGGAGTACTCCAAGCATTGAAAAACGACAAAAAAGAAATTGTGCACTGAACTAAAAATCTTTGCCACTTTTACTCTAAACAAAGTCACAGCATTCGAATTTCTATTCTAACTTTAAATTCTTCATTTAATTTATTATATTTTTTAATTAAACCTGTATATCACTACATTTTTAAAAGTATTAAAATGTGATATTTGACTTATATATTTTCATCAGCTGACAGCGTTTTTTTAAATTGTTTTCTTATTAAAATTAAAAATAATTTCAATGTAGGAGAAGGTGGCCTAAAATGTCAAGGTAAAATGACAACTTTGCTAGAAATTGCGTAGAATCGAACAGAATTAATTCTAATTTTTCCAGTTTATCTGGCAGCACCAACACCGACTTCGGCCTGTTCGACGGCAGCGCTAGTGGCTTATAGTAATAGACTGAATAGAAGTGAAGTTGGCTCCTGGCAGTCCATATATAGTAGGTCAATGTACGAAATGTTAGCAATTTTAAGCTAATATTTGAAATTTGACAGGTATGTCCTATATATTACACGGAGCTTCTCGATGCTTGATGTAAAAATGACAGTTCTCTTTAGTGTCTAAGCGGTTTGTATAGGAAAAATACGGAAAGTGCTAAAAAGAAACGTCAAAAAAGGGTTTCGGAAAACTTGGCTCACGACGCACAGGGCAACTGGTCTTCCATCTCATCTTTTTTCTCTTTTGCACTTATTATGTTCGAAAAGAGTCAGGAGCAAGGAATCATCGTGTAATAGGGGACTATGTCTAGCCGTGTTCAAAGGTGTACCAACATATATTATCGTGAAAACTTTATTAAACTAAGGACCAGTTTTATAAACGTGGTTCATAGCTTCATATCAAATCCGTGAATATTTTAATTTATAAGCTTGTCAAAGAATTCATATTTGTGTAGCGCGTGTTTCCATATTTGGTTGATTATTTTTGTCTTCTCTCTCATCTGATGTGCATTCGTTTTTGCTTTTCTTTCTCGCCCTTCAGTCTATATGGTGTTAAGGAATCCAAACGAGATTAAGTTTTTGCTGATTCAGCTTATTTGCAAAAAGTTGTCTGCAATTTTTTCTAATTGAAAACTCAAGCCTAGTAGGCTGTTGATGCGAAACAAAAATCCCATACAAAAATGACAACGAAATCATCAACGAAAAATTTAGTTCTACTCTTCATTCTGCACTACGCTGTTCGATGAGCGAAATTGATAATTTTAGCAGATCATTTGGAGAAGTCTACATTCTTTTTCGTATACAAAACTGGTGTTAAGGGTTCAAAATAATTGTGTGGTCTATGTTCTTCAGTTCTTTTTCTTCAAATTTCATTTTCAAAAAAAGAAACCAACACCGAAACATAACAATCTGTCAAATTTTCGTCTGAAATAATGTTAGTAATCTTACGATTTTCTGTTTTATTAGCCGTTTTCCTTTGGAGGCAAAGTACTTGTGAGTAGATGAAAACCCTAATCTATGGCGAGTAGATACATTTTACATGGGAAAGCAGTTTGATGTGTTCCATTGAAAAAAGCTGGCAAAGTACTTGCAAGTACTTCGCCACCTCCAAAGGAAAACGCCTATGGCCTATTGACGGTTCACTATCATGCTGCGTACTACATAACAAAAATCACAACGAAATTTTTCATTTCTGATTTCGTTGTGTCAATTTCTGTATGAAATTTTTGGGTTCGCTTCAGCTGCGTACTATTCCTTACCCAGACCATTTAGGTGCCAGTTATAGCTATCATTGAAACTCATCATTGAAAATTTTAATGATGGATTTTGAGACGTTTAAGAACTAAAACCTTTTATTTTTTGATGAACAAATAAAGCTTAAGACTTAATTAATATTTCTTGTCAAAAATAATTACAAATAGGCCCAATTTTCCACATAAAAAGACTTTTCAATGATTATTATTCCGCTTCGGTTCCGTAAGCATTTCGTTGTCTTTTTGCAGACCAAATAAACTAAACTTAAGAAAAGAAAAATGCTTCATGTGCCAATTGTAGGCATGCACACTCTGAGAGCGTTACTGTACACAGGTCCTTAAAAAAGTACATACGTATGTGATATTTGTAATAATTGAATCATTGACATTACACATTACACACATTGAATTGACTTAATGAGAAAACTAACGTAATTTGTTTCAATTTTCGTCGTTTATCGATCAATTTTATGGATGCGAGTTACAGAACCTAGGCAGATGCTTATTATTTAATAAAGTAGTTGACATTTGGAAGAAAATGTACAAATTTTACACTGGTGCAGTCAAAACTAGGTTTTCAAATTACAGTTTTAAGGTTTTCCAAGCCAAGAAGGAATAAGCTAAAAAACGATATCAGGGTTGAATAGCTTACATGTTTAAAACAAAAACATGTAAGATCCTTGGAGTTTAGCTAAGTTTGGAGAATTTTCAGGCCTTAACTCAGCCAAGAGAAAAAACTGTGGTACGGACATGAATTTCGTTTGTATGGAAACTCTATATATTTTCTATGATGAAGCCACCAAGCCTAGTTGTCGTTTTTTTTCGTTCGATTCCCCTGGGCTTGCAAAAAAACACTTATAATTACTTTGCATTAACATTAAATTTATTCTTTTTGAAGTAAAATGCAATATTGCATCCACAGTAAAAGTCCTAATCCTGAGTAACATAACATACCATTTATTTGGAACTTCTTTCAAGTCCTTATCCGGAATAAATAAAAAACAACACACTCAATGAAGAGCTTTGTAATTAATAAAATCAATTTCTGCCCTCCCGTTTTCTCCATCTACAAACCCACTTTTGATTATTTATTCAGACTGGTACTGCAGGTTAAACTTCATACTCGTATTACCTTTCTTCTTTAAAGATCTTTTTGGCATATCTTCATTTAATTTAAAAGTTACTTTCTCTTGTCGGAAGTCTAGGAAAAACATTGCTCCTTCTAATGCACTTCCTTATTACTCCGCCTAGACATAATCGTCCATTTAAATCAAATCAAAAGCAGTGTCTGGGAAACAAAGAAAACACACACAAAAAGAATTTCACAAGAAATAGAGAAATTAAACAAAAAATCCGACTACAAAAATTTATTTCATACTTTATCCTCTCACATTCATAGTTTCACAACCAGACAATCAGGCTGTTTGCCATCTTGTTCCTCCTCCTCCCCCCCACCCTCAGTGAAAGACAGGCTAATGTAAGAGTTCGTATAGTCTCGGCACTCACACTTCATCTGGCTATTATTGATTTTTTGCCACTAGCCCAGCAGGACCAGAGCCAAATTTTATCTTGCCCGTGGTTCGTAATGGCTCGAAGCCCAATTCATCCCTTGGTATTCCGAATTGTGTCAATTTAGCTTCATACGTTGCTAGCAAATCATCGTGTGCCTTACACACACGTGCCAACTCGTAATGTAACTCCTGAATGGTGTTGTTCTTTGTTTTTAGCAAAGTGTCAATCTTATGTTTCATATTGTCCGGGTTCAAACCGGAAGCAGCCATTGTTTCACTAAGTAAAGCTTCACGTTTCTCAGCATCGTTCTCAAGTTGTGCTATCTTGCGTTCCAGAATCACATTTCGGAGACTGGTCTTTTGCTGTAATTCAACTACAACTTCTTCGAACTTGGCCTTTAACTTTTCGCGTTCTTCGACAAGTGTATCGTTGCGCATGATTAAAGCTTCAGTCTCCCATTTCAACTGTGTCAGTTGTTTTTCAGCTGTGGTGTTCCGAGCCTTAAGCCTTGACAATTGGTTGCGATCCCTATCATAGTGTTCGAGCTTGCGGCGCATTTCGACTAATTCCGAACGTGATTGGCTAAGTGGCTCCACAAGTTTCTTATTTTCTGATAATGTTTCGGAATAGAGGCGCTCACTTCGTTCGGATTGTTTTCGAAGTTCTTCCATTTGTTCTTTAAGACTGCTTATTAGGGAGAGATTGTTGAGTGTAATGTCATTATAGTAATTTTTCATGTCATTAAAAGCAACATCGTGAGCTTCGTTAAGTTTTTGGATTTGAGCATCTTTGCGTTCTTCAACTTCAAACATTTCCATTTGATATTTGATGTCCAAGTCATGACGTAATTGTTGGATCTTTTCTTGATGCAAACGAACCATATCCTTGGCCTCTGCTTCAAAGCGTGATGTAATTTCGCTGTTTTTGAAAATAAAAGAACGAAAAAGCAGGAAAAAAAAAACATATCAAAGATATCAATTTCAAGTCATTTAATTTAAGTGTAGTAATTTATACTTTAAAAAGGAAAAACTAAAGTGGAGGAGAAGCCATCATCAGTGATTACAAGCGGACAGCAGTATGGTGCACACAACGCTTTATTATCATTCCATCTGATGTTTGCTGTGGAATTTTGTATTTTTTTTTGTGATGATAGTTTAAAGTTTTTAATTGTTCAAAGGGAATGTTTTCGTTTAGTTGTTGTAATAACAGCTATTAATAACAAGAGGCGAGCTTCGGCGTGGATTTAATAAAGTTAAATAATGTTCTGGTGAGGATAATGGTCTATTGAAACTTTGCCTCTTATTGTAGGATAGTTGCAAAAATTCGTTTAAAGGTATCTGAGAGATCAACATCAGAGACAGATTAAAAAATTATAAATTTTTTTAAAAGTTTTGTTAAGCTTAAGAGCAATTAAAGAAGGTTTATAGAAAGTTTTTATTAATGCTGTTTTCGATTAGATTTTGGAATTATTCCATTTCTATCGAAAATGCAAAATTTAGACTTGATAATTCTTCATATTCGATAGGAATGGAACAATTCTAAAATCCAATTGCAAACGACATCAGTTTTTATGTCATTTAATAAGGCATGTTTTTTGGAAGCCTATGATGGAATTGAACGAACAGATGACATTTAAAAAGTCACTTGAGGTCATCACAACATTGAAGCCCATCACTATTAAAAACTCCACAAAATGACATAACTATTTTATTAGCTTTTTATGACAAAATCGAGGTTGTCGTTGTTCATATTGGAAGAAAATTCAGCCCAACGAACTGTCAAAGTTCATATAAATAAATAAAATTGTACTTAAATTCGTAGATTCTCATAATTTTGGGAAGTATACACTAACAGACATCTAATTAAGCCATACGAAATAAAAATAAAAATAAATCTCATATAAGGCGTTATCCTTTTTAAGTTCAGAGCAGAGCCTGAACTGTCAAAGAAAAAAATTGGTTTGTTTTTTAGCTCAGAGCGTTCAGAGCTAACAATTTGTGATTCTTCTGAGTGTGTTCTGAGTTTGAGGTTAATTTCTGAACACAAGCATTTTGACAGCTGGTGTTCAGAGGTGTTTCAAAAATAATTCAGAATGCTCAGTGCTTGCTTCAGAGGATGTTTAGAACATGCTCGATATGCTCGAAATCTGTTAAAGAAAAATGCCTATAATAAGTAGGCACGTTCCGAAAAATGAGATTTCGGAAACACTAATCTAAACACGATTCCTCAGGAAAATTTCTCTGTTTTTGATTCTCCCGCTCATTTTTTGAGCAATATTTTTAGGAATTCTTTTTCCTGGTTTGTCTAGTCTATGTAAAAATTATACATATGTCAAAACATATTGTGGAAAAATCCATTAAGCTGCAATATTTTATTCAAGGCAGGTTGTACAGACGTTTTTCAAATATTATTCGATTTTGGCTAGTTATTTCAGGTTCAAAAATGGTGCAAGCACTTATGTAATTGGCTATTTTCACATGTTTGAATCTTAAGCTACCTCGAAACTCTAGTAAATCCACAGAAATGATCGAGTTAAGATTTCTGAATCAAGGATTAAAATTTGAACAATTTCATCCTACGTAGGGCTGGCATCTCTGGCTGCAACCCACTCATCGATCTTACATTTTGTGAATCTACCTTCTCCCTAACCTGTGCATACGTTCTGTAACTCTCACATCGATAAAATTGGTCGAGAAACGTTGAAAATGGAACAAAACTCATACAAATTTGTTCCAACTTTCATCGTTTATCGACTGGTTTTGGCGATGCGAGAGTTACAGAACGTAAGCACTGTTTGATGAATGTGCAATATAGGTTCAGTGGTCTATTAATTTCCGTTGTCGTTTGTTCGGAATGTCTCCATTTTCCCTCCTTCTACTTAAAAATTTCCGTATTCGATAGGAATGTAACAGTTTTCAACCGAAAAGGCCATGAGCATGAAACTTAAGTCGTTTTCATTTATGTATATGTATTTTGGAATTGTTCCATTCCTATAGAATATGGAGAGTCCTCGCGTTCCGATTTTTATTCACTATGTTATCAAGATATCCCAAAAATTTCAAGATATTTTGAGTCGTTGTGCCAGCAGGCATCAGCTGTTTTTTTTAACAAGGGATTACAATAATACAAAGCCATCCGGATCACTGAGAATAAATATCGGAGCGTGGCCAGTTACAGAACGTAGGCACTGATTCCGTCGTTTCGTGGTTTAGTCTTTTTGACACATTTGGTGAGGGGTGTAGAAATTTGAAGACATTTTTCATTTGAAATTTGACAAACGAGTAGGGGAGGGATGCTAGAATAAAGGCCACTTTACACGATTATAGAAGTCATATGACTTCTCGTATGACCTGTCAAAAAATTCATACCATATCGTCTGAACACACTCATATATCTCATATGACTTCTCAAAAGCAAAAAGCATATGACTTTTTTTTGACATTAGAACTGCAGCTAATTCCATCTGAGAAGTCAAACGAGATTTTTTATTTTCATGGAAAGTAGTGAATTCAGAGTATTGAAAAAAGAAATATTTCTACAAAAAAAATTTATTTTGAATGAAAACAACAATGGATAATTAATAAAAAGTAGTTTTGATCCACAAAAAAGAAGTAAAGACGTGTAAACATAAAAAAATTATAACCGTATGACTTGACTTGAAATGACAGCTCATATGAGAAATCATACAGAAAATATAATGACAGGTCATATGACTTATATTATCGTGTAAAGTGCCCTTATTTTTTTTTCAGTAATTTGACACTTAGAACATTTTGCAGAGTAAATTTGTTCACGAGGCTGAGATTGCTAAGGCCTTTGAAATTTTATTTTTATGAACATGCCTATTGTGCCCATAGCAAACCTCACATTTTTTTATTGTCAACATCAAGAATAGATTTATTTGTATAAGGCGAAACGCGTAATCAGGAAAAAACGTTCATATCTGTCAAAAAGACGAAACACAAAACAACCAAAAATGAATTCCAGATTCCATAGGAACGGAACAAAACGCATTACCAAACGAGAATGCCACTAAAATGAAAATCTTACCATATTTCCTCATTATTTTGCATTTTCAGCTGCTGCAATTGCAAGTCAGTTGTCTCATCTTTTTCACGCAACAAATTTTTCAGCTCACGTTTATCTTGCAGTAATTCTTGTTCTTGTTTGACGTGTTCCTCTTGAGCCAATTTCAATTGTGTCATTGCTTCTGCTCGCACTTCACCAATTTTCGTATGATTTTCATATTGCAAATGCTTCATTTGCTGAACGACATGTCTGATTTCATTTTCTGCTTTCTCTTGAGCCGTTTGAACTTCTCGATCTTTATTACGTATTTCAGCTCGAGCTTCCTCTTAATTAAGGGAAAGTGAGTTAGAGAGAGATCAAGATACAGAGAGAAACCAATTATTTCAAATCGATATCAATAAAAAGTTAATCAAATTGTTTCGTTTCGAAAATTCAATATTAATATACATACATACATATCTAAGATTAGTCTTTGTGTTTTAAATAAAGTTACACATCAATATAAAATTAATTTTAAGACTTTTTGTGGCAATTAAATTACCTAATTGCTCTCGGGTGATTTCCCAAAATGTTCGTATTTTATCTCGTTCCAACTGAAAGAAATTCCTTTCCTCTCGTTCACGTTCCATTTCGGCCTTCAACCTCAAGGCAAAAGCCTCAAGCTGGTCTCGATTCATGGTGGAAGTGTCCACTCCATCGATAAGGTCTATGAAAGGAAATACAAGTTATGTATGAATGTATATAGTACATATATATGGTAAGTAGTGGTTGAACTTAAACACAAGTATTGCAAAGCGAGAGCATCAATCTATAAACTACTGCTGCAAGGATAATCAATTGAATTTAGGATTTTAATTGAATGAAACTGAGATTCTGATGTAAAATCTAAAGCAAAGAGTATAGAAGGTCAAAAGATTGGGTGGTTTTAATGGAGCGTATATATAGTAGGCAAACGTTTAATTGATTTATTGGATTATCCAATTTGATGCTACATGTTTAATGGGAGCTTTGATGTTTTGGATGATAGAAATTCACAAAGATTCGTGGAGTTTGAGCACTTTTAATAGATATCTATATGTGTATGGACATAAAAACATATTTCTTACGTAATTTTTTTCTAATGTCGCCAGAATCATTTTGAATTTTTCGTTTCGTTAATTTTCGGTGAACTTCAAAATTATGTACCAACTGTAATAAATATTTAAGAAAGTAGGTAAAGATGGAACAGCTAAATCAGTCATACGTCATCTTTCACATGAGTAATAGGTCGTGTTTAGCCATTGAAAAAAAATTTGACGTACAATTTGTATATCAATTTATTTCAATGTCTATAATTGGTCGGAGGGAAAATGTGTCCATACAAAAATGTTCAGCTTACAATTTGAAACGATTGTCTAACTCTCTGTAATTAGTCCCGAAGAAGATATAAAGCGATAAATTTTCCAAAAACAACTCAGGTAAACAACGATTGAAAACTTCGCTGCTCTCTATCTTCTTATTGACTAACTACAGAAAGTTTGACTTATGAAAACAAAACCGATATTTTCCTCAATTTATAATTTTTTGAAATAGCTATTTTTTCTAAACCAAAGGCCTTACGAAAAAGTGTGTCAATGTTTTTTGTAGAAAATTACATGATTTGTTTTTTCAATATCATTCACCGTTTGAAAGTCATGGGAGGAGAATCAACTTTTCGACACTTAAACAAGAATAACTTTTTACATAGCACTGCCAACTTTATTCTTTTTTCATTCATTTTAAATGGACGCATTCAATATATTTTTGAATTTTATGAGTTTTTGATTGGTCAGTTGGCAGACGAAAATTGAAAGTCTGTACTAAATTTTGGTGCGTTGAATGTATCGCAATCTAATGACAGTTCAGTTCTTAGATGTGTTTCAAAATTAATGCAATTTTTTTTTAAAAAAACATCTCCGAACTTGGAGTTTCATTTATTCAAATTTATATGAACTGGAAGAAAAATAATCAAAAAGAATCAGGACCCATATTCTGTTATGTCGTTTTCGACTGGATTTTTTTACTGTTCCACTCCTTTTTGATTCCAATCGAATATATTATCAAATTAACAATGACGCCATTTTATAAAATGGCTGCTTTAAGAATTTATTACTTTTGAAAAATATTCCAACAAAAAGCTGTTTATGTATGCGTGTGCTCCTAATCAAGTCCTTCTTAAAATCGAAATTCAAGTCCAACCGAAAACTACATTACTCTCTCGCATTGATAAAATTCGTCAAGAAACGATGAATTTTAAAAACAAGAGTTTTGTTGTATTTTTCAATATTCCTTGATGAATTTTATAGATGTGAGAGTTATAGAAAATAAAACAGTAAAAAGGATATTAGAATGTTGAAAGGTTTACTAAAGGATCATTGTGCTCTCGATTACTGAAGGAGCTGTCAGAACGTTTATGAAATGAAAACCATTAAACACCTGCTCTGCTATTCTCCACCTTCGAACCTTCGAACAAATCAGCTCCGATCGTAACAGGTTTGTTGGTGAATTGGACGATCTAGCGCAAGTCTTAATGGCAAACATGAAAAAATTCGTAGAAGGCACATGCTGGTTCGCAAATGAAGGTTTGAAGGTTTAATGCTGTGCACACCCGTCCTAACCTAACCCACTGAAAGAAGGCATAGAACCAACATTGATCCATCTCGGCGATGAAAATGGATAGAAGTTGATGTCATGATGACAGCTGGATTAGTAATGGGTGTGTTAGTAAAGTTAAGCCAATTTTACAAATATTTAATCCATAGTTCAGCAATTTCAGCTCACCGACTCCAGCGAACTTACTTTGGTTCAACTATGGTTCAGAAAATAAATTGGCTTCTTAAACATACATGAACCTTGAACCACAGTTAAACCTTTGCTATTCCACCAAAATCAGACGGTACATATTGAACCATGGATTAGAATTTGAACCACATTTTTTAAAACCGGTACTTAATGTTGTAGTAGGATATTTTTTGTAGTTGCAAGAACTTGTCAGTACAGTAAAGTTTTCTAATGCAACTTTGGTTTATCTAAGAAAATAATCAACAGAATTCTCTTGTTCAACTCCAAATTTTCCATATTTCATAGGAATGGAACAGAACACAAAACCAAACGAAAACTGCATTAAATAAAAGTATGTAACGTCGTTTTCTATTAGACGTTCAGAGTATATATAAATTTTTTCCATCCATTTTCACTTCTACTACTCACAAAGACGGTGTTCACATTGGACTGAAAAACTTGACGTTTCAGTATATACATCTTCCTTTACTGTAGAAGTGGGAGCGAGATGTGAATACTGAAACGTCAACAAAAATCCAGTTTTTCAATCCAATGTGAACACCGTCAAAGACTTCGATAGCTATTGAGTACATATTGTATTTGGAGTCTTCTTCTGTTTCAGATTTCAAGGAGTAGATTTTTAATACATACATATGTATACAGTTTTTCGTCTGATTACTTGTCAAAAGTTATATATACTTGCAGAAGCCATTTTGTTTCATAAAAAAGCGTTATTATTTTATGTGTGCGTAGATTTGACAACACGATATTTTCATATTCGATTGGAATAACAAAGAAGTGGAACAACCCTTCCAAAAAAGAATCACTTATGCCATTTTCGCTTGGTTTTGTGTTGTGCTTCATTCCTATGGCTTATGTGAAAATTGGAGTAGAAGGAGGGAAAAAGGAGTAGAAAAGGAGTACTCCAAACATCAAATCGAAAACGACATTACTTTAGCTGCGTTTTTTTGAATGTCCATATGGCGGCGAAAAAAACGACATCGGGACATTTCAACATTTGAATTTGTCTGCCATTTTGTATTGAATAATTTTACCAACAAACATTTGACATTTCTATACAAATTTTATCGATAATACAATGACAATAGTAGTCTGGCAATACCGTTTTATCGGGACAAAAGTTAAATCCACTTAATTATCTGGACATTCTATATAAACATAGTTGTTGTTGTATTTGACATGTAAATTACTTTGTTTTGCTGTCGTTTTTTTCAGATAGAATTTACTAGAGTTACAAAAGAACACGACTATTATGTCATTTTCATTTGGCTTTGAGTTCTGTTTCATTCCTATGCAATATGGAAAATTTGGAGCAGTAGCAGTAAAAAAGGAGTACTCGAAACATCCAATCGAAAACGACATTAGTGGCTGCCATAATTTCTGCCAAATATGGTATAGTATAAATGTTTTCTATTCTAAATTATTCTTTGTTTCGGATAACTACAAATTTGACACGCAAAGCGTGTTTAACTTTTTTTTCTTTTTATTTCATCAAAGTAATCAAATTTATTTCAAACTTCTATATGAGGTAATTATTTTATATTTTCGCTAAACGGCAGAACTTTGATGTTTAAAGCAAAAATACAATTTCAACATTTTAAGCACATAATATGGTACTTGAGTGGTGGTTTAATGTAGCGTTAAATTTTTCTGGTTATTCTATAAATGTTACCATAACAACGACGACGCGACGCAACGGACGGACCGGAAATACGAGGACAGCCATTATAAAATGTTCAATTTTCAGACAATATTTTAAAGGAGTGCAGGTTTTACGCACACGAGAGTGCACACGCCCGCACACACACTATTTTCTCCCATCGTAATAAAGAGTCCTTGTTTTGTAGTGAAATGGACTTAGACGAACCATGCGGCTGCAGTAAGAAGTATCATTTAATTGCCTTCTCTTCGTCCAATTGCATCGAGTCCATGGACACACTTTGTCGTTATAATTTTGTTTCTATATCCGCAGTGTTGAGTATGTCCATTTTGCTCTATTCTTATCGCTAGTGTGTTACCCCCTTAACCGCTGTATGCGGGTGTGATAGTTGAAAAATGTGGTTGAGGTAGCCGCTGGCTGTTGGTCGGTCATGAAGCTAACAACTATAATGGCCATTGCTTTGTCCGCGCCAAGGACTTACAATGTCCAGAGGATGGCTCTGGGAAGCTAAAATATAAAAGATACCCACTTTACTTTTCAGGCAACTATACTATAGGACATAAAAGTTTTGTTTCAACATCTCTCGGCGACACGGTCTCATTTAGTGTCTTTTGCTGCCACCCGCTACAACTTGCCCATCGGGCAACAGACGCCGCCGCCAAATGGTATGTGCCAATTGGAGCGTCAACAGGGTGCGGGAGATTAAAAAAGGTTTAATTGAAGTAATGAAGTTTCGTGCGATGCGTGCTTATAAGTGAATTTAATGACCGTTTGTTATAAATGAAGATAGCTGCATAGAGCTACTGCAGAGGAGAATGCGTATTTAAGTAAGCCATAAAAATACAATTAGCAACAATGTTCTTCATTGGGAGAGGAATAAGGGGTTTAACTTATGAAGTATGTAAGTGGGGTGGATTTTTCCCATAAAGATATATTGAATGAAACTGTTTGATTCAAAAGACGTTCAATAAAAAGGCCGTGAAAAGCAGATTGAATAACTAACTAACTAACTAACATTTAAACAAATGTTGTGAAAATTAATTTAAAAATACAAATATATTAAACATTCAAACATACTTTTTTTTTTAAATTTTTAGTTTTATACATTGATGTTTTTGACCCGAGCACTTACATATGTATGACCTGTGCAAAAATAATAACTTCAGCAATGTCATAACTGTCTTTCATATAACTCTGTCTTTTCAGAGCTCCCTTCTCCTAGCAGTAATCTAAGATTTAATAAGATTTACCTTAAATCTTCTTTGAATCTCGATGATTTACCATACAAATCTTCCCAAGACAAATACTTTTACAAATCAAACTAAGCTATTTTCATAAGGCACTGAAGGTTTCATTCGTAGCTGAATTCAGTTCTTCACAAATGAAGCGTTCTATCTCACTTCCACTTTATAAGTAAAAATAAGCCACCATTTTCATTTTTTAAAGTGCTGCCAAAATAAATCTTTTTTAAATCTTTTTTTGCTGTGAAAACACCAAATAGATTTATTGAATCTGAACTGAGATAAACCTTTGGTGGAAATATAGCATTAGTCTTTTGAGAACTTTGAATTTTTAGAACTTAGATTTTTTTTTTTTAGAATGTTGTCACTCAGAATTTTTTATTTACAGCATTTGTTAAGTGGTACTTAAAATATATATATTTAAAAGTCCCTTATGACATCGGTCATAAGTTCTTATTATTTTATTTGTATACTTACTTGGGCCTTTCTTGCCTTTCTTTCCTTTTTTTGGAGGCTAAAAAAATAAAAAATTTATTAAATTCATATAACATTTAAAATAAGTTATAAATATAATATTAAATTCACAATTATTTAAATAATACGATTTCAATGGAGAAAATGAGGTTATTTCGTTTAAAATTTTCAAAATTTCAAGATTTCCCAATCATCTCATTTTCCATAAAAATTAGATATGTAGGTATGTATATGGGATATTTGCAAAATACATAGTATGCCATCTGAAAGGCCGATAAAAGAAAGTTTTTTCAAAGTCATTCAAGGTAGGTGAAAACTGAAAAAATATTTGGTACCTTATTCGAGTAATAAAAAAAAAAAACAAAAACAAGCCACTTGAAAGGTCTCTAACCAACGGTCGTTAAAGGTCAGCTAGTTTCAATTATTGGTCTGGAGATTACATATTTAAATGCGGTTTTAAAGTTTTTCAAGTTACAAGACTTATTGTCTTAAGTCTATTCAAAATAAACTCTAAGTCAAAAAGACTTAATGTGACTATCGGTATTGTGAAAGTCTATTTGTTATATTTTTGAATTTGATTTTAATGTATTTTTCTATTTGAGGGCCTTATTGGGAGAGTCTGTTCAGAAAAATCCAAATAGAAAAAAATCGATCAAGAATTCTTGATAGATTTGAAATTTCTATCAAATAGGAAAATACATAAAAATCAAATAGAAAAATATTTACAAATATTCGCAATACCGATAGTCGACTTTAAGTCTATTCGACCTAGAGTCTATTTTGAATAGACTCTCGCAATAAGGCCCTGATAGAAATTTCAAATCTATCAAGAATTCCTGATGGACTTTTGTCTATTCGAATTTTTTTTCGTATAAACTCTCGCAATAAGGCCCTACGTAAAGCGATTTAAGACACTTCATTTGTGGTATTTTTGCAAAAAAACATATACCATCTTAAAGGCCATTCCATCGTGTTAAAAGGTAATAGTTTTATGTGTATTTTATTTTAATTCTAAAAATTCGTTAAAACGAACTACATATAGTCTAAGAGCAAGCAAAGTTTTCGAGAAGTAATTTTAGTCTGGCTGGTTTTTTCGTATACTATGTTCTGATTGAAGGGAAATGTTACGTTATTTGCCATTTACAAAATTATAAAATTTTTGATTTGAAATATTTTTGACATCTCTTTTCAATGAAAAGTTAATGTCAAAAAATGCAGTTTTTGAGTTTAAAATGGTTTAAGGCGTTAATCTCGCCTCTTAGGGTTTTCACACCATCGAAGCCCAACACCGGATTTCGGTTAAAACTCGAAAACTATTTGCACCGAACATTACACGCTTTCGTTTGACATTACAGTTTTTCTTAAACCACTCCACTTTACACATCTCACTCATATGTAGATTTTCAATTTTTATTAAATTTTAGGATTTTAATTTCGAGAGTTTCGTCAGTTGTTTTCAATTTTTTCTGAAAGCATCCAGTTTCTTTTTTGACATTTTATAAGGCACTGAACTTTTCAAAAGGTGTGTTTGTCTTGTTCATCTCTGAATTTCAACAAGTTTTCGATTGGTTTTACATATATAAAACTTGTGTTTTACGAAAACCTGATGTACAAAAAAATATAGGGGAAAACTTGTGTGTTTCGATTAGGTTTTTCTCCAAGACCAATATTTTCGCTAAAACCGCGTTTTGGGCTCGGTGTAAACGAAAAAATTATGGAATAAGTTTTTTGTCGAGCACCTGATTTCCCACATTCTTGCATGTTTGTATAATTTATAGGAATGTTCAGGAAAATGAGATCTCAGACCCCTTAACAAACCTCAGTCTCGTTAACAGGATTCCTCAGAAAAATTTCTGTCAAATTACAGAAGAAAGAAAATATTGGATTCGCTTGCTCACTTTTTGACGGATGAAATTTACTGGGCCGTTTATGGAGGGGGAGGAATAGCCGAAACTGAGCACAAAACAGGCCAACTTAATTTTTTGTAAAATTTTATAAAACTTGCAAATATACGAATTTCTTTTATCTTTTTAGCATATGACAACACAAATTTGAGCAAAAAACATCACAATTACCATTTTACGAAATTGTGAAATTTAAAAAAAAACTATTTTGAGTTTTGTCTTTAATATTTTGGACAAGGCAGCACAGGTTGAGCAAAATACAGAACAACTTTTTTTTTTAATCGTTCTAATTTTATGCTTCGCAAAATTATTTTTTTACCGTAAATTTGAAAATATGAAATTTTCTTATCTTTTCTTCATTATGACATCAAAAACTGAGCACAAAATAGCAAAATAGCACAATTATGTCTGTTCGTATGCTTCCCAAAACTACGAATTTAATTTTTTTATATGAGTTTTGACAGAACTTTGGATAAAATTCGTAGTTTTGAAGGGTACGCGAACAGACATATGTTTTAAGAAAATAGTCAGGTAAATTTACGGAAAATATATGTATAGGTCTAACCCTGGACAAATTGCAACAACAGAAATTCCTTTGCAGATAGGTTCAATGACACCTTCAAAATTTTAAACATTTATATAAAAATTAATTTTTAGCAAAACGTTCTAACGATTTAATTTTTTTTTTGCATATTCATATTTTTTCAAGTAATCAGATGGCGTACTTGTTTTTGAGCTCTAAATTATTTTACTTGTTGTTAAAACAATTCATAGAACGATTGAAATATTTTTTTTTTCTATTTTTTCTATTATTACTTGCATAATTTTAAAAGTTCTTAATTCCAAGCAACTTGAACATATGACCAAATACGTGTGATCCAGTCGTGCATTTTATTTTCAAATGGTTACTGCACTGTGTAGCACAAGTTGAGTACAATATAGCACATTTTTTTTTGGAAAATTGAAAATGGCAGTGCTTACTTCACACGCAACAGCAAAGTTTATTTTTTATCGGAAAAAAATACCAAATGGTGGTTCAAGCTAGTAGGTAAAAATCGGCCCAAAAATACCAAATGGTGATTCAGCAGGTAACAGTAGGTGGCTAGTAGGTAATTGGCAATTATAATATACCTACTTGAATCTTGACCCAAAAACCAGAAACAACTCAACAACAAATCTACATTAATAACACAGAACCCAAAAACTATAATTGCGCCTTAAAGCTTCAATCCATTCTTACACACCCTCCGTATCTAGTTTCGTTTTAACTGCACTGAACTTTTAATTTTTTTATTAAATTAATTGCCCAATAAAAAAAGTATTCGCATTAAATATTGAACATTTTGTGTTTTCATAATAAATATTTATTCCATCCGTCACTTCCACTCCAACCGCCACCAATTGCGATTTATTGCCCTGCGAAATGGTGCCGGTCCCGGACAAAAGAGGCCAACAAAAACTATATGTGGGAGCACATTTTAAACACCGTTAATATGTCCTTATTCGTAGGTTATTTTTTTGTCACCGTTGCTGTTGTTGTTTAACGTGCAAGTAATGGAGTCTGCCTCTCCTTCCATCAAGACCCCTTATATTTATGATGTAAATGTTTATCGGTCAATAACCACTTCTTGCTGGTGCTGCCGATGCTGCCGGTGCTACAAGGTACCCATTTTACCGGAGCTTGGTTCCCCAATTTTGAGTGGTTTTCATGAAAACCGGCACAACTACTATATCGATTGCATCAATATATTGTTGATAAATAATAATAAAATATATAAAACGCAGCCATGTAGCCAACACTGCCCACTGCCGGAGCACCTCGCATTGACCCCAAATGTCAAAAGTTAGCGACAAATTGCGGGGAAAAATTTTAAATAAATAATAATAAAACAAATAAAAAAGAAAAACAAAACACCAAACGGCGTGGCTGGCGAAAAATTGACTTGTCTGTTTTGTTGATGAAAATACATTAAATTTTGCGGAAATTATTGCTACAAGGCTGAATGCGATTTTCACTTTAAAAAGGGCTTTTGCTTTGCCGTGTGAACTAGTGTGATGGCATTATTTTGAAAGAGGGACTCTTTTTTAACCTTTCAACAAGAATCTACACCAGCGTCCTTTGCCATGGGCGCGGGTGAATGTTTCGGTGCTTTTTGGCTTCCATTGCCACTGGCTCACAAACACACACAAACAACAAACGGGTTTAAATAATGTGATGGCGGCTTTCAAAACAATTTCGCAACATCTGTTGGCTTATTGCATATTTTATGACTGCAAATTATTCACAACACAAAAACCTCCCCCCAAGCCGGGTCCAGGGGTCTGAGCTTCAACATAGTGCTAAGCTACATAAATCCAGAACATCGCTGGTCCTGCATTTCGGAAGAAATGATATTTTTGAAAAATTGCCACCAGATTTGTGCATAGTGTTTGTTGGTGCTAAACGCCCACCGCCACCGCCAGCGATACCCACCGATGCAGACTTGTTTCTCAAGAAATAGGTACAAGAGGAGGTGAAAGGGAGGTTGGGGTGCATCGTAAAAAGGAATATGGGGATAATCTTGAAGAGGCTTCTATTATTTTTCTTCCGAGGATTTTATTTAATATTTTTCTGATTTTGTAACACTTACCATTATTCAAACTGAAGAAGCGATTTGAAGAATTTAAATAATTTTGTTTGTATTTATTTTTACTGAAACAAAAATAAGGGAAAGAATTCAACAAACCAACTATGTATATTTATTTGATTTAATATTTTCTGTTTTGAAGTGTAGCACCGAGTTCTGCCAGCAAAATATGTAATTTTGTTTACGTATTTCAATTTCCGATTTATTGATTTAACAAACTATTTTAGTAGGTAAACAATAAAGCTGACAAGTCGGTAGTTAGGAGAAACAATGCTTATTTTTACTACTTTAAGGAAATTATTGGTTTCGTGCTTAAAGTATGTTTTGAGTATACCGGAAAATTGGGGATATAAAGACACAGTACACATAATATGTGTACTGTGTCTTTATTAGTTTTAAAGACTGCAGTCTTTTCAAGTACTGTAATTAACTGACTAAAAGACTAATTTCAATAAGCCCTTTAACTAACAAAAAGACTAGATGTAACTCGGCAGTTATTAGTAGTACTAATATTGAAGACCGAAAACAGTCAATTGACTAAAAATTAATTGACTGCAGTACTTTGTAAACGGTTTTAGTCTTTTTGTCAATTGAAAGTCTTCAGTTCTGGTCTGATTTTAGTTTAAGTCTATAATGTCCAATTTTACGAAAGACTTTTAGTTATTTTAAAAGCCATTTAGCCTTTAAATGATGTTTTTGGGTTTCATTAAATGCTTTTAAATTTAAGAAGATTTTAAATGCCCTTGTACACTAAAAGCTCATTTTTGTCTTACTAATTTTTAAAAGTCTTGTTTATTCAGCCATTCCAGTCAACAACAGCTGTTATCTTGCTTACAGATTAATTTTTCCCTCATCTATAATGCTTTTTCACTTTTTCTCATACACTTCGCATGTGCGAGTGAAACAACCTCTTCTCTTATATCCAGGGATGTGAGACAAACTCAGTTTAATTAAAACATCCCTAAAATATCCCTTTTCTACATTGGTGAAACTGAAAAATTTTAAAAAGGAGTTTAGATAAAAGCAATATTAGTTTTTTTTTTAATGAAATTGGCCATTAAAAACTAAAATTAAAATCAGGCCAGTACTGAAGACTTTCAATTGACTAAAAGACTAAAACCAGTCACAAAGTACTGCAGTTAATTAACTTTTATGGCCAATTTTATATTTTTAGTTGTGTTTACTTACATTTTTTCCTCACGTTTAAAGCGCCATTTTTAATTTCTGACAGTTTGAATTTAAATTTATTGTTGTGCTTACGTGTGTTTTCGTCCTCACGTTCACAGGCATTTTTTTTTATTTCTGACAGTTTCATTTTTGACAACCTCCGCAATGTAATACCTTCTATTATTTGTGTTCAGTGGTATAAAGGAACAATTACGTTTAATGGTTTTTATTATTAAATATGTTTGTTTGGGACACAAGCATGCTTTTAATTGAAAATGCTTCAAACTCAACTATGCGTTTTTGAGAGAATGGTCACACTGGTCACTTTTTAACATGTTTAACTTGGAAACTAAGCTCAATTTGACAATTTAACACTTGAAATTATGTTCAAAATTGAATTTAATATCCAAATGGGAAAGCTTAAATAAATTTATAAATATTTTAAGCAGACAAAATTTACAAAAATAAAACAAAATAAACGAAAATCAATGATTTCTAATGCAATTTGTGTACTAAATTGCGCATCATTTTTTTTCGACATGACTATGAAATTACAAAATGAAGGTTATTTCATAAAAAGTATAATATAATTTTGTCAAATGGAAAATCAAAAAAAAAAAAAAAAACAAGAAGGGGAGGGGGAAGGAATTAAACCCATTGCTCCCCCCTGAATCCACGGCTGTGTTAGACGTCACACAGTGGAATTATCAGCAAAAACATTATTTTTGTTTGTAAACATTAAGGTTCTCAATAAATAATAGTACAACTTCAGACTATATTTTTCAAACCAAAAAAAATGTGGAACTAGGTATAATTTTGTTTTCTATAATTTGTATTCAATTTTAAAGTCCCTATTCTTAAAAAAATAATTTAAGGTTTCGGTAAGCGATTTTCTTCAAATTTTGAGCCTTAGGTTTCTTGTTAATTTCCTAAAAGGAGAAACTAAATTTTTTTTAGCCCCAAATATAACGATATTTGCAATATAACGACTGTAACGATTTTTATAAAAATAAAATATGACGTCTGGGTCACACGCACTTGCTCTTATGTTCAAGACGATGAGGATTAAAGAATATTATATGAAAAGACATGGGAATTAAGAGAGACAAATTTTTAAAAGTATTTAATACGATATTTAAATTAGCTTAAAAAAAACTTTGTCGAGAGTTTGAGATGTAAAGCAAGAACACCATCTTAATTCTTTATTGAATATGATTGTATGGACAAAAAAAATTTAAATCGTTGAAGCGGGTTTCTTAAAAAATAATTTTGTATATGTAAAATTCCTTAAACATTTTTAGGGAAAATTTTTGGTATGCAAATCTTAAGTATTTATTTATGTTATGTACCTCGTGGCATGATAGTAAGTGCTTAGGACTGTCATGCCCAAGGTCTGGGTTCGGATTCCCAGCCGCTGCCACCTAAAAACAGAAATGTTTTTTTTCGCGAGGAACTGACAAATCCTCCAGGAGTATACTTGTCATGAATAAGTGCTTCTCATCTAGCCGTTCGGACTCGGCAAAAAATTGTAGGTCCCCTCCATTTCTGCCAAAAATACGCACACAGGAATGGTTGAGAGTTGTAAGTCACTAGGCCTTGGTTCTTCACGAGTTATTGTGCCACTTAATTCATTTTTTTATTCATATGAAAATGAAATTGTCAATCCGTTTTTGAAGTATCAAAAAAAAAAAAAATTTTTGAAACTTTTTTTAAAAATTCAAAAACTTTTTGTTGAAAATTTTGATATGAAATTTGCATATTAAAAAATTATCTAACCCCGTTCAGCCGATAATGAGAAAATTCAAATGAAAAAACACGTTCTATGACAGGCACTAGTTGCTTAGGTGCAAAATGTTGCAATTTTTTATAGTAGATCGTATTAATTTAAGTATATGGAAAAAGTTTAATCAAAATCGTAGTAGTCGTTTTTGAGAAAAAAAAAATTCCTTTCTGGCTTTTTAACTTTTGTATGGAAGGTACCGATATTTTTTCATATATGTAAAAGTTTCTCTAAAAATAATTAGAGAGTACTCAAAACTCTTAAACTCTTAAATATCGAGTTTCAGAAAAATCGATAATACTGTTTTCGAAATATTTGATTTTCAAAAAAAACAGTAATTTGAAAAAAATTTTTAAAAATCCAAAAATTCTTTTTATTTAATTTACCTACACAAAAATATTTATTGTTATTGGAAGCCTCTTTATAAAAAAAATTATTGCAATCAGTCATACCGTTCTAAATAAGATAGAAAATAAAAAAATGGTTCTTTGGGAGGTACCATTAATAACCATTTTTCGGAAAATGGTTTTCCACCCAAGGCAGGTTTTACTAAAAGTAATTTACTAATTTATTTTAAGAACAGTTATTGAGCCGTTTTTTGAGAAAAATACGATTATGTAAAATTGCTAAAAATTAATGTAAGCAGGTAGCGTTATTTTTGGTTCTTAAAAAAAATGAAAAAAATGTGGGCATAATTACCAAAAACCACAATGTACCAAGTTTGAAGAAAATCGATCCGGCCGCTTAGGCTGGAGACGAACAGACAGACAGACGGTATTGTGCCACACACTTTTTTGGTATTTTCTATCATCGTAATGTCATGTTTGATTGTCATCTCAACTTTTGTTTGCACGAATCCAAAACTTGCCTTATAGCCTAGTGTTTCTATTTCTGTACAACAAATTGTATAATACTCAAGGCAAAAAATATTTGCCTTGGCTTTAACCACCCATTGAGTCATTAATTTATCCTAAATTAATAAGCTATGGGTTTAAAAATTGGAAAATTATTATTTTTGTATGCAAAACCATTTGCATGCAAATAATACCTTGAGGTTAATATATTTTTTTTGAATTGTAAGCCGACCATCCCAAAAAGAATATTGTATTCACCACACTTTTTTCCGCATGCAAAACAATTGCCGGTCCATTGTTTTGCATGACATTTCATTACAGCAATGGTCTTTTTATTTGCATGAAACTGCAAATCAATCATGCAAACAGTTAATTTTGCATTTCACCTCATTTATTTTTGACATGCGAGAATATTTGCATGGATTTTTTTTTGCACACGGGAAATGTAAACTAGGCTTATAGTACCTATATCGCAAGTAAAAATATCAGTGCATTACTGTATGCATGCTTTTTGAAAAAAAATTCCAAAAACTGTTACTAACCATACCTGCCATATACCGTTTTTCTTTGATTTTCGATTTTCTCAAAACAGCTTGACTGATTTTAATCAATTTTTTTAATGCGAAAGCTTCTGTTTTTGCATACCGAAATCTTGCGCAAATCAGTTGCGAGAAGATTTTAAGGACTTTTAATTGATATAGAATACTTATATCAATTTTAAAAATTAAAATTTCAACCATTTAAAACAATATAAAATGTAAGGCCAACAATAAAGTAAAATATCGGAAATAACTTTTTAACTAAATAAACAAATCATAAAACAAGAAGAAATTTTTCGAAATTCCCTGAAGAGATTTGTCGGAATGCCAAAAAAATGTGCAAAGAAAACTTGACCACACACTGAGTGGCATTTCCTCTGTAAGCACCTAAAGTATGCACATAATTGTTTTTGTCCATTTTTGGGTTTATTTCCCTCCCCAAATAACCACATGACATGATTCCACTATTGAGTCTATGTATTTATATATATAATCATTAAACAAAAAAACCGGGTTCCTTAAATTCTTCCTCCAGCTCTGGGACATAAATTACTACATGTTTTGTCATTTAAAAGATATAAATACCTTCCTACTCCATCTCTATATTACTTAGTCCGAAGATCCTTATGAGGAATACCGTTGTGTGTAGATGGTTTCTCTGTCTAGCAAAGTTCACTTCATATTCAAGGGTACTTGGGTACTTCCAAGTGGACTGAAGTTGAGTAAATAAAACAGACAACTATTCGAATTTCAATGATGAGACTTCCTCCACCAATTAACAAGATATAAATCAAACAGTTTAAGGCAGAATATGGAGAACTAACCCGGAGAATGGTTGGTGGTGGATGGGATGTGGGAATTCCACTTTAAAGTGAAATAAAGTCTCTATGACGAGTTTTTGGTGACACACTCTTAGGAGTATGTGTGGTAAAGTTGTCGGTAGTAATTTTAGACAGGATATACTGCTTTTGCCCAGAATGTGGTAACATGGCATTTGTTAATCAAATTCCCGAATTGTTTTTCGTTGTAAATCGTTTTACAGAGAAGGGTTATTATAAATGCGTGTTGTTGTGCATGTATTTACATTTACATCTGTGTTCATCTGGAGCGAAGTAAGACGACCGACGACGAAGACAACAACAGCTATAACAATGGCAATGGTGAGATCTTGTCCTTACAACTTCATCTCGGCGAGACTTTTTATTTCATATTTATATATTTTAGTGAATGCAGTATTCACTTTATTCCTCTTTAGATCCAAGTTATCCACAAAATAAACTTAACCAAAGTAAAAAAAGAACCAAAGTTCAACTTTGATGCCTTGATAGTTTAAAACTGCTATTTATAGTTGGGGAATAAGGAACTCTTTTGGAACCATCATGAGCGAGAACATGAGTGAGTAGATTTGTTCTATAAGATTCTGAGTTTAATTAATGTAAATTAAAATGTCTTTGGTTGTTTGGTCCGCATTTGCATTTACATATTATACCGAATTCAACAAGTATGCAAGAAAAACCATGAGAAAATTATCTTCATCTTTAAACCTTATTCTTTAAGCTTTAAATCGATAGATTAATTGATGAAGTGTAAAAAAAAAGGAACATTTTGGATCATAAACTTTTTTTTTTTTTTAATATTTGTAGGGAAGATACCAGTACTTTTTTGTTATTATTACATACAATTGCAATTGATTACACAAAATATCAATTAAATTTTTTAAAATATTTTTTGTAATCAATTACATTTGATCTTTACCGGTTTTTTCAGTTATTTGTATTTGATCCCATTACATGTATTTTAAGCAAGTACGTTAATGTTTTCTTTTTTTCAATTAAAAGTTACATGTAATCGTATTTTTTTTTGTAATTATTACTACCCAACTCTGGGGGGAATCACTAAAAACACTTGGTATACAAAGTTTTAAGAAAATCGATCAAGCCGTTTAGGTTATAGGTCAACGGACAGACAGGCAGAATTGTAAGACCAACTTTTTTGTCTTCCCTACATATAGCTATGCAGCATACGAAGCTACGAAAAAAAGTGTTATAAAAATAACCGAAAGTGTTCATTAAATGCCTTAAAATATCGGATTTTGTTTTAATTTTCCAAGTTAAAGATAACATAAAATATTATAAAAAAAAAAAAAAAAATATAAACAAAAAGTCACACTTTTCGTGAACATTTACGTGCAAAATTGATATGTATATACATATACGTAACTTGGATATTGAAGAGCTAAAATACAACCTAGTTATTTTAGTTTGTATTAAGAAGTTTCAAACAAAAAAAAGCCTAAATTGTACTTAAAGTACAAGTTTCATCAAACGTGTTTTTGAAAAAGTCTTTATAATAAACTGAGAAATTCATTTTCCTTTTAGCAAATTATATGGGTTCTATACATATATATCGTCCAAGCCCAAAAACTTGTTTTTTTTTTTAATTTTTCAAAATTCTTTTAACCAGTCCAAAAAAGAGTTTTGATATCATAAAACATTGCAGTACATTGCTCACAAGCTTTACAGTTAAATTTTAATTTATTAATCAATTGCAAGCAAATTCACATTTTGATCATTTTCAAGGTAAAATCAAAAATTGTGGACCAAGCACCTGCTATATTGAACTGGCTATAAGTCGAGATGATATATTGCTTGGTAATATTAAAACAATCTCAAATTGAAAAGGGTATAACAATGTTATATTTGCATTAAATTTAAGTAGCGAAGAGGCTTCTAAAGGCTTAAAAGAGAGTTTTCCACTATATTTACAATTATCTTCTTAGTTTTCAAACGACTTTCAAAATTTATATTAAAATTAATAATCTGGACAAATAACTAGTTATTTTGTTGCATAAAACATATTTCTATGTTAAAAACACGGCCTTATATAGTTTTTTTTAAACATTAATAGTGCACTGCGGCGTATGTGCATAAAAATTCTATTTATTATATAATACAACGGCAAACACGAATCTTGTGGTACAATTTACTCGGTCTACAAATGTCGCAAGCAAATAAATTATGTGTCATTGGAAAGGAAAGAATGCACACATTTATTAATCCACCACAAAAACTAAAAAAAACAATAAAAGAAAATTGCTTCATAAGTGGGAGCGAGAGTGAGACCGAGTATATATTTGTTTTCATTTCTCGTAACCTAAATGTGACGTTTCGATTTTTTCCACACACTAACGAACCAATTTTCCAGCTGTGACTGGATAGATTATCGGAATGTTCGATGACAGCGTTCAGTCCTACAGAAAATAATAATAAGTAGCTCATATAATAATAAGTAGCTCAGTTTTTCTCTACGGTAAGGACTGGTCTTAAACGATTGATTTATTCTGACAATTTATACTTTAATGTTGGAGTACATGGGAGGGTGGTGCAATTGCACCTGCAATCAGTATTAATTTTTGTTTTTAAATTTTGTAGAGAGTAGACACGCAATTAAAGGCGTATGCACAAACAATAAAAAAAATAGACAGACAGTAAAATAGAGGAACTTGATCTTTTTAATCCCCCGCCCCCTCAAATGCTGAACAAAAAACTGCCAGACTTTGGTATTTTATGTCAAGATACAGGGTGTTTATATTTGACAGTCGTGAAGTAGACTCTTGGCAAATTTATTATGGAAAAATATTCGATAAGCCAACGTGTTTTGATTTTGATAAAATGTTTTAAGTATTAAACATTTAATCAAAATCAATCATCGATTACTGTGACGATGAGAAAGTTACGTGTAATTTTTGAAGGAAACAACAAAACGCACTATTTTTGGTGTTGGGAATGATTTCTAGGAAAGAGGGTGTGTATAGGTGATAGGTCCAAGCATGCACCACAACGTACTGCAAGATCGGCTGAAAACATTACTGCTGCTCAAGGAAGCGGTTAAAACAATTCATCAACCTCAATTCGACACCGTGATCAGGAGCTTGGTCTTCAAAGAACAACTTTGAAAACTTTTTAACGCCACAAGTGCATGCTTTGGGCTTGATTAGCATGTGGTATCAACAAGACCACACCGCATACAGCTAGGATTACAATTGAACTACTGCGAGACCTCTTTCCACAACAAGTTATTTCAAGAAATGGTGATGTTGATTGGCCTCTACGGTCGCTGATTTGACTGCTCCGGGTTTCTTTTTGTAGGGAAATCTGAAATGCAAACAAACCAGAAACGCTTGAGCAACTCAAACAAAATATTCGTAATGAAATTAATGAAATACCACGTGAAATGTGTGAAAAAGTTACTGTCATATTTATGTTAGGATATAAAAAACACCCTTTGCCTATAGAGATTTTTCTGGACCCTTTTCATTCTCATGATATGGAAAATCCTTCATTTTCGCCAAGTTTTATCTATGTATAATTTTCCTAGGTTTTTTTCTGAAACAGTATTTACTTTCCTTCGTCACCTTAAACACACCCTTTAGCAAATAAAACATTTTTACCAAGATTTATGAGGGTACCATTTTTATCAAAGGTTTTTTATTTTAACAATAGTCCCATATTTCCCCTCCTTCAAAAAAACACCATTTCAGTCTCGATATTTGTATATACTATTTTGATTCTTCATTCTCATAGTCAAGGATATATTTTAACCAAGTTTCATGATGGTACCATTTTTGTTTCTGGTTTTTTGATAATAAGCCCACCCATTACCAAACCCCCCCAAAAAACACCCTTCCACCCTAGATATTTTTATAGACTCTTTTGATTATTCATCCTCATAGCAAATAAAACATTTTCACCAAGTTTCATGGTGGTACCAATTTTTTTTTTATTCAAAGCCCTTTCTGTACTATTTTACCTGTACTATAATGATTGTAGCCGAAATAGTATAATTAATTAGGATAAAATATCATATTTTGACTGCGGTAATGCAAATTGTGTTTTGTTTATTTCCAGGTTTGCTTATTTTCTTTTTTAATTACCTATTTTGTTTTTTTAATTCAATTTCAATCAATGACAATTTCATTAAAATCGATCGAAAAACCGACTTTTTGGTCACCATTGCTCATGAGCTCGTCAAAACTGATCATCCTCATAAAGTGAGCATTTAATTATTTAACGTTTACTCTGACCTTATGAGTGAACATTTTTTTTTTTAATTTTTGCTAATGCTAATGCTCATGAATATTTGGAAACGACTCTTGCTTACTTCAGCAGAGAGCAAAAAATGAGTACTTTTGAGTGAGCATTTCCGTACAGTGTTTTAGATAATACACTTCCAAATAATTTATTTGTCCACATTCCACTTCCATAGAGTTCTACCGACACCATGAAGACCATTCGAACATTAAGAGCTCCAAATTCAAGATCAATTATTTTCTCTACAGACGATTAGAACTGTCATAATGGCATAAATGAATTATCACCACATACTGCTAATGTTGAGGAGCGCTGTCAGTTTTATGTTGATTTTCGGCCAACAGCAGTTTGATGTCAACTTTGTCAGAGCATTATGTGAGATATTCTGAACAGCAAGCTTCCTATAAATAAGACTAATAATAATAAACAATAAGCTTTATTTAGAACACAACACTAACACAATGTTTTTGTCTATACTTTTTATATAAAAACCAAAAATTGCTATGCGCGACCCTTAAAGCTCAAATTCTTTTTTGATGAAACCAATATTTGTCCATCAGAACAAGAAGAATTTATGACGAAACAAGCTACAAGTATTTATAAATAACAAAAACAATGATTTTCAGACTTTACACTTTCGAATGCGTAACTTGTTTGGTAAAGCTTATTATGTCGTTAATAAAAAGATAAAGACAATATTGATTAATATTTTTTTAGAAAAATAACCGGGGACTTCCATTATTTAGGACTTAATTTTTGTTATGTGTAGAGTTATTGGTGACTTATGAGGTAGATTACACTATGTTATGTATCATCGTGAATGTGGGGTAGGTTACACGAGTGAGAAAATTCATCCTTCAAGATACAAAGCAATATCATGCACGACAGAGTCGCACGAACTTGTTTTTCGTGGTTTAAGACTTCAGTTTAGTTATTAAGCATTAAAAATGAAAAGATTTTAATTTCTAAGTATAACAGTGACCGTATTCTTTTTGTTTATTTTTGATTTTGAATACATAAGATTTTTTTTCGGAAATAGATACTCGTATCGTATCTTTTTATATCTACAGCAATAATGTAATCTTATCTGATTAAATAATTTGCTATACATTTTCAAAGAATTTTCATTTAAAATTAAATTTATCTTTTTGTATCGAGATAGAAGCTCACAAGTAGGTAAGTACTTTCAAAGATAAGTACATATTTACTTTTTCTGGGAAGTCGAAAAATTATATAACTTATAAATAAAATCAATTATTCGGTTTAATTGATGATAAAATAATAAAAAATTAAAGAAACTAATTTAGACAAGATTATATTTATGTAGGTAAAAGATCTTTCAATTTATTTTATTTAAAAAACATATTTTTCAAAAAGTTATTATATTTTAGTTATAACTAAAAAACAGCATGGTTGTCAATTCTGTCTACAAATGTTGGTTATTTTCATAAAATTAAGCATAATCTTTGTTGCATCAAATTGTTGTTGGAATATTGGCGTATACTTATACCTTTACTTTGACATTTGTGATTTTTTGCTACTTAAAATAGGCGCGTCTCACCAACTAAAATCTCACTGAGCGCTCAATGTCAGATTGACGGAGGCGGAATGCTTTGCTGGGACAAGATTCTCCGTTGAATTGTATAAACACGTGTTATAATTCTCGAATTGAAATTCGGGAAACGAAATTTCAACTTTGCTTAAAATATTTAAGCACAAAACTTTGTGAAATTAATGAAAAATTATAGCAAATACAATTTATTTTCCTTTTTATCAACATTCCACCTTTTTTTTGTATTTTTTTATCGATTTTAGAATTTATACAACAGCAAAAAATTGCAATTTGGCTGTCAAATGAACAGCTGTTTTTGCAGAGAAAGAGCATTGAGAAATGAATCCAAAAAAATTTCGTCTCAGTAATCTCCTCAAAAAATCTCAGTGCTCAGGTGAGATTTTTTGTCCCACTTAAAAAATCTCTGAGCGCTCAGAGATTTTATTTGGTGAGACGCGCCTAATAATACAGTCTGAAAAACACGACAGCAAAACAAAGCAATTTACATGTCAAATACAATAAAAACTATGTCCACATAGAGTATAGATAGATAATTAAGTGGATTTATCTTTTGTTCCGATAAAAACGGCATTGCCAGACTGTCATTGTCGCTGTGCTATCGATAGTTTATATAGAAACGTTTGTTGGTAAGATAGTTCAATAGGAAAAGGCCGACCAAGGCAAATGTTGAAATATCAAAATGTCCTTCTTTTGGCCAAATACCACATGAATATGCAAATAACACGCAGCAAGTATTCCCGTTTGGTAACTTGAAATATTTACCAAGTTTCCCAAACTTGGTATTTTTCTTCTATAGTTTCTGATAAATGGCGTTGAAATAGTACTACACCTTCAGTCGTCTCCTGTCTTCACCCTTCACTTCAGTATCCATGCAACAGCATAAGGTCGTCAAAAAATTGGTAACTGTATAAGTCTGCTCAATTTTCCATACAAATTTTGACTTACAGCCGTTGAATGAATATCCACATAATCAACGAAAACTCTAAAGCGGCCTATACACACAACACAAGTGTTCACACTCCGGTGTGAAATTCGACCACACACACACGACAATGATCGAGAAACCGACACAAAAAATCAAAATACTTTGATTTTTCCCACACCGTGTGAAACACCGAAAGCCAGCCTACAGAAATCATACATTTGAGCACATCGACAGAAGTGTGGTGTGTTATATATGTTTCTCAAGCCATGAGGCATGTGGTGCCGTCCTGCTGAAAGTAAATGTAGCTTCGTCACTGACGTCCATAGCATTATTTTCAGGAAAACAAATGTCTAATTAAAACGCTAATCCATTCACTAAAATGGTTTGAATCTGGCATCACTTTCGAAGAAATATGGTTCAATTACATTTGGTGTGTTCCTTAACTTCTTTGCACTATTTCGGACTATATGTCAAATTGTGACTGGTTGGAATGAAATCCTCTCAGAGAGAAAAAAAACTGTCAAAATATCGGAAATGGTTTGGGCACTAAATTGCACCACGCCAAAAGAAATATTGGAATAGAGCTGCCGAAGGGCAATCATTAGTCAATACAGTTTTTTTTAGGAAATCACTGTACAAGAAATTGAATGATAAGAAAAAAGAAACATATACGTATAAAAATAATTAAATTTAAGGAAAGAAATATTCTTAAACAACATAATAAATCTTGAAACTTAAATTTGTTTAAAAAAAAGAAAAATAAAAAGAAAATACAATCAACAAAATGTACACAAATGTTCACAACAAAATTTTCTTCTACGAAAAAGATTTAAAGAAAATCCCTTAATATATAAAAAGATAAACAAAATTAGTACATCTACCAAAAACAAAACAAAAAAAGTAACACTTGGGTAACCCTAGCTATTTGTATTCTGAAACTTTTTTAAATCTGACATGCGAACACCTGGCACTAGACATACAGTATGAAATGGCCACCAGAAATTTTCGGACCAAATCTGGCAAGGAGGAGAAATTTTGTATTCCCTCGTAAGCGCTCTATTTGGTTGGAAAAAATACAAAATTTTACTTGTAGAACGAGTTCGCACTAAAAATGACTAAATCTGGCGGTTTGAAACTCGTTCTGGAACACACCTATTGACAGCTCAAAATCTGCACCAAACTGCCAACAACAATTAGACGGTGTTCACATTTGGCTAAAAAACTGGATATTATTTTACACTTCAGTATTGACATCTCATTTCAATAAAAGAGTGGGAGTGAGATGTGAATTCGAAAAGTAAACAAAAATCCTTTTTTTCAGTCCAATGTGAGTTTCGCCTTAGGCATTTCTCATTTTTGTTCGAAGAAGATCCCGAGTGCCGAATGCTTAGGACGGTGTTCACATTGGACTGAAAAACTGGATTTTTTTGACGTTTCAGTATTCACATTTTCCTTTACTGAAGAAGTGGGAGCGAGATCTGAATAGTGAAACGTCAAAAAAAAAAAAATCCAGTTTTTCAGTCCAATGTAAACACCGTCTAGAGCTTCGAAGCTGAGTTTCTTTTTCCATTTTCCAACTCATAGATAGTTGGCGGTCTATGAGTTCAGAATGAATGAACAAACATTTGAGATGTGAAATGTCAATTGGTCACAGATTAGTGTTCAGGTGTGTTTCAAAAACTGTTAACCTATTAACTTTTTAAACTTTTGTTGGGAAATTTTGAAATGAAACATCTAATAATGAGCAGTCTCAAAAAGGTTTATTTCTGTTTTCATATAATCACATTGAGGAATTTCTTTCAATATTGATTCTGACATATTTAAGGTAAATGCTACAGTCCAGTGTCCAAGAACTAATATTCAATCAAGAAGCTTATCTAGACAGTTTGATCTTAGCTGACTGCGTCTAGTTCAGTATACATACATGTATCTCTTATGATTTTGTTGCAGACTTCAAATTGTAGAAAGTTTTGTGTGTATTAGTTTTCTACTTCGTTCTTCCACTCCAAACAGAGTAGAACACCTAATGCCATTCCGTACAAACCATTTCACTGCCCTATAAACTCTGCCTTCTGCTGGCAGAAATAACTCCGTGTGTCTAGGCCGTGTGAGGTTAAAATTAAATACTCATGCTTAGACTCTGTTCAGAGATCTAACTAAAAAAGAAAAACGCCTTTTGTGTGAGGAAAAGTAACATTTGTGTTTTTTCTTGATAATTTTTTGTTGTTTTGTTTCATACAGCATGGCATTTTTGCATTTGCATTGCTTTTATTTTTTTGTGAATCGAGATAAGGCAGTTCATTTTCTCTATTGGTAGACATAAGATCAAAACGTCAAAAAAGCACTTGTGACAGTGATGCCAAGCTGTTCTGAAATGTATGTTTTTTTACCGATTGTTCTTGATTAACTTGATTAATCAGTCTTGTTTATCACATACATAGCTTTTAGGAATATCAAATACAAATTATTTATTCAAGAAGAAATTCAAAAAATGTCGGTTTACTTTTTCGCAAATTTAATTTCTCCTAAGTAGGTATGTATACATCCGGCTTACGGTCAGTAATATACCTTATTATGAATTCTTTATACTATATAAATAATTTATTCATTTTTGAAAAAAATTTAACCTTAACTCTTTCTCAATACCCATTATACAAGAGTAGCTACCTTTTCTCAAAAAAATAAATTTTATTTATCATCAAAATATCCAGTTCAACGATAACTGCACAAAATCCTTGAGAAGAATTTCACATTTCATGTGAAAATATTTTGACTTGAATTTTTATCATAAGACAACACAGTAGTGCATAGTATGTATAGGTATGCTGTCCCAAAAATAATTTCAATTTCAATTCGTCTTCTGTGTTCTGTCTTAAGCCATCACAAAAAAAAAAAAAACAACCAAAGGAAACCTTCCTCGTGGCAAGAATTTGCCTTCACCATGAAAACATGATTTTATTTCTGCGTTTCTGCCGTTGCCATATTATTATTCCTCCTCGGGGTATTTCATGGTGGAAGTAAAAATTTTAAATTTATTTTAATTTCACGAGCCATCCATTCTACTAACGAATTCTAAGATCTGTTCAGTTCATGTTACACCAAATTCATTCTTGAAATAAAAACGAATAAGTTGTTGTTCTTTGGGAAAAAATCCTTAACTTTTATTTTTTTTGTTGAGCGGAAGTGAAAATCCACCCTGGAAACCGATAGACTAAAGACAAACACATGGACAGCTTAAGATAGTGCCATAGTAATAGTATATTGACAGGCCAAACCAACAAATAATGTGGTGCATTTGGGTGCATTCTTTAGATTTTGAAAAATGGCAATGAAGTGGCATAGCCTTGGAATAACAAAAGCTGTATCAGTATCGTAAGAAAATCCTTTGGACTTCTTATGCACACGGAATGCTAATGCAATAGAGTCTGAGAATCCTGATATCAGGCAAAGGAGAATATACAAAAGTATACATAGCTTGAAGCATAAGGAGTTAGAGTTTGGTCTTTAGTTTATTTTGGACACCCTAGCGAGTGCAAACCCAGACTTGAAGCAGAGTAAATTTTATTCATTTCGGGTTATCAGAACTAATGCCACAAGGCTGATTTTCATGGAGCAAACATTTTAACACTAAAAGAGAAAGAAAATTCAAGTGGCATCTTCAGATTGAAAGTAATTCCTTTCTGATTTAACACCACTCAATGTGATGGCAAAGAAGTGATTTGAGTTACATTGTTGTCAACATAAATAATAGTTTATTTTTAAACTTTTTTCCTTGTAAGCCCATTAAATTATTTGCAACTGAAAAATAAGATCGTAGGTACTAATGTAAAGTGCACAAATGTTTTCATCAAAATCCAAGAAGACGTTTTTGATAAAAAAGATCTTTTTAACGGTTTTTAAACGATTCAATGGTAAATACCAAACACATTTTATTTTAACTTAATCTAATGAAGTAAAATAGATTTTTCTCTTTGACATTGATAAATTCTCTGTCCTGCAACTTTTTTCGTCCTCGATTTTCATTTCCACAAAGTAAAGTTCTGAAGAATAAAATACCCTGCCACAATTAAGCTCAAGAATTGATGTGCCAGACAATTATTTCACGTGCTAAATTTCGACAGACAACTACAGGATGAAATTTTTTATTTAATTTTTATTTAATTAAAGAGCTCGACTAAAATGCTTTGTTTAATTTTAACTCGGCTTAATTTTGAAGGGATTTTTTTTAAGCTTCGTTCAAAAGATATTTTGTAGCCAACTCAGCACTAAACACCAGAAATCACCCTACTATCGAAAGCCTTGAATGTTCGCAATATTAGAATGATGGACAGACAAATTTAATTATTTTTGAAATATTTACTCCGATTACAGAATCCAACAAATGGGCTCAATTTTGACATTTGGCTCATAGTATAAATGTCAAAATTTAGTCTGGTTCCCTCCACAGCTTATTCGTCAGATTATGTAATCGGGGTGATTATTCAACAATTAACACATTGTTCTTTTTTGATAGAAGCTGTCAGCTGTCAAACTGTTTTGTTTTTTTTAGGGTTACCAACACTTCATCACATAAATATCGTTAGATTAAAATTTTGGGATTGTTTTTTTCTTCGATTTTTAAGAGTTAAAAAAAGCTTCTAGTAGTTTTTCTTTGATAGGTTTTATTGTAAAAACAAAGAAATGTTTCAACAAATTTTGTTTTCGATTCAAAATAGCTTTTGTCGCCTTTAGTCCTACAAATTAGCGTTTCGTCCGGCTTACTCACTTGGACTCATCAGTTTTTATATATTTCATCAACAATATTTCTCTTTGACAAGAGAAAAACAACCTTGAAATGCGTAGTGTGGTATTTGCACAGTTGCGACCAAGTATCACTATCGATCGGAAACATAAAAGATCATGAAGTCTGCTATTAAACTAGTAACCTGTTGGTTGTTTGATTTCCATAGTAAACGAATTATTATGAAACTGCAAAATTTATAAATAAACTACATTATTTATCCCCACCTGCCTGGCGAAACCTCCTAAGCTTGAAATGATAAATGGCCCTGGAGACACAAAAAAGATCTGTTCTATGGCACTGGATTCTTTGTGCCTAGAAACGTTTCTTCAGAACTGTTCGTCTGAACTGTTTGTCCGAATTGTTCATCATAGCTGCTTTGACGAAAACGTCAGAGTAATTATTGTTCGTCAGAGTACTCATCAACTGTAACTTAAGACTTCTGACTGACAATTCTGACGAATACATCAAAACTTCAAAGAACTTCTGACAGCCAATTCTGACCGAAACGTCAGAACGATTGTTCGTCAGAATACGCATCCACTGTAAAAGTTTGATGCACAAAGATATCAACATTTTTTGATTTGATTTTTTATTCAAACTGTCACTATTTGGACGTGTTTAGATGAACTGCTTTTTACTAAAATGAAATTAGTATGACTAGTTAGTAATACGAAACAAAATGTGTAAAAATTTTGAAGAGCTAGTAAACTACTAAATATTTTTAAAGATTGTTTTTATTTCTATAATTACTTTCATGTTTTAAAAGTTCTTAAGTTTCAAGCAACTTTAACATAAGAGGAAGTACGTTCGATCTGGTCATGCATATTATATCAATTTACTAAGACCATTAAGTAGATGCAATCAAACATTAACTCAAATTCTTTTTATATTTTTTTCAAAGTTTCAATGTAAAACTTGATAATTTTTTCACAATCCTAACAACTGTCAAAGTGATAGTATTTTGGCCTTGCCAACTGAGCTAAGGCCACGCAACTGCGAAATTTTTTCCAGAGTTTCCAAAAACATTATGAGGTTTAAAAAAAAATTGGAGTGCACCGTCATACCGCTCTACACACCTAGGGCCTATTTCACCAACTACAAAAACAAGTGCAATTTTGTGTTTTGTAATTCAAAAACACAAATTAGTATGAGGGCATTCGGTTTCATGAAGTATAAATAACTGTTTCTCAAATATATTTTTATTAAAAACTAAAATTTTAAAGATCTTTTAAAAAGAACAAGATTCAAAAACTCTTATTTCACCATGCCTTTGCTGTAAGACCATTATAAAATCTTTTAATATTACAGCAAAATTTGTAGCAAAACTAACAAAGGTCTGAGCCATGCAGTAAAATGTCACAGCTAAACGGAAATTTGTAAATAGTTTTTCTTTGGTGAACTTGAAAGCTTGGAATTTGTTACTTGTAAAATACAACAAAAGAAAACATCACACGAAAAAATTTGATTTTATCGATTTTTTTGTGTGATATTTTCTGTTTTATTTTTTATTTTTCGAAATTCATAAGAAATCAGCAAAGAGCTCCGGAAAAGTTCTTAGAACCGATTGAAATATTTTAATTGAGTAATAGTTTGTCTCTAATTGGTTATTGATTATATGTGACAATTTTACCATTAACGTCCAATGTTTTCTTTGCTTTTTATTTTATTTTCTTACTTCATATGAAGTAACATTCAAAAAGGCTTTAAAATTGATTATGTTGAGCTGTTCATTGCTTTATTATGCTTTCAATGGGTCACATGAGGTTTTGTTGAAAAATAAATAGAAAACATCGCACGAGAAAATTGATTTTATAACTACTAACTAACGACTAATTAAAGGCAAATTATTAGGTAGTAAAATGTTATATCTAGAATTTTTAGCCACTATTTGAAGAAAAACATAGAAAATATAGAGCGACAAACTTGAAATTGTCAAAACTTAGTAAAATAGCTATGAATTATTTAGCCATAAATCATTTGGTTTTAACAGTTTTTACCACTTTTTGAGGCAATGCCTTGCTTATTAGATGAGAAGTTAACAAAAAATGCAGAAAAACGTAATAAATATTGCACGACAAATTAGAAATTATCACAACTAATTTAAGACTAGTCAACAACAAATTATATAGCCATTAATCATTCGGTATTAACAGTTTTTACCCCTTTTTTAGATAATACTTTGCTTACTTGATATCAAGCTAGCAAAAGGTGCAAAAAAAAAAAACATAGAAAGCATAGGGTGGTTGGATTTAATTTTACACAACTAATCAAAGACTAACTAATGGCAAATTATTATGCCATAAAATATAAAGTAAAAGGAGCTTTTCGAGATTTGTCAAGCTAGCAAAGCACCCAAAAAAATATAGAAAACATTGAACGACAGATTCGAAATTGTCGCAACTAATCAATGCAAATTACCCACCTATCCATTTTCTATTTGTCAAAGTTGCTTTGCTAACTTGACACTCATAGCAAACAAATAACCCAAGGAAAACATCGCATGATGAAATTGATTTTTTCGCAACTAAAAAACGACTAGTTTACGGCAGATTATTAAAAATATTAAAATTCTGAAGTTTTTGACAACTTACTCGATTCACATCTAGTTAACGACTTATAAAAGAAAATGATGCACGTATCCATTTTTCGTTGCACCCAAAAACAAATAGAAAACACTTTACGATTAAATTTGATTTGTCGAACCTAATTAACGACTAACTAACTATCAGGTATAAGCTGTTTTTACTGATTTTCTACAGGGTGCTGGCTATCAAGTTAGCAAAGCAACCAAAAAACATAGAAAACATTGAATGACAAATTCTATACTGTCATTTTTCGATTTTATTTATTTATATCTCTTCAATAATTAATTTCTCTCGCCGAACGAACAGCGTACTACAGAACGAAACGTAGAACTAAATTTTACGTTCCTGATTTCGTTGTGCCATTTTTGCATGGAATTTTTCGCTTAGCATCAGCAGCGTACTAAGCTTAATGCTCATCTGAGAGATGTATTTCACCATCTGTGGTCTCATCAAATAGTATTAAAAAAAGAATACATTTTATAAAAGTAGAACAAAAAACTTTTTTTGATTACATTTTATTGAATTCATATTCTATGCTTCGTTCATTCTTGCCCAGGGGGGCGGCAATTGCATATTTTTTTTTTTTTTTTTTTTTTTTTTTTTTTGTAAATTCATTTTTATTTTTCAATTATCTTAGAACTATCTTAAAGCTAGACAAAAATTCATAAAAGCTAGCCTACTTATCAATATCTTAAAAGTAACTTACTGGCCCCAGTCGGGCGCTCTAAGTTAAACTAGAATAACTTAATGCTAATGCCTTTCGGCCTAAGAACTATCTTAATACTATATCCAGGTCGGTTTTATTTTTTACCGAGAAGAATTTCACAAAAAAAAACTCGGTATCTATGTATTTATTTTTTGGTTTTATATAAAACTTACAAACTACATAAAACTAAATTAAAGCTAATTAAAACTACTTAAAACTACTTACAACTAATTTTAAACTAATTACAACCTACTTATAAGCTACTTACAAACTAGAACAGCCACAGCAAGCATTTTCCGGTTTTTATAATTTTTTTTTTTGTATTTTTGTTGATTTTATAATTTTTTTTGGTGTTTTTGTATGTTTTATATATATATTTTTTTTTTTTTTTTTTTTTTTTTGGTGCCACCCTGACTGTCCTTACTTAAAACTAACTACCTAAACCTATGTAAGTCGGCCATACAAGAGAAAATAGCAAGGTCAACTATTAAATGTCTGAAGGAACTTCATCTTCGTTTTTCAACCACCAGAACTGGTTCTCCTGCTTTACCCTATCTCTTCGGTCCCGTTCGGACACAGTCCTACTGAACCGAAGGTGCTCAGCTCCGTCTTGTGCGAGAACGTCTCGACTGTAAAGGAGCCGCCGATCTACAGTTCTACGGCCGACGTGGTAGATTAGCGGAACCGCCGCTCTATCCTGGATCAGCCCTCGACTGTCTAGGTGGAGGAATGCATCCGGCGGAATAAAGCCGCTTAGACGCACACTCTCGTAGTATTCGTTGTTGGGGTAATAAGCCCCGAAAATTAAGCTGTTAGACGAGGACATCGCTCTTGCAATGTGACCCCGAATAAGCTTCAGCAAGAAATTATCTATCCTGTTTATGTTGGCCCCGTTGTATAGAGCCAAGTTGGAATAGTAGTGTTTGTACTCCGACTCTGGTGTTCTGTGCAATCCAAGGCAGCGTCGAAGACACTGCCTCTCAAACACCCGAATCTTTTCCATTTGAGATGGGGCAACGTTGAACCAAACCGGGCATCCATAGGCAATCATCGGCCGGATAAGGGCCATGTAGCAAATCACCTTCACCCTGCTATCAAGCCGGCTGCTATAAAACAACCGTTTCGTCAGGGCAAAAGCTCCTCTAGCCCTGGCCAGAGCAGCATTTATATGTCTGTCGAAATACAAATACTGATCCATCCAGATGCCAAGGTATTTTACTACACTTTTACTCGCCAGTGGATGTCCATTTGGCCCTACGATCACCAGCTTGCGCCAGTTCTTTCTCGTATCCCTTGTGGCTCCACGCAACGGAGTCCTAAACAAGATAGTTTCTGATTTCTGAAAGTTGATTTTCAACTTCCAGTCATCACAATATCGTTGAATCTCATCGAAGTCACTCTGCAAAAGAATCCTGATGTCCTCGACTTTTGCAGCTGTTCTGTACGCAATTAGATCGTCGGCATACGCTATTGCCTGAGTTAGACTACCTATCAGATCGCTGGTGTAAATGCTGAATAGAATCGGCGAGTTGACTGCTCCCTGCTGAAGACCATTTTTAATATTAAAGGTTGTGGCAGAAGTTACATTGCCACTCTTGACAACAAACTTTCTGCCATTGAGCATATCATAAAGCATATATAATAGTGGTTTACTAATACCAAGTCTGGTCAGCTTTAGATAAAGACCCTCTAACCATACGGTGTCGAAAGCCTTCTCCAAATCAACCAGACAGGCACCCGTTCACTGCTTCTTAGATTTGTTCCATTGGACATCAGAAACGAGTTTCGACGCGGCATGAATAGTTTCATGTCCCGCCTTAAAACCGAACTGATTGTCCGGTATGATATTATTGTCCTCTGCCCACTTAGATAGAGCTCTATTGATAACTTTTTCGAATACCTTGCTGATACTCGGAAGAAGACTTATCGACCGGAGATTCGCCGGATTGGAGTTGTCCTTTCCCTTTTTCGGGAGAGGATGCACCACAGCTGTCTTCCACCGCACTGGATAATATGCATTATTCAGAGCGTTGTTAAACAGAGTGGTATAAATGTCTACTGCTTCTTGAGGTAAATGTCGAAGTACAACGTTGGATATGCCATCGACTCCTGCTGACTTCTTCTTCTTTAATGAATCGAAGATGAGCTGTAGCTCCACCTTCGTAATTAACAGGGAACTGGGCCCATTTCGCTCGGCGATTATGGCGTTTGCCAAATGATCTTCATTGAACCCGGTGAAACCAAGGTTCTCTGATCGCCATTGCGTGATGTCATTCCGAAGGTAGAAGTGATGGAGCAAGGCTCTGTTTTCCAGGTCGTGATTCGGGCGAATGCACGCATTCACCTTGTACACTTGCTGGAAAGCAGCCCCCACAGCCTCCACTTTCTCCTGCGGATCTTCGACAATAAAGAGGTCATCGTCCAAGACGGCGTCCTCTGGATTAATTCCTGCTGTCAGAAGTACGTCTCTGTTGTCTGTCGTTCTTTGAAGCTTGAGACACGGACGATCGTTCTGATCATTCCTTCTAAATATCTTGTTAATTTGGGGAAACATGCTCGGGTCGCTAGCATTAACGGCCCGAATTTTGTTGTCCCAATACAAATTGATTGACAACCGATAGTTCTCTTTAATTAGTTGGTTGATGTTTTTGATCGACGACTTCAGTGTCCTAATCTTCAGATCGTGAGGGTCAGTAAACCGTCGGTACAAGAGTTTTAGTCTTGTCAGCAGTCCACTTTTTTGTCTGTGTAGTGCGTTAATGGTTGCGTTTCGATACATGTCGGTTGCGTCCTGTTGCTTGTATTTCGGTATTGTTCTGTTCATTATTCGTTTGATTGTCTCATCCATTTGTTCTAGGTAGTGGTCTATTTCGTTATTTGTCAAATTCCTGTCATTTGGTGGGGATATGTTGTTCGATCTAATTTCGCTCGTTACGGCGTTGGTAAAGCGTGGCCAGCGCACCTTACTGTAATTGTAAGTATGCACAGGTACATACTCATCCAACTCCACGAGCTCGTTTGGAAGCTGTACTACGGCAGCGAGTCCGCAGTGGTCACTATCGTACTCGATCGTTCGTAAACAGTTCCTTGGTCTTTGACCCACAGTGTCAGTAATTGTCAGTCTTGCGTCTAATAGCAATAAATCCAGATAGGCACCGCTTCTTGGAAACGATGGCCGATCCGTAGCCAGCAGTTCTATACGATATTCAGCGTTATACTGACTCATCCAATTAAAAAGATGAATACCTCTCGGATTCTGTACTTGATTTCCCCAATCTAAGTGTTTGGCATTCAAATCACCGGCCATGAGAAAGTAATTTTCGTCCAAGCTCAAGTGTAGATCTTCGAAAAGTTTTTCAAGCGCTGTCAAAAAATCAGTTGGCTGAGGTGATTCCGGTGCATAAGCCGCGATCACATACATTCGCTTCCCCTGTTGGAGAGGAATGCATACGACACACGCCTCTAACAGCCGAAATCTACGTAGATCACTATTATATATAACTTTATGATTTATGCCTTTTCGTATGAAGATTGCGACGCCCCCCCCCTTGAGTGGAGTTGGGTCGATCTCTTCTAACGATATTGTAATTGTTGTTAGTCAGTTTATGTTTCTGGTTCAGCTTAGTTTCGCTGGCCATAAACACATCTGGACTTTGGTCTTTCAACAATTGGAAAAGATTAGCTCTACGTTCGGTCCTAATCAGTGAATTTACATTCACAGCAAGGATCCTAAGAGGCCTCTCCGACAGCGCGCCTTTAACCTCTAATTTGCGTTAGGCTAGGCAAAACAGAGTAGAGATAGTCTACCCTAGTCGCCTGCTCCTTTATCTGATTGTGAAGCCCTGTCAGCTGGCCTTGAATTGCCAGCAACATGCTTCTAATTTCGGCCTGAGCGTCCGGAGCTTTTGGCCCGAGGGCCGGTTGAGCTACCTTAGCTGCAGGCTGTACCGTTTTTCCCTTTCCTGCCGCCATTTGGGCGTAGGAAATTTGGGGATTGACGGGCGTTGTTGTAGGAGCACGCGTTGATGGGCGTATCTCTACCGCTGTCTGCTTAGCCGCTTTATTGGTACGAATTTGCTGAAACGCTGAGCAACCCCGATAATTAGCAGGGTGCCCCTCCTTTCCGCAAAGTGCACATTTAAGCTGGGTCATGTCTTCGACCCGTTCCTCGCCGAGTTTACACTCTCCCTTTATGTGGTCCTCACCGCACTTAACGCAGCGTGGCTGCATTTCGCAGTTTGCTGCAGCGTGGCCAAACCTTTGGCAGCGCATGCATTGAAGCATGTCACCGCCTCTCTTTAATTTATCCCAAGTAACAACCTGGTAGTTGAGGACGGAGATACTCCTCAACCTATCCAGTTTGCTGCTGGGCGATAGCTGTACCAGAAAGAACGGCAAAGACCGTTTCTCCCGTCTGGCTCTGACTGTAGCGAACGGCTTGACCCCGATAAAGTTGAGATCGTCGCTCGCTTTTTGACGGAGCTCATTTAAGAGCACCTGTGGTTCCGTGCAGGAATCAATGCCCTTCAAGAGGACCGTCTGGAATTTATCCACTTTGGGGGTAAAACTGAAGAACTCAGTCGTGGATTTCTTTAATAATTCTTTTATAATTTTATGCTGTGCCACTGTGGAGCAGTGGATAGCGTGTCTATCTTTACTTAATCGTTTTATAAAAAAGTTTTGGCCTATGGCCGACTTACACAGGTCAATGGTTTCCTGAAGTTCCATTTTGTATGTATTTATAGGTGGCACCTTTTCTTTTTTATTTTGGGGCGGCTGTGGCTGCTGCTGGTGATCTCCCTGCTGCTGCTGCTGCTGACTTTGCTCCTGAAGTTTTCGTTGCTGCTGCTGCTGTTGTTGTTGTTGTTGCTGTTGCATTTGCTTTTTTGGACGTTGCTCCTTCGGCTTCTGCTGTTGTTGTTTAATTGGCATCTGTTGTTGTTGCTGCTGTTCTTTTGGATTTAGATCCTGCTGCTTGTTTTTCAAAGGCAGCTCTTGCTCTGGCGCTGCATTTTTTGGCGCTTGGCCCGCTTCTTTCTGCTCGCGCTCCTGTTTCTCCCTTTTGCGTCGAGCTTCTTGCTTGCTTTTGAGAGCTTCTATTAGTGGGGTCACAATGGAATTGAGACGTTCCATCTCCCCCCGAATGACATCAATTTTTTGACTGATGGCCTGCTCGTCCATTTCTTCTTGCGCCTCATTTTCCTCTTCGGAGGACGCCTCTGGTGTGGTTACATCCACAAGCAAGTTGCTGTTGGAGTCACCCGTTGTATATAATCCCTCGCCACCTTCGGACATATACTCGATGTCGTCATCGGATGGCGAGGTATCCAGTTGTTGATGGATTTTGGCTGCTGCTGTAGTTTTGGCTGTGCGCGCCGTCTCCTTCACCCCGGCTGGCAGCTGGGCTGAGGTGGTGGTGGAGCGGCGCTTCACGAGGTTCGACGCACAGCTTATCTTCTTCCTCCTCTTGTTTTTGGCATCGGCTGTTGGTGCCGTTGCTTGTTTCGCCGTTGCTACGGCACTTGTTGATGGCATGGCTGGTGGTGCCATCGCTTGCTTCGTTGTTATTGTTGTTGCTACGGCGCTGACCGTAGCTTTGGCTGGTGGTACCATAGCTGTCTTTATTATTGTTGCTGGGGCACCTTTCGATGTCCCCGCGGTGTTGTTGGTTTGCATTTGCTGCTTTTCCCAATCGATAAAGTTTTCTACTTCACGATTGTGAAAAAAAGCAGCCAAATAATTTTTGCCCGACTGGGACTCGAACCTGTGATCCTCAGGTTGTCGGTCGGCCACCTCTACCTCTGTGCTGTTGCACTATTAAAAATAGCTGGGTAAAATTAAAACTTTGAAAAGTCACTCCGATTTTAGTTAAAGAAAACTGTGAAAGCCGATAACGTGCGCACACTTCCACAGATCGAGATCGACTGGCAATTGCATATATTTGCCCCCCTGTATACGTGCCTGAAAAAAAGAAAAACCAATGTAATCCATTCATGCACTCACAAGTTATGAGTTTTTATGTGAAAGTGCTCCAGTGGTATTCTATGGTATTTATATTTAGATCAATAATAATTTCTATCATCTGTCGAAATTTCAGCTTTCTAGCCCCACCCCTTAAAAATATGAAAATTAAATGCTACACAAATAAAAATAACCGTATTTTATATATAATTTTAAAAACCGGAAGGCATGTATCACGGAAATTGGCTTTCACGAATTTACCCCCTTAACTCTTTTCTAAGATCTTACCCATCAAATGGATATTATTTGTTTATCAATTAATTTTACAATATCAAAATATAATTGCATATCTATATTTGTATTTGTGTATGTAAATTTTATACAGACGTTTATCAAGGGATATTTATTTTGCAATCAATCGCAAAAGGTGTACTTTTAAATTAACATTAAATTTCACGGTTCAATAAAATAAACTAGAACAAGTTCGTGTGACTCACAGATGTGCATTTATAACAAAGATATCAACAGGAAACGTTGAGTTATCAAAGAAGGGGATTTTTTTAATGATGTTAAAAGTTGGATACAGTCGCATACACTTTTCAAGTGTTTTTGGCACAAAAGATTCAAGAACTTCTTCGCAAAATTAATGATAAGGTGAGATTACTACTTCATATAAAAATATTCTTAAGCTTGAAGGTAGTGGTAACGGTATCCAAAGCTTTTTTTTCTTATTAAACACATTATTTATATGTGAATTTTTTCAAGTTCATATAAATACGTACGTAAAGCAAGAGTTATTCTCATTCAGTCTTTACGCGTTTTTCCAATAAAATGAATAGCATAGTTTATTTGGTTATTTTGGCGGTAATTGCAGGTTCAAGTTTAGCGGTAATTCCATGTTTGAATTTATAAAGAAAAACATTTTTTTTTAAACAAATATAATGTTCTTAGGCTAACGTTACTGTTTCAAGTGCAACTGATGATTATGTAGAGCTTTGGAACCGGAAGTACCAAAATGATATAAGTGCCGCCGATATGAAAATCGAGTGTTGATGCACGTGGTGCAGACAGCATACGAGTGATTAAGGACCAACAAGAGGAAATTCTTAAAGAAATTAAACGCTTTGAAGATAGTCTTGTTCCAGGAGAGGCTTTGAGTGTGATCCGAAAGCATTGTATCCAGAAAAACAAGTCAATGTTGGTTAGTGTTTCAACGGCTAGTTCACAATTTGGATCTTGTAGAACACAAGCACAAACAAGGGTAAATTCTCTGACTAATGCAGCCAAAACTAATGTGGCAGCTGCAAAGACCGCAGCCAATGTAAACCTACCAAGGGCTTTAGTTAGCTGTAATACAACTTATTATAATAACCCAGTTAAAAAGGAAGAGTGTATTATTAATAATGTGAGTCAAAGTCCCTATTGTAAATTCTGCCCTGGAAGTTTATGGCAGAATTGTGTCGAATTTTGTAGTGTAATCATTTTTTTTTATATTTTTAGGTTGATTCTTATGGAAATTCTATCCAAACGAGTCTGAGGTCTGTGGATAAAAATCTAGATGCTAGCTTATGCAGTGTCACTGATCTCTCTCGTGATGCAATTCAATGTTCGTTTACGATAGAACGTAATATCTTAGTGACCATAGGTAAGGTGACGAGTTTGATTGATAGCTGTATGCAGGAAACGGAAGCAATTTGTCCATGTGCAAAGGATTTACTGGCTGAAAGTGAAACATCAAGTGTTAGAAGACTTTTGCTGCCAACCAATGCAACCAGTACTTAAAAGAATCTACTAAATCTACATAATTTATTTATTTTTTAATTTAATTTAAACAAATAAAATATAGAAAAACAAAGTTCAATCAATTTTTCTTATATTTTTAATTTTAATATGGAAAGAAAACAATAGACGCCAATTATTCTTAGCTATTTCTCGAGTATCTGGAAACAGATGTGTTGACTTAGATAATTGCATTGTTTAGGAAATTAGTTTGAAATGAAGCTTCTTTTGTCACTTTAGCGAAGCGTCTTAAAGTTCTTTTTCTAAAAAGAAAGCAAAATTTTTCTGGATTTGAAACCAGCTGAGCGTTCACTAGTATTGAATTGGTCTTCTGGATGGCCAGTCAAAAAGTCCATTAATGTCTAAAAATTGGCTTAAGATACTTTGCTGACATAAGGCCATATTTCATCAATCATTTATAAGTGTCATTCATGAAAAGAAACATTCACCGATCGAAGAGTTATAAGGTGGATAATTTGATTTTAATGAGCCAACAAGACGAAATTCAGTTATGACAGTTTTGAGTTTCTCGCGCAATGTTATTTTTCTATGTTTTTTTAGCTGCTTTTCTAAGTTGATATCAATTAAGCGAAGGACTCATTCAAAAAGGGATTTAAATTTCTTATAGTGAATGGGTAATTGCTTTTTAATTAACCATTAGTTAGTCATCAACTAGTTGTGACACTTTCGAATTCGTCGGAAAATATATTCAAATTTTTTGCTAGTTTTGGCGATGAACGCTTTTGAAAAGGGGTTGTTATTTCTTATATTAAATAGTTAACTTATTTATATTTAACCGTTAGTTGATCGATAATTATATGTAATTGTGATAATTTCGAATTTTGTATAGGTTCCTACAATATTTTCTATGTTTTTTGTAACTTTGCTAAGTTTATATCAAGTTACCTAACCACTTCCTCGAAATATTTTTAAATATTTTTGATTAATAATGTGCCTTTTTTTCTATGTTTTACTTGCTGTTTTGTAAAATGTATGTAAAATCAACAAATCAAAAAAAAAAGTGTTAAAAATTACATAAACGTATTGATTTTTTTTTCTTTAATAACTTGCTAGTTTTTAGTTGCTAACGAATTGTAATAATTTTAATTTACCTGTTCGTTGTTTTCTATGTTTTTTTTTTTTAATTTTGTTTCCTAAAATCGTATGAAGTTACTAAAGTACCTTTTGGGTGTTGAGACTTGTTATTATATTGGAATGCTTATGCTTAGTAATTCACCAGTAATAAATTATTGATTAGTTGAAATAATTTAAATATATCTGTGCTAAGCTTTTTCTATGTTTATTTTCCTTAAATAATATAAAGTTAGAAAAGCACCCTACCAAAATATGGCTAAAATAAGAAAACGCTAAGGTTTTTATTCCGATTTGTTCCTAAACTGTGCTTTTTATTTAATTTCAAGTCAACAGTGCAAAACTGTGAAAAAAATTCACACGAATTCACTGTTGTTTTTATTTTCAGGAGGACTACGCAATATTTAGGAAAAACACAATTTGTGTGTTTAATTGGTTTGTAAGACTTTGATCATTTGGTGAGGAAAAACGTTTTGGTGAACCAATTTAAAAATTTGTATATTCATGATTTGTCTTAAAATATCGGCAAGTCATGCAATCAAAAAATATTTGCAAAGAAACAAAAGATTTTCCGAAAGACCACAAAAAAAGTTTTTTTTAAGGTTTATCTCCAATTAACGGAGAAGGGTAAAAACAAATAATCTCTACAAAGTCTAACAAAATCTTATAGAAAACTCATTAAAATTTTCTAAAATGTCTTTGAATTCTTAAAACATCATTATTTGCAGAGATATTGATGGTAACGAAAGCAAAAAGTGTCCTTTTTCAATTAAAGACATAATAAACCATTCAAAACAAAACTGTACAACAACAAAAACAACAAACAAATTAATTAAATCTAAATAAATAAGTTATCTGAACATTACTTTTGGTTGACCTTAAAAAAAAAAAATCAAACAAAATGATGGCCTTCAAAGAAATAAAGAAATTTCATTAATTTTTTGTCTTGTATCATTTCTTGCAATAACGCAATAACGGTTCTGTAAATAAAATTCTTTGCAGACAAATCTCAAAACAAGAAACACTAGACTATTCATCGCAAAGAAAAAAAAAAAAAAAAAACAGTTTAAGAAAAATTGAAAAAAATTTCGTTCCGTTAAATTTTTTGACAAGTGTATATTTATTGATATGTTTATAGCTTAAAAGCTTTGTCGAGCAATACTAAAGCAGTATCAAATTTATAATTGATATATTCAGAATTCGATGTTTTAAACCCCAACTAAGAAAAGTTTTGATCATTGAGAATGATGAAGACCCTAGTAAATTAACAAGAAAGTTAAAAATTATAAAAGAAAAGTTGACCAGTTTTTTAATAAACTGAGTTTGAAAACCTGAAATTTTAGATTTATCAACTATCAATTTAATAATTGATAACCGTAACAGGGCTGTAAATTATCCGTTTGAAGTAAAAGTAGTTTAGATATTTTCGTGCAATGTTTTCTATGTTTTTATTTTATTTCCTTAAGTTATTATGAATCACCCTATTGAAGGAGGGTCTGAACCTCATATATTGGGATATTTAAGACTTAATGATTTGTTGTTAATTAGTAGTTCATTAGTTGTGAAATTTCATTTTCATTGTTAAAATTTTCTTTGTGTTTTTTTTAGTGTTTTTCTAACATGGTTGTATCAAGCACAATTTCGGGAATTTCTCGAATTTATTTTGAATTTTTTTCAAGGTGGCTGTTCTTTTTTAGTAAAACTGCTTTGTGAACTATTAACTTTTTGATTTTAACACCTCTTTTCAACCACGCTTTGCAGCCATTTAAGGAAATTTAATTTTCCATACCCTCACTTTAAAAAAAATAAAGTGAATTAATATGATATCATTCTAATAATAAATTAGTCAAATATAATTACCAATGAGTCCTGACACTCAAATTTTGTATAAATAGGATGGATTAAAAAAAAAATATATATACAATTGGTGGAGGTCGTGAGAACCGATGAATTACTGAGCTCGTAGGTATTGTATGTCAGTTGAATTGTAGAGCTTTTAGTTTTTTGGTAAAACCAAAAACCGTAGTATGAAAACTACTCTCTTTAAAGGCATTCGAAAATTAATAAATAATGAGATGGATCAAAAAGAATTTGAAAAGTTAAAAGATCATACCTAAGAGGAGATGGGTCCTAGACCAACATTGCCTAGGGGCCTCTGCATGGCTTCTAAAATGTAACCCTGGCTTTTTGCTTGTAATAATGCATTTCATTTTGACTTGATTTCAGCTGATGAGTGGCAAAGAAAAGAAAAGAATGACAGTAGAAAGAAGGGTAAAATTTCTTACACATCATCATCATCCAAACAAAGAGTGAAACTTAAAAAGATGAAGCCAATGTATACCTCCCAGTGTTCTAGTTAGCTGTAATTAGTAACTCAGTTAAAAACGAGAGCGGTGTATTGTTAATCATCTAAGTACATTTGTGGGGAGGAGTCTGCCCCAGGAGCTTATGACAAAATGATAATTTTTCCTATTTTTGTGGGTTAAATCATATGGACATAAAATCCAAAAAAAATTGAGGGCTATCGACAAAAGTTTGGATAATGGTTTGTCATTGAGTCATTGGTCTATCTCATGATACTAGTATCGGGTTTTTCAATAAGAGAGCTACAAAATAAAACAAAAACGGTTTTGGATATCCATGAAACTCTTTATTTTTGTGAAAGTACGTTTGATGCCATTATGTATGGAACTCAATTTCTTTTGCGTGGCCATCACGGGCACGCTTGCAGAAGTCCAGACGCTGAACCCAATTTTCGACGGTTTTCAAGCATAAATCGCCCGATACTGCTGCAATTTCACGTTCGATATTCCTACGAAGTTCATCAATCGTCGCTGGCTTGTTGGCATAGACCATAGACTTGACGTAACGCCACAGGAAATAGTCTAACGGCGTCAAATCGCACGATCGAGGCGGCCAAGCGAATGGACCATTTCGTGAGATAACACGTTCTCCAAACTAGGTTTTCAATAAATTGATTGTGACATTCGCTGTGTGGATTGTGGTGCCGTCCTGTTGGAATCACATGTCCTCCATAAACGAATATTTTTGGCCCCAATTGGATGGTATGTACCCATCCAATTGGGGCCAAAAATATTCGTTTATCATTGAACGGTAGCGATCTCCATTCACAGCAACGTGCCGGTATTGGTCATCACGGAAGAAGTACGGCCCATAAGCCACACCAAACCGTAATTTTTTCGGGATGAAATGATGAGTCATGGAGTACGTGTGGATTACTGCCTGACCAATACCGCATATTTTGTTTATTGATGAAGCCATTCAGCCAGAAATGAGCCTCATCGCTGAAGATGATTTTTCGATGAAAATCCGAATCATTTTCAAGTTGTTGCTCAGCCCGATTCACGAACATACGACGCTTCTGATGGTCAAGCGGCTTCAGTTCTTGCGTCAATTTAATTGCGTAAGGATGTAGGCCAAGATCTTTTCGCAAATTTCGCCACAACGACGTCACAGATGGGCAGCGGCAGCAATATTCTCGACACTACGGGCACTTCTTAGTCTCACTGGCACGGGAACATTTTGTACTGTGCCTGTAGATTAAAATTTTTCCACTAGACGCTCAATTGTTGATCTGCTAGGACGATTGGACGTAGCGCTCTTAACGTCGAGGCCACTGACTCCGAATTTCGGTAGTAAATTTTAATAATTTCGACTCGTTGTTGGCTCGTATATCTTTCCATCATGAAATGGCAAATTTTATTGGAGAGAAATGTCAAAAGAGCGGCAAGAAATATGGCGTCGTTTGCTGTCCCTATCAATCTACTTTTGTTGCGTCCCTGTTGAAAAACCCTTTACAACTTAGTATTATTTAAAATGGAAACGTAAGCGATTTCACAATGTGAAAAGGATTAAATGGTTAAAAGTTAAATACCAAGTAAAGGTAGATTTTTGATTAAATGTGAACTTCGTATAGCTATGTTTTATTTTAATTTTTATTAATATACAAAGAACAAAGTTGAATTACTATTCTTATATAATTTGTGGAATGAAAACAATACAAGCTAATTATTCTAAACTGCTTCTCGAGTGTCCGGAAACCAGATGTGTTGACTTAGATAATTTTCCAATTTATAAATACAGTTATTTGTTTAATGAAGATTCTTTACTTTCTCTTAAGAAAATTTCTCATTTATAATTATGTAGATAACACCATTAAGATAAAATAAAATTTGTCTCAAAACAATTTCCATGGGCAATAAATAGATTTGATAAAGAACTTCTAAATATTTTAAGACCGTCTTGTTGTTTAGATGATATTAAACAATAAGGTGGTCAGAAATAAAATAAAATGTGTGACTGGGCTCGTACTTGCTCTTAAAGTTCAATTTGCTTTGAACTTAAGTACTTTTAAAAATAAATATGTATAAGTTAAGTAAACAAAATTCATTAATTGAAATATTGAATTTTGAAAAAAATTATTATTTTTATAATACAAAATATTGATATGCAATATGACCTTTAAACAAGCTTTTGCATACAAATTTGAATTGAAATCGGTTGAGCCGTTAGTGAGAAAAAAGCAAATCAAAATACAGTTATATAGCAGGTTCCGTTAGTTACAATTCTTACCAACAACTAAATTATGTCTTAAATATTCCAAGACTATTATTACTCAAATTGGCTACGCGTGTGGCTAAAAAAACATTTGTGTAGTCCCACGCAAAGTAAACGTTCAGAATTAGAACTTTATTTGTATTTGCTTAAATCCAACAGTGCCATACTGTTTTTGTCTTTAAGGAGAATAGTAAACAAATTCAGTTTTGATTTTCGCATGTATAAAAGTATGTATGTACAGTAGGGTGGTCTTTATAATTTTGTTTTGAGTTATTATACAAAATTTGTGATTCGAGTGAAATCTGTCAAGAAATTGAGAGCGTGTAGGTTGAAAATAGACAAGACAGAATTCTTATTAGAAGAAGGCTATATTTTGCAGGTTTGGACAAAAGTGGAAATTATATGAATACAAATTGCAAATAATATTTGAACCATTGCTGTCATGATTCATAAAATATCATGCAAAACAATATTTTGAATGCGACAAAAAGTTTGGTGAATCAAATTTTTTTTGATGGTCGGTTTGCACTTAAAAAAAAAAAAAAATATTCACCTCAAGGCATTATTTGCATGCATATGATTTTTGCATCCAAAAAGGTATGCAGAACGATAAAAATTTTATTATAAACAGATAAACCTCTCGTTAAAATGAAAACGTACCAGCTGTTTGAGTTTTTAAACTTTTAGGAAACCACTTAAAATAGGTCTGTTTCTTTACTTTTGGGATAAAGCTTGGGAAAAAGTTCGGCAAAAAGTTTGGGCATGAGCTTTTTGATGGTGTTGTTGTAATGTTTAACCAGAAATGAAAAGTAAAGAAACGTATTTGGGATGTTTCAGGTTTGTTGCGGTGTAAATTACTCATTCGACTTTATTGCTTGTAGACTCAACGCATACAAAATTATGCAATTTTAATTCTTAACATTTGCACTTATCATTTTGGGCTCTATTAAAAGATACCAGAAGAAATATTTTAATTTATATTTGACTCCATTGTATCATTTTCATTTAATTTATTTAAATTAAACCATTTTATATACGCTACTTGACAAATTTAATTTCAAATTTTTCGATCAGCTGATTTCTTGTTTGACAAGCAAGAAAGTGCCGGAACTAAAATGTTCGGGTAGATTCTTGCTGAAGGGGAAATGAAAAAAGTCAAAAGCTCTGGCATTTTCGTGTCAGAAAATAGTAAAGAAACACGTTTTGGGTAGATTTGGGTTACTTTGGGAACCCGCGGGCGAGTAAAGAAACAGACCTAATATATCTCAACCTCTCTGAGTGCGAATGAATATGAATGTCGATGAAAGACATCTAAGTGGTTTTGGTATTTTTATAAGAAATCTTGGAAAACTCATGAAACCCTTCGAAATCGGAATCGATAGCTCTTTAAATTTCGACCCAAGCATAAAGAAATAACATAAAAACGGTTTCATATAGTTCTACCTAACTGCTGACATTTTATTTTCAATTAAATTTCTTTCAAAAAGGTATTTTATTACTAAATAAGTGAGTTTTTTTTTAACCTTGAAATGAAAAATAACAAAACGTTCCGGAGCAGTCTATTTAAGATGAACTTAAACAGAAACTCGAATTACTCGTTTAAGGACTAAAAAAAAAAAAAAAAAAAAAAAAATGGACAAAAATATTTCAAAAATAACATTTTCAGATATGTCTGTTTCAGAAACATTTATGCAAATTGACTACCCAGTATAATTGAGAAAAAAAAAAAAAATTTCAACCGTCAATTATTCAATTTTGACCAAAACTCCCCGTTCTCACCTACATAGAGACCAAATATTCAAACTTCAAAATATAATTTAGAAATCCTTTTGACCTTCTTCATTAAATACTCATCATCTTAAAGTAATTCTTGACCTTTTAAAACATTTGGCAACACACAAACCCAATTTATTTATGCTTCAAAATTTTACCAACCGAAATCACCGCGCCGACAGCGATATCCATCGTGGTCGTCGGTTCATCGTCGTCCTTGTCGGTTGTAAATTTTATTCAATTAAAGTAATTTGGCGGTGGGAAATATGCCCAATAAGTACTTAAATATAACCAACACATTTTGAATATATATCATGCAAAACAACTACCATTTAGCTTTCTTCTGACTTTCCATGTATATTAAACCCTTTTCTCAAAGCCTGAAGTTGAATGGACTTTTTGTGCGCGCTTAATTTTGAAAATCTACTTCTTTACTTCTGCCATTTTCAGTTTGATTTAATTTCAGTCGTTGTCCGTCGTTGTCGATATAAAACAACACTTGGGTAAAATATGTACGTATTTCTAACAACTGAGCAAAGAATATTTTAGAATCTATTTGAAATTATTAATTCAGTAATTTTTTAGTCAGTGTTGTTATATAAAATATAATTGTTTTTCTTTTTATTTAAAAAAGAAAAAAGCTACTGGATAAGAGTCTTGTGTCTACGTTAAAGACAGGGGAGGATGCAGTTTGAGCCCCCAAAACCTCCCCTGCATTCACGCCTGACTAGTTAAATTGTCAGTTTCTTTATTCAGGAAAGTAAACCTTTTCCACAACGCAGCGTACCCAAAATACTTATAGCGTTCTTTTCTTACACAGACTTACATCACTCTTGTTCTTTTCAGCTAAAGTTAAATGATTTGAAAATTTAATATCTTAATAGTTTAAGACTTTCGATTTAGTAAAAAAAGTGTCAATCTCTTTATAACAACTCTGCATTTGGTTTTCACACTTTTGCCTTGCTATTCTCAATTTCCATAGAATTCACAAAATACACCCGTCAATCTGGCCAAAAACCATTTCCTTGAGTAGTAAGATACATTTTCCAGTTAAAATATAGGTACCGTTTGCGTCCTCGGATAAAATTTAACCGCGGAACATGATTCGTGGCCACAATGAGTCATTCAAGCTGGCTCTGGCACGACTGGCTGGATGGGAGCAATGACGAACGCTTCATTGAGCACCCGTGGATGCCTAATTGCCCATTATGGTGTTATGCTTCCTATAGTATAGAGCCCGCTTAAAATGCGAGGAGTGGGTGGCACAGAAATCAGAAATAACTTACCCAGCACAGCAAAAGCGCGTATAGACATCATGGACATAGACATGGACATGGACACACCAAATGCTTTTTAATTGAAGGCAATTTAATTTTGTTATTAATTTTGCGGAGGAAAAGTTTTGTGTTTTGGTTTGTTTGTACTCGGATCTATGTAATTATGATTCTTTCACAAAAGTCTCGAACTAGGGGAAAATTGGTGATGTTATAGAAGACGACAACAACACAAGGCTGATGGGTATTATGGTGGTAGGATTAAAAGGTCGTTTTTTAAAAAAAAAACTCCAGTAAGAGTAATATTTAGCATTTAGTTTTTGCCTTGAAAATTTTATTATGAAAATAGAAATATTGATTTTTGAAATGTCAGTTATGTGAATGAAGTTTCAATTGATTGACAAGAAGACAAGAAAATGCAAGAAAGGACCTTGCAAGGGTAACTATTGGAATTCTCTACAGCCTCGATTAAAATTAATTAAAATTGAAAGAAGTCGTTTTCTTTCCTGAGATCTTCTGTTTATCAGTCCTACCTTATAACTACTGATAAAATATTCGCATCCAAAGTATTATTACTGATTTGCTGCCCCAAACTACATCCTTAATGTCTTTGAATGGCTATATTTTCTAAGCCAAGCCTTCAAACTTGATGCGGTTTTCAGTGCTGAGTAGTGCTGATTTTGTGCCTCCAACTACCTACCTTAATGTGTTTGGATGGCGATATTTCTGAAACAAAGTTTTGAAAAAGGTTAAAATAAAATATGTGGTATTAAAATTTTCCAGAGCTTTCCAAAACTGAAAATAAGAACCATCTATGTTATATAGTTTCCGAAATATAAGCATCTAAATTGATATTCGATTATTTGCATTTAGCCTGAAAATGCATTTGGATAGATATATTTTCACCACTAAGCCATGCAAATGGCTTCGGTTTTCAAAATCTACATTATCTATTTTAAAGCTATCTGTTTTTGAAAACCAAATGGTTCTACAATGTGTAGTTCAATAGATATTTGCATCCAATGTAATTTTAATGAATTTTTACGCAATCCGTTTAATGCGAATATCTAACGAACGGAGCTTTCAAAATTGTTGCGGCTTTCAGTTCTGAAAAGGAAATTAATACACCTTTTCAAAAATGTAAAAATCGAGTTACAAAAATTTTTCATGGATTTCGGAAAAAAAAAACAATGGACTAACCCCTTGCCATTTTTTCAAAAAAAAACTAACTTTTTTTTTGAAAGTTGATCAAATAAATCGTGCCATACGTTGATGGAAAGGTCCATTTAAGCCCAATCGACATATTGAAGCCAATTTTTGTTTCATCGTTTGGCTGAGGATATATTCGCTCCAAAGTGATTTTACTGATTTTCTGCCTCCAAAAACCCACCTCAATGTGTTTGGATGAAAATATTTCCAAAACGGAGCCTTATAGAAGATAGAAATTTCGATAGAAATTTTCTAGAGCTTTTCAAAACTGAAAACTAGAACCATCTACGAGGCCTGGTTCTCGAAATATACCCAACCAAAGTTACATGCGGAAACATGCGTAAACTTGCGTAAAGTTGCGTAAGCTTGCGGAAAAATGCAGAAACTTGCGTAAACATGCGGAAACTTGCGGAAACTTGCGGATACTTGCGTAAACATGCGGAAAGCAATGTTCGAAAACTAGTGAACTCTCGTACTGTGTATGGTTAGAAATATTCAGCTGCTTAAGAACGTTAAATAAAAATCAATTTTTTGAAAAGTGGGCGTGGCATTAAGCATATTGAACTAAAATTGTTCTTAAATTATTAATTAATAAATTAAATTAAGCCAGTGGTTAGAAGAACAAGCTTTGAAAATTTCATAAAAATCGGTCTTGAGTGGTTACGGAGCCTATAGGATAGCAAAAAAAACTTTGCTTAATGTACAGGGTGCCCATCTTATATGTCAGTATGCGAATATTAATTTAATAATTTTTATAAAAATAAAAATATTATTTAGTTTGATCGTTTTAAATTGTTGGACTCGTTTTTCGATTAAAAATCAATCAAGTGTCTGCCTCTATTGACTAAAACGGAATTGTGTCCGTTTTTTGAGCATGATTTTAATTTTAGCATGAATATAAATGATTTTAGCATGAATTTTTGGCTTGAGCTCGTCAATGGTCTCTGGCATGCTGGTGTAGACTTAACCCCACCACAGAAGTCCGGAGGGATCAAATATGAAAATGTAGATGGTGATGTCAATGGAGTTAGTTTTTGAAAGTACATGTTCAGGCATCATTTGTATTGTTTGGTTTGCAGTGTGCAATACCATTGGCCAGTGCCGTCTCTTGTACTTAAGAGGCCCTAGGTTAAAAACGTTGAGAGGCCCACTATCCGGCAGCTAAAACCGCGAAAAATTCAAACTTTATAGCCCAAATGCCACGTAAACTAAAAACGCCTAGCACACCACCAACATCTTAATAATCCCATATAACTCTCTCTAAAGCTATAAGCCCAAAAAACCCGAAGCTCCGAGAGGCCAAGATCTCGTAGACGATTTAAAAAAACTAAACAGAATACCTCTCTCCAAAGCTATCCCCAAGCCTCCAATAACCCAAAGCGCAGAGAGATCGAACTCTCGTAAAATATTTCTTATTGCATTCCCCAAAGCTATCGGCCCAAAAAACCCGGGTGCTGCATACTAGAAGGCAAAGTTCTAGTAGATATTAGCAAAAAAGCCCGAATTCTCTCCTATAATTGAAGAGAAAAAATGAAAGAAAAATTCGTTGAATTTAACTCTGCTTGATGTTCTCTTATTGGCTTCTGCACAATCAAAAACCGTTAAGTAAATAAATTTAACGTATATTAAATAATAAGACTAAAAATATTTAACAAAAAGTATTTTAAAGTTAGGAAAAAATTTGAAAATTACCACCACAAGCCTGGGGCCCTAGGCTTGAGCCTACAGAGCCTATCCATAAAGATGGCACTGCCATTGGCCCATCATTTCGCAGTGGTCTATTTGTTGAATTTTGGGGACAAAGATCATATCCCACGCCAATTCTTGACACAAATTAATGAAATTTGATACTCTTAATGATTTTGGGATTCTGAATTTAGTGGTATTGCCTATTTTACAATTAAAAAGGTTTCACAGCTTAGGTCAAAAAAGTATTTTTAAGGTTCAGAGCTGAATTGAGCTTATTTTTGAAATGTCCTAAAACATATATGTGCCTGACTTTATAATTTTATATAAAAATGACTCCGATACTGATTTGTACAAAATTTAAAGAATATAGGTCAAAATGTTCCCATAAGGAATAGAAATAATTTTTAGGCCTTATTTAATAGCATCTCTAATGGGTTGAGGTCGGGATCCCAAAAAACGAAATCCCAAGAACCCAAAATCCCGAAAACCCAAAACCCAGAAAATACAAAATCCCAAAAACCCCGGAATCGCGAAAAACCAAAATCTTGAAAACCCGAAATCCCGAAAACCCAAAATTCCAAGAACCCAAAATCCCTAAAAACTATGTAATATGAAAAATTGGAGCGAAATTTTCATTTCGTATAATTTTTTGCGATTTCGATTTCTGATTTTCGAATTTTGATTTAAATAACGTGTTAAAATTTTCAAATTCAAAAATAATAAGCTTTGAAGCACATATTAAGTAAAACATAACAAGAGTCATACTCTTGTACTCGGAACGTTAAAGAGGTTTCCTTAATATGTTTCTTAGAGATGTGAATATACTTTTATATCAACTCATGATTTCACAATTTGTTTCAAATTTATGTTTTACTTTAAAATGTAGACTAAATGCAGCTATTCGAAGTACTTCTTTAATTTGTTAAATGTTTATTAAAATCATTTTAATGTTGTGTTTCAATTAAAAGCAATATTTTATATTAAAAATTAATGTGCTAGTTTTTTGGGCACACAATATGCCTTGTTCAAAAATTTAGCAAAACACGAACAAAAAGTTTAACGGCAATTTTTTTTAATTCAGAATTTTGCACATGAAAATTAGGTTTATTTCTTCCTAATATTCACGTTAGGTTTGGTTAGGTTAGGAGCAAAAGCATATTAGGTAAGGTATACCTACTCATTGTTTCCTGTTTTAGAATATTTTATTTATCGACATCAGAACTTAAGTGATAATTTTGCCTTTCTGGAACTTGAGTTTACGGGATTATGGATTTTCGGGATTTTGTGTTTTCGGGATTCTGGGTTTTCAGGATTCGGGCTTTTCGGGATTCTGAGTTTTCGGGATTCTGAGTTTTCGGGATTGTGGGTTTTAGGGATTCTGGGTTTTCGGGATTCTGGGTTTTCTAGATTCAGAATTTTGAGATTGTGTCCGTCTCCCATCTCTTACTATTTTGACCGCTAGAAATTGCCAATGAAATTTAAGGTCACCTACCCAAAAACTCGAAAGATTCAACACATAATAATTTTAAGAAATATGTGTTTTGAATACATAATTTTGATATTTTTTCTGGTTGAATTATTTAAATCTGACATGAAGCTTAGAATTCGGATAGTTGACAGTTGGAAAAACTGTTAAACTGTCATTATTTATGAAGCATTTACAATATTCTTATTTATAAAAAATTAATTGTAATTTAACGATTCTTTCCAACTGTGAACTATCAGCCAGATGATACATTGCAACCAGGAGAAATATCAAAATTATTGGAATTGTATCTTTATTTTTTTAATTTATTCGACCTTTTGAGTACTGACTTGAATTGAGGTTTCAAAAACATGTCTTTAATTAAGTCGATTATCTTATAAATGTTAAAGTTATTCAGGTCTCTCGTTATTTTAACGCTATTTTTACACATATAAACAGTGTTCAAGTGAAATAGCCAGTTGTATTTATCGCCTTAAACAATTAAGTTGTTATACTCGCGCTCTTAGAAAACCATCAGCTTACCCTTGAGCCCAACTTTGGGTGCACTGTAAAGTACAGAGATTCTTTTTTTAGCTGTACAAAACGAATGTGGAATGCTTAGAACTTCAAAACTAATGTGAATCGTTATCTATCTCCTCTTGAATCCTTCCCTACTTTATAGATCACTCGCACTGTGTCTGATCATCTTAAGGGTAGTGAAAACCCGCTAATTATAAACAAAAATTCAATATTTTCATACCGAAATAAAAATGGTAGATATAGAGCCAGTTGAAGTAAGGAGCAAGTTCGTGCGACCATGTTTTGCATCTTATTTTATTTTTATCCACAAAATAAAAAATAAAAACAAACCCTGAGCAGACTGATTTAATTTTAATGTAAAACATTTAAAATGAGTAACTAAAAGCTTTTTTTTTTAGGAAGTGATAAAATTGTGAAATTATAATCAATCAACTAATCTTATCTTATATTAAGACATTAAAATCAAATCAGTTTAAGTAGGTACCTTATCAAATTTAGCATAAGTATTTACGAAAATCGATAAGTTTGGTCTATCATATCTTAATAATTCATTATGTACCTAGTACCTACTGTGATCGTTAACTGATCCTGATAATATTTTGGATGATTCATTTGTGTATAAGCATAACTATAGATAGTAGATTGTCATGCATAATATAATCAATTTTTTTTTTAATCAATTAAATGATTAAAACCTGTAAATATTTACTATTTAAATGTTTACATATAAACTAGTGTACATATGGAGGTATAATTAATTATTTGTTTTTATCAAGAATAATCTTGAGGGAGTTTCCCCAAGCCAAAATATTTTATTTGCAGTAGTAGATAACATCGTGTTGATATTCTTAAATTGAATATAGGTAAGTGTGTAAAAATGAATTAAAGTGTTTAAACTTAATTAAACCTATAAATAGTAGTGATTTTGCAAGCAAGTTTATTATCTTATTTCTTATTTGGGTTTACTAACAACCTTGCACGTACGATTTTCGACAACAGTTAACGCTGAATAATAAATTTTCCAGTATATAAATTGAATAATCAATGACTACTGTTATCAAAAAAACTACCTGATGAGAATCATTGTTGATTTTATGGTAACTCCGTTTATATAAACTCAAAATAAATACATCATTCACTTGGTTTTTGAAATTAACCGATCTTATTTTTTGTATTTTTCATAACTGTTTCCTTAAATCTGTTAATGGCAAACTGGGTCTGTGCCTATGATTTTTTTTTTACTAAGGTATAAAACCCAAAACTCCTTTTCAATTACATCTATGTAGATTGTATTTGTTAACTAGGTACAAATTAATATTGTTTGCCTTTCTGTGTTGAATATGGTGAATTTAATATGCTGGATATGAATGGTTACCCTCCTGCTGTTTTCGTCGTTATCCAGAGATGCGTTATATTAAAATATGTCCAAAGACCCTCCAGTGCATCATGATTCACAGATAAAATCCAGTGAAATGAGCAGATGAAACTGGCAAGTATCTTGGAAAGCTCAGGTAAAAATCTTACTTAAAACTTGTAAAAATCTTGGACAAACTCAGTAAAAATCACAGTAAATCTGAAATCTCAGTTCAACTGGTAGAAATATTGGATGAATTCTGTAAAAATCACAGTTAATTGGTAAAAAATAAAATCCGATAAGAATCTCATTATAACTGGTAAAAATATCGGATGATTCCGGTCAACCTCACAGTAAAACTGGAAAAAATCCTGGACGAATCCACTTTTAACCACAGTAAAACTGGTAAAAATCACAGTAAAACTGGTAAAATTGGTAAAAATCTCGGATGAATCCAGTAAAAATCACATTTAAACTGGTAAAAATCAAAGTAAAATAGGCAAAAAAAAACCACAATCACAGAAACTGATAAAGAATTTCGGACGAATTAGGTAGAAATCGCAGTAGAGCTGGTAAAAATCATAGTAAAATTCCCAGATAAATACGGTAAAGTCTCAGTGTAATTGGTAAGAATTTCGGGTGATTCCGGTAAACATCAAAGTAATACTACGTTTTCATTAGAGCCGAAATGAGGTAATTTCGCAAATCACAGAAAATGTGTTTTCATTTGTAATTTGGTAATTTCTTTTAACAGTTCATTTCATTTTTGAATTTCGGCTTCCTGTTAACTGCTTTTTGTTGTTGTTTTTTTTCTTTACTTCCACTGGGCTTTGACATTATCATACAAAGCATCAGAGCTCTTTAAACTGTGGGCAATTGGGTATGTTCAATGAGTTTTGACTTAATTTCAGACATAATTTCGTGCAAATTTGATTGAAATTATCTCATTTGAAAATATGAATTTGTAAGTTAAATGAGATGATTTCCTATCGAATTTGGAAATTATCAACGGAATTACCTCATTTGGCATAGTGAAAACGTGGTATTAAATTGGTAAAAATCTCGGACGCAACAAAAATCATGGTAAACATTGTAAAATTCACGGACGAATCCGGTAAAAATCACAGTAAAGTTGTGCAAATCTGGATGAATACGGTTAAAATTCTAGTAAAACTGGTGAAAATCTCAGTTAAATTGTTGAGAATCACATTAAACCCGGTAAAACCTGAGTAAAACTGGTAAAATTCTCGGATTAATCGGGCAAAAATCATAGTAAATTGTTGATAATCTCGGACGTATCCGGTAAATACCACAGTACACTTGTAAAAGTCTCAGACGAGCCCAGAAAACATCACATTAAAATTGGTAAAAGTTGGGCCCTTGGTTCCCTTTTCCCTTTCAAGACCTCTTACCACAATAGTATCTTTAGTATCGTTAACGGAGGATTCGTTATAGCCCTTCCACACTAGCCCACTGAGTATTAAAACATGTCAAAAAAGTGGGAAAAAAAGTGTGTATAGTGTGGAAACGAAATATGACAGGTATTAATACAAGATATGACAGCCTATCTTACATACATGATTTGACATGTATTAATACCTTACAATTTTTAGAGTTGGTTTTAATTTAAAAAAAAAATTCATCTGTGTGTCAACACATGTTTGGCATGTATTAATAAAAGCCAGGTGGAAGGAAAATTTGAAAGTCATATTTCCCACAAATTTGACACTAGCGCAAGAAATTCTTTCCCACTTTCAATTTGCTATGTTATTTATACTCAGTAGGCTAGTGTGGAAGGGCTTTTACTGATCATGTAATTTGCATTGCAGTTTTTGACAGTCCTTTTTTGATTGAACCATAAGTGACTTAAAAGCTGTGAAGTGTACATTTCTAAGAAACGACTTTTCGCTTAACGACGTCTTCACCTGTAAGCTCTTAGGAATATTATGAAAAGGCAAGGTAGAGATGACCGATATCGTTCTATTTATAGGTCATACTTTTTTTGTTAGGTTTTGTATTTTAATTTTTATTTATTTGGGAAAGTTTTTGAAATTGATTCTTTAATTTTCACAAACTATATAATAATTCCCAAATATATACGAGTATATGTTATTGTAAAAGAAATATTTGAAACACAAAATTCTTTTGTATTACTAAAAAAGTTCCTTTGTATTACTAACAATATTACTTGATAAAAGATCCATTAAAGATTTACTGTTTACATATCTCTTTTCCGATAGCTAGCTACCACACATGTGGAACATCTCCTTTGGCAATTCTCACATTAATTCTGCTTCGCAATCGCATCGTCCTTTCAATAAAACTCAATGAATTATTGGCATTTGGTATTTATTTGCAGTGCGAAAGTTATAGTTTTTACCCTTTTGTGTGTTTTTTTTTTGCTTGTACGGTGAGAAAATAAAAACTAAAATTATAGACAAAAAGAAAAAAAAAAAACACACACACCCAAAACAAAGAACGTCGTAGATTGCAGCCTGTATACAAGTATATTGGAAATGAGCTAGCAGATTCTTCGTCTCCGGTTCCTGCTCCTGAAACTAAAATAGACGTAAACTTCCTTAGCGTTTTTTTTCCTTTGTGTGGTATCGGTTTTTATTTTATTTCAAATGTTTTTTTTTGTTCATTCACTATTTCTTCTTCTCGATTCGTTTTATACAAAATTTAATGCACAAACCGTGTTCATTATTATTATCGCTTCGAGGGTAGGTATAGTATAGTTTTGTATTTGAAAATATATGCGTTGTTTGGCAGGACCAAACGATCCAAAAAGGACCAACCATATTGTAAAGAATCGACGACGGAGCAAAGAAGCATTTATATTTTGTAAAATCATTTTCGTCCTTATACATATAGTAGGTTTGGGTTCGGGTTTAGTTTTGGTTGTTTCTCTTTTATTTTTTTTGAATTTATTTCTTCTTATTGTTTTTTGAAACAGTTTTGTAGAAAATATTTCGATTAAAATATGGGGAAATTTATTTTTATTATAATCGAAGAGGCTGGCCTTGGGGGTGTTTGAAAAATCTATTTTATTCGATTGTACATATTTTTTAGTATTTTTTTGTTTTGCACTCATAGTCTTCTGATATATTTATATATTTTTGTTTATCAGTTTAAAATAAAAATACTGGATGACCTTTACCTTTGGTGCAAGTAAAAATGATCTATAAATTCGTGAAATAAAAATTTCATTTTTTTCCTATTTATGTTTGATGAATTTAATAAGACAAAGTTAAATAATGCCAATTACTTACATTTTCATTGACATTTATTAAAAAACCTTAATCATTGTAAATTTTTCTTGAAAGGTCTTTTAAGCAATAGTTATTTACTATAAATTTAAATTAAAAGTTCACTTATCTTATTAAGAATCAAAATTGAGGTTAAAGTTGATCATTGAAAGAATTTGTTACAGATATGAACGAACACAAAGAGAAACGAACACAATCATTGGAATGAATTGAAACACTTTTGATTTCGATCATTTAAATAAATAAAAGTGATTTCATATAAGAAAATTGTATAATGCAAATAAAATACGTATTCTTGTTTTGTAAAAAATTGTTTTCCATTTAGGACTCATCAATGTTGACAGTCTGGTGGTAGCCATGTTGTTATGGCAGTTTCTATTGTGTTTTTTCCAAGTTAGCTGCTCATTTTTTTATGGTAAAATTCAAGTTGACCAGTTCAGTAAATAATCAGCCAACAAAATATCGATCGCCACTGCCAATGACAGTGTTAAGGGGAAACAAAATCTATGATATTCCAATATCCAAATCCATAAAGGAAACTGTTTTAAATGACCGAAACGAAGCAATGTTCAGAATCAAGCTGATGATATTTTAAAAACAATGGGAAAGTATTAAAACTTTTAACTTCTTCCAATTCGCTAAAAAATTAAGAATCTTTCATACCCTGAATCCTCCAGGGTTTTCATATCTTTCAAGTGTCTTTTGAAATTTGTTTGAAAAAGCTATAGCCTGAGCAACAGCAGCTTTACATCATATACCATCCGAAGCACGCTTCTTCCAGTCATCAAGGCTAAGCTTTCTGGTTGCAATTCAAAGACCATCTTAGCTGTGGCATTGTTGTCGACAAGAGGCCAAGCCAACGTTTTTGCCATTTTTTTCTGGACTAAGTCCACATCTAGATACAGCTTATGGAGTTCGCAGTTATATCTTCTCCTTCCTTCACTTTCCTCGCACACAGGAAATCAAATATAGCAAATATCCAACGAAGAATTTTTCTTACGAAAGAGCCCAGTATCAGTTCTCCCTTTTCGCTTATAGCCCATCAATGGGTGTCATAAAGCAGGGTTGGCAGAGCTTGATGTACTTCTTTGTTCGTGTGAGGAGTTTTGAACTCATCTATTGCGCCAAACTGAAGTGGCACCAGTTTTCTAGGGTAATTCTTCGTTGGATCTCCACAAAAGTGTCCTTCGTGGGATTTAAGCCTCTATTACGGCCTCTTGGAAGTTGTATAGATCCATTGAGAAAAGTGTCTTCAGTGTTAACGGCTGGTCGGGGGCTTCCGACGATAAAACATATGTGGCTTTGAAGTCAATAGATGGTGTGCCTCGACTTGAAATTCGTTGGTCTATTTGGGAGTTGTCGATCTGCCTGGTTGGAAACCATACTGGTACTTGCTGATTGTTGTGTAGCAGAATGGCTAAAGACGCTCACACAAAACGTTAGAAAGGGTCATGTATTCGAAATTTATTAGGGATAACCTCGATAATTCTTGCAGGACATAGGATCACCTATTTGTAGATGGGGTATACGGAGCTAATAGACCACGCATGCTTCCTTCCATCCAAACTTGGTTGATGAGTTTTATAAAACTTTTCGAGTATTGTGTCGATCGTAAAACAATTCGACCTCCTTAAGCTGGGAGACTGTTTATTGCGTATGTCATTTTCTTTCTTCGCAGGGTTCTCTTCTCCTCACTCAATCATCTTCTCTCACCGCTCTTATTTTCCACTGTAGCATCATATTCTTCTGATACCCTTTTTAGCTGTTCAGTACCTATTGATCTTTATGCCAAGCGTCGTGGCGGTTATCCTATAGTGCTTTTGGCTACCTCTTTGATGATATCGCTATACTGTCTGTGGCAGATGGAAACCTAGTGCTATTTATCACCGTTATTACGAGCTTCTGAAACTCCATTAGTTGTAGACCGTTATCATTTGTTTCTTTTGGGAGGTGCAGAATTCGGACATGGTAATGTTCAGTACTCTTTGGAGCTTCTTCGGAAGGACAAATGCAGTCTGATCATCAAAAGTCTTTCCAAAATGCCGAACTGTGTATCTCCTCGCAATGGGACCAGCGCAACGCATCTGTGAAATTGGGACTAGAAGCTAGTTGATATCAATGAGGTTATAACCCAGGTCATGATGAACTTGTTTCATTTGACTGATTTTAACTATCTGCTTGAGATAATCAACGGGTAAACCGACCTAACTTAGCGACTGTAGTGAAACACAGTAGGTTAATGTAGGTAAGTTCAAGCGAACTTTATCATCAAGCCTGGTAGTTGTTTAAAAAAATCATACCAAAGGCTATCGTTCCTGCTGGTAGGCCATACCGAGGGATAAGAGCTTAACTGCTAGGTGCCCTCGTAAAACCTTTTTTCATTCTGTCTCTTTTGGGAGGCTGTGCCTACTAACTGATCCGTCGAAGGTGTCTTCCTTTTCAATTTGAACATTAAGGCCCACAAGCAAAATTTCTCCTTCTGTAAGTTCTGTCAAGGATGTCATAAAACTCTTTCTTTAAAGAGTTTTTACTTCCATTTTAAGGGGGCATTTGCACCTACTGGGTTTAGTGGCTTTCGATGCGGATCAACGCCAGGTTATCATTAATCAATCAGTTTATAGTCCAAAACTTTGCTTCTTTACCAATTTCCCATGCCGTATCCGCATCTTTTAACATGTGTAGTCTTTCATCTCAGCTCAAATAAATGTCGCCATCTTTTCTGTTCATTATATGTACTACCTGATTCTATCTATCGCATCTCCTGGATTGCGGTAATGTCGGCCTTATACTGATTGAGGACAGTCTTAAGTTTTTGAGTTGAACGTCTCAAGTATATATTCATAATTCGTTATCCGTTTGTATTCCGGCTCTGGTTGTCATTTGAGGGTTACCATTATCCGAGGCTCTTCGTGTCTCTCTCATTACCAAATTTTGTTTTGGTTTTAACCCGACGACACAAAACTTGTCATCCTAAGTACTTCTATTTGCTTGCCTTAAGATACTAGTAGCCCACTTTGAGGATATGAACGCTTCTGTTGGCCCGTAAAGGGTTCATCCTCTACCATCTTTTTTCAGCATCCTGGCAAGTACTGGAAAATTGTACTGACCTCATATCATAAGTATGATAGATTAGCTTATGACTGGTCTCTCAGTCTTCCAGACTGTTGATTCCATAAGTTCCACACGCCATCTTTCTGATAGGATCGTTCAAGATTTTGGCTAATTTATACAGACAGTCATTTCCGACGGAAAATATAGTGTTGCTATAAGGTGAGAAACTTGAAATTTGCATATTTACATACCAAATTTTAACTCTTTAGTATTAGTAATTCCTCAGGTATAAAACTTAAAAAATCGCTTAGTTCGTGAATAACTAGTTGGCGGTTCATAAAAACTATGAAGCACTTCCCGATACCGGAGAATCTTGTAATTTCTCACAACGGTAGGTCCTGAGGTACGTAAAAAGGAAAAAAAATAAAAAATATGGAATTTTCCGTTCAGGGCCGTGCCATCCGCTCATTATATTAAAAAAATTTACAAATTATATGGAGCACTTCCGATTATTGTAGAACGATGGAAATTATTAGAGCGGTAGGTTAGCAAACAAAGATAAAAGTCAAACATTTTGAATTTTTTGTTCAGGGGGTGTGGCATTCACCTACTATTTTAAAATTGTTTTCAGTTATGTATACTGAGCACGTTTTAGAGCAGTGAAGAAAAAAGACAGGTAATCTTACGGTCGCCTCCTGGACTAATAAGACTGCTCAAAAGAAAATAAATTGATGGAATGATGAGGCAACGCCTTTTTCTTAATTAAATCATTTTAGTTCCAATTTGTTCAAAGCAAATCAATGATAATTGTGACTGGTTAATCCACGAATGCGATCTATTTTAGTCATTGAATCCATGGTTTAAGTTGTTATTACCTAATCGTAATCACTTTTTGGCCAATATTGGTTGATTAGCTCCATTTAACCAGAACCAATTTGAACAAACTGAACCTTACAAATACCGAATCACTGATTTCACAATAAGGATTCAAGCTCTTCAACCACCTTAGTTTGAATTAAAAGTCTTTTGATGAATGTTTTTTAAGAAATTTATTTACCAGAAATAACCATCAACAATTTTAATTTAAGGCATTTTTATAACCAGGAGCAGTTTTATTATGCAAATCATTCACACACTCGTTTATTTTCTTAGAAGTCACAGCAATTGTTTCTAGAACAACTTTTGTAACATCAAACGAGCATTGAACAGCTGACAAAGAAATGGTATTCATTTCAAAAATACTTTGCTCCCGATATATTTGAGCTTTATCCAGATGACTCTGAACTACTTTGCTAGCTTGATTAACCTATAAGAAAGGCAAAATAGTTTCAAAATCAATCAAACCATAATCATTGTATAGAAATATTGTGCAGATATACTTACATAATCAACATAGCACTTTTCAACTAGTGTTTGATTGTTTTTATAGGTATTCCATGTACACCAGGTATTAACGTTAGCGGGAAGATTGACAGTTACTTGGGGCCTAGCATTTTTTGTAGATAATTTAGCACTAGATGTCAAACCGCCTACAAGGCTCTGCGCTCTTAACATGCATTTCTTGTATTGTTCCTCAGCATATTGTTTAGTTATAAACTGCGAATCATATTTTTGAATGCAATATTTCCGAACCAAGTTCAATGCTTGTAAAGGTATTAAAGTCTGATTTACTTGTTGTGTTTCGTTCAAGACTTGTTTTTGCTGCATTTCGATGACAGCCAATCGATCTAAAAATCTAGCATCAACAGCATCGTTTTCCATTTCAGAGAGTTTAATTTTGAAAAGAAGTTCAGCCTGGGCGATTTTCATGTAGTCTTGGGTGCCATTGGTAACATGATTAAAATTGCTATTTTGCTGCGAAAAAAAAATAAAAAAAATATTTTAAATAAATTAATGTACGAGTAGTTTTTTCAGAGTTAATTTTTGCGAAAACTTATTTAACTTACAGCCAAAACAGTTGTAAGAACTGCAGTAGCAAAAATTAAGACATTTATTAAAGAACCCATATTTTGCTTCGAGTTGTTTTAATGACTGTTTGACTGCAGACTTCTTTGGCATGAGGTTTATATACCCAAATAATTATTATAAATAATCAAAACAACATTTCAAAAGGCTTTTGAGATAAAGCCGTTTTCGAAGAAGAGTCTTAATCTTATCAACAATATTTTAAACTGATTTCTAAAACAATCAAAAATCCCCTTATGCGAACACGATATGAATTCTTAAATGATTGATTAGATTCTTATTCGATAATTAAATGAGGTATTTGTATTAATCAGAAATTTTCTGAGAAATATTAAAATACTTTAATAAGCAAAAAATAGTTGAAAAGCTTAGGGGAAAAGTGGTTTCAGTCAAATCTTAAGAAAATTTAAGTCTATTACTAAGAAATTACTAGATTCAATGGAAAATTAATCGAAGAAACAAATTTTGTTTTGTTTAGCACAAAAACATAAATTGTTAGCAACTTCATGAAACATTTATTTTAATAAATACATAAGATGGTACTATAGTACGGCCAGCACTCAAAACTCGAGTGCTAATAACATTATTGTTTTATTGACAAACAAACTTCAAGAAAATATATCGCAGGGAACATAGAACTGTAGAAAATTTTATTTTTTCGATTAAGCATTGGAATAACCATCTAATAAATTAATTTAAAATTGAGGTTTCCATACAAATTATCGATAGCAAGTTATTCGCGCCAGTTTTGGGCATACGTCCTTGATTGCATATCTTGGTACTTATCGCAAAATTTAAGAAATAAATACTGATTGCAGGTGCAAGTGCACCACGCCAATGTACTCCAACATTTAACTAAAAAATCACAAGAATAAATCCATCGCTTAAAAGTAGTCTATAGCGTTGAGAAAAACTGAGCTACTTATTAATATTTTCTGCAGCACCGAACGCTGCCATTAGACATTCCAATAATCTTTCCAGTCAGTGCTGGAAAATTGATTGGTTGGTGGGTGGAAAAAATCGAAACGTCACATTTAGGTTACGATAAACAATTGCGCGGTCTCGCTCTCGCTCTAGCTCGCACTTATAACGCAATTTTATTTTAATGTTTTTTAGTTTTTGTAGTGCATTTATATAATAAATTTTTGCATTCTGCACTTCTGTTCAAAATAACCGTTTCAACGATATATAATTTTTATGCTATTGGCTTTTGTAGACCGCGTAAATTGTACCACAAAATTCGTGTTTGCCGTTTTATTATATGATGGTAAACACTATAATAATTTTGATGTTAAATCTTTTACTATTAAGCTTTAGGGGCCATTTCTAATAGACCCGGGTTAAGGTCCAAATTAAAAAACAGGGGGCCAAAGGGTCCGATAGAGCACATTGTGGAAACGCTGCCTAATACCCAATGACCCATCCGTTGTAATTTATTTCCGAATACACACTGTATTCTCTTGTTAGAGAAGAAATCTTTACTGAAATCGGCGAGCATTGAAGAACAACAGAACGGTTGGACTTGACGGTATTTCCGCAAAGCTCTTACGAACAGTTCCAATGGAGACTAACCCACAAATTAAAGTTCCAATAACATCGTGTAGGCTCCTGCGCTCACTCACTGAGAGAATTTGGGAAAAAAGAGTTTTCTTGAAGACCAGAAAAAGGTAGTGATTGTCTAGCTTCTAAAGAAAGGAGACCTAACGCAGTATGAAAACTGAATGGAAATTTGCGTGCTGCTTGCTGTATCTAATTTAAAAGCAAAAATCATCGCACAGCCAATAAAAGACTAGCTCAAAGACATGCTTAAATGCCTAGACTGAATGAGAGACGGAGCGGGAATAGATGTCAAAAATGCTGCAGCTGCAAGAGTTGAAATAATTTTTACTTTGATTGCAGCATTTTTGACATGTATTGCAGCTCCGTCTGCCATTCTGTTCAAGCAGTGATGCCAAATAGATAGGATTTTTCCTGTGTGGACCACATCAACACGAGGCGGATCATTATCGAACAGTGCTTTGAATATCGTTTAACAGCTATTAATCAACTTTGAAATGGCATTTTGGCAGTGAATAGAGAAGGCATCTGGCGTACTTTGCGCAGGAGGGGCATCCCGGATAAATTGATTGCAATTATTAAGTCTACATATATGATGGATCAAATGTCACATTCTGCATAAATTAAGTTTGTCAGTAGGAGTATGAAATCCTAAGCGGGGTTGGACAGGGTTGTGTATACTGTCACTAATACTGGTTCTATCTACTGTTAGTGATAAGTGATGTTCTGCATGCAGCGTTGTCAACTGCAAATGAAGGATTTCAGTCGAATCTGCAAAAACACACCTTAAACATCTAAACTAAGTAGACGACGTATGCTTACTCTCTTATAGGATCATGGATCTTCATCTTCTGACAACAAGTGAGGATAGAGAAGTTTAAATCGTTTTGGGGCTGAAAAACAGAGATGATCGGCCTTGGAACCTCCTCTCAACTAACTAAGGTAATCATTTCTGGACAATTAGTGAAGATGGTAGAGAGCTTTCAAATCTTGGGAGAATTGTCTCTACTAATGGTAGAACCGAACTAGGTATATATAATCTGCCGAAATCAAGAAAGCAAAGCCTATGTTTGGAATGCTGTCCAAAATATGGAGAAACAACTCCATGAGTCTTAAGATCAAGCTTTGACTGTTCCGCTTAAATGCTGAATATACATGCTCACCATGGGTGCATAGATTGGAAAGTAACATCCACTGTCCAACGTTCGTTAATAGGTGTCTGCGATACATCTTGAGGATTTTTTGGCTGAACAGTACCTTCATTGAAGAAGTTTATGTGAGGATATGTCAGGAAATCATCGACTCTATAATACGAAAACATAAGTCATAAGTGGTAGTGGATGCTTCGAAAAGGTCACGATTGAGTACATTGCGAGTCAAGCGATTCAATGGAACCCTCTCACTCAGCAAGGCAGGTGAGTGATAGGGTTACCTTATTCCTAGAAGTACTTGGTGAAGAACGGTCGAGCAGCCCAACTGGGGAAGAGTTGGAGAGAGCTGAGGTACATCTCCAAAAACAGTACACGATGACGTGTAGGAGTAGTTGGGCCATATGCCCCGCAAGGGGAACCTCACAAACTTAACAGTCCGAGGATCATGTGACAGAAAATCGCAAGTGTTTTTCAAGCCTTAGGTTAGGACCCTAAGTTAACTCACTAATTTTGGTGAGTTAACTGTGTTGTAGAATAAAAAATCGACTAAAAACAAGTTTCAGGAGAAAACACGGGCTTAACCATGAAACTAAGATGATCCCCAACAGAAAAATTGACCCTCAGTATAAAAGCAATCTTCAATGATATGCCGTTATCCATTGTTTTTCTGAAGGTCACTTTCATTTAAAGCTACATATTTCGTTTCAAAAAGAAAAATACTTACAAATTACAGAGCACTCGGGAATCTCTCTTTGTGATACGCGCGGAACTTAAATATCAACAAAATTCTAATCTATCAAAAATATTTAATTAATTCCGAAAGACAATTATTAGGTAGGTACTAGGTAGATACTCCCATGGGTGAAATAGTGACAATAATATTAATGTGATAAGAACAAATCTTAAATTTACATGTTTATGTGACCTGAGCTAAGGTCATTAGAAATCTCTTATCAATAAATTTCACATTAGCTAGCTACTTATTATTATTCATAAAGAATTCTTATTCATTTTCAATTTGAATCAACTAGAAGAAGGAACTTATATAATATCAATTATAAAACAATGAAGCTAGTTTTTGGAATCATTTTGACTATTTTCATTTTCGTTGCAATGATTGGAGCTGAAAAACCAGGTACTTTTAGAATAATCAAAACTACATTTTATGAATTTATTTCATTTTTTTCTATTCTAATTCAGCTGCTTGTCTGCAACCACACTCACAAGATGGCGATGCAACACATAGATGTAGAGCGCTCTTCCCTTCGTGGTCCTACAACTCAGCAGAAGGAAAATGTGTTCAATTTCATTATGGTGGATGCAATGGAAATGACAATCGGTTCGAATCTAAGAAAGCCTGTGAAGATCTATGCTTGAATTAATTAAAATAATACAAAATTTGCAAACTAAGCTCGACAAAAATAATAATATATGTAAATAAAAATGTGTTTTTGTTGTAAAATAGACACAATCCACTCTGTATACGGTTCCTTTAGTGGTAACCAAGTTTGCTATTTGGTTTTAAAAATCAAATATGACAAAGTTTAATATAAAAATGATGGAGAATAGATAATTATTTTTCGGATTAGCCGCGTTGTCAAAATTTATAGAGTGCAACATTCACTTCGAACGTTTCGCATCAAATTACATTGAGGGTGGTCACCAGGAAACCAGTTTCCACGCTCAATGTAATTTGATGCGAAATGTTCAGGTTGAGTACCAAAGTGCACTCTTTAAACTTTGGTAACGCGGCTAATCCGAGAAATTTTTATCTATTAACAATAACGAAAGCCAAAAAAGTTAAAATGATGGAGACGTCCCAAATGGTGGTTTTCACTCATATGTACAAGGCTTAATGCTTGATTTGCTTTATGTTATATTCTCAGTTCAGATTTAATAAATCTATTTGGTGTTTTCACCGAACAAAAAGATTTGAAAAAGATTTATTTTGACAGCACCTTTAAAAATACTAATGGTGTTTCATTTTTTCTTATGAAGTAGGAGTGAGATAGAAAGCTTCGTTTATGAAGAACTGAATGCAACCAGGAATGATTCCTTCAGCGCCATTTAAGAATAGGTTTGTTTGATTTGTAATAGTATTTGCCCAAGGAAGATTTAACAAGATTAATTTCTAGTCTTCAAGGTTAACGAAATAAATTTGTATGGTAAATCTTCGAGATTTGAAGAATATTTGAGGTGAATCTTGTTACAAGGTTACATCTTTTTATCCCCCAACCACCAGGCCATTTACTTCACTTTATTTATCGCCAAGATTCAACTATGAAGTTGTTGCTTCAAAAATTTCAAAATTTCAAAAGAGACACCAACAGTTGGCGATCAGCAAATAAGGTACGTTTGTGGTTTTTAAAATACATATTTGGTTCGGGCAGCAAAGTCAACAAGTAAGAGTGGCAAATTCATCGAAAATCCAGATTCTTCTTGCCACCGTGTTATATAGTACCAACCAATCAAAGGTTCAAGGTAAAGTACCATCTCAGACCTATTAGTGTAAAACAAATAACGAAGCACACTGCTGGATGTCAATACCGTTAATGGCTTCCGCCATTAAAAACCCCTCTGTTCACTTCTTCCTTTATCATTAGTTAAGACTAAGGACTCTATCCAAACCTTCGCTGTCTTAATCTTCTGCCCCCTCCGAAGAGCTAAGACTAGGGACTCTATCCCAACCTTCGCTTTCTTAACCTCCGATCGTATTTTTGCAGCAGACTAGGGACTCTATCCCAACCCTCGCAGTCTCAGCTATCCGCGGTAATATTACTCTGTTGTTGCTCTAGACTAGGGACTCTATCCCAATCTTCGCTGTCTTTAGCTCTATGCCGGAAGAGGTAATTGATCCCGCCATTATTGTAAATGAAATACTTTGTTAGTTATTTATAAGACCGAAACTATTGTATAATTAGATGAAATACCTTGTTGATTCATCCGTAAATAAACAATAATTTATACTTTGGAACTGGAGTTCTGAACTCTCTACATAACGCGTTTTCGCGGTCCAGTGTCAAGGACTCTGCTGATCTACCTCAGTTAGACACAAAAAAGCATCATAATCTTATTAAATCCCAGATAAGTATTAGGTGGAAATTTAGTATTAAACTTGGGCAGCCATAATAGAGTAAATATGGGAGATGTCTCTTAAGTTAATTAATCTTACAATAAACTTATTTATTTTTCAATAAGATACATCATCTTTGGGAATTTATGTTCTTAAAGACTTTTCCCTAATATCTAGAATCTTGAGTATAAGAGCAAATACCTAGGTGCGTGAAATTGGAACCGCAATTTTCAATTCTCAAAAAAAGGTTGTTGTAATCAACTTGTCATTCCATACAAAAATAATGGTACTAACTAAGGGTATGGTCTTAAGAGGGAAGGCAAGGTACCCATTTTTTAAGCGTTAAGCTAGCACCGCCACTTTTGATTTGAAAATTAAAAATGTGCTGTGCTAAAATGTGCCGTAAATATTTAAGAAAATAGCAAATTTTGAAGATTTTACAAATGAAATTTTTTTAAAATATTTTATATCTTAAAAATTACAGTTTTACTATATTGCGATCAGTTTGTGCAGCCATGCGTTCAAAAAATTAAAAAATATTTCGTATATTTGCAACTTTTACTGTCAAAAATAAATTTTGCGAAACGCTGTAGCGTAAAAGTAAGCTCCACCATTTTCGATTTTCAAAAAATATAGTTGAGCGGTATTATTCTCAATATGTCCAGTTTTGTCCCATAAATATTTTTAAAAAATTGGCAGATTTGCAATTTTTATGAATGAAACGCTTGTGAAATCTTGCAATTTCTTAAAAAAATTAAAGTTTTGCTGTTTTGTACTTATTTTGTGCTACCATATGCAAAAAAAATCGTTAATTTGCGGATGATTTTTTTTTTTAATTTAAACGTTTCTTAAAAATATGTATTTAGTTTGTGCTGCCATGTAAAAAGATAAAACACCGTATATGAAAAGCTTTTAGACCAACAAAAATTATATTTTTTTATAGTTATAGTTATAGTTTTGTATTTTTCTTAAAAAAGGGCTATTCTGTACTGCCATAATGGCAAAGAGATAAAAAATTCTCATATTTGCATCTTTTACAACAAAAAAAAGTTGCGAAATTTCACAAAAAGTCATATGTAAATGTATATATTCACGGAACATAGCGCTCCCAATCGAGCACAATACAGCTTTCGATTTTTTAAAAAAGAAAATGGCGAAGCTAATTTGACGCTACAGCCAGACGTTCGCAAAGTTTATTTTTGATAGTAAAAGATTCAATTATGCAAATTTTCTTAAATTTCTGGCGCATAACAGTATTATCAGAGCCCAAAACTTTTCAAAACTTTTTCAAAAAAAAAAAAAAAAAAAAATCGAAATTAAAAAAAATATTCATTTGTAAAATTTGTAAATAAGCGATGTTTTTAAAAATATTTATGGCACAATTAGTAATTATGTCATTACTTTCCTCTTTGGTGCTAAGCAGCATAATCTGAGCACAAAACAACACAACTCTCATATTTTGGGAAATGTAGAAATTTCCACAAAAAAAAAACACGCTAAAAAGGGGACCCTCTAAAATCCTTACCATTAGTACTATTTTTTGTTCTACCTCACGTAGCAGCACAAATTGGGCACATTGTAAATAGTGTTTTTTTGTGGAAGTGCAAAGATATTAGTCGAACAAGAAAATATCAGTGGTAAGCACCGTTATTATTGAAAAAATTGAGATTCTATCGATAACATGTAGCTATTAATAATTTGTGTTGTTAGCACAGATTTTTCTGAGCTTAAGTTAAGTGCGAAGATTTCTCGGGATTTCAATAAAACCAAAAAATGTAATTAACCCAAAATGCCTAGCCCTGACATTTTTTTCAAACAATTCCTTTTGAGCTTGGATGAAAAACAAGTCCCATATGACTGGCAGAATATTCGGAAGATAAACTCAAGAAAAAAAATTAAGTGGCAATTATATTAAAATTTACTTACTTGCAAGTCAAATAGATACCAGATTTTTAATGAAATATTATCTTTATTATTGTTTATATCTTGGTTCTAAAATCCTTATTTAATTTATGAAATAAATTAAATTTATGAAATAAATTAAAAGACACAACATTAAGGTTTCATACATTAATAAATATATTTCTGTTTATTATTTAGTATACAATATATTTATGTTTTCAGCTATATATATATATGTTTATATATAAATGTTTTATAATAACTATTTTTTTTAAATTTATATATATTTTATTCCACTAATTTTTGCAACATAGTTTCTTACAATTTTATTTTAATTGAACACAAAAAAAATTTAACTTTGTAATTATAATATTAATTATATACAACATTTGAGTTTTTTAATAGTACAATAATTATTATCAACAAAAAATACTTTCTCATTAAATTTATATTTTTTCATAAATTTTATATTTTTATTGTTGTCATATTTATAATTTTGAGCTATATTATAGGTTTACCAACATAAATTTTAATATAAATTATTATATTATATTACACTAAACTTACATTATTTTTTTTTATTTTGTTTTTTATTTATACAAGTTTTTTTAAAACATATTTCATCAAGTATTTATATTTTTATCATCAAAATGTTTAACTCTAATTGTATGTATAATTTTTTTATTTTTGTTTTGTTTTTTTTAATTTAATTTGATTTATTTTTGGTAATGGCACATAATTTTATTGCATAACATAACTTATCTCATTTCTTTTTGTATGAATCTTTTCATAGCTTTTTGTTTCACTTCACTTTGTTTTGTTTCCTTTCGTTTAAGTTTTATTTATTTATTCATCTTATTTTTTTTAAGTTGTTTTTAAAATATATTTTTACAATTTAAATAATATTTGTTGTTTTGAAATAACAGCATAATTTATCAATGTATCATAATAGATACTTGTTGATTAATAGAGTTTAAAGCAAAAACCATTTGTTTCAGGATGAATATATATATATAAAAATGCCTCCATTAATTTATATCTTATTTATAATATTTAATTTTAATTTTGTTTATATTAAACTTTCGGGAAGTTTATACTTAATTTAATTTGTTATAAAAATAAATGTTACTCAATCAAATAAAAATTAATTATTATTATTTTTTTATTGAAATTGTTTAAATAAAATACAAAAATTAACCTTGATAATTTGCTCTTATAACATTCAATGCTGCATTTTGGTTTAGCGCTGGAATTATTTTTTTTGTTTAAGTATAATAATGGAATGAATGTTGTTAGCAATTGTAGTTTTTAGTGAATTTTCATCTCCAATCACAAAAACTTGCCTTGTTAAATACAACAACAATTTGATATAATTTCATATTTTTGTTGTATTAGACATGAACATGTTTTCAAGGGAAGATAAAAATGTGCTCAAAAACAAGGCTAATAAACTTATTTAAAAAAAAATTAGGGGGTTTGGCACCTATATGTGGTGAAAAAAGGTGAAATGGCTAAATAGGTCTACAAGACAGTTGTCCTGCTAAAGTTCATGAAGTTAGCAAGACACCTATTATTATATTAAATAAACTGATTTTTGTTTTGTGTGTTGAAAATGACAAACAAATTAGAAAAATACTCGTGCTTTCGGCGGTGCAGGGAAATAATTCCACGGGCATCTTCTCCACATGGGAGTTTATTCCATCATATGTAGGAGTCTATACGACTTTTCAAAGTGCAATTTAATCTCACCGCGAGAGATATTTAATTACACCCTAAATTTTTTGGAATCTTTTCCACCTAAAATTTGGAATTTGGGATATCATTGATTCACATATGAAGAAAACGAAATTGTTTATTTGCAGAAATACGCCACCATTATGGCGAATAAATAGTGAGGTGTGTACGGGGGGCATGCTGCCCCCCTGCAACCCCCCTGCTTGGGGTTATTATATTATTTGGGATGGATACGAGGTTGGGTGTATACGAAGTTTTTTTTGCATTTAAGGAATCTAGATTTAAAGAAACTATGATTTAAAAAATACCTCCTAAGAACGAATCAAAGTAAAAGAAGTGAAGTTGATTCTCATACCAAGTGGGCAAAAACTCCACTCCCCAAGTGGAGATCTTTCTCTCTAAAAAGTGCAATAAATTTCCTCTCTAGGTGAGAGTAAATTGAACTTTGAAAAGTGGAACAGATTCTCACTTATGATGGAATAAACTCCTGTGTGGAGCAGATGCCCGTGGAATTGTTTCCCTGCACCGCTTTCGGCACCGTTTTTGTACTGATTATGTGTGTTAAAATGTAAATTACAATAAGTACCTTTTTTAAGTATTAATTTGCCATGTTAAACGTTTTGATTTCTTCAATAGAACTTTTTTTTTGAATTAAAAATACTAAAGTATTAAGATGACGATTTTCAAATATTTCAATGGGGACAGGAGGGGAATGAAGTATGCGAAAAAAAGCGATGGATATCCTTCCTTTAAACCTGAGGAATATTGTCACAAAGTTTGAAAAAAACAGACGTTTTCTATGGAATGACTGATATAAAACATAAGTAAATTCAATTTTTGACATTCACAACATATTACTGTTTGCTTCCATTCTTAAGAGCGAAGAAAAAACCGAAGGACTCTTAGACTCCTTCGGTTTTTTCTTTGTGTACACTCTCCGAAAAATTTCCTTGTTACAAGCATTGCATATTTAATACTGTTTGATTTAAGTAGAAATTATTCACTACCAATAGTTATTTTTGGGAAATAGCGTTTAGCTGGGTCTCTCAAGAATTTATTGCTTTAAAACACATTTTTGGCCAAATTATTTGTGATTATGGTTTTTCCCTGTATTCAACAAAGAAAAAATGTTGGTCCCAAATTGCCAAAGAATTTAACAGAAACGTTAATTGCACTAGTGGGTAATTCTTTAGTTGTTTGTCACAAACGATATAGATTATGCTGTGATTGACAAAGCATGTGAGGTTGAATAAGTTGCGAAGTTGGTGTTAATATTCAGAATTTTTAAAATTCCGTGTTTTGAACTTCATTATCTTTCAGTTCACACTGTCTTATATCAGTAAAGTTTATAACATTATGCAATGTTTTTGAAAATTTTGGTAACCTGACAAGACTTCATGTCAAATGGTCCTAGGTTGCCTCTGAAAATTTTGAAACTTTGAATACAAATCCAATTTTGTATTTAATATTAAATTAATAATGATAATATTACTTTTATTTGGGATATCACTCCCAATTACAAATTTATGATTGTTCGCTTCGTAATAAAGGCAAACAAATTTAGATTTTAGAGATATATTGTTTGTCATAAACACTTTTCATTACTGGTAAAAAGATTAGTTTCCTATAACTAACATAAGTAGTGCTTTTCAGTTTTAAGATTTAGTTCTAGAGGCAAACAATATTATTTTTTATTACAATAGTTTAAATCCCTATTTTAAGTTTTTGAACTTTTGGAGTCAATCTGAAAGATTCTTACCTTAAATTTCAAAAGTACTTGTAGCTAGATATTAGACCATTTATTTTCAATGATCATTCGCTTGAAGGTAAAAGTTATAAAATGAGTTGTGAAAGCTAACATTGTTTGCAGTGAGAACTTTTTTATTTGTAGTTCGAAGTTTTGGTTTTTGCAAACAGAGAATTAAAATCTGTCAGTGAAATATTGAAACATTGATCATAATCAACTTAAACGTTTGAGGCCTTTTATCTCTTGTGGCAAACAGTTTCTTTCTTATGAAACAGAATTTTTTGGCTTAGTGTAGTCACCAATTATTTGTAACATCTAACCTTTGTAACGAGTAATATTGTTAATCTTCTGATTCATTGTATATGTTTTATCAATACTTTGATATTTTAAATTAAAGAAAGAATATCCAAAGTAATGGGTCCTTTTTGGATATTTTTTTTTTTTAATAATTTTGCAAACAAAGAATCTACGCCCAGAGCATCATTTCCTTTTTTAAATAAATTAATTGAAGTGCATGTGTCCCTTACACAAAAGTCTGAAAACCGCAATATTTAACCTGTCGGTCATACCACGGGCGCCTAAAATTGCCCTCATTTGATTCAGAACATGGAAAAACAATTTACCTATTTTTTTCCGATTTTTATTTCCACCCCCTGTTCTCCCTGTTCTCCCTATTTTCACTTTAATGTACTAATAATGGGGTTATTCTTATACCGCGCGAACAAAAGTCAGAATTTATAGATCTGATTTAGACGAGAAAAAATTGTATTGGAGGGGGTCTATTTCCCCCCCTTCTGGTGGGAGGTGTAATTTTCTAAAAACAGAGAGAAATTTGTCTCAAAACAGAGAAAAAATTAAAACAAAAATAGAACTTTTATTAAATTCTATAATATGCTTTCTAAATAACATTTTTATGATGAATAGTTTTTGAAAAAAATAATTTCAAACTCCAAAATAAAAAAATAAAAAATAATTTCTTAAGAGTAAAATTATTTTTCAAAAACTATTTAAAATAAAACCTTTATTTTGAAAGCATATTATAAAATGGATTTGTGGGCTTAGAAAAAGCTTAAGTGTGGGATTGTAAGTGTTTCTGTTTTTTTTTTTAAATACTGTGGAGGTCCAGTATAACGAATGCCGTTATAACGAATGATCGATATTACAAACACTTTTTGGAAGCTCATTAGGTATTCTATATAACGAACAAATAACAAATTTCACAAAAATAATCAAAAATTGTTTTTAAATAATTATTATTAGTAACAGAACGGGCACCAATTAAGAAAATAAACTAGTGTAAACCGACTTTTTATTTATATAATTTTATCGTTATTTAACAACTTTGTTTTATTTTCTTTAACCTATCCTCTAATCTCTGCTTATTTCAGGTATAAAAATGACAATATTTTTATTTTATCATGGATATGAGGATAGAAACGGGTTGTATTAGAAACTACTACAAAATAAAGTGTTGAAAGATAAATAATACCTACTTCTTTCTAGATTTTTATCGTGTTCAATATAACGAAATTTCGATATAACGAATGGACCTTGAACATTTGGGGCCCCCGCCTAATCGGGGAGAAATAGACCTCCCCTCCAATTCGATCTCTTCTCGTTTTAAAAGAAACACTTTAACCCTAAAGTAAGTACCTTGAGGTAAAAATAGGGTGACCAGGGCGGTGAAATAAAAAACTGAACAAATTAGGGAACATTTTTTTTTTCATGTAGAGCCTATCCATTTCGAAATTTAAAAAAAAATACAATATAAGAACCACCCTAATGGGTACTTTATGGCCATTTATGTATTCATAAAAAATAGAACTCGGTTAGGGAAGACGGAAAAAGTGTATCTCAAAATTGTGTGTGTCTGTCTGTTCGGCTAAAGCCTAAACGGTTAAATCGATTTTCTTAAGACTTGGTTCGTAGTAGTTTTTGATGATTCTCTTCACCGTTAAAATAAAAAAAAATGTATAACTAAAAACAACGGTATCTGCTATGCAAGTTTTTTTTAGCAATTCTACAAAATCTTATTTTTTCAGAAACAACTCCAATTTTCCTTGAAAATGTATTAAATTTCATTCAGTAGGAAAATGATACCTTAAGATGGCAAATCATTTTCCAAAAAATGATTATTAATAGGACTTCCCAAAAAAAATTGTTATATTTTTGATTTTCGGTCCCGGTGGGAAAGGCGAGAGTAATTTATTCTTTTCATTTAGATAGTAAATATAGAAAAAATAAGCACTTGAACTGCATTAACTCAAAATGCTAAAAAAATCACTGAAATCCATACTGTACCCACAAAAAAAAAATTTTTGCACGGAATTAAAGCCTACGTGGCTGATGCGAAACGAATAATCCCATACAAAATTGACACAGAGAAATCATAAATGAAAAATTTAGTACTACTTTTCGTTATGCAGTACGCTTTTGTAATTGTTTTAATTATATAGCAAGTTATTTGGAGAATTCTACACTCTTTTTTTGGACGCAATTAATTACCCAGACCATTTATTGTGTGCGAAATAGTGACTATTGAGTTTTTTCGTATTTATTTTTGCTGTTTCTTTCATTTCAGTATAGCTGAGAGTCGTTTTTTTTTGCATATTTTATTTGTTTTAATTTTTGAATATTTTCCGATTCGTTTTCAAAAGAACTTCGTTGTCTTATTGGAGACCAACTAAAAATTTTATCCGCAGCGTACCAGGCAAAATAGTGCAGACAATTGATTCTGTGAGAAAAAAGGGTGGAAACTTCTTCAAATAATCTACTACATTTATTAATTCCATTTATCTAGCAAAGTTACTGCCAACAGTTTTTTTTTCAAAATGGCGGAAAATGTTCATCAGGTTCAAGGTGTGTGTGGCAAATTGGAATTGGAACAAGAGTCTAACATACAAGTTCTATTTCTGAATCAGTTTTTTTCTTATTTCTAGTAGCTATGCGTAAGTAAAACCGAAAATCTAATAAAGGTGAGAGTTCTCAAAAACAAATAAATCATTCAAACAGCTGTGAGATCTATTTTATCTAAAGACAAACTTTGCAAGAAGTTGCGTCTGAATTTGAAAAAAAAAACACAACTTTAGGAAAGCTATTTGCTAAGTTTTGGATTACTAAAATTTTCAATTTTTCAAATTAATTTAAGGAGTTTAAATTACATTCCCCCTACTGGACCTAGTTTCTACCCTCAATTATGAGTGGAAGTAAAAAGTCTCCCGATTAGTCCTGCCCTACCCTACCTTAAAAAAAAAGAACAATAATTACGTTCAAGAGCTTTTATTATCTTCTATGAGGCATAAGCTTAATTAAACCGGAAATTTCTACTAAATTTGGCCAACTTTCAATGGATGGTTTATGGAAATTTATAAAAAAAAATATTGACTTAAGACATGCCCAAAGAAACTAGAATTTGGCAGTTAGAGCTTAATTTTTTTTAATGTTTTGAAAAGAGATTTTCAGGTAAAACAGCGAAAAATTATAAGAAATGATAAATTTTAAATAACTTAATATAATTTTTTAACTACTTCTGCTTATATTTGAAAATATTTTTTTCTACAAAAAGTTATAAATATTAAACTATCTAATTCAGCTTTCTTTCCAAGCTATACCAAACATATTTAAAAGTGGCCAGTCAGTGTGACCAAGCTCTCAGAAACACAATGGTGAAATAAGTTGCATTTTTTGTTATAAGGAAAGCATGCTTATGCCCAAATAAACATACAATTTAACGTAATTAGGCGTGTTTTTTTGGGATTTTATATAAAGTACAGCGAGAAATTTCCAAAAAAACTCATACACGTCAACAGCTGTCAGAACACAAAAGTGAGTTTAATGAAAATTACAAGTAGAAATAAACCCAAATTATTTATAAAAAAACCAGCTTATATTCAAGTAAAATGGGAAATACAACTATATATTTATATTATTTATTATTTAAATTGAATATTTGCGTCTCTTTATTCATTCTTTATCATATCCAAACTCGAAAATTGATTTGACAGCTATAAAAGAATAAAAAGGTGCAGGGATGCGTTGGTAGACTATGGTCAAACCAAAAAAAATCGTCAATTAGTCTGCTATTACACGAGGACTTTTTGTCGAAATTAAATGAGTGCGAAGATGAAATCAAATGTTTTTTTTTTCAACTCTAAATTCATAACTCAAAAGTCGTCGTATAGCAGACTTATTACACATGGAGTAGATGACATTATTTGTGATAATTTAATAATGATTATAATAAGGACGTGATAGTGCTCACAACTTTCAATGTACATAATATGAACATACCTAATTTCCCATTGGTAATTTTAACCCACAAATTTTAGAGGATAAACTGAGGTGCAACGATATTTTAAGTTTGTGATAGTAGCCAAATATGCTTGAACCATCTTTGAACTTCACTTAGAGTCAGTTTTGCAATCGTGGTTCAAATTTGAATCAACGATTCAGCAATTATAAATAACCGATTTCGGCGAGTAAAATAAGGTTAAGCTATGGTTCAAGGTTAAAGTTTGTTGTAATAACTAATAACAAGCATGAACCATCTTTAAACGTTAGCCCACAGTACACATATTAAAGGTAACATCTTTTTCATTTTCATTCAATTCTGTGCATCTGAAAAAATCAGTAGAAAATGGTGAATCCCACTTATTAAACACCAAATTTGTTCTGTGTCGTGTGTTCATTTGTTACTTGTTTATTAGCAAATATAATTTTGTTCAATCTTTTAAGGGTTTATAAATATTATTTTACTATATGAAAACAATATTTCCTCCCGGTTCTTAATGTTTTTTAAATAACCATTTCGTGTTTGTTTTCTTTGTGCTTGTTGTAATACAGAGGACGGAGTCAGAGGAGCGTCCGTCTTGAATTTCATCTGACAGTTCACATATAAGTTTACTTATCATTTATGTAAAGATGCTTTTCATATTAGCTGCGAAGATCGAACTGCGAATGATCGTGAGTTTTTACATTCTGTTCACATGAGTAATTGGTTTGTTTGCCAATATATGGCGAAATGAGTGCTTAGAAAGTGTGTAGTTAGATTCGAATGAATTTTTCTTTCATAACGCTTGCCAGTTCGCAGAATATATGTTGATAATTGCCTCTAAAATATAGAATTGCTAAATTTAACAACTAATTGAAGGTCATGTTTTTTTTTTTTTTTTTTAATAGAATGGGATCATTTTTTACTTTGTCCAAAAGTTAAAAAAAAAAAATCAATGCACTTATGAAATACCCTGTTTAGACTGTAATTGCTCACTACGTCTTCGCCATGAGCTTATGGGTAAGATTTTGTCGTAACGGATTTCAGCTACAAGGCCATTGTCGTGATGAAGCCAAAAGTCATAATCTAAGCGGAGCTCAATCACTCAACATAACTCTACTCTACGAACATAGCCATCAAGAATTCGAGATACATAAAAGTATCAATCGTACCAATAACGAGACACCAAAATTCTATTCAATCGAGTTCGATACTCGGACAAACGTCAGAAGTTTATACGCAGGAGGATCCTAATTTACCTTTTATCGGCAGCGATTCTGCTGCCGGCATTGTTTTTGTAATTCATATAAAATTTCACTGTGCTTCGGATAGCTTTCCGAATAAAACACGCCAATTGTTTGTTTATTCCTCTCATTCTGGTATATTCAATATCTAATCCCTTTTATTCTCGTTTGCAATTTTATACACATTTTAACTTGCTTTGTTTTAAATATGAATATCAATATTATGTTGCTTTTTAAGAATAATAAGATACGAGTAATTTCCTATCGCTTAGAATCTAGAAACTGTTCTATTTCAATGTCAAAGGGTCACAAAAACTAAAATAATGATAAAACCTTTTAAATTTTTGAAGGACAACGCTTACTTAAATTTCAATGTACAATTTCCGTATAACATCATCCCAAACAAAAGAACACATAATTCACATTTATTCCTTGCCTATAATATATCCTTGAATATTAATGCTAAAGATAATTTTAACCATAAGACAATTCAATGTGAAATTTTTGTCATCCTTAACACTTTAAGGTAAATTACATTCAAATACTTCCACTTTACATCCACATCCGCTCATTGCTATCCTTCTTCCATTAAAACAATGGAAAATTTAAACAGAATAAATGTGTGTTTAATTGCAAAATTAAGGATAAAGGACATTTTTGGTTATAAGAACAAAAGGGGTGTAGTGTGTGTTGTGTCTATGAATGTATACGACGAACATCAACAACAACAACAACTATAATATGCGTGCGTAAATGATGATTTTCAACTTTCATTTGGAGAAAGTGGGAATGCGAATTGTTTAAAGTCCTTACATCCTTGAAAGGGAAAAAATACATACAAATATGTGTTTGTATGTATAACAGTCAACCGAAAAGCAACTTGCACAAAAATACTACTATATCCAAGGATATAACATATTTTTGGATAAAAAGGATCCTGTGTGTGTCTTCGTCTTCCTCTTTAATTGTTGTAATCACTTGCTCTGGATTCATAATTACCAGAAAGGATAATAAGAGAATGAATGAAAGCTGCTACTTCTGCTCCTTCTGTGCTACCTACTTCTGCTATACAAAACAGTAGTTGATAGTTAGCGGTTGGATATATAGGCCCGTTTACGACTTAAAAAGGTTTTGTAATTTGCATTGTAATGAAATTGCTTATACCGACACTATACTACGTGCAAGTATCCTTCAAAGTAATTTTCAACACTTGTGCTGGCTGAACAACGAAAATCATCATCGTCGTCGGTGGCGAAGGTAAGTTAATATCTAAAGGATATGCCGCACCATCGAAAGATGATGGGAAAATTTTCATATTTTTCAAATTACTTTTTTGGAGATAATAATATATTATTTGACAGAAGTCTTAAGTAGCATATTTTTTTTCAAAAAAAAAAACAAAAAATATAAAAGGACGAACCATTTTCGTTATCGACAAAGAAACATTTCCGGTCAAGCCTTTTAAGGGTTCGATTTTCATTTTTGGTTTCTGTTGTTGGTGTGACATTCACACAACAGCGGGCAATAATTACAAAAGTTTTGTTTTATTTTTTTTTTTTCGTTTCGATTGCGATATTTAAAATCCTTTTTCTTTTGTCCTTCTTCCGATTTCCGACCGGAAAGGGTTTGACATTTTGATTCAATGGCAATTCAAATAGAATGAAAAGTGCGTGAAACAAAAAATATTAAAATTGAAATCTTTTTGATATTGGAATGCCATATTGAAGAATGAGGACTAAATGTCAAGTCGAATACTTTTTCTATTTTTTTTTGTTGTTGTTATTTCGTTGGAAGGAAGTTTATGACAGGCGTTTTTGTTTGAATTAAAATATATGAAATATGATGAAGGTTTTTAGCTGTGTGTGTATATTTGCATTTAATAAATTTTAAAATTGAAATGAGAGAAAATATTGTCTACGTTAATCAATTTTAATTAATTCGCAGCTTCAATAACAATTATTATTTTCAAAGAAGTTCCTTTATTGTATAATTTGTTTTGTGTTATAAAAACAAATGTGCACTAATGACAAAAATATATCAACAAATGATATCAAAATGACAGTTAGCTACTTTCTTAGTTAAAAAAAGGAAGTGTAAAAAATGAAAATGGGAAAGGAAAGATTATTTGCAATTAAGGGGGATTTTATAGCTGTGCATATATTTCATATATTTTTGCAGGACTTAAACATGCTTAAAACTCAGAATGTTATTTGAAATTCAATCATTATGCGCTTTCGGTCGCTTAAAATTTTTTTTTCACTTTGATTTGTGTTGATATTGGTTTAAACTCTTGTGGGCGGTCTATAAGAAATTATTTGTTATTTATTGCAACGTTTCGATCATGATTATGCTCTTCGTCAGTATGTCCCCCCTATGATTTTCACCTTGATGGGGTGGGGGGCTTACGTTCGTTCTTCCAGCAATCCAGTTCCAAACAGCCAAGGAAAACCGATAGAGAAGTTTTATCAAATTTCTAACAAAAGAACCAAAATATATATAAAAACCGATAGGGGAATACACTCCAGTATCAGCAGTAGTCACGGCTGTCGGCGAGGGGTTGGCTAATGCTAAGTCACCAATGACACCTATTTTAACAACAACAACAACCAAAACAACAACTTAAGCCGTAGAATGCATTCCTGCCTGCAGCAGCGGTGCCCGTAATATTGATGAGGTATTTTCTGAATACCTCATGGATTTTAAAGACTCTGAGGACGGACCTGGTGGAATTGAGGAAGGGGAAATGGCGTCTGATGAGGAAAACCGCATCCTTAATGATGAAGACTATCAATCCTTCGCCAGTTCAGACAGCTCGGACGCAGGCGTCACTCTGTCCGAAGTAGGAAAGATGAAGGCACCCCCTCAAGGCGAGTCTGTGGCGAAAAACCTGGTGCTGTCGGGAGCCAGGACTAATTCAACTCCATATAAAGGATCTGGGGCAAGTGAACCAACTAAAGTCTGCGCAGTTGGCCCAGGGTCTTTGAAGACAGTGACGGCACCCGCATCTGAAGGTCGATGTCAATCGATGGGTTGAAACCGACTGAAGGAAAAATGGCGTATCCAAAAAAGCAGAGTGAGGGAAGGAATCTTAATCCAGAGCTAAAAAAGATTGAAAACGCCAGGAAGAGGATGAGGTACAATGATTCGACAACCCCATAAACGTCCTCCAACTAAAATTTTAAACGTCCCACAGCGCAGGTATTTTAGCAGACATTGTTAGCCAGAGTCTCCAAGTGGCCATGGTAAATGAGGGTAGCTCCGAGTTGTTGCTGACCAACGAGCCATGGGCTCTAGTGGAGGTAAAGACTCCCGAGGGTATCAAAACCAAGATCCTTGCCTCTACCGGGCTTGTGCCACAATTTGGGCCGTTATCAACGTTAAAAGACTTTTTTTTGGAAAATGACAAAAGTTGCAGAAAACACCTCCATGTGCCAAATATGATCTGAGAAAATAACAGTTGATTTCTAAGATAGTTTTTAAGTAGATGCATTTTCGAGTGAAATTCCAGTGTTACCACTTTTCGGGAACATAATTTTTAATTTTTTTTTGGGCCTTTTACTCTTTTACTCTTTTGATAATTTTGAAAATTTTTAAAATAAAAAAGTAACGAAAATGCCTTTAGATGATAAACAATATTTAAAGAAATTATTTTTTTTTTGGATATTAAAATGTTTTTAAAATTAATTAAATTTATATATGATTTTAAAATGTTTTTAATGAAATATCAATATTTAAAACTAATAATATACAAAAATTTACTATTTAATGGAATGAGTTTTTCTTAAAACTTCCTGCTTAAGCTTTCTTAAATAACTGTTAAACTATGCAATTGGATAAAAAATTTAATTTTGAACTAAAAGTTTAAAAATTGTGAAGTTCAGCTTATTTTCTGAGTTTATTGAAAAGTGACCAGTGTGACCATCCTTTCAAATTTCATATTCTAAGAAAATATTGGAACTCAAACTGATACATTTTTATTTCGTTTGAGCATAATTTTGAGCCCATATTTGCTCCAAGAAAAGTTAGTCAGAATTTAGTAAAAAAAATAGAAATCTTTGATTAACGATTTTTAATTTTTAGTTTTACTTGAATTTTACTGCTTTTTTTTAAATAAATTTCTTTAAACTTTCCTTAAACCATCCATAAGTTTCTCGAAATAGAATAACTTAACTTTCAAAACAAAATCAAAAAGTGGCCGGTGTGACTATTATTTAGCTGGTATTCGTTTGGATAAATGTTTTTGTAAAGCTTTTATTGTTTTTTAAATTATTGTGTGATACGATATTTCTTTTAAAATATTTCAAAAATAGCTATGCGAAATTTAGTTTTTTTTTCTAAGTGGCTTCATAACAAAACATTGAATTTGAAACCAAAACACCTTGATTTTTTCAGTGCCAATTTGATTTTTTTTCGATTAAGGCCAGATCCACGCTATTGTGCCAATATCGGTACACTGTTGCTACGATTCAAATGTGTATATAAGAAACAATCAGATGTCGTACCTATCGATGATGTGAATACGAGAACATTCAGTTTTCTGTTTAAGAATATTTTATCATATCGAGACTTTATCGATATCAGAATTTTAAGTACGAATCTGACCTTTTTAAAATAATTTCTAGTTTTTGAGAGTTAAGAGAGCAATTATCAAAAAGAAAAAATAAATAAAACATTTTATAAAACTATTAAAAACCTTTAAAAAAAGAAAAGAAAAAAACCAATAACAAATTTAATAAAAATATTTCCCTGTAATATGAAAACTTATTTCAAGTATTTACCTAAATAAACCATCAATATAGTTTTTTTTTCTAATTTGCACTTCAAACTAGAGCATTCGGGTTCATCTAATATGCCCCCTTTATCTCCTGGGAAACTTTCTAATTAATATTTTATGTTATTTTTTTTTTTTTTAATTTGTCTCTCTACATTATTGTTTCTGCCTTAGTATCAAATTTTAAAATAAAAACAGATAAATACGCCTTCCTAAAGACGTAGAGGCTATAGCTATATATTTATAATCCACTCTCACTCTCATTCACAAAAAATTAAAAAAAAAAAAACACAAAAGAAATCACAAAATCACACTGACACAGCAACACTTATATTAAGGGCAACCTCGCTCGTCGTATAGAACACAACAAACAGCACAACAAAGGTGTATGTAATATATAACAGTATATTCTTAAAATAATATTGTGTTCCTAGCCTAAGTACCATTCGGTATTATAAATTCAAAAATCCCGCTATTAAACTAGGAACCATCGTCGCCAGCATTGTAAGCAACGCAGAAAGCCTTAGTCGCGATGAGCTCCTTGATGTCAACTCGTTATTGTCCATGGCACCCCGCACCTCGGGTAAGCCATAAAATGTTGGTTTTCTTGTCGCTGTTCCAATGGAGTTGGCTCCACTTGATCCAGCTCCTCCGGCGAAGTCCATTAGCCCGCCTCCAGCGCCACCATTGTTACCACCACCATGATGGTGTCGCGTGCTGTCCCCAGATGAGGGCTTATGTGTGGGCTTACCGTGTAAATACACATTGGGAGGTATATCACCATCTTCGAAATCCTCCGCTGAACCGTACAGATCCTCGTCATCTTCGTCGTCCTCGCCGTCTCCATCCAGATCCAAGCCGCCATCGGCAGTCTGATATGTCACCTTTACCTGTTTCGGTTTGAGGATGTCATTTGTTTCGATGCCGTGTTTGTTGGAAGGATTTTTACGACTTGGTCCAGGGATTTCTACATGAAAAAAAAAAATAAATAAAAATAACCACAAAATGAAAGGATAATTGAATGTGAACGTCTGGAAGGAAGAGAGGCTATGAGTATATTCGCATGGATTTTTATAGCCTGTCAATACGTGGCACAGAGATTATTTGCATAAAACAAAGGATAATCCTGATTTTTCGGATTAGGGATAGTCGCATGATGCTATTACTTACCGTAAAGTCGTATACTGCTGTCAACTTCACCCAGAGAATTCTTTGCTATGCAACGGTATGAGCCGACATCTTCTTTTTGGAATTTTCGCACAATCATTGTCATTTTGGTTTCGTACATTGATTTTGAATGCTCTTGTACGTGATATTTGGTTGAAGATACAATCATTTCACCTGTTGTTATAGAATGGGAGAAAGTGTTATTAATGTCGTGTGTTTATTCGAAGGGGTTTGAATAATGTTTTATTTAAAAAATTTGTGATTTTTTATTGTTTTTAAAATTTTTGTTTACTTATTTTCTTTTAGTTCGCTACAGCTATGTAGTTTTTCGAACAAAGGTTAAGTTGTTGTCAGGAGCTTCTACCACAGTAAATAAAAGATACTTTTCGGAAGGTTGTTGCCCTGAACTCAAATTCAACCTCAAAATAACAACTCAATCCAGGTTTTCGAAATATTCTATTCTTAAAAGAAGAAAATCTAACGAGTTGTTTGTAGTAGCAACTTTGGTGAATCTAATAACGCATAGTTGGATAATTTGATAATTTGACCGTGGAATGTCTTCCAAGTTTTTTGTTTTATTTTTCTAAATTCACAAGAAACTAGAAAAGATCTCCGGAAAAGCTCTATTGAAATTTTAATTGACTAATAATTTATCTTTAACTCACATCGATTATGTGACAGTTTTAACAGTGTCGTGCAATGTTTTTTTTTTTGTTTTGTTTCCTTAATTTATATGAAGTTACATTCAAAAAGAAGTTTCAAAGTGATTATATTGAAGTTCTTATTTCTTAATTTCGTTTCCACTGAATAAAAAAAAATACATAGAAAACATCGCACAAAAAACTAAATTTTCTAAAACTAATTAACGTAAATTATTAAGCAATAAAATGTTAAATTTATAAGATTTTACCACTTAAAAAAAACATAGAAAACATAGAAGTGGTGCTTTGGAAACTTTATGTCAAGTTAGCAAAGAACCAAAAAAAACGTAGAAAACATATTGCATGACAAATTCTTAACTTTCACAAGTAGTTAAAAACTGTTCAACGAAAAATTATTAAGCCAAAAACCTTTCGGTGTAAGCATTTTGTACCCCTTTTTTAGATGGTGCTTTGGTAGCTTGATATCAAGCTAGCAAAGGACCAAAAATATAGAAAACATAGAAAAAATTTCATTCCGTTTCACAATTAAATTTTTCACTATTAATTAGAGACTAACTGATGGCAGATTATTAGGCCACACAAAATTGAGTTTAAAAAGTCTTTTTTTAACGCTTTTTGAGTTGAGTAGCCATAAAACAAAGAAAATATTTAACAAAAATACAAAATCGTCACAACTAATATTTATGACTATAATAAATGAAAATCATCCATCTATACATTTTTTCATTTGTCAAATTTGCTTTGCTTACTTGACACTCATGAAAATCACAGATATTTAAGATTTTAAAGCAACGAACAATTTCACAGTCCTTTATTTTTGCAGAAAGATCATTTTATTTTCAAAGTTAGTCAAAGTTACCGGACAATTTTAAATGAACTTAGATTACATAAATCCTTCCTAAAAAAAACCCCATTTCAGTGTGATCGTCCAATATTTTGAAAGTAAAAGATATGGCCTGCAGCCGATAATAGAAGAAAAACAATTAATACCTGAACATCAGTTCGGATTTAGTAGAAAGCATTCGACAATCGATCATACTCGTAGAATTACTGACGTAATTGAGAGAACTCTTAAGGAAAAAAAATGTATTCGACAGCCGTTTTGAACGTGTTGCAAGCGTTTGACAAGGTTTGGCACGAAGGCCTCAAATTAAAACAAATTCTGCCTCAAGGACCTTATAACATTCTTAACGGATATCTTGATGATAGACTTTTTATTCTAATTTCAAAGAAAAATGGCTGGGGTACCACAAGGAAGTGTATTAGGTCCAGTTCTGTTCCTTTTATTTACACGCGATATACCTCAAACAGAAGACACTATCGTAGCCACGTTTGCTGATGATGTAATGCAATACTAGCAGTATGCAAAACAATTAGCGAAGCTACAATTAAATTACAAAATGCTCTTAATAATGTCAATGAGTGGACAAAAACATGGCGAATAGTGCTTAGTGAACAAAAGTCAGTCCACATTGACTTCAAGTATAAAAAAATAAATAGACTACCTGTCTTTCTAAATACCCCTCGTGTTCCATTTGCAAACGAGGCAAAGTATCTAAGTATCTGGGAATGACTCTAGACGAGAAATTAAAATGGAAGCCGTTCAGGGTTAAAGAATGTTGTAGTAGCCAATTTGATGCCTGAACCATCGTTTAACATCAGTAAGTTCACAAAAGTCGGTGAGTTAAAATTGCTAAGCCACGGATTAAATATTTGAACAACTGGCCCTGAGGGATATACCTACACATCGCTTCCTTATTGATTTTTTTGACGTCTAAAAATTGATTTCGGGGGCGATGACGGGAAGAAAGTTTAAGTAAATTAAATAACTATAGATATACAAATTGTATTTGTAGAAAGGTGTTAAACAAAAGAAAGTCGACTCGCCCATAGGAAAATCCATTCGAGTCGGATTTTCGGATGTAGAATCAATAAAACCTCCATTTAGACATTCAATAAACCTTTACATTTCTCGAAAAGAGATGGCTGGTGGGGAAGGGGTGGTTATACTATCATTAACTTGTGTCTATAGTGAGTTTGCGTGTTTAGCGGGGTTTCTATTTGTATATTCTTGATGTGTTGCACACTGTTTTGTCGGTTTTGTATCACAAGACCATAACCATTACGATAAGTGTGAAATGTTTGGGTTGAAAGAATACGTGTTGTTTTGTTGTAATTCCCTTTAAGCTTCGAACATTTTGATAATACACCACATGTTTGCGGAAGGATGTTGTGTGTGTGGGGGGTTTTTCTTTCGGTTCACTTAATTGGCAGGCGAAAACAGAATTTTGAGAAGAAAAATGTTGCTTTTTTTTATTATCATTCGTTATTATCGCTATGGTCTTGCTTAAAAATTGAATTAGTATACAATAGCAAACAAGTATCTACCTTCCTACCTTTATTTTATTCAAAGAGCTTTTCATACAATATTTTTGGGATTCCGGGTGTTTAACTGTTACAATTTGACTTTAATTATTTAAATTACCTCTTTTTATACTCAATATAATAATTTTCAAATTATAATTAGGAAAGAATTTTTTTCCTGGAGTGTTAGTTTTGGTTAAACCCTTCATCAAGCGTTGATTAACCCTTTTTTAAAAAGTGAAATAACTTTGCATTCATTGAATTGGTGAGTGGAGAAGCAGTAGGTACCTTCTAGTGCAAAACTAACTTTAACGACAAATATACTTTTTACCTCGTGCACAAGTTATAATTTTTTTCACAAGGATAATCTTAAAACCGTTTTCTTCGCAAAATCGTAACCATAATATTGGTTTCACAAAAGTAAGCCTAGAGTCCTAGAGAAGTACTATTAGTCCTTTAAAATGAATACCGAGTATCAGAGTTGTAAAAGATTGCAATCTTTTGCGAATGCAATCTATCGAGATTTCAATAAACGATTGCATTCTTTTCATATGAATATGACTTCAAAAAATGCTGTCGCCATTCATTTTTCGTTAATAAGGTAGCTATTTTTTTGTTTCCAATATATTTTGACCATTAACTGATTCCAATATTTTGAGCATTTCAAGCATTTTTTTTTAAGTCTTTTGAATTCTTTTGATTCTATTGAATTGTTTGCATTCTTTTGAAATCCTTTGCATTCTTTTGAGTTCTTTTGAACTATTTGCATTCTTTTATGTTTTGTCCTCTATAAAACTATCGTGTGCTCTAAGAAAATACTGCCTTAAATACCCTAGACAAATTTTTTTGTGGGGACCTTATTTTTAACATGCATTAAGGATATTCAAACCAAAACATTGAGTGGTGACGACGACGAAATATAAGAAAATCACGTTATTATGATTGAAAAGAGCATGTTTCGTCATCGTCACCAAAGATTTTCCATTAGTTTGGGAAATTCTTAATGTTTGTTAAAAATTACATCCCGACAAAAAAAAAAAATAGTACCTTTAGGCATTTGAGACAATTTTACATATCTTTTTCTTAGAGCACACGTTATTATTATGGAGGCAAAACGCAAAAAGATGCAAAGAATGCAAAAGAATTCAAAAGTCTTAAAAAAAAAACAAAAGATCCAAAAGTCAAAGAATGCAAAAGGACTGCAAAAGAATTCCAAAAAAATAAAAGACTTTAATAAAATGCAAAAAAATGTAAAGTGTGCAAAAGAATTCTAAAGATTTCAAAAGAATGCAAAGAATTTATGAAGTCACAAAAGATTGCAATCAGTTTATGGTGACAAAAGATTCGGAAAATAATTTCAATCTTCTTATCAAAAACAAATGGTGACTGCAGTTTTTGAAGTCGCAGAATGTAAATGATGCAATCTTTTTACGGAATTCAATGAGAGATTTATAAAGACTGCATTCGCAAAGAATGCAATCTTTAACAACCCTGCTAAGTATTAATTAGGACTCAGTAAAGCTAGGACTCCGAGTTATTTATTTGGTTTGTTTCAAGAAATTTTAGCCAGTGTTGTTTTTGGTTATTATTATTTTTTTTTTTTAATTAGTAGCTATTTGCTATTTTGTGTTGATTTCATTGATTTCTATTTAAATTTTTTTAATTCTCTGTTTTCCATGGTGGCAATATAGTATGAAAGAAATGAAATAAATTTAAAGTGGTAATATTTTGTGCAAGGTCATAAACACATATCGTGTGCGAAGTAATGTTGGGCAAATATGTAGTTCCAAAATAAAAAAAACAGCAAAACAGTCTATCCTTAAAACAGTTTTCGCTTTTCTTGTGCAAAACGAAACGCATTTCAGAAAATATAAGAATGTAATTGCACAATTTATATGTTTTATTTCAATTTTTCGATGTTTAACATAAGAAGCGTTTTTCTAACTAACTAACTTCTAACTAAAACTTTGAAACTAAAGCTTCTTATTTTTTCTTTTACTTACTTTAATTTTGTTGAGAATAAAAATATTTATAATACAGAAAAATTAACTAAACTTAGTTTGTTTTTGTTTTTAATTAAATGCCACTTCACTTAATTTTTTATTGTTGAGCTCTATAAAAGATGTTTTTTTTCCGACTATAGTTGTTTTGTTATTCTAGTGTTTTTCTTTTGCAAATATTTAACCTGTTATATCAAATTTTACGCTACAAAGATAACCTTTCAGGCACAAAAAGTAAGTTAAAAATTGTGTGTCGTTTTTGTATACCCTGAAAACCTGAAAACCTTGAAAAATATCTATTCCTTAGTATATTTATGCTTTTATCATCCCATTTATTTTTTTTTTATACAATTTCACCCTAAGAATACATATAAAATTTGAAAAAATATTTAGCAGTAAATCGATTCTATAAATATTACTTCACAACACAAAAAGAAACTTAAATCGGATACTTTTGTGCTCTTACACCACTTCACTCTATAAATATAAAGCTAAATCGTGAAAACATGTCTAGCCACTAATTTTTGTTCACTCTTAAAAGAGATTTTTTTCAAAATTTTTTACCTTTAAACTATCCCAACTATTGACATCAAAAAAGTATGTTTCTGCAAAGTGGCAACACTGAAATGTTAATCGTGCGTTGAGATGCATCTACTCAGCACTTATCTTTTTAGATATAAACCTTTACTTTAACCTTGGACATTTTTAAAGTAGCTTACAAATTTTCTTTGGTTTACGATTTGGTCCACATTGGGCGCCATTTTTGAAAAAAAGAATCCAAGTGAATGGACTACTACAATGGCTCCAACAATATTTCAAAATGGCATCCAGCGACAGCATTACAAATTGAATTTTCCAATTATAAGGAGCACATGGGATTCAGTTTCCTGACCAGACTATTAGTTCCTCTTTAAAAATTATTTATAAGACTATTCCTATTTCTTTGTTTTATCTTTTGTGAACTTTTGAGGTTTGTTCATTTATTTGTTCTGAAAAAAGAAATCTACATTGAACAGCTCTATATTTGCCTGGAATTAAAAGGAAATAGAGTAATATGACCTTCCTTTTATGATTTAAAGTTCCCCTACAAGCAATTTAACTTAATTTTTAAAACCCTGGAATACTACTCTTTGATACTCTATTTATCACATGTAAGTACCTACAGTTCTAAGCGACATTAAAATTCACCAAAATCTTCTCATAATGAAACCTACAAAAATCAACCACAAGAAGATATTAGGTGGTCGTATACACTATACCTTACCCCCTGGATAAATGTGTTGTTTATCTATGTAGCTTATTCCCAACAACTCGTGTGTCATCTAAGCCAAATGCCAAACAACATGTTCATATTTATTTACGTGTCTTTTTAAGGTTAGACACACCCCACCTTATATACTCGTACCTTAAACCAACTATGTATGTAGATCGAAATCCATTTCTCTCAAATTCTAATCCCAGGCTTGGGACTTTATTCTTTGTTTTTCGAACACTAGATACTAAATACTCAAAGATTATGCTGTGATCAAGTAGACATACTGTTTTCTTCAATTGTGACATTACCAAACAAGAGTGTGCTCACCCGCCCCCCAGATACCTTTTCCACTAAACAACTGACGACGACGGAAGACCGACGACAAGGACACTAAAAGACCAGCCAACAGATCTCACTACCAGAGACCACCCTCTCTCATCACTGGTCAAAGGTGTTTAATTCCTAAAGCACACATCGACTATATACTATCCTGATGGCATACAAGCTCCTTCCCACTGGAAAGTGGATGGCAAACAACAAGGATTCCTTAGAATTCATCACTCTATCGGACGTATATTGACGCCTCTGAATGATGTACCTACAACCGACATCATAGGGCAAAGGACACATCACATCATAGCATCATAGTACCAGGACCAGAACAGGATACAGGACTAAAAATGGAGACTACACTTCTACTTATAGTACACTACAGTATTGGCACACTGCGTTCGTTGTCGTGTTAAATGAAAGAGAACATACAATATCTACAAACAACGCAACACAATGACAAAAATAATGACTCTCTATTATAAACTTACCAGTATCCTTAATCCAGTAGTTAATTGATTTTGGTGAGGCCTCTACGTGACATTCGATCTGAACATCAGTGCCAAGCGGTGCCCCAACTAATTGATTTGGTACTTGGATGACAGGATGAACTGCAAAACCATAAATCAAAAACTCTTTGCTTATAGATATGTCGATAAATAGATTCATATGCACATAGATGTGTTTCAAAAGCGTGTAAATGTATAAATGAGTGTGTATGTAAATATAAAAGTTTGCACATTGAAATTTCAAATAGATAGGTGTAGTTACATACATAGACGGATACTTATAGATTCACAGGAAATACCAGTAAGCTATGAAGGATGCAAAAAGATTAAAATTCAATGCAGTTTTAGACGAACGACGATGGTGATGGTGACGAGGACACGATGCCGCCACACTGGTCTGCCGGCTACTGCCGGCTATGACGATGACTACGACGACTCTCAAAGAGGTCACAATCTATACAATCGGGTTTCTATGGTAATTGGAGATGCACCGAAAAGGTAAGGACATTTGACCAGATGTCCAGTGCTAGCTGGTCCCACCACATCACCAATTTTCGTATACTTTTGCTATGGTTTGTTGCTGCTTCCAGTATTTTGCCACATCTACGAATACACTTGGTCCCTCTTGCGTTCATTTGATGTCATCGTTTATGGTCCATCAGAGAGCTGGGGTTTTTACATGCTCTGGGATGTGTGTAAATGTATGTGTGAGTTGGAACGCTTAGATTTTCAAAATTTCCTTAAAATGAGTATGCAAGTGGAGAAACAATGCTGCACGATGACTTACCTTTTTCATGCTATCTGCATCAGCTGTCTGCATATGATATGCAGTAGCAGCAGGGTTGGACTTATACTTATCGCGTTTAATTTTTCATTTAAATCTATCTGCAACTGGCAATTAAGGGACTTCAAATAAGTCATTATGCTTGTGGAGTTAGGATTTTATGGTATGATCATTCAAGTTTTGGGATAAATCTCATTTATTTCCAAGAACATATTTTTCAATCTATTTAGAAACTTGAATTAACTCAAAATTAATACTTTAAATTAGGTGAGTTTACTCTTAATAAAAAAAATGCATTTAAAAGAATAGTATTTTGTTTTCCAACTTTAAAGGTGCGTTTCCGTTTGACAGTTAAAAGACTGCGAGCAATTCTCAAAAAGCTCTGGAGAGTAGAACTCACAAGCGGAAACAGCCATACAAAAAAAGATCACAAAGCTATCCGAGAGTCTCACCCTTGAGAGATTTGTAGTGAGAGTACCTACTTTGAAATGGAAAAGCACCTTAAGAGTTACTCGCAGACTTCTTTATCTCAAGTGTATATGAACCATCAACAAGTCCTGGAGCAGCTAGTTCGCAAGAGTGGTGTTAACCTGGAAGGCACTATCTTCAACAAGTCTATCCATCACCTGGGACAAAACGACACTGTTGGTGGCAGTAATTTTGAGGTAGTCAAGAAGCTCATCAACCTCGAAACAAACATCAATCCCACGAATGACACCTTAGTGGAAATCTGACGAAGAATTACCTTAGGAAACCACTGCTACTTCAGTTTGGCCAAACAAATGGGTTCAAAACTCCTTTCCCGAAAGACAAAGTCCACGCTGTACAAAACGGTAATTTTACCAGTTCTACTCTCGGTGCTGAATGCTGGATAATGGGCACTTTCAAAAGAAAAATTCTTCGACGGATATTTGGTTAAATATGCGAGGAGGGCGAATGAAGGAGAAGATTCAATTGTGAATTGTAGGAGCTGTACCAAGATGTGGATGTGTACTTAGTCCAAAGAGCCAAAACATGTCGACTACACTGGCTCGGCCACATCAAGTGAATAACAACGCTCCAGCCAAAAAAATCATCAAATCCCAGCCCCCAGACCATATGGTTTCAGACGCAAGAACACTTGGTCCCGCTGACTGGAGGGAGTGTGCGAAGGATCACAACCGATTGAAGACCGCAATATCTCAGGCAGGAATGCACGGCTGAATCACACGTACTTAGACCATTATTTTGTTTTTTTATTCAATTCCATTTTTCTTTACTTTTTTAAAAATATGGAAAAAGGGTATTTTTTTAGACGTGTGGTTTTTAGGAAGAAATAAAACGCATATAATTTAACGTTATGGGCAAGAATTCAGCTTTTTTTTTATAAAGGCAAAGGTTTGCCATTATGTTCTTGAAATGATTTTGGGCAAGTGGCCGCCACTCTGGCTCGAATAAATTCCAGCCGAGAGGTCTTATTTTCGACCGCTTTTTGCAGAAATTGAGGCCGTAAGTCAGCAATAACATGCCAAATTTTCTCTTCCAAGGCGTCAATAGTCTCGGGGTTATCTGCGTAGACAAGTGACTTCATATAACCCCACAAAAAATATTCCAGCGGTGTTAAATCGCACGATCTTGGAGGCCACGCCATAGGCCCACGACGACGCGAGATAATGCGCTCAGCAAATATTTCCTTCAATAAATTGATTGTTTCGAGATGTGTCGCGCGAACCGAAACATTATTTTGGTAGTAAATTTGCATAATTTGCAAACGTTGTTCTCGATTAAGTCTATTCATTACTGAGCATAAATAAAGTGACAGCTGTCAAAAAGACCAACTCCGAAAAAAGTATTGCCAGATTGAAAACCACATGTCTAAAAAAAATTATACTTTATCTTTTCAACCATGTATCACATGTTATATGCTCAAAAAGAAATTCATGGAGTTTTAGTCAAAAGCAAATCGAACTTTAGTTTTTTTTATCTCATTTTGTGGATTTTAAGACCAATTTTGTGCTTTTTTTTTCTGTCAATATTTCAAAAGTATTTAATTTTAAATAATATGAGCTTTTTTTGGAGAAAAAATATTTCAAAAAATTGTCTGAGTTATTCTAATTTTAAAGATTAAGAAAATGTTGTCAAAATTTGCGTGCAGAGCTCAAATAAAATTTTTAACGCTTTTAAAGCATGCAGAAAGCGTTTAAACCATGTGAAAGTCCATTCTTCTAATAACGGGTGATTTTTTAAGAGGCTTAGAACTTTAAAAAAAAAAAACACAAAAAATTCGAAAAAATGAATGAAATATTTATTTGAATCGATAGTTTGAACCTTGCAATTTAATGTTTAAAGATAATTTCATGCAAATGTTGACCGCGGCTGCGTCTCAGGTAGCCCATCCGCTGAGTCCAATTTTGGCATACTCTTTCACACATATCGGCCGGTATCTCATGAATGAATGCATGGATGTTGGCTTCCAGTGCGTCAATCGAAGCGGGCTTGTCCCTATAGACATTAGCATTGACATACTCCCACAAAAAATAGTTTAATGGTGTCAAATCGCACGATCTAGGCGGCCAATTGACCGGCCCGAAACGTGAAATTAACTGTTCACCAAACTCGCCTCGCAATTGCGCCATTGTTTCGCGTGCTGTGTGGCATGTGGCACCGTCTTGTTGAAACCACATATCATGCAAGTCAAGAACTTCCATTTCGGGCAAAAAAAAGTTTGTTATCATCGCTCGGTAGCGTTCACCATTGACAGTAACGCTGCGATTCGCATCATCTTTGAAGAAATATGGCCCAATAATAACGCCGGCCCATAAACCGCACCAAACAGTGGCTTTTTCGGGATGCATTTGTAGCTGTTGCAATGCTTCTGGCTGATCTTCACTCCAAATGAGGCAATTATGCTTATTTACGTACCCATTCAACCAAAAATGAGCCTCATCGCTGAACACAATTTTTCGATAAAAAAGCGGATCCTCGGCCAGCTTTCCAAGAGCCCATTCACCAAAAATTCGGCGTTGTGGTAGGTCGGCTGGCTTTAGTTCTTGCACCAGCTGTATCTTAAAAGGCTTAACGCCCAAATCCTTCCGCAAAATTTTCCACGTAGTGCTGTAACAAAGGCCTAACTGCTGGGAACGGCGCCGAATCGACATTTCGCGGTCTTCTGTCACACTAGCTGATACGGCCGCAATATTTTCTTCACTACGCACAGTACGTAAACGTGTTGGTGGTTTAATGTCCAACAAAGTAAATTTGGTGCGAAATTTGGTCACAATCTTCCGAATAGACTGCTCAGAAGGTCGAGAATGCCGACCATAAAATGGAAGCGGCGCGCGATGAACATTTCGAACCGAGCACGAATTTTGATAGTAAAATTCAATAATTTGCAAGCGTTGTTCATTTGTAAGACGATCCATGGTTAAATTGCAGACCAAACTGAAGCTGTTTGACAGTAACACAAGGTACTAAACACATGTCAGCTGTCAAAACCAGTGTTGCCAAAACCAAACCAGCTAAAAAATCACCCGTTAATACTGCGACAATCTCTCTGACTCTTTGGAAGCAATACATAAATTGAACAGATTTTTGAAATATTTATAGAAAAAAGGGATAAACGATTTAAACGAACAATAAAACCATTTTCAAAGTTAGAAAAATGTTAAAAACAAATTTTCGAAAGCATCATCTGCAGTGCAGCTGTGCAATAAGAAAATTGGCTTGACAAACAAAATATTGAAAAGTCAGAGAGCGTGTTCATAAACATCCAATGCGTTTGCCAGTTTGGCCGTTTTGGAATACGTCAAATCAAAGTGAATTTGATCGTCAAATGATTGTAATTTTTTGACTCAGATACTGCGATTTTCAAATATGCAATCGTCTTGCTAGCACAAAATCGTTTTGATCAACGTCAATTAAATTACTTGCAAACGCATTGGACGTTTACGATCACACTCTCAAACACTCTCAATATTTTGTTCGTCAACCCGATTTTGTATTCCACAGCTGCACTGCATATGAGTTTCTCGAACATGTGACAACACACTGCTAGTGCAGCAAAATTTGTATTGGCCTTTTCGCACAGAAGACTTTTGCATTTTGCGTTTAAGATCATTCTGCAATTGCATTTTTGACGCAGATGACGTTTTCAAAAACGATCATTGACTTTGATTTGATGTTTTCGAAAACGGCCTTGTTCATTTTATTTTTCAATAGCATTCACCGTTTGAAAAGGCAAAAAAAACAACTTTTTCGACACTACTTGGATTGACGGAGACTTTTCGCAGTTGATTGGTTATACCAAATTTCCGCCTTATCGGAGTTATGGTTAGGTTTGCATATTTGTATTTCTATTTTGACTGGACTATACTCACATCAATTGACGGTCTTAGTAACACAATTCAGCCAGCTGACTTGTCTTTTTGTGTAAGGAAATCATATAACCAAATTTCAGCTTTGACGGAATCATTGAATGTATAACAGGATTTTACTTGCGATATATGGGTTCTGTATTTATGGCAACTTATGCATTCGTAAAAAAATTTAACTCGGGACTTTGATCAGATTTGTCATTACGATGATAGAAAAAAGTGGGTCTTATAATTCTGCCTGTCTGTCCATCTGTCCGTTCGGCTTCACTCAAGGACTGGATCTATCTTCTTAAAAGTTGGCAGAAAGTGGTTTTTGCTGATTCTGCACACACGTGTTTTTTTTAAGAGCTATAAATAACGGTACCTTTGCCACATAATTTCTTTTGAGCAATTTTACAAAATCTCATTTTTCTTAAGAACAGCTAAACGACTTTTCTTAAAAATAATTCCGTACATTTCTTTCAGAATAAAGGCTATCTTTAGTCTGAAATCACTTTTAACAAAATGGTTTTTAATGGAAAAAGAACCTTTTTTTGTTTTCAATGATTTTTAACAATAGTTCAACAGTTTTTCTTACCAAAATTCCCCAAAAAATACTTTTTACCTTCTATTCCTGCCAATAAACTCGCATACAGGAATGATTGAGAGTTTAAAGTCACTCTAGGCCCTGGCTCTCCACGAGCTGTTGGGCCACCAAATTTATTTATTTTTCTCAAAAATGGCTCGGCAACTTTTCTTAAAAAAATTCAATAAATTACTTTTAGTATTTATTTTGGGTGGGCACCATTTTTCAAAAAATGTGTGTTAATGGTAACTCCCCAAAGAACCATTTTTTAGTTTCCGATTTTCTCCAAACTGGTATAACAGATTCTAATATTTCTTTTTTTACACAGAGGCTTTTAAAAACTATTAATATTTTTGCGTACTTAAATTTGAGAAAAAATATTTTTTGGATTTGAAAAATGAATTAAAAAATGTTTCAAAATTGTTTTTGGAAAATCAAATTTCAATCAAATCATTTTTTTTTAAAACTCGATACCTAAGAGTTTTTAAGTTCTATCTAAAATACTTTTGGAAAAATTTTAAATATATAAAAAAATAACGGTACCTTCCAAACAAAAGTTAAAAAACCGGAAAGGAAAATATTTTTTTTCTCAAAAACTACTCGTACGATTTTGATTAAACTTTTTCTATATACTCAAATTAATACGATCTAATATTTATAAATAATAAACAATTTTGAACTTAGCAACTATAAATAGTACCTGTCATAGAACGTGTTTGTTATTTTGAATTTTCTTATCAGAGGCTGAACGGATTTGGATAATTTTTTTTTATATATAAATTTCAGATATGATTATATAAATATCAAAATTAAAATAAAAGTTTTTAAATTTAAAAAAGAAACTTTCAAGTTTTTTTTTTCAATTCTATATTTCAGAAACGGGTTAACAATTTTTTTTTAAATTTTAGTTTTATATGCACATAAATACATACTTAAAATTTGCATACCAAAAGTTTTCTTTAAAAATATTTTAAGAATTTTATATATACAAAAATTATTTTTTAAGAAAACCGCTTCAACGATTTAAATTTTTGCTGTCCATTCAATCATATTGAACAAAGAATTAGGGTGGCGTTCTTGTTTTTATCTCAAACTCTTAACGAAGTTTTTTTTAAGCCAATTTAGATATTGTGTTTCATGCTTTTTCTCTTATAACTTCCATGTCTCTACATAAAATCTTTTTAATATAATAATATAATTTAAGAGCAAGTAAGTGCGACCCAGTCGTGCATTTTTTTAATTTTTAAGATAATTTTTGTTTTAAAAATCAAATATTTTGAAAACTACATTGTTAATTTTAAAAAAGGGTGTCACACACACAAATTTTTTAAGACAAAATGTTACTTTTATGAAAAAATAACAGTGTAGTTTCCATACAAATGTTAAAAAAATGTAAAGAAAATATTTTTTCTTAAAAACAGCTCCTACGATTTTAATAAAACTTTTTTTGCTTGCTAAAATTAGTGCGATCTACTACCTCAAATTATAAAAATTTTCAAATAGCAACTGTTCATAGAACCTCTCATAGAACGTGTTTTTTAAATTTTGAATTTTCTTAATTTCGGATGAACAGATTTAGATTAATTTTCTTATACAAATTTCCAATAAAAATAAAAAAGATATTACAGATCAAAAAAGAAAAGTTTTGAATTAATTTTGTTTCTTGAAAATTCGATACTCAAAAACGGGTTGATATTTTTTTATTAGAATATGTAAACTTTTTTTGAATATAAATACTTAAGATTTGCATACCAAAAGTTTTCCTTAAATTTTTTTTAGTATTTGATACCTAAATATGATATTTTTGTCTCATTATTTCCATGTCTTTTTACATATAAGTTTTTAAACCATCAGCGCATTGAACATAGGAGCAAGTACATGTGACCAAATCATCTATTTTATTTCTTTTGTTATTGCAGATTTTTGAATACATTTTAATGGCAACACTGCTTGAACTGTGAAGTTTGGTTACACTTACTTAATCTTGCTTAACCTCATTGATATATTCCCGACAGTTTAAATTTTTTTCAAAACTTAATCAAAAGTTGGCAATAAGTCATATAAGGAGATATTATATTTTAATTATAATAGTTCCGCATTTGAAAAGCTTGATAACAAAAACTTGTATGTATTTCTCAGGTCTGCTTTTTTTTGGTTCAAAAATACTACCGACAATATGAAAATTTTAAAAAAATGTGTCCAAAAATGAAATCTGAATGTAGTCTGTTTAGTAAAAGTTCATTCGATTTTTGACCAAAATTGTTTTCCTCTCGATAACTCTAATTCTCAAGCATTGTCCGCAGTTCTTATACAATATTGCTTGATTTTTGAATCTAAAAAAGTCCTTTAATCGAGTCAAAATGGCAAACATATACTAGAAAGGTTTGGACTTAATGGCATGAAACTTTTACACTCCTTACTCTCTTAAGAAAGATTTCAAAAATGTGCCAAAGTGCCTAAACCGACCCTGCTTAGCTTTTATCTTCATACCTTAGAATTCAAATTTTGGTTAACAACTACTTAACGAAGTGGCACTCCATGTGAATGTTCATCTATATGTTGGGAAATATTTTTGCAGCCAAACATTTTCCTGCCTGATGGTAAAGGTATGGCAGTAAATATTCGAACATTCGAGTCGAAGTACACGCAAAACAACAAGATATTCCAAAAGATAAAGTTGTACGTTTACAATGCTCGAAAAGAGCATGTTGCCTGCCTATCTGCACATAGGGCATGGCTATCGTCTTCTCTCACCATACCTACCATTTGGAAACTCACACAATATGAGTGTAGACAAGGTTTTGGCAAAAAGGATAATAAAACCCTAGGATTGGAACATTTAATGAGTCCTTTTCTATTAGAGACTATAGACTGAGTCTGGTCAACTGGATGTTGCAGTCCAACACTGACCACCAAATACTCTGTGCCCGGCCATCGGCCAGTTCAAGTCCTTCCTCAATGAAAATCCTGTATTGCTGACCACTATAGACTCCGGCATATACACAATGTAGCATTAATGAAGGGAACTCTTGGTCAATGCTGGTCAGATGATGGGTTCATTGAAAATATTTCTTCCCCGAAAAACTCCATTTAGATACTACTCGGGCAGAGAGGGGGACGTTTTAGGTATATTCTTCCACAGACGCTCACCTCATGGATGCGGCTCCAGAATGTGTCCACAACGAGTTGGAAGTTCCTGGCCTGTCTTTGTGTGATGATGCGAAGTGTCCGATGGCATTCGGTAAATGTATGTACTATATGTATATGTAGGTATATAGTTTTTGGCAAAAAAGGAAGTGACAAGTGTGTGAAGAAATTTTCGACATAACCATGGATAATGACTATGTGTTAGGCCTCTGTTTCTATCCATTGGATCTCTTATGTTGTGGCGATAATTTTAGAGTAAGGACTGAACTGAAACCACTCTTATCAGATTTCGACGTTCAGAATGTTTTTGTTCGCATCATATGTATTTATGTATGTATGTGTGTGCTTATGCTTCCATCATCCTGATGGGCAAAATGTTTTTGAGATATTTTGTATGTTCGTGTATGGCCTTTTAACTTTTGTGAAGTTGATTATAAATAGCAGTTTACAATCTTGAAAGGCGGACTTGGAACAAGAATTGGATGCAGTTGGGTTTTTGTGGATGTGCTTAAGAGGCGTTTACTGTTGAAAACTTTTTCTCTTTTTTCAAATTGAACAGATTTATTGACTAAAAATCCATAAAAGCTTACAAAAATATTATGGCATATGTGATTTGATAAACATAAATTTTGGAGGAAAAGTATTGAACATTTTTGCAAAAAAAAAGAAAATTATAATACAAAAAACATTAATATCTTTTTAGGGAGTGCACCGATTTTCAATATTTTATGTTTTTTGTAAGTTTGAAATCTAACGGTCATTTTGATATGCAACACATAGTTTAAGCCATTGGAAACGTTTACTATATTAAGGAAATTGAGAAATATGGATCGCAAAAGCAGTTTCACTCTTAAGGCTTTTCTTGTACATTTTGTTTATCCGATGATTTAAGTGACAAATTAAAGTTGTCCAAAACTATTTTTAAGGATTTCTCTAATCGAGTTTATCAGGGTTTCAAATAAAATAAGTTTAAAATTTTTGCTTTTACATTTTTCTTTGCAAATTTTTGTTAACGGATTTGAATTTTATGCAAACAAAAAAAAAATCGAAAGATGTTTTTATTTTTCTTCCTCAACAACTTGGTTCGGGGTTGTGCAAAATTCAGGAGATAATGTAGATATATTTATCTTAACTCCATAAAACATTTTCCAAAACTCAATTAACTCCAAGCCACACTTGACTGGAGCTCTTTTGATGCATTTACCACAAGTTGGCATGCATGCATCCTTCCTCTTGTGCATTCACCAACTCTTCTACACTCTTTGCTGTTGCTTCTATATATGCACGATATCCATGAATCCATGTTAATGATTTCCGCAAATAAAATTTCCTGTGCAAAACATAAATTAATTCTGTCGTGTATTATATATATTTTTTGTATAACGTATTCTAACATCCTGAAGATTCATTTGCATTCTTTTGGTTTCTTTTCGTATTTTCTTACATCCTTCTGCTGGGGCTGGGATACAATTTTGATGGTATGATGATGTGTGCAAAAAAGTGTAGGTATGTTTGTCAAGGATCAAGGAAAGTGTCCTTTGTAAATGAGATAAAAACCTCATAATGGTTGATATAGGAGCAGTACCAGTAGCAGCAGTATTTAATTAATCTGAATTAAAATAAGTGCAGGTGGAGAGAGGTCTCTTGCTAAAACAAAAAAAAGACAACTTCAGGTAGAGGGTCGTTGAAGATATATGATGGTGATTGGTGATATTATGGGGAAGCTATTCTGTCAAGAGTCATAATGTTTGCTTTGGGGCAATAACGCGCATTAATGTGAGTCCATCACACATAGAGAACCATTGCACCACCACAGTGCCTGCATTTGAATTTCAATCTTAGGCAACTAATTAGATACTCAAAACCTCCATCTACCCATGAATCTTTTTATCTGTACGAGTATAGAGATATATGCAAAACACCTATGAATTGAAATAAACTTAAACTTACAGTGTATGCTGAGGGAGATTCTTTTTGAAACCGATGGTGGTACTCCATTTGATGCAATGCAGAGATACGAACCCATTTCACTACGTGAGATTTTTGTCAGTTTTAACACTTCGCCTCGAAATGATGCAACTAAAAAAGAATAAAAGGCAAAGGCGTTATAATACACTCTCATATATGCGGGTTCATCATGGAGTATGGATGGACAAAAGGTATAGAGGTCATTTTGGTTGTTTTCGTACAAAGAAGGAATACAAATGAATCCAAAATAATTTTTTTTTTTCATTTGTTCTCTTTTAAGAGAGTGATTTAACATAAGGTTTCATATACATACACACCTTGAGTTTTTGTGCCCATATTATCTTTAAGAACTATTTCGTTGCCATCTTCTCGACGCCATGTCACAATTGGTTCTGGATAGCCTTGTGCCCTGCAAAAAAGAATTTTTTTTACTATTTTTAGAAATGAAGTGAAGATTTTTGTATGTTACTAAACTACTAGAAAAGGTTGAACAGCTTTTTTATATGTACATATTTGTAAATCCAAAATTCGATTTTTTAAAGGTTCGTATTCATTTAAGAGTAAAAAGAGTTCGAACAACTCTCAAACAGATCTCGAGAGTTCGTTCTGTGTTCCCATTTGGAAATATTGTTACTAAAAAACTTTTGATAGTGACTCTCTGATATCTGAAATAGCTGATTTCATGACTTTATTCATTGGCGAGTATTACTCTCGAGAGCTTCTTAAGAGTTGTTGGTAATTTTTTACTCTCAATTGCAGATATGCACATTACATCAGGTGCGTTTCCATTTGAGAGTATAATTTTCACTACAAAACTCTTAAGAACGACTCTCAGGTATGTATCTACCCCTCTGTGAATCAATTTCAGGACTGTGTTCGCTTGCAAGTTTTACTCTTGAGAGCTCCTTGAGAGTTCCTCATAGTCTTATAATGCCTCCTTAGAAGTAAAATGTTTTGCTCTGGTGAAGAAAATTAAAACTCTCAAATAGTAATAAATTCATGAAAAAGTACTGAAATCATTATAGCGGATGGGATTTGACATAGATTTGAGATAATTTTGAGCCTCCTACATTTCTGCCAGTTGAAAAAAGCTCGCACAAATTATTTGAATTTTGTTTAAATTAATGTTTCTTTGGGAGGCAAAGAATTGCTTTATGTACCTTATATGGAAGTCTTTTTGCTATTGATCGTTCCCGTGTGTCAGACACCTCAGTTTCTTACCCACTTCCTAGGACCGGTCTTTTCATTACTTCCAAAGGTGATGATGATACAGCCTCTCGGCCTTACTCTGTTTAGTGGTATTCGTACTTTTTTTCTGAAAATTTCTTTGCCCTCTGGCCAGTATCTTTACAACTGTCTGGCGAAATGGGGTCAAAAATTTGGTCCAGATTCACCTACATTTGCCATTAGACTATTGAGCGAAGTAGTACCTTTTAAACTCGTTTGGCTGTTACTTTTATCACGTCACATGACTTGGTTAATAAGCTTTCGGTGTCTTTTTCCATTTGGCGTGTTCAGGAAAATGAGATCTCAAAGGGCTCTGTAATTTGACAGAAATCTTTCTGAGGAATCCTGTTAACGAGACTGAGATTTCTGAAAGCTCTGAAATTTCATTTTCCTGAACATGCCTACTATCACCGCTGCAATGCGCGTATCCCACCAGGAAGTTGTCTTTGATAGGCACATCTAGCTCCCAATTTTTGAAATACTTTTTCACCACATGCAAGAAAAAGAGACAGACTAGACTACATTTCCAGCTTCCAATCCATGAATGGTCGCAACCAAAGACAAAGTCTTCTACGAACACGCTGCGTCCAGTCATCTACACCGAACGCTTCGAAGATGGCTTGGTCCTAAAACCGAAGGTTCAGTCTTCTTCCTTCTCTCGAAACTGGAGGCTTTAAAGATTGGTGATTTGTTGTTTCGCCTTTTTCGCACGCAGGCTAAATTTGAAGAAGTTGTAGTTCACTCAAAAATTATTCAATATAAATAGATGTATACTTCGCAGCATGGACTGAACTTGTGTGGATTTCCATTTACACACAAAACCCAACTTAGTTTAAATTTGAAAATTTTTCTTAAGAAAGAGCCAAGTATCAGCTTTCCCTTTCTTCCTAACACTCAACACCATAAAGTAGAGCTAGTATAAATGTTTTATAGAGCGTGCACGTCATCTTACGTGTGAAGTAGTACCCGTCTGCTAGATTAATTCTCCGTTTGATCTCCGTAAGAATTTCATTCGTTGGATAAAGTATTACTTGGAAGCAGGTGAGCTCCTAAAATACTTAAAAGTTGTTGAACAAGTTGAACAAGTGTTATTTTGTCTCCAAGCAAGGCTGACAGATCTTTCATTGTTTGTTGACAGCATGTATTTGGTCTTGTCCTGGTTAACTTGGTGACCAACAAATCTTATTTGTTCCTCAATTGCTTTGAAAGCCGAAGATGTCAATAGAAGTTGGATAGATCTGTTAAAAATAGTGCCTTCAGTGTAAACGCCTCTAAGCTCTCTGTAGGTTTGAAATGGTTCGGAAGAATTTTTCCCTAGTTGCAAGTGCCATGTGATGTGTTTATACATCGCCATAAGAATAGAGCTCCTGACGACAAAAGCTATCATATGCTACTTTGAAGTCAATGAATAGAAGCTGAGTCTCGATTTGAAATTCATATTTTTTTTTTTTTCAGAATTTGTCTGAGAGTGAATATTTGGTCTGTGGTCGATCTTTGGCCTGAGACAACACTGATACTTACCAATTATAGTGTTGCAGAAGGGTTAAGGATGCACACACAGAGTACGTTGGAAATAATCTTGTATGCGGCTTTTACCAGAGATATGTCTTGATAATTCTTTCAGGACATAGAATCACCCTTTTTGAAAATGGGACATGAAGGTGATAGAACAGTCATCGAGCATGTTTCTTTCCAATAAAGCTTGGTTGATAAGTTGATGCATGTACCTTTTCAATACATCCCTTCCTTGCATGAATAGCTCCGCTAGTAAAAACCATCAAAACCGGCGGCCTTATTGTTCTTGAGCTTCTTTATTGTTAAGCTTTTTTCCTCTTTATTGAGTGGTGGTCCTTAAGGTCTTCTCTGGTCTGGGTTCTTTTTCTGTCCTATTTCTCGTTCTCCGTGATTTCCATTTGACAGATGCTGGAAATGCTGTATTTTTATTATTTTCTGTATTTCGATGACTAGAGGTTACCTTTGCTGTTTCTAAGACCTTGCGAGGAAGCCAGTTGCTTCGATTTTTCTTAGAACTAGTAAATACGCCCAGCCCTCGAAACTAGAAAGCTAATAACATTATTTGTTAAACTGAGCTACTTATTATTATATGAGCTACTTATTATTATTTTCTGCAGCACTGAACGCTGCCATTAGACATTCCAATAATCTATCCAGTCAGTGCTGGAAAATTGTTTGGTTTGTGGGTGGAAAAAATCGGAACGTCACATTTAGGTTTCGACAAAAAAACAAAAAACAAATAATCACTCGGTCTTGCTCTCGCCCTTGTTTCTTAGTTTTTGTGGTGCAAATATTTAATAAATTTTTCTATTCTGTACTTTTGTGAAAAAAATCGTTCCAACGATTTATAATTTATATGCCTGTGGCTTTTATAGACCGCATAAATTGTACCACAAAATTCGTGTTTGTCGTTTTATAATATGATTTTCAGGTATTGTTTCGATGGGAAGACTCTTCGATCTCCTTGAGCTGGGAGGCTATGTATGCTCTATTCTTTCTTCGCAGATGCTTTTTTCCTCAGTGAGTTGAAAGCGTCTCGTAAGTCCAGGGTTGCCAACAAAACAATTTTTCTAGAGTAATAGTTTCCCTATTGGAGTAGGTGAGAGTTGTCAGCAAATAGCTGTTGCACTGCCAAATGTATGGACATATGTAAGTTAGGTGCCAAAAAATTAACAAATTTGGTGAGATAATTCTGCAATACACAAATTATTTCTTTTGTAAGCAATCAAATCAGATTTCAGTTCAGTTCGTGCTACTTTTTTAAATTCTTAGAGAAGTAATCAAGTCTCTTATTTGGCATTTAAGTACATCTTATTGTTTATGAGTCTTTTCATCTAAAAAGCTTTATCCATAAAGTCATTCACCTTAGTTTTCTTCTCGCAATTCTATATGCACAGCATGCACTTAATGCATTGGCACTCTATTGAATTAAAGCTATTCCTATTTTTTGTTTTAATTCAGCCAATCTCTTAAGTGCTTACGTCCTCTTAATATATAAAAACAACTTGCTCATAACAACACAGTTTTGTAATAAAAAATAACAAAAACAGACATCAAAACACTAATCCGGCGCGAATTGCTATTAAATCCACTATAATAATAAAATTATGCTTCCTTGCAAAACGGATACCCAATTCACTCTGATATACTCGTTCCAGTTCCAGCATTGAAAAGAAAGGCAACCGTTTTTATATCCTTCCAAGGGTTAAGTATCAGAGTAGTAAAAATGGTGCGTATCGCTTTTAGGAAGTTGTGAATTTACTGCAAACGTCGGGGGTTATGGTCAGTAACATAAATCAGACTGAAAAAAAAAAAATAACCAGGACAAGGACGATGGGGGAGAGAGAGAAAGAGTGTTGCTTTTGTCGTTAAATCCTTAAATTAGATCCGAAAGCAGGATGTAATTGTTAAGTAATTTGATCTGGCGTTAAACAGGTCTCGGAAGTTATAGATATATAATATCAAAAAAGGAAAGAGATATGCCACTTGATTGTGGTCAGGACGAACAGAGAGTTAATTTTTTGTTTTGTTTGTTCTTTTGTGTATAAAGGTTAAGGGTAGGAATGTCATTAAATTTGGCGTCAATTTAATGAACATTGCAATGCCTGTGGTTTAATATCTTAACTCTTAAATTAATTGATTACTGTTTGGTTGGTTGGTTATGGTTGTTTGAAATTAAAGTGCTTTTATTGTTTTTTGAAATTCCAAGAATGTATACAGTATCTAAATTCATTTTAAGTAAGTATAAAAATTTGTGCTGTGTTTAATGTTGTGAATGAATTTAATTTATTTTCATGGTGAAGTTATGAGTAAAATTTATTGGAAAACAATTAAATTTGAGGCAATAACCTCTTTAAGAGGCTTTAGGGGAAGTGAGATAACTTTAATATTTTTGATGGATGAACAGTAGTATTTTGATGAAATCTCAATCTAAAGGTAGGTATAGTCTCTATAATCTACAAACTAAAGATAAAATTAGTTAAAAATCCAAACAGCAGAACAGTTGTACTTTCTCTACTACCATTTATAAACATTCTCCATAGAAAGTGATTGTGGGTTATTTAGGATGGTTTAATTGAGGCGGCTGCAAATAGTGTGCTTCGCGGGAGAGTAACAAAATACCGAATCACAAAATCCCGAATCACGAAATTGAAAAAATTGAAATTGAAATTGAAAAAAACTGTTGGTTCGGGAAAAATTCAGTTCTTGTTAGTACACCGAGGAGACAAGACATCCATCTTAAGAGGGATAATAATTTGATTTTCAATTGTTTGGCCAATTATTTTTGGACATTTGACCAAAATATTTTTGGACATTTGGCTAAAATATTTTTTTATAATTTTTTTTTTTTTCAATAATTTTTTTTTGGCGGGAGATTTCGTTAATCTCGCGATTAAAAGTGGTTTTAAATTTTTGCGTTTGGGTGACATGATGGGGTGATGTGGTCTAGACCTTGACTGAGGTGGGTCTGAATTCTGGACTAAAATTATACACTAATATAAACTTTTTAGACTTTTTTTTTGTTGAAAAATTTAGAAAAAACAACAACAGCATTTTTTTAAAAGAAAATTTCAATCAAAAATTAACTTTTCTCAACTTTAGTTCTTCCTTTTTTAATTTTTCATCGAAATATGAATGCTAGACATTGGCGACTCTTTTTTTAAACAATGACATCGAGACGATGCAAGGCCAATTTCAGTGCAGGTGGCAGTGAAAACCAGAAAAATAGCTCAGGAATTTCTCTGTTATACAGCTGGAAACGCTTTTGAAGTATAATTTAGCAACAATAGTTCTTTTAAGAGCTAATAGTTCAGGAAAATTAAGACAAACAAAATGGCAAAACTACGGAAAAATTCCGACAAAGCTGAATTTTGGTGGAGAGCTTTGTTTTGACGTCTTAACCATTTCCTGAAAAGTTTAATTAATTTTTTTGGGGGTAAAATTCAGTTTTTTCTTAATTTCTCGAAAACTATAAGTTTTATTGAAAAAATGTGTAGGAACAAATTGTAGCTTATGTTACTCTACACAAAAAAGACTAATATATACTTTTTTTTTATACAAGCAATAGATTCTGAGAAAATTAAGCAAGAACTTTACGGTGGATTAAAATTTGTCAAAAAATTTACTAAAATTTCCATAATCAATGGGCTAAAGTTTTTGTACGATTTGAGTTTGGTTACATCTCTTCTTTATAAAAACCATGTTTTTGGGGGCCCGGATTAAGGCGATGACTGCCATCTTGAAAAAGAAGGTGATTTGGTTTTTGTTCAACAACTCGATGAAATTTCCTTTTACAACAAAATCATGACAGAACGACATTTACACAATAAAATTATCTAAAAAATGAGCTTTAACGAACTCTGTGAGTTTATTAATCTTGAAGTTATAGCGTATGAAAATAACACTTTTTATTTTGCACTGTAAGTGAGCAAATGACGGTTTTTTTAATATCTGAGCAGATATAATTTTTTTCAAAAAATTAATGATCTCATATTAATGCTCATACAATTCTGGAAAAGAAAGATTATCACACTTTTTTTCGTAGCAGCAATACATTTAGAGAAAAACCTGCACAAACGTATTCATTACCTATTTAACCAAGGCAAAATGAAGAAAAAATTCATTACAGTGAAAAGCTCTTATTATAAGGTTTGTTCACGTTTTTCTTGAAATCTGTTGTTCCTACGAAAAAAAGAGTTATAATCTTTTTTGTCCAGAATCTTATGAGCATTAATAAAAACTCATAAATTTTTCGAAAAAAATTATATCGGCTGAGTTATTAACAAAAACCGTTTTTTGTCCATTTACAGTACAAAATAAAATGTGTTATTTTCGTACGCTATAACTTCAAGATTAATAAATTTACAGAGTTCTTTTATAGTTAATTTTCTTGCTTAAGAGGTCAAAATAAAGCTCTCCACCAAAATTCAGCTTTGTCGGAATTTTTTCGAAGTGAAAATCTAATTTTCCTGGGCTATAAATGAGGCAGTGAGTACAAAAGTGGTGTAAACCATTTTTTTTAACCAAATTATTCGTCTTTAATCGATCTTAACAAATACTTTATTTGAGATTCAAGAATAAAAATTCACATTTTTGGAAAGCTTAGAGAATTCTTTGGTTTAGATGTCTTTTCATGCATAAATGTAAAAAGAGAGACAAAAGTATCAATTTTGCCAAAAATGAGTTACACCACTTTTGCACTCACGGCATCAAATAAAAGATTGTAAAGGGATATTAAATTAATCTAGCTATGAATATAAGGTAATTTTTCTGCGCTAGGCAAGCCACGCAAGGTACTGTCAACATTGGCGCTTGCCAGACGACTTTAAATACCTGAAGCGGAGCAACGGAGTTGCGTGAGCGGGACTGAGGACCCAACAAGGAGGGTTAAAATCCTGAGAACCTACGCAGCGCGCCACCCAAGGTACTGTTGATCAAGAAAACTTGACATTGGCGCCTTCCTGGTGCCATTTTTTTCATAAATGAAAATGGGACAAAAAAGGGAGTTAAAATCCTAAAAAACTCGCGAAGCGGGCCACTCGATGTACTGTTGCTCGAGAAAAACAAAAATGTTTTATTATTTGTTGGGGAAATTGACTTTTATCTTTAAATGCGATTTGCGGCTAAAGTAAGCGTTCTAGAGGCATCAAAGTTTACATCTTTAAACATGATTTATGGCTTAACTGAACGTCCTAGTGTGGCTTATAAGTCCAGATTCCTTAAGAGCAAAAGAACCTTTACAGAACCCAAATCCTAGAGTGAGCCCAAGCAGGGGGGTTGCATACATGCCTCACTGTTTATTCGCATTTATTCACCACCCAAAGTACTGTTGCTTAAGAACTGATTAAATTTCGAAATAAACATTCCTTTTATACTTGCCTTGGAGAATTTTTAGGCCAATGAGGGCTGGTTAAAAATTAACGAAAACAGAGCGGTCTTCTTCGTATTGAATTTTCAAGTATATTGTACTTAGTTAGTAGGAAACTTCGTTCTTGTTATTTGATTCGTGTCACCATTGAAATGAAAATCCATACTGTGCTGTCAACTTAGTATTGAAACGGCGGGATTTCGTGAATCGGAATTTTGTGAATCGGGATTTTGTGAAGCGGGATTTCATGTCACCATTATTTTGGAAATGAATATCCATACTGTGCTGTCAATTTAGTATTGAAACAGCGGGATTTCATGATTCGGGATTTTGTTAATCGGGATTTTGTGAATCGAGATTTTGTAATGCGGGATTTCGTACCCAACCCGCTTCAGCAAATTTACATTTTTAAAATTTGTTTGAATTTAATTTGAAATATGGCCTACTTTTCAATCAAAAACTTCACAATAAAATTTCAAATCTTAGAAAATTGAAGGATTACATTTAGTGCAGTCGTTTTATAAACGATTTAAGCAATATATTCTAAAAAAATTTGCATATTTTCGTTTTCTTTGTTTAAGTTTTTGACTACCAGATTCACTGTGTTTCCAAAATTGATGTTTTTGTTGCAAAAATCATAACATTTGAAAGCATACTGATATCACTTAATTCAAAAAAATCCAGCTTGCTTGAGAAAAAAATTCACGTTTTCAAAAAGTTTCACTAGAATCGAATTATTTTTGCCAAGATAAAAAGAAAAAAAAAATAGTCTAAGTATTTTTCTCTATGCTTTGCTTATATTTTTTTCTTGAAAGGAGGTCAAATTTTGAAGTCTGTGAAGTAAGCAGGGTAATTTTCACCGAAGCAAATGGTATCTTGACTCCAACTTAATATAAGGTTGAAAACAAAAATCATACTGACTGTGAAATCAGTTGGTCAGAATAAGTATTTTTTCTAGCTTCATATTGAAGTCAATTTTATTAAATTTTCAAATTGACGACTTCAAATTTGGAGCAGTGCTAGCATGCTCGGTTCATGAGAAACTTGAGGTGACCTGCTGACTTCACTGTAAAGTGCAGTTTGTTTTTTTTTTTCTAACTGACCAAGTTTTCTTAAAAAAATGTTATGAGAATCTTACATCAATTTGTGACATTTTTCTATGGGCCTTAAATATCCAGTAGCGAAATGTTTTTTTCGCGAGGAACTGACAAATCTTCAAGAGTAACTTGTCATGATTAAGTGCTTCTCATCTAGCTGTTCGGACTCGGCAAAAAAATTGTAGGTCCCCTCCATTCCTGCCAAAAATACGCACACATGAATGGTTGAGAGTTGTAAGTCACTAGGCCTTGGTTCTTCACGAGCTCTTATTGTGCCACCAAAATATTTTTTTTAAAAGAGATTATTTTAAGTTAAAACAAAGTAAGAGTAATTTTAAACAAAGAAAAAATATTAAATTTGATTTATTCTGAAATTCATAAATGTGTGAAAAGCAATATTGCTTTTAAACCATCCAACCTTTCTCTGTAGGTATGTCATAATCAGCTTTATTTGTATACATACCGACATGTCAATTTAACGGAACTACCTTCTGGAACAATAACATCTGATGAAGTATCTTCTGCTACAAAATCTGGTGGAATGACCACGTCCAAGTATCCAATCTGAAACACACAAAAAAAAATATATTTATTTATAAAAGGAACATGATTTTCTGTCTGAGATGAAAATTAAAGAAAAAATGACTCATACGCCATACAACTCAAACTCACAGTCACAAAACATGTCTCACAAATTTATGCATGGAGGCATCGAGAATATGTGAAAAATGCAAACAGCACAACAAAGAAAAAAAAAGAACATAAAATACCTGACCGAATATATAGACTAGAAGGACAGACACCGACGAAACCACTAAGGAAGCTTCATACCGATTGAACGGGAGCAGGGCAGGACATAACCAGCTTAGCAAACTCCATTGTAAAACTTCCTCAGTATCCATACATATTGAAGGTATACGAACATGAAATAATGAAAGTGTGCTTCATACAGCCAGTAAAGTGTATTTCATGCTTCCTTAACTTTTATTTCACTAGGTACGTAACGTCAGAGAGGATAATGGAATGGAAGTGACCACGAAGTAGGGAAAAAGATGAAGCTTAACTTTCTAGTGGTCCAGGATTTTAATAGTTTGTGTGGTATGTGCATTGTGAGTTCTTGTACCGCTCGTTTAACGAGCGCACAGCTGATGTTTATTAAACAGGTAAATGAAGAAAAGACGTGGATTGTGTGAAGCGTGTGAAGTTTATGCGTCACAAATTGATATTACACCACACACCTTGATTTTTATTATAAACCACTGCCGGGGCAGTCTTGCTGTAACTATAAAAATATACCCACCCACTGAAACTGCTTGGGCTGAAGCAATATTTTAAAGTGTTGAGATGTGACATGCGCGAATACTTTATTATGAAAGTAGCACAGATTGATTGGTTGTTGGAACTTAATAAGCTGAAAACTTTTTTTTTTAATTTTTAACTTTAAGAAATTAAATATCATTTTGTATGGAGGAATTTTGTTTTGTTGTTATGACTTTGATACTATGAAGATAAAGAGTTTATGACGATGGATAATTTGTATTTGTAAGACGACAATTGCAAGTGCAGTGTCAGACCGTGAGCGAATTGAAGCTAAAATCAACGAACTGAGAAACGTTTTGTCAGTTTGAATATGCCACAGGCTGATTCTGTCTTGAATTGCCTGAAATTCAGTTGCTGAAATCTTAGGCACATTGAAGTTCTACGGTTCTTTACCTAGCCCGAGACCCTTGAAAATGAAAATAGCTAGCTGCAATATTCTCTATTAATGGCATAAGAGAATATTTTCCTTTTTAAATCAGCAAATCAGTCTCACAAACTTTAATAGCAAAGTTGCGAAAAGCGTAGGAAAATTAAACTTGCACTGCGAAAAAATTCCGACAACGCTGAATTTGGTGGAGAGCTTTGCTTTGATGTCTTTTCTACAAAGTATTCCAAATTAAGGGATGGGGGAACATTTTATTGTTAGTTAAGTTTTTTCTAGCTTTTTTCTCGATTACTATCAGTTTTGTGTTTGAAAAAATGTTTAAATACAAATTGCAGCTTACGAAATTATACACCAAAAAGATCAATAACCTACTTTTTTCATTTAGAGAAAATTGGCTCTGGACCTTTGTCACCTCATATATGGAAAATTAAAAAAAAAAAATCCATATAAGATCAACTAGTCCTAGGCATTTCTTAGACCTTGATAACTTTTAATCAAGGCCTAAAGTTTCTTAAGGTCAAAATACCAAGAGAAAAATCTCTAGATCGTGATAATAGGTCAGCTGTTTGTAGTAATTGCTCACCAATTAATTTTTGTAAAAAAAAATCCAGGGTCATAGGCATTCTTGGCACCTCATTTATTCGAAATTTGCAACAAATTAATACCACCTCTGAAAGACCATTAGACCTATATAAAAGGTCAGGTAGTTGAAGTTATTAGTCAGCCATGTATTTTTTTGAATGAATTTTTTTTAGTTTTTCTTCAAGGTCATAGTTGTAGCCCCATTTAAGGGAAATTTGCGAAAAGAAAATACCGCCTGAATAGACCTAAGATCCAGAAAAGGTCAACTAGTTTCAGTAAATGAAAAAAAAAAAAAATTGATACACAAATGTTTTTTGCTCAAAAATAGCCATTTTTAGCAATTTATTAGGTAAAATTATTGTTAAATCACTTGGGATTTCAGCAGTTCAAACCTCAAAGCTACCAAAGTTTATTTAGTACATATTACACTAGAATCTCCGTTTTTGATCACTTTTAACAATTCATTTAAATGAATAATGAATAATTACTGGATTTTACAAAAAACTGAATATGAAAATTTGACATTTTTTTTCATAATAACAATCTGATTTTGTACACCATTTTAAAGTAGAGGTTTCACCAAAAATAATTTATTTTTCCCTATAGCTAGGTGGAAAACCTTCATTAAGTTCTATGGGCACAGAAAAAACTCGTGTATTTTAAAATTTTCAAAAATCAAAAAAAATGTCTTCAACTTTGATTTCAATTTCAAAATGCTTGTTTATATGTAAGGAATGAAAGTGTTCAGATGTCAAGAAAATTATTCCGCAGATTTAGTTTTCCTCTGTGAGTTTTTCGTAATTTTACAATGAAAGACACGATTTGATTGGTTGAATTGAATAAGAGAAGGAACACAAAAGAGAACTCAATTTTCTTTACCAAATATTTTAAAATATTTCATCTCCCTCTCTCTTCCCGCCTCACCAACCATCACAAATCGAAGAAAATGCTTGAATTTCTTTACCTGTGATTAGGGACAAATAAAACTATTTTTCAAATTAAATTAAAACAAAAATTAAAAAATTTAAATTTAGCTTAAAAAAATGTACAGCTTGTTTGAAACACAAAAATTTACGTTTTCACCAAATCTCATCAAAATTGAATTATTTTGGTCGAAGATAAAAATAAAAAAAACATTATTTTTGTATTTTTTCAATATTTTTGAAGTTATGTGAAAAAATGGTGCAAGCAAAAATTGTAGGTCTCTTGACTATCTACAATTTTTATATTAAAACTTTTTCGGTATGAGGTCTACTTTTTCCAGAAAAAACAAAAATTAGCGATTAGCACAAATTGAGCACAATAAAGCCCAATTTGTTTCTTTTTGAAAATCGAAATTGGGAGTGCTTACTTCACTGTCTAATACAGTGCTTACCAAAGTTTATTTTTTACCGTAAAAGTAAATTTTTGAGAACTATCAAAATTGTAAGAAAATTCATTTGTAAAATTTGCGATTTTTTTTTTAATTTTAAGGTATTCAAGGCAACACTAGTTGGGCTAAATATAGCACAGCTTTTAAAAAAAAAAACGCTGCTAACTTCTCGCTATACAGCGTTTCGCAAAGTTTATATTTGACCGTAAAAGTTTGCAAACATCATAATTTTTTGTATGTTTTATTCATATGGCATCACAAACTGAGCACAAAACAGCACACTTTTTATTTTTGAGAAATTGTGAAATTTCGAAAAAAAGTGCAAATTTAATCTTTTTTAATTAACGACACAGTATTTGAACACAATACAGTACAATTTAAAAAAAAAATCTAAAATAATGGTGCTAGCTTTACTCTACAGCTTTTTGCAAAGTTTATTTTTAACCGTAAAAGTTGCAAAGATTTGAATTTTAAATTTAACTTTTTAGCACAAACTGAACACAAGGCTGCACAAGTTGAGAACAATTTTTTATTTTTGAAAATTGTAAATGGCGGTGCTAACTTCACCCTCCGAAAACTTTAGCGTCTCTTTTAAATACAGCACATGGCAGCACATGTTTGGCACATTACTGCCATTTTGAAGATCAAAAATTATGGTGCTAAATTAATGCATATCGTCGGTCTTCTGTCAAAAGTTCGTAAATCTGTTTTGAAAAATTGCTTACAGGACACAAAAAAACGATGTAAAAGATTATTAAATGGAACGAACTCGTTGAATGAACCAAATGGACACAATTACGAGACATCAATATTTTAATATCAATACGAGGTTTTGACAGAAAGCCGACGATATATAGTTCCATCTAACTATGTTATTTTTGGTCTTATAGGACTGTTATATACTAATAGCTTAGGTATTTGCTAGAGTCAAGAGCTTAGAACAAGCATGTCCAGATTATTGGTGAGCTGACCTGTAAATTCTGGAACTCATATAAGAACGTCAATTAGCTAGGATACAAGCATACAAATTAATATGATGATTGCATATTAGCTCGTGGAGATTAAAGGCCTAGTGACAACCATATGATTTTTAGTCGGAAACAATGAAGAAGACTTACAATTTTCTGGTACAAACCTGGAACAAAAACTCATTTCTAAGGTAAGAATAACAATATTGGCATGCAGAAAAAAACTTCTTAAAGCCAGCAAGTCCAATTTTAAGTGGAGAATCCCTAAAATTTTATTCGTTTGGCAACTTATCTCTTTTAAGATTGAAAACCAAACATCAAACAATGTTATTCCCTTCCCATTTTTAATCTATCGACACAGTAGCCATCCTTCAATATTTGGCAGTTGATGGCTTCTCAGATGGAAGAAAAACCATTTTTGACATTAAAAAGTATATTTTGATCCAAATGTCATCCAATTTGCTTTGAAATCACCTTTTTCGGGAGCATTCAAAGTTCTGAATAAAATCAGATTTCTTAGACGTTTATTGATCCATGTTCTTCGTAGCCATCCTCCAATCAAATTTACCAGTTAATAGTTTGACAGATGAGGGATAGCTATATTTCCAAATTCGTACAATTTTAAACATACTTAGGTACCTATTTCTTTTTTTTTTACGTTGAACTTGACTCAACATCTTAAGATTTCCCACACTTGTTAAAGCATGTTTTTTTTTGCATAACTTAAGAGTAGACAAAACAAGTAAACAACCTTCAGGCAAATGGAGCAAGTTAAATCCAGATTTTAGTTGTCGAAAAAAAAATGCATCATATTCAGAGCATTCCCATTCTCAGGTCATCGCTCAAAGGACATGAAACAGCAAACAACACAAAAGCACAAGACTAATCGTTTCCTTCATGTGCGGACTTTCAGACAAAAGTCCTGTCAAAAAGAGAAGAACACATTTTCAGGCTTTTACTTACCGACAACTTCTCACACCAATACAACAATAACGGACGGACATATTTTGAGTCTGACTGACTTATGAGAATGACAAGACTCCAAGACCATTCCCACATCCTCACCGCATAACAATGCTTCCATTGCATCGTCTGGCGCTTATAAAAGTGAACTCATTCGTCCTAAAACTACTGGACTCTGTTGCACAAGACAACAACAACACTCACCTGACTCTTCATTGGGTCCGTATTCAGTTGACACATGTAACCGCCACGATCCTCTTCGGAGACGGCTTTAATGTGCAAATTCCAGGTATTCTGGTCCAAGTGAGTTACACCAACGCGAGGATTATGAGTTATGACGTGTTCGTGTATCGCTTGAATGGCTTTTGTATCCGCCTTCAACCAGCCAACCTGCAGGATAAAACAGATACAGTTGTAATAGAAAAGAAAGATGCTGAGAGGAATCCAAACTGATTTATAGGATTAAGTAGTAACAGAAGCAAGAGTGAGAGTAAAAGGACGAGCAACTTAAAGTGCTTAAAGAGCTTCAATTTCTTGTTTCTGTCTGTTACTGTTTATCCTCGACGTACATATATACTTCCACTTTCCCAGAGAAAGTATATTATGGTGAGAAAATGTACACTAAATAAAAAATATTAAAAATAAAAAAAAAATAAAATGAAAGTTTTGCATTTTGTAAAAAAAAAAAAAAATACACGAAAATGTCCTTACCCGATATCCACCCAAATGTCGGACATTGCACGTAAATGTCGCATCCCGTCCAACAGCAACAGATACATTTGTTATCGCTTCCACGAATTCCGGCTGAAATGCTGATACATCTATGGAAATAGCAAAAGAAAAAAACAACAGCAAAGTGAGAATGGAATTTTTGAACTTTGAAGTGAAATTGTTGTTTAAGAGAAGGAGAATCTCACTCAGGGAATGAGAGGTAAGGAAGGATTCATAAATTCAGAAAATTGTACATTTTGAAGTTGTTAAGATTTGTTCGTTTTTAGTCGGAAAGGATTGAGATGATGGCAGACAGGCACTGCACTGGTATTCAGAATGACTTCAACCACTATTCTGTTTTTCATCAGAAGCTTTCTATTTCATGTTCTGTATTTTAGAGATGTTATAATCTCTGGAGATTATTATCAAATCTATTTTTAGATGACTTTGAGTTGTTGTCTGAGTCTGAGTTCATTGAGTTTATGTTATTGTTATTGGCCTTTGAGTGTGCTGTTGGATGAGAAATGGAGATCATAAATGCAGTTTTGATGTTAGATGATTTTTTGAAATAACTATGATAAATATTTGTTCGGGAAATTACCTAAAGTTATTAAATCAGAGGATTTTTTTTGGATTGATTAAATTTAAACTATGTCAGCAGTATTAATAAAAAACTCGTATCCAATCCCTAACACACGTGTTAACTGACACACGGATAGACAACTTGTCCGTTTGATAACTTTTCTTATTAAAAATAATTCCAATATTTATCACTTCACCAAATTCACCACTTCATCAAATTGTGGTGATTTTCCACATGACATGTAATATGTATGCACTGCTTTACGAAGTGTATACTGGTAGTAGTAAAAGGTCCCATCACACGTGTGCGGGTAGGTGTGAAGAAGTTATTCGTTCATTATACGCGGAGTTTGGCGAGTTAAAGTTTTCCGTACGTTAGCACACGTCACCGACACGGACTATTACATATTTGTGAATAAGAATTACAAGTTAACAAATGTATAAACCTTAACACATTTGTTTATCCCCCGTTTATTCATATGAATATTGATTTATTTAAAACAGATTACCTTTTCAGACTTTTTTAGCTTCATATAGCAACTCACAACTTTACAAAAGCTCATAACAAATTTCCTTTTTTCAGGCCTGGCAAATCGTGTTCACCTTAATTGGGTATGAAATACAAAACCAAAACTTAATTTTTAATTAATTAATTAAAATTTAAAAATTTGGGTATATTTTCTAACAATACAAGTTTATTGTGCTTATTTTACCTCAAACGTTCAAAGTGGTAACCATTGCATACTGTTTTTGTCTATCTGGACTTGACTTGCTAAGCTATTAAGCGCGAGTGTTGAACAAAAAACAAAAATAGCAACACTATAAACTTCTGTCGGAAAAGACTGATTGCGCAATTCTGCTGAAGTCTTGGGCAACACTATCAGAAGGATGATATGTGGCCGATGAATTCAACATAAGGAATCAACGGTGCCACAAACAGCTCTGAAGACAGATACCGAGGGTTTTTCCCATTAAGGCTCTTCTCCTTACATCAAGGCGGCATGCAGCGGAAGAATTCTTTGAATGGAATCAGCGGTGGCGTCTTACTTTCCAGTCACACTGAACCACTAAATGAACAATTTATACCGGTCTACTAAGATATACATATTCCGAGTTGAGGCCTATAAGGACTGGTAGTTCCGGTTTGTCGCATTTGGATTTATATTAAAACCGTCTATTCCTCTAGGTTGGAGGTCATGCCATTAAATCGCGGTATTTTTTTGGTCACATAAAGTTATTTAGTTGCGAAGTAACAACATGGCTTGGATATGAACCAACTAACAATTGACGAACCTATAGCAAGCAAAATAAGGATAACAAATTTCGAATCTGCTGATCTCAAAAGATCACGCGTGCAGCCGACCATTCAACGGAGGCCCTAGACTGCTTCAAAGCAGATATCAATGCCATCCTAGAAGTTTGATGGAATGGACTGGGAAAAAAAACACTAAAAGAAATCTAATACGGTAACTGTTAACGAATTTCGACTAAGTGAAGGTTTAATTTTTCAACATTAGCCTTATATGCAAACTTGTCCCATACGCATGTTTGCAAAAAGGAAAAAGATGATGACATTGAGAACGAGTTCTATACGAGCTTCTAGACAAGACATAAATGAGCAATGCCTTAGCTAAGACATTAAAATTTTCTTGGGTGATTTTAATGCAAAACTTGGAAGAGAAGACCTCTTTGGTGGCACAATTGGAAGAAGTAGCCTGCACGACACTACCTCCAATAACGGAGTCAGGTTAAACGATCTTGCTGCGGGGTAAAACGTTGTGGGAGTTAGTACCAGTGTTGCCAGAAAAACCGATTTATCGTAAATCTCCCGATTTGTAGACCTATTTCCGATACACCGATCTTTGATCAAAATACGATACTTTTCCCCGATTTTCAATATTTCATATAATCTATAATGTCTATTCGTGTACTTCCTAAAGCTATGAATTTTAGTATGTACAGGGTTTTTCAATAGGGACGCTACAAAAGTAGAGCAACAGGGACAGCAAACGACGCCATATTTCTTGCCGCTCTTTTGACATTTCTCTTCAGTAAGGTTTTCCATTTCATGATGGAAAGATATACGAGCGAACAACGAGTCGAAATTATTAAAATTTACTACCGAAATTCGGAGTCAGTGGCCTCAACGTTAAGAGCGCTACGTCCAATGTACATATGGTCGTCATATAATCGTCCTAGCAGATCAACAATTGAGCGTCTAGTGGAAAAATTTGAATCCACAGTCCATAGTCTATGCCAACAAGCCAGCGACGATTGATGAACTTTGTATGAATATCGAACGTGAAATTGCAGCAGTATCGGCCGATTTATGCTTGAAAACCGTCGAAAATTGGGTTCAGCGTCTGGACTTCTGCAAGCGTGCCCGTGGTGGCTATGCAAAAGAAATCGAGTTCCATACATAATGGCATCGAACGTATTTTCACAGGAATAAAGAATTTCATTGATATCCGAAACCGTTTTTGTTTTATTTAAAAAAAACCTTTGTAGCGCTCTTATTGAAAAACTCGATATTTTGCTTTGTTACTTCGACAGAACTTGGTGATAAATGCGTAGAAATTCGTAGTTTTGGGAAGTACACGAACATACAATTTTATTATGATTTTATAAATTTTTAACCTGTTAGTGCCTGATTAAAAATATCCCATTTGACAGTCCCATTGTCATAATCATGATCCGCCCCTTTTTCTGAAGCGAAGCAAAATTTTTATTTTGGCACTTGATATAACCTATTCAACAACTCTCAACTATATTATATAAAATATAAGACAATAGGCAACGCTTAACAAAAACAACACACACAGACATCATCAAAATTAAGTTCCGGCAATCTTTCCATATTTCTTAACAGGAAGGAAACCCCGATTTAAAAAATCATGGAGTGGAAAATAGACGCTGATTGAAGCCTAGTACATACTCGTGAATCATGTCGTGTACCCATACAAAATTAGCATTTTTATTCACCCGTGAACGTGCTCGTGAAGCTGTGTGGAGAGTTTTCGTTCACGGGCAATTTCCGTGCAAAATGTACGGGAACTCTTCATTACTAGTTATGTGAGGCATGGTGGTTTTAAACGTCAAACGTTCAAAACACATTTGCAAGTCTGTAGCAATGAGAAATGTTGAAAAATCACTTTCTCCACTAGTGACTGTTCACTTCATGAAGAAGTAGGAACTAGGCTTAAAGATGTTGCACAAAAATCAGTACACAAACATTATTTTGTAAGAAAATAAATTTTTAATTGTTTTATTTAATGTGGTTAAAATGATAAAAATTCTTATTTTTTTAAAGCACATGGATTCGGCATTGACAAAAAACAACTGAGCAAGTGAAACCAAAAAGATCTGTCTTAGTTTTTAAGGGGAAAAGTGAGGGTTTTTTGTGAGGAACTGTATTTATATTTCTGAGTCATCAGAGATTTCAGAAATATAAACTGGCTAACTGACTTTTTTAACCTCCAAACAAATAGTTTGTTTTTGTTTTCCATAAGAAATATATTAAATTTAAGTTAGTGAAGAAAATGATCTGAAAAACATGTTCGGAAATAAAATCAACAAAAAGCTAAGGGCCTTATTGCGAGACTCTAGTCCAAAGAATTGGAATAGAAAAAAGTCGATCAGGAATTCTTGATAGATTTGAAACTCTTCTATCAAATAGAAAAATACATAAAAATCAAATAGAAACATATTTACAAATAGACTTTGACAATACCGATAGTCGACTTTATGTCTAGTCGACTTAGAATTTTTGACTCTCACAATAAGGCCCTAAATTTTTTTATAAAAGTCTTATATTCAGATTTCTAATGTGGTAGTATGCCGATTTTAGAAAATATGTTCTGGCAACACTGGCTAGTACGCAGTTTCCACGTCTTGATGTCCACAAGAGGACATGGAAAATTCCTGGTAAATCAACCGACAATCAGATTGACCATATTGCGATCGATGCAAATCTTCCAATATCAAGGATTTCTGAACGTTCCGAAGAGCCAACTTTGACTGAGACCACTACCTCGTTGAAGCCAGAGTAATGATACGGATAGGCCAAAGCCAAGAAACTCAACGTCGGTCGGTTGGCTACAGTCACAAGAAGTCGCCAGGTATTCCGAGCCAGTCTCTTGTACCCTCTTAAATAGTCTTTTGGCGCCAACTTCTGGTATTGAGAACCAGTGGAAGAATTACCAGGAAGCCATCAGCGATGCCACCACTGACGTGCTGGGTCTCCACTAAACCCCTGGTTCGACGAAGAATGCCGGTAATTACAAGCAACTAAACAACAGGCATACATAGCGGTGCCGAATAGAAGAACCTGAGCTGCTCGGCTCGCGAGCTTTGCAAATAGAAAAGAAGAGATGGACACCGGGTTCTCAATAGGAAAGAAGAAGGAACATAAGAAGGTGAAGCGATCGAGGAAATAGAGGCTTACTTTTGCAGAAATAACATTCAGAAGTTTTACCAGAAGATTATGTAGAACTTCAGCATTGTTTTTGCGATCCTTAAGGTAGGCAATCCTCTATGGACTGGAGCAACTGCAGAAGCATCAGTTTCCTTAATATTGCATACTAGATCTCCTATACTTAACTTTGTGAACGCCTGAAGCCATACACCAACAACCTGATGGGACCATAAGAGTGTGGTGTTTGGTTATCTTCACCCAAATATTCACATTAAATGGCAGATCTTGAAAAAAAACAGGAATTTCAAATTGAGACCCACCACTTTTTCATCGATTTCAAGGCCACGTATTCAAGTATCTACAGAGACGAGCTATAAAGAGCAATGTCTAGTTTTAGCATTCCTCTCAAACTGAAGGATGACGATAGAGAATGCACGCTACTCCATCAAGGTCGGCAAAGACTTCACCGATACCCTTACTGCCAAAGACTTAATCAACATCGTTCTTGAAAGGTCTTGGCAAAACTCTCACAAGACACAATCTTTCAAAAGCCCGTCCAATTTACTCGCTAACACCAACTATATTGATATAATCGGAAGAACAAATCGCGATGTGTGTGGTGCTTTCGTAAGTATTGAGAAGGAAGTCAAGCATATGGGTTTAACAGTGAATCAACGGAAGACCAATATATGCTGTCAGCAACTATAATTTTGGAGTAGTCAGAAACTTTATTTGCCAAGACTCCTCTAACAACTCAGAGAACGATACGAGTGCTGAAATCAAACGAAGAATTACTCTTGCCAATCGCAATTTTTTTGGGCTAAGAAGGCAATTGTGAAGCAAAGCCTTTTCGCTGGCAAAATTCCCGACCGACCAAATTGGCGTGTGAAACTAGAAAAAGCTAGCAGAGAGCGAGTAAAATGTAAGGAGCTTCTTGGTTGCAGCCCTCGTCATCCACGGGCTGTAGAGCCAAATAAAGAACATTAGTGAATATAGAAAATTTAACTGAAATCCATTCTGTTGATTGTGAGAAAATTCGAAATCTAAAAACCATTCTATGGGCGGTACCTTCCGTTAAAAAAAATGAGAGCAGAAAAATCGATAATCAGAAGAATGGTTCTTAAGAATAATTGAAATTTTTATTAAATTTTAAGAATAAAAATTTATGGAAGGTATTATCACTCTTGGTTCTAAGAAAACTTAAAAAACAAAGTTGAAGGAATGACCAAAAAACGCTATCCACCAAGTTTTAAGTAAATCAATCAAATCGTTTAGAGATAGTCGAATAGACACATTTGTGATTTTGTGAGTCTCACTTTTTTGGTGGTGTCTATCGAATCAGTTAATTATTATTCATAGTGACTGATGCCAAATTACCATCGCAAGCTACCCGATCGAGCAACTCGTGAGCAATTAATGAAATCATTGATTATCAAAATGGTTGGTCTTTTGTTGGCAAAGATGCACACCTTTTTGACATATTACGTGATCCTTCCCATTCAACTTTAAAACGTTTGGTGGCCAAATTCAAGACGACCGGTTTAGTGAACAAGCAACCTATTTCTCATTTAATAAATTATAGTTCAATCTTCAAATTTTAAGTCTCAATCTCTTTAATAATATTCGCACTGTCCTGGTGTCCTTTTTTACCATCAATACGTGTAGATACGGATTCAAGATCATATCAAAAATACCATTTGAACCCAATAAAACTACACATTCTTATTCAAATAGACATTAACTTACATATCTGAATCCTATTGCTCTGATAAAAAGGATGACATTGCTTCCCTTCAAGTAGTTAGTTAGGTATACATTATCAAATATCATTCGCGATACAAATCCGAATCCCTAAAGAGCACTACTGGTATTACCCCCCCAACACCATACTTGTATCTGTGATTGTAAATGTTATCTCACCATAAATTTCACACAAGTAATACCACCCTGTCTTTTTGGGTTTCCTGATTTAAAACTCAACGACTTGAACAAGAAGTCCTTTGAGAAAAAAAAACTTACTTACAGTTGGTATGAGAGTAAAAGAGAGTTTTTTTTACATTTTATTTATAGCATCTATAATATTGGTGGCGGCACTAAAAGCGATGCAAGCAGAATCCCAGATCCTTAACTCACTGAGAAAATCAGGATACTTTGTCCTCCAGCAAGAGCTCTGAGTATAGTGCACAATGTTGTACATGATTTTTATTGCCACCCACAGTGGAACACTGCGAATAAGTTCACTGACTCACGTGTGGATTAAGTTTTCGATAGGATTTTTATGCGCCAAAAAGAACATCATCTTGATAACTTCATTATCCAGGAAAGTGGACCAACACACCCCTTCCCCTGGGTGTCCCTATTTTTGGCCGAGGAAAACTTTGCCTCGTTATCTTATAAGCCACAATAAAGACTATGCAGGTAAAGGCTTCTTTCAAAAATAGTTGCCTCTTCCTTGCAAAAATTACCAAACAACAACAAAAAAAAGCAACAAAAACATCTGGCAATGCAAATCGAAAGGATACGAGTACCTACCAACCAACTCTCCACGTTCCTTATTCGTCCTGTACTCATGGCAGTCATCACGTAGAGTCATTAATATTGTGCGCCAAAACGTATACTCAACTCACACTCAACCCCCAAGTCCGCACATTGCACATTGAATTGAAAGTGAACTCTTGCGGAGCTCTGCTCGAATCCACGAACTGGTTGGTGATGGCTGCCAGAGGATGAAAAAGGGTTATGAAAGTGGCGGCGGCAGCGCGGGTGGCGATGGCATTTTTACAACTGTGATTAATCATATTTTTGCCAATTGGGTCGTTCCGGCTCTGGCCAGTGAATAAGATGGGTTGGATGATGGGGAGTTGCGAGTTTGGTGTTGTTTGCCTCCTGCGCTTAAAAGTCCAAATATTCAGTTATCCTCTCTAACATCGTCATCCTGATTGTTCGTATGTATATATGCTTTTGAACTACAGATTCAATTCCTCTGCATTGAAGACTACGAAAAGTTTGTTCTTTTGGCCAGGATAATAAAAATGTTCATGTCAGATGTCAGATGTCAGTCGTTATATGAAGATCAGTGAACTCTGCCGGATCTAAATCGATGGTAATTTTATCTGGTTCCAAGTAGGTGGAATATTTTTTTTTCTTTCACTTCTCTTATTTTTTTTTACTCAGTTTTGATGCACTTAAATGAAATGACGACATATGTGCCATGTGAAAAAATATACAGTTTTTTTTATTTTTGTGGAAAGTTTCGTTACAGTTTTGGCTAAGAAGAAAAGTTTCAACCTTTGTTAAAAGCAATTTCGTATGAAAATACAAATAAATTTAATTCTGTGACGCCATACTCGTAATAAGAAGAAAACTAAATGAAATTTGATTTGCCTCAATCAATCATCCTTAAAATGAATGAAGTGGATTCTTCAGAGGGTAAATGTGGATTGTTTGTTTGCTCTACCATTGGACAGGTTTGAGCATCAAACCTATCCCACTCTTTTCTTTAAGTATCAATTAGATTTACTTTCATAAGATTGCCTTACAGTCCAGGGGTGGACCAGAGGCTTAACAAACTAGCTAGCTAGTTATCTCCAGTTTCGTACGCCAAGTTGTTTGAGGACCTCTTCCACTTGCGTACAACACTTGTTACTCTGTGGTCTACTTTTGCGCCTTTCCACGGCGTTGGATGCAAAGACTTTTCGGGCCGGAGTTCTCAATTCCTGGGTGTTCTTGTATCGGGAAACTGGATTTATGTACTAGGGACTGCGTTTGGAACGGTTGTAGGTAATATACCTACACTAATTAGCAGGTACAACGTTCCTGGCGGTACTAAACAACATGAACTGAGCCCCCGGTGGCACCATTCAGCATGTAAACGGTTCTTCAACAGGGACGCTACAAAAGTAGAGCGACAGGGACAGCAAACGACGCCATATTTGTTGCTGCTCTTTTGACATTTCTCTTCAGTAACGTTTGCCATTTCACGATGGAAAGATATACGAGCCAACAACGAATCGAAATTATTAAAATTTACTACCGAAATTCGGAGTCAGTGGCCTCAACGTTAAGAGCGCTACGTCCAATTTATGGTCGTCATAATCGTCCTTGCAGATCAACAATTGAGCGTCTAGTGGAAAAATTTGAATCCATCCACAGGCACAGTACAGAATGTTCTCGTGCCAGTGAGACAAAGAAGTGCCCGTAGTGTCGAGAATATTGCTGCCGCTGAGGCTTCAGTTGCAGAAAGCCCAAATGTGTCTCTGACACGTCGTTCTCAAGCGTTGGGCATCTCTGTGACGTCGATGTGGCGAATTTTGCTAAAAGATCTTGGCCTACGTCCTTACAAGATTAAATTGACGCAAGAACTGAAGCCACTTCACCACCAGAAGCGTCGTATGTTCGTGAATTGGGCTGAGCAACAACTTGAAAATGATTCGGATTTTCATCGAAAAATCATCTTCAGCGATGAGGCTCTTTTCTGGCTGAATGGCTTCGTCAATAAACAAAATATGCGGTATTGGTCAGGCAACAATCTACATGTACTCCAGGAGTCATCATTGCATCCCGAAAAATTTACGGTTTGGTGTGGTTTATGGGCCGGCGGCGTCATTGGGCCGTACTTCTTCCGTGATGATCAAGACCGGCACGTTACTGTGAATGGGGATCGCTACGGTTCAATGATAACCGAATATTTTTGGCCCCAATTGGATGGTATGGACTTGTAGGACATATGGTTCCACAACAGGACGGATGGCGCCACAAGCCACACAGCGAATGTCACAATCAATTTGTTGGAAACCAAGTTTGGAGAACGTGTTATCTCACGAAATGGTCCAGTCACTTGGCCGCCTCGGTCGTGCGATTTAACGCCGTTAGACTATTTCCTGTGGGGCTACGTCAAGTCTATGGTCTATGCCAACAAGCCAGCGAAGATTGATGAACTTCATACGAATATCGAACGTGAAATTGCAGCAGTATCGGGCGATTTAGGCTTGATAACCGTCGAAAATTGGGTTCAGCGTCTGGACTTCTGCAGGCGTGCCCGTGGTGGCCATGCAAAGGAAATCGAGTTCCATTTCCAGAATTTCATTGATATCCAAAACCGTTTTTGTTTTATTTAAAAAAAACTTTTGTAGCGCTCTTATCTAAGAACCCGATATAACTCCGCTAGCAGGTGCCCGGATCAACCACTTCCTATAGGACTGAGCTCGAAATATTTCACAGTAGCCCGTAAAAGATGTTGTTTTAGTAGTTCAACCTCAATGCGACTGTAGACGCCACCGTTGATTCCAACCGGGGAACTCTTCCGTTGCCACCATGATGAAAGAAGAAGTGTCTCTCCTCCCCCTCCCTAGTTTGATGCTCCCAACAACCGCTCACAAAGATTGAAACCCCATCTCCAATGGAGGTCCTGGGCCCCGATGTACAGCATGAGGAGGTGAAAGTAGGATTTAATAGGCAGAAGTGGATAAAACAAAAATCTAAATTTGCCCACCCTTTGATCATCGCTGCTTTAATGCAATAATGCAACAAACAAAACCATCAACTTTAATTGCAATAAGTTTTATACTTAAGAACACACATGACTTTAATGAAATTATAATGTTACTTTCTTAGCTAATAATTTTATTGACCACTTTGTAAGCTTATTAACTTAATTAACGACCAAAACAAATCTCACTTGGCCCCTTTCAAACACTCCCAGTAACTTCTATAAACAAAAATGACAAGGCGCCACACCGCTGCACTGTCCTGACTGAGGTTGCCGGTAAGTCTTCTAATTAAATTGTATACTTTATTTCGAGGATATTTCTAAATAGGAGTATGAAAAAGGTGTTATACTCGTAGTTATGGGAAATTGCAGTACAAAATATCCTCATCAGAAAGAAAACGTGCTTTTTGGGCGGAAGTAGTAGCTTCATTTCTCGTCCGCCAAGGGGATGTTATATGAAAACAAAGTTTCTAAGTTTTATCGCATATTTTTTGTGGAGACCAAAAAGAAACGAACGTCCTGTCTCCTCTGTGTTCCAGTAATAGGACAGGACGATAGGAATAGGACGTTATAGATTTAGTCTGCCCGCCATGTTACTTCATTTAGAACAATAAAACATTTTCACCCGAACTTGAAGTTTTTTATTTTTTTTATTGTCTCGTATATTTTTGTTGTGGTTCAGTGCTGAGGCGAATTAATAGCAGGATTGCATCCAGAAAAGTTCTCTCCAGCAGCATCACAACAGAGAGGCACACCGTGAAAATCTACAAAAGTCCTTAAGATTTTTTACGTTTGGCTTTTTTTTTGTTAGGTACGTACATTTTTTTTTGTTATTTTTTTCCTTCACGTTCTTTAATGGAAAGAAAAATATTTGCTGAGTCTCAGCAAGGGACCATTACGACTTTTGGTCTTCTTCTCTGCCAATGATGGTTTCACTTCCGTTCAGCAAAAAAAAAATTATATGCACAAAAGAAGTGAGGTAAAAAGGCGGTTTTAATAGCCACAACGGCGACTTTTCGAATTAAGTGCGCGCTCACCACGAAGAGCTAGCGAAAAAGCAGGATGAAAAAGTGTTAAAAAGGATCAAAAGGAGTTAAGGACTAAATTCTATCAGGTTTAAATAATTAGAAAAGTTCTGTGAACTTTTTGCTAATTGTCTTGTGTTTTTCTCTTTAATTCTAAAGAAAATTCATTCGACACGTTTTTTTTTTTTGAGTTTATTATTGGGAAAACATTGTTGTGGAATTGTGTTTTTATTTTTTTTGTCGTTGGTCATTTTCATTGAATTTTACTTGTAGAGGCAGATAATATAAAAAAATTGAAAAAAAAAAAAATTTTATTTTGTTTAATTTGTACCTGATTGAATAAAAATCGATTTCAAGAAGTATTTTGATCTGAAGTTTAAAAGTGAAACATACCTTTACCTACACAATTTTGTTTAAGAGTAATTAACAGACGCATTTTTTTTTTAAACTTGTGATTTTATTGTCTGTCGCTGACTTTAGTTTTAAGGGTTTTTAACAATTATTTAAAGTATTTAAAGTTCAGAAAACATTTTGTCTTCTGAATAGTTTTAGAAAAGTTAATTTTTATAAATAAAACCAAAATTTTTTCAAAAGAATTGGTTTTCTTTTTTCGAAACTTATAATTAATTTTTTGTTTAGCGAAGCAAAATTGTTACATTTGAAATAAGATGAAATAAAATTACTATTTGGTCTGCTTTATGGGCTTGGTAAAATATTAGTATTCAAAGCGATGATGTTGGCTTGAGCAGGTGTTATATTGTTTATAGTAAAAGCGTGCTCTAGAGTGCTGATTATTGAATTTGTCGTTCCTTGATCGAATAGAAGAAATCAGGCATCCATTACAAAAAAGACCGTCTTAACTATATTGATGAAGTCCAAGTTAGATTTTCGAAACGAAAAACCCTGTTTCCATTTAAAGGTAAATATTTATTTAATTTTTAAAGAAAACTCCATTGGAGGTTAGTCGACAGAGTTGACAATGAAATTAATATTAACGAAAGTATAAGGAAAGGTAGGCCGGTCTCTGTTATGATGCTTTTATAAAAAAAAAATAAGCAGTAAAATTGAACAAAAGCTAATAAAAAATAAAAAGAAGCTGTTTTTGAGACTGCTAACTTCCCATTGCTGTCCTCGGAAACCAGAGGCCCGATATTATTTTATTATTAAAAAATCGCAAGTTCAAGATCTTTGAAAACGTTTTCAGGAATCCAATATGCAATCAAGTAAAAATAAATGAGCAGAATAAAACTAACCCAAAGCCAATATCATTGGTTGTTTGAAAGATATTTAAATAAAAAAATTGTTTAATAATTTTTGGTAAAGATTCTTGTAGGTTTTTCACTTTAAAAACGATGCTTGCTTAATTATTTTACAAAACTAACTGAATATCAATTATGAACTACCTAGTCAATAGAATTTAATTAACCCAAGGCCAATGCCATTATGTCTGATCTCAGGATATTTGAGAGATACAAAAATTTCAATGATTTTTGATAAAGTTGCTTGTAGTTTTTTTTTTTTTTGTTTAAGAAAAATATATATCAGATTTTTCCGCAAATCCTATTAACTATTATTTATAAATTTTTATTTAAAATTAAATTAACTCAAAGCCAATAACATTGTTTGTTCTCAAGATATTTGAGACAAAAAAGAAAAATCGACAATTCGAATCAATATTTTCATAAAATTTATCATTTTTTATTAAAAAAAAATAGTGCAAGCCAATATCATTATTTGATATTAAGATATTCCCGAAAAACCACTTTTTTCAAAAATTTTCAGCAACTTTTTTTTTATTAAAAAGAAAAACTATAAGTTGATATCTTTTAATATTTTTACAATTTCCTTATCACGTTAATATGCGTGGAATAAAATTCTCTAACTTGCTAGCATTATTCGTTCTTGAGATATTCGAGACTAAGGAAATCTAACAGCGTTTTTTAAATTCCTATAGTAAAAAAACTGCTAATTGAATTTTTGAATTGAAAGACTTTTTTGTACGCATTGACACTTCTTATCTATGAATTAAACTTCATTCAAAGTCGATATCTTCGTTCGTTCTTGAGATATGGTCAACCAAAAAAAAGCGAAATTACTTACGTACAAACACAGATCTCTCGAAACGTGAAGATATCTCAAATTTTTCGATTCGACAAATCGGACCAATTAAAATGATTCCAATGGGAAGTTAGGAATCAAAACAAAAGATTTTTAAATTTGTAAATAAATTGAGCATTTATGTATCCTTTTTTCGGAACAAAGATAGGCTCAAGTATTATTCAACTTCACCATTTTTTTGCAGCTTTTGCCCAAAACCTCGTTCATGGTACAAAATGAAAAAAAATTATCAACCCTCGAACTTAGAGATCTAGAGGCCTTGGGGCAAAAAAAGAGTGGGGGCCCTACTTACACAGGCTTACAAGGTTTTAGCACATCTTTTTTTATTAATAATATTTCGTGCTCAAATCCTTTATTTGATTTTCGCTATCAGCTCTGCTTTTCAAGATACCATTAGTAAATGCAATTTTTTTTAATTTTTCAGATTTTTGAAAGTGCTATCCTTAATCTTTAAAATTTATCGTTAATCGTTCTAATATCTCTTTTACTTTTTAGGAAATCTTCAATCGTATTTTTGAATATATATTAATGGGCAAAGAGAGCTTCTTCACCAAGATTTATAAAGAATAGAAAAAATTATAAAGGTTTTCGGGATGATTCCATTTCACTTCATTTTAATTTGTAAGAGTTATTTCAAGTAAAAAAAAACAATGGTAAAAACGGTGTGATTTCTTAATTTATTTCCAAAAGTTGATCCGAAACCAAAAAATGGTTTTCAGATAAACTAAAAATTTCTTTTATAACATAGTCTACCTGCTCCTGTTAAAAACAAGGTAGGCCTAAAAGAAAAGATTTTCAAAATTTGTATGCAGTCCAGGTGAGGACTAAAAAACCAGCTCAATATATCTAAACAAGTATAACAAAAAATGGAACGATTAAATCTGAATTTTTAAGATTAATATTAATATTTTCGGAAATCTGTGCTATAAAAAAAAAAACAAAAAATCAATTCGCATAGTTTGTATACTCGTAGATTATTTAATAAAAAAAAATTAACTTACAAAAAAATAACCGTGTCTTCTAACAAATGTTACGAAACCGTTAAGGAGCATATTTTGTTTCTTTAAAACGACTCCTGCGATTTTTATAAAAATTTTTCTTTATGGTAAAATTCCTGCGATTTACTACAAAAAAAAAATTCACTTTACAATTATTAATAGTAAATCTCTCATAGAACGTTTTTTTTTTTAATTTGAATTTTCTCATTATCAGTTGAACGGATTTATATTATTTTTATAGGAATATAAATTTTAAATATAATTAAATAGTATTGCATATCGAAAGTTACATTTTTTAATTTTAAAAATTTTGTTTTTTAAAATTCGATATCTTAAAATTTCTAGTCAAAAAAATTTCAAATAGGCTCAACTTTCCACATAAAATAACTTTTAAGATTTCAATTATCAGTGGTAAGGCAGTTCAATCATTCAAATAAGAAAAGTCTTTTTGGTGGAAAGTGGGGCCTATTTGAATTTTGTTTTTGGCTAGAATTATTAACTAAGCTCTTAGTTTTATATGTACATCAAAACAGAAAAAGAGTTTTGATGAAATTTATAAAATATGTAATTGAAAGTTTTATATATGTGTGCATTAGGGTGGTTCTTTAATTGGAAGTAGCCTTGGATAGCCCTCATTCAATTTAAAACATTGAAAATAATTTCCCTAATTTTTTCAGATTTTTATTTAAACCCCTTGATTGTCTCCCTATTTTCACTTTAAGGTACTACATTTTATTTTTACTAGGTACTAGGATAATGTATAGATTAGATTCAGACGAGAAAAAGATTGCATCGGAACGGGGGTCTATTTCCCCCCGTTCAGGTGGGAGGGGTAATATTCTCAAAATTTGGCTCAAAACAGAAAAAAATATTTAAAAAAAACGGGAACACTAACAATGCCACACTTTAGCTTTTTTTAAGGCCACGATTTAATTCTATAATATGCTTCCTAAATTAAGTTTTTATTTTAAATTGTTTTTGAAAAATAGTTTTGATCTTAATAAATTAATTTTAATTTTTAAGTTTGAAGATTATTTTTTCAAAACTCTTTAAAATAAAAACATTATTTAGGAAGCATCTTATAGAATGGAATCATGGCTTTAAAAAAAGCTAAGGTGTGGCATTGTAAGTGTTCCCGTTTTTTTAAAACATTTTTTTCTGTTTTAAGCCAAACTTTGAGAAAATTATTCCTCCCGCCTAAACGGGGGAAAATAGACCTCCCTCAAATACTATTTTTTTCGCGTCTCTTTTACTCTGACTTTACTGCACCTCTAATCCTGTTAAATTTTTCTAATTACAAAAAATACACGAGGAAAAGAGGTAGAGTAAGCTAAAACTGGTTCATAGAAGGTATAAGAACGTAGTGAGGCCATTTTAGTATGAAATTTACAAAAAGGAGTGTAAATGATTTTTTTTTAATTTAAAAAAACATTTTTTTGTCAATAATAACGTTTTCCTTAATTTGTCTCGTTAGCTACCTAACCTTAATTCTAGCAATAATAATTAAATGAAATAAATAAATGTGGAAATCAGCTGGAATTTACTTAATAACCAGTCATATTTTTGACATAGAAGGCCGTAATTAAAAAAGATCAGAAGTCAGAAAATATTTTATAAATAAGGAGAAGTTTGAAGTGGTAGATGTAAGAACGGGTTAAGTGCTTCGGTTTAAGTATTCCGAGGTTGAACCGAGTATTAATGAAATGTAATTAATACACTGTTATTGTTTTTACTTAATAGGTATTAATGTTAGCAAGATTTATAATCTTAATATTGTCCATTATTGTAATTCACATTCATTTGCACTAGAAGGTATTATTTTTTTAAGCTTAATTTTAATTATTAATAACAGTTTGCTGATACTTAACTTAAGTATTTTTGATCTACTTTAAAGCTTATGTGATGAATAAGTGCAATAAGTGAATGAAGTGCTTGTATTCTACTTAAATATTTAAGTATCATATAAGCACACAAAAATGCATGTTAATTTTTCCTTTCTATTAAAAAAATAAATCATTATTATTTTTAAATTCTGGAATTTATAATTATTAAATAAAACAGTGAAGTACTATATTCATATAAATTATACAAACATATACCAGCAAAGATATGCAGCCATGAATTTTAAAAATTTATTGATTTTAACGCTTGATCTACATAGTAAAGTCAATTTCATTTAAAACAAAAAACTATAATATATAGAATTAGGTACTGCTTAAAGTATTATCACGTGTTCCAGTTAAAGTGTATCTACTACTCTATTTAAGAAAAAAAAAAATATATTTAAACAATTTCAATAAATAAAAATAACAAATATAGGTATGTATATAAAATATCACCGATTGCCATAATAGCATTTTTATTTAAAATTACTACCTATTTACTTAATCCTTTATTGACACATATTCAGACATGATTTTATACATTTTAACATTAGCAAATACTATTTTATTGTTCATAGAATCAATCACAGATTTATTACGTCATTAATATTCAAAAGTGTACTACAAATAATAAATAAATAAAATATATTTTAAATTCAATCTTTATACACAAAAGTCTGTAGAATGTATAGTTAAGCTATGTTATTTATTTAGTGTAGTTTTTAAGGATTAAAATTTGCTTTTTTAATACCTCGTACCAATTAGTATTCATGTAAAAATATTTCCAAGGAAAAACCTTTAATTATCATGAAAGTCACTTTATTTAACGCAAAGTGTATTAAATTAATTAAATACGAGTATTTAAATTTATTGGTTAATGGAAAAGCAAAATTCACACCATTTTAAATTTGGAAGAACCTTAATCTGTGAGCTGTCAAAGAAAAAAATTACCGCACATACAGAAAAATATTTGAAAAAACGTTTGTCTATGGAGCAAAAAACACCATAAACAGTAATGAAAATGCCTTCGCATAAATTTTTTAGAGTAAATATAAGCTCAAGACATTCATAAGCAATACACCTAAAGTAAATGCTAAAGAATTTAATATGGCATTTTCAAAAAGTTATTTTTATTCAAAATTGAGAATTTAATTTTTAGCAGTTTTGATCTCATATTCGGTGATAGTCTCTATTTCGGTACTACTTGGCAGATTTCACAAGATTCGTAAAAATATTGGAATTCAAGATTAAGATCAAATATGAACGACGGCTAGGCATTTTCTTAAAAGATTTGGTACTTAGTGCAAGAAATGTTAAATTAAAGTACCGAAAACTAGGATGGCTATAAATGAATCTCTGTCAGTTTTCAACTAGAAAGGCTTTTTGAACCAGTCATATTAGATCTTTGAGCCTCATATTTATTTCGTCTATCCAAGTATTTTATATCTTCGGTCAAAAAAATTTACATATATGCAGTTTAGTAAAAAAAAATAAGAAATCAATAGTTTTTAAGGCTTACTTGAAATATATACGGTTTTTATAAAATTGAACGTACACTAGTTTGTAATACACATTTAACCCTCGTTCTAACACAGAATTTGAAATTTTAGTATCGAGTTTTCAATAAACAAAGTATATTTCTTACCATGTGTATTTAAATTTGTTTTAAATATTTAAAGCAAAAAAGTACACAATAGCCATTTTAATTTACACACAATTGAGCTTTCAATGCTGCGCAGATTAAAATCATTGCAAAATTTACGGTTTATTAATTTGTTTTTTTAGCGAGCTCTAAGCGTTTATGTTTTTTTCCCTTAATATTTATTACAAGTAACTTCATTTAAAATTTAAGGGCCATTTGTATTTGTTACCACTTACTTCTAAAGAATTAACTAACTCGCAAAATGCACTAGTATTTTTAAAAGGAATGGTACTTTGATCATACTAACTGAAGAAGTTATGTAATACATTGCAATATTTTAATAAGTTCACTACCTATTTATCAGGTTACAAGATTTTCGACACGACTAAGTAAGAGTTGATAAAGGGTAATTTTTTGTGCTGAGCTCTTTGTTATTTGGGGCCTATTTCTACGCTACTACATCAATATATGACAGTTGTATTACATCATTTCTGTTTCAAACATACCTTTGTTTCTCGGGTGCAGCACATCAATGTAGCTTTGGAGAATCGACAGGAAATATAAGAAAAATGTATGATTCTGTTTCACAGCTTTTGATACTACATTGTTGTAGTACAGCTAAAGTAGCATTCTCACAATACAAATATTTGCTGTGATTGCTGTAGGAGGATAATAAATCGGATTACAAATCGAGAAAAAAAATTATCTTCTCAGAATCGTCAGAAGAGGTATTTTGTGCCAATGGAATGGTTTCAGAAGACTTCCAAACGCTTCGGAAGGGCTCTAGATATCCAATGGAAAACGACTTAAGTATTTTTTTTTATCAAAGGTGAGTTTATCTTTTGAATAAAAACAAATTTGTGATGGGGAAAAACCGTTAAAAAAAAATGTCAGTGGTGTAAAAGAATTGTAATTGTTCAGTTTACAGTTTGAAAAAAAAAATCTTGTTGTTGTTCTATGTTCTATGCAAAAGCAAACATAAATTTCAAACTGAACTTTTTTCCGCTTAGTGACATTAGCCCTGTGGCTTAGTGCAATTTTATTTTCGCTTTAAAAAACGTAGCATATTAAAAACAACAACAGTTTGACACAGCTCCGTAGGTATTGTTGTTGTATTTAACAAGCTACATACTTCTTTTAAGCAAAGATAAAAATGCACTAAAAAACAAGGCTTTTGTTCTGCGCCAAAAAAAAAAGAATCATGGTTCATATTTTAAACGTTAAACATTTTTTTTCGCAAAAATCATTTTCTATAATCTTTGTCTAATTTTAGAAAGCCGACCAACTCCAAAAAGATATTAATAAACTTTGTTTACTGTTGTCTAAAAGTTGTTTAACTTGAACAACGGCATTGGCTGTCTAATATTTGTCTAACTTAACATTTTAATTAATTAAATAAAGCATATTTCCAATTATAAAGGACATTGAAAAAACTGTCAAACTAGTCAGCCATCTAAAAAAATCTAATAAATAAGGCTGCTATTTTTTATTCGTTGAGGAACTCTATTTCCGAGCCAATAGAGTGTTAACCAGTTCTGGTGGTTGAAAAACGAAGATGAAGTTCCTTTAGACATTTAATAGTTGACTTTGCTATTTTCTTTTGTATGGCCGACTTGCATAGGTTAAGGTAGTTAGTTTTAAGTAGGGACAGTCAGGGTGGCACCAAAAAAAAAAAAATATTATAAAATCCTCAAAAATACAAAAAAAAAAAATCATAAAACCGGAAAATGCTTGCTGTGGCTGTTCTAGTTTGTAAGTAGTCTGTACGTAGCTTATAAGTAGGTTGTAACTAGTTTATAATAAGTTGTAAATATAGTTTTAAGTAGTTTTAATTCTTTTAAATTAGCTTTAATTTAGTATTATGTAGTTTGTAAGTTTAATATAAAACCAAAAAAAAAATAAAGACAATGATACCGAGTTTTTTGTAAATTCTTCTTGGTAAAAAATAAAACTGACCTGGATTTAGTATTAAGATAGTTCTTAGGCCGAAAGGCATTAGCATTAGGTTATTCTAGTTTAACTTAGAGCGCCCGATTGAGGCCAGTAAGTTAATTTTAGATATTGATAAGTAGGCTAGTTTTTATGAATTTTTGTTTAGCTTTAAGATAGTTTTAAGAAAATTTGAAAAATAAAAATGAATTAAAAAAAAAAAAAAAAAATAGAGTGTTAAAAAAATCTGTTGAATCATCGTCTAAAATATTTAGGTATATCACAATCAATTTATTCTTAATACATTTTTATTCATTTATTTGTTTGTCTAGCTTACTCTCATTTCAGAAAAAAATAATTTAAAAAAATTTCAAACACCGACACCCATTTAATCACCGAGCTACACATCTCCTACATCATGCTACATCAACGACATTTCCAGTTGTAGTTAGAATACAAACAGAAAACAAATAAATAAACAGGGCTGAAAAACTTAAAATAAAATTCAAATAGTTTTAAAAAACTAATAAATAGTTTGTATTAAAAATTCTGCTAACGTTTAAAAAAAAAAATAAGTATATACATAATGCATATTGATGGGTTGGGGTCATAATTCTGTGTGTGTCAAAATTCGGATTATAAAATTCTGTGTTTCAAAATTCTGTTAATTCAAAATTCGGTAAGTGCCAAAATTTAGTTTCCAAAATTCTGTATTTTAAAATTCTGTAAATCTAAAATTTTGTATTACAAAATGCTGGATTTTAAAATTCTGTATTCTAAAATTCTGTAATTGATAAAAAAAATTGTTTTTATAATTAAAAAAGGGCGCACTTGTTTTACAGAATTTTGGAACACAAAAATTGTTTTGATAATGAGAAAAATGGCACTTTTTTCCAAGTTTTTTACACAAAATGTAAAAAAAAAACTTTAAAAATACTTTTTTATCACAATAACAAAAAAAAAAACTATTCAAGTATTTTCTTCGACAAACATCCAACATTTCCAAACATTTTTCAATTCACTTTTGCATTAACTGGCTGGACTCAACACAAAATTGTTAGTTACTTCGATTTCTGTCGACTTATAAATGCACACAATAATGGTTGAGAGTGTAGTAAGTCACTTTACCCTGAATTTACCTAGATCTGTCAAGCCACCAAATTTATTTATTAATTAAATTGGAATCAACAAAAAATAAGAAACGAGTTAATTACAGTACATTTCGAAACTAGCTGTTTGATTCATGAATTTCCAGTAAAACTAAAAAATAAAAAAACAAAGTAAAGCCACTTGAAATCCAACGATTATGTAAGTTAACCCACAATAAGCTTACTAAGGACAAGATTTACAAATATTTAATCCGTGGTTCAGCAATTTTAACTCACTGACTTTTGCGAATTCACTGAGGTTCGACGCTTAATGGGTTAGGCAATAAATTGGTTACTCAAACATAACTTCAGTTATTCCTCCGAAATCAGTCAGTCAAAATTGCTGAAACACGGATCAAAATTTGAACCACGTTTGTGCACCTGGAACTAAGAAATATTTCTACGGAGAAAAGTGTTAATTAACATTGAAGAAATATTAAAATCTTAGAAAACAGAATTTTAGATTTTCAGAAGAATATAGAAAACAGAACTAACAGAATTTTAGATTTACAGAATTTTAAAATACTGAATTCTGGATTAACAGAATCTTAGAATACAGAATAATGAAAAAGCAGAATTTTGAAATACAGAATTTAAAAAAAAACAGAATTTTGGAATACTGAATTTGAAAAATAGAATTTAGGTCATGCAGAACTTTGTACAGCCAGAATTTTGAGAAACAGAATTTGGACTTGCAGAATTTTGAAAGCAGAATAATGAACAGAATTTCGAACCCAACCCCCAAAAATAACCTTAAAATAACCGAGAAAAAGAATTGCAAGGACTTTGATGAATTGAGGTTATCAAGCGCTACGTGCGCGACGACTTTTGAAGCTGTATTTCGCAAAATCTATTTAATTTAAATTTTATTTTTCTTCGGATTTAAATAACAGTAGAAAAACTCTGTTTACCAATAAATCTTATATATCTGAAACTTTTTTAAAATAGGAATAAGCTGAGAAAATGTACTCTAAGTGTTACATGCGGGGCAGGCAAAATAATAAATGAAGTTTTTATTTTATCAAACGGAATCTTAAAATATCTCTTGTTTTGATAAAATTAACTTAAAATCACAAATCACAAAAACTATATCGGAGCAACAAATTGAATTGTTCTCCATATTGAGGAAAAAATCAAATACGAAAATGTATATGGAAACTGCTGGGGCTTATTAACCAAGGGTTATTTTTTTTTTTAAATCAACTCGTTTTATTAGGGTAGGAAGAGCAGTTCACTTTTCAGTCAGTCACATTTCCATACATAGTTAATCTCAGAAACAACCTTTTAAATTTCACATGTGATAACCATTTTTCGTGGAATGCTCCTACACATATGTACCACAAAAGTGGGTAGACGAACGAACATCAGAGAACTGCACCCATATTTCACTACTTTTCTTCAAAAACAATGATAAAAACGGTTCAAACTAGAACTTATGGCTACGGTACCAAATTTGTTATTGGGAGTGCCTGAAAAAGAATGAAAAACACACTACTTATGCTTAATACCACTTGCAACGAAATGCTCGTTAAGTTTTATTGACACATGACAAAATTAATCGCAACATTTCGTTTTGTTAGAAAAAAATTAGTGTTTTTACAGGCAGCTATAATTTCTTCTTTTCGCGTAAGGCGCTAGTTAAGCTATCATTGAAATTCATCATTGAAAATTTTAATGTTAGATTTTGAGACTTTTTGAAGACAAAATAATTCATTGTTTTAGCTTTATTTGTCCACTAAAATAATAAATGATTTTCCTTTTTAAATCTCTCAAAATCAATCAATAAAATTTTCAGTGATGAGTTTAAATGAGGGCTATAACTGGCGCCTAAGAGTGCGAAATAAATGATTCTGAATCCAGATAAACAATTGTTTTGAGTAAAATTTTTTAATTAAGAAAGCTGAAAAGTCAAAGTAAGTAATATCTTTGCTGAAAAGATCATATATGATCACGGCCACGGTCTTAAACGTTACATTCGTAAGAATTTAGAAATTGTAACGTAAAGGTAAGGGTTACTATTTTATTCCAAAAAGTTTCTTTTTACCTCTCATAGTTTTCGAGATACAACCTACTGATAACGTTACACGTTTTTTAAGAAGTCAATTTGGACGTCCATATTTTTTTTTTTTAATCTGTGAATCCTGGGCACCGATTTCTTTTTGTTTGGTCTTTAAGATTTGAGATGAATATTCATATTATAAGGCGCCAGTTATAGCTATCATTGAAACTCATCGTTGAAAACTTTAATGATTGATTTTGAGACGTCTAGAAAAAAAAAATAATTTTTTTTATGGACGAATAAAGTCTAGAAACTAACTAAAATTTCTAGCCAAAAAAATTCTAATAGTCCCAACTTTCCACATAAAATGATTTCAAATATTTCAATGACCATTGCATAGCTGGCTCAATCCTTGAAATAATAAAAGACATTTAATGTAGAAAGTTGAGCATATTTGAAATTTATTTTTGGCTCGAAATATTAGCCTTGAGCTTTTTCAGTCCATACAAATAATAAACAATTTTCTTTTCAAAGTGCATTAAAAATTAAAGACAAAATTTTTTATGAGTTTCAATGATAGCTATAACTGGAGGTTAAAAAACCATTATTATGGCTCAACGAAAACAAACATTTTGGGGAATAAGCATGTTTGAAATCGAAAACGCTACTAAATTCACCCTTATTGTTTTTTCTGAGAGAATGGTCACAATGGTCACTTTTCAATATATTTGGTATCGAAATTGATGGTTTGAAAATTTGAATTTAACAAAAATTTGCAACAAAAGTTAAGAAAAACCAACAAATAAAAAATCGAAAAATCAAAGAATGCTAATTGAATAATTTTGATTTTACAAAAACAACATGTGTGTGTTACCATACCAAGTTTTTATAGGCTGGAGTTATAGCTATTTTAAAATTGCTACCAGCTTTGATCTTTAAAAATTTTTTTAGTGGTATTTAGTTTTCTACTTTTTTTTAAATTAATTGCACATACACTTTTTGGAGGAAAGATATGTTCAAGACATTATAAAAAGAAGAGGCATGTCATTACTAAAGGGTGATTTTTTAGCTGGTTTGGTTTTGGCAACACTGGTTTTGACAGCTGACGTGTGTTTAGTACCTTGTGTCACTGTCAAACAGCTTCAGTTTGGTTTGCAATTTAACCATGGATCGTCTTACAAATGAACAACGCTTGCAAATTATTGAATTTTACTATCAAAATTCGTGCTCGGTTCGAAATGTTCATCGCGCGCTGCTTCCATTTTATGGTCGGCATTCGCACCAAATTTACTTTGTTGGACATTAAACCACCAACACGTTTACGTACTGTGCGTAGTGAAGAAAATATTGCGGCCGTATCAGCTAGTGTGACAGAAGACCGCGAAATGTCGATTCGGCGCCGTTCCCAGCAGTTAGGCCTTTGTTACAGCACTACGTGGAAAATTTTGCGGAAGGATTTGGGCGTAAAGCCTTTTAAGATACAGCTGGTGCAAGAACTAAAGCCAGCCGACCTACCACAACGCCGAATTTTTGGTGAATGGGCTCTTCGAAGCTGGCCGAGGATCCGCTTTTTTATCGAAAAATTGTGTTCAGCGATGAGGCTCATTTTTGGTTGAATGGGTACGTAAATAAGCATAATTGCCGCATTTGGATTGAAGATCAGCCAGAAGCATTGCAACAGCTACCAATGCATCCCGAAAAAGCCACTGTTTGGTGCGGTTTATGGGCCGGCGGCATTATTGGGCCATATTTCTTCAAAGATGATGCGAATCGCAGCGTTACTGTCAATGGTGAACGCTACCGAGCGATGATAACAAACTTTTTTTTGCCCGAAATGGAAGTTCTTGACTTGCATGATATGTGGTTTCAACAAGACGGTGCCACATGCCACACAGCACGCGAAACAATGGCGCAATTGCGAGGCGAGTTTGGTGAACAGTTAATTTCACGTTTCGGGCCGGTCAATTGGCCGCCTAGATCGTGCGATTTGACACCATTAGATTATTTTTTGTGGGGGTATGTCAAGGCTAATGTCTATAGGGACAAGCCCGCTTCGATTGACGCACTGGAAGCCAACATCCATGCATTCATTCGTGAGATACCGGCCGATATGTGTGAAAGAGTATGCCAAAATTGGACTCAGCGGATGGGCTACCTGAGACGCAGCCGCGGTCAACATTTGCATGAAATTATCTTTAAACATTAAATTGCAAGGTTCAAACTATCGATTCAAATAAATATTTCATTCATTTTTTTGAATTTTTTGTGTTTTTTTTTTTTAAAGTTCTAAACCTTTTAAAAAATCACCCGTATTTAAAATTGACCGATATACACCTTCCAGACTTTACTTTTTTTTTTTATAATTTTTCACAGTTTTCATGGCAAATTTCACATTCGAAAAAATAAATACTCGAACACTAGATTTTGATTAAATATGACAATTGTTGAAAATCTTTAAAAATTATATATTCTCTCAATTTTGTTCTTGTCGGTTTTTGAGATGCTTTTAGTTTTGCAGACTGAACGACTGGGCCAATTAATATAATAAAGACTTGGAAATAGTGGCAAAAAATGCTTAACTTGTCATGTGGCGAAAAATGAAAAATGATAAAAAATAGTATTTTATTATATTTGTTAGTTTTAAATTAAAATAGCTTTTTAAATATATCATTTTAAAGTCTTGAGACTCTACTCTACTTAAGAGACTCTATAAAGCATGTCCTCAGCGTAAATTTTTTCTGAAAAAAATTATGCGAATTTTTGTAAAAAAAATGGAAATATTAGATTTTTTGATTTTTGGTTTGGTTTGTAAACTTTTTGAAGAAAGCTATTGTACGAGTAATTAAATAAATTCTTAAAAATGTTCCGTAAAAATTTAATATGGTTCTAGTTAGAAACTCAATATTTAAGTTATAAGGATCAAATCCTTAAAGTTAAGGTCTTTTAAGTTAAAAAGAAGAAAAACCTAAATTTTAATGTTCAAAATTTTAGATGCCGTTATGTATTCATAGTTCAATCCAGAAGTAGCTCACCAAATCTGTTAAGGTAACTCTGTCTACATTTTACTGAACCTTTTAAAATGTGTTTTTTTGCATGTTCAGGTTATTTAAAAAATGTTAAAAAAAAGAAACAGTGAAAAAGTAAAAGATTTATTATAAGTCACTTGCGGGAAAGGACTGATTCCAATGTTGAAAATTCATATATTGCTGTTTTTTTATAAGCTTTTGGGTGTATAAATCGTGCATTTAAACAAGTTTCGAAGTATTAAGAAAAAGTTTCTTGAATATAAATTTATTATTTTATCTGAGGCAAATAAATATGTTGAAAGTTTTATTGAAATTATTTAGAAGGATAAATAAATGCTGAACCAAATAGTTCTAAAGTTTATAAGTATTGAGTGGTGTCTCAAGAAGCTCGCAAAACTTCGAGAACGCATATGAAATGATAAAATAATTATTTCTGAAATCGAAAAATACTAGGAATTATTTCGCCCATCATCATCATTTTTTATAGTCCTTGCTACTTATGTCCGGTGGCCAGAAGACAATTATATTATTGTTTTAAAAAGAAGATAAACTGCTCCTGAATTTGATTTCAGAATCAAAACCAAAAGTGTTCACACTTATCAAATTGTTCTTCTGAATTACAAATCGAAAATACTATTAGTTATCACAAAATCAAAAGGTTCAAGCAAAAGCAACCAATTTACTTGTTTAACCATAAAATAGTTTTATAAAATATTTTTTGTTGAGGACCTTAAATTTATTCTAAAATAATATCCTTTGGACTGTGCTGGCTCTGTTTTATTTTTACCTTTGACGATAGCAAACAGCATAAGCAAAACGATCAGGATCTTTTCGTTGAAATTTATCAGCCACATGATGAATCGAAATAAATTCAGTTTTGAGATAATTCTCATACTATTTTCAATTTTAATTTTTGTATAATTTAATATTTTTTATTTATATATGTATTCAGCTGTAAGAACTATTAATATTTAATTCACTTTTTCAAAAATTCACTTTCCACTACACAAAACTAGGAAAACAAAAATATCTTTGTATTTGTTTCGTTGTATTTTTATTAATAAACCATCCCGTAATGGGTGAAAAACACTAATTTTTTTTCATTTATTTAACACACGAAAATAAATCCAAGAAAACACAATAGAACCGTGTCAGCAGACCGCATTAAACCAATAAAAATAATGAGTTATCATTCGACCGGAGGCAAAATGTCGCGACGACAACGTCCAAATGTCATCATCGATGATAATAAACTGAAAAAGTTTGCATCAGGACCAAAAAGAGTCCACTGAACATTTTGCTCGAAGGACTATAGTTAATGCGATGAATACAAAACTCAAAATTCCTAGTCCTAGCTACACTGTACACACGGAAACACACAGCGCCACCAACGTAAACGACAAAACACCAACTGACGATGATGATGCTGAATATACTCTGGGATTCAGGATTTCAGGATACTGGATGATGATGACGATGACGATGAAGACGATGATGATGATTATAACGATGATGCTTCTCTTCGGTGGTATCGGTATGCCCCAAAGTCGAAGCAAAATGCATTTAACTGAAGAAATATCCATCCTTGAAATTAAATATTTACAGGACGCAGCATCCAGAGAGAAAGAGAGGAACAATTGCGAGAGAATTCATTTGGATGAAGAATTCATCGCGGCTAGGGACAACAAAATGAATATTTCATAATTTGTGGATCGTAGGTATATTTTGGGGGAACAAACACGTGCTTCATGGAGCACATGGTGGAATTTGTTGCAAAAGAATAGGGCAAATATTTAAGTAATAGTTTTGCCAACTAAGAAAAAACAACAAGGAATATAAAAAGTCCAAGCCTGCGCAGGACGTTATGGAGGAGGAGTGTATATGAAAACATTGAAGCGGATTGAGCTTCGAAGAAATGTGAAAGGTCGGGTATGTGATAAGAATTGGGACTTTTGCTGAGTTGTTTAGTATTCAATGGATTGCTGAAGCTAGAGGATAAACGAATAGAGAGTGTTGTTGTCTTGTAAGTTATATACGAGGACAAACACTTCATTGAAGATTGATTGGGTTGGTGATTGCGGGCAAATATAAACAGATGCCTCGGACAAAAATGTCTACACAAATTATGGATTAACTAAAGAAGCTGGTTATGGTCACCATAAGTAATTAAGTGGAATATTCTCGAGATCGTGTTTGTATTCTTGGATTTCCTTTTGTTTTGAGCACAGTTTACCAATATTTTCAAAATGAATTTTCACCTATTTTGTGCCCGCAATATTTGCTTGGAACTGTAAACTTGCTTAAGACAAAAAATTTAAAAATATTTACAAAATTTTTGTAGAGGATTATAATTCTGTGCATGATCTAAGGTCTTACTTGAGTACTTCAAACTGGAAATTAAGGCTTTAAAGAAGCTTTAAATATTATAAAATATTCAATAATTTATAAAAAATTTCAACAAAAAAACATATTGTGAGACTTTTCCAGATTCTTCTTCAGAAAAGAGGTGTTATAATCCCTTTTTATTACTGTCAATTACATATCTGTTGAAGTTTTAGTCTATTGTCAAATATAGTAGTTTTGAAGTGGAAAGTTTTGGTGTAATTATTTTTAGCGACTCTTTTTATGCTTTTGGGGTCACTGAACACGAATTTGAAACTTTTCAATACATTTTTTTCAGGGAAAATATAAAAAATCGTCAAAAAATATCGAAATTTTCGTAAATTTTTAGGTTTTTGCTTTTTTGCTTAAAAAGTAAGTTTCTTTTGCAAAAAGGACTTATGAAGAAATAAAGTTGATGTAATTACCTGCATTTTATGCATCTGTAATTTTTTTTGCAGTTTCCTCAAAAATGGAGATTGAAAAACAAGTTTAGATCGATAGTTTTTGAAAAATAGCAGGAACGATTTTTAAAAAAAATATTTTTCTTTACTAAGTACACGCAACGCAAGGTAGGCCATCAAGTTTTGGTTTCTGCCCAGTTTTAACTAAAATTATCTAGTATTATTAAATGGTTACAGTATATAAGATTCGGTATTCCGAATAAGCGAAGGTAAAGTGAGCAAAAGAAATAAGTTCCCTTCAAAATATTTGCGAAAAAATCGAGAATGTTAGAGACTAGGGTAAATTTCTCGAGAAACAATATATGAAGTAAAGAAAAGCAAGGGCCAAAAGAAATAGAAGTGTTTCGAAACATCTCATGGACTGTTATGCAGGTTGGGTTAGGTTAGAAGGGGTGATAATACGGCGAGCCGCATCATCTCACTCAGATCTCAGTGATGGATCCATTGCGCTCCCCAGGGCAAAAGGTGGGAGGTGAGGAGGGATAGAGAGGAGGTTTAGGGGAAGTTTCAGTTGTGGGGGGGCCTCCCTGAACCTTCCTGAGTTCTGAATGAATTTTGACATGTTTTTTAGTGGCAAGACAGAGAAGTCGCCCAGTTCGTCGAAAAAGTATTCTCCTATGGCTGCTTTTCTGCTTCATACAAGAAGTGAAAGGAGCCCTTTTCCGGTTCTTTATCATGACAACCTCTTCATAAGTCCGATGAGCTGATGCTCATTCTGTTCATGTGGGTTCCGATAGTTCCCACTGTTATGCAACACTGCTCTTTTCTGGTTATATTTCAAGAAATGTTGTCACCAAGCAAAAGTATTGTGATAAATGCCAAAAAAAATGATAATCCCGAATCCCATAACCCAGAATACCCAAAATCTCGAATGCCAATATGGCTAATGGACAAAATCCCGAAAGCCAAAATCCCGTAACAGAGTCCCGAATGTAAAATGTGCTATTTTTGGTATTAAAAAAACGCACACTCGATTTTGTCCATTCAGGATTTTGGTTCTTTTTTGCATTTTCTGGATTTTGGAATTGAAGAATTCGTACCCGAACCCACAGCTGCATCAACTTAGTCGCTGTTGAAATTTACGTCGCACGTACTTGCTCTAATGTTTAAGTCGCTGAGTATTTACTGCCTGAACAGAATGGAGACGGAGCTGTGCAACTGGAGCTGCACGTGGAATAGCTGTCAAAATGTTGAATACACACAAATCCATAGATATGAACAGAACGCGACGCAGCTGTAGACGGAGCTGCATACGCAGCTGGACAGGTTAGCCAACTTTTTACTTCTGCATGCAGCTTTTTGACGTTTCAAATTGTGAGTGCAACCAAGTGTTTACATGGAGTTTGAAGAGAATTTCAAACTTTTTTAATCTCTGATAAAGATATAAAGCAATTTTAGCTTCCATTTCATCATTTTCCACTTTTATTTTTGTTTTATTTTCTATTTTTGTTAGTCTGATAGATGTATAAGTCGACAGATGAAATAAGTAAATAAATATAAATATTTTTGTGTTGAACTAAACTCGCATAGCTGACTTCAAATGCATAAAATATCAGAAAGCTGTACAGCACATTGTGGGCGAGTAAAATAAGCACGTACAGAATTTTTTGACAGCTATTCCAGTTGTAGCATTCTATTCTGGCCAGGCAGTTAAAAAAATTATATATAAGGACATGGAAATTATGAGAGAAAAATGTTTAAAAGCACCAAATACGATATTTAAATTGGCTAAAAAAACTTCGTTGAGGGCTTGAGGTGAAAAACAAGAACGCTATCTTTATTATTTATTGAATATGATTGTATGAACAAAAAGATTTTAAATCGTTGGAGAAGTTTTCTTAAAAAAATTTTTTTTATATATAAAATTCCTAAAACATTTTAAAGGAAAACTTTTGGTATGCAAATCTTAAGTATTTACTTATGTAAAGGGTTTTTCAACAGGAACGCTACAAAAGTAGAGCGACAGGGACAGCAAACGACGCCATATTTCTTGCCGCTCTTTTGACAATTCTTTTCAGTAAAGTTCGCCATTTCATGATGGAAAGATAAACGAGCCAACAACGAGTTGAAATTATTAAAATAAACTACCGAAATTCGGAGTCAGTGGCCTCAACGTTAAGAGCGCTACGTCCAATTTATGGTCGTCATAATCGTCCTAGCAGATCAACAATTGAGCGTCTAGTGGAAAAATTTGGATCCACAGGCACAGTACAAAATGTTCCTGTGCCAGTGAGACAAAGAAGTGCCCGTAGTGTCGAGAACATTGCTGCCGCTGAGGCTTCAGTTGCAGAAAGCCCAAATGTGTCTCTCACACGTCGTTCTCAAGCGTTGGGCATCTCTGTGACGTCGTTGTGGTGAATTTTGCGAAAAGATCTTGGCCTACATCCTAACAAGATTAAATTGACGCAAGAACTGAAGCCGCTTCACCACCAGAAGCGTCGTATGCTCGTGAATTGGGCTGAACAAACTTGAATATGATTCGGATCTTCAACGAAAAATCAACTTTAGTGATGAGGCTCATTTCTGGCTGAATGGCTTCGTCAATAAACAAAATATGGGGTTTTGGTCAGACAGCAATCCAGACGTACTCCATGAGTCATCATTGCACCCCAAAAAATTACGGTTTGGTGTGGTTTTTGGGCCGGCGGCGTCATTGGGCAGTACTTCTTCCATGATAATCAAGACCGACACGTTACTGTGAATGGGGATCGCTACCGTTCAATGAGAACCGAATATTTTTGGCACCAATTGGATGATATAGACTTGGAGGACATGTGGTTCCAACAAGACGGCGCCACAAGCCACACAGCGAATGTCACAATCAATTTATTGGAAACCAAGTTTGGAGAACGTGTTATCTCACGAAATGGTCCAGTCGCTTTGCCGCCTTGGTCGTGCGATTTGACGCCGTTAGACTATTTGCTGTGGGGCAACGTCAAGTATATGGTCTATGCCAACAACCCAGCGACGATTGATGAACTTCGTACGAATATCGAACGTGAAATTGTAGCAGTATCGGCCGATTTATGCTTGAAAACCGTCGAAAATTGGGTTCAGCGTCTGGACATCTGCAAGCGTGACCGGGGTGGCCATATAAATGAAATTGAGTTCCATACATAATGGCATCAAACGTACTTTCACAGGAATAAGGAATTTCATTGATATCCAAAACTGTTTTTGTTTTATTTAAAAAAACTTTTGTGCCGCTCTTATTGAAAAACCCGTTACATTTAAAAATAAAATTTGAAAAATTTGTCTACCCGTTTTTGAAATATCGATTTTTTTTTTTGAAAATTTTGGTATGCAATATTGTTTAATCTTATCTTAGATTTATAAATAATAATTACAAATAATAAATAATATATTAAAATTTATCTAAATCCGTTTAGCCAATAATGAGAAAGAAAAAACAAAATACGTTCTATTAATAGTTGCTAAGTGCTAAATTTTATAATTTTTTGCAGTAGATGGTATTAATTTTATCATATAGAAAAAGTTTAATCAAAATCGTAGGAGTAGCTTTTGAGAAAAAAAATATTTTCTTTTCAAGTTTTTTTTTTTAACTTTTGTGTGGAAGGTTCCGTTATTTTTTCATAAATGTAAATTTTTTTCGAAAAATAATGTAGAAAGTACTAAAATAGTCATAAGTATCGTGTTAAAAAAAAAAAAAAAATAGATCAAATCGTTTTTGAAATATTTGATTTTCAAAGCAAAATTTTGAAACATTTCTTAAGAATCCAAAAACTATATTTTTTTTAGTTTAAGTACGCAAAAATATTTACTGTTATTGGAAGCCTCTAAATTAACAAATTAATGACATCAGTCATACCGTTTTAAAGAAACTCGAAAATTAAAAAATGGTTCTTTGGAAGGTACCATTAATGAAAAATGGTTTTCCACTAGAAGGAAGCCTTTACTAAAATTAATTTATTGAATTTTTGCTAAGAAAAGTTGTTCAGCCGTTTTTGAGAAAAATACGATTAGGTAAAATTGCTAAAAAAAAATTGTATGGTAGGTACCGTTATTTTTGGTTAAAAAAAAAAAAAATAAAAAGACATGTGGGCATAATCACCAAAAAGCACTAAGTACCGAGTTTGAAGAAAATCAATCGGGCTGTTTAAGCTGTAGATGAACAGACAGACAGTAGGACAAACAGACAGACAGAATTGTGCCACCCACTTTTTTGGTGTTCTCTATAATCGTATATCATGTTTGATTGTAATCTCAACTTTTTTTTGCACGAGTCCAAAACTTGCCTTATAGTACCTTAGGGTGGTCCTTAAATTGGACGTAGTCTTGGATAGCCCTCATTCGTTTCAAAACATTAAAAAACAATTTCCCTAATTTTTTCAGATTTTTATTTCACCCTCTGGTCTCCCTATTTTCATTTTAAGGTACTAGTTATGGGTAAAGAGTTATTCTTAAAAAACATAAAAATAAATTTTCGGGAAATTTGACCAAAAACGGAAAAAAATTATTTAAAAAAAACTTACAATGCCTTAGCTTTTTTAAAGCCGCAATTCAATTCTATAATAAGCTTCCTAAATAAAGTTGATATTTTAAATAGTTTTTGAAAAAAATTATTTTAATCTTAAAAAATTTTATTTTTTTTTGTTTTTAATTTTTAAATAGAATTTTCTCTTAATGTGCTCAATTAAAATTTGTGGGTGTTTCAGGCAAGAGGGGTACGAGTCAGTTCTCTAGTTAGTATAAGCAGTCTATGGATGTGATTATATTTTTTTTTTCTTCAATGTTCAATACTACATTCAAAAATGTATGTTTAAACTTGTAGAAACATTTTTTAGTACAATATTATAAAACCTTTATGTAAAACGTAAGTAAGTTAAAAATTAAATCTGGATACCGAGACGAGACTTTATTTTACGAGACCAAACGAGACTGAGTTATACGAGACAGATACCGATTTCAACGATACCGAAACAATACTTACAAAAGTATCGTTTGGTTTAGTACCGTGGCCAACCCTAACGATGCCGAGACCGATACCGAGACGATATTGAAATTTTAAGATTTTAAAGATACCGAGACGCGTGCTCTGAGATCTTTAAAAAAACATTTTATGGATCTTGAAAGAGAGCAGTCATCAAACGGTGAGTAAAAATCCTAAACAAATTATTTTTGAATGTAAAAGCAGAAAGATAAAGAACAAAATTAAATGCTAAAACAACATTCTCATTATGATATTTCCTTAACTTGTGAAACTGTAAAGTTGCAATGCAATACAAATTGTGTTTAAAAAAAAATCAAACCTTGTTTCCCTCTCTGAGTAGAAAGAATAGGAATGTAGCTACATTTTAAATTAATGTAGAAATTCAAACTTTCCAAAGAATGTAAAAACAATTCAATTCATTGCACGTCCCCTTACACAGAGTCCTTAACTAAGCTAAAGTAGCACACACAAACGACAACGATATCAAAGGAAAACAACATGTTCCGATTTCAACTCTGGACATTCATTCTCTTTAGCTTCACTTCCTAGGCTACCTTATCAATTATCAACCCTCTTGTTGGTTCTGTTCATTAAATTCCCAGCTTAGCTGAATTATCGTCGAAACGAGAAATCGAAGGCAAGGGCTCCAGAGAACAAGAGAAGGACCTTTCTAGCACGCAGAACAGCAGTTGGCTTAAATGTCCGGTTTTTTTTTTTGGTTCAAAGTTTTGGGGTCAGTGAGTGTGATGGTGGAAGAAGGGCGCACACATCCTCGCCCTCACCACGAACATAACTGAGCTGTGTCTAGTGGCATGTTTACAGGCTTATCACACATGTGATACCAGTATGCTACTATTGCTGCTTCCAAAGCTATACTACAACTGACTGTTACAACACACAGTCCCTATCCCTTTACGTTTATACTCCCCGAGTCATTTAATTACACATAAAGATGCAAGGAGGAAGTTGGTATAGGTATGCCGCTGCCGTACCAGGCCGAATCGCTTTGCAGGATGAGCTTGTTTTGGAGTACATTAAAGTGGCGTAGCAGGTGTCTCGATTCGACGTGAGGCATTGATTAAAGCGTCTAATTGAAATATCAAATTTCATTTAAGCAGGCAGGGGTACATAGGCAGAGAGGGCTCTATGTTGGATTCACGCACATCCTTAAAGGCGTAGGACAAAGTTTTTGGTTAATTCAATGAGTATGCTAGGGAACGTAACGTCACATGGTAGATCAAGGATAATCAGACAAGCAACACTCTTTGTCGTTTGAAAATCGTGTTTAAAGTTTTCCTGCCGAGCGATGCCGATGTGATGTTTCGTGTTAAGTTTTTGCTTCGATATTGTTTTGAGCAAGGAGGTGTGTTGTTATGAGAGGTATTGAAAAGTGAAAGAGTAAGAGAGGGGATTGTGGTTATGTTTTTGCAAAACGAAGCTTTACGCATCCGATTAGATTTTGTTACCAGAAATTCGATTAAAATGAAAACAGTTGAGTAAGTTGTCACAAGAAAACAGTAGGTGTAGGTGTTATAGGCAGTTGTGCTTATAGTTGTTGTCAGTGAAAGCACTAGGAACGCATTTAGGCGCCACAAGGCATACAAAGGTAACATCCTTACCAAATTGGTTTACCAACAAACAGGACAAAATATTTCGTGTTTCAAAACATATTTTTTTTTTTTTAATTTGTATCTAAATTTGAATGGAAATTACTTCAGCAACAAAAATATGGTTTTGGAATATTATAATTTAATTTTCTGCTGATTTGTTTTTTTAGAAGACTGTTTCCAAAACTTGATACTGGTGAGTGTCTGTGTTTGTGAACAACAGAATGATTAGAAGTTTTTTCAATATGGTTTTGGCTTCTATAAAAAGCAGAAATATTAAACCTCTACTTGCAATATCATACTTCCAAGTACAATTAGTGAAATATTAAAAGTTGTGCAGCGTGCCAATAATTTTCTAAAAGAAACTACCAAAAAAGTCTCTTATAGATATAAAATTGCCTTACCTTAGTTTGGAACCACTTAAAATGGTGGTTCCATCAGCAATAAAACACTAGCTGTCTTTAAAAGTGGCAATAAAGTTCTATTAGTGCCGATAATAATATTGTAAAAATCTCGGTGCATGAGCAAAAACTAAATGAGTATTTTTGCTGAATTGCAAGGCATTTCAGTACTGTTGTCAAGCAATACAAGAACAGAAATTTTGGTGGAGCAAAATAAAAGGACTCCAGTTCAGTGGAGTTATTTATAATGTGAGAAGCTTCATGTGTTTAATTACACATGCATTGCATTAGATTCGCATCGGAAAGTGATCAATATTTGTTTCGTTACACGATACGACATTTCAAATGTCACATGTTATGCAACTAAGCACACTACACATACACAAGGCCATATTGAAAAGAAATAAAAGGTATCAAACTCAAACTCAAAATTAAGACTCAAATTTAAAACTCAAACTCACACTGAAACTGAATTTAAAACTCAAACTGAAAATCAAACTTAAACTCAAACTCGAACTCAAATTCAAACTTAAACTCAAACTCAAACTCAAACTCGAACTCAAACTCAAACTCAAACTCAATTCAAACTCAAACTCAAACTCAAACTTAAACTCAAACTCAAACTCAAACTCAAACTCAAACTCAAACTCAAACTCAAACTCAAACTCAAACTCAAACTCAAACTCAAACTCAAACTCAAACTCAAACTCAAACTCAAACTTAAACTTGAACTTGAACTTAAACTCAAACTCAAACTCAAACTCAAACTTGAAATCAAACTCAAACTCAAACTCAAACTCAAACTCAAACTCAAACTCAAACTCAAACTCAAACTCAAACTCAAACTCAAACTCAAACTCAAACTCAAACTCAAACTCAAACTCAAACTCAAACTCAAACTCAAACTCAAACTCAAACTCAAACTAAAACTCAAACTCAAACTCAAACTCAAACTCAAACTCAAACTCAAACTTAAACTCAAACTCAAACTCAAACTAAAACTCAAACTCAAACTCAAACTCAAACTCAAACTCAAACTCAAACTCAAACTCAAACTCAAACTCAAACTCAAACTCAAACTTGAAATCAAACTCAAACTCAAACTCAAACTCAAACTCAAACTAAAACTCAAACTCAAACTCAAACTCAAACTCAAACTCAAACTCAAACTCAAACTTAAACTCAAACCCAAATTCAAATTCAAGCTCAAACTCAAACTCAAACTCAAACTCAAACCCAAACTCAAACTCAAACTCAAACTCAAACTCAAACTCAAACTCAAACTCAAACTCAAACTCAAACTCAAACTCAAACTCAAACTCAAACTCAAACTCAAACTTAAACTTGAACTTAAACTCAAACCCAAACTCGAACTCGAACTCAAACTCAAATTTAAACTCGAACTTAAACTCAAAACTCAAACGCAAATTCAAGTCAACTCAAGTTGTCTGACGGTGGAGCGGAACTATCCTCTTCAGCAGGGGTTCCAAAACTTTTAGAGTTGTGGAACCTCAAACAAAGTCAAAATATATTATGGAACACCAACATTTAAGTGCCTTATATAATTCCAAGCGCAAATATCACGACCAAAATCTAGTTTAAAGTATTAAATTATTGTTATTATTATTATATTAGCTGTGTTTAGTGAAGAAAAACAAGATCAGAATAAAGCAGAGCACCACAAGTGTGTGGAAGCTGTCAAAACAATAAGAAAGAACCGAAAAATGCAGCTTTGTGTTGACGAGATTGGGCGTTGCATATCAACTCTGAAGCTTTCAAATTAAAAAATTTTTGAAATATTATTTTGTTTGTTAATTTTCATACCGAATTTAGTATCAATTCACACTTTTTACATTCTTTTATGTTTTTTTCTTAATGTTTAATTCAAAAATATAAAGAAAAGTATTTTTTGTGATAAATTTTATTATTATCCTAAGCAAAGAAATCACCTAGTAATTTGACATTTTTCATTCACTGCTCCACCTCAAAAGTAGGTGCAGGAAATATCGTTTTTAACTGTTTTGAAAAACGTCATGGAAGATGGAACACAAAGTGACAGAATGTAGATCAGTTTGGGGCAAAGTTTCTACTCATGGAACACGCAATCCTGTGTTATTTTCTGTAATTTTCTGTTCGGTTTCATTAAACACCCTTTTTCATATTTTTTATGTGACCAACGAGATATTCTCTGCGAACTGTCAAACGCATATTCGCAATTCACATGAGGATGCTTTCCACAAATCGGCAAATGAAAAATTGGCTCGAATTTCATCTCAAATTTTTGTGCACCCATTTTACTGGTTTCTTTTTATAACAGTTGGCGTCTATCGACTACCACGGAAGTGAAAGAAATATCGAAACATTTTGAGCTCTCGCATATTTACTTGCAATAATTCATAGCTGAAAAATGTTGAATATCAAGACCAAGTGCATATTAATTCTAATAATCACAATGGCTGCTATAACTTCCGTAATGTATTTCAGTTATACAAAAAAAGAAACTAAGAATTTTCACCAAAAGTCACTTGAAAGTTTTTTTTTTTTAACTTCATATCTACTTAAAAATATATTTTTTTAGTTTTACTTCCAGAATTTCGTGGAACCCTGTGGATTGGTTCATGAAATCCTAGGGTTCCGCGGAACACAGTTTGGGAATCGATGCTCTACAGGATACAAATGACCAGACGGACTGTTTTTGGCTGTTTTCAACGATGTATGACCCATTCTTGTTGAGTAGGTGAATCAGCTCATATATAGGTATATTTTTTTTTCATTCTACTTTCAAAACAAAACTAAATATTGACCCATTATGGTCATGGATACTGAAAATAAGAGGAACCAGCTCGTCATCGTTCATTTCTCCGAACTCATTTCGAATGCAGGTGAAGTCATTGAAAAGTTGACTCCTTTCAAATGAATGTATTAATTCCTCAAAATCTTTTCATACAAATAGGTACGAGTATTTACATTCATCTATTCAATGGCTTCCTTTGGAACAATGAATTAATCAACCCCCAGAGGCATATTCAGACTTCGTGCTTAACATTTTTTTTTTCTTTTTTTGGAGTTTGTACCTTTACTATATCTCTATCTACACTTTTTAAATAAGACTCGTTAAAGTTGGCCAGGGAAGTAGGAGTTTTCAAGGAGTTCTCAACTGGAGTTTTTGAGAAGCAACAGGAAATGTTGCCGCCCGGTCCCGGTATCTGCTTTTAAGTTTAAACACTCCGGTGCACAAGTATACACAACTCTCTAGGGCCATAGAGCTTAAGAGGCATGCAACACAATCGAGTGTTAATTGGAGTTTTTTTTCCTGTGTACTTAGTTTATCCCTTGTGATTTTTGTTCCTGGTGTTTATGAACATAAAGGACAAGTACCTAGTGTAAGAGTAGGTTAGGGGGCAAAACAAAAAATGAGCAAAATGCATTCATTTGATTAATTCTATTCATCGCTTTAGGGAATGAAGTTAAAATTGCAAAAACACTTGATGGTTTGAAAGAGATGTTGAAAGTGCGCTTTTATGTGACCATGATTTAAAATTGAGAAGAAAGTCAAATATGTGCATTTTTATCGCAGATGTTTAAAATGAAGACTGCTGATTTGTATACAACATTTGAGTATATGCTCAAAAAAAATTCTTAGCTTTAAAATTGAACCAAGGGAAAATTGCTTATTAATTATTTATTCAAGAACATGCAGCTCAACAATATACATAGGTTGGTACTGTATGCAGGGCGCAAAATTCATCGCTAATTTTTGTTCCTGAGTCCCTAATATCTTTTTCTTAAATTTCATATTTCTGTCATTAGGCAAGTCAGAGATATTTCCTTTTTTAGGAAGAGATTGACTACTTAGAGCTTTAGTCTTTTTTGAAAATTGAACTCCACTTCATTTCGTATTAGAAAAAAAATTGTAATATAAACGCATTTTTGGAGGACATAATTAAATATTAGATGTTATATCAAATGCTTTGATCCATTTAAATTGAAATGTGAAGTTTACTTCATCAGACGTAATTTTAGTTAAAAATGCCAAAATTGATGGTAAAAATAAAAAATGTCTTCCTTATTATTTCTTTTTTGAATTCAAAAAAGTTCTTCAATGACATTATAGAAAAAAATAAGGCTTTGCTGAACTGGCGGAAAACATTCAGAACAAAAGCGGCTTTCAGAAATGAAAATACTAAATTAAAAAAAGAAGAATATTTTAAATTAATTACAAAAAAAGAGCAACTTTTGGTCTCATTTCGTTTCCGTTTTAAGCCAGCAGACAAAAGTCTAAACTTTAGAGATCAGTTATCAGTTACAGCTTCCCAGTTTGGGTCACCATCTCCAAAAGAGCTATGAAAGAAATTGAGGATCTGCACTGGACTTTATTTTAACCGTCAACGGCGTAAGCACTTCAAGAACGAGCAGAACAGAACAGAAATGTTCAACAAAGCAAAATTAAAATTGAATTAGTTTCCTCTACTTTTGACAAAGCATAGAATTTTCCGAATTTTTATTTCGATATAAATGTTTTTTTTTTTTACCAAAATTAAGGTTTTGCAAGATTTTGAGTTTTCGGGATTTTGGGCTTTCAAGATTCTGGGTATTTTAGGATTCTGGATTTTCGGGAATTGGGGCTTTCTAATGGATTTTGGTAATTTTTAGCTTAAAGATTTTCAAAATTTTGGGCTCTCGGAATGTTGTGTTTTGAGATTTTAACCCATTGAAGCTTCCCAAAATGTGTTTTTGAATAAAATCAAATATTGTTTGTTATAGAAAAAAAAAAAAAAAAAACGTTCTAATTTCTTTTTAAAAACTCAATATTTTGAAATAGACAAAGTAGATCTATGGAGGGTTAGAGCCTGAGATACGGTAGCCTTTCATCCTCTACGACCCCAAGCACGCTGATTCCAATCATCCCGCTCAAGCTTTATAGCATCCACTATGGCTTGGTCAATAAATTAAACTAGCAGTTCGATCTTCTTGGTTCTCTCCTGGGGGCTGGGATTCGAAGAAAAAGAACGTTGTCAACGAGTTTTGATTTTCTGGACTTCATCCACATCTTGATACGGTTCATAGAGTTCGTGGTTATATTTTCTCCTCTATATGCCCTCCTGGCACACAGGCTCAAATATCTGTCGAAGCCTGTCGGAGAAGCCCAGAATCAGCTCATCCTATTTGCTTACGCTCAATACTCGGTGCAATAAAGAAGGACTGGCAATATAAGGTTTTTAAAGATCGTGCACTTCTTCTTTCGTGTGAGGAGTTTTGAAAGTATTGGGGTTGAAATTCTATAGGGTCATAATTCTGCTTTCAAAATTCTGCATTTCAAAATTCTGTTTTTCAAAATTCTGTATTTAAAAATTCTGTAAATATGTTGTAAAAGAGAAATCGTTTTGATAATGCAAAAAAGAGCGCGCTCAAAAACATTGATTTTTGGAATAGCTATTACTCATGATTTTGACGCCCGTATTTCTTTTTTTGCTACAACTCACATCCACAATTTGCTGTGGGCTCTGGGACTATATGTAAATGAGAATCTTTTTTAGACAAAAATTTAGTTTTAATAAGCAGAATTTGGGAAAACAATTTGAAATACAGAATTTTACACATACAGAATTTTAAAGAAGGAATTTTTGGCCAAGCAGAACTTTGACCAGAGAGAATTTACAAGAAAAAGCAGAATTTTGACCAAACAGAATTTTGAAAATCAGAATTCCGACCCGCTCCCGTTTTGAAACCATCTGTTGTGCCGAACCGAAATAGATAGATGTATATTTTACCTACTTTCAAATTGTTGCAACAAAACGGGATCAGTTTTCCTGGGATTACAAGTTCAGCCAGCACCATAAAGAGCTCCTGCCGACGGATGCTTTCATATGCGGCTTTGAAGTCGATAAAAAGATCCCCATTTTGTCTTGATGGGATATATGGAGTTAATAGGCCAGTCATCGGATATGCTTTTTTCCAAACAATCTTAGTTGATGATTTAATACATGCATTTTTTCAACACATATCCTGCGTGTTTAAAGAGCTCAGCTAGTAAACCATCAGATCCGTAAGCCATGTTGATCTTGGCCCTTTCTATACTGGGTCGTGGTACATGGTACAGGGTTTTCATCGACTGCAACTGGGTTTTCTCCAGGCTCTGATGGCCATTCAGCGGTTTCTGAAAATGCTGCTTGAATACATCTTTTATTTCCAGTGCTTCGATGACTAGATTTTTTTCGCCGTTGAAGAGCCTGCGTGCTTAGGTCAGTAGTCATAAGTTTGACTCTTTTATAAAACTACCGGATGCTGTTCCTACCCGAGACTCTTCGATCTTTTTAAGTAGAGAGGCAGCACACGCCCTCTTCAATTTAAGCAGGATTTTCTTCTCCTCTCTTTTCTTGCTTAATATTCTTTGCTTTTTGTTCTTGTTTTCCGCTGCAGCATACTTGCTTGTGCATCTTCTGTGACCATTTTCAGGTTTCCGCAGCTTCTTTGATGATATCACCATACTGGGACCACTGATTGTTGGTGTCTGAGGCAAATGAATGCACATAATGTATGCTTTTGGGCTGCCAAGATCCCAGAGCAAGCTACAAGGCCCTGGATATAGAAAACAAAGGTGGATATTTGACTGCAAAGTTATTTGATCTGATCTGTAATTTTCAGGCATGAGTTTCTGGAAGACTTCGATCAAAAGAAAACACATTTCATCCAATGTATAGTAAACCATCTAGACCAGTTGTATGTAGGCGCAGCGTTGGGTTAGCGCTCAGAATTTTGGAAACGCACAACTTTGAGATAGTCTTTTAGGTTTCTTCATAAACTTTTTACTGTGGTCACTCCTGGCAAATGTCTATTTGAGTATATTATGTGGCATTAAATTTCTAGAAATTGAAGCCCCAACTGCTATTTAATTTCAAAGTAATTTTATTTCACTGAAATAAATTTCGATAAATCAAGGCTTATCGCTTTTAAAAAGATTTGTTAGAAAGTCCTTCCTCTACTTTTGAAGTACTCTCGTTTGAACGATGTTTTCTATTTGTGGCTTAAAAATTTAATTTACTACAAATTGCCTTTCAATCCTTAGCCTTTTTTATATGCTAATCAATAAAAACTTTTGCTAACACCTCTCCTCGTTTTTCTGCCATTGACTCACGCAGAGTCTCAAACTTAACTCTTCATCTTCCTCTCGGTATAGTTTTCAAATTTGAATTGGAAATCACATCAACCAACACCAACCAACACCAACCAACAACGATAGCATAAAACCACCACGTCTTTGGTATTAATTCGGCATCAAATTAAAACTAAATCTTTGCGAGCTGTTGTTTCTTCGATAGTCGTCGTTGTCGTTTGTTCACTTCATGCAAATGGATTGTCATCAATTTGACAAGTTTCCTAGCTGATTCCGCTTTTGATGCTTATAGTATGAAGTGTAAAATGTTCTCTGACGATGATGCTGGCAAACTATTGCCACTGTTATATGTGACAGGTGAAAATGACACCTCAAAACAAACCACACAGGAATACAGTAGTAACATAACCCCTGGAGAAAAAAATCCATATACACCCTGTCGTACAAACCCCATATTAACCAGCCAACCACCCACTACACAAATTCACAGCTACCACACGTACTCGGCGTAAGTTCTCCACGTACATGACAATATAAACTTTAGCATGTTCAAATTTGCCACATCTCCCTCCCCTACAGCCCGCCCTGGCATTCCATCTGCAGTATGGCGTACACACCTTTCTTCATAATAACATATACGACAGAGTACACACATATCCTGTGCTCCTTATTTTGCATTTGGAAAACTCTTAATTGGCCAAACAGGTGACGAATTTAAACTTTTCTTTCCTTTCACTAAAGCATACTGCTAGGCGGTGGTAGTGGCAGTGGCGGCGAGGGCGGGCGTTGCAGAACCATCATAGAAGGAAGAAAGTCCTTGGGGGCAAGATGGAACAGCGAGGGTTGTGCAAGGATCTATTGCACAAGAGTATAGGATATGTTTTTTACCTTAAACAAACATCCGTTGTTTGCTTGTGAGTCCGTCTGTGAAAGTGCTCATAGTATAAGCAATGGGAGTGTAGGCAAAAAGTGTGTAGGGTAGGTTCATAGGTACATGTGAGGTATGGAAATGAATTTGTCTGTTGAAGCTTGTTTCTTTTGCTTTTGCATCCATCATCGACCAAGTTAGTGTTCTGAGAGTTTTTGAAAACTTTATTTTTTGAATGTGTAAGTTTAGTGTACATATTGAGATTTTGTTGTTTATGTGTGTTGTGTTTGTGTTACAGAAAGATGGACTGGCTCTATGTACAAAGCTATAAGGATAGTGTTTGAGGTAAGTAAATCGTAATCCAACAAAGTTTACTTTTTCGATTTTTTTTTGTTTTCATTTGAATGCATAAATAAATATGTTTTTACTCTTTTAAATTAAAAGTTTATTCATTTTGAGCTGATAAATTGATAGTTTTTTTATTATTCAAAACTTTGATCTAAGTAATGAATAGGTATATGAGTAGTTTAAATTTCTGAATATATCTTAAAGACCTTTTTATAAGGTCTAGTTATCTAGGTCTTCAAATTGAGAGTTTAAACTATAACCAAACTTCACCTCTACTAATCTACTATACTTATTTTTTAAAGTTATTTTATTAACAAAGGCAACTTTGAACAACCATCACTGGAAAAACATTTTCCGATAGAAAAAAGATCCGAAAATCAGTCACTTTTTGCATAAGTAGGTACTTGAACAAATATTTTGGTTTATTTTTCTATATCACAGGCCAATTTTTAACAGCAACCAAAAATTATAATAAATATTTAATAGAACTCTGGCTCTGGACCTTTGGGACCTCATTTATGGGAAATCAACAAAAATAGTTTACCACCTGAAAGATCTCTTGATTTATATAAAAGGTCAGCTAGTTTCAGTAATTGGTCAGCTATGGATTCTTTTTTACAATTATTTAAAGTTTTATTTTTCAAGGTTACAAACGATTTTTGGCATAAGAATAAAAATTCATAACAAAAAATCTATGGCTGACCAATCACTGAAACTAACTGATCTTTTATATAGATCTTAAGGCTTTTCTTGTAGTTTGAATTTTTTTTCCAAATTTCCCATAAATGTGGTGCCAAAACTAGCAATGACTTTGAACCGAAATTTAAAAATTCATTTAAAAAAAATCTATGGCTGACCAATTACTAAAACAAGCTGACTTTTTATATAGATCAAGAGATCTATCAGGTGGTAAACACTTTTTGTAAATTTCCCATAAGTGGGTGCCAAAAATCGTTATGACCTTGAATTATTTTTAAATTCATTAAAAATTCATAAAAAAATATGTAAGGTTGACCAATTACTGAAAATAACTGTCCTTTTATGAACATAGAATTGCCTTTCAAATAGCATACTTAATTTTTTTTAATTGACCTATGAGGTGCCAAAGGCTTTTTTGACCGTGAAACGAATTTTGAAAATTCATGACAAAAACTATGGCTGACTATTACTGAAAATAGTTGACCTTTTATCACGATCTATCAGTTGATCTTGATATACTTTTTTTTTTTGTAAATTTCTCATAATTGAGGTGCCAAAAATCGCACGTGACCATGAAAAACTTTAGGCCTTTATTACTTGTTCTCTAGGGCTGACCAATTTCGAGGACTAGTTGACCTTTTCTTATCAATAACTGACCAATTAGATGGCATTCCAAAATTTCAAATTTTCCATACATAAGGTGCCAAAGGTATATATTTTCTGTAAGATAATTAAAGAACTGGTCCTAATGAAAACTCTCAATTGATATACAAATATTTAATTTTCCAAAATTCGGTCTTTTATGATTTAACCAAATAACCTGAAAACATTAAAAATTATACGAAATAAATCGTAAATATCGAGTTTTGTTGAGATTTCCAGCATCCAAACCTTTTATTGCATATTCATGGAGTCCCACAAAGTAGCCATTTGGATCCAAACATTTTTATTCTAGCAAGCATTCACACGTACGTCTTGGCATAATAATTAGTGTTTTGGTCATGTCGAAGGTCTGGATTCGATTCTTAGTAGCTACCACCAAAATACAGACATTTTTTTTCTGAGGTACTGCCTCTTGCGAGGAACTGACAAATCCTGCAAGAGTATACTTGTTATGAAAAAGTGCTTCTCATCTAGCCGTTTGAGCTCGGCAAAAAATTTTAGGTCCACTTTATTAATACCAACAACACGTACACTGGAATGATTGAACTATAACTGACTAGGCCCTGCACGAGCTGTTGCACCATAAAATGTATTTATTTATTGCCTGCGTGGATGATGTGCAAATTTGTTGAGTAATTTCTAAATGTCTTACCAAAATTGTTGGCATTCGGCAATCACACATTTCAGCAGACATTCTCGTCCACAATCACGGGACTACTATATCAACCTTGATGTTTCTAGCAGAGTAACAACTATCCGGGATTTATTTGTGATATCAAGCTCAATTGGAGGTTGCATTATATGACAAAAGACCAACGAATCTCAAGTCAGGGCCCACCATCTTTTCATCGATTTCAAAGCCGCATATGATAGCATAAGTCACCAAGAGCTTTTATTGTCGATTTTGGAACTCGGGATCTTGAGAAAACTGACCCAGCTAAGTCGAATGACGTTACAAAATACGGTGCAATGTGCAAATGGGTATTAGCTCTTCCGAGCTATTCCAAACATGTACAAGGTTCAGATAACCTAGTTCTGAAGCAGATATTTCGCAAGCAGATGTTAACCTGGAAGGCACTATCTTCAACAGGTCTTCGCAACTGCTTGGCTTTGCCGAAGAAATCGACATCATCAGCCGCTCAAAACAAAGTATATGCTATCAAACAAAGCTTCATTTGTCCATAGCCTAAGACAAAACGTCACTGTTGGTGGCAGTAATTTCGAGGTAGTCAAGGAGTTCACTTACCTTGGAACAAACATCAATCCGAAATCCGACGTAAAATTACCCAAGCGAACCGCTACTACTTTGGTTTCGCCAAACAAATGGGTTCAAAACTCTTTCCCCTTCTACATTCTACGTTCTACTCTCTACGGCGCATTGTGAATGTAGTCTAAAGAGCCAAAATACGTAGACAACACTGGCTCGGCCTCATTAAGTAAGTGGACAACAACGCTCCAGCCAAGAAAATATTCGAATCCCAGCCCCCAGGTTCAAGACGACCAAGAAGACCGAACCTCCGCTACAGGGACCAGATGGTTTCAGACACAAGAACGCTTGGTCTCGATGACTGGAGGGAGAGTGCGAGGGATGAGGCAGAAACCCTCCATGGATCAAGAGCCGGATAAGTAAGTAAGTAAGTATTATATGAAAACATAGCAGCTCAGGTTAATTCAGTTTTTAGTTTTGTCAAGCGTTGGTCTAAGGGGTTTTCAGATCTTAATGTTACTAAATCTCTCTATACAATCATTATACGGCTTTTATTTAAATATATAAAGGGTGATTTTTTAGCTGGTTTGGTTTTGGCAACACTGGTTTTGACAGCTGACGTGTGTTTAGTACCTTGTGTCACTGTCAAACAGCTTCAGTTTGGTTTGCAATTTATACCATGGATTGTCTTACAAATGAACAACGCTTGCAAATTATTGAATTTTACTATCAAAATTCGTGCTCGGTTCGAAATGTTCATCGCGCGCTGCTTCCATTTTATGGTCGGCATTCTCGACCTTCTGAGCAGTCTATTCGGAAGATTGTGACCAAATTTCGCACCAAATTTACTTTGTTGGATATTAAACCACCAACACGTTTACGTACTGTGCGTAGTGAAGAAAATATTGCGGCCGTATCAGCTAGTGTGACAGAAGACCGCGAAATGTCGATTCGGCGCCGTTCCCAGCAGTTAGGCCTTTGTTACAGCACTACGTGGAAAATTTTGCGGAAGGATTTGGGCGTAAAGCCTTTTAAGATACAGCTGGTGCAAGAACTAAAGCCAGCCGACCTACCACAACGCCGAATTTTTGGTAAATGGGCTCTTGGAAAGCTGGCCGAGGATACGCTTTTTTATCGAAAAATTGTGTTCAGCGATGAGGCTCATTTTTGGTTGAATGGGTACGCAAATAAGCATAATTGCCGCATTTGGAGTGAAGATCAGCCAGAAGCATTGCAACAGCTACCAATGCATCCCGAAAAAGCCACTGTTTGGTGCGGTTTATGGGCCGGCGGCATTATTGGGCCATATTTCTTCAAAGATGATGCGAATCGCAGCGTTACTGTCAATGGTGAACTCTACCGAGCGATGATAACAAACTTTTTTTTGCCCGAAATGGAAGTTCTTGACTTGCATGATATGTGGTTTCAACAAGACGGTGCCACATGCCACACAGCACGCGAAACAATGGCGCAATTGCGAGGCGAGTTTGGTGAACAGTTAATTTCACGTTTCGGGCCGGTCAATTGGCCGCCTAGATCGTGCGATTTGACACCATTAGATTATTTTTTGTGGAGGTATGTCAAGGCTAATGTCTATAGGGACAAGCCCACTTCGATTGACGCACTGGAAGCCAACATCCATGCATTCATTCGTGAGATACCGGCCGATATGTGTGAAAGAGTATGCCAAAATTGGACTCAGCGGATGGGCTACCTGAGACGCAGCCGCGGTCAACATTTGCATGAAATTATCTTTAAACATTAAATTGCAAGGTTCAAACTATCGATTCAAATAAATATTTCATTCATTTTTTCGAATTTTTGTGTTTTTTTTTTTTTTTAAAGTTCTAAGCCTCTTAAAAAATCACCCGTTACAAACCTAGTACCCAAGTAACATCGTTGGAGCTAATAGAAGCAAAACTGTTCTTTAGCAGCTTGTAAGCAGTGAAATCTGAGACCATAGTTCTAAGACAGATTATTTCACAGCTCCCAACATTTATTTAAAAATTTTGTTCCATAATCGAGTTTCCAATACACATTTAGCTCCATTATTTTTATAACGTCCCAAGATTTAAAAAATATGCTCTTTAATAACGTTCAACGTTCTTTAAACGAGCAAATTATTAATATGAGCATATAAAGAAGCGTTATAGAGCTTCTTAAAACTCATATTTAAAATAATATTGCATGATTCTATAAAAATGTCAATAAATAGCTGCACAGAATGCGGCTGTAGAGTTAAATTACTAATACATTCACACAAACGCATGCGCATTGGATATCTCTCTGAGCATTATTAAATTTCTCTGAGAATTGTGAAATTTGAAGGCTGAACAAAGCTACAACAAAACGACTATAGAGCTTAATACTAAACCTCTCTCATATTAGTAGGGTGTTTCACAATAAAATACAATAAAGATAATTTCACCGAGAAAAGTCAAACCAAAACTAGAAAATAAATAAGTTCCTTTATATTTCTAAGCAATACCAAGTATGCACCGTAATTGTCGAATTAGAGATCCGAAATTTCTAAAAAAAATTTATTAAAATCAATTGAACAGTTTAATAAAATGTTTTAAAATAAAATTAAATCAACGGTTGAGTCGCACAAGTGTTTGCTTGCTGAGAAACCATAATGCACTTCAATTGTTAATAAATAAATAATAAATTTTTTCCACGATTTAAAATTATTCAAAACTTTCAATTTTCGAAACACCCTTCTTTTTTAGCCTTGAACACAAAACTCTCATTTTGTGGGAACTAGCTCTACAATATCCATATTGCAGTTCTATTGAAGACAAACTATTTTCACGATAAAAATATGGTGACAGAAAAAAAACATTCAAACAATTTTCCTTATTTTATTTGAAACGAATAAAAAACCTTTATTTTCAATATAAAACACACTAAATATTGCAAATATTGCAATGAAAACAAAAATATTTTATTTCAGATATTTAAATTAATTTTTGTAACAGATTTCTGTGTTGCTTAAGTTAATTTTTTAAACATTTCACTGCGTAATATAAAGAATTTCGAAGGCGCGTTGTAATTTTGCGAAGTACATTCAGTACATGTTTGATAAATCTAAGTGCGCACTAAAAATTCACTAAGATGGAACACTTAAATAATTAATTTCATTTCTCACTTATCTTTTCTATAGGAATATTTTACTAATTTGCGACATCACAACACATAAAGTTCTCAAATGTTACTATCACACATATAATACATCGTTCCAATATTATTTTACTTTGTAATTTGTATTACACAAACCCAAACTAATACAAACAAAGTGCTGTCAAAAATGTTGCTTTAAAGATTTCTAAATAATATACCTAAGAGCTGCAAGGCCTTACAAGCCATGGATAAGAGCTGGTTTCGAGCAAATATTAGCTCTCAAACTCAATGAATTCGCTGTAGGCAAGCTCTGCACTTGCTTTAGAAGTGTATCTAAAGCTTCTTTTGAAATCAATGAGTTCTAAGATTAGCTCTACAAACGCTTTTAGAGCAATTAAACAGCTAAAATTGTTTCTTGGGTATTTTCCCCCTGCCACCATGTTCATGTCGAAAGAATCGAAGCAATACAACTTAGATTCCTCCGCTTTGCTCATAGAGAACTCCTCTTATATCTAGATCGATTGCAGCTCATTAACCTACTCGACTGTCAAAAAGAACCTAAAAAAGAAATTCGACGTTGGTCGCCTTAGCATACCTGGAGTCGCCAAAGCTTAAAGTGGGCATCTGATCGAGAAGCTATTACATTATGTGCATTGATCTACCATAGACACACTCGGCAAAAACCAGTGATTTCATTGTCACGATGTTATTAAAGAAGCACCCGATCGCGTAGTATGATGAATGCATACAGTTGAAAAAGCAAATAAAATACAAGAACAGCAAGCAAGGAGTATCAAGCAATGAGAAGAGAGGAGAACAATACTCTGGGCAGAAAAAAGTGTTCGTACGCATCGTCCTAGCTAGAGGGGATCGAAGAGTATGGCGATCGTAACAACACCCGGAAGTTTTATGAAAAAGACAAGCAAGTGGCTACTGGCCTTAAAACCAGAACGCTGGCTCTTCAAAACAGCTAAGGTAATCTACTCATCGAAGCACAGGAAAAAGTAGATGTATTCAAGCAGTATTTGAAGGAGCTTCTGAATGGTCATTAGGTAGATTGAGAAATAAGATGAGAAGAAATCCCACTACTGACTACCCAGTATTGACGAGGTATTGACTTAGCTTTTAAAGAAGCTCAAGAGCAACAATGCCACCGGATCTCATGGTTTATCTGTAGAGTACTTCAATCACGAAGGAGGTCTGTTGAAAGGGTGCATGCAGCGTAACTCAGAAACTAAATTTGAGTGGAAAAAAGCAAACCCAGCGGCTGGTAGATCACCTCTATATATCCCACCTAAAAAATGGCGATCCTATGTCCTGCCAGAACTATCTAGGCGTGCCAACGTACTGTGTGGAAACCGTTCTACAACACAATAATTGGCAAGTAAAAGTGTGGCAGAATGACCATATAAAAAAAATTCATTCTCTGGCAAATATCCAGGAAAAAAACAATAAATTTTAAGTCAAGACTCAAAATCTATTCATCAACTTCAAAACCACATATAAAAGCATTGATCATTAGGAGCTCTATATCGCGATAGCTGAACTTGGGATCTCTGAAAAACTGTGTCGTGTGATATGGGAAAATACGTGATACAATATATAGAAAAAGGCACATCGAGCGAATAGACAATAGTGCTCCAGTCAAAAGAATCTTTGATACCCACTCACCAGGTTCAAGAGAACGAAGAGTAACGAATCATATCCGTTTAAGGACCAAACCATCGAAAATGCTCGAAAGCTTGGCCTAAATGACTGGAAAATAGCGTGTTCGAGATCGTATGGATGGAAGCATGGATGGATGAATCTCATACTGCAACCCTTCTTGGACTGTGATCCGGATAAGAAAACCATTGTAAAAATTCAAAATATGTTGGTGGCACAGCATTTCCAAGTAGTTGGGAGGGCAAGTGCCTTTCCTTGTCCTCCATTCCAGCTATTTATGGCCTCGTCTTATCCATTGTAGATTTTAGATCTCTTGAGGACTATCTGAAGTTTAAACCTTGTTTTACACTTAGACAAAAAGCAAGATAATCCTCGCCAATATGCTGCAAAGCATGGCTTTTCTTTCTGGTAGTCAAAAGCTAAGCTCCTTATTGTTTCGAAGAGAATAGTTCATTCATAGAGAAAAGTTGATTCAATGGACTTTAGCCAAATCACGATCCCAAACAATTTAACATTTCAAAAATTTACAGCTTAAATTTCAAATTTCGGTGTGGTGGGAACATAGAACATAGTAGAACAAATGAATATGGAGGCTGTATTAGAGGGTGCAAGCTTTAACCCCACATCTTATTGTTGACATTTCATGTGCACAATAGCTCACCTTTATAAAGAGTTTGAATATCAAAGCAGTGATTTCTCTTTTTAAAGTGCAAACAAAACCACAAACATTTAACCGAAAAAAACTCCCTTAAAATTGTTGCAATTTTATAAGTGCAAATATTTTTAAAGAAAATCACTGCACACTTTTGCTTGGAATTTAAATATTCATTTTTCATAAATTCTTCCTTTCATCTGAATACCACACCACAGACAAAAAAAAAAACAATAAATCCGACAATATACACAGGGTACATATCCCCAAAGACCGTTTTCACTTTGCCTTCGAGCACAAGCACATCACCATATAGCTTCCCAAAACCAGTCAAGCTATGTGTTGTACTGGGTGATTAAAGTGGCAATATTTTCACTGCAAAAAATCTATTCTTTAGGGAAACGGATGAAGATGAATGACACTAGTGAATAGCCTTATCAGCACTTCCTGTCGAAAGTTTTCATATTTTCCACCTCTATTCTTATAGTGTAACCCAAAGAACAACGCCATCAGAGAAAAGTATACACGAATTTAGGAGTAAAAAATTGCTTTCCATTTTTTCCCATGATGCAACACAATAGAAGAAGAAAAAAAAAATAGTGACAAAAACATAGAGTGAGCCAGGACGAGAACCATCAGGAGGACAACTGAAAAGCAACAAAGTGGAATTCCTTCAGCATAATGTTTGTGTGAAGTAACCATTATCGTGTAAATCAGTAAAAGAAACACCGGAGAAAATGATTTTTTAAGTTTTTTTTTGTTTAAAAATCTCCCCACAAACGCACGTAAACTTGCTGTGATTTTTCAACTTTTACATCTAAAATGTAAGCTTTGATTTTGTAGCACGGAGCTGCATCCATAAACTAAAGGATCACGTAAGCTCATATGGGAGAAGTGCGGAATAGGGGTTGGGGGGACTCTATGCCCCTATTCCACAACACACACTATTTACGATATAAACTTTTCAAAAACCCCAGAGACAACTTTAGGAGGAAGCTGTGAGTTTAAAAAAGAGCATCTGTCGTGATTGCACACGAAGGACACTTAGAGTAATTTTTGAGGCAATGATATGAAGCCCCCCTACTCCTACCATTAATGATGGTGGGGCACTGGCACTGCTGCCAGATGGAGTATGCAAATTTAATGACTCTTACATCAACATCGCACTAATTGAATTGCAGGCAATAAAGTTTTTAGGCGTTTTCCCAGGCACTCATGATGACGAAGACTGGATACTGGAAGAAGTATTGTGGTGTCGTTGTCGCAAGTGTTTTAAATTGTCTCTTATATGGATGGAGATGAGGGTAATGCTAGCCTACATCTAACAAAGGGTAACATGTGTGTGACGACTTTGGAAGTTACTCTTGCTTGAATGTAGAATACTCGTACAAGAGGGAAGTTTGGTGAATTTGTGTTATTTTTCTAAATCGGCATAAATGTGGAAGTCGTTACAATTATGTTCCTACGTGGATGAAGAGAGACCTCATAGAATTGGTCTCGGAAATTACTTGCCGTTCTGTTATTATAATATTTATTCTGGTAGATACTTCAGCGAAACCAGGCATTTATACTATACGTGAGGCATATTCATTAGCAACAGTTGAGTATTGAGCTTAAGCACGTACATATAGATGATGATGATGAGCTTGGTTGTTCTTCTGTTTTGTTTTTCTGTATATGATGGAAAAGTTATGAGATTTGATTTATACGAAAATTTATTTGACGGGTCTAAGAAAAACGATTAAAACCTGAATTTAGTTGGGATTTAGAAGCAAGGATTCAACAGTAGATCAATTACATAGAACTACTGACTTAATTGAGAGAGCTCCTAGAGAAAAGAAAATTTGTTCAGCAGTCTTTTTGGATGTGTCACAAGTGTATGACAAGGTGTGGCACCAAGGTCTCAAAGTCCAACTCAAACAAGTTCCGCCTGGAGGACTTTTTGAAAATCTAAACATATATCAGGAAAACAGATTTGTTCGTGTATGACAAGGAAATGCATATTCAAATTTCAAAAAAATATAATGGTTGGGGTACCACAAGGAAGTTTTTTACGGCCAGTTCTGTTTCTTCAATTAACACGTGATACACTTCAAACAAAAAAATGTTATCGTAGCCACGTGTGCTGATTATACTTCAATGCGAGCGCGAGCAGTTGTAAAGCCAACGACGACAACTAAAGTAAGTCCAAGTGAAGTAGATTACCCGTCATTCTTAATATGTATTCGTTTTTCATTTGCGAATGAAGCATATTGTGGAATCTAGGTCTCTAGAAAGTTTGCCAAAAACCAAAAAAAAAAATATTTAAGAGATATAAACTGGCTCCTTGGGAAATGTTTTTAGCTCAGTATAGATATTAAGTTGAGAGCAGAAACTTTAACCTGTTTGGACTGATTTAAATAAGTTACAAACGTTTGAAAATAAATTGCTCAGATCATTTTTAAATGTGCCATGTTATAATAATAAACGAAGGTCTTCACAGGAATTTCAGAATTCATATGTTTTGAGATGAAATAAAGAGTTTCAAGCGAAAATAATGAATTTGACTATTTAAACACGCTAATTCAACGATTACTGACATTCTTAACGCGTCGAATTTGGTACGCTGCATAGTGGAACAAAATTCTGAAAAAGTTGACATCATCGAATAAGCTTTAAGCTAATTAATGGATTGGCATGATTTTTTTTTAATATTTTGTCTTTTAAGTGTCACTGGTTACTTATAAAAACTAACAATTTAAAAAATCATAAGGCAAGTAGTAATACATATTTCAAACATTTTTTTTAGTTTTTAAAATGTTTTTATGTTCAAACTAAAATGGTATTTCAATTATGAGTTAAATACACATCAATAATATTAAAAACCTAGTTTCAAAAAAATTCATCAATCGTTTTAAATAAAAAAATATAAATTTCCTTTTCTTTTTAAGATTTTTGTACGCAATATTTTAAAGATTTTAAAAGAGCTTTAGAATACAAAAATTTATTAAAATCAGTCAAGCCGTTTGCAGAAAATCGTAAATCAAAAAAAAAACTAAGAAAATATTATTACCAAAAAAATACATTTCGTATACAGTAAAGTTACGATTATACGGTCAATACAAATGGGCGACACGCGGTGACTTTGACGACAAAGTGATGTCAAATTCTGTCCCAAAGTTTTCTTGTCGTTTGTTCGTCAACGCAGAATACTGTCCATGCGTTTTCGGCTGCAGTGACACTCTCGGTTTCACGAATTTAAGGGTCAATGCAACGATTTTTGCGATAGCCGTATGATCACTCTGTCAACGAAGTTGGACAATCAACGCGTTGTCTGTGTATTCTTACGTTAACACAGCAGAATTTTCTTCCATGTCTTGCGTTGACCATCATATCAGTCTCGAAAATTTTGAATTTTTTGATGATTTTTAATACATCGACAGTTGATAGTTTGACAGATTAGGGCAAGTGTTACCCAATTGCCTTTAAATCACTTTTTTCTGTTGTAGTAAATAAAATTAAAAAATTTCCGATTCTTAAAAGTTTTTTAATAGATCAACAACGTTGCCATCCTATAATGGAATTTGACAAGTGGAAGACAAACAATATTTTAACGTCAAAAGTGTATTTCGATCCAAATGACACCTATAGTCACCCTTAGATTATTTTTTTCGAAGCAGTAAATAAACTTAAAAAAATTCTAGTTTCTTAAAGGGTGTTCTATGCATTGACATCTTAACCATCTTTAAATGAAATTGGACAGATGATGGCTTGACAGATGGGAGACCTACTGTTTTTTGACAAATAGTGGTTTCGATCTAAATTGCACTGAATTGCGCTAAAATCTCCCTTCTCAGGAGTAGTAAAATACTTTAAAAAATTCTGATTTCTTAGAGGTTTGTTTAATCCAATGACATCATAGCCATACATCAATGAAATTTGACATTTTATGGATTAAAAGGTGGGGGTCAAACTATTTTGACGGAAAAAGTGCATTTCAATTTAAATGTCACCCAATTTTTCTTAAATCATCTTTTTCCCGTGCAGTACAAAAAAACTTCAAAAACGTCTAAGTTTTTAGAGAGTTGCAAAAGCACGTTTTTCAGTTTTTTACATATAACTCGAAAATGAAAATTTAGAAATAATGTTGAAAAGCTTTTTTATAGACAATAAAATTTGCCATTGTAGTGCATTATTAAAATTTTTTAATTACCTACATTTAAAAAAAAAAAATTGCAAAAAAAGTGAAAAATCACATTTCTTGTTTTTTTTTTTACTAATTTAATTTGCCTATAACTTTTTTCTTGCAAAAATACATAGGTATAGGCATTGCTCTAGATAAAAGAAAGATGATTTAATTTTCTTTAAAATAACATATTCAGAAAAAGTTTTTAGTAAAAATCGACCGGGAAACAGCCGCTCAAACTAAGCTGATTTTAAATAAAAAATATATGGCATTTATGGATATTTCGAGAAAATTTTAAGATGATACGCTACAACTGGGGCATGGTTTATCTTGTCCATTAAAGTAAAAAATAATAGAGAAATTACAATTTTTTCGCCGTTTTAGGGTTGCCATCTACTTTTTTTTTTAAACTTAAAGTAATTGCCAAAAACAAAACTAGCTTGCTCCTAAAAACCCAATTTTTGAACATAATGTAAGCTAATTATACCTTCCTGAACATGAAAAAAATAGTGCCAGACAAGTTTTTCGGTCGAAAGTGAAAAAGTATTATAAGAAATTTCAGCTTCGACAACCAAACTTATCTGGCACTATTTTTGTCAGGTCTAAGAAGGTATAACTAGCTAACATATGTTCAAAAACCGGGTTTGTAAGAACAAGATTGTTGATTTTGGCACTTATTTTAAATTTAGAAAAAAAAAAGATGGCAACTAATAAACTGCGAAAAATTTTAAATTTTCTATATTATTTTTTACTTTAATGGTCAAGAATTAATCAAACACCCAGTTGGAGCGTATCATCTTAAAAGTTTCTCGAAATAGCCATTATTGCCATATATTTTACTTTTAAAATATAAAATTAGCTTAGTTTGAGCGGCCTTTTCTCGATCGATTTCTACTTCTAAATTAAATTAATTTCTTTAAAAAATGGATATTAATGGCAACTCCCTAAAGAACCATTTTTCTTGTATTCGAATGTTCTTCAAAACGGTATTGTTCCGATTTCAATCATTTTTTATACAGAACCTTCTAAGCAATACAAATAATTTTCAAAAAATATTATTTTTACTTTCAAAAAAATGTTTTTTTGGTTTTTTACACTTTTTAAAGTATTTTAAGAAATTTTTTCTTGCTTTTATGAACAAATTTTCAATAGGTACAAAATGTCGGGTATCAAAATTTTGATAATTTTTTTTTCTTACTTAAAAAAAAAGTTTCAATTCGATTTTCCCAAAAATGAGTTTGATCTCGAACTCTCAAAGAAGTTGTTTCTCTCATAGTTACCATATCCTTACATATGATTTTCTTAAACCCTCAGCGTCTTGAATATAAGAGCAAGGACGTATGACCCAGTCCAGTCGTTATTCATAATGAATCTGGCTGTTATAGGGATCTTTAGATAAAAAAATTACTTTCTCCCAAAATAAGGGATTCAATTTTTGAGCCTTAAAACTAAGGTTTTCATTATTGCTCCAACTAATGGATAATTATTTAGGGCGTTTCCTTTAATCTAATAATGTTAATATATAAGTACTTAAAGGTATCTCATAAGAAAATTACTAACCCAATTTTTCAGTTAAATTGGTATGCGGGTATAGTTCAGACTTAAGTAGCCATGCATGCATAAAGATCCCATCCTTGTTATACCATAAATAATAATAAGGCATTATGAGTAGGTATCATAAAATACCAACAATTCAAAAAGTGCCCATCCAATAAACACAATAAACACCATTTAAATATCAATTTTCCATTTGATTCAAATAACACACACATGCCCCCAATATCCATTTCCATTTCCTTCTTTTTGAATAAACCATTTAATTATTCCTTCGATGTGGAACTAAATATGGAAATCACAAAATCTCTCACAAATTGAATGCCATAAATTAAAAACGGGATAATTTAATTATTTAAAATAAGATCCTTTACTGTGCCATATCACTCAACTATTGTTGATTGAATCATCAGAGATCCTCTTCACCATACATATATCTGCCCAACGACATTGATTCCCACTTTGCTTTTCCTTCAAAAAATAACGAAATGACGGAGGAACTTCCTGTGTTGTATGTAGTATAAGTTTAGTTGTGCGCTATAAAGTTTTCTGAATCCTGATCCCTCTTGCTGTGCCACACTTTGTATATATAGAGAGAGAGAGAGCAGTGAAAGTTTTCCACACTTTTCACCAGCACATCCGGCTAATTCACTCAGTTGGCATAGGTATCCTGTTTCCTACTTCTTAGTTCCTACACTTCTCCCCCATCCATTGCGATGTTAAATCTTTGAAAGGGGTTTAAAAATCCCCAGAGCAGAGTAAGTGTAGAACATTTAATATTTAACCAAGTATAGATTTTAGATATCATCAATTGGGCTGCTAAAATGGCGATGTGATGGTGGAATTGTCGGTAGCTGTGGCGGAAGTATACTCGTATAAAGAAGGGTTGATGAAGCAAAGTGGCTGTTCCGAGATAAATGGGGTTAGATATGGTTTTGTTCTGTCTGCGGTTCCCAGATCCCAGCGGCTGTAAGCTGTGAGGATGACTAAAGGATTCGACTTTGATCGGCGGGGATGGAAGAACGAAGAAGTTGATATTAATTGATTGTTTGGTTTTCATGGATTTGCTTTTCTTCCAACATCATTTCACTAGTGTCTGACATAAATCTTGATAACTCAACGAAGAATAGGATAATCGAGTGGATTAAGTTGTCGGAGCTTGTTTTGAGACAAAACTGCTGTCAGGATTCGATGTGAGGAAATGATTTGAATTTATAATTTCAGTTTCACCCTGAACTTGTCATCGTCGTTGTTACACTTTATTATTGAACATGCAGTGAGCTGGTGTCAACACTTCTCGATATAATTCATGACCCATAATGTTTCCTTCAATTTTTTTTTGATATTGGCAAATCCAAGTCATAAATTCCCTTATACTCATTCGGCTGGTAACATCCCCAAACAGATGTTAACGATTATTCAATGAATGTTCGTACAATCTGCACAATTTGATTTTCGCACACAAAAAAGATGAACTAGGACTTTAAAACTCACCCCTCGAACTGAAATCGAAGGGGGTTCGAAATGTTTACTCCGCACCACGTGAAGAAGATGTTTCTGTGGCCAAAGCCATTGAGCAGTGGGTGTCTGATGGTGGGAACACTCCCATACAACTCAATAAAATGTGCTTTACTACCCGGAAGAAAAAAAAACACAACACCCTAGACCCCCATTTATTGTTTTTTTTTTCTCCCAGTTCACCCTTATAGCCCTTAAGTGCGTCGACCAGATGTTGCCTCCAATTGATTTACAATATTTTAGCATTTGTTACCCATTTGTTTGCCCCTCCATCCATTCAATGCCTGGTTTTTCTCGCTTCCAAGAACAGTATTTTGTATAGGAGAGATAGGGAAAAATACATTCTCAAGGTGGAAAAAATCTCCCTTAGGAAGCTATCAATTCCTTAGGACTTGAAGCAGGGTACGTTTACAAAGTACAGAGATGATGTTAAATCAATTTAAAATTGCAAAATTATTTCTAAGAAAATTTATATTTATGTTAACTAAAGTGTGTAGTTAGTAAATAATAATATTTCAAAATGAAAACAAAAAATAATATAATCCCGGTTTATTGATAACGAAAGAATGCAGTAAATCAGATCCTAAGTGCCTTATTTAAGTTTTTTTTTTTTGTCTGTTTATGTGAAAGGTCAAAATGAATAACGGCAAAGAGGAAATGTAGGACAAATATTTAGTTTGTCCTGGCAAGAGACATTCAATGATAATGTCAATCATTTGGAATTAGGTTTGTAATTGAAAAAAGTGAGATGAAATGTGATTGTGTGTGTGTATATGAATGTATGTCCTTTCTTTGAGTTGTTCGTTCATGTTTTTTTTTTTTTGTAGAAGTATGAGGGCATTTCATTGTTAAGATAGAAGGTCACTGAGAATGGAGACATTGAGTTAAGAAAAAAAGTTGTATGACAAGTTCCACTCCATATTTCAAATAATTTTGAACAAATTAATATTTGACAGAACTTATTGACATGTTCTTAAATAAAGGTTATGGAAATCTGCCTTTCAGTAGCATATAATTATTTTGAAGTTTGTCATGTGGTTTTACAAAAAAAAAAAAAAAAAAATTTGATGACGCAACAGCTCATGGAGAACCAGGGCCTATAGTGACTTATAACTCTCAACCATTTTTGTGTGCGTGTTGTTGTCAAGAATGAAGGGGACCTACAATTTTTTGCCGAGTCTAAACGGCTAGATGAGACTCACATATTCATGACAAGTATACTCATGGTACTCTTTTTGTACCATGTCATGGAATTTGTCAGTTCCTCGCAAAAGGCAGTACCTCGGAGAAACCTTTTTGTTTTTTTGTAGGGGGCAGCGGATGGGTATCGAACCCAAATCTTCGCACTTACCATCATGCCACGAGGTACTTCCATATGGTTTTACACTATTTCCTATTTATTTGGTCAATTCTTTTTTTCTATCTTTGCTATTTTCTTTTGTAAACTCTAAAGAATAGAGGACAAATGTGACTACCTTGAGGTACACCATTTATTCGATTTGGAGTTGGTTGCCTTTCTCTTGACAGGATTTTTTTTCCAAAGGCATGAGTCCATAATCCTATACTGCTCGATTGCGAAGTGATGTTAGCTATATCTAAACGTATGTTAGCCTTATAAAGCTGACGGCCTTGTGGCTGATCTGGTCAAAATTTAGTTGGAGGAAAATATGGCTCATGAATGGAACCTCAGCATTGTTTTCCCAATTCTGAAGAAAGGCGATCCTCTTGACTGCACCTACTAGATAGGCATTAGTCTTCTTAATATTGCAAACAATATTTTTTCTAAACAGAAATTTCAAGATGATACCCACTACCTTGTCATCGACTTCAAGGCCGCATATGACAGCATCTATAGAAACGAGTTATTTGAAGAGCAAAATCTAGTTTTGGCATCCCTCTCAAACCGCAGGATGACGATGGAAAATGCAGGCAGTGTCATCAAGGACACCCAACACTGGCATATTGGACAGAACTTGCCTCTAGACAGCTAAAATAAGTGGTCAGAGACTTTGTGTACCTTGATTCTACAGCTCTACTACCAATTCAGAAAATGATGCCAGTGCTGAGATCTTGCAAAAAGTTACTCTTACACATAACTCTTTCTTGAAGCTAAGAAGGCAATTGAAGAGCAACACCAAATAAAATCCTTATCATCCCGAACCTGATGTACGAGTATGATGCAGAATCAAAAGAAGATGAGAACACTTTACTGCCTGAACAGAATGGGAGACGAAGCTGCAACGGATGTCAAAAATTCTGGAGTTGAATTTGAACATTCAAATTTGTTCAACTCTTGCAGCTGAAGCTGCAGCATTTTTGTCATCTATTTCAACTTTGTCCCCTATTATGTTCAGGCGGTTAGGTTGTTTTGAAAAAAAAATTATTCATGTGATTTTTGGTTCCATCTACATAGGTAGAGAATGGAGAGGAATAATGTTGAACCACAAACTGCTCGGATTGTACAGTGACATCGACATTCCCATAAAAGTGGAAAGCCAAAGATTGAGGTGGCTGGGCTACCAAGAGCTAATGGGCATCAATGTTTCGGCCCGGAAAGTCTTTGAATCCAACCCGTGGGACATTGTAGTAGAAGAAGACAGCGTAACAGATAGCGCACGCAAGTGGAAGTGGATCTCAACCAACTTGGCGTATAAAACTGTAGACAGCTATATAGAAACCAAATTTGCTGGAAGAAGCTTGTTGGTTGAAGCCCTGGTCCACCCCCAGACTGTAGCATCATCTTAAGTATGTAAGTAATAAGCCAGTTATATTCCGACACAAAATGTCGACTCTGATCATTTCATTGTTGCGGCAAGGATAAAAGCTTGACTGTGAAATGAAAATAAACAACGAACAACCCTTGATAAGAAATTCCATTTTAGTTGCCTAAGCACGAGTGGAGTCTCCAAAGCCTTCCCTGAGTTCCTAGGCGAGTAGCCCTCCACTGGGCATTCACCTGCTACAAACACCAACAACCAGTATTACAATATCATGAAGGAAGCAGCTGAAACCACAGTAGGCTGTCAGCAATCCCCAAAAAATAGCGCATTGGTATAGCTAAAAATAAGGTAACAGAAAATACCTCTGCAAATATGCTACAGAGGAAAATCAAAAAAGAGAGAGATGATAATTGACATTGATCAAGGAGAAGGTAGGAGAAAAAGACCTTGCGCAGCCTCAAAGCTCAAGAAGATCGAAAATACTTCCAATCAACCCAACACCTGGAAATTTTATAAAAACAAGCAACTGGCTGTTGGATTTAAAACAGAACAAAGACTCTTCGAAACAACGAAGGTATTTATAACCTAATCACCGAAGCACATCAGGAAAGAGTAGATGTATTGAAACAGCATTTTCAGAAATAGGGCAGGAAGAGAGCCCACCTCCAATCAATGAAGACACAGTACCACACTGCCCAGTCTAATAGAGGAAAACTCAGTTATAAAGAAGCTTAAGAACAACAAGATGACTGGATCTATTGGTTTACCAGTGGAACTCCTCAAAATAGACGGAATATGTTGAAAGACTGCATGCCTTAACTCAAATACCAAGTTCGGAAGGATGCTCGTTGACTGGTCTATTAGCTTTATATGCCCCATCTACAAAAAAGGTAATCTTATGTCCAGCAACTATCGAGACATTTTCTGCTGATAAACGTCAAATAAAAAGATCCAATCGAGTCTACTGTAAGAATGTCTTTATCCGTTGAGGAACAATAAAATCGGAAGAACCAGTGTGCCTTCTGGCTAAGGAGATCGACTTTACACCAAATATTGAATCTCAGGCAAAAAAGATAAATAAACTTCAAGTCAAGACTCAAGCACTATTTTCAACAAATCTGTCCAACTTCTAAGGTGTGCCGATAATATCGACATCTTTGGCAATTCCTAAAAGGTCTTTTACGGCAGTTGAAGAATAAGAACAACTTCTTGGTCTTCAAGTAAATGAGGATAAGACGAAATTCATACGTGCTATCAACCAACATTGATAGATTTGTCAACCAATTTGGGCAAAACGTCACTGTTAATAACAACAACATTAAAGTAGTTGAGTAGTTCACTTATCGTGGATGGATGTCAGAAAAAATTAATATGGTAGCGCAACAGCTCGTGGCGAACCAGGACAGAGTAACTAACAACTCTCAGCCATTTCTGTGTGCGTGTTGATGGCAGGAATGGAGGGGCCCTACAATGGTTTGAACGCAAGAGGCAATACTTTGAACAAAAAAAAAAAACATTTCTGTTTTAAGTCACCTACGGCATGACAGTCTAGCGCACTAAACATTATGCCCGAGGCACTACCAGGAACCGCTCCCGAGCGCACCTCACTTAAGTAAAACTGACATTTGGTGAAATATGAATGTCAAAAAAAGATAGATGTTAAGTACACAGTATGGGTGCGTTCCCTTTTTGACGATGGGGAAAGCTACTTGTTATTGGTTTTAAACACCAGCTTCAGTACCCTTCCGACAATTATAGGTATGCTTGCAGTGTGGCTATATTAGAGAACCGGCTGGTACCCTTTAGGCTTCTTGTCTAAAACACCCGCGAATTTTATTTTGGCACATTAAGAGAAAACTCTCTTAAATTCCATGTCTGTGAATATGAGTGACTTGTTGTCAAAATTTTTTGTGATAAACTTTTCTACGGAATTTGGTGGATGTAAAGGCGCATGTTCACTTTAAAGGTGGTTCTTAGGGTGCGCTTCTACTACTACTGTTTTCAGTCGAAATATTCAGAAATTTAACTTTAATCATCTGATTAAAGCAGCAAAATTCTTTATTTGATACATATTTTTATCGAAAAGGACTTGAATTGCTTTTTCTTCTTCGAGAGGTACGCAGCTCCAGCTAAGAAATCAATTTTTCGTTTCTTACTGTACGGGGCCATCTGTCAAACTTTTGCGCGTGAAATAATTGTTCGGTACATTAATTATTGGGCTAAATTGTGGCAGGTTTTTTTATTTGTGAGATTTATGTGAGCTTTACATTGTGAAAAAGAAAATTGAGTACGAGAAATATTCAAAGACAATTATTAATGCCAAAGGGAAAAATCTATATTATAATATTTTATTTGGTTGCATTCACTTAAAACATTGAAATAAAATTCTTTGAAATTGTTGAATATAATTTCTTTTCAGATAACAGCTGTTTTTGTGATGTAAACTACACAAAAATCTTATGTCAAAATTTATCTAGGAGAGAAAAGAGTGAACGAAATCTTAGCTCGATCTGCGTACTAGGCTTTACAATGAACTTTTTTTCAGTTTTTGAATTCAACGGATTCATTTTTTGAATATCCCAACAACCTATCTAATTTATTTGAGCAAAACTGAGCAAAACTGAGCCAAACTCTATAGAATTTTCCTATATTAATGTGGTTCCACTTAAAATGCATAGGGCAGCTACCACATGCTCAGCCTTGTGTAGGAAATCCTCTCAGTGCAGCCTGAAGTCGGTTCTCTAGATAATACAGGTATTCTATGGTGTTAAATTTGATTTAAAATGCGAAGAGAAAACAAGACTTCGACGTGACGAGATCTCTTTGTAGTTGTTCTCTCTTAAAACGAATTTAAAATGAGGAAATAGTGCATAAAGCATTACTCCTCGTCACGTTTTTTCTTCAATTTTTTGAAACTGTGACGTGACGAGACGACGAAAATTATTTCGTTATTTCAAATTCCTTCTAAGAGAAAACAAATCCAAAGAGATCTTGTCACTTCAACGTAAGGCCTTACTCTTCTAAAAAGCTGTCGTATCAGTCTTAAACAAGTTTAATAGCCCAATTTTAAAGTGTTTTTAGCCCAAAGTTGGAGTCGACAAAGTAGCACAAATAGTAGCCCAATAACAATAAAAAAAATGTTCTTATAATTTCAAACAAAGTTTACGAGTATTTCTTAATTTAAAAAAAAAAACAAGGGAAAATAAAATACATTTTTTGCTCATATAAGAAAGAAGAATTTGAAAGGAAATTCTGGGAAAAATAGAGAAACTGAATGTTTTAAAAGTTAAGTTTGTTGCGATTGACTTAAAATGTCAAAACAAATGATTATTATGACGATTCTTTGCGTCTGACTTTTTTCGAATTTTCATGTCTGATCTGACCTTTGTACTCATTGAAAAAATTTGGACTCAAAGAATTATTTTGTAATAGGTAATAGGGGATACTATTTAGTGCATAAAAGTTGGTGCCAAATTGTGGAATGCTTAAAAAGTATGTTTATGGGAGAAAAAGTTCTATTTATGATTTTATTAATATGTACGAAAAAAAAAATATCACCCAATATTAGATTTGGGCTATTAGTAGCCCAATTATGATTTGGCTGTCATACAGATATTGTTTTCGGCGATTTCGGAAAAATATAGTCCAATTTCCAATAAATAGCCCAATCTGACAGGCCTGAGTCGTATAAGTTTAACATCTTTTATCAAGATTTGCATGACATTCAAAAAATTCAGAACTCTTTAATCGCACCTCATATCTATAACTTTTGAAATTAAAATTTTATTTTCGGATTTGTGTTGCCAAAAAAAAGAACGTTCCGCTTACTGAAGCTTTCAACAGCGTTTTTTTTTAAACTCATTTATATACTCGTGCACCTAATTTTGTATATTTTTCTTCACAAAGTATTCAAATCAGAGCATATCATATTGAAGTTTAAAGAAAATTCCCCAAAGCATAGTTTTTATTGAAAAAAAAAATGTACTTGCTCTAATTTGAAACCAAGTTGTTAACTTCCAAACCAAAAGTATATTGTTATCGATTTTCTTTTTGGAAGAAAGAAACAAAAAGTTGTGGTTGGTGGAATGTAAAAATATCCTTATACAAATAAATTCCTAAGTTTATTTTTTTTTCTATCTTAGCTCCTCCTATATGAATGTGCATAAACTGGCGCAATCGCATACTTTTTTCATTGTTGTATTCTTAGGTTCCACCATGTGACACTTTCTGTATGATGTTCATCACAGGACATCTTCATTTTCAGAGATATTCTCAGTGCTCATAAATCATGATGTGCTAAATCATCTTTCAATGGAGGGATAGACATGGACTATAGGGAATATAATTTGTCATTTGAGATAAAGTTTTCATATATGATTTTTGAAAATGAATAAAATGTAAAAGTTATTCCAATTAAAGAAATGAAATATTTTACAAAGGAAATGAGTATCATATTCCATAAAGCCTCAATTTTTCTCTGGGATGATGTTATTTCCTGAGTTCTTTAATTGTGCTGAATCGATAATTATATACAAAAATTTCGAATTCAATGCCAACTCCTTATTTTCATTTATGTGTTAATGAAAGATTATAAGAAAACAGGATTTTTCGGAATCTTTCATTTCACTTTTGGACTGAGTTGTTATGGGATATAGTGAGTTGCTTGTGTTATGAGGTAAAACCTCTTCGACGACCTATTGTTAGTTCAATAATCACGTACAAAATTGATCACATACCCTCTTTTATTGTGATGGTAATATAGAGAAAGTGTATAGGCTTGTATAAAAGCTAATTAATCGAATCCCATTAGCACTTGGAACAGCTGCACGTGTGGATGGTGATTCAAGCTATATAGCACATTCTTGTACAACAGCAAAACAATAACAACATGAAAACATAATGAAGATAAAGACAAATCTAAAATTGAATGTTTGTTAATGTTCGTTACATGACCTCATTATTTAATCCCCAAAATGACCATAATCGGAAACAAGGACCTTATATGCCGATCAATAAAGTTTTGTTTTATAATCTGTAAATGAGTCTCGAATATCATCTCACTGGACCCTTAAGAAACTTTGGATGGTTAAAATAAGAAAAGATGATTAAACCAGAACAAAGTCTGATGTGTGTGTCATTAAAAAAACTGTTAATGGGACATTAGCTTGAAATATAATAAGAGGTATTCCTTTTTATTTTTAGGGACCAAATTTGGATAAAATCAAAGTATGGGTGTTTATTTTTGGGTAGATACTCGATGAACATGAATACATAAAATGAAAGCATATATTATTCGAAGAATCAAAGATTAAGTGTAGAAGCTTAATTCATAAAAGGCACTTTGATGAATGACAAAGAAAGTAGGTGTGAAGTAGTTTATTGCTTATTGGTTATGTCTGGTCTACACGTCTGTGGAGTTACTTTCACCCACTCAAATTGGACGCAGTTTTTCTTGCATTTCTAATCCCGATTTTGCAGTTCGCCAAATAAGGGTGTTATCGAGTGACCTGCTTACTTCTCAGAGATGTTAGCAGGTCACATAGTAGTGTATCCCAGGAAGCTGGCTGGGTACAACCCACACTGGTACCTTCGCATTGGTGCCATCGGAAGCTAAAGGCCCCTTTTCATTTTATTTTTTAAAAAATCGACAATTGAAGATCTTAAAAAAAAGTTTTGAGGTATTCAATATGCAATCAAGTGAACATTAGTTAGTAGAATAAAATTAATCCAAAGCCAATATCATTGGTTCTCTCAAGATATTTGAGAAGAAAAAAATTGTTTAACAATTTCTGATAAAGTTGTGTTTTTTTAGTTTCACTTTAAAAAAAATTAAGTTAGTATTTTCTCAAAACCAATCAAATTTCAATTATGAATTAGTGTAAAGAATAAGCCAGTCCCATTTTGTGTGCTCTCAGGATGATTTTTTCTTGATATTTTAGACTAATGAAATTTAACGAGGGCTTTTGTTAAATTGCTATATTAAAAAACCACTCTTTGACAATTTTTGAAAGTCCTTACTGCACGTATTGAAATTTTTATCAGTAAAATAAAATCCATTCCAAGTCGATATCTGTATTCGTTCTGGAGGTATGGTGAACGAAAAAAAAGCGAAGGAACGTACGAACGTTGGAACGTTTACGAACGTATGAACGTACGAACGTATTCAAATGTACAAACGTACATACAGACACAGGCATCTCTTTTAAAATGATGGATTCCGATTCTAGAGATGTAAAGAAGTGTCAAAATTTTCAATTTGACAAATCGGACCGATTACAATAACTTCCAATGGGAAGTTAAAAATGGCTTGCACGATTTGAATAAATCTTAAGAAATTTGATTTTCATAGTGAGTTCAAAAGCACAAAATAGAGTTGATACTATCCACCCACTACCACACCCATTTTTTAAATTGCTTATAAAACCGTTATATAAGCCGTTGTTAGATTTGAATAATATTTCGGAAACTCGAATAAATTAGTGAGCTGGAAACTCAAAAAATATTGTTGACTCTATTCACCCTCTGCCTCGCCTCCTTAAAATTGCTTTGAGGTGCCGTCTCACCGAGGAAGTAAAGTACTTGCTGAAACGACTTTATACCTGCTCGCAAGTTCATTTGCTACAAGTACTTTTAAAGTCGTCACACCTTGCTGAAATTAATTGCGCTGAAATTACTTGTCGCAAGTCCTTGCTGAAATTACTTGCTGAAATTGAATGCTGAAAGTTATTGTAATAGTAGGTACTATAGTGTGGGGACGGGTGTGGTTTTTGCCATTTTCAAGAAATACGCTTGCAGCAAGAGATTTCAGAAAGCAGAACTCGCATATTGGGAAGTTGAACTTTCTGATAAAAATTGGCTTAGAACGGTTATAAACGGTACCTTCAATACAACATTTTTTTTAAATTTTAGCTTTCTCATTAAATGCTCAACTGAATCCAATCAAGATTTGGATCATCAGTTTGGATCATCAGAGTTGTTTTAACAACTGATAAAAGACTTTCATGCTTCATTTAATTTTTCTTTAATTACTTTCATATTTTTAAAAGATCTGAAGTTCCAAGCGAGTTGAACTACAAGGACAATTACGTGCGACGCAGTCGTTCGTATTATTATTATCAAATAGGTACCATCACGCATTAAAAAAGAATATAAAATTCTGTTCTGTATTGCAGCTGCACATGCAACAATAAAATGCGACGCGGCGGATCGATTATAAATTATTTGGGTATGACCATTCGGGAACGTGGTGCTGAAAGGCCGTAACAGCACTGATGAGAGACTTCTAGGCATATGGAGACGATTCTTTCGGTTATTTTGATCGAAAAACGAAATCAAGTACAGGGTGGCGCACCAATTGTGCTACAATAAGAAATTCAAATAACTTTTTTTTTAATCGATGTATTTCATTTATTTTTTTTTTATTGGTTAGAAAATTAAATTTTATTTTAAATAGTTAGTTGTTTTTAAAGATTATAGACCGCAAATGACCTCCACGCTCTCCCACGCATATGCGACACCTGATCAAAAAATTATTCATTGCGGCCTGAAGAGTTGAAGTTGGGATCGCCTCAATTATTGTCGTTATGAACTGCTTTAATTCAGTTAAATTGCTGGGCTTCGTTTTATACACCTCTTGCTTGACATAACCCCATAAAAAGAAGTCTGGTGCAGTCAGGTCAGGTGACCTTGGGGGCCAGCGAAGAGTGTTGTTCCTAGAAATTAATTTGTTTTCGATTTTTTTGTTTAACTCCGCCATAACTGGTCTGGCTATATGTGCAGTTACTCTATCTTGCTGAAACCAAACGCTGTTGAATAGTATACGTCTTCGGCGCAGTTCTGGGTGAAAAAACTCCTTCAACATCTTTAAATAACGGTCCCCATTGACAGTAACGGTTACACCGTTTTCTTCAAAGAAGTACGGCCCGACAATACACCTTGATGAAACTGCGCACCACACAGTGACTCGTTCTGGGTGCAGTTCCGTCTCATGGAGCATTTCTGAATTAGACTCATTCCATATACGGCAATTTTGCTTGTTTACATTACCGTTAAGATCAAAATGGGCCTCATCACACATGAACAAACAATTGATCAATGTGCTGTCTTCTTCGGCCATTGATATCATTTTTTGGCAAAATTCCAGGCGAACAGGCAAATCCTGAGGGTTTAACTTGCTAGTAATTTGGACTTTGTACGGAAACAAGTTTAAATCGTCATGAAGTATCCGTTGTAATGACCGTCTACTAACTCCAATTTGCCCCGATAAGTTTCGGGTCGAAACGCTCGGATTGGCCTGTATTGCAGATGCTACTGCTGCGATTGTATCCTGAACCCGAACATTGGCATCTCGATGGTACGGCCTTCGTGCGATGCTTCCAGATTCGGCAAACATGTTTACAAACCTCATAATGGTCCATCTACTCGGGGGATTACCGCCAAACTCCCACCTAAATTCCCTTTGGACGGAAATGACGGACTGCAAAGCATGGTACCGTTGCACTATCCAAATTCTTTTCTGCGTATCCCAAGCATCCATTTTTATAAATCTAAATAGTAACCTACAAAATAAAAAAAAAATAAGCCGATTACTCACACAGAAAAAAAGTTATTACGTTTTATTTTTGTAGGACGATTCGTGCACCACCCTGTATATGATTTTAAAATAACATTTTTGAAATAAACTCTTCGTTTTCTATCTTTTTTTAAATGGTGTTAGGGGTCTTCCCGACTAATTTCTGGTTTATCGCATCAAAAGGCGATGCATTTTGCAGATAGGTCAAATTGCTACCAGGAATTGAACTGAAGTTATTTTTAAGACAAGTCTTAGTGCTCTTCTTGAAGAAAACATGACTCCTTGATTCATTGTCGTTCAAGGTTTGATTAAAAAACCTAGTTTTGAACTGTTAATACATTTTAATTTTCAAGCCACATTTATTAATCTTCAATTCATTCAAAATAAATGTTAAAATATCTTCAACTCATGATTTTTTTATCAAAAGAAATCTATTTTTCGTGAATTTGTTTCATGATTATTTTATCTTGTTCTACAAAAAGTTGAATACTTTCAAGGTTAGCAAAAAGTTGCACGAATACTTTGCATTTTTAATAATTAAAGCTCGGTTTCAATTTGCCACACTTTTTTTAAAAGCTTAACCAAAGTAAAAAGTGTCTTAAGAATATTATTTTTTCAATATTTCACTTTACCTTTGAATTCAAAAACCAAACAAAACTAGTCATACCAGCACTAAATGATTATTATCATTATTAATAACCATCTGCCCAAAAAAACTTTGCTTCTATTACTTTTCCTTCACCGCAGCAAAAATTTATCAGAATTCGTTCAGCCGATTGTGAAAAAATTCAAAATTGAAAAACACGTTGTATGAGAGGTTCTATAAATAGTTGGTATTTGTGAAATTTTATAATTTTTGGTAGAAAAATTTGCCATTAATTTCTTTTAGTAATGGCTTCCTTTTGATGGAAATCAATTTAAAATAAAATGCACAGCTGGGTTGCACGTACTTGTTCGTATGTTCAAGACGCTGAGGATTTAAGAAAATTATGTGAAAAGACATGAAAATTACGATATTTAAATTAGCTACAAAAACTTCGTTGAGAGTTTGAGATGAAAAACAAGAACCCCATTTTAATTCTTTATTAAATATGATTGTATGGACAGACAAATTTTTAAATCGATGCAGCGATTTTCTTAAAAAAATATTTTTTATTTATAAAATTCCTTTGGCATTTTTGAGAAAAATGTTTGGTCTGCAAATCATAGCATAGTACAGAGAAAAATACAATTTGAAAAAAAATTAATAACCTGTTTTTGAAATAAAAAAAAAAAATTTTGGAACTTTTTCATTCCTTAAGAAAATTTATCTAAATCCGTTTAGCCGATAATGAGAAATAACGGCTAATAGAAAAGAAAAGAAAAGAAAAGAAAAAAGAAAAAGAAAGGTAGGTAGAGGTACTATTATTAGTTGCTAAGTGCAAAATTTTATAATTATTGTAGTAGATCGTAGGTATCGAGTTTCAAAAAAATCCATTTGAAGCATTTCTTAAAAATCAAAAAAATATTTTTTAGTACACAAAAATATTAATCAATAACAAAAATATTAATAATTATTTGAAGCCTCCGTATAAAAAATATACTGAAATCAGTCATACCGTTTTGAAGAAAATCGAAAATTAAATAAATAGTTCTTTGGGAGGTACCATAAATAACCATTTTTTTAAAATGATTTTCCACTCAAAGGAAGCCTTTACTAAAAGTAATTTATTTAATTTTTTTTTAAAGTTATCGAACCGTTTTTGAGAAAGATACAACTATGTTAAATTCCTAAAAAAAAATTATTGCAGGTACCGTTATTTTTGATTCTAAAAAACAAATGAAAAAAAATATGTAGTCATAATCACAAAAACCACTATGTACGAAGTTTGAAGAAAATCAATCGGGCCGTTTAGGCTGTAGACGACAGAATTGTGCCACCCACTTTTTTGGTGTTCCTTATCATAGAAATGGCATGTTTGATTGTTATCTCAACTTTTTTTTACACGAATCCAAAACTTGCCTTGTAGATACTTAGTACCTAAATATGTATACTGCAAGTAAAAACATGGTTTTTAATGGAACCTTTCTAATGTACCATTTATTTTATTTTCGATTTTCTTCAAAACAATTCAAAACAATAATTCTGATATAAATAATTTTGTCATACAGAAGCTTTTAAATAATATAAATAATTTTTCTTAGCAAAAATATTTTTAGATTTTTAAAAATGTTGAAAGTCAAATATTTTGAAAACCACATGGTCGATTTTTACAAAACTCAGCGTTTAAGGGTTTTTAGCACTCTTTAAACCTTAAAGTATTTTAGGAAAAAAAATTACTTTTATAACAAAATAACGGTAACTTTTAATACAAATTTTAAAAAACCATAAAGGGAAATATTTTTTTTTCTTAAAAAAGGGTCCTTCGATTTTTATAAAACTTTTTCTGTATGCTTTAAATAACTGCAATATACTACCTTAGATTGTAATTTTAAAAATTTACAAACAGCAACTATTAATAGCACTTCTCATAGAACGTACAGTTTTATTTTTAATTTGTTCATTGTCCACTAAACAGACTAAAACTATTTTCTTATTAATGCACAAAATTTTTGACTCATTTAATATTTTTGCTAAGCAACACATTTATTGTATTGCTTGTATTTTCAATATGCAAATTGTGGGGTAGTTTTGATTTTGCCCTTCTTTTATGTTTTCGGGGGTGCTGAATTCGAATCTGAGGTTTGCGACTAAAATTTTGTGACGCAACATGCAAAAATTTGCAAAAACTGCTACAAAAATGAAAATTGACAAATACTAAAAATTTCTCGAAGAGGAATATGGGTTTTTGAAAAATTCAAAAAGAATTGTGAAGTAAAATGTTCATGCTTTAGTTTCATTATAAACATTTTTTCGAAAAAAAAAATACCTCGACAAAAACTATAACCCCAAATTTGCATAAGAAAATGTATGTTTTTTTATATCTTTCGATTCGAATATCTATAAAACGTGACATGCTAGAGCAATTTCAAGACCAGATCTAAGCTCAGCGCATCAAAGACCATCAGAAAAGTATATCTTGGTTCATGTCATAGACAGAAATGAAATATTTTCACATAAAGTATTTATTCTTAGTGCTTTGGAGTGGATTTTCGAAAATAGTACAAATGCGTCAATTTTCAACAAGCGCTTAAGTCCAAATGGATTGTCGCAGAAAAAAACCTTAGACAGAGATTTATTGGAAATTATATACACTCTAAATACTACTACTTCGAATATGGTTTTTTCGAGCCATTAGTGAAAAACTCCCAAAAAATATATTTTTGCATCATTTTTTGCATGTTGCATCGCGAAATTTTAATTGCAAGCCTCAGATTCGGATTTAGCACCCCCGAAAATATTAAAGAGGGGCAAAGTCAAAAATACCCCACAATTTGCTCTCCAAGAGCCTTTTTGAGCACAAAATGACTGGACTATAGGTAAGCATTGACTATTTTCTTAATGTTGACAATTTTTACACCTACTAAATATTTTTTTAAATGCAACAAATTTTCAATTTTGCGTTAGTATTTTTTATAACGCAAACAAATTTTGGACTGCATTAACATAAAGAAAATGTCAAAAATATTTTCAAACTGCATTCAAATTTTAATTTTAATAACTAATGCAAACAAAAACGAATTAAAAAAGAATGTATTAGTACAACTCTCACTAAAAAATTTGTCAAAATTTTGATTTCATTTCATACCAGAAATGGTGTTTATCCAAATTTGAGGCGTTTAGGAAGAAAATTTATTAATTATGTTCATAGACACATACAGCTAAGGTCTTCTACCCAAAAACAAATTATAAATAGGTCCAATTTGTCACATATAGGTAAATTGACTTTCAATATTTGAATGATTATTAATATTTAGTATTTCAATCTTTGAAATAATAAAAGTTATTATATGTAGACGGGTTTGACAAACATTTGTAGTGGTATAAAATGAACACTGATTTTACTTTCCTAATATCCCAAAATCAATATTTTGTATTTATATTTACTTTAATAATTTTCAAGTTCTTAAATTCCAAGCATCTTGAACTATAAGAGCAAGTTCGTATGACAAAGTCTTGAATTTTATTTATATAAAAATATTGATAAAACTCAAAATTAATTTCTAATTCCAGAAGCTCTGTTCAATATCGACATCTCCGTTGTATCTGATTCATTCAAAAATAGCCACAATATTCAATACCAAAAGGCATGAGTTAACAAACAATCTCACGAACTTCATTGCAATTGGAAATCCTCATTCTAGCAACTTCAGCAAATATTTCAATATATAGATATTGCAATAACCGCTCCATTTTGAAATCCATTATTTCATATTCGAATATAACGAACCATGGTTATTTGAACTCAAATCCTGTCGATTGTCTTCGGATTTCTTTTTTTATTAATTTTTTTTTTTATTTTCCCTGTGCACATTCTTTTGTTACCATTTGGGCGCAGATGAATAAATCCCAAAGCCAACAATAACAACAACAACTACAACAACAACAGCAAGCAAAAAGAAAAAAAAAACATAAAATGTATTCAAACTAATTACTGAATCGGCAAATACATATTTTTTAATAGATCCGCGATTTCCAGCGACTTAACCATCACGATGTACTGTTATTCGTTGTCTGAACGATTTGTACTACAATAAAATGATTGAGTGTGTTTGATATTGCTCGAAGCTCGCATATTGAGTAGAGATATATCGTATACCATATATATGGTTGCGGGATGGTCCTTGATATGCATCATAGAACTCTAATCCTTTGTTTGTAAATACACAGACAAAAACTCTGGTGGTTTGCAGTCGTCATGGTGGCACATTTAATCCTTAATCAGCATCTTTTGCTCTGTATTCGTTTTGTGATTTGTTCACTTATATACTTTTTTTTTTCTCCAAGGTTTTATTATTTGGTTTCGAATATCTTTTGTCTTTTACTGAATTTAAAAGACAGAGGTCAATGTTTTGGTATTGCCACGTTTTTGCTGAAATTGAACGATTTTTATAAAATTTAATGTATTAATGTATTTAAGAAGTGTGCAGACAGGATAAAGGAAAACAAAAAAACTAGACAGTACACACAGTGTTGGAACAAAAAGATGTCGCCATAGTTGGAACCGATAAATAACAAATGTCCCGCTGGGTATAAGGGGATCAGGACTCATTGGGAGTGAAAAGATGTAAGGGATGCTTGAATATGAGTTCAAACAATGCGAAAAATATTTTAATTTTGCCTAATGTGATTTTTGCTTAAAAAAAATACCAAAAAAGTGCCAGAAATAATCCACCATTGATCTTTGTTTTGTTGTTTTGTAACCCTTGATAACGGAAAGGACATGCTGCAATTCAAATAGATACTTTAAACAAATTGTTTTAGCAGTCACTTGTTTGATTAAGGAGCACTATCAAAGACAAAAGCCAATTGATATGTATTTCTTACATGAGCTTACATACAATTCAAAGACGCCTAGCGGACTTATAGCGGAAGTCTGGCGGACTCCTTGCGAAAGCCTAGTGGACGCCTAATCAAGGCCTGGTGGAGGCCTGGTTGATGTTTAGCGGAGGCCTAGCAGAGGCCGTCTTGTAGAGGCCTGGCAGACTAGTGGGCCCTATTGATGCCTGGTGGACACCTAGTGGAGGTCTAGTGGACGCCTTGCGGAGGTAAAACAGATGCCTAGTGGACGCCTGATGAACGCCTAGTGAAGGCCTAGTGGGGGCCTAGCGGAGGCCTGGTAAAGGTTTGCTGGGGACCTGGCAGACGCCTAGTGGAGCACTGGTGGATGTCAATCGGAGGTCTAGTGTAGGCTATGCGGATGCCTAGCGGAGGCCTAGTATAGGATTAGACAAAACCTGGCGAATGCCTAGTGGAGGCCTAATGATCACCTAGGGGAGGCATGGCGGATGTCTAGTGGAGGCCTGGTGAACGCCTGGAGGATAGTTGGTGGATGCCTAGAAAAGGTCTAATGGAGGCCTGGCGAACAAATCTAAATCCAAAAAGAGGGCCAAGTGGGTAGAGTGCTAGAAAGTCACATGGGGGTTTTGGGATCATTCCCTAGAATGGTTATAGGATGCGTGGCAGAGGCAATGGATGAAATGTAGCAAAAACCACTTTCTTAGGTAGCTATTATACAAATTATCCATAAAAACTCATAACTCTATTATAATTGAATTTTTTTTCTTTAAAGAAACCTTTCTGAAGCAATCTGTAAAACCTAAGCTTCATTAACGTTTCGAATAGCGATCGTTTAAACTTCTTTAAGGACTTTCTTTAGAACTACTACATTATTCTCCTTTTTATGTTTAAGGGCATTTTACAAATGTTTTACAGGAATAAAAAGACCTATTCAGTTGGGCCGAACCAAAGCAAAAATGTAAGTTGGGGTCTAGCCGAGGCCTGGCGGACACTTAGCGAAGAACTATTTTTTCCAGAACGATATTGAGAAATCATAATGATGTCACATCTCCTTGAAGAAACCCTGTGCATATTTGGAATAGTTCGAAGGAGTTTTTCTCTAGTTTTGCAATGCATCGTGTATTTGGCAATATCACTTGACACAACTGGATCAGTTTTCTCAGGCTTCCAGGTTCAGTCATCGCTATATAGGGCTCTTGACGATTATTTTCCTAAGAGTGAATATTTGGTCTATTGTCAACCTGTCAGTAGAAGCCTGACGAACGCCTAGTGGAGACCAAGGCCTGGCGAAGGTCTGGTGGATACCTAGGGGAGAATTGGTAGATGCCTAGCCAGAAGCTCACTGTACGCCCTATTGACTTCAGGTATGCTAAGGCAACCAACGTCAAATTTCTTTTTTAGGGTGGGCCGTAGTTTCTTTTTATTTGACAATCGGGCCCGAAATCTTATTTCAACAAGTAAATGGTCAGAGTCAAGTTTTCTTCCCCGAAAAGTAAACTCTCGTCTAAGATGTTAAAATGGTGTCTTCTGTCGATTAAGAAATAAATTTGGTGGCACAACAGTTAGTGGAGAACCAGGGCCTAGTGACTTACAACTCTCAACCAGTTCTGTGTGCATGTTGTTGGAAGAAATTGAGGGGACTTACAATTTTTCGCTGAGTCTGAACAGCGAGATGACAAGTATTCTCTTGGAGATTTTGTCAGTTCCTCGCTTGAGACCAGTACCCTGGCTTCTGAAAAGTCTATCATTTGGAGGCAGTTATCATCACTTTTCTCTTTGTGAAAGCTACGCCTTTCAACTAATCTGCCAAAGGTGCTTTGCCTTACAATTTGAGCTGTAAATACGAGACATATTTTAACATCAGACAAGGCAACTTTTGTAATTTCAGTCCAGGAGGTCATAAACGTCATCCCTTACAGAGCTGATTTTTCACAACGAATCCGCATCCTTATGTTCAGTCGTTCACCACAGCTGTTATAAATGTCGCAATCATTTCTTTTCCTTAAACCCGATCTTAACATTACATCTCCTGAACTATAGTTATTTCTACTTTATACCTCGTGAGGACGGACTCAAGGCTTTGAATTGTACCTGGGGTGTAAATGGTTCTCACTTTCCAAGTTTATATTCTCAAAACGGCCTTACCAGTTGGCATGCTGGGTCTTGTGTCCATTTGAGGGTTGTCATTATCCAAGGCTCCTCGTGTCTCTTTATTAAAATTTTTGAACTGGGCAGCCACATAAGTAGAAACATAAGTTCCAATATCTCCATTTATATTTCTCCTATTTCAAATATTCCAAAAATCAAATTATGATATTGTAAGTAAACAAAGCTTATAAGTACTGCATGCACGTGATCCAATTGACCGTTTCGCCCTTTCTTCTAATAGCAATCTTTCCACTGACAGAATTGTCATATAAAAATCCTCTTGTTAAAAGTGAAAGTCTACCTCCCTCTCTACACACAGTGAATAAAAACAACAATTACGTTGAATTTTCTGTGCAAAATTATCGTGGGAAATATCAATATTCAGCACGAACGAGTATCCTTCTGTAAATTACTCTTCTAATTGAAGTCTTCAAACTCGAATTAAATGCTGGAGCAAAATTGTATATATATATGTAAAAAAAAACATCGTACAACTCTCGAACATGTTGAAATTTCTACTAAGGACTTAATTCTCCTGTAATTACTTTGTTATTGGCAGTAGAACCAAGCCTTACAATAGCTCACTCCCCTTACCCAGGCAGCATGCTTTTTTTTCAAAATAATTCGAAAAAATCCTTGCCAAGACATATCATAAGACGATGACTATGACAAGGACGAGGACGACGATGATGGTGGAACACACACACATAACGACGGTCATGAAACAAAAATTACAACGAAACAAATACCTACCCAAGAATTTGTACGAGGATCTAGGAAAAGGGGAATACTTTTAGTTAATACTTTTGTTTGGCGTTCAGTAAGAAGGAGTATAAGGAGTTTGTTTTTTGTCTTTTATTTTGTATCCTTAGGCAGTTTTCTTTTACGAACACAAATTTTTATTTCGTTTTTATTTCTATTTTTCTCCGCTATTTTGGTTTTTACAGTTAGTTCTTGTTGTAGGTACTTTGCACAGTTAAAGGATGAAAAAAGTGCCATGAGAACAACCAGAGACTTCCAACGACCAACGACGATGACGACGTGTAGAATAGAAAAAAAAAAGGATCGAAATCGTATCCTATTTTGCTATGCTCACAAAACGACAACGAGCATAGAACAGATGTCGATTTGTAACTCATTTTTTGTTTTTTTATTTTTTTTAAGAGATTTTATATTTATACATGTAGATGCTGTTATAGAATTTTTTGACATATGAGATTGTTTTAAAATCGAGATAATAACGGGAATTTTATAATATCTTGAAAATTTATTTTAAATAAATATAAAATGAGCTGCTCATCTAATTCTTCGTTATCATCATTAGACTCGAAATGAGGTTATTTCGAAAACTACACAAAAACTGCTTCATTTTTTTAATTTCAACTGTCTGTTACTCCTTTTTTGTTGTTGTTTTTTTCCTTTCTACATTCATTTGAGCTTTGAAATTTTCATAAGCTTATCAGAGCTCTTCAAACTGTGCGAAATTGTGTGTTTTCGTTAGGTTTAGACTTAATTGCCAACTTTTGTTGTGCAAATTTGGTTGAAATTATCTTATTTCAAGATGTGTATATTGCCCCCTCTTATGCCAGAAGCATGATTGAAGGCTCTGTTTTCATCTATTTAGTTACACTTTTTAAAACGATGTTGAAATATTTTCATTTTTGCACATTCATGTTTCTGGCATAAGGGGGACGATATGTTAGGGAAATGAGATGATTTACTATCAAATTTGGAAATTTTCAACAAAATTACTTCATCTGGCGTTATAAAAACGTAGTAGGTATAAGCCCTTTGAACCCCGTTAAAAAGTATAACACACGTCCATAGGACTGGTATGGGAGCTTATAAGATGTGTGTTATCACTATGTTTCTCACGAGTTGTTGCACGACCAATTTTTGTTTTTTGATAATTAAAGCAAGGTTAGCTTGAGATTCAATAACTTGAAAGTATGCAAACAAAACTTAATACCTTTGTAATTTTTGCAACCATTTAGAAATCATCGTTAAAAATCTGATCAAGAAGAGAGTCATCAACAATTTAGAAAATAATTGATTTCTTTGAAATTTTTAAATGAAAATATGTATTACCAACATACAAAAACTAATTCAAAATTCAAAAACCCCATTCTAATTGTTCGATAAATTCTTTACTCGTGGATACTCGGGCGTATCAGTAACATTTTAATAATTTTTATTTGATTTAATTTTTTAAGTATTTATAACAACTGATGGAACTATATTTTCTTTGCCATAATTCAGCAATTTGATGATTGAAGTTTTTGAAGAGTTTTCCTTTTTTCTGTGAAGGTTGTGAGTGAAAATACTTGTCAAAGCTATAGGAAATAATTTTTACTAACTTCCCATTGAGAGTTATTGTAATTGGTTCCATTATTAAAATTGTAGTTTTGACATGCCTTAATATCTCTTCATTTCGATCTACCTTTAATCGAAATTAATTATTTTTAAACAGATGTATGTACGTATGCGTTTGTACATACGTTCGTCCGTTCATTCGTTTGTCCGTTTGTTTAAAACTTTGCATTTTTTTCGTGATCATAACTCAAGAACGAATAAAGATATCGATCTAGGATGTATTTTATTGTGTAGATAATTGTGATGTATAGGAAGTTAGCAGGACACTTTTGGAAGCTACGATTAAAAAATATTCTATCATTAGTTGCTACTTAATTGCGAATTAGTTACACAAAAAAAAATAATTTGATCTGTTTTCGTATGAACTTGGTACGACAACTTTCTCAAAAATGTGGATAATCGATCTGAAAAGAATTGGTTGTTGAGACTAATTAATTGCAAACTAACACGCAAACAAAAATATTCTTTTTTGTTCGTTTGCGTCAGAGGTGGCGTTAGACCAAAATGAGGCTTGTGCGAGTTCAAACTTGCGGAGCTCCTTGTACAATGGGGGCGGTTTATAGACTAAAGATCTTTTAGCTTAAAACTTAAAGTTATAAGTTATAGCCTTTAAATATTTTACATTTAAGGGTTTTTTTTTTCGTAATGCATGAGCAGTGAATCGATTTAAAACTTGCATTTTTGTTCACCATCATTGAATCTGCTCGTGAAGCTGTGTGTGGAAAAAAGTGGAGAGTTCAAATTTCAAGTACATAGGTATATACAAATATAGCCAATATACGTACTTTAACCACAATTGAACCCAGTTATCTCACAAAAGCTCGTTATTGAAACTGCTGAACAACAGATGCAGGATTGAATCACGTTTGCAAAACTGGCTATAAATTAACCAATTAATGGTTTTATGAAAACCTCGTGGCGTGATGATTAGTGCGTTAGACAGTTCAATACCCAGTCACTGGAAAAAACAGAAACGTTTTTCCCGAGGTGCTGCCTCTTGCAAGAAGCTGATAAACTCTACAAAAATATACTTGTCATGAATAACTGCTTCTCATCTAGCCATTCGGATTCGGTAAAAAATTGTAGCTCCCCTCCATTCCTGCCAAGAACATGCACACAGGAATGCTTGATAGTTGTAAGTCACTAGACCCTGGTTCTCCACGAGCTATTGCAGCACCAAATTAAAAAAAAAATAATTTTTTGAGGAAACAAAATGGCATCTGGATTCATAGAATTCAGCATAAAATAATGCTGCCCTAATAAAAAATTTCTTGAATTGAAGACCCTTTGATACTTTACGGGGCTTCTCGAAGTGCGGAAATGGAAGATGTCCTTTTTAGCTTCATATAAACTTAGCAGGACAATTTTCTTAAAAATGAACATAAGCTATCCGAAAAAAATTTTTTACTAACGCAATTAATTTCGAATTAGTTACGTAAAAAATGGATTGCATTTTTGGCTTACGAAAATTTTGGATTACTACTAAGTTCATATGAATTTAGCCCCAACTAATTCTCATCAAACAAGTTTTTTTCTAATCGTTTCTCTTCATTTTTGAGAAAGTTGTCTTGCTAACTTCATTATAAAGTTAGCAGGACATCCATTTCTGCAGAAATCAAAAACGCAATTAATATAATTTTTGCGTAACTTATTCGCAATTAAGTAGGAACTAATGAGAGGATACTTTTTAATCGTGGCTTCCAAAAGTGTCCAGCTGACTTCATATACAAAATATGTACGAGTATGTCATTAAATGCAGAAACAACTTAAACAAAAAATTCAATTAATGGTTTTCTTATTACAAAATTTAACAAAATCAGTTGTAAAAATTCAATTTGTAGTCTCAATTAAGTATAGTTTATTTTTAATTAAAAAAAAATGATGATAATTGTTGAATAAAGGCTTACGGTTTCAATATTTTAAGAATATACGAAAGTATTGTCCTCGAGATAATTTTATTCAATTCACTTGTTTATTATCAATGACTGGTATGATTTATAAGTAAATCAATGAACAGTTGTTTTTTTAAGTGAAGGAAAACTATACCAAGCTTTGAGAAAAATTGTTGAAAACTAATTTTTTTATTTTTATTATTTTTCGTCTGAATATTTTGAAACAAACACTGAGACAATATCGATTAGAGAGAATTCAATTCTACATAAAATTTCATAATTGATAGAATTAGTAAAAAAATAACAAACAAAAAAATACCTACATACCAAAAATTGTTAAATTTTTACTTGCTACAAAGGCCTAAAATAAATTATAGAACTATCGAATGAAATGTAATTTTTATTTTTTATAAATTTTTGTTTGTATAAGTCTGGATTTTTTTTAATTAGTACAAAGCATTTTTTTGGTAACTGTCATAAAATTATTATTATAAAATTATTTTAAAGCAATTTAATAAAATCTAATTTTTCCAAAATGGTTCCAATGGTTTTTCTTTAAAAAATAAATAAACTATATTTAGTAATGGCAATCTTTTTATTTAAAACCATTTTAATGATTTTCATTTTTCTGAAAAACGCTTGGATCATCATCAATTTTTTATACACAAGCTTCCAAAAAGTTCGAATAGTATTGTGTATCAAAATTTTCAAAAATAACTTTTTGGATTTTTAGAAAAATCAATAAAATTTTGATAAATTTAAAAAAAAAATAAATTTGATATATCAAAATCAGGTTAAGATTTGTTTGGAAAATTATTTACATCTAAAATTTGCATACAAAATTCTTCCTTGAAAATGTTTTTGAAAATTTTGTACTCATACAAAATTAATCTCTTAACAACATCGTTCCAACAAATTTCAAAAAAAAAATGTTCGCATAGATTTATATTAATTTAATAATTTAGATAGCATCCTATTCGTGATCCAGTCGTGCATTTTATGCATTTCTTTTGTTGCAAAAGATTCAAAAATGATTAAACAGTTTCTTGCACCGAAATTTTAAAAATGAAATGCACGACTGGGTCACACATACTTGCTCTTATGTTCAAGACACTGAGGATTTTTGAACATTATTTGTAAAGACATAGAAATTATGAGAGAAAAATATTTAAATAAGCTAAAATAACTTCTTTGAGAGATTTAATTAAAAGAAAGAGAACGCCGTCTTAATTCTTGATTGAATATAATTGTACAAAAAAAAAAAAAAATATTTAAGATCGTTGATGCGATTTTCTAAAAAAAATATCTGAACATTTTTTCAAAAATCCAAAAAAATTTTGTTTGAAAATTTTGGTAAGAAAAACTACTTACATTGTTTAGAAACTTGTGTATAAAAAAAGTTATTGAAATCAAAATGACTGTTTTGAAGAAAATCGAAAGTAAAAAAAATAGTTCCTTAGGAGGTACCATTCCCAACTAAAAAAATTGCTTTTTTGTAAAATTTCTAAGAAAAATGTATGGCAGGGTAAAAAAAAAGTTAAAAAGTTAACAGGAACCAATCAACGAAAATTCAAAAAAGTCAAAGATTGTTGATAATTAACATGATAAATATAAAAAGCTATCAAAAATATTTTTCCATTGATTTAAACACAGAATAAGTGGTTAAATTTATTTCAAACAATATTTTTCGTCCTCGCTCTATTATTCACCAAAACATATTTAATCCTGAATAAATATAAACTTCAACTTTTATATTGCCTAATCCTCAGAACTCTCATACCATGAGCTGAATTTGATATCAATTGTGTCATCTGAAGTGCTCCAGTATAAAAATCACATCGCATTCAATCCACCAAATGACAGCAATTTTCGAAGCTTATAAATCGAACTACTTCATACTCGTACCATATAATATTTTATCCAGATACCAGGAATTAGGATGAACATTGGCGAACAGAAAAAAAAAAAATAAATAAAATTGCATCCCATCGACTCCCATTGAAATTTTCAATTATTACTCTTTTACTACACACAAATTAAAGAAATTCCCGAAATGAACGATAAAAATCGGGAGGCCGCCACCACTCAACAATTCATCATCATGCTGCGCCTGCTGTCGAAAGCATCTGCAGTGCAATATCAGTTCGGTTTGCATTCCGATATACCGATTGCGACCCATATAACGTTGATGATGGATTCGGATTCGAAACTCTCAACTGAAGAGTTTTTTTCCTAAATCATTGTCTGCCTCTCTGCCTACTGCAATATTCGAATATTAAAAGGAAGCAAACGAAAAAAAAAGGATTTGACAAAACTGGAAGTACTTTGTATCCGCGATTCCTGGATTTAAGGATGAGAATGCATCATCGATGGTATCCCGATTTTAAAATAATGGAGTCAGCAGTTAAGGAGAAGTGCTGATGAAATGTCTCCCCCATCAACCAAGCCGCGTAAGCCCTGAGCTTGGCTAATATGAGCTGTGAGGACATTCAATTCATGGTTATCGATATACGAGAGTACTACCGAACCACACCCCCCTCACCAAATCGTCATCATTGCTGTCACCCATTTCTGCATTATTGCACTCAAAATAGCTGAGATACCTATTATTGTTTTTATTTATTTATGTTTTTTTTTTGTTGTTGTTGATGAATAATATTCAACCGCACAATGTAATCCAGATTTTCTGTTGTGGGCGTTTGAAAGGGTAGAGTTTTTATATGGGGGGGGGGGGTTATTGCATTGCTGTGGAGGGTATATTGCATTTATGTGGATTCTGTAAATGAACAGTGAGCGTATTTTTTATTCCCCTGATTATTGGTGGTAAATCTATTTAATTACATGAACTATGCCAATATCGACTTAAAAAAAAAAAGAAAACAGATAAAACAAAATGCAGAGTGCAGTAATAAAAGATTTAGAGGCAAATTGACGATAATTCAAGGTTGGATCCAGGGGATTATATGTGTTTATAGCTTATAAGTTGTTGAACGAGCGCCCTCCTTCAGAGTTTATTGTTAAATACACAAATTTATATTAGCCAATAAATGACTATCATTTCGCTTATTAACATATTTATTTCTGTTGGAATTTATTTCATCGAAGAGACTCATTTCGTAAGACATCCCTTCTAAAGAAGCTTTAAAATCTGAAAACTATGCAGTTATGGCCATAACAGTTGTTCATGGACAAAACAAAATTTATTCTTACTTATCCGACTATCAATCCATGAATTTTCGCGGCCTGAGATACGATCCGAAAGACGCTGCTTCCAGTCATCTAGACCAAGCTCTCTGGCATCGGTGATGACTTGGCCTTTAAACCGTAGTTTCAGTCTTCTATGTTCTCTTGAACCTAAATTGGGTTTCAAAGACTCTCTTGGCTGAAGTATTACTGTGCATAAGCTAAATGTGGTCGAGCCAATGAAGTCGACGTTTTTTAATATTCTGGACTATATCCACATCTTGATACAGCAAATTTAGTTCGTGCTTTTATCTTCTCTATTTGCCCTCCTTGGACCCAGAATCAAATAGGTATCTGTCGAAGATTTTTTTTTTTTTTTGCAGGACCCCAGTATCAGTTCTCCCTTTCTGCTTATTGCCCAACACTCGGTGCAATGGCATAAAGCAGGACTGTTAGTATAAAGGTTTTATAGAGCGTGCTCCTCGTGAGAGGAGTTTTGAATCCATCTGTTGCATCAGCCCGAAGTAATAACGGTTGGTGGATTAAAGCCTGCCCTGTATAAACTATTTGCTTCAGAAAGAGATTAAAGAAATCACATTGATAGCGCATTTCCTTGCCGAAGCCCTGTGCATGATGGAAATAGTTTGGAAGAATATTTCCCTAGTTGGAAATTTTTCAATGTCACGGAACTCAATTGAATCAGTTTTCCCGAGATTTTAAGTTCAGCCATTGCCATAAAGAGTCCCTGAAAATGAATGCTATCATACGGCTTTAAAGTCAATGAAAAGATGGTCTGGACTTGAAATTCGTTGGTCTTTTTCCAGAATATGGTTGATCTGCTTGGCTGGAAGTCACATTGCTACTAACCGATTATAGTGTTGCAAACCAGTCTAAGACCACTCACACTATGCCTCGATAGTTCTTGCAGAACATGAGATCACCTTTTTGTAGATGGTAAATATGGAGTTGATAGACCAATCAAATCAGCAAGGCTTTCTTTCACCCAAAACAGGTAGATGAGTTCATGCAGCCTGTCTCTCCTTCATGTAAGCCATCAGCTCCCAGTAGCCTTGCTGTTCTTGTGCTTCTTTATAGTTTAGCTTACCTCTTCTAGACTGGATGATGGTACTAATGGGTCTTCATTGATTGTAGTTGATGGGTTCTCTTTTTGTCTCATTTTTTCCTTTACCTGATGATCATTTAGCAGATGCTGGAAATCTTGTTTCAATGAATTTTGAATTCCCTGTGCTTCGGTGACTGTAGGTTTTTTTCTTGTGTTTTAAAGAGCCTTCTATTGAGTTTTAAGACCAGCATCAAGTTGCTTGTATTTTTCTTTCGATCGCGACACTCTTCGGTCACCTTGACTTGAGAGGATGATGCGAACGTCCTCTTTCTGTTACGAGGGATCTTCTTCTCCTTGCTGGAAACTGTTCTCTTGCTGCTCTTTTTCACGCAATAGCATATATTTGCAAGTACATCTTCTTTCACTTTTTTTTAGCTAAATGAATTCATCATCCATCATACCACAGGTTTTTTTTAGAGGATGGTTGGTAGCATATTGTGGTTTCGGCTGATATCGCGGTACTGGGACCACTAATTCTTGGCATCTGTGCCAGGTGAGTGCACAACGGAGAGCTTCTTACTTGTCTCTGCCTTTCCAATTTGAATATTGAGATCCCCGAAAAATATTTTTACATCCAACTTTGGGTAGTCTTCAAAGGTCTATTAATGAGGTCATTAAACTCATCCATAAAAAGTGAGGGGTGTGTGCACATCTGTACATATTAGGCTTTTAATTTAAAAAGTGGCTTTGATGCGGATCACAGCCTGGTGATCACTTATGGCGGCTTAAAGTCGATAACATTGCTTATCCACCTAATATGTGTATGGTCTTTAACAGCTATAATAAATTTCAAAATCTTTTCATTTCATCATACCTGATCCTTTTCATCGCATCCCCTGGATCGTGGTAATGTTTTCCCTACACCACGTAAGACTTCAGTTTTTGAGTTGCACCTGAGCTGTAAAGGGTTCTCACGTTCCAAATATATTCCTGGTTCTTTTGAGCACACTTATGTGAGTATGGGTTGAACCTTTATAACTCATTTAAATGGCATCCATAGTTGATCCGTCTGGAAATTTCAAAAAATGCATTTTGCAGCGATGCGCCTGACTGTTTATTTGGGGTCTCCTAAAGCAGACAAATTCCTATTTTGTAGTGTAGATCCGTTTCTCCCAATTCTTGAAGAATCTATTCTGGGTTGATATGAGCCTCCTTCTTTCCGTACGACAGTGAACGGTGACGTTTATGTAGTGGAGCTAGTCATCCGAATAAAGAAGGTTCTCGCATTCAGTAGCGACAGGTTGATCTGATGGTATCAGGCTGTATAGGAAATGGCCAAGTTTTGAACCTTGACTGACTCCAGTTATGATGGTCTTTTTGTGCGATTTACATTGGTCCAGTTGAACAAAAATTTTTTTGAAAAGAAGAAATTAATTTTGATTAGTGCCGGAGGTAAATGTAAAAGACGCGGTTTGTGGATTAAGGTTTTTATCCATATGCTGTTTCCAGGAAGCATGCAACGCTGACATACTGACTGTTGAGCGCTGGGGTAGTTTTATGTTGAAATTTAAGCAACGGAAGCAGCGTTGAGTATTTTTCTCGAAAGCTGAACTGAATGCCAAGAATGGTCGTATTGGTTGTGTTTTTACTGCAAAATTTTTTGTCTTAAGCCTCAAGAGGATTACTTCTTTGAATATTATATGCTGGTGTTGTGATAAAGTCTGTAAATGAACACCAAGTTGAAAGCACCTCTCATTGGTATTGCCACAATTTTAAACACCTGAAGGAATAAACAGTTTATGATGCTATTATGTAGGATGATTGTGAGGGGGATAATGACTGAATGTGGACGCTTTTTCAGGATATGTGTAGTTGGAAACTTCCACCCAGCTGATTTTTTGCCTTCGAATAGCCAATGATCTCTGCTTTCTCCTCCAGATTGCATACATGTAGGATGTCGATTGGGTCATTTCCTAGATTGATGACATCCAATTTGACTATTTTTGCGTTGGTCATAGTACGCTGCTGATGCGGAACCAAAAATCCCATACAAAAATGACACAACGAAATCATAAACGAAGAATTTAAAATTGGAATTGAACAACAACATTGAATTGAATTGAAATTGGAGAAGTCTACACTCTTTTTTCGCACACAATTAATTACCCAGGCCATTTATTGTGTGCAAAAAAATGACATTGGTATTTTTGTCCTGTTTATTTATTTTTTTGTTTCTTTGGTGTAACTGTCAATGAAAATTTTTTTTTCGTTTTCGTTAGCATTTCGTTGTCTTCTTGGAGAGCAAATAAATATTTCGTTTCGTATCTGCAGCTTACGAGGCTTTAAACTGCAGAGTCTGCTAAATGTTATAATATGAAATGGGTATATTTTTATCAGTTTTGAATTACAACGGCTTTTAAATATAATTTAGTTAGGCCTTGAGCTCCTTCTCCATTTCATTTGAGTATGTCTTGAGCCTTGTTTTACTCAGAACAATATTTTAAGAAATCTATTATTTTTATTTTTTTCTTCTTGGCACTTTGTTATCATTTCCTGCTGAAATATTTTCAAAAAATTTGCTAATTTACCAATCTTGATAGGAAATTTATATGTGATCACACGTTTTTATGTGTTAAATTGTCAAGTTCGGCTTACTTTTCAGGTAGCCTATACCAAACATAATGAAAAAGGGCCACTCAGTGTGACTTTTCTCTCAGAAACTCAAAACTAAATTTAGTAGTACTTTTGGATCTAAGGAAGCTTATTGCCTATGTCTCAACAAGCAAACATTATTCAGCAATAAAAATTCTTCAACGTAAAATTATTCCCTTATAGCCCCCATTTTCCGGTATATTCAATAGCCTGAAATAAGATCACTAGACAAAATAGTGTGTTACCCGAAATTCTTTTATTTTTCTATTTAACAACATTGGCGCCTTAACCTAACATTTAATCAGCCATTACTATGAATCTACACCTGAACAAAATATTATGGCATTGGAGCATTTCTAAGGGAATTTCCATAGAGTGCCAGGATACTATTATATAACATTTCGCTGCATCCTTCATCATCGTCATCGTTAATCCTATGTTTTGTTCGTAAAATAATTACACACTGAACGACGATTAACACGAAATGCAATGGATTTTATAGATTTGTTGTTAACCATTGGGACCAGTGAGAAGCTTCAATTTTGTTATTTTTTTTTTTTGTTAAAACACAAAGGAAAAAGGTTTTTTTGCAGCCATTGAGCTACTACAATTAAAGTTGGAAGTAAAAATTTCAATTTTTATGGATAAATATTGAATTTTATTCATCGAACTTAACAAAAACCTAAAACTATAGAAAAAGTCCTTAAGATAGAAGCTAAAGTATTTCAATTCTTAAATTTTTCAAAATAGGAATTTTCCTTTTTTATCCTTTTTTTTTTTATTTATTTTATACGACATCATGTTCACTTCATTTCAGTCAACGACGACAAGCAATTCTTTCAAAATCGTTTGTTTCTAAACAATCTGTTGCCTGTTCGCGTGTGAAATGCCAAAAGGATACGTTTATATTTTGTCGAGTTCTATATATATACAAGCACACACACGTCATGTGTGTCGTGGTGTTAAACAAAGAGACTCATCCATCTATGACATGTCGCGTCCAACAGAATATTTGTAGATAGGTTTGTAGTAACGATTGGTATATTTGGCTTGGAAACTCCATATTTCCAATTTTTTACACGTTCGTAATAGCAAATATACTTTTTACACCCAAACCCTCTCGCACCTCTCACACTCATATGATGCTGGGAAGCTATGGATGGATGTATTATTATCTATAGCGGAAGAGCCAAGACAAATATTTGATTTTGTCCTTGAAATCGCAGAATTTCTGTCACGGATTCAATAAACACTTGAGCAGATAAATCCTCACTTGTTATATATTTAAGAGATCACAATTTATAAGGAAAAAGTGATTCCTCAAAGGATATGAAATATTTATTTAGATTCCGTTACGTGCAATATTTGCAATGTGTAATAATTATTATTAGAGTTAGAGTTCAATCTTTAAATATGTATTCGTTTGTTTTGAAAGGTTTTGTCCTTTCATTTCTAAGCAAAGCGGGAAATTCAATGCATTTTCTTTTGAAAAATGGAAACAAAGTTTCTATTTTTTTGTTCGATTTTACTTTAAAGTTGAAATGAAGAAAAGACAAACGTTATCACTTCTTCTTCAAAGGACTTATAACAGTTTCACCCTAATACCAAAAACAAAAGTTAAAACTGGGAGAGTGGTTGAATGAGCGTAATTAGAAGATTTGAATAAAATTATTTTAAGTTTCGTCCTCGAAAGGTGCACAAAGATAAACAAGCAGACACATCAACGCTCCCAAGAAATCCTCGATGATGATAGCTTTGTCGTTGTTCCCTTAAAGTTGTTCCATATATAGTTTTAAGTTGTGAGTTAGCGAACAGGTAACCGTGTTAGTGAAATTTCCTTGGTGAATTTTACTGAAAAGTAGATTATTTGTGGTATAATCCTTGCGTGGTTGGTGGTATAATGTAGCTGCTTTGTGTTGTCGTTGTGTTTATCATGCGGTAATTTAAGTTTACCTTAAGAGATTTGGTTTTGTTTTAATCCTAACAATGGTGGTGATATCACGTTGTTTTGTAGAAAGTTTTTCAAGATGGCATTAAAGGGTGTAATTACTGGTCTTTTCATATAAGAACAAGCGCAAAATGGAGTCATTCTTCAAGCAAAGGGTTAAGTGTATTTTATTTTTTTTTCTCTAAAATTTTTGCATATATATAACCGTTTCCAATACATTTTTGAAAAATTTTGGTAAATATACTTCAAAAGATATGGAAAGATGAAAGCCCTTTTTCAGTTAAAAAAGTAGACATTAAGATATCATAATCCATAACTGACCATTCTCGGAGGAAGGCAGCATTATTGGTAGGAGTTTTAAGGAAAGTTTATTTCAAAATGGTTGAAAATACTAAACATTACCTATAAGTGTTGAAAAACCTAGATGTCTGCTTTTGTAGATGATATCTTTTGAAGTATATTAACCAAAATTTCTCAAAAATTTATTGGAAACGGTAATGTATGTGCACAAAATAATTCAAAATTAATATACATTTAATTTTTTTGCTAAATACCTTGTTAAAAATGTTCAAAACTATAAATTTTCCGACACAAACTTTCAAAAACTTGGAAAATAAAAATGAGTTTCCATGCACAGAAATGGAGTCCATTTCTAAAAAGGGTTACGTACGAATGACCGACAAAAAAATGTCCACTGGTCAAAATATCAGTGTTTATGCAAAATTAAAATACCGACTTTGTTTTTACCGACTTACTAAAATGTCAACATTTTGAAATCTCGACTCGACAAAAAAGTCGACAGCCCTAAAAGAAGTCGAGAATTATATCGACTTGTCGGTATTTTTTCCGCTCAAAAAGTTGATATAAATCAACATTTTAGCCAGTCGACATTTTTTCTAAGTTCTTATGAATTTTATTCAAGCCGCAAGCCGGTAAGCCGCATCATCTCACTCGGATCTTAATGGATCTATTGCGCTCCCCAGGGTGAAAGGTGGGTGGTGAAGAGCGATAGGGAGGTGTTTGAGGAGAAGTTTTAGCTGTGGGGGGAATGAACTTTAGGATGTTTTTTAGTGGCAATACAGAGATGCTGCCTAGTTCATCGAAGAAATATTCTCCTAGGGCTGCTTTTCTGATTCTAGCTTGGCTGGGGCATTCACACAAGAAGTGAAAGGAACCCTCTTCCGCCTCTTCATCATGACACCCTCTACATAAGTCCGATGAACTGATGCCCATTCTTTTCATGTGGGTTCCCATAGAGTTGTGGCCCGTTAGGACGCCAACTATGAGTGATAATTAAGGCCTGCTTAGCTTGAGTAGGTATTTTGTTTTTTTCCTCGAAATATTCGGCCAAAGGTTCCTTGAAAAACGACAGGTGTCGATAGATGACCATCTGACATTTGCAGATTCCAAGAAACCCAGATGTATTCTACTTTTGTCTTGCTTCCGTGGGCATGAGCACCGAGGCTTTGATTTGGCTCGGATCAAGAGATGATCCGCTTTTGGCCAATTCATCTGCCATTTCATTTCCGTGAATATCCCTACCTGGGACCCATTTTAGGGTAACTGTGTTCGTTGCGTTGAGTACTCTTAACTCATTTCGGCAACGATCGATCAGTTTTGACTTAATGGTGATTGAGGAAATGGCTTTAATTGCCACCTGGCTATCTATGAAAATGTCAATATTATTGTTGACTAATTCACGTGGGAAAAGATGCTTCGCGGCTTCACAAACTGCCAGCACTTCTGCTTGGAATAAACTGCAAAAGTTTGGAAGTTCTTATAGCACTGGTTGTGCCCATACACGTAGTCTTTAAATTTTAGTCATGGTTTTTAGATTGGTCTCCTTATCTTAGGCTGGCCACCACACCATACATGCGTACCTTAGGACTGGCTGTGTACATCGAATGAATGATTCTAGGGCTGGGACCCCATCTTCTACCAAAATTTCGATTGCACGTATAGAATGCTACTGAGGCTTTTTCCTCCCTTACATTAATATTCTTTTTCCAGTTCAATTTACGGTCAAGTACAACACTAAGGTATTTGGCGGTATCTGAAACTTGAAGTGGAGTTCCGTTGATGGTTGGCGGGATTATGTTGGGAATTTTGTTTTTTCTTGTAAACAACACCAATTCTGTCTTTTAACGCTAAGTCCACAACTGCTGGCCCAATTGCTGAGCTTGTTGAGGGCTAATTGAAGGAGGTCACAAAAGGTTGGGGCAAATTTTCCCGAGGCCATTAACATAATGTCATCGGCGTATATGTAACGACCTTGATACCACTCAGATTAAGTTTAACCAATATCTGGTTGACTACAAGGAGCCAAACCAGAGGAGACTGCATGTTCTGACTTTTAACTTCGTATCACTCATTTCTACATTTATGAGTCTTGTTTGAAGCATATGGAGTAAATTCAGTTTATCAGTAACGGATCGATACTGATCGAGTTCAGGGCTTGTCGAATTGCGCTATTATCAACATTGTTAAATGCTTCTTCTATGTCTAGGAATGCTACCAGGGTGAATTCCTTGAATTGGATCGATTTTTCGATTGTGCCGACAACTTCATGAAGCGCTGTTTCAACAGATTTGCACTTCACATAAGCATGTTGAGCCTGTGAGAGAATGCCATCATTAAGTTTTAGGCGAATGTGAGAATGTAAATATTGAATGGAATAGAATTGAATTGCATTAAATTAAAAAATTGAATTGAATTGAATTCAATTGAATTGAATTTAATTCAATTGAATTTAATTTAATTTTATTGAATAGAATTGAATTGAGTTGAATTGAATTAGATTGACTTGAATTTTATTAAATTGAATTGAATTGAATTTAATTGAATTGAATTTAATTGGATTAAATTGAATTGAATTGTATTGAATTTAATTTAATTGAATTAAATTGAATTAAATTTAATTGAATTGAATTGAATTTAACTGAGCTGATTTGAATTGAATTGAATTGCGATTTAATTTAAACAGTTTTGTGGTCACCCAGTCTTTGTTAATGGTAAAAAATATTACTGCATATTTGCCTAAGGTACTTGTTTTGTTATTATCTTTTTTCGTTTTTTAAGCAAATTCACTAAAATTCTCACAAGCTTAATTCACTTTGTCTTTTTCTTTTCAATTCTCATTAACAAATTTTTGCATCATAAGAAACTCCACAAAATAAAAAAAAAAATGTTTTTCATTACAAAATTTCGAAAATTGTATTTATATGTATTATATGTATATCTATGTATATATTGACATCCTTTTTGTGAAGGACCCAACTTTGTCTGTATTTTATCGAGTAAATTCTTTCCAAGGAATTCAGAGAGGGTATCTATACACACAACAAAAACAATACTTTCGAATTAATTTTTGTGTAAATTTGTAGTATAATTTCAACTGACAGTTTTTCCCTTTTAGCTAATTATAAGTTTTATTTGTCATTAAGAATGAAATTTATTTTATCCTTTTTTTCTAAATCTTGGGAATTTGCAAGGAATGAAATTTTTTTGTATTTGTTTTTGCATTCCACCAATCTATTATGAAGAGAGATTGAATTCAAAAAAGAACTTCAAGCAGCAATTGAACGAAAATTAAGTTTCTTTGGGGAGATTGGGTGTGAGTTAATTTGATGTGATAATTTGTTTCATGAAAGGATTTTTCACTTATCAGCTTAATATCTCAAGGCTCCTTTTTTTGATATGAATATGGTGTAAATATGAAATTTGCGATTTTCAGTAGAAATGTTCCATTTTTGTATCTTTTTCTTCTTTTCGTTGAGACACTCCGTAAGACACTGGCATAAGTGTCTTATTGAAACCACAAGCACAAATTAAAAATAGGCAAGAAAAATTGCTGGGGTGGTAAAAAGAGATATAAACGATTCAAAGATGGTTCTTAAGTCAGTTCTGCGTTGATACATATCACCCTTCAAGTATTTCTAGATTTCACGTCTGTAAATGTGTAGTAAATGTAGAATATCTATTCTTTAAACAAAACAAACCCAGTGCATCTTATATACCTGAACAAATATACCTAATATCGAAGACCAAACAATGATCTTCATTAGCATAATCATAATTGTACTTCTAAAGGCATTAGAGAGAGTTCTGGCACAGAAATTCACACAATTCTATTCATTGATAGATCGTATAGTATCTAAGTTCAGTAGCTTGCCTTACCATACCTCCTATAGATGTACCTCTATATTCAAAGTGATCTTCATATTCTAATGCAAACTTGTATTTTTGCGAGATGCGAATATAGCACCAACCACTTTTTCTATAGGTACAGCGAAATATCAAGCAACGAGACGTTGCGCGGCTTGGGCATGACATCACAGTGGTCACGATCGCGATCGTGTTTATTTGTATTATTTCCCGACCCCTCTCTATATTCGCGCGAGGTAAGAATGATTCACAAATTTTGAACAAAAAATTTAAAGAGGTTTTGAGAGAAGATACTTTTGGTGTGCAGCTCAACTGAAAGTACTTTTGATTCCACGTAAATTTACGATCAAATATAATTCACAGAATTTTATTGCAACAATGAATTATTCATAAAGAAATTTCAATACTCCTATCATCGGGCGGTTCGATGCCTCACAGTTGATACGGTTGGCTACATTCCGTTCCAAAATTGTAGTATCTAAATCGTATGCTTTGACATCCATACAAAAACGAAAAAACAAAACAAAAAAACACTGCAAAATTGTGTTTGAGAATAAAATATAAGTTTCACCAAAAAAAACAACGCAAACAAAAAACTTCTCCCTCTATCGTATAAGATATCTATAATATAGAATTAAGCCAATTCAATAAAATTGAGAAATAAAATCTATCAAAAATGATATCTGCTGAGGTAGATGTGATCGCCTTTTTGGTAAAAAAAAATTGTCCACTTAAACGTTGAGTTTTTTTTTTCCATTTTTGGTGCAGCAGAAATGAAAAATGATTCTATTTGAGGTAAATGGATGATGATGTTGATGATGACGGGGAAGGGCCAGAAGGGGATTTTAGGAGAAGGTATTCATCAAAGCATTCACCGCTTCATCACTTCATCGTCATCCCAGATTATTTCAAAATTAAGATTAATTCGTCAGCATCGAAAAGTCCATGTGATACGTAGAGGAAGAGGAGCCAATTTGGAGCATCGCATCAGTATCACACATGTGCTAATGATGATGATGGTATACTGACGACTAGAAGAGTGTGTGATGCCTCGCCTCATTTCAAATGTTAAATGAATTGAGATTTTATAGTGGCATAGAGTGAATGTAACACCACCAAGTGAATCATCCATTAGAAGTAGCTAATTAATCAAAATATTTCATTTCAGATTGATTTTTTTTAAATTTTGTTTCAAGTGGTTTTAAAGAGGTTTACTCTTATTAAATCCCCATAAATAACGGGTGTTGTTTTTTTTATAAAGAAAAAAAGTAATTTTTCTGTAAATAAAAGAAACAGTTAAAAAAATAAAACCACACTTTGTCGAGCTGAATAATTCATTTAATTTTATTTATTAAGATAAGAGTTGATTTAATAATTTAATACCGGAAAATGGTGGAGTAAAAAACAAATACAATCAAGAGTTTTTATTATTGAATAATGTTTTTTTGGGGCATAAAGTTTGCTTAAAACTGAAAATGCTATTTAATTTACACTTGCGTTTCTGAGAGAAAGTCAGGATGGCCACTTTTCAAAATGTTTGATATTTAACTTGTAAACTATGTCTTTTTTAATAGTTTTACACTTATAAATTTTTGTTCAAAACTAAATTTCCTATCGAAATAGATGGTTGAAAAATTTTAAAAAATGAAAATAAAACAGCAAAAATTGACAAAAGCCAACCAAAAATAATTGCAAAATCAGAGTGATTTTTCTCACAAATTGTTTTATAATGTAGAAGTTGGTAATCATCTACTTAAACAAAGCATTTTGTTAGGGTGCTACACATTTAATAGTCAGGGCTACAATAACCTTTTAAATTCAATAATAATGAAATATTAGAAACAGGTGAAAATGCAAGTCAATTAAGGTAAAATAAAGCGGATACCTTTCCCGTGCTTACTATTTTTTATAGTAAATACATTTTTTATCGAACTATAAATACAAACACAATTTGAATTTATTTTTTTTAAGCGTTTAATAAAATTATATTCACAAACAATCGCCAACTACAACTAAAATTTGAGCTACCGTACTCTTATTTAAATGGTACACTGTGGCGTATGCGTACTATTAATCAAAAATACAAAAACTGGCAAATCGCTTAATATCAAAGAGCAATACCATTATGTCTTTATAATTGATTAAATTCGATGAAAAACATTCATACATTTGTAAATAATTATATACATAGATATTTTAAATTTATGTCTAAAATCTCTGAGATAGTATTAAGTTATTAAGCCGAATAAATAAGAGACAAAAGTAATATTTTTTCACTCACATCCTATAATTACAACATATAATGGAGCACACACTTATTTTGGTTCTAGAGAATTTAAGGATAGAGAGTTAATTTTCTTTTAAAGTTTACAACTACAAATTAACAAATTCTTGAATACTTATATTGGCATGACAGATTAGTGCCTTCAGCCAGAGGGGCAACTTTAGTATTTCTCAAAATAATGATAAAATTTTAATAAATGTTTTTTCGTATTTGATTTAGGCATATGTTAGGTGAAAATATAATAAAATGTTAAACATTTCTTCTCAATATACATCTTTTATATTTCTCAAATAGATACATATAGTTTGTATTTAAAGACAATTTTAGTAACTTATGAATTAAGTTAAAACTAAATTTAAAATTATATAGACTTTTAGTTTAGTCAAAACAAAATAGGAGATTTTATGAACTTGTAGTTTAGTTAAAACAAAATTATGATTCTGGTAGCTTTAGTGTTGGTTAAAGTAGGTATAATTAAAGAAGACTTTTAGATTAGTTAAATCTGAATTTCTGGTTAAAAATTTTAACTAGTGATTCTTGATCTATTCATGAGTATTTTTTCCAAAGTAGACTCGACTCAGTACGGGACAGATCCCAATGAAATGTAGCACATCTTCCCTCTCATGTAGGTTACAAAGGATGCCCGTTCCTTCATTTTGATGGGGCCTAAAATTAAGCTTTACTATCTCTCCACTTATTTTGAAAAAAAGTTGTTTTTATAATCCTGCTGAAGTACTATGGAAGTATTTTTTTTTTTCGTTGAGGCTTAGGCAACATTTTGAATAATAAAGTCTCTCAGTAGATGATCGTGCTTTTTCTATGAACGCGTATCTTTCATTTTCATCGGTGATCCTGATTATTTCGTAAAGGAATTTTCCCCAGTCAGCTTCATTAATATCGGATAGATTTGAGAGTATACCACAGTTTGCTGCTAACTGATTCCAATCCTTTTACCAAGAGCATCTTCTGCCTTACTGCAAATTTCAAAATATTCTTTGGTAGCCTTTTTTTCATCCATATGTATTATCCTTATAATATAATCTGCATTGAGTTTAAGGGTTGAAATAAACATCGTTGGAAGCCCTGTTTCTACATAATTTATTTAGTAGTGTTGATAGGCAAAAAGAATATTTGTCTCAGAAAAAAGTGAAGAAGAAATTCCAACAGCTCGTATTTCTGCACATTTTGGCTTTATAGCTGTGTGGCTCCAGGTTGTCATCAGGGTATTTATTCAATCTAAATAAACATTAAAACCAAATAACTAAATGACAGGTTGATGCTATGATACGTGATTGAAACCTTTGGACAATTGATTTCGAATAGAGTAAAAAATTATAATTTTGTTTTGAAAATTTCAATATGTATTTCAAAACAGTTTGATAATTTTCTTTCATTAAATTTAAAGCTGCACCATTTTTATTTAAACTTATAGTACCGTGCCATATTAGCCGAAGTAAATAAATAAAAAAAATTTGGTTACATCGTTAAGTTTTTGATGTTTCAAAATAACTCATTTTTTTTAGCTTATTGGTGAAATACAAAAGAAATTATAAATAATTTTTGTTTTTATGCATATTTTCTGCAACAAAGAACCTTTATTCTCGGGTTATACTGTAAATACATGATTGAATGGTATTTTTGACCTTCTTTCTTACTACCTTGTTGCTCAGTAGGCGTTTTCCTTTGTAGGTGGCGAAGTACTTGCAAGTGGTTTGCCAGCTTTTTTGAATGGAACACATCGAACTGCTTTCTCATGTAAAATGTATCTACTTGGACCTTAGAGCATGTGCAGTTTATAGTACTAGATTAGAGTTTTCATCTACTCACAAGTACCTTGCCACCTCCAAAGGAAAACGACTGGTGTCAAGCTTTTCTAGTAGCTCATTTTTTCCCTGAGATAACAGACCAAAGATTTATGGATGAAGGAAGCTTTTTTAAAATGCACTCTTTTTTTTCTGGTCAGTTGACCTTCTACTGACAGATTTTGCCATTTCCACCAAAACTTTGAAAACCGATCCGAAATGTAAACTTCCAAGTTTTCCTTAAGTTTTTTTTGTTCCATCACATGGATTAAAGATGATTTCCAAAGTTTTTTATGGAAACAAAGTCACAAACCAAATCCCTAAAATGGTAGGTTACAAATATTTTAATTAAACAGGTACTTTATTTGAATATATCAATTAAAATAGATAATGATTTACAAAACTAAAACGATGAGTAATAAAGAAACCAAATCTCATTCTATTTAGAATTTGTGGTAATTCCGGAATTTTGAAGATTAGTTGAATCAAATAGACAACATTTTTTAAAAGGATGCTGTTTAGTTATTTTGCAGGAAAATAACCATTTAATCTTAAAAGAATGCACTAAGTTCAATAGTAATTTATAAAAAAATTTCAGTACCTAATAATTTTAAAACACCATTTTTATCCCGCCTTTTTTGCGCATCCACTCTTGTAAATTTTTAAACATTTATTGAAACAGTTATATTAGACAGTCATATTTAGAATAGGGCTCAAAGACGGGTATCAATGTGCAGTTGGTAATACTTAACAGTTAACACATGAGCTTCTAGGAGCTTTTAGATCACTTTCATTTGCTAGTTGAAGCGACGCACGTGACACGACGATGTAAGTTCAGTGGTTTCTTAAGATTTTAGATTTAAGATTTAAGGTTGGAAAATTATATGTAAATTTAAGCATTTTTTCATGTATTTGCATTTACTGCCTCAGTTCAACAATACTGAAGTTGAGGTATGATATTTTACTCACCCAATGTTAAGTTATTAAAAAGCCAAATTTTAATTATTCACGAAAACGTTTCTTCCCTGTCCTATTTCCTTTGTCCCTACCAGGGCAGATAATATTTATGATCTTATTTTCAAAGTATTTACGCTAGCCTTCAATTCAATTCAATTCAATTCAATTTAATTTAATTCAATTCAATTTAATTTAATTCAATTCAATTCAATTCAATTCAATTCAATTCAATTCAATTCAATTCAATTCAATTCAATTCAATTTAATTCAAATGTTGGTGATGTTCAATTTATTATTGGTCAGTCTCCAGCAAAAAATTTTTCAACAAAACAACATTTGTGCAATTTGTATTCGAAAACAAGACAAATTCTCAACAATATTTAATTAAAAAAATAATGTTGGTGAAGTTAGCACCACCACCAAAAAGTTGTGCTGTATTGTGCTCAACTTGTGCTGGCTTGTGCCGTCAATATTTTTGAAAAATTCGCAAATTAGCAAATTTTATGAATGAATTTTTTTGAAAATTTCAAAATTTCCTAAAAAAAAATTGTGCTGCCTTTTGCTCAAAAAATGCTACTAAGAACCAAAAATAAAAATAAAACAAATCGCATAATTGCAACTTTTTTGGCCAAAACAAAACTTTGCAAAGTGCTGTAGCGTGAAGTGAGCACCACCATTTTGGATTTTCATTGCATTGTACTCAGTTTGTGCCGTAATTTTTTAAAAACAAATCGCAAATTTGCAAATATTACGTATGATTTTTTTTTAAATATGGTTATTGCAAATAAGTGAAAGTTGTGCTATTTATGTTCAATTTGTGCTGCCGTATTCAGAAGAGATAAGAAAAATTCGCATATTTTTAACAAAAAATTTATTCATGATTGCACACTAACGTGTGCAATATTGCGCTCAGTTTGTACTGCCAAATTCCAAAGAGATTAAAAAAATTTGCATATTCGAAGCTTTGTGCTTAATTTGTGTCACCTTATGCAGTAATTATTTTTTAAAAATTCGCAAATCTGCTAGTTTTACGGATGAAAATATAAATAAATAATTTTTCAAATCTTGCAATTTTGTGAAAACTCAAAGTTGTGCTGTTTTGTGCGCACTTTTTGCTGCCATGTTCCAAAAAGATACAAAAAATTGAATTTTTGTAACTTTTACGGCCAAAAAACAGTTTTGGGAAGCTCGAAATCAGCACAGCCATATAAGATTTTCAAAAAAAAAATTGTGCTATATTGTGCTCAACTTGTGCCGCCTTGCACCGTAAATTTCGAAAATTTGCTAATTTTTCAAAATATTTACGGCACAAGCCATCATAAGTTGAGCACAAGACAGCACAACCTTTTATTTTTCGAAAGTCGAAAATGGCGGTGCTAGCTTCAAGCTAACAAAATGGGTAAGTACCCTCTAAAAACCAAACTCTTAGTACAATCTTTTTTAAATACGGCACATGGCAGCACAAGTTGGGCACATTACAGCACAACCTTTTTTTTTGAAAATCCAAAATGTTGGTGCTGACTTCACGTACATAAAAAAAATAAAGTTTATTTTTATTTTGAATTTTATTTTTATTTCCCAAAAAAATAAGTATTTCAACAGTGTAAGCTTAAAACACTCATAGCTAAATTTAATTGAGGAGCATAATTATTTAATTTTCATTATAAACTTAATTTTATCTTAACTTTCCCATAAAGTAACATTATTAAACCCAAGTGAAATTTTCTATTAAATAAATTTGTTTTTGTGTTGTGACTTGAACACAAAAGTTGAAGTTACAATATATGAAAAATATGCTTTCGTTGGCAGTTTCCCAAGAGAAATTGATGCATATTACGCATTGCATAGAATGCACTCAAATATTGATTCATATTAATGATGATGGTAAAACTGGCTGAACTGATTTACTAGCAACAGATTCTATGCAAAACTTCAGTGAATGGATGCAAAATCGACTGTCATTATCTTCTATCATTTTTGAATGACTATCTTTCAAGTTTTTTTTTTTGTATTTCCAATCCAATGATTTAACTCCATTGAAGCTAAAAATGTGAATTGACCTTCAAATGGGTAGGTATTCCAGTGCACATTATTAGTTTTTTTTCTAGAAAAAAAAAAAAAATGTTTAAGTGTTGCCAAATTGCTATTAATTACTTAAATAGTAAGTTTTATAAATTTGTATAAGTTTTGAAAATTGTACGTTTGTTAAATGATATTATGTTTCAAACAATGTTGGGACTTATCGGAGTGAAAAGTGGGTAATTCTCCTTTTTTTCAAAAATTATTCTATAAAAAAAAAAAAAAAATACAGAAATCTGTGAAATTTAATTTCACTTACTAAAACACATTTATATTATTGAAAAAATCTAAAAATAAAAAAAATTATATTTATATTTAGATTTTTTCAAATAATGTACTAGATAACCCTTTTCTGTGGCTATTTTTTGTGAAGTATAGAATTTGCCGAAATAACACTTATTTACTTGATTCAACTATTTTTTCTTCTTCTATAAAAGAAGAAGGTATATTTCAAAACGACGCAAAAGCCCCAGTTATATAGTTTGATTTTACTGTAAATGCCTTATATGAACAATATTGGCAACCCTGAATTACAGGCAATTGTCGCCTTTGATGTGATTTATATTCAATTTTGTGGTCATAAATAAATTCTTATCATTTGAATGTTGAAAACAGAAAACGAAAAAAAATGAGAAAAATAAAGACATGGTCGTGAAATATATAATAGAAAATGGCGTTGTGCCAATTGCATAGATATTTTCGTTAGAGTTTTTCTATATTTTGTTCAACCTATTCCTTTTTATTCTATGGTTGCTGTCCTTTCTTTATTCTATCACATTGGATTCTGTTGAATGCTGTTCAATATTCCCCCCACATAGACAGAAAGTTCAATAAAAAAAAATACTTCACATAAATAAAGGTTTGTATATTTAAAAACGACGGCAACACTTACAGTTTCTTAAAGCTAAAAATCTATTCTTGTCGTTTATCTTCAAATTAAGTTTTTTATTTATGAAAAGTTTTTGGAAAAATTGTTTGCAAACTCATTTTGAATTTTGAAGAAAATTGAAAAAAAAAAATATAAATCAAGCTTTTTCTTACTGTATCTATGCAGTTAAGTATTTATTTACTTTTTTTAATTTTCATTCAAATTCAAATGCTATTTTTCAAATAATATTAATTTTTCTAATTTTAAGATTGAAAACAACTTGTTTCGAAACGATTTGTTAAAAGAAAATTATGTATTTGAAAATAAACCATAAGAATTGACATTTGGCAATATAACAATACTGGAAGTGTTGCCGTTGTTTTTAAATAGTTGTCTATTATCTTTTCCATTTTAAGCATCTTTTTTTTTATAAAATTTGCGGGAAACATATCATCTATCCTAAAGTATTTTTTGTTGTCTATTTCAACCTACATTCCCTGAATTTATTGACAGATTTTTCACGGATCCCCTAGAATGCGAAAATAAAATGCCCGACTGTTTAAAATATGAAAATCTATATTGAAATTATTTAAAAAAGAATGCCTCTTGAATTTTTGAATTATATATTAAATCGTTGGAAAGGTTAAAAAAAATTATTTTTTTTTTTGAAAATGTTGATATTTATTTTTTAATCATATCTGAAAAAATAAAAGAAATAATCTAAAACCGTTCTACTTTAATAGTGAGAAATTCAAAACATAAAATAACGTGATAAGGGGCACTATTAATAATTGCTATACGTGGAAATTTTTTATAATTTTTGGTAGTAGATCGCACAAATTTTTACATACAGAAAAAGTTCTTAAAATATTGGAGGACCAGTTTTTAAGGACATATAATATGTTATCTTAGTCGGTTTTATTATTTGTGTGATTTGCATAATGTTCGAAAGTTTTTCTTAATAAAATTATTTTTTTCTCAAAATAATTGACCATATAGTTTTTTTCAAATATTTGATTTTCAAAAAAAAAAAGTGGGAAAATATTTTAAAAATCCAAAAATAGTTTATTTTTAATACGAACATTCTTTCATATTTTTAAGAAGCTTCTGTATTCAAAAATTATTGAAATGAGAAAAAATGTTTTGAAGAAAATCGAAAATTAAAAATTGAAAAATGGTTCGTATTCAAAGGTAGTCTTAATTAAAAGACATTTATTGAATGTCTGTTAAGAAAAGATGTGGATCCATTTATGAGAAAAAATAAGATTTTGTATAATTAATACGAGTAGAAAAAAAATTATTTTAGCTACCATTATTTTTGTTTCTGAAAAAAATTAAGACAAAAGTTTACGCACAACCACCAAAATCCAATTTGTACCAAGTTTTAAGAAAATATATCCAATCATTTGAGCTGTAGCCAAATAGTCAGACAAACAGACAAAATCATCGGACCTATTTTTTCCAAACAGTTTCTTAACACCCTTTAAAATAATTCAAAATATTTTACTTTTATGAGAAAATATTGGTATCATGTTAAAAAATAATTTTTACTTGCGAAATGGAAATACTGTTAATAGTTCCTAAATGTAAGTTTTTGTAATCATACTGAAAAAAAATTATCAAAATTGCAGGCAGCTGTTTTTGAAAAAAAAAAAAAAAAAAATTAAATGCACAACTGGGCCGTACATACTTGGTCTTATGGTCAAGACACTGAGGGTGTAAGGAAATTATACGTAAGCACATGGAAATTATGAGAGAAAAATGTTAAAAAGCATGAAATATGATATTTAAATTAGCTAAAACAATTTCTTTAAAAAGTTTGAGATAAAAAAAAGGAATGCCATCTTAATTCATGACTGAATACGATTGTATGAAAAAACAATTAAAAATCGGTAGTACGGTTTTCTTAACAAACCTTTGTTGTGCAAATCTCTACAATTTATTTATGTGCATATGAAAATAAGGTTTAAAAAAAAATGAGATATCAAATTTTCAATTTTTTTTTTTAAATTCAAACACTTTTTTTTGTAAATTTTGATAATCTAAATTTTTTAATGCTATTTGTAATTTTTATATAAAATTTAATCTTAATTTGTGTAGCTGACAATGAAAAAATTCAAAATTAAAAAAAACCTTCTGTGATTTAGTATTTACAGTTGCTATTTGTAATTTTTTTTTAATAATGTTTGATAGTACATTGCACTAATTTAAAAATACATAAAAAGTTTAATACAAATCTTTTGAGTAATTTTTTAAGAAAAAAAAAATATTTTCCGCAATGGTTTTTTTTAACAATTGTATGGAAGGTACCGCCATTTTTTTATAAAAGTAATTTTTTTTAATTAGAGGTTGTAAGGGTCTCTAAAGTTGTAAAAATCTTTGCTTCCATATGATCGTAGCTTGTCGAAGTAGGAAAGGTCTTAGCTGTATCAACACCAGACAGTGTAATGTAAACTAGCGTGTCTAGGATATAATAACATCAAGCCTTCGGATTTGGCAAAAAATTGTCCTCTGCATTCCAACCGAAAACACGCACACAGGAATAGTTGAGAGTTTTAGGTCCCTAGGTCCTGGTTCTTCATAGAACCGTCGCACCACCAAATTTCAAAATTTTTATCAAATTAAGACTAAATGAGAATGACGGTGTCTGAAAATTTGTATAGTTTCTCAGCCCAAACAAATATCCCACTTCTTTTTCATGTGTTTTACCGAAGGATAGGAAAAAACTCACCTTGTTTGCTTTCTTCTCTCGATTTGCATATTATTCCATTAGATAACAATTAACCCTAAAACATGAATTTTGACCTTGTCATCTATCTTATTATACTTTTAATCCAAACTCGATCGGTAGTATTAGAAATAAAGGGCATTGCTTCAATTGGCTTAATCAAACAAAAGAGCTGAGCTTCAAACTTTACCAAGGGTCATTGGATGAGTCAAGATAAATTCAACCATATAAGAATGAAATAATTTGGTTATAAATTTTTTAAATATTTTATATGAGTATATAATTTTAGTATTCACATTTTTAGTTCTTAATAATATGCAGATATATATTAAATTACATAAAATGCACGACTGGATCGCACGTACTTGCTCTTATGTTCAAGTTGTTTGAAATTAAGAACTTTTAAAATAGCAAAAAAAAAAAAATATATATATAAAAATATAAAAAAAGCATTTAAATCGTTCTTTAAATTGTATAAACAACTAGTGAAAAATCTTAGAGTATGCCATTTGATTATTTGAAAAAATATGAATATGTGCAAAAAAAAAAAATAAAAAAGTTTACTTAAAAAATGTTTTTTATTTATAAAATTTTGATAACTTAAAGTTTTGGTTTTAAAATTTGAAGCAATTTGTAGTTTTCGGAAGTACATGAAAAGATATATATTATCTGGACAAAATACTGTTTAAAAATGTTATTACTGAAGGGTTTTTCAACAGGGACGCTACAAAAGTAGAGCAATAGGGACAGCAAACGACTCCGTATTTCCTGCCGCTCTTTTGATATTTCTCTTCAGTAAGGTTAGCCATTTCATGATGGAAAGATATACGAGCCAACAACGAGTAGCAATTATTAAAATTTACCACCGAAATTCGGAGTCAGTGGCCTCAACGTTAAGAGCGCTACGTCCAATTTGTGGTCGTCATAATCGTCCTAGCAGATCAACAATTGAGCGTCTAGTGGAAAAATTTGAATCCACAGGCACAGTACAAAATGTTTCCGTGCCAGTGAGACAAAGAAGTGCCCGTAGTGTGAGAATATTGCTGCAACTGAGGCTTCAGTTGCAGAAAGCCCAAATGTGTCTCTGACACGTCGTTCTCGTGCATTGGGCATCTCTGTGACGTTGTTGTGGCAAATTTTGCGAAAAGATCTTGGCCTACATCCTTACAAGATTAAATTGACGCAAGAACTGAAGCCGCTTGACCACCAATTGTTGATCTGCTAGGACAATTATGACGACCAAAAATTGGACGTAGCGCTCTTAACGTTTGAAGCCACTGACTCCGAATTTCGGTAATAAATTTTAATAATTTCGACTCGTTGTTGGCTCGTATATCTTTCCATCATGAAATGGCAAACCTTACAGAAGAGAAATGTCAAAAGAGTGGCAAGAAATATGGCGTCGTTTGCTGTCCCTGTTGCTCTACTTTTGTAGCGTCCCTGTTGAAAAACCCTTTATTTGTATTTTTTGCTTAAAGTAGCTGAATGTAGCAAGGTCTTCCACTTTTATTATGAAAAAATAGGAAAATTAGTTTGTTTAAATAGAAGGAAATTTTCGGATTCTTTGATGGTTTTTTTTTTTTTGCAAAATACCCCTCAGCACTGGTTAAACGTAAATGTCAAATGTTTGTTTTTGTTTTTTTATTTTTGGCGATAGAACGAGGGGCGCTAGGTTGCCATTATTATAGTTTTGGTATGCCAATTTAAAATACATTTTTAAGCCTAGTTTCAAAAAAATTCATCAATTTTTGTATAATTGAATTTTCAAAAAAAACTTATATTTTTTTTTTAATCCAAAATTTTTTTTTTCAAAATTTTGATATGCAGTATTATTAACATTTTAAACGAGCTTTTGCATTAAAATTTTGACTGAAATCGGTTGAGAAAGGAGAAAATCGAAAATAAAAAAAACCGTTGTATGGAAGATACCGTCATTAAAGGGTTTCTTAAATTGTTTTTCTTATCAGAAATTAAACCATACCTAAAATACTACACTGATTTTTTTATCGAAATCGTTAGATCCGTTTTTGAGATAAAAAAGCTTTTTATTTATGGTCCTTGGTCAAGTTCCGTTATTTTTAGTGCTAAAAAAATTCAATTTTTTCTCTGGAGAGGTACAAAAAAACCTTAAGTTTAAAATTTGAATAAAATTGCTCCCATTGCTTAGGCTGTAGGTTGACATACATACATACATTACGAAAACTGGCCCTATAGTACCTTTATCGCAAGTAAATAATATTGAAATATTAAATTTTCAAAAAAAGTTTCACAAAGTTTTTTTTTTCTGAAAATTTTTTTATAGTTCAATATACAAAATTTTATTTGCTGAATTCCATTATTGAATAATAAAATCATTCAAAATCAAAAATTACGCTTTCTAAAAGAGTTACTGTTAATTGTTGCTTGGTGAATTTTTATTGTTATTTAACAGTAGAGCCTTTAAATTAAGAACCGAAAGAACTTCCCAGAAGTCGTTTTCGAGAAAAATAAAATTATTTTTTGTACGGTTTTCTAGCAATTGTGTGGAAGGTGCAGTTAGTTTTGCATACAAGTAAAATATTTTCTTTTTTGTAAATTTGTAGAAAATATCAAGAACCCGTAAAGCACCAATTTTTGAACAAATCAATTGAGTTGTTTTCGAAATATATACTAAGTTTTCAAAAAACAATTCTTACTCCAGAATACACTTTTTCGAAAATTTTGAGAACTTTTACATGAATAAAAAAAAATACTAAAATCAGTCACAAAATGGTTTTTGAAAAATGAATTTCCAACCAAAATTGTAGCCTTGACATTATTTATTGTTTTTCAAAAGAAAAGTTGTGAAGCCGTTTCTTAGAAACTAAGGATTTTTTAAAATTGTTTAAAATATCATAACCAGGGTCTAGAGACAAGCAATATTCTGGTTCAAAAAATCAAATCTAGGTTTAAAATCAAGCTCTCTTGCACTGTAAATAGAACATCCCCTTTTAATAATTTACACTTATAATGTAGGAACTTTTGACTCAAAATAGCTTTTTATGGCCTAAAGAGTTTTATAAAATTGGTGTTTCGTCTTGCTTACTCACTTAGATTCATCAGTGATATTGTCTTGACCTCTGTTATACGCAATTTGTATTAAGTTCAGTTTAACTTACATCGATTTTCGACAAAAGATTAGAACTCCTAATCTTAAACTATGAGAAGTTTTATTTAAAGCAAATTTATCTAATTTAAATACTTTATTGCAGATACATTCCTTCATTTGAAAAAAACATATGGTTTCTTACATTAACGCATACCTCACAAAGACACGAATACAAAAAAACTAGATAAAACTTCGTTCTTGGTTGTTAGCAGTTATCATTCCAAACAAAAATGATGATTCCATTTTTCTTGGCAAAACCGAAAGGCAATTGGGTCATGTTCACATACATAGCCTCGGGTCGACACTTAATGAACGATTAAATCATTCAAATTTCGTCGGCTTTGACCTTCAGCCTTGTTCGTCCAATCAAATAAACTTTTCCACACACTTAGAGATACCCTTATAGTACTTTGTATAGAATGCTTAACTCCCTCATGAACACACATAATAAAAGTAATATCCTGAGAAATTAGTATCTAATGTAACGTAGGACTTAGATAGAAATAAAACTCACTATCATTGTCCCTTGGAAATTGTGTTCAAGTGGCTTCGTCCCCGTCCATCTTAGATGCTTCTACTCCTGCCAATAGCCACTGCCACCGCACATCAGCCGCATGATGCAAAAGCCCAAAGAGATGAATAGAACTTAGATAAAATTGTCCTGATTATTATTCACTGGGGCCTCTTCCGAGTGATTCCCATTCCCATTCTCACATACATCCCTCATTCCCATTCCCCCGTTTTCATATAAATTCGCCCTTCCACAATGTGTCCTCTGAGATCCTTTGACCTTTGTCTTCATCGCATCGTGTCGTTTGCTTTTTCTTGCCTCTCTCAGCTTGTGTTGAATGTTGATGCGTATGCGAGGGAATAAAAATAAATATGTTTTCCTAATGTGGATGCTTGATGCTGGATGTGTGTGGCGGTAGTGGTGGCGGCAGCAGTGGATAAAGTTTTTAACTTTTGTTCTATTCTTCTGGTGGACTCCAATCCACCCCCTCCCCCCATCTCTGACATCTGCCCTCAATCTAGTACTCCTGTATATCCTGATGCCCTCTGACAAACTATGAATCGTAAAGAGTGAGTGGTGTGCTGAGAGAGACTCATGAATATTATTTCCCTCGGAGGCATTCCCCAGAATTGGCTGGCTGTTACTTTTCGTCATCTTGCTTTGGCTGGTTAAAGTTGGGATAGGGGTTATGTGACTAAAGGCAAAGGAGGGTGTGAAAATTGTTACCAAATTGTAAAATACTCTAGAGGGCACTTCGTTTGGAATTTTTTTTTGTCGAATTTTTTTTTTCAGAAGTGTGATCTCACAGAGTGGAAAAGTTGACCACATTTTTTGTTTGTTTTTTTTGTGGGAGGGGGGAGAACTTTTGTGTCCTTCTCTTTACAGATGGTTTGCTATCCTTTTTACCAAGTCACCACCATCGTCGTCAGTCAGTCCTTTTAGGGACTAGGATTGAAGATAAATGCGGTGGATAACGATTTATTTGTGTCAATTTGAGCTTTTTCAATTGGCAAGAGAATGTGTTTATTTTCAGAAAATGAAATAGGCTTGAGGCTTTTTTAGTCAATTTTGTTGTTGTTCCTCTGGTTACATGTACAGTCTGTCGGGTCTTTATTGTCTGTACCCAAAATTTGTTTCAATTATTCGGTGGTGATTTATCGCTAATGGAATTTGATTTTTTTTCTATTTTCATTGTCTATGTAGTTTATAGGAAAAATAACCATATAGAGGTTGATGGGAATAAGTTTTGATCCGAAAGTTAGAAAGATAATATTGTGGAACCTTTAATCCAGGTATTGCAAGGTTACCTGATTGACTTTGGTTAGGTACTTTAAAAACACTATATCAATAGTAGCTGAAGGTTAATTAGTAGATAGATATGCATAACGTCTGTTTGCATAACAAGACAACGAATTTCTATGAATTTAGCCCAAAAATCTGCAAAACTCATATATGTATATAAATAAAATTTGAAGCAATTTGTAGTTTTCGGAAGTATACACGTTTTCGGAAGTACACGAAAAGATATATTATCTGGACAAAATTATTACTAAAGGGTTTTTCAACAGGGACGCTACAAAAGTAGAGTAATAGGGACAGCAAACGACTCCGTATTTCCTGCCGCTCTCTTCAGTAAGGTTTTTCCATTTCATGATAGAAAGATATACGAGCCAACAACGAGTCGAAATTATTAAAATTTACTACCGAAATTCGGAGTCAGTGGCCTCAACGTTAAGAGCGCTACGTCCAATTTGTGGTCGTCATAATCGTCCTAGCAGATCAACAATTGAGCTTCTAGTGGAAAAAATTTGAATCCACAGGCACAGTACAAAATGTTCCCGTGCCAGTGAGACCAAGAAGTGCCCGTAGTGTCGAGAATATTGCTGCCACTGAGGCTTCAGTTGCAGAAAGCCCAAATGTGTCTCTTACACGTCGTTCTCAAGCGTTGGGCATCTCTGTGACGTTGTTGTGACGAATTTCGCGAAAAGATCTTGGCCTACATCCTTACAAGATAAAATTGACGCAAGAACTGAAGCCGCTTGACCACCAATTGTTGATCTGTTAGGACGATTATGACGAACAAAAATTGGACGTAGCGCTCTTAACGTTGATGCCACTGACTCCGAATTTCGGTAGTTAATTTAAATAATTTCGACTCGTTGTTGGCTCGTATATCTTTCCATCATGAAATGGCAAACCTTGCATAAGAGAAATTTCAAAAGAGCGGCAAGAAATATGGCGTCGTTTGCTGTCCCTGTCGCTCTACTTTTGTAGCGTCCCTGTTGAAAAACCCTTTATTTGTATTTTTTGCTTAAAGTAGCTGAATGTAGCAAGGTCTTTCACTTTTATACTGAAAAAATAGAAAAATTAGTTTGTTTAAAAAGAAGGAAATTTTCGGATTCTTTTATGGTTTTTTTTTGAAAAATACCCCTCAGCACTGGTTGGACGTAAATTTCAAATGTTTGTTTTTGTTTTTTTTTGGCTATAGAACGAAGGGCGCTAGGTTGCCATTATTAAAAGTGGAACCATCGTAAGCTAGCTGCTAGCAGTCCATATATAATATGTCAATGTAAAAACCGTCAAACAACTTGGTCACATTGCGATACACAATGTGTAATTCCTGTGTATTAAATGTCCGAACTTTCGAAGAGGCAGATATAGACTAGATCAGCACTTCTTGGTAGTAGTACGTACATATGTAGGTGGATATTTGACTTCACAACACGCAACAACGCAGAGCAGGTACTGATTTGAAAAGATTTGATGTCGAAAAGCTAAAATCGCAAGAGATCGCGAGAAATTTTGCTGACCACATAATAATCTACGAGTATCAGCAAGGCCGCGACCAGCATCAAGTACAAAAGTCAAGTCAACAAGCCATCAGAAGTGCCGACACTTATGTGCTGGGTTTGTAAAGGTGACCACAACGATTTTTTTTTCTGAAAGACTAGATATTTTGTCCTGTCTTAACAATTTTAAAGAGCTTGTTTCACAATTTCTAAGGTGCCGATTAGTTATCCAAAACAAAAATCTGCGTCAAAATATCATAGCAGGAAAACAAGGCTGTTACAAAATTACAGAAACCGTTTCTGAAAAACCGAGATAAAAATATGCGATGCAGTTGGTGGATTTTATTAAAGTAAAGTATTAAGGAACCAAATCTGGAAAAATTCATCTAAATGACTGGTCTCAGAAAAACATAGCAAAAGAAAAATGGGCTTGGTATCGGTCTCATATAACTCATGTATAAACAAGTCTCGTCTCGGTATCGTCTCCGTGTCGTTTTGGTGTCCGATACCGTGGCCAAACGATGCCTAGACTTTTCTGGTATCGTAGCCAACCCTTTAAATACTTTGAGGCATGTTAGTGCTCAAAACTTAACCATGCACATTGATAGTTTTATAGCCATCAGAACCTGGCTATAACCTGGAATTTTGGTGTTTGATGGTTTTTGAAATGCCTAAACTTGTCATGATTCGATGATGTTTTTTTACTCAGTTTACTTATTCAGAGTTTGAGCTTATTGACACATAAATAAAAGAGGACAATAGCACGTAAACCCTAGCTCACCTGTCTTTTTTCAACAAAAAAACGATAACTCCCTCATTTGAGAATAAATATCCATCGAAGAAAAAAAACTACAGATAAACTTTTGACAGAGAAGGTGCCAAAAAAATGAAAGAAAGCATTTCAACTTTTTTTCCAGTCAAATAAAGACGACACAATTGATGATGTTGAGATATATCTTGTCATAACCTTTTCTTCAACTCACCTTTCTTTATGCATCATCGACAAAAAAAAAAATGAAAACAAAACACCAAGATCTCAAAAAAAAAAAACACTAAAAAACCGATAGCATAAATCATCCCATTGTTATCCCTCTCCATCACACTTCTGAATAGAATGTTAACCAAAATGACACACGAGTAAAAGAAACAATTCTTCTCCCTGAAAATTTTGAAGAAAACAAATTCAGGACGAAAACCAAGCACACACTGCAAAACGTGTGTGTTCGGGTATCCTTGCAATTTGTTACCTATTCATTTTGAACTTTAATTTTGTTCGTGAGCCTTTCAAAAATGACAAAAGACAAACTAACAACTGCAGCATTAGTTGGTAGGGGATGAGCCGCACACTCCGAAGCTCAAGTCCGGAGAGCTCCTCCGAAAAATGATAAAGGAATCCTTAAATACACTATACCCTATACACAAAGTGCACCATTCACCCACACAGACATCAAACACATGCTAATATGCACCCGAATGCAAACACGGACAAGAACATAAAATCCCATTTATTTTGCTTGAATAAATTCAAATAATGGTCAACCAAAATAACAAGTCGACAGATGATGTACTCCGGCGCATAAGTGATGTTCTTTTCTCAGATGTGACTCTGCGGCAGGGCTAGGGCACCAAATTTCCACCACCAAGAGATACATATGCATATAATGTGTGAGTGCTGTTGGGCTGATGACTGGTGGGGCTGGTGGGTGCATCCTTAACAGGATGCAGCAGGGCCCTGGATGCTGGGCACATTTTTGCATTTGTATAGAGAAGTTTCCTGCTTCGTCATCACATCGTATTCTATTCTGGACAAAACATCAATTTGAATACAGCAGAGCAGCAGCAGAAGGCGCAATACCACAACCAGAGAAGTCTGCTGTCCATTTCACTGATGCATCTCGATAACACATCGCCATCATCGCCACCAGCATATACAAGTACATCAGAATTTCTCAACTCTCAATTCAGTTCAAGCTTTGTGGTAAAATAAGAAATAATAATAAAAAAAAAAAAAAAATATACCCATAGAGACGTGTAAATATTGTTGGCCTTTTAAAACCTTTTCCAAGATTCTGTAAATTTAATTTGACTGACAAAATGGAAAAGAAAATTGGATCTATTTCATTTGTTCCTTAAACAATGAATGATAAGAAAAAAGTAAATTAAAAAAACCTAGGTTTGTTATTCAATAAAAAGAACTTTTTGTTTTCCAAGTAAACTGATTGAAGGATTTTATTTTATACCAAATTGAAAAAGTCCCATTTAAACGAAGATACTTGGGCAACGTGTTTTTAATATCTGGAACTTAATTTTTGCAATATCAGCTGAATGGGTTCAGTTCTTTCACTCAACTTATTTTCCTCTTAGTGTGGCAACAAAAAAAACTTTTATCTTAGTTGGCTTGGTGGAATGTTTCTTGGGCTTGAAAAAATTTAATAAAACCCATTTAAGCCATTTTTGACAAAATTTCAAAAAGTTTTCTTTGTAAGGCAGCTAGTTTTTATAGTTCAACCAAAACAAAATTCCATTTTTTTGATAGAAACAAATCCCGAAAATACTCTATACAAAGTTTGCAGCCTGTCAATTATCCCGTTTTTAATATAGTTCAAAGTGGACATTCAGACAAACTGACGAACCTGACGAAGGTTTGAAGAAACCCAATTTTTCGGTTTTCGGAATTCCCTATTATCACGTTAGATTAAGATTGAAGAAACCTCAGAATTTCATTCTACACCTTGCCTTGAAAAACTAGTAAGCAGAGTGTTTCTTATGAACTCTACACACAAAGCGTAATAAATCTCCAAAAACGTTGTCTTTATGCTGAACTTTTTAAGTACAATACCGTTTATTTGGTGAGAGCCAATGTAGATTTTCAAACAAAAATCCAACGCCGGTATTTATAAAAGCAAATAAAACACGAATAATCTTTAGTCAGTGAGTTAAGTGTCAAATCTTATCAATAAATTAAAATTCAAGGTAATAACTTAACTAACCAAAATAGGTACATATATTAAACGAGTAATGACGTTAAAAATACTTCTGTCATTGTTGCCAAAAACTAGAGATAAAAGGAAAGAGACTGTAGTGACACACATGCTTCTTACAACTTCAAATGAGAGAGTGTGTGTGCAAAAGTTCAGATTTTGTGAAAAATGTTTTGTGCAGTTCAAAAAATAGTCTTTGGTAACAGCAGAGTTCTTGTTGATTGTAGTAGATTTTCGTTAAGATTTTGAACTTAATGTGGGTTAGCAGTTTATATTGTTATTGTTGTAAAATTTTAATTGGTAGACTAACTCCTGATGGACGTTTTAGTTAATTTGTGAATTAAAAGATATCTTTTCTTTTATTTTCTTTTCTTTTCTTTTCTTTTCTTTTCTTTTCTTTTCTTTTCTTTTCTTTTCTTTTCTTTCTGGACTTCCTTGTAGCATTTCCGAACCTCAATAATTCGAACCAGAAGCATTTGCAAGTGTAAAGTAACCACTATTTCCGGGAGCTTTGATCAGCAACAACATTTAAGAAATATCAACACAAGAAAAAGTGGAACCATGTGCCAAAAATTTCAATGGAAATTTAACATTGTGCCCGCCAGCTGAGTTGGGAACCAAATTCAACATGGGATCAACTTCAATGAGTTTCTAGGGTTCAACACATTCTTTGATGAGAAGAACAATCGGACTTAACCAAAAAACAATTTTGATGTACCAGAAAGTCCAGGACAGTCATAACTCATTACTCATAAGCCGATTTTGGTTCTGTGAAAACGTGAATACGAACAAACAATATGAAATTCAATAATATATCTTTCTCTGTCAAAACCATAAAGAAAAAAGTGTTTCCATCTCATGCATTTCTCTGTTCTCTTTAAAAACATAGGAAAAATGAGAGAATCGTGCAGTTTTCAAGAGAAATGGTAAGGTGGTTCGAGCATCGATAGTATAGTTTTCATTCACAGAAACAGAATCGCTTATTTGTGCCAAATGAATTGAAAAAGCGAAAGCAATGCTCGGCAGAAAATGTGAAAACTATTTATTCGATTGACTTTTTCACAGAACCAGAATAGCCACCTGGTAAAGAAAAGTTGAAAAATGAAACAGAACTCATGTTTTTTGTTTAGCACCATAGAATTGTAATTGCTTTAGATTTAGTTTTACATTTATTAAACATTGCAATCATGATATTTCGCAATTGGGGCATTTTTGGAAAGAGTATCTTTTCTACATTCAAGATAAGGTGCAAACATTTTGCTTACTCACCTTATTTTCTGATCATCATTGAGGTTTTGTAAGAACTTCGAATAGGAAACATTAAAAATTTACGTTCGTGTGCGCCCGATAGTGTGTTTGCAACGACTTACCATGTACGATATTACTTCGAGTGCTATTAACAAGTAGGGCTGGCCACGATACCCAACCAAACGATACTTTTGTAAGTATCGTCTCGCTATCGTCAAAATCGAAGAACTTCAGTATCGTCTCGGTGTCGGTCTCGGTCTCGTATAACCTAGTCTGAAAAAAGTCGTATAAAAAAAGTCTCGTCTCAGTATCGGTATCGGTTTCATCTGGTTTCGGTCTGATCTGAATAAAACGCAGGACTTGATTACATGTTCTTGATGCATGTAGTAGTTGAACTCACTTGGTATTTTTAAGATTCAAGACAAAAATCATTAATAGAAAAAACTTTTTTTTAACTGAGGTTTTTTTTTGTGGACTAAACAATTTTTTAAAGGCTTGTTTCATAATGCCTAATTTAAGTTCCGATAAAGAATTCATCGGAAATTTTTAACGTGCGGTCATACATTTACAGGAAAATAATGCAAAAAAAATGTATGGCATTCACTAAAGTCACTTTCTCACTTAAGAGAACCAAGTTTGAAAATTGTATCCAAATCGTTGGTCTCAAAGAAATCCAGCAAAATTCAAATGGGCGTGGCAGTCTCCACCCCTAAAAGTGATCAAGGTAATACAAAAATTATGTATAAGGTTTCTTAGAAATCGGTTAACGTTAACACGTGTTAGTGCTCGCTTCAAATTCAAATTTTTCATACAAAATACATGGTATTTCACAGTCTTTTATTCAAAGTATCGGTAAAAGTCTAAACGTTGATGGAAAGTCTTCAAACTGGCATACATACTAAGATCATAAAAACTATACAAATAATATTGTTTAAATTTTAAAAAAACTTTAGTTATTCCATTAAAAATGCACAAAAACAACAACATTTGATGTTATTTTAAATGAGGTAAATATTATACCCAAACAAAATTATTGAAACTAGTTTTTTTATACTTCATATGGTACTTAATATATTGTGAGTACGTAATTTCACTACATAGCCGTTAAGCTTTATACCATGAGGTTCTCGAGATATTCGGCTTCGAAGCACTGAGAAGAACAATAATGCAACTCCGCATTTGGACATTATCTTCCAACTCAACAATGACCTTTTCAAAAATGATTTATGAAAGATTGCAACAAAAATCAACTTCATATCTTGAGAGGGCACGCGCAGAATTTAAACTTTTTTTCAAAGTCTGGAAATATCTAAATCATAAGTGTCTTCCCCGTTACCGTCTCCTTTCTGTATAAACTTACTAGATTTCATTATTTTTTTGATGAAACTTATGTATCGTGAACTTTTCCGATGAATTCTTTAATACAAATGAGTTTCATGAAATTTTTCACTACAAGTTTCCGATTGTCTTCTCCATTATATTGGAACGGCCAACTATGAAATTACTAGCTTAGTATGAACTTTTTTTTTCAAATTAAGGACTTAAAATTTTGGATCTATTTTTGAAATGAAAAAGACATAAATTTGGAGCCTTACTTAGTTTAAACGTTCAAGTCTCGATTTTTCGATTTTTTTTTTCCGAAATAAAAGTCAATTTTTTACGACCATGCTTTTAGTTTTCAGCACACAGACTTACTCCCTTTCACCCTACTTTAAACTGATCTAAATCGATTTTCCATAAATGTATCTGTAAAAGAAGTCTTAAGATTGTAGAATTTCAATACTTTTTTGATTCACTATTTTCCCGATTTGTTGAATTATTTTGCAACATAAATAAAAAAAAAAAAAATTTCAAAACTTCTGCCATGCATCTACGAAGTATTTAAATTCCTATTTCAAACAAAACCCTTACAATCATAATAATCACAAATCTCATAACACTAATGCGTGATTAAAAATTATGAAATTTTTTTTTTTAGACACAAAATATCTCTTAATCAGATTAAAAGCTTCCTGCAAACAAAAAATAAAAACAAAAATGGAAAGTGGAATGCAAAATATTTTACGATGATGGATACCCATGCTACAATGCAGACGTGTTAACAAATGAAAATTATAAATACTGAATTCTGAATTAAAACTAAAACGCATCTGATTGTTAATAATGAAATAATGCAAAAATTGTAAATCGCATTAATAGCGGTTCTTTGACTACAATACTGTTCTTGATGTTGGTAGAATGGGTACTCAGCTTTTAATGCTGTTTTCTGAAATAGACTTACCTACATATTTTTATCAGTGATAATTTAAAAAGATTTAAAACGAATTTTTTAAGGCCAGCCGCAATTGTGTTTTGAAATTGAATGAACAAAAAAAAAAACGAAAATTAACTGCTGCATTCTCGTTAATATCAAAGAAAAGTATTTGTATATTTTGAAACTAAGAAATATGTTTTTTTTTGTAATTTTAAGGCACGGATACTAATCCATCGAGCCATAAATTCTTATACACTATAATTGACATCTGTTCATCGTTCTACCAGTATCACTGTATGTTATTTTAATGAATTAAAGTTAACGTCTTTAATTTGAAACAAAAATGAAATAAAATAATATTTTTAAAAAATTCAAGTTTGGTAAAACAATAGTTAATGGGTGGTCAATTTAAACGGATATAAACGGTACCTTTACAGAAACACTTTATTTAAAATTGTTACTTTTGTGGGCCAAATGACCAAAGCTGTTTTTCAGGGTGATTTTAAAGTATATTTACACTGACCATGTGTTATTTTTGAAGAAAACTAAGTACTTCCTCATTTTACTTGCGATTAAGGCACTATAAAGCAAGTTTTGGATTCGTCAAAAAAAATTAAGATAACAATCAAACATGACATTACAATAAAAGAGAACATCAAAAAAGTGGATGGCACAATTCTGTCTGTCTGTCTGTTCGTCTACAGCCTGACCGGCCCGATCGATTTTCTTCAAACTTGGTACTAGGGCTGGCCAATATACCAGAAAAGTCTCGGTATCGTTTAGTAACGGGTTCGGAAACCGAAACGATACCGAGACGATACCAGCTCCGAACGATATCGAGATGATACCAAACGATACCGTATTTATTGTACCGAAATTTCCCCATACTCTCGTTAGTATCGTTTGGTATCGGCAGAAAATATAGTTTTTAGAATATTATTATTAATTTGCCTTTTTTCAGACACTAATATTTTGACTTGCAAAAAAAAAACACAACTTACGCCACTGGGTTAAAATCTTGGTGCGATGAAATGTAATCTTTTTGAATATCTATGATGTCAGTGAAGTTCATTTTAGTTCTATGACCTCAGTGGGCCCCTATTCCAATGCTTACACTCTTTAAGTCGAAAAGCACTTTTCGCCACCAAATCCCTCGCGAATACTTAAGTCAAGTGGAGCTAGTGAAATATATAGCCATATAATATAGCGGAGAGTTTAGTAGGTATAAAAAAAAAAATGAGTTCGAGCTACAAATTCGGAATTGGTGCAGCAAAAAGGTTTTAATCTTGAAATTTATTTAACATTTTTGTACCCAAAAACAGATGAAAATCATGTCAAAGTGTATGTCCCTTTCATGTATCTCAGAAATAGTTTACATCACAATGTTCATATGTTGTACTTTCGAACTAACTACATTATGCTGTGAGAAGTATGAGGTATGTTATGACAGAACATTTAAAAACTCAACGCCAACACCAACTAAAAGTTAAACAAGTTCGTACCTATATGCTTTGAGGGCGGGAGGGAATCCTAATGTGTAGCCAAAACCAACGCATTATTCCCCCAACCAACTCATTCCAGCATTGCTGTGAAGATCCAGATCCAGAGACCCAGAAGTTGCTGCACACATGCAAGACAACCACACCATCAGCTATAATGTCTTGTTTGCATTTTCCTTGAATGCTTAACATTTCTTGAATAATAAAAACAACAACAAAAACCAAATGCCATCCACGGATAAGAAAAGGACAAGACATAAAATAACATCCGCACAAAACCAGTCAGGCAACGCCACCGAGTGCAAAAAACTAACGGTGAATTCAATGAAAATTAAATGCACATACTTTTCTTTTGTTCGCCTTATAACGTTTCGAAATTTATTCAAAAGTAAGATAAGTTCTCTTTCTCTCATTCTCTGCCTTTCTAGTGTTTTCCTCTTCTTGTTTTGTGTTTTCATGTTTTTCATCTTTTGGAATCCTAGTCCTAGATAGGAGTGCAGAAACAGAAATCCTTATGCTGCCGCTGATCGTTCTCGTCGTCATCTATGTCGTCTTGGGAGCTGGGGAAGCTCGATAGTGGTCGTCGCTTTTGTTATAGGTAGGAGGCAAACGAGGACATTTGGCTGCAAATGACAACTTTCCGCGAACTCAGTGTGCGAGTTCTGGATGTGTGCCTTTTTATTTCACATCTTTAGCATGTCAAAAAAAAAAAAACACCATAGATATCCTTAGTCATGTTTCAATAGAACCAAGGACTCGCTCTCTCAAGTTGACATTCATAATGGATTTTTTTTTTAAAGAAAAATTGTAAACGGGTTCCGTGGTTATTTGTGAATGTATTTCTAGGGCTTTTATATTCCTATCGTTTGATTTACGGACAAGGGGTTATTTGCTGCGAAATTATATTTTAAAGACCTCCAACCCTTCGCATGAAATTAATAATTAATTCAAACAAATTTTTGTTTACAACATTCAACATATTCGTGGTGTTCCTTGGTTCACAGGTGTCCTGTAATCAATTTAATTCATTTCCCTGTATTTAATTACCCCTAGAACAAATGGGTTCTGTGAACCTAAATAGTACCTTAATGTGCATAAATATTAATTTTATGATGCAAATTTAAGGTAAAGATAGGACATTAGTTTTGGTTTTATGATAAGGCTGAGATACCTATATATATTGTTAACTGATTTATTTTTCAAATTACAAAAGAAAAGGAGTTGATACCAATATAATTATAAATTTTTATTTAATGATACCATAAAGCTATTAGTGTCAACTAAGCAAAGCAACTTTGACGAATCGAAAAATTAATAGGTTTTCGATGTTTTTTGGAGCTTTGCTCACTTGACACAACTCGAAAAGGGTAAAAAATTTCTTAAATGTTAAATTTTTATAATTTGCTGTAAGTTAGTCATTAATTAATTGTGAAAAATTTAATTCAATCGTGCTATGTTTTCTATGTTTTTCTTAGTTCTTCGATAGCTTGATATCAAGTAAGCAAAGCACACCACCTCCAAAAGGGGTAAGAACTGCTTTTATTTATGGCTAAATTATTTACCATTAACTTGTCTTGAAATAGTTGTGATAATTTTGAATTCGTTGTGCATTTTTTTCTATATTTCTGCATTCTTTACTAACTTGACATCAAGTTAACAAAGTATCACTTGAAAATAAGGTAAAAACTGTTTATATCTGATGGTTTATGGTTCATTTTTTTACAATTAAATAGTCATTCATTATCTATTATACGAGTAGTTTCAAACTTGTTGTTCTATGTTTTCTATGTTTTTTTTGGAATAGTGTTAAAAACTGCCAAAATTTAATATTTTATGTCTCAATAATTTGCTGTAAATAAGTCGTTAATTAAGTGTGAAAAATTCAATTTTGTCATGCGATGTTTTCCAAAATTATATTAATAAGCCATAAACCATATGGTATAAACAGTTTTTACCCTATTTTTAGGTGATACTGTGCCAACTTTATGTCAAGCTAATAAGGAACCAAAAAAAACATGTAAACCATTCGGTATTCGCAGTTGAAACCGCTTTTCAAGGTGGTTCTTTGCTTATTTGATATCAAGCTATCGAACATTTGACAAAAAAAAAAAAATAAAAAATAGCACGATTGAATTCAATTTTCACAACTTATTGATGACTAATTAGCGTCAAACTATTAAGCCATAATGCATTAAGTGTAAGAAGTTTAACACGCTTTTCGAGTTGTGCCAAGTAAGCAAAGCACCCAAAAATCATAGAAAACGTTGAACGACAAATTCGAAACTGTCACAGCTAGTTAACAACTAGTTAACTGCAAACTATCCACCCACTCATTTTTCGATTGGGGAAAGTTGTTTTGCTAACTTGACACTTGAAGAAAAAATACATAGAAAACATCGCAAGGCAAAGTTGGATATATCTCATTTAACAAACGACAAATTACTAAGAAACAAAGTATTGAGTTTGTGAAGATTTTACCACTTTAAAAAAAAAAAAACAGACAACATAGAACGAAAAATTTTGAAACTTTCACAACTAATTAACGACTGATTTTCGACAAATTATCCACCTTACCATTTTTCGGTCCGTGAGAGTTGCTTTGCTTACTTGATATCAAGTTAGCAAAGCACCCAAAAAAACATTAAATCGGCCACAACTAATTAAAGAGTAATTTACGGCAAATATTAAGCCAAAAACCATTAAATATAAGAAATTTGTACTGATTTTTTACAGGGTGCTTTGACAACTTGATGGCAAAAAAACATGGAACGAAAAATTCGAAATTGTTACAGCTAATTAACGACTAATTAACGGCAAATTATCCACCATTTCATTTTTCGATTCGTCAAACTGAAAAACGGGGAAAAACTGGCCGGACTGGAAAAACCGAAAAAGTTTCTTACGATATCACCCATCTACAGCTTTTAGTATCGAAATATAGATGGCGTCACAGCGAAAACTGTAATAGCAATAGCTTTTTTAAGATGGCTCCCCTATGGATATCTCAGCAGATTTTTTACAATTGAAAGATAGAGGTTATCCTCAACTGAAAAACTGTTCCTGACTATTTCTGATTTAACTCAGAGCTAACCGTTAACTGAAAAATTAGCCCTTGGGATTTCAATTGACTGAAACTGAATGTCTACGTTTCTGGGGTCAATCAAGGTGGAGACAAAGATCATCTCGCACTAAAAAACTGACCCTTAAGTAGGACAGAATTTCTAATACCAATGGTTGCAGTTGCATATAAGGAAATTGCTGCACTTGTGCCAACAGCCTTTTCATCCTAGTGTGGATCCACTGATAATATTGTGTTCGTCTTGAGTTTATTTGACAATCGCCTTTCTTCGACGATCCACCATCTTCCTGACTTCCTGCTGGGAGATCTACTTCACGAGAAACCGGAGGTACTAGTATTTTGAACTCACTACATTAAGGTCCAATTTTTTCACGCAGCTATAATTATTAAAGGAGCGCAATAATAGATTAGACTTCTCGCGTTTGAAAAAGATATAGCAGATAGGTTTTTCCGTTGCAGACGTTTTCTGCAGGAATTCGATGTATGTCTAACTACAAAACAATGCCATTACAATTCGTGATTTAAACTATTGTGCCAAATTTTATATGACATAATGCTCATATATATGTAATGGTATAAAATATAATTTACATTTACTTCAAAACAACTCTGCCCTCTTTCAAAATGTCCTTTTCACTCACGATTGTTAATGTCAGATTGAATTAAAACTTTTCAATGTTTGTTAGGCTGCAAGGTATGCATTTCAATTTTTCTTCTTCTAAATTCAAAATACAATACCTAATGCAAAAAAGATTGAAAAACTTTTTTTCAAAATTGTATGCAAAAAAAAACATCATTTTAAATTACACATATCATAAATTTAACTTCCGTCACCGAAGAATCACATATATTTATAAGTCTATCTTTGCATGCCTGTATTTTGAGAGAGGTTAAAAGTTCTGTCAAAGCGCCGAAGGGAAAAATATAATTTTGTGAATTCATACCCCTCAATCCGCAAATGCTTCAACTTGAGTATTTTTGTTGAATAAATGGCAAAACATAAACACAATCTGGGAAGAATTGAAACGTTACTCTTAACAATACCTTCATGCCATCACTCTATATCAGCCCCTAAAAAACCCTAAGAGTTAAAAGTTTATTTTGGACAATGACTCTTTTGGGGCCATAACCTAACTTCGTCATTGTAACATTCGCATATGTAATTTCTCAAACGCGCGGCCAAGCGAACTCGTTCAAATTCATTCGCATTCTGCATATAACTATACCTAAACAGCATTCAAAACTTTTACTAATGCGATATGGCAAAATGAAAAAGGAGAAAAATAGAAATAGAAAACGGTCAACAGAAACAGGATCTATAAAGAGGACTAGGCCAGGACCATCAGGAGCATATAACCAGGAATAGGATAGCGTCAGTAGCAACAGCTACAGCAGCTTCTGTACAGCGGCGTATACAGCTCCATTTCTTGGGGGGGGTCATACCAAAACAAAAACCCAATTCAGTTCTTATAAATTTATTAATTAAAAGACTGATCCACGGTTTCCATTTTTTTCGCTTTTTATCCTTTTTTTTTTATTTCTGCTGGTCCCACAAATGTTACCATTTTTTTTTTAATTATAAAGAGTTGGGGTCGGAATTTTAGCAAGGTCAAAATTTGTTTTGCAAAACTTTTCTTTCGAAATTTTGTTTCTCAATATTCTCCAAATTCCGTTTACATTATTTTGACAAAATAAAGAGAAGTTTGGAAATTGTAAAAAGGGCGTAATTTTTCTTCTTTTTTCAATTACTTTTTAATGATCTTAAAATAAAATACAGTAGACGCTCGATATAGTAAGGTAATAAAACCAGCCTGTTCACCGTTTCGAGATTGTTTACTTTTTCGCAAGCTTTCAATGAGGTTTAAAAAAAAGAAACACTTGTTTAGTGTCCTTAAGCAATGTTAAATTCTTTCGGGATATTTTTGTAAAAAAAATATGTTTTTATATATAATTATGTGTGTTCAATATAATTAATTTTTTTAGATTTACTAAATCGAGTGTCTACTGTATTATTATTTGCTGACAAAGCTTAAACATTTTTATATTAAGGGTATTCATGCCACTTTGTAAAACCGTAGATAAGTTTACAAATTTGTTAAATGTATCTTTTGGTTAATGAACTGTCAAATTTTGTATGGGAAATGACTCACACAATTTTGTTAAAGTTATCAAGGGATTTTGTTCGTAAAATTAACCAAACTGGTTAAACTTATCCAAACGTCATTATTACTTTTACTCTGATTGAATTACATAGCATTTAATCAAATGTATAACAAAGGTCGTTCATGCAAACTTCTTACACAATTTGTAAACTTACGACGTTGGATGAATTCCCTTATTATTTTCTGTGTAAAGCAAAAATATTGTAAAGCTGAGTTTTGGAAACAAAATTTTGATCCACTTCCGAATTTTAATATGATCTTAATAGTAACTGTTAAATTCGTGTTAAAAAGTCAGACAAGAATGTATGATTAGAGTTTTTGTTGATTTCATTCAAACATTCCAAGCAGAGCGATGTATTTTAAGTTAGGTTGCGTTGGAATGAAATTTACGATAGAAAAAATATCGAACTAAAAATAAAAATGTCGACAGGTTAAAATATAAATTTATTTATTTATTCTTACATGCAAAAAAGTCGATATAAACCGACATTTCAACTAGTTAAATCGCCTTTTTTGCTGGTAATTCGTACGTAACCTACACTGAAACATGTTGGTACTGGGTTTGAGTCGGAACGGCCCTGGTGCATGGAATACGGTTTAAAGTAAATTTTTTGTTTTTCATTGTAATATTCGTATAATATCGTCTGTTAATTTTTGTTATCCATTCATTCATTTATTTTTTTTTATCGAAGATAATTTCCTTGATATTTTGAACAAAATTCTCACAAAATAAGTAAGTTAGGTTAGGTTAAGGTGGCTGTCAGGAAAACTGCTGACACACTTAGACCAGAATAGGCCCATTGTGATATCACATAAAGAATGCGAGGTAGTCCTCGTTAATTAAACCAGTTGGAGCTTTTAATAAAGCGATGGAGACTGTGAATGTCGATTTTATTTAAGTCACTGGGATCATTAAAGAAAAAATTTCCTAAGTGTGTTTTGCATCTTTGAGAAAGAGCAGGACATGAGCAAAGAAGGTGTGGGATAGTTTCTTCCTCCTCCTCGTCCATGCAGCTTCTGCAGAAATCATTTGAAAAAACACCGAGTCTATTGGCGTGTTTACCTATGAAGCAGTGTCCAGTAATGACACCAATTGAGGAGCTAATATGCAATCTACTCAGAGATAGCAAACATTTCGATCGCTTTGGATCCAGTGTTGGCCAGATCTGTTTTGTCGCCAGACAAGTAGTGATACCTGTCCATCTGCTGTTTGTCATCATCATGGAATCTAGCTTAAGCATAAGTTTACATGTAGCTATCGGTATTTCAATATTCATCTTGTAAGGTGATATTGGTGTACTGATTTCTATCCTGGCGAGTTCATCGGCTTTACAGTTTCCTAGAATATCTCTGTGTCCCGGCACCCAGAAAGGTGAATGTTGAACTGTTCTGCCATCTCCATTAGAGACGATCGACAGTTTCGGGCAGTTACGGAGTTTGTAGAAACAGATACTAATGATTTAAGGGCAGCTTGGCTATCTAAGAAGATACGGATATTCAAAGTAGATATTACGTTTTCTTTGAGCAAGATTAAACTTCTTTTATCGCCAGGATTTCCGCTTGGAACACGCTACAATGATCAGGGAGATGGAAGGAGAGACTAATGTTAAGTCGTTCTGAGTACACGCCGCCATCTACCCCCTCTTCGGTTTTTGAGCCATCCGTGTAGAAGTGAATTGCTTCAGCTCTCAAGAATTCATTATCTTCCCAAGTGGATCTTGTTGGAATTGTTACTTGTGTAACAGCCATCCTTCCGATACATATTTATACCACTTATTGAACTTCATTTGAATTATCTACGTTTGAATTATATACTTAATTAATATTGTAACTTTCATTTAAATTTAACTTTATGAATTAATTTATAATCAGCACATTTTTTTCTACCCATTGAATTTGAAAAGTGTAATTTAACTTTTAATCAAACACATTTTTTTTTGTATGCAAAAATAACTTGTAATGTGCTACTAGAATTTACTATAAAAGGGCCAACAAAATGTAAAATCATTGCAGTCTGTTTTAATAAAGCAAATAGTTATCATACAACTCTAAGTTGGAGAAACTAGCCTTTTTATTTTAAACAAATTGCTTATCACGTCGTCGTTGCGCTGTAGACAGGCTGAACATTATTTTGGTCGCCTGGCTCTTCCTCTCACTTCATCCATCACAAACTTGGTCTGATATAAACATAGACAAGCTGAACGTCATAGGACGGTCGCTTGGCTTGGCATAGGGAATCTTCATCTACCTTGGACACTGTCGTTGGTACTCAGAATCCAAAACAACAACAACAACAACATCAAGCATAACACCCCCGCTTCACTTGAAAATTTTTGCCCCATTTGTTTCCAATAGCTTTTTTACAGGAGAAAAGTGCCACTGTGGCCTTTCTAATTCTTTCTTGTATATTTGGTTTCCAGCTCAACTTTTTTCTTAAATCAGACCCAGATATTTAGCTTGATCTGAGAAGTTAAGTGGAATACCATTTATTGATGGAGGGTCTATATTCGGAATTTTATATTTCCTTGTAAAGAGGACAAGTTCAGTTTTGTGGGGATTTACACCTAGTCCACATTTGTCTGTCCATTCAAGTAGTTTGTTGAGAGCGGTTGGCATTAATTCTGTTATGATTTGAAGATGCTTTCCCGATATTGCAATGGCAACGTCATCAGCATTGCAATAACTTTGAAACCATCCGCTTCTAGATTGACTAATAGGTCATTAATTACGATGTTCCATAAGATTGGGGAATAAGTAAGTTAAACCGATCAAAAACAATATTGAAAATACTTTGAGAATTAAAGAGTGTATATCTCCCAAAAACGTAGATCTACCAAATTGATTTTGAATCAAAAAATACATCAATGCAAAAATGTTCTGAATGCAAGTGGTTAAAATCGTCTATTTGATAAATCTTAACCAAAAAAAAAATTGTTTAATTTCGACAATAAAACCCCAATAGTATTATTCGGACAATGGCTTGTAAATGTTGATAGGAGAAGGTAAATAAACTTTACCAATAATGAGTAGGTAGCCTATTCCAAAGCTATTAAAAATCATTTTTTTTGAAATTATATATTAAGATTGCAAATATTTATATCGTATATCTTTTGAGTTCTCGGGGGGGGTCATGACCCCGTGACCCCCCCCTTGTATACGCCGTTGCTTCTGTAAGCAATAATGTGTCTGAAAAGTTTTCAATTTGCCTTGGAACACACATCTGAGCCTCAAAAGTGTCAGTTTTTCAAATTGGTCTTTTCGTTTGGTTTCTGTTTGTCCAATGAATTGAATAGCACTTTCAACAAAAAAAAATATATAAAAATTCCAAAGAAAGGGAAGAGCATTCAAAGTCATAACCGAACTGAAAATGGAAAAGTTTGTCATTCGTAGTTTTTTTAAGGAAACGATTTGTGTGGGACTTTTTTAGCTTTCTTTCGGGAAAAAAATTTGACTTTGTAGATATGTATGTATGAGAAAGATTTTTGTTAGATAGATTTTGTTCATCAAATAACATAATATTTTTGTTTAAGTAGATGAATTTAACAAAGACTGAATATTGTAGAAATTGTAAATACCTATTTTTAAAATGAATTTGTTGATGTATCGTGAATTTCGGAATTCTCAATTAATGTTCCCCACAAGTTGTTGGTCATAAGATTGGAATTTTATTTGCACGGTTTCCAGCTCTCATTGAATAATATTCAAAGAGAAAAATGTTTTCCTTGGCCCTGGTCACCCATTGAGCCATTTATTTATCCTTAATCTATAAACTATATGCCTAAAAATAGAAAACAATTATTTTGGATGCAAAAATCATAGTACCTTGAGGACAATATATTTTTGTTTAAGTGTAAATCGACCACCCATCGAAGAATATATTTTATATACCCAACTTTTTTTCGCATGCATGTGACAGAAATGTTTTTTTTGGAATGAAACTATAAACCAATCATGCAAAAACAATAGTTATTTGAACCTCAACAATCTTTGACATGTTAAAATATGTGCAAGAGATTTTTTTTCGCATGAGAACTGTAACCTAGGCTCAAGTCAGATTAAAACCTTCTGATTTGATTAAGTGTGCTTTCGGCATTCATCTTCTTATGTTTTAGGATAGTTTACAATAAAATACAAAAAAATAAAATTTTTCAAAATAATTTAACAGTTTACAGTTAACATGCAAAAAAAAAATTAAAATTTTCAAAACACTTTTCTACCATATCTGTGCACCGAATTGTATACATATCTCAATTAATAATTATCTATAGGCCAAAAATATAAAACAATCATTCTTGGAAGCAAAAACCGTTTGCGTGAAAATAATGCCTTGAGGTGAATATATATTTTTTTTTAGTGTAAACTGACCATACAAAGAATAATAATTGCCAGTCCATTGTTTTTCATGTGACAGCAATGATTTTTTTTAATGAACTGAAAACCAATCATGCAAGAACAAAATTTTCTTTTTCACCCTAACAATTTTTGACATGCGAAAATATGTGCACAATATTTTTTTTATGAGAATTGTCAACTAAGCTCATGTCAGAATAAAACGTTTTGATTTGATTCAGTGGGTTTACGGCCTTCATCTTCAATCTTACAATCAAAACAAATTTTTCAAAATAACTTTCCACAAACTCTGTTCTCTGCTAAGAGTTCACATGCGAAAAAAATGAAAATTTTCAAAACAATTTCCCATCTTATCTATGATTGTTAAGTTCCTCTTAAACCAACATTTAAGATTCATGAGTTTATGCATAGTTATATTTAAATGATCGACACAAAAACACGGGCTAGGCTTGATGGGTGCAGGGAAATAACTTCACTGGAACTACCTTCACATGGGAGTTAACTTCACCTTTAAAAATTCGCGCGAATTTTCTCATTTTCAAATTCTAAATTAATTCTCTTTTAGGAAACAAAATTTTCCCAATCGCTGCACTTTACGATAAAGATGATCATTTTTTTTTTGTATTTCAAATAACTCTTGTAATTTATTATAAATCTATTCTTCCAAATAAAGTATAAAGCGTGTTGAACGGAAAACCAATTTGGTGTGTTGACATCCCACATTGGTTCCCTCTTGGGAACAAAAATTTTATTACAGATTTTTTTATTTTCACACGCCAAATTGGTCCTCTCTTGGGAACAAAAATTATTCGCTCGCTATACTTTGCCAGAATGACGACATAAATAAATGTTAGGTTCTTAACAAAAGCTTTTTGAATATAATTTTTAAGGACTTTACAGGTTCATTTTTCAGGCTAGAAAATCAATTTTATAGTGACATAAGGCCATAGGTAATTGCCTTATGCCTTAATCGACTTTATGGTTATATGTCAAAATATGGTCATTATGACACATTGCGAAAGCGTCAAAAAAACTTCTTCAAAATATGGCCTCATACAAAATTATCAGCAAGATTATTTCACGCACATTTCCACAAAACAAGATTAATGCTCTTCTCTTCTCTTTTTATTTTTCTTTCCTGAAATTTTTGATGAAAAATAACTTCACTCAATTTTCAGTTGAAATTATTTCCCACATTTAAGCATAGTACGCAGCTGAAGCGAAACGAAAAATTTCATACAGAAATTGCCTCAACGAAATCAGAAACAAAAAATTTCGTTTGATTTTTATTGTGTTTAAAATCGTAGTAGATTACTAGATCCAAGTCTCTACTTATTTTTCGTGCAAAATTAATTGACCGTAACATTATTTCAGACGAAAATTTGACAAAACAAAAAAAAAGTAAAAAGATTTTGAACTGTTTTTTTTTTAAATTTATTTTGACATCTTTTTGATAAAACTCCCCATATTTATTTTCGCTAATCATTTCGTTTCTTATTTTGCTCTCGAGTTGAGAATGGAGAAAATTTTCGCTTCACTTCAGCAGCGTACTAGACTTTTAGTGGGAAAAATCGTCACCCATAAAAAGTGAAACTATACTCCACTAGAGGTGAAAATATTTACCATGTGAAGGTAGTTTCCGTTCCCGTGACATTAGTTCACTGCATCGGGTTAAAATGTCAATTTATATCGACTTTTGTAAATTTGTATCTCAGTATGGGAAAAAATACCAAAATGACCATACAAATCAATATTTTATTCGACTTTTTTCGAGGCAGGTGAATCTTGTCAAATTGACATATCAAATTGTCTACATTTAATTTATTTGGTTAAAAAAGTCGGTGTTTTTGCAGTAATTGAAATTTATTCAGTTGACTTTTTCGGTCATTTGTATGTAAACAAATGCGACTTAAGACTATTATATAGGATTTATTGAATTATTTATTTAAACAGCTTTAAATGACGTTTCTTATATGGACTTATCAATGACAAAATTAAAAGTAAGGACGCAATTTTTACTTAGTCAGAGTTATAAGCTTACGATTTGTATGGTATTAAAGCAAAATAGAGATAAACGGCCTCTGGAACATTACCACTGCCTTGTGTAAATATTTAAAAAAAAAAATCAAATTTGCAAACCTTACGAACAAATTTTGTTTGAAATTTTGCAATTTGAAAAATTATGCTGTTTTGCCCTCAATTGATACTGCCATGTGCCCAAACAAAAAATTGCATGCAATTTGCTACTTTTACGGCAGAAAAAAATATTGCGCAGGGTAGAGTTAGCACGGCTTTCGATTTGCTGTATTGTTCAACGCTGTGCGGTAAACATTGAAACAAATTCGCAAATCTTATGGATGAAGTCTTTTGAAAAAAAATGCAATTTTGTTAAAATGACATTTTTTCTGTCTTGTGCTTAGATTATGCTGCCATATGCCGAGGAAATAAACAAAAAATTGCATATTCGCAACTTTTAAGGTCAAGAAAACAAGCTTGATGTATTTTTATAAATTGCAAAATTAAAAAAAAAAACCTCCATAAAACTATTAAATTAGCAATTTTGTTAGATTTACGGCACAAATTGAGCACAATAAAATACAACTTAAAAAATATGAAAATGGATGGAGCTTACTTTACGCTTCGCAAATTTTTTTTTTTTTGCCGTAAGTTAATTTTTTTTTAAGAAAAGTGTACCTTTAAAAAGAATCCTTATTTTGTTTTTGCCCTAAAAGTTGTGATTATTAGATTTTTATTCTTCGATGGATGAAAGCACACACTGAGTACAAAACACAACAAATATTTTTTTTTAAGAAATTGTTAAATTTCTAAAAGATTTCAACTTCTTTTTTCAAAAATCAAAACTGGCGGTTCTAACTTCAAGCTACAGCATTTCGCAATTATTTGTTGTCATTTGTTCATGCGTATCAAATATCGCTTAGCTCAAAGACTTTACAGGGTTCCAATTCGACAAGAGTGTGTTTTTTTCTGTGTATACACAGAAAATCGTGTAGGTACACACCGATCTTTCAAGTTCCGTAAAAATGTTTAAATTTGTTTACACGTAACGTGACACTATCAGTCAAATTTGTTCACACTTCTTGTTTTGAATTTGACAAGCTTACACAAAAAATCATTTATGAAGGTAGCAAAATTTAATTTATCAACTAAAGTACCAAGCGCTAGATTAGGTACCACAAGGATCAAAGCTCGGACCTCTGCTGTTCAAAATTTCTTCACCGTCAACTTACACCAGAAATTCCTGCCAGGAGAAATCAGCAGCTTATTAAAACTTATCGGAGTAGGTATTATCTCAAATGGGGACTGGGACAGCAACGAGACTGAGCTCATCTGCTTCCAAAACCAGTGATTATCATTAATTAGAAGATGACCGTTTGCAACATGCTGTAATAAAATTGATCTCAAGCACACATGTATTAAGTTTTGTTATGTTGATACAAGAAAAAAATCATGCTGGAGTGCAGGTCTATTCCCTGCCGCTTAGGTGGGAGAAAAAATTTGCTAAAAATTGACTTCAAATAGGAAAAAAGATATCAAAAGACAACGGCAATTATGCCGATGTCAAGCTATAGCTTTTTTGAAAGCCAAAATTTCATTTTTCTTTTTAAACAAAATAGTTTTTGGTCATATTTTGAACACAAATTTTTCCACATAAAAATTTCGTTTTTCAAAACAGATGTTCATTTTTAAATTTCAAATTAATGGAGAAGCTCCATTAACTATCCACAAAAGGAAAAGGTTTGCAATAATTGTAAATTTACTTTTCATTACTACAAAATCAAACAGAAAATCATTTGTTTCATGTTCTGATGGATGTCCTTGTTTTGAAAATCACAACACCGAACGAACGCCTATACACATTAATTTCAAATGCAAACCAAATTTTCAGTCCCTAAAGGTGAAGATCTCATCTTTCAACACTTAGGTCAAGACTCCACTACTTGCATATACAGAACATATTTCTAGCAATCCAAACTAAACATCACATGCACTTGCTTTAAGGAAACAAAAATAAATCGAATTTAGAAGGAGAGGATAGAGAAATAGAGGATTCTTGTTGAAATGCAGTTCCTAAACGATTTCTATGCAAATATGTTGCTCTGTTCTAAAACAACTTCCCAAGGGCATTTCCAATAGTAAAGCTTATAACAAAGTGTCCTTGGGTAGAACAACGATACTTCAGTTACAAAGTCCTTCAAAATAGTCAGCATGCGATGAAATAACATCCTTGCAACACTTCGGGTGTGTGTTGTTGTTGTGTGGCAAATGACGTTAACAAAAGGTTGGGGTTCAGTCGTAGTTGTTCAAAATAGGCAAATATTGAAATGTACTTGGATACAATATTTGACATTTTCAAAAGGACATTTTGTGTTTGTTTTGTGTTTTTTTTTTTTTTTTTTGATTATTCAAACCGTCAGCAAAGATTTGTGTCATCCTTTTCTGACGAATGTTTCATGAAAAGTGTCATTCGCGTAAGAAATATTTTCATTGGAAAAGTCAAGATAATAAAAATTAGTTCAGAACTTGAAATGAAAAAATAAAATATTAATTGCATCCAGTTTCTTTTTTAAAAAAAGGATGGAAGAAAATGTGGAAGTCGTTGACAACAGACAGGGAGTTTCATTTGAGCTCTTTCCGTTAAAATTATGGCCATTTGAGGAATTTTTAATTTTCAACTATTAAAAAAAAAATAGATTCCAGGATTATTTCAAGAGTAAATTACTTCCACAAGGAGGTGTCTTTCCAGGTCTCAGAATCTGTCTGCACTTGATTTTATCGCCTTTCATTAAGATGTCAGCGCGAGGGTAGTTTAATAAACCGGCCCAATTGCACAAACGATAAAAAAGAAAAAGAAAAAAACTGGAGAAACACTTTTTGGCTAGGTGCCAATTTTTTTTTTTTTTTTTTTTAATTTCTCTCGAGTTCACAATGCGTCCAGGGGAGTGTCACATTCATTTAGAGTTGATGGCCAAATGGCTTTGACTGTGATTTAAAGCATTTGATATGTCCTAATTGTCGGAGCAAAGGACGAAATCTGTAGTTAATGAATGCGGTGCAGCATCGGACACCTTTGCAAATTGATTGCTCATTGGCAGGCAATGATAAATGTTTGCGGTGCAGTGGTAGAAGTGCTCTTGGCAGTATATACCGGTGTGAATAAAAAATTAGGAAAACGCGATGCAGAGTTTTTGATTTTGGTCCAAGGTAAAAGGACTCTTATACTAGCTTAGAAGTTCTTACTTACCTTCACAGTGTGGAAGTGATATTCTGCCAGTTAAAAAAAAACTTATGAATTATGATAAAGACATACATGCATGCATAATGAAAGTAATGCTATGTGAAAGCTAACCATTAATGGTCATCAAAGTATAGTAATCTGACAGGATATCTGAGTTTTATTGAAATAAAGGGGAATGGTTTCTGGCTACATCCCATTGGTGAAACTCTTTCTGATCTATATCAAATGAAAAATCTCTGTAAATGGTACTAAGACAAAAAAAGGGGTCTCACAATTTTGTCTGTCTATTTCAGCTACAGCCATAAGGGCTGGATCAATATTCTTCAAACTTGATACATAAGTATAGTTTTTGGTGATTCTGCTCGCACTTTTTTTTATTTTTGGCTTACAACTGAAAATAACGGTACCAGCCATACAATTTTTTTTAGCAATTTAACATAATCTTATTTTTCTCAAAAACGGCTCCACTACTCTGATTAAAAAAAATTCAGTAAATTTCTTTCAGTACTTAAAGGCAACCTTTGAATTGGAAACCGTTTTTTTTTAATTGTTAAAAAAGGTACCTCTCAAAACACCATTATTTAAATTCGATAATTTTTTTAAAACGATAATTTTTATTTCAATAATTTTCCTATAAAAAGCTTTTGAACAGAAAAAATAGTTTTTCTTTCTAAAATTTACAAACAAATATTTTTCGAATATTTAAAAAATGATGATTTGTTTTGAAAATGAAATATTTAAGAAAACATATTCGAATTTCATAAACACTATTTAAGGTTTTTTAAGAAAAAAATTGATTTAATGAAAAAATAAGGCTACCTTCCATACAAATGTTGAAAAACGGTTATGGAAAATATTTTGTTTCCTACAAACGACTCCAACGATTTTTATTTTTCGGTATTATAAAATTAGTGCGGCTTAAAAGACTAAGATTGATTTTTGCATTTAAAAAACTAATCATTTTTAAAAACCCAAAAAATATTTGTTTAGAAAATTTTGGTAAAACAAACTATTTATATTTTTAAGGAACTTATGAATAAAAAATAAAATGGATGAATGAGTCGCACCTACTTGCTCTTATGCTCAAGATGCTGAGAGTTTAAGAAAATCCTATGTAAATGGAAATAATGAGAGAAAAATGTTAAAAAGCATGAAATACGATATTTAAATTAGACAAAAAAAATAATTTCTTTTATAGTTTCAAATGAAAAAAATGTCATCTTATTTCTTGATTGAATATGATTGTATGGAAAAAAAAGTATTTAAAATTGTTCTTAAAAAATAATTTTTTAAATATCAAATTCTTAAAACATTTTTAAAGAAATTTTTTCGTATGCAAACCGTAAGTATTAATCTATGTACATATAAAAATAAAATTAAAAAAAAAAATTTTAACCGTTTTTGAGATACCGAATTCTCAAAAAAAAAAAATTGATACCTTTTTTTAAAATTTTAAAACAATTTTCTTGAAAATTTTGTTATTCATTATTTTTTAATCTTATTTGAAATTTTTATATAAAAAATATCTGTTCAGCCGATAGTGAGAAAATTCAAAATTAAAAAAAACCTTCTATGAGAAGAACTATTATTAAGTAGTTGCTATTTGTAAATTTTTATAGTTTTTGGTAGTATACAATAGCAATTCAGTGGTGGTCTAGTATTACGAATGATATAATGGCCAAGGTTCATTCTTTATATCGAAAATTCATTATATTTAATACGTTTTACCTACATAGAAGTAGGCTTTCGTTTTATTTTCAACTCCTATCTTAAAGCATTATCCAATGCAACCCAGTTTAATCCTCAAACCTGTTACAAAAAACAAAAATTAAGCATTTTCATAGCTAGTTCAAATAAGTAAAAATGAAAGAAACAAATTTCATTTTTGAGGATCCATTACATTAATTCATCCAAAGTCAAGAGTTAAATTACATAAATTAAACAAATTTTTGGTTTTATTTTGTGAAATTCGTTATTTATTCGTTATATAGAATACCCAATGGACTTGAAAAAAGTGTTCGTAATATCGATCATTCTTTATATCAGCATTCGTTATACTGGACCTCTACTGTAATTTAAAAGGTAAAATAAAAATCATAAGAGTCGTTATTAAAATAAAAAAATATTCTCCTTAACGGTTTTTTAACATTTGGTATGGAAGGTAACTTAATTTTTCATAAAAGTAAATTTTTTCTTGAAAAACTTTAAAAAGTGTAATACACTGATATTTCTAAAGCATTTGACCAGCTAAGTCATAACATTATTATATTCAAACTCAAAGCTTTTGGTTTTCCGACCATTTTCATAGCATGAATTAAATCATACCTTGAAAATAGATCTTACCAAGTAAAATTTAGAAACTTCCTTTCAAACTTCCGTTCAATGCTCACTCGGGTGTACCCCAGGAAAGCCATCTGGGTCCGTTACATTTCATTCTAGCTATAAATTATGTTACTTCATTTATACGTTTTAGTGATATTCATATATATGCTGATGATATGAAGATTTAAAAAAAATACAATCTAGTCAGGATCACATTCTGCTGCAAGCTTATATTGACAACTTTAATGTCTGGTATAGCAAAAATGGCCTCTCTCTTAACCCCGTTAAATGCCAAACTATAACTTTCTCTAAAAAATGAGTAGTGAGTGCTTTTGATTACTCCATCTCGCAGCACACACTCTGTCCTGCTTTAAGTTTCAAAGACCTGGGTGTTAGTTCTGATCTAGGTTTTATAGAACATATTTATTATACTTTAAATAAGGCGAGTTCCATGCTTGGATTTATAAAGCGATGGGCAAAGGAATTAAACGATCCGTATGTGACTCTTTCGTTATAAAATTGTTATGTACGACCCCATCTATGGGGTTCTTAAGTATGAACACGTTTTTATGAAATTCATAAAAGCCGTATTGAAGCAATACAACATAGATTCATTCGTTTTGCCTTAAAAGGTCTTCCCTGGGCTAACCTTATAACCTGCCACCTTATGAACACAGAATTCAGCTTCTGCAACTTCAAACTTTTTATCAAATCATCATCAATTTCAAAATCATTATTAATACGAATAATGATTTTGAAATTGATGCGCCTGACTTGTTAGCCGATGTAGGCATTAATTATCGTGGAGCATCCCACCACCTGCGAAGATTTGAACTTTTTCAAGTTCCTTTTCACAGAACAAACTATGGCACACACGAACCTCTCAATCGTATGTGCAAACTTTTTAACTTAAACGCCTCATCTATTGATTTTAACATGAGTAAAATAGGATTAAAAATAGTATTTTAAACCAGATGAATGCCCTACTTTCGTAATTGTAGTTATGTTTTAACTTTGTATATATAATGTTAATTTTGTATGTTATATCTGATTTTGTATTTTGTTGTAATTTTGTTAGTTTTTTGTATTTATGTATGTGTTTGTGTTAGTTTGCTTAATTCAACTGACCACTAACACATGCACTCATGATGAGCCTCTGTTTGTAGAATGAAGGTTGCTCTAAGCTCAATACAACATAGAATCTAAAGGGTAAAAAAACACCCTTTAATACCGATTTAAAAAAAATCGACCATAATATTTGATTTTCAAAAAAATATTTTGAACATTGAACAAAATATTATTTCAAAATTATTGAAACCAAAATAACCGTTTTGAAGCAAATCGAAAATAAAAAAAGATTTTTTGGGACGAACCATTAATAACCATTTTTTGGAAAATGGTTTACCAAAGGTAGCTTTTACCATAAGAAATTTATTGATTGTTTTTTTTAAGAGAAAAGATTTTGTAAAATTGCTTTAAAAAAATTATAGAGCATTGTAGAGCTTGTTCTTATGTGTAAATTGCTCGGAATTAATAATTTTTAAAATATGAAAGTAATTATAAAAGAAAATATAAAAAAGCATTTAAAACTAAATCGTTCGTTTAACTTATAAACAACTAGTTACAAAATATAGAGTTCAAAAACAAGTATGCCTTTTAATTACTTCTAAAAATATGAACATGTTGAAAACAAATTTAAATTGTTGGATCTGTTTTCTAAAAAAATAATTAAAATTTTAATAATATTAAAAAAAAAAAACTGGTATGCCAATTTTGAGTATGTATTAAAGTTTATTTTTAAACCTAGTTTCAAAAAAATTATTGAATATTGAATTTTCAAAAAAAAAAAAATTTATGTAGTTTTAAAAATTCAAAACTTATTTTTTTTCAAAATTTTGATATGCAATATTATTTTGACTGAAATCGATTGAGCCGTTGATAAGTAAAAACTTTTCATTTACATTTGTAGGTCATTTTGGTGCTAAAAGAAAATTTCAATTTCCCCTGTGGAGAGTTACAAAAAAACCTTAAGTTCAAAATTTTAAGAAAATTGCTTCAGTGGTTAAGGCTGTAGGTCGATTTACGAACAGACAGGCAGAATTTTGCCACCCTATTTTTTGCTGTTCACTTTCATCGTAATGTCATGTTTGATTGTTATCTCCAATTTATTTTCCAAGAATCCAAAATAGTACCAATATCGCAGGTAAAAATTTTAAATCGTTAGAGCGCTTTTTTTTAAATAATTTTGTATACATACATTTAGTTAATTTAAGGAATCCGTAAGACATTTTTAAGGCACACTTTTCATATGTTAATCTTAAGTATTACTCATATACTTATAAAAATAAAATTAAAAAAAATTTGTCAACCCGTTTCTGAGACATCGAATTTTCAAAAGAAATAAATTTAAATTTTTTCAAATTCAAAGAAAATTCAAAATTTCTAAAAACGGTCTATGAGAGGTAATATTAATAGTAGCTGTTTGTAAGAAAAAACTAAATATTTTCCTTGCTGGGCTTTGAACACTTGTATGGAAGGTACTATTATTTAAAAAAAAATTCTTAACATATTTACTTTAAACAAAAAACCGTTAAGTACCAAGTTTTATAAAAATCGAAATATTTGATTTTCCAAAATAAAAAAATACATTTTTTAAAAATCCAAAAATTATTTTCTTTGAAAATTTTGGTAAGAAAACTATTTGTATATTTTAAAAGCTTAATTGTATAAAAAAAGTTGTTGAAATTAGAAAAATCGTTTTGAAGAAAATTGAAAATAAAAAATGCTTCTTTTGAACGACCATTTTTTGAAAAATGATTTCCTATAAGCCTCTACTAAAACAAATTAATTGATTTTTTTTTCAAGAAAAGAGAAATAGACTGTCTAAAATTGTTAAAAAAAAAGATTGTATGGCAGGTATCGTCATTTTTAGTTCTGAAAACAAAAAAAATTGTAAACAGAATCACCAAAAACCACTATGTTCCTACCAAGTTTAAAGAAAATCAATTCAGCCGTTTATTTTGTAGTCGAACAGACAGACAGAATTGTAGGATGCACTTTTTTCCTCTTCCATATCATCGTTATGACAAGTCTGATCAAAATTTCGAGTTAATCTTTTTTTACAGATGCATAACTTTCCATAGAATACCTACATAGGTATATTGCAATTAAAAATGGGAAAAAGGTGAGAAAAACCCGGGAGACTAATATGCTTAATTTCCATAGACTTTAAATCAATGTTCAGATTTCTATAAATTTTTGTGATTTATTAGTCCCATTAACAAGCTAAAAATACAATAATATTTCTACTATAATAATATAAAATTAATATTTCAAACAAGTTTGAATTAAGTTTTCCAAAAATGATGTGTTATTTTTACACTAATATATTCTGAATATTTATATTTGTTTTTCCATCTTCAGATAAGGATTTTCAATCTACTCAGAATCAATTCATCTTTAAAATCAATTTAAATATTTCAAAATGTTCATAGACGTATCATTTTATATACTGTTTGAATAGATTTTTCGCAATGCAGATTGTCTATTTTATATCCTTTGTTTTCCGAACAGGTTGTCAGCTTAATTTTATAGAACAAAACAAAAACATTAGAGAACAACTGATGGTCGTATATAGTCACACTTTGGAGAGCCATTAATCATTCAATGCTGATGCATCAATTTTGGGGGAAAGCTCTACTTGTTCGTTAGATTTGAAAATATATAGTTTAGGAAAATTCTCCTCATGTGGTAGAGAAGAGGAAGGTAAACTTTTAGTTTTAAAAGGCAAACGTATTGGTAGAATTTGAGTCATATTTATTTGCTTTTCAATCAAGTAGAATAGTTGTCTATATTCACCAACAATGACTAGAAGGACATACTCCATTTAAATCATGATTCAATCATGATAAGCAACACTTAGCACGATTTAAAAGTAACACTGCCTTATTTATGACCCAAAGTCATTGCACTAAGACACCATTGATTGGATATAATAACAAGTCTTCACTCTTTCACTCATTATCAACAGCAATCATTTTTATAAAATTAAATTGCTTATTCCCAACAAATCTCCGCCAATTGTAGAATGCAACTTATAAAATTGAAATACCCAAACGCAGACAAGTGAAAGCCTCAGACAAAGGAATATTTTACACCCCCAACTCTTCCGCAGGAATGATTGCCCTCTACGTTTAAGCCAAAGGACCACTCTTCCAATTTTTCACTCTGGGATATAGGTATCATTCCAATTCTCGCTTATGATTGTGATACACATCGTCAACGTCATCGCATTGCTAGCTGGACTTGTTCGCTATATTATGCCTCCTCCACTCAGAACTGATGTCTTCAATCTGTCGCACCAGTTCTGATGACAAATTTTCACAAATAAAGGATGTTCCAGCTCCAATTGTATATCCTTACCTAACTACTGAAGAAAGGCTTCCCGCAGTTTTCTTTTTTTTTATCTTTTTTTTTTGTTTTTTTGATATTTTTAAGCGAAGAGCGTGTCCTTTTTTGGAAAGGAAAATCGCATCATATGCTTTCCAAACACGTCCCTGGTGAAAATTTGAGTCACGAAAACAATTTCGAGAATTGGTCTGTTACTTTTGTTCGTTTCAGTTGTTTTCGTTGTCGTTTTTGTTGTTGTTTTTCTTGTTAGTTCACTCAATTCCTTGGTTTGTATTATGATAGAAGAAATCCTTTCTTCCTTCCGAATTCGATGTCGTTCAAAAAAAAAAAATTTTGTTGGTTCAGAATTTGAATGGGTATTGGTAGGTACTTTGAGAAATTTAAATATAAACAACTTGTAAATTTTGTGGTTTTGGTCCTTATGGTCCTTAGAGAAGGGAAATTATACAACAATAGCGCGTTGGAAGTTCGATAACTGTAATTTTGAACAAATGCAGTTGTTTGTCCAATCTTTCTAGGACGAATGATGAATTTAGATTAGGATAATGATTCTTTTTCATTTTTATAAGCACCAAAGCACGAGCCTTGAACAAGGAAACTGATGGCTATTCCTCTGTCTTAAAAGGATTTCTTTTTGGCATTCAAATCATCATCGTTATTATACTGATGATGGTACTGTAACTCTTGTTCATCTCATACAAAAGGATGATGCATAATGGAAAATCAATTAAAGAACCGACCACACATTTTTGGCACTCAAATCCTTATGCCTTCAATCCCACGATCATGTGTATGATGAGGTGCTGGCTTTGCTAAATAGTCCACGAACGACCCATTAACCCTTTAGTTTTGCATTTGGTGCCAAAACCTGGTATAGCGTAAGAGAAAGACCAAGAGTCCTTTTTCTATATGATTTTCTCGTCTGTGTGCCCTGTCAGTGTCATTAGTTCCAGATAATTTACTTAGTCGTCGTCCTGCGAAAGGTTTTACATTACAGTGAACAATTTGAAAAGTGGAATTACAACGGAATGGGAGAATTGAAGAAGAACAGTTTTTGGACGAACTGAAGGATCCTTTATCTCTATTCAATGCTTGGGCTTTGCAAAAGGATATGATTTTTTTTTTTCATCTTTTTTTTTAGTGAAATTCTCTTGGATACTTTATTATTCCGTTCCTAGTTTGCTTTTCCTGGGGTCTGATTTTCTTTTTTTTTTGCAAATGTATTGTGGCTGTGAATTGAAGGATGAATTATGATGCTTATTGGATAGCATGCAAAAGGTAGTTGGTTCAAATTCAATGAATCCGCTGATAATGGGTATGGGTAGTAGGAAGAATGCATTACAAAAAAAAATACTGAATGCAACTGACAAGTGGCTGTGAGTAATTGTTTTCTTATGTCAAAATATTACTCTTTATTTGATGATGAAAATAAATTGGAAGGAAACTGGAAGTCTTTGGAGTGCAAATACCTATGTATAATATTTCTTTACCTATTTGGGTTTTGACAAGTGACAGAAAAATTCTGTAACTCGAATTTGGCAAATTGAGTTTAATTCAATTTTAAATTTCTAACAAAAAAAATATTGGAAGGAATTTTTCTGCTAACTAACAACTAAAACAAACGATTTTAGAGGAAAATCGAGGAGAAAATATTGATGCCGGAAGACAATAGAAACCTTTTCAATAATGAAAGTGAGGAAGCCATCGAAGCAATGGAGATCATACCATTAACAACACTTTGGATGAGCACTAAAAAGCCTAATGGGCAGATACCAGCATCTTCCAGAAGGCAAAGTCCGACTATTTTATGGGCATCATCGGTAGCGATTGTGGCTGTGACTTCAAAGGGTCCAATAAGGAGATTCGAACACGGTCAATAGAAACAACTAAAAATAAACGCAAATTATGGTAAGTTTTTCAACATTTCAATAACAAGTCGTTCGAAAAAAGCTGACAATCTATCAAATCTAGACTCAATGCATTCAAGGAAATCAACCAAAAACATCGGGGAGAGATAAAAAATTGCCAAAAATCATCACTTGTCAAGGGGAAGTCACGATAAATCAAGACGTAACGGAAGTATTTGGTGAACATTTCGAAGAAAATTTGGTACCAAACCCAACCAGTGATCTTGTATTCTTAGAGAAAGTCGACTGAAGAGTTGGTCAGCTACAAAAGCTGGACACTGAAATTATTATTCTTAACAAAAAAGTAATCATGCAAGTTATTCTGAGCTGTTATCCTTCAATAATCCCGAAGAAGTGGTTGAGATTGATTTATAGTGGGCCACCTAAAAAATTTCAATAAGGAAGTTTCTCCAAGCCATGGTGCTACTTCTCTACTTATTTACCTAATGAACCGAGAGCCCACAGCAGATTTTGGGTGTGAGTGATAGCAAAAAAAGAAGTATAGGCATCAAAAGCTTCATTTATGCCTATTCTTCTTTTTTTATTATCATTCATATCATTTATAACTTACTTTATTTTTTACTTATCCGGCTCCCAATACATGAAGGGTCGTAGTCTGAGACATGACAGCATTTCATCCCCCAACGAACTCTACCATCACGCTGCTTCCAGTCATCTGGACCAAGCTTTCTGATATCTGCGATGGCGTGGTCTTCAAACTGGAGGTTTGGGTCTTATTCTATCTTTCTATCGTGGGGACTGGGACTCAAAAACTTTCTTCGCTGGAGCATTATTGTCCCTTCACCTGATGAGGCCAGACAGTGTTTTTAAATATTCTTGACTACTAACATTTACATCTTGGTAATGTTTATAGAGTAATCTTCTCTACCATTCACCTTTCTTATGCTCACAGTACCAAATATATGTCAAATTTTTTTTTCCAGGTACAAGCTCTCCCTTTTTGACTATCGCCCAACACTTGACACCATGAAGTATTACTGGCAGTATTTTATAGAGCATCTATTGTGTGGCGAGTTTTGAACCCATCTATTGTGCCAAACTGAAGTAACACCGGTTTGGTTTTCTATACGGTAATTCTTCGTCTGATCTCTTCTGAGATATTATTCGTGGGATTAATGTTAACTCCGAGGAAGTCGAACTCCTTAAAGGTTAACTGCTTTGGAGCTGTTGGTATCAACAGTGACGTTTTATCCTAACCAGTTGACAGGTTCTATACACTGTTTGTTGATAACATTTATTTAGTCTTGTCCTCATTTACTGGAAGACCAAAAAGTTTCACCTGTTCTTCAATTGCTGTGAAACCCTCTTTATCGGCCTATTGGGAGCGCAGGAAAATGTCGATAGCACCGGCATATCGACAGATCTGTTGAAAATAGGGCTGTGTCAATCAGAAACGATTCGATTTTTTTTGATCTGATCAAAGAAAAGTATCGATGCTTGAAATCTTAAATTTTCATTTCAATCGATTCCAATCTCAATCATTTCAACGATTTTCTCGATTTTCCATCCCAATCCTAATCATTTGCATACAAAATCTCGATTTTTGGTATCGATCAATCACATTTTTTAAAAATGTCTGAGATCTTTGAGGTTTTTCAATCCATCAACATCGTAACCATCCTTCAATGAAATTCGACAGTTGATAGCTTGACAAATAGGACACAAACTACATTTTGACTAAAAGTCTGTATTTCTATCCAAATGTCACCCAATTGTCCTTAAATCACCTTTTTCCGGAGCAGTAAAAATTATTCAAAAATGTCTGTTTTCTTAGAGGTTAGAAGAATTAAATAATATGATCAATGATCGATTGATTGAAATGATCGAATCATTTTGTAATCGATTTTGGAACGATTCGATCATTTGAAATGAAAGATTTATAGAGCTCTAGTTGAAAATAGTGCCTTCACTGTTAACGCCTGCCCTGCGCACTTTTTTTCCAGAACGAGATTGAAGAAATCACGTGATAGCGCACTCTTTCCGAAATCCTGTGAAAGTTTGGAATATTTAGGAATAGATTAATCCTTAGTTGGACATCGCATCAGTATTTTTTCATGTCCCACGACACAACTGGATCAGTTTTCCTGGGATCCCTAGTTCAGCCATTGCCATATAGACATAGAGCCTCTGATGATGAATGCTATCATACTTGTTTATGCGGCTTTGAAGTCGATGAATTGAAGGTCCAATGCCTAGCCAGATACTTGCTCATTATAGTGTTGCAGAACGGCTTAAGACTCTCACACGGTACATTGGATAGTATCTTGTATCCAACTTTAATCAGGAACATTTCTAAATTGTTCTTGCAGGAAATAGGACTGCCATTTTTGTAGATGGGACATATGAATCTAATGGAGCAGCCATCGGGCATGCTACCTTCCATTTAAAATTTGTATATGAGTTGATACACACATCCTTTCAGTAGTTAATACCATGCTTGAAGCTTTGACTTTGTATTCGCCTTGAATTGGGACTCCCTCCAGATGTGTCAAAGTGACCAACGTCCAACTAATTTTGTATGGTGGTTCAAAACTGCTTCTCAGATAGCGCAAAAGTACCAATACCGAAATACCAATACCTATATCATTGCATTACAACACTAGCAAAATACTTGAACGACTTACTTTTTGGAAGCTGAAAGCGTTCGTCTTTATTAGCAACATCATTCCGTACATGCAGTTTAGATTTCGGGAGAACCACTCTAAACTTTATATCCACTCTTAAGGTCCCAGAATGATGTTTTTAGAACTTTTAATAACTGTCAGATTACTGTTGGATGCTTTCAGGAATAAGAAAAACATTCAACAGCATCATTGTAAAAGAATGCAATTTTTGTGAGTACAAATCATTAAAAATCATTTATTAAATTCAATCAAAGATTGCATTCGTTGATTTCACTTTGAGACTTCAACTTCAATTTTTACGATCACTCTTCATTTGACATTGAAATGAATGCAATCATTTTATTCCTTTTTTTTATTCTTTTATTTTACAATAATCATTCGAGTGCAATCTTCTCTGAATCCATGACTATTATTCGTGCATTTTTTTTTTGAATTCCTGCATTTATTCTTTTGAATTCATTTGAATTCTCTAACATTTTTTTTAAATCACATTTATTTTTTTTGGTTTTCATTATATTTTGTAAATGTATTTGATTCAGAGGTTAAATAGGTTTGAATTAAAGCAATGAACTTCAAATAGGTAAACGAAAAAATCATAAAAGATTGCATTCAGAAACGATTGCATTCTTTTGCAAACCCTGAAAGGAGGTGAGCCTTAAAGTGCACTCAGTCAAACGAATTTACTTTTTTCAAAAGATCCATGGGACATCGAAACACACGGTCAGTCTCAATCTGCTGCAGCAGTATCATCAATCTCCCCGACAGCTAGCAAATATCAACCTAATAACCCTAGCGTCAGTCATCTGGATAAAAGCTGTTGTATACATTAAACTCCTTCCAGACCTCCCCTTCTCTAGTTTGCCACTCCAACAACCATAGCATGATGTATAAATCTAGTTCTTTAACTACTAAAAAATATTGACCAAAAATTATACCGCCAAGAAAAAAAATAAGTTTTGAAAACTAACATGCGAAAGTAATGAGCATTTTTTGATTCTATCTCAAAGCTTTTTATTTTGAATCCTCTGGAGTTATTATTCTATCAAAATTTTAGTCTCCTCAAACAGAACACAGCTGTTGTACCTATTACAATTACTCGGACTTTGAATTAATTTTCACAATTTTTCAAAAAAAAAAAAAATTAATGTCGAAATATCCTCCAAAGGATAACCAGAAAGCATTAACTACATATGCTGCAAGCGGCTGACAACCACGACACTGTCGTCGTTAAGGCAAACTTTTAATCAATAAAAAAAATTATTTTTTATGAAAATTGCAAAACTTCACTTAAATATATATATTTTTTTTTTTTTTTTTGTAAAGGGCACTGATTTAACTATTTTTTTTTGCTTCTCCTTCTCAGACCAAGGACATCAGGATGTGCCACAAAATCACTTCCATTCAATTTGGAACATTCTGCGCCTGATAAAATTAACTGATTACAAGTTAGTTCCGCGAAATCCTTTTTGTATATTCAGAGCAGAGATGGTTTTCTTTCTTTTACTTCGTTTTGTGTGTTGTCAAATCCAGTTTGTCTCTGTTTTTTTTTGCATCTCATCTCTGGATTTTCTGAATCTGTCGTTTGTGGGTCATTTTGGGATTTTCATATAGAGGACATTGTTATTCATCAAGCGTTTTATAACTATTTTTCTTTTAACTTGTTCCCTCGACAAAATTGACAACGACGATGACGATGGCAATTGTGACGACAGCAAAGGACGGGGTGTTGGAACTTACGACAGGAATGTACAACAACTCTTGAGGAGTCAACTACGCATTGGGACGAACCATTATCACTGCAATAAAAATATTTTCATTTGTCACAGTGACGCCGCCACTTGGAAGTTAAATAAAAGACCGCGAGGGGATAACAAACACAGCAGCTGTACGTGGGATAACTTATCTGGTTGGATTGGGTTGAAGTGGGCTGAATATGTTTTTGAATTTCTTACTCCACATCCAGAGAGAAGTTTGTCGTATGTATAGTAAGAAGATAGTAGTTTCCTAGGGTGGTGTTCGTTTGTAGAGGAAGAAAAAAACCGCCAATTATTGGGCTTGTTTATAATTCGAATACGTACCCTCTTGTGCTATGCGAATTTATTAGTCGCTGTGTCTAGGGAAGTAAGTGCGGTGTGGAATTTAAATTGGGTAAGTGATTTTTTTTTTCGTTAAGTAGAAAAGCAGTAATTGAATGGAATGGAGTGTTTACATCATGGAGCTTGGACTGTTCCGTTGAAAAGTACAAAAACTGAAAAGCCAAACAACAATTTCCCATGTTTAAAAGTAGTTTTTGTCTTCAATTTCATATTTATTTACACTAGTACGTCCAGCCCTCGAAACTCGAGAGCTAATAACCTTATTTGTCAATAAAATCTGTCTTTAGCGTAGAGAAAAACTGATGCCTCGTTTATACGACGAATTGAATCCGAAATGAATCAGGATTTAGGTCCATGTAGACCTGTAACACGGCGAGCTGGATCGAATCGAAAATTGAAAGTATATACCTAGATCGAAGGATTGAAGAATCGAGATTTCAGATGCTTGTTGGGTGCCTGCGTAATTTTGTATTTTGTTTCCAGATTGTTGTATGTTGTATCTTTGGCTTATTTTGGTTGTTTGTTATTTGTGGTCAAAATTTATTTTTAGTTACAACGTCGCACCTACACAATGAAAGCAAAACTTTCACTTCAATTCCATTTGAATTCAATCTTTCGATCTGGAATTGTCATAAACCTGGAACGAAATTTCGATCCGGATTGAATCCGATCCTTCGATCCGCTCATGTGGGCGTGGTATGTGAGCTACTAATTATTAATTTCTGTATCACTGAACGCTGCCATCAGACATTCCAGTAATCTGTCTAGTCAATGTTGGAAAATTGGTTGGTTGGTGGGTGGAAAAAATCGAAACGTCACATTTAGATTACGACAAGTAAAAACAAATAATTGCTCGGTCTCGCTCTCGATCTTGCTCGCACTTTTGACGCAATTTTATTTTAATGTTTTCTACTTTTTGTGGTGCAATTATTTAATAAGTTGTAGTATTCTGCACTTTTGTGCAAAAAAACCCGTTCCATCGATATATAATTTATATGCCTTCGGCTTTTGTAGACCACGTAGGTTGTACCAAAAAAATCGTGTTTGTCGTTTTTTTTTCATAGAAATAGTGGTGTATGTCACATATACAGTGTACGTGAGTGAAATAGTAAGTAATTCTTACTTAAAAAAAAACAAATTGAGATTCATCTGTCATTTTGCCGAACCAAAGAGAAGACTATTGAGACTTTAAATAGTTAAACAAGTCAAAAAAGGTTATTAATATAAATAGAAAGTTATATAAAGGTTAGTTAAATGAACACTTTCAATAATTTATTAAACAAAATATATACCACATGCGGTGCTGCGTTAAATCCTGTAAAAACGCCTATATTAAGGAGTGTTCAAATATTTCAAATCACCAGCAGGTTTTGTCTGATATTTTCACATAAAGTAAAGGTAAAGTGATGTTATTTTGGTAAATAAACTATGGTAGAATACTTTAACATTGATATTTTAAGGCAATTTGCTTTAAAAAAAGTAAATTTATTGAAAATAAAAATATACTTCAATTCAGCGATTTCGTTGAGACTCATCTGTCAAATGGGAAATTATTTTACAGGGTCGAACTAGTTTTTGTTGGTAATAGCAAGGTGCTTTAATACATTTAGCGGCCGTAGTGCAGAGTTATGTTTTAACGCTTTAAATAAAATATTGGTAAAGGTTTTTCTGCTATTGCCCTACCTATCATGTTAGTTTTGTATCTTATCTTCGTCAGGAAGTGTTTGTCAGTTTAAAAGTACACTACGATGAAAAAAAACATCACTTAACATTATTTTATTTAGTAGATTATGAGAAGAAACTTAACAGTGAAATAAAAAATGTATACACAGTATTTCAGGCGCTTTTACAAGATTTTATGCAGCACTACATGTTCTTTTATATATATATTTTTTTTTTTAATAAAGTAATTATTCACTATATTGATATTTATTTCACTTTTTTGTTAAGTTTAACAAGCTTTTTCACTTTTGTAATGATTTAAAACCTTTGTACACTTTTCTATAGCTCGGGCAAATGACTGAAGCATCACATTAATCATTTTTCTTTTCTAAATCTTGCTTTCTTTGGGCGTCTCACAGCCGAATTTATTAATTTTTCTTAAAATGCTTCTTAGAGGTCATTTAGTTAAGTTTGCTTAAATATTTAAGTTGGCTTTAAATAACGTTACTTTAATTCTCATCTATAATCAATTTGCCATTGCTACTTAACTAAACGATTGAAATGTTAGGCAACGTGAGAAAACTCACTAAAAAATGTTCATTTCAGCTGTTTTTTTGCCAGCTTGCAAGCAAATGCGAACAAAAGGTGTGCACATGTATTTATACGAAAGAAAGAGAAGCAACTGGCATACTAAATGCTAACGAAATGAAACTTGACTTCATTTTGGTTTGTGATGCTTTGATGTTTGTGTTAAGAAACTTTATTATTCAATTTCTTAATTCACACCTTGGCCTTTTGAAAGAAAAATATGTTAATAAATCGAAACAATTTATTTTACAAATCATTTTATTAAAGGAAACCACAAATCTTAAAACTTTCATTAGGTACCGACAGCAAAAATATGAAAACTCTAACCACAGACATACATACATACACATGTATACACATATTTCTGAAAAAAAAAACAAAAAAGAAGTAGTCTCGAATGTCAAAATATGTTTAAGATGGCTTTAAGTAACCTTTAAACGCGGTGAATAGCGTTTAAGTTAAAATGCATTTAAGAAACGTTGCTTAAAAGTGAAAATTGATTATAGATACCGATTTGGCACTTAAGAGCAACTTAGAGGCATTTTAAAGTTACGAAGCCTTTAAATTTTCTTAATAAATACGGCTGTCAGTATTTAAGCCGGGTAACTGGACTGCGACCCTATGTCAATACATTTGTATTTGTGTAACTCACACTATTTTGAAAAATGCTTCACTTTTTCCATGATATACCAGTTCCTTTGCTTCTTCTTCTTCTTCTTGGTTTTATTACATGATATCTGATAGTTGAAGAATGAGTGTTCATATTGATATCTGCTAGATCAATGGAAATGAATCGCAATATTGCAATATCTTTTTACCATTTCTATACCTGGGCAAAGTATAATAACGCAATATAAAGGCAATAAGTATACCTTTTTTGGGAAGCTTAATCAGTAATAACTACGGAAGACATAATTTCTATTGATTTTGTTTCATATTACAAGGTATCAAGTTTAAAGCAAACAAAAGCATCACAATAATAATGCCATCGAACCTACCTTCCAAACTCCCAAACTCTTATTCTTGCATTGTCATTAATATCAACTCAAGGTGTGTACCCTTTACTGTATATAATCCCTAAGATAAATATTGATGAAAAAATATTTAAAAAAAAAAATCACAACTCATATAAACCATCTCTACAACTTCTAGAAAAAAACCAATATACTATATCTGGGTGCTTAAAAAAAAGAAGAAAACAAATATTTTATTGAATTCGTGACAAAAATATTCCAAAATTCAAACGTGTCACATGGTAAACATTGGCACAAATGAAAAAAAAAATGCAAAAAGAAAAAAACGATTAAGAAAAAAACCAACGAATGAGGTAGGATGCAGCTAGCACACGCCATCAGTACGTGCCAAAGTCCTTGAAAGAGTTCTGATAGTCTGATAGTTGTCATACATACACATATGTATTCATAATGTATGTACATATGTTTAAATAGAATTTGAAGTGCAAAGTATGAACTTTCAAATGAATTTTTAATCGTTAAAACATGTACCTATGTATAGTTAAGTAGTTTTCATATGTAACGGGTGATTTTTTAAGAGGTTTAGAACTTTAAAAAAAAAAAAACACAAAAAATTCGAAAAAATGAATGAAATATTTATTTGAATCGATAGTTTGAACCTTGCAATTTAATGTTTAAAGATAATTTCATGCAAATGTTGACCGCGGCTGCGTCTCAGGTAGCCCATCCGCTGAGTCCAATTTTGGCATACTCTTTCACACATATCGGCCGGTATCTCACGAATGAATGCATGGATGTTGGCTTCCAGTGCGTCAATCGAAGCGGGCTTGTCCCTATAGACATTAGCCTTGACATACCTCCACAAAAAATAATCTAATGGTGTCAAATCGCACGATCTAGGCGGCCAATTGACCGGCCCGAAACGTGAAATTAACTGTTCACTAAACTCGCCTCGCAATTGCGCCATTGTTTCGCGTGCTGTGTGGCATGTGGCACCGTCTTGTTGAAACCACATATCATGCAAGTCAAGAACTTCCATTTCGGGCAAAAAAAAGTTTGTTATCATCGCTCGGTAGCGTTCACCATTGACAGTAACGCTGCGATTCGCATCATCTTTGAAGAAATATGGCCCAATAATGCCGCCGGCCCATAAACCGCACCAAACAGTCGCTTTTTCGGGATGCATTGGTAGCTGTTGCAATGCTTCTGGCTGATCTTCACTCCAAATGCGGCAACTATGCTTATTTACGTACCCATTCAACCAAAAATGAGCCTCATCGCTGAACACAATTTTTCGATAAAAAAGCGGATCCTCGGCCAGCTTTCCAAGAGCCCATTCACCAAAAATTCGGCGTTGTGGTAGGTCGGCTGGCTTTAGTTCTTGCACCAGCTGTATCTTAAAAGGCTTTACGCCCAAATCCTTCCGCAAAATTTTCCACGTAGTGCTGTAACAAAGGCCTAACTGCTGGGAACGGCGCCGAATCGACATTTCGCGGTCTTCTGTCACACTAGCTGATACGGCCGCAATATTTTCTTCACTACGCACAGTACGTAAACGTGTTGGTGGTTTAATGTCCAACAAAGTAAATTTGGTGCGAAATTTGGTCACAATCTTCCGAATAGACTGCTCAGAAGGTCGAGAATGCCGACCATAAAATGGAAGCAGCGCGCGATGAACATTTCGAACCGAGCACGAATTTTGATAGTAAAATTCAATAATTTGCAAGCGTTGTTCATTTGTAAGACGATCCATGGTTAAATTGCAAACCAAACTGAAGCTGTTTGACAGTGACACAAGGTACTAAACACACGTCAGCTGTCAAAACCAGTGTTGCCAAAACCAAACCAGCTAAAATATAATATACAAAGAATCACCCGATGTAAAAATTTTCACTGTTTATTGATGTGCAACAAATGGGAAGTCGTTTTTGTTAAAAATTTATAACAACCTCAAATCTTTTTCATCTGCTATTCTTTGAAACGCTCAATAGTTACAGACAGGTACGTTCTTCAATAACAATATTAATCTTAAAGCCTAGTAAAGGGTTTTTCAAACGGGACGCTACAAAAGTAGAGCGACAGGGAAAGCAAACGACGCCATATTTCTTGCCGCTCTTTTGACATTTCTCTACAGTAAAGTTTGCCATTTCATGATGGAAAGAAATACGAGCCAACAACGAGTCGAAATTATTAAAATTTACTACCGAAATTCGGAGTCAGTGGCCTCAACGTTAAGAGCGCTACGTCCAATTTATGGTCGTCATAATCGTCCTTGCAGATCAACAATTGAGCGTCTAGTGGAAAAATTTGAATCCACAGGCACAGCAAAATGTTCCCGTGCTGCCGCTGAGGCTTCAGTTGCAAAAAGCCTAAATTTGTCTCTCACACGTCGTTCTCAAGCGTTGGGCATCTCTGTGACGTCGTTGTGGCGAATTTTACGAAAAGATCTTGGCCTACATCCTTACAAGATTAAATTGACGTAAGAACTGAAGCCGCTTGACCACTAGAAGCGTCGTATGTTCGTGAATTGGGCTGAGCAACAACTTGAATATGATTCGGATTTTCAACGAAAAATCATCTTCAGCGATGAGGATCATTTCTGGCTGAATGGCTTCGTCAATAAACAAAATATGCGGTATTGGTCAGGCAGCAATCCACACGTACTCCATGAGTCATCATTGCATCCCGAAAAAATTACGGTTTGTTTTTTTTATTTTCTTCAGTGATGATCAAGACCGGCACGTTACTGTGAATGGGGATCGCTACAGGTCAATGATAACCGAATATTTTTGGGCCCAATTGGATGATATGTACTTGGAGGACATGTGGTTCCAACAGGACGGCGCGGCGCCACACGCCACACAGCGAATGTCATAATCAATTTATTGGAAACCAAGTTTGGAGAACGTGTTATCTCACGAAATGATCCAGTCGCTTGGCCGCCTCGGTCGTGCGACTTTATGCTTGAAAACCGTCAAAAATTGGGTTCAGCGTCTGGACTTCTGCAAGCGTGCCCGTGGTAGCCATGCAAAAGAAATCGAGTTACATATATAATGGCATCGAACGTACTTTCACAGGAATAAAGAATTTCATTGATATCCAAAACATTTTTGGTTTTATTTAAAAAACTTTTGTAGCGCTCTTATTGAAAAACCTGATATTTCCCGTTTTATATACCATTATAATCCTAATTTTTCCCATCACTCATTTTCTGTTAGTAATTTTTCCAACTTTTGCCCTTTGACAACCGGTTCGGCACTGGTCTAACAGTAGCACATTAAAAAGTAAGTAGGTATCTTATTCTCAATGAATATATTATGTATAGTAATATTGACAGCGACAAGACATGTCCTTTTTTCCTCACACTAAATCATTGATGTCCTATAAAGTCTGTCTGATTTTCGAATTAAAGTTAACAACCCTTTTGACTTTCACTTCATTAATTTAAGACAAGTCAATTTGATGTTCATATTTTATTAAGTGTAAAAATCAACTGGTCTAACGTTCATTTCATACACACAGTCTATTACAATGTTACATATTCGCTTTTCCTTTATGAAGAACATTCGAATCGATTGAAACACATGTCCAACTCTATACAACACATGTTCACCGCTCAAACCACAATCAGAAATTCAATCACATTTTTCCTCTTGTTGCGCCTTTTTTTTTACTAGCGCTCGTTTTTGCGCTATCAGCGAAAAAGTTTCAAAATGTAAAATAGAGAAAGAAACACAAAAAAAGTTGCTCAAAATACCTAACAGAGAGATAACGGCAAACTGTTTCTCTATACATGACTATTCATAGAATAGTGTACACAAAGTACCAACCTGCTTAAAAATAAAAAAACCTAGAAAGTGTCGGCGGCCGGCTTTCTACCGGATGAAGCACATGTTGCGGCAAATGTTCAGACAAAACCTCACTTTCTTCCTCTTCCGCTAACCGGATGGCCGAAGTTTAAATGGTTTTCCGTGCAACACTCTGATGTCCACCAAGCGTACGAACTGTAGATCGTTGGTGAGTTAATGGCGATGCAGGCAAAACGGAAACAAACCTAATAATAGTCCTCTTCAAAGCCGTTTTCAACTATGTATTTCACTATTCGACGTGTTGATGTTTTTTTATTTGCTTGCCACATTTGCGTGGGTTTTACACACACTTGGATGCTTGGAGCCAACAGCGGATTTATTTATAAACAAAACAAACATGATACTGGTCTAGGGCGCTATTGTTTAGAACAAAAGGGGGGTTTATATGGATCAACTTTGTTGACAACATTGCTTGATGGAATCGGAACAAGTTTGATATGTTGATCCATGTAAACCCCCCTTAGGCAATCGTATTCATAGAGACGGTGTTCACATTGGACTGAAAAACTGGATTTTTTTTTTGACGTTTCAGTACTTACAGATTGGCATTGTCGATCAACACGTCCACACTTACTCAACACTTTTGATCAACGATGTTGATCTACACAATTCAACATATTGTGGACGCGGCTTAAGATAGCAGTCCTACTTTCAACTTTTATGAGCTATTAAGATGCTAGTCAACCCTCTAAGAAAATTTAATAAATAACGCTGAGATTGCTTAAAATAGTTTTAACATTTTAAAAATTTATAACAAATCTGCAAAAAAAGTAACTGATATTTTGAAGTATGTACTTGGTTGAAGTTTTGTAAATATGCTTGGAGTAGGTTTGTGCCTTAAACATAACGTTCTTTTCACTTCTTTCTCATTTTGTTTACTCTCGTTTCGGAATCGTTATTTCGATAGGAATGGAACAATTCCAAAATCCAATCGAAAACGACATAAAATATGTCGTTTTCGATTGAATTTTCAGAATGTTCTACTCCTTTTTGAATCCAATCGAAAAATTTACACACACACTACTGAATGATGCCATTTTACAAAATGGCTTCCTCAAGCATTTGTCACTTTTGACAAGTAGTCCGACGAAAAACTGTGTTCCTAATCTACTCCTTCTTGAAATCGGAAACAAAAAAGTCTCCGAAAACATTACTCCGAACAGCCAATCGAAGGATTTTGGAGTAGTAGGAGTTAAAAAGGAGTGGAAGAGGAATACGCCGAATGTAGGTCTAGCTACTTCCGTAAGAAATTAATTCAGGTACTTCAATAATTTAATTTACTGGACCGGTCAATAAGTCCTTCCCTGATTCATACAGCGAAAGTTCTTGGGTATAAAATTCAATGTGATATCTTTTTGTTTTTATTTTAAAAAACAACATAGGTAGCCGAAACATATTTAGCTATTTTGGTTGAAAAGGAAGGATAAAATGTTGCTTAGAAATGATTTTATTTGTCATACAGGAAGTGTTCGAACAAAACTATTATCCTCTTTCTCATCAACTGGAAAGCGTCCATTACTATATAAGGCAATGGCAACATATTCTATTTATTAAGAAGAATATGCAAATTGATTGTTACAACAGAATATTCGTTGATCTTTATAGTAACATGCTGTAACTATGGCATAAGTTTATCGAAGTAAAAAAGTATAAATTTTCTGGTTGACTCATTAAATTCATAAACTGACCTATACTACGCATACCTATATAATCCACCAAAATTGTTGATGATGATGATGATGACGACAAGAATGGGGACGACCATGAACAAGGACCAAGTAGGTACTTTATATTGTTCACTACACATAGATCATCAAACATAATAATTTAAGGGAGTAATTTTTTCCATATGACGTTTTGTGGTTACTTTGGTTTCAGACGATATAGCATAAAGCGGTGGCCAAAAAGTTGGGTGCGAAAAGTTTTCTCGTTGCACGAACAAATTTTCTCCAGCCTTGTGGTTATTTTGCAGGACGAACTTTCTTATTCCGTCCCTCGTAGTTTACAGCTAAATTTTTTTTACACTTTTTTTGTTATTTTTGTTTTCATTTTGTTGTGTGTACAGCTTTATTATTTTGCGTGTTTGGACGAAAAGTGAAAATGTGAAATGTGGTCTAGAAGTTGGTCTGGGATCTGCTGGATAGAAATGACAGTTTAACCGGATGTATAGCATAAGGATAATGAATTCTTTTTGGTTCTTTTTAATATACAGTTTTAGAATCCTTAAGTTAATGGGGGTTAAAATAATGATATTAGGAGGGAGTTATTAATGTTTTCATTTAACCAACAAGACGGAAAATGATACCTTGTTTGTGAGCGAGGTTTAAAAGAATTTTAATTAATCGTCATATAATCTTTTTCTTTTATTGATTTTGTAATAATTGGAGTAAAGGCCAAAATATCCAAGAACAAATTGTTTTCCAATACAAGATTCAAATAATATTTTTCTGAAGTTTTTTTGTACCATTGTAGGTATGCTCTGAAAGGTGAGATCTCGGAGACCTCAGCAAAATTTATAAGTTTTGCTACCAAACTACTGAGGGAGAAGCTATTGAATTTTGAATCCGCTTGCCCACTATTTGATGGAGAAAAAGAATTGTGAGGTGTCTGAGATCTCATTTTTCTGAACATGCCTAATACTACGTTTTCACCAAACAAAAAATCGAGAATAAGTAAGATTTACCCTTTTTTGATTAATTTTTAATTTTCCATTTTTAAAACTATCTAAAAACTAGCCTACTTATCAATATCTTATAATTAACTTACTGGCCCCCATTGGGTGCTCTTGTATGTTATATGTTTTATATATTTTTTGGTGCCACCCTAACTGTCCTTGCTTAAAACTAAATACCTTAACCTATATAACACCCCGACTCCACAGGAGATAAATTCTCTCCAACTTAATATCAGATATTTATATCCAACATTGTCTTCTGTCTGCGCTGGGCAAATCATGTTATGCGATTTCAAATCACGAACCCGAAAATTACACTAAATAACAAACAAAAACTTAATTGCCAGACACAAATGCAGAGATTAACATCAACACTGGTACGAAGAAACAAGATAACGAGACAAAAAAAGAAATTTCTAGTCACAAAGCAAAAATATCTCCATCTGTCAAAATTCATGTCAGAGATCTCTGTTGAGATATAATCGCGGAGAGATATCTCTGACATCCCAACAAGAGATGAAACGGAGTGACTCTATTGGATATTTCATGTCAAGATAAGCATTCTGATAGAAATTATCTCCTGTGGAGTCGGGGTGTAAGACGGCCATGACAGAAAAATTAAGGGTCAACTTTAAGTTATCTGAAGCAACTAACTTCATTTTCATGTTTCAACCACCACAACTGGTTATCCTGTTTCAATCTATCTCTTCACTCTATCCTTTCGGACTCTATTCTGGATCAGCCCTCAACTGTCTAAATAGAGGAATGCATCGGCCGGAATAAGTATCAAAAGTTAAGCTATTGTTTGAGGACATCGCTCATGGAATGTGATGCCAAATAAACTTCTTCGAAGTCACGCTGTAAAAGAATTCTGATGACCTCGACTTTTGGAACTGTTCTGCATGATATAAGATCGTCGGCATACGAAATTGCCTGAGTTAGACCACTTTTCTGATCACTGGTGTAAATGCTGAATAGGAACGGCGAGTTGACTGCTCCCTGCTGAACACAATTGTTAATATTAAAGGTTGTGGAAGAAGTCACATTGTCACTCTTGACAAGGGACTTTCTACTATTGAGCATATCATAAAACATAATAGTGGTTTACTAATGTCAAGTTCGCTTTGCTGAAAGACCCTCTAACCATACGGTGTTGATGGCCTTCTTTAAATTAAAAAGACAAGCACCCGAACACTGCTTCTTAGATTTGTTCCATTAGACATCAGAAACATGTTTAGACGTGGCATGAATGCTATCATGTAACACCCTAAAACTGAACTCATTATCCGGTAAGATAATACTGTCCTCAGCCCACTAAGACAGAGCTCTATTGATATCTTTTTCGAATACCTTGCTAATATTCGGAAGAAGACTTATCGACCGGAGATTCGTTGTCCTTTCCTTTTTTTGGGAGAGGATGTACCAAAGCTGTATTCCAACGCACTGGATGATACGCATTATTCAGAGCGTTGTTAAATAGAGTAATATAAATGTCAACTGCTTCTTGTGGTAAATGTTGAAGCACAACGTTGAATATGCCATCGACTCCTGTGGGCTTCTTCTTCTTTAATGATTCGAAGATGAGCTAGAGCTTCATAACTTACAGGGAACTGGGCGCATTTCGCTCGGCGAAAGACCTTCATTGAACCCAGTGAAACCAAGGTTCTCTGATCACCATTTGCATTATGTCATTCCATAGGTAGAACGGATGGAGCAAAGCTCTGTCATGGTCATGGTTTGGGCGAATGCATACATTCACCTTGTACACTTGCTGCAAAGCAGCCCCTCTACAGCCTCCACTTTCTCTTGTGGATCTTCGACAATTAAGAGGTCATCGTCCAAGACGAAGACGTCCTCTGCATCAATTCCTGCTGACAGAACTAGGTACGTCCCTTTTGTTTGTCGTTCTCTGAAGTCTTAGACACGAAAGATCGTTCTGATCATTCCTTCTAAATATCTTGTTAATTTGGGGAAACAAAATCGGGTCGCTAGAGTTAACGGCCTGGATTTTGATTTCCCAATACATAACAAATGGACAACCCATAGTTTTCCTTTATAAGTTGGTTGATGTGCTTGATATAGAACTTCAGCGTCCCAATCTCCAGATCGTGTGGGTCAGTAAACTGTCGGTAAAACAGTTTGAGTCTTGTCAGCAGTCCACTTTTTTGTCTGTGTAATGCGTCAATGGTCGCGTTCCGGTACATGTCAGTTGTATTCCGTTGTTTGTATTTCGGTATTCTATTCTATTCATTGTTCGTTTGATTGTCTCGTGAATTTGTTCTAAGTACTGGTTTATTTCGTTATTTGTCTAATTCCAGTCATTTATTGGGGATATATTGTTCGAGCTGATTTCGCTCGGAAAGACGATGGTAAAGCGTGGCCAGCGCACCTTACTGTAATTGTGAGTATGCACTGCTACATTAGGTGTGTTTTTTTTCTTGCCGGAATGGGCTCGGAAGAAAAAAAACGACGTCAGGGCTTAGTAATTTACATGTTAAATGCAACATCAACTATGCCCCTCTTTGGGCTTAGCTAAGCCCAAAGGCTAAGGCTAGATAAAAACTGTGTTACCGGCACGCATTTCATACTTGATGTTATCGATAGTTTGTATGGAAACTCCATTTTTTTTCTGATGGCGTCGCTAAGCTTCTTTTGGTCCAATTCCTCTGGGCTAGCTAAAAAATACACCTATTCTCTGGAACTCCACGAGCTCGTTCGAATGCTGTGTTACGGCGTGGTGGCGAGTATGTAGTGGTGATTTTTGTACTCAATTTCATCTTAAATTTCCTTTAATGGAAATACTCAAAAATTAATTCTTAATCTCACACTAGATTTCATTCTTTTCAAAATTTGTTTTATCTATCTTTTTTCAAAAACAAGTTTAAAACCTGTCAAATTTTGAAAAGAGGGGAAAAGTCTATCAGGGTTGGGCAAGTTAGAAAAAAATTAATAAACGCATTGAACCATAAACTCTGACACTTTTTGTAAGAAACATCATTTTTGTTTATAAACGGTGTTGCCACCTTGCCATGATTTCAATAGATCTAATGCATTTTTTCGTAAATCAAATTTTCTGCTCTTAAATCGAGTCTGCACTTTTATCTTTCAGAAAATAAAATTTTCATTCATCAAAATGCAGTCCACTAATTTTTCAATTCTGTTCTTACGGCTTTCGGCTATTGGCTTGCTTTCATAACAATCATGACAGCATAATTAATTATAATAGACAATTTTCAATTCCTTTTGTTTTTTTTTTTTCAAAATAAAAGTAAAAATTAGAATTTGTAGGTCTTTTGTAGGAAAATTTAATACAGTGCGCATTTTTGTTTTGAAAACCTACCTCAGAAAATTTTCCGATTAGTGGCAACGCTGTGAAAGAAACTGACTACAACGATTTTTGACAGTACCACTTGAAACACTTCGTGTATACGGAAATTTGTGAAACAGGAACTCACAAGCTTTCCAACGGAGGGGATATTATTTACTCTGACATTGCGATCTCTCGATGCAACTCTTTTGAGTTAACAAACAGCAATTTGTGAGAATATGTGAAAGTTTGGCTTCAACATGAGGGATTTTTTGTATGAGTGAGAGATATAGGGATCTTTTGAAAGAATTTTTTTTTTTGCATTATATTGACAGTTGACGTTGACACGCTGTTCTCATGTTCTCTCAATTACTGAGCGCTCAATATATAAGTTCTAATTTTTTAATTTTTGCAAAGAAACCAACAAACTGTCAAATTTAGAATTAGAGTCTGTCATACATTATTGTCTTCTCTATGAAAGACAATAATGTAAGCTGGTGCTCTGTTTTATTCATATCACCCATTGAGCAGTCAGTAATTTTCATCCGTATTTTGGGAGAACAGGATATTAAAATATTACCTCTCACATAGAAGTTAAAAAATAACCTCCTTTTCTTCTTTTGTAATTTACTGAGACAAAAAATGATTGAGGAAGTAAATCCCAAAAACTAGGATTTATTCCCTTCGGATATAAATGCACCACGCTTAATGTTTCTCTGTAAAGAGAGTTTTTATGCCATGCCTTAAATGAAATTGTATTCTGCTTTTCTACATGTGTATTACATGCTTTGTCATACAACTTGCTTCCCCATGTAGCTCAAACGTCAAAACCTACAGCCATTTAAAAAGCCTCAAGTAACCGCCAAATTGTTATTCGACCGCACATTCTATAAGCTCGACTTTTAAAAATTGCGGTTAGACTGTGGTTAACAGCAAAAAAAAAGTACAAAAATATAACAATTTTTGAAAAGTTATGAGACAAAACTTTTCCACAATTTGGTTTCGTCATTTTATTCTCCTTCCACAAAATGTGTGTTTATAAATACTACATCCGACTACCCATGCACAGACAGAACAAAACATACACATAATATTAACATCATCCCCCTAGCTGATGCTGCCTCGTCACCCTTCCTCCATATTCCCAGTCCAGAATGATGACAAATCTTTTCGCTTAAATCCTGATGAAGTGCATTAAAGGAGCAAACTTTCTGCACTCAACATACACGGACGAACTTTCTAACAACTATAACAACTCCACCATAACCGCCTCCGCGAAACAAGCGAATTCAATTACAACATCAGCAGTATAGTCGGTGTTGCTCTTGCTATACTTTCCTGCCACCAACTCTTGCTTCAATCTTCAAGGACGACCAAGTCTGTTCGTTCGGCTTCGGTGGGTGATGCCTATATTTTGTGGATTCCTTAATTGGGTGATAATGAAAATTGATTGTTTTCATTAGCCAACCCCCTCGTTGTGTCATCCTATAGATACAAATATAAGCAAATAAACGAAAACCTATTGTCCTTGAGGCATTAAAGGATAATCCACTCATTTCAGCCAAAAGTTTTCTTTTATAACAGACATTCTGATGCACAGTAGATATTCAGTGAGAAGTCACTTTGTGGAAAGAAGAGGAGGCGTTATCTAAACCTAGATTCACACAGGATTTCTTTTGACAACGAAGAGAATGCAATGGGAAATATTGAGTTGACAAGCATAATCCAGTTCAAATTGAGTTCGAACGATGAGAGAGATAGGTTTTTGGCGAAAAGGACGACGACGATGAAAGCGATGAAGACGATGAAGACAGCGACAGCGACAAGGAGTGCAGAAATCAGATATACCTAGATAAGACATTACAGCTCTATGCTTGCGTCGTTGTCGTCGTCGGTGTGATGTCCAGCAGGAAAATGTCCTGCAGACGACCCTAATCTCTGGCCTTCCAAAACTAAATATTGGTATTACCAGATTAGGTCAATTCGTTGGGCTTTGCGGGACATGAGCTCTCTTGAAGTCGTACCATCACCTACATTACTGGGATGGAGCTGGGTGGTGGACGGCAGCCCCTTACCCTTCCAAGTTTATACATGCAATGAATTGGAAGACGAGAAAGTGGTGTGATCTCCCTGGGGATGGATTTTTCGTAAAGTGGTCTAGAGTTCTGCTGATAGTTCAGGAAACAACTAGCTACCTTAAAACTATATATATACGTGTGTGAGAGGTTAACTTTATGTGTATAAGATTGGTGTCCTGAATTACATAGTTTTGTGGCAATTGAGCCAATTGAATGAGGTAAAAGTTGAAGGGTGCCGAACAAGTTGTGTGGCAAAATCTATAGTAAAGTTATCTTCATCATCAGGATAGATTGGAATTGGGGTTGTTGCCTTGGGACATCCGTTGGTCGTTGGTCGGTTGTTGGTCGTTCCTTGGAAGGTTACCATAACACAATTCTTGTTCATTGACGAGGTTAATTGGTGAACTTTCAGTTCGACGAACTTTTCTTATTTTGAAGGGCAAATGACAGTTTGAAGTTGGTATGAGAGTGTTTGTGAACCTTAGCATTCCTATAGCCTTTATAAGAAGTGGAGTGACGAGTAATTCATTGAGGAATAAGTTATAAAGTCTGGATTGATGATAAAGTGTAAAGGTATTGGTTAAAAAGCTTTTTTTGTGAAAACAATGCACTTTAACTTAATAATAGATGGAAAATTGGAAACAGTGAAGGTTTTACAGAAAGTGTATGTATGTTTGTGTTAATATGTACCTGACTATATGGACCTATGACACATTTAACATTTTGATTAATTTCTTTAAAGTGATTCAAATATTTGCTTTTACTTTATGAGAATTGATGTGAAATCTATATGGAATGTTCAAAGGGAATGGCAGAAGCAGGGAAAGGGGGATTTTTCCTCCCTTGGTTATGGGCGAAACAACGCTACCAAAATATAGGTGTTTAAAGTTTGTTTAGTAAGTACAAATGGACTTTAAACAAATACCTGATATTTTTTACCGAAGTCTGCGTAATGATTTATTGCATACCAGTATGCTGCATGACACAAGAATTCGATTAAAAAGTTAATAAAATGGAATTCTTAAACCGTAAAAGGTTGAGTACCATTAAAAGCAATTTTGAAAAATGGTGTCCCATCCAAAGGTAGCCTTTACTAAAAGAACTGTACTTATTTATTTTTTAAGAAAGGATGGAGCCATTTCTTAGAAAAAATAAGATTTTTTAAAATTCGAAAATCGACAAGGCCGCTTAGGCCTGCAGCCGAACGGACAGACAGACAGGAAAAAGTGAGGAATTTTTTATAGGAATCCTGTTTAAATTCCTGAGCGAGCTCTCTGAGTCCTCTGAGATCTCAGATATATGAACTTGCTGACAAAATTAAGAAACACACATATTTTAGTTTTTTTTTTCTTCAAAAATTCAACTAACATCCGTTTCATTTACTACTCTTCCCCACGGAACTGTCTTCTTTCATTGCACTCTTTGTCGTTGTTAGCGCCATCTATCGCAATACTCGCAACATACAACTGACATTCGACATTTCAAACAACAACAAACAAAAAGAGAAAACAGATGTTTACTTTTTGACATTTTGTTTTTCACTTGCAAAAAAAAAATGCTTTTTGTTTATCAATTCGCTATTCGTGGGACAACAATTTTCTTTTTCTTTAAAATTCACCTGCTCAAGTCTCAAATAAAACACTCAGGCTTATAAGTATTATGTCTATATCGTTGGATGTAAGTTTTCTATCCAGCGAAGGCTTTTCCATTAAACCACCTGCCACGATATTTGATGAGATCGAAGGTCTCTTCGCCACCGACAAGGTAAGTCATTCAAAATCGGAATCAATTTTTTTGATGAAGAACATTCCATTTCTCTAGGATTTCCCTCCGCATGTGCCATCATTCAAAGCAAGCGAGAAATTAGATTCACATTTTGTTAAGCCCCAAGAAACTGTCTCCTCATCACTTCACGATGATAAATCATGTGGAATGCCTTCGCTTGTCTGTTCAGATTTTCTACTCAATGAAGAGGCACACGAAGACCAACAGTTATTTATGGTTGAGCCGGACGGGCTTAAACCCATTACGTCACCGTTTATGGTCCCAGGCATCTACAAAAGAATACCACACTCAACCAAAATTGAATCGGAACAACCTGCTGACAAGGTGACATCAAAGAATGTCTTCATTTGCTCAACAGAAAAATCTGGAAAGATTTTAGCTGCCAATATGTTCAAAGAGACTTACATTAATTTAGAAGAAGAGGCCTTAGAACCTGAGATTTCATTTCCAGAGGTGAATGAAACTGCTGCTCCCCAGGTCCCAGATAGTTTAACAATGTTGGCGTACGACATCCTCAAGCTATCAAATAGAGACAATATTGTTATCGACAGGTGAGTTGGATTTTGTGTGTGATAAAAAATAAATCTTTTAAATTCTCGTTTCAGAGAAAGAAATGAGATTATTCGCCACGAAGGTGAACTCAATCGGAAAACAATCTATCGGTTCCTAACCCCCAAAACTCTAGGGTTGTCTTCAGAGATGCTGGCGTCTCTAATTAAGAACGAATCCCATCATGAATGTCTGCCACCAGTTAAATCCAAACGAGGTAGGCCTCGTAAGAACAAGGAGCCTGGAAAACCTCCTCCCCCTAGTACAGCAGCAGCACCACCACCAAAGCCCCTTCCAGTGGTCACTTCTCCTGTCAAAGTCCAAAGAACACGCTCGGGGCGGATAGTTAAGTCTGCATTCGAACCACCTCCGCCTCCTGAACCAGAGCCTGACAATGCGGAGCCCGAAAATGCCGCATCATTTATGCGCAATTTTCTAAGGGATTTGAAGGACTCTGAATACCAATCTAAACCAAGTCCAGAATCTCTGCCAGATTCACCTCCTCGTTCAAAAACTCGAAATTTATCTGCCGACTCCTTCTGCCCCACGTGCAATAAAATATTCCTGGGGAAAAGGATGCAGCACCACTTCCAGGCATTCCCAGACCACCGACCAAATGTAGAACGCCAGCAAATTCTCAAGGAGATGTCCCTGTTCAAATTCCTTGTGGGTAAAGTTCAGAGAACATCACATGATCAACGTGCCGATGTTTTTCTCAATGAGATTTGTGACCTCGTTGAACAGCTTCAGGCAAGGAGTTCGCGAATGATCAGAAATACCTCTGGACTCCAATTTGTAAATTCAAAAACTTCAAAAGTCCTGGGCATCCCAGAAGGTCATTATTCGCTCGATGTGAACTCAATTGATGCTCCTCCCGACCCGATTGTTCATTTCGAGAATCTAGGACCGCCACCAGTAGTAGTTCCTCGATTGGACTACAATCTCAGTATGTCGCTGGATGACACCTCGACAGAAGCCAAAATGCATCTATCAGGGGCGATTGCCTCGGAAGAGAGTCTTCTTCGGACTGTCGACGATCTCATGAAGGAAGGAATGAAGAAGTTGGATCATGATCTCTTGCATCCGCCTCAACCGCAAGTGATTCATTATGATCATGGCAGTGATAATGCAGTTGAAGCCGTTTCTATGAAGGAAACCTCACAAGGAACACCCATTCTAGATCTCTCATTGGATTTGTTTCAATTTAATAGCAACTAAAAAGAAAGCAGGAACTTGAGTCGTTACAACAGTTGTTGGGGCACAATAGCAATACAGACCGAGTGAATATCTTGTGTATGTTAAAATTTTAAGTAATAAAGTAAATTGAAGTGTGCTTAGTAATAAAAAACCGGATAATAGCTTGTTATATACTATTTCTCCCAGCTGCTCAAAGTCAGTTTTAAGAAATATGTTTTTTATTTGTGTACAAAAAAGAAATCGTACACATGTTGTTGATTTGATTTTTTCTTGTTAATTAGAACGAGTGCAGGAATCAAATCGAATTTACCTCTGAAAATTTGGACAACTGTATTAGTTTGTTATTTTAAAACGAAGCACTCAAATTCGAAATTTTACAAGATTTTTCAGGATTGAGAGTTATTATGAACTGTGTTAGAAAAACATTGAGTCAAGGGGAGTACCCATCCTGAATTCTTAATAAAACAAAACAAACTTCCACAAATCATTTTATTATGACACAATTGGACAACTTATCGTTAGGAATAGTGGGTATACCCGGCGAATACGTGATATATTTAAAAAATATCATTTCTCGTGTGAGAAATCTGTTAAATAAGTTCTAGTGCTAGGCTTACAAAAATACGCACAAAAGGGCGCCAGATATTCACAACCCGTCTTTGTAAGATACCTTGAATGTTGTAATTATTATAAGCCGAGTAAACGAATGAGCAGAAGGAGTAAAACATTAGTGACCCTTGCGTCCATAAGATGTTGCATTGCAATACAGTTTAGATAATGAATAATTACTTAAGAACAATCAAATGCAAGCATTAAATGATTTTAAATTTCTTGAAAGTCCTGTAAAGTGTTATTAAACGTGAAAAAATTATACCTATTTGCGTAAAAACTCATTTTCAAACATTTTTAACTTAACGGCTTTTACTTTTGGACCTATGAAATACTTATATAGTTGAAATTGAGTCGTTCAGAGTTTAATATCACTTAACCTTCGTTCTCCATAAGCTGTTGTATCACAAATATTATACTACAGTGCAAATATAGACGATGAAGATTGTACAAAAATCTGGGTAAAGGCCATTTGAAAGGTTACTAAAAACGGTCATAAAAGATCGGTTAGTTTCAGTGAGAGCACTATAAAATCACGCAAACTAAAATCCCGCATTATTTTTTTTTTTTTTTAAACGCAAAAAACGAAATCTCGCAATTACAATCTCGGTTTAAATAATCTCGTATAATAAAGGTAGAACTCGCACCAAAATATTTTGCAAATATCAATTGAAATCCGAATTTTAAACCTAACAGAAAGCATTTGATTTATTCAATGCGTTTTATATTTTTGTTTAAGGTTTTTAGCTATTTTTAGCACCTCACTTGTGGAAGAATAGGTACATAGTTAAAGCAGGCACAAGCACCGACTCACCGCTCACAGACCCAATTAGCGCTGAAGTGCGACCGTGCTGATACCATAACTCGTTGTGTTGGATGATAGTGAGTACGGAATTTGCGAAAATGCACTTTAAACGTTGTTTTGCACGTTGTCTTGAAGAGTCGCCCAGTTACAAATGTTTGGTGGGACATTCCAATGGACCTTTATATGCTCATTACGCATTACTAGAGACACCCAGTTCAAGGTCACAATCAACTCATATTTGTTGGATTGAATTAAGGGATATTTTGGGGTTATGGTAAGAATATGTGTGTGTCACAGCACAGAAAATAGGACACAGACGACAGACCACATTAGTTTAATTATGGGTCACTTTCCACCACGCCGAGTGATTATGAAGCGCAATCGATCCAACTATGATTTTGCGGTTACTGATCATCAAGAGATCCTACAAAAATCTGTATTTAAACTGTTCATGGTTTTTGGTGTTTGGTGGGAACGTTATAAAGGAACGATTTCTGTCTTGTCGCTTTGAGAAATGGAGTCAAATATTTTATTTTCGGCTCGGAACGTTTCATGTACCATGAGAATAACGAGTCTATTAAAAATATTTTATATATGTAGAAGGTAGTTATTTCGAGAGGGATTCAACTTTTATTCAAATGACTAAGCATTTTTTAAATCTCAACCAAAATCATATGAAAGCTCCAACAATGTGGGGTTTAATCTCTTTTCATTGAGCTTCTAAATTGAAATTTCTTTCAACTTAGTGATGGTTTATATTTTTTTTGTTGGTATTTATAACTTTTAATTATACTCTGGACTGTAGACAAACTCGCACTAATCCTAGCTTGTCTCCATATTAAAGCTACAAAAACCGACCAATGAGATGCAATCCTGAGAATTTTTTGTCTATCGCTTGTTATTACAGTTAATCACACTCGAAAATTTTGGACCTATTCAAATGAACGGCAGTGTGATTGATGATGGTGTTGCAACATAACCTCAAAAATAGAGGATAAAAGATAAGAACTTGTTTGAATTTCGTGGATTGAAAAGCCTTAAATCGAGTTTTAAAGAAGAAGATTAATTATTTTAGGAATCATAATTGCGATATATAGGTAGGTAGGTTCTCGTATATTGCAAGTTATGCAATCGTAAAAAAAAGTGAACTCGAGACTTTGATCAGACTTGCCATTATGCATTACGATGACATATGAAAAAAGTGGGGTATCACAATTCTGTCTGTCTGTCTGTTCCATCTGTCTGTCTGTCCACCTGTCTTTCTGTCTGTCTGTCCATTTGGCTACAGCCTGAACGGCTTAATAGATTTTACTAAAACTTGGTACATAGTGTTTTTTTGAGATTCTACTTACAGTTTTTTTCTAATTTTTTCAGAACTAAAAATAAAGGTACCTGCCATACAATTTATTTTCTTAGCAAATTTACAAAATCTTATTTTTCTCAAATTTCTTGGAATAAAGGCAACCATTGAATACGAAATCATAGTTTTACAAAATAAATAAAAAATGGTTATTAATGGTACCTCCCAAAGAAACATTTCTTTATTTTTGATTTTCTTCAAAACGCGGTCATTTTGATTTTAATAAGTTTGTTTTTTTTACCGAAATTTTCAAAAAAATATATTTTGAATTAGAAAAAAAAAGTTCAAACATTTTTTTTAATCAAATATTTTGAAAACTACATGATCGATTTTTAATTAACTCGGTATTTAACTGTTCTTTAACAAACATTTTAAGAAAAAAAATCTTTTATGAAAAATAGCGGTACCTTTCCATACAAATGTTAAAACAGCTCATACGATTTTTATTAAACTTTTTCTGTATGCTAAAATTAGTACGATATTAACTTTTACTACTGTTAAAAATTATAAAAAATTACAATAGCAACTTTCAATAGTAGCTCTCATGGAATTTTTTTTTGAATTTTGAATTTTCTGAATATTGGCTGAACAGATTAAGATTAATTAAGATTAATTTTCAAAAAAATTTGGGAATAAAATTAATTGTAAATTTGTAGTTTTAATTTTAAGAAATCTATATTTTAAAAACGGGCTACAATTTTTTTTTAAATTATATTTGTAGATGCACATAAATGAAAACTTAAGATTTGCATACGAAAAGTTTTCGTTAAAAATGTTTTAAAATGATGATAGACTAAAAAATTATTATTTAAGAAAAGCGCTTCAACGATTTCAATTTTTTTCCATACAATCATATTTAATCAAAAATTAAGATGGCGTTCTTTTTCCATTTTAAACTCTCAAAGAAGTTGTTTTAACTTATTAAAATATCGCATTTCATGGTTTTAAACATTTTCTCTCATAATTTCCATGTCCTTTAACATATAATTTTCTTTAACCTCCTTTTGAGCATAGGAGCAAGTGCATTCGACCTAATCGTGTATTTTTTTCTTTGTAAAAGTTGACCTTAATGGTCAGGTAATTGAGTTTTTCACAATGGTGAAAATTTGAAAGAAAAATTTTTTTGATAAGTTAGTGTAATTCAACAGGGTGGTTATTTAAGATGTGAGTTTTTTACAATGGTCCGTCATTTTTAATAAATTTTTTCTCGAAAACTGTGGATAGTCAAAAGTGGTCACTGATTTATTTATGAACTTGTATAAATATATCAAAAATATTATAATAAATTATTACAAAAAGATATCTACACATTTGAGAGTACAAACAGTAGCAAGCAAAAGCAAATAGCTTCCTTATCTCCATTACGCTTGATTAAAATATCGAGTTTGATTATTTAACGAACCTAAAATCCTTGATTAATTGTAGGATCTAAAATTCCCAAAACCTTTTTAATGAGTCAATGTTGGTATGTAATTAAGCACCAATTTCAAAGTACTTTATTTTTATTAAAATGAGTCCATTTAAATGTTCGTGTTTTATGATTATTCTGCGCACTATATATTTCATTACAATGACAAACCATTTAAGAGGAAGACGTGTCTCCAAGGCCAGAACACTTTGTTCTACAAATACTGAAGAATTTTGCAAAAATACAACACTTCATGGATTTAAATATATTGTGGAAAAAGATATAAGCATATTCGAAAGAATTTTTTTCTTTGTCTCTATTGTTTTTGTGTTTATGGCAGCGGCATATTTTATATCTAATGTTTATTCAAAATGGCAGAATAATCCAGTTATTGTTGGTTTAAATGCTGTTCCAAATTTTATAACTAAATCACCATTTCCAGCGGTAACAATTTGTAATTTAAATCAAGCTATGAAGACTAAAGTTCAAAGTTTTAAAAAGTATGAGTTTAGAAAAAAGAACATATTACTAAGAATTAAAAACTTTATGTTATTTTCTTAATTTTAGTGACAGTCTTGAATATTCCATGTTGCAATTGCTTTGCAATCGTGAAGTATCTTTAAAATACTCTAATTCAGTTAAAGATTGGACTATTCTCGAGGATTTTATCGAACAAGTAAGTACATAACTGGGTTCAAAAATAAAGCAATCTTTTCTAACTTCAATTTAAATATTGCATTCATTAATTTTACGTCGGCACTTCAACTTCAAATCATTCAATTACCATTCACTTGACATTGAAATGATTGCAATAATTTTAATTCCATTCATTTGAAAGAAGTCGAGAAATTAATTCAATGCGATCTTTGGAGAATTTATGCATTCCTTGCATTCTTTTCATTCTTTACATTCTTTCCACTCTTTAACATGCATTCTTTAAGTGGTGTGAAGAGAATGGGAGAAAAAAAATGATTAGAATGAAGTTTCAACTTCAAATGAATGATGATGATTGCTGAATTTGATCCGGACTCTCATAGTGAAGTCAATGATTTTTAATGATTGCACTCAAAAAAGATTGCATTCTTTTACAATCCTGGTAATTTTAATAATAATAATAATAATAATAATAATAATAATTCTCATTTTATCATTCTATAGGTCTCTCAACCTTGTGACAAAATGCTACTTGCATGTCGATTTGGTGGCATCGACTACAACTGCCATGACATTTTCCAGCAAATTCTAACTGATGAAGGATTGTGTTGTTCATTCAATATTGTCCATCCGGCTTTTATGTATGTCAATCAAGATAATTTGATGTAAGATTTCTTTTCGATTCTCTTTAAATAATATACAAAAAAAGTTGAAATCTTTTTCATAGCCCTGAACAAATTAGTGACTTTTCATTCTCTGACGATTCTGTACCGGTTGATTGGGATCCAGAAAAAGGATATCCAAAATTAATGCCTAGAAAGTTTTATCCACGTGTAGCTGCTGGAACGGGCGAATCTCTTGGATTCACAGTTGTTCTAAATGTTGATTTGGATGAATATTACTGTTCGTCAGCTAGTGGTCCTGGTTTTAAGGTAGAATTTTAATCAAATATTTTTGTTGAAAAGAAATATCTTCTTTGTAGATTTCCCTGCATAGTCCCACAGAGACTCCTCAACTTCGTGAAACTGGTCTTCTCCTCCAAGCTGGCTATGAAACTAAAGTGCGCATAAGAGCAGTTAAGTCCGAGGCTGGAGCAGAACTACGCTACATACGCAGAGAATACCGTCAGTGTATTTTCAATGATGAATCCAAATTGGTCTACTTTAAATTCTATACAAAACGCAATTGTGAAATAGAATGCGATGCCAAGTTGATGATCAAGAATTGTAATTGCGCAATGTTTTACATGCCAAAGATTTTTCCTAATGTCAGCAGATGCGGAATCAGAGATAAACCATGTGTCGAAGGTGTTATGAGACGATCACATGTCAGGGATGTTCAAGAAATGGAATGCCATGATCTTTGTCTACCAAGCTGTTTCGATTTGACATTTCTGCCAGATTTCTTCTCAGCTCCAATATCACATAAGGGATTTTCGATAAGACGGCGGCTAATACAAAACATGAGCAATGAATATGCATCGCAGAATATCGCTGTAGCCCATATGTATTTTAAGGAGAATACATTTAGAAGCAGTGTGAAGACACAATTTATAGGGATAACTGACTTTTTATGTGAGTAAAAATAACAATAAGATGAAAGTTTAATGCATTTAATTGCATTTTCGAAAGCCGAAAACCATACCTTGCCTTTTTAAATCCAGATAAATTAAATTCAATTTTTATTTCCGTACAGCTGAGAGTAGTTTCGCTAAAAGCTTTCCTAAATTCATAAACCGTGAACCATGATGAAATTTCAAGTTCACTGTTAAATGAATGGTTCAACAACTTATTTGTTTAATTTTTTTTCAGCAAACACTGGTGGCTTAATGGGATTATTCATGGGCTTTAGCTTTATTTCACTGGCAGAATTGTTTTATTTTGGAGTCATACGACCCCTTCGCCGATTTCTACACCGTCGATTTAACAAAATTCCAATTATAGCTATAAAAAAAGTAAATAAACTAACAATAAATGACCGAAGCATGCACTACATTATCAGTATATATTAACCCTCATTTATAGGAGGACCCTCAATCACGCCTACAACAATCACAAACAAGACCACAACCACTCGATTACACTTCAAACAAACGAAACTACAATTATAGATCAAGATTAGTGCATCTATCGTCGTCGTCGCCGTCGTTTGTATCAAATAAAATAATTCCCACCAACAAGCAGCAAAAACACCAACAGAAACAGCTACAAAATATTGGCACAATTTCACAGTCCTTGAGGAGGACTTAAAATATTCGACCACATTTTTACCACCTCATCCATTTAGCCATATTAAGTACGAAATTTTATTATTGTCACACACTGTTATATTTTTTTCTGCAATAAAGTAATGGATTTGTCGCAACAAAATGTTCATAGGTGCATGGATTTGTTTATCCTTTTTGAAGTGATTGCTTGTTGTTTGTCAACAAAAAATATCCTGTTTATACTTACTTTTTTTTTTACATTTGATATGATGCATGGAAGTGACTTTGAAAAATAATTTCCGAAGAGTATTTAAGACAGAGGAAGTATGGGAATAGATTTTAGTTGGGAAAAGAATCAAGATGAGTGAAAAGCTTTCGGAAACACAGAAGGATGTCCTTCAGAAGAAGGACATTGAAGAAAACAGTACGTTCTACATCGGTCTTAAGAAAAATATTCGCGATTTTCTACAGAATTCAACATTACATGGCCTAAAATACATTGCTGATGATAAAATTACCGTTTTTGAAAGGTCATCATCCTTAAGGACTTTGCCTACTTCTTTTAAACTGTGCTGTTTTTGATAAGTTTTCTTTTATGTCTTCAGATCTTTCTTTGGATTATCTTTTGTTTTTGTTATCTTATGTTCGGCGTTTTTTATAACAAATATTTACACTAAATGGAGTGAAACACCAATCATAATCACCACAAGCCCCCAACCAACTTTTATAACAACCATACCTTTCCCAGCAATAACAATTTGCAGCTTGAATAAGGCTTTGAAAAGTCGTGTTATGGAAATGAACAAGTAAGTTCGAAATATAATATTTTTCTTTTGTTAGAAAATACAAAAATATTATTATAAAAGTTCAACATTAAATTATACTCTTCTTATGAGCCTCTGCGCTAAAGACTTCAAGGCAAATTTATTTTTTGGACAGTTATCATGGAAGAATTTCAAACTTCTTCTTATGAGGGTAAGTTTTGCATTTATGTAGATACTACTGTATTTTATTAAGCTGTTAACTATTTTGCTTTTAAATTTCTGAGCAACGTTGCTGATGTGGCAAGATTGTGCCCTAATGGAACAAAGCCTTCATATAAAAATAAATAAATAAAATAAATGAAATATTTAATCAAAAAATAGCCAATACTTGCATCACTTATAATATTATTATATTTTTCATTTACTCGTTTAATTCAGATCAAAACTTAAGTCTCGGTTTAAAATAATTTAAATCAAATTATTCACTCGTCAAATCGGCGCTCAAATCCAATTTTACTTAAACTACTGCCATTAGTTAAACTCAATCTCAATATTTTTCACTTCTTTTTTAAAGTTTTCATGATTTAGTTTTCCTCCGAAAAGCAAAGAATTAAAATTAAAGTATTAAATAATATAACTAAGTAAATAATGAAAAAAGCCCAATGGATTTAATCTATGTTTTGGAGCGAATGATATAGACTTTTACTTAAATCTTTTGACTTAATAAATCCGGATTCAATGGTTGGATAATTCACTTAAATGCTGAGTGAAAAATATGACCGTAAGTGTTTTTGTATTGTTTGCCATTTGCAAATTTTGTCATTACGCCTCTGTTTTTGTTTAAAAAATTTAGTTTGTTTAAAAATTTGTTGGTGGCCAAAAATAGCAATTTAAAAAAAATATGTCAACGCTGTTTCTGAGTGAATGTTTATAAAAATTATTATAAATAAAAAGCTTAACAGACTTTTTTTGTGAGGTAAAAAGGTCCTCCAAAACCAGATTTTTGGGATATCTCGAAAAACGCAAACTATTACCGTAGAAAATAATGTACATACCTACTTAATTTCAAATAATTTTTTCTGACGACATTGCATTGTTTTGGAAAAAAATTGCTTGGAACCTTGCAAAAGTAATAACCGTTGCTATTTATGATGAGCTTTTACTGATTTTAAAATAACAGAATTTTGTTCAAAGTTATAAACCCAATGAATGCTTAATGTAGATTTTAAAAATTGTTTTCTTGTCTTTTAATTTACAGGTTGCTCAACCATGTGATCAAATGCTTGCTTATTGTCGTTTTGGATCCAAGCCTGAAAGCTGTATTAATATTTTTAATCCTGTTTTAACCGATGAAGGACTCTGTTGTACGTTCAATGCCCTTGATCCACATTTTCTTATGAAAAATTATTCGTGAGTTTTATAATAATTTTCTGAATATGTAAATACTTAAGATTAAGGGCTTGTTCACATTCTCTGATTAAAGTTACAACTAAGCTATACTTGAAACTTATTCGTCGGTTAACAACCTCATTTAGGTTTCACAATAGATCTGTTCGTGTACTTCCCATAACTGCGGATTTTTTTAGTTTTTTTATATGAGCTTTGACAGAACTTTGTGCTAAATTTGTAGAAATTCGTTGTTTTGGGAGATACGCAAACAGACATAATACGAGTATCTGAATATGTACGTTTAAAGCCTGGTACTCAGTGCAAGTGCAAATAAAATGTTTTAATTAAAAACTGACCGTGAATTCACAGCGAATGGAATGGGTGAGTGAGTGCGTAAAATATGAACCGGTTTCAATTCACAGCAAACAACCACTAGGAAAAATTAGAAAATGTGGAAAATTCTGATATTTGTCAATTTATTTATTTTAGTCAAACACAAAATTTTCAAAACTGTTTAAGAACTGCGTTAGCCCTTATTTTCAATTACACTATAGTTTTCCTTCGTGGATTTTATTGCTACTATGACAATAACACAAGATACGAAAATACAACAAGCAAACAAATAAAGGTAAATAATATACTTCAAAAAATATTTCAAGATTCTGTCAAATAATTTTAATAAAAATCAATAGATTTTCACAAAAAGTGAGTATTAAAAATTCACGTGAAAAAACAATGTAATTTTCATAATGATAATTAACGTGTATTTTGAATCGGTTTAAAATTTTCATTTCAAAAGAGGTGAGAGAAATGTCAAACATTTCTACATCTTACAATTTTTTCCTAGTGTTTGTACGTTGTGGAAAGAAAATTATGGCGTGAAATTGATAACGAACCGGTTTATATTTCATTACTCTCCTCTTTGGGAACTCACCTCTCAGAACTCAGTTCGAGTGAAAATGAAATTTCCATACAAGAATGCCGGTTAATTCACAGCGATGGAATTCGCAACGAGAGGTGAGTATCCCAATTCAAGATTGAAACATGAATCGGTTCGATATAATGTATATATCACGAAATGATTTTAATTTCCCAATGTACAAACACTAGGAAAAAATAAGGAGATGTGGAAAAGTCCCAAAAATGAAAAAAGATATGCGTAAATTTTTATTTTTGGTCACCTTATAGTTTTTCTTTGTGCATTTTATTGCTACCGAAAGTACAAAAATAACACAAGACACTAAAATACAACAAAATATAGTAGTAAAAATGAATATTCTTCAAATAATATTTCATATAATAGCTTTCATAAAAATCAATTTATTTTTTCCACTCAAAGTGTGTAATAAAACTTCCAAGCTGGGTATCAAAAACTCACGTGACAATGATATTTTCATAATGATAATTCACGTGTATTTTGAACCGGTTTATAATTCTCATTTCACAACAGGTGAGTACTAGGCTTCATTGCAAATTCCAATTTCTGTGAATTACCTTGTTGTCGCTTTTACATAAATAAAAATTTAATTTTCACTTGAACTGAGTAGAGGAATTTCCTTCTAACCCGGAGGTAAAATTATTGCATTTTAAGGCTACCAATGATAAAATATTCGTAACATTTTCTTACATTTTGTGCAATAACTATCATAAAATTAAGTTATTTGATTCGCTCAAAGAGAGTATCAAAAATTTCCAACTTAGGTCTAGTACTTAGTTCGAGTTCAAATTAATTTTCCATACAAACATGCCGTTTAGTTCACAGCGATGAAATTCGCAACGAGAAGAGTGTACCCAGATTCGAGAGTGAAATATGAACCGGTTCGATATATATTTCACGAAACAAAACTGAAAAAGATATGCGTAAACCCTTTTTTTCGAATACACTATAGTTTTTCTTTGTGCATTTTATAGCTACAGGGTGGCGCACCAATTGTGCTACAATAAGAAATTCAAACAACTTTTTTTTTAATCGATGTATTTCATTTATTTTTTTTTTATTGGTTAGAAAATTAAATTTTATTTTAAATAGTTAGTTGTTTTTAAAGAAATGACCTCCACGCTCTCCCACGCATATGCGGCACCTGATCAAAAAATTATTCATTGCGGCCTGAAGAGTTGAAGTTGGGATCGCCTCAATTATTGTCGTTATGGACTGCTTTAATTCAGTTAAATTCCTGGGCTTCGTCTTATACACCTCTTGCTTGACATAACCCCATAAAAAGAAGTCTGGTGCAGTCAGGTCAGGTGACCTTGGGGGCCAGCGAAGAGTGGAGTTCCTAGAAATTAATTTGTTTGCGAATTTTTTGTTTAGCTCCGCCATAACTGGTCTGGCTATATGTGCAGTTGCTCCATCTTGCTGAAACCAAACGCTGTTGAATGGTATACGTCTTCGGCGCAATTCTGGGTAAAAAAACTCCTTCAACATCTTTAAATAACGGTCCCCATTGACAGTAACGGTTACACCGTTTTCTTCAAAGAAGTACGGCCCGACAATACACCTTGATGAAACTGCGCACCACACAGTGACTCGTTCTGGGTGCAGTTCCGTCTCATGGAGCATTTCTGGATTAGACTCATTCCATATACGGCAATTTTGCTTGTTTACATTGCCGTTAAGATCAAAATGGGCCTCATCAGACATGAACAAACAATTGATCAATGTGTTGTCTTCTTCGGCCATTGATATCATTTTTTGGCTAAATTCCAGGCGAACAGGCAAATCCTGCGGGTTTAACTTGCTAGTAATTTGGACTTTGTACGGAAACAAGTTTAAATCGTCATGAAGTATCCGTTGTAATGACCGTCTACTAACTCCAATTTGCCCCGATAAGTTTCGGATTGGCCTGTATTGCAGATGCTAATGCTGCGATTGTATCCTGAACCCGAACATTGGCATCTCGATGGTACGGCCTTCGTGCGATGCTTCCAGATTCGGCAAACATGTTTACAAACCTCATAATGGTCCATCTACTCGGGGGATTACCGCCAAACTCCCGCCTAAATTCCCTTTGGACGGAAATGACGGACTGCAAAGCATGGTACCGTTGCACTATCCAAATTCTTTTCTCCGTATCCCAAGCATCCATTTTTATAAATCTAAATAGTAACCTACAAAATAAAAAAAATAAGCCGATTACTCACACAGAAAAAAAGTTATTACGTTTTATTTTTGTAGCACGATTCGTGCGCCACCCTGTACCTACAGTAAAAAAAAAATAACACACGACACGATAATACGATAAAATACGAAATAAAAATAAATAATTTTCAAAAAATATTCACCGATTCTGTCAGATAACTTTTACAAAAATCATTTTATTTTTCCACTCAAAGTGAGTATTCAAAATTCCAAAGTGAGTATCAAAAATGTATGCGAAAAAATAATGATATTTTCAGAATGATAATAATTCACGTGTATTTTGAACCGGTTTAAAATTTTTATTTCACAAGAGGTGGGTACAAGGTTTAGTACCAAAAATTCATGTGGAAAAACAACTTTAGATAATGATAATTCACGTGAATTTTCAACCGGTTTTAAATTTTCATTTCACTTGTATTTTCAACCGGTTTTAAATTTTCATTTGACAGGGTACTAGGCAATAGTGGTTGTATGTTGAGAAATGAAAATCTTGTCGTGAAGTATATAACGAACCGGTTCATATTTTGCTCTCAAATTTGGGTACTCATCTCTCGTTGCGAAATCCATCGCATCACAGTGAATCAACAGGCTTTTTGTATGGACGTTTTATTTTATTATTTTTTAATTTTATCAATACAAATTGTTAATTGTTCATTCTGTATTAATTTCACAATCTATTTCTTTGGCCCTGAGAAAACAACTATTTAAGACGAATTTTCATAATAATGTTTAACATATTTCACAAAAGCCTTAAATGGTGTCCACAAAACCTGGGGACTCTTCTACAGCTTCTTTTCTGTTATAATATGTAAAGATCAACCTCCTTTTATTTCGTTGAACAAAGTGACTAATTTTGACTAATTTACAACATACAAAAAAAGTTTAATACTTCAAAGGGTACTATTTTTCCCATCTATGAAATTTAAATGAAATGAAATCTAAATGTTGCTAATCATATTAATTTTTGCAGAGATAATGAACGATTCAGTGCGAGTTTTACCGACGATTATGTTCCTATTGATTGGACTCCTGAAAAAGGATTTAGCAATAATTTGCCTCTTAAGTTTTTTCCACGAATAGCTCCAGGAACTGGAAGTCAAATGGGTCTTACTGTTGTGCTGAATGCTTCGTCTTCGGAATATTATTGCAGTTCTTCAAAGAGCATTGGATTTAAGGTAGGTAGATTTAAATTCCGGCTGCTGTTAAGAAAATGTTGGAAAAGGCAAAACACATTATTAAAATCGTTCCGAATTCTCGCGTTGGTTTGGGAAAGCGCACTAAAATGAATGAGAATCGAAAAGAACGAAAACTATATTCATTGAAATATTTACAACTTCACTCAATTGTTTGTAAACTGAAAATAGTTTTTTGTTTTAGGTCCTCGTTCACAATCCCGCTGAACAACCAAAAATTAGTAGTTTTGGTTTTTTAGTAACTGCTGGTCGTGAGAGTCGTATTTCAATTGAGCCTCAATATCAAACAGCTGTTCCTCAAATTCGTGGAATTAGTACAAAAATTCGTCAATGTTTATTTTCCGATGAGGGTAGTCTCAACTTTTATCGAACCTATTCGCGTAAAAACTGTCAACTCGAATGTGAAGCTCAAATAATTTTCAAAATATGTGGCTGTATTTTGTATTATCTTCCAAAAATCGATCCAGACACGAAAATTTGCGGACCCAAAGATAACGATTGCACAAAATCAATTCAAAGTGAAATTCAATCAACCAGTGGCAATTATTCATGTGATTCATGTTTGCCAGCTTGTTTTGAACTGAGCTATAATCCAACGGTAACATCGACAAAAATGGTAAATGGTGATTTTGAAACAAATGATGATTATCCTACTGAGCTATGGGCAGATATCCAGGATGTTACAATAATACACTTTTACTATTTGACAAATGTTTTTCGAAGCACAACGAAAGGAGAAATTTTTGGATTTACCGAATTTTTATGTAAATATGTGTAGATTTTTTGTTTTAAACCAATTTTTAAATTGTATGGTTTCGTAAATTTCAGCTAATATAGGAGGTTTATTGGGGCTGTTTATGGGCTTTAGTTTCTTTTCTGTTATTGAAATTCTATACTTTATTGTTTTGCGTCCGAATTGTGACCAAAGAACTAAGAATCGTCAAAAAAGGAAATCAGAAAAGATTGTAATTTAAACATTTTATTTTTTTTTTCTTTCAAAAAATGAGTATTCAGCATATTTCGGTATTTCTTTTTTAGCTGAGAAACAACAATGTCTGGTTGACTCCTGTTAAGGCCAGAAAACCGATTAGAATAAGACTTGGAAAAAATTGGCTTACTGATAAGAAAAATGCTTGGGATTCACATCAATTTTTTATCGGACGAGAAAATGATGAAGTTTTTCCTTATATAAGTTAGAAAGTAAGAAAAAATTTTTCAGCACCTATGCAATTTTGGAGATGCTTAAAATTAAAAAAATAATGTATTTCTGCATGTTGAAAGATCTTGTAATCAATTAAAGCAAATACAATTTTATTTTTTCAATCTTTAATTACATATTCAATTAGAAGAAAAATAAAAAATGAATAGATTTGTGCTCTAAAAAAAGGAAATATTTAAAATCTAATGTTATTTTGGCTCTATTGAAAAATTGGCGCTTAGACAGCGAAATAAATACAAATTTATTTAAAATCCTGAAACACCTCCAAGCTTTCTAAAGTCAACATTAGCATACACAGCTGTTTTATTTTTCATAATTCCACAAAATACAGAGCCACGTTCTCTGTAACGCAATGTTTGGTGTCCATTTTTTTCGAGTTCAGCAACAACATCCTTTAAATGAAAATTGTATATAAAATTAAAATTGATTTCTTTTTTGATAACATACCTTTAACATCCCGAATTCATACTCAAAAAAATTCGGAATCAATTGATGATGAAATCTTGGTGCATCAATTGCTTCTTTAATATCATTTCCCAACCATAAGATACGAACTAAGATATTAATTAGAGCTGAGATTATTTTCGGTCCACCAGCACCACCAACAACAAGTTTGACATCTCCTTGGGTAGTTGTAACTATTGTTGGTGCCATTGATGACATTGGACGTTTATTTGGGTTGACAAGATTTGCATTCGAAGGTGGAAGGGAAAAGTAGTTTCTTAGACCGGGAATTGAAAAGTCACCTATGGCACTGTTGAAGAGGATTCCTGTTCGTTTACCCATGATGGCTGAACCAAAACTAAAAAATCCAAGAAAATGCTTTTATTACATTTAAAAACATAATAAACGTTCAGTGAAGTAACCAAAAATAGGACCGTTTACAATTTTGAGATTATTTAATATTTCGAGCATAAAAAGTCTTTCAAAATTTGAATTTAATGCTAAATGGACATTTTGTTTAATGTAATTTGCTATACATATTTTTATCTTCTACTTTAAAACGCGCTATGGATCTTTCTTATCGAGTTCGATATTAAAACACAAATAAATTTGTGCTGAATTTCAAAGAAATTAATGGAAAAGGAATATTTTTTTCAATTTTAGTAAGTGTTGTTCTATGAGCTATTTCTTTGTTGAAACAGAAAGTATTCTACAGATTTATATTTTATGTTTAGAGATGTTTTGCCAATAGTTTTCTTACCGTACAACTGCTAATTGCAAGAAATGAAACGAGACAAGCATTTTTTTGTTACGTCATAAAAATTTTTTTCCAATTTTTTGTTTGCATTTTTTTTGTTAAATGTCAGATAAATTAATTAAAAAATACTCTTGTCTTTGAAAAGCAATATCTCAGAAAATAATGACGACATACAAAATTCAGTTTTGGAAATTTGAATCGTTTTACAAGATTTCTTAAAATATTGCATAATCATCATCAAAATTAATATTAAACAACAATTTTCACTGTTTTACAATGGTTGAATACTTAGAAAGAATCGCAAAAAAAAACTTATGTACAAAAAATCGTTAAAATAAAAAATGTAAACTTTAACTCAAATCGTCACCCGATTGGGAGAACTATAGGTAACCAATTTTTTTAAATGTTTCAGATAACAAGCTTCCTTACCTACCTTACCATTAAAAAAAATTACCATTTAAAAAAATTTAAAATTCAGTTGTCTTGTTTTTGCAATCACGGGGCAATAATGAACTACATAATTCATGTAGTGTTATGTACGTGTACATTTTTGAAAGAAGAAATGAAAAAATTGGGTATTTCCTTTACTTGCAACTATAAACCTGTTAAGTTTTGAGTAATATTACGCATTCACCACAGTGGACCATTTCAATAATAGTAGAGGAGTTGTTATTATTAAATATATATTCAGCACCATCTTTTACAAAATTGATCTATGTGCACTACAAGACTTCATATCGTTTTGTAAGTTTCACGTCGATCAGATTGTGAGACCCCAATTACACGATGATTCTTTGTGTCTGACTCTTTTCAAAATTCAATGTTTTTTCTCCTTCGCCTGAAAATTTTAAAAGAGCTAGGCGCAAAGAATCATCATGTAGTGTAATAGGGTTCTAAGTGTTTGAGTCTTAACCGATTTTGAGATATTGATATTCATCACTATCTAAAAAAAAATTTAAAAAAAACTTTTACTAATGGACACGTGAATGGCTCTGAACCTTTGGCACCTCATATATGGGAAATTTGATATTTTAGAATGTCATCTAATTGGTCAGTAATTGGTCAAGAAAGGTCAACTAGTCCTAGAAATTGGTCAGCCCTTGATAACTAGTTATAAAGACTTAAAGTTTCTCAAGGTCACTCAAGGTCACGCGCGATTTTTGGCACCTCATTTTTGGGAAATTTACAAAAAAAGATGCCATCTGAAAGATTTGTAGATAGTGATAAAAGGTCAACTATTTTCAGTAATTGGTCAGCTATAGTTTTTTTTCTATGAATTTTCAAAACTCGTTTCAAGGTCACAAAAAAAACTTTTGGCACCTCATTTGGGTCATTTCAAATAAACAAGTATTCCATTTGAAAGGCCATTTCACGGTCATAAAAGGTCAGCTATTTTCAGAAATTGGTCAGGCATAGTTTTTTTTAATAAATTTTTAATTTATTTAAAAAAAAAATTTCAAGGTCATAGCGATTTTTGGCACCTCATTTATGGGAAATTTGCAAAAAATATATACCATCTGAAAGATCTCTAGATCTATATAAAAGGTCAGCTATTTTCAATAATTGGTCAGCGATAGATTTTTTTTAATAATTTTTTTTTAAATTTCAAGGTCATAGCGATTTTTGGCACCTCATTTATGGGAAATTTGGGAAAATTGCATGCCATCTGAAACATCTCTAGATCTATATAAAAGGTCAGCTAGTTTCAGTAATTGGTCAGCGATAGATTATTTTTTACGATTAAAACAAAAAAAAAATTCAAGGTCACGAACGATTTTTGGCACCTCATTTGGGTAATTTTCCAAAAAAAAATATACTATGTGATAGGTTACTCGGTCATCATAAAAGGTAAGTTAGATTCAGTAATTGGTCAGTCATATTTTTTTTTTTATTAATTTTTAAAGTATTTGTATGTAGGTCACAGTATAGATAGTTGGCACAAGCAATAGATTCTGAGAAAATCATGGTGGATTAAACCAAACACTTTCTTTTTCAAGATGGTGGTCACTCCCTTACCCCGGGCACCTCAAAAACTTGGTTTCTTAAAGAAGAGATGCAGCCAAACTCAAATCGTACCCATCGATTATGGAAATTTTAGTAAATTTTTTGACAAAATTTAATCCACCATGATTTTCTCAGAATCTATTGCTTGAATGAAAAAAGTATGTTAATCTTTTTTTGTGTAGAATGACATAAGCTAAACTTTATACCTTCAAATTTTTTTCAAAAAAACTTAAAATTTTCCAGAAATTTAGAAAAAACTGAATTTAACCAACTTTAACACCCCCAACAAATTTAAGCCCCGGTCGAAATTTACGGAACTTTTCAGGAAATGGTAAAGACGTCAACACAAAGCTCTCTACCAAAATTCAGCTTTGTCGGAATTTTTTCGAAGTAAAAGTCTAATTTTCCTGGGCTACAGACAAACCAAACTTTTTTTTTTGCGTCTTAATGCAAAATATTGCTGGCACCTTCGATTATTACCAATGCCAAGCTTTTATTAGTGTCAAAATAATTTTTTCTAGGGTTTTTTAACAACTAGATTGTTTTTACAGATGCATAGGTAATTTGCGCATGACTAGGCATTGCTTTCATGTTCAAAATTAGCTACTAACATTCTCTTATACTACTGATGAAAATTCAAAAACTCATACAAAAACGTCCATGACTGACCAATTACTGAAATTAGCTGACCTTTTATGGCCGCTAAATGGCCTTCCAATCGGTATGATTTTTTTTTTAAACGACCCAAATGAGGTGCCAAAAATCGTTCGTGACCTTGAATTTTTTTTTGTTTTAATCGTAAAAAATAATCTATCGCTGACCAATTACTGAAACTAGCTGACCTTTTATATAGATCTAGAGATGTTTCAGATGGCATGCAATTTTCCCAAATTTCCCATAAATGAGGTGCCAAAAATCGCTATGACCTTGAACAAAAATTAAAAATTCATTAAAAAAAATCTATGGCTGACCAATTACTAAAACTAGCTGACCTTTTATATAGATCAAGAGATCCTTCAGAATGTATGCAATTTTCCCAAATTTCCCATAAATGAGGTGCCAAAAATCGCTATGACCTTGAAATTTAAAAAAAAATTATTAAAAAAAATCTATCGCTGACCAATTATTAAAAATAGCTGACCTTTTATATAGATCTAGAGATCTTTCAGATGGTATATATTTTTTGCAAATTTCCCATAAATGAGGTGCCAAAAAACCTTTTATGACCGTGAAATGGCCTTTCAAATGGAATACTTGTTTATTTGAAATGACCCAAATAAGGTGCCAAAAGTTTTTTTTGTGACCTTGAAACTAGTTTTGAAAATTCATAGAAAAAAAACTATAGCTGACCAATTACTGAAAATAGTTGACCTTTTATCACTATCTACAAATCTTTCAGATGGCATCTTTTTTTGTAAATTTCCCAAAAATGAGGTGCCAAAAATCGCGCGTGACCTTGAGTGACCTTGAGAAACTTTAAGTCTTTATAACTAGTTATCAAGGGCTGACCAATTTCTAGGACTAGTTGACCTTTCTTGACCAATTACTGACCAATTAGATGACATTCTAAAATATCAAATTTCCCATATATGAGGTGCCAAAGGTTCAGAGCCGAGTTTTCAAACTCAAAATTTTGAGAAAAAAAATATAAAGAAAATTTCAAAATAGCTTTACATAGTTAAGTACTATTTTTTTTTTAAATTCAAATATTTTATTAAATATAAAACCATTAAATTTTGAAAGCAAAACGAGTACTTAATTACATACAATTTTGAAAAACAAAAATTAGATTTTAAGTTTGAAAACTATTTTTTCAAAAACTGTACATTCAAATAGCTTTATTTGAAATTAAAATGAAAGAAGTGGCTTTTGGCTTTACAAAAAGGTAAAGCATGGGATTATAAGTTTAACTTTGTTTTTTAATAATTTTCGTTCTGTTTTAAGTCTTTTTTTTTAGAAAACTGTCCCTTCAGGCTGAACGGGGGTGAATTGACCCACCCCCATACGAGTTTTTCTTTTCTCAACCCACCGTACACACTTTAGCTTTTTCTCACATTTTTTGTGATAGCTAAACGAAATGCCATGTTTCGTGATCTTCGACCCCGTATTATTAATGTAGAGGGAGGAATGGTGTGAAAGAATACATTTTGTACAGAAACATAAAATACATAACTCTGCCGATTGAATTATCTCAAAAACGTTTAGTCTTATGAAAAAAACAATACTTAAGATACTTACAAAAGTAAGAAAGCTAACACCCAGTTTGTGATATTTTTTCTGTAAGAATTATCTTTCAGGAGATATCCCTTAGAAACCATTTTGAGGGGGGCTTTGACCCCCCATAAAATTGTTAGCGCCACTCATATCAATGGGGACCTTTCATAGTTTCCTTAAAATGCCATGAGGAGGCTATATATCAAAATTCAGCTTTTCGCCATTTATTCCGTAATTTGGTTGTCTTTTTGACTAATATGACTGGACTAATTTCAAAATATTGAATTATCCACAATAGTGAACACACAAAATTTGATATAAAAATGGATTTTTCATAAAAATTTCTCACAAGCATTTAACATTTTTTGAGGAATCTGGAGGAATCTAAAATCTCAGCTCGAAAAAGTGAACAATCTTGAAAGAGTGTACACGTCTGGTTTTTATTACTTCACCTTATCGAGCATTTAATTATACTTACTAGTAATGAATTGTACTTGTCACAGATACTGCATCCCCGTTTGGAGCCAAAACAGATAAATGTCCGGTCCCATACTCATCTACTGGACTTGATTCACCTCCATAATAATATGGATCACTGTAAGCCATTGTGTCATTTATTTTAAGTCTCAAAATTTCAGCCCATTCAGGTGAAAGTGTTTTTGCTAAAAACTAAGAACAAACAAATCTTAAATCTTCAAGGCTTAAATTACTGTGAACCTACCGCTTCTTGATTAATGAAGTTCGGATCACCAAGCTCCCATCGACTAGCAAATCCAAATTTAAGTGCTTCAACGATTCGATGAATCAATATTTTATCATCAATTTTCTTGATTAGGAAATTATATCCTTTAAGAATATTCATAGCTTGACCAATAACAACACCACTTCCTACTGGAGGAACCAAATGTAGTACATTTGATCCTAAATTTGATTTTATAGAATCTCGAGTTTCTGCTTTGTAGTTATTCAAGTCATTTAGAGAAATTTTGCTTCCGATATCTTCTAAATCTTTTGCAATCAATTCAGCTAGGTTTCCAGTGTAAAAGTCTTGTGGACCGTTTTTAGCTAGGATTCGGTAAGTCTCACAAAGTTGTGGAGGTGGATGAACAATAGATCCCACTCGATTGTAATCACCTGTTGTTTTATTCACGAACATTTCTCTAAAAGTTAGCTACAGTTTCTTAATCATTTTACCTTGAATATGTAATATACCTCAAATATGCATCATTTTTAATGCGAGGGTTGAAAAACAAAGAATCCCATTGATGTTTCGATAGCTGGAAGCCCTTTTCACAAATATCAATAGTCGGTTGAAGAATTCTATTCCAAGAAATTGATCCAAATTTTCTGTGTGCAACCTCATAACCCATAACCTCCCCAGGAACTGCTATTGATATCGGCCCTTGAAGGTTCGAATCGTGGTTATCCCCAGTTGGGAAATGTTCTACTTTAATTGCTGCTGGCGCTGTCTCACGAGCAATTACAGTCGAGGAATGATTTAATGAATGCAGAAAGACATTCATTATGAAACCACCACCGATACCCATACTTTGCATGGTAACGAGGCCATTGCAAGCGAGAGTAGCTAAAGCTGAATCTACAGCATTTCCACCCTGTTGAAGGATATCTCTATGCACAAAAAAAATGTTTTTTAAGGAATATTCAACTTGTACTTATTAAGAAGTTGGCAGCCACTATACCTTCCAATTCGACTGCAGATTTCACTATCCGAACAAACTGCTGCATTCTGAAAGACATGTAAGACCGATGGAGAAGGTGGTAGGGGAATTTCAGTATCTGGAGGAAATCGTAGCGAAGGAGGTTCTGCTGACTTGGGCTTTGTGCCTTTGCATTTGTGTTCCTTTTTTGTCATTTGTTGAGCTTGATTGTAAAAGATTCCAACTATAGCTACGAAGACCATTAGCAGGAGAGTCATCTTCCTTATAGGAAAATAATGTTTCATAATTATTGTTAAGTTTATGGTTAGAAATCATGTGAATTATGCACAAAATACCCTTTGTTATTTACCACATCCTGTATTCTGCTTTTAAACCATTTCCAACTCCATTTCAAATAATCATTTTTTAAGAATATTTGTTTCAAAACTCCTAACATTTTGGATTATTTATTTTTGTATTTAATTTCTGTCAAATAGGAAAATTTTTCTAGACATGCGCGGAGAAAATACATTCCACAAAATAAAACTCCACCATTTCTTTTCAAACTGTATATTGTGTTATTTTTTTTTTTTTCTATACGAATGTAATACAAAAAACATAATAAATTACAAAAATTGGTAAATATTATTATAATAGAGCATTATACTGGGATAAAGATTGTTATACAAACAAAAAATGAGAAAATTAACAACCAAACAAATACATATACGTTGTATACTCGTACATCTAATTTATAAATAATTATATTTAAGTTGATTAACTAATTATATAAATTTGTGTCCTTTTTTTCAACCATATCTATCTCATATCCAGCATGTATTATTGATGTTGGAATTTCAAAAGAAGCTTATAAAAATTTAATCCTCGTCTGTTTTTTTTTTTTTAATATCGTAGAACAATTCCCATTACGACGGACTCTGTGATAGGCATGGTGAATGAGTTTTGTGATTTTTTTTTAAATTCACTTTTTTACTTTGTACAAAAAGATTTGTTGTGTAGCTAATGTATGTAGATTTGTGTATACAGTACACACTATTATGATGCGATGGCGATTATTTTATATTTGTCCTAAAAACCATGTATGCCACCTCTTTTACGAAAATCTGCATTTGCATAAATTGCTGTCCTATTTTGTGTTATTCCACACATTGATGATCCTCTGCCAATAAAGCGTTTTGTTTTATGTCCTTTAGCCTCTAGGAGTTTCATTATACTCTGAAAAATTAAAAATATTAAAATTATAGATTAAAAAAGATATAAGGATTTAACTTAATTTGTTTTGTTTACCTATATGAGAAAATATTTTTGTTAAAATTGATTCTTTGATTTTTGAACTATTTAGAAGAAGAAGTGCTTGAAACAGAAAATGCTACTAAATTCATCCACACCTTTCTTAAAAAGCGGCCACACTGGCAATTTTTCAATATGTTTGATATAACTCGGAAACTAAGCTGGATTTGAAAATTTTAGGCTTAAACCCTTTTGTTTAAAATTGAATTTCTACCAAAATAGATGGGTCAAAAAACTTAGTAAAAAGATTTTAGTAGGTGAAGTTTACAAAAATTAACGAAAAAACCCCTGTTATGCTGTTTGTGGGGGATCATATTTTTTTGATAATAAGTTTATAAGGATGAAATGTAGGTTGGAAATTAAAGTTGTAATCCTGTCCAATCTGTGGAAAATGGTTAAATATTTTGTTTTTGAATAAGGAACTTGGGAAATATCCATTTTTGAGTAGACGAAATTTCGGGTATTTCCACTTTTGAGGAACATAATATGTTTGTATGTCAATGGGTGGAACCTTCACTATTTAAAAAATACTAAAATGAGAGAGAAATTTGCATGTATTAAGTGCATAGACATTTATGAAATAACAATTGCATAGGATTGCAAAGAGAGTACAATGAACCAGTGGTTCAATTTTTTACTTAGGCAGGTAAAGGTACCGAATCCGAATGAAATCCAGGAGCACGGAGCACGTAAGGTCAACACAAAAATTATGAGCTCATAGTTCGCACGTTGCCTACTATGAGTCCAAATGTGTAGAACATACACATGATACGTACGTTGTACATAAATATCGACTAACTACATGACTACATACAAATTTATAACCTGCCATTTAAACAATAAAAAAAATATGTTTGTCAGTTGGAAGAAAATAATTACTAATTACTAAGTGTACTGATTACAGATTATATGTATTCAATACAAATTGAAATGAACAAACTTTTACGCAAATAATATGGAAGGACTAAGTATATTCTTAAAATATATCATGTGACAATCTTAAAAGAATAAAATGCTCGCCTGTGTCGCACAAACTTGCTCATATGTTTGTTCAAGAGACCGAAGGTTTTATTTGTCCCTAAAATGAAAATGGAACGCTTCCAAAATATTCGTGCAATAATTTAAAATATGTAAGTGAATCGCAGGTCGCAGCCGATAGCTCTTAGTAATGGTGAAACCTTTAGATTAGCGTTTAAAACAGCGTCTCGCGGACTTAATACAATAATGTTCAAAGGAGTTCAATTATATAGTAATTTTCTAAGTGAAATCAAATCCATAAATAGTCAAAAAAAATGTTTAAAGAATTCATAAAATGTTTAAATTAGGATATTTTGTTAATAACTAAAAAAAACTTGATAAACAAAATGGCTTTATTGTAGCCGTTCTTTAAAAAAATATAAAACTCTTAAAATCTTTTTAAAGAAAAATAGTAAGTAAGTACTTATAATTACTATATTTTAATAAAAATAAAATTTTTAAAACTAAATTGTCAAACCATTTTTGAGATATCGAATTTTCAAAAAAAAAAATTACCTTTTTTTTAAATTTTGATATGCAGTATCTATTATTTTGACTTTAGTATGTATTTGAAATTTGAAGATAAGAAATTAGTTTAAATCCGTTTAGTCAATAATGAAAAATTTTAAAATACTGAGCCGTTCTATGGGTTTGCATTTTAAGCTAACATACTGAAGAATTTGAATCAAATTAAAAACTTGTTCTTTGGGAGGAGGTAGGGGTAAGACTGAACTATAGTTGGATATTGGAGCACTTTTTATTTGAAGTTTCATAACTTTTCACCTAGCTATTTATAATAAAACGATGAAATTCGAATCAATAGAAGTAATTTAACTTCAGGTTCTTAAATAAAATTTGAAGAAAATTAAAATATATTATGGCAGTGAAACAAGATTTATTCAAATGAACCATGTTCAAGTGGTCGGTCCAACCTACCTTTCAAAATTTGGAATATTATTGTCAAATATAAAACATTAATTTGTAATTCAGAGGGGAAGTTGGTCCACCTGGTCCAATTTACCACACACCTAGCTTAATGAATATACATATTCTTCGATTAGACGGTTAATGCAGATGATCAACGCGTTGACTGTCTGACTTCAAAGTTAAGTCAAATTCTGTCCCAAAGTTGTCTTGCCGTGCTATCGTCAACGCAGAATACTGTCAATGCATTGACGGCTGCGTTGACACTCTCTTTGAGTTTGAATACACGATTCGTGTGTTTTCGTTCATTTCGTTTTTCGTCTTTTTGACAGGTACGTATACCTTCGTGATTACTCACAACTAAAAATGTCCATTCGTTTTTTTGACGTTCAAAAAATATGAGGTTCATTTATTGGAAAATAGAAATCACTTCTTTTAAATTAAATTAAATCACTCCTCTTTCAATCTTATACATATCTATTTAATCACGAAAAACAATTTGAAAGCTCATTACTAAAAGTTTATAAGCATCCCCCTCCTCTACTCCTTTGTCAAATCATAAACGTCAAAGTTCAACCAGACAAAATTTTAAAATTTTCATACGTGCTTTCGTTTTTTCATTCGCCCTAAATTTTTACACTCCTAACCCAATGTGTCAAAAAGACGAAACACGAAACGTCTGAATAAACAAATCGTGTTATTTCGAATTTAAGGGTCAATGCGATGAATTGTTTCATTGGCCGTATAATCACTCTGTCAATGGAGTTAGGACAAGCTGACAGGCTACTATTCAATGCGTTGACTGTTTTCTTACGTTGACAGAGCAGAATTTTCTGCCATGTCAATGTAGCTTACGTAGACCTTCATACATATAAATCTCGAAAAATTAGCTTTTTTTACTTTACTTTTAGACATTGACAGTTGATAGCATGACATAGGGGCGCAAGCTATATTTTGACAGCAAAATATAATAAAATTAAAATATTTCTATGTAAAATATTTTTGTAGGGGTTTTTTAGTCCATCGACATCGTAGGATCGAAGACATACTTAAATTAAATTTGCCATATGATCGCTTGGCAGTTGAATCACAAACTATTTTTAACGATAAAAGTATATTTCAATCTAAATGTCACCAAATCGCCCTTAAATCACTTTTTTATCGGAGCAGCAAAGAAACTAAAAAAAATCTAATTCTTAGAGGTTTTTTAATGAAACAAAATTTTTTTAAGTTATTCAAATTTGCACTTGTCACCTCCGATTCAAGTAGTGTAATCGTCAAAGTTTACGTTGACATCAAAGTGTGCAAATTGCGATGACACAGATAACACGTCAACGCAATTTGGGACAGCATTGACTGAGCTGAGAGACGTTATTCAAGTGATCGCTGTCAACGTTTCATGCGTTGACACAATCTTCGTTTACTGTAGATTGATGATGTTTCTGGTGACGTCAAGGAGTCAATGCGTTGACCACTTACTTACGTTGACCGTCTAATCTAAGCTTAAAAATTTTTCATATTGTAAGTCAATGGAACTTGGAATAATTGTTTTATGTGAAAGTGTGCTATTTTTTAAGGTTAGAAAATTAATACCATATGAAACACCCACAAAAAACTCCTAAGCTCATCAAACTCGCCAAAAGTATTAAATTTGTCATGACAAGAATAAAAATACGTAGTTCATTCATTGTATTAAAAAAATATTTTGGTACAAAGTAAACACAAACTAAAACATAAAAGGAAGATGCTTGAAATCGGTATGAAGCATATGTAGATAAGTTAAAATTAAAAGAAGTGATCTTCAATTTTTTTTATTGGAGTTCAGAAAAAAGTTATACAGCAAAGTTGTTGAAAATATAACTAATTAACTTTTCTCAAATTATTTTATAAAATTTCTCATGATAAATATGCAAAAATTTCTAAAACATAAATAATTGTGTTGGCTTCTAACTTTTTGAATATTAAAAATATGAAAAATTGTTGTTAAAATAAGAGTTAGAAACTTTTTTCTACATTTTTTGTATAACACACTTTTTGTAGTAGTTACTTTAGGAACCGAGATATTTAACAAAGCTAAAATAAAACAAAATCCAATATGGCGGCCGAACGTTAAATTTCACGAGTGAAAAATCAAGGTTATGATCTCAAATCAACTACCCTTCGAATGATAAAATAAAATTTGCGGGTGTTACAAAGTGCTGGGTCAGATTATACATGAAAAGCATTGTCAAAATAATGTTGCAAATATTTGAAAATCCTAGCCATAGAAGCTCAAAGATTTTATGAGATCAGGCACATGAGCTCTATATGTACAAAGGTAAAGTAAATCAACCAACCAAAATATTATCCTTTAATTTTTGTTAGAAAAAAGTTTTCTCCCTTACCTCTAAACTGTCATTCTCATAAGCCAGCTCATTTGGAACAAGTTGATGATGGATTCTAGGTGCATCAATTGCTGTTTTAATATCTTCTCCAAACCATACAACCCTGGCTATAATCTGTGCCACAGATGTTATAATTTTTGAACCACCCGCTGAACCAACAACAAGCTTAACATGTCCTGTACTGTTTGTTAATATCATTGGTGACATCGATGACATAGCACGCTTTTGTGGTTCAATAAAATTAGCTGGTGATGCAGGCAAATCAAATTGATTTGAAGAACCTGGTGTGGAAAAATCATCCATGCCACTGTTGAATATAATACCAGTGCGCTTCCCCGTAAACCCTGCTCCGAAACTGAAAGAGAAAAAAAAATCTTGATAAGGACAAGAGAACATATTGACGAATATTTTATAAATCTTACTAATGATTCACAGTGCTTGTAACAGAAACTGCATCACCATTTGGTGCTAAAACTGAAATGTGTGAAGTTCCAAAGTCATCCTTGCCGGAAAACATTGCTCCATAAAATGCAATATCATCAGCAGTAGCTGAGTCATTGATCTTTTGCCTAAGTTCATCTCCATATTCGTTTGTGGTGAGTTGACTTACAAGCTAAAAGGTGTTAAAAAAAAATCCATAAAACAAAGGTTTTTCATATTATTAGGATGTCATTTTCAACCAACCTCTCTAAGATCATGGAATCTCATATCACTCAGCTCCCACCGCTTTGCGAATCCAAATTTAAAAGCTTCAGCCATTCGATGGAACGTAAGGGCCTTTGCGGTGTCATTTGAAAAATGATCTTTGGTAAAGTTATAACCATTTAAGATACTCATAATGTGGGCTACAATGGTACCACTTCCAACTGGTGGCACAGCATACAGAGTATCCCTACCCAAAGGCATAGATATCGAACTAACAAAATCAGCATTATAAGCCTCGAGGTCGTCAGCTGTTACAATACTACCCAGGTCTCTTAAGTCAGCTGCTATCTCTTTAGCTATTGAGCCGTTATAAAAGTCCAGTGGACCGTTAAGAGACAGATTCATATAAGTCTGACAAAGTTCTCGAGGTGGTTGTATTTTAGAACCGATCCCATGAAACTCACCGGTGACATTGTTGACAAAAGCTGATCTAAAAAAATGTTTGTCATTATAAGAAATCGAATAAAATTGCTGCGATATTTTTACAGCTTACCTTAAGAGAGAATCATTCTTAACCGATGGCTTGTATCTTAAAGCATCGAACTGATGTTCTGACATAATGAAGCCTTCTTCACAAATTTTGATCGATGGTTCAACGATCTCCTTCCATGGTATTGAACCAAAACGTGAATGAGCCTTATAATAGCCCATTACTTCACCAGGAACTGCTATCGACTCAGGAGAGTTTAATGAAGCTAATGGCTTACCAACAAACATGTCTTCGTGGGCGCCAAATGGAGCCACTTCACGGGCATCAATCGTATAAGCTTGATTATCTTTTTTGATATAGACATTCATAATGAATCCACCCCCGATGCCCATACTTTGCATTGTGACGATTCCATTGCAAAGTAAAACGGCCAAGGCAGAGTCGATGACATTGCCACCACGTTGGATAATGTCACTGCAAATAAAATATAAGAGTGTTTTTCTATCACAAAATTTAAGAGTAGTGGAATAATTAGAATTAGGAGTATAAAAAGTATATTCGTTAGCCCTGATTATGTATTAAGATGCTACCATCAAACCGGATTGAAGTATTTTAGTGGATTTGTTAGTTTTAACAACAATCCGTGACACCTTGATTAGTTTTTATTGCATTGGGTAGCAAAAAAGTTGATTTATTGCCAACGATTTGGAAAAATCTTTTATGGTTATTATCAATCGATGCCTCGATATAAACTCACTATGAGTCTTTAAACAAAAATCGTAAAATCACACGTTTTCAAATAAAAACAAATTTAATTGCATTTGATTTTGAAAACATTTATTTCCTCTTAACTTAGCCGATTCACAAATAAAAATAATATTCGATCTGCTAACAGGGTCAAAAATCTTGTAAATCAATTAAGTAAACAAACTTTTATTAATGTTTGCCTTCTTGAAGAAATTATTTGCTTAAATTGTGCCAATGAACTTTATTCACTTACAAGGCCGTAGTTTAGGGGATGCACTACATTTGTCGTATCCACCTCCGTATGAATTTTGACAGAAATACAATTTTTATGTAATTTGGAGAATTTCTCTTTAATGTTAAAGTTGCGGTATAATAGGATTTATGGCAATTCATTCATTCGTCAAACAAAATTGAATTTGACATTTTAATCAAACTTGACATTCCGATAGTAGAAAAGACGAATAAAGTAAGTCTCATAATTCTGTCTGTCTGTCCCTGATATAACGGTTTGATGGATTTTCTTTAAACTTTGTTCATTCATAACGTTTTTTTTTTATTTTTCGGTTTCAGTTCTTCCTCAGGACCAGTTTTTCGAAAAACTGCTTCTGAAAAGGCTTAGAAAAATAATAGGAGAAAGAAGAAAAATTCTGAGCCATCAGTTTGGATTTAGAAATACACATTTCACGAACCACGATAGACCAAGTGCATTAGACTACGATTGTTGTAGAAAAAGCCACTTGACAAGGTTTGGCACTTGGGACTTGAGTACAAATTGCATAGGGACCTTTCGAGGCAGTACTTAAAAATAATGAAATCCTACTTTACGAGCCCACTCTTTATAGCTGAATTACAATGACGTGTTTGCGATGCATAATGTTACATTTAAGGAAGTGTTACGGAGACGTCGAGACAAAACGAGAAAACTCTTTTTCAACACAAGATGGCCACATGCCTAAATTGAAAATCGGAATATCGAAACGCACGCAAAAGCTGAATAATTTCTATACTTTTGCGTTGTAGCCGCTTACGTTACGTTGGTTTGTGTACTAACTAATGGATGCAAAATCGTAACATAATGTTCAAGGCATCATTGTAAACACTAAACAGAAATTCCTATGCCTGAACTTTTACGTTGACAGACAAATCTTTTTAAACGCAAGGCCTTAAATCAGCCATAAGACCAAAATTTTTCCGAACTAAGGAAATCGAAGCCGGTGTACCACAAGGAAGTGTCCTAGGACCAACCCTGTTTCTGTTATATATACAACAGAGCTCATGATTTCGACCGGTCAATGCCCGTAATAACCGGGTTTCAGTTCGGTTTTTTGGCATTATCCGGGTACTCAGGTATCTGAAAAAGTGCCAGGTACCCGCCAGGTGTCGGCTACTCGGGTATTTGTAATAATGGTCTCAACGAATCATTTATTCATATGAAACGTGCAAAATTGAAGTTTGTCATGTTTTTAGGCGTAATAAAATAAAATAAGCGCTCGTCACAAATTATTGAAGACAAAATTGTGTAGGAGTCATACTTATGAGTTATGATCATGACCCTTGAGTCATGATATACATACATTATGTACGCCCAAAAACTCTTTTCTATTGTTGTTAGTTACAGTCATATTTAAATTCTACAAACAAAATTTGAAGAATCTTTGTTGATAAAAAAATATAAAATTTAAAAATGCCATGGTTAATGTATTAAACTTATATTTGAAAAAAAGCAATATTTTCAATGAGAATGGTAAAAAAATATTTGTTATTGTTTTAGGGTGGATTATATTTTGAACTTAACTTTCATTAACATGTATTTAAGGATAAAAAAAGAAGTTAAATTGAGTACATATGCATTTTAATTATAAAAAAATAAGTAAAAATGGAATTCAGTAAAATTCAATGTGGCTAGTGATTGAAGCCAATTATTGAAGAAAAAAATATTTCCAATTAGGGTGTCCCAAAAAATACTATCTTCTATTTTTCCAATGAAATTAAAATAAAATGAACAACTGGATTCCACGTTCTTGCCGTTGTGTTCAAGTTGCTTGGAATTAAGAAATTTGAAAATATTGATGTAATTATAAAAAAAAAATAAAAATATTAGAAAAGAATTTAAATAATTTTTTTAATTGTATAAACAACTAGTTAAAAAATTTAGAGCTCAAAAACATATATGTCATTTAATTACTTAAACAAATATGAATATGTGAAAAAAAAATAAAATTGTTGAAGCGTTTTCTTAAAAATTATTTTTATATATAAAATTGCATTTAAAAAATGTTTGGTATGTCAATTTTGGGTATGTATTAAAATATATTTTTAAACCTAGTTTCAAAAAAATTCATCAACTAATTCTTGAGATATTGAATTTTCAAACCAAAAATAATATTTTCTAATATTTTTTTAAAAATCCAAAACAATTTTTTTTTGTTGAAATTTTCATATGCAGTATTATTAGCATTTTAAACGAGCTTTTGCAATAAAAATTTTAACTGAAAACGTTTGAGTAAGGACAAAATCGAAAATTAAAAAAAACCGTTACATGGCAGGTACCGTCAATAACGGGCTTCGTAAAATGTTTTTCTTATCAAAAATTACACCATACCTACAATAATACACTGATATTTTCTTATCAAAATCGTTAGAGCCGTTTTAAGATAAATAAGCTTTTCATTTAAGGTTGTAGCGCAAGTACCGTAGATTTTGGTGCAAAAAAAAAATCAGTTTCTTCTCTGGAGAGTTAGGTACAAGAAAACCTTGAGTTCTAAATTTAAATAAAATTGCTTCAGTGGTTTAGGCTGTATGTCAATATACGGGCAGAAAGAAAGACAGACAGAATTCTGCCATCCACTTTTTTTGTTTTTCTATCATCGTTATATCATGTTCGCTTGTTATCTCGAATTTGGTTTTTGCACGAATCCAAATCTTGCCCTATAGTACCTATGTCACAAGTAAAAAATTCGATGTGGTTAATGTTTAAAGCAAACTATTGGAGAAAATATATTTTCAATTAGCATGGTCCAAAAAAATTTAATCAGTGGATTTAGGACAAATTGTCATGTTCCTAACGATCGGTTTCTTTTTGATCTTTGTTACAAGCTTCTACAATAATTTCCGCAAAAATTCTTCACAAACAACAAAGCCATCATTGAGGGAATGACCTTGATAAAAATCAATCCCAATAACAGCCGAAGCTAAATATTAAAGTCGAATTTCATACAAAAGTTGTTAAGCCAGGCACTTACCGAAAAAAGAATTAATTTCAAATTAAGAAAAAACTATAATGTCACTTTGACATTAGTCATTCCGTACGTTCAAGGATCCAAAAATCTGAATTTTTGAGCCTTCTGATTGGTCAGCTGTCATAAAAATTCTGAACATTCAGATGACTTTTCGTTATGTTTGCTTATGTCCAGATGAGAGCTAAAATCCAAGACAAAAAAAAAACAGAATCTGCACATAGAAGTTCAGCTTAATAGTGGAAGCAGCTATTTTTGTGTTTTGTTGTCGGCTTCGTACGGCATGTTGCTTTTTTTTAAGGTTTTGTTTTCTTGTAAGTAAATAAAATAAAAAATAAGATGGAAAAGAAATTTTTTCTATGACATTTCGGCTTTAGTTTTTCCTTAACAAAAAGTGCAAGTTTTCCCCATTTTTATTTATAATAATTACATTTTGTGGAAAAATGCGATGAAGACGTGCATTTAGAAGTAATAACTGCTAAGATTTTTGGTTACAAGTAAAAAGTGTGGCTTCAACTATTTTTGAAAGTATTATAATCCAAATAAAAAGAACAAACGTGCTTTTTCCAGTCAACTTAAATATAAATTAATCTTCAGTTTTGATTAAAATTTAATTTTTATTTTTCATTTCCGATAAAAAAAGTTTTTTCTTATATTCACTTTCACTAAAACCAACAAGTATACAAAAGATTTTGCAGAAAAAAAATATATATGACATTTGGCTGAAATTTCAGATTTTTTTTCGTTCAACGTTACGATTCAGTACTGAATTTTCAGATTTCTGCCGATGAACGCACCCATTATTAAAAAAGGTATAAAGGTTTTTTTGTTTTTTATACGAACTGTCCCTGTTCAGATGCATGCAGAAAAACAATTTTTAACTGATTGGATTTCGGGGGGCTAAAAATATTGTGTTAAAAAATAACTTAGTCTCGGGTAGAAACTACTTAGTGCATTAAATTAAATATAATTAACATATTCACTTTGATTTAATGAAATTGTTTAAAATAAACAACAAAGAAGGTTAAATTAAACGAAGGACTTAGTTAAATTAACCAAGAATATTGTTTAAGATTACGCTTTATTTTACACTTAAATTAAACAATTTCTTTCACTCGGGTATAATATTATAGTACAGGTGAAATAGATCAGAAAGGCCTTCGAATAAAAAAAATATTGCTAACACCATGAAACTTGGTGAAAACGTTTCATGTACCATGAGAATGAAGAATCAAAAGAGTATATACAAATATTTCATATGGAACGGTGTTTTTTGAGGGGGGGAGTGGTGGAAGTTGTGGTGCATCAAACGAAAAAATTTACCTTGGTACAATCCAGGCAAATGACATATGTTTTTAAATTAGTTTTTAGTGCTGAATCAAATGATACCAAAATCAAGTCAATAGGACCTGGTTAGTAGTGGCTTTATTACCATAAAACCTATTTAAAAAATGGTACCACCATGAAACTTGGTAAAAATGCTTTATGAACTAAGAAGAAGATGAAGAATCAAAAGAGTGTATAAAAATATCTTGCATGGAAGGATGTTTTTTTGAAGCAATTGGAAAGTGTGGTGTTGTTTTTCGAAATTCTTTGAAAAGGATGGTAGCCTCAAAAAACATGGAAAAAATGTTTCATTTACTACGAGAGTGAACAGTAAAAGAAATTTACAAAAATATCAAGGTCGAAAGGGTATTTTCGTGGGTTTGAGTAAATGCGGTGTTACTTGTTTTTGGAAACAATATTTGTTTTTGAAAAAAAAGTATTATACTTTCCTGCACTCATAAAAAACGCCCTTTAATACAGATATTTTGGTTCTTCATTTGATAGTTCAGAACCCATTTCTACCATGTTTCATGGTGGTACCATTTTTTTAAAGGTTTTATGGTAATAATCCCACCATAACCCAACTCCCCAAAAAAAAACACCAATTTACAACAGATATTTGTTTGGATTTTTCTGATTATTGTTTTTAACGACAAACGAATCATTGATGTCAAGTTTTTTTTTATGTATTAGCAACATATTTAATTTTACACTAGAAGTAGTAGAAGTAGTAGTTTTTAACTAACACTTTTTCTGTGTGATGAAATGTTTTTGATAAAATGGTTTGATTAAAATAAAAAAAGATGAGTATAGTAAGTAGCTATTTAGAAGATAAGACATAATAAGCAAAAACAAGTAGCTATGTCATTTCATTGCTTGAAAAAAACATGAATGTATGCAAAAAATAGTTGAATATGGTTGTAACCGTTTTCTCAAAATCAAAATTTTGAAATATTGAATTTCCAAAAAAAAAAAAAAATAGTATTGATATTTTTAAATAATTCGAATTTCTTAATACAAATGTTAGTTTTTATGTTGGCTATGTACCTAAAGGTCACGAAACCCAATTTTTTTTTCAAAAATTTAATATGCATAATTTACATTTTTCAGGAGCTCTTGCATAAAAAATTGGCTGAGCCATTAATGAGAAAATCGAAGATAAAACAAACCATTATATGGCAGTTACCGTTAATTACAGTTTTTGGTAAATTTTTTTTTACAATAAAGTACACCGAACCAAAGATAATACTCAATTTTTTTTAATTAAAATCGTTGGAGCCATTTTTGAGATAAATAAGATTTTCCTAACCTGTTGGATGGCAAGTTCCGTTATATCTGGAGCTAAAAAAATTAAATTTCCTTCTAGGAAATTACAAAAAAAAAAACAGCCTGAAGTTCAAAATTTGAAGAAAATCACTTCAGTGGCTAAGACTGTAGGTCAAGGTATCCATACAGATTAGCAGAGTTGCGCCACTTACTTTTTTTACCATCGTAATTTCGTGTTTGATTGTTATCCTGGCATTTTTTTGCACGAATGTAAAATTTGCCCTATAATACCAAAAATTGCAAGTAAAAAATGCGCATCGGAAGATGGGTATATTCCTGCATTAAGAGAGGAATGGCAATTTTCTAAAAAAAATTCAAGTCATACTACAGTTTTTGTTCAAATTTACAGTTTGAAAATTATTTCTTCAAAAACTATTAAGTAACACAAATAGCTTAATTTAAAAAAGTTTATTATTGAACTGAAAAACCAGTGGGAGTTCAGTAGAACAATTGAACTCAGTTCAAGGCTTAAACGAGGCCGTGAAACTGGGGGTAAGTTTTTTCATAGTTTAATTTTTTTCTATTTTAAGTCAATTTCTTGAAATTGAAATTTCTTTTTTGTCAAATGTTATGAATAGTTATAAAATTAAAAAAAAAATTGAAAATGTCATTTTCATGTCTACCTTCGTAATTTTTGTCTTGGCCTTCTATAATTAATTTCTTTCTTACAGATGTTTACAAGTAATCTTACCTGCCAACTTTGCTGCAAATATTACTATCTGAACAAACAGCCGCCTTCTCATATACGCCCAATTCAGAATCAAATTCTTCCATGGGGGGCACAGCATCTGAAGTTTTTGTTGTGGTTTCTGGCACATCTTTGACTTTATCTTGTACAACTGGTTTTAAGGTTGTTGTTGTCGATGTTGTTGTTGTTGTTGTTATTGCAGCTGGAAGAGACACAGCATCTTTTACAGGTACCACATTGACACCATTAAGAGATTCAATATGCACGTCTTCCACAAGTTTCGGCTCGTTGGCATCTAAAATATTTAAAAACAACCGTTATAGAAGCAATTTTGAATTGTTTAACAATAATAAAACAGTAAAAAGTGTGTCTCCATATAATTTTGATAGGAAGTACAAAACCATTCAATGTTTTTTTTTTCCATCATATAGACTTACCACTAAACGTCAAATTCCAAAACATATAGCCAAGTAGGAAGACCCCAATCAATATGATCAGAGCTATTGTCAGTCGTTTCATCCATTTTAGGATGCTTTCTCGTCTAGAAAAAAAATAAATAAAACAAAAAAAAAAATTAAAAACTTATCTATGCGTCTACCTACTCACAAATATTGATTAATAAGATGTAATTTATTATTTTGTGCACGTAATTTTAGAGAATGAGTTCATCAAAGCTGTTAACATTATGACTTACAACATATCTCAACACCTTTTTATGAATAACAAATTTTCGAAATAAAAATAAAAAAAACTCAAAGATCAATTCACAAAAAAAAAAAAAAATTAAGGTATGGAAGTTAATAAAATTAAACCAAAATTAAATGTATCCGAAAAGATCAGTGCACAACCATTAGCGCTTGTGCTCTAATGATGATTGCCACAGTAAGACCAGTATATTTACGATTATGGGGTTTGAAGAGCTTTTCCGGCTCAGATCAGCTTAACAAATACACACACTTGTCATGCAGTCAGCTTGTCTTACAATAACGTTCTATAGAATACCAGTAAAATAAATTTGACAGAAGCTTAATTCTGCATCATAACATGAGAGGTGTAATGTGATTAACGAATGTACTAAGAAAGTTCATTTATTAGACACGTACATCAATTAACTTTCTTATTAACTTTTATTTGGGTAATAGTCTGAGAGCTAAGGTTGCGCTTTGATCATAAAAAAAAATACAATTTAATTCAATTCAATTCAATTCATTTAATTTATTTTCTTTTCACTTAATTTCTTTTCATTTCATTTCATTTCATTTCATTTCATTTTATTTCATTTAATTTCATTTCATTTCATTTCATTACACTCTATTTGATGTTATTCAATACAATTTAGTCCAATTAAATTAAATTAAACTAGAATCAATTCAATTCAACACAATTGAATTCACTTCAACTCAATTTAGTTCAATTCAATTTTAATAAATTAAAGTCAAAACAATTCAATGCAATTCAATTCAATTCAATTCAATTTCATTCAATTCAGTTCAATTCAATTCATTTCATTTCATTTCATTTCATTTCATTTCATTTTATTTCATTTCATTTCATTTTATTTCATTTCATTTCATTTCATTTCATTTCATTTCATTTCATTTCATTTCATTTCATTTCATTTCATTTCATTTCATTTCATTTTATTTTATTTTATTTTATTTTATTTTATTTTATTTTATTTTATTTTATTTTATTGTATTTTATTTTATTTCATTTCATTTCATTTCTTTTCTTTTCTTTTCTTTTCTTTTCTTTTCTTTTCTTTTCTTTTCTTTTCTTTTCTTTTCTTTTCTTTTCTTTTCTTTTCTTTTCTTTTCTTTTCTTTTCTTTTCTCTTCTCTTCTCTTCTCTTCTAAAAGAATCGAAAATTCTCAAGTTCTTTTTTAGGGAAATAGATTTGGCGCCCCTATTGGCTGCCGTCCAGGACACATACCTCAATTTCAGGTACATATTTTGAATTAATTACATAATATAACACTATGTATCTGACTATATTATTTATGAGTATATGAGAAAGAAGATCACTAGCTCACAGTTGGTGTTAATTATTATTATTACTATTGAGTACCTGTATGTATCTAATTAGTAGAATAGTTATATTAAATAAAACATGGTTTAATATGGTGTTAGCTTAAGGGTTGATTTTTCCGTGCTGAATTAACTTTTAATTAAGATCAGACATCAGAGTAAGTTATTTCTCTTAAGCCCAAGCTAACGCATAAATCAGTCTTCCAGTGAAGGATTAAGTAGTATTTCATGAAGGGACCGACATTGTTAAATCTGTGATATGATTAGAAGGTGGTGTATAGTATATGCTCTTATTGAACTGAATCTCTATCTCAGTTTAAAAATTTGCTCTCATTGTTTTCTGTACAAATATTATTTAAACTCTAAAAAGCTCTCTCTTCAATTTTTTTAATTTATTGCAAGACAAAAGCTCAGGAGTAGTGTTGCAAGAAAGAATGCAATCTTAAGTGAATGCAATCATTAAAAGTCATCTATTGAATTTAATAAAAAAAATTGCATTCATTGAATTCACTTTGAGACTACGGCTTCAAATTCTGCAATCACCATTTCATTTGAAATTGAAATGATTGTAATCATTTTTTCCTCCATTTATCTAGCAGCAATTAATAAGGAAATCATACATATTTTGCATTCTGTTTACATTCTTTGGATCAAAAAAAAAAAAATTTGTTGAATTCTTTTGAATTCTCTAGATATATTTATATGGAAAACTGGTGAAAATAGCTTTAAATGAAAAGCATATTTCAGGAGTAGGCTCGGAAAAACCATCCAAAAGAAAAAATTCGTGGACACAAAAATAACAACAAATCAATTTATATCCCCGATGTGAATGCTATAGAACACTACAGCGTTTAAGTTGTTTCCTATCTGGATTGCACATATTTGCTTTAAAACGTCAAACTATTAAAATGATTTTATCTAGTTGAAGGAAATCGTTAGACTTTCTTCTTTTAAAAAAAGACCAAAATAAAAAGTTGTAAATCAATTAAGAAAAAATTTATTTTTTTTGGTAATGATTAAGTCAAGTTTTATTCAAAAGGTCTTTTAAGGAGAAAATTGTGGGGTAGCTTAGATTTGACTCCTGATAGCTTTTGTCTTCGGTTGAGATGAATCACACAACAATCACATGATACAACATGGAAAAAATGCAAAAAAATGATGCAAACATACATTTTTTGGGAATGTTTCACTTTTTGCTCAAAAACTATCAATTATTCGTAGATTTCATCGAAGTACAATTGAAAGTATGAAAAATTTCTAACAAAGCTCTATTTATTTTATGGATTAGTTTTTTTCTAGTTGAAATTAAGCAACTTTACATTAGAGTATCTCAAAAACTTGACAGATTCGGATTCAGCAACCCCGAAAATAACGGGTGATTTTTTAAGAGGTTTAGAACTTAAAAAAAAAAAAAAACACAAAAAATTCGAAAAAATGAATGAAATATTTATTTGAATCGATAGTTTGAACCTTGCAATTTAATGTTTAAAGATAATTTCATGCAAATGTTGACCGCGGCTGCGTCTCAGGTAGCCCATCCGCTGAGTCCAATTTTGGCATACTCTTTCACACATATCGGCCGGTATCTCACGAATGAATGCATGGATGTTGGCTTCCAGTGCGTCAATCGAAGCGGGCTTGTCCCTATAGACATTAGCCTTGACATACCCCCACAAAAAATAATCTAATGGTGTCAAATCGCACGATCTAGGCGGCCAATTGACCGGCCCGAAACGTGAAATTAACTGTTCACCAAACTCGCCTCGCAATTGCGCCATTGTTTCGCGTGCTGTGTGGCATGTGGCACCGTCTTGTTGAAACCACATATCATGCAAGTCAAGAACTTCCATTTCGGGCAAAAAAAAGTTTGTTATCGTCGCTCGGTAGCGTTCACCATTGACAGTAACGCTGCGATTCACATCATCTTTGAAGAAATATGGCCCAATAATGCCGCCGGCCCATAAACCGCACCAAACAGTGGCTTTTTCGGGATGCATTGGTAGCTGTTGCAATGCTTCTGGCTGATCTTCACTCCAAATGCGGCAATTATGCTTATTTACGTACCCATTCAACCAAAAATGAGCCTCATCGCTAAACACAATTTTTCGATAAAAAAGCGGATCCTCGGCCAGCTTTCCAAGAGCCCATTCACCAAAAATTCGGCGTTGTGGTAGGTCGGCTGGCTTTAGTTCTTGCACCAGCTGTATCTTAAAAGGCTTTACGCCCAAATCCTTCCGCAAAATTTTCCACGTAGTGCTGTAACAAAGGCCTAACTTCTGGGAACGGCGCCGAATCGACATTTCGCGGTCTTCTGTCACACTAGCTGATACGGCCGCAATATTTTCTTCACTACGCACAGTACGTAAACGTGTTGGTGGTTTAATGTCCAACAAAGTAAATTTGGTGCGAAATTTGGTCACAATCTTCCGAATAGACTGCTCAGAAGGTCGAGAATGCCGACCATAAAATGGAAGCAGCGCGCGATGAACATTTCGAACCGAGCACGAATTTTGATAGTAAAATTCAATAATTTGCAAGCGTTGTTCATTTGTAAGACGATCCATGGTTAAATTGCAAACCAAACTGAAGCTGTTTGACAGTGACACAAGGTACTAAACACACGTCAGCTGTCAAAACCAGTGTTGCCAAAACCAAACTAGCTAAAAAATCACCCGTTATAAACTAGGAACAAAAAATTTCAAACTTGCTCACAATTTGCATGGCAAAAACTTGTCTGAACTAGAAGTAAAATAAGCAAATCCTTTTTTAGTAGGTATATTCAGGGTTTGTTATCACTTTAACTTAAGAGTAATGAATACATATAGATATTAAAACAATTAATGCCTTGCCTATACCTTTGTAAGGTCATACTTCATACGTATTTTTATTAACCTCATTATTATTTTTCCATGAATTTGATCTAATAGACAAAATTATCAATTAAATGTTTGTCTTTCCCCACAAATATTATACTTGTATGCGTGTATTTACATTACTGTACCTGCTATGACAAGCAAGAAATAAACTAGGTACATAATATAAATATATTAGGGTGGGCCATATATCGTGTTTTTTTCTTTACATTCCGACCTGGGTAGGCATCAAAGGGGTCTAAGTAAAAAAAAATGTTCATAATTTTTTCAGATTTTTACCCCCAGATTTGACCCCCATATTCTCCTTTTTTTAAATTGTAGGTACTAGTTATGGGTTAAGGGTGATTCTTATAACAACACGCAAAAAAAGCCAGAGTGTAAGACTAGATTCATACAAGAAAAAAATCGTATTGGAGGGTCTATTTCCCCCCGTTCAGGCGGGAGGGATAGTTTTCTAAGAAATTAACTCAAATCGAAAAAAAAAAAAATTAAAAAATAATTTAAACATTTACAGTATCAAACTATAGCTTTTTTTTATTTATTCTACTGTATGCTTTTAAAAACAAATTTAATTTTAAATAGTTTTTGAAAAAAAAATATTTTAAAACTTAAAACTAATATATAAAAATAATAATTTTTTTAAATCGGAAAATTAATTTTAAAAATATAAACAATTAAAACTTAATTTAAGAAACATATTATAGAATGAATTTGTGACTTAAAAAAAGCTATAGCGAGATATTGTAAGGATTCCCGTTTTTAAATAATTTTAAATATTTTTTTCTGTTTTCAGTAAAATTTTTAGAAAACTAAAAATCTCACCTGAAAGGAAGGGGGAAAGACCACTCTTCCAATACAATTTTTTTTTGCCTGAATCTCATCTACAAGTTCTGGGGTCGAATAACCGCTTCAGTGAACGAGTGAGTGAGTGCCATCAGTGATCGAATGAACGAGTAACCACTTCAAATTTTGGTATACTTAATTGCTCGAAACGTGAGCGGTAATGCCAAACTCATATAATTCAGTCACGTATTACTCGATAACTGATGCGGTAATTCGGCCCCCTGATTTTTTTTCGCATGCTTTAAGAATCACCATAGTTAGTACCTTAGGCGCCAGTTATAGCAATCAGTAAAACTCATCATTGAACATTTTAATGTTTGATTTTGAGACATCTAGAAAGCAAAAGACTTAATTAATATTTCTAGTAAAAAAAAAATGTCCACATAAAAAGATTTTTCTTTTTTCAATGATTGAACTACCTTACTAATGATCATAGGAATCTAAAGTCTTTTTATGTGGAAAGTTGGGCATATTTGATTTTTTTTTTTTTGACCAGAAATAGTAACTAAGTCTTAATCTTTATTTTTTCATCAAAATAATAAATGATTTTGCTTTCTAAATGTCTCAAAATCAATCATTAAAATTTTCAATCATGAATTTCACTGATAGCTATAACTGCGGCGCCTTAAAGTGAAAAGAGTGAGGCCAAATTGGTGAAATAAAAATCTGTAAAAATTAGAAAAATTGGTTTTTCAGTATTTTGAATTGAATGAGGACTTTCCAAGATTATGCTCCATTTAAGGACCACCCTAATATATTTATTACTCATTTTTGTTCACTTATGAAAACTCAAGGGGTTTATTAAAATGGTTGCATACCTTTGTTCTAATCTAGTTTCAGCTGTTATATTCAAGTCGGTGTCCTCATCATTACACGTTCGATCCTTCAAGGGCATTTTATTATCATCGTCTTCTCCCAAAGCCATTGTGTTGTTTTATACTGAAAATATAACAACAAAATACATTTAAAACTTAAATTTGAAAATCTTTTAAATCAGATTTTAATATGTACTAAATATTTTCTATGAGTCAATCGATAAAGTAAAACATTCATTACTGTAATTATAATTGCTATGCTAGAAATTGAAAGTATAATAAGTTTATTCATTTCGTACATACATATTTATATTAATAATTGAATTCAAAAGGTATAATTAATATATCAATCATAGAGTACACACATATTTGTGGAGTATGATTCTTAAAAAATGCAAGTCATTGTAATAAAAGGTATTCTACTTAAGAAAAAAAATAATAAGAATTCATCTTGTGACAATTTAATGTGTTTTTTTAATATCGTTGGAAAAACTACGAGTATTTATTGTGTGTTGACGTGTAGATCATCATTATAATCGACTGAATAAAGTATTGGGTTTGCTGCACTGCGAACTTGCAATAATTCCTCCAATACACTTATTAGACGTGTACGGTTGAAGTTACCAAGTTACAATTTGGACTGTCCAAGCTTTGGGAGTTCCTTCTCTAGTTATTGGATTATTTTACTTATCACCAGGGAAATGATTTTGTTGACCTTAAAACATTATAAAATTTTAAAAATTAAAGATTTTTTTCTGTATCTGACATCTAACCTACGTCAACCTGACATTTCTACTCAAAAAAATTTCTTGGGTTGAATTTATCAGAAAGGAGAATTGTTTAACTCTGTGGTAAGAACTCTATCCTGCGCAAACAAACGAATATTTGAAGTTTGGAACAGAATTTGGTCAAATATTGACGCCAACTAATAGTTACATTGGCCATTTTGAAAAAAATATGCAAAAACAACAAAAAACCACTAATGTAACGGTTGAAAAATGCTAATTAAACAATATGTTTTTGGATTTAGGGTAGTACCTAAATAATGGTTAGTGAATAATGGTTAGTGCGTAGGACTGTCATGCCAAAGGTCTGGGTTCGATTCCCAGCCACTACCACCTAAAAACAGAAATGTGTTTTTCCGAGGTACTGCCTCTTGCGAGAGACTGACAAATCCTCCAAGAGTATACTTGTCATGAATAAGTGCTTCTCATCTAGCCGTTCGGACTCGGCAAAAAATTGTAGGTCCCCTCCATTCCTGCCAACAACACGTACACAGGAATGGTTGAAAGTTGTTAGTCACTAGGCCCTGGTTCTCCATGAGCTGTTGCGCCAAAAAATTTATCTATTTTTTTGGATTTAGGAGGACATGAAACGTTTTTATATAAAGTCGATACTTTCATACGATAAGGCACAAAGAAAAACATGCAAAGTTAGCAAAATTCTATCGCTGCTTATCACATTTTCTCCTATGCCACAATTGGGTTCTGGGACAAGGGCAAGGCATTGCTCCTATTTTCGTTAAGAAGTGTGACCCGTTCTTCTTGATCAGTGTTGTGAGCTTGACTATCTGACATAAATTGGCAATGTTTTTGTTTCGGTATTTTGTTTAGAGATCTTTCACTTCGCTTTGGCGTAAACTTCCATCTGAAAGATGCTAGTAGACTGTCGCATCGGTATGCAAAGTTTTGTTCTATAGGCCCCAATATTTCAGCCCCAGTCCTTCAGTTGTTCTCGATCCATCAGTATTCCACTTTAGAAAATCTGATAATATGGTTCAAACAAAAATAAGATTTTTTAAAATTATGATATTGACTGCATATAATGATCATGCAATAAGTTATTTCATTTAAAAACACATTTAAGGATTTTCGAAAAAAAACTTTTAGCTGAATGAATTTTTTGTTTCTTGTTTTGGAAAAAAAAATCCCTAAAAATAGCGAGATGGTTGTCCACCTTTAAGATCTCTCTACTTTTCAATTTTTATTTGCGAAAAAGGTACTACACGGAACGTTTTGGGTTCGTGCAGAAACAAATTTTGAATTTGTGTTGTTTAGCTGCAAAAAAACGGCCTTTCCCATCCAACTATTGAGCTTTTTATATGACAACGGTTCTAATAATTTTGATTAAAAAATTCTGATTTATTTTTAATTCCACTGTCTGTTTTCTCATTTTTTTGCATTTACTGGGGTTGGTTACCTATGGCCCCAAATCCAAAAGCACCAAACCAAAAAACACTAAACAAAATCCACAAACTAAAATGCACAAAAACAAAATCATTACAACCAAAATCCAAACCAAAATCCACAACTCAAAATCGACGAACCAAAGTTCACAAGACTCATAAATCCAAAATCTACACAGATTACCCATAGCTGGAATCTGTGTATAAGAATTTTGGATTTGTGGATGCTTTAGTGGAAAACAAACTTTGTTTTTTGTAGTTTTCTTTGAAAATTTAGTTTTTACGTCATTAAAATTAACATTTTACGTCAAAAACATTGAAAGCATTGGGGATTGGCTTTTGTGGATTTTAGATTTGTAGAGTTTGGATTTGTGGATTTAATATTTGTGGATATTTGATCGGATTTTGTTTCGTGGATTTTGGGCAAGGAGATTTCAAATTTGTGGATTTTCGAAAATGTGGGGATTCGTGGATTTGGTTTTTGGAGATAATGTCGGTATCCCCATTTACTCGGTACATCAGCTAAATCTTGTGGAAGAAGGTTATGGGCTAGTTATTTTGTTAAGTTAAGTTTTTTTAATAAATTTAATTTTTCTTAAGGATTATTGATTTTGCCATAACCTTCTCTCTAAAATGAATTGGTTATTACACACACATGCCATGAGTTTTTATATCGTTATGTATCCTGTATTCCCGTTTTTTTTTTGTTATAAGACACAATTATACCAATGAATGGCTTATATACATAATGGCAAGAATATTGGCATTTTTTCAGTCGTGTAAATTCATAATTAAAAGATTAAACCCCCTTACTAGAATGTATAGGTATACAATAATGCACTTATATTTTTTTCCGATGTCGCCTTTTTATTCCTCATAGGTATTGACTAGATGTTAATAAAAATTACTGAGTGCTTTTAGTATTTTGAGCTATAAATATAATAACTTTAAGTGCGGTAGTTAAAGGAGACATCGATCGATAGAATATTTAATTTTGTAATAACACATGTAAGGTAGCAATGACCAACGAATGTGTTCAACCTATGTAATTTTATAATCAATACATAAATTAAATAGAGTGAACATGAAGGTTTGACGTTGGAAAACAATTTAGTAATCTTAAAAATACGTCACTATTTTTAAGTTTAAATTATTGAATTCTAAAATATTTTTTTTTAATAAATTTGTATCTATAGAAAATTATTTTTTGATATTCGACTTTCACCTTAATAGCAGAAAATCATACAAAATATTCATGTCAGCACAACTATAAGATACAAGAAAATGAAAATGTGCTTTAAAAAGTCATAGTTAATATAAAATTTCCTTTAAAGAGCAAAAACAAATATTAATACCTATACTACCACGATGACTTGAAGTCCTTGAAAACAATTAATTTTATTGATTTATTTGATGAATAACTTTTCGAACTATGTATGTAATGTAGATGCTCGTATATGAATAGACCTAATTGATTTACTAATTCTATTTCTAAACATACTTTTGGATATGATGACAACAACAAGGACGAGCGTGTGGTTTCTCTCGGAAATGGGATAACGCATTTTATTGATCCACAGTCTTCATTTTCATTTTTCATAATATTGAAAAATTCCCTTAAAGATTGAATATACTTTTTTTCGTACAACCAATAAATTTGGAGAAAAACGTGCAAGAACTTTATGGTTTAGCAAAAATTTAGTAAAAAAATTTATTAAAAGTTGCATAAATCGATGGGCAACATTTTGTGCTTGATATGTACAGTAGGCCGGAGCGCTGATGTATGGGGAAAAAATTAAATTGGAATATCAAAAACATACCCCCCGCAAAAGTTGTGTCAAGTCTTTTTAAAATTTTTAAGATTTTTCTTTAGTTTTTTAAATGACCGCTAGGGGTTGCGCATCGCAATTAAAAAAAAAAAATTAAATATATTATATACCCCTTTATAACTTCGTTTGGGTCACTTAATTGGCTTTAAGAGCACTTTTTACTTTTTTAAATGTCCACTAGGGGGCGCGCACTTCAATGAAAAAACAAAACCATACGTGGTAGAACAAAACAAACGCCCTTAGTATCTATTAATTTTAGGAAACGCTTTTATTTTTTTAAATTCTAGATTATAAGAAAACCAAGTACAATTGTTGTATTTTTAATTTGAGTTTTATTTAATATAATTTTTTTTGTTTCTATATTTGGAAGTTCTTTTCGTGAAATTAAAGTATTTTTAATGACTCCATCCCTGTTCTTAAATCCACAAACAGTTTGGGAAGCTTCAGTCACCAGCTTAACCGCTCTTTCAACTGCTTCGCTGTGACAAGGAAACTTTTTTAAAAAGTTAGATTTGGTAGTTTTTTTTTGTCCCACAATATCCCAAAGTTCTTCTTCGGTAAAATCTTTTAGTACTGGAGGCTCAGTTAAACGGTGATTTTCAGTTTTCCACCAATCTATTAACTCGAAATATTCACCTGCTTCGAACTGAAAGTTTGGGAGCTGAAACTTTCGGACAAATTCTTCACTGGTGTTGCTGTTGACTGCTGCTCCAGCCTTAAGTACGCAGCGAAGACCTAGCTCTCGAATATTTTTGCGATCATCGAACAACATAGCTACTAAAATGTTTTCGCAGTGTCCAAAATATCCATTCCGTACGAAAACACCATCTACGATTCCTTTCAAATCATTTGGCAAATACCTTGTCAACTTTATAGATTTGAAAAAATGTTTCGCACCATACACGAAAGAAGGTTGAGATTTTATGTCAAACTACATTACTGCGTACAGCAATAAGCAATATACTCAACTATTTGCTTTAATGGCTTATCCGGGGATTGTTTTGCAACATACGCTCGAAGAATGCGGTTAGCAGTAGTAAGCCATCTCGAATGTACCATTGTTCCAGGGTTTTTCTCGAAAATTGAGCCTTCTCGACCATCGTTTATGGCTTTGCATATTTCATAAAAATACTTTTGGTCCGAGCTCAGACAAGCCAATGTTGTTGTTTCCGGTAAATTTATTCGAACTGCTTGATACTGCACGACGCCTAAATTTTGACAGTTCTTTAAGTCCTTTCCAATTTCTCCGGAGTATGCGCTTGGCCCAGTTGTTTTACCGTACAGTTTCTCAAACAAGTGTCTCAAAGGTAACTCGTTGGCATGAAGTAAGCAAATAGACCATTGCAAAGGTCGCTGTATTTTCGTCTCAATTTGCCGAATGATTCCACCTCTTACCCCGGTATTAACATTGGTACCGCCGCATCCAATAAGTTTGAGACTATTTACTGATATACACGATTTTTCCAAGAAGTTTAGTCTCATTGGTAATTGTCTCTGCTTTCCCGTTGTGTGGTGTGATATGACCCAGGAACTGGCTATCAGGTTCTCCAATCAACACAATATGCTCTTCAACCACATTGCCTTTGGCTGTTTTTGTGATGTCCTTGCGACCGTCGAAGTAAATGCCCACGGGATGCCGGTTAGAACTCTGATCCACTTCCATTCTTTGTTTGGATCTCTCCCTCCTTATTTTGCTTCTAGCAACAATATTTGACCGATCCATATCATTAATAACTCCATAATCCGTTAAGACGGCTCTAACAATAGTTGCTATTGCCCTATCAGATATCTTAAATCTGACTGCGACCTTCGCAACGTTCGGGAGAGATTTACGATTTAAATTACAAACCGCTTCATTCTCTAAACGTGGTTTTTTTCTGGCGAGGGTAACATTGAGATCACAGATTCGATGTCGGAATTAATTTGGGTTCCATCGTCTTCGGTTATAACGGGTGATTTTTTAGCTGGTTTGGTTTTGGCAACACTGGTTTTGACAGCTGACGTGTGTTTAGTACCTTGTGTCACTGTCAAACAGCTTCAGTTTGGTTTGCAATTTAACCATGGATCGTCTTACAAATGAACAACGCTTGCAAATTATTGAATTTTACTATCAAAATTCGTGCTCGGTTCGAAATGTTCAAAATGGGTACGTAAATAAGCATAATTGCCGCATTTGGAGTGAAGATCAGCCAGAAGCATTGCAACAGCTACCAATGCATCCCGAAAAAGCCACTGTTTGGTGCGGTTTATGGGCCGGCGGCATTATTGGGCCATATTTCTTCAAAGATGATGCGAATCGCAGCGTTACTGTCAATGGTGAACGCTACCGAGCGATGATAACAAACTTTTTTTTGCCCGAAATGGAAGTTCTTGACTTGCATGATATGTGGTTTCAACAAGACGGTGCCACATGCCACACAGCATGCGAAACAATGGCGCAATTGCGAGGCGAGTTTGGTGAACAGTTAATTTCACGTTTCGGGCCGGTCAATTGGCCGCCTAGATCGTGCGATTTGACACCATTAGATTATTTTTTGAGGGGGTATGTCAAGGCTAATGTCTATAGGGACAAGCCCGCTTCGATTGACGGACTGGAAGCCAACATCCATGCATTCATTCGTGAGATACCGGCCGATATGTGTGAAAGAATATGCCAAAATTGGACTCAGCGGATGGGCTACCTGAGACGCAGCCGCGGTCAACATTTGCATTAAATTATCTTTAAACATTAAATTGCAAGGTTCAAACTATCGATTCAAATAAATACTTCATTAATTTTTTAGAATTTTTTGTGTTTTTTTTTTTTTTAAAGTTCTAAACCTCTTAAAAAATCACCCGTTACATACATTCAGCTTGGCTGTTTAAAGTGTCTGAAGGTGAAGATGTAGAGCTTGCAAATCTTCTTGCGAGAGATCTTTGGAGCTTAATGGTTCCAGGAACATCAACTGTCCCAATAGCCATTTTTCTTTGAGATCTTTGATCTTCCAGGAAGGAGCGTTCTTTTACCGGAACTTTTTTGTCTTTTGGACAGGAACAACATTTAAAATCAACGCACTTGCAAGCACTAATGTCAAAGAGTCTTTTGGCATCAGTTTTGAATTCCTTTAACTGTTGTTGAAATGCATTGCTGGTTCTTCTGGCTTTCGGTGTTTTTATGAGAGCACTTCTTTTATCGTTGAGTTTATGAATCATTTTTTCAACACTGAACTTACCAACTGTTGGAATTGAAGAAATCACGTATATTTCCATGACCTTCGTAGCTGCGAGCGATATTCGCTTCATCGATGAGTTTTCTTCATCTTCGAAGAAGGTAAGGTAGCGACAAACATCTTTGTACGTTGGCAGCACACGCAGCGATAACATTTTCCCAATTCCAAATACCTAGCAAGTTTTTTTTCGTGAACAAGTATCCATTTAATCTCTAGAAAAAAATTCCAGCAAATGTATTAAATTCACTCAAACATTGCAACGTTTTGTTTTTCAGGGCACTTTTGATATTACTTTACAAGACTTACCTTTTTTTAACATAAAGTTGATATAAATAAAGTAATCCAAGGTAAAACTTTAATGTTCGAATATTCTTTTGTTTAACAAAAAACGCGAGTGAAAGCGAAAGGTAATTCGATTTAAATTGAATTCAAATAACACGAAATGCAAAGCCTACTTTTATTTTATTTAAAACCGAAACGGTTTTTTTTTTGAAAATAGAAGGCAACTCTGTTTTTCATTTTAAATAGTTTTGAATTTTCTGAACTGACAAAAATCTTATTATTAAATTGAAAATAGCCTTCAAAAAATGTATCTAAAAAAACTTGTCATTTAAATTTTTTGTATGAACTAAAATTGATTGCTTTTTTGTTGGTTTTCCAACGTTGAAAACCTGACACCGAACGATAAAAAACGAAGAGCTTTTAAACAATGAATAAGACCTTCTTCAATTTGTTCATATTGATACATACCTAAGTTATAGAGCGACGGATACACTGAAAAAAAAATCGAAAAAAAATTCAAAAACAAAATTTTCTCTCGCACTGCGCGACCCCTAGCGGTGAATTTAAAAAAATAAAAAAATTCTTAAAATTTATTTTTTAACCATACGCAACTTTTGCGGGGGGTATGTTGTTGAATTTCCAAAAGTAAAAAAAACACTCCGCCCTAATGTACAGTACATAAACATATTTTTAAGGAAATTTTTAAAATGTCAAAATAAAGCTCTCCATTTAAATTCAGCTTTTTTCGGATTTTTTTCAAAGAGGAAGTCTAACTTTCCTTGACTATAAATTGAAGTTGAAGAATCAAATTATAAAAGAATTCGAATGTTAAAAATAATTTATATTGTCTTAAGCATAAGAAATTTATAAAATTAATCGATAAAAAGAACTTTTCCACTTTTATTTTTTTTTTTTAATTTTGAAAAAGAACTCATACGCCATACACTAGTAAAAAAAATCATTTGCGTGATTTTTTGTCTTATTTATTCGCTTTGCTGATAAGTGTGTTCTTGCAAGGAAGTCTAATACAAAACAAAGTAATTTTTACCGCAAAATGGGATTTAAAAACCTCCCGGTTTTCTTTTTTGGTTTTCAATGAAGGATTCAAAATTCATGGCAAAGCATTTATCCTTCAGTTTCTATCACTATAACGCTAGCGTAAAATAAAACACGTCTGTGAAGTAAGTATAACAATTTTAAGGTAGACCAAAGGGACCGTGACAGGAATTAAAATTTTGTTATATTTTTTTCATGCAATATACAGGGTGATTGGTATAAGGTGCATCTGGAGAGAGCGGGTTGGGTTAAGACAAGAAAAAACCAATGTGGGGTGAGGTCTATTTCCCCATGGGCAATTTTCTAAAAAAATTTACTTAAAACATAGACAAATATTTCAAAAGCCACACATGGTAGCTAAAGCAGTAATGCTATTTATTTAGTTTTTTTAACTTGTGAATTTTTGTGACTCCAGTAATGCAGGTTGTGTAAATTGGTAACTCCGTCTCTGGTAAACTGAGCTCTATCTGTCCAGACAATCTTTTTGAAGAAGATGTGTTCTTTTTCTTGCCTCAGCAAAAGCTTTTTACAGAATTGAGTTCTTTATACTTTAGTTGAGTTTTTTATATTCTCTTCAGTAAGGTTTGCCATTTCATGATGGAAAGATATACGGGCCAACAACGAGTCGAAATTATTAAAATTTATTACCGAAATTCGGAGTCAGTGGCCTCAACGTTAAGAGGGCTACGTCCAGTTTATGGTCGTCATAATCGTCCTAGCAGATCAACAATTGAGCGTCTAGTTGAAAAATTTGAATCCACAGGCACAGTACAAAATGTTCCCGTGCCAGTGAGACAAAGAAGTGCCCGTATTGTCGCGAATATTGTTGCCGCTGGGGCTTCAGTTGCAGAAAGCCCAAATGTGTCTCTCACACGTTGTTCTTAAGCGTTGGGCATCTCTGTGACGTCGTTGTGACGAGTTTTGCGAAAAGATCTTAGCCTACATCCTAACAAGATTAAATTGACGCAAGAACTGAAGCCACTTGACCACCAGAAGCCTCGTATATTCGTGAATTGGGCTGAGCTACAACTTGAAAATGATTCGGATTTTCATCGAAAAATCATCTTCAGCGATGAGGCTCATTTCTGGCTGAATGGCTTCGTCAATAAACAAAATATGTGGTATTCGTCAAAATGCAATCTCACGTTCTCCATGAGTCATCATTGCATCCTGAAAAAATTACGTTTTGATGTGGTTTATGGGCCGTCGGCGTCATTGGGCCGTACTTCTTCCGTGATGATCAAGACCGGTACTTTACTGTGCCCCAATTGGATGATATGGACTTGGAGGACATGTGGTTCCAACAGGACGGCGCCACAAGCCACACAGCGAATGTCACAATCAATTTATTGGAAACCAGGTTTGGAGAACGTGTTATCTCACGAAATGGTCCAGTCGCTTGGCCGCCTGGGTCGTGTGATTTGACGCCGTTAGACTATTTCCTGTGGGGCTACGTCAAGTCTATGGTCTATGTCAACAAGCCAGCGACGATTGATGAACTTCGTACGAATATCGGTTGTGAAATTGCAGCAGTAACGGCCGATTTATGCTTGAATACCGTCGAAAATTGGGTTCAGCGTCTGGACTTCTGCAAGCGTGCCCGTGGTGGCCATGCAAAAGAAATTGAGTTCCATACATAATGGCATCAAACGTACTTTCACAAGAATAAAGAATTTCATTGATATCCAAAACCATTTTTGTTTTATTTAAAAAAAAAAACTTTTGTAGCGCTCTTATTGAAAAACCCGATTTATGGCAAGTTATGCATTCGCAAAAAAATATTGAACAAGAGATCAGACTTGTCATTATGGTGATAGCAAGTTGAAAAAAGTGTGTCTCACAATTCTGTCCTGGTACCTGCCCTAGAATTTTTTTTAGCTATTTTACAAAATTATATTTTTATCAGAAAAGACTGCATAACTTTCAATAAATTTCAGTAAATGGTACTTTTGGATGGGAAACTATTCTTCAAAAACTGTTTATTAATGGTACCTCCTAACAAACCATTTTTTTATTTTCAATTTTCTTCAAAACGGTAGTTACGATCTTAATATTTTTTTTCATACAGGAGCTTCTAAAGAAAAGAAAACATTTTTCTTACCAAAGTTTTCCAAAAAGTTTTTTTTTTATTTTTAAAAATGTTCAAATTTTTTTTATCGGTCGATTTATATAAAACTCGGTATTGAAGCGTTTTTTTACACTCTATAAAATATTCAAAGAACAAAATTTATTTTTATGAAAAAATAACGGATTTTTATGAAACTTTTTCTAAATTCTCAAATTAGTGCAACATATGTTCTAACAAAAAATATAAAAATTAAAAAATAGGATTTGTTAATAGTTGTAGTTTTCATGGAAAGATTTTTTTTAATTTTGAATTTTCTCGATATCGGCTTAAAATTCGATATCTCAAAAACTGGTTGACAATTTTTTCGAAATTTTATTTTAATTTTCCTTAGAAAGAATTTTTAATTAAAAATTATTCCTTAAGAAAACCGCTCATATTAACAATTAAACACAAAATAAAATGAACCAATAAATTAGATAATCTATATGAACTAGCTTTTATGGTTTTTGTTAAGGTATAAAGTAAACGTTCCTTTGTTTATTACTTCAAATTACATTTTTAACGGAGAAGTGTGAAAAAATTCCAAAGTGCTGGGAAATAAATGTTTTCTTTGATTTTTTTGTTTACAAAAAACTATTTGTATACTTTTCTAATGTAATATCATTTGTAGACCTTAAAAATACTTCCAATGTGTGCAAACTATAAGAGTAAAATTGATCGAGTTCGAGAAATGAGAATAACTTTAAAATTACAAATTTTTCTTATAAAATTTCGAAATCCTATTTCCATGAAATATGGTTTTATTAAAATAATTGTGGATATTACATGTACAAAGCTTCATCAAAACCGTTTGAGTCAACAATTTGGGGCTAAACCTTCTAGAAGAGCGAAAAAAAAAAATCAAATTTATCTTCCAGGTTAACACATGTAAATGCTCTTCCCCAAATTTAAAGTAAATCGACCAACTAATTCAGGCTCTAGATCCATGAATTGAATTATAGTATAAACGCATAGACCAACTGATGGTTATTTGTCTGAAACCTAGAGTTTTTTAACACGAATCCAATAGTTGCCTTAGAACACTGTTATCAACAAAAAATTTCCGAAACTGATAATCTTATGCTTAATTGAATTGAAAAGGTTAAGATATCACAGATGATGGTTATTGCACTTTCAAAATTTTCCTTAAATTAATTGACAAAAAAAACAACGCTTTCTCTCGGAATAATATGGTAAGTTCTATTGATTTAAATTGTGTACCAAGGTCAAAATAAAAATGAAACTTTATAATCGCAGCTTTAAGCACTGTCACTTGTGCAGGATAAGTAATAAATCGTTCACTTAAAAAAATTATAAAAAAAACAACAACAAAAAATAAAGGTTTGCAGATATGTATTTATACCTATACCTACATTAGGGGCACATTTAAACGATAGTCTCTGACCCATCAACTTAGTTTTTTTAGTTTTATATTAAAACAAATATATTTTCATTAGTTTGATGAAAATATACACGAATTTTTATTTTTTTTTGGTTTTGAAAACTTAAAAAAAAAAACAACCAAACAGTGTCATCTTTAAATTGCAATTTTTCCATTAAATTTAAACTGCGAACTTATATTCACTTAAAAAAGAAAAAAAACAAAAAAAAAACTAACGCATAATCCAAGTAAATTATTTTTGTATTTCTTTTGAGAATTATGTACTCACAAAGTACAATCTGCAACAACTTACAGAGCAAAACGGATGTCGTCGTCAAAAAAATTGCATAAAAATGCCTGTGCGTGCATTTGATTTTTGAATTTCCGTTACAAAAGAGAAAAACAACAAAAAAAATAATCCTCTGCCGGACAAAGATTTATTGTAATTTTTAAAGACTGACTGACTTCACTGTGATGTGCCATCAAGTTTGCGCTTAAACTTTTAAATGGAATTCATTTCATTTTCAAGCAAAAAAAAAAAAACAAAACAGCAGAAAAAACAAAAACAGTTCCGATGAAAGATACTCTCCCTACAACAGCCGGAAAGACTTTTTGAAAAAAAAAAAAAAAATTATGCACAAGAAGATTCACTGTTCCACTTTCGCCTTAAGCACAATTTAACATAATATAAACAAAACAGGTACCCACCCTTCGGAGATGCGTTCAAAATTGCGTTTTCTTCGATAAATCACACAAAGTATCTAAAGAATTAGATTAATGTAAGATTCCAGGAGTAGGCTCTGTAGATACTTAAATTACACAATCAAGTTCCGATTTCCCCGGCGACGACGACGACGCGACGGACATGTATCGAAATCTTTTTCACTTCACGCTAGTTACGACCCCAATCAACCCACCAGTGTCTGTCTGTCTGATCGGATCCAACAGGCACCTCCAGCAGCACCGGTTTATAACAAACGAGTGCGTACCTAGTTAGATAGGTACTTTATAACTTGCGAGCAACACACACTAGATGGATGGATGTAATGGATTGGATACTCTTGAATCCGAATCGAATCTATTTCGACCGCAAATGGATGGCTGTATCTTTAACTCAACGGATCCAGACTGCTAGTAATATTTTTTTTTGTAGGACTACTGAGATTCTTTTTATATTTTTTTTTTGTATTATTTATCTAACACGATACTTCAAGTTCCATAGACTGCAATATACTGGATTGAATTTATGATGATGATGATGACGGCGCAACACTCAATCGTAGCTAGAGGCTAACTAATTGTGGAAAATTGCTCGGACTGTATGTTTAGCTGGAAGAGTAACCATACAGTGTCGTAGTTATAGCTTGTAGATACATTCGTGGGAATGTATTAGATAGGGCAAACTGGGGTAGAAAGTGACGTTATACATTAATACGAGTTAATGTGACGTTTTCTTTTTGACGATAACTTGACACAAAACCAATTTTAATTTGACACATGATAAAATTGACATTTAAGTTAAGGTTGTCAAAGCCAGGTTTTAATTTTCTGGCTTCAAACTATCTCGTATGACAGCTGTCGTATTTTTTCGCTAGAGCACAACATTTATTTAGGCATAAACACTTTAAAATTCTATATGAAATGGTTAAAGCACGAGAAACATTTAAAAGTGTTCATATTGGACTGAAAAGCTGGATTTTATTTGGTTTTCTGCATTGACATCTAAATTCACACTGAAGGAGAAGGAGCAAGATGTGCATAGTGAAACGTCAAAAAATACAGATTTTCAGTCTTATGTGAACTCTGTGTTTTTTTTAAATTTTCTGAAAACTATTAATGTGGTGTTCCAATTAGGCTGGAAAATTGTATTTTTGACGTTTTAGTACATCTCTTTGACGTTTTAGTACATCTCGCTCCTACTTTTTCAGTCAAGATGTTAATACAAAAATGTCAAAAAATCCCGTTTTCTGCCCATTTTGAACTCTTTAAGTCTTTGAAAGGATAAGCCCACAAAATGATAACAATCTAACTTTTAATTAATATCACGCTTAGACCCTTGAAAACTATTGTTTTTTAAGAACCAAAACTAACAATTCTTGTCGTAAAATTTTAACTAGCAATTTTACAAATCTTAATTTTCTCAAAATGGCTTACAACTTTTATGAAAAAGAAATCCATAAATTTCTTTCAGTTAAGGTACCTCCCCAAAGAACCATTTTTTTAATTTTAGAAACCGTATTTCTGATTTCAATATTTTTTTTATTGAGAAGCTTCTTTTTCTACCAAAAATTTAAGATTTTTTGAAAAATGTTCAATTTTTTTTTTGGAAAATCAATTATTTTCAAAACTTCATTTTTAGAAACCCGGCATATAAAGGTTTTTTTACACTCTTAAAAGAATTTTACTTTTATGAAAAAATAACGGTACCTTCCATACAAATGTTAAAAAACCGTTAGGGAAAATATTTTGTTCTTAAGAACAGCTGCTACGATTTGTATTTATTAGTGCGATATACTACCAAAAATTATAAAAATTTTCTCACAAAACATTTTTCTTAATTTCCAATTTTCTCATTATCGGTTGAACAGATCCAGATAAATTTCTTATATACAAATTTCAAATAAGATTTATAAATGTTGCACATCAAAATTTTCAAAAAAAAGTTTTTGAATTTTTAAAAAAAAAGTTTCAAATTTTTTTCTCGAAAATTCGGTATCTGAAAAACGACTTTACAATTGTTTTCAAAATTTTATTTTTATGTGCATATAAATAAATACTTTACCAATGTTTTTTCTATTTTTTATATCTTCAGAATTTTATTATAAAATATTAAAAAAAAAACCACCAACAATTTAAATTTTTTTTAGTTTTCAATCGAAAACTAAGACCTTTCATTTTTTTTATCTCAAGCTCTCAAGGAAGAAGTTTTGGATAGTTTAATTATCATATTTCATGCTTTCTTCACATATAATTTTCTTTAACCGTCTGTGTCTTGAACATAAGAGCAAGTAGGTGCGACCCAGTCGTGCATTTTATTTATTTTTCAAATCAAAATCATTCAATTTTTCAAATTATTTTTAGTTTTATTGATTCTACGCATTGGTGTGAAATACATAGTATAAAGAAAATGTTTTTCATATGAAGAAGTTCAAATTTTGTGTCACTTCTGTTCTGTAACAAATTTATATTGTTTAACAAAATCTTTCAATTTCTTAATTAATTTTAGGTTTTCTCAATACATGGATGGATAGAGCAAAAAGTATATATTATCAAGTTAGTTTTCTCCACATAGAAATCTAGTCCAATTTGGTGTCACAACCGTAACAAGTTGGAATTGCAAAATAAAATATTTTTGTCTCTTAGCTCATTCATAATGTTGGTATTTTTCGATGTGGATTTTGTGATGCAGCAAAATATTTCCATTTTAGTTTTTTTTTCGATTTCCAAATCTTATTCACATTTGTGTCACACCCGTAGAAGTTAAAGAACCTGTTTTATTAAAAGAATTCTTCTTTTTTCGTAAAGAAATGTATGAATTTAAAAGTGCTAGCAAATATAACCACAAATTATTCTTCATGAAGTGATTTAATCCACTTTTGTGTCACAACCGTTACAAATTGGTAACACAATATATTTTGTTTGTGTGCTTAACCCAATCATACCATTTTCAGTTTTGGATATAGATTTTGAGGTACAAGGAAACACATACACAAAAATCTTCCGCATATTAAGTTTAGTTGTCACAGACGTAACAGTTTTTAGTTAAAATTCTAGATAGTTTTTACAGTTTTGTATTTCATTCTGATGGTCCAACATTAAAATTTGGAAGAAGACTGCTCTAGTTCATAACACACGAATTACTTAATATGAGTCACTCCTCCTGTAGTAAAATTATCTCTTCTGCTTGAACAAAATGGGAGATGAAGCTGAAATAGCTGCGGCTGCAAGAGTTAAGCAAATTTTAACTTTCACTGCAGAATTTTTGACATCCATTGCAGCTCCATTCTGTTCCAACAGTTAGTTGTTCCAAGTAAAAATAAATTTTGGACCCAACTTTCTCCCAGTCTCCCTAACACTCATATAGAAAGTGTATGCTATTCCGTAGGAATACAAGTACACGTACACGCGCGTTAACGGGAAGTTCGCGCAGGCAGAATCGAAGAATCAGAATATACGTATATACAAAAAAAAATCTCTAAGGCTGGCCAACATATTTTATATTAAATTGGGATAGATAAAGACCGAGGGATCCTTATAAGGAATACAACCAAGGAAAGCTGTCTTCTTGGTTGTTTTTATTCTTTTTTTTTGTTAACTTCAAATTCAGTTTCATGTCTCATTAACGACAATAAAAATTCAATTAAACGCATTGTGCGGCCTGATCCACAAGCGTCAAGTTAATTATTTTGGCTTGTCATGCACGCTTTTAGAGTTTACATATGACAGATTTCGGAGCGGTAGCTCACTTAACTTGCATTGCACACTGACACTATACCTACCTAAGGAAATGCGAATTTTTGTCGCGAAACTTAGTTCATAGAAACAATAGCGGCAAACTATTTCTATCGCATTTATTAAAGTATCTTTTGTATGTTTTTTTTTCTAGCATGGAATGAAAATTGGGTTAGATTAAGGGGTGACATAGATATTATTGGGGCGGTTATTTTTGTATATGAACTAGACGTGTATAGTTTAGTTAAACTTGTTGTAGAGAGTGCTCCGAGGAGGTGAAAATTATTGCGAATGTGAAAACAATGACGACATCATGCTGTCGGTTGAAGTCGAGTGAGTGTTTATGTATCATTCATATGGGAGTTAAGAGTGACAGCTAACTATGTGCATATCTGACGAATGACGGATGCTTCTATGGGGAATGAATTTTTATAAATAAAATTTATATTGAAGGATTTTTTTCTTCTGATAAAGCAATGAATGAAAGCGATATGATAATAATCTAAATGGGAATGGAATATTGTTAATTTTTAGTGAGATGATTGTGAATGGAATGAGCAACAGCTGGTTGCAAAAGTTGATACTTTTGAGATTGGGGTGTGTTTTTCGCTAACATTAAATCCATTAATATGTACATTTCAATTTGATTTATTGGTTTTACGACTTATAATTATTGATATCGAATAGAAATTTGTGTCTTGGTTTGCATGAATTTCCTTACTTTATTTGATTTCAATATTTAGAGAAGGATTAATCGGTTAATGTTTATATTTTCCTTCTAAACAATGATAGTGATGACTGTTGATTGATGACTAATTTTCTATATAAAAATCTTAACACAGAAAAAAATAACAGAAAAATAAACCAATAAAATCGCAGAATCAAAGATTTCTCAATTTTTTTTAATAAATTCCGTACCGTAGGTGCCTAGGTTTGAAACTAAACTTAATAAAGGAGAGGCGTCTGTTTTATTCGGTACTAGGTAGGTACATAAATGACAAATTCCACATTCGTAAAAATATTTGAACTCTAGATTTTGATCGAATATGACACTGGGATTTATTGAGAATATATAAAAAAAAGGTAAGCCCACAATTAAGGTTTACCGCTGTTTTTAAATGCTCCCAGAGCTCAAGATTGAACAGCTTGGGTGGTTAGTAGAATACGACATGGTAAGGTGCATGATCAAAATTTTTAAAATCCTTGATTTCTCATTTGGTTTTTGGTTGGTTTTTGTTAACTTTTTCTGCTAAATTTTCTTAAATCATCTGCAGAAAGTTTCAAGTAAGAAGTTGTATAATTAAAATTAGTTTTCAAGTTTATAATGCCAAACTTGTTTAAAAGTGACCAGGATGGGATTTTTAACAAGAAAAATTATTTCTTTGGTTACCTATATTTAGTTTTATATTTTGAAAACAAAACAGGTCATGTCCCCAGTAGTCGAACTTCTAGTGGCTCGCAATAAAGTAATCGTTTACTGTGAGGGAACCATTGAACGAAAATATGTGATTTAAGATTATTTAGCAGCTTTAACTCAAGTATTTGTTATTACTTTTATGATTTTTGTAGTAACTATAACAACTTTTATTATAAAAATAGAAAATGTGAAAACAGCCTAGTTCCCCCGTAGTAGAACACTAATTTTCTAAGCTCATTCATAAATTTTCTTTATTTCGAACACAAGAGTTCTTACATATTTTCAACCTAAAAAAGCATAGTAGTAATTTTCTCTCAGTTTTATTGAACAAATTGTGTTTGTAGATTTGTTTTTATGCAATTCTACTAAGAATGAAGCAAAACAAAAAATGGTTTAACGAATTTTTAGTTTGAACGCAATTCAAAAACTTTTCAAAAAGGGAAGCTAAAAATGAGGTTCCTTTGTATCGAACACTGGAAGAAAAGAAGTAAAATGTGTTCGAATACTGGACGTAACGTTCTTCTTTATGCTCTTGACCCAAAACCGTGAAAAAATATGTATTTTCTATAATATTTATTGCCTAAATGAAAGAAAACTATTTTCACGAAGTTGCCTATAGTCGAACACTAGTGTTCGAACAGGCAACTCTAACAAATTTGGTTTCTTTTTTCAAACACTCAATTTATTAATTAAATATTTAGTTTTAAGTAAGAACTTTAAGCTATATAAAAAAGTAACTATTATCTAATGAGAAGACGTGTTAAAATAGGTGTTAGCGTTAATCTTCACCTCAAAAATCACAGTTTCCCACAGCACTTCCATCAGTTTTTTTATTTACAATAATATTGACATAACTGAATTTTCTAAAGCCTCTTTTTCTTTTCTTTTTTTTAACTTTATCATGAAATTCGACTAGTTAGTAGAACTTCAAGGTTTGAGGGAATAACACATGCACTATAGATTATAAGCTTTTTTTCAAAAAGTGTTCGACTACTGGGAATGTTTGAAATTAGGCGACTCTACCCCATATATTTTCGCAGTAGGATTTGGCACCTGAAGGCATTTTTGCGTCTTTTTTCCTGTTATAAATATTCAAAAATTACTAATAAATTGGAAACTCTTTTGGTATTAAAAAAAAATATATATCCGAGAAGAGGCAACATTGACATTTTATCTGAAGCAGCGAATACTCAGCATCTTTTTTTTAAGATATCAATCACTGTGATATTTTCCGAGTAATTTAAGAGTTTTGTTTTATTTTACCATTTTTCACAGATTGGTAAGCGCTATTTTTAAAATATGTAACAATAACTCCAAAGCTAAATTTCATAAATAAATTATTTTGGTGGCACGACAACTCGGGGAAAAGCAGAGCCTAGTGACTTACAACTTGCAACCATTCCTGTGTGCGTGTTGTTGACAGAAATGGAGGGGGTCTACAATTTTCAACCGAGTCCTCACGTCTAGATGAGAAGAACTTATTGATGACAACAGATCCTCTTAAAGGATTTATCAATCCTCATAAAAGGAGCATGTAAAAATAAATTACATATATCGGATTGTTCAATAAGAGCGCTCCAAAAGTTTTTTTTTTTTGAGTAAAACAAAAACGGTTTTGGATATCAATGAAATTCTTTATTCCTGTGAAAGTACGTTTGATGCCATTATGTATGGAACTCGATTTCTTTTGTATGGCCACCACGGGCACGCTTGCAGAAGTTCAGTCGCTGAACCCAATTTTCGACGGTTTTCAAACATACATCGGCCGATACTGCTGCAATTTCACGTTCGATATTCGTATGAAGTTCATCAATCGTCGCTGGCTTGTTGGCATAGACCATAGACTTTACGTAACCACAGGAAATAGTCTAACGGTGTCAAATCACACGACCGAGGCAGCCAAACGACTGGACCATTTCGTGAGGTAACACGTTCTCCAAACTTGGTTTCCAATAAATTGATTGTGACATTCGCTGTGTGGCTTGTGGCGCCGCCCTGTTGGAACCACATGTCCTCCAAGTCCATATCATCCAATTGGGGTCACAAATATTCGGTTATCATTGAACGGTAGCGATCCCCATTCACAGTAACGTGCCAGTCTTGATCATCACGGAAGAAGTAGGGCCCAATGACGCCACCGGCCCTTAAACCACTCCAAACGGTAATTTTTTCGGGATGCAATGATGACTCATGTAGTACGTGTGGATTGCTGCCAGACCAATACCGCATATTTTGTTTATTGACAAGGCCATTCAGCCAGAAATGAGCCTTATCGCTGAAGATGATTTTTTGATGAAAATCCGGATCATTTTCAAGTTGTTGCTCAGCCCAATTCACGAACATACGACGCTTCTGGTGGTCAAGCGGCTTCAGTTCTTACGTCAATTTAATCTTGTAAGGATGTAGGCCAAGATATTTTTGCAAAATTCGCCACAACGACTTCACAGAGATGCTCAACGCTTGAGAACGACGTGTGAGAGACACATTTGGGCTTTCTGCAACTGAAGCCTCAGCGGAACTTCTTTGTCTCACTGACACGAGAACATTTTGTACTGTGGATTCAAATTTTTCCACTAGATGCTCAATTGTTGATCAGCTAGGACGATTATGACTACCATAAATTGGACGTAGCCCTCTTAACGTTGAGGCCACTGACTCCGAATTTCGGAAGTAAATTTTAATAGTTTCGACTCGTTGTTAGCTCGTATATCTTTTCATTATGAAATGGCAAACCTTACTGAAGAGAAATGTCAAAAGAGCGGCAAGAAATATGGCGTCGTTTGCTGTCCCTGTTGCTCTACTTTTGTAGAGTCCCGTTTGAAAAACCCTTTATAAAGAAAAGGTCCCCCCCCTCAAAAAGCATCATTTTTCAAAATGAAGTCTGAGAGACAGAATTACAAAAAAGACTACCAAATTAAATTGTATCCATAGTGTGTAGGTATAAGGACTAAATTCCATTCACAAAAAAAGTTCCCTCCAATGCGTACGGGAATTGGCTTCCTGACTACACTCTTTGATTATGTAGGTACATATGTATGGGTAAACAAGTAAATATTAAGAGAAATTGCTATACCTTAGTTTTTGCAATTAAAATCATTTAAACAAAAATTTCTCCAAAAAACTGAAATAAATTTTCCATTGAGATTCTGTCTCTTTCATACCTTAATTTAGTTTCAGCTATTCTCAAAAATGATTTAGTCTGACTCTTATTCATTAAAACCATGTATCGTCTGAACTTTACATTATTAATAGAAGGTTAAAAAAGTATATTGGTATAATGAATGATGAATAAAGAATTAATCAGCCTGCAAAGTCAATTTTGCATGATTAATTAAATCAATAAAGTGACAAAATATTTTCATATTTTATCAAGAAATATTTATCTTCCTAAATATGTTTTTTTTTTTATTTGATGTGTTTCTTATGATTATATCACTTTGTGATTAAAATGCATCGTAATTTTAAGGGAAACAGGGCTACGAAAGAAAAGGAGTATGTTCCAAAATTTTTGCTACAAGGTTTAATAAATTGAAATCTTTTTGTTTGATGTTCTTGGGGTTTTACTTCTTATACAAATTTATTACTTAATTATTTTTATGTGAATAAAAATGTTCTTATCTTTACTTCCGATATTTACTTAGGTACTAAGTATATGGCAAGTTATGGCTTTCGAAAATGTACATGTCAGTCTGCCTGTTCGGCTACAGCCTAAATTGTTGGATCAATTTTCTTAAAATTTCGTACATACTTATTGGTTCTGCCTTCTTTTCTTAAAAAAAAATCAATGAATTTCTTTTAGTATTATTTATTATTTATCTCGATCATAATACATTTTTATATTTACATAAGAGTATAAGCATGGCAAAATTTTGCTGTCTGCTTCAATTGATTTATTTTGAGTATTAAATTGAAATTAAAAAGTTAAAATATACAATGAATTTCTTTTAGCAAAAGATACCCATTTTCTTGATTTTCTCAAAATGTTAATTTTGATTTTAATATTTTTTTTATTTCACAGAAGCTTCTAAGCAATAAAAATAGTTTTTCCTAACAAAATTTTCAAATTTAAATTTTTTGGATTTTTTAAAAATGCTCATTTTTCTAAATCAAAATATTTTGAAAACATTTTCAACATCGTTCGTGATCTTGAAAAAAAAACCTTAAGAAATCATTAAAAACAATATTGGTGGTTATCCATTACTGAAGAAATTTAATCTTTTATCACGATATAAAGATCTTTCGGATGGTATTCAGTTTTTGTAAATTTCCCACAAAAGGTGCGAAAAATCTCGTGTGGCCTTGAGTGACCGCGAGAAACCTTAAGCCTTGATTACAAGTTATCTATGGCTGACCAATTTCTAGGTCTTTATTGGCATTTTTTGACCAAATAGAGGCCATTTATTCCATTTCCCATATCTGAGGTGCAAAAGTTTTTTTTTTTTTAAGTGAAAGTGAATTGCTAAATATTTAACAGAAAAAAATAAAGACTGTATTTTTTAATTCTGTTTATATAATTATCTGTCTACAATTAGTTTAGTAAATCACATTGACGATTGACCCAATATGAACATTTTAAATCCAACCCTGTCTTCCCGAACTTTGTTTTTTCAAGTGGCAAAAAAAATAAAGTGTATCGTGCAATATTATAACTTATCTTTGTATAAGTGATTTTTAATGTTTTGATGAAATGACAAATACTCTATTGACCTACGAGTACAAACATACAAATTATATTCAATTTCTTTTAACAGTTTCCCATAGGTATATAAATATAAACCCAATTTCAGAATAATTTAAAATCACTACCAATTTTGCTGTGTGTTTGTGTTTAGGTGTCTTAGATAATGTATGAAATAAAAGATGAAGGGGTACTGCACTTTTAATAAGATTTTGCCTAGTGTGATTTTTTGTGTCCAGTTGTTTTACTGTTATTTAATGAAAAGGGTTCTTACTAATTTTGTTTTCAATTGAGTAAATGGCTTTTTGCTGTACAAACAACATTCGAAATCATGCAAAAATGTTGCTACTTATTCCACATTGCTTGGAATAGGGATGTCAAAATTTCATTACGTAGGTACCTTTAGCATGGGGATGTCCGTTTCTTGTTGTTCCTATTAAATTTACCTCCTGTTTTTAATGTTATACTTCACTGAATAGAAAGGCATGTTCTTAGAAATAATTTAGTGCAGTACTTGCTTGACAAAATTTTGCAAAAATTTTAGTCAAAATTCTTATCTGCAGAATAAATAAAATATGAATCGATTAATGTTGTCCAAAGATTAAGTTTTATTTTTGAATTTAAAAGATTTCCCACTAACCTGCCATTTTGTTTAGTTCTAATACATACGTTTGCTTGGTGGTACAGTAGAAGCTCGATTTAGTAAATTTCACAATAGTGAACAGACAAATTTTTTTTTATAAAAATGGATTTCGTATAAAAATGTCTTGCAAGGACATTTAACGTTGCCTCAGGGCACATTAACGTTGTTTCTCTTTTTACAGATAAAATAAATGTTAAAATATTCTCATCGAACAAAATGTGCATTTCTGATAAAATTCATCTTTAAAAAGCCTTTTAAAACTAATGCCTGAAAAAGTGAACAACCTTGAAAGAGTCAACAGACCTATTTTTATTACTTCCACTAAATCGGATGTTTACTGTATTTTACACTAGCACTAGCGCGATTAAACGATTAAGTTCGATATTAAAACAATTTTAACATGGTACTATGTTAAAAAGAGCTTTTCGCTAATTTTAAACGATTTTAGAAATGTACTCTCTCTTAACATTTTACTAAAGTTTAAATTACCAAATGGCTATTTTAATTTTTAAGTATCATTGTAAATCCATAATATTTGTCATTTTCTTCCAAACAAAAATTCTTGGCAATTGTATTTCAGAGTGAAATGGAGTTATTTTTCGTATAATCGTCGTCGGTCAAAACGTAAAACTCACCACAAAGTGCAGAAAAAGATGTACAAAAAAAATGAGAATGAAATCGGTACATTTTTTAAATCTAATAAGTCTCACTTTACACGGTTTTTATAAAGACATTCACAGGAACTTAATTTAAAAATTTGCGGAACGTGACTTTTTAGCTTCTAAAAGTATGTTTCCCTCTTATTTCCTTCAAAAGTATAATATGTTAGTTAGTGAGTTTTACCTTTGAACCGAATATATATAAAATGAAAGAATTCGAATGGATTAATACAGTTTTAATACAAAAGAAGATAACAAAACAATTTATAGCTACGAACAGGAACACTCGACATTTTTTTCTGGGCCCTCATTGGTTAGTTTAAGTTTAAAATATCTTAAAAATACCTTTGGTAGTAACATTTTGTGTAGATTGGAATTTTCTGATCGATGCGTCAGGATCGGACTGGAGGGCTCAGGGTTCGAATCCTGGAGTTATCCGACTTTTCTTTATTTTTGTTTTTTTGTGAACAATAAAGTTAAAACGATATTACTAACATTTAACAGTTATACATAACAAATATTGGATTTTTCATCAAATAATAGTTCATTTGTAACGCACAAAACCAATGTTCATGAAGTTGAAACCCTAAAAAGGCTCTTAAGCCCCTACAAAGGCTTTTTAAGCCCTAGAAAGGTTTTACATAAAATGGTATTAGTATGATACTAGTTATTAAAACTAAAAAAAGGCTTGAGCATTTGGAAATAAAACTAAGGAATAACATTGAAAAGGTTTGCCATCCAGATAAAATACAAAAACAAAAATGAAAAAAGATAATTAAGAAAAAAAAGAGGAGTAGACATTTTAAGAAGTCAAAACATAAGGCAGTCAAGAATTTCAACAAAATATAAAAATCCCCATAACCACCCCTGCACACGGGTTTTGCAACGACTGAAACGTCTTTTGCTTTCATAGCCTTGAAATAACACATCACAAAAGATATCACATACACACATTTTTTTCGAAGTCATTGACTTATCAATTTTGGTTTCTTTTTCTATTCCGGTTTGAACTCCTGATAAGCAAACAGATATCCTTAAATACAATATTCAGCTTTCACAGTTCATATACCTGCATAGAGCATATCAATGTTCATGCACATTGTGTATGTTGATAACTGAAAATAATAATAATCATTTAAAAAAATACAGTTTGTATTTTGGTTTAAATGATTCAAAAAATTCTTTTTATTTAATTTATTTTATCATAAAACCAAATCCAATTATAACACTGTGGATTTCAAAATAGAACATATATTTTAGTGCCATTATGTCTGAGATGAAATATAATTTCACACAGTGGGGCAGAAGGTTAGTAAAACATGAATTAAATTAACTGATAGCGAACTAATGCAAGATAAGTTTTTAGTTTATGCATAACAATGAGATCGCCCACTAGTAAGAATATTTTTAGAAATTATAAAGGGTGATTTAATTTAACTTTCTTCTATCAAACAATTTCTCAGCTTCTCATTACAGTAGACTCGCATTAAAAAAACACTGTTTTACGTCAATACCAGCTAAAGTGAATATAAATAGTTCACGTTATCGCAAGTCTACTGTGATTTTATTTTATTACCAATTATCAGAGTTGGGTAGTAATCATAACCAAAAAAGTCAATTATACGATTACAAATAAAATTGAAAAAATTCAATTACTGATGACTTGTAATTGAAATGTTTAATTGCAAATTACACATAATTGAAAGAAAAAACAATTACTTGATTGTTTAACATGTTATTAGAAAAAAAAATAACTAAACAAACATAAAAATAACTAATAAGCCGTAATGATTTACTTATTCTTGTAATCACTACACACATAACTAATGATTACAATTAAATTACTTTTTGTTCTTCAATTGCTTTTTTCCAATAATATGAATATAACTATTAATTACAAATTTTCAATTTCACATAATATGTAAATGTAATTAGAAAAATTCAATTACCGATGACATGAAATTGTAATCAAGTCTATAATCAAGTACAAAATGTTATAATTACTACCAACTTTGCTAATATCTAACTCTTGTATTTCTTAAATTTGTAAAAAAAAAAAAAAAATTCCTATATTTTCATGTAGACTGTTCAACTGTATCAAGCCAATTCGATGTCGACGAACGGTGACGTCAACGCTGCCCAAAAATTTTAAGATAAGAAAAGTACGTCTGTTGCTCAGCATCAAAAATACAAATACAAAATTATTATCAAAAAGCCATTCCAAAGAAGCGGGGAGGAAAACCGTACATTTGTGGTGACGTTTTTCTTGTGAAGAAAGTAATATTTTTTCATGAAACTCAGTGGTTCTTACGAATTAATCACAAATTTCACGACACACCCGAAAATAATAAAATTCAGTAAGTTTTTTTTCAAAGAAATAGATGGTAACGGAGAAGACGCGTATGATTTAGAGATTTCTTGGCTTTGAACTTAAAGTTGCATGTAGATTAAGTACCTTAAAGAGTTTAAAAAAAACTATCTTTAATCATTTGGATTTGTCAGTTCCTCGCAAGAGGCAGTACCTCTGTTTTTTTCCGAGGTACTGCCTCTTGCGAGGAACTGACAAATCCTCCAAGTCATCCTACTTGTCATGAATAAGTGCTACTCATCTAGCCGTTCGGACTCGGCAAAAAATTGTAGGTCCCCTCCATTCCTGCCAACAAACACGCAAACAGGAATGGTTGAGAGTTGTTAGTCACTAGGCCCTGGTCCTTCATGAGCTGTTGCGCCACTAAATTTATTTATTTTTTTTTTATCTTTAATCATCTTGTATGTAGAATACTTACTTTATTTAAAATAACGTTGAATATAATTGTTTTTGTACTTTTGTTGCTATTTTAAATGGAGTAACTGCTATTTTAAAAAATGTTAAAAACCATATTTGTGTTCTCTCTATGGTACTTAGTATACCTATTTGCCAAGTTTGAAGATTTTCCATCAACGTTTACACTTTTACCAACACTTTGAATAAAATACTGTGAAAAAACACCTGTATTTTGTATAAACAATTTTAATTTTTTAATTTTTATTTTTTTCTACAGCACACCTATTAAGAAAACTGTCCCGAAATTAAGTAGTGTGTTAAAAATACTTTTACAAAGCTCACTTCACATATGCATCTAGGGTTGCCAACTTTTTAAAGAAGAATAAAGAGTACGGCCCAATAAAAAACAGTATCAATTTTTTTTAATTTTAAAACATGTATTTTTTGTACTTATTGTTGAAAATAACAACTTTGTATTGTTTTTAAAATAATAATATGAGTTTAAACATTGTAATTTTACGTTAACACAAATTAGAACTTCATTTCGAAGCCACGTTCTTCTTTTCTCACCACTAAACATTAAAAAATCAGAACGTGGCCATTGACATTTCATGTTTGACAGTTTTGGGTGCGTTCAGAAACACTTGAGTGCTAGAATTGGTTCACATTAGCTGCATTTTTTTGCATATCCATATGGACTTCGGCTTGTCGGAATATTTCAGTATTTGCCTTAGTCTACCATTTTTTATTGAACTATCTTACCAACAAACATTTTAAATTTTAATATAAATTATCGATAACACATGTCATGGCTGTGTTCAAATATAAAGTTCATGAAATGTATTTGAAAATACTTACACTTTATAACTAAATATTTGAAGAAAGAAGAATATTGAAAAAAAAAATTAAGTAAAAAGAGAGTATCTTAGCGTACTCTATTGGAGTCATTGATCATAGAGTACGCTTTCATGAAATAGAGTACAATACTCTATTTTAGAGTATGGTTGGCAACCCTATGTGCATCATAAATTATAGAGAACTGATAGCATCAAAAATACTGAAAAATTCACATTTGCGGAAGATAACAAATGAGTTTTTTTTTTCTACAGTTTTTTTTAATTGTACTATGTACCTATTCCTAATATTGGTTTACCTAAATATATTTTTTCCATAATTTGAAATTGCGTTACTTGGTTTCGATTTTTTTGAAATGTCCTCAAATTGCAATTCATTATCATCAGTGGGTCCACATGATCTCATCCGGATCCGGAAAATAAACAATAATTTAGTTCTTTTGAATATTAAAAATGGATGTACCGTACCTTTTTACTTTTGTTTTTTCCTACATTTTAAAATATATGTAAATACAATTTTGATATTATAGTTTTTTAAAACTTACACTAGAATTGATATTTTTTTAAAATTATTTCTACACGAAACTACGAGTAAGATTCATCTACCGGCCCGCTTATGTTACATAATTTAGTTTTGTTTTATTTGTTCACTCAGATGCTTCTTAAAAGTACAAATATCATACAAAATACATTTTTCAAATATCTCAAAAAATGAAGAAGAAATTATTTTTAGTACATAGGTAGGTACTATACGCATAGCTATTCCCGTACAAGTAGATGTTATGTTTTCAAAATAATACCTACATTGTATCTGCCTTATAGGCGCATTTACACTCTCATACCACAGGAGCAAGTTCATATAATATGATCCAGTTGTATGTCGTGCTTATTTTTTCCTTATTACAGCACATATTTTTTACTATAATTTGCACACAATCAAGGAAATATGATGATAACCCTTTTAATGTTTTGATCTAGCACAGAGAAAGGAAAATGGAGGGAGGAGGATTTAATAGAAGATGCCAATGCACATTGATTACACATAAGATTCCTATTTAATCATCATCTTCTTCTTCAACAACAACTACTGTTGACCCTATCAATTAACTCAACGGGAATGTTACTTAATAAATACTGTTGGAAACTAGGCTTAGTTTTGAGATAACGAGATTCTAATATGAATCAGCATTCAAATATGTGATAATTCAAATAATTCAACGCTGTACGTGAAAAGAACTGCATTTAGTTAAACAAAATACAAATGTTTTATAAAGATTTTACACAAATTTGGTTTATTATATTAAAAAATTGAACAATAAGGGAAAGGGTTCTAGAATGAATCTTTGTGTTTAAGGGCTTTTTAACATTTTTTTTGTAATTTTGCAATTTTTTCTAAAATGGGTAAAGAAAACGTAAGTTTCTAAGTTTCAAAAAATATCGAACATAATGTTTTTTGAAATATTAATTTACAAAAAACTTTAAATTTAAAAAAAAAAATGTTTATACATATATCAAATTCTTAAAACATTTTTAGGAAAACTTTTGGTATGCAAATCGTAAGTATTTATTTATATCCATATAAAAATAAATTTTGAAAAAAATTTGTGGATATTTTTTGAAATATCGAATTTTCAAAAAAAAAATTGAAACTTATTTAAAAATTCAAATTCAAGTCAAAATTCAAACTTTTATTTTGATATGCAATATTATCTACTCTTATCTGTATCTTATTCTGTAGATAGTATTAGTTTTAGCATATGGAAAAAGTTTAATTAAAATCGTAGCAGTAATTTTTGAGAAAAGAATATTTTCCTTTCCGATTTTTTAACTTTTTTAACTTTTGGAAGGTAACGTAAAATTAAAAAAATAAATAAAAAAATTTAAAAACAATTAAAATTTTTCTAAAAATATTTTAGAGTGTACTAAAATCTCTTAAGTAAATTTTAAAAAATCTAAAAAATTTTAAACATTTTTTTAAAAATCCAAAAAAGTACACAAAAATATTTTTAGTTTGTGGAAGCCTCTGTATTAAAAAAAAGTATTTGAAATCAGTTATACCGTTTTGAAGACGATCGAAAATAAAAAAGAATGATTCTTTGGCAGGTACCATTAACAACAATTTTTCGAAAAATGGTTTTCCACCCAAAGGAAGCCTTACTAAGAGTTATTTATTGATTTTTTTTAGGAAAAAGTTGTTGAGCCGTTTTTGAGAAAAAATTCGATTTAGTAAAACTGCTACGAAAAATTGTATGGCTAGTACCGTAATTTTTGGCTTTAAAAAAAAATGAAAAAAATGTGGGCATAATTACCAAAAACCACTATGTAAGTTTGAAGAAAATCGATAGGGCCGTTAAGGCTGTAGACGAACAGACAGACAAAATTGTGCCACTCACTTTTTCGGTGTTCTCTATCATCATAATGTTATGTTTGATTGTTATCTCAATTTTTACTTGCGATGTAGGTACTATAGGGCAAGTTTAGGATTCGTGCAAAAAAATAAAATTTGGGATAACAATCAAACAAACATTACGATGATAGAGAAAACCAAAAAAGTGGGTGGCAAAATTCTATCTGTCTGTCTGTTTGTATCTGGATCTACAGGCTAAACCAATAATGTGATCTTTTCAAATTTTGAACTTAAGGCTATTTAGTGATTCTCCAGAGGGTAAATTGAATTTTTTTTTAATAAAAAATATAACGGTACTTGCAATACAACCATTGAGGAACATCTTATTTATCTCAGAAATGGCTCCAACGATTTTGATACAAAAAATCAGTGTATGGTGTACTTTCTGGTAAAAATTAGTTTAACTTAAACCGTTATTAATGGTTCCTGCCATATAACGGTATTTTGGTTTTGATTTTGTCATAAACGGCTCAACCGATTACAATCAAAATTGTTTTTGTGAAAATTTAATATTTTAAAAATGGGTTGATGAATTTTTTTGAAACTAATTTAAAAAATTTTACTTCTTGTTTATACTGTTAAAATCACGATTTAAATGTTTTTTATATTTTTTAAATTTATTTTTGTATTTGTATTGTATTTTATATTTTTTTTTATTTTTCTGTCCAACTTGAACATAAGAGCAAGTTCGTGCGGTTCAGTCGTGCATTTTAATTTTGTATTTTGTACTTATTAATATTTTTTAATTTTTTAATGAATGTTTTAAGGACCATAATTACTATAATCTAGCATTTGTCTTTTTTGGCGTTAACAGTATTTTCTTTATACAAAATTTATTATTTGGTATTTCTTTCGTGAACGGATAATTCCCTTAACGGGACAAAAGTATTGTGACTGTCACTATTCGACCAAGGGAGGTTTCACTGCAGTACCTACCATCCCCCTCCCTCACCTCTTAAAGTGATCAAGGTAACTACAAAAAAATCTTTTTAAAATTTCATGGAAATCGGTTAACCTGCTGGCAAGTACTTGAAACTTTTCATAGAAAACACATGGAAACGATCATAACCCTGATTTTTCACGCTCACAACATCTACTTTTAGTCACCATCTTGCCATATTTCTACAAAAAAGTGTTTTTGACAAAAAATATTGAAATTAAAATTTCCTAGCTATCTCTTATTTATATAAAGCCATTTTTTGGAATTTTTAATAGGAACATATATAAAAAAGTTACAGGCCAACAAGTTATTTTTTTTATTTTGTGGGTGTTTTCAAAAATTTAACAAAAAAAAAATCAGCGAAAAATTTATCAGAAAATTCTGAACAATTTTTGCTATTAAATTTATTAATAAGCAAAAATAAGAAAAATAAATTTGGTGGCGCAACAGCTCGTGAAGAACCAAGGTCTAGTAACTAACAACTCTCAACCATTCCTGTATGCGTGTTGCTTATAAGTTATTTATAAAATAAAACAAAATTCTGGCTGGCTGCCAAACGCTTGATTTGGAGCGCCTAAAATCAACTAACTCAATTAACTACCCTTCGAATAATAAATAAATTTGAGGGTGTTACAAACTGCTGGGTCAGATTAAAAATGAACTGGACTATAGAAATACAGTTTGCAATTGCACATATTTCATTTTAGTTCATTTCATTTCATTTCATTTCATTTCATTTCATTTTATTTCATTTCATTTCACTTCATTTCATTTCTCAACAAAGCTTCCCATAGATCCGATCCGGGGCTGAAACCAGTACTTATGCCAGTTCAGCTATCGAAATATACAGTCTCTCCCAAAATTAATGAGAGGTTTTTTTAAAGTTTTTTTTAACTATAATTATTCTTCTTATGTTTTGCAACAAAATGAACTGTACAAAAATGAACATAAGAAAAGACATTAAGTTAATGTAGTTTAAAGTTTTCGTTCATATAAGAATCATTAAAATAATGATAAACTATTTCTTTCGAATAATTTATGAGTGAAAGTATGCTTGTTTTTTGCTACGTTTTTTAAGCTTCCAGGTGAAAATTGTGATCGATTTGAAACGTAATATTTCTAACAAAACGTTTACAAAAGTATTAAGCGTGCTCTGTTATTTTTTAATGCGTTGATATTTTTGAGATTGCTCTATATATTTGCTAGATTCATATTTTGTTTCTTCTTATTATTTTAAATTATTTAAGTGTTTCTCAATGTTTTTATTTTATTTTACATATTTACTTACTCCTTGAATGAATGTACTCCTTAGCTTTGGTAAATCCGCCTACAGCTAACGTTTCACTGAAGTTTTTTTCAATAAACACTAGTGGAATTCCAAAATAGTTTAAGAATCAACTCCTCTTAGCATATTCACAATAATGTCTCCATAAATACAATAAATCAATTCTTTTTATTCCAGCAAGTCAAAAGTTCATTATAGTTTTTATTTGACACCCGCACAATAATCGATTCCATACAATATCCATTTAAACCACCACTGACCTTCTTTTAAGCCGCCCACAAAAACTGCAAATTTAATTTATTCCATGCAATGCACCAAAGAAATCATAAAACCACTTTTTTTATTATGAAATCATCATCCAAGACAAAATAAATTAAATACAAAAAATTAAAATGCAATCGAAAAAGGAACTCTTTTGGTTTTTGATTTATTTTTTTCTTCAAATCAAAAATTCTAGTAGAAATCTTAACATCACTCGATTAATGTCACATTTAACCCGACAAAAATAATAAAAAAATAAATTATTGAGCCGAATCACTGATCGTTGTCTTCGTCGTAACAAAATTAAAGATCAAGAACCGTTTAATAATTTGTTGTTTGTTTTTTTTTTTTATCGCTCAGAATGGGCAACACGTGAATTACGAACGCGCTTCCAGATCATGACTGATTGCTTTGCTAGCAAACAGATCAGACAAGACCTCCAACGCAAAAAAGTCTTTTTAATAATTTTTTTTTCTTAATTTTATGAGTAGGAGCTTCTGGGTGAGTTCTTTTCAATTTTTTTTTTTATGTGTTCGAACTCTTTGCTGCCGATATTGAGAAATTGTAAATAAAATGTGTTTGTTTACATTTAGTTGGTAGTATACACTCTCGCTGATACACTGCGATTCCTTGTTTTTCTAGCAGCCCCTTGCAAGCCTACCCTCCCCTCCCCCTGTGGTCGAATTGTCTCTGGGCGGCCTACAAAACATTCATATGCGTTGACGCGCTCGTCCGTTTGTCGTGGGTGTGGTAGTTGTAGCTGCAGCAGTCAAGTGGAATAAAAACATATGGCACGTTCCGTTGTTAAACTGGTGTTGCATATGGCCAATTGGAGGAGTACTACCAGAATACGAGAACGCCATCAGATGTATAAATTCAAATGCTCCACAGCAATGTTAATAAACATTTCGACACCCTCTCTTGGAACACTTCGTCACGATGAAAGAGTTGTCTTCTTATTCAAGTGTTTACCTCTTCAAGTGCCTACTTAATATGCAAAGGGATTCTCTGGAATTTCCCCCCTATCCCATAATTGACAGTATTCTGGGAAAAATCATAACTCAAGAACTTCTGGAATTCATCTTGGGATTTTCTGTTTTCTCATGCAAGATCTGATTTTCATTCTCGCCTGTTCGCTGGCACTTTATTTGTTTTATTTAGTTTTTCGTGTGTGTGATTCCGCATATTTAACACATAATCGAGAAAAGGAGGTATATTAATGCGGAAAATTTATGATTGTTGTCGATGAGGGGAGATATTAAAAAAACAATTAAAAAAGCTAGTTTATAAAAATGGATGACCAATAATACACAGTGATGTGAAAAAAAAATCGACACGAGTATAGACTATTGGGTTTTGCCTAAACATATTTTTGGCATCGATCGAAAGGTTTACTGTTTTATAAAGGGTGTTTTTTTTTCAATCTAGAAGTACTTTTTCGGAGTTGGTCTTCTTGACAGCTGTCACTTGATTCATGCTCAGTTTGGTTTGCCATTTCATAATGAAAAGACTTTTTGACAGATGTCAAAATGACTAAATATGAAAAAAATATTGCCAGATTGAAAACCACACGTCTCCAAAAAAGAACACCCTTTATGTTCAGTAAAACCCACTTACTGACACTGACAGCTAAAAAACGGGCAATGTTTGTATCCGCCACTTGGAGCTTTGTAAATTTCAGTCCAAAAACTACTCAATTTATGTAAAATCTTAAAAAAAAGGTTAAACCTAGCCTAAAAATCCTTTATATATGTTTTTTGGGTTACCGAAATGTAGTTTTTTAATTTAGGTTTTGGGCTTATATCACTTTCTGGTAGTTTAAATCATAAAATTATTTTGTTTAATAAATTGCAAGTCATTGAGAATCATTGAGTTGATAAAAAAAATGTGAAGGAATTTATACTTACCCATCAAAAACAAACAATTTTTTTGCACAGTATTGTAATATTAGTAGATAGATAGAGGTACCTGCCTATAGGCCTTTTTGTTTTCAATTTATTGACGAAGCACTTTGAATAGAATTTTAAATTTTCCATTTTCCATGGATCATGGATTCTTCTCTATCTGTGATGTTTAAATTCGATAGAAAATAAGAAAATCATTGTTGGGATTGATTTTGGTATGAACCATTTGGCGTTTGAACTTAAAAATTTGATTTCAATTATTTCAATCGAAATAATGGGGTGAGAAGTAAAACTTAATTCAATTAGCAATTAACACTTGAAATTATTTTTATCTACTCGAAGGTTATATAGTTTTCAATGATATTTTATTTGTTTTTTCTGGTTAAGTATGGCTTTTTTGTGTGAAGTTTTCTAGTTTTTTTTTAATGTTTCTAGAACAGAATTGATCAAGAAATAAAACAACATTTCAGGCATATCAGGCAGTAAAGAAAAAACAAATCAAATATTTAATAAAGAAAGTCAATGATTTGTTTTTTTTTTTTTGTGTAGGTAAATTCAGATGAATTTTTCAATGAGTTGGAAATGATAATCAACACACTTGATATAACAAGAGCCAACAAAACATGCATGTCAAAATTTTGTGGAAAGAAAAATGATACTTTTCAACGTGAAATAATACAAATTTGTATAGCTTAACAAAGATTTATTTTCAAATACCTATGGAATATTCGCAATTTCAACAGATTTGTTAAAAAAAGCTGACATTTCTTCTAAACAGAGTATTTTAGTAAAATACATTCATTTTAGTAAATGAGTTCAAATCTCTTCTAACAAAAGGTGGAACTTAAAAAGTTAAAGCTTTCCTACTCTAAATCAGTGTGTTTCAAAATTTGTCAGTACGTGACCCCTTTGTTAGTTTAAATATTCTTGCGGCCCCTAATCACATTTGTAATAATTTATGATCAGTCAAAAAACAGCATACACATTATACGACATTTTGATTTCATTTATTCGCTGTGAAGTTTTCCCATGTTTCCAAAAACTTAAAAAATTAATTGCAGTGCCTGAATTTAATTTTTTGAATTCTTATGTATGCATCAGAATTGTCATTTATTTTTTTTTTTTCAAGTGTGCATAGGTACATTAAGGGGAAACACCTTATTATGAGTTTCACGTGGCCTCATTCCACGTGGAAAAATTGACATTTCACATTGCACCTATTGTGAGTTTCGCCCGAAAAAGAAAATTTTGAGAACGAAACGAAAGAAAAACAGAGGGCTCTAGTGCCCTTTTCTCAAGTTTTTTTTGGTTTATTTTAGAGCAAGAGAAGTTCAGGCAAAACTCATAAAAGCTTAAAAATTCCGGGGGAAAAAAAATTGTTTGTGTGAAATTCAGAACAAGGCTGGATAAGTTTTGTGTATAACCTGTCGGGTAATGTCTTTACGAGAAAGCATAAAACGACCATCCTTACGTAGTCTTGAAAACCGGTACAAATAGAAGTTGCGAAGCAAGGCAAACCCTTAAAAAAATAGATTTTAAGACAAAAATTACTCCAAAAATGATTTAAAGTTTTGAATACTAAGAATCAGTGTTAAGGACTTAAGACCTTTGGTTTTTAATAAAACCGTGTTGCGACCGTGACCCCCCCTAGCAATTCACAGTTTGAAAAATATTGCTCCAAATAACGCACTTGCCATGAATTGAAGTAATACCTTTTTTCCTGATTCCGATTATAAAAATACATAGAGGCATTCTTCAACTAGAAAAGCATAGTGGGCCTCACAATTCTGTCTTTCTCTCCATTAGTCTATTTTGTCTCGATTTTCTTAAGACTTGATACCTTAGTCAAACGGTTTTTTTCCTCTGCAGTCAAAGAAGGGGACAAACAGTTTTGAAGCTTGGCATACTTATTTGGAATGGTCTAGTATATTTGTTCAATATTTTTATTTTCTCATTTTTCTTGTTAGAAATTTTTTGTTAAATCAAAAAATATTCGGAGGAAGAAAATAGCTTCAGCAGCGCTGAAAAATCGAATCAAAACTTGGTTTAGCATAACAATGCTTCCCGACCATTAAACATAGTACTCAGATTATGTACCAAATTTGCAAAATAAAAATAATTTTTTGAATTTCCATCTTAACTTAACTCCAACTTAATTTCTGGAAAATGCCATAGTAAAATTTTTCTAAACTCGGTTCCTTAGGGTATTTTAGTATTCTATAGAATATTTTATTTTAAAAATGGTTCCTTCAGTGTTTTATTGTAGGTATGGTGTGCTTTTCGTAAGAAAAAAGAACTATCCAAAAACTGTTATTAACAGTTTCATTTTTGTTCTTGATTTTCTCATAAACGAATCAGCTGATTTCAATCAAAACTTTTATGAAATCGCTTCTTTAAAGTGTCAATAATTTGAATACTGAATTTTTTTGTTTTGAAAATTTTGTTTCAAAAACAGATTTATGAATTTTTTTGAAACTAGGTTCCTTAATGGAGCTCCTTATATTTATGGATACATGCTTAGAACTTGTGTACAAAACATTTTTTTTTATAAATGTTACCAACATTTTGTATGGGGCATTTTTTAATTTTTTGAAAAAATGTCTTTCAATCAATAACAGACAAGTAATTTCGATATCCTTAAAAGTCTGATATCACTTTTTTCCTCTCTTAATGTAGTTTCAGGAAAAAATTTAAATAATTATTCGAAGTAATTACAACCAAGATTTTACTGTATGAAAATTAAAATCCTCATTTTCAAAAAGCGCCACCCGTTTGATAAAAAATAAAATAAAAATTCTACTTTTTTTATGCAATTTTTAGGCCAAAAATCAATTTGTGGTCACAATATTTTCTATTTTTTTTAGTTTTTTATTATTTATCTATAATTTAACTTTCTTTAATACGGTAATTCGTCAATAATATTTTAGGGCATGATTTTTGGATATATTCTAATAAGAAAATCCTTGTGGGGAGAGAATTCTATCCCCCCCTGAGGCCAAAGGGGCAATTTTTGAAAAAATAAATTTCAATTTTTGGACGATTTGAATGAAAAAGGCTCTTTGGGAGCTAAATTAAGCATTATTTAAAATATTTAAAGAAAAAGCACATCAAAGATTTAAACAAAAAATAAAACTCTTATCAAAATGAGATAAATACTCGTATAAATAAAATTGGAGATCACAAACATTTTGGACTAGTTCTTTGAAGATTATATTTTCCATATTGGGTATTTTCACATTTACATTCACATTTCATAATTTTAGTAATAGTTTATTTTTGTTCAAAAATAGATTTTAAAAACCACCCTATTTTACATTAAAGGAAATGATTTTTAGCAGTTTATAATTGTTTTGACATTGATTTACTCATTTGTATTTACTATGGCATGTATTTGTATTTCAAACATGTTGCCCGCCACTTTAATAAATTGATGTTTTTGGGTTATTTCACTCTTTCACTCTTTTATTTTTTATATTTTTTTCTGTGGATTTTATATATTTTTGATTTCTTGGTATTTGTTAAAAAATGCCTAGTCTATTTTAAAAATAAATAAATATGCAAAAACTTACAATGTTTGTGTTTTATTTCACTACCTCTAATCACTATGTTTAGTTGCTCTTTTGGTCTTAAATTCGATCGTGACCATTGACGTAGCTAGGAATTTTTATATTTGAGAGAGGCAACTATAGCTAGCCAGCATAAGATTTGATTTTCACTAATTTGATCAAAGAACTGTGTTAGCTATTTTATTTAAATACTTATTTGAAACATTTTTCTCAAGTTTCGGCATTCAGTTCAGTGAGTGCCATCTTAAATTTAGCAAATTGGTTTTTATAAAATATCTAGTTAATTTCTATCTTAAGACTAAAAATTCATAAATACAAATCGAAATTAAATCTTCTATTGAATACAGTAAATATGACCAATTGAAAATATAATAATATTGTTGTGTTTACGTGATTATTTCCATTGAACAATTAAAACACAAATAGCTACTTGTAGAAAACGAATCACTTTACAAAGTGAATGAGTTTAAATTCGTTATTCATTCGTAAATTTCTTGTTTTTACTTCCTTATTGGAAATTAAATGACTTAAATTCAATAATACGAGTGAAAATGCGTTTTTATATAAGAAAAAATTAAATTACTAAAATTAGTTACACTTAGAAAAATCACAAATTTATTGTTTGTTTCGTATCAGCATCAGCAGCCAACTAAGTGTTCAAAAAATTGTAAAAAAAAAATTTCCAACACCTTTTGTCATACAAATTTGAAGTTTGAGGTTGATCTATTAAGAAAAATTTAATATTTCCCTTAAATCCCAGACAAGCAGACAAAGCATATGAGCACTCCTTTAAACTTCTTTATAACTGCCTATTCCTAATTTGACCGAAAAAAAAACATTCCCCTTTTTAATTGATTGCGTTTTTAAAATGTACCTTTACATTCCCACTGGGGCTATTCATATTTTAACTGTTTAACACACTTTCCTTTCAAAATGGAAGCAAAACAAAATTTCTTTTATAATAATTGCTTCTTGGAAATCCATTAGATCAAAATACAACAACAGGTCATTCTAAAATAGGTTAATTGCTGACCGTATTTGCTCCTTTTCATTATAAAATTGAACCAAATATGTATGTTTTAGAGCGTGACACAATTCATTAAGATAAAAAAAAAAGTCACTACAAGTATCCATAAAACGCAAGCACTGCAAAAAAGCAATCAATGTCCATGAAAAATCAGATATCCATCCTGGATTATACCTTTTAACCTGAATACTATATACAAAAGCACTCAGGAACGGATATCCGGCTCACTTATATTCCTGACCTACTTTTTGTCTTACCCCCGCAAAAAGGTCTACACACGTACCTAACCTATATACTAAACATTGTATATAAAACATCCAAACAAAGTTGTAACTTTATAACCTATCAGTTTATTGCTCTTTTGAAAAATGAAAATGAAAAAAAAAATCAATAGCTATAGCAGGGTGCAGTATGAGAAAATTGTTTCTCCTACGAACTAATAATAATGGCAGAGTACGGGCTCCGAGCCGCCAGTACGTGGAACTGCATGTTGCTGTCATTATTTGCATGGTATAGGGTCGGTGATCCTTTCTAACGTTTAATTACAAGTTTTGTATTTTATGGGAACTTAGAGAATTCTAGAGCAAAACGGATGAAGTAGAAGTGCTTTTTGTCCAGCTAAATAGTTGTGGGTAGTAACTATTAATTTAAAAAATCTAGGACTTAAACATAAGTGAAGGCATTTAAAATCAAAACAAGAAAATACTTATTCCAGATAACGTTAAAGGGTCAGAGAGAGAGGTTCAGCAGTTTAAATCATCAAAAGGAATCCCTATACAATTCTAGAAATAGGGTGAATACATTTTTTCCACCAAGTTTGTAACACACCAAACAAATGAAATTATGACTTCAAGATTAAATTTATAACACGTGAAAAGAAATAAGAACGTATAGACTAGGTTCAGCAGGGTCCTCTTATTCCCCCAGTTCAGGCAGCAGGGGTGATTTTCTATAAAATTTACTAAAAACAGGAAAAAATGTCACCTAAAATTCTTTTTCAAAGCCACAAATTCGTTCTATCTATAATAATGCTTTTTGAATAAAGTTTTTACTGTATAAATTGTTTTTTTCAAACTTAAAATTAAAAAAATTGTTTTTTTAAGTTGGGAAATTTATTTTTCAAAAACTATTCACAGTAAAACTTTATTTAAAAGTATATTGTAGACTGAATTCATGGCTTTACAAAAAGAGTATAGCCATGGCATTGCAGGTGATCCCATTTTTTTTAAATTTATATTTTGTTTCTGTTTTGAATAATTTTGTTAGAAAATTCTGATGCATTCTGATTTTTGTTTGCGTGTTATAAGAATATTTCTTACCCCATTGTTAGTAACTTAAAGTGAAAAGAGTTATACCAAGGGTATGAAATAAAAATATGAAAAAAAATATGAAAATTGTTTGTTTAATATTTTGAATCGAATAAAGGCTATCCAAGACTATGTCCAATTTAAGGAATACCCGAGTTTTTGCAAAACTTTCTCTAATCCATGAAAATACGACTAAGAGGGATCATGAATGAATTTCTTGGAAGTTCAAAATATCATTTGCGCAAAATTCTACTATCGAAATTTCAATTTCTAAAACTCTGCTTTCTAAATACTACTTTTCAAAATTCTGCTAATTATAGTTTCGCTTTTCAAAATTCAGATTTTCAAAAATTAATTTTACCAAATTATGCACATATTTTTTGAAATTGTGCTCAAAAGGGTTGAAATCAAAATTCTGGCAGGGCCTAAATTCCGTTTGCATAATTCTTCTTTTCAAAATTCTGCATATTTTAATTGTGCTTTTCAAACTTTCGTTTGTGAAAAATCTGCTTTTTAAAAAATCTGTTTGTAAAAATTATTCAAATATCTTTAAGGTAGTGTGAAGGGGGATGAGGGTTAATACTCTGGCCGAGTCAAAATTGCATAATTCTGTTTTCTAAAGTATGCTTTTTGAAATTTAGATTTTCAAAACAATGCTCTTTAATTCTGCTTATAAAATTCTAGTTTCAAAAATTTTGTTTTACAACATTATTCAAATATGTATTTTGATATTGTTTAAAGAGTTCTGGCCTTCTGGGATCAAAATTCTGGCTGGGTTAAATCTTTTTGGATAAAGTTGCTTTTCAAAAATCTTCTTCAAAACATTTGCTTTTTATATTCTAATTCAGTTGCACAAAATTATTCAAATATCTTTAATATAGTGTTGCGAGTGATTAATTTGGGTTTCAAAATTCTGCTTTTCAAATTTGTGTTTGTTTAAATTTTTCTTTTCAAAATTCTGATTTTTAAAATTTTTTGTTTTTCAAAATTATTCAAATATCTTTAAAACTGTGTTGAGAGGGGTTATGGTCATATTCCGGAACGGCCAAAATTCTATTTGCATAATTCTTCTGTTATTCAAAATTCTGTTTTACAAAGACATTCAAATCTTTAAAATAGTTCTCAGAAGGGTTGGGACAGAAATTCTGAGAGGGACGAAAATCTTTTTGCATTTTTGTTTGTTAAAATTTTCAATTGATGCTCGTTAAAATTCTGATTTTCAAAATTCTGTTTTAAAAAGTTATTTATATATTTTTAAAATAGTGTTCAGAGGGGTTGGGGTAAAAATTCTGGCAGGGGCATATTTTTTTTGCATAATTCTCCCTTTGCAATTCTGCTTTCCATATTCTGCTTTTTAAAATTCTGATTTTCAAAATTCTATTTTAGAAAACTATTCAAATATCATTAAAATACTGTTTAAAAAGGTTGGAGCTGAGATTGAGGTAGGGTAAAAAATCTTTTTTCTAAAATGTTCACCTTTAAAAATTCTTTCTTTTAAATTTCTTCTTTTTTAAATTCTAATTTACAAAATTTTGTTTAAAAAATAAATTATTAAAATATTTTTAAAAATATAAGTGTTGAGTGGAAATTCAGGGAGGGTCAAAATTCTTTTTGGGAAATTTTGTTTTTTAAATTCTGGTTGTCAAAATTCTGAATTTCAAAATTATTCAAATATCTTCAAAATATAGATTAGAGGGGTTGGGGTCGAAATTATGTCAGGGACAAAACTTGTTTTGGAAAATTGTTTTCTCTAAATTCTTGTTTTAAAATTTTTTTTTATTAAGATTATACTTTTCAAGATTTTGATTTTCTAAATTTCGTTTTACAAAATTCTAACAATTTTAAAAGGAAGGTTTGGAAAATATTAAAAAGCTCAGAGCTTTCAAAAAAACTCCTTTCATACTTGTTGTGGCAGTAATAAGAGAGGAAATTAATATTCATTCGTTTCTCTTATCTAATAAAATAATGTAAGTGTCTTCTGTTATCCTATAAGGTACTTTAACATTTGAGAGTACTATCATTGCAATTACTCTCGAGAGTAACTCTCGTAAAAGCTGCCTTCTCTTTTGTAAGCGAATTTTATGATTGTGACCACTTGCGAGATTTACTTCCGAGAGTTGCTCGCAGTCTTTTTACTCTGAAATGAATACGCTACTTTAAGGGTCGTGTCCTTTTGCGAGTACTTTCTTTGGCAAGTAAACTCTCTAAAGCTACTCTCGGCTGGCTGTCCATTTGGGAGTAGTATTTTTGAGATTTAAATATCGAGAATAATTAGAGTGAAAGCAATTTTTAAGTTAATTTCCTGAAAGTACTTTAAATACTTAAATACTTACTTTTATTAGTTGTTTTTCACAAAGTTTAAATTGACTCGCAGTTTTTTACCAATGTCAATCACTGTTTTGCCATGTTGACTCTCATTCTGACAGCTTCTCTGAAAATACGAATTGTGTTGGAATTATGCGAGTTCATCTGTGATAGTGATCAAAATACGATATTTCTTGCGAGTTATTCTAAGAAATTCAAATTCTTAGAATAATAAATAATAAAAAGTCAACATCCCACAAGCTGCTCTCAAGACTGTGTGCTCAAGAACTACTCGAAGGATTTTTACTCTCATATGGATATGCACCGTTAGTGAGAGTGTTCTGCAAGAAAGGGTTTTCCATATCATCCTCGCTTAAATCGTCCATAAAAAACAACAATAAACTTTTGATTTTCATACAAAAAAGTTAAATTCACATTGAAACTTTGTAATTCTGTCACAATTTGTATGCATATTCTGTACGATGACTTTACGCTGTTTTCATGAATACCCTTAATATATTACCAACTGCTTTAATCTTCACCATTTATATGTTCTTTTTTTATTAAATTTTCTTATTGTTTCATTCAGAAATTCGTAAAACTATTATTTTTTTATATTGTAATATTTAAAAGTAAGAGGGTCTGATGGCTTATGAAAATTGTTCGTATGTATTTTAATATTAAGCATTTTATCTCATCTTAATCTATTTTTTTATTTGTTAACGTATTGTTTAACGTAAATTGTATCTATTCATTGTTTCCCGAGAAGTTGTTTGATTTATGTGAAGAACCTGAAATATCAAGACTTGAGAAACAAAAAATAATACAGCAAAGCAGAACTTACATTGATGTTCCTCACCTCACCCTGTTCAGCCAGCTTGTTAAGTATCCCAAAGGCTTTAAAACCAAAAAATACAATATTTCTACCACAGATATAAAACTTAAACCGAGCAGTCCAACAAGTCCTCCAGTTTTGGCTTTAGATAAATGCAAAATTTTTGTGTAAAAAAAAATCCAATAATTATAACTTAATCCATAGACCTACATAGAAACTCAGTAACACCACTATAGCTGGTTCTCATTAATCCATCAAAATCTGAAAATTTATAATAAAAGTGTAAAACGGCAATATTTTCCCTCAAATAGGAACTATTCATTTTCTCCAATATGCGATTTTCTATCATATATCCACCCGAAGTTAATGGTATTTTAAACTTTGATGGATTGAAAACTATGTCAAAACATCCTTGTATACATTGATCTTTGCATTGTTGCTGTCTTAATTGTTGACAAGGTAAATCTTTTAGACTACAAGCTGGCAAATGTGTCCAAGTTTTGGGTAAAAAATAACTCATGCAATCACAATATTTTGCTGTCATCTCAACTAAACATTCAATTTCACAATTGCGTCTCGAATAATTTCGGAAATATTTGAGTTTTCGTTCGCTTTTGAAGATACATTGTCGTTTTTCAATGTTTAGATCACGCAAGTCTTGGCTAGCTTCAGAACGATCAACAGAAATTCGAAAATTTATTTCTGTTCCAGCTTCGACATAAAGACCATTCTCACGAAGTGAATGGATCTCCATGGGATTGTGAAGAAGAAGCTGTGAACAAAGAAGAACGTTTTATGTAGAAATGTATGTGTCATCATTTTGTAAAAACTACCTTGAATCCAGGTCCATTTCTTGAAGTACAGTAATAATCATCAACCTCAGCATTGACAACTATTGACAAACCCATGCTTATACCAATTCCTATAAGAACTTTATTTAGTAAGCAAATACGAGGATCGGGTATTAAGGTAAAGGGTATAAATCTATGTACTATACCAAATGTAGCGCGAGGGTAAAAGAGTTTTGGTAGATTCGCCTGGTATCCATCTTCTGGATCCCAATCCACACCAGCAGCTCCGTCAAGTTGAATAAATCCCTCAAATTCCATGAGTCTGAAAAATATTTAAGTTATTGTAAGACTTCCAAGAGCATACTTTTCTACTATTAAGGTTAAAAAAAGTTTATACCAATAAGCCAAAATATGTCTGATACTTTCATCAGCTATTGCATGGATAGTACCGTTTGACACAACTGACAAGTACAAATAATAATCAGTGAAAACAAATTTCTTACTGCATGCATATGGTATAAATAATAGTTTTTTATACCAGTCACAGTCAGATGAGTATAAAAAACAATATTTATCTTTTTTCATAGCAGTTTTTGGGAAAAGCAGACGAAAACATTATACAATCCTGCTTACTTATCGATTAATTGGTATAAACTAGTCTAATTAAATTTACTTTCTAAATATAAAGGAAGGATGCATAGAGTTGAAGACGCAACATTGTCCTTCGTCAGTGAAAACTGGTCTAAAAATGTCCGCACAACTTTTCACAACTGTACCAAATTTACAAGAGAGCAAGAGTTTATCACACGGCTGAGCAGTCTTAAAAGAAAGTAAAAATCGCTTTATACCAGTTGCATTAGATAATAATAAATTTCTCACTTCTTCAATAAACTTCTGAAATAACGATCTATTTTGGATTTCTTCGAATTCACTAGGATCTAGTTCGTCAATTGATCTTGAGCAAAGCGTCTGAAGCATTGAATATTCGATAGAATTTCTAAATCGCATCACCGTTAAGAAAGGAAGAAAAACCACTTAAAAAAAAATACAAGCTAATATCTATTGGTACCTTTACCTTGATATATTTGCAACTTTACTTGCTCGAGCTTGATTCACATTACAAATTGTCAAAGCTGGAAATGGGTACTTATGTATCAAAATAGGGCTTGATTTTATTCCCACTATAAACGGTTTACTCTCCCATGTTGCATAGATATCGGTTAGTAGAACAACGACGTAGATAAAAATGGCAATAAAAGATGACAAGAAAAAGAATCTTTAACGAAAAAGGTATAAAGTTTTGTGAATTATGTAAAATCCCTTATCTACCTTTCATAGAGGGGAATCCTTTGGTTACCAACGTAATTAAAACCATGAATTGCACTATTTTGACATAAATTTGTAACTGTATTAACGACACTTTCTCGAACTCTTAAGAAATTGATGTAAGTTCTAGACCGTAGTGTTTTCATTATTGACCTTATTTTTACTCAAATTGATAAAAGAGTCTGACTGAGTGTTTATTTTATTCGACTTTTTGTCCAGTCGGGATTGTTAGGCATTACATCGCACTAATTGCTTTTTTTGTGACGAAATAGTTAGATTTTGTGTGGCGAAATAATTAGAGTGAAATTTCGTTCACCTAAACGTCAAGGAGTATTTAAGGAAATTTTAGGTAAGTCAAAGGATATGTTTGAGAATTTTTTTTTTTTTATTATTTGCGGCACAATTACACTAATTGAAGGAAATCGAACAATCATCCAAAAAGTCAGGAGGCCGATGAACACATGAACATTAAAAAGAGCAGACCAAATACAGAAAGTGTTATTACAACAACTTCACCTTCATTATTATTCTGAGAAATTCAGTTTGTTATGGTAATAAGTTCTTAACTTAAAACGGGAAAACTATTATGCGGAAAACTATCATGCGAAGAATCAATCAAGCGAATAACATGCGAGATAATAGCTCTCCCGTATGAGAATTTTTTGTCATGATAGTTTTTTCGCATGACGGTTATAACTCATTCACATTATATTTTCTCACATGATAGCTATCTTTTATGATATTTATTTCGTAAAATAGTTTTCTCGCATGATAGTTTGTCAAAGGAAAAGACTGATTTAAAATATTTAAATAAAATGGAACATTTATTTATTAGAAAAAAATAAGTTAACTACGTTTTCATTAGAGCCGAAATGAGGTTATTTCGCAAATCACAGAAAAAGTGTTCATTTGTAATTTGGTAATTTCGTTTGACAGCTCATTTCATTTTTGAATTTCACCTGGCTTTTAAACGCTTTTTGTTGGTGTTTTTTTTTTATACTTCCATTCAACTTTGACATTTACATACAAAACCTTTTAAGAACTCTTCAAACTGTTGCCAATTGGGTATGTTCAATAGGTTTTGACTTAATTTCCAACTGTAGGGGAAATGAGATGATTTCGTATCGAATTTGGAAATTTTCAACGAAATTACCTCATTTGGCCTAATGAAAACGTAGTGTAAGGCGAAGACTACAATGATGAAAGAAACGATGTATGCTCCTCGAAAGCTTAGTGGGAGCTTCCTGTTGTTTCGCTGTAGGTATGTCATAGTAGGCCTAGACTAAAATCAATGTTGCTTACTATTCGATGAGTGATTCATCTTCAAGTTCAGCGTTGTCATCAAAATCATCGTCCAGACTCAATGGATTTCATGTGGTCGCTTAAAGTGACGTCTACGATATATCGATCCAACTCTAGAGTCAAGAACCTTAATTATGATATAAAACCCTTTGAACTCTGGATCTAGTTTCTGTGATTCCCGAATCGCTTGAGGGACATAGTCAACCACAACGAAATTTCAGTCAGAATACTGGTGTGGAGGAAGATGCTTCTTGTCGTACATAACCTTCCTCTTTTGCTCAAAATATAATCGGTAGCCAACTGTCTTCTTAAATCGTAACTGACGGCTTGTCCTGTATCGCCTGAACTAAACGATAGAAACTCACAGACCAAGGATTAAAATTAAAAATTAAAAATCAATTCATAAGAACAAAACATGGTTGTTGCATTCTGTTGCGTGTTGAAGCTCTATTGAAGGTTTGGCAAAGCCCAGTCCAAATCTCTGCTATTCATGATCGAATAGTAATTTAACCATGCAGAAGAGTATTTTGTTTGTTTACTCGGCTTGACCGTTGGTTCGTGATGTCCGTACGATAGTCTTCATGTTCTCATGATGGCGACACCACCCGCTGTTGCAAAGGTTAATTCACAGTGATGGAACTCGTAACGAGAGCTGATGAGGGAGCGAAATATGAACCGGTTCGTTATCAATTTCACGCCAATATTTTCATTTCACAATGTACAACCACTAGAAATAATAAGGAGATGTGGAAAATTCTGACATTTTGTCAATTAATTTGATTGTAACAAAGAATCACCTCTTGTGAAATGAAAAATTTAACCGGTTTAAAATACACGTGAATTATCATTATAAAAATATTTTTGTTCTTCACGTGGATTTTTGATACTCAGAATCAAGATTGCCAAGTCTTGAACAAGTTCCAAAGCCCGATTTTGAATTTGGTGTAGCTCAAAATTGGAGCCGAAAAAGGCCGCAAAGAATCATAGTGTAATAAGGGACTATTCTGTGAATAAAAATTGGTGTCGAATTGTGGAATGCTCAACGAATATGTTTAGAGGGAGAAAAGTGTTATATTTTTGATTTATTTATAGGAAAAGAAAAATATCGCTTAAAATAAGATTTGGGCTATTACTAGCCCAATTATGATTGGGTTGTCATACTAAAATTGTTGTTGGCAAGTATGACTCAGTTTGGAATTTTTAATACTCACTTTGAGCCGAAAAACAAAATTGACTTGTGAAATAAAAATTTTAATAAATTTTAAAATTTAAATTTTAATTCTAATTTTAATAATAAATTACCATTATGAAAATTTCATTGTTTTTCACTTGTATTTTTGATACTAAGTTTGGAAATTTTAATACTCACTTTGAGTGGAAAAAATAAATTGATTTTTATGAAATTTATTTGACTGAATCTTGAAATATTTTTTCGTGATTTGTGTTATTTTTGTACTGTCGGACGCAATACAAATAAATTATTTGACACGTGTCAGACTTTTCCACATCTAATTATTTTTTTCCTAGTGGTTGTACATTGGGAAATGAAAATCAATTCGTGAAATATATAACTAACCGGTTCAAATTGCACTCTCGAATTTGGGTACTCACCTCTCGTTGCAAATTCCATCGCTGTGAATTAACCGGCATTTTTGTATGGAAATTTCATTTTCACTCCTACTGACTACTAGGCTTGAGTATTATAAATACAAGTAAAAAAACAATCATATTTTCATAATGATAATTCACGTGTATTTTGAACCGGTCAAAATTTTTCATTTCACAAGAAGTGAGTACTAGGCTTAAAATCAATCTCTTGAAGCTAAACAAATAAATAAATCTTTGGGCACAACAGCTCGTTGAGAACTAGGGCCTAGCGACAATAAATGGTAAAATAAAATGAAATGTAAAAAATCGTGTTAAAGTTGCATTATCAACTGCAAATCCTCCTCAAATTCATTGTACTAAATCTAGTACAACTCTCAACCATTCATGTGTGCGTGTTGTTGGCAAGAATGGAAAGGGCCGACAGTTTTTTTGCCGAGTCCGAACAGCTAGATGAAAAGCACTTATTCATAACAAGTATGGATTTTGGAGGATTTGTCAGTTCCGTGCAAGGGTCAGTAGTACCTCGAAAAAAAACTCTTCTGTTTTCGGTGGCAGCGGCTGGAAATCGAACCCAGACCTTCGACATGACAGTCCAACGCACTAACCATTATCCCACGAGGAAACTTAGTCTTTGAAGCTTCTATCTCGCAAAACGTGAGGGTAACGGAGTTACATTCGTATTGTATCGTAGTTGCGATGGTGTTACAATCTGTGACCATTCGGAAATGGGTGCCTAGTAAATAGTTTTTTTTTTTCAATATTTCCAAGATGGTGAGGACTTCAAGCCCATAGCTTGCATAACTACTTTCTGCATTATTAAATCACCTGCTGTTGTAAGAGACCTGTTTCAAGCCAGCATCTTTGAGTTTAAGTAGGATACCTACCCAGCCGGCAGCCACGGAGTTGTCAGGATATTGTTCAAAATGTTGTCAAACATGCTGGCAAGCATGTTATGCAGTATGTTGTCAAGCATGTTTTCAAGCATGTTGTTTATCATGTTGTCAAGCATATCTTGGGTGAAGCTTGACAACATAAACATCTTGTCATGCATTTCTTCAATCATCTTGTCAAGCATATGTTGGTTCAGGCACGTTGTCCAACATACTGTTAAACACGTTGTCACACATGTTGTTGATTTGATTAATTTTTACGGCCAAGGAAATACAAACTAGGGCACCTTTTACTCTCTATAGCCCGAGGGCACAAAAAAGTTAAATCTGGCACTGAATATAGATCATATTTCTCATAGTTTTCTGCAGTGAGGGTTTGCTAAGAAATAAAATGTTTGCAAGGACATTTTTCGGAGCTGTCTTCACTAGATAGACCTACAAACCTAAACAAGAGGGTTTTATGAAGAGATAATGTGCTTGTAATATTTTTTCTGTATTGTGTAGGTATTCCCACATTTGAAAACTTGAAATTCACTATTGTGAATGGTTTCATTTGATTATTTCAGATATTGTTGTCACTTATTGGGGGTTGTCTTTTCTTTTTTTAGTGCATATTTGTAGGCTCAATTTGTAAATCAATATGTCTTGCACTCAAATTTTTCATTTTTGACATTATGTATGTACATATGTTCATACTCGTACATAAATGTACGTACATTATCTTCTTTTTGTTCTTAAGTTCTGATATTTTTATAAAGTTGTTAATTATGTGAGGAAGTTATTCTCCCCAATTCTTGAAATTTCAATTTTCAAGTAGGTACACTTGACAGTTCAGAACGACTGACGTCATTGTAAGTCAATGAGCCTGATTACACGATTCGTTTTTTTCGGACGTTTCGTCATTTTGACACATTGGGTGAGGGGTGTAGAAATGTAGGGGGAGTAAAAAAAGCGAAAGCACGTATGGAAATTTAAATTTTTTTTCTGGTTGAACTTTGACGTCTATGATTTGACAAGCAAGTAGAGGCGGGGGATGCTTATAAACTTTTAATGATGAGCTTTAAAATAATAACATTGAAAAAGAAGTGATTTAAAAATATTTTTAATTATTTAGTTAATTATTATTTTATTTAGTGCCATTTTATTTTTAAAGAGTAAACCTTTCAAGTAAGAGGTAAACCTCTTAGGAGAATTTCATGCATTTCTTTAATATAAATAGCATCGATGTTATGTAGAACCAAAACGTGCAACTTTGTCTTACATAACTTTCACAATTTTCTATTTTTTGTGCTAGTATCCACCATTTATTTAAACAAAATTTATATTAGTTTTAAGTCTTTGTATTTGGAAAATACATTCAAAATAATTAGTGTTATTCAATAAAATCAATCTCTAATTAATTGATGCAACATCTTTCATGACATTGTTATAAACCTTAGTATAAAGATCTTCAGTAAATAGAAAAGCTAAATGATCAAAATTTTCTATTGGAACAACGTACAATCCAGCTAATGTTGAGTTTGGAAGTTTTTCGATTAACCTATCCAAATCAGTCCTTCTGACATACTTATCACCTGGGCCAGAATACAGAAAAACCGGACCCTTGACATTGTTCAATTCATAGTCAGGAGGACTAACAGATCCATATTTTAACAAGTTTCGTGCTATTCCAAAATCATATTGTCGAAAAAAACCAGAATCAAACTCTTGCAAGTAGTGCAGGTACTGATTTGTTGATAAAGATGATGGAGTTGTGTCCATAAGATCTGGGATGTAGTCCTTAAATGGTAAGCAAAATTATTAGAATTTCATGGAATATATGAAGATTTTTATCAGAACTCACATCTTTGACAGTGTCTTCATTGAATTCAGTCATGCTGAACAGCGTATTATCACAAAGGATCTGATATTGCTCTGGTAATGTTCTATTGCATGTCAGTTTGCTTATTACAAGTGCTGTTTCCTTGCTGGGTTTAAACTCAGAGCTTCCAACCAGCTCTCTGAGTGGATTAGGTAGCCCCAAAGGGCTACCTAATCTCAAAAATAAATTGGTCGAATGATCTATAAAAGCTACTGGCGCCAACAAATGAGCTGATATAAAGCGATCATTCCATTCAGGCTTAAATGCATTCAAAACTAAATAATTAGTGGTTCCCTGTGAATGTGCAAAATATCGTAGTTTTTGTACTCCTGTGAGTTCAATTATGTAATTCATCATCGCTGGCAAATCAATCACAGATATTTCATGCCAAGAAAAATTCCAGAATTCGGAAGATTTAGGGCTGTATTTTATATTTTTTTTTGAGTACGTGTTCCCACGAGCATTTCCCAACCAAACATCAAAACCAGCATCAGAAAGATTGAAAGCCAGGGAGGAATTTGTTTCGGGTATAATCCAATCACTTGATGAACCCGCAAGACCGTGCATAATGAAGGCAACTTGATGCGGGCCGGATGAGTTGACACGAGCAGAGTATGGAATTCTATGTAATTCTAATATGTAGCCATCCTCGGTTATAACAGTGTGATTCTCAAAAGGGTATCCATGTCGTCTTACCAGCAATTCCTTAGTAAAATGAGAAAATGTGATAGGAAATATTTAGTACTGAATGTCTTGGTAAAATTTGTGCCAACAGCTATGATTATTGATTATGATCTGTTAGGCTATTCGTGTAAATGGCCTCTTCACTGATATTACTAAAAACCTACATTATTACCAGGTGTTTCATTCAGAAGATAAATTCCGAATTTTTGTGATCAAATCTTAATGTCGTTTTCGATTGGACGTACGGGTCACACTTTTTCTACTCCATTGTGACTCTAACTTCTCCAAACGCCTTCGATTGGCTGTTCGGAGTACTGTTTTATACTAACGATTTGCATACCAAAAGTTTTCTTTAAGATATGTTTTAAGAATTTGATACATAAGAAGTTATTTTTTAAAGAAAACCGCTTCAACGAATTAAAATTTTTTTCAAAAAATAAGATGACAATCTTTTTTTTTTTTCATTTCAAACTCTTAAAATATTTGTTTTAGATAATTTAAATATTGTACTTGATGCTTTTTGACATTTTTCTCTCATAACTTCAATGTCTTTACATGTAATGAAAAACTTTAAAAAAACATTAATTTTTGCATAATTTTAATTTTTTTTTTTCAGTTTTAACATGTTGCATACGAAATATTAGTCGCAAACCTTAGATTCGGATTCAGCACTTCCAAAAACATAAAACAGGAATAAAACCAAAACTACCGCTCCATGCTACAGCACAATATGACGGAACTATTCTAAGAAAAAGCTAGTTGATTTTTTTAAACCTTAGATTTACAGTACTAAAAAAACATAATTATCTGAAAACTATAATACCAATGAAATCGATATCTTTATTCGTTCTCGAGATATAATTGTTCAGTTTATATTGCAGGAGCGCTCACTGAGCTGACGGAGAGAAGATTTTTTTCTTAGCTTTTAACAGCCAAACTAGGGAAACTCTCTCAGCGTTAAGAATTAAAAACTGGACAAATGTGTGAAAAAATTTTACAGAACCTACGAGTTTATATCTGCACACATATATTATGTATGTATGTATGTTTAATGTCAAAATTTTCCATTCCACATTATATTAACCTAAGATCACAAGTTATTTTAAGTGTGCCCAAAGTAACAATAACTTGTGATGGTAAGTTAATAAATTAAGGTTATCAGTAAGAAAAATTGGTAACAACTGCAACTGCGATACAATAAAATAGATTTCATGTCAATGAACTTGTAACAAAATAATTTTAACATACATAGATATCTTTGTAATGTTGGCACTTATCTTATGATACGTAATTTTACTAGCTGATTTTATGTTATATTTATGTCAATAAGAGCTTTATCAGAATATAGGGTCATACCAAACTGTGTTTTAAACAGTCACTCAACTTTTTGATCACATGCATAATTAGCAAAACATACAAATTCTCATTAGGATTTTTGTAGGTACTTATGAAGATAATTCAACTAAATTATAAAATTATCCTAAGGGTATTCATGGAATAGCGTAAAGTCGTCATAAACGTACTAAACGTGAGTAAATCTGTAAAATTTTCCATTCAAACTGTGACAGAATTACGATGGTCAAAGCTTTACAATGTTTACGACGGCAGATGAGATTTATTCTTGCTCTCAGTGATAAATCTTACTAGCTGACCGAAACACAGAAAAAATCGAAATAAAGATTTCTCTCATACCTTGACCGAAAAAATGTTGTTTTTTTTTAGAATAATGGTTATTGAGTGACTTTAATTGAAAATTACACAAAAATAAGAGTTATTCAAGAACATTTGAAAAGGTTGAGTTTTATTTCTGATCATTAATACATTTTATTTAATAAAACAATTTTAAAGCAAAATGACACCTTTTTAAAAAATTAAAAAAACAAACATTTTTTATCTCGTGACATTTCTTATGGTTACACAATAACGGTACCATGATGCTACTCAATGCACTCATCACAGACAAACACATTTTAAAAAAACACTTAAAGGGTTCAATAATTCTTGTTCCTTCAATTTCTTTGACAAGTGTTGTAATCAAATACACAATTCGATACAGTATTATACGTTTTTAACTTTTGATTACATTACTGAAAGATTATTATTTGACATCCCTGTTTTTTTACATTGATGTGTTAATCATTGAGTTATCAGACAAAAATATGTAAGCACACTCAGTGAATATTTAAAATAAAATATTCTTACCGTTGTAACTGAATCGTTAGTTTGAGAAGTTAACAGGGCACCCTTTACCAGAGGAACTAGTAAAGCCAACACAATCCAAGAAACTTTCATTGTGAATAACGATATATTAACTATGCAATGGAATAACAACAATTGCTTTCTTATATACTATTAGGTACTCAGAACGAATGGATACATTTCGTCACATGATTTATCACATGAGTTTTGTATTGGAATTGCCAGATTGAAATAATTTATCAGTATTTATAAAATAATTTTGTTTTGTAATTTAGTAAGATTGTAAACTTGATATAAAAACAGCAAGAAATGTTAGTAAGTATTTTTCTACACTCGTTAATGTTGAACTCAGTGTGATTTTAAGAGATTTGATAGATTTTTGTATTTTATAAAATAAAATGTGGAGTAAGGCGCTTTTCATTCAAAGCCGATGAAATATAAAATTACTTTCTTTTAAAACTAAGAGTCACTACGAAGATTTAAAAAATAAATACGTGTGTACTTGATTGTTCCCTTTACAAAGTAGAGGTATAGAACATGAAATTAGTTTCTCTTTCTCACGATTAACTATCACCGATTGCACAAACAGAAAAATTATTTTTGTTGTGATTACGATTTTTTTTTCATTAAAAAGTGATAAAAAGTGTGAGATGAAAAGATACGGATCTATACCTATACTCCCAGGAAAGACGAAAAAACGCAGCTTTATTTTTGGCTGTTTTGAGTCCACTTAACACGATAATAGAAGTCATATTTTCTGTAAGATTTCTCATATGAGCTGTTATTTCAAGTCAAGTCATACGGTTATCATTTTTTTATGTTTACTCGACTTTACTTCGCATTTGATTTTCAATTGGTTATCTGTCAAACCCAAAAAAAAAGCATAAGCTAAATGACATTTGGTCAAAAAACTATGCTATTTTAAAGGAAAATTGACGGAAAGCACTTTTTTATAAAAGAAAAGACATACAATCATAAACAAATAAAAATATCATGTGCAATTTAAAAAAAAAAATAAAGAAAGCTTTGATTTTTCAATTTTTTCTAGGTTAGTTTCTGATAACTTTTCCTGTTGGTTTTTTAAACCATCCATGTCGATAGAAAATTAAATTTTGAAAAAAAGTTGTAAATACAAAGTTGTCAAATTTGGCATATTTTTGGAACTATACCAAAAAATATTGAAAAGTGGCCAGTGTAAAAATTCACTCAGAAATGCGTGGATGAATTTAGTACACAAAAATATTCAATAACAAAAGCCTTTGCACGTTATTGTTCCTAATGTATCGAATACTCAAAGTTTGTACCAACTCAAAACTAAAAATAATAAAAGGTTTGCTCGTTGAGCTCTGAAGTCACCCTGGGGTCGCCCCAAGGCGTTTTTTTTGAAAAACCTGAACTAACCCTGACGAGCCAATTCTGTGTTTTTTGAAACCTGGGGTAGCCCAGAACTCGCCCTAAAGTAGAACTAGGTTTTTTGCTGGGGCGAGTTGATATTAAGAATAAAATGTCAAAGTGGCAGGAGCTGAGAATAATTATTTTTTTGTGGTTTCACGTGCTGCAGGTAATTCTTTTATTTTTGAAATGAAAATTCAAGGAATACAAAAATTAACTTAAATAATTACAAATAGAAATTGAAACTGTGGATTCTTTTTTTTTCATTTTTAAACCAAATTTTGTTTCTTGCTTATCTCAACAACACAGTTGGAGCCGTTTGGCGTTTTTTGAGGACCGAAAATCACTGTTTTTTTTGACAATTCTTGGGGTTGTCAAGAAAACCTGGATCAACCCTGGGTAAACTTCAACGAACATATAAGAGTTTTAATTTTTTAAGTTGTGCGCATCTATTATAATTTAAGAAGATGGCAGATCTAGGGGTCTGTTTACCTGTCAAATGCCAATGTTTGTTGCTGTGCTAATGTGTTATTTGAAGGGCTCTTGAATAGCCATTTTAGATTAATGACTCTTAAAATTTTGATTGCCTGCGCAATAAATTACTTTAAATTTGTGAACTAAGGAGAATATTTACCTCTTTAATATTACGGACACCAATTCGAATCTTATTACAATGGCTGTCAGTTAAGCTTTGAGAACACTAATAGGTTACGGCTTTCGACAATGGTGCTCATATCAGCAACCCACCGCTGAAAATTCATGTTTTTTGGATGCCAAGTTATAGGGAAATTCTAGTAAATTGTAAGGCTGATGGACTCACTAAGATTGTAACAATATTACTAATTGTTCCAGAAAAGGCTATATAATATTGGAAAACCTATCACTACGTGTAAACTTTGCAAGATGCTTCAATGGTTGTGGAAAAACATCACCTTTTGTTCTGCGACAAAACAAGTCAAGCCAAACCTAGAATTCAAGTGATTTAAGAGTCATTTTTTCAAAGCAAATTTAACTTTTTGTTTAGTCACAGTTAGCTAATGCTGAAAATAAATAACCTTGAGTTAACTAAAGAACACCTTTTTACTTGTAAATTAACTTAAGACCCTGTTGTTAAGATTGGGAAAATTGAGATAAGTCTCACGGCAGATTCCGAACAAGACAAGTAGGGGATCAGGGACGTCGTGAGACATGAAATGAACATTAGAACATAAACATAAACTCTTGAGTATAATTTGTTATGGTTTCAATGTGCAAGGCATTGATATGGTTGTTGTGTTTTGAAGTGCCTCGATTTTTCTAATTGAGATCAATGTGCGACACTATAGATACTACCCTTCTACGCTCTTCACTACGAAATCAAGATTGCACCACAAGAGAAAGGACCTGAATTAGGTTCCTGAGTTAAGTCACCAAATTAGGTGAGCTAACTCAAGATTTCAATTAACTCAGAGCCAATTTTCTGTTCGGAATTGACTCTGAATTAAATCAGAGTAAACTAATCCCAAAAAAAAAATTACCCTTAAGTTAACTCGGGGGATCCATTAAAGATTAACTTTATCTTTCAGTTGTCAAAAGCCTATTGGAATGTGTAACACTATGAATATCACCCTTTTAGGCGTTAACTCAGGTTTAACCCCGAGACTAGGATAAGCTTTCACTGAAAAACGGGACGTAAGTATATCAGTCTTAATTACTGTCAGAAACTTCTACTTAACCTTTTCTATATAATTACCTATCTCAAAAACTTTTATCGTGTTTTGTTGAAAACTATACACAGGCAGGCAAACGTTTTTCAACAAAACGGGTTGGAACAAAATGGTTGATAAAGCTCCTTTTGTATGAGAATTCCATAGTTCCATACTGTTCCAAGGCACTGTTCGCTAGTCACATTTGACTGCAGAAAATAGGTAAAGTTATTGGCAGCTGGTGATTGTTGTTGCACTGCGTGTAAAATGTTAACCGGCTGGCTGGCAACTTCTCAACAAAACACGGCTTTTGTCTTCATTCGGTTGCATATTTGACACCTGATAAGGTTTCTTCAAATAGCAATTTTGTATAGCAAAATAATATGGGGTCTCTGTAGATTTATAGAGCAGCAAATAGGAAGTTATTATTACCAGTGTAGATGGCTCTTTATATTTTTTACTCTGGCATTACCGTGTGACATGGTGTAGTCTGTTGTGACTTGTGACTAAGGGTATACATTTCCTCTAATACAGTAAAACCTGCTTACAAGCACTATGCAAAAGAGCACATCCCTCATAATATCAAATTTTACTCGTGTTTCTAATATTCAATAAAAACAAATTTAAGTGCTTATAAGCACATCTCATAAGAACATACGAGTATATGAAACATGACTTGTATGATCACATATTTTTATTGCGATTTAACATTGTATTTACATATGTATCATACCTATGTACTTTTTAATCAATAGGACTTGTTCTCATTGTTGGTAATGAATGTAAAGTTAATTTGTTTCTTTTCATATTTGTGTCATTTGTCTGGATATTTTCTATGAATGACTAAAAGTAAATTTAGAACACACAAACTTTAAATTACAGACAATATAACCCGCTTATAAATACATTTTTAAGTAACCATCTTAATGACTATATTTAAGCAGTTTTCACTGTAATATATAGAGTTAATCTAATAATCTCAACTTAAAAACACCTGACACTATATAAGGTTATGTATCTTGCAATTTGCATTATATACTAACTAACTATGCAAAAGAGCACATCCACAAGTACTGGATATCATGTGATGTGAATGATAAACAAAAATATTAAGAATTCTGTACAGAATTTGGCTGTTTTAATTTAAAATTTTTTTCCATGTTTATGATTTTTGTAAATAATCATATCTTATCTTGTTTTTTTCTGAAACTTGAATTTATAACTATGGACGCCACCAAAAATATAATTCTATTTACTTAAAAAGGCATCAGTCTGGCTAGAAACATAAATGTTACAATTAAGTCTTAATGATTGTTAATTTCAATTAGGAAATTTTCCGTTTTTCTGGCTGTGTGGCTGTATTTAAGTATTATCGTTGACAGTGAGCCTATTTAAATGTTTCTGTTCGCTAAATGACCATCAGGAACAAATATTCAATTTCATACTTTGTACATATTTAAACTTTTCCTAAATGGTTTTTCCTGATCGTTGAAACTGGTCCCAAAAGCTGAACATACCTATACTACCATATCAAGCATGGCTCTAAAGACCAATTTGTTCTCAAAGCCAAATGGTTCAATCGCGTATGTCCTTGGACCAGCTCAAAGGTTTCAACTTTTTTATAAGTGTTTCTTTATTCATAGTAAATATTCAGAATAAGCATTTTGCGTTGCATTTTTCACCAGAATATTTTCTCCTAACAAGGTCGGTATCGGTATCGATATCGTATAGTATAAGAAATTCTCGTCTCGGTATTTTTTTGGTTTCCGATACCGATACCGAACGATACCTAGACTTTTCTGGCATCGGAGCCAGGCCTGCATGTTTTCAAACAAGCTATTTTGTATTGTTTTCAAAATATTTTGAAAACTTCAAAATATTTTGAAAACTTGTTCTGTTTCCATAAAGTAATGTTGCAAATCATATTGACCCATATAAACCTTGTAGCAAAAAGAATATAATAAAATTTGTAAGCAATTTCCCACTATATGAACAGTTAATTAGGCAAATCATAAATTATATTACCCTAGCTTTGGTGAGAGTAAATAAGGAGCTCAGCAAACACTTATAAACGCCATGCCAGGCAAGAACAAACACATGTGATACTATGTTATTGTTTGTTCACAAAACAAAAAGTATTTGAATAAAAATAAAAAACTGGCGCGTCTTAAAATATTCGCAATGAATGTGAAATATTCTTACCTTGAGAGTAGGTAAAATTATTTTATTTGGTAATAATATTTATAACAATAAAAGTTGGTATCTTAGCTTAAAATTTTATTTTATGAAGGGCCTAGGAGAAAAAAGGTTTAAGTATGGATTTAGCCTAGTTAATTCCGACAAAATTGTATTTGAAAGCCTAATACTAAAGATACCCTGGCTAAATAAAAAAACAATATTAAGGAAAGTAAGGAAAGTAGCAAATTATTTTGTCTAGTAGGGCCTAGTGACTTAGAACTCCCAACAATTCCCTTGCGCGTGCTGTTAAGAGAGACCTTCAGTTTTTTGTTGAGTCCGAACGGCTTTTTGAGAAGCTTTTTTTCTTGACAAGTTTATAATCTTGGATGATTTTTCTATTCCTCGCAAGAGGCTGTACCTCAAAAAAACATTTCCAGTTTAGTGGTAGTGGCCCAGACCTTCAGCAAAAACTTCTTCCATCTTGAAACCAAAATCTGGAAATCTTTGAAAATTTCTTTTCAAAAAAACCATTTTTACTTGCAATATAGGTACTATGAGGCAAATTTTGGATTCGTGCCAGAAAAAAAAATAAAATAAACAACTGGGTCGCACGTAGTTGCTCTTATGTTCAAGGTCCTGAGGGTTTAATCAAATTATATGCAAAGATATTATGAGAGAAAAATGTTTAAAAGCATGAAATACGATATTTGCTAAAAAAAAAACTTCGTTGTGAGTTTGAGATGAAAAAAAAGAACGCCACTTTAGTTCTTTACTGGATATGATTGTGTGGACAAAAAAAATTTCAAATCTTTAGAGCGGTTTTCTTAAAAAATATTTTTTTATATAAAAAAAGGTTTAAAACATTTTTTAAGAAAGCTTTTGGTATAAAATCTTAAGTATTTACTTATATGGACATATAAAAATAAAATTTGAAAAGAATCTGTCAACCCGTTTTTGAAATATCGACTTTTCACAAAAAAAAATTAAACTTTTTTTTTAAAATTCAAAAACATTTTTTTTTTTAAATTTTGATGTACATTTTTATTTAACCTTATCTGACATTTGTTGAAATTATTTAAATCCGTTCAGCCGATAGTGAGAAAATTCAAAACATAAAAACACTATTAATAGTAACTTAGTGCAAAATTGTACAATTTTTCATCGTATTAATTTTAGTATATGGAAAAAGTTTAACCAAAATCGTAGGAGTTGTTTTTGAGAAAAAAAATATTTTTCTTTCCGTTTTTTTTTAACTTTTGTATGGAAGGTACCGTTATTTTTTCATATATGTAAAATTTTTTTCAAAAACTATTTTAGAGAGTAATAAAAACTTTTGGGTAAGTATTAAGCTTCATAAAAATGGATCATATCGTTTTGGAAATATTTTATTTTGAAACAAAAATTTTCAAACATTTTTTAAAAGTCTAGAACATATTCATTTTTAAATTAAAGCACACAAAAATACTACAAGTTTTTGATAGCCTCTGCATAAAAAAGTTATTGAAATTAGTCATACCATTTTGAAGAAAACCGAAAATTTAAAAAATGGGTTTTTGTAAGGTACCATTAATAACCATTATTAAATTACTAAAAGTAATTTACTGATTTTTTTTCAAGAAAAGTTGTCGAGCCGTTTTTGTTTTGAAAATTCGATATTTCAAATTTAATTTTTATGTGCCCATAAATAAATACTAAAGATTTGCACACCAAAAGTTTTCCTTAAAAATGTTTCAAGAATTTTATATGTAAACAAATATTTTTTAAACAAACCGCTTCAACGATTTTATTTTTTGTTTTTAATGTGCTTTCTCTATAAATAAATTTACAAAAACTCATTCATTTTGTGTACCTATTTAAATGATCAGGGGTGTTTGTTTACTTAATATTTTTATTCGAAAATAAAATGATTATAAATAATTTGTTATTATTTGTAGACAAAACAAAAAATAGATTTTCATTGTTTGTCACTTAAATTTGTGAAGCTGCCTATACACTCGCACGAAAACACGGCTTTTATGTTTATTCAATTGGTCTTACATATCACGGGACAATTGATTGCCATTCATTTATAATTTCTGAATAGTGTCGGTAAACGTTTTGTCTTCCTATCTATTGTATTCTTAATTGGGAATAAATATTTTTTTAAATATCAAAAATCTAAGATTTTATTTTGTTTTTTTTAAAGCCCTATCATACCATTACAACATATTTTAAGTAGATTGCTGCGTCAATAGAAACTATAAAGATATTATTTACAAAACGGTTTTGTTCAAAATAATTTTGCTGGCTCCTGTATAAAGATTTAATGTATATTTGTTATGTACATATTTGTATGTAACTAATTAAAATTGTTGTTGATTAAAAATGGAAACATATTAAGGGTATTCATGCAACAGCGTAAAGTCGTCGTAAACGTAGCAAAAAGGAGATCTAAGACCATCAGAGTTTAAGCGTTTGACTGAAAAATAATAAAAACAATGAAATTAAAAAAAGCAATTTCTTTTGAAAAACAAAAGTGGTTTTTAGAATTCATTATTTTGAGTTTGAAAATAATTGTTTCAAATGCAAAACACTAAGCTTACCAAAAATAGAGAGAGAATAGATTTCTATTTTGAAAAAAAAAATATACGTACAAAATTGAACCAGAATAACTGTTCTTTAAAAAAATACAACAACATTTTTTGAGTTTTTGATAATAAATTTATAAGGGTACTGACATAACAACAAAAAGTGCCTTCATATGACTATGACTGCGCGGTATGTCTGCAAAAATGATGCTTGAGCGTAAGATAAGTGGCAAATTAAGCATTCGTACAAAATATTTGACTTGAGATTTTGATCAGACTTGTCATTTTACGATGATAAGGAACACGAAAAAAGTGGGTCTCGTAATTCTGTATGTCCGTCTGTCAGTTCAGCTACAGCCTAAACGGCTGAATCCATTTTCTTAAAACTTTGTACATTGGGTTTTTTCACTTTATTAAAAAATTAAAATAACTGTATACCTGGCATATTTCAGAATCTCATTTTGCTCAAAAACGGCTCCACAACTATTCTTAAAAAAATCAATAAATTTGTTCAGTGAAGGCTACCTTTGGATGAGAAACCATTTTTCAAAAAAACCATTTGTTACTTTCGATTTTTTTCAAAACGGTAATTTTGATTGCAATGATTTCTTATACCGAAGCTTGAATGTCAATAGTTTTAATTTACAAAAATGTTCAAAAAATATTTTTTGGATTTTTAAAAAATTCTCAGAAACTTGGTATTCAAGTTTTTTTCACATTCGTTGGCTTTCTATGTATTTCAAGAAAAAAATTTACTTTTATGAAAAATTAAAGGCACTTTCCATACAAATGTTAAAAAACCGTCACAGAAAGAAAATAATTTGTAAACGCCAATATTTAAGAATTGAGTCATTATCACATTAAAAAAAAACACAAACAATAAAGAATTATTATTTTTGTTTTTGTTTTTGTGGGGTATATTGAAATTAAAATCATATGTAAAATTTGAATGACCTTTAGTCCAATAGCGTTTCGCCCAGGCAAGACAATATTGGGCTCATCAGTTAGATGGTGTTGTTACCCTTATTTCATAGGCGCAATATTTTGATTTGATCAATGATTATCAACACTTTAGTGAAAATTGCAGTACAAAAACACTGAAATTTATGCTGTTCAAAAACTCATATTCGAAACTGCCAAATGGCTAAAAATCACGAACGCAAATTTCACTGCAGGTTTCAATCAAGTTGCCTTAAAGTCGAATACGAGTAGTAACAACATATTTTTTTAAAAATAAGAAATCGTTTTTGAAAATTTTCAAAATTATTTAATTTGAAGGCGAGTAAAACAAAACAATTAAAATGCATTTATCTCAAAACTATGTACCAAAAATGGAGATTTGACCTTTTCCCTTATAAAGCGGCAGAATTCTTGGTAAGGGGAATTTATTTAATGGCGCTCAAATGTTTTTAAATTTACAAAGTTGAAATCGAATTAATTCCATTAGGGTGCCTACAACAGGAACTACTAGCTAATTATGGTGTTTTCTTAAAGTATGCAGAGATATATATAAACAGTATAAATAAAGCCTACTTAGAGGAGCAAACATAAAAATGTATGGATACAAATCTGCGGGCCCATTTTGGTTCTGTGAAAAAGTTTTTCACTGTTACGCTTTCATTTAAGATAATCAATTTCAAATTTGTTTTCCTAATGCGAATGTACATTACATACATATCACATAATATGTAGTTACATAGTGATGTATCTTGCGCACATTCCATACTTTTCGAAGATTTTGCTTATAGTATTTCTTTTAATTGCATACTTTTTCGTAACAAACACGCGAAATGTGATATTGGCTGTGTTTTTTTGAAAGTCCAGGGGAATGGTACGACAAAAAACAACAACGGAGCTTAGCGCCGAAAACAAAAACAAAAATGGAGTTTCCATAAAAACTATCGATATCAAGTATGAAATCCGTACTGATAACAAAGTTTTTATCTAGTCTTAAGTTAAGCCTCTTGCGTTCACTGGGCTTAGCTAAGCCCAAAGGAAAGGGGCCTTGTTGTTGTTGCATTTAACATGTAAATTGCTTAGCTTCGACGTCGTTTTTCATCCAAGTACTTTCAGAGAGGATGGTTTTGCTTTCCTCTATCTAGTGATTTCCCAGGTGCCTTTGTATTTGATGCACAACTGTATCACATCTCTACCCAGTATGTGGTTTCCTCGTGATCATTGCAGAACCTGCATATGACACTGGATTTCTAGGCCAAGAATGTGGAGGTGTCTCCTTAACTTTTAGTGGCCCGTGATGAGTCCTGCTATTATTCTCAGTCTATTTCTATTTAAGATGATGCCGATAATGAATCACGCTTGGGTTGTGATTGTAATTCCCAAGTAAAAGCTTTGCCTGCCTCTGGTTACTTGACTTGACTTTTAAGGTGCAAATAAGGTACCAAAAATCGCCTGGTACTTGGAAAAAAAAATTATTCAAATCGAAAATTGAATGAATCGAAATTGATAGTTTTCGTTTGCATTTCTTTTTCTATGTTGAGTTACGAAATTTTATTCGCAAGCCTCAGATTCGGATTCAGGACCCCCAAAAGCGTAATGTAGAAAAAAAATTAAGGCTACCCCACAATTTGGCCGCTAAAAAAGTTGTTTGCATCCCTCCAAAATCCAAGTTATGTCACTGGTGGTGAGTAACGAAAGTTGCTTCATTCTGAGCAAAAGAAAATAATAGATTCTTTAGAGCTTTATTGTAGTGTTTAAGGGTATAATATTGTGTGTTATTAACCTAGGTATACAGTATAGCTGCACTGAATTGGATTATGAATACGAAAACAAAACTGCAAAATTCAAACAAAACAACATTTGAAAAAATTCCCTCCACTTCAAATCAGTGGCAGGTTTTTCTTAAAGAGAAGGATTTTTGTACTGGTACCTACTCTTTGTTAACTTAAACGTTTAGTTTTTTTTTCATAATTCCCAATTACATATTTGGCGAATTTTACCTATTTTGGAATGTTTGCTTCATGTTTTATGCTCTCATATATTGTAGTGAATACTATGATAAAACTTTTCAGAAGACAAAAAAATAACGGGATTTTTGTGCAATTTTTTTTTTTAATTTTTGTTTCATTAAAGTGGTTGTATCTTTCAATTTAGTTGACTTAGAAACACGTTTGATACATCAAATAGTTAGTAATTGTTTGTTATTGAACATCAAAATATAATACAAATTATTTTAAGTGTCAACATTTTTAAGACATGCATATAAAGGCATTTAAGCTTTTGGAGATCAATGAACAACTGAGGACTGATGTGCATGTATTCCTACAAAAAAGTGCCACGAAGGAGGAAATTGCAGTTTGTGGAGCGCTCTTCATATGTGGAAAATCAAGGTACTACTAAAAGTTCCTAAGTGAAAAATTGTATAATTTCTTGTAGTAGATCGTATTAATATAAGTATATAGAAAAAATTTTATCAAAATCGTAGCAGTCGTTTTTGAAACTTTTCATTTATTTTTTCATATATGTACATGTATGTACTCATGTAAAAAAATGTCTAAAAAAATTGTAGGAAGTACTAAAAAACTCTTATGTGTCGATGAGTTTCAAAAAAATCGTTTATATCGTTTTCGAAATATTTCATTTTCAAAAAAAAAATTTGAAACATTTTTTTAAAAACCAAAAAATATTTTGAAATTTAAAAAATGGTTCCTTGAGGAGGTACCATTAATAACCATTTTTTGAAAAATGGTTTTCTACCCAAAGGAAGCCTTTACAAAAAGAAATTTATTGATTTTTTTTAAGGAAAGTTGTCAAGCCGTTTTTGAGAAAAATTTCGATTATATAATATTGCTTAAAAAAAATGTATAACCATTATTTCTGGTTCTAAGAAAAAAGTGAAAAAAAGTGTGGGCATAATTACCAAAAATGTACCAAGTTTGAGGTTCCCGCCATATAATTTTTTTTAGAAATTTTACATAATCGTATTTTTCTCAAAAACGGTTAAACAACTTTTCTTAAAAAAATTCAATAAATTACTTTTACTAAAGGCTTTCTATGGGTGAAAAACCATTTTACAAAAAATGGTTACTATTGGTACTTAACAAAGGACAATTTGTTTTTATTCCAGATTTTCTTCAAAACGGCATATCTGATTTCAATAATTTTTCTATGCAGAGGCTTCCAAGAACTTAGATATTTTTGTTTACTTGAATTTTAAACAAATATTTTTTGGATTTTAAGAAAATGATTCAATTTTTTTGTTTGTAAATCAAATATTTCGAAAACGATATGATCGATTTTTTCACCACAGCAAAACCCCTGGTTTGACGAAGGATGCCAGCAAGCCCATGCAGCCAAACAACACGCAAGTATAGCGGCGCTGTATAGAAGGACCAGAGCTGCTCGCGAGCTCTATGAGCAGAAGAGGCGAGAGGAACAATGTCTTCTCAGAAGGAAAAAAAGGAGCATGAGAAGCGCGCGATCGAGGAAATAGAGGGATGCCATTACAGGGATGAAGTTCGGAAGTTTTATCAAAAGGTAAAAAGAACCTCTCAGGGTTACAAGGGCCAAACTGAAGCCTGATGCAAGGACGAACAGGGGAACATCGTGGTAGAATTGCAGTCGGTGCTGAAGATATGGACAAATAATTTTTGCAAATTGTATAATGGTGATGACGATCTGAATGAATCCCGCTGCCATGCAGATTGCACCATTCAACCTGGATGACACATAGGCCAACAATTCCATCCACCCGATCTCGACGAAGTGAAGATAGCTATATCTAAACTTAAGTCCAATAAAGCTGCAGGAGCTGATGGCATCGCGGCCAAGCTATTCAATATTTTTTTCATAAAATCATATTCGATTAGGAATTAAGATGGCGTTTTTTTCTGAAACTCTCAAAGAAATTAGAATATCATATTTCATGCTTTTTAGCAATTTTCTCTCATAATTTCCATGTCCTTACATATAATGTTCTTAGACCCTTAAGCGTCTTGCACATAAGAGGAAGTACTTGCGACCCAGTCGTACTTTTTATTTTTTTATTGGATACCATTTCTTTCATATTTTGAACAAAATTCTCACAACCAAAACTAGTTAAACCGATCAATACAATATTGAAAATTATTTTGGCATTAGAGAGGGTATAGCTGCCAAAAATGTAGATCTGCCAAATTGATTTTAAATCAAAAAATAAATCAATTCAAATGCCCAATATAAGGCAGAAATGGCCAAAATCGTCTTTTTTCAAAAATAAATTTAATCATTTTACCAATACAACCCCAATAGTAATGATTTGTAAACACTTTTTAAGTTATTTTTAAAAATCAATTTAGTTTTTGGAAATAACATGCAATAACTTTTTAATTAAATATAGTAGATATGTACTGTAGATGTTTACACGCTCCCATCATGCTTTAGGATGTATGTATGTAGGTACATAAATTCATTTGATATAAAACCTATTGCTTATTGTCATACTCCATTTTCTTGGAGGGACAAAATGAGTAATTTGATTGTGATTGACTTTTTTGTGAAAGTTAAGCAATTCAATCAAGAAAATTTCTTTGGCAAATCAATCAAAAAAGTAAACAAAACGCTGTGTTTTCTTTCTATAATTAAGGCTCTTCTCGAACAAAAAAAAAAACAATCTCAAATGTATTTTGACTTTGATTAAAAACAAATTTTAACATTGTGATAGTGTTTAAAAGATAATTAGGACTTATACCTGCATATACAAGCCAATCGCACCTTTAAAAGTCAGAAATTCAATACGATTAATCACATTTGAAAGAAAGTCATTGATGTGCTATCATCGACCATCACTTCAACTTAAGCAGAGTAACGACTTCAATGGAACCCAAAACAAAATCTCAAGAAATCATTGAATATTTTGATAATGCACTGCAGGACTTCTGCAGAGAGACTGCGTTACATTCTTTGAAATATATTGGCAATCGAAGTCTTAAACTATGGGAGAGGTGCATAAATACATAGCTGTGATGTACAAAATAAAAATATTTCAAAATTTGCATTTGTTTAATTTCCAGGCTCTTATTTCTTGCTGCACTTTTGGCATCTGTAGTTGCCTTGACTCAACTGATAAGGAATACATATTCGTCTTGGCAGAATACTCCAGTCATTATTGGAATAAGTCCACATCCAGCTTATATTCATAAAATTCCATTTCCTGCTATTACTGTGTGCAACATGAACCAAGCAATCAAAAGTCGAGTTGAAAATTATAAGGAAAAGTAGCTATACGAGATTTGTAAATCTTCTGAGGATTAAATTTTATCTAAAACTGGCTTTTTATTTAAAGAGATCCTGATCCCATACCATTTGGACTTCTACAAATGATCTGTTTGAGAGATGATACCAATTTCAGTCAGTATAAGAACTTAACACAGCCAGAGAGTCAATTGTTTTCGGAGTTTATTTCACACGTAAGTTAATTTGTTTTTAAATATAAAATAGTTGAAATTTCTGAAGGTCTAAGAAAACTCAGTCATCTCAAAAATTTTTAAGAAGATTTTTTTGTCAAAAGGTAAAACCTGCAAGACAAAGAGAATTTTCTACTGATTTTAGATGAACTTTTACAAAATATCTTTTTCACCTGATTCGCAACCAAAATCGATGGATTCAAAACAATTTCTTAATAATCCTGATTTTTTGAAAACATTTTTTTTTTTCGTTTTTACCAGCACGTTCAAGATTGTGAAGGAATGATGAGATCCTGCCGAATGGGTGGTGTTTATCAAAATTGTTCAGATTTTTTTCGACCAGTTTTAACTGATGAAGGACTTTGTTGCTTGTTTAATTCGGTTCATCCATCATATTTATTTCAAAAAGAGTAAGAAATTTTGTAAAATTTAAATAAACAAAAAAATAAAAAAAAAATCTTTTTGTATAAATTTTTTAAATTTTTAAAAGCCCTTATCCGAATCTTCGTGATTTAACTGCAACAGATGGAAGAGTGCCAGTTTATTGGAATCCAGAGACTGGTTATCAAAAGAATCTTCCACCAAAATATTATCCAAGAGCTGCGTCAGGTAGTTCAAGTATCTAAAATTTAGAATTCCAAAGCTTAGAAAAAAGCTTATTTTTGTGGGTTGTATTTTAGGGACCGGCTTCTCGATGGCACTATCAATTATGTTTGATGCAGAAATGAATGATTATTATTGCTCCTCAACTATGGGTCCTGGATTTAAGGCATGTCAATTTCTCAACACATTTTTTTTTATAAGTATTATTGGGCCTATTTCTATGCAGATTGTTCTTCATAATCCTATTGAAACTCCATTTGTCAAAGAAACCGGTCTCCCTGTTCAACTTGGCTATGAAACTAAATTCCGTTTAGAGGCCATACAAACTGAAGCTGCTGACGATATGCGAAACTTACGCCAAAAAGATCGTCAATGCCACTTTAATTCTGACAGCAAGTTGCGTTACTACCTACAATACTCACATCGTAATTGCGAACGAGAGTGTGACTCTCAGTTGTATTTAAAATACTGCGGATGTGTGCCATACCACTTGCCACAGATGTTCCCCAACGTATCCGAATGCCGTCTTAAGGATTTTGCCTGCCTGACCTCAATCAAGGACACTTCAATTGTTGTTAAGGACAAATGCAAGAGTAAATGCCTACCAGGATGTTTCGATTTGACATACAAAGCAACAACTTTTGCTGCTCCACTTACAATGGGTGGATATGCAGTAAATTTTTTGAATGCTGAAAGTGGAAAAAATTTCTCAACCAAATATATGAAAGAGAATATAGCTGTTGTGCATTTTTACTATGAAGAAAATGTTTATCATGGAAATATGCGATACAGCTTCATTGGATTAACACAGTTTTTATGTAAGAAAGTTCAATAGGTTTGTATACTCGAACTCGAATATATAAACCAAATTTCGTTAACAAAATTCAAAGATAAATTTTTAAAGCAAGCACAGGAGGACTTTTGGGGCTCTTTACTGGATTTAGTTTGATATCAGTTGTTGAAGTTTTCTATTATATTATACTACGACCAATTCGAGATATCTTTACAAAAAAGAAAAGAAATAAGGATAATTACATGAAAGTATATGTGTGCATCAAATTTGATTTAAAGAAAATATGTATTTTAAATTTGTTTCTTTAAATTTCTATACATTTCAGCCTAGATTGGTTCATGTGCGATCATCTTTGCATGACTCTAGAAATTCAAAAAATATTGGAAGACTAGCTGATGTTGTTTATTTTAAATCAAAGCTATCACACGATCATTCTTCAGATGGTCAAGATGGAGAGAACTTTCAATTTTGTCACTAGAATTCTTAAGCTTTACAGTACCAGAGCTTGTTTAAGTAAAACTTGAGCTTGCTGATAACTTTTCAAAATAATATATTTACGAATACTATGATAAAATTTAACATCATGTATCACAAATTAAAAAACCAATTGTTGCATTACCAAATTTGTATATTAATAAAGCTTAAATGAAGGTGTTAATTCTTATTTGTCCATTTATTAAATTTGTATAAAGCTTAACGAGAGACGGATGCAACTTTAAACTAATCCTGAACTTGAAGCGCGTGAAAAAACTTCAGATACAAAACCTACCATTAATATCACAAGATGAAAAATAGATAAGTCTCTAAAAGAACCTTTGCAAAATATCTTACGAATGTCTTTAAACCATTATGTATTAGTAATTTAATGCAGCAAATATTTTCGATAAACGAAGGCTCGACAAAAAAAGAGCCACCACAAGCCATCTGTTTGATCACCATTTGCTTCAATATTTTGAGCTGAAAAAAAGAATGCCATCTAAATTCTTAAAAAATATAAAATCAAGCAAACATTTTTTTAACTGGTGAGAGATATTTTTTTATTTTTAAATTACGGGTAAAATTACAGTATTACAGTCTTGCCACTTTTCGGGAACATACTTTTTTTTTGATGGTAGTACCTCGTGGCATAATGGTTAGTGCGTAGGACTGTCATGCCAAAGGTCTGGGTTCGATTCCGGCCACTGCCACCTTAAATCAGAAATGTTTACTTCCGAGATACTGCCTCTTGCGAGGGACTGACAAATCCTAAAAGAGTATACTTGTCATGAATAAGTGCTTCACATCTAGCCGTTCGGAATTAGCAATAAATTGTAGGTCCCCTCCATCCCTGCCAACAACACGCACACGGGAATGGTTGAGAGTTGTTAGTCACTAGGCCCTGGTTCTCCATGAGCTGTTGCGCCACTAAATTTATTTATTTACTTTTTTTGATTCCAAAATATGGGATTTCCACTTTTTTTTTTGGCAATTTTTTATATTTAAAATTTGAAAATTGTGGAAATGCAAATACCAAACGCATGTTGGGAAAAAAGTTACAAGAATTTTCACGCTAAAAATTTTAAAAATTATCAAGAAATCGGAAATTCCACTCTTTAACATTAGTAAAAGTATGTTTCCGAAAAGTGGCAACACTTACAATTTAACCGAATTTGCTTTTGCTCAACACCTATCTATTAAGGCATCAACTTTTATTTTTCCAATACGCTTTTGGCATCTGGAGGAGTTTCCTCAAATTTTGTCAAGTTAAAAACTACCAAAAAAAGGGGATGCTCCGCATTTTGACATACAAAAAAGTATGTATCTGAAAAGTGGAAATATTGAAATTTAAACTTAAACTTAGAATTTAAATTTAAAAAGTGGCACTTTTTTACATTATCAAAACGATTTCTCTTTTGCAACGTATTTTCAGAATTTTTAAAAACAGAATTTTGAAAAGCAGATTTCTTGTAATGGAAATAAGTTAAATGTGGTTAGAGCATGCATAAACAATTGAAATGATTATAAATTGACTAGATACAACCTTAAGGCAAGGTTTTGGTCTGTTTTTGATGATGAAAAGCCAAATACGGAAGTTTTTCCAAGAACATAAAACACTGTCGATGTTTTGAATCACTGACTAAAAAGCTGAAAGTGATCTTCTATTGGCAAAAGCACAGGTGAATACAGTGAAAAATGGGGAGCACATAAACAAACAAAAAAAAAATTCTAAAAAATAAGCAAATAACAACTTGAAAGCTTTAATGGTTATTTAAAAATCAAGAAATTAAGTTTTATTAAGGGCTTTCATACAACAGCTTAAATTCGTAGCTAACGTGTAGTTAAGCTTAAGACTTCGTTAATATGACACAATTTACAGGTGAGTTATACCAAAAAAAAGAAATATAGGTAGTTTCAGCCAAGATTACTCCCAAAATCAAAGTCTTCCTTCTATACTTCTTTTTTTTGCTATCAGTCACATCCAAAATTTGCTCTGAGCTTGGGGTCCATAAAATCATAAAAAAAATGTTTTGTGTAAATCAGAATCTTTTTTAGACAGAATTTTAGTTTTCATAAGCAGAATTTGGGAAAACAAAATTTTGATCGGACAGAATTTTGAACTACAAAATTTTGAATTTACAGAATTTTAAAATGCAGAATTTTGGTCAAACTGAGTTTTGACTAGACAGAATTTACCAGAAAAAAAGGCAGAATTTTGATCAAACTGAATTTTGAAAACCAGAATTCTGACCCGCTGCCATTTCTACGATTTTTTTCACGTTAAAAATATAAAAACTGATCAAAGAAGTATAGGTTCTAACCGTTTACTTAAAAAAAGTATGTTTCCGAAAAGTGGCAATAATGAAATTTCACCCGAAGGTGCTTCTATTCATAAAACCTTTCTTTTAAATCATCAATCGTCAATCAAAATTGACGTCCCTTCTCTTGGTGGACCACTTTGTGGCGGAATCAAATAATTTTGATGTCTAAATTTGTAGCTAATTAAATGCTTATTTGCAACTCGAGTACTTGTCTTGTTATTCAATTTTCCGCTAAAATAATTCTGAAGTTAGCGGGAAAAATCTAAATTAATACGAATTAACATTTTTGATTGTAACCTGAATTTGTAGCTAAATAAATGTTTATTTGTTTTCAAAACCTCTACTTTATAGTCCTAACGGTTTTTCAAGTATTCAAAATTCCGTTAAAATTAGACTGAAGTCAGCAGACGAAAATCCAAAAATCATAATTCTGTTAACTCCCGAAATTGTAGCTGTTTTCATGCTGATTTGTTGCTCAGACCAAAAATTGGTAGCTCTCACGGTTTATTCGGAATTAAAGTTTCGGCTAACAAAAAAGTTAGCTAAAAATCAAGCCTCTAAAATTACAAAATCCCAAATTTCGCCAAAATTTAGAGCAACAAAGTAGGGGTTCGAGCAGCAAATTTGCATTTAATTAGCTACACACAAAGTTCTCGCCAAAATAAGGGACGTTTAAAATCGTAATCGACCATGCATTTTTCAAAACAATTGATTTTCAAAAAAAAATTAACAATTTTTTAACAGTCCAAAAAAATTATTTTTTGAAAATTTTGGTAAGAAAAACTATTTATATTGCTTAAAAATTTAATTTAAAATTTAAGAAAATATTAAAACCCAAATATAAAAAAGATCCTAAGATTAATAACGATTTTTGGAAAAATGGTTTCCCATCCAAGGGCAGCCTTTTACTGAATAAATTTATTGAATTCTTTTTAAGAAAACTTGTCAAGCCCGTTTTGAAAAAAAAAAAAAAAAAAAAAAAAATTGCAGCTGTATGGCAGAGGTACCTTTATTTTTAGCTCTAAAACGAAGTGAATAAAGAGTTTCAGATAAAAATAAAGATCGCCTACTTAATTCTTTATTGAATATGACTGTATGGACAAAACAAATTTTAAATCGTTGGAGCCGTTTTCTTAAAAAATAATTTTTTATATATAAAATTCTTAAAAACTTTATTCATGCGCATATAAGAACAAAATTTGAAAAATATTTGTTGACCCGTTTTTAAAATATCGAACTTTTAAAACAATTTTTAAAACTTTTTTTTTTAAATTAAAAAATTTTTTTTTAGTTTTCAAATGCAATATTATTAAATCTTATGTAGAATTTGTATATAAAAATTTATCTAAATCTGTTCATCTGATAATGAGAAGATTCAAAATAAAAAACATATTCTATGATAGGTACTTTTAATTGTTGCTAAGTGCAAAATTGTATAATTTTTTGTAGAAGATCGTATTAATTTTACTATATGGGAAAAGTTTAATCAAAATCTTTGGAGTCGATTTTGAGAAATAAAAATATTTTCCTTTCCGGGTTTTCAATTTTCGTATGGAAGGAAACGTTATTTTTTTTCTTAAAATATTGTTTTCGAAATATTTGGTTTTCAAAAAAAATTGAAACATTTTTTTTTTTAAATCCAAAAAATATTTTTGTTTTAATTTAAGTACACGAAAACATTTATAATTTTTGGAAGCCTCCGTATAGAAAAAATTTTAAAATCAGTTATACTGCTTTGAAGAAAATCGAAAATAAAAAATGGTTCTCTGTAAGGTACTAAATATTAATAACCATTTTTTGAAAAATGGTTTTCCATCTTAAAGAAGTCAATCCATTCAAAAGTTACATTTTTAAACACTGGTTGACATTCTTTTTAAAAAAATAGAGAAAGAGCAATTAATTTGTGCATGGGTGACGGTTTTTTAAAATTCCAAAAATTTTCATCAATTTTTGAATATGTAATGTCAAGAATCGAAGTGATTTATCAATTATTCATATTTCTAGTATGAGATTAAAGATTTTAGCTCTAACATAAGTATAACTCAAGTTATAACTAGGCCAATTTATCTAACAACATGTGGACACATTTTAAAGAAATTTTTCTTGTTTTTGAATTAAACCTAATATATTTTTTGAAAAATTGAAGATAACATTATTTCAATTCAATTCATTTCACAATTTAAATTCAAAGGTACACCTCTAACATAGGTACACAATTCAAAATCCGAATTATTTTTTAAAGTGGACTGTACCTAATCTGTAGGTAGATTTTGGATGGAATCTATATCCTTTACTTTCTTACGTACTTTAAATCTACTTTTACAACTGGATTGGTGCAACTTTCAGTGACATCACGACCATGTATACATGTAGATTGCTATTTACACAATACACATATAAAAACCTGTTGAAACACCATAAAAGAATAACTGGCCAAACAGAATAGTGTAGCTGTATTTGTGGCGTGTAGCACTGTCAAAACAGAAAGCTACAAAAATAGTACACAGTGCCCATAATCAGAAGCTGTTAATGTAGCAAGAAATGTATGGTGGAGGTGGTAGCAGAAGTTAAACAAAATTCAACTCATGCTACGAGCTGCAGCTACATTCATTCTAATCAAGAAGTTATTGTTTGATAATATCGTTATGCCCGGCATGACAGACCGGCTGGATCAAACTCAAACCAGAACTCAATAAACATAGAATCATGGCTTTGATTTTTCTCTGATTCCATCTTTGCTCTTATCGCAGTTTGTAGCTCCAACTTCCAACCACCAATTCCAACAAAAACGTAGATTCCCTACTTTATTTTTCCTTTATGTTAATCAAGTGACTATATGCCTCCATCATAATTCACAATTCACGAAAGACAAAATACTGGCTTCAGGCTCCTTCGTTATTCAGTTTTAAACATTTCTTTGTTCTTTCAGTTGTGTCTGTGTTCCGTTCCTAGTACAACGTTAATTAAATTTCCTATTTCACTTTTTATTTAATTTAAAAAAAATACTAAGTACTTCTTCGTACGTCTTCAGTGCTTCATATTCCCAACGCATGCAAGTGAGGAGTTTTTATTTAAAGTTCTCTGCCTTTTATCAGCACTAAGGTATACATTTTTTAGTTTGTTAAAATTAAACAAAAAAAGAAAAAATTAAACAACAAAGGTAATTTTTTGTATAAAAATTAATCATAAATATTGAAATACATTAGGTACAAAGTACTGATTACGACTTTTTGATTGATGTATATTCAAAACCATAACAGCTAGGAAATGTTTTGTTTTGCAAGATTAGCCAACTTTTGAGTAAAACTCGAGGCAGTCCGCGACTTAACCCTTTTAATAGGTGAGTTAACCCGACCTTAGCTTAAATCTCATACTGAAAAACGGGACTAGGTGGCGGTGTTAGTTTCAGAACTACCAATTGTAGTTCTAAATGTGGAAGCTTTTTTTTAAATTGACTTATCTTGAATTATGTGGAATGGCTACAGTCAAACGAACCATCAGTAATTTCTGCGATAAAAACTGCCTTAAACCATTACGGTTTTCTGAACACATCCTTCTTATTTAGTTTAATCTTTTGAGTCACCATTGAGGAAAAAAAATGCGGAAGCCACAGAAATGTCATCTGTTTAAAAAAAACTAATTAATTTCAACCGTAAAAGAATGGCGTTAGTCCGAGCAAAATAGTAAAAATCTTGATAGTAATCTAAAATTTATTTAAATACAATTTTTATTTTATTACAACACGCTCACTATAAAGGAATTTAAATTACCCTTAAATGATTGAATTTTGAGGTTCTGAATTTCAAAATTTGATGGAAACATACATTTTGGCAAAGTACTGCACATTCCTGTAATTTGACTAAAACAAAAATCTCTGTATGTACTTTACAGTACAGTCATTAAAAATTGGGCTCACAAGGGTAATATGGGTGTACAGTACATTCCTTGAAGTGCGAGTATAAGCCGAAAAAGATGTGCCGCTTTTTCTATGCAACGAAATTGAATTACACAGGTTCTTATGGGAGCAGATTGACTCAAAGAATGTATGCAGATCATTGCTCCACGATGTCGCAATTTCTAAATTGGCTGAGCGTGAGCAGTGACATTGCAGCCACAACAAAAAACAAAAAGGCTTAATTCATAAAAATATATTTCCTTTGCAAAAATAACTTTATCATCGGTAGTTAACATGTCCTGTCGAAACATTATTAAGCTACCGAATCAAACGGTCAGTATCTTAATAATGGATTTATATATTTCAAATTTAGTTTTTTGTCGAAAAATTTACAAAGAATTGGTTTTAGGAGCCATTTATTGCTATCGTTTATATTTTGTTTGTGTAATTTTAAGAGTTTTAAGAAGAAAAATCAGTGTCTTTCAATTCAAAAATAAAGATCTTTTGCCTTTAATATTATTTCTAAAGCATAAAGAAATTTTATTTTAGCATAAGCTTTCACATTAATTATTATTTCAAAGATTGGATTGTATGACATATGATCATTGCAAGAATGACATTTTTTTACCAATGTCAATAACTTAGACAAGACCTTTATTTTGACTTCAAAATAATCACTAATTTAACACTTGAAACGTTAGGGTCATAAATACTTCAATTCACTTAAAAGGAAAGGAAATGATACTTTTTGTTATTTTTCCGATCTTGAAAAAATTTTATCTTGATGATATGATTAATAGGAGCCACGATTTCAGCTTTTTAAGTAAACCTTATCAGGCTTTTATTTGGAGACTTTATTTTTTTGTTTGTGATTTGTTTCTAAAATCTCAAAAAAAAAAAAAAAATATATATAATGGATATATCTTAAATTCTATTAATCGGACCATCAAGGCTGAGGCTGATGCTTAGAAAAATGACAGAGCATCATTTGAAATATTTTTTAAATAATTAAAAGTGGTTATTACTCTGACACTTAAATAGAGTAACTGGCTCTTTTCAGCCTCTCACTCCTTCCAAAGACAGAAAAAGAAACCTACCAGACTTTGTAATTTGATAGACGATACATGTACCTATAAACCCCATACTCAGTTTTTGGTTATATTTCCACTCCCAAAATTTTCTGTCGGCTCTAATACTACGATATTGAACAAAACAAAATCAATTGCGATTACATGTAATTGGATAAGTTCAATTACTGATTACTTGTTATGAATAATTTTGAATGCACAACAACAACTTTTATGTGTTTTTCATTCAAAATTATTCAATTTAAATTGATGTATAATTCACAGAAGGCACTGCACTTGATTGGATTTTCATTTACACACAAGAACCCAACTTAATTACTTGTAATTTAAAATTTCAACGGAAAATTACATTTAATTGAAACAAAAAATAATTATTTGAATTAATTATATGTAATTTCAAAAGAGTAATTGAACAAAAAAAGTAATTGAAAAAACCTGTAATGATTACTTTTTTTTGTAATCATTGGGTACACAAAAAGGTAATTGCTTTCAAAAATATCGATTACATTTGTATTGTAAAGTGTAATTCATATTTAGTGCAATCAATTACATTTGTATTTGAGTAATGGTTACAAGAATTTAATCATTAGGTGCCAGTTAAAGCTATCATTGAAGCTTATTATTAAAATGTTTTATGATTGATTTTGATTTGCAAAGTAATAATTAATAAGTCTTGAGCTTCATTTGTTCATTAAATAATAAATAATTTTGATTTCTAAATGTCTCAAAATCAATCATGAAAATTTTCAATGATGGCTATAACTGGCACCTTACAGGTTTTTTGTTTCAATTACTTTTTTCTCTTCAATTATTTTGTTCCAATTATATGTAGTTATGAATTGAAGTTATCAATTATAAATTACATTTTATTGTTATTGAAAATTTCCAGTTACAAATTACATTTAATTGACCCTGTAATAAATTACAAAATGTAATATCTTCCTCTCATTTCTGATATGGGATATTTTTATTAGACTTTTCAACCAATTTTGTAGGTGCTTTTCTTTGTGTATTTCTCTTGTATGTATTCAGTTATTTGCTTCTTTAAGTTTTTTCAAAAAAAATGTGATTTGATAATCGCTTTACTTGACATAAAATTTTATGATGGAGTTAAATTTAATAACTTTTTTAATGAATCTTAGTGCTTAGCTTTGGATTCATTTTTGCTTCTGGCTTTATGTACTTATACAAAAAATATATTTGAAAGACAAAGATATTATTATAATGATAAAACTATTTTCACCGAAGAGATATTCTAAAACTCACATAATGATTGCAGTTATATATTCCCAATATCAAAGCAAATAACTAAAGGAGCACTCTCGGTTGACCTTGTCGACCCTGGATTGTAGCAGAATTAAATGTCTTACGTGTTACTGTTATTTTTATTAATAATTCACTCAAATTGAATATTCCAAGCATAAATATGAAATCAATAAAATACATATTAAATTGACAATTAGCGATGTTTTATTAATGTAGAAAGACAAAATTTTTATTTCAATTATGTCATTGATATGTTGTCTACATAAAATCTTATAAGATATTCTATGAAATATATTTACCAGACCATTTAAATCAAATAAAAATTTTCATTGGATTCCGTCATACCGTGACAAAGCATTGAAGATGTATAAGATGATGCCAGGTATGACATTTAATTAAAGAAAATCAAAAGTATGTAGGGATTTATCTGTGTTTTTTTTTTTATTTTAAATGGCAAATAGAATTATTAAAATTTTGGAATGCAACATTATTAATATTAGTTTTTTGTACTTTTTTGTATTTTCAGATTAACATCAAGGATATTCTTTTTATACTCTCGTTTATTGATAACGAAATTATAAAAGCTGATCAAAATGTTTCCCTACGTAAGTTTAATTTATTTATACCTATTTATGTATGTATGTATGGTATTCTTTGCTTATACCACAATAAAGAGTTAGATTGATATCCGAATTTACTCTCCAGTTTTGAAGTTAACTACAAGGCCCAACATTTTAAGCGGGTAATACATAATATGAACACCAATTGCATCAAAAGTTTGCTACTATTGCCAATGACACCAACGGATTGTGGACTGTAAGGTACAGGTAGACCAGTTGTACTGTCTCTGTGCTAAGTACGATAATTTGACCAACGTTGATACAACACAAATAATAAAGGAGCAACTATTGTATTGTCTATGTTCCCCGCTTTTAGAATAAAACTTTAAATCAACTGCCATGTTAAATATTATAAATAGGTACTTTCATTATTTATAGGGCTCAGGTGGACCCCAAAATCAATATCAACCACCAAATTCTAATGGTACCTTCACTGCTGGATGGTCTCAAACAGCGGCAACTCAGCCACCAGCTCATGGTGGATATCCACCCCAACAAATGAATCCCCCCTATCCAGCTAGTCCGGCTTATCCGCATCAGCAGCCAAGTCAAAAAACCAACTCAGGTACATATCCAAACTATGGCCAAGCTACCTCTGTTTCCAATCATCAACCCTATCCTGTCTCTACGACTCCGATTATTCCTCAACTTCCATCAACACCATATAACCAACATCAACAAAACCATCAGGGATATCCTTCCTCCCAAATGCCTTATCAGAGTCAAACACCTTTTGCGGGACAACCAGCATCACAGCCCGTGTATACAAATCCTGGAAATGGACAAGGCCATGTGGCTCCATCAGGTGGAAATTTTCCCCAGTGTTTCGGTACAGGGAATTTTCAGCAAAATATTGTCAGTCAAAAGGTTTGTGTCTTTGATTCTGTTAAAATAATTGTTTTAAATATATTTTCCAGGGAACTCCAACTGTCCGTGCACCTCGAAATTTTGATCCTGTCAAAGATGCTCACGATCTACGAAAAGCTATGAAAGGTTTTGGAACAGATGAAAATGCTTTAATCGAGATAATTTGCAGACGTACAAATTACCAGAGACAGGTAAAATAATACACGTGATAAAATAAAAATAAATAGTTTTAAAAATAAATTTAGCACTAATGTGTAGAATAAAACACACTTACGTCCCTTCTTTCCAAGGTCATGGAAACGCTGATAAATTACCAGCTCAAGAAATATCTTGAGGGACAAAAGCTTCTCAACGACCGGCAGAACGGATTTCGTAGCAATAGATCCACTGGTGATCTGAAAGTATATCTCACCAAAAAGTGCAACAAATTTTAACATCGTTTTAGAGAAAGTAAGATTATTGCACTTGATATTTCAAAAGCATTTGATAGAGTTTGGCATAAAGCTCTCTGCTGTCTCAATTCATGCATTTGGGTTTCGATCATTCTCTTCTTCGTTTGATTAGAAACTATCTTTCTACTCTTTCAATACAAGTTGTATTGGATTGTTACAAGTCTGATATTCATAACATAAAAGCTAGTGTACCCCAGGGCTCCGTTTTGTGTCCTACTCTCTTCCTCATTTTCATAAATGATCTTTTGTTTGTAACTTCTAATCCATTAAATTGTTTTTAGCTTTTCATATTCGGTCCTAGCTTCAATTCCTTGTTCTTTGGATGTGGAACTTAAATGGCAGCGTTTATTAAGCTCATTAAATTCTGATCCTGACAGAATTGTCCAGTGGGGAATTAAAAACCGTGTAGAATTTAATGCTTCAAGAAAACCCACATCTAATGCTGCTATCCATGATTGGAACTTGCATCGAAGAAATTGAACAACTTTCAATTCTAGGTATGTGTATTACACACAGCCACCTTCTTCGGATTGACCACATATCCGATGTCACCAAGGGCACCACACAGTGGTCCGTTAGTTGAATTTCGGCCACAAAAATCATTTCCCACGCCAGTTATTAATACATACTAATGATCAATTGGTACACTGAATGATTTGGGGATGCTTAATTCAGTAATACTGCTTATTTTTGTAAACTTCAAATAGGGGCTTCACAATTAAAGTCAGAACATGGTCCCAAATTTCAAAATTTTGAATAAAGTAATGTTGAAGTCAGAATTTGAGTCAAGTTAATGTTTGAATTGTCCTTAAATATGCACCTGAATGCAGTGCTGTCTTAATGCGTAGACTATGTAGGCTCAAGCCTAGGGCCCCAGGCTTGTAAGAATCCCCGAGTTAAATTCAATGAATTTTTCTTTAATTTCTTCTTTTCAATTATAGGAGTTTCTAATATCTACTAGGACTTTGCCTTCTAGCTTGCAGCACCAAGGGTTTTTTGGGTCGATAGCTTTGGGGAAAGAGATATTTTACGAGAGTTCGGTCTCTCTGCGCTTTGGGTTATTGGGTGTTTGGGGATAGCTTTGGAGAGAGCTATTTTGTTTAATTTTTAAATCGTCTACGAGAGCTTGGCCTCTCGGAACTCCAGGTTTTTTGGGTAATAGCTTTGGGGAGAGCTTGATTTCCGAGTTATATGGTATTATTAAGATGTTGGTGGTATAATAGGCTTTTTTAGTTTACGTGGTATTTGGGCTATAAAGTTTGAATTTTTTGCGGTCTTAGCTGCCGGATAATGGGCCCCTCAACGTTTTTAGCCTAGCGCCTCTTAAGTACAAGAGACGGCACTGCCTGAATGTATTCTTTCATATAAAAATGACTTCAATACTGATTTGTACAAACTTTTTAGAAGCAATTTAAACATTCTTATATTTAAAAAATTACGTTTTATCCAACTGTCAACTACCAGAATTCTTAGCTTGATGTCAGATATTATTAATGGAACCACAACAAATATCAATACAATAAAAAATATGTTTCAAAAATGCAAAAGTTATGTGCAAAATTAAAACAAAATAAATAACATTTAATACAAAAAAATCTTTGCATTCATTTCTGTTAATAACCAAACAGTTTTTTAACTTAACTTAAAATTTTGAAATATAAAAATGTTCATCGTGATCTTGTCATACAGAGGTTGTTGTCTGTACTTAAAAGCTTATCATACATACTACCTCAGTTAAACGTTTGCCTAAATTTGAAAAGCTTTAAGAGTTACCATTTTATCATTTTTAAATTAATATATTTTTTTTTTCTCAAAGGAAATTCAATTACAATTCAAAAATTACATCGGTAGAGATCTAATCGAAGATATCAAATCAGAGACAAGTGGAAATTTCCAGAAGGTTTTAGTTGGTCTCCTTCGTCCAATTGTCGATTTCTATTGTGAACAATTGTATGATGCATTCAATGGTATTGGCACAGATGAAGGTGTCCTTATAGAGACTCTATGCACTTTATCGAATATGGAGATCCGTTCAATAAAGGATAATTATCTAAAAAGTATATTCTAAAAAATTCTTTGAACTTAAAGAGAACAGAAAAAACTATTAGTTTATTTTCATTTTCAGTGTATAATGTTGATTTGGAATCCCAATTGAGGTCAGAAACTTCTGGTAATTTTAAGAAACTTTTGACATCACTTTGCACTGCAGCTAGAGATGAAAGTGAATATATTAATCCTGATGCTGCTAAAAATGATGCAAGGGATTTATTAAAAGCTGGTGAACAACGTATCGGAACAGATGAGAGTGTATTTAATATGATTTTATGCCAAAGGAATTATCCGCAATTGAAATTGGTAGTCCATATACTTACAGTAAATTTCAGTGTTAATAGACTTAAAATATTGCGTTCATATTTTCAAGATTTTCCAAGAATATATAAATATAAAAGGACATTCTCTGGAAAAAGCTATTAATAACGAATTCTCTGGTGATATAAAAGAGGGACTTTTGGCAATCTATATGTGTGTTACCAACAAACCCCAATATTTAGCATCACGTTTGTATAAAAGTATGGTTTGTTTAGGAATCAAAGATAAGCAGTTGATTCGTGTAATTATAACTCGGTGTGAGGTAAGTTATTCATGGACAAAAATGTACAAACAAAATATTCAAAGTTTCCTGTTCAATAATTCAAAAAAAATTATTTCAGATTGATATGCAAGACATTAAGACTGCATTCGAGAGATTATATGGAAAAAGTCTCAAGAGTTGGATTAAGGTTTGATAGATTTTTACTCGATAAAACAATAATAATTAATATTTCTTTCTTTTTTTCATTTATAGAGTGAGACATCCGGTGATTATAAAAATGCTTTGTTAGCTCTGATAGGAGAAACGAAATGATCATACATTCAAAATTAATCAATTATTATTTACGTATTTAACATTAATTTCTTAAATTCTATTTGAATGTATTCTTTTAAAATGACATTTGCTCTATTTCTGAATCTTCAATGACCAAATATATGGAATATGCTCCTAAAAGTCTTTTTATTCTTGTTTGATAACCCAACTTCAAACTTTAATTTTTCTTAAATTATGCTTCGAAAAATATTGGAGTTTTTGTATTTCTTGTTTCATTAAGGGCCAATATTTCAATAGCCCAGAAATATAAAAGAGCTAATTATAAACATGATCTTAGCAAAGTTTATTTAACTTTAATTTAACATTAAAATTTTACACGTTTTTTCATCAATCTATTAAAAAAAGAGAAACAGTTAGGTGCCTTTTTATAGAAAGTTTTTTTATTTTAAAAACAAAAACAAAGTAAAATCAACTTAATGATGTTCTTAATACAACTCAATACAAGTTAAACCACAATAAATACAAAAACACATAATTAAAGAAAAGGGCAAGGGAACAAAACTGGTTGAAGATAGCAAAAGAATTCTTTCACTAATTGACTAAATGTTGTTAGGATGATAACAGCTAATGTTTAGCATAGCTTGTTGCACTATTTCAATGCACTCAATTGAAATTCACAAAGAAAAGAAAACCGGTTCAACATTCATTCTCTGATAACTGACAGAACCAGTTCAGTGCATGTGTCTTGTCTATTTCTTGGTTTTTTGAATAAAATAAAATAAAATAAATTCACTTCTTTTTCTCAATAGTCTACAGAAATTTTTTGTAGGTATATTATGTGAACATATTACCTACTGGGCTGTGTGAAAAATAATTGGAGACTTGGTTGTAGGAATCTACTACCGTTTTCTTTTTAATAGAAATTTCACTATCAAACTCCGTACTACCTACTACCTAAAAAAATCACAACGAAATTTTTCGTTTATGATTTTGTTGCGTTTTTTTCTGTATGGAAATTTTTGTTTCGCTTGTTTTTGAGCTCCAATTTATTTAACGACTTTTTTTGTTAAAAGTTCCTTAGTTCCAAGCAACTTGAACATAAGAGCAAGTACGTGCGATCAGTATTGTGAATATTCCAAGTGTATGTATGTTGTTAGAGTTTTGAATGTTTTATGTAACTTACTTTATTTAAGGGTTGGTTGAACGTATATATTTGTCCTGATAGAATAAATAAATTGGAAAAAATTACATCGAGAAAAATATAAAAAAAATTTAGGTAAACGCATATTTTTAAATTTTAACGTGCTAGAGCAATTCTGATGTAAGATTGGAATTAAACCCATCAAAAACTATCAGAAAGATATATTTTGTGTAATTAAATCAGCGAGAGAAAAACCAAAACAAATGCTATTGCAAAAACATTAGAAAAAATTTTATGGTTATTGCGTAGGACTGTCATGCCAAAGGTCTGGGTTCGATTCCCGGCCACTGCCACCTAAAAACAGAAATATTTTTTTCCGAGGTACCGCCTCTTGCGGGGGACTGACAAATCCTCCAAGAGTTCGGACTCGGCAAAAAATTGTAGGTCCCCTCCATTCCTGCCAACAACACGCACATAGGAATAGTTGAGAGTTGTTAGTCACTACGCCTAGGTTCTCCATTAGCTGTTGGGCCACTAAATTTATTTTAATTTTTTATACAGTAGACGCTCGATTTTGCGAATCTTGAAATAGTGAACTATCCACATAGTGAACATACGAAATTGGAAAACAGAAATAAATCAAAAAATGTCTCTAGTGAGACTTAACATTGCCGGAGAACACTGAGGAATTGTTTCTGTTGTTTTTAACCTAATTAAAAGTTTATATTTAAATATTAAAAGAATGTTAGAACATTCAAATCGATTTAGAATCAAATCCATCATAAGAAAGTCTTGTTAAACCCGCTCGAAAAAGTTAACAATATCATAAGACATGCCTGGTTTTTATTACTTTGTTATATCAAGCACCTATTGTATTTTTTAATATAGAATTTTTATAAATTTTTAAATCATGAAAAATCCCATTTTCACTGTCATACAGAAAAATACGTGTATTATTAGATATTTCTTTGCCCAGTTAAAAGCTATGTTTGTCTTTCTTTAAGTTGTAATTTGGCGCTTGTACTGTTCTCCCATTCCTTGCTTCACTGCACCGATTCAATTGTGTTTTAACAGTTTTTGGCGTAATCATAATTCTTACATAGAATAGGACATTCGATTAATAAGTCCTGAACGGACTGAAATGTAAGTAAATAAACAAAATTGCCAATATTTTAGGTTTTTGGTGCGCTTGGTGTTAATAGAATTTAGTTAATCTTTAGTACTGTGAGAAATACATAAGGTTGTTCAATATTGTTCAATTGACCAAAAATTGCCGTTTTCTTAGTTTCCTTATTGATGTTCTCCATTAACTCCATGAGTCTCAAATTAATCCTCAAACTCAAGAGTTTAGTTTTCGTTCAGATCTTGTTACAAATTATTTTGTTATACAATTTTAAAGCATAGTACGCAGCTGAAGCGAAATGAAAAATTTAATACAATAATTGATATAACGAAATCATAGTCTAAGAGCTGGCAGCATAATTTTGGGTTGAACACATAATCAAAAAATGAGTATGAGGGTCCGTAGGTGCATACATCTTAACATCAAATTCAAAAGTCTGGCAGAATTTTTTGGCACCCATGGTAAGGACGTGGTGTTGAAAATAATTATTTTCAAACTATTGTGTTAAGGCCACATGCACTTCAATTTAGTTATTAAAATGGAGGTCCATACAGACCTTAATTTTAATGATTTGAAAAATAAAACTCAAGATATGAGCTTTTGAAGCGAACCACATCGGCTTTATTTAGAAAACCTTTCTTGTGATTTTTAATTTTTTTAATTCTCCAAATATATCTCTGGTGCACCCAAAAAGTTAATATCTTGAGTACCGTTAATAAAATCGTAAAAATTTAACTCTGTGGACTTGAAGAAAATTTCACAGCACTATTTCCCATTTTTGATAAATAAAGTGAAGTGGATGTGGCCCTAACATAATAGTCTGAAAAACGCTTTTTTCAACCCCTCGTCCTTACCACGGACGCCAAAAAAATCCTGCCAGACTTTTGAGTTTGATGTCTTGACACATGAACCTACAGCCCCTCATACTCATTTTTTGGTTATGTGTTAAACCCAAAAATATGCTACTAGCTCTTAGAAACGAAACGAGAAATTTTGCTGTGATTTTTGTTATATAAAGGGGTTTTCAACAGGGACGCTACAAAAGCAGAGCAACAGCGACAGCAAACGACACCATATTTCTTGCCGCTCTTTTGACATTTCTCTTCAGTAAGGTTTGCCATTTCATGATGGAAAGATATACGGGCCCACACGAGTGGAAATTATTAAAATTTACTACCGAAATTCGGAGTCAGTGGCCTCAACGTTAAGAGCGCTACGTCCAATTTATGGTCGCCATAATCATCCTAGCAGATCAACAATTGAGCGTCTAGTGGAAAAATTTGAATCCACAGGCACACTACAAAATATTCCCGTGCCAGTGAGATAAAGAAGTGCCCGTAGTGTCGAGAATATTGCTGCCACTGAGGCTTCAGTTGCAGAAAGCCCAAATATGTCTCTCACACGTTGTTCCCAAGCGTTGGGCATCTCATTGAGGTCGTTGTGGCGAATTTTTGCGAAAAGATCTTGGCCTTCATCCTTACAAGATTAAATTGCCGCAAGAACTGAAGCCGCTTGACCACCAGAAGCATCGTATGTTCGTGAATTGGGCTGAGCAACAACTTGAAAATGATTCGGATTTTCATCGAAAAATCATCTTCAGCGATGAGGCTCATTTCTGGCTGAATGACTTCGTCAATAAACAAAATATGGGGTATTGGTCTGGCAGCAATCCACAGGTACTACATGAGTCATCATTGCATCCCGAAAAAATTACGGTTTGGTGTGGTTTAAGGGCCGGCGGCGTCATTGGGCCCTACTTCTTCCGTGATGATCAAGACCGGCACGTTACTGTGAATGGGGATCGCTACCGTTCAATGATAACCAAATATTTTTGGCCCAAATTGACAGGAGGACATGTGGTTCCAACAGGACGGCGCCACAAGCCGCACAGCGAATGTCACAATCAATTGATTGGAAACCAAGTTTGGAGAACGTGTTATCTCACGAAATGGTCCTGTCACTTGGCCGCCTCGGTCGTGCGATTTGACGCCATTAGACTATTTCCTGTGAGGCTACGTCAAGTCTATGGTTTTTGCCAACAAGCCAGCGACGATTGATGAACTTCGTGCGAATATCGAACGCGAAATTGCAGCATTATCGGCCGATTTATGCTTGAAAACTGTCGAAAATTGGGTTCAGCTGCTGGACTTCTGCAAACGTGGTGGCCATGCAAAAGAAATCAAGTTCCATACATAATGGCATCGAACGTACTTTGACAGGAATAAAGAATTTCATTGATATCCAAAACCATTTTTGTTTTATTTAAAAAAACTTTTGTAGCGCCCCAAGTAACAATTTTAGCTGTTTAATTGCTCTAAAAGCGTTTGTAGAGCTTATCTTAGAGCTCGTTGATTTCAAAAGAAGCTCTAGATACACTTCTAAAGCAAGTGCAGAGCTTGCCTACAGCGAATTCATTGAGTTTGAGAGCTAATATTTGCTCGAAACCAGCTCTTATCAGTGGCTTGTAAGGCCTTGCAGCTCTTAGGTATATTATTTAGAAATCTTTAAAGCAACATTTTTGACAGCACTTTGTTTGTATTAGTTTGGGTTTGTATAATACAAATTACAAAGTAAAATAATATTGGAACGATGTATTATATGTGTGATAGTAACATTTGAGAACTTTATGTGTTGTGATGTCGCAAATTAGTAAAATATTCCTATAGAAAATATAAGTGAGAAATGAAATTAATTATTTAACTGTTCCATCTTAGTGAATTTTTAGTGCGCGCTTAGATTTATCAAACATGTACTGAATGTACTTCGCAAAATTACAACGCGCCTTCGAAATTCTTTATATTACGCAGTGAAATGTTTAAAAAATTAACTTAAGCAACACAGAAATCTGTTACAAAAATTAATTTAAATATCTGAAATAAAATATTTTTGTTTTCATTGCAATATTTGCAATATTTAGTGTGTTTTATATTGAAAATAAAGGTTTTTTATTTGTTTCAAATAAAATAAGGAAAATTGTTTCAATGTTTTTTTTCTGTCACCATATTTTTTATCGTGAAAATAGTTTGTCTTCAATAGAACTGCAATATGGATATTGTAGAGCTAGTTCCCACAAAATGAGGGTTTTGTGTTCAAGGCTAAAAAAGAAGGGTGTTTCGAAAATTGAAAGATTTGAATAATTTTAAATCGTGGAAAAAATTTCTTATTTATTTATATATATTTATACAATTGAAGTAAATTATGGTTTCTCAGCAAGCAAACACTTGTGCGACTCAACCGTTGATTTAATTTTATTTTAAAACATTTTATTAAACTGTTCAATTGATTTTAATAAAATTTTTTTTAGAAATTTCGGATCTCTAATTCGACAATTACGGTGCATACTTGGTATTGCTTAGAAATATAAAGGAACTTATTTATTTTCTAGTTTTGGTTTGACTTTTCTCGGTGAAATTATCTTTATTGTATTTTATTGTGAAATACCCTACTAATATGAGAGAGGTTTAGTATTAAGCTCTATAGTCGTTTTGTTGTAGCTTTGTTCAGCCTTCAAATTTCACAATTCTCAGAGAAATTTAATAATGCTCAGAGAGATATCCAATGCGCATGCGTGTGTGTGAATGTATTAGTAATTTAACTCTATAGCCGCATTCTGTGCAGCTATTTTTTGACATTTCTATAGAATCATGCAATAGTATTTTAAATATGAGTTTTAAGAAGCTCTATAACGCTTCTTTATATGCTCATATTAATAATTTGCTCGTTTAAAGAACGTTGAACGTTATTAAAGAGCATATTTTTAAATCTTGGGACGTTATAAAAATAATGGAGCTTAATGTGTATTGGAAACTCGATTATGGAACAAAATTTTAAAATAAATGTTGGAAGCTGTGAAATAATCTGTCTTAGAACTATGGTATCAGATTTCACTGCTTACAAGCTGCTAAAGAACAGGTTTGCTTCTATTAGCTCCAACGAAGTTACTTGGGCGCTCTTATTGAAACACCCGATTGTACGCAGCTCGTTAGTGAAATGTCAATAAAATAGAAAATCATAGTAGATTAATAATTCCAAGCCTGCACTTATTTTGCGTTCAGAATTAATTGACCATAACATTATTTCAGACCTAAATTTGACAGTTTGTTTTATTTTGCTGTTGAATTTTTTTAAAAAAATGAAAAATTGAAGAAAAAGAACTGACGAACATTGACCACTCAATTATGTTGAACCCTTAACACCACACAGTATGATACGAAAACAAAAATAAGAATTCACATCGAACTAAAAAAAACTTACTTAAGATTTCGAACAGTTTTTTTTTTTAAATTTATTTTGACATCTTTTTGATAAAACTCTCCATGTTTTTGTTCGTAATCTTTTCGTTTCTGATTTTATTCTCGAGTTGGAGACTAGAGAAAATTTTCGTTTCACTTCAGCAGCGTACTAGGTTTAAGTGTTCAATCTTATTGATGCTTTCAATTTTGACAACATGCACAATGTATAACCTTAGAATTGTTTACTGTGGCGACTACTTACTTTTTTATAACGGAGACTTATTCTAATTTTAAAAATGTTGATGGTTGTCAGTTAAGTAATGAGAGTGTTAATAAGCCGCACCTCTTAACAAAGGTACGATTGTCCATCAAGAACAAAGATGGCGTTAATTTTGTTCATATAAAACTCTCAAAGAAGTTATTTTAGCTAATTTAAACATCGTATTTCATGGTTTTAAACATTTTTCTCTTATAGTTTCCGTGTCTTTACATATAATGTTCTTTAATTCATCATCTTGAACATAAGAGCAAGTACGTGTGACCCAATCATACATTTTATTTTTTGTAACCTTGAGCAGTTTCAGGGGAGGCGAAAGAAATTCCAAAATTTCAAAAATAATCTCCACCCTAATGTATCTTTCTCGGTATCGGCCTATCCAACTTTTTCTTTCTTATTTTAAATTTATTATTTACAAATGATGCCCATACAATCTACATAAAATTTACAATCTACAGTTTTATTTTAATCAACTTTGAATTCTTCACCCACTTTTTCTGTATCAAACTTTCACGTAATCGTAACGTAAAAGTAAAGTTTAAAAAAGCATTCTAAAAAAAGCTTTTTTTTCCTGGTGATTCACAATGGATGACCAAATGACGCAGACAAGACACCGGCTTCAGCTTCATTATAATCGTGTTCAGCTTTTCAATTTCAGTTGTCTTCGTGTTCCGTTCGCAGTGAAACGTCAATTTCGTATTCCATTTTTGTATTTAATTTTAAACGATTCCAAAGTGCATGTTCAGTACTTTCTAATCAGACGCAGAACCTAATATACCCAACAAGTGTACATACCTACCTACTCGTATTAAAAAAAAATTACAGTGAAAGTTGTCTGTGTGTAAACAATTATAAAAAAATAATAAAGTCGTTACTAGCAAATATAAAAACAACAGAACTAACAGAACTAAATATATATCTGAAAGTCCATGCTAGGAAGGTATGTTAAGTTTTCTTTTATAAATAGACACACATACATTTTATTTTTGTTAAGTAATTTTTGGTTTAAAATACAGCTTTTGAAAATTTATTTTTTTCTAACCCCGAGGGTAAGTTCTGCCAAGCAAGTTGGTTACATACCTACCTACTGCCCGACAAATTCAAAATTTGCATTCCACTTGCTTTCTACCCGCTGTAACTCTCGCATTTGTTAAATTTGCTTTCAATGTTCATCGTTTCTCGACGAATTTTATCGATGTGAGAGTACAGAACGTGGGTACAAAACTCAGTCAGCTGAAAAATGCTGTAGGAACTTGTTTAGTAAAAACATTTGACTTCTAAAATGAAGAGTACTATCTTGTAGCATGGTGAGTTGGACTGTCATGCCGAAGGTCTTGGTTCGATTCCCTGCCGCTGCCACATAAAAACAGAAATATTTTTTCCGAGGTATTGCCTCATGCGAGGAACTGCTAAATCCTTCTAGAGTATACTTGTCATGAATAAGTGCTTCTCATCTAGCCGTTCGGACTCGGCAAAAAATTGTAGTTCGCCTCGCCATTCCTGCCAACAACACGCACACAGGAATGGTTGAGAGTTGTAAGTCACTAGGCCCTGCTTAGCTGTTGCGCCACCAAATTTATTTTTTTTAATAATAAATAGAAAAATTTAAATTTAAAACAAACAATTTAATTTATTAATTTTTGAGCATGATTTCTGAGTGCGATAAAACTTATCCTTCCCATGGAGCGACTTATTTAAAACGACAAAAACGCCAATAAATTGGCAAGGAAACCTCAAAGTGTGTTCCTGTTATCAAGTCAAAATATTTCTACTTGAGATATTATATTATTTTGATCAGAGTTGTCATTACGATGTTTGGGAAGACGAAAAAAGTGGGTCTCACATATTTGTCTGTCTGTCTGTTCAGCTAAAACCTAAACGGCTGGAACGATTTTCCTTAAACTTGGTACATGGTGATTTTTGTTGATTTACCATACGCTTTTTCATTTTTTTTATTGAACTAAAAAACAAAACAAAATCTTATTTTCTCAAAAAGAGCTCCACAAATTCTCATAAAAAAAGTTTAATAAATTTCCTTTGGTAAAATCCATCTTTGGATGGGAAACCATTTTTCAAAAAATGGTTATTAATGTAATTTCCCAAAGAACCATTTTTTTACTTTAGATTTTCTTCAAAACGGTTATTTAAATTTCAATATTTTTTCATACGGAAGCTTTTAAACAGTGGGAATAATTTTTCTTAAGAAAAATTTAAAAAAAAATTGTTTGTTTTTTTTTTAAATGTTATTTTTTTTTTTGAAGATCTAGAATTATGAAAACTAAATCGTCGATTTCCATAAAACTCGGTATTAAGGAGTTTTTACACTGCGTAACGTATTTTAAGAAAACAAATTTAGCTTATGAAAAAATAACTGTATCTTTTATACAAATGTTAAAAAATCGTTAAGGAAAATATTTTTGTTCTTTAAAATGACTCCTACGATTTTTATTAAACTTTTTCTTTATGCTAAAATTAGTGCGATATATTTACAACCAAAAATTATAAAAATACAGATAGCAACTATTAATAGTAGTTTTTATAAAAGGTTTTTTCAGGTTTGAATTTTCTCGTTATCAACTGAACAGATTTACATTCATTTTTTATATGAAGATTTCAACTAAAATTAAAAAAATATTAGTTTCTGAATTTTTAAAAAAGCTAAACATTTTTTTTGGGAATTTGATATCCCAAAAATTGGTTGACAATATTTTTTGAAATTTTATTTTTATATTCACATATGTTAGTGGATACTTTCGGTTTGCGAAGCAAAAACTTTCCTTAAAAATGTTTAAAGAATTTATATAAAAACAAAAAAAATATTTTTTAAGAAAACAGCTCCAACTAACCCCAGCGTCTTGAACATAAGAACAAGTACGTGCGACCCAGTCATGCATTTTATTTTTTACGAATTTCTTAAGTTTTTATCAGGTTTACAAAAAAATTATTTTCAAAAATATGTGAATGACCAATTACTGAAATTAGCTGATCTTTTTTGGCAATCCAATGACTTTTCAGATGGCTGTGTGCATTTTTTGCAAATATCACACTAATTAGGTGGCAAAAATCACGCGTAACCTTGAGAAATTTAAAGCCTCGGTTACAAATTTTGTAGGTCTGACCAATTTCTAAAATAAGTCAGTGCGATGCAAAAAATAATCAACACGATAACAGAATCCGACGAAAGAGCTGCGGAGGGAATCAGACTCAATTTTAATATTTTTATTGTAATCCAAACGTCAAAATTGAGTCAGATTCTCTCCACATTCCGCAGCTCATTCGTTGCATTTTGTAATCGGGGGGAATATTCTGGTAGGAAAGTATACATCCAGAAGATATATTTACAGTTTGTCGTCAAAAATTTCCCATACAAATGTTGATAGTTCATTTATGACGTGTCGTAATTTTTCCTACAAGTACGATGGTCTTACGACGTTGCATTATTATTAATTTAAAATAGTTTTTAGCCTCTTACAAGAGCATTTTTTTTTAAAGTTATAGCCACAAATTTTGCAAAACAATAAAAATACTCTGAGCCTATTAAGTGATGATGAGTAATTTAAAATATTATATTTTCATCGATGACATCATTTTTCTGCAGACAAAACACTTTCAATTTTCATCCCTCACATAACAATTACTTTTTGTGTTGAAATTGAAAAATAGAAAATACCATTTGTATGTAAATAATGAATCATGAATCAAAGACTAAATTAAAAGAAATTAGTAGGAATTATCATCAAATCAAATAGGTACATAGCCAAGATATCTATACTCTATATAAGATTATTTTTTTTTCGTAAGACTAGCATCACTTCAAAGAAATTTTAATAAAAAAAAAAAAACAAACAAAGCGAAACAGATAACCATATATCTTTCGTGTAGGTATAGTATTATATACATGGGTCCATAAAATAGAATTAAATAATGTATTTTTTTTTCTCTTTCGGAAAGACGATCTATGTTGGGTGCCCGCCAAATAGTCGTCTCTAAACTCCATTACCCATACCCCTGCTGTAATTTGTCTAGAAATAGTAATTTAGTAGCACCAGTGGCGTCACTGGGGAAATTAGGTTGAATGTATCTAGAGACATTTAAAAAAACAACAACAAAATGTAAAAAAAACATACCGCGTCGCCATTACTCGACATCGATTAGGTTGAGTTTTCTTCAGAAGTACGAAAGTGCCTCAACAACTTGTTGCTTCTTATGAGTGCGAAAATATTGTCACGTCCTTGTAAAACGAACGAAATGATAGAAACACGTGCTTCTTTTTGTGAGACTTCGAGTCTATGCTAGGCCGTAGCACTTTATTGTCATAAAGAAATGAATACAAATACAATTTGAGTTTGCGTATTAGAATATCTAAGTTTTTTTTTTAATCAGTAAGTATGTTTTTACATTAGTGTTTTTTTTGGTCTACCACAATTTGGCAATGGATACAGAATTGCTTACAGAACTTTCACTTGAACTTGATAAGTTTATTTGGATCATTTTCATGCCATAGGATAAAAAGGTATTGGTAGTTTGATGGCTGGATAGTTTAAATGGCGCCATTTTTCTTTGAGTGTATGTGTAGTGTATGACATATTAGGTTTTTCATACGCCAATGGAAAAGCAACTACTTCCTATAATTTAAAAAGCCTACAGTTTCCAAAATTGATAGTAAATAAAAGGCTACATTTCAAAAGAAGACGCTTGGTTATTAAACGTAACTAATACGCGAGAGTGTTGAATAAAAGACAAAAATAGTAACACTAAAATCTTGTCAGAAATAACAGTCTGGATGGTGTAAAGCGTGGAAGATGTATTCAATTAAAGAATCAATGAGTCTCTAAAAGTCTAGAAAACAAAGACCTTACGAGTAGGGATCTTGATGGTAGGAGAGATGGTGGTGGATGAATCTTTGGCCATCGGCAGGGCTGGCCACGATACCAGAAAATTCTTGGTATCGGTTCCGGAGACCCAACCGATACCGAGACGATACCAGCTCTAAGGCATTCCAAGCGATACCGAAACGATACCAAGCCGAGACTTTGTTAAACGAGACCAAACGAGACTGAGTTATTAGAAACCGTACTTTTGGAATCGAAAATTGCCAATAATTTCTGTAGTGTCGTTTGGTATCGGCAAAGCAAATAGACTTTTGAATAATAAAATTAATTTATAAAGGGTGATCTTTTAGCTGGTTTGGTTTTGGCAACACTGGTTTTGACAGCTGACGTGTGTTTAGTACCTTGTGTCACTGTCAAACAGCTTCAGTTTGGTTTGCAATTTAACCATGGATCGTCTTACAAATGAACAACGCTTGCAAATTATTGAATTTTACTATCGAAATTCGTGCTCGGTTCGAAATGTTCAAAATGTTGGAAATTGTGTTCAGCGATGAGGCTCATTTTTGATTGAATGGGTACGTAAATAAGCATAATTGCCGCATTTGGAGTGAAGATCAGCCAGAAGCATTGCAACAGCTACCAATGCATCCCGAAAAAGCCACTGTTTGGTGCGGTTTATGGGCCGGCGGCATTATTGGGCCATATTTCTTCAAAGATGATGCGAATCGCAGCGTTACTGTCAATGGTGAACGCTACCGAGCGATGAAACAAACTTTTTTTTGCCCGAAATGGAAGTTCTTGACTTGCATGATATGTGGTTTCAACAAGACGGTGCCACATGCCACACAGCACGCTAAACAATGGCGCAATTGCGAGGCGAGTTTGGTGAACAGTTAATTTCACGTTTCGGGCCGGTCAATTGGCCGCCTAGATCGTGCGATTTGACACCATTAGATTATTTTTTGTGGGGGTATGTCAAGGCTTATGTCTATAGGGACAAGCCCGCTTCGATTGACGCACTGGAAGCCAACATCCATGCATTCATTCGTGAGATACCGGCCGATATGTGTGAAAGAGTATGCCAAAATTGGACTCAGCGGATGGGCTACCTGAGACGCAGCCGCGGTCAACATTTGCATGAAATTATCTTTAAACATTAAATTGCAAGGTTCAAACTATCAATTCAAATAAATATTTCATTAATTTTTTCGATGTTTTTGTGTTTTTTTTTTTTTAAAGTTCTAGACCTCTTAAAAAATCACCCGTTACAAATAAACAATTCTTGTAATTGGATCAAGAGACTGAGACGAGACCGAAACCAGATGAGACCGATACCGATGCTGAAACAAGGCTTTGCTACACGAGACCAAACGAAACTGAGTAATACAAGACTGATACCGATACCAAGGCAATACTGAAATTTTTCAATTTTAACGATACCGAGACGATACTTACCAAAGTGTCGTTTGGTTTGGTATTATGGCCAGCCCTACCATCGGCGAACGGGAGCTCTCAACTAGTCCTTAAAATTGGTGGGCCCTAGATAACTTGTTATCAAGGGTTAAGGTTTCTCAAGGTCACGCAAGGCCAAGCGCAATTTTTGGCTCCTCATTTATGGGTCAGCTAGTTTTAATAAATGGTCAGCTATAGATTTTTTTAAAAGAATTTAAAAACATTTGTTCAGGGATTTTTGGCATTTAATTTATGGGAAATTGGCAAAAATTAATACCACCTAAGATCAACACATATCAAAGATCAGCTGGTTTCAGTAATTGGTCAGCTATAGATTTTTTGTAATAAACACTCATCCTTATGTCGAAAATCTTTCATGACCCGGAAAAATAAAATTTGAAAAATCGTAGAAAAAAAAAAGAATCTGTAGCTGACCAATTACTGAAAATAGCTGACGTTTTAGAAAGATTTTTGTACCTTTCAAGTAGTATTAATTTTTTTTCAAATTTCCCACAGATGAGGTGCCAAAAATGACGTGGGACCTTTCGTGACCTTTAAAAGCTTTAAACCCTGATTACAATTTATCTACTGCTGACCAATTTCTAGGATTAGTTTCCCATTTCTGACCAATCAGATTTAATTTTTGTTTTCAAATTTTCCATTTTATATGAGGTGCCAAAGGTCCAGACCCGCTACTGGCATCGGAATATCCGGACACCTTCCCTTTTTCCACATTCTATACAGCATTATTGCTTTTGTTTCGAAATTTTTTTGGAAATAATTTTTTTCGCCGTACCGTTATTGCGTTATTGCAAGAATTGATATGAGATAAAAATTAAATTTTTTTTTATGTGACATGGTTTATGTGACTTTTAATGATTTAAGATACTTTTGGTTTTGATTACCAATATCTCAGCAAACCATGGCGTTCTAGAAAAAACTCCAGGGCAGTTTTGGAAGTTTGAATAAGTTTTCTACAAGATTCTTCTAAGATTTAGTTACAGAAATTCTGTTAGTCTCGGTTCATATTTTGTTCCTCTACAAAGTTCGGAAGCAAGTTAGGTTTACGCATGTTATTATTTATTATTTCTACAAACGCTTCCGAGCAAGGTCTGTCGAGTTGGGTTGCTTATAAGCGTACCATCGCGTATTATTGCTAATAACCATAACTTATAAGCACTCTTAGTGCTTAATTCTTAATTTAAATCGGTTTTTCAATGCTAAAAAAGTAAGTATTCGACACAGTGAACACATCTGAGGTACAATTTTGCGCAGGCTTAAAAAAATTAAAAGTGTCAGTAACTTAACATATCTATTCAAGACCTTTTCAAATAACAGCTAAAAACAACAAATATTGACTTGTATGATGTTAAAGTGGGCTTTTTTTGTCGGTTTATTTTGGGATTCCAATACATAAAATAAATTATTTCATCTTTTCTTAACGTTTCGTTGGTTTGTCACGTCTAGGGGATAATTTTTAAAGGCAATAATTTCATATGCATTCGTTATCTAAAATGGAAGACCTTTCGACTCATTACATAATTTTTTGGGCAAGTACAAAATAAAGCTCAAGACTAAATTATTATTTCTTGCAAAGAAAAATTTCAGTTAGGCCCAACCCTGATGAATCTTTGAAATAAGATTAATGAATTTTTTAACATCAAAGGAGAAAGGGCAATTGGCCCATATTCCCAACACTATTTCATTTTTGCAATGGTTATTGTTAGGACATCATTGGACATAGAGGTTAAGCTCTTAGCCATGTGGCTTTAAAACAACAATAATTCTACTCCAAGTTTCACACATTGTCTTTCTACTCAACATGCAGTTTAAAAATAAAAATGTTACGAACTTTAACATTCATTTATTATTTATTTGTTTGTTTTGTCATCATCATCATATTTTTGTACATCAAGGCAGTCATTGCCAAGTACTCATCTCTTATGTTAGTCCAGTCATTGAATCAAAAATAAATGCAATAAATCATGATCTTTTATGGGTCACTCACTATTGGAGCATTCCACGAAAAATTATTTCAAAAATTATTTTGTAATGTAAGCTTTATAATGTGAAGCTTCTATGCAACCCTTATTAAACAAGTTCATTTTGTTTTTAATAATTCTCCTTACATTTTCATGTCTTACAATTTTTAATGTGCAACTTTGGGCCACGTTTATGTATAAATTATATATTCAAATTTTCTTTGAATCCAGAAACTTTTAATGCAACAGGGACTGCATAAGCCCATCCTTGCACAAACCCCAAATCCTATAGTGAAGGGGGATTGAAGGGGAGCAGCATGCCCCCCATACATATTTCACTGTTTATATGCCGTAATGTGGAGAACCAGGGCCTAGTGACTTACAACTCTCAACCATTCCTGTGGTAGTGCTTTTGGCAGGAATGGAGGGGACCTACAATTTTTTGCTGAGTCCGAACGGCTGGACGAGAAGCATTTATTCATGCGAAGTATACTCTTGGAGGATTTGTCAGTTCCTCCCAAGAGCCAGTAGCTCGGAAAAACATTTCTGTTTTTAAGTGGCAGCGGCTGGGAATCGAATCCAGACCTTTGGTATGACAGTCCAACGCACTAACCATCGTCATGTCACGAAATATTACTAGTAATTTGTTTGTAAGCAACCAAAAAAATAATTCAATTTTCAATTTTTTCAAAAACGAGAAGACAGACAACCGTTCGGCTGTTTGTGGTTTAATCAAAATTGATATAAGCATTGACCGCGAAAAGTCAAATTTGCCAATCATTTCACAATTTTGAAAAAAAAAATTGGTCTAGACGTAATTTTTTAATATTTTTAATCAAAATTTTAAGTTTGCATGCGAATATTTCAAAAACTATTGACATAAATAATTTAATTTAAATTAAGGATTAAGGAACATATTATTGACTTTCAAAAAAAGTATAGCACTTTATTGGAAGTGTTGCCGTTGTTTTTAATATTTTTTTTTTTTTTATTTAAAGTCGTTTTTTTTTTTAAACTGCTTCTACATCCTAAACGGGGCGAGTAGTATAAAATGCTTATTTTTGACCCCCCAAGAGAAAACGGCTACCAATTATTTGCGCCAAATTTATCGTACTCGTGCCCACGTCGACTTTAGAGTCATGACTTTTTTCGAAATTCAATGAGTGCGAACGCGAGAAAAAACATCTGATCTTACCTTCGCACTCATTTGATTTTGAAAAAAGTCATGAATCATAAATCGTCACGTAAAAGGCCACTAATTATTCAACTTTGAAAAAAATTTAATTCTGACGCCTAGATTTGAAAAAATGAAAACTATTTTTTTTTATTTTTGGTAACACTGGAAAACTTCACGGCAAATAAGTGACATCTCCTAAACAGTGTTGCCCCCCTACTGCATCTGTAGCGTTTTTTCTACAGTTATAATATTAATATTAACAAATCAATACATTTTCACAAAATGGAAATATTTCATATTTAAAAAAAAATTTTGGAAAGTTATATTTATTTTTATTCAAAATAGAGATATTTAAAATAATCGACGATCGTTTTTTACTCTAACACCATTTTTCACTCTAACTAAAATATAAAATGCTTTTCATGATTTGGAAAAAAAAAATTAAGCTGCAATTTTTATTTTACATTCCTTTTAATTGTCCGGGAATCAAATTAATTTATTATTTGAATGAAATTATCCAAAGCATATACAATAAGCTTGTTAGTTGCTTAATTTCAAATGAAACATAAGTCAACAAAGAGTACCAATTAAAAAATTTGGAAAAACCTTCTCTTTAAGAAATACACGGAAAGAATTCTTAGATCAGATCACGAAAAATGAGCTGCAAATTACGAAAAATGAATCCCGATTTATACCTTGGCTCGAGATTTCGTAATTTACGACTATTTGTTTGCAATTTGCAAATCTGAGCAAAATGAAGATATTGATCCTCAAAAATCTTAAATCAAAACTCTTAAGTATCAAAAATTGCGAACAACAAATCACAATTTGATCCAAATATTCATCAATCGCCAATTTGTAAATTTGCAAAAAAGATTTTTTTTTTTCATGATATTGTGACTCTGAAAGATCAATCCTTCTATACCCTTTTCCATTGCAGGTATACACATTTAATTTAATTCATTTGAAATAAATACTTTGCGCTTGACTTGAATTTGAACTCACAACCCTCGAGTTGCGGAGCGAGCATGCAACCACGAGGTTAATGTGCATTACAGATCGTTTGTGTCACACATTAATCATTAGATCCACACCATGTTGTAGTGCTTTATCTCTTCGAGAAGTAAATTGCGATAAGAAAGTCGTGATTTAAAAAATTTTTGTTGGTGGTTTGCAGTTATTCTCATGGAGTTGCAAATTGCGACAGAAAAAAACGTAAATCTGTAATTGCGCAATGTAAATTACTAGATATTTATCGCAAATCAATATTTTCAAATGCTGTTTGTGAAATTATTCTTTTGGAGAGTAAATTACGCCAAAAAAGTTGTATTTTGCTATGAAAAGTACAAGCTTGAATCATGAATTCTAATTGCTAATCACGAAAAACAAATTTTGTAAATTGCTACGTTTTGAATGTTTAATTACCAGTTTTTGTCTTAGTTTGGAATCAAAATGCCTTGATTTACGGATAAAACTTGATTCGTAAATTGCGAATGCAAATTTTGCAATTGGTGATTTTTCAATTCTTTCCGTGTACCTACCTAAAAATTTTACTGCGCTAGCTACTCCCCAATAAAACACACGTAATATTATATTTTTTAAGTACAACTGCATTAAAATATATTTTCTGCATATATTTTCTATATGTCTGCTTTTCGAAATTCAGTTTTTTAGTTTTTCCAGTTCTGTCTGTCAAAATTCTGCTTTTCAAAATTCTGTTTTTCAAAACTCTACCTTTTTTTTTTTTTTTGAGGATTCAAATTGGTAGACCAGAATTTCATAAGATTTCGTTGAAATCTGGAGTTTTCAATCGAAATTTCGATGATTCCATCAATCCATCAATTAAAAATATCAAAAATCGAATTTTGTTTTGGTGGGAACATGGCATAATATTACTTAATTTGAAATTAAGGTGGGTCATATTTTTTAAAAAATTTATATATATTAAAAATTTACAATGGTGTCTTAGATGGATTTTGACGAATTATTTAAGTAAAACACAGGAGAATCTTAAACAAAAAATTAGCTACACAAGTGGTGTTCACCAAATACAAGAATTTTTTTCTATAAGAAAGTTGATTTACGAAATTCCGTCAACAATAAAAAGATGGTATGGAAATTATTGGCAGAATTTTGAAAAACAGAATTTTGAAACGCAGAATTTTGAAAGCTGAATTCAGCAAACAAAATTTTGACCCTGCTATAATTTCGACCCCAACCCATTCAAAACACTACATTTTTTATCACTAAGGGGGGCAACACTGCTCCTAAAATGTGTCTGATTATGAGTGGCGTTCAGTCTACGGTCATACTTAAAATTATTCGGGATAAAAAGTTCTTTTTTCTATATCGATTCTTTTATGAAAGAAAACTTGCACAAACGCAATTTATATTAAATTCAAATTTTTCTTACAGTAAAATATTTTAATGTTATTTTTATTTTGTATTTTCAGATTGACAAGAAAATTCTGTGTTTGCCTTTATCTTACTCGAACTAAATAAAAGCAAATCATCATGTATCCATTCGTAAGTACTTATATAATATTCAATTTAAACATAAGTGTAGTACCTATACCTACTTACCTACCTCTGTTCGTTTACTTACCAAAATTTCCAATTTCAACGAACTTTTAGTAGCAAGTTTTTTCAAAGTTCATATAAAAAAAAATAAAATTGGACTAATGTTCGTCGTAGAAGTTTGAGAAGTAAATGATCAGAAATTTATTATTTTCATATTGTTTTCTTTTTTTAAAATTAATTTACTAACATGAGTGCAATTGTTGAATTTTCTAAAACAAACCAATTACGTACACAAACCAATTTTGGACAAATAAAAAATAAAAAAAAAGTTAAACAATAATGTATACTTAAACATTGTGTTACTTTGAGTGTGGAATATAATTATTATAAAATATTGCAAATAAAGCTGAAAATCAAACTCGAAACAGATAATTTCGATCCTAAAATAACACTTCTCGTCACTCGAAACATATCAAAGATACTCGTACAAAACAAAATCATCATAAATTAAACGTCATAGCTATATGTTTCTACGTCAGTGTACGTCAGTATTTTACAATTTATTATTTCTGACGTATGCAATGATTAACCAATACCTGCCTTAACTGCATTATACTCTTATACGTTATACCCGTCACACTAGACAGAAGCCGGCATTCTCATCAATATTTTAAGTTAATTATGGTGATTCATTTGTATTTTAGAAAAACCAGAATGTGTGGGGTCGGTGGACCAGAAGTAGGTATTCATGTTCAATTCTAGTTTTTGTTCATTCATTAAACAAGTCATTTAAAAGTGACAGTGACAGTGATTCAAGTTATGCGTTATCTCAAGCTGTTGACAAAATTTACGATGACAACTTATAGCTTTGAATTGTTTTTCATTCACCTACGAACAATAGATACATACATATGTAGATTCTGATAAAATATTTTTCTTTTTTTAAGATAAGCGTAATGGCAATGAATGAGGTGGTTGAAGTTTAATTACAATCTTAAGAAAGTAATATTTAAAATAAATATTTTATACATAAAACCGTCACAAAAATCTGTAGGTAGCTGGACTTTGGATTCTAAATATAATTCCACAAAATGATAATCTAATTTTGTGCCCTCTATCACTAGACTATAGTTACAGTGAGCTATATAGGACCAAAAACCGCAACAGATAAAATGAAAATATTTCCCACATGCAGAAAAAATACACACAACTGTTGTGTTCTTATGAATACATTATTTTTGAATTCAAGGCTAAATAAATATGTTTTGCAATGCCACTTAACTTAGTCAATAAAAAGTGTGTGTTTTTGGCATGACCAGGGGAATTATACAAATAAAACAACATCGAGGTTTATCGACGACATCACAGGAAAAAAATGGAGTTTCCATGCAAAATTTCGATAAAAAGTATGAAATTCGTATTAGGAAAACTTTAGAAATCAGGTAGTTAGCCCCGACATTGTTTTTTTAGATCAATTCCTTCCCAGACAGGTGCTATTATTTTAACATACATACAAATATTTTCCTTGAATGTTCTAAAGAGTGTTTAAAAACCCATAGATACAGACTTTCAAAAAAAGTCAACAATGTCGTTTTCGAGATTAATTATTATTTTTATTAATATTAGGCCAGATTCACACTATTGTTCCGATACCGATACACTCTCGCTACGATCAAAAATATTTGTACATTAGAAACAAGAGAGGATCGAAATAGTATCAGGTATCGATTATGTGAATATACTCATTGTTTCTTGTATAAGAATGTTTTATCGTATCGACATTTTATCGATATGAGAACTATAATGTGAATTTGGCTTTACAGCCTTTTCACACTGAACCTAAAACGCGGTTTTGGCGGAAAAAGCGGTTTGGAGAAAAACCTAATCGAAAACACAAGTTTTCTCATACATTTTTTTATACTTCAGGTTTTCGTTAAACACAAGTTTTATATAAAATCAGTAGAAAACTTGTTTGAATGCAGAGATGAACGAAACAAAAGTACCTTTTAAGAAAATTAGTGCCTAATCGAATGTCAAAAAAGAACCTGATTGAATGCTTTAAAAAAAAAAAATTAAAACAACTGACGAAATTCTGTCATATCAAACATAAAATTCCAATCTCAAAATTATTTAATTTATTTAAAACTGATAATATTTTGCATGTGGTAATTAAAATTGTTCAGATGTATCAAATTAAAATAAATAATCAGCATTTTATTTTCAAAAAATGGAAGAAAACAAAAAAAAAGAAAAGAAAGGAAAGAAAATTGTGAGTAGTTAATGAAAAACTGTAATGTCAAATGAAAACGTGTAATTTTCGGTGTGAATGGTTTTCGAGTTTTTGAAAAGTTTTCGCCGATAACTAGTTTTGGGGTTTTGTGTGAAAACCCTATTATTGTACTTAGTGTATTTTTATTAGTTACTTCTTTATTTTAAGTTTTATGCCAAAAGTTATTTTAACATATAATTTAATTTTTTGCAAGAAAAATTAAACAATTTTTTTTTTATAAAAAAAATGTGTTCGTGATATCGAGAAAACACTTTTTCACCTTCTTTTTCAAGATAGTGGCCAGGGGTTTCAACCATAAAAATCGGTTCGTGTGCCCCACTAACCATCAAAAGAAACAAAATTGTGTTCTACCCAAAATGCAAAGATGGCTAAAAATTAATGTTTAAATAGTTTTTTTTTTAATTCAAAAAGTATTATTTTGATAATGCTTTTTTTTAATTTTAACAAGCGTTTACTAAAAAGTTAAAAAAAATTTTTTTTTGAGAAATGTGTTTTAACTTAAGGAACCTTTAAAAAAAGTTATTCCTTGAATTTTTTTTATAGAACCTCAGCTATGTGGAGCCGGTTTAAAAAAGAAAAATGTTTATGTAAAATTGGTAAATTGAAATCAATGGGGGTGGTACTTTATTTTTGATTCTTAAAAAAAAAAAACGCATGAACAAAAACCACTTTATACTTATTTTGAAGAAAATCGATTCAGCCGCTTTCGGATAGAGAGGCAGACAGAATTGTGAAACAGATTCTTTTTTATAATTTTAAGTTGTTTTTTTTTTTAAAGGTTATGAACGTTTTTGGCATAATAATAAAATTCATTACAAGTAACTATGGCTAGCCAATTACTGAAGCTGATTGACTTTTTATAACGATCTACCAACCTATCGTAAAAAATATTGTTTTTATAAAATTACCCAAATAAGGTGCCAGAAATCGTTGGTGACCTTAAAAATAAAACTTTACAAATCCTGCAAAATGATCTACTATAGCCGACCAACTACCGAAACTAGCTGAATTTTAATATAGATCATAGGGCCATTTAGATTTAGGTGGTCTTAATTTTTCGCAAATTTCCCATAAATTAGTTGCCAAACATCTTTATGACCTTAAATTTAATTTTTATTTTTCAAAAATTATACAAAAAGTTGACTAACTACTGAAAATAGCTGACCTTTTATGACTGTGAGGTAGCCTTTAAAATGACATACTTATTTGTTTGTGAAGTTAGCAAAACAAATTTAAGCTAAACCAATGGGACCATGACATTAATTTGCATTTTTTTTTTGCATTTCTTTTGCATTTCTATTCCGGATTTTGCATTTCACCAAATAGTGGGTGTAACCCACTACACTGCTAACTTCACTATGAAGCTAGCAGAACAGTCCTTTTCTCAATGACGGAGCTAGCTAAAAAATTGCTATTAGGCTCCAAATTAGAAACTTGATTTGCATTTCAAGGAAAATTAAAGTCCAAATTTTGAAGTCCAAATTTGAAAAAAATTGCATATATTAATTTTCCGCTGTTCACTTTACCTTGGAGTTGGCAGAACAGTTTTTATCTCATTAACAGAGCTAGCTAGAAAATTGCAGTTACGTCCCAAATTTCCAGTTTTCTATGCACTTTAAGAAAATACTCAGTTCAAATTTTTTGTACCGTTAACTTCACTGAGAAGTTAACTTCAGTGAAGTGGACTTGAAAATTTGAGTTTTTTTCTGGAAGTAAATACATACAAAACTGGGACATAATTTCAATTTCCTAGCTAACTTATTTGCTGAAAAAAGGATATGTACTGCTTATTTAACAGTAAAGTTAACAGTTTAAAATTAATTTTTAAATTTTTGTTCTACCTTGAAACGAATATTTAAAATTTATAGAAAAAAAAAATTCCTAAAAAAAATTGACCTTTTATCACGATCTAGAGTTCTTTCGGATGGTATAGTTTTGTAAATTTCCCATAAATGATGTGCCAACAATTGCGTGCGACCTTGCGTGACCTCAAAAAACCTTAAATATTGATTACAAGTTGTCTAGGGCTTCTGAATTTCTAGGACTAGTTGATCTTTCTGACTAAATTACTGAACAATAAGATGGCATTATTTTTGTTTCTTTTCATTTCACATATATGAAGTGCCAAATGTTCTTTACATGAAATTTAACCTTTACTCAAAGTAATTTATTTGATTATGGGTTTTAAATCTGAAGAGCAGTTTTTGAGAAGAAAAGTTTTTTAATTTGCTTAAAAATTGTATGTTAAATTGAAACATACCCTTAATTTTAGTTTTATAAAACGAACCTTATTAGGGAATAACCAAAACTCTTTAGAGCTGAAATTAATCAGTTTTAGAATGTAAATTAAATTTTAAATAATATGAATGAGTTTAAAAAAATATTAGGTATTATATTCAGAAACTGGTTTTTGAAATGTCTTATTTGCAAAAATAACCTCTAAATATGTCACTGATGAGTCCAAGTGAGTAAGCTGGACAGAATGCCAATTTGTATTATTATATAGGCCAAAAAAGTTATTTTGAAAAAGTAACTTCTATTTTTTAATGGAAAAAAAAGGTTGGTTTGAAAATTTAAATATCCAATATTATTTAAATTTCAAAGAAACTTTTTACATTTTATTTTAATCGATTAAGTCGATAAAAAATCGACCGAAAAAAAATATTAAAATTCCATTAAATTATTTAATTTTGCTCTTCGAAACTTAGTAATTTGAGGTATTAGACATGTTCAAAAAATCGATATCTCAGAGACCTTTGCAAATTTTCTTAGTGAAATTGGGCCCCATGATGGAAATCCTGCGTACGCCCTTGTCTGAACATGCCTATTCATTTGAAAGAAATTAATACATGCAAAAAAATGACAAGCTTTAATTCACGAATCACGACCTTACAATATAACGTCTTAAATTTTTCACGCAGAAATGAGGTGTCTTTCCTGTGGCAAAACACTGATGTTGATTTTCGAAATGAAGGTTGAAGTCAAAACCTTCATAATTGACAACTTTGTTTTGTGGACAGGTTACAGTATGTAGATCCCTTCTCGATGCAGAATCGGATATTCGGCTGCAGTTGTTATAAATTCAACCAAATATACCAGCATTATGCAGAATAAAACAGGCAGCTTGTTCTCACTAGAGGAAGCTTTCTAGTTGCATTTTCTTCTAAGAACTGTGAAAATTTGCATACACGCAACGAAGAGCTTCGCCAGGAATTTGTTGCCTGAAAAGTGCTCCGCGACTAAAGAAGATTGTAAACCGCTGCTCTAGGAAAATTATATATAGGGCATGTATAGGTTTCCTTGCTGAGGTCTTAATCAAGTCTTATTATTATAGACAATAATGAGGAACTCCAACTTCATCATGGCGCTCGGTGATTTGTGCGTCTGTACGTTTGTTCTTCCTCTTTCCATTGTACATCAACCAAGAGCTTAAGCGGGTAGTTCAGTTTGTTTCAAAATTATACAAACAGCATCAGAATGGGATTTTCCAGAAAAGACATTCACATTTTTTAATTTGTTCATCTTATTGCTCTCTAGATTCTAGAACGATTTGCCTTACAATGGTAACTTTTTTTTAAATTTTCTCTAAACCGCTTTAAAGATTTTGGATAAGCTTTGTACAGAGTAGCATTGCATAAGTAACATTATGAATTTTTTTCATAAATAACATTATTCTCTCTGATTCTTTTTTACCTTGGCATTTATAAAAATTTAGATATGTTTGGGGATTTGGGAGGCCTTCCAGCACACTGAAGATCACAGACAGCACCTTGTTGCTGAATACGCTGGAACAATCGATAAATGGTTGGAGCACTGGGTGCAATTCAATGATAAATCAATTTCAAAATTATCTCTATGTCTGAAATTGAATGTAAACTTTCATAATAAAATTTAACAACTTTGGTTTTTTGTTCTATGCTAAGTCTTCCCATCATAAATTTCCCAGGTTTTTCAAAACAAATTCCGAAAAAAATGTAAACAAAACTATTTAATAATTAAATCATTACGTTAATTTTATACGCCAATCTGTCCCTTTGCGTCACAGGCGATAATAAAGAACTGTATTTTTTTGGCAAAAATTGGGAATGGCGGAAATAGAACTTTAAAGTTTTTTGATATTTTTGAAACAAGTTGAATTTTTGTTGATCCCTCAGAATACTTTTTTACTAGGACGGTGATTGTATTCTTTTCAATCTGAATAATAATTTGAGTGATAAAAAAATAATATTAAGCTACTATAAAAGTTTTGTCCATATTCTAAAAATAACACAATGTTAGAAAAAAAAATTATAAAATAAAAACAAAATTTTCAATAAACCGCCATGTTTTAAATATCATAAATATACTTACACCGACTTCTGTATTGAATTTGTAGGGCTCGGGTAGACCACAACCAACTCCACCCCAAAATCAATACCAATCACCGAATTCCAGTGCTCCCTTCGGTGCTGGATGGACTCAACCGTCAGCTCACCAGACACCAACTCATGGTGGATATCCATCCCAACAATCGAATGCTCCCTATCCAACTGGTCCTACCTATCCGTATCCAAGTCAAACAATCAATTCAGCTCCCTATCCAAGCTATGGTCAAGCTGCTCCCGTTGCTAGTAATTATCCTCCCTATCCAGGCTCATCTTTCCCCCATAATCCTCAACAACAGCATCATCATCATGCACCATATCCCCCGAGCTCTTCAAATTCACCCACTCCTTATCCACCATCATCTCAGTCATCATCACCCTATCCACCGGCTCCTCTTGCAAATCCTTATTCACCATCGCATCATCAACAACATCATCAAGGATATTCTCCTTCCCATACCCCCTCCCACAATCAACCGCCATATCCGGCCCAGCCATCAGCACAACCCGTACATCCACCCCATGCACACATGGCTCCTGGTGGGACAAACGCGGCAACCAGCTTGGCCAAGTGCTTTGGTGAAATGAACAATCGGCAAAATGTAGTCAAAAAAGAGGTTTGTGTCTTGGATTGTTTTAAAATATTATTATTTTTACTATTTTCTCCTTATTTTTCCTATCATTATGAGTATTTTTATTATTTTTTATTTTATCTTACTAACACACAATAATGGTTTTATTTGCAAACATGCACACGAAAATAAAAACAAAAACAAAAAAAAAACGGAAACAGGAAATCGGTTTCATGTGCAATGGACGAGTATGTGGTGTTTTCAATATTATTATGAAAGTTTTAAAAATGCTTGTACCTTACCTACATATATAAACCCACCTACATACATTTTCTCATTTTAGCTTGTAATGGTGTTTTTCTTTTTTTGTGTTGTACTTCATTTTATTCTCGCTTTTTATTGACGGACAATAGATTTATCGTATGCATACATCGCTCGGCTGGGTTCTTTATTTTTAATCATTTTTACTTGACACGATGACGATGTTTGTTTGAATTTAAATATTTAAAAAAAAAATTGCTTTTATCATGCAATTGAAATAATTACAGCAATTCTTTTCTTCTTTCGAATTGACAGCCAGCAGCAAAAAGAATACAAAAATGTTTTACGTATAAGATGTCCGCGCTATAGCTACTGATCGAATATTTTAATTAGGTTCTAAAGTTTTTATCGATGCATGTACACATAGCTATACTTCTTATCTATACATGTGTACAAATATGGCAATTCTATGCAGTATGAATAGTTGAGTTTCGAGTCTTTTTTGATTTTGTAGGAGGTTATAATATTGGTAGTGAAATTTAAATTGAACTTCTTGTGCATTTATAACTTGGTTAAGCACCTCCACCAAGTTGATAACGAAACATAAACTATTTTGTCCATATTCGTTAAGTTTACACTTCTATTCTTATCCTCATGCTCGTCCCTTGGTTTTTTAAATGCAAAATTATCATAGCTGAATTATCATAGTTAGATGATCTCACATTTATACCGCTGTAACGCCAAACTCAAAAAAGTTACCATCTTGTCTAATATTCTAATTCTTCTATAATTTTCCAAAAATACAGAAAAATTTAATGTTACAACTAATTCGATCCACTTGAAACAAAAAAGAACAACGACTTCAAAATTAACATTTATAAATGAACAAATTAACAAAATAAAATTTTGTGTGATAGCCTTTGTTATCTTTCACTGCTCATAGACTTTTCAGCATTGATTCCACCAATTTTTGGATGGTTTCTGGGGTTATCTTAATCCACTCATCTTCAATATTTTTTTCAGGTCATTTCTGTTAGATATTTAGTGCTTCCGTTTAGGTGTTCCTGTCTAGCAGTGCTCACAGATTCTCAATTACGTACATATCGGGTGACTGTGCTGGGCTGGCGGTTTCATTAAATGACGACAGTTCCATATAAGCTAGGACTCCATTATAAAGGGTGATTTTTTAGCTGGTTTGGTTTTGGCAACACTGGTTTTGACAGCTGACGTGTGTTTAGTACCTTGTGTCACTGTCAAACAGCTTCAGTTTGGTTTGCAATTTAACCATGGATCGTCTTACAAATGAACAACGCTTGCAAATTATTGAATTTTACTATCAAAATTCGTGCTCGGTTCGAAATGTTCATCGCGCGCTGCTTCCATTTTATGGTCGGCATTCTCGACCTTCTGAGCAGTCTATTCGGAAGATTGTGACCAAATTTCGCACCAAATTTACTTTGTTGGACATTAAACCACCAACACGTTTACGTACTGTGCGTAGTGAAGAAAATATTGCGGCCGTATCAGCTAGTGTGACAGAAGACCGCGAAATGTCGATTCGGCGCCGTTCCCAGCAGTTAGGCCTTTTGCGGAAGGATTTGGGCGTAAAGCCTTTTAAGATACAGCTGGTGCAAGAACTAAAGCCAGCCGACCTACCACAACGCCGAATTTTTGGTGAATGGGCTCTTGGAAAGCTGGCCGAGGATCCGCTTTTTTATCGAAAAATTGTGTTCAGCGATGAGGCTCATTTTTGGTTGAATGGGTACGTAAATAAGCATAATTGCCGCATTTGGAGTGAAGATCAGCCAGAAGCATTGCAACAGCTACCAATGCATCCCGAAAAAGCCACTGTTTGGTGCGGTTTATGGGCCGGCGGCATTATTGGGCCATATTTCTTCAAAGATGATGCGAATCGCAGCGTTACTGTCAATGGTGAACGCTACCGAGCGATGATAACAAACTTTTTTTTGCCCGAAATGGAAGTTCTTGACTTGCATGATATGTGGTTTCAACAAGACGGTGCCACATGCCACACAGCACGCGAAACAATGGCGCAATTGCGAGGCGAGTTTGGTGAACAGTTAATTTCACGTTTCGGGCCGGTCAATTGGCCGCCTAGATCGTGCGATTTGACACCATTAGATTATTTTTTGTGGGGGTATGTCAAGGCTAATGTCTATAGGGACAAGCCCGCTTCGATTGACGCACTGGAAGCCAACATCCATGCATTCATTCGTGAGATACCGGCCGATATGTGTGAAAGAGTATGCCAAAATTGGACTCAGCGAATGGGCTACCTGAGACGCAGCCGCGGTCAACATTTGCATGAAATTATCTTTAAACATTAAATTGCAAAGTTCAAACTATCGATTCAAATAAATATTTCATTAATTTTTTCGAATTTTTTTGTTTTTTTTTTTTTTTTAAAGTTCTAAACCTCTTAAAAAATCACCCGTTATTTGCTTTGTTTTTCGAATCAAATGTCTTGATAATATCGAAAATTATTCCGTATGCCCAACCTCTCCGCGCTTAGGATCAAATTGTTCCTCAAAATGTTCAAGCACATAGTTTTCTCCATGATCGCATTGATAAATTCTAAATTACCAACCCCTGCAGCGGACATTGGTAGGTAGAAATGGTGGCACGGGCGTAACACTCGCTCGGTGCCCAAGTAGTGCTGAATTGCACTGTTTTGATACCATAACTCGTTTGACTTGATTCCTTCGGGGATCTTTCAGATACATGATTGACTGCGATATCTCCACCTGGGCCTCCGTATGCCCACTCGGCATGACCGGAGGTTTCCAGTGGAGATCAGCACCCACTATGAGTCCAAAGTTCTTTGATTTGAGTTAGAACGGATTTGGAATATGATTTTAGTATATTTTGGGCTAGAACCAACGTCAAGAGGCGGGACTTAAGACACTCAGTCGATTGGATCGGATCTCGCCCAAAGTCAGCTGCGATATGCCGAGCTCAGCAGATAGCAGAACGAACCGATGATCGCTGTCATTGAGCATCATGAAACCCAGCAGATGCCTGTATTCCGATTGCGCACGGTCTTGGGGTCTGGGGGGAACATGATACAGAACCAACCAATTTTATTTTAGATCCATTTGGTCGCGTTAAGAAAGGAGATCAAGCTTTTGATTTTCATTTCAGAAAGTTTGTTGAGATCGTCAAATAAAGCCACTCCAAACCATTGTGCTCTCATTCTAGCCAGAGCAGGACATTTACAAAGAAAGTGAAAGACTGTTTCCTTTTTTTGCTGATCGTCGCATCTACGGCAGTGAGTATTGCAAAGAATACCCAGTCTCGCCGCATGTTCCCCTACTGGCCAGTGCCCAATAGACAGGTTGCAACGACCCTAGCTACATATGTCTCGCTTGGGTCTACATAACAGATCAATTGTTCGGGATTTATTATATTATAGGTGGGCCAGATCTTTCTGGATATTTTGCATTTTGCAGCGGACATACAGGCCGAAACCATTATGTTGCCAACCCCTTGCTTCACTGTAGGCTTTATTTTTTATTTTTTTTAGCTCTGTACGAGTATTAAGCTTTCGCCAAACTAAGACAGCCCACCTGAGCAAAAATTTTATTAAATTTCGACTCTTTGGAAAAATTAAGGGTGTTCCAGAACTTAGGGTCATTTGAATCATGTTCTTTCAAGATGCTAAGACGATTGTGTTGGTTTTATTCTTATTGATAAAAAGCTTTTATCAAGCTACCACGACCATGAAGATCATGGTTGTGAAGCATTTGGCGTATTCTCTGGGACTTCACCATTCCCTCAAGCACCTGAGAAACTATTTTTGGAGCCGATAACATTGGGCTTCGCTGCACTTTACGAATAATCTTGCATTCATCTGTTGAAGTGAATATTTTATTGAGCGCACCTCTTCCTATGTCTTCCAGATTGTTCTCATGCACAGATCTAATTAGGTATTACATGTTCCTCTGTTCCAGCACTCATGCAAGCGCCAGAAATTTTCCACTGCGAAAGTCCTTTTTTTTAAATTGTTTATGACGAGTTTTTGCTGCATAGCTGTTGTTGTTGTTTGCGGACCGATCTCAAATCATTAATGTTGCAAGGGATTTTTTTTTTAAATATCAAAAAAAAACTTATCTTGAAAATAATAAGGAAAATAATTTTAAAAATGCCAACCTTAAAAATGTGTACCTTCTACCGTTAACGCTTAAGAAAATTGCTGAATAGAATATCGCTGTAATAAATATTAAATTTTTCTATTTAACAGCTAAATTCTTTTCTTTTTTCAATTGCTGTAGTAAATAAACTGCTAATTGAATTTTCTTTTTTTTTAAACCCTTTTTGATCTTGATGTCATTATAATATCTGTCAAATAAAATTCACCCAAATTCGATTTCTCTTTCTCTATTTTCTTTTTATAATTCATATTAATTTTTTTCCTTTACATACCTATGTATTTCGTTTATTTCTCTTTAGTTCAAAGATGAATTTCAGAGTTGAAGGAATAAAGTTAATTAATTAAGAATTGAAAGGCAATTAACGAATCATTTGAACAAAAAAAAAATATATGTGATTTAAAAGATTGTTAGGAAATTGAAAAGAATTCTAAAAGTAAATAAAAGCTAAAAATTAATGTAAATGAATGCAAATCAAGCAAAGAATGCAAATGAATGCATAGATTGAAAAAAAGAGTGCATAGAGTGTATGAATGTATTCCCAAAAGATTGCATTCAATTGATTGATGTTAATTGAACGGGGAAACAAATTAATACAATTTTTTTAAAGTCAAATAAATAGTCAATGCTGCATTTGAAGTCGCAGTCTCAAAGGAAAGTCAATGCATGCAACGCAATGTTGAATGCAATCTTTTGATTGAACTCTAAAAATGATTTTCAATGATTCACAAAAGATTGTACAGTTGATGCTTGAAATAGTGAAGTAATTAAACCAGGCCTGTTCATTTTTAAGAGATTGTTCACTTTTTCGAGCGGGAGTTTTAAAAGGCTTTCCAAGGATAAATTTAAATTAAAGGGCACATTCTTTTTGATGTGAATGTTTTTACATTAATTTAAGCGTAAAAAAAGCTCTAAATCAGGTTTAAAGGAAACAGAAAAAATTCTTCAGTGTTCTCAAGCAATGCTTAAAGCTTGCAATACATTTTTATAAAAAAATGTTAATTTTTATAGAAAAAATCCATTTTTATAAACAATTTTGTGAGCTCACTATTTTAAATAGTTCAATATTTCAAAAAAGCAAGCACCTACTACTGTATTTTTTGTATAGCCCTGCTAATCAATTGCAAATAAGTTATTCAAACAAATTAAATGGAAAAAAATGAGTGTCTTGCTAATTTCATATTTAATATGTAACATCAATTTATTCTCAAAACAATATAACAATAATTTTTTGTTTATGTATCTAATTCGCAATTGATGATGTTAAACTTTTTAATCTTGGTTTCCAAATTGTTCCTGCTAACGTCATATCAATGCATCCAACTACCAGGGGTCTCGTAAATATTTGAATTTAAGCTATCAGTTGGCATTCTATTTTTCCAAATGCGTTTCTATTATGAAACTAAAAAAAAAGCAATTCATTTTTTGTAGCTAGCTACTTAATACATGTTGCTTAAATTTACTGCATTAATCAAAGCTCTACTAGCTACTAGGTCCAGAGAATTTTTGAAAACTCTGGAAACTCTCAAGTCAGTTTATGGACTTCAGATTCACACGTCGAGACTTAAATTCGAAGTTAAAAAAAAAACTCGTTTTTGTAAAAGATATCCAGACAAATATATTGCCGTGATATTGGCGTATCTATATTTTAGTATTTTCGAGATAAATACACTTAAATGATTGAGAAAACGCCATCTTAATTCTTGATTGAATATGATTGAATGAAAAAAAATTTAGCATTGAGGGAAAATTTTGGCATGCAAATTTTAAGCATTTATTTCTGTGCATACAAAAATAAAATTTAAAAAAAAAATTGTTTAATTCAAAAACTTTCAAAAAAAATTGATATGTAAAAATTGGAAATTTGTATATAAAAAAATAATATAGATCTGCTAGGCCGATGATGAGAAAGTTCGAAATTTAAACCAACCATCTATGAGAGGTACATACTATAAATAGTTGCTATTTGTAATTTTTTTAAATTTTTGGTAGATAGTATATCGCACTAGTTTTAGTAGTAAGCAGTTTCATAAAAATAGTAGAAGCAGTGAAAATAAATATTTTACTTAACTTTCTTTAATAATTGTAATTTTCAAAATATGTTATTTTCAAAATTTTCATTTTCAAACAAAAATATTTCTTTTTGAAGTTTTGGCAAGAAAAAATATTTATATTGCTTAGGAACTTCTGTATTAGAAACAAATTATTGAAATCAGAATCACCGCTTTGAAAATAAAATTAAAAAAGTGGTTATTTGTTAGGTACCATCAATAAATATTTTTGAAAAGTGGCTTCCCATCCAAAGTTAGCCTTTACTAAAGGATATGTATAGATTCATTTCAGAAAAGTTGTGGAGTTGTTTTTGACAAAAATAAGATTTTGTAAAATTTGCTAAAAAATTGTACGGCAAGTACCATTATTTTTATTCCTTTCAAATGAAAAAAACTTGTGGGAGCATTACTTTATACCAAGTTTTAAGAAAATCGATCTAGTCGCTTAGGCCGTAGCCGAACAGACAGACTGACAGAATTCTGAGACCCACTTTTTTTGGCCAGGCTAAACGAAAGATGTGATCATCTTCAAGTTTTGAATTTAAGGTTTTTTGCTGATTCTCCAGAAGGGAAATTGAATATTTTTTAACTCCAAAAATACATAACGGTACTTATTATACAACCTTTAAGGAAAAGTTTATTTATCTCAAAATCGGCTCTATTGATTTTAATATAAAAGAAATAAGTATATGATTGAAGGGATGGAGTACATTTTGGTAAACAAAAATCTCCAAAAATTTTACTTACGGTACCTGCCATATACCTTTTTTATTTCCAATTTTAATCAAATTTTTATGAAAAGCTGCTTTAAAATGTTAATAATAATGCATATCTAAAAAATACAATTTTTTATTCAATATTACAAAAACTGGTCAATGAATATTTTTGAAACTGGCCTTATAAATATATATTAATTAATAAATATTAAAAACTTCTATTTTAAGTTACCAAAATTTTGTATACATATAAAAATTTAGTTTTTAAAAAAACACTCCATCAATTTTAAATTTGTTTTTCAATATCTTCATATTTTTTTAGTAATCAAATGGCATACTTCTTTTTGATCTCAAAGTTATTTAACGGATTGTTTAAAGAACGATTTAAATGCTTTTTTTCTAGCTTTTTTTTTTATAATAACTTGTTTAAAAAGCTCAAAAGTTCCAAGCAACTTGAACATAGTAGGAAGAACGTGCGCTTCAGTCTTGCATTCCATTAAACTTTCTATTCCAGTAAAATAAACGCCTTTTTTATACAAAAACTCCAAAATATGAATTATTTTAATTTTTCAAAAAGGAATAAATATTTGCTTTAAAAATTAAGAGGCTTTTACTGCAATGATTTTATTATTGACGTTGATAGCTCTTTGTTAATTATATATTTATAAGCAATTACATTATGGTCAACAAGGTTTTTGTTATAGAAACTAAATAATACTTTTCTGTAGATTTTTGGTGTGTTGAACTCGAATCTGAATTCAGAAAAATTCCAACGGGCTACGTTTTGGAGATAATCCCATTATAAAATCAAAAAACACGTTTTTTTGTTGTTTTCAAAGTAGTATTGTAACGCGATGTTAATTTTGTCAAGAAAATTTGTAATGGTTTTTTAAATAACTTATTTTCTTCTTTTAAAATCTGTCCAAGACTTTCCGATATCTCTTTTTGTCTCTGAGTAATCCTCATTAGTTGAAAGGTTATTGTGAGTACAATATTTCACTACACAGTCGTTAAGATCCAAGCCAAGGGGTTCACGAGATACTCGGCTTCAAAGCACTTAAAAGAACAATAATGCAACTCCGTATTTGGATATTGTCTTCCTACTCAATATCTGCTGAATATCTCGTGAGCCCCATGGCATAGGGCCTAACGGCCATTTAGGTAAATGATTTTCTCAAATTAACCTTTTCAACGATGTATTACGCATTCGTATTGAGAAATGGAACAGCTCCCACAAATGTTTGCCCATTCTCCCTTACATTGTATTTATATCATAAATGAAGGGCTTTCAATTAACTGAGGATTACCCAGAGACGGAAAGAGATATTGGGAGGATTGAAACAGAAGAAAATTTCTTAGAAATTATTACAAATTTTTTTGAAACAATTTACCTCTTGTTAAAATACAACTTTGAAAACAACAAAAAAAATGTGTTTTTTGATTTTGTAACGGAAATATCTCAAAAACGTTGCCCGATGGAATTATTTTGATTTCAGATTCGAGTTCAGCAAACCAGAAGAGTATTATTTGCTTTCTGTAACAAAAAAAAATAAAATTTTGTTGACCAGTGTTATTTTTGAATTCATGGACGCTAATATTTTAAATTATTTAAAATTTAATTCGCAAATTTGAGCACAAAGCTTTTATTTTCTTTTACAAACTACGAGTGAAACACCTGTAAGTTGACGAAACCATTTTTTTATTAAAACAATTAGAACTCATATAAAATTAACCTTTAAAAAATAACCAACAGAAAACCAGCTCCATATACCTTCCTTCTCCACTAAGCTATTATTATTAAATAAGTACATACATTCAATTATTCAAAAGCTTTGGTACATTTATCTAGAAAAAAAGCTTTTTAAAGCAAATCAATCAAGCATCTGTTATAAAGTAGTTCAAACGAACAAAAATTCTTTTGATTTCGAATAAATTGTGTTCAAATATTTAGTTAAAACAAAAATTAAAAAATAAATACATATGTTTAGTTTTGAATTAAAAAAAATTGAAATTAGATAATTAGATGATATAAGATTTTTCTGAAATAAAATGAAAGACAAGACAGTTAGAAATAGTTCAGATTGTTGAAAATCGGTTCTTGATAAAATTGATTTTACCTAAACGGAGATTAGATTATGTCCAAAAACTAAAGAAAATGAAATTGTTTCTCAGAAAAAGAAGCTTAAACAACATTTTTGTCAATGCTAACATTATGCACTCTTGTTTCTAGAATATGGGAGAGTAGACTAAAAAATATAACTTTTCGAGTTTCAAGTTGCAGCTGCTTGAATAAAGATAGATAAAGGACAGACAAACTGAATTTGGTTACCTTTATCGCTCGTCACCACATAATAATATATTTTTATATCGTTATCATTGTATTTGGAATTTCGAACTCGATTTTTCTATTGATATGCCTTTCTTAGATTATTTATTGATTTGTTTTTATTTTCTCCAGGGAACACCAACTGTCCACCCGGCTCAAAATTTTGATCCTGTCAAAGATGCTCACGATTTACGAAAGGCTATGAAAGGATTTGGCACTGACGAAAATACTTTAATTGAAATTATTTGCAGACGCTCAAATGACCAAAGACAGGTAAAGTTCAACAGTATTTTTGTCAAGCAAATTAAAATAAAAAAAAAGCAAAAAATAATTCAAAATCTTAAATAAATTAAACAAAATCTCCATTGTGAATGCACGTGGTGGTTGTCTTCATTATGAAGTAAATTTCATCAAAACTTCATGGAACTTTTGCTAAACTTAAAAAAAGCTTTATCCTTAAGGGTTACCATATTCTCATTTTGAAAATATCTAATTATTTTTTTTTGTAATTTTAAAGGAAATACAACGTCAATACAAAACACATTTTGGGAAGGATCTAATCGAGGATATTAAATCAGAGACAAGTGGTAATTTCCAAAAGCTTTTAGTTGGTCTTCTGCGTCCAATTGTCGATTTCTACTGTCATGAATTATGCGATGCAATGAAAGGTATTGGCACAGATGAAGATGTCCTTGTTGAAATTCTATGTACTCTTTCGAATATGGAAATCCACACAATTAAGAACCAATATTTAAGAAGTAAGTTTTAAGAATTTTCGTTGGAAGTTAAAAAAATGGATTTAAATAAAAATATTTCAATATTATTCTCTTCTCAGTGTATGGTGCTCATTTGGAATCTGAATTAAAGTCAGAAACTTCTGGTAATTTCAAGAGACTTTTAGTGTCACTTTGTACTGCTGCTAGAGATGAAAGTGGACAAATCGATCCTGTCGCTGCTCAAAACGATGCCAGAGAATTGCTAAAGGCTGGTGAGCTTCGTGTTGGTACCGATGAGAGTACATTTAACATGATTTTGTGCCAAAGGAATTATCATCAATTAGCTTTGGTAAAATATTAAAATTTATTTCGAACTTTATAAATACTCGTATCTACGTTAGATTTAAATTTTTTGTATTATAGATTTTCCAAGAATACATGAACATAACAGGACATACTCTGGAAAAAGCTATTAAAAATGAATTTTCTGGTGATATTCAAGATGGACTTTTGGCAATTTATAAGTGTGTTACAAACAAGGCTGAATATTTTGCATCACGTCTACATAAAAGTATGGCTGGTTTTGGTACCAATGATAAGCAGTTAATTCGTGTGATAATCACACGGTGTGAGGTATGTAACTTTCTCACCTAATCAAAAATAGTAAAATTGTATAGTTTTCATATTTTCATACAAAAATCACAAAAGTTCTTTGTTAAATAATTAAAAAAAAAAAATCTTTCAGATTGATATGCAAGACATTAAGGCTGCATTTGAAGGCCTATACGGAAAGAGTCTTAAGAGTTGGATTAAGGTTTGATAAATTTATTAATTAAATCTTTTTTTTCTTATAAACATTTTTTTGTCTGTTCTTTTTATTTAGGGTGATACATCAGGACACTATAAACATGCCTTGTATGCTCTAACAGGCGAACAAAAATCATCATAAAACTAAAATACATAATAATAAAAATATATTTTTAATTTCTTCTTTTATTATTCTTTTAAAAATTCACAATTCTACTTCTGTATTTTTATAATGGTCAATTTAATTGAATCTCATAAATTTGAAGTTAATATATTCCTATTAATGTAACTAATTATGGCTTTTATGTAATAATACAAAAAAAAGAGTAAAACTAAAATAAAACATTCGGATAATATTATGTATATGTATATGAATGTATTTAGCTTTATGTAATTTTTCAATTTTTGTATATCTATATAAAAAAAAAAATTAAATTTGTGTATGTATTTTTACTGGCTTCTATATTCTTCAAAAAATTAATTTTAATTTATAAATGTAATAAAAATATTTTTAAAAACTTAATCACTTAAATTATTTTCTTATATTTCACAAAAATTTCTTAAGAAACAAGTTGTTTCCTTTGGAAAAGAAGAAGCTGAATCACAGAATCACAGAATAAGGGTACGATATATTTTTTCAAATAAAAAAGCTAATGCTGTTAGATTTCTTTTGGGTAAATTTGGTCCCATTATTTTTAATTCCATCAAAATCGAAAATAACTATATGATGGGGAAGACTGACAAAAGTGGTTCTATATCAAGCGATAGGTGATGGATAAATCTTCCTTAGTGCTATGTTCCCACCAATATGAAATCCGTGATTTTGGTTTGAAAACTTTTGATATTTAAAATTGATGGAACAATATTTAATGGAAATTTCAACGAAATCTCAATAGAAACTGTAGATTTCAACGAAATTTTAATGAAATCCCGCGCCACCAATTTAAGATCTCAAAATTTGTCAGCTGAAATCTCAGATTCCGGCTTGGTGAGAACATAGTAGAAGAGGTTTTTGCAAATCAATAGTTTTTTTTTAATTTTTTTTTGTCAAAAATAATGTCGTTAAGCATGGTGTACTTGTACTTGTAGCTTGGTAAAGAAACCTTATTCCATGTGTTTTTTGGTGGGAAATTTTTCTTTATGATTGGAATTCATTCCTAACACACTTAGGATTCAAAAATGGCACCCAATTTGTGGAAAATGGTAAAATTAGTAAAAACTTGTTAATTGCTTGGAAAATGTTCATGTTTAAAGTAACGATTGTTGTCTTAATAGATAGGTGCTGAGTAGATGAAGCTTCTTGAAAAATTTCAGTGTTTCCACTTTTCATAGACATATTTTTTTTCGGTCAATGGGTAGAACCTAAACATGAATAAAAATTCGGAAACAGCTTCAGATGCCAAACACGTGACCGGAAATAACAATTAATATCTTGAAAATAGGTGTTGAGCAGACGCATCTTTTTGTTTAAAATTTCAATTACGCCACTTTTCAGGAACATGGCTACTTTTTTTATGTGAAAAAGTTGGAGTTCCCCTTTTTTGGTAGTTTTCAATATTTTAAAGTTGAAAAAAGTTGCGAAAATGTCTCGAGATGCCAAACTTTGTAGTGGAAAATAAAGATTGATGTCTTAAAAAAAAAATATTATTTAAATGCGACTGTGGGTAAAATGTCAGTGTTCAGTGTTACTTTTCGGGAACCATTTTTTTTTTTTTTATTTCAAAGTGAGGATTTCCACTTTTTTAGTAATCACTAATATTCTTAACATGAAGTTTTTATATTTGTTATTTGTTTTTGACGTGCTTAAGATGTTATTTAGACTGTTAATATTGATTGGGTGCATTTTTTAAAATGGCGTACAAAAATGGTTCGCAAGAGTAATTTCATCCTTAATGTGTAAGCAATGAATTTCAATCATAATGTAGTTCCCCACCAAAAAGCACAAGGAATTCCAATTACTGACCGGCACATAAAATCAATTTCATAACAGTTCGGATGTCCACAAAATTTTAAACTCCCAGCTTCAATGTGAGGGAGTACTAAGCGCCTTTCTTTTCTTAAGTTTTTCTAGAAAGCTCCCTGTAAGAGATTTCGTCTATGTCCCCTAAAAAATTGACGTAAAATGGAAAAAAATATAACAAATCAACGAAGGCATAGTATAAGTACAATAGGGTGGTCGCTTAAAAATTGGTCAACTTGAATGAGTCAAAATCGTCTATAAATGAAGAAAAAAAATTCCTTATTTTTTCAGATTTTTATTTTCATACCCAATAGTCGCTATAGGGGTTAATGAAATTTTCCTGTCAAAAAATTCTGGGCATGTGTGTTTTAAGTTGACAAGAAAAAAATCCCACAGGAGTGGGGTAATATTCCCCCCCCCCCCGGGTCAGGAGAAGAAATTTCATAAAACAATAACATTAAATAGAAAAAAATTAGTTAAAAACAACACTATTTTTTGAAAATCCAGAAGTCCACTCTTATGATTTCTTTTCAAAACAAGTTCTTTTAAAAAATAACTTTAGTGAAATTTGTTTTCAAAAAATATTAATTTTTCTTCTAATTGTTGATTTTTTGTCAAAACTGTTCTTAAAAAACCTTATTTGAAAATAAAACATAAAACTGTATGTGTAAGTGTTGCCGATGTCATTGTTTGTCAATACCTTTTCTTCTATTTTATGTATTTTTTTCATAAAATTGCCCTTCCTGCCCCTGGTATTTTTGTTTTCTATTTTTAAACTACATTCTCTGATTTTTTTTTTTGCAAAAATAAAAAGAGAAAATAAAAATCTTGAAAAATTAGGGAATTTCTTTTTTCTTCATTTGGAGCTGATTTATTCCCACATTAATATGAAAACCCAAAAAACTTGTTATAAAGACCACCCTAGTATACAATGATGTGCTTTATTTTTCTCTATTTTTTTTTTTTTTTTGAAAGAAAATATTACATTAATCTACTTAAACTCACAATATATTTATTACTTTTACCTAAGATGTGTGTACTATGGCGAATACATACTTTTTATAACGGTTTTTCATTGATATTTTTTTTATTTGGACTTGGTGCGACCGTATGGGTAGTATAATGACCGATAATTCTGGCCGATCGATCGCTGAAATAAAAACAGCATTTATAACTGCAGATTTTCATAGTGATCTAGAGGAGATGATATTTTCGCATTGGATAGAGGGTTTCAATATACCATGTCAGATTTGGAGGAATGCGATTATGTCGCCCATATTTTAACATGTAATCAGCCTAAAGAAAGTCGGTTAAGGACTGAGAGTAGTAATAAGTCACAGCTATGAACTAATTAACCAAATGGACGTTTTAAACAACATTTTAATATTTTTGGAAATACTTATTTTTATAAAACAGCGATGAATGCAAAAAGTGACTTTAAAATCAGTTTATATTAAATAACATCAGCCAGTCTACACAGCCAGTCGTTACTCATAAGCTTTTGAGGAAATAAGCATAATAACAATAATCATACGCTTTACTTACTTGCAAACTTTTTATTATAGACCCGATTAATTGACCCGATCTTAAAGACTGTTCAAAACTTGCCTACAAGGAGTTTGTACTATTTGTTGCAGGGATATATTATTTAAAACTTGCATGGTCATACTGCTGGAATTGATCATGATAGAATATAAGAGTAATTAATTTTTTTTTTGTTATAAATATCTCTGTTTATGCAGAATTGTGTACATTATGTAGGTATGTCTTTTTTCAAACCACCTTAACTAACTATGTTTTCATAAATAATGTTTCATGTTGTTTCATTTTAATTCATACATTTTTTAGCATTGTCTTTTTAATAATAAATAATTTTTTCTTCACATGAATATCAAAGAAATTGCTTCAAATAATATCGAAAATTGTTAGGAATTTTGAGCTTCCATGTAGTTTTAAAAATATTTGATCTTCAAATAAAATTTTGAACATTTTTAAAAATGCAAAAAAAAATTTTTGAAAATTTTAGTAATAAAAACTATTTATTCTGTTTAGAAGCTTCTGTTTAAGAAAGTATTGAAATCTAAATTACTATCAGGAAGAAAATAGAAAATACACAAATGGTTCTTTGGTTAATAAACATTTTTAAAATATTTTTCCATCCAAAAATATACTTAACTGAAAGAAATTTGTTTAAGAAAAGTTGTGGAGCCGTTTCTGAGAAAAATAAGATTTTGTAAAATTGCTAAAAAAAATTGTATGGCAGGTAGGTAAATACCGTCATAAAAAAAATATTTGGCCAATATGAGCTGTGAAAAAGCATTTGTATAACAATGCCCATCGAAAATACCTTATTTAAGCCGAAAAACGGGTTTTTGAACTCTCGTTGTGTAAACTGATCGACTAGAAACACACTAACTTCACCTAAACAGAAGACCATTCTTCTCAAATATCCTTCATATTTAATATTAGAGAAGCATGAGCAGATTAAAGTCCTCTAATACCTTTATGGTTGATTCTCAGCAAACTGATGCTTTTATGTCCCCCGTTGATTTTAGGTAGGTACGTATTTTCATGAATCGAACAATTTTTGAATAGTTTTTTTTAAACTTATTTTAAATTTTTTCGGAAAATAATTTCACTGAAAGTTATTTTGCAAAGGAAAGATCTGTGTACAAAAAATTTAAATTTGTAGTGCGACCACTTTCAGCATTAACTTTTGTAACAATAACAATTATTATGGCATCAAAAAAGTTTAAGAAATCTTAAATTTATTTTCGCAAATTTTGCACTGACAAAAGTATCAGTTTTACTGACAATCACCCATTTAAGTGATTGAATTAAAGCAAATTTCCTAGAATAATAAAATATACATAGTTCCTAAAGAATCTCCAAAACATCGCAAGAAATCGAAACGACAATGGCACTTTTCCCTGTTGAAAGGCAGAATTAATTTACCTACATGACGGTAAATGAGAGAAACCACACTGACGCAATGCAACGTCACTGGCAGAGCAATAACAAAATCTAAATTTTCGCTAGTTATACCAGGTATTTCGGGTGGGTTCAGGAGGGCTTCAGTTCTCAGTACTATGATTTTTATGCTTCAGTAAACGGATGAAACCGTGAAAAGAATTTTGGAATACCTAAAGCTTATTAAAACTTTAAATTGAGTAAAAGAATTTAAATGTAATTTCGATAAATTCTAATTTTTTGTTTTTTTATTTATTTTGTACCGGGCAAAATTTTGAAATTCCTGGATTTAATTTAATTCAAGCCATTTGTCCCCTCGAGAGTCTGCGATTGCGAATAAGTGTTTGACAGTTCACAAAAAATATCTTGTTGGTCACGCAGAATATATAAAAATTATAAATTTCATAATTTAAACTAATTTTAGGCCGCCTTTTCTTTCAAAAATTATAGAAAGGATTGTTAACTTACTTTTTCGAAAAGTTAAAACAAAAATTTTGTTGATATTTTCTTCATATTAAAAATGATTATCTAACAGGAATATTTGTTGTAATTTACCAACAAATTTTTCATTACTGCAACGCTACCTTCCAGACTATACAAATATGCGTTCATTTCGAGATTCAGCTTACATTACTGTTATCAGTTGATATTTGTTTACTTTTCCATATCAATACAGGTTCAAAGTGAGTCACAGTTATGTCTTATGTGTGCTTTATTAATAGATTCTATAAAATCATATAAGAACCATTTGCCGGTTCGACCGATACAACTTCTACCCCTTTGAGTTGATCCACAATTTTTGAGCAAACAAAAGGGATCGTAGATAACACTTTCGATTTCCAATCGCTTAGACAAATAGCACTTTAGTTAATTCCATAGCCATACTCATACAATCATTCCAATTTCAAAATTAAAAAAAAAAACAAAACCCAATGATGCCCTTTCGTCGTATCTAGAACACAGTAGGTAAGCTAAGATAACAAGCCTCGCAAAGAGTGAGTATCTTTTTGTTATCAAACTGCTGGCTGAAGAGAAAAAGAGAATGATAGCAGGAGCTATACGAATAAATGTAGAGTTCCCTGCTATCAAAAGCTAATAGAAAATTTATAATTTTAGTGTTTCGAAAAAATAGCTTGAGATAAGTCACGTATTGAAAAATTAACGACGGACGTGCCCGTGCAACGATTATAATTTATCATCTCACAATTTAGGGAATGGGTGGTCCGACTCTAAGAAAGCTTCATAATGAATTCACATGATGAGGACGAATTGCCAATTAGGACGGTTATAAAGTACGAGAAGACCTCGTGTTATTTCTGCAATGAATGGTTGGAATCACAAACTTTTAAGGTATCATAATTAAAGCCGATGAGAGAGTCTTATCGTTTGGAATTTAATTCGATAAAAAAAAAACTATTTTTGTTGTTGTGAAATAAAACGCCCTTTAATAAATTAATCATAACATAACAACAAATAATGTGAATTAACTTATATTGCTTAGGAACATTTGATTCACTGTGGTCAAGTGCTCGAACCATGTCCGAATGAATGTTCATCTTACATACAAAGGAAGAAAATGCGGTCACATCTGAGAGATTGTCCCAAATTGGATATGAGAACTTTAACCCCGAATGGTTTAGATGGCGCAATGGATAACAGAATTGAAATGCTTGAACAGGACATTTCTGCTTTGAGATCTGTTTTAAACGAAGAGATTCGCCAGCGATTGCATTTAATAACTGATGTTGGGAGTTTAAGGAAACAAAATCAGGTAAGAGGTTTTAGGAGACTACCTCCTAGGTATTAATTTTTTCAATGCATTTTTGCGTAAGGCTGGAGGTGAAGTTAAAATTATTCAAAATAAAAACCCATTATTAATGAATTTTCTCTATAAAATTGTTTTAAAACACTTTGCAAACAAAAACAACAAAAAATGAAAACATCTGTTAAATGTGGGAGGGGAATTTGAAAATTTGTTTTTCGTGTGTTTACTTTATAATACTTTATTGTTTTTATTTTTTTCGTTTTTTGGTAATTATAAGATTTTTGTGTCTTATGGCTTACGGCTCTGGAAAATAAAATGCGCGTATAAAATGCGCGTAATGTATTTACTCCTATAGTTCATGGGGGTAGAGTGGTTAAGACTTACAGATGTTTTTTATTTATGTGTGAATAATGGCATAAATGTAGTTTTAAAAGAAAAAGTTAAAAATTAATACTTTCGTATTTTTGTATTTAGTCAAATTATTTTGATAGAGTGATTTTCTATAAAACCATCTATAGATCTGAGAAATATGGACTTTTTGATCTTTTGATATCATATTAAATATAGCAAGCAACTTTCTATTCAAATAATAAACTTATTAAAATGGATGGTTTATAACTTAAAATAAAAAATATAACAAGAAAAGTTAACGAAGTTTAATATTTTTGCCAAAGAAATCGATAAGTTAATTTTGCATGATTGGTCCAAATAAATTCGTTTGTCACATTTTCATTTGAGTGTTGATATTTGATAACCCTTAAAATCTTCGCCTTGAAGGTGGTAGCATTTGCACAGCAACATCGAAATTGAATTATGGTCTAACGTTGATGTCAATGGTGATGCTGCTGAGATTATGTACATATTTAAAGGGTTTGGGTCATAATTCTGTATGTACCAAAATTTGGATTACAAAATTCTGTAAATGATAAGAGAAAAATTGTTTTTATGAAGAAAAAAGGCCCGCACTTTTTTTCATTATCAAAACAAAATTTTCTTGATCATTAACAGAATTTTGGAATACAGATATTGTTTTGACAATAAAAAAAAGTGCTTTCTTTTCCTAGTTTTTACACATATTGCTTGAAAAATTTATTTACTTTGACTCGCTTCACAAAGCTAACCATTAATCTAAATGAAATAATTTTTTCGATTACTAGAGTTCCAAACATTTGTTTATTAATCAAATAGGTATAAACAAAAAAAGAAGCGAGCTAGTAACAACGCATTTCGAAACTAGTCGATAGATCCATAAACTTACAGCAAAGCTATTAGAACAACGATTAAGTTGATTTACCCACAGTAGAGCTTACTAAGGGCCAAGTGTACAAAAATATTGAATCCGTGTTTCAGTTATTATAACTCAACAACTTTTAGTCTAAGAGCCAACGACATAAAAAGTAAAGTCAATTGCATACTTTTGCAATTTATATCAATAAAAGGCTTTTGGGGGTTGAACCAATGACCGTTTGTCTGCCTGGCACGAGTATGATAACAATGGCGACAAGAAATGATAACGGTTTTTTTAGAGCACTTCAATACAAGCATTTTTTATTACTGAAGGGGGGGGTATATCTCCCCCGTTTAGGCGGGAGGGGCAATTCTATAAAAAAAGTACTAAAAATAAAAAAAAATCATAACAAAATAACGGTAATACCTACAATTTGGTATTATACCTTTTTTTTAAATGCAATACCTTGTTCTATTAGCCAGTTTTTAAATCAAGTGAATTCTTTGCCTAGTTTTTGAAAAAATGAGTTTCAAACTCAAAATTTGGAGAAAAAAAAACATAAACTAAAATTTTAAGTGTAATTTATCAAAACTTTGAGATTTTATATTATTATTTTTTTTTTCTCAGAATTCAATGCTCTTATTGGTTCTTAATCAATTAATCAATATTTTTTTAAATAAAAAAAGTTGCTTATGTTCAAATTTCAATTTTCAATCATCTAAATTTCAATTTTTGATTAAGATTTAATAAGAGCATTAAATTCCGAGAAAAAAAAAATAATATAAAATCTAAAAGTTTGGATGAATTACAATTAAAAAAATGTTTGTATGTTTTTTATTCCAAATTTTGATTTTGAAACTCATTTTTTTCGAAAACTATTTAAAGCATTCACTTTATTTAAAATTTGGCTGATAAAACAAAGTAAAACAAAGTATTGGCTTTAAGAATAGGTATAAAACCAATTTTACCAAATTTAGGTACTACCGTTATTCCTTAATGGTCATTTTTCCCTGCCCAAACTGGGGGAGAAAGTGTTCTACAAAAAAACCGTTATCATTTCTTGTCGCCACGGTTATCATACTCTCCCCATCTGCCTTCCTATACAAGTGTCGAACATGTGTAAGATTTGATGAAAATTTTAAAATCCATTAATTTCAATGCCTGTTGGTCCAAGGGAAAAAGAGCAAATACAACAAATATTAAGCTTGCAATTTTGAACATATGTTGTCTTAGGTCAAAATCTCTTGAGTTGAAATAAATGGATGCAAGAAATGTTCATCAAATCATACACCTGTTCGACACGTATTAAGGTTGGCAGATAAAAGGTTATTGATTCAACCCCTCAAAGGCTATTATTGACGTGAATTACAAAAGTATGGAAATGACTTGACTATATATCTTGTTGGTTCACAGTCAATTTGGTGAATTAACTTAGGAGATCACAATTTACCAATAGGGCCTCCGTGCTGTTCACCCACACCCCCTCCTAACCAAACTGAGGTTCAACGATTAAATTGGCTACTAATACATACTTGTTCCTTGAACCGTCATAAAAGCTCGCTTATTCCTCCAAAATCAGTCAGTAAAAACTGCTGAGCCACGGATCCAAATTTTGAGCTACGTTTGTAAAACTGGAATTAAGAAATCAGAAAACTATCAGCATCATAATATATCTGGGGAGGGAAGTCTAAATATACTTACATTGGAGAAATGTTATAGAATTTTAGATTTAGGTACAGAATTTTGAAAACTGAATTTAGTCACTTACAGGGTTTAGTATTTACAGAATTTTAAAATACAGAATTCTAGATTAACAGCTTTTGAGAATGCAGATTTGAATGTATTGATTAGATTTAGACGAGAAAAAAAAGTATTGGAAGAGGGTCTATTTTCCCCCGTTTAGACGGGAGGGGTAATTTTCTCAAAAATTTGGATCAAAACAGAAAAAAATTATTTAAAAAAAATGGGAATACTTAAAATGCCACGTCTTATCTTTTTTAAAAGCCACAATTCCATTCTATTATATGCTTTTTAAATAAAGTTTTTATTTCAAATAGTTTTTGAAAAAATAATTTTCAAACTTAAAAATTAAAAAACAAAAAAATATAATTTTTTAAGATTAAAATTATTTTTCCAAAAACTATTTACCATAAAACTTTATTTAGGAAGCAAATTTTAGAATGGAATCGTGAATTTTTCGTTTTTTCCAAATAATTTTTTCTGTTTTTGATCAAATTTCCAGAAAATTACCCCTCCCGCCTGAACGGGGGGAAATAGACCCACCCTTCAATGTAATTTCTCGTCTGAATCAAGTATATACATTCTGATTTATTTTCGCGTTTTATAAGAATAATCCTTTACCCATAATTAGTACCTTAAAGAGAAAATAGAGGGACCAGGGGGGTGAAATAAAGACCTGAAAAAATTAAGGAAATTGTTTTTCAAAATTTCGAATCGAATGAGGCCTATCCAAGACTACGTTCAATTTAAGGACCACCCTTATATACATATGTTACCATTTTAAAGTTTTACAATGAAGACAAAATATAAATAAGATCGTCTGCTTTCATGGCTAGGTAGTTTGATAAGCTTAAGTCAATTGTTGTATGGAAGGAGTTCATAGGGATCTTCACAACCTAGTTTCAGCAATTTGTCAGCTAAAGATTTTTTTAAAATGGTTTTAAAAATGCGGTTGGTGGTACCTCATTTCTGAGAAATTTGCAAAAAAAAAAAAATAATGCCACCTGAGAGACCCTACTCAGGTGGCATTATTTTTTTTGGCATCTACAATCTACAATCTACATATATAAAAGGTCAGCAATTTTAAGTAATAATTGGCCAGTTAAAGATTCTTCCTCACTTTTTACTCTTTTCTTTGTTTTTTTTTAGGGCACGAAACATTTTTGGCATAAGGAAAAAAATTCATTAAAAAAATCATCTGCCTTACCTTTTATGATAATCTAACAACCTATCAGATGGTGTAATTTTTTTTTGTAAAATTACCTAAATGAAGTGCCTTGAAAAAAATTTTAAAATAAAAGAATGTATAGCTGACCTTTTCTATAGATCTTAATTTTTTAAAAATTTCCAATAAGGTGCCAAAAATCGCTATGACCTTGATTTTTTTTGAATTCACTAAAAATTTATAAAGAATTTATGGGGGATCAATAACTGAATACGGCTGACCTTTTACGTAAAGTGGTATTCCAAATGGCATACTTTTTTTGTGAAAATGACCCAAATGAGGTGCAAAAGTTTCTTATGACCTTGAAATAAATTTTAAAAATTCATAGAAAACAGTTGACCTTTTATCAAGATTTAGAGATCTTTCGGATGGTATACATTTCTTATAAATTTCCCATTAATGAGATGCCAAAAATCCATCTTGACCTTGAGAAACTCCAAGTCTTAATTACAAACTATCTGGAGCTGACCAATTTCAAGGACTAGTTGAACTTTTCTGACCAATTAGATGGCATTTTCCCATATTGTTTTAAAGATCCAGAGCCTATCTTTTCCCTAAAAAGAAAATAAAACGAGAGTAAATGAAATTTTAGCGTCATCTTGTGTATAAAGAAAACAGTTAAAACGAATAAGTATCCCTACCCAATCTGTTCTCGACTTATGATTCAAAAGTAGGTATGATTCACATAATCAAATTCTTATCACACAGTGAATTAATTCTTTGTTTTTATTTTTCTCAGGTCTCTGACGAATGGAATCAGGAAACCGATCAAATAATGACACAGCTTCAAAAACTAATAAGCCAAGAATCCGAATTACGAATAACTGCCATCGAAGAGTGTCATAATGATTTTCGATATTGTTATGATTTGACACAAGTAAGCGTTTTATTTTTTTCTAATTGTGAGTCCTTTTTGTAAAATTTGTATTGAATATTTTTTTTTTATTTTTCGAGTCTATGAAAACTGAACTTGAAAGTTCTATAAATGAATTGGAGAAAGAAATCGCAGATCTTGCAATTGAAACAAAAAAATCACAAAACAGATTGACAGAAACTGTTATAAAATTGGACGAAAATATCATGGAACAGGAAAACAGTTTCAAGTAATATTATAAATGATTTATTTAAATAAACCTTTTACGTCTTTAAAAAGAAGTTCTTAAAAAAAGTAATAAGATTAAGATTTTAACTACAAGTAGTCTTGTCTTTTGTTATATCCAAAGTAGTTTATAAAACTTTAACGATGTTTTTTTAGAAACAAAATTATTTATTTTTAACAAATAATTTAATTTCAGATCAAAATTGAAACAACTAGAATTGTTTGTACATGAACTCAGTAGTGACATTAAGACTCGTTTTGTTATGAATTCCGAAGCAACAGCAAAACAAGTGAAAATGGATTTCGAAATTAAGAATATGAAAAATATAGTTTGCGAAACTGAAGATAAATGCGAGAAATTAGAAAAACTCGTTAAAGATGTGGACAAAGCCTTGCATCATACATTACAAAGTCTTTCAGATTTGGAGGTGAATTTGATGTCGCAGTATAAAATGTATTCTATTCAGAATTCTAAAGGTATGTGTTGGGATAAAAATATAGTGTTGAGGGTATAAGGATTAAATTTCCAGGGAAATAACTTCCGAATCGTTAGAAAAAAAATACCTTAAACTTAAGTAGGCCACGATATCAGAAAAGTCTCGGTATCTTTTGGTATCGGTATCGGAAACCGAAACGATACTGAGACGATACCAGCAGCATAAGGCATCCAAAACGATACCGAGACTGAGTCATACGAGACCGATACTTAGACGATACTTTACTTTCAATTTTGACAATACCGAGACGATACTTACAAAAATAATTGTTTGGTTTGGTATCGTGGCCAGCCCTAAAAGTAGGACCTAATCTTCTTCTACTACAGAAAAAATGTACCCAGAGCTGTTAGATTTACCAGTACTAGAACCAGGTTCGGGACCTGTTTCTGTACTTGTACCTTAGTTCTCGGTATTTGTTGGTCCTTTTAAAAAACCAAGGGGCAGTATTTTTCAATTACTTCACAGCAAGCACTATATACTTATGTACTTCAAAGTATACTTGTCATGAGCTTTCAAGTACTTGAGCATGTCTTTGATGAATAAAATTACTGAGCAAGTTATTGAAGTACTTGTCAAGTACATGAACATACTGCTCTAGTACATGAAAATACTGCTCTAGTACCTTGGTACTTAAGTACTTGGTAGTTGGTACTTGCTACTTAAAATAATTGAAAAACACTGTTAGGTACTTGTATTTTTTAAGTACCAATAGTAGTTTTCTGAAGCAAAAGTCCTCTACTTGAGAGGATTGAAGTCTTTAAATACTTAGTACACAGGACACTATCAAAAGCTCTTTTGAAACTCATTTCCTTGAAAGTTATTTCGTTTTATCTTCTTATTTACTTCTTATTTTGTATTTGTTTTGTTATTTAGGGCATCTTCTATGGCGTATTAGTGACTTCCAGAAGAAATTTGATGAAGCAAAACAACATGATACCATTTTACAAAGTCCGATATTTTGCAATAAGACTTATGGATACACTCTTAGGGTAAATATTTTAGCTTTAAAAAAATTAAAAAAAAATTTAAAACTTTTGATATTGATTTGCAGGTTGAAATGTATTTAAATGGTAAAGGTTCTTGGAAGGGTCGCAATATAATTGCCTGCTTAAATGTAATTCCCGGGGAGTATGACCCTCTTTTAGCGTGGCCATGTAAATTGGAAGCTGATGTTATTATTCGCGATCAAAACTCCGATCCTACTGGTGTTCAAGATTATGTGAAGACAGTTGTAGTGCGACGAAAGAGTGATGAATTTCAAAGTAACCAATTCTTTTATATTCCACATAAAATACTTGGAAATAGGAATTATGTTAAGGATGATACTCTATTTTTGGAAATTTATGTTCATAAGAATAAATATTTGTAGAATTATCAATGATTTTTTTACTTGTAATAATTATAGTTTTATTAAATCATCATAAGGGCTTTAATTAATTTTCAGTGGCAAAAATAATACCTTACAACCCATTCGGTCTTACCAATATCAAAAATGTTCTTGAAATATTATTTAGATTTAGATTTTTTTAGAATAGTGAAGTTCATAAAAAGGTTGCAACAATGTATGTAAATAATGATATCAGGCACAAAAACAAAACCATTCATCCAAACGAATTCTTTTTGTTCATCAGTAGTCGACACCGAGACTCAAAAGTGTCAAAAGTGTAAGTGTCAGACTACAGAGTTTCCACTTTACTGAAACTGCAGTAGATCTAATCTAATGCAGTTTTTCTCAAATTAATCCACTGCTTCAAAATAAAATTGATCTTACCAAAAAACTCAACTTTCAAGCCTTCACAAATTCTTAAATAACTTAAAAATTGCTTTTTATACTGACTACTTTAGATAAAAATAAAATGAAACGCAACACTGGGTCACACGTACTTGCTCTTAAGCTCAAGCCGTTGAGGATTTAAGAAAATTACATATTAAAAAATTATGAGGGAAAAATGTTTAAAAGCATGAAATACGATATATTTAAATTAGCTAAAAAAAAACTTCGTTGAGAGTTTGTGATAAAAAAAACGCCATCTTAATTCTTTATTGACAGTAAATACAATAAAATACAATGGGCACAAGAAAATTTGAATCGTTATTATTCTTAAATGTAAAATTCCTAAAACGTTTTTAACGAAAACTTGAAACTTTATGAAATTCTTAAGTATTTATTTATGTAAAAATAAAAATAAAATTTGAAAAAAATTGTTCACCCGTTTTTGAAATATCGAATTTTCCAAAAAAAAATTTGAAACTTTTTTTAATTCAAACACTTTTTTTTGAAAATTTTGATATATAAAATATTATTTAATTTTATCTGAAATTGGTATATAAAAAAATTATTTAAAACCGTTGAGTCGATAATGAGAAAATTTAAATAAAAAAACACGTTCTATGACAGGTGCTATCAATAGCTGCTAAGTGCAAAATTTTATAACTTTTTGTAGTAGATCGTATTAATTTTAATATATGGAAAAATTTTAATCAAATTCGTCGTAGCCGTTTTTAAGAACAAAATTTTTTCCTTTCCGGTTTTTTAAGTTTTGTATGAAAAGTACCGTTTTTTCATATATGTAACAAAAAAGATTTTAGACAGTACTTAAAAACACTTAAGTATCGAGTTTCAATAAAATCGATAGTACCATTTTCCAAATATTTTATTTAAAAAAAAAAATGTATTTAAAAAAAAATGAAATATTTTTTAAAATTCCAAAAATAATTATTTTTTTTTTTTAATTTACGTACAGAAAAATATGTATGTATTTTTGAAGCCTCTGTATAAAAAGAAATTATTGAATTCAGTCATACGTTCTGAAGAGAATCGAAAATTACAAGAATGGTTCTTTGGGAGGTACCTACCATTAATAATCATTTTGCGAAAAATAGTTTTCCATCCAAAGGAAGGCGTTACTGAAAATAATTTATTGAATTTTCTTTAAGAAAATTTGTCAAGCCATTTTTGCGAAAAATACGATTATATAAAATTTCTAAAAAAAATGTATGGCAGGCACCGTTATTGTTGGTTCTAAAAAAGTAAATGAAAAAACGTGTGGACATAATCACCAAAACCACTATGTAGCAAGATTTAAGAAAATCGATCAGACCATTTAGGCTGTAGACAAACAGACAGACAGAATTGTGCAACCCACTTTTTTGGTTTTTTCTATCATGGTAATGTCATGTTTGGTTGTTATTTCAACTATTATTTAAAACTTGCCTTATGGGAAGTGATTAGTGGAAAAATTATTAAACAACTTCTTATTTCAAACAACAATGATGTTTCGAGCCCTTGGACATTTTACTACAAGCTCATCTCAATTTTAAGTTAAGAAAAAAAAAATATATTTTTTTATTTCAAACCTGAACAATGATGATTTGAATACTACGAAAACCTATACGTTGTTAGGGAATCTTGAATTAAAAAAAAAAATACGTTTTTGTTTATTTCCAACTTCTGTAATTAGCAATACGCGCCCCTAAATAAAATATAATAATAAAATATAAATTGAAATATTAACTACACCAAAATTAAACTTTTGTGTTTACTTCTCATGACCAACGAGGTAATTTTTTGGGCGCCCCTAAAAATTTTAATACTATAAAAATTGTATTTCCTAATGAAAATGAATCAATTAAATTTTTCAATAAAAAACTTTTATAATTGGTTAAATATTTAAAAAGCACAACGAAGATGATATTTCCTCCTCTAACTCCTGGGGTCAGGTGATCACCTTCTTGTCCGCCCCCCCCCCCCCTAGCTTCACCACTGCTAATTTTGTATTTCTTGTAACGAAACTAAACTAAATTCCACAAAAAATTTCTCAAGTAAAATTAAAGTAGTTTTTTCTTGGACCTTAATTTATAAATATGCAATTCTTAAATAATTAGCTCACCATATTTAACGAAGTTATACCCTTGTGTAATTTTTTCCTAATACTTCTGAAAAAAACATGATGAACACTTTTTTCCTTAGGTTTTTTGCAATTATATTAAACATAAACTTCGATCTTCTAAATTTGTATGTGTTTGGCTTACTTGGTACTTCAAGACCGCCATGGATTTTTTTAAATAAAATGAAAATGCACTTAACTACGACCAAAATTACTTGGAACTAAAGAAAATTGAAGCCGGTGTACCACAAGGAAGTGTCCTAGGACCAACCCTGTATCTGTTATATACAAGGGATATTCCAGTGGACATCAACGCTATCATGGCCACCTTTGCTGATGATACTGCAATATTGGTGCCAGATAAATCCGTTACGAAGGCTACACAAAAACTGCAAAATGCAGTCGATAAAGTTAGTGATTGGACCCAAAAATGGCGAATCAAACTAAATGAAACAAAATTGACGCATATAAACTTTACAAAAAAAAAAAATAGACAATGTTCCAATTCTTCTAAACAGTACAACAGTACCTTACTCCAATACTGCCAAATACCTTGGAATGACTTTGGATGCAAAGCTTAAATGGAAAGAGCACATCAAAAAGAAAAAAGACGAACTAAACTTGAAGTACAGAAAAATGTACTGGTTACTAGGAAAGAACTCTGACCTATCTATCCAGAACAATCTAGTGTTATATAAGCAAGTACTGAAACCCGTTTAGACATATGGCATCCAACTATAGGGCTTTACAAAGAAAACAAATGCTGAGCCCATCCAAATATTCCAAATTAAAGGTCTTTCGCGGAATAATAAATGCCCCTTGGTATATAAAAAGTAGCGATCTACTTCGTGACCTTCAAATAAAAAAATAAAAAAGACGCTGTATCCTGACCTTCAAATAAAAAAATAAAAAAGACGCTGTATCACACAATCAGCGACTGCAAAGTCATACCAACCCCGAAATGGAGACCGTCTTAAGTGTACGAAACAATGTTCGTAGAGAGAACCAAGCCTCATGAGCTGATGGTCTAAAAGCTATGGGAAAGTGTTATAACTTAAACTTCCCACAATGCGATTTATAAATTAAGAAAGAAAAATCATTTGTCGATCGTTCATAGATTGGTCCTGATTCACCGGTGGTTTTAGTGCGGTAAGAGTCCCACACTACTTGGTACCGATTCTTACCGAGTGTCTTTTGAAGATTTCCATCGTATAAAAAAAAAAATTATATTTTGGTTATGTGATTGTGTCTTAACCTACTAGGTTTTAACTTGAGGATTTTATCATTTTACCCAAGCCTAAAAAAAGGCTGATACTAAATCTCAAATGCAAGAATCCCGAATGCCAAAAACTTTAATTCCAAAAAAAATTCGGCTTAAAAGCCTGTGCAGACTTACAAAGAGTTAAGCATTTTGGTCGTTTTTGAATGCATCTCAATCTAAATTATTAGTTGGCATACTCAAAATTAGCAATATTGTGGAGTTTTTTTGATGAAAAACTTGTGTATGTTGCTCTTGAATATTTGATACTCATTAAATAATGTTGCTTCTGATATGAAAGATTCAATTATTTTTTTAAGATGTTTGTTAGAAACTTTGTAAAGACGTTTTTGAGGAAATATGATTATGTTAAATTGCCTTAAATAAATGTATTTTTGGTAAAACAAATTAAAAATAAACGTCTTAGGTTTGATTTTTTAATATTTTGAAAAGTCCTAGAACTATATAATTTTGAGTTTTTGACTAAAAAATGGTTAAAAAAAATTAATTTTCAAATGATAAAATATAGTTTGAATTTTTGTGTTCATTTTCTTTTCCAAATTTTAAATTTGAAAATTAGTTTTTTTTCAAAAACTATAAATTAAAAAAACTTTATTTGTAAATAAAATAAAATATAATATAATAATGGCTTTCTGGCTTCCCACAAAAGTAGGTTTCCCATTGTTTTTTAATATTTTGTTTTGTTTTAAGTTAATATTTTGTTTGACATGGAACAACTTTTAAAACTTCTTATTTCTAATGTATGATTGACATTTTATTACCATTTAACGATTTTTCAATTATATACTTTTATCATCCTAGACACAAGTCATTCATTTTCAAAAGTCTTAATGTCCTTAACAATTTCAAAATAAACCTCAATCTAAAATGAAAATACGTACAAAAATCCCTCCTTATCATCAATTTCGTATATATAAATTAATAACCAAAACAATTGATATACTTAGGTACAAACACAAAACCACTTAAGTCTTGGCCTCAAACAAATAGGAATATGTATAGGTACACATATTTCTTCAAGTCCTTAACCTTCTAAAATACAAAGAGACCATGTGCGTTTTTGTTTACAAAATAAAAGAAAAAAAACATCATTTCCACCGCGCCATTATTGTACTGCTTAACCGGTTTATAAAACTCAAAGTTTTAGTACAAAATTCTAGAGAACAATTGTTCTAAAATATTTACACTCAAAAGAAGAAAAAGCTTTTCAAACAAAAAAATCCTTTCTCACCACCACATGCCATGTCCTTTTCATTCACAATTCACAATTTACAACCAACTTCAGGATGAAAAGCTTTTCCATGGAAAACTTTAAATACTCCTACTGGCCTAAATTCCAACTCAGTTCCGAGTTCGATTTTATCCTGTAAAGTGTTTCCTCCCAAAAAAGAACTTGTAGTCATTAAAGGATAATCATTAAAATCCCTCTTTTAAAGGTAGATTTTTGCTGTGTTGTTTTTATGTCTGTGCGTGTGTTTGTGTGTGTGTACCCCATGCCCCCTCGTCCTCAGTGATGATGCTCTTCAAATTCCCATAGTGCTTGATCCTTCTGCCTTTGAAGCTGTTGCTTAATTGGTTCATAGTATTTATTTCTGATCCATTCTTGTTGAGTTGTTTTTTTACTTATTTTGTGTATAATTACTTAATTGTGCTTTGAATTAATGAGCGCTGAATCGCCATGCAGCAAGCAAAAGTTAAACTAATATTAATGATTTAAAGAAAGCAAAAAATAATTGTATAGTGAAAAGGGATATCCATCATCGAGAAAAGGATTATACCACGTAGACCCTGTGGCCATGGAAGGATAAAGTAAGTCTTAACTTAAATTTTATATATTTATCCCACAAACCTCAACCAATAAGCCCTTTACGAGAGGAAGATATCATCAGGGAAAAGTTTCTTAAATTATGATTAATCTAGCTTGAATTTCGTACCTATACCTTTTGAAAACAGAAACAATCTGGTTCAAGGACATTCCGGGAAAACGATGGGGGAATTTCTATATTAAATGAAAACGAAATTGCTCATGTGTGATGCTCATTTAATGGGTTTTTGGGCCAGAGTTGTTGAGGAAATAAGAACAAACATGATTTTCTATATTTTTTTGTCTCCATGTGATTGATCCTTTTGGTCCGATTGGTTTGTTTTTCTTGATTCATAAAAAACATAAAAATAAATAGAACATTTGATTGTGTTTACCATTTTGTTTTTGTTTGTCTTCAACTAAACAACTACGAAATTGCCTGAGTTGCAAAAGAATACTTGACCCCTGAGCATCATCCTTATGGCTACTCTTGCTCTTGGTCAAGCATGAAGGCCATAGGAAACAATTTTCGAAAGGGTACTTACGGGAGCTATGGTATAGCAGAGCTTAAGCCTTCAAAGTTATGAAACGAAAACTAGACAAGTTGAGGAAATTGGACATTTAAATTTGCAATTAATATTAAAGGCTTTCATGAGCGATGTTGGATGAACTGGGAAGAATACCAACACTAACTCCTGCCCCATGTGCACTCTTGAATGTTGATACCAAAAAAAAAACAGATAAAGCTTCTGAAGTTCTTTAAGGCTAGTGCAGGTGTATATTCAAGGTCAAATGTTATTCGTATTTAATTTTCTGACGGTAGGTAGTGTTTCTGCTTAAGGACATCTTTAAGCACAGCACAACAGCGGTGTATGCAAAAAATTCCTTTACATATTTGACTCAAAAGATATTACTTCTTACAAGTAGATAGGTTTATTTAAGAGCAGTGAAGCATACTCGTATATTTCAAAGTTTTATTTTTTCACATGTTATATTTTTGAATGACTTATGTCACCATGACGATGTTGATGTTGATGGTGCGTCCTTCATCCTTAATTGAAGATATCTTATATGCACGAGTTACTTACAACATTTTTTTTTTCCTTTTTATTGGTGGTAAAACAAAATCATTTACTAAAGACGATCAATGAATTTAAGGGTAAGTTCATGTCGTTGTCATGCTGGAGATGTTGTGAAGTGTTATGTCAATTATTAGGAGCATGATAAATTGACAAAACGTGAACGTGTGCGTTTGAGATAAATATATATTTTGAGTTCTTTTTGGTTAAGATTTGAGAACACGTTTTGTTTGACTTTAAGAATTGTGTTTTTTTCGTGAATGTGCCCACTAATTGTTTCATAAATTTCTATAAAAATTGACTTAAGATAGACAAAATATTTGACAAATTATTTAGGCTGTTGTTTATGTGAAAGAAAAAATTTTCTAATTTTGAATTTAAAAAAAAAAAATAATAATAATAATTTTTTTAGGCAATGGATTCCATCCAAACTAATTTAATGAAATAAGTCTGATTTAAGAAATTACATCCAAAAAATTAGTTTTCCAACTCGACCTAGTCCCAAAATTTCACAGGGTTAAAATGTTCTTTGGACAGAATAAAGAAGCTTTTATAATATATTTCAAATTTGATGAAAAGTAATTCTCCAGTGAAAATTTCTGTCTTATAATACGAATAATTTAAAATACAAAATTTGCCGCCACCTTAAGGGATTGGGAATTATTTTAATTTGGGAATAACAACCATCATTTAGCATTCTTCTTAAAAAAATGATAAATTATGATTTAAGATGGAATTCCCCGAGGAAGGAATAGACTTTGTGAGGTTTTCATTTTCCTGCATGAGCTCAACAAGCAGTGTTGCCGCTGAGGAATTTGAAAAGGTCGCAGAAAAAAAGTCACGCTCGGAATTTTTTTTTTGATAAATAGCAAAATCCATTAGAATACGCTTGAATTGCAAACAATTTTTTTAGAAGTTTTTTTTATTATACAAGTGACCATAGCAAACCGAAATCTATTAAAAATAAAATATGTATTTATAAGAAGCATGCAGTTTTTTTTTAATTTCTAAAAATAGGGACCATTTTAATAACTTTAGCTGAAAAAAATGAATGTCATCTAAATTCTTGTAAAAAAAGAATTTTTGGGGAAAATACTTTGGAAATGATTGCAGCGTTTTTAAAAAAATATTAAGGAAAAATTCAATTTTCAAAAGAACAAAAATGGGATCGAATCGAATTTTGAAAAAAAATGTTTTGAAATTTTTTTTAAGAATTACCAAAATATTTATTTGAACATTTTGATATAAACATAAACATATATGCCTACACATAATAATCAATACTTTTTGAAAGTTTTTGTATACAAAAATTATTTAAACTCGATCTGTCAATAATGAAAAACTTCAAAATATAAAAAAACGGGGATGTACCTTCTCTGCCGGCATACGGGCGCGTATATATTTCAGTAGTTTTGAGTTATTTTAATGAATTTTAATTATCTAAATAACTTAAACAAAATTTTAGAACCATTTTTATTTAAAAAATGTATGTTAATATACAAAGCGTACGCATCCGTTATAGTAATTTTGGTATTATCTACTTAGAAAAATGAGCTTGCGACTTTTAAGCTTAGATAGTATAGGCACATAAGCAACTTGCTTGAAACCTGTAATAAAATTTACGTTCGTGATTTGTAGCCGTTTGCAGTTGGTAGTATGAGTTTTAAGCTTTACACAAAAATAAGTATTTAATTAGATATTTAACAGTTCCCGTTATGGTAATAACACAATTTTTTAATTTGGCGCTTACTTACACCCTTTTTTCTAAGGACAGCAGGCTGTTAGTAATTATTCCTTTCTGTTAATTATTCCTTCCTTTAATTTAAGACCGTACTTATTCTAGGCCACAAAAAAATGTAATACAATGGCAGGAGTTGTTAATGTGTAAATGATGATGATGGAATTTTCTTGAACAGTTTTTTTAAGAATTGTTTGGAAGGTACCGTTATTTTTGCATAAAAGTATTTTTTTTAAATGCGTCAAAAATTATTAAAAACCCGTACCAAGTTTAAAAAAATCGACATGGTAGCTTTAGAAATATTCACTATCCAAAAAATACTTCATTCAAAAGTTATGTATTTTTTCGGTCATCTGCATAAAAATAATTTTTAAATCAGTCACGTCGATTCCAAGGAAATAAAAAATAAAAAATAAAAAAAGTTCGTTGAGAAATACCATTAATAAATTTTTTTTGAAAAATGGTTTTTTGCCTTCGCACTAAAAGTAATATATTGATTTTTTTTAGAAAAGTTGTTACTAAGTTTTTGAGAAAAATAAAATTTTGTTAAATTAGGAAAAACATGTGTGGCAGATACCGTTATTTTTGGCTCTAAAAAGAATGAAAAAAAAGTGGGGGTTTGCCCAAATATCATTATGCACCTATACTAAAGAAAATCAATCCAACCGTTTAGGCTCTACTTCACAACCTTTTTGTGCACCAATCCATTTTCAAAATGTTAATGTCCCCCGAAATTATATTTAATTTTTAACATTCAAAATTTTGAAATGTTCACTAAAAACATAAATTATAAAATATAAAGAAGAAATTACGGGAGCCATACAATATTATGTTTTTAAATCTAGCGATTAATTTTTCAGATGGCAAAGTATCACAAATATAGCGGTATCAGTTACTTCAAATCTTTGAAAACATTGAAACCTGCCAAAATTTGAGTGGTAAATAATTTTTCCTTGAAACTGTTTATTTTATATTATATATTTGATGAAGAATACAGATGTCATTTTCCTTTTTCACCTCAAACAAAGTTTTACCTAATTTAAATATTATATTTCATGCTTAAAAACATTATTCACACATAATTCCATGTCTTTTATCAATTTTTTTTTTAACACTCTCTATCATAGAAGCAAGTACGTGTGACCCACCCATGCATTTTATTGTTTTGATTTTCGATTCTACCAAAACTGATTTGACAAGTTTTTGTTTTAAGAGTCGACATCTCAAAAATTGGTTGACAACTTTAATTAAAGTTTTATTTTCTGATAATGAAAAATTAAGATTCGCATAGCAAAATTTGGAGAACGAAGCATTATTCTGCATCCCAAAATTGTGTGTGACCAAAATTCTGCAAGTGGATCAAAAATTCTGTATGAACATATTTCTGTATTTCATTATATTGCTTTTCCATTATTCTGTATTTTAAATCTCTGTAAATTCAGAATTCTATATTTCAAATTCGAAAATCCAAAATTCTGTTAGTGCCAAAATTTTATTTCCAAAATTCTGTATTCTTCTGTAGATCTAAAATTCTGTTTCAAAAATTCTAATATTTCTTCAATGTTAATTTAGACTACTCACCCTAGAAATATTTCTTTGTTCTGGTTGTACAAACGTGGTTCAAATTGCTGATCAATTTTGATTGTGATAAGGAAAGTATTTTTTTATTCTATCAAAACAATTTTTCTTTTATCATTTACAGAAGTTATGAGTAAAGAATTTTGAAATCCAGAATTTTGAAATACATAATTTTGTAAACTGAATTTTGGCACTTACAAAATTTTGGGCTTACAGAATTTTGAAATACAGAATTAGCGAAAACAGAACTTTGTAATCCGAATTTTGACACATACAGAATAATAAACCCAACCCTAAGATAACTGCTCATTGAATTTTTTAAAAGTCGTTTCTGCACGTTTTGAAACTACTATCTATAAAATAAAATTCATCCGAAGTCGATAGCTTCATACGTTCTTAAGATATGGTGAACGAAAAAAAGCGAAGCAATGTACAAACGCACGTACAAACACAGCAAACGCAGACATCTTCCTAAAAATGATGGATTCCAATTCTTGAGAGCTCGAGTCGTAAAGATATGTCTAAATTTTCGATTTGTTCGTTTGGGGCCAATAACAATAACTTCCAATGGAAAGTTAATAAAAGGTTTTTGATTTTGTATGAATCCTCTAAAACACCGTAATAATTGATAAGATAGGCACCGCTTGCTATTAATTTTTTGTGGTTGGCCTCTAAGTGCAAAAAGGTACAATTACAGACAGCACGAACCCTTCAATTCAAAAAATTTAAATACATGCAAATTCAATTTTTTGTAATTAAACAAATTTCAATAAAATTGCGGTTAGGCCACTATTGCGATCATTTCATCAAGTACAATTGAAGGAATAAAATAATTCCCTTAAATTTCAGCTTAAGGTTTTTTTCTGAAACTAATTGAAAATTGACGTATTTTTACTGTTTCCGAAAATCTTCTCGAAAACACTAAATAATAACTTTGTGTAACAGAATTTAAATTTTTGACATTGACATGAAATAAGAGATACACGTTTCTGATGTTCTAAGATACGACGAATTTGAATCCGCCCTCAGAATTATTGCTGTAGCATCAGCATGTTACGGTTTTGAGATAGTTTTAAAAAGAAAAATGCGTTTTTAATGGAAATTTGGCCTTATTTTTCTCAATTATTATTTTTAATATTTTCTTCAAAATTTGTTTGACCTTTTAAATACCTTCATTCATCTTTGTCAATTTATTTATTGTAAGCCTTCATCTTAAACTACTAAATTTTAGTTGCAAACGTCAGATTTGGATTAAACACCCTTAAAAACAGAAATAAGGAACAAAAATCAAAACTGCCTCACAATTTTCTCGCTAATAAGGGCCCTTTCAAGCATAAATTGACTGGGATATAATATTAGCTGAGTAATTCAATCAAATAAGTTTCCTACCAAATTCCACATTATATTTATTTTTAGCACAAATATGTTTGATGAAAATAAATTTTATATTTGTCAAGCAAAAAATACAAAAATAAATTATAAATCCAAATCAATTATTTATTCATCATAAATTAAAACAATATTTCCAATTCCATACACATATACCTTCATATGTATATGAAGTACCTTGTATCTATATAGTATCCACAGAAAATCAAAATGTATTTCTCTTCAACCATTGCTGAATTCATAATTTTATATCCTGTCATGGGTGTCGTTGGGAAAGAAAGAAAATACAAAATTCACATATCATAATCCACTCAAGCCTTAAAAACCAAACAAAACAAAAGCTCCATCATAATAATAAGCATCTCCATCTCCATCAACCTCAGGCAAACACAACATGTTACGTTTTATTTTTGTATTTTCATTGATTTTCGATTTACGAGCGACACATTTCCCGCTTTTGAAAATTATAGAATTGGATTAAGTGCCTTGGAAAAAGCCTGCTGACTCAATAACATAATAACAACCAACCATTAGCTTTTCAATAAAAAAAGAACTTAAATAAATTATAATGGTTGGTTTACAAAATTAATAAAAAATACACCACAGGAGTTAACAAATTACTTTAACTCTAAGTGCACACATAAACATTATAGTATTTATGATCAATTGCACGTTAAAATGGGCAATTCTAAGTATGTTTAAAAGATTAAATGCCTTTCAATAAAAAAAAAATAAAAAAATATGTAGTCATCACATAGTTGAACCTTTTGGTCGTATTTAAAAAGGACTTATAATAGAAAATAAGAAAAGGGTCCTCTTGAGTTTATAATCCATATTTCTGGTCAAATTCAAAGGTTTTCATTTATTTTGTTTTGAAGATTAAATAATTTTAATAAACATAATTGGAACCTGAAGCCATTCAAATAAATGCATAAGTTAATTTTGTTTATTAAAACTTCAATGGAAGAAGTATTTAAAGTTTTTCTTTTTAAACTTTGTGTGTGGTGGTTGTCTTTTTGAGTAATACCAAATTAAAAAAAAACATCAATACAGCTGTACCATGTTGTATTCCAAATTTGTGTTGGTCAAAATAAAGAAGAACTGAATATTCGGACTCACATTAAAAAATAAAAGTTGGAAAACTGTTAGCTAGATATTCTGATACTTGCCTATTATTTGAAATTAGATCAATCCATCCCGATCTGTAAGCTTTCTAACCGTGGCGGATCCAGGGGAAGGTATAGAGACTGAAGCCCCAAGAAAATTTGAAAAAACGAAGATGATACAAAATATTTTGAATATAACTATATATCCAGACTTGTAACATATCAGTATTTCTAAGCTAATAGAAACTGAAATGTCAGTTGGGAGTTTTTATACTTGGTATTTTCCAAGTACCAAGTACATGGTACTTTTTTTCAAGCACAAGTACAATGTACTAGGTACTTACAAAGTACTTAAGTACAAATGTACGTTAATACTTTACAACTCTGAATCTATCATACCTTTGGGGTGAATAATCTGCAGCTCGTTGTTCTGTGCTATAAGGCTATTTAAAGACCGCTGACAGTTTGTCAAAAAGTGAAAAGGTATTTCTATTGGGAAAAAAAAACCAGAGAGACTCATCAAATCAACTCAATTTGCACCTAGAATCTCTGATTATGATTCTGGTGTTTTTTGTTTATAATAAGCACACTAAAGAGGATTCAACTTCCCTTAAAATGATTAAACACGGTGCTGTCGTTAGGAAAATAGGGAAGGAATAACGCTTCCAAATTGTGCAAATTTATTTTAAAAATCATGGTTCTGTTCGAAATGTTTATCGATGAAGCTCACTTTTGGTTGGAGTGATGATAATCCTCAAATGTATGTTGAGACATCCTCAAAAACTGACTGCCTGGTATGCTTTATGAGTTGGTGGAATAGTTGGCCCCTACTTCTTAAAAGCGATGCTCACCACAACGGTACAGTCAATGGTGACCGCTATAGAGCCATAATTACTCAATTTTCCGTCCATCAATTGAACAACCATGATGTTCTGCAGTTTCAACAAGACAGCGGAACATATCACATAGCTCGTGCCACAACTGATTTATTGAAGGAAACGTTTGGCAACCGCATAGTTTGATGTTACGAACCATAGTGAGTTGTCCTCCAAGATCGTGTGATTTTACGCCACTTAACTATTTTTTGTAGGGTCAAATGATTGACCACTTGGAGGATAACATTTGCCATTTTATTGCCGATATACGGCCACAAATGATAGAAAAATTCATCGAAAATTGGGCCTGCAGATTAGACTCCGTCTGAACCAGCTGTTTCGGTCATATGCCAGAAATCATATTATAATGCCGGAAGATTTTCTTTCAAACAAAGTAAATTTCATGTCAATTTATAAAAATCATATTTGTTTTATTCCATTTCAAAGTCTATACCTGTCTCTTCCATTCGAATATCTTCGGGAAGATGGGTTACAACAGCCCTGTTTCTTGTGTGGATTTTTATCTTTGCCTCAAAAAAAAAATAGCATGTTAAATACAACAACAATACGAAACTACACCAAATTGTTGTCTTATTTAACATGCTACATTTTTTGCTACTACTCCTCCTACTAGTCCACATTTTCCATATTCCAAAAAAATTGCGTCAAGTATTACCACCTTTTAAATCATCAGTCTGTAGTCCAGTTAATATCTCCCCTTCTGATCTTCTGGATGTATAGGTATCAAATTTGGTTGCAATCAAATTATAGCAAATTCAGCTCAAATAATTTTCAAATTTGAATTGGAATTGTAGCCATAAGAACCATTAAAGCTCTATTCCTCCAAAACTTATCGATATATCAACTAATTCTCTAAAAGAATCGTTTCCTTTTCTTATCAAGACCTTTGGAATGCTTCCAGGTAAAATAAAATTCTCCCCTCATAGTAGTATGTAATTAATCTAATTACATATCATAATTATTAATGTCATTAATTTAATTACCATATAATAACACTTCTAGCACCCTTCCACATTGAGTACTTTGAATAAATTTGCTTACCAAATCCTCTAACTATGGTGTTTTATCATACTTTTCGTCAATATACGACCAATCCATCACCAAGTTATTTCCGTACAACTACGATGACTTATATCCGCATAAAATATTGATAATTTCTTCTCATTAAACTAAATTTTTAATTTTCATAATTATTGTTATTTTTGTGGAAAAAGTGGAGTGGCAGAAAATACACTAATAATAATAGATTTTGACTTCACAAAGGATTAATAAATTACGTGGTATATGTTCCATTTATAAACCCCATATAAACCCCCACAAAGCATAATTATCGAAATCATCTTTCTTTGGAAAATCACTGAGCGAGAAATTAACCTTTAACCACGGAGGGATTTATGGTGGTTTTATTTTGTGTTCAGTACTTTGCTATTGTTTGTACATTACTTAAATATGCATGTGTGTTTGTGTTACACTCCTCTCTTCAGATGAAAACACCCCCGCATAAATCATTTGGATGATGCTTTAATAAATTTGTTCTTGTATGAAAATCTATATTGTCTCTGGTCTCTGACTATGACATAAAGCAATGTATCGCTCAATAAAATTAGGGTTGGCATTTTATGACTGTGTCATGGAAACAATAAATCGAAACTGTACGTAACCCATAACTTATGTAAGATAAATCAAAGCCTCAAATTTTACAAAAGCAAAAGGGTATGCATGAATATCTTTTGGGAGTGATTTTGAATTTTGCACATATTCAAAAATATTTATTCGAAACATTAAATATTTAGTTCTTCATAATGTCTGTTTTATAGTCCGGAAGAAAACAATAGCTATAGTTATTGGAGTCGTTTTGTTTTTGGAAATTCCTCAATTTTACCTGCTCTCTAATTCTAAAGGACAGTTATTGGTTTCGTGCAGGAAATATCAAAGTTTTAATCAAGCCTAAGAACAATTCATCCGTTTATCTTTTAGTTAATTAAGTTTTAGTTAAAATTTTAATGGGAAATATTGTTTTATCATACTTAGTTCAATGGTTCTAAGAGGGCTTTTGTGGCGTGAAGTTGGCAGTTTACGCCTTACAAAATTTATATTTGGCAGTTAAAGTATAGTTTCAAAAATGTTAATACTTTAATCTCCTTTGCGCAAAATAGCACAAACAGAGCACAAATTTCTTCTTTAAGGAAATCGAAAATTAAAAAAGTTGCATTCGTAAAATTTACAAATTTGAAATGTTTTTTTTTTTAAATTATTTATGAGGCAAGGCAGCCAGAGTTTCGAAAGGCAAAGTTTCGAATAGATAAAGTTTCGAAAGGAGAAAGTTTCGAAATGTCAAAGTTTCGCGAGAGAAAGTATCGAAGAACAAAGTTTCGAAAAAAAAAGTTCCGAAATCCTCGGAACTGCGTTGTTCGTTGACCGATTTAAATGAATTTGACACAGGTAATACCTGATACAGAATTAAAAATGAAACAAGTATTTTTAAAAAAGAGTGTTTTAAAAATAGGTCAACATATGTCAACTCCGTTGTTCCTTGAGCGATTTCAACTAATTTAACAAAGGTAATAGCTTATGAAGAAGAACCTATTGGATTTTTTTTTATTTTTAATTCTTTATTAGCTATTACCTGCGTTAATTTAGTTGAAATCGCTCAAGGAACAACGAAGTTTCAATATTTTAACCTATTTTTGGAATACCTTGTTTTCAAAATATTTTTTTCGTTTTTAATTCTGTATCAGGCATCACCTGTGTCAGGTATTACCTGTGTCAAATTCATTGAAATCGGTCAAGGGACACCAAAATTCTGAGCGTTTCGGAGCTTTTTTTCGAAACTTTGTCCTTCGAAGCTTTCTCTTGCGAAACTTTGACATTTCGAAACTTTGGTTCCTTCGAAACTTTGCCTTTCGAAACTTCGTTTATCGAAACTCTGTTACTATTTCGCAAAGCAGTACAAGCTGAACACAATACGGGAAAACCTTTCTTTTTATATTGAAAAAAACATGTTTCGTAGAATTAATTTTTGACCATAAAATTTGTTAAAATGCGATTTTTTTTATCTGACCCGACAGACGTTGTCCTGACTTAACTAAATAAATTCGATCAATGTAAATACATCTAACCACGATGAAAAAAAAAATCGCAAAATACTGACTGAATAAATTTTAAACTTCATAAATTTTCCGATTAAATCAACTGAAAGTTAAATCAGTTCAGCGTTCAGTGTTTTTTAAATTATATAATTTTTTTTTTGGTATTAAGATTTTAAGGTTGGTGTATAACCTTCATAAGGCGCCACGAAGATCAAAAAAGCGTGCTCTTAGGTGTGTGAGATTCTTACCGCAGGTACCTTTCCAGTGTAAGTTCCTGTTTATTCCGTTATTCAAAAGCGCAGTTTTCTTCCACCGCATTAAGTCGGAAGGTTAAGTTCCCTATAGGCGGCTAGAGAACTAAGTTTGATTCATCAAGAACGTTAATCGCCGTTGTATTAACGTGTTCTACGTGTTGTCTGAAAAATGGCTACATAGATTTTGATAAACAAATTTGTGGATTTTTGCTTACCAAAACTGTTACATATTACCTACCCGCCGAATAATAGTTTTTTTGTTTTTCATTTTCACATTAACGGCTCTTCCAATTTCAATCAAAAATTTAAAAAATGCATTGTTATAATCTATATATTATAATATTGCATATATGTAAGAATTTTGAAAAATAATTTTTTTATTTTGAATGTTTCAAAAATTAGTTGATGAATTTTTTAAAATATTATTTTTAAATACACATGATAACTGCATTTTAAAATTTGCTTCTTTACGCCCACTTTAAATTGAGCCTGAACGGGCTTACCGATTTTCTTCAAATTTAAAATACTTATTAAAAAAGTCTTTACAAAATTGTGTTCTAAATTTAAAGAAAATAGGTTCATCCGTTTAGGCTGTAGCTCGTTTTAAAGAGCCTGAACGGGCTTACCGATTTTCTTCAAATTTAAAATACTTATTAAAAAAGTCTTTACAAAATTGTGTTCTAAATTTAAAGAAAATAGGTTCATCCGTTTAGGCTGTAGCTCGTTTTAAAGTGGACGTAAAGAAGCAAATTTTAAAATGCAGTTATCATGTTTCTACCAAACACCACAGATATGTATAGCAATAAACACTAAAAATTTGCATGCCAACAATTTTTTTTAATGGTATATAGACAAAAAAACAATTTTTAAGAAAACTACAACTGCATGGAGGTTTTTACATTTGTTGGCAAATTTTCATATTTAACGGCAAATGACAGCATAAGGTGAGCACAATATACGGCACACATTTTTTATCAAGAAGATTAAAAATGGCGGTTCTAAATTCACCCATAAGTATCGTTTATTTTGGTTCTTGAAAAAATTAAGGAATGACACAAAATTCTATATAACAAGCTTACAGACAATTAACCAGGTAATTAAGGCTCTAGCTTAGCATCATCACTTGGAGTTTTACGGTCCAGATACTGAATAGTAAGTAACACAAAGCTTTAAGCGAAAATATAAAAAAAATTCTTAATGGATGGACCAAACAATCTTTCTCCGTGAACAAGCTATATTATAGTTTCCAATTTACTTTTATGCAACAATTTAAAATAGTAAAAAAACCATCAAGTTTTTACTGCAATTTTTCAATCTGGAGTCCAATTTTTATCACAAATACAGTGGAGGTCCAATATAACGAATGCCGATAGAGTGAATGATCGACATTACGAACACTTTTTGGAAGCCCATTAGGTATTCTATATAACGAATTTCATATAAATAACCAACAAAATTTAAGAAAAATCATTATTTCTGTTACGGACACCAATTTAGAAAATAATTTAATGTAAACCGACTCTTTATTTGTATAATTTTATCGTTCTTTTATCAACTTTGTTTTCTATTGCTCAATTTATACTCTCATCTCTGCTTATTTAAAGTATGAAATTGCTATTTTTTTTATTTTATCATGGATTTTAGAACACAAATGGGTTATATTGGAAAATCTTTCAAGATAAAGTGTTGAAAGATACATAATAGCTACTTCTTTTTAGATAAAACGTGTTCAATATAATGAAATTTCGATGTAACGAATGGAACTTGAACATTATATCATCCGTTATACCGGACTACCACTGTACATTGCCTCCCATATAATAAACTTTGTATTTAAGGGTGGTCCTTAAATTAAAAATATTCTTGGATAGCTCTCAGTCAATTCAAAATATCTTAAAACAATTTCCCTAATTTTTTTTTTTTTTGATTATTGTATTTCACCCTCTTTGCCTCCTCTTTTCACTTAAAGTTTGTTATTATTGGATAGGGATATAAGGGTGATTCTTATATCATACGCACAAAAATGAGAACGTGTTGATTAAAGGAAGTCTTTTTCCCCCCATCCAGGCAATAGGGGTAGTTTTCTGAAAATTTGACTCAAAATCGTAATAAGAACCAACGAAAGCACTTACAATGCCACGCCATAGCTTTTTATAAAGCCAAAAATCAATATGCTTTTTGAATAAAAATGTTATTGTAAAAATTATTTTCAAACTTAAAAACTTTTTTTTTTCAATTTTTTAATTTTAAGTTTGAACATTATTTTTTTTGTTTAAGGCCATGACTAATTAAATTTTTATTTAAAAACAATTAGAGAATGGATCTTTGTCTTTAAAAAAGGTATAGGGGGACATTGTAGGTGCTCCCTTTGTTTTTTATATTTTTTTTTTTTTTATTTTGAGAAAAATTTTCAGAAAAATACTGAACAAAGGGAAATAAACCTACGATTTTCTTGTCTGAATCTATGTGCTCTGATATTTTTTCAAGTCTAAAAGGAACTACCCTCAACCCATAATAAGTAACCTTAAGTAAATAGAGGCAGACAAAGGGTGTGAAAAAATAGTCTGAACAAAATAGGACTTTTTTATTAAAGCCGTTTGATGCCTATCCAGTTCGGAAATAAAAAAAAAGAAAACACTATATTGACACCATCCTCATGTTTATGGATGTCAAAAATTAAATTAGAAATAGCGGACACTCAAACTACTGTTTTTGTTGGCAATAAAAAAAGATATTCGGCTTTAATTAAAATGGTCCTCTATGGCGTATGCGTAATATCACTCCAAAACAAGAAACAGGAAAATTGCTGCAAATATCGCAAAAGATCATTATCAAAATTTTTAACAACCGGCAATCAAATTGTTTTAAAAATACATTATTCTTAAAATGTGTCAAAAGGTTTTCAATAGACCTTTTCATTGACGAACCTCATGATTTATTTTATTAACTTTGAAAAAATCATGCATTTTTTAAGAAAAAAAAAACAAACAACAAGGGGTAAATCCATTTTTTTTCGAAATCCATTAAAAACCATTTTGTGACAAATTTTTACATTTTTGGAAAGCGATGTTAATTTCCTATTCAGTACTGAAAACCGAAACAATTTATAAAGCTCGGATCGTAAGATATTCGCATCTAACGGATTTTAAATTATTTGAATGCAAAAATTTAATGAGCTAGACGTTGCAGAAGCTTTTGGTTTTCAGCAACGAACATCTTTTGAAATGTAGAATTTTAAAACCAAAATTATTTGCAAGGCTAGGCGGTGAAGATAAGTATATCCAAATGCATATTCAGGCTAAATTCAAATAATGTAATATTGCTATAATATTTCGAGAATCAGATATTATAGAAGTATTTTTTTTTTTCAGTTTTATATTTTCTATAAATTTTTTGTTTGTTTTTTTACCTTCAACAAGGCTTGTTTTTTTTTAAATATCGTATGAAAAGCTCATTATTTCATTTTGATTAACGTACCCATAATTTTTTCCTAAATAAATTTAGAAAAATACTAAATATTAAGGTGGTTCTCTTATAACTTGATATCGAGTTATTAAAGCACCCAAATAAATATTGAAAACATTGCACTATATAGACAATAGCTTTTAATGTCATTTTGTACTGCATTTTTTATGTAGTCATTTATAATGCCAGTTTTGAATCAATGTTAGGACAGCATAACAATATCTGGTTAGCATTAAAGAGATAAAGCATTTTAAATATCTTCAACAAATCCTTGATACTCTTGAAATATTTACTTAAAAATGTTTCCATTCCTTGGAATTACAGGTTATCTGAGGATTTTTCAAATCGACTTTAAAAGAATTATTTGTATTTAAAGTTGAAGATTTTAGATAAGTTCTTCTCCTCCTAGAAGTTAAACTTCCATTGAAAATATTTGTATCCCTGTAATATGTTGCTGTTTTGTATTCGAATTAAGATGATTAACCCTGGTAACAACATTTTCTTAATTTTGTTTTGTATATAGAACCCGCATGTTTTCCAGGGCTTTCTTTATTAAATTCTTTTACACTCATCTAAGCCCAATTTGATTTGTAATTTGCATATTTTAAACAGTTTTTCTATCCAAGACATGATTCCCTTTATTCTTTGTGTTTTTTTTTTTGCTCTGTGCCAAGATATTCCTTGCGTTGAATTTTTTTAAGTTAATCTGCTTTTTTTTTATTTTTGGGCTCGTAGTAGGTACTTATATTCATAGTTTAAAATGCTAGTTGGCCAATTTAATTTGAGAGGTTTTTGTCGTTATTTTTCATTATATTTGATGATGTAATCAGTGTTTGGGATATTTAGTGAGTGGTTTATGTTAAGCGATGTTGGTGATTCAATAGTTTTTTTCTTGTGCATTTTCATGATTTGATAGAAAAATTGAAAATATATTTCCCTCTCTGCAAACGTTGACTCTTTCTGTAAGTCAACTTTGAAAGCTGCTTCTTGACTGTATCCTTGACGTTAAAATTCAGACTATGCAATCTCCTTAGTAAAACAGGATATATTTCATAAAGTAGCGTATTGCATGTGACACATGTTCTATCTAAATATTTAAATCCATATAACGGGTGATTTTTTAGCTGGTTTGGTTTTGGCAACACTGGTTTTGACAGCTGACGTGTGTTTAGTACCTTGTGTCACTGTCAAACAGCTTCAGTTTGGTTTGCAATTTAACCATGGATCGTCTTACAAATAAACAACGCTTGCAAATTATTGAATTTTACTATCAAAATTCGTGCTCGGTTCGAAATGTTCATCGCGCGCTGCTTCCATTTTATGGTCGGCATTCTCGACCTTCTGAGCAGTCTATTCGGAAGATTGTGACCAAATTTCGCACCAAATTTACTTTGTTGGACATTAAACCACCAACACGTTTACGTACTGTGCGTAGTGAAGAAAATATTGCGGCCGTATCAGCTAGTGTGACAGAAGACCGCGAAATGTCGATTCGGCGCCGTTCCCAGCAGTTAGGCCTTTGTTACAGCACTACGTGGAAAATTTTGCGGAAGGATTTGGGCGTAAAGTCTTTTAAGATACAGCTGGTGCAAGAACTAAAGCCAGCCGACCTACCACAACGCCGAATTTTTGGTGAATGGGCTCTTGGAAAGCTGGCCGAGGATCCGCTTTTTTATCGAAAAATTGTGTTCAGCGATGAGGCTCATTTTTGGTTGAATGGGTACGTAAATAAGCATAATTGCCGCATTTGGAGTGAAGATCAGCCAGAAGCATTGCAACAGCTACCAATGCATCCCGAAAAAGCCACTGTTTGGTGCGGTGTATGGGCCGGCGGCATTATTGGGCCATATTTCTTCAAAGATGATGCGAATCGCAGCGTTACTGTCAATGGTGAACGCTACCGAGCGATGATAACAAACTTTTTTTTGCCCGAAATGGAAGTTCTTGACTTGCATGATATGTGGTTTCAACAAGACGGTGCCACATGCCACACAGCACGCGAAACAATGGCGCAATTGCGAGGCGAGTTTGGTGAACAGTTAATTTCACGTTTCGGGCCGGTCAATTGGCCGCCTAGATCGTGCGATTTGACACCATTAGATTATTTTTTGTGGGGGTATGTCAAGGCTAATGTCTATAGGGACAAGCCCGCTTCGATTGACGCACTGGAAGCCAACATCCATGCATTCATTCGTGAGATACCGGCCGATATGTGTGAAAGAGTATGCCAAAATTGGACTCAGCGGATGGGCTACCTGAGACGCAGCCGCGGTCAACATTTGCATGAAATTATCTTTAAACATTAAATTGCAAGGTTCAAACTATCGATTCAAATAAATATTTCATTAATTTTTTCGAATTTTTTGTGTTTTTTTTTTTAAAGTTCTAAACCTCTTAAAAAATCACCCGTTACATATGAATTCGAAAAAAATTCAAAAATAATTTCAGAAAACTCAACGCCTCATCCCAGACTATAAATTCTTTAACCAACCACATTTTTACATAAAAGCTCATAAATGAAGGTTCTATACATTTCAAAAAAGCATCACGTACTTCTATTGAGACCAAGTATTAACGCAACCCCAACCGCACAAATACTTCTAAGTGTCTTTTTTGTGTCATTTGAAATCTCCACTCGCCTAAGGATAATACAGCATCAGGAAAACCTTAAAATATTAAAATTCCCAAAGAGAATAGAAATTCAGAATTTTATGCCATTAAAAGATATGTGTGGAGTCCCCAACAGACGAAGACTGCGTTTATGATCTAAGAACTCCAAAAATCAAGAATGCGGATTTGAATGTCTATAAATGTGTGAAATGTTTAACATTTTCCATGTTCTCCAAATAAATTTATATATAGGTAGGTACATACTTATACGCAAATACAACATGAATGAGCCATTTTCGGAGTTATATACTTTCTGCTATGTGCGCGACCGAAATGCCTAAAGTTTTTGGGTTCGGTCTTCAGTCTATATGGCTTTGGGGTACTTATACCTGAATTTTGAATGATGATATGGAAAGATACATTTGGCAGTAGCGTAGAAGGGACACTTTCGTCATCTTGTTGAATTACAACCCTCTCCCCAGTTTTGAATTATTAACACAAAAGTCGTTGAAAAGTTTATTTTACATAATGTGTTTGTCCTTATTTTTTTACTTTAACTGGGGATGCTTTTTGCTTTGTAAAGATGCTCGTAATACAAAAGTAACCTGTATAGGGCGCATTTTTCAAAAAAGAAAAATAATTTCAAAGTTTATTTGAAAAAAGAAGCTTATAACTAATATTAGCACAAAAGGGAGTTATAAATAATATCTTCTTTTTACAATGTTGTGTGACGCAAACATATCCTTTTGTGAGTTATAGAGGGGCTTACATAAAATTTTCCGGAAGGTGCTACGTGAATGAAAAAAAAAATATTTGTCTTAACTAAGGTGGAAATCAGCTTTTGAAAGCCCATTTAGACAAACTAAATCCATAATAAATAAAAAAATCATCGTCAATTGCTTTGAGCAGGGAACACCTCCAAAGATGAGTATGATTAATGGTTTTGACAAGACCTAGACAAACAAGTAAAACCTAAATGCACATAGCAACTTCTAGAGAAAAAAAATTTGTCTGTAAAAGAAATTGTTTAAAACCCTTTAAGTTCAGAGGTTTTTTGTATTTTTCAAATTGGTGATATAAAGGCTTGAAAGTAATGCCTTTGTAAGAAAATTAAATTTAAAACTGTTTGAATTTATGGTAAAAATAGTTGGTGGTAATAATGTCTTTTTGTATAAGATAAGCTATACAATAGGCAGTTAAGATGACTGTTTAGGTAATATCTTTAAACTTCAAAAGTCTATAATTTCCTGGACATTTGGAAAATGGCTCTATTTAATTCTTTCTAAACGGCAAAAGATAACAATATACAATACAACCATTAGAAATGTCTTATTGTTCTCAAAAATAGCTGCCCTAGTTGCTGTTCTATGATCATCAGTTTGGATAGCTCTCATTTTGAGTTGTAGATGTAAAGGGTTCTTCACCAAAAGTATGACAAAAGGATAGAGCGTGTAGGTTAGACTGAGACAGTACAAAAATTGTCTCCTCCTCGCCCCCCCCCCAACTATCAAAATTGCTTCGCATTTCAGACATTAAAGTGTTATTTGTTTCTATAGCGCTCCTTTAACCCCTCTTACGGAAAGTAAATACATTATTGGAGCATTACTGAATCCTTAAATATTTCCTGGTACAAATTATATCAGTTCTCTATATAGCTTTTGCTCTTATGGTATGACCAAAATAGTTTCGCTTCAATAGTCATCCCGTAAAATAGTTATACAATCTTTATAAAAGTCTTTGTTTCTATGTTGCTTATATTAGTGAATATGGTGACGCCAAGTTATAATCGGCCGTTTTATAATTTATATATAGTTTGGCATCTGAGCACATATATTTCTTATATTGTCAATGTTTTAAGGTTGTTATTAATTAATTAATTAATTTATATCAATAATATCTCTAATTATATAATTAACAATATGTGTTTGTTATAGCCATACCAATCTATTATTTTATATTTTTCTTGAACAAAGTTTTTTCTTATAAATGCAAGCTTCTTTCTCATATGAGACAATTCAAAACAAAATTGATTCCAATTTAATGCATGAACTGTATATCTAAGATTGGTGAGACAATTCGTTCAGAGGGACATGGGGCCAATTCTTGGACCTACCATAAAGTTTTTTTAATTTAATTTAACGTGAACTTCTTTAAGACTCTCATAATTAACTCCATAAAGGTACAATAGGACCGAAAAAGGTCAACTTTTTCATACTATGGAGTTTTAAGCAATGCTTTGATGCGTAGGTTGAAGGAACACGGGAAGCATCTACATATGAACGATTATAGAAGCGAAATTATTAGTTGGGCCGTTTAGGTGGGAAATGCAATTCCCAAAAAAATGATACAAAATGAGAAAAAAAATAAATTGCACGACTGAATCACTAGTTCTTCCTCTTACGTTTAAGAGACTGAAGGCTTAAGAAAATAATCTGTAAGGACATGGAAATTATCGAGAGTTTGAGTGAGATGAAAAAATAGAACGTCATCTAAATTCTTTATTAAAATGATTGTATGGACAAAAAATTTAAATTTTTGGAGCGGTTTTTTTTATTAAATAATCTTTAGGGAAAGCTTTTGGTATGCAAATCGTACCTATAATGATAAAATTTGAAGAAAAAAAAATGTGTTTGAAATATCGAATTTTCATACAAAACAATCGGAAACTTTTGTTAAAAATTCAAAAAAAAATTAAAGTTTTGATAATGCAATATTTCTTAGTCTTATCTATTTCGCTGATATTCAGAAAATTGAAACGTTCTATGAGAGGTACCTGCTATTAAAAGTTGCTATTGATAAATTTTTATATTTTATTTTAGTAGATCAAACTAATTTAAGTATACATAAAAAGATTAATAAAAATCGTAGAAGCTATTTTTAAGAAAAAAAATATTTTCCCAAACGATAGGGAAGGTACCGTTATTTTTTTCATAAAAGTAAAAATTATTCTTAAAATACATTAAAAAGTAGTTCTCAAAATATTTGATTTTCAAAAAAAATATCTTAGAACATTTTTTTAAAAATCCAAAAAATAATTTTGGAAAATTTTGGTAAAAAAATCTTTTTATATTGCTTAGAAGCTTTTGTATAATAAAAAACTATTGAAATCTGAAATGCCACTTTGAAGAAAATCGAAAATTAAAAAAAAAATGGTTCCTTGGGAGGTACCATAAATAACCATTATTTGAAAAATGATAATTTCCCGTCCAAAGATAGCTTTCACCAAAACAAAATATTTCAACTTTTTTTTTAAGTTGTGGAGCCGTTTTTGAGATTAATAAGATTTTGTAAAATTGTGAAGAAAAAATTATATGGCGGGTACCTTTATTTTTTTTTTCTAAGAAAAAATGAAAAAAATAGGTGGGCAGTATCATCAAAAATCGCTATATACCAAGTTAAAAGAAAATTGATAGAGCCTCTTAGGCTGTAGCCGAACAGACAGACGGACAGAATTGCGAAACCCACATTTTTCATCTTCCTTGTCATCGTAATGACAACTCTGATAAAAATCTCGACTTCAAATTTTCAAAATTTCAAAATATTTAAATTTAATTTTAAAATTTAATCTTAATTCTTAATTTTCTCGTTTCGCTTCGTTTATAACGTTATAACGGTTTTTATGATTTAAGTAGCCGATTCTTTGAATTGGCCCTATCTATGCCGATCCCTAACTGATTCATTTTTTTTTTATTCAAAAAACAATTTTCAGCCGTTCAAGCTTGGTCTTGAATTTTTTCTTGTGCAAGTAATGGTTTTCCTGAAATTAATTATGAATTGCAATTCTTCTCATTTTCTAGTAGTTTTATCCAATTGCCTTATCAGTTTTTTTTTTGAGTATAATTTTTGTAATTCTTTTTTTTTAAAAGCTTAATTGATATTCTTTAAAAAAATTAAATTTTGTTCACATTAAGTTTGAACCGTTGAAAAATGTTGTTTGAATAAAAAATTAAATTTAAGAATCGGTTGGGGCTTAGCAAAGATATAAATAATTTAAAGAACTGGGTACTTAAATCATAAAAATCGTTACAACTGCCAAACGAAGCGAAAACGAGAGAATTACCTCTTAAGTTTTTTGACTTTAAATGACCTCAGAAACCCATGGCTTTTCTCTGCGGCGATGATTGTGGGACACCCTATATTAAATTCTCAAAATATTTGTATGGAACATTTTTGGTATGTGAATCTTAAGTATTTATTAAAATGTACATATTTCTTAAAAAATTGTCAACCCATTTTTGAGGGATCGATTTTTCAAAAAAAAAATTGAAATTGTTTTTTAAAATTCAAAAAAATTTTACTGAAAATTTTGACATGCAATATTGTCAGTATAATAAGAAATTTTGTTTAAAAAAAAAATTGTTTCCAATTCAGCAGATTAATGAAAGAACTAAAAATTGAAAAAAAAAGTTGTATAAGGCGTACTATTTTTAGTTGCTATTTGTAGATTTTTAAAACTTTTGGTGGTATATCGAACTAATTTTAGCATACAGAAAAACTCATAGCAGTCATTTTAAGAACAAATATTTTAATTAATGGTTCTATAACCGTATGGAAGGTACCGCTATTTTTCCATGAAAGAAATTTTTTTTCTAACCATACTTTAAAAGGTTTTAAAAAAATGCTTATATACTCAATTTGTTAAAAATCGAAATTGTAATTTTAAAATTAATTATAAATCCAAAAAATATTTTTTTTGAAAATATTTGTAAAAAAACTGCTTCTGGCTTCTATATATAAAAAAAACTAAGAAATAAATATCGTTTCGAAGGAAATTGAAAATGGTTTTTTGAGGGGTATACCATTAATAAAAATTTTGTTTGAAAATCGTTTCCTATTCAAAGGTTGCTTTTACCTAAAAGAAATTTTTTCAAATTCTTTTAAGAAAAGTTGTGGAGCCGTTTTTGAGAAAAATAAGAATTTGTAAAATTGTTTTAAAAAATTAAATAGCAAGTACCGATATTTTTAGTTTTAAGAACGAAGGAAAACATCGAGTGGGAAGAATCACCAAAAACCTCTATGTACGAATGGAAAAATGAATACAATTGATTCTGGTCCTTTAAGATTACATTTGGAGGTTTTGGAAGACAAGTATAAAATATAAAACAAAAACCAAGCTTTATTAGAAATCATCTTTCTTTTTTCCAACTCCAATGCGCTTAGTGTATCTTAATTAACTGTACCTACTTGGTTTCATAAGGAATAAGCTGTTAGCTTTATTTAAATAAGCTCTGCACAGTTATATTTCTTCCATTTCGAATGAACCTTATCCTTTTCTATCTATATCCTCTCTAAAAATATTGCAGTGAATATTCTTCTCATACTCTATTTTTTTTTTTTTTTACATTTTTTTCAGAATATATCCTGAGGATTATCCTTTAAGCTACTTGTAACTTCAGCCCTGTTTCAGGGTGTATTCATCCTTTTTCGTATATATGTAGTTTGCCTGATGCAAAAAGCACAAGTCCATTGAATAAAAGTGCTTAACTGGCATTCTTTTGTAAGGGAATAAAAAATGATGTTTTAAGAGGAATAGGATTGCAATTTATGCTGCAGTTGCCATTCATTTACATCAGAAATTCTTTGACTATATCTATATAACTACCATTTCCATCATTAAGTGATTTAATATTTACCGGAGGAATTTAATGAAATTTTCCCATGACCGGAAAAGTATATTTTTAATTGATGAATCAATTTTATATAGACAAAAGCTGCCTCTTTTGCTTTATGATTGGTAGATGCGTAGATGGTAGCGTGATGCAATTTCAGAGTCAAGAGCCATTTCATAAGATTCCCATGATCATTGACCACATGCACATTAATTATTGAATCTAATCTTGAGGGCTATACGTTCGTATATTATGAGCAATAATATATTGATAGTTACCAACAAAATCACAGCCCAGTAGAACTTCTACAGTATCTTGCTAGGATTTAATTGAATCCCATTTAATAATCCATTTTTAATAAAAATGGGATTTTTCCAATGATGTTAGATATTTAAACAACTAAACCAAACCAATATAAAAAAATTAATTCCAAAATATGGGCTTATAATCAATTTTCAAGGGAAATTGCACCGAAGCAACAAAATGCCATAACTATTTAAATCGAGTCAACTTCAACAAACCTTAAATGAGGTTTTACTCAGTTCACCTAGACCTTTCAGATGTATTAAGACCAAAAATGCTCCACGCAAAAAAAAAACAGCTGTTGTGCTGTCAATGAAGATGAAATTTTAAAATGAATAATTTTTCTCCAAATACAAAATTATTCGAATTTTTCGAAAATTTTGATGAATACTTTTCGCTATTTTCGACGTCGAATTCTTAAAAATAGTTACAAAATCTTCATGGCAAAGAAAAATACAAGAATCGCCTATTTACTATTTTTACGGTCAAAAACCAATTTTGCATAGCGTGCAATTAGTACCACCATTTTGGATTTTCAAGAAAAAAATTTTATTCTGCTCAACTTATGTCATAAGTCTTACAAAAAAAATTGATAAATTTGCAAATTTAAATTCATAAAATTTTACTGAAATTAAGAATTTTTTGAAAATGAAAGTTGTTCAGTTTTTTACGGATGATGTTTTTTTTTTTAAATTATTATTATTATTATTACTAATTATGAAAACTGTACTATTTTTTCCTAAGTTTGTACTGCAATTGGTCAATTGGTGCTGCCATATAACAACAAAAAATTTGTTACTTTTACGGCTAAAAATCAATTTTGTGAAGAGTGAAGTAAGCGCCACCGTTTCGATTTTCGATTTCCAAAAAGGAAATATTTAAAAATTACAGATTGGTGAAATTTTACAATTTTGTAAAAATGAAAAATGAGCTACTTTTTGATCGGTTGTGCTGCCATATGCTAAAGAGTTAAAAAAAACCCATATTTCCAGCTTTTACGGCCAAAAATCAATTTTTCGAACCATGGATTAGCTAGTTTTGATATACAAAAAAGAAAGAATTTTGCAAAGCCATTTTTGATTTAAAGAAATGTACTATAGGTATTGTTGTAAACTCGTGCCTTATAAAAAAAAAATATAGATGAAATATTTTGAAATTTTTCAATAATGCAAAAATGACAATTGGGATGTTTTCTAAATATTTTTACTTTTGGGTTGAATTCAGTTTTTCCACTTTTTGAGAACATGTTTTTTTTTATGTCAAAGACTTTATTGGTAATTTTTAATTAAAAAAAAGCTGTGGAAGTGAAGAAAATGCCAAATAATATTAAAATTAATATTTTTTATAAATATTGAACTAAGGTGTTTGTTTTATGCATTCAATATTATTTACCAGTTAGTTTAAAACGATAACATAATCAGGCCCGGCAGATAATATGGGTAGAAGGATGTAGTGGGTAAAATATTTACATGAAATTTTATGGTATTTTTTTAAATAAAAGTTTACTATGCCAAGATAAAAATAAATAGTATTTAAAAATATTCAATATTCACCAACTTCATCACAAATCATAGGCATTACCCAGGAAAAATAGACTTTCAATTCGAAAAACTTCCGACAAATTTGGTGGAGAGTTTTGTTTTATCATCTTAGGCATTTCCTTAAAAGTTCCGTAAATTTTTTACTGGGGCTAATTTTTTAGGGGGAATTTAAAGGGATGCAATTTTGTAGACATTTTAAATTAAGAACTTTTTCTCAGATGACATTTTGCCAGGGTATAGTAGGTAATGAGCTCATTTATGCACTTTTCTCAAATTCTACTGCTCTTACGAAAAAAGTGTTAGAATCTTTTTTTGTGTATAATTTATGAGCAATTATAAAAATTTATTTATTTTTTTAATAAAATCTATATTTGCTGAGGTATTTACAAAAAAAATGATATTTGTACCTTTTACAGTATAAAATCAAGTGTTTACTTTGCCACTCTACAGCTTCAACATTAATAAAGCTAAACTGAGCTCATTTCTAGCTCATTTTTGAGATAATTTTTTGGGCTAAATATTGTTATCTAATAATTTTGTTATGAAAAAAAAATCCTATCAAGTTGTTGAATAAAAACCAAATAACTTTATTTTTAAAAATGGCAGCCATCCCCCTTACCCCTTCCTCCGGGTACCCCAAAAACCTGGTATTATAATAAGGAGATGTAGCCCAAAAAAAATCGTACAAAAAATTATGCCCATCGATTAATGAAATTTTAATAATTTTTTTGACAAAATTTGCTCCACCATGAAGTTCTTGCATGGTTTTCTCTGAATCTATTGATTGTATGAAAAAAGAATGTTAATCGTTTTTGCGTAGAGTTACTTACGTCTTTTAATTACATACATAAGCTACAATCCGTACTTTTGACATTTTTCGAGGAATTAAGAAACAAAAATTACACCCCTTTAAAAAATGTTGCCATGGTTGAAATTTACGGAATTTTTTAGGAAATGCCTTAGACGTCAAATTGAAGCTCTTCACCAAAATTAAGCTTTGTCAAAATTTGTTTGTTAATTTTCCTGGGGTAGTATAAATTATATTTGTAGTAATGCATAAAATTGGCAACGCTGAATGCACAGCGAAAAATGTTAAAAGAGATTTCCCTCAAAAAACAAAAATGACGCACTAAAATTGAATTTTTTGTTGCAGATCAAGACAAAAATATGTGACCGCATTGGATTAGAATAGAAAACAAATTGGAATTATTGAACAAACATTTGATGAAATTTGACAAAAAAAAGGTTTTAAGCTGTCGCTGAACCTTAGAAGTATTTACGCCCAAAAATTAAAAAAATTTTACTACCCACTCGGGCTGAATATGATCTGCCGGGCTTGCACAGAATTATTTTCTAAAAGCTATTAGGTTCTAGCAGTCTCCTTATCCTTAAGTTTTCAGTACTAAATTCACTAAACTCAACCAATATAGGCAATCCACAGTCAAAATTAAAATCGACATTGATAAATCATTTGCAATAATTTCATTAATAAGGTCCTTTATTTATTCCTTTGAATTCTGCTTCGTGAAACCCTACTGAAACCTGAAACCCAGAAGCAATTAATAATAACAATATTCGATGTGTGTGTTCAACAATAATATCACTTACACTAATAAGCCACTTTGTTTAAATTGTTAAAGCTTTAAGAGGACACGCTTTTGTAATTCTGATGTGCTTCATCACTGTGTATATGGGCATGGCATTCATTTGATGGGATATTTATTATTTAAGAAAATTTTTCTTCATAAAATCGTGTAGCTCTTACACAAAAGTATCTATTTATATCTTTATATGCAAGTATGTACCTATAACATGTACATGTATAAATGCATATGTATTTATAAACCTATACATTATACCTCCTTAATATATTTGTTTGTTCCTCACAAGCTCAAAAAAACTCAAGCGATTACTTTGATATGGGTGTCTTTGCAAAACTGATAGCATCAAAATAATCATTGGACAGTTATTGTACAGATACAATTACAGTATGATTGACTGTAGGCCATTCTCAAAAATGACAATCCTTTTGAAAATACTTGTGTCATCTTAAGACAATTAGCTCAACCTAGTGTATTGATATTGTGTAATTGCCTCTGATGGAGAGCTGAAATCATCTAAACAACTATTAACTATTATAGACCAAAAGGTAGAAAAAATCACTTAAAAAAGGTCAACATTCTTCAGCCACTTTCTACTTACATACTACTGAAATGAAAAAAAAACGTATTCTATTATCATTCTCCTTTTTTGATTCCCCATCATTCTAAGGATTTTTATAAAGTGTGGCAACACCCGCAGGGAATCGGGTAGTAATCTATGAGTTTCTGAATATTGTAAAAGATTTTGTATCCTTTCCTTATCTTTTTGAGATGAACCTAATATGTATAAGAAAAGATTCGCCTCAGATAACTATCCTCGCTAACCCTTTTTTGAAACACAATTGATTATATTATCTTTGGAAATATCAGATAACTACAAATATAAATGTATATTACTTTGTGTACCGTAATTTGAGATCCCAGGATTTTTTTTTTTTTTTTTTTTGTATTATGAAGTTTACCTTTTAGGTTTTACAACGTCGTAAATAAACATTCTTCTGGGGATATTTTCTCTTCGGCACACAAAAATGGAATATTATAAATTTTTTTTTTATAAATTGCAATCCAACTCCTATAAACAGGAAACGAACGGGTTAAAGTAAATTTAATTAGCCACCTACATCCTGGTGCTTTGAAAATTGATTTTTGTGTTGTATATCGCTTGACATTGATATTTTATTCAGTTTATGTTAGAAAAAAAGTTTTAATAATATTAAATCAATGGCCATGTTTTAAAATACCTCAGGGATAATTTTGTTACATTATTTTGTGGTTTTTCAAATCTGAATATACTGAAAATGAATTGACTTGACCTTTTTTATATTTTATCATGATGACCCTTCATATATATTTTATGTTGATTGTATTATTTTGTTTGCAGTAATAATAATTGCTCAGTAAAAATGAAACACGTAAAAGGGTCACACGTTTATTAAAGTTACATTGTCAGGGCCCAATCATTGGGGGCGCCAAAAAAGACTAACATATATGTAAAAATATATTTTAAAGCATTTAGGAAATACTCGTACCTACTTGGGTTATTCATTAGACCAAGTAGATATTTACAAAAGTATGTTAATTTCTTAAAAATAATTAAACAATTTCAATAACTAAAAGCACGAAGAAAAATAATTTTATAATCACTATAGGCAGACTTGAATATTTTCAAAAACAAAGGTTTTATTTTTTTTTTTTGAATGGCTTCTTCATTTTGTGGATTCACATGATTGCTTTGTATTTTAAAACAAAAATAATTTCTTGTGTTATTTATTCATTCAATTGAAGTTATCAACTATGCTCAGGGCTGAGAAGCAGGATCAGGCCCCTTGGCATGGTGTTTCCTAACTAAATACTAACACTATAAGAAGGTAACGAAGAAGACAGCCAATATGGTAACGGATAAGACACATACGATTAAATATTCTCTTTTATTCAATTATATTGTCATTTGTATTTAAAAATTATTGTCAGTAATGATAAAAGTAATCAACCTTATTGAAAAATATGTGTGTAAAATTTAATTGAAATAGATTAACATCAACACTTAGAAGCGAACACCTCAAATTTTGTACAGAAAATACATATGGTTTTCACAGTCTTTTACTCAAAATATCAGGAAATTTTTAAGAAATGATCGAGGATTTTTAAACTCGGCACGTAGATTAAGTTCCGTAAGAATTATAAAAAAAAACTTATTTTCAATACTTTTTTTTAATATTTACCTCATTTGAAATAACATTAAATATCGTTATTTTTGTGCATTTTAAATAAAGTAACTGTAATATAATTTTTTTTAAATATATGTATACTCTGTATGATACAAGTCTTCCAAGTCTTAAGATTTTCCATCAACATTTACACTTTTACCAGTTCTTTGAGTAAAAGACTGTAAAAACACCAAGTATTTAGTATGAGCAGTTTGAAGTGCTCGCTAGCATGTGGTATCATATTCAATGAAATTAACTTCTATGAAATTTCACACGTAATTTTTTTTTTACTACTTGATCATTTTAAGGGGTGGGGATCAAAGAAATTCAAACCCTTTAAAAAAAAGTGCATATATGTCGTTGAAATTTGGGAGAGAAAAGTGCAGTTTTGTCTCCTCCGTTTCCGTATTTTAGTCAGTTAGAAATGATATTAAAATCAATAAAAAGTCCACAATAACTCTTTTTCAAGTCTTGTTTTGTATACGGTGACAATTTTACAAATACTATTATAGTTCACTTTTAATACCAACATATTTCATTTTTCGGTAACGGAGAAGACAAACAAATTTCAGTCATTTCTACTTCTACAGCATTTCCAAAAAGAAAAAAGTCCCGGAATAAGTGTTTTTAGAGTACTTATAAAAATATCACTGGTCATCGCGATATATGTATCACAAAGCACAGAGAACTGATAGCAGAAAAAATTCAAACTTTCGGAAGATAACGTTTGAGTTTTTTTTTTTATTGTTTCCCTAATTTACAACAACAAGTAAAATATTGAATCTTTAATTTTTTCGTTAACTCTAATATATATCAAACAGTTGGTGTTGAGGAAAAATAATATGCACTACTGGATCACACGTACTGGCTCTTATATTGAAACTGCTTGTAACTTATGAACTTCTATAATACGTAAGTTATTATAGAAAGAGTACAATAAAATTTGTTTTGATCATTCTTTAACCCATTGAATAACTTAGAGCTAAAAAACATGTATGCCATATTTGATTACTTGAAAAAATATGAACATATGTAAACAAAATTTAAATCGTTGGAGCGGTTCTCCTAAAAATTAATTTCTTATACTAATATACAAATTTAGTTACATTAAAAAAATAATTGGTGTATCAATTTTAAGTACTTATTTATATACCTTTATTTACGTAGTTTTAAAAAAAATCATCAACCCGTTTTTGAAATATTGAATTAAAAAAAAAATATAAATTATTATTTTAAAAATTCAAAATGTTTCTCAAAACTTTTATATGCAATTTTATTGACATTTTAAAGAAGCTTTTGCTACTTTGGCGTGCCAACATACAGTCTTGGCCTAGTTTTCTAGTGACTAATGAAAAAAAAATAACTGTGCGCAGCATATTTGCCCCGATTACAGAACCTGACGAATGGGCTGTGGAGAGAGTCAGACTTGTTATTTGGAGCCAAATGTCAAAATTGATTATTGATAGTTGACTTGATAGTTTTCAATCCATTAAAGAAAAATATTTCAGATAGCAAAAAAAAAAGTATTTTTACTATTTTCGAAAATTCACTCCAAAGCACTAAGTAAATATTTTATGTGAAAATTTTAAATTTCTGTCATTGATATGCACCAAGATTTTCTCGAAGAGGAATAAGGGTATTCAAAAAATTCAAAAAGAATTTTGAAGTAAAATGTTCATACTTTAGAAGTGCTATAAACATTTTTTTCGAAAAAAAAACATCGACAAAAAATTTAACCCCAAATTTCAATACAAAAATACATCTTTTGTGTATCTTTAGATTCGAATATCTATAAAACGTGACATACTAGAGCAATTGCAAGACCAGATTCAAACTTAGCGCACCAAAGACCATCACAAAATACACTTTTTATCTGATGGATTGAATCCTATTTGAAAAATAGAAATTATGTAGTGCGTTTTAGATCATCTCTTTCTCTACCTCTCAATGCATCTTCCGGTGTTCCACAAGGCAGTCACCTAGGCCCAATGTTGTTCATTTTAACAATCAATGATGTTTCCTTGATGTTGGAATGTGAACTTTTGATTAATGCAGACGATATGAAAATATTTAAACGCATATCATCTTTAACTGACCCTTGTTGTCTGCAAGACAACCTTGATTTATTTGCTCTTTGGTGCCAAAACAACTTTCTCGAACTAAATGTTAGCAAGTGTCATACAATAACTTTTTCCAGAAAACGCAAACCCACCCCCGTCCGCAGCTATTTTATTCAGGGTGACCCAATTCCATATGTAACTTCCCTGCAAGACTTAGGGGTCATATGCGATAGTGAGCTCAACTTTCACTCCCATATTGACAACATTATTAATAAAGCAAATTCAATGCTTGGCTTTATAAAACGTTGGTCCAAAGAATTTTCTGACCCATATGTCTCTAAGTCACTATGTTTGTCAGACCTATTCTAGAATATGCTTCCCAAGTTTGGTCGTCCAACCAGATTACCCAAATTAAACGAATTGAAGCTGTCCAGTGCAGTTTTCTTCGTTTTGCTCTACGTACTCTTCCTTGGGACGATAGTTTTCAACTGCCTCCATATGCTGACCGTTTGCAGCTTATCAATCTTCAATCTCTAGAAAGACGACGTGATACCTCAGACATCATCTTCATCCACGACTTACTAACTGGTAGCATTGATTGTCCTACGTTAGTAATTTTTCAATAACTTAATATTTTTATTCACTTTGTAAACTAGTTATTACATTTATATAATAGCGATATCCGATTAAATTCAATAATCATATGCATTTAATAATCTCTAAAATTTAATGAGACTTTGGCAAAAATATTGATCCCCAATAAACTTTCATATCAAGCAGTGCTCCTTCATTCAAAAATTGAAAATAAATAACCCAACTCAGCAGACATGGGTAGGTTAAATTCAATATTGACTCTTTGAGCATGTTTTGCTTACCAAGTTCACCAATAGCTCTATGAAAATCGAAATGCAAATTAACAAAATTTTATCTCCGACACCGTCACTGATTTATCCACCGATGGCCAGCTCAGCTACTCGTATATATTCATTCACCTGCATATAATGAATTATTAACTACATGCTGCTGTACCTGCCTTTAAATTTGAAGTAACCCATCGAAGTCAAGGGGGAGCGTTCGTGCTCACGAATCGTTTAATGGAATATTGTAATAAAATCGTGTATATTTTTGTATTCAATTTTGTGTGCAGTAACAATAATATTTATTTAATTGTTGAAATCAATATTTATGCAAATGTATTTGTGAAATAATTATGTTCTCATTATTATTTCATTTCATTGCTTTTTGTGTCATCACAATGGCATTGGTATCTTGATGAGATATTTCCTAGAGAAACAGGTTTGATAAACTTAAGATTTAAAATATTTTACTGTTTTTTTCAGGATAGATTTAATATTACCAACAGTGACTGACCAGAATAACTTTAAATTTTTTCAGCTAGAACTTCTGCATTCAAGTAAATCAGAGTCTCACCTCACTACTGCAGTCTTCGAGTTTAGTTCGAAAGTATTGCATTCAAAAATGTGTACCCCAATTTCTGACTCAAAGTGACGCCTGATCGAAATTCAAAGTCATCTCAAGGCTAAATACGGAATTGACTCATTGATATCCAACGCCAAAGCATCTGTAAATTCAGCCAAAAATCTTGCAGTTTATCAATTTAAAGAAAGTTTTAGAGTTTGCAGTATAAGTGAGATGTGACAAAAATATACTGCTTAATAGAACTCTATTACATTACGTAATTATGTAAAGGTTACTCAAAACTTGGGCCCAGGGTTAAATGTCCATAAGCCTAAAGTCCATAATGGGCTTTTGGCTTACATGAGTGGAATAAAAGTCCATAAATGCATTATGAAATTATAATCCACGCAAATTCGCCAGAAGTCCAGAAAAATGCTTATGCATTACTCGCCCATCGTTTATGGAATTTTGGACCTTTAAATGCACCATATTGTCCGTAATGTCCAGGTTATCATGTTTTTTGTTTACTTAAAAGTGAACTCGTTCAAAAGGTGATGATACAACTGCTACAAAAAAAATTAAAATACACTAATTACGGAAATTAAAGGAACAAATTTTTTTTTCAATTTCTAACGGGTGATTTTTTAAGAGGTTTAGAACTTTAAAAAAAAAAAAACACAAAATATTCGAAAAAATTAATGAAATATTTATTTGAATCGATAGTTTGAACCTTGCAATTTAACGTTTAAAGATAATTTCATGCAAATGTTGACCGCGGCTGCGTCTCAGGTAGCCCATCCGCTGAATCCAATTTTGGCATACTCTTTCACACATATCGGCCGGTATCTCACGAATGAATGCATGGATGTTGGCTTCCAGTGCGTCAATCGAAGCGGGCTTGTCCCTATAGACATTAGCCTTGACATACTCCCACAAAAAATAATCTAATGGTGTCAAATCGCACGATCTAGGCGGCCAATTGACCGGCCCGAAACGTGAAATTAACTGTTCACCAAACTCGCCTCGCAATTGCGCCATTGTTTCGCGTGCTGTGTGGCATGTGGCACCGTCTTGTTGAAACCACATATCATGCAAGTCAAGAACTTCCATTTCGGGCAAAAAAAAGTTTGTTATCATCGCTCGGTAGCGTTCACCATTGACAGTAACGCTGCGATTCGCATCATCTTTGAAGAAATATGGCCCAATAATGCCGCCGGCCCATAAACCGCACCAAACAGTGGCTTTTTCGGGATGCATTGGTAGGTGTTGCAATGCTTCTGGCTGATCTTCACTCCAAATGCGGCAATTATGCTTATTTACGTACCCATTCAACCAAAAATGAGCCTCATCGCTGAACACAATTTTTCGATAAAAAAGCGGATCCTCGGCCAGCTTTCCAAGAGCCCATTCACCAAAAATTCGGCGTTGTGGTAGGTCGGCTGGCTTTAGTTCTTGCACCGCAAAATTTTCCACGTAGTGCTGTAACAAAGGCCTAACTGCTGGGAACGGCGCGAATCGACATTTTGCGGTCTTCTGTCACACTAGCTGATACGGCCGCAATATTTTCTTCACTACGCACAGTACGTAAACGTGTTGGTGGTTTAATGTCCAACAAAGTAAATTTGGTGCGAAATTTGGTCACAATCTTCCGAATAGACTGCTCAGAAGGTCGAGAATGCCGACCATAAAATGGAAGCAGCGCGCGATGAACATTTCGAACCGAGCACGAATTTTGATAGTAAAATTCAATAATTTGCAAGTGTTGTTCATTTGTAAGACGATCCATGGTTAAATTGCAAACCAAACTGAAGCTGTTTGACAGTGACACAAGGTACTAAACACACGTCAGCTGTCAAAACCAGTGTTGCCAAAACCAAACCAGCTAAAAAATCACCCGTTATTAGAGTTTTTTGAAAAACTGTATCTTTGTGATGAGAAGTTGTATTATATTGAAACAGAAAGCATTAAACAGCTTTATTGTTTTTGTCTTGATATTTGTTTTGCAAATAATTGTTTTACACTACCGTTATTGTGTTATTGTAAGAACAGACACCAAGCAACTTTTTTTTTTTTGGTTTTTGTGTTTTTTTAAAGGTCCCCATTTTCAAAGATAATTTTTTTTTGAGTAAATCAAATGTAATGGTCAGATAACTTGTTTATTCATTTTCAATTAAATTTAAATTTTAATCTTTTGGTTTTAATCTGGTTATTAATGAAAAATACGTTTGGCTTCGATTACCAGTAACTTAGCAAAAAATGTTCGAGGACAGTTTTAGAAATTTGAGGAAGCTTTTTACATGGTTTTTAAAGATTTTGTAGAAATTATTTTTTTCTATTCTTCACGGTTAGTTTAAAACAAGACCAAAAAATGACTTTTTGTGGTCTTTCGGTAAATCTTTTGTTACTTTTCAAATCTTGGTTTGAGGACTTGCATTGTTATGCAGATTTATAAACTTTTACCAGTTTCAATATTTTTGTAGATTTTCAAATTGATTCACCAAAACGTTTTTCTTCACCAAATTTTCAAAATCTTATACAAACCAAATAAAAGGACAAATTGTATTGTTCCTATCCATCGCGTAGTCGTCATAAAAATGAGTTAAAAACAACAATTTTCGTCGACTTTTTTCACAGTTTCGCATTGGTTAGATATTTTTTGAGTTGAAATGAAATAAAAACTAAATTTTTCAAAAAAAAATCGAAAATTTTTCTTACAAAAAAACTTAAAATTTTGTTTTTATTTTTTTGGAAAATTTCATATCTTAAAACTCTCATTTTTAGAATGGGCTTATCCTTTTCTCTTCTTGCTTATGAGCCCTAAATCTGAAAAAGCACCCTACTCAATAATATTGAAGCCAATTTGTGGAAATTTTGTCCAACTTGGTTTATATGGATTTGAAGCAAGCATTGAAAAAGAGCTTGAAAAGTTTTTTTTTTTAATTATTTTTGACCCTATAACAATGAACTCACAATTTTTTTTTTTTACTTGCGATTAATGTAAGAACTTTAAGGTAAGTTTTGGATTAGTACAAAAACAAGTTGAGATAACAATCAAAAATGACATTACGATGATGAGAACACGCAAAAAATGGGTGGTGCAGTTCTGTCTGTCTGTCTGTTCATCTACAGCCTAAATGGCCCGATTGATTTTCTTCAAACTTGGTACAAAGTGGTTTTTGGTGATTATGCTCATACGTTTATTCATTTTTTTTAGAACAAAAAATAATGATAACTGCCATATAATTTTTCTTAGCAATTTTGCATCGATCGTATTTTTCTCAAAAACGGCTCGACAACTTTTCTTTAAAAAAATCACTAAATTACTTTTAGTTAAAGCTTCCTTTTGGTTGGAAACCACTTTCAAAAAATTGGTTATTAATGCGGTACCTCTCAAAAATTTTTTTTTTAATTTCCGATTTTCTTCAAAACGGTATGACTGATTTCAATAATTTTTTTATACAGAGGCTTCCAATCACTATAAATATTTCTATGTACTTAATTAAAAATAAAAACTTTTTGGATTTTTAAAAAAATGTTTGTTTGTTTTGAAAATCAAATATTTCAAAAACGGTGTAGTTGATTTTCTTGAAACTCAATATTTAAAAGTTTTTTTGTACTTACTTTCTAAACTATTTCTAGAAAAATGTTTACATATTTGAAAAAATAACGGTACCTTCTATGCAAAAATTAAAAAACTGGAAAAACTTATTTTTTTTTGAAAATTTGGTATTTCAAAAATGGGTTGTCAAATTTTTCTCAATTTTATTTTTATATGCATATAAATAAATACTTACGATTTGTATACCAAAAATTTTCTTTAATAATGTTTTTAGAATTTTATACTTACAAAATTATTTTTTAAGAAAACCGCTCCAACGATTAAAAATTTGTCTGTCCATATCTAACAAAGAATTTAGATTGCGTTCTTTTTTTTTCATCTCAAACTCTCAACGATTTTTTTTTTAGCTAATTTAAATATTGTATTTCATGCTTTCGAAAGATTTTTCTCTCATAATTTTCATATCTTTAGATATAATTTTCTTAAATCCTCAGCGTCTTGAATATGAGTTTAATGCAACTCAATTCACTTATCAAGTGGCTAGTGAAATTTTGAAAACTCTTAGAAGTATCTTTGAAAGGCATTCCAAATTGCCAGAGGAATTTCATCGAAGTAAGTCCCTTGGAAGTTCATCGAAACAAAGAAAAACTTGATAACTTGCCAAACGATTAAAAAAGAAGAAATTGATTTAAATGAAAATGCCATAAAAATGAAAATCATGATATTTTAAACTGACGAGGAAACATTTTCTTTAATTTAATTTCAATGTTAAAAATAAATAACCAACCAAAAAAAATTGTAAGAACCTCGATTTCAGAGAAATCAAAAGAAAAAGAATTTTAATTTTATTTCCAAACATTTCTTCCACTTTGAAAACAATGGCTTTTTTATCTTAACAAATGGTTAGTTAAGTCTTTTTTAGAAAAATATTCTTAGCAAAAAACCTACGCTAGAGGGGTTTACCATCACTTATTGAAGACAAAATTCGTAATCATTTTCGTAAGAATTTGCTTTATACAAACTATAAAGTTGAATGTATTTTTCTTGTAAAAGTACTTAAATGTGAATTAATTACCTCATATTCACCCAAAAGAGTTTCCTGTGTACTATTTATTCATTTTTATTGGTTTTTTAAAATATAATTCTGAAGAAAAATTGCTTTATGCTCATTCAACATTTTCAACAATTGGGCTTCAGTCTTCAGCACCACCGATAGTATTTTTTCATTTGGCAAAATCTTAAAAAAAATATAATATTCCTTCTGCTAAAAAAAAAAAGAATTTGTTTTTAAATAAAAACTTAGTTTTAATTCGAATATAATGCTTTGTTAATGACTGGTAATTATAATATTTTATATGTTGTAGACATCATGTACATTAACATTTTATACTTCCGAAAGTATTTGTTTTAATGTTTATTTCATTACCACACCGCTTTGAATTAATTTCCTGAAAGAAATTTATATTAAGTGCTTTTTATATGTGTGTTTTATATAGGTTTAATGAGAGAAAAGCATTTGATATTGTTTTGGTTTTGTGACTGATTGCAGATATTTAATTTTAGTACAATAAAAGTAGATACGTACATATATGTACGTATGTATATCTGTACTGAGTTCACTCAGAAAAAAATATCAAAAATAAAACTGTTCAACAAAAACAGCTTGAACAAAAAGAATTCGATGTCTAAGTGATTTCATTTACTGAAGTAATATATTTCCTGTTAACTTCCATTAGGAAAGGTCGCTTTTTGGCTATTAAACAAAGGAAAAGAAATTGACCTTCATAATTCATAATTTTTATAGTACCAAGTACCTACTTACACCTACCTAAATGTATATCTATATAAAATAACCGTTGGTCAAAAATTAAGGTGGTCACCATCACCATCCATTATAAAGGACGAAAATAATTATCCTTTAATTTTCAAAACGCATGGAATTGTTTTTTTTTTCTTGAACGAAGTTCCTTATGGCATGTTTCCGGTTGGGGGAGGGGGTTAAATACATGAAGAATTGTAGATTGACAGATTTTTTTTTCTATATGATGGATGGGAAGGTTTCGAATGGAATGTAGATGTAGCGTTATACCTTATACCTATACATATACATATAAAATAAGAAACCAAAAGTAGATTTATTAAGAGGTTCGTTTAAGAATGATTTTTTTTTAATTTTTAACTTTAGTATATACTCATTGTGGTTAGACAAAATTAAGGTCGAAAATCTATTCTACATGTATAATAATGTAATTTAGAACATAAGTAAGGTAATGCGATCAGAATTCGATTTAGATTTTCATTTAGTTCTACTAAAAAAAAACTTTGTACATTAAATCAATTTACATACATATTTTCATTGTTTTCAAATTAATCCAATCCATTTCGATAGAAAATTTGGTTTTGAACAAAATGTTTTAAAAGTTAATTTAACAAATTCGGCTTTCCCAAAACTAAACTTTTCAAATTGTCCACTCTCGGCTTGGAAACTTCGTTGTTAAAATGGATCTACTCTTACCTAGATAATCGTTATTACAACATTCATTTTAGAACCGCCACCTCTTGTTCTATCATAGCTACCTTCGGTGTTCTCCAAGGCAGCCACTTAGGCCCACTTTTGTTCATTTTTGCTTTTAACGATATTTAAAAGGTCATGAAACATTCTTCTATTCCACTGTACGCTGATGATACCAAGTTTTTCAAGATCATTTCGTCGACACATGACTCTTCCCTTATTCAACAGGACCTTCACAGTTTTCGAGTTTGGTGTCTTAAAAATTGCTTGGAGCTTAACATTGCCAAATGCCAGTCAATCATTTTACGGGTAAACGTATTAAATCTCTTTCCCGTCTCTACCTCCTTTATAATCAACCCATACCCACCGTTGAATTTATTCGTGATCCTGGCATAATATTTGACTCGGATCTTAATTTTCTCTCTCATATACATTGATGATATCATCCTCAAGGCAAATTCAGCCCTCAGCTTCGTCAAAAGATGGTCAAAGGAATTCTCTAACCCTTATGTGACTCCATCCCTATACATATCCTTTGTTCGCTCACTCCTTGAATACGCTTCTCAAGTTTGTTCCCCTTATCAACTTATGCACATTTCCAGAATCGAGAGCGTCCAGCGTCGCTTCCTTCGCTTTGCTCTTCGAGGCCTTGAATGGACCAATCCCCTGATCCTGCCTCCCTATCTAGACCACCTTAAACTAATCAACTTGAATTCTTTGAAAGAACGTAGAGAAATATCAGACATTCTCTTCATTCATCGATTACTTTCTGGTTCCATTGACTACATTTCACTCTAAGCTCCCACCCTATAATTCCCACTCACAGGACCTCCTATGGCTCAAACGAACCTATATCTCGAATGCTGTTTGTTTATTTGTATAAACAAGCTGCCAATAAATTATTAGCAAATTTTTCTCTCAAATATGTATTTAAAAAACATACAACATTGGCTCTTCTTGATTGTACGTGAACAGGAACAGTTGATAGTGATAATGTTTTTGAAGATAGCCCAGGAAAAATGTGAAGATTTGTAGATGCAATTATATTCATGCGAAACTCTACGTATGAATTTGGCTGGCACTAAAAGTTATTCTAGGTTTAATGTCGAAAATACTTGTGAAAATACTTATGAAACTTTTTTCCCCAACTGATTTTTAAGAAGACATCGGTTTTTCAAAAATCTTAAATTGACGAAAATATTCTTTTTTGCGAATAAATCAGAAATAGTGGGTTTGTAAATTATGTTACCTTACATAAAAAATTTACTTATTTTTCTAAGAATTTTAATTTTAAAGATATATAAAATTATTTTAAAAAATTCGGTAAAAATCCAAAATTCGAGATTTTTGCTTGTAACTTTTAAATAAGGAATTTGTCATAAAATAATAAATGCTCAATTTATAAATTCCATTTTAATCTACAAAAAAATGTTGAACATTTTTTCCCTACAAGTAACCAATAACAAGATATTGATAATTCAAAAAGGGAAATTATCGAAAGTAAACATTTTTCGCTTGCCACTTTAAAACATGTTCGTCAAGTTATCAGAGCAAGGTGAGCAGAACATATTATTTGTGGTGGCATTATAAAGCGCTTTTTGAATGCTTATTAAATTCCCAACAATAAAATTCAATGTTCAATTACTTATGGTAAAAATCAATGTTCCGCTAACTTGATTTAAAGTTAGCAGAACAATTTCCTAAAATGGTTATGATAAAACATTAGATACGAAAATTGGGTTTGGACCTGCAATTATGCGCTATTTAAGTGTTTTACGAACTATAAAAATATTTTAAAAGACTTGATTTTTACAACAAAATATAAATGATCCCCTAAATGTAATTAAATTCCAATTTTGAACAATTTTCGAAGATTTGAGAAAAAAACAATTCAATTTCCCATTCTTACGCCGTTAATGTTAGAAAATTTATTTCTACACATTTTGTAGTTTATTCAATTTTCTACAAGAAAACATTTTTATTTTATTTTTTTTTTTTTTTCATTTAGAGGTTATTAAGAATATGGTTGATTCTACAAATGATGGAATTTTTGACGGATCCGTTGATATTCAAATAACTGTTCAAGTATTCTATCAGATTTTTTTTTATAACTACAATGCTAATTGAAGTCTACATGGCCAGACAAAATTATTAAGATCTGACATATTTTCATTACTCAAAAGATTCTTCAAAGGGTCTAATTATCAGTCCTCTGACGGGTCCCCTACTCGTTTTCAAAAGGAAAAATTCATACACTTCTCTTATTTAAGTTGCAAAGCCCAAATGAACTTTCAATTATTGACGTTAGATAATATATCTTGGTATGATATAAATGAATATTTAGCACCATTATATTATATTACAAAAAAAATCATTGAACTTTGCCCCTCGGATTTCTAATCAGTCCCCTGACCGATTGAAAGAGTCAAAAATATCCTTAACTTTGAAAACTATCCAAGTTTCAGATCTAGCAGCGTGAAGCATTAAGTCTGGTGACAGTAAAATCATTTTCGTATCTTGCACCCGTTTGCTATTTCATTTGTTAAGAAGGCATTTGTGCGAGAGGTCATGGATTGTCCGTTCAGTTTCTCAGTCCCCTGATGAGTGTTTACAGAAATTATTTATATGTAAGCAGGTATATATTTTATTTCTTTCGTACAATGCGTTAACATGTCTTAGTGGCAAAAACTATGAAAATACTCAGTCCCCTGGCCTCAGTTTCCTGACCTTTTTTTTACCTACTCTTAATTTCAAGTGGTTAAGAAATTTAAAGATAAAAAAAAATTGACTTAAAATAATAAAAAGCTACAAAAATGTTCACTTCCTTGGAACACCTGTTTTCAAAAAAGGCTATAAAATCGTTGTTTTTAATTTTTTTGACTGGCTGTTTTCAATAATGTGAAAGGACGTTCGAAAGTTCATATATAGTAAGGTTTTACGATTTTTTGCTTGCAAAAGTGTTATGTCGAAAATATCATCAATTTATTCCATTGCTTGTAGAATCCCCATATACATATTATTTTCTTAAATAAAATGTATAAAAGTTAAAAATAACGATGTTTTAGGTTTTTCTCTTAAATGGTAAGGTTTTTGAAAAATAATTTATCCTTATTTTATAGAAAATAATATTATTTGTAACAACTTTTATGAGGACTTTTCCGAAAAAATCGAGCACTTTTCAAAAATTTTGCATTGAATTTTTTTTTAAGGGCATGGTACGCAGGCATCAACTTATTTTTGGGATAGTAGTTAAATATATATTTATATTGTCCCCTCAGAAGCAAAGTGATTTATTTTAAAATCTGAGTTTTTCACAAAAGCGATTTGAGATATTTTGATTCTTAAAAAATTAATTTTCATATAGGGTTCATGCAGGGAATTCAAACTCGCAAAGTAAAAAAAAATAAGCTTTTTTTCCTCTTTAAGCTAGCAGTTATAAAATGAATATCAATATTAGTGCTAATAAAAAAAAATGAAAACTAAAAAGTAGGTATGATATATTTACGAAGTAGTTGCTTTTGTAAAGCTTACTCGGGCGCCTCGAGCGGGTTCATTGCCCTGGGCATTTTAGCCGCTTGCACCTATAGCTTGTCCGGCCCTGGTACCGCGACTCTAAAGAAAAATAAATTTCTACTTGGGGAAAATTCCAAGTTAAAATTCCAAACGGAATAAGTACTCATGCAAAAGTATACAGACGAATCAAGCTTGCGTTAAAAGTTATTCAAGAACTCAGAGAAAATAGCAGGTAGGTATAACTAACCAATTTCTGGTTTATTATACCAGATTTTCAGGTTGTTATTTTTCTACTCGGTAGACCAGGTTAACTGCTTAGCCATATACCTGATTTTAATGTCGTGTTAAATCAAGGTAGGTTGCAGGTAATATATGAATGACATCATGTAAATTTAACACTTCCTTAAAATAGTAAAATTGTAAATTTAACTTGAAAACATTGCTAATTTTACCTTTAAGTCTAGTTAACTTTACATGAAAATTTAGTAAAAAACACGAATAAAATTTTCGATGTCCTATACATTTAAAATGGAGATCTAGTTAATTTAACATAATTCAATGTGAAATCCACCGTGTATCCGGTAAATATTGTGTCTTGGATCCATGCGTCTAGGTTTCATATCTAACGGTGCTTACCGTCCAATTCATTTTGGGTTCTTCTGAAAGTATCAAAAATTATTACTATAAACTTTTTTATTTGGAAAATACTTTATGAAACTTACTTAGTTTTGAATTAGGAACTTCTCACACATGGACATAACATGCATCCCCTGGGCCACTTTACTGCACAAAAAACGTGTGCCGAATATCAAAAAGTTGAAAATTGTGTTTGAGTCCAGGAAGAGTACTACTTTATCAGACGGCCAAGTTTAATTCAAATACTTTATTTTGATGGCCAGTGTGTGTATGTGCTTTAACACTGGTGTCATGTTGAAATGAACTGGTAAAGTGTTTCTTTAATTTGGGTCCAGGTTGTATTCATAAGGTAAACATTGTAAAAATAGCCCTATAAAACGTTACTTCATTTTAATTTTTTGTAAAATAGAAATTCATAACATTCGGTGTTTAGAAAACACGATCTCAGTAAAAATTAACTCTATATTTTTGTCAAAATTTCTTGTTTACCAGAAGTTAGTATTAAAATAACAGGTCATCCTCTTAAATCAACTTGATCAACTGATCTAACACTGAATATAAGATTATATAAATCAGGTACATTTCTAAAATGTCTGTAACCTTATAGAGGATTATGCACATTGTTAATTTAACAGGGCTCAGGTTAACTATTTCATTGGTTTTTTTCTCTAAGTGAGGTCAAATAATTTTTATTTTTATCCTAATGTAATTCAAATGAATTGAACAGGCAGCATGCTTTCAGCTCTTTATCCAAGCCAAATTAGTCTTGATAAAAAAATAAAAATATCGTTTTTCAAAATTTTAACTTAGAATTTTCCCCAAGTGGAAACTCATTTTTCCTTGGCAATTGCTTTTTTCAAGGAGGTCGTATCCACTTAATGTTGGTGTCATGTGATTCAGCATTTAAAACTACCTTAAAAACATGTCTCATTTACTTAGGTTTGACCAGGGTTAATTCTTCTGTTTGATACACCCAACGTCCCCCTTTTCCCCTAGACAATGTGAAATGAAATTGTTTTAAAGACTAATTTGAGTCTTTATTCTCATACTACATAAAACCTATGCACCAAGTTTCATGATGGGACCAAAGTTTTTTTTTTGCTTTAAAGGAATTCCTGTACTATTTTACCTTTTTTTATATTTTAGGCGCACTGAAGGGGTTATGACTACCCTGTACTAAAATAAAAGATTAAAAAGCTGCAGTTTAGTATGATTCTTACATTATTGTTGTATTAAACTGTGACAATATTTATTTGTTAATAATATTAACCCTGAACTGATAACTCTCCCTTCATTTATTAAAAACTTATTTTAATTTTAATAAATATGCATTGAAATAATGTCGATCAACTTTTGACAAAACTTTTCTTGTGTGAGTTTTTAAATAAAATTTAATAACATTTTTTTATTTAAGACATTGTCTACACCTATTTCTAATGCAAAAATAGCTTTAAGCAAAAAAGTAAAAAAAGCAAAAAAATGAAACTTTTCACATTTTTTGGAACTTTGTTTTTTTACGTAACAATTTTCTTTTTTTTTTAATTTTTTGAATAATGCATTTCTATGGTGAATTTTGTTGTCTACAAAAAATTGTTTTTTTTAGCATTATCTCGAAATTTTTCTTCATTTTCGAGTTTTTTCAAGAAACCAACAAGGGTGCTTTTGCACCCCCACTCAAAATTGCAACCTCCAAGTTAATAGCACTCCGTGGTTTTCTCGTCTTTAATGACCCATTTCATGAATTTTGCAATAAGAACCCTTGAACGTCTTAGTCCCTTTCTATATGATATATTCAATAGCCTATTATTCATGACAAGTATACTCTACAAGGTTTTGTCAGGTCCTCGCAAGAGGCAGTAACTCGGGAAAACATTTCTGGTTTTAGGTGACAGCCGCTGGGAATCGAACCCAGACCGTTGGCGTGACACGCACCATCCATTATGACACGAGGTACTAATTGCTAAAAGTTGGTTCTTAGAATACACTGGTTGTTTTGTGGTACGGGACGCTCATGTATTTTCACCAAATTATTTAACAATTGTTAAAGGTAATTTAATTTGTAAAAATTTACTAAGGGAAAATCTTTGTGTTACAGAATTTTTTTTTTTTTGTAATTTTGTATGCTAATAATTTACTTGTCACAAAGTTAAATTTGTTGTTTTGTAGTACAGGCCCCAGGTTTCTATCTTCTGAAGGCAAAAATGGGAAGTTATCAGTGTGGGTCAAGGTCAAGACCCAACCTCTTTTTTTAGTCAAGACCCAACCTCTTTTTTTAGTTATCATGTTTCTCCCAAACATCTAGCTCAATGAACCAATACCTATTATCTTCAATGGCTTACAAGCTTATAGCTTCGAAGCATAACACGAAGAAAAAACCTGTTGCTTTATGGCTGTGACGAATTTTATTTACCTATAAAACCTGCAGTAAGGATACTTCGTCCTTCAGCGAATTACCATACTACTTTTTTCTGTTCTTTAACTAGGGAAGACCAAGATAAAATAAAAGATGATAAATGACTACCCAGGCATATGTATCTACTAAATTCTATAACTCACACAGTTTTACAGTTTAAAACAATGAATTCTGCTATTCAGTGTGGTAAGCTTTTCTGTTAAACCAAACCATATCCCTTTTCTTCTTGTATACATAATCCGTTAAAGATATTATTTACAAGGAAAAATATGCTATAAAATTCTTCTTTTGTTTAAACTACAATTTGCATTTGAATATCCCAAGGGAAAAGTCATTATACTGTCTTTACCTTCAAAAAGGAATCAAGGCATTATTATTTATTTCTATATACCTAAACTTTTGTACAAGCCCATTTTTAAATGTCTAAATTCCATTTAAAACCAATCACACCTTGCAGAATCATAAAACATTTAGAAAGTAAAAGTATCAAAATAAAGAAACAAACTTTTTGAATAAGAAAAACAAACTTTTCTTTACGCAAATTAGCAATTTTCTCTTTTATTCGCGAAGGGATCTGAATTTGTAAGACGACACATCTAAAAAATCTGTGACCTTGTCACTATTTAAATTCATTGAGACACAGCTATAGCTTCGTCCGAAGACGTAACAATCCGCTCGAAATTAGATTTTCAATCTTATAGAGGTGTGCCTTTCGAAACCATTCGTTCACAATGGCCACAGCTGCTAGGATATTTTTCATCTCAAAATGCGTTTCACTTCGCTATATACCTATACACACATAATATACTCGTACCTTTTCATCAAACTTTAAGGAATCAACAAAACCCTCATCTCTCCTCCTCCTTTATTTGATCTAATAATTAATGCATACAAAAAAAAAGATCCAGAATGTCAAAGAAAAATGCCATAAAGATGACAACGACCCGACACTTGAATAAAAAAAAGGCCAGTAGATGTGTGTATGTATATTCCCTCGAAAAGTTATGTAATTAGATTTTGTTTGTTGTTGTTGTTTCTTTTTTGAAGATACAAGATTTAAACCTTGAAGAGAATGATAACTCGTAAGGATAACGACTTATTTTAGTTAATTAGCTATTTCTTTGAGCGTTGGATGCTGTCAAGTAGGTCGTTTGAATATATTTCTCCGCATTTTGTGCGATTTGCCTGAAGAAAAGTAATCTTTCGGCGCCTTATCTATCACAAAAGATAATTTAACTCCGCGAAAAGAAACAAGTTGAGAAATTAAAATTAATATTTAAACCAAAAAAAGGTAATATAGCTTATTCATGGATATGTGTTTGTTCAGGAGGATGTGGTATTTGTATGCTATACATTTAGTTAATGTAAGAATCAGTTAAGTATCTATATACCCCTGAGAGGAGGTGGGAGTAATGTGGTAACTGGGAGTGCAGAAATTAATTTTTGTTATCTGATCTGATTTTAAAAGAAATCTTCCGTTTTATTATAAATGTAAATGCTATTGTGGGACCCACACTGCTGCGAGCACAGCCATTTGCCTCAAAGCCTCTTCACAGTGAAATTTGAAATAATAATTAAATTGGCCACTCCGCCATTCTGAATTTATTCGGATCGCTTTCAAGTAACACTGACTACACAAAACCCGACTATTGAACTTCGATAAAAGCTTAGAAGTTCCAAAACCTTCCAGATCCACCTGTGAGGATGTGGAATTCTTGAAATAGGCTACTGATTCGGATTATGTCTTTAAAAACAGGGCAATAAAAGTTTTATTACAAAAATCAATAGACGGGTCATTAAAGATGGGAAAACCAGGGAGTGTTATTAATCAAGAGGGTGCAGTTTGGAAAAGGGGGTGTGATAGCACCCTTTTATGATTTTTGCATATAACTTGAAAACGAACCAAAACTTCGAATAATTTTGGAGAGTTTTTTGTAGACAATACAATTTATCGAAATCATCGAAATAGATCATTTAATTTTTTTTCGAAATTTTTTAGTTACCTAAATTAAAAAAATCATCGCAAAAAAAGTGAAAAATCGCATTCTTTTTTTTTACTTATTTGCCTATAATTTTTTTACCTGCAAAGATAGGTAGAGGCATTGCTCCATATAATAGAAAGATGATTTAATTTTCTTTAAAATAACATATTCAGAAAAACTTTTGATACAAATCGACAAGGAAAGGTCGCTCAAACTATGCTAGTCTTAAGATTTAAGAGAAACTTGGAAGATGATACCCTCAAACTAGGTGTATGATTAATTTTTGACCATTTAAGTTCAAAATAAAAGGAAAATTAAAATTGTTTCGCTTTTAAGAGTTGCCATCTAATTTTTTTCAAAGTTTAAAATAAATGTCAATAAGAACAAACTTGCTTCTAAAAATCCAGCTTTTGAACTTATGTTAACTAATCATACCTTCTTGGACCTGAAAATAATAATGCCAGATGAATTTGATTGTAAGAACTCTTATTTCTTATAATACTTGCCTTAAAAACTTTGAGCTCGAATAGCAAGCAGGTTCAACAGAAAAACTCATCTGGAACTATTTTTTTCATTTCGAAGAGGGTATAATTAATTAATACTGGGTTCTTAGGAGCAAGTTTGCTGTTATTGAAAATTATTTTAAACTTTCAAAAAAAATTAGATGGCAATCCTTAAACTGCAAGCAAATTTTTATTTTCCTTTTATTTTGTACTAAAATGGTCAAGAATGAATCATACACCTAGTTTGAACGTATTATCTTACAATATTATCAAAATAGCCACAAATACCATATATTTTACTTTAAAATACTAAAATTAGCTTAGTTTGACGACCGTCACTCAGTCGATCCAAAACTTTTTCTGAAAATGTCATTTTAAAGAAAATTAAATTATCTTTCTTTTATTTCAAATTTTGGTGGGGGCAAAACCCCCATTTATTCGGCTTAATACAAGCTAATTCTTAATCTAACTTAAAACTAAGAACTTAAGCTAACGTTAGTGAGGGGGAGGGCGATTGAGAAGACGAAGTTTTAGGGATGGAGTACTAAGGTGAAAGTCAAAGGAGTTCATGTTCAGATTAACATTTCGCAGCATTCGGGAGATAGGTTCGTTGGAGCCATAGGAGGTCCTGTGGGTTGGAAGATAAAAAAGACGAGGATTTCGAGAACGAGGGTTAATGTTAAAGGAGATAGAGTTGTAGAGTGAAATGCAGTCAACGGAACCAGAGAATAATCGATGAATGAAGAGAATGTCTGATATTTCTCTACGTTCTTTCAAAGAATTCAAGTTGATTAGTTTAAGGCGGTCTAGATAGGGAGGCAGGATCAGGGGATTGGTCCATTCAAGGCCTCGAAGAGCAAAGCGAAGGAAGCGACGCTGGACGCTCTCGATTCTGGAAATGTGTATAAGTTGATAAGGGGACCAAACTTGAGAAGCGTATTCGAGGAGTGGGCGAACGAATGATATGTATAGGGATCGAGTCACATAAGGGTTAGAGAATTCCTTTGACCATCTTTTGACGAAGCCGAGGGCTGAATTTGCCTTGAGAATGATATCATCTACATGGGAGAGAAAATTAAGTTCCGGGTCAAGTATTAAGCCAAGATCACGAATAAATTCAACGGTGGGTATGGGTTGATCATGAAGGAGGTAAAGACGGGGAGGAGATTTAATACGCTTACGCGTAAAAGTGATTGATTGGCATTTGCCAACGTTGAGCTCCAAGCAATTTTTAAGACACCAAATTGAAAAACTGTCAAGGTCCTGTTGAATAAGGGAAGAGTCATGTGTCGACGAAATAATCTTGAAAAACTTGGTATCATCAGCGTACAGTGAAATACAAGAGTGTTTGATGACCTTTTCAATATCGTTAATAGCAAGAATGAACAAAAGAGGGCCTGGGTGGCTGCCTTGGGGAACACCGGAGGTAGCTAGGAAAGAGCAAGAGGTGGCGGTTCTAAAACGAACGCTATAATAACGATTATCTAGGTAAGAGGAGATCCATTTTAACAAAGAAGGTTCGAAGCCGAGAGAGGACAATTTGAAAAGTATTAGCTTATGGGAGATTTTATCAAAGGCCTTACTAAAATCGGTTGATATAAAATCGACTTCGTAACCTTTTTCCATGGCTGATAGCGTGAAAGACACAAATTCAACAAGGTTAGTGGTTGTGGATCTGCATTTGAGAAAGCCATGTTGTCTGGGGGAGATGAGAGATTTGCAGTGGAAGCTAAGTGTATCGTACAAAATACTTTCAAAGAGTTTGGGTATGTGAGAAAGCTTGGCAATTGGGCGATAATTGTTAACATCACCCTTTGAACCTTTTTTGTGTATAGGGATAATGAAAGATGATTTCCATATCTGAGGAAATTCACCAAGATTTAGGGAAAGGCTAAAAAGTTTTGAGAGAGGAAGAGAAAGGGTGGAAGAACATTTTTTTAGAAGTATGGCAGGGAGACCATCGGGACCGGGACTAAATTCATCGTTTAGTTGATTTAATTTAGTTTCGATGAGATACGGATCCACAGTGCGAGGGAGAATCGGTCCAAGAGAAAAGTTTTGTAGATAATTGAAATATGCAGAATCAGGTGCAAAGGAGTCATCTGCAAAAGATTGTTTAAAAAATTTAGCAAAAAGGTCGGCGATAGTCCTAGGATCGTTTGAGGTTTCGTTATTGAAAGAGAGAGTGTTGGGGTAGCCATCGGATTTTCGTTTATAGTTGACAAACTGAAAAAATGACTTAGGATCATTGATTAGGTTGGATTGCGTGGTAATTAGATAGCGTTGGTAAAGGGAGTTGTATAGCTCGTTAAAATGTAAATAAGAACCAAGATAGTTAGAATAATTAGTAGGAGAACGAGAGCGGAGGAAAATTTCCCACAACTTATTTCTCTTATTTCGCAGACAACGAAGTTTACGATTATACCAATGTGGAGAAGAAGACAAAGTTTTGTGGCGAGAAAAAGGAACATAAAGGGCAATAGAATTAAATATTTCAGTGTACAATAAAGTAGTGGCATCATTTACAGTTAAGTTATCAAATTTAAAAGAGATTTTTTTAAGGTATTCGTTTATTAGACGAAAGTTTGCTTTATGGAAGTCATGAGAATAAAGATCGGTAGTGGGAGTGGATTGTAATTGGGAGTCGTGAAAAAATGAGAGAAGAAGGGGAGGGTGGTAGTTATCGATGGTTGAAAGAGAAAGGGGGCTAGCTGAGACAGAAGAGTTATTGGGATCGGTTGTGAAAATAAGGTCAAGTTGTCTGTCCATGAAATTTGTGATCCCGCTGACTTGGCAAAGGCTTGAATCAGCAAGGCTATCTAGAAAGACATATTCTTTGGCAGATGTGGGATTAGAAGCAATAAAGAACGAAAGATCGTCTGAAGGACTCCATTTTAAATAAGGAAGATTGAAGTCGCCGAAAAGAAGGATCTCATCATGGGGATCACACAAATCCATTATGTGGTCAATTGCTCTAATAGCAAGTTCATATGATTCGATTGGTTGTGATGGTAAGATGTAACAACAAACAACGTAAAGCGACTTAAGGGGAAGTGTTATCTTAATAGATACATAATCTAGATTGGGGGAAGAAGATACGGCAATAAGGGATGAGTCAATAGTATTTGTTACAGCCAGAAGGACGCCACGGCAAGGGGAACCGTTAGTGGATGGATTAAGAACGTCATCGCGATAAACGTTAAAAGTAGAAGGGAACAATTCTTGATTTTTAATGCTGGGAATGAGATTTGTTTCAGTCAGAGCATATATCTCGAAAGGTAAGGAGTGAGTTTGTTGCAAAACTGATTGAGTCTTTGACCGGAGACCTCTTACATTCTGATAATAGAAGGTAAATGGAAAGTTTTTGGGAAGAAAAGAGGGGGTTGGTAGTACATTAGAAACGAAAAAATCTTTCATGGTCTGCTCTACTACGCTGAAGGTGCGAAATACGTTTTGAATGGATATATTGTCCAAGGGCCTCAAGATCATTCGCCACTCTTTGGGGAGATAAATTGAGGAATTCATGATATTTTATGAAAAGAGTTTTGAGACTTGGAACATCAGTGGGAAGGCCTTCCTGTTGAATTGAGACCATTACACTTGTGTTAGTTTTTCCTTCGAAGCAAACGGAGTCGGGTTTATCGTGAAGATATGCTAAGAACAGACGTATATTGTCGTAGGTTTTTTTATCTCTAAGCCTCGACAGAGCATAGCGGCAATCAGTGGATTGGCTAGATAGCTGAGTGAATTTGACTGTAGGGGGGAGAAGGGGATCTATAAAGGTAGCAGGAGGTGATATTGAGGATGGGGTGGATGTAAATGTTTGGGTAAAGATTGAAGGGGTATCTGATATGGGGAGAGAAGTAGATTTAGGTAATGAGTCAGAGTTCGCTGGAATTGATCCAGGAGAGGATGTGGGGTTATAAGGGAGATGGTTTGGTGAGGGGTTAAGAATATGGGAACTACGAAAGTTAGCGTACTTGGCCCCAGAGCTTAGGTTGAGATTTGGAGAGGGGCTAGTTTGGGGAGGTTGGGTTGGTGTTGATAAAAGCTTGGAGATTGGTTCAGAAGGAGTTAAATTAAAGGAAACCCTTTGACCTTTAGGCTTGGATGGAGTAGGGATGTAAAGAGGGTTATGTGAAATGCAGGAGGGCGTAAAGTTAGGGAAAAGGTTAGTTTTAAATGTCCAGTTAGGGTCCGATCTGGGAGTGTGAGTGGGCTTTTTCTTCAGTATTGAGTTGGTATTCTTAAGGTTAGAGGAAATAGGGACGGGTTTTGTATGACTAGGCTTATTAGTTTTCTTAGATATACGATATTCTAATTTATCCACCCATTTGGTTAAAATCATATTTCCCAGTCGGAACACATCAATTAGTATGAGAGCAAAAGAGCCACTGATATTTAGATGAAAAGTTTATTTTAAAGTTGCTATGATGCTTGGAGCGAGGTGGCGAAATCTTTTGGCATTCATTAAGAGTTATAGAAAATGAACGGCTAAATAGATTAGTTATCCAGGGGACATCGGCTTGAACAGGAGCATTTTTAATGAAGAAAGTCACACTGCCAGCATTGATATTTAACTTCTTTAGTCTGTTGTTCCATTCAGTAAGGGTCCACGTTGTGCCAAAACGTTGAATGGTAGGTATTGCTGGTACATTTAAAGTAGTTGATAGTGTTGGTTGGTTAGAAGGTGCAGGAGTAAGTGCTGATTGATGGTGAGTAGATGCTGCAGGAGGTGATGGCAATGCAGTGGTGATGGATGGAGGCGAAGGTTGTAGGTAAGCGGGTCCTGAAGGTGATGCATCTACGATTGCAGGTAAGGGAGCTGATTGGCAGATAGATAGAGGTGTGCAAGTAGAGGTATCCATTATTTCAGCCAGTAAGGATGTGTTGTAAATAGAGGCGTTAGGCTGTAGGTTGATACCATCGATTTTACAAGTGGCAGTCTGGATATCATCAGCTAGCTGACCAATGCTAAGACGGGTTTCCATTAGTTCAGTACTAATTAAATTAATAGTACCCACGGCGTTTTCGAGTAATGCAATTGGTTGACGAAGACCGGGGATGACAATATTGGAAGTGCTTTGGAGGTGACAATCGAGGTCGGAGCGGAGAAAGCTTAGGTTTTCGTTAATTGATTCGAGGGAATTGGCTGCACTATAAGACTTTAACATTGAAGATAATTCTTGTTTAAGGGAATCACAACGATTGTTAAAAAGAGTAGCGCGAGGGTCGTTTGTAATCAAGTCCGTTATAACAGAGAGTTGTTTTTCGATAGAAACAAATTTAGAATCACATCGCTTATTGGCACAGTCAATAGTGTTGTTGAAATCGTCTAGAGTCTTAACCAAAAAATCGTCCATTTTTTCTAGCTGACTAGTAGTTTTTTTTTGATAAGAATAATTGTCAGCAAGAATAGGACTGAGAGCGTGCTTCAATTCGACACTAGCGATTTTAGTTGGCGAATTATCTTTTGAACTTATTAAATCGGTTAACGCGGTCAACTGTGACTTTAGGGAGTCGAATTTAGTCGCGACAGAGTTAATATTGTCACTATTGCATTTTATCGCGAACAAAACATCAGAAAGGGAAATTTTTTTGCACTCGCCACAAATGAATACAAATGGACCCGAATAATCTTTGAAGTAAGAGATAGATCTCTTGCTTAGTCCGATGCAAAGAAGGTGGAATGCTTTGCCACAGATACCGTAACAAACCACCCTCTCAGCAATTTTGTTATCCAGGTCGCAATGGGCAAAATCGCAGCGATAGCTTTCCATAGTTTTTATATGTCACGACCCACAAATAAATGAAAAACAAAAAAAAAAAAAAAAAACTTGAACGACAAAACACTAATTACGGTCGGTAAGTGATAATGATGACGCAGGAAAGACAACAAACGATGACGGATTAATAGAGTGATTCAGTTTTTACCTTTTTGTTTTTTTTTTTTTTTTTATAGATATTTTAAATTTAAGTGGGTCGGCGAAAAAAAAACACTTGGATAATGATGACACGGAAATTGGGTGTTTTTATTATTTTATTTTTTTTTTGTTTTTATTTATGTATGTTAAACGGGGGTCAAGAAAAAAAAGCAAAACAAGGAAATTCAATTAAAATAATTGATAAACAGAAGTAAGGGAGCGAAAAATAAAATTCGACTGTACTCGGTGAGGTTCCGACGGTAACCAAAACAAAAGCTATACCTATCTCCACACGTAAGAAAGTTATAAGCAAATAGTAAAAAAAAATAACAATAATGTGATTTTTTACATTGTTTTGCAATAATTTGTTTTAAATAATTAAAAAATTGTTTAAATGATCCATTTCGATGGTAAATCTTATTGCTTACAAAAAAAGTTTTCAACATTATTTCAAAATGTTGCTTTATTTTCGAGAAATATGCAAAAAACAAAACTAGTACGGCCAAATCATGATTTAAATTACTCCATGTGTTAAATATCTCTAAGCAGGTTCTGTTTCAGGTGTCATATGGGAACATTGTTCAATAGGCAGGCACGCAACGTGTACTGGCATACTTTTAAACGACTTTTGCAAAATTTATATGGACGAGCAGGAGGAAGAAACGATTCCTCACCTCCTCCGTACATGTCCTGTTCTTATGTTCAAGGTGCTGAGGGTTAAGGAAATTATATGTGTGGAGAAAATTATATGATATTTAAATAAGCTTAAACCTTCGTTGAGAGCTTGAGATGAAAAAAAAGGAAGCCATCTTAGTTCTTTATTGAATATGATTGTATGGACACAAAAAAGTTTTAATAGTTGGAGCGGTTTTCTTAAAAAATAATTTTTAAATATATAATTCTTATAACATTTTTAAGGAAAACTTTTAGTATGCAGAACTAAAGTATTTATTCATGTTCATATAAAAATAAAATAAAAAAAAAAACTGTCACCCCATTTTCGAAATATCGAACTTTTTAGACTCTTTTAAAAAACTCAAAAACTTTTTTTTTGAAAATTTTGAAATGCAATATCATAAAATCTTATCTGAAATTCGTATATAAAAATGTATCTAAATTCGTTTAGCCGATAGTGAGAAAATTCAAAATAAAAACACACATTCTACGACTACTATTATTAGTTACTAAGTGCAAAAATGTATAATTTTTGTAGTAGATCGTTTTAATTTTAGAATATGGAAAAAGTTTTATCAAAGCCGTAGGAGTCGTTTTTGAGAAAAAAAATATTTCCCTTCCGGTTTTTTAACTTTTGTATGGAAGGTGTCTACCGTCATTTTTTCATATCTGTAAAATTTTTTCTATAAATATTTTAGAGAGTGTACTGGAAAAAACTCTTTTTGAGTATCAAGTTTCAAGAAAATCGATCATATCGTTTTCGAAATACATATTTGATTTTCAAAAAAAATTTTAAAATCAAAAAAATATTTGTATTTTATTTAAATTGCACAAAATTATTTAAAGTTATTGGAAGCCTTTGTATTAAAAAAAAAATTAAAGAAATCAGTCATACCGTTTTGATAAAAATCGAAAATTAAAAAAAAGGTTCTTTGGGGAGGTAGGCATCATTTTTTGAAAATGGTTTTCTACCTAAAGAGAGCCTTTATTAGGAGTAAATTATTGATTTATTTTTAAGAAAAGTTGTCGAGCCGTTTTTGAGAAAAATATATTTTGCTTTCAATATTCTTGCAAATAAGCTCAAAAGTTTTAGTTAAGCAAAACAAGACGTCTGTGAAAATTGAGTCTCTTAAAATTCATGTTTAGAGATTCCTCATCGCAGATTTTGGTTTTCCATACAATTTGTATGAAAGAAAACTCCTGTTTTTTTCTTAAAACTTAATGAAAACAAATATTTTAACTAACTAAATACGTTTTTCTATCAGAAAATTGAACGTTCTAAGAAAATATTATAACATGCTTTATCGTAAATACAGCCATTTTAAAGTTACAGACAATTTTGGTAATTGAAGATATTATGGTATCTAATATAAGTCTTATTGCAATTCGATGCAATTCGGTATTGAACTCGCTAAATAATGAATAGGTATTTATAACGCGGCTAATCCAAATAATTTCAAAAATTTATAAAAAATGACAAAAAAATCTTATAATTTTTTTGATTTCTTTTTTTTTTTTTTTCTTGAGTCAATCAAGTTGTTTGTAAAGACATTTGATTGACTCAAAAAGAAAAAAAGATATTAAAAGAAATATGTATAAATTTTGCTGTCGATAGTTACTTTTAAACAAATCTCAATTCAAAAACCAAATAAAGCTTTAGAAGGTTTTTTTTCAACCCAGTATGACCACTCATCAAAAAAGTAATTCACTTGTTCAGTCTAAACACTGGATGGTAATAAAATGTGACATTATTTTTTGTCAATCGATTAATTTATCCTAAACAAAAAACAAAAATAGAAACACAGTTTTTAAATCAACTTCTGCAGCAACCATCTATCGACCATCGAAAAAACTCCTTCGAAGATTGTCTAGACATCTTATTAAGAATTTTTCCATGAGTGTATAATTCAGATTTATAGATATTTTATTTAATGCAAAATTCGTATATTCTAAGAATTGCAAACTGAAGCTGAAAAAAAATCACAAAGAGAACCAATCATAATTTTTCATGTATATTTTAAAAGCTTTTTTTTCACAAAGGGTGAGTGATTGCCTACTAAGCTTAAGCTCTGCAATGTGAAATTATTTATATTTCTTATTTGGTATAATTTTCAGTGAATATTTAAGCAAATGGAGTGCAATATTTGAATAGTGAAGATACATTATATATGTACTGGCCTTCAATTAAGATATAAATTTCGTAGAACAGACGAGTTTATCATTAATTTTAATCCTGATTTTTACATTGAAGTTGTCTGTTTTCACCAAAGTAACATTCATCAATTTTGAAATTTATCAAATTAGTTTTATTATTTTAGATTTTGTCGGTGGATAGGTACCTACCTACATAATCTGTTTTCCTGTTAAAAATATGATTAAAGGAAAAATATTTTGACCTAACACACAAAAATTCAAACATCCATGGGATGTTTTTATAATCATCATAAAATGGGTAGGTGGGTATACCTTTTCTATTTAAATGCCTAAAGTTTTAACCCAAAATTAATTAGATACTCTTCAGCTTATTCACAAAATAAACACATGACTGTAAATCATAATTTAAACCATAAAAAAAAAAATATCCAAAGCTATACATTGTTTGGCAAAATTTAGCTTTTGAATTTAAATATTAAATCATTTTTAATTTAACGAAATAATAAAATTGATTTTATTAGAAAGGAGTAAAAGAACAAATTTCATCTAAGACCGACCCTAATAAACGAAAAATAAACAAAATACGTCCGCAAATCTTCCCACAGACAGCAATAAAGCAACTATTTCTTTTTACAGTTGTTTACCCGCGTGCAATAACACAAAACACACATTCTCTCGGTAATAAAATTTCAATTTAAAATTCAATTATTTAAAGCATCAGCATCAACAGTAGCGGTACAACAGCAACAGCAGCAATGGGCAATTTTCAGAAATTGCTTCCAGTTGCAAGAATACTCGTATTCCCCGCTCTTTCCAACTTGGCAAATATATTTTCACTTGATTTCATCCCCTTTCCCCCGCCCACCTCAGTTGAAAACCGCACACGCAAATGTTTCCCAGGTATTATTTCCGTTTAATTCAACTAAATACAAAACACAATACAAAGCAAGGACCAATGCAATGAGAGTATAAAGGTTCTTCTTCTCTTCATAATATAGTTTCACAATCTTTCAAGGATTACACAACCGAACGTACCTACAGGTACTACAAGAAGGCACGTAGGACGTAGAGTGATGGGGGATTTAGGGGTTGGTATTGGTAGCACATGCTTTTCTTACATTAAATTATTCATATTATAATTTGAAAAGTTCACTGAGAGTAAGTAAGTACAAATTAGTAAGATGATTGCCATGGATTAATCTAAAATCACAGTTAAATTTGTTATCTTGTATAAGAGAATCAAAAACTTCCAACTGACATATCAGTTAATCATCCTTCCGAAAGTTTAGAACAAGTCCATTTTGAAAATGTTACAACATGTTGGCTGAATCTTTGCATTTTGTGTAGGAAAGGTTTTTATTTGTACATTGACCTCCTAATGTGAGTATAGAACCTGATTTCTGGAATTGAAAGCTCCGATTCAGCTGCCAACTTGAAAGAAAATGGGTGAAAAAGATTATCGGTGATATTTTGACAACCATTGGTATGACAAAAAAAATTATAAGAAAATTTTCTTACAAAATTTAATTCTCGACAATTTATTCTAACATATTTGCTGTCGTTTAATTAAAAATAGAGAAATTACATTTAAAAATAGAGGAATATTTTCAGGAGAATATTTCTAACCCTCTTTTACCCAACACATTTCAAAACAAAAACTTTTCTTACCCACAGTAAAGTTAGCAGATCATATCCCAACTAACATTTCAGCTTCGTTCAAAACATAATAAGGAGAACATTATAGAAGTTCTAAAGTAAGTTCTTGACGGTTTATACGAAGTTTGAACGAGCACCATTCGAAATATTACTGAAGCTTAGGTTTTAACAGATAGCTTCAGAAAGATTTATATAAAGAAAAAAACACAAATATAATAGAGTTATCAGTTTATATGGATAAGTTGTAAAATATCTACTAGAAGTTGATAATACAATTTTTACAGAGGTTGAAAAATAAAAAAGAGGTTGAAAAATGAAAAAGCAAAAATTTAATTTGCTTTTTTCATTTTTAGAACTGCAAAATATTTCTTAAAACTAATACTAGCTTCGATACCCTTTCACATAGGGACACAAGATTTTGACGACTATTTAAGGGAAACAATAATATTAAATATTTTGTAATCATCTTTAAAAAGCTTCTTTAAAATGATTTTTACAAGTTTAACCCTCTGTCAAATAAATTGACATTTTCTTTTATAGGTTGTGTCTAAAATTGTTACAGAAACCTTTTGAAGACTGACTGCCAGCAACTTCAATAAAATAACTTTATAGAAACTTTTAAGGGTCATGGCTTTATGTTCCTTCTATTAATTTGCTTACAGAGGTCTATCCGAAAACAGATCCTAGTCTCGTTTAATTTTCTACATTTAGCTTTCAAACAATTTTAAAGAAGCAGTTATTGAAATCGTGACTTCTTTAATAAACTGAATTTTGATGAAAGCTGTATAGAAGCTTTATACATATCCAGACTTTTAGCATATCAACATTTCTAAGGTAATAGAAATTGAAATATTAGTTGGGATGATGCGTGTTAAGCGCCCCTTTTCGATTTTCGAAAAAATTTGTGCTGTATTGTGCTCAGCTTGTTCCGCAAATATCTATTTACAAAAAAAATCAAAAATGTGAAATGTTTTTAAAATGTTGCAATTTTGTTAAAATGAAAATTGTACTATTTTTTGCTTAGTTTGTTCTGCAATATGCCGACAAATTAAAAGAAAATTTTATAAATTCAACTTTTACCGCAAAAGAACGATTAGCTCCGCCATTTTGGATTTCAAAAAAAAAATGTGCTGTATTATGTTCAATTTGTGATGTTTTGTGCCGTTAATATTAAAAAAAATACAATTTAGCAAAAAATTACGGATGGAAAGTTTTTAAAAATTTTGCAATTTCTTAAAAAAATAATAATGTGCTATTCTGTGCTCAGTTTGTGCTGAAGTATGTTGGAATGTAAAAAAATAAAAATTTTACGAATAAAGAACAATTTAGCGAAGCGTGAAGTTATTTTCAAAAAAAAAAAAGGTTTGCTGTATTGCGCCTTGTACCCAGCCCTGGATTTTCCATAATTTGATTTGACTAGGCCCAGCGCATCACGAAGGGGGCACTAACAAAAATCTAATAAACAAGAAATTCACAATTTAGTCACTTTTTTCTTTCTTTTTTTTTTAATAGTTAACGTAAGAAATATTTAGTAAAGAAGACAAAATATAAGAAATAAAATAATTTTTACAAGAAAAAATGAAAAACTAGTAAAGTAAACTGACAGAATGCAGAACTGGCAATTTCTGCCAAAACCAATTTTAAATTTCGGAATTTATTATATTTTGTATTCAAAATGGGTATTTTGAATCTTGTAAGGGATTAAGAAAGAAAAAAATTTTGTTCTGGGGCATTTTCCAAAATAGAATTTCTTGAGACCTCGCATTGACATTCATTAATCACTTTTGGAATTTTATTGGTGAAATCATAATAAATTTATTTTTGATTAAAATCTATCCAAAAGACGATTTTGACCATTTTTGCATTCCATTGGGAAACAGAATTATTTTATTTTTTGAATTTGGTGGATCAATATTTCTGGCTTGTATAACCTCTATAATGCCAAAACAATTTTAAATTTGGTTTTTTATCGTAACCGAAAACTTATCTAACCGATCATATTTGTCAACTTGAAGTGGATAAAAAAAATGATGAGACGAAATTATACAAAATCTGAATTTACCATAGGATTTCGGGCTTGTCTTGGAATAAATTTTTACCTGTCCCAAATTGGAAAAAAGAAATTAATGCATTGGCAATGGTTTTTAGAATTATTTCTATCTTAAAATTATCATTTAAAAAACTTCTGATTTTATAATTAATCAGAAAAAAAATTTATAAATATTGTTTTTAAGAAATGTGGAAAAGGTAATCTTAAATAAACAGATATTTTACAAATTTTTGAACGTTCGAATACCATTTTTGTCTGCATTTAATTTTTTTGTTCTGCAGTCAATACTGTTTACGTTTCGTGCTTAAATAAAAATAAAATGCATGACTGATTCACACGTACTTTCACTTATTTTCAAGTTGCTTGGAACTTAGAGCTTTTAAAATATGAAATTAATCATAAAAATCATAAAAGTGTATATAAAAAAAAAACATATAAATCGTTCTTTTAATTTATAAACAACTAGTTAAAACTTTTAGAGCTCAAAAACAAGTATGCCATTTGATTACTTGAACAAATGTGAATATATGCAAAAATAAAATCTTTCAATCGTTACAGTGGTGTTCTTAAAAAACTTAAATATATAAAATTTTAATAACATTTAAAAAAAAGTATTTGTATGCCAATTTTAAGTATGTATTAAAATACATTTTTGAAATGGTTTAAAAAAAAAATCATCAACTCATTTTTGAAATATTGAATTTTCAAAAAAAGAATTAAAATATTTTTTTTAAATCCTAAATTATTTTTTTTCAAAATGTTGATATGCAATGTTATTAACATTTTAAAAGATACTTTGCATACAAATTTTGACTGAAATCGTTCGAGCCGTTAATGCAAAAATCGAAAATTTAAAAACAAACGTTATATAACAGTTACCGTTAAAACGGTTTTCGGTAAATTTTTTTCTAACACCATACCTAAATACAATAAACACATATTTTTTATCAAAATCGTTAGAGCCGTTTTTTATATAAATAAGCTTTTCATTTACGGTTGTATGGCAAGTACAGTTATTTTTGGTGCTAAAAAAAAAATTCAATTTTCTCTCTTAAAAGTTATAAGAAAACCTTGATTTCAAAATTTGAAGAAAATTTCTTCGATGCTTTAGGCTGTAGGTCGATATACGGACAGATAGACAGACAGAATTGTGCCAACCATTTTTTTCCGTGTTCTCAATCATCGTAATATCAAGTTTTAATGTTATCTCGATTTTTTTTTCGTATAAATCCAAAACTTGCCCAATAGTAGGTACATATCGCAACTAAAAAAGCAAACTGTGGAAGCTTTGAATTTTTCTCAAACATTAGAGCTAATCTAATTTTAATTACATACCCTAATTTTTTATCGATTAAGAAGAAAATTTATTTCATCTTAATCAATATTGAAACATCAGATAGAAAAAAAATTTAATGCAAATTTACGCTAAAAACTGTCTTCGAATGTCGAGAAATGTGAGAGATATGTACAATTTTCAGATTACCATCGTGCGATATATTTATAGTGCACACGAGGTATGACTTCATATTTTAAATTGGGAGTGGATCAAAATTCTGGTTCAAAGTTCAGCTTTTCAAAACTTGTATTGGGATTTCACAGAAAATATTTCTTAAACAAATTTTCAGCTATAGGAGGCCAGCCAAATGAAGAGACGAACGATGTATTTGGTTCAATGATGGACAAGAACTAACTTTATTTCTTAATTTACATATTAGAACATAGAGAGATTAACAAAGTACTGTTGCATGTGCATGAACATTCGATTGCTTAGATAAATAGCTATAAGTTACGTATACATATTATATGGGAAAGATCATACGATAATGCTGTACATAATAATAATAATAAATAATATACATTGTTATGATTAGACAAAGAGATTATGCGCTTTGGTAAATAGTGTTGACAATATGATTGTAGATATTCACATATGTGATACATATAATACGATAATGCTAATACATAATATAGAAGTGTGAATGTTTAAGTTAAATAAAAGCCTACATTTCGGCCATTCCTGACATAAAATCGACTCGATTTTAACAAATATCTTTTCTTTGGCATTTTCAAAGCAAAATGATTTTTTTTGAGTACCAAGTTTTAGGATGGTATGATAACGGATTATTTCCTTTAAGCGATATGGCAGATAAATACGAAAGTATCTAATCAGAAGGAAACAGAGCAATTTGATAAAATGGTTTAAAAAATGTTCAATTTACTGTTATTATTTTTCTAAAACTTTAATCGCTCACCACATACGGCTTCATGTTTTCGGGACTAGATACTCCTTCGTATCGAATACGAGAAACCTGTAGGTTTCCAAGGTCTCTTATGCGATACCTATCGTTAGGCAAAACTTCGTACACTTCGTATGGGCCTTTGTATTTTGGTAAAAGTTTTTTGTTAACACCCGCAGTAGTAATAATGTTTTTGACTACAACATAGTCACCTTTTCTATAACGGTGTGGCTTTTTATGATTTTTATCGTATTGAATTTTATTTATTTCCTGGTTACGTTTGATTTTTAAACTTGCGTTTTCTCTCTCTTCAGTCATGTTTTGATCTTTTTGGAATACGTGAGATTCAAGGTACTCGCGAACTTTATCGTAAGCTTCTCCCTTTTGCGAAACGCCGAACAGCAAAACACTTGGACTAGTTCCTGTGCTTCTATTGATGGTGTTATTTATAGAAAATTCTATTTTATTCAAATGCTTCGACCATTCGCCTGGCTCAATTTCTGTTTCTTTTGACAACATAGCAGTCAAGAGTCTATTAATTCTCTCTACTTGACCATTGGACTGGGGAGAATGAGTGGCGACTTTTATATGTGTTATATCAAAATCTCGACAGAAGAGTGAAAACTCTTCAGAGGTAAAACAGGACCCCCTATCTGAAATTAATCTTTTTGGTCGACTGTAAGTAACATAATAGTTTTGTAAGCATTGTATTACTTCCTTAGAGCTTGTGGTTTTAACCGAATATAGTTTCGTAAACTTTGTAAATCCATCCACTATGAGGAAAATATGTTTCTTTAAATTTCTAACACCAGCTGGAAGAGGTCCGTAATGGTCGACATGAATTGTGTCGAATGGTTTATTACCCTTTGGGATGCTATGTAATTCACCTTCCTTTTTTCCAGAAGGGACGGAAAAATAGATACATTTCAAACAGGATTTGATGTAATCTTTGATTTTGTTTTTCATTGAGGGGAACCAGTATGTCTTTCTTAGGTATTCAAATACTTTATCCGCGCCTACATGACAAAGACCATCGTGGTGACTTTGGATGATAACTTTTTCCATTTGCTTTGGAACATAAAATGCAACAGAGTCATCGCATTTCCGGTAAATAAGACCATTTATCATTTCATAAAACTGGAGTTGCTTATGTTCCAAAGTTTTAGCTATATTTTGAATGGATGCGTCTTTGTTTTGGGCACAAGCAAGTGCATATTCAAAGGAATCGGGTTGAATCAAAAGAATATTATGACACCTGCTTAATGCATCGACGTGATTCATTCTAGATGAATCTCTATGTTCCACTAAATAGTCATATTCTTGGAGCTCCAAGGCCCACCTGGATATCCGAGGGTTGATCATTTTTTTACTTAATGTGAGCGTTAAAGATTTACAATCTGTTATGATTTTGAAGTTTATGCCCATTAAATAAGTCCGAAATCTTCTTAAAGCATATATAATCGCCAGAGTTTCAAGTTCAAAGGAATGATATCTTGACTCTGCAGGTGTAGACCTTTTGGAAAAAAAGAAAATAGGATGAAACTTTTTATCCTGCTGCCTCTGCAATAAAACTGCGCCAAAGCCTAGTGAACTGGCATCGCAGTGAAGTTCTGTTTCAGCCTGTGGGGAGTAAATGCTCAAAACTGGTGCCTGAAGCAGTATTTGTTTCAAGTTTTCAAAAGTATTTATCTTTTCTTCCCCAAATTGGAACTGAACGTTCTGCTTTAGTAGATCATAAAGTGGTTTCGATAGAACTGAGAAATTTTGAATGAATTTCCTAAAATAGGAACATAACCCTAAAAACGAGTGAAGCTCTTTAACATTTTTTGGAGTGGGGAAATTGTGTACGGCAGCCAATCCACCCGAATTAGGTTTTATACCATCTGCACTCACTTCATAACCCAAATAGGTGATCGTTTCAGCCATGAAAAGGCATTTGTCATATCTTAGTTCTAAATTGAATTCGAAAATAATTTTAGAAACTTTTTCCAGAATATCAAAATGCTCCTCTTTAGTTTCAGTGGCAACGAGCAGATCATCAATATAAATAAGTATTTTACCATCGTTTATTAAACTTTTAAAGATTGAATTAATGTAACGCTGAAACGTAGCCGGGGCGTTTCTTAGCCCAAATGGCATATAAAGGTACTCGTACTGCCCTAAAGGCGTAACAAACGATGTAAGTTTTACGGAATCGTCTGCCATTTTCACATGGTGAAAACCATTTTTCAGATCTAACAATGAAAAATACTTTTTATTTCTTAACCTGTCTAAATGATCCTCAATTAAGGGGAGAGGGTAATTATCCTTTTGCGTCACACGGTTTAACTGCCTATAATCGATGCACAATCTAAATGCTCCGTTTTTTTTCTTCGTTAGAACGATAGGCGATGCAAAAGGTGAATTACTTTCCCGTATTATTTCTCGTTTCAAAAGATCATCCAAAATTTTTCTTAGTTCGATAGTATGCATATAAGGTAAGCGCCGCGGTGCACAGTTAAAATTTACATTTGTATTAGAAAGATTAATCTTCATTTCATAAAAGGCATTTGAATGCAAAATATTTTTATCTAAATTGGTCTGCTTCATAATATCGTAAACTCTTTGTTTCTCTTCATAATTTAAATTACTATTTACTGTTAAATTGAAATCATTTTTGTCATAAGAAGTATCTATATTCAAGATATCTTTCGCGAAATTGTTGTCACTTGGTTCTATGTTGTCATATTTGCTGTTAAAATTACCATTACAATTTGTCTCGTTAAAGTTTTCAAAATCTTTTAAATTATTTGCACATAAATTTTTATCATAATTTTTTAAATAAGTAGCATAAGTTTTTAAAATATTTGTATCAAAGTCTTTTCCTTGCTTTATCAATTTAATTTTAGAATTATCATAACTTAATTTTATATTACTAGCTTGTAAAAAATCTCTGCCAAGAACAACAGAGTAAGTCATTGTTTTATTTTGAACTACATGCAACATGCAACTTAAAGAACTATCACTTACATAAATAATACAGTTAACTCTTCCAAGTATTGTTAGTTTTGCTTCGTTTATTCCAAAATATTGACGGCTGTCATCTTCTAGCGGCAGAATTACAAAAGATGGTATAAATTGTTCCTGAACGAAGCTTATTGGGCTTCCTGTATCTACCATAGTATTTGCTTTAAATTCAAAAACATCATTAGTAAAATTACACATAAATTTGTACTTAACATTAAGTGTAAAGTCGTCGTTAAATATTTTCTTCATTACTTCGTCTTCTTCAGGTCCGGGTTGATTGTCAGGTTGCTGTACCAATAGAACCGCAGATGGCTTAGCAAATTGACTAGCAGGTAAACCCTTATTTTTACAAGCGGTTGCCAGATGCCCTTGCTTCCCGCACTTGAAGCAGCTTCCTCTCTCACGTCGAGGCCTTGGACAGCTGTTGGCAATGTGTCCGGGCTCGTTGCAGTTAAAACACTTGTCATTAACAATTCGCTTCGTGTGACCTGATGAAGATGCAATCGGTGTTGGATAAGCAGGTGTATATTCCGTGGTATACGATTTCATTTTCTGGTACTTCTTTAGCATTTGTTTGAGGTCATCCATACTTTTTGCAGTAAGAAGGAGTTGTTTGTTACAAAAAGCATCAGGAATCCCTTTTATGATGTAATGCATAAGGTCCTCGTCTTCAATATCCGCATGGTATGCAATCTCCTGCATGGCCAGTGTATATTGGTGAATACTCTCGTCCCTCCTCTTCCTTCGGCTTCTCAGGGTATCATGAACATCAGCTGACGTCACTGCTCGGTGAAACTCTTGAAGCAGGCTAGATTTAAGCTCCATCCAAGTTGAGCAACGGGAAGACCGGAGGTACAGTTTGGCGGTTCCTTTGAGACTCCGCCTCGCATAAATAAATGATTGCTGCTCATCCCATCTATGCAATGTTTTAGCATCTTCAAAACTCCGCACCCATTGTTTGATTGAAAAATGATCGTCTCCGGAGAAATAGGGAACTGTGTCTTCGATATCTTTGTATGACATTGAACACGAGGCAGTATCACTTGGCATACACAGTGTCGCAAGTTTTTCCTTGAGTGCTAAAATCTCCTGTTGTTTTCTTATTTTTTCTTGAAGTGTGTAGATTTCAACTTGCAGATCATCTTCTTCCTCATTATTGGATGCAACTTCATCTTGATCATGCGGAAAATGAATGATTAACTCAGGTTCACCTAGCTCGTCCATGTGCTCTTGCAGCCTTATCTTCAACACGGCCTTATTACCATCAGTATTGAGACCGAAACTGGTTAATTTTTCTTTAAGGGATGCCACTGTTGCCTCTTGCACAAATTTCTCAGCTCGTGCTTTGGCCATCATTTTTCTATTTTTTTTTTTTTTGTTTTACCACACACGATAATTATTAAAAATAAAAAAAAAAATGTGCTGACTGTACAAAACAAGAAAAATTTTCGGGTAAACAGATCCACTTCTGATTTATAGGAGGCCAGCCAAATGAAGAGACGAACGATGTATTTGGTTCAATGATGGACAAGAACTAACTTTATTTCTTAATTTACATATTAGAACATAGAGAGATTAACAAAGTACTGTTGCATGTGCATGAACATTCGATTGCTTAGATAAATAGCTATAAGTTACGTATACATATTATATGGGAAAGATCATACGATAATGCTGTACATAATAATAATAATAAATAATATACATTGTTATGATTAGACAAAGAGATTATGCGCTTTGGTAAATAGTGTTGACAATATGATTGTAGATATTCACATATGTGATACATATAATACGATAATGCTAATACATAATATAGAAGTGTGAATGTTTAAGTTAAATAAAAGCCTACACAGCTCTTTCTGTTGGAATTCTGGTTTTTAAAATTCTATCTTTTAAAATTTCAAGGAGTGGAACTGTATACGCTGCTGCTGTCTAGAGGCTGATGGTTAATATACTCGCAATTACCTTTTTCAATGATGTTTGATATAGGAGTACATATGTTTGTCTGGAGTATAGTAGGACTACTTTGATTATTTTCCTTTATATTTTCATTTATTTTGGTTAAAATATCCTTCAAAATTTACTTTTCAAACTTATGGAACTGCCCCAAACTTTCCTAATAGCCAATAATAATTCCCTTATCAAAATTAGGCTTGATTAATTGTAATTTATCTCTCAAGCTACTTAATGTAAGTCCTACACAGGTTCTCTTTTGTTATTTCTTGTTAACATTGTTCGTAAGTGGTTTTGCTTGTACGAAGTTAATAAAAGTTAAAATAATTTCTTGGGCATTGGTATGGAGAGTAGAGTGCTACCCCACAAAGAATTAAAAAAGGAACAAAAAATTGGAAAAAATAGTCAGTAAATATCTTAAGACTTATTTTAAGATGTTGAGGTTAGAAGGAAGAAATAAAGGAAAAATATTTCATAAGCCAAAATTACACCGGGTGAAATTTTATAATTGGAAATGGAATTGGAAGTCTTAACCTATATGTACATAAGGGTGGTTGTTAAAAAAATAAAATGCATAATTGGTTCGCTCGTACTTGTTCTTATGTTCAAGACACTGAGGGCTTAAGAAAATATGTAAAGACATGGAAATTATAAGAGAAAAATGTTTAAAAACATGAAATACGATATTTAAATTAGTTTTTTAAAACTTTGTTGGCAATTAAAAATGAAAAAAAAAGAACGCCATCTTTATTCCTTATTGAATATGATTGAATGGACAAAAAAGATTAAATCGTTCGAACGGTTTTTTTTACTATTGTATCCAAGTCTTTAGTATTTATTTATGTTAATATAAAAATTAAATTTGAAAAAATTTGTCAACCTATTTTTGAAATATCGAATTTCTAAAAAAAAATTAAAACTCTTTTTAAACATTCAAAACATTTTATTTTGAAAATTTTGCTATGCAATATTATTGAATCTAATCTGAAATTTGTATAGAAAAAAATGTATCTAAATTGTATAGTTTTTTGTAGTAAATCGTGTTAATTTTAATATATGGAAAAAGTTTAATCAAAATCGTAGGAGCCGTTTTTGAAAAAAAATATATTTTCCTTTCTGGTTTTTTAACTTTTTTATGGAAGAAACCGTTATTTTTTTATAAATGTAAACTTCTTTCTAAAAATATTTTAGAGAGTACTAAGAAACTCTTAAGTATCGAGTTTCAAGAAAATCGATCAAATCGTTTTCGAAATATTTAATTGAAAAAACAAAATTGAAACATTTTTAAAAATCCAAAAAAATATTTATAGTTTTTGGAAGCCTTTGTTTAAAAAAATTATTAAAATCAGTCATGCCTTTTTGAAGAAAATTGAAAATTAAAAAATGGTTCTTTGAGAAGTACCATTAATAACAATTTTTTGAAAAATGGTTTTCCACGCAAAGGAATCCTATACTAAAAGTAATTTATTGAATTTTTTTAAGAAAAATTGTCGAACCATTTTTGAGAAAAATACGAACATATCGTCCCCTGATTGCAAAAGCTAGGTAACTCAACCTTAAAAATTTTGGAGATAGCAAGGTTCATAGATACCTAGCTCCCAGAGAAAGAGTGGAAGTTTAATTTTTTTGTTTCTCACACCTCATAAATATCTTATATTTTTTTATGGTAGAAAAAAAATGGACGAAAAGTCTTGAAAATTGCACAAAATAATACCGTTATTGCTGAGATTTTGTAAAAATTTCAAATTGAGTTACCTAGTTCTTGCAATCAGGGGACGATATGTAAAATTGCAAAAAAAAAACGTATGGCAGGTACCGTTATTTTTGGTACTTAAAAAAATAATGAAAAAAAGATATGGGCCTGATGCACTAAAACCACTTTGTACCAATTTTGAAGAAAACCGATTGGGCCGTTTAGGCTAAAAATTATCTAATTTTTTATGATTTTTATTTTCATCCTCTATGCTCGTTGTATAGATGTAAAAAAAAATTCCCATTTTATTTTTTCACACTAGGACATTGGCGTAAAATCAGCCAAAAAATTTAGACCATGTAGATTGGAAGTAGACAAGAAAAATAGTCATACGGGAAGTATCTATTTCCCTTTCTTGGACGGTAAGGGCAATTTAATACAAAAAAAAATACATAAACAAGAAACAAATAATCAAAAGAACTATGGCAACACTTACAGTAGTTTTATGAAAGCCAGCAGCTCATTCTTATGGTTTATTTTTAAACTAAGTTGTTTTAATGAACAGTTTTGGTAAAAAATTATTTTAAACCCATGAATGAATGAATGAAGGATTTGGGGTATAAGTGCACTGCGACCATTAAGATCTATTGTGCCCCCGTCTAGAGCTGGATGAGGTTGCTCATACTACAGCACGTTCTCCAAATTTGCTTCCTTGAGGAGCTTGAGTATTTGGAGTGTTTTGAGGCAGGGTAGTTCGCTCTCCTCTATCTGGTGATTTCCCAAATACCTGTGTCTTTAATGCACGAGTGCATCACATCTACCTAGTATATGGTCAGGTGTCTCCTCATGAGCATTGCAGAATCCGCACGCGGTGCTGTTCTCTAAGCCAAGAATGTGGAGGTGACTCCTAAGCTTACAGTGGCCTGTGAGGAGACCCGTTATTATTCCAAGTTTGTTCCTGTTTAAGCTCATACAGGACTGGAATCATTCCTGGTTGTGAGGCCCAACCAGAAGTTTGGCCTGTCTTAGCTTTGGGGGTTCGTTCTAGATTTTTGATCTTTTCACCTCCTCTTCTGTTTTGATTTTATGTTTTATCACGTTTTCTCCTATTCTGCAATAAGGCTCTGTTTCCGTAATGGGTGTCATTGCCCTTATTTTTGCTAAGGAGTCTGCCTCTTGATTACCTTGTATGCCAACGTGGCCAGGGACCCAGTAGAGTATGACAGAGTTATGAGTTATTTTTAACTCAACATATTGAAAAGAGATCAATTTTTATTTTTCAAAATTCTAAGTTTGAAATGAACTTCTGCTGAAATTTTTTTATTAAAAGAAACTAAATTTGAGAATAAACTATTTATTTATGGATTTCTGTCTATGCTTAAAGCTACAAGCCAATACTATTAGTGTTGCCGTTGTTTTTAATATTTTATTTTAAATTTTATGCTAATTTGTTGTTAAATTTCCCCTCCTATCCAAGTGAAGGGAATAATTATTTTTGTTGGTCTACTTTCAATCTACATGCTCTGAGTTTTTTTTGGCAGATTTTACCCAAATGTCCAAGTATGGAAACATTAAAATGGGAAATTTAATTAATACCCCTTAAAATCGTTTAAGTAAAAATTTGTATATAAGGACCCAACTAACAATTTAACTTGTATAAGGTTCTATACAAGCTATTTTCAGACTGCTATAGTAATAGTAAAAGTCCTTACGCAAGTCATTTTGGCGCATTTACCCAAGCTAATTAACTGCCATAAGACTTTTGTTGACAGGTCTTATAGCAGCAAGTAGCTTTTCATGAACTGCTATTAGCTTGGCTGAACAAGCTATAGCTTGCCTTAGATGTTTATATAAGGCCTTACGAAATCCATTTTGACAGTTATTGCAAATAGCTCTCCTTGGATGCTTAAATAAGGCCTTACCAAAGCTAATAAATGACAGCTATTGCCAATAGCTTGCCTTGGATGGTTATATAAAGCCTTACCCAAATTAATTTTGCATAAGCGATTGCATTGAGAGAAAAAAGATTTTCTTAACAAAGCTGATTCTGAAATAAATTAAATACATTTTTTCATGTTTTTTTTTATTTTATTTTTCTGATGTATTTTGTATTGTATTTTTGTCTCCTCAGTCAGCTTCCAAACCTTTTTTTCTGTATTCTGTAATTAGTCCAACGTTAATTTAATTATAAAAATGAAAAGTTTTTTTTTTACCTGGGATTTGAACTCGATTCCTTCCTCGTACCAGTCTAGCCAATTTGCTGTTGAGGAAAACGTAATCAAAAGTAAATAAGTTCACAGTCAATAACTGTGCGCATCTCATATCCAAACTTCTTGAATGGTCTCTGGCTGTTTTAAGAATTGCTTTTCCTTTTTTTCTCACTTGTCTTTGGTAGGTTTCAGATGTTTTAAATGTTTGCCATGAGTTATTCATTTTTAAGTTTTGCTAAAAAGTTAAATGTTATTGTGAGCACCTCTTTTCGTTTTACGATGTTCAATGGGTACTTACCGTTCTTATTTATTTTAATCTGATTTTTTATAAGCACAATATTTTATAAGACACACTTGTTCATCTTCACTGATTATTTTAATTTGTATAAGGCCTTTGCAAACAAACCTTATACAAGTTGTTTGCAATGATTTGTCGTGGAGAGCCTTATAGCAGCTATTATTTTAAACATTTTCAGTAAACAACTTTGAAAGGACTTATATTAGCCATTTATAATTTATATTTACAAGCCTTGTTTAGAGCTTGTGTAACTCATATTTTAAGGCCTTATGGCAGCTATTTGCTTAAATTCCAGATGGAAAATTCTTGGCTTGCTCAAGATTGTCTTATACAAGCTCTATACAAGCTATTACTTGCTAAACTCGAAAAATTTTACCTTATACCAGCTAAATTGTTAGTTGGGGAGGAAGATACTGGTAGTATTTTTCCTTTTAGCATAATACTTATAGATTTCTTGACCGATGATTGCTAAACTTGCAAAATAGTTTTATAATGACAGCTAAAGCATGCTTTTAAAAAAACATATTGGTCCATTCTTTTTGCAGTTTTCTACAGAAAAATAAAGTTGTTCTCACTGCAAAGTGAGATTTTGACCATTATCTTTTAAGGAAGCAAAAACTATCATTTCAAGCCGAGTAAATTCTCATTTAAAGTGGAATTTCTTAAAATTATATCCCTACGTTATGATTTCGATTTCTAAAAGCAATACAATTTAAAATGAGCTGAAAAACAGAAAGAATACGTTTTGAAATGCCAACCTATTACGTGTATGACACAGACTCAAAATTTTAATTCGGGCTGAGCCTCAATCTTAAATTCTTGAAATTTCGTCTGAGAGTAGATCATAATATTTTCCTTTTTTCCCCAAATTATCAGTTTCATAAATTTTATTTGGCTTGAAAACATGTTTTCCAAAAAAATTAAATATAAAAATATTAAGTTGTTTTGTTTGAAAAATTCAAAGTGTTCTTGAATCAAACATACTGATTAATTATAAAGTTATTTAAACTCAATTAAGAAATGTCAAATTGAAAATATAAACAAAATTAAATATTTTCCTAAAAAACCCTACCACGAAAATCACCAGTAGTTTTCTTGTAGGCAGCTTAATCAATGAGCGCCTCCTTGGTTACGTACCTGCTGTGTACCTTTATTCAATTGTCAATTCGTTCCAAAAAGGAAACACACATTGCATTCCTTTATTTGGTGTGTTTTGTCATTTCCTTTTTCTATTAATTATTTAAAAGGTAGAAATAGTTTGTTGTTATCAGAAGAGTAGGTACCACACACACACTCACACACACAAATAATCAAACACACAAAACTTACTTGCACTTTAAGGTCCTTCAGAATTTCTGACTTAAATCTCAGTATGGTACTTTCAAATCAAATATTTATCACAAAGTATCGAAAACTAAAGTAAAACAGAGAAAGAAGTGTTCTCTCCAAGAATATCATTTGCGTAAAAATTCATTCCCTCTTTAGATTTTTGTCCTTTGATCCAAATACGATTTAATAATTCAGAAACTGGGTTGACCCAGATTTTGTTTGGTATAATGTGTCCGTGAGTTTGCAAATGTCAAATACCCTCGAGGACAGAAAATCTTTTCTTGCGTTATTCTTTTCTATTTTTTGTTAGCTTTAAATTAAATCCATGATTTTGTTAGTCCTTTCTCCTTTTCATAATGGATTCTTGTTTTAAGAATTTTTTTATTGAAAGTAAAAACAAATTCATGAGGGTTTTGTTTGTTCAATGAAATTTTTCCTTAAACAACAGGACATCGATAAAATATTTGCTTAAAGTTAAAAAGGATAATCATAGTAAAGGTTATAAGAAGTGATGATTCTTCTTTTCAAGTGAAACGGACATATTTTTGATTAGATTGAGCCTCTATAAATCCCTAAATGATATGAGATGAATGCAGGATGATGGATAAGAGTATTTGGCAGCATTGATTGAATGTTACATCAGCTTTTTCGTTTAGGTCCTAGGTATATAGTGTTGCAATCAATTCAAATGTCATGTCCTGCGTAAAATATCTTTGTCACATTTCAGTTTCAAATTGATAGGGATGATAGGCAGGATAGGACAGCGTGATGGTCTGTGAACAGTGAGGGATATTTTTGAAAATCAGCACACGAAGCTATAGGAGGCATTATTTTTAGAATAAGTGGCATGGTTGCCATTTATATTTTAAAATAAAATAGTAGATACAAGAATTTGTGGGTGTGGTTCTAAGCCTCTGCTATCTTGGTTAAGTATTAAAGAAGTTTGGTAATAGTTTGGGAATGCGTAATTACATGGTGAAGTGGGTAAAAATTTATATTCAAGGCACTAAGTAAAATGATGAGCCAAAGGGTGTTGATTTGATTTGGTTGAAACAGAACGGTCCAGTGCTCAATTTTGCCTTTTCAGCATCATGTAAATATGTCATTGGGTTGGTCTTCTATTCTCTCCAGAACAATGTCTTTTTTTTTTGTAATATTGGCAAGTGAAGGCAACGCAAAAATTTCTCAAGAAAAAGTAAGAAAACTCTTTGATATCTGTAAAATTCATAAATTTCCAAAATTTCAACTGGATAAGTAACATTTGCGGATCAAGATTTCTTTGAAATTTTTGTCAAAACAAAAAATATCCGAGTTTTTTGTTGTCCGGTTCCGACAACACATTTCTTAAGCACCATTAACTTATATATCAATATTTCAATTTTGTATTGCTTCCAGAATTTAGATTTGTTGTTTTTTTTGGTCAAAATCAACTGAGCTACAATCTTCAATAAAACATGTTGAATATTGAAAATTAATTCCTTTGAATAAAACAAATTAAAAATGGCAACCATATTAGCCTTTTCAATCTGTTGACCATGTACCTATACTTGTGACAACTATTTGAAAAGCAAAAGGCTTTTAAGATAATTATATAAGTGCCAGTTCAGTACCCAGTCTCACTTAAATAGAACTTTACTTACACATACATCATGATGGTGGTGGTGTTGCAAAGTTCTATGTTAAACAATATACTCAAGTGCGAGAAATCGACTAAACGGGTCAAATTATTATTCTCCCCCAGATGTCTATTTAAGGTTGTCATTAATAATTCCTATTTGTTAGATACAAATTTTAAATTAGGGTTTCACTTACACATAGATGAAAAAGGATCGAAAGTTTCAATACACCAATTAAAAGCTTTAAGGTAAAAAACAATAACACGAACACGAAATAGCTTAAAAGTTAATGAGGGTTTTTAATTGTTAATCCTCAGAGACAGTCTCGGTTTTGTGGTTTGTTATTTTTTTGTCAATTTTGTTTTATGTTTCCTTTGAAATGAGAAACATTATGGTGAAGGCAATTCAATATTAATATTTTTAAGTAATAATACTGATAATTTCTGGGGACAAAGTGGATTTAAAACTTTGAAGATCATATTTATATCTAGTTCTCAGAAGTACCGTTAGTAAATTGAATTTGAGTTAGAATTTCGTGGAAAAACAAGGCATGATGACGACTTACAATACAACTCTCAGCCATTGCAAGATGCGGCCTTTCAGTAGGACAGGGTGGAGAAGACCTACAACTTTCTACCGAGTCCAAAAATGTACTTTTTATACATCAAGGGAGGTATCTCTCTTGAAGGTCTTGTCACCTTCAAGACCTGACAAAAAACAGTAATAAGGTAAAGGTACACTTTAGTTGCCTTACCAAACAATAGCGAATTCAAGATATAGTCCAATCGATGTGTAGTTTTTATTGTGCCCCTCTTTTATGTTTTCGGGGGTGCTGAATACGAATCTGAGGCTTGCGACAAAAATTTCATGACGCAACATGGAAAAGGGCCAAAAAAGATGCGAGTTTTTCACTAATGGCTCAAAAACTATCAATCATTTAAAAAAAACAATGAAATACCATGGAAAGTTTACAGAATTTCCAATAAATCTCTGTTTAAGGTTTTTCTCTGCGACAAGCCATGAAGGCGCTAGTTGAAAATGGACGTATTTTTGCTGTTTTCGAAAATCCACTTGAAAGCACTAACTAACTTCCTTATGAGAAAAATTAAAAATTTGTGTCTTTAACATCATTAACATTATTTCGAAAAAAAATTACCTCTAGGAAATCTATGACCCCAAATTTGAATGACAAACGCATTTTTGTATACCTTAAGATGCCAATATCTCAAAAACGTGACATGCTAGCACAATTTCAAGACCAGATTCAAACTCAGCGCATCTAATACCATATTTTGGTCCATGTTATAGACAAAAATTCAAATTGTTTAAATAAAATAATTACTTAAATAGTGCTTTCGATCGGATTTTCGAAAACAGTAAAAATAGGTCAATTTTCAACTAGTGCTTAATGCAAATGGATTGAACAGAGATTTAATGGAAACTGTGTAAAATTTCAATTGTACTTTGATGTAATTCTTGAATAATTGGTTGTTTTCGAGCCATTAGTGAAAAACTTCCAACAAATGAATTTTTTCTACATCTTTTTCCATGTTGCGTCACGAAATTTTGGTCGCAAACGATTTTTTAACATTTGTGTGCAACGAATAGAAGGTGTTGTTATTGTTTAATTAAATAAAATTTGTTTAACAAAATTTTATAAATTGTTAAGAAATTCTCGATACAAAGTTTCAAGAAAATTTATCATATTTATAGTCTCCAAAATTTGTATTTTCAAAAAAAAAAAAATCAATTTGAACATTTTTTACAAATCCAAAAAAATATTGTTTTGAAAACTTTGTTACAAAAAATAAATATTTATATTTCATAGAAGATTTCTGTACAAAAAACAATGAAAAAACCATTTTTGACTAAAAAAAATTTGATAGAATAATTTTTTAAAATATAAAATCAAGAAGAAATATTAAATCTAAGTTCAATAGCAGCCGAAAAATTAAAATTAAAATTGTGAAGAACGCTAAATTTTCTAACTGCCCTCACTCAAATCTAAAAAGTTGACAAGAACTATGTACATTAGGGTGGTCCTTATATTGTTTTTTTTTTTGAAATTCCTAATTTTTTCAAATTTTTTTTTTTCATCCCCCTGGTCTACTTTTTATCACTTTATGATAGGTTTTTATTATTGGGTTAGGGTGATTCTTTTAAAACTACGAGAATAAAAATATTTTCGAAGGGGTCTACTTATACATACATATGCACAATGATTGCAAAAGTTTAAGCCATTTTTTCCCATTTTTATCTTGTATTTTTACATTTTTGCATCAAAAGTCATAAAATTCATAACTTTATGTTTTAAGATTTCTTAGCTTTCTAAATATGTGAATTAACGTGCTTAGCTCTAAAAATGGTATTTAAGATCGATTAAAGATGAAAAATATGACAAAAAAGTCGGTTTGACCACTTTTGCACTCACAGCTTCATATGTAAGAGAATCTTTACTGCACTATTTTCTTTCATTTTGAATTTTATAATTTAATAATTTGTTTTTTCTAACATTACGAATATGAATTACAATAAGTTCTATACTTTACTATTTTTGAATAAAAAATATTATAAGGAACTATAAGTACTTTTGGAATTAAAAAGGAATTGAAAAGTATTTAAGTATAAGCAATAAGTACAAAGGTAATCAATACAAAAATTGTAAGTACATTTGAGGTACTTAAATACCAGTACAAGTACATGTACTGGTAATTGGAATTTTTAAGTACAAGTTCCAAGGAATTGTACTGGTACTTACAAAATTTCAAGTACAAGGTAATTGTGTAGTACCTCGTGGCATGATGGTTAGTGCGTACGACTGTCAATCCAAAGGTCTGGGTTCGATTCCCGGCCACTAATAAGCGCTTCTCGTCTAGCCGTTCGGACTCGGCAAAAAATTGTAGGTTCCCTCCATTCCTGCCAAAAATACGCACACGGGAATGGTTGAGAGTTGTAAGTCACTAGGCCTCGGATCTTCACGAGCTGTTGTGCCACAAAATTAAATTTTTTTTTTACAAGGTAATTGTACTGGTACTTGTACTTATGCTTTAAGTACCCAGGTCTGGCCAAGGTAATTTGCAGTCATTTTTAAAGTTGGTTCACTGTTAGACAAAGTATCTTTCTGAAAAAAAAAAATAATAATATCTACAATTTCAAAACAAATCTTTCTAGGCACGTGTAGGAAGTTGGACCTATTTGAATTTTTTTTTTACTACAAATATTAGTCATGTCTTGAGCTTTATTTGAATGTCTCAAAATCAATCATTAAAATTTTCAATGATGAGTTTCAATGATAGCTATAACTGGCACCTTTACTTCTTGGTTAAAAAAATCCTAAAAAAAATTATTATTGGTACCTGTCATATAACAATTTTTATGAATTTTGATTTCTTCAATAACCGCTTAACGGATTTTAATCATAATTTTATGCCAAAGCAAATTTAAAATGAAAAAAGAGACTGCGTGTAACCCCTCACAGGTAACATCCCATTGCTGAACTCAGAGGCTAGAGGCCCGATGATATCTTATCAACATCTTTAAGCATATTGAATTTATTACAAATCCTATCAATTAACAACTATAAACTAGTGTATTAGATAAGACTACCCAGAAGCCAATATGATTGTTTGTTATTAAGAAATTCGAGCCAAAAAACTTTTTTCAACAATTGTCAACTGTTTTTTATTTAAAAAATCGTGAGTTGATACATTTTCATATTTTTACCAATTCATACGTCAAAATTCATAAATAAAATTAACTTGAAGTCGATAGCTTTTTTTAAATTGCTATAGTAAAAAAAAACTCATTGAATTTTTTGAAAGTCCTATTGGCACTTATTAAAACAACTATCTATAAAACAAAATCTGCCCGAAGCTGATATCTTCATTCGAACTTCAGATATGGTGAACGAAAAAAAGCGAAAAAACATACGAACGTATACCAACTTTGAACGTACTAAACGTACGAACGTACGTACAAACATAGACGTCTCTCTAAAAATGATAGATTCTAATTCACGTTTCAACGTGAAGGTGTTCCAAAATAATTAATCTGACAAATCGGACAAATTACAATAACTTCCAATTGGAAGTTAATAATATTGTAACCAAAATTAAAAAAAAAATCGATTTTTAATAATTATAATTTCTTTTCTAAAATTCAATATTTCTAAATTTGGTTGTTAAATTTTTGAAACTAGCTTTGTAAAAATGTAAAAATGTTACCAAAATTTTATATAGAACAACAAGTTTTAAAGAAAACAGATTTAATTTGTTCTCATTTTAATTTGTTTATCATACTCATACTAATATTTTTATAAATCAAATTTTGTACATTGCATTTGTGGACAAAGCCCGTTGGTGCTTTTTGATAGCTATTCTAGCTGCAGCTCCTGTTTGAGTTTCAGCTCTCTGTTGTGTTCAGGTTCCTGGCAGTCAATTGACATTTTCTTTCTTAAATGAAGAACACCTAACTTTGGCGAAATAGAAATAAAAAAAAAAAAACGAATATAGCCAAAGGGTCTTCCAACGCCACTATATTGTTTATCAAATAAAATAAAAATGTTTGTTTTCTTCTTTTAACTGTTACACTTTTTGTTCCTTCATTTAAAAATCAAAAATCCCATTAAAAAGGTTAACATTTTAATTTGAAAAAAAAAAACATTACCGTCTCCAAATTACAATACAATTCATTATTGTCTTTTAAATTAATTGGAATTGTCCACATGTTTTTGTCAGTATTAAAGGTAATTGTGTTGTCATAAGGGTATAAGATTGCTGTTATCTTACAAACAATTTTTTGAAGTCTCCTTTGTATCCTCATCGAAAACAGACATTACTTCTGATACAAAAGGAATTTCAAGCTCATTTTAAAATTAAATGTATCCCATACATATTTTTAATTTTTTTTTTTTAATTTTGAATAACTATGTATAAATATGTAGGTACCTACCTACCTACCTAAAAAACAAAACACATTTATATTTTTGTGTAGCCATAAACTGTTCATACAACAAACTGCCAAAGCCAGAATGTTCTTCCATATTCAACAGCACTTTCAAGTATCCCTCATTTCTCTTATTAAAGAAATAAATATATTTCACATAAAAGGACACCATAACCATTGCTAGAATAAAATCATAAAAGAGCACATAATAATTACCCCCCGAACTAGAGAATCAGGTGCCTCCATTTTCCATTTCGTAGCACTTAAATAACATCCTTTGTATTAGTTTGCTTTTATTTTGTTCATTAAAAGTCCTTGGTGTGAGTTGAGGTTTTTCTTTTATTCATTTAGGGTCACATTTATGTTCACTCGTGCTTAACAACTTGAAGCCAATTAAAAGATTAGGTTAACGATTTGTGTAAAATAAAAGTGTTCTAAACATGTTGTCCTGATGTGATCTTATTCATTTCATTTCTATAAAACTTTTTTATGGAACATTTTGTAGATAATTTTTAAATGAACTGGGTAAAGTGAATTTGTTTATAAAAAGAATTTGCATTATATTTTATAAACGGCATATATTTAATTACCTAACAACACTTGTGCTTAAATACTTCTTGAGAATGTAAACAATATTCACATTCGAGATGTCGCAAAAGTACCTTAGTATGGTTGCTTCGCACTTCGCAGTCATCATTCTAAGGAGGAATATTATTGTTATTTTAATTATCATAGACACTTTGCTAGTAGATGAAAAAAACTGAAAAAACACTGAGCAATCGCTTACTTAAGATCTTTAAAAAGAATGCTTTTTAATTATAAAAAAGGGACATTTTGAAAGAAACAAAGAATTGGCGAACAAATTTAAAGAAACAAAGAAATTTCAAAATGATTTAAAAAAATTTGGTTATGAAAATTTGTGAAATAAGTTCTTAATTTTGAAATTAACAAAAAAAGTGCCTCAACAGGTTACCTTTTTTTCCAATTCTATTTATACATATTACAAATGATATTTTGTGTACCACTGCTTATTCACTTATTTGATTTAAGACAAAAATATTATCAGCTCTTCAAGTTCGTTTTCATATTCAGTTCCTTAATTTTTGAATATTAAAGGTTTTCCATGTTCGATTTTGAGACGGAATAAATTTATGTTTTGTTTGAGATGCTAACAAAACGCCCTTGAAACCACCACCACCACGTCTTTTGGTGGTCGCTGGAATCTGAGAGCTTGAATTTTCTATAAATCTGAACTGCATAGATCTGGCTTAATTTGAGTCTTTAAGGGAACCGATTGGCCAAGTAACGTCACCCCTGCCAAAAATTAACCCTCCTTTTAAATCCTTTATGCATTTTGCCATCTGTGGCATAAGCTGCACTAAGAAAAAACATTTAAGTAACCGATTTCTGGTTCATTATACCTAACTTTCAACACGGTAGATCAGATTAACTGCTTAGGTAAGGTTAGGTTAAAAAAGTTGATGATACGAGGAGAAGGCATCACCTCACTCGGAATTCAATGGATCCATTGTGCTCCCCGAGGTTAACTGCTTAACAGATACCTGATTTTAGTGTCGTGTTAAATCAACGACGAACCGGCACGACATAAATTTAAAATAAATAAATAAATTTGACACTACTTTAAAATTGTAAATTTAAATTGTAAATTTTAGCGGAAAATCTTTTTATTTTACTTGAAAAACTAGTTATTTTTACATGAAAATCTAATTAAAATAACACGATTTAAAGTTCAATATCCTGTTAATTTAACGTGAGAATCTAGTAAATTTTCATGACTCAATGTTAAATCAACCCTATATCGTGTATATATTATGTCTTTGAATCCATGCGTCTAGGTCCCATCTCTAACGCTGCTTATCACCCAATTGATTTTTATTATTTTAAAAGTACCGAAATTCATTATGAGATAATGTATGTTTATTTTATTTTCAAAAATACTTTGAGATACTTACTTATTTTTTAACTGGGAACCTCCCACACACAGAGATAGCCTGCAACTCCTGGGCCACTTTGCTGCAAAAACAACTGGTGCAAAATATCAAAAAGTTCAAACCGATTTTGTTTGGATAGCTCGCGCGTGTGTTTTAACACTGGTAGAGTGCTACTTTAACAGGCGGCTAGGTTAAGTTCCAATCATTTTATTTGGATGACATGTGTGTTTGGTCGTTTTGACACTACTGTCAAGTTGAAATGAATTGGCAGAGTGCTTTTAAAACTGAACTAAAATTGAAAAAATGACCACATAAAATGTTAATACAACCAGATATGTGGTAAAATAGGAACTAATAACAGACAGTGTTGCCCGACCTTGGTTGAAATTAACACTATATTCTTTTTAAAATTTATTATTAACAGGAATTTAGTGTTAAAATAACTAATAATCTTCTTAAATCAAATTGAATATGGTACGAAAAGTCACCAAATTAATCTTACACTGAATATAAGGTTATTAGAATCAAGTGCATATCTGAAATGTAAGTAACTTTATATAGGATTTCGCACCTTGTGAATTAATCAAGGCCAAGGTTAAGAACTTAACTGAGTGTGTCTAGCCAAAATCCTGATTTTCGAAAAAAAGATAATCCCAAATGCCAGAATCCCGAATACCATAATCCTAAAAGGACAGAAGGGAGACGGACACAATCCTGAAAACCCAAAAATCCTGAAATCTTGAAAATCCAGAATCACAAAACCCAGAATCCCGAAACCTTAAAACACCGAAAACCTAGAATCCCGAAAACCCAGAACCTTGAAAGAACAGAACCAAAACCCAGAATTCCGTAAGCCCAGAATTCCGATGACCCAAAATCCCGAAAATACTAGATCTCGAAAGCCAAAAACCCAGAGAGGCCAAAATTATAAAAATATATAAATTAAAAACAAAGTTGCTCACACTTCTCTGGCGAACGTTAAGACCAAATTCACATAAAAAGTTTTCTGATCGATAAATTCTCGATATAATAGACTAAATACATTCACATTCATCGATACCTGATTCGCTTACGCTCTTTTCAGTTTTTCTTATGTAAAAATATTTTAATGTAGCGATAGCGTATTGGTATCGGCAAAATGGTATAGATCTGCCCTTATAGAATTGAAATTAAACAGTTTTAATAAATTAATAACAACGTAAGGGAATACTTAATTTTGAAGTAATTACATTATGAAAGGTTGGCTTAGGTTCGAATAAAAGTATCGGGTTTTTCAATAAGAGCGCTACAAAAGTTTTTTTTAAATAAAACAAAAACGGTTTTGGATATCAATGAAATTCTTTATTCCTGTGAAAGTACGTTCGATGCCATTATATATGGAACTCGAGTTCTTTTGCATGGCCACCATGGCACGCTTGCAGAAGTCCAGACGCTGAACCCAATTTTCGACGGTTTTCAAACTTAAATCGGCCGATACTGCTGCAATTTCACGTTCGATATTCGTACGAAGTTCATCAATCGTCGCTGGCTTGTTGGCATAGACCATAGACTTGACGTAGCCTCACAGGAAATAGTCTAACGGCGTCAAATCGCACGACCGAGGCGGCCAAGCGACTGGACCATTTCGTGAGATAACACGTTCTCCCAACTTGGTTTCCAATAAATTGATTGTGACATTCGGTGTGTGACTTGTGGCACCGTCTTGTTGAAACCACATATTCCCCAAGTCCATATCATTCAATTGGGGCCAAAAATATTCGGTTATCATTGAACGGTAGCAATCCCCATTCACAATAACGTGTCGGTCTTGATCATCATGGAAGAAGTACGGCCCAATGACGCCGCCGGCCCATAAACCACACCAAACCGTAATTTTTTCGGGATGCAATGATGATTCATGGAGTACGTATGGATTGCTGCCTGACCAATACCGGATATTTTATTTATTGACGAAGCCAGCCAAAAATGAGCCTCATCGCCGAAGATGATTTTTCGATGAAAATCCGAATCATTTTCAAGTTGTTGCTCAGCCCAATTCACGAACATACGATGCTTCTGGTGGTCAAGCGGCTTCAGTTCTTGCGTCAATTTAATCTTGTAACGATGTAGGCCACGATCTTTTCGAAAAATTCGCCACAACGACGTCACAGAGATGCCCAACGCTTGAGAACGACGTGTGAGAGACACGTTTGGGCTTTCTGCAACTGAAGCCTCAGCGGCAGCAATATTCTAGACACTACGGGCATTTCTTTGTCTCACTGGCACGGGAACATTTTGTACTGTGCCTGTGGATTCAAATTTTTCCACTAGACTCTCAGTTGTTGATCTGCTAGGATGATTATGACGACCATAAATTGGACGTAGCGCTCTTAACGTTGAGGCCACTGACTCGGAATTTCGGTAGTAAATTTTAATGATTTCGACTCGTTGTTGGCTCGTATATCTTTCCATCATGAAATGGCAAACCTTACTGAAGAGAAATGTCAAAAGAGCGGCAAGAAATATGGCGTCGTTTGCTGTCCTTGTTGCTCTACTTTTGTAGCGTCCCTGTTGAAAAACCCTTTATAATCACTAACTGAAGATACATACATGCAAAATCTCGAAAAATTATACAAAACGAAAAACTTGCGCAAATTTTTTATTTTGTATAATTTTTCGTTATTTTGATTTCGGAATTTTGGGTTTTCGGGATTCCTGGATTTTTAGGATTTTGTTTTTTCGGGGTTCTGTTTATTCGGGGTTCTGGGTTTTCAGGATTTTTGGCAGTGTGCATTTTCGGGATTTCGGTTTTGGGGATTCCAAATCCAACCCTGGACTGAATCTCGACTCTAAAAATCGCGAGTGCATTCGAGATAAATTCAACATTTTAATACTGTTTTTTAGTATTATTTCGATACTTTCATCATCTGTTCCCTTTTGGGATCTCAAATAACAGGAATCTCGAATGCCAAAATCTTGAATACAAAAATCTTATATTTTCAAAAATCAAGAATTATTTCATTCATAATACCCAAAAAATTGCTCAAGTTATTTTGAATAACAATATTTTTAAGTATCTATATTTCTTCTTCATTTATTTAATATACATACAACACAAAAATGTTTCTCCTTATATTGGTTCAAGACTTTAAAAGCATTCAACCCATATCGTTTTCATTTGAAAGGCAATAATGCGAAAATGATTTAGGGCCAGTAAAAAAACATAAGGCATATTCGATTCATTTATGAAGTCGATTTTCTACTTTTTCCAAACAAAAATTTCCTTCTTTCCCATGAAATAAACACAATTTTTAATTTAAAGTACTAAGCCATTCAGAATTTTTAAATTCGGGATTCTGTCAATCGGGATTTTATCCATCCGGAGTTTTGTCATTAGGAACTTTGGCATTCGGGAATTTTTGCCATTTCGTGATATTGGCATTTAGAATTTAAGTATAGAGGTCTCCGTTGACTGAATTGACGGAATTGCCTGCCTCTGGTTATCTGTTAAACTCTCATTAGCAGCAGCAACATTTCTGGCAGATCCAGCATTTCATTGACGTGTAACGGATATTAGCTGATTGTTCACTTAATCTGTTGAATTTGAATTTTTTTTTATCTTAATCTTAATAATAAAAAATAAAAACTATTGTTGGAAGCAACCTAAGCCAACAAATTAATTATAATACTGACCGACAAAAAATAGCTTGCTTAAGCTTCAACCAATGGACTATGCTCACATCAGACTGAAAACTGATTTTTTGACATTTCGGTATTCACATGTTACATCACAAAAATAGTAGGATTGAGATGAGAATACAGAAACAACAAATAGAAATGTCATGAAATGTCAACTCAAAAGTCAAGCCAAGTACAAACATGTGAACCATGTCGTGAATCTATACAAAATTTGAATTTTTATTCATCCATGAACCTGTTCGTGAAGCTGTGTGGAGAATTTTCATTCACGAGTAATTCCCGTGCAAAATAAACGGAAGCTCTTGGTGAACAGTTGACAGTTTGATTACTAGTCATTTGTGTCTTTGTAGTTTTAAACGTCAAATTTTCACAACACATTCGCAAGTCTGTACAAGTGAGAAATGTCAAAAAATCACTTTCTCCACTGACGATTGCTCACTTCACGAGGAAACTAGGCTAAATCTGTGATCTTTCTACTTACATCGGACATAGCTAGCGAATTAAATGAGTGAATGTTAAAGTTGTTGTGTTTTATTTTCTATTTACTTATTAAAGTTTTCATTTTGAAAACTAAATATAGGTAATAAAAAGGCTTTCCATCCAGACAATCAAACAAAAATTATGTTTATTTTACCATCACTAAACTATCCTTTGACCCAACTAACCTACCTCATAAGGATTAATGTTTTATGTATTGCAATTATTATATCCCCAAACTAATATCCTACCATATTGTTTAGCTTTGTGTTATGCTTTTGCTCATCTGAAAAAAAGAACAAAAGCAATTTACTTTTCCAGCATCATAGGAAAACTTCCAGTAAATGTTCCATTTATGAAAGAAAAAGTGCCATTGTTATTGCACACATGTTGTCAAATTTATGCTTCTAGAACATTCGAAACCTGCAGTAAAACTTAAGACAAGTCAACATCCAAATTGATTTGGGCATGTTTTTACGACTGGCAAGTTATTGCGCAACACATAATGTCCATGTTGGTATATGTCTTTAGTTAGAGTCTTATAAGATTATAGGTACATTCATGTTGTATCCGATCCACCTACATACTCGTACATTATCCATATATGAAACGATGTTAACATAATCGCTGAACGTGATACTAAAATGTTCAACTACAAAATTCACACATATACATTATATGAGAAGGAGAAACGGCACGTAAGCTATTTATAACTACGTGTCTTCTCATTTTATTGCTACTGAAATTTTAATTGCATTTTAAAAGCTGTATAAATCATAGGTTAAAACTTAATTTAGGATCAGGCTGTTTTTATGGACGATAGGCTAGGAAGACTGAAGACATTTTTACGAAGAAAAAAATATATTTTTCATTTTTTCTTGCAGCATCATAATTTTGCCGGAACAAATAGCTGAGTCAGTGATGAATATCGACTTTTCTCGATCATATTAAAAACTGCAAAGAAAAACAAATTAAGCAAAATCTTTTTTGATTCAAAAACGAAGTAATGGTAACCTCTACCTTTGGATGGAAAACAATTTTCCAAAAAGTTATTATCAATCCATATAGGAACGAGTTCCTCGATTTTCAATTTCTTTGAAAGTACTTTGTAATGATTGTATATGACTAATCTACAAGCTTCAAAAAAAGTATGAATACTAGAAGTATTAAGTTGGTACCAAAAATTTCAAAAAATATTTTTGAATTTTTTAAAAATATTCCATTTTTTTATTTAAGTTTTTTTGTACTTAAGTTATTTTGATACTCTTTGAGCAAATTCGATCAAATTTATTTAATATTCTAAAATTAGTGCGACCTAATACCAAATATTGAAACAATATTTGCATTAAGCAACTGTTAATAGTACCTTCCTCCCATAGAACATTTTTCTTAATTCTAAATTTTACATGGTTTTATGTGTACATTTAATATTAGTTGGAAAAATAAGGATCAGGTTGTTTTTATGGACGATAGGCTAGGAAAACTACTAGTACCTCGTGGCATTATGGTTAGTGGGTTGAACGGTCATGTCAACGGTCTGGGTTCATTTCTCAGCAGCTGCCACCAGGCTTTTCCAGATTGAGCTATTTATCGGAAATTCAGCTATTTTTTCCAAAATTGCCGACAGCAATTTCAGTATGACAGCTCATTCATAATTGGGCTATAAATAGCCCAAGTCTAATCTTGAGAGATATTTGTTCATATAAATAAATCAAATGAGAAACTACTTTTCCCCTTATCAACATATTCTTAAAGCATTCCACAATTTGGTTAAATTTACTGAATATATTAATTGGTTTTGACATTTCAAACCAACTGCAATAATTGTCACTTTAACAATATCATTAATTTTATCTGTTGTTCCTAGAATTCCCATTTTTATAAGAAACATTTATTAGTGTTGAGCTACTATTTGGGCTACTTTTTCGGCTCCAATTTCTTTATTTGGGCTATCGAACTACTTCAGGACATCGCAACCCTAGCTGCCACCTAAAAAGAGATATGTTTGTTCCGAGGCACTGCCTCTTGAGAGCAACCGTCATGATTAAGTGCTTCTCATATAGCTATTCGTAATCGGCACAAAATTGTAGGTCTTCTCCATTCCTGACAACAACACACAACCGGAAATGATTGGGAGTTGTAAGTCACTAGGCCCTGGTTCTCGACGAGCTGTTTGGCCACCAAATTTATTTATTTTTTTAATTTTGGAAAAAAAAAGTATCAACATTTGTAATATCAGGTATGTACATATATAGTAATATTTTTTGAATGAATAAAATTGTTAAGAAAATTTGATATCTCATAAATAGGTTGCCATTTTTTCAGAGACAGAATTGAAAAATTATTAGGCCATAAAACAAAAAGTGAAGTGCATTTTATTTAAAGGCAGTACATTTTGTTTACAAAAAAATGCAGTAGATCTGCTGCAACTGCAGCAAAGTGGAAACGCTGTCAGATATTTTCAAACAAAAAAGTAGTAAATGTGCCAAAAAACACAAAATGTACTTGATGGCTTATAAATTGTGTCTAAACTAAATTATATACATTAAGGGACAATTTTTTAATCCGAGACCATCCTAGTCTCGGGGTTAACCCAGAGTGAATTTCGAAAACGTGTTTTCCAGTTAATTAAGATCCTTTGTTCATTCAAAGTTTATTTATTTATTATCATCTATCAAGTACATTAACTTTCTTAGATTAAAATTTAGAGTTTAATATATATAAATAATATGTACAAACTTTAAAAAGAAAAAAAAAAAAAAATATATTGAAAACAAGTTAAAAAATGTCACGAAATGAAAAAAATTAGCTTTTAATGAAGAATAATATACATTTTACATGCTATTCAAAATCATATTCTTACAGACGTTTCTACTCATATTAAAATCGATTACGTGGTCGTACTTATTGTAATGCATAGAAGCCATGGTAATTGGGTCATTTAGGCCGTAATTTGTCCTATGTAAGGGAATGAAAAAGAAATCGCCTCCTCTAGGCCTTAAATGTCTGACAGGAACATACAAATTAAACATAGAAAGCAATTGTGAACATTGAATATGCCCACATAAAACATCACGTGCAAAAAGAGCAGAAAAATATTCACGTCTTACGAAAAGTGGCTTGATATCTATTAAAGCACATCTAGCATCATATGGCGGCATATAAGACCAATTAAATTTTCTTATAGCAAACTTTGAAAAACGCCTTTGGATTTTTTCGATACGCAAACGGGCATTGGCATAGTATGGGTTCCATACAACACAACAATACTCAAGAGACGAACGTATTAACGAAATATATAGCGCCTTAAGAGTATATGGATCTTGGAAATCATTTGAATTTCGGAACAAAAAACCTAACATTGAGTTAGCTTTAGATATCATATAGTCGTAGTGCCAGGTGAACTTTAATTGTTCATCGAAGATTACACCCAGATCTTTCTGGCAAGATACTCGTTTTAGAGTCATATTACCAATATTGTAATCGTATACAATAGGATTTAAAATTTTGGATACGGTTAACACCGAACACTTACTGATGTTAAAATACAATCCATTGCGATCACTCACCTAATGTGGTGCCATCCCAATTTCGATTGAGTTCATTGAGTCGAAAATCGATTTCAATAATACGAGTAGTTAAACTACTTCTGAGTAATCTAAAGTGGTTTTTTCGGTGAGTTAAAAAATAATGTGTTGAACATAACATAATCTCGGGTAAAAACTACTTAGTGCATTGCAGAGCCATAGGGCAGCGATGGAAAAAGGTAGGGCAGAAATCAAAATTTTGTATTTGTATATATTATTTTATGTAAATATAAAATTTTGGACTTTAAAGTTGATACAGGAAATTTCTGTGATTTTGAACCAAAAAATGAGCATACTTCAAAGATGACTATTTTTAGTTATCTGATTTTTTTTAAATTATTTTTTCCTCCTTTGGGCATATAAAAGCAAATAAAATTTTGTAGAAAAAATTATGATTATTAGAAATGTTTTTTGTCAAAGATTTTGTAAAATCAGCACCTTTTTTAAGTCTAATTCAAAATTCAACAAAGAAAAGTTACTGTTCCAGAAAAAAAACATTATTGGTGGAGTTTAATCTTAGCATTGGCATAATTTTCAATCCACTATATTAAGAAAAATTTATAGGGGCCATAAAATACTCTATTTATGACTTCCTTTACGCCCTTGACTATCATTTATTAAGAAAAGTGTTTTATTTTGCTAGTTTTAGTTGGCACTACTTCTCTCCAATTCACCTCTAAACAGTGGGGGTGGTAAAATTTTTTTAAGTACTACATAATTAAATAAAAAGAATACTTACACATTTTATTCTAGGTTTTTTTTTTAATATTTTCTTAGGATATGATACAAAAGAATTTTTTTCCAAAACACACTCAAAAGTTTTGTTTAGATAAATATTTACATTATCTATAACTTTTCAAGGAACACCACTTTATATCAAGTTGTGACAATGAAATGATCTTTTTTAAACAAATGGGCAAAAAGTTTCTTATTTCTTGTTATTCTTTGATCATGTCTGAAAATTTTATCTGAATCGGTTGACTGCTTCAGATTTAATAAATTTAAGACCACCTCTCTATACAACTTGAACCACTGTGTTGCGGACGTCATGACAGAATTTTTCATCATCGTAAAAAAAATTAAAAATTTTATTGAATATTTTTGTACAGACACCTGTAAGACTTCTTTCGTCAAGGGGCCGGGTTTACAATTTACAATTTTTTTACAATTTGGGAATTGTTGTTTTCTTTGTTTTCTATATTTGTTGTATCTTGTATCAAGATTATAAATACTCAATGTACTTTAATTAGTGGTAGCAGTAACAACGACTTTCTTCCTTCTTCATCTTAAATAATAAAGAATTAAATAAATCAATGGCAATGGATCTATTACGCTTTCCTTCTAATTCCAAAAACACAAACCTTAATTGATTTTCCATAAGACTTATTTCTGTTGCGAATTTTATATGTTTCTTCCTTGTATTTCTGAAAATCACATAAAAACTAATAAGCCAACTTACCCTGGAAAAAAAACTAGTCAGCTTACTCCAACCGTACATAATAACAATTAACAGGATTTTTTCGGTGCTAAGAAAAGAAATTAACATACATATTTAAATAATTTTTTTGGTATCTAGAAGAATATAAAAATTTATCAGGCACAATTAACGTATCAAAATCAAAAAATAAAAGAAAGGAATTATCAAAATTACTAACTATTTGCAAAAAAAAATATGTAAATATCTATGGAGCAGGGCAGGCACATTTATATGCAATAAAACAAGCAGCTATGGTTAACACTTAAACTTCATCCTTGCTTGCTTTTGGAACCAAATAGCCCCAGTTACTCTAAACATTAATTTTTTCTGCAAGACAAGAAAGTTTGTTTTTTTCTTTGAGACTGTAAAAAATTTTAGTTGAGGGCTAAAACAAAACTCAGGGACCTTGGAACTTTATATGAGGCAATAGTGGCCTGAACGTTATTTTATTGGTCTTATTTAAAAAAAATTAATTTGTATTGTGTTGAATAATATTTCTGCATTTAAATTTTTGAATTTAAAGGTTTACGCCATAGCCACAAGCTTGTTTGCACTTAGAAGCCAACCGAACAAAATTATTTAATAAGTAATCAGGTTATTTTGAAGGATCATCAATATAAATATCCCAGTCAAATTAGGAATTTAGTTAAATCGCATTTTTTGATGGACAAAATTTTTTTATGGAATCTGTTTGGGTACACCTTCTTACTTTTAAAACGAGTTTTCGGGCTAAGAGAAAGGCAGCCATCTTAAACAAGAGATAAGTTTCGTTTTTTTAGTACCTCGTAGCATGATAGTTAGTGCGTAGGACTGTCATGCCGAAGGTCTGGGCTCGATTCCCAGCCGCTGCCACCTTAAAATAGAAATGTTTTTCCCGAGGACTGCCTCTTGCGAGGCACTGACAAATCCTCCAATAGTATACTTGTCATGAATAAGTGCATCTCATCTTGCCGTTACAACTCAGCAAAAAATTGTAGGTCCCCTCCATTCCTGCCAACAACACGCACACAGGAATAGTTGAGAGTTGTAAGTCACTAGGCCCTGGCTCTCCCCGAGCTGTTGCGCAATCAAAAAGGTAATTAAGTAATTGGTCCGCAATAGATTTAATTTTATGAATTCTCCTTATATCATATTAATTTTACCTTTGAACTTTTTCTTAGAAATTCATAAAAAAGGATATATATACTTCTAACCCATTATACTGAAATTTCTTTTATCAAAATCTAGGATGTATAAAATTTTTTGTGAATATCCCATATATGATTTTTTAAAGCTATTAAACTTTTCGGAACTTACCGCGTTAATTAATAAGAATTATTTATAAATTCTTCTTCCCGACTTTTCGAAGAAATTTCACTCTTCGTGGTCACTGGATAAGACTGACGTTTGATGGCTGTTGTTTTTTACTCTATTTCTTAATAACGGGTGATTTCTTAGCTGGTTTGGTTTTGGCAACACTAGTTTTGACAGCTGACGTGTGTTTAGTACCTTGTGTCACTGTCAAACAGCTTCAGTTTGGTTTGCAATTTAACCATGGATCGTCTTACAAATGAACAACGCTTGCAAATTATTGAATTTTACTATCAAAATTCGTGCTCGGTTCGAAATGTTCATCGCGCGCTGCTTCCATTTTATGGTCGGCATTCTCGACCTTCTGAGCAGTCTATTCGGAAGATTGTGGCCAAATTTCGCACCAAATTTACTTTGTTGGACATTAAACCACCAACACGTTTACGTACTGTGCGTAGTGAAGAAAATATTGCGGCCGTATCAGCTAGTGTGACAGAAGACCGTGAAATGTCGATTCGGCGCCGTTCCCAGCAGTTAGGCCTTTGTTACAGCCTACGTGGAAAATTTTGCGGAAGGATTTGGGCGTAAAGCCTTTTAAGATACAGCTGGTGCAAGAACTAAAGCCAGCCGACCTACCACAACGCCGAATTTTTGGTGAATGGGCTCTGGAAAGCTGGCCGAGGATCCGCTTTTTTATCGAAAAATTGTGTTCAGCGATGAGGCTCATTTTTGGTTGAATGGGTACGTAAATAAGCATAATTGCCACATTTGGAGTGAAGATCAGCCAGAAGCATTGCAACAGCTACCAATGCATCCCGAAAAAGCCACTGTTTGGTGCGGTTTATGGGCCGGCGGCATTATTGGGCCATATTTCTTCAAAGATGATGCGAATCGCAGCGTTACTGTCAATGGTGAACGCTACCGAGCGATGATAACAAACTTTTTTTTGCCCGAAATGGAAGTTCTTGACTTGCATGATATGTGGTTTCAACAAGACGGTGCCACATGCCACACAGCACGCGAAACAATGGCGCAATTGCGAGGCGAGTTTGGTGAACAGTTAATTTCACGTTTCGGGCCGGTCAATTGATTATTTTTTGTGGGGGTATGTCAAGGCTAATGTCTATAGGGACAAGCCCGCTTCGATTGATGCACTGGAAGCCAACATCCATGCATTCATTCGTGAGATACCGGCCGATATGTGTGAAAGAGTATGCCAAAATTGGACTCAGCGGATGGGCTACCTGAGACGCAGCCGCGGTCAACATTTGCATGAAATTATCTTTAAACATTAAATTGCAAGGTTCAAACTATCGATTCAAATAAATATTTCATTCATTTTTTCGAATTTTTTGTGTTTTTATTTTTTAAAAAGTTCTAAACCTCTTAAAAAATCACCCGTTATTAAGCGTAGCGTTGTTGTTGGTAAGTAAGTTTAATAACTTTAAAATGATTAATGTCTGTGAAAAGAAAAGTTTAAAATTTCATATCCCATATATGAGTTTTCATGATCCCCAAAACAGAACAACCAGTGAGAAGAAAAAAAAATATACTCAAAACAATTTGATGTTAATCAATCACAAAATATAGAGTCAAATTAGCTTTTAAAAATATATTCGTTAAGCTAAAAAATCTAATGTTACATTCAACACCCCCTCCCCACTCCAGAATATCCTGCCTACGGCACTGGTATAGGTGTTAAATTTTATACTTGACGCGTACATAATATTCTAAGATTCCATATGATAAAGAGGATTGTAATTGTTAGTACCTCTAAGACACTTTGATGTCTTATGGGATGAGTGAAATAACAGAAGCTTATTTATATCTGAAAGGAAGTTGTTTTTTTATACAAAATACCAAAAATTTTCATGTTATGATTTCATTTCCTCTTTTTTTTTGTTTTTCCTTTCTTTTGAATGCTTCCAAATATTTTCGCTTTTACAAAGAAAAACACCAATCGAAAACACCAGCTCTTGAGAGTTAAAATGTATATATAGCTTCATAAAATCTTGAAAGTTGATTACATCAACCTGTAGGTAGTATACCTACCTATTCACCTATATCTATAAGGTAAAGTATCTAACAATATACACAAGAAACAAAGTGTAGGTGCAATTTTGTACAAATAACTTGCTTTGTTTCTGTTTTCATGGGAATTTCTTTGATACGAAATTCTACGGGTGAAATAGGATTTGTTTTATTTAACATCCTGCTTCCAAGTACATAGTAATAAAGAGGATGGTATTTACATATATTCAGAACAAGGTCGTAGTGATAAAGGTAAATGGAATTAAAGAGTACAAATTTGGCATTTTAACGAACAAACAAAAATCGTATACCTAGTAAGAATTTTCGCATGAGTATTATTTTTGTTTAGATTTTTGTTTTATTTTTTGGCGTAATGTAAAATGTTTTTAATTAAAAGAAAATGTTTGCGGCTTTTATGTATATGAAAAGTGGTTTGAGAAAAGATGAAAACTAAATACTTTTGAGTGCTGGAGCACTAACAGTGGTTATGGCATTGAATATAAGAGCATTGACATTATAGCTAGGGAGAAAATGTTTGTATTTCTTATGTAACTACCCATAAATATCCTATTAGTAGTTACATATTGTGATTTGGCCACTCTAAGCACTCATTTTGTTCCACCCCAAATGCCTTCCATAAGCGGATTACGTTTATTTTTCTGGGAATGATTTCTTTCTGATTTTATTCAAAAGTAAATAACGTACTTACATACAAATATTTTTGGTCGAATTTGATATTCTTACAATGGTCATGTTGAGAAATGCATATGTTGATTTAAAAAGACCAAATTTCTTATTTCAGTAAAATCTTATTTCATTCGAATCAAAAAGGAGTGAAACAAAAATCATCCATGAGGCCCAATTTTTTAATGAATGAGGTCCACACAAAGTGGCAAGCTTCCACTAGAAGTCATTATCAGAGGGCGCTACTGATAGATGATAGTCATGTTTTTTTTTAGTCCACATTAGGTGATTTTAATGAAGACAAGCAGGCACTAGATTCCTTACAGCTGATGATAATAGACATTTTGCAAAAGAGATTTGGGGCAAGGACAATGTTTTCTCTGTGAGAAGAAACGTAAAATGGACACCGGGATCATGTGATTTGACCTCAGTGGACTTTTGTTTTTTTGTGAGGCTTTCTTGAGCCACAGATCTATACAAAACAGAATTTATATTTATAAATATAATTTTAATTCAATTAAAAAAAATTGCTAAATGAATGATAGGACATTAAGGGGCATAGGGTGCAGGTGTAGGTACTTGTACTAAAAGTGGGCGTCTATTGTTTTCACGTGTTATATAAACAAATGAAATGAAAGCAAGCAGTGGAACAAAGAAAAAATACTAGATTCATATGCCCAGATAGGGATTCCTGTTTTTTTTATTCTGCAAACCTTTGAGCTGAAACCCATTCAGGACTTAAATTTTGTTCAAGATTTTATATGTAACAAAATAAATAAAGGGCAAATTCTACCATCGAGATACATTCGAAGCTTGTAACTTGCTATCGCGAAGAGCTTAGGGTTCATGGAATTCAGCATAACATTAGACTCTTGGTCCCAGTAATGTACAGGGAAACGAAAGAGCTGGAGAATGGGTTCGTCGCTTGATTCAAGTCAAACAGAACAAAATATCAAAGTAACAACATGTTGCATCAAACAGGATATTGGTAACAAAATATTAGAAAAAAAAACCAATGAGAAATGAAATGTGCTTGAAACATGCGGCACAACTAAAAAGTTATGGCCAAATTTCAATAAGCAGAGGACAGACAAAATTATGGAAACGAACAAGAAAAATCTCCGTTCCTCTGTCAGCATAATCACCGGACACAACCTACTGAGATGCCACAAAAAGAAAATGAGACTCAATACTGACGATTTTTACAGAGGGTGCAGCAACGAAGAAGCACATGAGTAATACTTACACTTCCCTTGCCACTGCCCAACACTCTGTCATTTAAGAAAGAAACACCAATGAAATCATTTCTATTATGACTTAGAGGAACTTTCTAGAACTTCCGCTAGTAGCCTTCTGAATTTCATCAACGCCTCTTAATAGCTTGACTGCCTTACCTGCATAGATCAAAGTGTTACGGTAACAAGATCAATTGTCAGCCCTTCAACCTAACCTAACCTAAATGAAGGGCTTATGATGAAATGCAAAGCGGAGAGATAAAATAACTTAAATAAAATGAAAATGGGCAGTAAACATGTAAAATTTCGTGTTCCACAGTTAACGGGGATAAAATTCAAAATTAACAAACGCAAAGCTAAAATCTATCAAAATTAACAACAAAACCAAACAGACACTCTAGACACTATAATATGTCTGTGAATCTCTTTTCCACCCCTTTCCTTTTATAATTTCGATTTTTTTTCAGCCTCCTCAAAACTTTTTCTCCAGCTCCAGCGAATTGCTTCTTAATTCTTTCTTACTTAAATTAATCGAACCTCAAACAAAAATCTTATTTCTTTTTCTGGATATTCTTTTTTTTTCAAATTTGCCCCAAATTACAAAATAACTTTTCAGTTTTAAATAGTGAACTTTCCTTCGCAATTATTACAACTTTATAGCTATTCAAAACAAAAAATGTTTTTATTTTTCTCTGGAAATTATTTGTGACTTATTTTTGCACGAATTGTCATTTTTTTACTTGAATTTTTGTATTTTGTCTCTTAAAATACTCACCAGTAATATTTTATTGTCAACCAAGTTAAAAATGTAATCAATTTTTAATAGTGAAACAATTTTTTAAATAAATGAATTCCTGATCCTCCCCTCCCCCTGTGACCTACGACCGTTCGTGGATATAGGAACCAACTGATGTTCAACTCAATTTTCAAATCGATCGAAATTTGTTTTTGTTATTTTTTCAAAATAATTTAAGAGATGATCTCTGTCTGATGGATGCCAAGTATCCTGATCTACCTGATCTGACTCCACAAGTATTTTGGAGCCACAATGGAAAAAGAAGGTTCAAGAAATTGAAAAGGATTGGAGATGAATAAAAGACAGATTATAGACAATTCAAAAATCGATCAAAAATGGATCGAACGAATGTGTCTTCTAGAATCAAAAACAACGTGTTCCACTTTTCGAAAAAGAGAGAAACGTCAGACCCTTTTTGAATAAAAATTACCAAAAAACTTTAAAATCAAAGCATTATTACTATTCCAATGTCAATTAATTATTTTTACTTGCGATAAAGGTACTAAAGGGCAAGTCAAGGATTCGTAAAAAAAATTCGAGATAACAATCAAACATGACATTACGATGAAGGAGAACACGAAAAAAGTGGGTGGCAATATACTGTCCGCCTGTCTGTCTTTCTGTCTGCCTGTCTGTCTGTTTGTCTGTTTGTCTGTTTGTCTGTTTGTCTGTTTGTCTGTTTGTCTGTTTGTCTGTTTGTCTGTTTGTCTGTTTGTCTGTTTGTCTGTTTGTCTGTGTGTCTGTTTGTCTGTCTGTCTGTTTGTCTGTCTGTCGGTCTGCCTGTTTGTATCTGGATCTACAGGCTAAGCCAATGATGCGATCTTCTATAAATTCTGAACTTGAGGCTTTTTGGTAATTCTCCAGAGGGGAAATTGATCTTTTATTTAGCTCAAAATAGACCGGTACTGGTAGACGGCCTTCAGCCAAACCATATTAAACTTAAGATTGAATTGTTAATTTAAAACTATTTGTTGTTTAATAAAGTTTTTAACTAATTAACTTAAGTTGTTAACTCCAAGCAACTTAAACATAAGAGCAAGTTCATGCGATCCAGTCGTGCATTTTATTTTTACTTTGAATCAAAACAAAAATGAATTTCAAATTTTGTGCAAATACATAAAATGGCCAATAACACTCACGTGCAGCAATAGAATAGAGGTGGTTTTTATAAATGCAGATTACTGAAAACACCTTTTGCATTGTATTTTATTTTCAAAAACAATGTGTTCTGAAAAAAACAAAATTTTAAATTGCATCTATTCCACTTATTGACTTTCAAAAAAACACTGTTCCAAAATGCATTGGCAAATAGCTTAAGCCATTTTAACTGCCAAGTAAAGCGATATGAATTAACGTTTTAACGGTTTTTTTTTTATTTTTTTCAAAACGGAGGGACCAGTTCAATAATTCTTTGTATGCAGAAGTTTCTACAAAATATAAAAATGTTTACCAAAATTTTACAAAAAATTGGACTTTTAAAAAATGTTAATTTTTTTTTAAGTCAAATATGATCGACTTTCTTTTAATTTCGGTACTTGATAGTTTTTTTAATTCTTTCTTTAATATTTTAAGGAAAAAATTTACTTTTATGAAAAACAATGATACCTTCCATGGAAATGTTAACTAACCGTTAGAGAAAATATTTTTTTCAACTTTTCTACAAAAATTATAAGAAAAATTCCCTTCACTGCTATTAATAGTACATCTCATAGAATACTTTATCGTCCCCTGATTGCAAAAACTAGGTAACTCAATTTTAAAAATTTTGGAGATAGCAAAGTTCATAGATACCTAGCTACTAGACGAACGTTTTTGACGAACGATTGAAATTTTTATTTTTATTTTTCTCACACTTCATAAATATTTTATATTTTCTTATGGTAAAAAAAATTGAACGAAAAGGCTTGAAAATTGCTTAAAATAATACCATTTTTGCTGAGATAGTGTAAAAATTGAAAATTGAGTTACCTAGTTCTTGCAATCAGGAGACTATATAATAATTTAAGTTTTCTCACTATTGGCAAAACAGATTCAAATAAATATTTTCTATACACAGTTGAAATAAATTCAAATAATAGAGCGTATCAAAATTTTCAAAAAAGAAATTTTTGAGTTTTTAAAAATAAAGTTTTTTTTTTGAAAACTCGATATCTTAAAACAGGATTGACAATTTTTTTTAACTTCACATTGAAAGTTATTGTAATTGGTCCGATTTTTCGAATCGAAAATTTTAACATATCTTTATGTTTCGAGCTTAATAGAATCGGACTCCATCATTTTTAGAGAGATTTCTGTGTTTATGCGTATGTTCGTACGTTTTTTGCGTTTTTTCGTTCACCATATCTCAAAAACAATTAAAGATATTGGCTTTGGATGAATTTTTTTTATAGATAGAAGTTTCAATACGTGCAGAAAGGACTTTCAAAGAAAATTAAACAAACAAATTAAAAAAAAAATTGTTGAATTTCTTGAGTCTCGAATATCTCGAGAACGAATAATGCTATTGACTTCCAATTAATTTTACTCTGCGCATATTGACGTAATAAAGAATAAGTAATAATATGAAAACAAATCAACTTTCAGTTTTTTAATATAAAAAACCCGCTGAAAATTAGTTACAAAAAAGTTTTTGGCACCAATATCTTGAGAACAAACAATGATATTGGCTTTGGGTTAGTTTAATTAACTCACTAATTTTCACTTGATTTTGCATATTAAACACCTGAAAACTTTTTCGAAGATCTTGATTTGGCGATTTTTTAATAATAAAAAAATTGAGCTTCCGAGGGAACAAATGGGAAGTTACTAGTGTCACACCCAGCCCCTTTTTGTAATTTTGTTTTATGCATATAAATAAATATTTTAGATTTGCAAACCAAAATGTGTCCTTCAAAATGATTTGGAATCTGATAGATACCTATACAAATATTTTATTTTTTTTTTTTTTTAAACAGCTCCAATGAATTATAACTTTATTCTCTATGATCGTTCTTATTAAATCTCAGCACTTCAATGTTTTTCCACACTTTTTAGAACATTTTGTAAGAAATTATTTCATTTTCACGCAAAAATCGGTTCACGTTCCATACAAATGTTGAAAAAAAACTGTGAAAGAATTTTTTTCTCAAAAACGACTGCTGGAATTTTGATAAAATTTTTCAATATCCTTAAATTAGTTCGATCTACTCCTTAATAATTTAAAAATGTACACTTAGTGAATCCTAATATAGTATAACACCCTTAAAAGAATTTTTATTTTAAATTTTCTCATATTTTTAACTCAACATATCTCAAAAACAAGTTTATTTTTTTTATTTTATTTTTATTTCCATATTAAGAATACATAATTCAGATTTTCATACTAAAGTTTTTTTTCTAAAATAATCTTAAAATTGCTTATAAATAAAAGGAATTATTTTCACTAGTTTAAATATTGAATTTCATACTTTTAAACATTTTTCTCTCATAATTTCCTCATTTTTTTTTTTCATAAAGTTTCTTAAAATTTCAAGTCTATTGAAAATTGGAGGAAGTACGTGCGACCCAGTCATGCGATTTTTATTTTTTAGTTCAAACCAACTTTTAAATAGAGAATAAACATTATAATTTGTAACATGTGACAGTAAGCAGGTTTTACTGTTACAATAACGAGGGGGTGTTAGATGTCAGCTATGCGTAATTCCACTACACACACTCTAATTTCCTCAATGACAGGCACCGTTGTCCCATTCTCATTGCCTATTCGGTGAGTAATTAATATTATTGTCAAAGTCATGACATGGAAGAAATTTCGAAGGAAATAATGTAATCAGGTGGGTTGGTCAATTAATATACAAAAGCGAGAAATAATTGTATTTGTACCAACAACAAATTAATTTAGTTGAGGTTGGTTAAAAAAAAATATTAATGAATTTTAATGGTTTCTTGGAAAATCCATGGAAAATTACTAAAGTTTAAATAAGAAAAGTTTTTGAAAATTTTGATTAAAACATTTAGGTACAACCTGTCTTTTGTGACCAATCATCAGTATCTTGCCTCAATAACCTTGAATCTTAACTAAAGATTGATAACTCATTTAAAAAAAAAACACTAGAATTAATTTTCTCTTTATTATTACTGTTGGTGTAGGTGCCAAAAAGATAACAGTGAAATAACTCAAATACCCGCTAAAAATAAATACCTCTAAAAGCCTTCCCCACTAGCTTCAACATTGGATATTTTTCATAGTCAAAGAAATAGTACGAAGACGACCATCAGAATCGATTGATTGATAGAGGGAAATGTATTATTCATGAAGCACTTTTCCAGCCTTTCGAATTCAAAAGCTATTTTTGTTGGCATAAACGCGTATATTTTGAAGTGAGAAAATAGGTTTTCGGGAGTGTTTGCTTTCTCAAAAAAAAAAAAAAAAAATAAAAATAATAATAATTGACGATTGCAATAAGATTGATATCATGATGGCTCTGAAGTTTTCTCTCCTTGGTGCGGTTAGTGTTTGCCTTTCTCAACGATGAGCAAATTTGCTGATATTGACAACGGTGCGGTGCGCAGTCATTGAACCAACAAATCATATTGAATAAACATGTTGATGGGGAAGAAGTTTTTGTGAGGAAGACGAAAGAGCACACAGAAGAATCTCTTCTGACATATTTATTTATTAATGAGGATTTTTTTTTTTTTTTTTTTTTTGAAAAATATTTTGAATATTTTCCTTTCAAAGGAAACCGAAGATATTAGCTATTCTTATGGGGGTATAGAGTGGCTTTTGAATATCGAATCAATCAATCTTTGTCTTGATATTAGCTTGGATACTATTTTATAAATAGGTATGGCACTTTGTTTATCTAGAAAAGGTAAGTATCTATGGGTATTTGCCAATTATGTTGATGTTTCTTACTATTCCCATAACAAATTATCTAGCCAAGCAGAAATCTAATTTGATAACGGAAATTATGGTTTTTCGATAAAATAAATTGTATTAAAATGCCTTAGGCTTGCTTTGGTGTCATCAATAAATCCTGAGAAGGAATATTTTCTCTAAAGTCAGCGCTAAACTTTTGTAATAGTAATTAATTAAGAGTGTTGAAAGCAGATTCTTCTGTTGGCACAGAAAGTACAGAGGTAGAGGTTTTCTTTTAAGGCGTTTGCCATTACAGATAAGTCCAAGCTTGTGTGTTTTTAGTAGTCTTTCACATTTTCTACATACAAAGCTACACAAAAAGATACCTACTTAAGAATTTTAAACATATTTTGGAAAAACTATATTTTTTGTATATGTGCATTGATGAATAAATTACAAAACGAATATTGCATTGCCATTCTTTTTTCTAGAAAAAAAAAATTCCAAAAAATAATAAGCATTTCTTTGTAGTTGAATTTATTTCAGCAAAATTAAAATACGACACATCTGAATTAATATTTTCTACTAACGAAACGTAAATTTTAGCAGATTAGAAATGCACTGGCTTTTGACCACTCCCTGCATATGACAAAAACTCTAATTTAATAGCTATGGCATCTAGACAGCACATTTTGTAGTAAATCAAACAAATATTATAGTCTACGTGGTATTGTTGCTTTTGATTGATAGAAGTTTTTTCGTAGAAGTTTTTATTAATTTTAAATTTCTTTTATTTAACTTTTAATTCCCTAAAAGAGACTTTATGGTTTGGTTACGAGCTTAATTTCTGGCAGCATTTTTTTCCATTAAACCGAGTTTCAACTGGATATCAGCCGCAACAACACAGTGGTCCTAAATGACTTTTTTTGTTGCAAAATCTTAATTTTGGGACGCCGCATAAGGATTTCGCTATAGTTAATTGTTTTCTGCTAAAAGGAAATTTCTAAGGCTAAAAAAGTTATAAATTTCAATAAAATTAGTTTGCAGAGTATTCTTAAATCTCTCAGTTGAAGTTAGAATTTTTGAAAAAGAGAAATTACTGTAGAAGCTTAAAACAGTAAGAATTGTTGCAGATAATATATCAACAGGGTGTTTATTTAAATTTTTCATTTTTTCATTTTCATAAAATGAAATGAAATACATCATAACCGTGGATCTAAAAATTATGACCCAATTTTTTAAATACTCCCACCAAAGTACCAAAACAGTATATTTTTATTATTTTTTGGTGGGACGGTATACCATATGAACTTTTTCAAAGATATTTTTAAATAAAGTTATTTTCTCATGTATGTACATATGTATTTTTTTTACGAAATAAATTTTCAAATTTTTGTGACAAAATAATTTTTTTTTTAATCAGACTATTTTTTTACAAAATTTTATGTAATTAAAACTAAGTTCTGTTTTTTTTTTATCAAAACTCCTATGTCCAATTTCACGTAAGACGTTTAATAATTTTAAAAGCCATTTATCCTTTTAAATATATATTTCGGTTTCACCAAATGCTTTTAAATTTAAGAAGATTTTAAATTTGAATAGTCTTTTTTGTTCAGCCATTCCAGTCAACAACAGCTGATATCTTGCTGTCAGAATAATTGTCCCCTCATCAATAATGCTTTTTCACTTTTTCTCTTACATTTCGCAGTGCGAGTGAAACAACCTTTTCTTTTATATTCAGGGATGTGAGGCAAACTCAGTTTGATTAAAATTTCCCTAAAATACGAGTATCTAACTTAAAAATGTGTATGTCTGATAAAATCAAGAAGGAGTAAAGATAAAAGCAATTTTAATATTTGTTTATGAAATTGGTCATTAGTGATTTAAATCACATGGTAAAATTGTATTCTTGTATGTCTTATGGCCAATTTCATAACAAAGAACTAAAATTACTTTTACCTGAATTCCTTTTAAATTTTATCAGACCTTTCAAATTTCTGAGTTTCGCCAAATTAGAAGAGGGAAATTTAAGAGATATTTTAGTTTTAAAATAGAATATTGACTCACATCCCTGGATTCAAGAAAATAGGTTGATTCCCTCTTACATGCGATGTGTATGAGAAAGAGTGAAAAAGCAATATTCGTTTACAAATTTCAATAAATGCAAGAAAAACAAAATGAACCGCCCGAAAATTTTGGTTTCGTGATTTACATTAAAGTTATTGATTCCAATTTAACATAACTAAAATATAAGACGAATTTAAATCACTACCAAGACCTCGCAATTAAGATTACAAGTAAACTAGTTTTTATCTATTAACTCAAAAAGAAGGCGTGGTAGTGTGCGAACTACAAACATTTAGAAATTAAATGTTAAATTGTTTGTTTTGAAAATTGTAAGTCTAATATTTGCTTATGTTTAGGTTATTAAAATTTTGCAGATATTTTCAGTTTGAAATTTTGGAAAAACAAATTTTATCCTATGGTGGCAGCAAACGTGTTTAAGAGAAGCAATTACGTGCAAGGGTTTTTTATTATTGAATATTTTGTTTGGCCCAGAAGCATTCCTAAAACCGAACATCAAATCCATCCATTTGTTTCTGAGAAAATGGTAACACTAACCACTTTTCAATATTTTTAATATAACTCTTGTTTCTGAGCCAAATTTGAAAAACTTTTTATTCAAAATTAAATTTTCGACTGCAAGAAAATTAAGGCAGGAAAAATTATTAAAAACCAACTCAAAAATCAAAGATTGTTATTATTTTTCTTAAATTAAGCATAATTTTGTTTTTGAGAGTAAGTAGACCTACTTAAAAAAATAAAGGAGTAATTCCATGAAAAAGTGGATATGAATATAGAAAAATAGAAAATTTATCTCGCCCCCTGTGTATTGTTGCGCTATTTTTAAAATTACAATCGCAGAATATCCTAAAAGTAACAATATGGCTGAAAATAAAACAAAATTATTAAAGTTTTAATCCTTTATTTTGAAATTTAAAACGTGAAATAACGTGAGTTACCGACATTTTGTAACGTGAGTTTACTTTTTTTTTATTTAATTTGTACAATATTTTCATTAAATTTTAACTTTTTGTATTGTTAAAATAAGCTGATATATTCTTGTATGTAATTCAACAAGCTCGTTCATTTGTTTAATTTTAAGAAATTGTGGAAGCTACTACTTCAAAACCCGTGGTGCAAAACGAGTAACGTGAGTTACCAACATGTTTTCGTATTTTTTACTGAGAAAGAATTTTTTTAATTAAAAAAATTGGCATGGTGTGACGCTTATCTTGCATCGTGGGCCTGTGGCGTGGTCTCCAAGATCGAGCTACTTAACACCGCTGCACAGTGGTCCATTTGTTGAAATTTGGCGACAAAAATCATTTCTCACGCCAATTCTTAATATAACTTAATGAAATTAATGATTAATGATGATTTGGCAATGCTGAGTTCAGTAATACTGCTTATTTTTGTCTACTTTAAACAAAAAATTCCCAATTGAGGTCAGAACATGGTCCCAAATTTCAAATTTCAATTTTGGCCCAAAAAATGGGCCAAAATGTCCATAAATGTTCCCAAGGGATTAGAACTAGTTTTTGTGCTTGTTTTTAAAAATTTTTGGATTGGAAATTATTTTTTGACCTAATTTTATTGAATCTTAATAAAATTTGACAAATTTGACGGCCGATAATAGCGAATAAAAAAAAAGCGCAAGGTAAAATTTTCAATAATATTAATATTTTTTTTTGGTTTTATTATTTAAATCTGACATCAGGCTAAGAATTCGGATTGTTGAAATATGAAAAAAACCTAAAACTGCCATTGTATATTCACGAAGCAATTTAAATATTCTTCTATTTAAAAAAAATGGTTATTTAACGGTTTTCAAGTATAAGAATTCTTAGCCTGATGTCAGATTAAAACAATGCAAACCAAAAAGAGTGTCAACATTATTTTAGTATACATTAGAATATTTTCGATTTTTTTAAGCAGTTGACCTAAAATTTGATTCACTACTTCCAGTCATCAAATTTGTCAAAATTTGTTCAGATTCAATCACATTTCTTCTAAAAATAATTTCCAATAATAACATTTTTTTTTTTTAAATATGCACTAATTATTAATTACTTAGTTCTGATCTCTTTGGAACATTTCTGAACATTTTGGACCATCTTCTCTAAATTTGGTACAAATCAATATAGGAGTAATTTTTACATGAAAGTATTCACTTGCATATTTAAGTACATTTCAAACATGAACTTCACTCAGTTCCTGACTTCGACAGCATTTTCTTTAAAATCTTGAAATTTGGTAACATGTTCTGACCCAAATTGTGAAGCCCCTGTTTGAAGTAGAAAAAATAAGCAATACCAATCAATTCAACATCCTCGAATCATCAAGTGTACCAAATTTCATTAATTTATATTAAGAAATGGCGTGGTTAAATAAAAACGAAACGCATCTCTTTGCAAGATGGTGGCTTTTCCCTATTCTCAAAATCCCCAAAAATTCATTTTTATAGCAAGGAGGCGTACTCACACAGATTTAAAAAAAAAAAAAATGTTGTCCATCGAAAAATGGGATTTTAGTTTCTAATTTACCTGGGCTACCAAGTATCAATTTTTTTCCTTGATTTTAATTAATTTTTTCCAGCTTAAATTTTTTAGAACATTAGGAATTAAACTATCAAATTTAATTAAATTTCCAAGTTATACCCAACATATTCATTCATTTTATTCATTCGGAATTCTGATCATTTGAAATTTTGGAATTCGGGATTTTCTCTATTTCGGGATTTGGGATTTTGTACCCACCCAATTCCAAGTAATCTTTCGAAACTGGTTCGATTAAGAAATATTTTACTCCCTAAGAACATTTTAACTTGGAATTTTTTAATTTGTTTTTATAATGAAACTTCTAATAAATTTAAATGATACAATGATAAATTTAAAAATACAAAATATTTTTTAAATTTTCAAAAAATATTTCAAATAATTTTTTTTTTTTTTGAAAATTTCGAAAACAACGTAGTGGGTTTTTGAAAAACTTGTTACTTCACACTTTAGAATATTTTTCTATTATATGGAAATATTACGGTACCTTTCATACGAATACAAACTAACCCTATCGAACCCATATATCGCAAGTAACAAGTTGTAACATTTCATAAGTCTCTAATACTCGTATCTCAAGAATAATGATGTTATGGACTTCGGGTTTCTACGCATTTGGATGTTATTTAAAATTAATAAAAATTTAATACACTTAGCCTCTTTCATTTTTGGAAAATATTGTTTTATTTTTTATTTAACAGCAAGAAGAACTTTTAAATCAGTTGGTAAAACAATTTAAAGACTGAATAGTTTTTAATATATTTTCTCAAATTGTATTTTTGTTTCTATGTCTAAACATGTGTTATGTCCTGAAAATGCTTCTTACATCCTATGGTACTTTAAATCTTAAATTAAAAAATTCAATTTTGCTAAGAATCCTCTGACAAATGCAAAATTATAAACACAAAATAGGAATAAACTAATTACGAGCTTCCTTTGAAAAAAAATTAAAGTAGTTAATGATACACATATACGTTCCTTATCTCTTACTTAAAAATGGTGGCCTTGTTTCATAGTTTTAAAATGTAGACATTTTAACGCAAAATGCAAAAAGTTCAAACTAAATTGCTACAAAGATATTGTTAGATAGTGTTAGATAAATAAGTCCTTAATAATAATACCATTTGCAAATTAACATGCCGAACTATAATTATAATGCAAGTGGGCGTGAAAAATCTAAATAATTCAAACAGACATGAACATGAGCTCACATATAAAATTTCAAACCTGTGGCTGCTGCACGAAATAGAAAAGCATAATAAAACCGAATAAGTGTAAGCATAATCCCCTACGTATACTCGTATTTACGACTATAGAAAAACGAAAAATATATACAAATATGGAATAGGCATTTTTGGGATTCGTGTGAGAGGCTTATAAATATATTTGTATATCCTCTCTATGCCACGGATGAAAAAAAGTACACACGGAATGAAGTTGGCTGAAAATTGCATTAATTATAACAAAGTAAATTCTAGTACCTATGTTCTGTATATTAGGGTGGCATTTATTTTTGAAGAACTTTTATTTTCATTTTCCCATTTCTTAGAGTGCGTTTAATTAATTCTGCTAATATTTTATTGAATTTGATAATCGTTTACAATAAATTGTAAAATAAAACAATTACATACTTTTTCGTAACTTTTCTATTTCTTAATTAAAAGAAAAAAACTTTTTTTAATATAAGTATAATTAGTGGCATATTTTCTCAGGTTTTTTAATAAAACTTATCCATTTTACTTAACTTGTTTACTTCACAAAATAAAACACTTTATTACTACATAACAATTTATTATGAATTTAATGAAATTAAATTACCAACTTTACTTTTCACTTTATTAAAACCTATTTCAGTCATTACAATTAAAAACAAACTGTGTCCTCTGGCCAGACTTGTTACACAGATTCCCGAAATAGGTTAATGTTCTAGTATTTGCTTCTATACTCGGTTCAATTTGAATATGCAGTAGAGGGAAGATAGGAAATTTGCCTTTCATCCATACTATTATGGATTTCAATAGGCTATCTCCATTTCAAAGCTCTCACAGGGTTGCCGTAGTGATCATTATATATTGGCATAATTCTTTCAAAAACGTTCGTAGGGTTACAACTGTTTATTTAGATTTTATGAACAGAAACATGAAGATCGTAAGCTAAACTTAAAAAAAAAAATTAAATTAAATCTATCTTTTTCCACACCACCAAGAGGTAAGATACTAGGCGCGTTTTTTAAAGAGTTCCCCAGGAGTAAAAAATTCACAGAAAAAAAATTAAAAATAAATTTTAAAAATAGTTTATCACTCCGAGGAGTAGTTGCTGCTACTACTCTCTTCATTTAAGTTTATAACTAACTGCTCCTTCAGAAAAAAACATCAATTTCCCACATCTTTGGCTCAATCACTTGCTCAACGTGTTGGACACACCGTTGTCATTTTTCAGCGTCAACCTTCGTAAGTCCTGTTTTGAAAAGATCTTTTACTTTTGCTAGTTTAAAAGACTTATTTTGGCCTGCCACAAATCCTTTCACTTGAGCCCAAACAGCTCTATGGGATTAAGTTCACAATGATAAGGTGGCAATCGAAGTACTTCATGTCCTGCAGATTTGGCTATTTCATCCACCACGTAGGTTTCATACTGGGGCTTGTAACGTTTCACATTACAACTCAGCTTTCACCACATCGTCTTCATAGTTGATGCGATTAGAGTTCAGCCACTCCTTGATTTCGTTTTTTTTTTTTGGTGGAAGTCGAGGGAGCCTTGTTTAGTTTCCGAGAGTGATATAAACCCTTATCAAGAACTATAACGGAGTTTAGTTCCAGGAGTGTTAAGATATTTGCATACCACTTTTCATAAGCTTCGGCATTCATGTCTTCATGATAATCTCCACTTTTTCCAGATACGAAACATAGAAGTCCATCGTCCACGAATCCTGTAGAGCATCCTATGTGGGATGGTGAACGTAGTTCTGTCCACAGTCCCTCATTGAATGCTTGCTTTGGTGTTTTTATGGTTGTTCGTTGAGCAACGTCTCATCAGTAAAATAAATTTTCTTTTTTTGCTCTCTCTCTCTTTTGTTTTGTCTGACGTAAATACCTTCTTCTCCATGCAATTATGTCATTTCTTTCTAGAAGAACACTATTCCACTGACATTTGGCGAACTTAAAACTCAGATCTTTTTTTTTCAAAATTGTATGAAGCGATGTACGGCTTATTTGTGTTATATGTATTTTCGTTAAGTTTAACCTCAGCTAAAATTTTGTGTAGCGTTGGAAGTTCATTGTTCGAAAAGAACTGATGAACGATTGGTCTGATGGCACACCTATCAAAATCGTCGACTTTGCTCTTACCAATTTTTGCTTTCTTTTTTGGTGGTGAGTTATGGCCTTTGATTTTATTTTCCTTCAAACAATTGTAAACAGTTCGCTCTGCTACAGAAAATACATCAGCAGTATTCTTAACAGCTTCCGTCTTATTTCTTACAAGATCGTAAAATTTGTTAGTTGCGTCAACGATTGCCTGCTTCTGCTGTGCACTTATGTCCTTTGAAACATTAAAGCCATTTTAAATTTAAATAAACACAAAAACTCAGCACATAAATTATATCAACTCAAAAAGTTTATTGCACTGCAATATTTATTCAAGAAATACTCTTTTTTTATTTTGATTTTCATGAACACAAAAACTATTTGGCACTTAAAAATCGAAGTTGCAATTAAATAAAGAACCGAACTCCTTCAAAAACTTGCTCAAACAGTAATCCTTCCTTAAAAAAAAAATAGCCAAGTAATATTTGTATAGCTGCATTTTAACCTTTTTTTTTTGTCAAGGAAAAAAATAATAAATTAAGCAGAAAAACACGCCACGACAACACCTTTTTCCTTAAGCTTAGAATATATGCTCCCAAAAGCTATAAGAAAGCTTCAATTCTGAAAGCTCCATAGCAAAGACCAAAGAAAAGGTATTATAATTTTCATCAACGAATGAATATGGTAACTCTGTACAAATGTGTTTTTATTTTTTACTGGCTGAACAGAATGGAGCTGCAACAGGAGCTGCAACTGGAATAGCTGTCAAAATGTTGAATACACACAAATCTAATAATACGAATAGAACACGACGAAGCTGCAGACGGAGGTGCAGACGCAGCTGACAAGTTGGCCAACTTTTAAATTTTGCATGCAGCTTTTTTGACATTTCAAAATTGTGAGCGCAACCAAGTCTTTACATGGGGTTTGAAGAGAATTTCAAACTCTTTTTAATCTCTGATGAAGACGTTAAGTAATTTTAGATTCCATTTCATCATTATCCATTTTTATTTTTGTTTTATTATCTATTTTTGTGTTGAATTAAGTTCGCACAGCTGACTTCAAAAAGCTGTACAGCACATTGTGGGCGAGTAAAAAAGGCACGTACAGCATTTTTTGACAGCTATTCCAGTTGCAGCTGCAGCTCCAGCTTCCCATTGTCAAGCTTTCATTTTGACGTTTAGTACTAAAAGTTTAAAAGCTCACCAAAGTTCTCCGTAAGTTGGTTTTTACGTGAATAAAAATGGCGCTTCTTCATTCGAGAGTCGTTATAGAATAAATGTTATAGTCGTTACAATACCTATTTACCTAGTTTTCAAAAATTTGGTAAAAATTGAAAATTTGATGAAAAATCTTAAACGTCAAAAACGTAATGAGAACCAAAAATTCACCACATTCATTTCAACAAAACTCTTCAAAGCCAAATTTAAGTTTTTAGTAAATTACTAAAGAATTAAGAAAAAAATTGCTTAAATAATTGAAATTTCTTTTTTTTAATTTCCATTTTTGTGACCTTTTCAGTTTTCAAAATGTCTAGCCATGAAACTTGAAATATTGAGCTATAGCCCACAAGGAATACCTACATATGAATTCAAACACTTGAAAAGTAATCACCACCCTAATGAACAAAAATGCAAGTTAGTAATTGTGCAGGACACACGAGTATAAGACTAATCACCCTCTAAAGGGATTTTTTTTGTGAAAGTTTAATGTCTCTAATTGCAATGTTGCGCTAAATATGCACGCTTTTATAATATATGTCAAGGATAAAGTCGTCCGTTGTCGAGTACAAGTGTATAGTCATCATGCCTAGCTATCATTAATGTATTAAAACTTTTGTGTAAACATAATGTCAACAAAAAACTCACCATGAATAGATGAAACTGATTAAAGCTCTGCATATGCATGCAAAAAGCTATTTCTGATTTTTTTAAGATTTTAACAGTTTTGAAAAAGACCTGGAAAAGCTTCTGTTAGACTGTAAAAAACTTTAATATTGAGTTATGATAATGAAAAAATTTGTCACGCAAATTATCCAAGCTATACAAAATTTCATAAAACCTTAAAAAAAATCAATTTTTGAGTGTAAACAAGGTCATTCTATATCACAATCGTACATTTTATACTTTAGTAAACGGTTACAGTGGATGAGTAATCAGACGAACAAAAGCTCTAAAATGTAAGCATTCTCAAAAATTAAACATCAGGATCGGGTGATTGATTACATATTGTGTGTGTTGGAATTTTAATAAACACCTTTTTAAAGAATCATATGTCACATTGTCAACCGACAGTTCTGGTGAACTTTTTAATAAAATCAAATTGATGTGACTAATAGATATATTCTAACGAAATTGTGTGACTTCTGAAACACTGAAGGTATATCCGCTTTCGTATGTACATTCTTACATATCTAGTTCTTTGTTAAATTCTGACGTGCATGTCATATTGATATTGTTGTTCAGAATACACAAAACCATAAAGTTGATACATCCACAAATGAACCACGAGAATACAACTCCACCGAATCAATTTAAAAATGCGGCCAAATAAAATAAATTCTGCCATCAAATATGTCAGTACTTTGTATTTCAACATTAACTCTTCAAAAGTGTTCAATATTGCAATCAATTAATTCAACCACAACAAACACGATTGCTTTTAATATTCCATTTGTTTTTCTGAAATGCTATGAAATTCATTGGTGAATTTGAAATCAACTTAAGCACTTAAGGACATCATGAATGTTTGTTATTGACATTGTGATAGCAAATATTGAGCATCAAATTAAACGAACACATGGACAGATATACGCAGGATATCTGCCCCTTTAGGTACTTTATAAATCAATATTCATTATATGAGAATAAATTATTTAAATTTAATTATAGATATTGAATTTATTCTAAATGGTCATTCATACTGTTAAAACATTTTGCCTAACAATAGTCAAGGCCGTATATAAAAAGAAGACAAGGGGATAGTTTCTCTTCAACTTCTTGTTTTTTTTTAAAGAACTGGTGAGCAGGATTAGAGAGGGAACTTATAATTTTCTGCCAAATTGAATCGAATTAAATGAGAGCCACTTCATCAGGGTAAGAGATGTGTACATATATCGGGTTTTTCGATAGGAGCGCTACAAATGTTTTTAAATAAAACAAAAACATAAAATGAAATTCTTTTTTCCTGTGAAAGTACGTTCGATGCCATTATGTATGGAACTCGATTTCTTTTCCATAGCCACCACGGGCACGCTTGCAGAAGTCCAGGCGCTAAACCCAATTTTCGACGGTTTTCAAGCATAAATCGGCCGATACTGCTGCAATTCACGTTCGATATTCGTACGAAGTTCATCAATCGTTGCTGGCTTATTGGCATAAACCATAGACTTGACGTAGCTCCACAGGAAATAGTCTAACGGTGTCAAATCGCATGACCGAGGCGGCCAAGCGACTGGACCATTTCGTGAGGTAACACGTTCTCCAAACTTGGTTTCCAATACATTTGTTGTGACATTTGCTGTGTGGCTTGTGGTGCCGTCCCGTTGGAACCATATGTCCTCCAAGTCCATATCATCGAATTGGGGCCAAAAATATTCAGTTATCATTGAACGGTAGCGATCCCCATTCACCGTAACGTGCCGGTCTTGATCATCACGGAAGAAGTACGGCCCAATGATGCCGTCGGCCCATAAGCCACACCAAACCGTATTTTTTTCGGGATGCAATGATGACTCATGGAGTACGTATGGATTGCTGCCTGACCAATACCGCATATTTTGTTTATTAAGGAAGCCATTCAGCCAGAAATGAGCCTCATCGCTGACGATGATTTTTCGATGAAAATCCGAATCATTTTCAAGTTGTTGCTCAGCCCAATTCACGAACATACGACGCTTCTGGTGGTCAAGCGGCTTAAGTTCTTGCGTCAATTTAATCTTGAGAGGATGTAGGCCAAGATCTTTTCGCAAAATTCGCCACAACGACGTCACAGAGATGCCCAACGCTTGAGAACGACGTGTGAGAGACGCATTTGGGCTTTCTGCAGCTGAAGCCTCAGCGGCAGGAATATTCTCGACACTACGGGCACTTCTTTGTCTCACTGGCACGGGAACATTTTGTACTGTGCCTGTTGATTCAAATTTTTCCATTAGACGCTCAATTGTTGATCTGCTAGGACGATTATGATGACCATAAATTGGACGTAGTGCTCTTAACGTTGAGGCCACTGACTCCGAATTTCGGTAGTAAATTTTAATAATTTCGACTCGTTGTTGGCTCGTATATCTTTTCATCATAAAATGGCAAACCTTACTGAAGAGAGAAGAGAAATGTCAAAAGAGCGGCAAAAAATAAAGTGTCGTTTGCTGTCCCTGTCGCTCTACTTTTGTAGCGTCCCTTTTGAAAAACCCCTTTTAATTTCATAGTTCAGTTGAACAAACGCATGGTTCAACTTTTGATCCGTTCAACGCCTGTACTTGATAAAAATATTTTATAATAGACAATTTTATGCTGGGACCATTGCAAAACCTCAGTTAATCTGCCAAAATCAGTAAGTTAAGATTACTGAAAGAAACGAAAATTGAAAATAGATTTTAGCCCTTACCCTAAGAGATACTTAGGATACTCTACACTTGATTCTAATTTGCCAAACCGACTTTTAAGCTTATTACGAAAATAATTTTAGTCATGATCCATAGCAATTTGAGGGCATTACGATTGATCAAAAACGAAAAATAAAATCCCAAATAATGAAATTTCACATTTTCAAAATCTTGCATTTCAAAGAAAAACGTCTTACTGTAATCATCAAAATTTCATTCTTAAAGATAAAAGTCTGCCATTTGAAACAAATTTACTGTCTTATATTAAAATATCGCTTAAACAAAATCCTTCGTTCTCCTTAAAATTATTTAAGGTAATATTAAACATAAATTACCCCAAACCTATACCGCACCTTCCTGTGTGATTATCATAAGGCTTTTCTACGAAATTAAATTTTTGAAGGACAGCTTGAAGGGACAGATGGTTATTATTATTATTTATTAATGTTTGGTTCATTGACAGCAAAAGGATGTTTAAATATTATTTTTTTGACAGCATACTAAATGAGAGGATATTTTAATTAGCCAAAAAAAGAGGATATTCTTTTTTCATTTTGCTTTGTGTCGACTTTAAGAAAATATTAAAATACATAAATTGAATTGTGTTTTTTTTTGTTGGGTAGATTATGGATTTTGTGGTTAAAATGAAATATTAAATTAATGTCAAATCATTTTTTGTTTTCTTCTTATTTTTTTTTTTTTTCTACAGGAAATTGAAATATTTTAAATAAAAAAAGAAGACAAGTTGACATTTAATTTTAATTTTTCTTTCATTTGTCATAAAGGATCATTGAGGAAAGGAGGAGGAAATTTTTTTCATCGATTTTCTAATAAATTAAATTAAATTGTCTGTATATGCCTAGAAGGATATTGTCATTGTATTATGTAGGTATATACGTACATATATGTTCTGTGAATGTGAGAGCAAAATAAATTAATACAACGGAGACAGTACAAAACATTCATAAATATGTATGGTAGAAACAGTGTTGTGGATAAAGGTTTTAAAAAAATCAAAATATTGTTTTTTAGTGGATACAGTAATATATTATTAATGTCCTTGATGTAGGTACCTTTATATTAAAAAAAATTAAATTTAAGATGCATGGATTATGTACATATACGACTAAATCTGTCGTATTTTGATTTGGATCTGACATTGATAAATAATAACAAAGAAAAGAATCTAAAAATACAATATAATAATTGAATGGAAATAAACCTCTTTCACTTAAAGATGTTTGATTGATTAACTGTCAGAATATCAATTTTCAGATAACAATGACCTCTCGGCATTATTTCGTTGATTAAATATTTAATTTGAACTCCACACATGTGATGACCCCCTGTTGACATTAGTTGGTGCAGTAAATAGAGGGACAAACTACTGAGCATTGTTATTATATGTGCACATGTTCTCGATGAACATGAGACGCTGAAAAGCTTTTTTTTGTAAATTTCGAAAAATTTTAAAATATATTTTTACCAACAAAAAACCAAAAAACACAGACAAATGTTAAGTTTGTTGAGAGCCAAGTACATTGCATTTACGTTTTATAATACCTTTTTGAAAATGACAGAAAATACAACATTTCCCACCAGCCAGAGAATTCCCTGATTAGAATCTAGAGAGTAAGAGAGAACAAAATACTGAAAATGAGCCAGCCATACTAAAAAAAACTTGTTTTTTGCCGTTATTGCTAATTGATCTCGTACAACGAATGGAACACGTCAACATTTTTGCTAAGTTTGGAGTTGATGTCACCATCATTCACTATAAGCATTTATTTCCCCAACAATTTTGCTGTCATCAAAACTTCATTAGCAATCAGCACTTGCACTTCTTTCAAATTTTCGTTGATATTCTTGAAAATTAGGAACACTTACCCAATTGGCATTTAAGGCTGGCAACATTACCAAACAAAACGATACTTTTATTAGCATCGTTTTGGTATCGTTGAAATCGAATAACTTTATTAACTAAACGATAGCGGCCTCATCTCGAATAATTTGGTCTCGTCTTGGTTTCGTATACCTCGGTCTTATCTCGGTATCAGTCTTGTTATAGGTTTCGCTTTTGTCTTAGTTACATCTCGCTTTACTTCAAAACAAAAAAAAAATGTAGGGCTGAAGGTCATAATTTTCAATTATTATCTTTTGACCCACCTCAAAGTCGAGACAGGTTACCAACCAGAGATTTTTTTTCAATTATGTACTTATGACTAGTAAGGGACTGATTTTTGGTATTCACATTGGTATTGAGATAACTTATAATCTGAGAAAAGTCCTTATCTGTCCGATGAACTCTAAATCCGTTATAAGGGGTCAAAGGTCACAAAAATAGTTTTTAGCCAAACAAATAAAAATTTATTTTACAAACAGGTAGCTGAGACAATTTCCCATAACAACGAACTTGAAATTTCGTTCGTAACAGTAACCTTAAAGAATGAAGCTATATATGACTTCGAAGTTTCCCAAGAATTCTCTAAAAGCATGAACCTCTTTCCACCATAATTCAGAGGTCGAGTACAAGGTGTGTTTTTTGATTTTGGGTTGAAGTGTTTTAACTTCTTAGTGGTATATGTTACGGAAAATATTCCAAGAACATTTTTGTTTTAACATTGAAAATGTTTATAGGGTCGTTTTGGATAAATTATGGTGTTACTAAAATGAATAAAGTGAATAAATGTGTATATGAGATGAACGCTAGCGTATACGGGGGGTACGATCGAATTTTTGGTTGGTGTTACCAGAATGAATAAAGTGCTTATACGGGGGGTACGATTGAATTTTTGGTTGGTGTTACTAAATTGAATAAATGAATTTTAATTCTATATTTTTATAATTATAAATGCAGTCAGCAGTTTATTGTGCAGCTTTAACTATGTGTTGGCAGTTTAAAAAAAATGGCTTGAAAAGAGAATGTATGTAGAAGTGCAAAATTATGTTTTTTTTAAAATTTGAATTATAGAATAGGGCTTTTATGTGAAATGGTCGAAAAGCCAAAAATCTAAATGAGATGTGCCAGAGTGACAATTTTTTTGTTAATCGATAGTAACGTTTGATATAACAATTTCGTTCATATATTTTGAAATTCCAAGAAATCTACGAAATGAGATATTAAAGGTTGTAACTTCAAAATTCAAAAATAGATGGTTCATAAATTATTTACTACACATTAGGGTTAGGTCTGATTGTAATAAATTTTATAGTTTGAGAAAGATAATAAATAATTAATTTTTTTTCTTTGGGGAAATTTTTATTAATTTTTTTTTAATATTTTTTACAATTTTTTTTAGATATACTAATTTTTGTTGATCGATTTTTGGCAGTTATATTTTTTGTCTTTTTAACGATTGTATTTAAAAATCTCAAATTCATACAGGTGATAGATTACATAGATCTACATATAATATGTTAAATTTGAATTTTTTGAAAGTATTTCCGTTGACATAATTACATATTACTGTTCATTAACATACCACCTAATAACTCATTGGTCTGTGCACCTATACAATTAGTTTTTTTTTATTCGCAAATTCAATAATTGACAATTAATTTGATGTATCATACGTAGCCGTAGCTTCTTGAAAAGCCTCACAAATCTAAAATACAATAATTAAAAAGTGGTACTAATATTCAATCAATATTCCTATAGTTCATCGTCATCGTTGATTTGTAAGTTTGTGTGCGGGAATCAGCCCAAATAAAAAGAACACAAATATTTCCCATAGTGCCACAGTTCATTCAAAATGTCTCTCTCTCTGTTCATTATGTTTTTTGATTTGTTTCATTATTTGTCTCTCTGTCAGTGAATTACTGAAGAAAATGACTTTTCATTCAAGTTCAGTATTCATGTTCACTTGTTCAATACTCTTGCTTGTTCACTGTTTGTTTTGTTCAGTCGCACGATACACATATTGAAGGTAATATCATTAGCGTTTTCATTTTTGTTCAGTTCTGCGCATATCTCAAAATCAGTGGAAAATGGTGGATCCCGTGTTATTTGACTGAAAATTATTGTATGTTATGTGTGTATTCCTTTGTTGCTTGATAAACAAATAAAATAGTTTCGACATAGTTAATGTTTATAATTATTATTTTATTACTTTGACAATAAGAAAATTGGTTTTTAGTGTTATTTAAATAATTTCTTCCGTGTTTGTTGTTGTTGTAATACGGCAAAAATATCACGAGAACGGTCATCTTTAATTCCTTCTGACAGTTCTCATTTTAGACAACCTGCGCAATATAATACCTTCTATTTGTGTACTGTGGTTCAGTCGTATAGATGCTCCGATGGGGGAAGGTTCGTTCTGCTGCTCGGAATTTTTTTTTTCATCTAGTACCTAACTACGAGTAGTTAAATTAAATGCAATTTACGTTTGTGTTTTGTTACTTCGTAGGTAGTAGGGTTAGATGCTTATGGGATATGTTTGGTTAGTAGGTAGGTAATTTAGTAAGTTAGATAGGATGCTTGTGATATTTTTTGAAATATTTTTTGTTATATACATTTTTTTACTTTTGAGTTTTATTTAGCTATGATAAAAAAGATTAACTAAGAAAATTAAAATATGAAATAAGAAAACAAGCGGAAATAAAAATATAGGTCAATAAAATCTGAAAACTAAACTATTTTTAAAGTTAAGTCAACCGCATATTAAATTAGATTTTATATGCGGTTGACTTGTTAGAAAGTTTTTTTAGAAGTCCTTAATTGTTGGAAATATGCCTTATAATAATACAATAAAACGTCAATTTAGACAAATCTTAGACAACCGAAGTCTTTGTCTAAGTGAGACAACTTTATGACAACAGTAAACAAAGTTTACTAATAACTTTTTTCAGTTGGACGGCTGCCTAAAGATAGAAAAAGTTTATAAACACGACTGAAAATGTGTTTTCTATTTTTGAAAATGAAGAAATGTCCTTATTGGGATAGTTTAAAAAAAAAAAAACTTGTTGAATAGACTAAAAGTCGATTTATCGCTATTGTGAATTTAAATTGGTAAATACTTTTATATATGATTATCATGTATTCCTATATTTTCCTATTTAATAGAAATTTGAAGTCCATCAAGAATTTCTTACCGACTTTTGTCCTTTCGAATTTTTCGGAATAGACTCGCAAAAAGTCCCAAAATTAAAAAAAAAAAACACAATGGTGAAAAATTGCGGAAACGTTACACTCACCAGCATTGAATATTTGTTTGTAGGCATATATTTGGGAGAAAATCAATTTATTTGCTAGCGTTGCCTACAACACACGTCATAAGAGCTACGAAAAATAAATTCAAATACAAGAAAAAAGTAATATTGAATTTTTGGTTGGTGTTACCACAAAGCTAAATCAAAAACAAAAATAAAGTTACCACACAAAGAAAATGAAAATATAAAGATAGAAGACAAGTGGGAAAAATAAAGGTCAGTAAAATGATAAGAAATGGGAAGTGTACAGCCTCTCTGTTTAAAAGAAGGTTCTTTCTTGTAATTTTTAAATGAAACAAAATTAAAGACCCACAAAAATAATAAGTTAAATGATATTTTGTGCAGACGTAACAACCCCTAGCATTTAATGTTTGTTCGTAGGCATGTATTAAGAGGAAAATTAAATTTAAGTTAGCGTTGTCTACTACAAACTTTAAAGGATTTAGGAAAAATAAATACAAATACAGACCGAAAAAAAAAACAAGGAATAAGGGTTGAAATTTTGAATTTTTGGTTGGTGTTACAACAAAGCTATAGAAAAAAGAAAAAGTGAGTTACCCCACAAGGATAATACAAATATGAAACTAGGAGACAAGTGACAGAAAATATAGGTCAATAAAATGACATAAGGAAAATATTAAATGTCTTTTTTATTTTTGCAAATGAAACAAAATTTGAAAATAAAAAGCTACAAACGAATTGGACAAATAATATTTGTTTGAGACGTAACAACTACCAACATTGAATATTGTATTTTTGGAAAATCAAATTTTAGCTAGTGTTACCAAAAACGAGGAAAAACCAATACACAACAAAATAACAAAACAAAAATAGCAATACATGCTAGCATCATTTTGTCCATAGTCAAAACTTTGTTGATGATAGAAGAAAGGGAATATGAAATATTTAATCGAATTTTAAAAGAAAAAGTAAACGAAAATCATGCAATAGTATAGCCTTATTTTGGGTGTTGTATCATCTTTGTATATTTGGGTATTTGATAATTTACTTTATTCTGTTTTATTTGTATGAAGCAATGAAAAGTTCAGATGATTAAACTTTTGTTGAGACAATGGCTCAAGAATGATCAAAATACGCAATGATGAAATGGCTTCAAATTCCTTAAGTGTTCTTAGAGCTGTAGAAAAAAATCTATTTATGTGTAACTATGTATGTGCAAGTAAAGATAGAAATCCCAAATTAATTTTGGTTAAGAATTTTTTTAAATTTTTTTTCAGTTCAATATAATTTTTAGATTGGTCTTAGTAAAAATCATGATTAAAATTGGCATAAATTGATGTGCTTGGAAACCGGTAAAGATAACATTCAATATACAAGAAAGATTACTAATTATAAAGATTAAAGATTTATCTAGCACAAATAAGTCATTTTCAATGTCCCCATTGTTACTCAAGGAGTGAAATCTGTAAATTTTAAATTAACTGAGCTACCTAATTGAAGAACACATTTTTTTCTAAAACCTACTCAGTTTTGTGACCTTTGACCCCTTATAAGGGACCTTGTGGTCACCGGATAATTTAAGACTTTTCTCAGATTATTAATATCGTAAGTACCAGCGTGTATACCAAAAATCAGGCTCTTACTAGTTTTTACTTGACAAAGCCTTCTTGTGCTGGGCTAATATGTCAGATTATTATTCAGAACTTTACTTTGATATAGTACAACAAGCCCTGAACTATATATTAAGATTGATCCATATCAGCTTAGTACTTTATGAGTACCTAAATAAAAAAAACTGTTCTATAATGGATTTGATTAAATCGTTATAAAAATCGTTAAACTCAACGGCCCTGAACCATTGCCACCTCAAATATGGGAAATTTGATATTTGAGAATGCCATCTAATTGGTCAGAAAAGGTGAACTCGTCCTAAAAATTGGTCAGCCCTAGACAGCTTGTACGTAATAAAGGCTAAAAGTTTCTCAAGGTCACTCAAGGTCACGCGTGATTTCTGGCACCTCATTTAAGGAAAACTTACAAAAAAATGTAAACCATCCGAAAGATCTCTAGATCGTGATAAAAGGTCAACTATTTACAGTTATTGGTCAGCCATAGTTTTTTTTTTCTATAAATTTTCCAAATTCGTTTCGAGGTCACAATACAAACTTTTGGCACCTCATGTGGGTCATTCCAAAAAATCAAATACGTCATTTGAAAGGCCACTTCATGGTCATAAAAGATCACCTATTTTCAGAAATTGATCAACCTTACATATTTTTTATTTAATTTTTTATGAATTTAAAAAAAAAATCAGGGTCATTGCGGTTTTTGGCACCTCATTTATATGAAATTTGCAAAAATTGTAAACCATCTGAAGGACCTCTAGATCTTTAAAAAAATTCAGCTAGTTATAGTAATTCGTCAGCCATAGATTTTTTTAAAATAAATTATAAAATTTCGGTTCAAGATCATTACGATTTTTGGCACCTCATTTATGGGAATTTTGCAAAAAAATTAATACCACCTGAAAGGCTTTAAGATCTATAGAATAGGTCAGTAATTGATCAGCTATAGATTCTTTTTTTCAATTTTTTTTTTAAGTTTTTTTTCAAGGTCGCGAACCTTTTATTGGTATAATGATAAAAATTCATAACAACTAATCTATGGCGGACCAACTACTGAAACAAACTGACTTTTTATAATGATCTAGTAACCTATCAGAGAATATAATTTTCTTAATTGAAACTACCCAAATGAGGTGCCAAAAATCGTTAATGACCTTAAAAAAAGAAACTTTAAAAATTGTAAAAAAGAATCTAAAGTTGACCAATTACTGAAATGAGGTGCCAAAAATCACGCGTGACCTTGAGTGACCTTGAGATACTTTAAGCCTTTATTACAAGTTATCTAAAGCTGACCAATTCCTAGGACTAGTTGACCTTTTCTGGCCAGTAAGATGGCATTCTTAAATATCAAATTTCCCATATATGAGTTGCCAATGGTCCAGAGCCAAACCCAACTCCAAGAAAACAAGATAAGAAAAAAGTTCGTGGCAGTATTTACTTAAACCACCTCAAACTTCTCTCTGCTTAAAAGAACAAAAAGTGGACATCGTATCCAAATTACCTTTTGAGCCGTTTCCTGTAAAGTAGCTAGTCCTGTTTGCCAGAGATTTTTGGCAAAACTTAAATTCTGTCAAATTTTGATGAAATTACGAGTATTCTGTCAGAGAGGAGAAAATTGCTGAAAAATGATGAATGGCAATTTTTGGCAATAATAATGTATTTGGATGTACGTAACGTCAGACCTACGTCAACTTGGTATTTGAAGAAACCAAATAATTTCTGACCAAATAAATTTCTTGGGGAGAATTTTTCAGAAAATATGTAAATATTCATTCTTTATTCTAAGTTTTTTTCATAATTTATAGTTAAACTTTTAAATATTTCTCAAATTAATTTTCAGAAACAATCGATGTTTTGGCCATCCCATATTATTTTAAAACATAACCATGGACAATATTGTAAAAAATGATTTAACGAACTTCAAACATATGTAATTCAAAGTAAAAATCAAAGATGTCACTGACAGTGAAAATTGTGCAGTTCCATCTGCCAAAAACAAAATCTAATCTTATTGGACGTGTTGAATTTCGAGGTAAGTAAACATTTTGGTAAATAAAAAGTTTTGTAGGTTATGGTGCCTGCCTACTTTATAGCCTTACTATCGTTAATCAATTGGGACCGATTCAATTTTGACATGCGATGTTTTCTATGTATTTTAAGTTGATGACAATTTAAAAATAGGTAGGTGGATAGTTTGATATTAATTAGAAATTAAATAATGAGTAGAAGTTTTACTACTTAAACAAAATAAAACATAAAAAACATAGAAAGACAAATTCGAAAGTTTCACAAATAATTAACTACATTTTTCAAACTATGCAAGTTGCTTTACTGCTAAATTTATATTAAGTTAGCATGAAGAAAAAAAAAAGTAAAAATATTGAACGACAAATCCAAAACATTCACAACTAGCGACTTATTAACAACAAATTATCTACCTACTCATTTTTTTTAACTTTTTGCATTGCTTGAATCTCATCACTTAAGGCGTAAAGATGTGATCTCATATCTCAAACTTATCTTAACTTTAAAAAACTATATTTAAGATTTAGAAAATCTTTACCTGTTAAAAATAATACTTTATAAAACTGACCGTTTTATAAATGGATTCAAAAGTAAAAACTAGTTAAATTCACAATTTTTAAAATCATTTAAGAATTTGCAAATGATATGACATCAATAAATAGGATACCCAAAATATGCCAGTTCTGAAAGTTATCCTAATTTAAACATCTACCAGTCTTAAATAAACAAAACCAAGCACTATGAAGCTATCTCTATAAACGGGCTATTTCTAAAAAAAAAAAATATTATTTCCAGGATCTCGAAAAAGAAATATTGTGTAAAATTAAATCAATACCTAAATGCTAAACAATTCTTTCTACTTTTTTCCTCTGTTTTCCAAGCTCGTTCAGTACAAAAGTTTAAAACTTTGTACTCAAATCCATTTATCCTTTTTTCAATAATAATTCCCAATATCAATTTTTTTTTATTTAACTTTCCTGGCATTCAATATTTGAAAAATACTCTAATAGCTAATAGAAGACATGTATGTATGTTATACATGGATGATAAAAAAAATAATTTTTGGAATCCATCACCTCAAGGCATTTTGTTTAGCTATACCTTCTGTTTTCGTCTGTTCAACTACAACAATGCCAGACTTTTCCACATTCCGAAAAGTCTAAACTACTGTGTGAGAGAAAATGTTTTGGAAAAATATTTGAAATCATTCCATTCTATTTAAACGATGAATGCGGGTTTCTCGTAATTTTCCAATGGCATTTCTATGCCTATTTGGGAAGACTATCATTGAGTATACAAATAGCTTTCAAAAATAAAAATAAGACAAAATATATGCACGTCTAGGTCGCATGAACGTGATGCTCTTAAAATTGTTTGTTTTTTTTTTTTTTTGTTTCTCAAAAAAATTAGATCCATACACAGCTGGTATTATCAGTATTAAAGTCGGTAGAAATCCTTTAAAGAAAATAAAGTTTTTTCTAAATTAAATGACAGTACTTGTATATTTGGACTAGTGACAAGTATTTTTTAAGGAATCACATGAAATTTTTAGTATTAATAAGTTAGAAAAACATAGACAAACAGAAACGCACTTTTTTCACCTTGCCTCTACAAGTAATTCCAAATTATTATAAAATATCAAGATAGATTTTTTTAACAAATACAAAACATGACCTTTAGTACTAATAGTTTAATATAATGCCCATATGGAGTTTACATATATCACAAGACAAGACACAAACATTTCATATTGGATGTGATACGATGGCATATTTGTGGTCATTCAATATAATATTAGCTTTTGTCGAGATTGAAGCCTGTGTGTCTAAAGTGGTTTGAAATACATGAAGAATTGAAATTGGCTTGGATGAACAGAACTTAAGAAGAAACAAATCGTTTCTGTTGACAAAAGTATATTTATTATATCATTTTACTTTAGTATCATCATCACCTCTCATATGTGGAATATTTACCAAAAAATTAAACTTTCTGAAAGGACATCAAAAATGGTCATAAAAGTTCAATCAGTTTTAGTAATTGTCCAGCCGTTCCAATTTTCTGGGAGTTTTTTGTTCAAGTTTTTTTTCCCAAATGGATGGAAAAAATCACTTTGGTGTTAAAATGGTGGGAAAATATTCATAGTGGGATTTATGGTAGGTAAATATTACAAAAGTATTTTTTAGGGGAACAAATTATTGTTACCATGACCGCTATTTACTAGATACCAATGTTGGGAAATAATGATTCCTTTGTGTAATTAATTGCAACTTCCAATTACAATAAATTAATCAATTACGTGTAATTAGTAATTGAACTTTTTTTCAAATATAATTACACATAATTATGATTGAAAAAACAGACATTTCCAATACTTGTAATTGTAATTGAAAAAATTTACTTTAAAATTACATGTAATTGAAAATAGCAATGGGTTTTTGAAAGTTATTTTAGGAAAGCACTGTGTTAATTACGTTTAGGTAATTGGTTACTTGCATTGTAATTTATAACATATTTTTATTATTTAAACATTGTAATATAATACTTATAAAAGACAAAAATGCAATGAGAAATTTGCCCATTTTATTATTATTAATTTAATTATTTTTAAAAGGATGTTATTTAAAAGATGGCAGTTAATTAAAAACTTAATGAAATTAAATAAAATATATGCTAATAAGCTAAAGACAGCACACGTACAGAGTTTTAATACTGAAGGGAACTATTTGTGAAATATCACGGAAAATGTATTTAAATAAAACAAGTAATTAATACATTTGGTGTTATGATTCCCGAAAAAAGATATTATTATACATTTATTGATGATTATTTTTGTTTTCAATTACATTGATGTAATTGAATTACAAGTAGTAAACACTTTTCCATTGCATGTAATTAGTAATTAAATTTGTTCAATTACACTCAAAAGTTACTGACAAAGTGTTCGGAGGTTTCAATTGCAAGTAATTAACATTGAACTTTTTCTTATCATTTCTTCCCAACTCTGCTGGATAAATACACCTGACTTGGGATTTTGTGATATTGATTTGACACAAAAATTATTCCTTCGGCTTAGAGTGAAAAGCAGCTAACTCATATTTTGCATTATTCATAAAAATTATTTTTTAAAAAGTGCTACCTTTACATGAATAAAACCAAAATTATGTTAAGTATATTTCTACAAACGTTAATGCTAAATTAAGTGAAATTGAAGAGGGATAGATTTTTTATTTTTTAGAAATTTCTAAAGTGGTCTATATTGATTAAAAAACTGTGGACTTAGTCGCTTTTCACTCTAAACTGATGATTCTGAACCTTGAAAAAACAAAATCTTTAAGAAATCATTTTAAAAAACCTACGGCTGACCAATTACTGAAGCTAACCTTTAATAGCCGTAAAGTGCGAAGAAAAAACTGTTTTTGGGCCATAAAAGTTGCAAATATACGAATTTTTTATCTCTTTGGCATTGGGGAGCCTTTTCGACCACTTTTTCAAGGTGGCGGCCAAATGGTGGCTTTTCCCCTGAAAAAGGGTTCTATGCTCACACTTAGCCCTCCTACACATCAAAACAAAAGACCTTTTCCTACCCAAAATTCAAGGTTTGGCCAAGATTTTGTACTATTACAATGAACTTTTTTCGATTTCCAAAAGCATAGTTCAACTGTTGGGCCACAAGCATTAAGAAAATAAAAATGTGCTTATTTTACAAAGGCTTTTAATTTTTTTTGAAACTATTAATTTCATTTAAACTAAAGTTGTGCTTTTTTATGCTCAGTTTTTGCTGCAATTTTGCTTGCAAGACTATTTTATCTTTTTGGCACAATGGCTGCACTGCACAAACTGAAAACAATACAACTAAATTGTAATTTTTAAGAAATATGAAATTTTAAAATATTTCATTCGTACACAATTTGCAAATTCTTGATTTTTTTATATTTACAGCACAAGCTGAGCAAAAAACAGCACAATCTTAATTTTTACTAGATTGCAAAACCTTAAAAGATTTCATCCGTAAAATTAGCAAATTTGCGATTTTTTACGGGAAAACACAAAACTTGATCACAATATAGCAATTTTTTTACTGGAAATGGCGTGGCCAACTTCACGCTAAAGCTTTTCGCAAAATTAATTTTGACCGTAAGAGTTGCAAATATTAGAATTTTTCATTTTTTGGTGCATGGTTGCTTAAATGATTCCAATACTGCTCAATGCCCAAGAAATAAAAGAGTTAAAAAAAAAAAACTCATTCGTATATTTTTAAGATTAACGACACAAATCAGCACAAGTTGAAGACAAAACAGCAAAATTTTTTTGTTAAAAGGAAATAGCGTTGTTTACTTTAATCAAAAGCCATTTGTTTTGAATACAGAACATCATGGCAAAAGAAGTTGGGCAGAAAACAGCACAATCTTTTTTTTTTTAAATATTGAAAATTGAGGTGATAACTTCACTCACATCATGGACGATCAAAATCCAAAAGACTTTTACAAAACTTGTCTGGCAGCTTCATGAAATAAAATGCACGACTGGGTCACACGTACTTGCTCTTATGTTCAAGACGCTAAGGGTTCAAGAACATTATATGTAAGAACATCGAAATTATGAGAGAAAAATGTTTAAAAGCATGAATTTCGATATTTAAATTAGCTGTCATAACTTCTTTGAGAGTTCTACATGCAAAAAAAAAAGAATGCCAACTTAATTCTACTTAAAACCGTTGGAGCGGTTTTCTTAAAAAAATAATTTCTTATATATCAAATTGTTAAAACATTTTTAAGGAAAATTTTTGGTATGCAAATCGTAAGTATTTACTTATATGCATATAAAAATAAAATTAAAAAAAATTTTTAACCCGTTTCTGAGATATTGAATTTTCAGAAAAAAAATTTTAAACTTTTTTAAAAATTTAAAAACATTTTTGAAAATTTTGATATGCAATATTTTTAAATCTCATTTGAAATTTGTATATAAAAATTTATCTTAATCCGTTCAGCCGATAATGAGAAAATTCAAATAAAAAAAAAAACATTCTATGAGAAGTACTGTTAATAGTTGCTATTTGAGCTGAATTTTTATATTTTTTTGTATATTGCACTAAAAGGAGCATAAAAAGAAAGTTTTATAAAAATCGAAGGAGCTGTTTTTAAGAAAACAAATATTTTCCCTATCGATTTTATAACATCTGTGGAAGGTACCGTTATTTTTTCATAAAAGTAACAAATTTTTCTTAAAATACTTTACAAAGTATAAAAAAAAACCCTTAACTACTGAGTTATATAAAAATCAACGATTTAGTTTTTTATAATATTTGATTTTCAAAAAAAAGTTTCGAACATTTTTTAAAAATCCAAAAAAAAATTTATTGATAATGTTGGATAAAAAAACTATTTAAATCAAAATAACTGTTTTGAAGAAAACCATAAATTGATAAAATGGTTCTTCCATTTTAACCATTTTTTGAGAAATGGTGTCGCGCCTAAAGGAAATTTATCAAGTTTTTCTTAAAAAAAATTGTGGAACCGTTTTTGAGAAAAATAAGATTTTGTAAAACTGCGAAAAAAAATTGTATGGCAGGTACCTACCGTTATTTTAAGTTCTAAAAAAAGTAAAAAAAACCTGTGGGCTGAAACCAAACACTACTGCCTATGTACCAAGTTTTAAGAAAATCCATCAATTTCTTTAGGCTGTAGCCGAACAGACGGACAGACAGTCAGAATTTTGCCACCCACTTTTTTGGTGTTCTCTATCATCGTAATGTTATATTTGATTGTTATCCCGTATTTTTTTGTTTACGAATTCAAAACTTGCCTAAAGTACCATTATCACAAAAAAACAAGCATTGGGAACTTATTTCCTTTTTTGGTTTGGGGTTTATTTCATTGGAGAGTTAAACTGGCTCAAAAGTGTGTTATCGCTAGAGACACATAACGCTATGTTATTAAGAGGTTATGGTTGACTTCGCTTTATCAAAATGATGCTCATATTTGCGCAAAATTCCTACATATAGTTTAAAATAGATAAAAACAATAAAAGATGCTAAAAGATGATTGGGATAAGTCACAAGAACACTCAGATGGCATATTGTTTTTATAAACTAAGAATAAGAATTTTAATTAACGACCAAAAAAGTTCTCATCCCCAAACTTGTCCTAAAATTTGTTCTTATACTCCAAATATATTTTTTGGGTTTTTGATGAAATAAGCAAATTTTTAATAAAAGAAATAAATATGTTGCTCAAATACCAAATTGAATAAATTAAAGAAACTCTTTACTGTATTTAGATTTACAATGCAAACAGAGAGGTCAATAGAATCTTATGAAAACTTCGAAAGATTTAAATGAAAACAACCATTTTTTTAACTATTGTATTTCTTCTAATTCAAAACAGCATAAATAAAATACAAGCATAGGCAAAATAGTTTACTCTTGCGTCAAATTTTGAATGTATATACTGTCAAGTAGAAATGCCTTTTTTAGTCGAACTACACGAATGTATGGAATTATGTTTTACTTGGCTCTATTTTCCCCTTCAATTTTGATATTCACAGCTTCATTAAATGTACATAGTTATATCCTTTTAAATCTCTCCTATGGTCTAAGTCCCTTTAAAAAAATTAAAACTATGATCGTCAAAGTCAAATCAAATGTGTTTTGCACAAATATAAAATTTCATTCCTCTTTTTTTATAAAATAAAAATTCACAAACTTACCCCTAACATCTCTACCATCAATTTAAATATCATCGAATTCTTACCACAATTACCACACCTAAATGACTCTTTAACTTGACTTTCATAAAAATAGATTTCGTTAAAAAAAAATGTTTATATTCTTTTACTTTTACCTACCTAAGATAGAGTTTCCTATGACATCGTTCACTGTTTCAAAAGTGCAAGGACATTCATCATTTTGAATGAGACATTATTCTGACAATCACCGGTGTGAACAAGACATAAGAAGCAGAAGTAGGAAGCACACTTTTTCTACTTAGATGCATCAACACTCTTTCGTACAACAACAACAACGACATCAAGAACCCCAAGCTCGTTAGACACTCCATGACTGAATGACACTTACATCCGGTTCAGCAAACGCTACTTAAATTAACCCCGCATGAATACATGTATGAAGAGAACATCTTCAGTTTTGTTAGTTTATTGTTGTTTTTTTTTTGTTTTTGTTGTACTCATGCCTTGGATAAACTTTTACGTTTATCCACTTAAAAAATACAACAAAAAAAAGTCCTGTCAATTTGTGTGCTCAGTAGTGCTCATACTGTTTTATTATTTTCTTTTCTCTGTACTTTGTTGAAAATTTCCCCTTGCCCTTTTTCCCCTTTTAACTTTATAGTGGAATTTTGTAAAATATTTCAAAGTGCTGTCTTAAAAAGAAGTGGTATCAAGTAATTCATATATCCAAACTGGAGAAAGTGTATCCGTTCCGATAGATTTATTACTTTTGTTGCTTGAACTGGGTCATACCCTGTTGGTGTGCGTTCAAGATTCAATGGAAATATTATGTATTACCGTTCAGATTTCAGAGCATATTAAATTACACACAGGAAAAGGAATAGGTTCGTAACATGCAACATGTTAACATGCCATGCAAGCGCAGTTGTTTTATAAAAGAATACGATTAATGTTGGAATTTTTATTGGTAACAATCCAGCAGGTAGCACAACTTTAAGATTGTGACCTTTAACCAATCAAATTTTGCTTAAATAAATGACCGCATAATCGTGATGCCTAGAATATCTTTTTTTCTATCGTTAAATTTTTTAACAACTTTTAGTTGTACCAAGGTAAAGTACAGTTAAGTAACCTTTAAAAATGGGAAATTACCAACTAATTTGATATAAAATATTTCATCGAACATATCGCATCGATACACACCATAATATGAAACTTTTAATTAATTTCTCTTTTCTCATCTTTGTTTTTCGATTAAAGTTTTTGACATAATGATGCAATGCATTCTGTTAAGGATTGCTGGATTATATAAAAAGAAAATTGTTTTATTTAGAAAAATAAGATAATCTATTACATATTATGTAGATGAGCTTATTATTTGTAGCCCCTTATGTGCAGCTGACACCTGAGCTTCTTATATTTTATAACTTTTAAGGTTTTTCATGGTATACAGACCATGCCAGTAAACCTAAAACCTACAATGATAAGTATATAAAAGGAATTCTTAAGACATACACATATATGTATCCTATGTATTAGATTATATGTAGGCCAGGTACGTGAACTTTTTTGAGGATTACCTCTTTTGAATTGAGACATTAATCTGAAAGATGAGTTGGGTCTATAATGCTCTCAACGAGCATAAAAGCTTTTTATCAAACAAGGATATACAAAGGTACGAAAAAGTTTTATTTTTAATTCCCAAGGATTCATAACATAAATACATACTCGTGAGTAAGTATTCACACTCAAATTCATTCCATTGAATTATTTTTAGACAAAAGCTATACATTGTTGATATTTGAAATGTGGTCCTTTATAACAGTCATTAGGCACGTATGGTCTTTTCATTTTAAAAGAAAATAGAGTGGTTTATTAGTTTCTTCTGTCCTTAAATGAGACTCTTATAGTATTACAACAAAAAAAACATACATACAAAGTAATAGGCCTCATACTGTTTAGTACAGAGTACAGAGTGTTCGATTGTTAAGAATTCGTGTCGTGTTAAGAAGAAAAAAACGTATACCTGTATTTTTGATATTTTAATATAAACGGGTGGATCGATTTTCTTTAAACTTTTTTTAATTTTGTTTTTCCAGACCCAAAAATATCGGTACCTGACATATACATTTTTGTATCATTTTGGCATAGTCGTGTTTGTTTTTCTCAAAAACTTCTCCATAACTTTTCTTAGACAATTTTTTTTTTAAAATCACTTTAAGAAAATGCTACCATAAGGTTGGAAACCATTTTTCAAAAAATATTTATAGATTTTTTTTATTTTGAATTTTCTTCAAAACATTTTGATTGATTTTAAAATGTATGCTTCTTGAAAATATAAAAAGTATTTTGTATTAAAAATGTCAAAGGTTTTTTTTTGATTTTTTAAACTGTGCCAAATTGATTTTTTTGAAGCTAAATATTTTGCATAGATTATTGATTTTTTCAACTTTTAAAGTTTTTAACGCTTTCTTAAGTATTTTTATGAGTTAAATAGCCGTTTTCTCTCAAACCTCCTATGATTTTGATAAACTTTATCTATACCAAAAATTATAAAAATTTACTCTTGACAACTATCAATAGCACATCCCATGGAATGGTTTTTGAATGTTGAAAAGGTGTTAAAGGGCAAGTTTTGGCATTCAAGGCTACGCTACAATGACTTACTGTACTTCTAAACTTATTAGAAGGATATCATTTATTCATTAAGGTCAAGGAAAAGAGTCCATAAATAAGAATTTAATAAAAAGTAGGTTTGGTAATTTTCAATTTTCTCGAAAACTAGTAAGTAGACATAAAATCATCAAGTTTTCAATATTAAAAATCATAAGAGCAAAAAATTAGTACGTAAAGTCTCACAATTTGGAATAAAAATACTCGCAATATAAACAATTTTTTACTTATTCGAAGTTTTGAGTTTGAAATTAGTTTTTTTCAAAAATTATTTTTGAAATCACTTTATTTAAAAACAAGTAGATAGAACCAACTTTTAGCTTTAAAAAATGTGCAATACTTAATTACATACTTACCATTTTTTCTTAATATTTTTTTCCATTTTGAAATGCTTTTTTTTAGAAAATCGGCCCTCCCATCCAAATGGGAAGAAATAGAATGTGCGTGAAGTTAGCACCGCCATTTTGGATTAAAAAAAAAGTTGTTGTGCTAGCTTGTGTTGTAAATATTTTTGAAAAATTCGCAACTCTGCAAATTATACGAATGAAAATTTTGCAAGTTACAAACATGCGATTTATTGTTCATCTTTTCGGAATATGGAAGCACAAACTGAGCACAACTTTGATTTTTTACAAAATTGCAAAATTTAAATAAAGTTCATCCGTAAAACTTGCAACTTAACGAATTTTTTAAAAATATTTACGGAACAAGGCTGCGGCACAAGTTAAGCACAATACAGCAGAACTCTTTTGTTTTTAAATTAAAAAATGGCGGTGCTAACTTTAAGCTTCACAAAACTGTTTTTTGGCAGTAAGAATAACGAATATGCAAATTTTTGTATCTCTTCGGCATTTGGAAACACAAACTGAGCGCAATATAACAAGTTATTGAGAAGAATTAATATTTTTTTTATTCGCAAAATTAGCAAATTTACAAAAAAATATCTATAGCAGAAGCCAGCACAATTGCAGTACCATACAGCACAATTTTTTAGTTTTTGAAAATCGAAAATGGCTGTACTAACTTCACGCACATCGAGATAGACTCCCTCCCATTGTAAAAACAGCTTCGTCTTAAAACGAGGTACATAGTGATTTTTGGTAACTTTGCCACACATAACAGTACCTGCCTAATAGTTTTTGTCCCAATTTTGCAAAATCTTATTTTTCTCACAACTTAAAAAAAAAACAATAAATTCCTTTTAATAAAAGATACTTAAGGAAGGTAAACCACATTTCAAAAAAATGGTTATTAGTGGTGCCTCCCAAAGAGCCATTTTTTTTATGATGGTTCTGAATAATACAAATAGTTTTTCTTGCCAAAATTTTCAAAAAAATATTTTTTTGATTTTTAAAAAGTGTTCAAAATTTTATTTGGAAAATCAAATACAAGGCATATTCATTCTTTCGAGATTGTTGAATTTTTCGAGCGGAAGATATTATGGCTTTCTTAAGATGAATTTGATCCAAAATGATCATTTCGTTTGATGTGAATATTTTGTTTACATTAATTTCAACATAAAACAATGCTTTTCAATCAGAGGGTAACGTAACTCAGTCAATACCGTCTCGTCTATCATTTTTTTTAATGAATTTTGTTGCAAAAATAAAAATCCTTGTCGTTTTATTTTAAATGTCACATTAGATCTGTTCCTTTACTTTGAGTTTCTGTAGTTTTCTGTCCATTTCTGCGCATTTTAGTCAAAAATTTCTGTTAAGATTCATATAAAAACAACAAAAACAAAAAATCACAGAAATTCAAAGCAAAGGAACACTCATATTATTTTTCAAAATTTTACTGCCAAATCATTCGTTAAAGTGAATTTTTGTGGATAAATTGACAATTGACACAACAATATAGCAATAAATCCGGAAAACAGCTGGTTTTTAAAAATATGGTTTCGGCCCACAAGTTGCCCTGTGTTGAATACGAATATGATGATACAAAAAATATCCGATCGATAGATTAAGGTATAATTTTGAAGCAAGACAGTGCCCCTAATCACGGTGCTGGTTTAAAACAGCTGCCAGTTGCCATAACTCTCAACCTCTACGATTTCTACTTCTTTGGTTATTTTAAAAGTACAAGATTGTCAAAAGATGTATGATGTCCATCAAAATTATTAAATATTGAATAATTTATATTTATATTTCAGTTTTAGTAAGGATATGCTATTTGTTCCTTATTTCTTTGCTTTTTTTCTCAAAATGTATACATAAGGTTGGCACCCCTTAGGCATATTGGCTTTTGCGTTTTACAAGAGATGGAGCTATTTTAACTAGGATCCGATCCTGCGATCTTCTAATAACCAGTCCAAACCGCTTAGTACTGAGCTATTTTGGAATACTGTTGTGTAATGTTGAAAAAGAAATATATGTACTTTTATTTTTCATTTTTATATATGGGCTATTTGTGATGTGATAAAAAGTCTTATTCAACAAGTTTTTCATAACTAAACTCACTTGTTTTTGACAAGTATTCCTCTACCGAACGCTTGTCAGGGCTTTGGGTAAACTTACCAAAAATTAGTCATTTTTCCACGTGGGTTTGATTGGCTTTTAAGATATTTTCTGAAAGCTCAAACTATGAACTGATATAAATGCCGTAATAATTTAATTATTATTTTATTTTCGTATCAATTAAAATCATTAGTAAAAAATCAACGAGTAAGCATTTATCGCTCTAAGAGCAATCAAATAATTACAAGACGATACCATTTTGTTGATTATTGACTTACTTAATTTAAATATTTTATTGTCAAAAAGAGATCGTCAAGACGATATTATTTTCAATGTTACGTGAAGTAAGACTATCGTCCAAATGATATCGTCTAGTAATAATTAAAATATGGAATGACCCCCAGGCCAATAAAAAAAATAGAAGCAATTCTTCAGTGTTCTCAATACTATAATATGCTATAATATGTTTTTATAAAGAAATTTGTGTCTTCAATATTGTGAGTTCACTATTTTGAGATTCACTAAATCGAGCGTCTACTGTAATTTGAAAACTAAATGTTCACTATTTATAAAACTTGGCATTTAAGTTTTTTTTACACTTTTACAAAATTTTTACTTTTGTATAAAAATAATAGTACCTTCCATAAAAATGTTAAAAAACCTATAAGGAAAAAATTTTGTATCTTTAAAACAGCTACGGCGATTTTGATACAAAATTTTCTATAAAAATAGTACCTCTCATAGAACGTTTTTTTTTAACGTAGTATTTTCTCATAATCAGCTGAACAGATTTAGATTATTTTTGTTATGTTCAAATTTCCAATAAGATTAAAAATATTGCATATCAAAATTTTCCATATTTCAAAAATCACAATTTTTTGAAATATAATTTTTAAGAGCAAATAAAAAAATGCTTAAGATTTGCATGCTATAAGATTTCCTTAAAAATGTTTTAAGAATTCTCTTTTTTCGATAAAATCAAAACTACGTATATTTTATCCCTGAACAAAACCTGATGGCCAAAAGTTCAGAATTCTATAAACATACTCGTATATAGGTATATAAAGTTATACATTCAAACAAAAATTAAATTTTCATAAAATCAGATAAATAATAAATGCAATTATTATGGGGACAAGGAAGAAAATATATTTTTTTCGAAAATAAATGTAAATCAATGGCTTTATGATAAAAGTAAAACTTTTAAAAAACTTACGCCACAAGATTTATTCATGATTCCCTTTGATTTTGATTTCAATTCGCATTTAGAGTATGTATAAACTAGGCTTAACGACCTCAAGAATACATTGTTGTCACCAATTCCATGGTTATATTAAAACAAAAGAAAACCAACTTAACTTATAAAAGTTTTTTCTGTTTAAAAAATAATATTCGCCAACAAAGAAATATTTTACTAGAAATTGATTTTTGTTCAGTAGGTACAAGCTCATCTAAATGTTTTTTTTATCGACCGAGTGACAAAAAGAAATGACACGAGTTAGTCTAACCCGATAATCAATCTTTCAAAAGATGTTTTCAGTGAACTTTTAAGGAATCAACTCACCGAAATGAAGATATGGGCAAAAAGAAATATTTTTAAAAAACTCAAACAAAATATTTTAACAATTTTTGTTATAATTTTTTTTGCCAAGACGCCTCATTTTATAAGTAAAACCTCTACAACTGTGTCCTATCACTTTGTCCACAGAAATGATAAACTAAACAATTCCAATACCTTTTAATTATTATATCCGCATAACATGTAGGTTGTAGGTATATTAATATTTAAAATCAATTTCATTTCTACCGACCGACTGGGACACTTAAACATGCCCAAAGATTGATTCAATCTCTGAATGACCGGCAACCTAGGAAAATACATAAATGTATGACTATACATACAAACTCTTGTAAATAAAATTTAATATTTTATAGTTATTATTCCCTAAAGCACACTGAATAATAAATATTATGTTGTTCAAAATAAAAAAAACCTCAATGACTTCCTTGCATTTCTGAATAATATATTTTTACAGTTATGGCTCGCAAAAGTAACTTCAAAAATCAATATGATTTACGAAATAGCAAGGATTTATTTATTTATTATAAACAATGCACATTATGTTGTTTCTTTTTAAAAACATGACTTAGATTTAAATTATGTAGGTAAACATTCAGCAAAATGGTTTCGAATTTAAAGTACTTATAGATACAACATAGTTCAGACATAGAAATCATTTTATATTCACTTTGTTTCCGCTTTTGCTCACATATTCCTTGAAGCCACAAGAAAATCATATTGAAGAAAATAAAAATATAATATTTTTCTTGGAAATCATGATTTTATATTTTTGAAATATTATCTGCGATGTGAGGATGTCCTTTAACGAATATAGAAAGCGAGTAAATATACCTAGAACGATATGTCTGTAAAGCTTAAATGAAAACAAAAAAGAGTTGTTTTCTTTTTGAATGAATAATGATGTGGTTCAGTCTGGTGACTTCCGGGATGTCCTTGATTTCAATACTTATTTTATTCGTGCTTTTCAAGTAAATTCTATAATAATTGAAAACTAACGGAAGGTCGCTTAGAAAAATAATAAATTTTGCATTTTTTTTTCTAATCCGATGGAAATCTCCAAAAGAATAGATACTAAGTAGTATGGGACTCTAACCGCACTAAAACCACCGGTGAATCAGGATCAATCTATGGAAGATCGACAAATGATTTTTCTTTCTTGATTTATAAATCGCTTTGGGGGAAGTTCATAACACTTTCCTATAGCTTTTAGACCATCAGCTCATGAGGCTTGGTTCTTCTTAGTCTCCGAACATTGTCTCGTACATTTAAGACGGTCTCCATTTCGGAGTAGGTATGACTTTGAAGTCGCTGCCATATGTCCAAACGGGTTTCAGTACTTGCTTACATAACATTAGTTTGTTCTGGATAGATAGGTCAGAGTTCTTTCCTAGTAACCAATACATTTTTCTGTATTTCAAGTTTAGTTCTTCTCTCTTCTTTTTGATGTGCTCTTTCCACTTTATCTTTGCATCCAAAGCCATTCCAAAGTATTTGGCAGTATTGGAGTAAGGTAATGCTGTACTGTTTATAAGAATTGGAACATTGTTTTTTTTTTTGTAAAGTTTATATGCATCGATTTTGTTTCATTTAGTTTGATTCGCCATTTTTGCGTCCAATCACTAACTTTTTCGACTGCATTTTGCAGTTTTTGTGTAGTCTTTGTTGCGAATTTACTTGGCACCAATATTGCAGTATCATCAGCAAAGGTGGAAATGATAGCGTTGATTTTTACTGAAATATCCCTTATGTATAACAGATGGTCCTAGGACACTTCCTTGTGGTACACCGCCTTCAATCTTCTTCAGTTCCGAGTAATTTTGGTCATACCGTACTCTAAAGAGTCAATTCGTAACGTAGAATTTCAGTATTTTATAGTACTGCCTGGGAAGATCCCTATGCAGTTCGTACTCAAGTCCCAAATGCCAAACCTTGTCAAAGGTTGAGCAACATCTAAGAATAGAATGGCTCAGATTCAGTCTTCCCTCTTCTATTTGTTGCTAAGTCTTTTCAGGAGCAGTTTTTCGAAAACATTTGCCATGATTGGTAAAACCGATATAGGTCTGTAAGATGTAACTTCTGTTGGTGGCTTACCTTGTGTAGGTACTTGACTTGACTTCTGCAATTTTTCCAATGATGTGGCATAATTCTTAGTTTAAGGCATGCATTTATTATTAATTGGAGTATTTTGAAGGCTATTGAAGACATTTCTTTCTAAACCTGTGCAGTTATTAGATCGTACCCTGGTGATTTTTTGTTAGACAACTTATGTTGACACCTGCTTCTTACTTCTTTAAGCCTGACAAAATGAATTTCACATTCGTGTTTCCATCAACAAACTGTAAGGGATCTGTATGGCTTGAAAACATTCGCGAGGTTTTCAGCGCAAAGAGATCAGCCTTTTGTTTCGAGTTCTGATCCATTTACTATCTTGAGATTTTGCTGGTGGGTTTTGTGTCTTTGGTCTTTTCCTCTATAGTTGAGCAATATTTTTTTTAGAGAAAGTATGATCATATAATGATACCTACATATGTTGGTATTTTATTATGACTTTGACTCTTACAGAATTCATTGTGTGCAGTGAGTGGGAGTGTGGAGTAGACATTATAGATACAAATAATGCAAACAAAAATAACGTGTCCTTAAGTTTCAAACTAAATAATAAAAGTGCTTCCTATGCACTCAAAGTTAAATTGTAAATACTTTTCATCATTGCTCGTTGTCCTTTGTTATTCCGTGATTATCAAAAGGTTCTTATCTATGAATAAAATAAAAATAAACCAAAATCAAAACACGAACGCAGATAAAGTTATCGTAATTGCGTTCTTAATTGAGCACACGTATGTTTAATGGCAAAGAGAATCAATGTTGGTTTTTGTTTAGTTTAAAGTTCAAAAATAGACAAATGGGCGTACAAATATTTCTTTTAAATGAGTACACATGTACATACATATGTATGCATAATCATTTTTAATAATTAAACGAACATTTAATTTATTCATTCATCAGGAAATAATTACCTAATAGATTTTAAAATGTATAAATATAAACAAAAAATAAAATAAATAAATAATAGCAATAATGAATATGAATTAATTTAAATGTATCTGCATACATACATCCTATTATTTAAATTAAACTCATTTATTTATTGTGAACTTGCTTATTCACATATTTTAATTTTATAATCAAATTAAAATATTTAATTTTTTGTTTTGATTGCAGGGGTTGCTCATATAACATCCGAACTAAGTGCAAATTCACCTAGTATTGACGTTAATCAGGTAAGCCAATTATAATCAAAATTAGTTTATTATTATATATTATAATAGTCTAGGAGTCAATAATGTGTATTGGGGCTTATGAAAGAAATAAAAGTCTTGCAGTTACTGGTCGCGGTTGTAGTGACTAATAGTACGTCAAAAATTAAAACAAATCAACTTTAGGGATGATTGTATACACCCAAATTTTAGTTCACCCGTTACTAGACAATGCTCCTCGCATCACAAAAATGTTTGTCTAAGACCACTTAGTGGGGGCCTTTACTCTGCCAGACTATTTGAGATTTTTAAAAGTGAAAAATAACGATAAGGTGGTCAATTCGCCTATAAGTAGCTGTAACTCTCTTTATGATTTCCCAATAAGAAGAAAAAAAATTGATCTTTTTAACCACGTTATAAATATGTTTTATATTCAAAGAATTAAATTAGGTAGAGAATGGAATAAATAATACTCAGCCAATTTAAGTAGTTGCTTAATGATGTGGTGTGTCTAGCGCAGCGATCTCTATCCAAGTGACCGAGCTTTTTGATCGAAAGCAGCAGCGTTGCCGTTTGGGTCCTTTAGTGGCCAAATGGCCCTTTTTTGTATCCAGGACCCATGGCCACCAATTTTTAAAAAATCATCCAATTGGCCCCTTTTTAAAAATTTAATTTGGCTGTCATTAGAATTGAGTTTTTTAATAAAAATCGTTAAACTTAACAAAGTTTCGTACTTAATTTGGCAAACTGATAGAAGAAAAGGATAGTAATACATTTATCAACATTTTTGTTGTAGTTTTAGTAAAATAAACTTTTTTTTTTTGTTTTTAGTTTTAAAATAAATGTTTTCTCGTAGATGTATATTGTTACTTTTTATTCTCTCCCTTGTAGTATTTTTTTAAACGGGCCCCTTTTTTTGGGCTCTGGGGCCCTTTTTGAGACCGCTTTTGATTTTTTTCAGTGGCAACACTCGATAGCAGTGAAGAAGATCATTTGCTTCACACACAAAGTGCATCAGAAATTTAAGTTTAAACTAATAACAAATTAAGAATTATTAAAGATAAGAGGAGATGAGAGATGATAATGGAGATAATGAAGTTAAATATTCAAAGTTAAGTACACTGTACAAAATGTTATTTGAGTTTACGGTATATAGTTATAAAGTTTATACAAAATTTAAATAAAATATATTTATAACGATATAACGCACTTGTTTCGTTTACAAACATATGGGTTAAATATATATGGACAACTCTTTTATAATTTACGGTTTGCGGACCATGTTTGTCCTTCTTTCGACGAAAGCAAAAAACATCCAGGAACTGCTGACTGATCTAACAAACATATTTATGTAAGAACTATGGACTTCACATTAACAAATCGAAAACCAAAGCTATGACAAATTATATTAGAAATAACATCATGTTAGGCACTACAACATTTTAATATGTAGAAGACTTAATTTATTTGGGACAGTTAAAGTCGTTCAAGGACCTAGGGAAAAAAGAAGTATTATCAATTGTTGAAGACAATTTTGGAGTCTAAAACAAATTTTACTATCGAACCCAGGGTGTATAGGTTAGACTAAGACAACAATAATCTAGTATGGGAGAGATTTACTTCCCCCATTTAGCTGGGAAAAGAAATTTTCCTAGATAAAGAAAAAATATAACTAAAATTAAAATCAAAAAATTAAAAACAAATTATCAACCAGTTTTTAAGATATTAAGTATTTTTAAAAATTTAAAACTTTTTTTTTGAAATTTTTGGTATTGTATTATTACAAAATTAATCTTATTTAAAATGCATACAAAAATTAATCAAAATCTATTCCGCCGATAAAGAAAAAATTCAAAATTAAAGAAAACCGTTCTAGGAGAAAAACTATAGTATACAGAAAAAGTTTAATAAAAATTGTAGGAGCCATTCTTAAGAAAAAAGATATTTTCCCATATAGTACGATTAGTTTCATAAAAGTGATTTTTTTTATAAGAATACTAAACAAAGCATAATAAAACCAAGTTTTATAAAAATCGACCATTTAGTTTTCATAATACATATTTGATTTTCAAAAAAAAAAAAATTAGCATTTTTAAAAATCAAAATTTTGGTAAGAAAAAACTATTAACATTGCTTAGAAGCTTCTATATAGGAAAAACTATTGAAATTAAAATAATTGTTTTGAAGAAAATCGAAAATAATAAAAATGGTTCCCTAGGATGTAGTTTTTAAAAAATGATTTCCCATCCAAAGGTCTTCTTCTTTTACCAAAAGAAATTTCTTGAATTTTGTTTAAGAAAAGTTCAGGAGCCGTTTTTGAGGAATATAAGATTTTGTAAAATTGTTAAAAAAATTGTATGGCAGGTCCCGTATTTTTAGTTCTAAGAAAAAATTTAAAAAACGTATGGGCAGAATCACAAAAACCCATTATGTATCAAGTTTTAATAAAATCGATCCGGCCGTTTTGGCTATAGCCAAACGGACAGAATTTTTTCACCCACTTTTTTGGTATTCTCTATCATCGTTATGTCATGTTTAATTATTATCTCGAAATATATTTTTGCAAGAATCCAAAACTTTTCTTATGTACTATTAGAATATATCGCAAGTTAAATCAGTCAAATCGTCTTCAAAGAAACCGAACACTAAATTTTTAACCTCATTTCAATTTGTTTTGAGCAATGGAATATGACTAGAAAGCTAAATATGTATGTACATTTGTTATTCAGCCAAAAATATATTCAATTTTGTAAATTTGGAATATAACAAATGGCATTTATTCGAGGAGTTTTAATAATATGCAAGTAACGCAATGGCCAAATATAGTTTCAAAAATATTTAGGTAATGTTATCAGCCCCGATAGTTGTGTCTTGAAAACTATTAGAGGTATCAAGAAACTTTTTGGTAAAAAATGTGAGCAATAGAGAACGCTATCATGCAAACAAAAAATATGTACCTGAAAGTTCAAGTTTTTCGAGTTATTTTTTTAAAAATATTGAACGAAGAGTAGGTATTTTAGGTATTTTTTTTTTTAGTTTTTTTGGTTGATTTTTTTTTTTTTTATTTTGAGTTTTGAAGATACAAGATAAAATATTTACTTATAAGATTCTAAATATGTACATTTACACATTAAAAGTGCATATTTTCTAGTTTGAGATGCACATATATTTTAAGTGCATTTTTTTAAATGAATTTCTTATTACTTACTAATATCGACAAGCCCAAAAGTCATTATCATATGACATCCATACCAACCATCCATGCTTAGAGCTTGAATAACATTAAAATAAATTTACTAAGAAAACACCAACCATTAAAAAATTCACACAAGTCCTTAATCCTATATGCTTTTTGAAATGATCTTTTCTTGGGAAACCCATAAATCTTGATAAGTTGCAAATAAACTTTTTCTAAGTTGCTTACTTTTCAACAAAAAACAAAAAGTTTCTTATTCAGAAAAGTTGTTTTGCTATATGAATGTCATTTTGGTTTGAATAAAGTATCTCTGCTGAAAATATACCCAAACATCCAAAGAGGCAATAAATTCTCTGCTGACAACAATAAATAATTGATATCAACACTTTGAATAATTTAAGCCTTAAACACAATTTTTGCGTTGTTAGTAATAAACTAAAGTTTAGCATTCAATGACCACCCCTAACAATTTTATTTGTTGTTTTATCGTCACTGATGTGAGACGATATATACAAGGCTACCTGGGAATCGTGTTGGCACGCTTTTGTTAAAATTCAATATCTTTTGGCAAATACCCTCTACATAATATTCAACTCTTAAGGCAACAAGCTTTCAAAAAATGTTCATCTCTTTCCCCAAGAGATGTTGAAATTTTTCACTTTAATGTCCACAATATAGCCATTTTTGGCATTCTTATAGTATACTGTCTCACACTCATCAAAGTCCATTCTCGTTCTCGAGCTCAAAGGCTTAAACTTTTTTTTTACAATTTATTGATTTTATCATTTTTTTACAAAAACTGCTTCAGAGAAAGAAAAATAAAAAATAAGAAAAACTCCTAGTCATCATTATTCCAGAGCTAAGGCATTATTTCTTCGAAATCCTTAAAGCTTCAAAAAACACTTTGGCACACACAACTAAGAATCAGGTTTTTCTCACGCGAACCTTCAACCTTCTTCTTTACTTACACATAAAGAAGACTTTTTCCCAAAAAAAAAGAAGAAATTTGAGGACCCAAAGTTTAGCCAAGGTGACACTAACCTTAAACTACATCGAGCTGCTGCCATCCATTCCATCTCGAGAAATATTATGGGATGAGGTTTCATGGTGTGGTATTATTTTATACGAGATTCATGAATCGTGCAGCACGGATTCCTTTTTTTTTTTTTTGTCTTACTTTAGATATTTCAATGGAAAGAAAGCAAAAGAAATTATCTCCTACTACAACAACGTGTAGGGAATTCCAGGATAATTTTGTGTTCTCCAAAGGACGAAATGTCCTTAAGATGTTTAGGTGAGATTATTTGTGTTTGCTTAAGGATCTGATGTGATGTTTATAGTTCGCGTGTTTTTTTTTTATGATAATTTCTTTTATTGTGTTTGCTTTGTAAGTTTTGTACCGGAAATCACAATACTACTCGTATATACATGATGGAATTCTGCAAGGAAAAGAGAATAAAACATGGTCAATGGAAGTAGTAAGAAGACACAACATGATTATAAGATTCCGTGTAGAATGTCAAGAAGGATGTTCCTAATGCTCATATCGACAATTTTATTAAGGGTAGTAAAAAGACCATAATTGACTCCAGACTTCTAATGTGATGCAAATGTAATTTGTTGCTACTTTGGAAACGAAATGGCTTCTCAAATTGACAGAGAAAATGCCAACCTTTAAGCAGGAGATTTGAGTCTACTATTCTTCGAGTATATGGGTTTATGGGTAAGCAAAACATAAAACTATGTAGGAATTTACTACAGACTTAGAAAGAATAAAGAAATAGGACCATATAATATAAGTGAAGGCATAGTTAAGTAGGAAGAACATTTTTGTCCTGCTGTGTCAGTGACATGCTATCAAAAAGCTAATTAATAAGATCTCTCATGCAACTGAATAAAAGAAAAAAATATATTTTTGTTTCTGTTCTTACTTTGTATTTAAATATTTTAAGCTTTGAAGGGTGTGAAGCCCAGGAAAATTAGACTTTCACTTCGAAAAAATTCCGACAAAGCTGAATTTTGGTAGAGCGCTTTGTTTTAAAGTCTTAAGCATTTCCTAAAAAGTTCTGTAAATTTGGGCCAGGGTATAATTTTTTAGGGGGGGTTAAAGGGGGATAAAATTCTCTTTTTTTTTCTTAATTTCTCAAAAACTATAAATTTTTTTTAGAAATAATTTGAAGGTAAAAATTGTAGCTTATGTCATTTTACACAAAAATGATTAAGATACATTTTTTCATACCAGCAATAGATTCTTAGAAAAGCATGCAAGACCTTCACGGTGGTTAATTTTATTTCAGCTTCGTCAGAATTTTTTCGTAGTTTTGCCATTTTTTTGTTTGTCTAATTTTCCTAGGTTATATGTGGATTAGGAGGGAATATTTAATCATCAGACAGCATATGAAAGGTTTCTGACTTTTCCTTTTCTATAAGCATGATATGTATCAATTTTTTTTTTTTTTTTTTTTTTTCTTAAATCTTGTATTGACTCTAGAATTAATTCACAATTTTCAATTTCGCATTTCAAATATCATGCTACATACTTTATATTCTTATTTCGTAAGTAGGTGTGGAATATAAATAAAATGTAAAAAGTAAACATCAAGGCAAAACCAAATTAAGCTTTATAAATAAAACGCATGAACGAACAGCACGTATTTGTTTGGCTTTAAGTGGTTAAGCATTGAAGATGTAAGGTGATTTTTGTATTGAAATCGACCTATGTAGATAGGTAAGGAGAAAATAAAACATGATTTTTATATTAATTTTATTTTGATATATACTAGGGTGGTCTGTAAATTGAACATCGTCTTGGATAGCCCTCATTCTATTCAAAACATTGAAAGAGAATGCCCCTAATTTTTTCAGATTTTTATTTCACCCCTCTGGTCTCACTATTTTCACTTTAAGGTACTATTTATGGGTAAAGGATTATTCGTATAAAACGCCAAAATAAATCAAAATGTATAGATTAGATTCAGACCAGAAAAAAATTTTATTAGAGGGGTCTGTTTTCCCCCGTACCACTTACAATGCCACGCCTTAGCTTTTTTTAAAGCCACGATTCCATTCTATAATATGCTTCCTAAATAAAGTCTTTATTTTAAATAGTTTTTGAAAAAATAATTTTTATCTGAAAAAATTATAAAATTTTTTGTTTTTAACTTTTGAATTTGAAAATTATTTTTTCAAAAACTATTTGAAATAAAACTTTATTTGGGTAACATATTATAGAATGGAATCGTGGTAAGTGTTCCCGTTTTTTTTTTTAATAATTTTTTTCTGTTTTGATCCAAATTTTGAGAAAATTACCCCTCCCACCTAAAGGGGGGGGGGGGGAAATAGACCCCCCTTCTGATGCTACTTTTTGTGTCAAAATCTAATCTATACCCTCAGATTGTTCTTTTCGCGTTTTATACGAATCACCCTAACCTAAATCTCAAAAAATTTGGAAAATTTTTTTTTCGAAGTAGAACCATTTGATGCCTATCCATCTCAGGTTAAAAAAAAAAACAATATAAGGACCACCCTTATATACAAACATACGTTAGATTGGCGCTTATTTTTGATTTTTTTTTAAATTTCTTTCGTTCCCCCTCCCCTTAAAGTGATCAAGATAATTTTAAAAAAATGTGTGCAAAAATTGCAAAGTTTTTTTTCGCTTTTTTTAGAACTACAAATAAAGGTACCTGCCATACAATTTTCTTATAGCAATTTTACAAAATCTTTTTTTTTTCAAAAACAGCGTCACAACTTTTCTTTAAAAAAATCAATTAATTTCTTTTGGAAAAAGTTGCCTTTGGGTGGGAGACCATTTTTCAAAAATGGTTCTTAATGGTACCTCACAAAAAACAGTTTTTATTTTCGATTTTCTTCAAAACGGTTATTTTGATTTAAATATTTTTTTATAAAAAAGCTTATAAAAAAAATATTTTTTTTTGATTTTTAAAAAATGTTAAACATTTTTTTTTCAAATGTAAATATTATGAAAACTAAATAATCGATTTTTATAAAACTCGGTATTCAACAGCTTTTTTATTTTAGAAATTTTTAGAAAACAAATTTAATCTTATGCAAAAATAATGGTACCTTCCATTTTAATGTAAAAAAACTGTTAAGGAAAATATTTTTTTTTTCTTAAAAACGGCTTTTACGGTTTAAATAAAACTTTTTCTTTATGCTTAAATCAGTGCAATATACTAACAAAAAATATTAAAAATTACAATTAGCAACTATTAATAGTACTTCTCATAGAATTTTCTCTCAAATTTTAAATAAGATAAAAATATTGCGATATAAAAATTTTCAAAAAAAAGTTCCGAATTTAAAAATAAAAAGTTTCAATTCTTTTTTTTTGAAAATTCAATATCTCAAAAACGGGTTGCAATTTCTTAACCAAAAACTTTCGTTAAAAATATTTTAAGAATTTGATAAATAAAAAATTATTTTTTAGGAAAACCGCTACAACGATATTAAATAGTTTTTTTTTTTCATACAATCATAGTCAATCAAAAATTAAGATGGCATTCTTTTTTTTCATTTAAAACTCCTAAAGAAGTTATTTTAGTTAATTTAAATAGCGTATTTGATACTTTGAACATTTTTCTCTCATAATTTCCTTGTCTATTCATATAATGTTCTTAAACCCTCAGCGCCTTGAACAAAAGAGCAATACGTGCATGTGGTTTGCTACGGTAAAATTTACCACAACAATGAATAGCCTTTGAATCCTTTATTCCCGTGTTTATTTTTCCGTTGTGGCTGTAAAATACTGGTGAAGTTGAGGGCAACCATTTTGCATTTTGCAAAAGCAAAAATACATGTGTGCGAGTCATTTTAGAATACTATCGAGTGGAACCGGAATTTCCGAAATTCATAAAAGTATTTGTCATGCAGAAGAACGTCTCATGAAAATATGCCTGTGGATGAGCTGAAGAAGTAACGAGTCAGGTGGACTTTTACTTGTTTCCAAACGAACAACATAACATTTATACGTAAAATTCATCTTAACTTAACTAAACTTAACTTATAACTTAACTTATCCCTATTAATTTTTGAGACGTAGTATTTCTTCTTTTTTTTTACTGTGCGTTAAAGGCCCATTTTGCGTTTCATTTTCTTTGTTCTTTCTTTGCTCAACGGTTCCCCGTGAGCAGTTCTAAAATACCTACTGTTTCTTTTTTTTAATAATCGAAAAAATTTTGGGTTCTTATCCTGGTTTATCCAATGTTTCCCAAATAAAAATAATTTAAAATCCCCATCTGGGAATCTATAACATTGTGTTTCATTTCGTTTTCATTTTCACTTCCTTTTATAATTAGATTTGGAATTTTGCTAATTTAGCCTAACTAAAATTCCTGGCGCCCATTATTTATTTCAAGTACCCCACTGTACTTGTAATAAATAATATTCATTTATTTTGATTAATAAAATCAACGATCTTTTTATCATCGTCTATTTTAATTTTCCTTCGCTGAACCCAGCCCAGCTGAGCAGCCGTGGTGGTAGCTTTTATAAACGAGCTACTGTTTACACTTTTTCGCGTCTCTTTATCTTCTCTTCTTTCGTTGTCTTTTTCGGTTGGTTTGACACTTTGACACCAAAATTCATAAGTCGTAGGTAAAAGTTTAATCTTGGTACGCAGTACATTTTATATTTTTAATAATAATTTGTTCGTGTTCGTTTACTTGGTTTATCATTTCGATAAACCAATTATATCAATATGAAAGGTGTTGAATACCCACCCACCCCACTTACGAGAAGAAAAAGTGCAACAGGTTTTTCATTAATTCGGTATCAGCTATCACCTATGTATGTATATCAATTTCATTAGAATCACTAAAGGAACAACGAAGTTTCATTAATACATATTATTTAGAAAAACAGAATTTATGCTCATCCATTGCTCATGAGCTGCACAAAGGTGTTCATTTTTTCTTTACTGAAATTTTAATCCAAAGCCTTTTCCTTTAAGATAAAAAGCCAAAGACATAAAAAGTCAAGTCATACAAGAAATAGTTGGTTGCTGTAATTAGTCTCTAAGAAGATAAAGCGGCACATATGTATTTCAAAAACCACTCCGGTAAACACCGGTCTATGGATTAACTACAGAAAATTTGACACACAATTTTTATCTCCGACTAATAGTTTGATATAAATTGACGTAAAATTTGTATATCAAATTTTGAAGTGTGTCAAACTACCAATTCAACTTTGACGAATCGATATATGAGTAGGTGGAAAATTTGCTGTTAATTAGTCGGTAATTAGCTAAGCCGATTTTCCAAAATTGAATTTTAAGATTTCACGGCCGTTTTTAGGAATAAAACCACAATTGGAAAAATTGGTCAGGAAACCCATTTAAATTTGCGTCAACGTGTCGTCACAAGAACGATTTTTTTGTTACTTTTGAAACCTGCTGCTAAGAAAATAGAATAAAGATGCTGTTTCCAAAAATGTCATAAAATAACATTTTACCTACCTTAATTCTTTAAGAAAGCCTCCAAAACATCTATAGATTTTCTGGCAATTTTCGATTATTATTTCTAATGGAAAGCTCGAATTGCTTGAAACTAGCTTTATAAATACAGCACACATATTCAGTCAATATAACTGAGAAAAGGAAGCCAAAATAAAACATAATAAGTAATTTTGACTACATGTCGACGGAAATTTAAATGGTTTTTCCGATCACTTTTTCAATTTGTGTTTTTTTTTAACCCAAAAACAATTCTGGAAAATGTCCCAGAACAAAAATTACTTCTTTCTAAATCCGTTACAAGATTACTTCTTTCTAAATCCGTTACAAGATACCCCATTACCATTTTATTTTAAAAAAAATATTTTTCTTAAATACCGGGTTTTTCAATTAGAGCGCTACAAAAGTTTTTTTAAATAAAACAAAAACGGTTTTGGATATCAATGAAATTCTTTATTCCTGTGAAAGTACGTTCGATGCCATTAGTATGGAACTCGATTTCTTTTGCATGGCCATGGCCATGGTCCATATAATCAAATTGGGTTCAAAAATATTCGGTTATCATTAAACGGTAGCGATGCCCATTCACAGTAACGTGCCGGTCCTGATCACCACGGAAGAAGTACGGCCCAACGACACCGCCGGCCCATAAACCACACCAAACCGTAATTTTTTCGGGATGCAATGATGACTCATGGAGTACGTGTGGACTGCTGCCTGACCAATACCGTATATTTTGTTTATTGACGAAGCCATTCAGCCAGAAATGAGCCTCATCGCTGAAGATGATTTTTTCGATGAAAATCCGAATCATTTTCAAGTTGTTGCTCACCCCAATTCATGAACATACGATGCTTCTAGTGGTCAAGCGACTTCAGTTCTTTGCGTCAATTTAATTTTGCAAGAATGTAAGCCAAGATCTTTTCCCAATATTCGTCACAACGACCTTACAGAGATGCCCAACGCTTGAGAACGGCGTGTGAGAGACACATTTGGGCTTTCTGCAACTGAAGCCTCAGCGGCAGCAATATTTTCGACACTTCGGTCACTTCTTTGTCTCACTGGCACGGGAACATTTTATGCTGTGCCTGTGGATTCAAATTTTTCCACTAGACGCTCAATTGTTGATCTGCTAGGACGATTATGACGACCATAAATTGGACGTAGCACTCTTAGCATTGAGGCCACTGACTCCGAATTTCGGTAGTAAATTTTAATTAATTCGACTCGTTGTTTTCTTTCCATCATGAAATGGCAAACCTTACTGAAGAGAAATGTCAAAAGAGCGGCAAGAAATATGGCGTCGTTTGCTGTCCTTCCCGTCCTTCTTTTGTAGCGTCTGTGTTGAAAAACCCTTTACATGCATGATTTTTAGTTTGTTCACATCCATCACCTAACATGAATTTAATACGGAAAGATTTTTTCATTCATTATTTATTGCAATTGATATTTTATTGTAATCAATAACATTTATGTGTGATGACTAATGATTACAAAAATAGTTATCATTACAGGTTTTTCAATAACTTTCTTCTGTTCAATGACATGTAATATGAAGTTTATCAATTAATTATTCAATAGAGTTAAACATTTTTGATTTCATAATTTTTTTCCTTTCAGTCGTTTATATGGCCCCTTGCCAGACCAGCCACTGCCGAGGAAACTCTCACGGTAGAACTTCGGACACAAACTACAAAAATATTACTAAAAACCGCACTTGGTTCGACAAGTTCAAGTCGGCAAGGAAGCAGTGGAACAATAAGCAGCAGCAGTAAATGTATTGGACAATATGTGATTTTGATGCAAGGTAAGACAAAGTTTTATTATTTTTTCCTTTCAATCAAAATACGAACTTTCGAAATACAATTCCTCAAACACTCAAATATAAAAAATAAACAATTTTCTTTAAATCAAAAAATATGACAGGTAATTGAAATAACACAAAAAAAAACACAAAGAGATAAAAAGATTAAGATTCCGCTCTTAACAGACGTAGGCGTCAAAACAGTTCAAAAACACTCATCGTATCCTTGTTATTTTTATACATTGAAATATGTTTTTGCCCATTTCAAATGAAACAAAGGAGAAAATTTAATAAACAAGAAAAGAAAATGGGAAATTATAACAAATGAGGCAAAATGAACAGCTATTTGCTCTTTGTCAATGAAGGCATCATGCAAAGGCACGAGCAGGTAAAGGCACAAAGGTGCCCCTCCATGCTCAATCCACATCCGACATTTTTGCCCTTAGCATCAGTTTCAACCACATCCATTAGGGAAAATTAAATGTTCCGGAACATCTTCTTTATGGGGTGGGGATTGGGGATTGAATACAACTTCATTGCAAATTCTGAATGTTATATTAGGCTCATCGACCGTCATGGGAGAATATAAAACTTCCTTCCTGATACAGTAGCAACTGGTTCTGTCCTGTGTACTGTACATACAACACAGAGCAAGGATATACATATTTCCCTGAAGTGTAGGCAAAAATAAATTCAGAATATAGACATTAAAATACACCTCCAATTGGCAGTGCCGGATTATTAAACAGGCGAAAGCAAATAAATTGGCAGGAAATTTGTATCGGCCCCTTTCTAGGTTGTACTGTATAGTGATGGCCGTTGTGGACTGATAGATTTCCGTATTTGTCAAAATTGGGTTATACAATTTGCTATCAATTTCAAAATTTAAAAAATCCTGCTAACTTGGAAAAAATTAAGACGCAAGTCAGTTTTTTGTTCAAACTAATTCAAGGTGGTTTTGCAAACTAGTTTGAACAATGCAATAAACCTAGCTTTTCTGCCTGTTTGGAAACAATTTTGTAATATTTGCTAAGGTTCAGGAAACTGTGTAAGCATTTGCGTATCGCAGTTCTTACCTATTGCGGGACAATTCTTGAGTTAAATGGTGACCAGCAACGAAAGATTTTGAAGGATTGCTTGGTAATATTTTGGTTTGCTGGACTATGAATTTGTAAAAGCTATTTTAAGTCTTAAACTACGATTTTACTTTTACTACATTGAACTTATAGAGAACTCATAAGAAAGCAGACCTCTCCGCTAGCCCCTATATACTTCTTACCCTCCCAAGTCCGGCACCGTCCATTGGCATGCGCTCAAAAGCTTATAACTACTCGTACCTTTTGTTTTGCTCATTTTTTGTTTGTCTTTGTTTCTGAATTTCCTTCTTTTTTTTGTGTAAAGTGAAAAAATGTAGGTCAAGTGCAAAACCAGGAAGCATTTACGTCGGTCGGGCTACTGCGTTTAGTTAAGGAAAAAGAAAAAAAAATAATAAACTAAATTCCATTAAAGTTTGACTACACAAATTTCAAGGAAAATAAAATTCAACTTCAATATTTTCTCAAATTTAATTAAAGTTTTATATACTGTTAGAGGTTTTGAAGCGAATAAAAATGCCACAATATTTGGTGTTTATATATAACAACTTCAAAAACATGTGCTTTTGAAAATTTATGATACAAAACATTGAGTTATTTTAGGAAAATTAATTCATTTTGAAATGAAAATTTTACACAAAATTACTTACGTAAATATTTTCTATTTGACTGATTTAAAAAATACTGCAAATACTGTTTCTTTCTTCTAAGAGCGGAAAGAATTAAAAAAGTACTTCAAAGTAAACTGAGCTTGGTCAAATTGTTTTTTTTTTTTTCAAAGGGCATTTCGTTTGGCTATCCAAAATTAGACCCCGGACAAAATAATGTCATAAAAGAAAAACTGAAACAAAGTTTCGAAATGGGGGTAATTTTTCATAGTAAAACTATGCCCCAATGAAATTTTGGCCCACGAAAATAAAAAATAAATTAAATAAGGCCCCAACTTCAAAGTTTGTCTTTTTTTTTTGTTAAGTGAAATAATATCGCAAATTCCTTTTTTATTTTTGAAGTTTATTTTTGAACAATGAAATAAGACCCCAAACTATCTTACATAATTCTCCAAACTGTCTAAGCTTTGATTGCATCAACCATGCACAACTTCTCCGGCACAAGGTTACTTGTAATTCTTTGTTCTTAAATTATCAAAAGCACTAGCTTGAGTTTTCATATTGCCTTTAGTACAAATTATAGAATAGCAGACAAAACCGTGCTTCGTTTTTTAATAGAGTCTACTTCTTAACCATCGATGGTTTTCAATACAAGAGTCTTGTTGATAACCCTCAGCAAGTAAAAGAGATCGACAAAAAGGTATATTTTGTTAGGGTTTTTGCTTCACTTTTTGTGTAACCTAATGTTGTTTTAAAATTTTCAAATAAATTATGTCATATTAAATAAGGCCCCAAATTTTGTTATTTCACTAGGGCCTCATTTTGTTACGATATTAGGCTCTTAAAAAAATTAATAAAATAATTCAATACAAACACCCTAAAGTTTGAAAATGTTCGTTTCTGTTGTCTTGTGTTAATTTGTCAGTGGTCTTGCTTCTTGGCGCCCTCCCTCCCTTCCATTTGGGCGGGAAAACAATTTTCTACTTAATTGACTTAAATAAGGGTCCGACCCAGTGGTACTTGCTTTTTATATCCAAGATGCTGAAGGTTTAAGAAAATTGTCAAAGACGTGGATATTATCATAGAAAAATGTTTAAAAGCATAGAATACGATATTTAAATTAGATAAAACAACAACTTTGAGGTGTAATGAGAAGCTTTATTAATTTTAAATTGAATTTGATTGTGAAAAAAAATTAAAGTCGTTGGAGCAGAATGGACATGTTGGACAAAAATCAATTTTCCAAAACTAGGTTAACTTTCCAAAAAAAATTACGAAATCTAACAAAATTTTCTCCTCCACTGTCACACCCGTTTTTGTATTTAAAAACGGTTTACACGATTTGAATGAAATTTGAGAAATTTGATTTTCTAGGTTAGTTAGAAAACAAAAAAGAGTGTTGATCCTATCCGTCTACTGCCACGCCCATTTTTGTATATTTCTTATGACCGGCTTGTAAGATTTGTATAATATTTCGGAAACTTGAATTAGTTATTAAGTTGAAAAGTCAGCGGTAACAAACCTTATTGGCATTCCAAGAGATGGCATGATTAAGAGATACAACTTCGAGAAGAACTTTCAAATGAAGTAATAAAAAGTAGTAAACAGTAAGAAACAGTAAGTTATACTCTCAGACCAAATGCCATCAAGTGGTACACTGATGGATCGAGAACAACTGAAGGGACTGGGGCTGGAATCTTTGGGCCTAGAACCAAACTGTCCATACCGATGGGACAGTCTACTAGCAGAGCGTTATCTCGAAAGAAATTACCGAAACCAAAATATTGCCATTATGTCAGACAATCAAGCTGCACTCAAAGCTCTGAGCTCCTATGCCATCAGCTCTAAAGTAGTTTGGGAGTGTGTGAACAAGCTGAATGTTCTGAACAAGAACAACATAGTGTCCCACTTCATTGGGTACCTGGTCATGTTGGTGTCCAGGGTAATGAAGAAGCAGATTCCTTAGCAAAAATAGGGGCAATGACTCCCTTAATGGGGCCTGGACCCAATTGTGGCTTAGGAGAAAATGTGATAAAAAACAAAATGGAAGAACTGGAGGAGGCCAAAAGATCCAAAAACTGGAAAGAACTCCCCAAGCTAAGACAGGCAAAACTATTACTTGGTAGTTACAACCGAGCACGATTTAAAGACTGCATCAACCTTACTAGAAACAATCTTAGGAAAATATCTGGTCTCCTCAACGGGCACTGTAAACTTAAAAGACACCTGAATATCCTTGGTGTAGTTAGCAGTCCAACATGCAGATTCTGCTGCACACATGAAGAAACATCAGAGCATATACTAGGTAAATGCGATGCAATTATACACCAAAGGAACAAAAACATCTGGGAAACTACCAGGTAGAAGAGAGTGATCTTTCCTCACTAAAAGTCCTTCAAATACTAAAATTTCTTAGGGAAATAAAACTGAAGGAAGAATTGTAGAATGAGCAACCTCATCCGGTCTAAGGTGGGGGCACAATTGATCTTAAGGTCGCAGTGCAACAACCCCCAATATTTCATCCATTCATTCAAGTTGAAAACACACAAAATTTTGTTTAAGCTTTATGTGTGAAAAATAATTAACAAATCTAAGAATAGATTAACAAGTCTTCGTCTTTTTCTTCTTTATTGACGCTTCTAAAAACGGTGTTTGAAATCTTCCAGGATTCCTGGTTCACAAGAAGGCGATGCATTTTTTAAAAAGGTTGTATTGCTACAAGGAAGTGTTGAATTTTTTTTAGTCAAACCTCTTGGCGTATCTTAAAGAGATCATGTTTCATTATCTAAAAAAAGCAAACAACAAAAAAACAGTAAAAAACAGTAATTCAACATGTTCTAGACCCACATTAAAGTCTAATAGCAAAAATTGGGGAGCGTAACGGAAGCCAGTATTTCAAAAACCTGATTTTTAAAATTCCGAAACAAAATTTGAATTCCCGTATTAGGAAATAGTTATTTTTTAAATACCGCTTTTAATAATGCCACTTTAATAAAATCTCGTTTAACCCCGATCAATCGAATGATTTTTAAAATAAAACATCTTTTATTGGTTCAAAAAGCGGGGTTATGAAATCAGGAATTCAAACAACAGTACTTTAAGAAACAGTTTTCTAAGAACTGGGATCTAAGAAAACCGGGATTTAAAGGGTGGGATTTTAAAACCAGGATTCTCAAAAACGGGCTCCCGTACCCAACCCAAAAAATTGAATTTTTCTTATTTTTGTCCACTGACCAATGCACTGTGCGATTTAAAAAAGAAATCAAACATTTTTAAAGAAAAATTTTGGTTTGCAAATTTTAAGTATTTATTTCTGTACATATGAAAAAAGGGAAGCATTTTATAAATTTTATTCAAAGAAAATTGTCGACCCACTTTTAAGACATTGATTTTCGAAAAAAAAACTTTTTTAAAAAATTAAAAAATTGCATTTTAAAAATTTGGAAATGCAATACCTATTCTTTTTCATCTTGTTTGAAATTTTTATATAAAAATTAGACAAAATCCATTATTTTATCCATTTAAAGCATATAGCTAAAGATAGCTAAATAAAAAAAAAAAATAAATTTGGTGGCACAACAGCTCGTGAAGAACCAAGGCCTAGTGACTCACAACTCTCAACCATTCCTGTGTGCGTATTTTTGGCAGGAATGGAGAGGACCTACAATTTTTTGCCGAGTCCGAACGGCTAGTTGAGAAAGCACTTATTCATGACAAGTATACTCTTGGAGGATTTGTCAGTTCCTCGCAAGAGGCAGTACCTCGCGAAAAAAACACGTTTTAAGGTGGCAGCGGCTGGGAATCGAACCCAGACCTTTGGCATGACAGTCATACGCACTAACCATCATGCCACGAGGTACTACATAGTTGATAGCTAGAAAAAAAAAATTATTTTAAATTTTCTAGCTTTTTTCTGATAGCTAGAAAATTTAAAATAATTTTTTTTATAATTTTTGTTGAAAAAGTCTTATCAAAATTGGCAGAACCATTTTTGAGAAAGTAAATATTTTTCTTAACAGTTGTTCGGAAGGTACTGTACTTTTCATAAAAAAAATATATTCTTTTCTTAAAACATTTAAGAAAGTGTTTAAAAAAAATTCTTTTTAAAAAATCTAAAAAAATATATTTTCAAAAAATTAAAATTAAATATATTCTAAAAATGTTTTTTTTTTTTTAATTAACACTATTAAAACTATTTATATTATAAATAATATTATCGAAAGCATATTTTTTGTTTCAGTGTATTATTGTACATATATAATATGGTGAACTTTTTGGTAAATTTTTTTTACCAAAGACGGTTATTAATGGTCCCTGCCATAAAACGTCTTTTTATTTAAAATTTTCTCATTAACAGCTCAACCAATTGGAATTAAATTTTGTATATAAAAACTTCTTTTAAATGTCAATAAAATTGCATACCATATTTTGAAAAAAAAAACTGAATTTAAAAAAAAAACATCAAACATTTTTTTTGAAAATTCAATATTTCGAGAATGGGTTGATGATTTTTTTTAATTTAAATTATCAATGTATATCAATATATATTCAAAATTTTCGTTCCAATTTTTTTTTTTAAGATTTTACCGAAAATAGCAAATAGCATTCTGGTTTTTTGAACTCAAAGTATCTTACAAGTTGCTTATACCATTAAAAAGACGATTTAACGCTTTTTTTCTATTTTCCCTTTTTTTGTAATTACTTGCATATTTTCAAATGTTTTTAAGTTTCACTTGAACATACGAGCAAGTACTTGCGATCCAGTCATGCATTTTGTTTTGTTTCTTATTCGAATAACTATTGAAAATACCATCCAAATTAATTAAATTTTTCCGAGAAATAGAGCAAAACGGATTGTTGTTGAGAAACCAAAAATTATTAACGTTGGGCGTGGCAGTGGGCGGATTTTGCAAAAGATATTTTTTTTTAATTTTTTCTCATACCTTCAAGATTTGATATTATATTTATGTAAAAAATGTAAATAAATACAAAGAATTCAAAGATTGTAAAATAAATGCAAAGCATGAAAAATGAATGCAAAAGAATGCAATAAGTTAATAAATGATTGTTTATGATTGCATTTTTTTAACAACTCTGGTTATAGAGACGACATTAAAACAAAAAAAAACAACTAAATTAAAAAGTAAAAATTATCGAATATTTTCCTAAGTGTTGACGATTTTTTTTTTTAATTTTTACCTTTAGCTTTCAGACCAAATGACAAACAATAAATACATTAGCCCCCACCTTTTTTATAAATTTAAGAAATAGCTAAGAAGACACAAGAAACAATCGGTAATAAAATGAAGTTCTAAGATTGCAAATGCTCTTAAATCAAGTAAATAAAGCCGAAAGAAACCATGGCACAGTTACGAGACATCGATATTTGAGTGCAGTGTTTTTTACCTGAAATACATCTTACTAACCAGGTTTTTTGTAAAAGCCGAGGATATACAAAACCATAAAAACAGAGGCTACTTAACTAATTAATTAATGAAGCTCTGTTATCTGATAGCTTTATATTCAGAAAAAAACGGTTTCTTAATTTTTATTATTCAAATATAAACCTATCAATATTAAAAAAAAAAAAGATTTCCATCAAAGCTATTTACTATTAAAAAAGACAAAGTTAATAATCTATTCTTGTGACTTGTCAGTTGTGACTGTTTCACAGTTTATCTCATATTCTTTCTACTTACTAATTGTTATTACAAGAATGGCAGGTTATTTTAATTTGTTATTCTATAAAATGTCACTACAGTGACGGGCAGTTAAACTTCATTTAACAGCTTGACAGCAATCAGCACGACACCACAGTATGTCAATTGTGCAAAATGCGGAAATAGAAAAGTATTTATAATATAGAACCGAATGACAAGTGTCGTATGCATGCTTTGCCTCCTAACAGCCATTGACCCAATTGCACTACCATCATCATCATCATCATCATCATTATCATCCTATATTGTGAGCATTCGCCTTCGTATCCTAACTGATTGTCCTTGTTCAATCTTTGTCATACACTCCAACACCAACTAATAAAGCCAGCCACTAACTACTAACCATTTCATCGTGTATAGTCTACCGAAACAACACCACCATCAGGATCATTATACGATGCCAAGCCAAAGCTATTCAGGTGTCTAATTGCATGTATATTTGTTGGTATGTTAGCACTGAGTGCATAAAGGAGGCGACGATGTAGCCTGGTGTGGGGATTAATTAAATGCTTCCGCAAGGACATTGTTTTCACTCCTACGAGTATATGTAGCTTACTTTATTATTGTATTCCACACACATTCATCCTAACGATTAAGTCTTGGCAAAGTGTACATTGTGCAGTGGAACTTATAAATAATTTACCAACAACAACATCAAAATGTTGTTGTTTGACACACTAGCAACTGAGCGTGGAAGATGTATATATAGATAAAAGGCTTAGCTCCTGGAATGAATAAACATTGAATATTTTAGAAATGAAAATACGCGTTTTCATATCTACTTCATTACATTTAGCAAATTTTAGATTTTTATAATTAATATTTTGTAAACAATTATGTTATCTACAAGTTTTTCATACACTACTTTTTAATACCATGTACAGTTTCAAAGTTATGAGCGAAAAAACAGTATTTTTGACATTTAACCTGGAATAACTTTCTATGCAAGCCAGATTCGTTTGTAGACTTTCGCATGCCTTTTCCTTGGCCACTAATAAAGATAATTGCACTTAAAAGTCTTCACTTGGAATTTTTCGTTCAAAGACATATATTCATTAAACTTTGAAAAAAACATTCACCATTTGAAAAATAACAAGCCCATTCAAATATTCTTAAAGCTGAAATTTAATTTTGTAAAGGACATGTGCTATTAAAAACTACTCTCTAAAGATAAATTTGAAGGAAGCAATATTAGGACTCATAAGACAAGACTGCAAACAGGACAAGAAATCATCAATTTCCGTTATTTTTTCTTTATCAAAATAACCTTAAGCACTCTCATAACAAAGTATATATAAGCCTTTGCATCGTTCAGTACAACTTGACTGGGATGGTTAGATAAGTGCCGTTTGTAATATAAAAATGCGACATCACATAACACATATTATGTACACTTAAGTAGCTCTTAAGAGGACTCTGTTGCTCTATCGCCTTCTTAGTCCAAAAAAGCAGCACTAATTGAAAAGAGTTCTTTCATCGTTTGATCTCAGCAATGAATTGTATCAGTAAATTGTGGACCTCAGGAGAAATGAAGTCCTTAAATACCAAGAAATTCACTTTTATCTTCTTATAATTTCAGTATTTTTTCGAGTGGGTTTTTTAAGGTCGTATACCATATAAAGTAGGGTGTCTGCTTTATCCCAAACTTTTGTTTTTAACACAAAATTTTGAGTCTTTAGGTAATAGTTTTGACCTATAACAAAACTTGTCTGAAGCCAATGACCAAAGTTAACCACTCTCTTTTGAACAACTTTGTATGAATGATTTGAAGTAGATATTTTCTTGCTCTCGAGCTACAGCAGCTTTTCTATTCTTTTATCCATTATTTCAAACTGTTTCCATTTATTATAGGCTATTGATAGTTTAATTTTAATTAATAGTGAACACACAAAATATTATATAATGGAAATGGATTTCTTAAAAAATGTCTCGCAAGCATTTAACATTACTTGAAGAAAGTTAAGAATTGTTTTTACGCTTAAATATATGTTAAAATATTCACATCGAACAAAATATGCAGTTTGGATCAGATTAATCTTTAGAAAGCCTTTGAAATCTCCCGCTCGAAATAGTGAACAATTTCGAAAAACTAAACAGGACCTGGTTTTTATTACTTCACTCGAACGCTTGCAGTATTTACTGTTTCCATATGCGAAACTAAGAATTCTGAATACTATTTGGAGAAATTACACTAGCTTGCAATATGTTAAGTTATGGTAGGGTTCTCAAAAAAAAACATATTTTCGGAAGAAGCGTTTTCGGGGTATGGATATAAATCATTTTCTTAGCTATTCTTTCATATACTGACATAAATCTCGTTAACAAGTTGGCTCTTTCTTAGCACTAACTATTATATTTTTTAATGTTTTGAACTGTCTTATCAGGGCCGTAGCTATGGTAGAACTTTGTGGGGCAGTGCCCTACCTTAAAATACCAATGCCCTTCCTCAGAAATATCGTAAACTATCGGTTAAATCCTTAATTTCCTCAGCTTCCAAATACAGCCAATTTTATTAAAATGGCTTATGTAGGGGGCTATTGTGGATAAAGTTTCTCAAGGAATTTTTCCATCGTCTAAAATTCGAATTACCAAGAATTTTCCAATTTTCCTTGCAGGTTCAAATTCAAAATGGTAACCCAGTGGCTATAGAATATTAATTTCCTATGCCAATAAATTCCGAGAGAAACTGCGACCACAATTCACGTTCTCAATTTTCAACGATGAGAAAAATTCCGTTGGAGATTTTATTCACGATAGCCCTCATATGGATCTCTTGTCAAACAAAATATTTCTATGTTCAAACTGAATCTAATATTACGATATCATAATGCCGCCACACAGTGGTTCAAGTTGCATAGAGAGGTGGTCTTAAATTTATAAAAGGCGTGACCAAAAAATAACAAGAATTAAGAAACTTTCTGCCCACTTATTAAAGAAGGTCATCTAATCGTCACAATTTGATGTAAATAAGGGATGTGTTCCTTGAAAAGTTGTAGACAATGTAATTTGTAGTAATTTTTCCATACAAAACTTTTTTCCACGCCCACTTTTGAAAGTGTTTTGCACAAATTTCTTTTTATCGTTTCCTAAAAAAATGTCAAGATGTTCAAGGGTGGTTAGGAAGTCATAAATTGAATATTTATGGCCCTTAAATATTTTTCTTAAGATGGTGGATTGAAAATGGTACTAATGATAAGATTTATCATAATGGGTTTTTCCATAATTTAGGCGAAGAATTTGAAATCCATTAAAAAACTTCATTCAAGTTTTTTTTTTATTTTCGGGGTCCTAAGAAAAAAACAGTTTTTTTATGAACAGTAACTTTTTCCTGTTGAATTTTGAATTTGACCTAAAAAATGTAGATACTGATTTTAAAAATTCACAAAACAAAATTTCCAATAAATATGCCCGAAAATAAACCAAAAAGTTAAAAAAAAATCAGATTACTAAAAATAATCATATTTGAAGTATGAAGTATTAGAGTCCAACATTTTATATTTAATTTTTTTTATTAATTATATAATATTTTTACCAGATAACAAATGTTGATTTCTACCCTAAATCATTCCTTTGCTGCCCTACCTTAAGTCCGATTCTAGCTACGGCCCTGTGTCTTCTCCTGACAATGTACAACTTGATTGAAATTTATAAAGTTACAGGCAATCAAAGTTTTAAGAAACGCGGATTTTCGAAAAATGCATGGTTCTTGGTTGTCGGAAATATAAGATTATTTTCAGATGAAATAAAGTACATACTGAGTTTTCGAAAAAAAAATTGTTGATAATTTTCGTACACAATGCTTCTTGAACTTTTGTGGAGCTTCTGCAAAGAAAACAATAAGATTACTTCAAATGCAAGAAGTGCAAGTAATCCAACTTACCCTGCTTTAGGGGGGGGGGGGGGCAAGTAAATAAGTTAAGTTAGACCATAGCCTAAAGAGTTTCATAACGTTAATGACCCCATTGCCAGTAATAGAGAATCTTCTATGGGCCCAATAATAAATTCTTAGAATATGCTTCCATACACAAAGATAGCAACATACAGTAATAAGATTCCTCTTCCGTTTTGGAACTTTATCTGTCCAAAATTTTTCATACAATTTTCCAATATAAAATACTTAGTTTTTATTTAAACGGGGCAAAATGGTCCGCCTGTTCCTACTAACCCCACACCTAGCTTTATGAACATATTTCGTTTCTTTGAAAATACTAAGAATTTCTCAATTTTACATATGGAATACAAAAAATCAATTACAAAACTCACAAAATTACTGTAACTTGAAGTAAAATTCATACATTTTAATAACGATAAAACAAAAAGAAACAAACTCGTTCTTTTTACTTTTATATCCAAAAAAACACATATTTGAGCGTGATTCTCCTTTGGCGACAAAAATACACATTAAGTCAGTTTGGTAGTGTGATTTAGAGATTATGTTCCATTCATGTATGATCGTCTTCATTAAGCTCTTTTGGTTTCTAAGTTATTCGCGGGGTCCAACCCAACTAACCCCGCTCTACCCTATCAAGTTTGAAAAAAATCAATGCTGTCTCGAGCTCAATACCAAACGATACTGTACTACTCTCGGTAGTATCTTTTGGTATCAGCAGAAAATAAAATTTTTTAAATAATTATTGATTTATTACAAACAAACAATATTTGTAGTTGGTTTCTCGGAAAAGGTTCTAATGATTTAGATGAAATTTTCAGAGCTTTTCTTTTTAGCAGGGAGAAGGTTTAGGCAATAATTTTAATTACAACCACCCACTGCCACGCCTATTTAACTTATGCTGGTTTTCTCCGAAACCAACGATTTAGATGAAATTTTCAGACTTGATTTTCTTTAGTGTGAAAGTGACTTAAGTGAAATCCATACAATATTTGTGTGCATTGTTTTTCTGTGAACTTATGACCCCGCGTCAAAATGTTTGGGTCGAATTCCAAATTGGAACTTTACAATGGCACTGTAAAACAATCCTTTAAAAAATTGTAAAGTCAAAAAAAACTTCACTTAAGAAAATTGTCCTTTATAATACATAATGATTTTTGTTTTAAATCATTAAAATACCAAGCGAGTTCAACTACTGGATTAAGAACATGTAACCAAGTCATGCATTTTATTCTGGTTTGCAACTCAGACCAGACTCAAACCACACGAAACCGATACCGATACTGAGACGAGACTTAGTTATACGGGACCAAGACCGATACAGAGATGATACTGAAATTATTTGATTTTGACAATACCGAGACGATACTTACAAAAGCATCATTTGTTTTAGTATCGTGGTCAGCCTCAATAACAAGAATATGTCAGAGATAGATTGCACGTTCTTGCTTTCATGTTAAAGTTTTAAATATAAAAAAACATTAAATCGTTTTTTTTTATTGTAGCAACAGCTAGTTATATATCCTAGAGCTCAAAACACATTGCCATTTGCTTACTACAAAAAATTCTTTTTTTAAATCAAAATTAATTTTTTTTCAAAATTCTTCTTCTTTCGTTCAATACAATATTATTGGCATTATAATGGAGCTTTTGCATACATATTTTTATTAAAATCGGGTGGCCTGCCAATAAGAATATAAAAAAAAAAAACGTTATATGGCAGATACCGTCGATAACGGTTAAAAAGTACAGCATACCTACCAATTTTTCACTGATTTTTTTATCAAAATGGACATTATTAGACCCACTTTTGAAATATATAACCTTGTCCTTAATGGTTGTATGGCAAGCACCGTTGTTTTTAGAGCTTAAAAAAGAATTTCAATTTTGTTTCCAATGAGTCACTAATAAAACTGAAGTTCAAAGTTACTTTTATCTTCAAAAGCTAATACCTCGAGGTGAGCAAGGAATACATTTCTTTAAATTCTAAACTGAATTCAGTTTTTTTCTTTTCATTTTTAATTCCAATAGATCCAGCTGCTTTTGTTACGTTTCCAAAATACTTTAAGAGCAGGTCTCTGGATGATGGATACCAGGTATCTACTGACTCCAAAAACATATTGGAATCGTAACGGCAAAAGTAAAGGCTAAAATGGTTAGTGATAGAGAATAGACAGGTGAATCTTGTTGTGGTAAATTTTACCGCAACACTCTCATAGAAAGTTTTTTTTATTTTAAATTTTATCATTATTTGTTTAACGGATTTAAAAAATTTGTTTTTTAAAAATTTTTTGAATTTTCTCATTATTGACTAAACAAATTTAAATAATTTACTTATACAAATTTTAAATCAAATTTAATGATATTGGATATCACAAATGTTTCAATTTATTTTTTGAAAATTCAATAATGACGTTTTAGTTTTATACGCACACAAATAAATACTTAAGGTTTGAATATCAATATTTTTCCTTAAGAAATGTTTTACAAATTGAAACCTATACCTAAATAAACAAAAACAGTTTTCTTTAAATCCGGTCCAATGATTTAAAATTTTTAGTCCATACAATAATATTTGATCAAGAATTCAGATGGCATTTTTTTACATCAAACTATTAAACGAGCTGCTTTGGCTAACTTAAATAACAAATTTCATGCTTTTAAACATTTGTCTATCATAGTTTTGGTGTCCTTATGTACAATTTTGTAAGCCCTCAGTTTCTTGAACAAAAAAGCAAGAACACGTGACCCAGCAATGCATTTTACGAGTATTTAATTTTTTCAAATAAGACAAGTACTATCTCTTCCTATCGAGAAAACGACAAATCCTCCAGTCCAAGCCATTCCGTTTTTTGACATTGAATATTCTATACAAATATTTAAATAAATTTCCTTAGGAATCAACAGCTGTTGTCAAAATGTCATTCAACTTTTTTTATGGTTTCTAGTTTAAAACAAAGGTTTATTTAATTTGAACCATCCTAATGAATGAATATATATTTGAAAGGAAATTGTATTGGTACATAGTGGCTTATGATTTGTATATACATACATACATATATATGTAGGTACAAAATTACAGATAAAAAGAAGATTAAAATCAAAACTTAACTATGGGTTGGTTTGGTGTATATGTACCCTACCTATCGACATCGTGCAATGTACATCTCAAATAGTGTTTACGTTTCAATTTTTTGCCAAGAAAAACACACATATTGAAAGTGAAGAGAATAATAATAGTTTACTTTAAGTTTCTTTACAATATAGAAGATCCTTTTTCACAACTTCAAAAACCTTATTTCTTTGAAATAATAAAAAAAAAACATATTTTTCATCAGAAAATCCTTTCTGAACTACACCATCTGCAAGCTCTAACAATATCACAGTTTTCCTATTAGTTATTCCAAGAAAATACAAAAATTTTTCCTGAGTTTTTTTCACAATCGCAGTTTGTTTACTTATATTTTTACCTTTGATAATAATGTTAGTAGATGTATGGACTATAATGGTTCAGTATTTGACTCTTAAAAACAGTGAAATACTACAAAAATTAATTTAGCTTCAAAAAGTTAGTAATTGAAAAAATATTTTAAAATTCTCTGCATGTTTAAAAAATTTGGTAATGTATTTTTTTTTACCGATACATCATCATCATCTGAAAACCTACAAAATATGAGTTTTAAATTCCAAGCATAAGAAAATTAAAAAAAAAAAAAATCTCAATTCATTGTTTAATCAAAGCATCTTCAGCTATAATAGCAAATTCTTGCGACACAGTTGCGATATTTATGGTAGGAAAACTTTTTCTTGAGGAAAAACTTTCTTTGGAATAAACCAAACCTCTATCCGATTCAACTTGATTTTTTCACTGTAAAGCTCTATAAAAAATAAAACTCCCTCAGTGAAGAAGATAATGGGGTAGGAATGGGGGTTGGTTGAAAGAAAGAATAATTTGATTTTATATGAGGAAACATTCTTTTTTTCATTCCATTGACTTTCTAGCTACTTGTGTGATGGATGAATTTTAAAATTCGTAAGAAATATTAAACTCATGATTTTCATCAAATCTAATGTTGTAAATTGCAAAATAAGGTGAAGGTGGCTATACAGCCTTATAAAGAAATGTTAAACATTTCGAGCTCGCAATCTTTTTGCCTACACACTTTTCTCTCCGACCAAAGGAATTGAAATAAATTGTTTTAAAAAATTAATGAGCTTACATAATGTGGAAGCAGGAACAACGGTGCAAAATGCTAAATTTTTGTTTTCGCCTTGATTTTGAGCAACAATAAAATATAAGGCCAATCTGTTAGAAATGTTTTTGATGTCAAAACGTAGTTTGACTGTGTTATTATTTATTGTACTCGTATGTGCAAGAGTACCTTTGGAATTTTGATTTTTAGATTAAATTTTGTGTGTGTTTAAGATTGACTGAAAATTATAAATTTTAAACATTCAATGTAGGTTAGGTTAGTTAGTTTTAAGTACAAGTCTTAATTTAGTTTGAGAAAATTATTGAGAATTTAATTGAAATGAATACAATTTATGAAAATTGTTTTAAATAAAAGATATTATTTTAAATAACTTAAAAATACCTACTTATTTTATGTACTTATATACTTAAATGCATTTCGGAAGATATGCTTTCATCGTTGGTAAGCTTTATAAAAGCCCCAGACAGAATATAAAAAAAATAAATAAATTTGGTGGCACAACAGATCGTGGAGAACTAGGGCCAAGTGACTTAACGCTCTCACGCTCTCAACTATTCCTGTGTGCATATGTTGGCAGAAATGGAGTGGACCTTTAATTTTGTGCCGAGTCCGAACGGCTAGATGAGAAGCACTTATTCAAGACAAGTATGCTCTTAGATGATTTATCAGTTCCTCGCAAGAGGCAGTACCTCAGGAAAAACATTTCTGATTCTAGGCGGCAAAGGCTGGGAATCAAACCCAGAATATATCGGGTTGTTCAATAAAGTTTTGGATATCAATGAAATTCTTTATTTCTGTGAAGGTACGTTCGATGCTATTATGTGTGGAGCTTGATTTCTTTTGCATGGCTACCACGGGCACGCTTGCAGAAGTCCAGACGCTGAACCCAAATTTCAACGGCTTTCAAGCATAAATCGGCCGATACTGCTGCAATTTCACACTGCTGCAATTCAACACGTTCTCCAAACTTGGTTTCCAATAAATTGATTATGACATTCGCTGTGTGGCTTGTGACACCGTCCTGTTGGAACCACAAGTCCTCCTGTCAATTTGGGCCAAAAATATTTGGTTATCATTGAACGGTAGCGATCCCCATTCACAGTAACGTGCCGGTCTTGATCATCACGAAAGAAGTACGTCCCAATGACGCCGCCGGCCACAACGATGTTACAGAGATGCCCAACGCTTGAGAACGACGTGTGAGAGACACATTTGGGCTTTCTGCAACTGAAGCCTCAGCGGCAGCAATATTCTCATCTCACTGGCACGGGAACATTTTTTACTGTGTCTGTGGATTCAAATTTTTCCACTAGATGCTCAATTGTTGATCTTCTAGGACGATTATGACGACCATAAATTGGACGTAGAGCTCTTAACGTTGAGGCCACTGACTCCGAATTTCGGTAGTAAATTTTAATAATTTCGACTCGTTGTTAGCTCGTATATCTTTCCATCATGAAATTGCAAACCTTACTGAAGAGAAATGTCAAAAGAGCGGCAAGAAATATAGTGTCGTTTGCTGTCCCTGTTGCTCTACTTTTGTAGCGTCCCTTTTGAAAAACCCTTTAGTTTTAGTAAAAAACACTCTCTGCTACGCCTACTTTTATTATTCATTGGTTTCTTGGATATTACTCTTACGATTTGAATGAAATTTTTAGTTTGTTGTATGAGCAAGTAAGACATTTTAAAATTTATTTCATTGAAATTTGCTTTCAACCACGCCCATTTTTATTAATTTATTGATTTCTCAGATTAAGTTTAATTGATTTATAGCTGGCATGCCTATTGAAAAGACATTTTAAAAAGGAACATTTACATACATGCAAGAGTTTCAACTATTGAATTTGTTTATTTGACCCCTAAGCTATGACTACGAAATTCACCCATGCGCTTGTGATAGAATGGTCACACTGGACACTTTTCAATATTTTTGGAAAACTCGGAGACAAAGCCGAATTTGACAATTTTATCGTTAAAACTTTTTGTTCAAAATAAAATTTTCTATCGAAATGGATGGTTTAAGAAATTTTATTAAAAAACATTAAGCAAGAAAAGTTAACTAAAACCAACCTAAAAAAAAATCGAAAAATAAAAGGTATTTAATTTTTTTTTTCGAAGCTGCGCATAACTTTTTTGAGAGCAAAGATACATTCAAGACACACCTATCCAAAATAAAATAGAGTTTTAAGGCCTTGATATAACATGTTAAACATTCCAGATTCTTTGAAAACTGTCAAGGTTACAGCCATTCAAACTTTAGAATTTTTTATAATTTTTCAAAGTTTAGTCTGTAGGTCTAGAAGCATTTGCATAGAGCCGGAAAACAAAATTGTAGAATTACCTTCTTTTTAAATATTTTTTATAATCGTAACGTCATATTTCATCAAAGTCCTGAGTTCAGATATTTAAACGAATGTGAAATTTGTCATTTTGTACCGAAAAGGGGCATTCGGGCCAAAACTATCAGAAATTATAAGAAATGGTAAAGCTTGAATGATATATCCCTGCGACTTTAAAATGAAAAAAATTTTTAAATCATGCCATACTAAAGACTTTGGTGTCTACTTTATTTTGTCCATGCATGTCTTGACCCAATCTTTGCTTCAAAAAAAGTTATATGCAATTTAGAAAAAAAAATAAAAATTTTTATAACGCCTTATTTTCTTATTAATTGATATTTTAAAGGTTTCTTTTCTCAGTTTTGTCACAATTTGTAATAATATAAAAAAATACTAAGAAAGTGATTTTAGTAAAATCGACCCGCTAACACACCCACTTGCTTCATTTCAAAATTTCTCGGAAATAGTTAAAACAATTTGGATGATTCTTACAGCGTTTGTTCTTATGAGAAAGGAACATATTAAAAAAAAATCTCAATTATGTTCGTCCATTACAACAGCAACTAGTATTATGTATTGGATTTGTAGAAAACAGTTTTTTTGATTAAAGAAATTTCCTTATATTTGTCAAGCGGAAATGGTTCCAAATGAAGTATGAAGTTTTGAAATTAGATCAAATTTTAATCTCTTCGTTTATTTAGATAAAATTTACCAACATATACTATACACTAACAACATTCCAAGCTTCTTGATAAGCAAGAAAATTATTTCGATTCAAGAATTTATTTTTCTGCTTCACTAACAGTTTTATTTCTACTTCGAAAATTCCAATCAAAGTCCACAAGAAAAAGTGATTAAAGCCCTCAGCTTTCGTTGCCACTCCAAAATTGAAGAAAAAAACCTCCACGGTTGTTATTTCTTTTTGGAAAAGCAAGAGTTACGTCATTTGTGTTTTTTGAATAAGAAATTTCCTCAAACCAAAATATAAAAGAAAGCCTGTAAAAATGAAAAATCAACCTATTTTTCATTTAAAAAATAAAATCCGCATTTTTGAGGCCATTTTTCATTGGAGCCAGATTTCTGGCTATTTTCCTATTTTTCATTTTTAGTTTCAGGATTTTTTTATTTAAATTAAGTTTTAGGAATATTTGAATTTTTTAATTTTGTTTATTCAAATTTTAAGAGAAAAGTGAAAAATGGCTTCAATTTTGTATAATTAAATTTATATGAAAAAGCCCCAAATCCTTTTGCTGTTATTTTAGGTTTTCATTCATTCATTTTGGGGCTGAAACGCGATTGTTAAAAAAAAAAACAAAATGCTCTTTTCGCAAAATCAAGATCAAAAACTAGAGATGGGTTACTTTTGACAAAATTATGCAATTACAGTAGCCGCTCGATTTAGTGAATTTCTAAATAGTGAACTATCCACAATAGTAAACACACAAAATTTTATATAAAAATGGATTTTTTACCAAAACGTCTCTAGCTAGAGTACACTGAGGAATTGTTTCTACTGTTTTAAACCTGATTGAAAGCTTTATTAAACGTTTAAGCAAATAATGAAAAAACATTCACATCAAACAAAGTGTGCATTTTGGACAAAATTTATCTTTAAAAAACCTTTAAAAAAACCTACTTGGCAGCACTTTAATTTTGGCGTTTTAAACTTTTTGGAAAAATTGTGATTGAAATTGCAGCACGTAAGTATAATAAAATTCCTGCGTAATACGATTTTTTGATTACTTTTGTGGCGGTGTTATCTTGACGCTATGTAAGCATTGCCGCAAGATTGAGGGAAATCGAATTAAGTGCTTAGTTCAGATTACAGCACTTAATCAGCAAAATGCGTTCAATTTTAATCATAATATCTTAAGTTGGAAATACTCTCTTATTAGTTTTTTTGTTCAAAATTAACAAATTTGCTATTTCTGATATTTTTTTATAATATTGACTACCAAATAAATGAGGTGTCTACCCTTAAAATAAAATCTACAAAAACAAAACAACTTTGTAAAATTAAAAAGGCCGGATAACCATAAAAACAAATATAAAAATTGGGGGAAAGTAACAAAATATTAGAAAAAAACCATTGAAAGATGAAATCTGCTTGAAACATGCGGCACAACTAGAAAGTTATGGCCAAATTTCAAAAAGCAGAGAACAGACAAAAGTATGCAAATGAACAAGAAACATCTCCGTTCTCTTGTCAGCATAATCACCGGACACAACCTACTGAGATACCACAAAAAGAAAATGAGGCTCAGAACTGACAATCTTTGGAGAGGGTGCAGCGACGAAGAAGCACATGAGGATACCTCACATTTCCTTTGCCCAGCTTTCTGTCATTTAAGAAAGAAACTCCTAGGGAATCATTTCTATGACGACTTAGAGGAATTTTCTAGAACTTCGGCTAATAGCGTTCTGAACTTCATCAACGCCTCTAAATGGCTTGACTGTTAACACAACACATAGGTTCTTACATTAAGTGGAATACAACTTCCTAGGGTAACACGAAGGATCTACATAGATCTAAGTGTGACGGTAACAAGATCAACTGTCAGCTCTCCTACCTAACCTAATATTAATTTCCTTCAGTACAGAACTGTTGAACAAATAATTTTTCAATTAAGTGGATTTTCAGCGCACATCATTTTGGCGATATAAAATGAATTTTAAACAATGAGCACGTATTCTTACAATTTTTGTAACATCAATGAGATGAATAATGCGGGATGTCGTGGCAAAATCAACAATAATAATTGTGCCTTCAACGTGTGCGTCCTTCTGTTACAACTCCTGGTCCTGGTGGTGGATACTCTCATTGAGAATATCAGATTAGGTATTACAATTCAAGAAGTGTTTCCGTCCGACCTTAATTTCAAAAATTCTCTTTCTCATACGTATTTTGAACGTAGTTAAATTTTCATCGTCTTTTTCTGTTTGTACATTTGTAAGAACTGAATTTGTGAAACGTGTTTCAATATTTCATTTCACTTGTTTATATTTTTTTCCCTGAGTAAGCAAATAATTTATTTTTAATGTACAAAATCATAATTCACCATAAAACCGATGTGGTTTCATATTAAAAATAAAAATAACAAGAAGCTATATAATCATTTATTTCTCTTATACAATTTCAGGACTCATTGAGACTGGATTCATAAGTGTTGAAGACCAGCTGGTGGATTTTAGTACAAACAGACCAATTGAGGTAAGTGCTTTATGTAATTTATAATCGTATATAGGTAGCTACTTACTTATTTGTCTTATGAATGATGTATTGCGGAGATGTGTTTTCTTGAACCAAATTGTAGCAGTAGAGACCGAAGAGAGAAAATTCAGTAGATACTTACTTTATGTTTGAATTAAATATTTAAAATTTGTTTTTACAAATGACCCTGCTGAAAAGATGATATGATTATTATGATGATGAAACGAAACTATAAACCAACTTACTGCTCTTTTAGATTACACTTATAATTTAAGTATCGAAATAAAATAAAAATCCAATTCAATATATTATGTCCTTTAGGGAAAAACTTTCACAAAACAAAAGTTGTTCAAAATGTTCTTCCCATAAAACATAATTTCATCTATAAAATTTTCATTTCAACAAAAGCTTAACTAAATGAAAACCTTCCAATGAATGTAAAATGTAAAACGAATATATAATTTTGAACTAGAAAGATATTTATTTTTAATGAATATATGCATTCTTAATTGGAATTCTTATTTAAAAGGAAACACATTTATCAAAAGCTTCAAAAACAAATTTCAAAACACTTAACTTTTGTAGATATAGCCAAAAAGGCAAAAGGTAAATAATGGATTCGACAAAGAGGAATCTTTGGTTTAATGTTTCTTTGAATTCCTTATAATTGAATGTGGTGGGAAAGATAAAGTATGTTTGTTTATGGTATGTATAAGTATTTAGCTCTAGTGATTGCTGATTAAATTATTATTTGTGCTTAGTAATTTGTATTTTACGAAACCATAAAACTTTATTATTTTCTTTCCCATTGGTAATTGATGGATAAATACTTAAATTCCAAATAATTCGTCCTTGAGGTATAAGAACTTTGAATTTACCATAAATATCAAAGTTGATTGTTTTACTAATTTATAAGAGGGAAAGTCCCTCTTTAATTCAATGAGAAAGGGACAACATGTAAAAATAAAATACACGACCACATCGCGTGCACATGACATTGTTGTTAAAAATTTTAAGTTGACTAATTAAATACAATTGTGGCATTGCACTGATAATTTTTGAAAATGGTTAGTTTATTAAATGGTTTTATTTAAGAGAAAACGTGATAAATTTTAAAAGTAAAAAGAAAAGGATATTTCTTAAGACCTTATATAATTTTTGTATGGTCTTCGAATATGCAATATTATTTGAAATAAAATCCTATTATAGCTATGGGATTTTTTTTTTGCAGAAAGTTATTACAAGTAGGAAGAATAATTTAAATCGATTTTTAAGATACTTTAAAAACCCTTTATCGGTATTCAGAGGTGGCACCTAGGCCAAAATAAGGTGCGTGTTATTAAAGCCTTTAAATAGTCTGTATTCAAGTTAAAGTGACCGTTAAAATTGTGAAAAAATTAAAAGAAAAAAATTCAATGGAGTAAAATATGAATAAGATAAGTGTTAATTCTTACAATATTTAATTTTAACTTTAACAGCTCGTTAAATTTTATTTTCCAGGTAAACAAAAATTGTTTATAAACCTCCCGTTTTACCAGCGCCGCAAATCACTTTTTCTGTTCACTTGTTGGCTGTTCACTTCACGAGAATAGATATGCTCTGAATTTTTAACTTAATCTTAATCTACCTTCCAGAACAAAAATAACAAATGAAGGGTGTAGTCTACTCAAAGAAAAAACTAAACTATTGATGACATCTCGCAGATTTTTATGAATAGTATGAGTATCTAACGTAGTATAGCTCTCTCTCTCTAGAAAGGACTTTGAAAATTCGAAAAATTGCACACTTTCTAAAAAAAAGTTTTTCAAAGGTTTTGTATTTTGCTCCGAAAATTGATCAAAATAATATTTTATAAAGAAAACTTGTGCCTAAACCTAACCAAATTTCAACTTATTTATAAAAAAAAAATACAATATTCTAAATACTTCCAAGCAAATTGAATTTTATTGCCTCGCTTCTGGAAACTATTTTATTTTCAAACTAATATTGTTAATATCTTAAATTATCTGAATTAAAACAAAAATCGCTTCCCATTATCTTTTTCCGGTCCTTTCAAACGAAATTTTCAAAAAAACAGTTAGAAATTTGGTGTCCAAGGTCCTTCTGACTCACATCAGCGTAACAGGCAAAAATTTCAAGAAGCAAAATTCAATAAAAGTTTGTATAACTAAGAACTTTGACCTGGACAAAATAATTGATTTCTTGACATATTTTTATCTTTGAATTAAGTGTTTTTTTATTAGGAATTAACTCACAATTTCTTTTTTCTTAGAAACAATCCAATTGGACTTAAGCCGTTTTTCTCCTTGATCTTTCAAATGAAAATCAAAATCATTCAGAATTTTCCTCTTTTATCGACTCAATTAAAATTTTAATTTTCTATTTTCTTGTCCAAAAACATAAAACATTTTCTTAACCTATTTTGACCAATTAACTGAGGGTTAACCATGGTTAAAATTTCAAGTATGTGCAAATAGCTAGTAGCATGTCTAAACCAAAATTGGACATCAGCTCACTCGCCAAATTTGAATCACATTTTTCAAACTGAATTATTCATTGTTACGTGTGAAACATTCGTACAAAAAGCCCATTACAAACGGTTAGCTGGATTTGAAACTGTTTAAACGATCTTAAATATTTTTTCTTAAAAGATACATCAAAATAATGTTTACGCTGCAGATTAATATCTTTTGAAATATTTGCAAATATCTTGGTGCAATCTCAATTTTGCTGAGCGTAACGTGTGAGACATCAAAACTACCATTGTAACTTTTGTTGTTAACGCACAAGTTCAGTAAAATCTGAAGTTGGAAATTCACGTAAGAACTTGAATTATTCGCTTAAAGATTTCTCTAAATTTGGAACAAAATAAAAAACTAAGAAATCACGAGATTAATAAAAATTTAAATCAATTAAATACCCAGTTACGTGCGGAACACGTACGAAATTCATATTTTAAGACCTTTTGTTTAGAGCTGCAAATTTTTTAATACTTATATCAAGAATTTTATTTTATTTAAATAAAGTTGGAGCCTATTTTATCTACAGTATCAGTATAAAATTAAAATGAATGCTGCGAAATAAAAAAAAAAATATTATTTTCTTAAATGCGAAAACATCTCAAAGCTTTGGGGGTCCTTCAGAGCATACACCGCACACGCCTTTTGCCGTCTCTGTCGGTATTCATTTTCATTGATATGATGGTTTTTTTTTAGAATTTTTTCATCGGTATCTTAATTTCATTCCAGACAAGAATGCACTATTTGTTGCACGTTGCACTACAGTATTTTGTTTTATATATGTTTTTATAAAAACATAATTTTCATTCGAATTACTTATCTCCACACAACAAATTTTAAGTTATGACTGCCTTTCCTTTTGTGTAAATTCTTATAATTTTAGTAGTAAAACGCATTAATTATAAGCCTACACGAATAGTTTTATCAAAATCGTAACAGCAATTTTAGAGATACAAATATTTTCTCAACGTTTTTTTTTTTAATTTTTAGGGAAAAAACCTACCGTTTTTTTTTCACAACCAATATTTTTCTTATAATATTCTTAAAAGTATTAAGAAACCCTTAACCACCGAGTTTCAAAAAAATGAAACATGTCAGCATTTTTAAAAAATATGTTAATAAAGTACTTTTTGAAAATTTTTACATTTTTTCAAAAGTTTTTATTTGGAAAAATTATTGACATCAGTTATATTTTGAAGAAAATTGAAGAAAAAAATTAATGGTTCCTTGAGAGATAGATTAAATATCTAATTTTTGAAGAATAGTTTGCAACTCAAAATAAAATAAATTATTGTTTTATTTTTTATAAATGCTGTAGAACAGTTTTTGAGAAAAATAATTTTTTTGAAATTGCTAAAAAAACATTTGAATAATAGGTACCGTTATTTTATAATATAAAAAGCATGATTACATCATACATATACGTACCTGCTCTTATGTACAAGTTGCTTGAAGCTTAAGAAATTTTAAAATATGCAAGTACATAACTATAAACAAGTATAAAAAAGCATTAAGATCGTTCTTTCAATTGTCTAAAGAACCATTTAAGTAACGTAAGGCTCAAAAATAAGAATGAAATTTGGTTACATGAAAAAATATAAATATATGCAAACAAAAAATTTCAAATCGTTGGAGCGAATTTCTTAAAAAATAATGCTGTATATATAAAATTTGTAAAATTTAAAAAAGAGTTGGTACTCCAGCTTTGAGTATTTCTAAAAAAAGAATTACAAACCAAGTTTCAAAAAAAATTTATCAACCCGTTTTTAAATGCAATATTGTTGACATTTTAAGGAAGCTTGTTAATAAAAATTATGATAGAAACATTATAAATGGCAAGAAGGTACCGTTGAATGAATGAATGAAGGATTTGGGGTATAAGTGCACTGCGACCATTAAGATCTATTGTGCCCGGTAAGGTACCGTTAATAACAGTTCTTAATTTTTTAACAAAAATGTCCCATTTTTCACGAATCCAAATCTTGCTCTATAGTATATACCACAAGTAAAAATTTTGTGGGAAAAATCACCAAATTTTAGGAAAATCGAAATCGAAAATCGCTCTACAGGTCAGAGTTGGGAAGTATTGACATAAAAAAGTTCAATTTCAATTACTTGTAATTGAAATCTCCGAACACTTTTTCAATTATTTTTGAATGTAATTGAAGAAATTTAATTACTAATAACATGTAATTGAAAAGTGTCAACTACTTATAGTTCAATTACATTAATGTAAATGAAAACAAAAGTAATCATCAACAAATATGTAATGATTACTTTTTTCAGTAATAGTTAAAATAGTTCCCTGTAGTGAGTAATCTCTGTTTGTTTGTTGTTTAAAACTTATTAATATATATTTTATTCACTTTCATCAGGTTTTTAATTTACTGTCGTCTTTTAAATAATCTCATTTTGAAAACAATTAAATTAATAATAATAAAATGGACAAATTTCTCGGTACTTTTTTGTCTGTTTATTACTTTAGCAGTTAGAGTACCATTTTTTGCTTTAATTATTATTTTTTAAGTAATCAATTACCTTAAATGTAATTACCACAGTACTTTTCTTCAATTACTTCCAAAAACCCATTACTATTTTCAATAACATGTAGTTTGTAAGAAAATTTTTCAATTACAATTACAAGTAATTGAAATGTAAGTTTTTTTCTATTAAAATTATGTGTAATTGTAGTTGAAAAAAGTTCAATTATTCATAACATGTAATTGAAATGGAAGATGAAATAAATTACGAAAAGTAATCGTTATTTCCAGAATTGTGAGATCCATTTTCGTCACCTTCCTTGACAAATGACAAATCTGATCAAAATCTCAAGTTTAACTTTTTACGCGAACTTGCCTCATTGTACCTATAAATCGCAAGTTAAAATATTATAAGCTGTTCCGGTGCCTTATAATATTTTTTTTCTATTTCAAGTATTTTTTTTATAAATTATATTCAATATTTTATATTAAAACTAATTTTTTATGGCGAAGTAAAATCAACTGCCTCTGGAGGCTTTAATGCAAAACAAATATAATTTTTTAAAAATATGAATTGAGCTTACATGAAAAGAGAAAAATTACTATACTCAATATCATGTTTTTCATGAATAAACTGATATAGCAGGTCGATAAAATAACTCGAAAGTGAGAAAAACCGCGTTTGATAGTTAATTGCAGGACAACTGTTACACCCAAAGAAAAAATTGTAGACGCAGTTTGAACGGTTGAAAATTGTTGTTTGAATAAAAAAAAATTTAAGAATCAATTAAAAGAACCGGATACTTAAATCATAGAAGCCCTTATAACTGCCAAACGAAGCGAAAACGAGAAAATAATCTCTAAAGTTTTTAAATTTAAAATGACCTCAGGAACACAAGGTTATTCTCTGCGGTGGTGACTGTGGGACATCTTGTATATTTTCATTTATAAGCCTGGTAGATGTTCGCTTAAACTAGCATAAAGAATAGTGACGCTATTCTAATGTGACACAAAAAAAAAAACTACAAAATTTCCCTAACAACACTCCATCAGTTTTAAGAAGTCACTTTGAACTCTCATCTTGTGACTCAAAGTGCAATTCCGTATGTTTACATAAAAAAGTTTCAAAACCAGTTAATTTTAAAAAGGCCACTCAAACTTTACAGACCTTATGTCTTCAAAAACAGAATTTGCATTTTTCATTTAACTTTGCTGAATAATTTAAAAAAGTATATACCAATGGCCCTAATACTTCTATAACTATTGAAGTTATTCAAACCAGTTCTAAGATTCAAAATGGTCTCCAAGGTCATGAATGTGGTATTTTTTTTTTTTTAATTTAAAAGATCTATCAATAAAAAAAAATTCCCTTCAAGTAACTAGAGCTACCTGGTTCTTTATGGCCGCCACGGTCACGAAAATTTATTAAGAAAGCCAAAGACACCCATAAATCAGTACAGAGAATCATTTTTTTTTTTTTTTTCTTACATAGGTAATAAGTTTTACCAAAAATCACCTTTTAAAATGTTTCAAATATTTGAATTCATGTTTCTTACCACCTTTTACAATTTTGTTCTTACACGAAACCAATACCTGATGTTTCCCTTTTAAACAAGTAAAAATGTTTCCATGTGACGAACGGAAATAGCTTCATAACCGGAATGCGATCTAATTTACATAAGACATTTTGTGAAGATTGTTAAAGCCACTTTCAACCAATAACAAAACAAATTTGTCTCTTAAGAATAATATTTCCGTCAGTAAAAGAGCTAAATGTACTCGGCTAATGGTTAGCCAATTCCCTATAAAAAAAAAAAAAACAAAAAAAATTATTTTGCCTTACCCCAGATGGGACTCGAACCCACAATCCCCGGCTTAGGAGGCCGATGCCGTATCCATTGGGCCACTGGGGCGACTGCCACTATGTGCTCAAAGTTAACACAACAAGTCTTCTTTACCAAAGCTCCCATAAAAGTGTAGACACTAAAATGAATGGTGGATGAATTTATATTTAGAAATTCATTTTCCATTCGGTTGTATTCTGTTGTGGGTGGGAGGTGAGCTGTGAGGTTGCATTGGGGATTTGGGAATTTATTTTAAAGATGTTGGAGGTGGTGCGGGAGTGTTTTGTTATTTTTATTTGTATATTTTGTTTGTGTTTAACAATAAAAAAATGTTATCGTCTTAAGATAGTTTATCTGATAGATTAACAGGTACATATTTGAATGAGTTCACAGATTATTGAAATTATACTTGTGTTGACATTTCATTTCATTAATTCTGAATCTGAAAAAATGTGTTTTAATATTCAAATGTTTTGTTTACCTAATTTTTGTCATGTTAACATTTTTGATTCTATTTTAATGAGATGCAAACAATCGGTTTGCTTTTTTATAGAAAATTGAATAAGTTAACGCCCCAGTGGCCCAATGGATACGGCATCGGCCTCCTAAGCCGGGGATTGTGGGTTCGAGTCCCATCTGGGGTAAAGTTTATCATTCTTTTTTCTCAAATCAATCGTGAACTAATGGATATCGATTAAAAATACCTAACGCAATTAATTCTTCTATATAATCAAACGAATACTCAACAAAAAATGGGCCATATACACTGTGCCATATCATACGAGTAGATTGAAATGTCCATCTAAATTCATAGTTGAGTAAATACTTCCCACTCAATAAAAACCACGTGGTAGGTGTCAGAAAATATATCTTCTGATTGACCACAGGAAATTCAAGCAATACAGTAAACTCCGCTTATTTGAAGTAAAAATGTTTCACTGAAAAAAAATTGTTATACCTGATAATTTATTGAGCTTTGTAAAAGTTCTCATGTCAAATTCAACCTCTCTTTTTAATCTAGACTTTGACTTTGACTTTGACTTTGACTTTGACTTTGACTTTGACTTTGACTTTGACTTTGACTTTGACTTTGACTTTGACTTTGACTTTGACTTTGACTTTGACTTTGACTTTGACTTTGACTTTGACTTTGACTTTGACTTTGACTTTGACTTTGACTTTGACTTTGACTTTGACTTTGACTTTGACTTTGACTTTGACTTTGACTTTGACTTTGACTTTGACTTTGACTTTGACTTTGACTTTGACTTTGACTTTGACTTTGACTTTGACTTTGACTTTGACTTTGACTTTGACTTTGACTTTGACTTTGACTTTGACTTTGACTTTGACTTTGACTTTGACTTTGACTTTGACTTTGACTTTGACTTTGACTTTGACTTTGACTTTGACTTTGACTTTGACTTTGACTTTGACTTTGACTTTGACTTTGACTTTGACTTTGACTTTGACTTTGACTTTGACTTTGACTTTGACTTTGACTTTGACTTTGACTTTGACTTTGACTTTGACTTTGACTTTGACTTTGACTTTGACTTTGACTTTGACTTTGACTTTGACTTTGACTTTTGATTAATAATTATAAGACAAGATTTGAAACTTGAAATTTGAAAACTAAGCCACCCTAAAAAAAGCAATATGCATCTGTTAATTAATATTATTAAAAATGGAGCAATAAAAGAAACAATAATTTGTTTTTTATTGTTGAATAGTTTAAAAAAAAATGAAAATATGATCATGGAAAATTTCGGAAAAAAAGATTGCATGTGCAAGCAAAACCATGCAGAACAGAAAAACTTTATATTTTTTTACGATTTCAAATCTTGGGTAAACTTTCATTATTTTTGAAATTTTTCTCAATTTTGTATAAACAAGTTCTCTCGTGTACTGCCCCATTTTTTTATTTTACCAACCCTACACTGTTTTGTATAAGTGGCATGTACTGTTCTTCTGTTTGAATTGAGAAGAAAAATATAATTGTGTTTTATTTTAAGTCACCGCGCACGAAGCGCTGGTGGTCTATTTCGTTGATGTTGATGTTTATTTTCCTTTTTTATTATAAATCCGGAGATTTGAGAGATTGTGACGTTTATTCAGATGGTTTTGTTATTGACTTTGAAGTTTGAATATAAATGTATGATAATAGGAAAACGTGATTCACAGCAGAGGTGAAAGGTTTTGTTAGCTATTGAAGGTGGTGATAGACAAATGCAATTGTTGTTATAAATGAATGACGTGTGTACGTTAGAATTATCTAAAAATAAATGACACATTTTATTTGGATTTGGTACCAAGAAAGATGTGTTTTTTTTCGAAGGTATATGTCTCGTATATCTACCTACATTTTATTTAATGCTACTTAAAATTTTGTTTTATAATTTTCTTTTTTTATGAAGAAAATGATTTGAAACTTCATAATACACATGTGCCGAAATATGTTTTTTGTATTAATAAAAAAAAGAAGTTAAAAAAGTTACTCTTCTTAAAGTGTCTTATATCTTTATCCTAAGATACACAACATATTGGAATTTTCTGTTTATATTTATATTTGACGAGCTCTTCTTAAACAGAACAACAACCACATTTTGCTTCAGGCTGTTGAAATAAATTGATTTTTTTTTTTTGCTTAGAGTTTTCAGTTTCAAATAGGTACCTATCTATGTAGGTTTATATGCAATGCATTGGGGGTGAGGCAAATTTCTTGGATCTGTTTTTAATTTGTAATTTTTCTTTGTTTTTTGTTGTAATAAAGAAAGTTATCTTTTTGCCACTGGGCTCAATTTAATGTATTTATCTTTTAATGTTCATTTTGTATTTAAATGGTTTTTAATATTTATTAATTTTATATTAGTTGTTTACTTTACGTACAATGAGTTTTCAGGGTCATTATGCCGTTAATGGTTGAGGGGAAATATAAATATTCAAAAGTTGTGATATCACAGTAGTTATGTATGTAATTATAATTTGTAAGAATTAATTTATTGATAATTTAAGACTAGTTTTTATATTTTTGGAACAGTTATAAAATATGAAATCTAATCTTGCCTTAATCATTTGAAAATTTGAATGGACAATTGTGTCGTACACGATAATTACTTTCGATTTGATGAGGAAAATTAAATTATGTAAGTTTAATATATGTTTTATGTTGAAGAATCAAGAACTAGTAAATCGTTAATACTGAGTTCATCCCAACCTATCAAGCCTTTCATTTTCAAATTCTGTTGAAGGATGGCTACTATGTCAAGGCATTAAAAACCTAAAAAAGAAAACAGACATTTTCACAGTTTGTTTTGTTTTCGAAAAAGGTGATTTCATCACAATTCTCTTACATTTGGATATTTTAAATGATAGCTGATGCAAAATTAGAAAAAGCGGTGCTTCAATAAAATGTCAGCATTTTTCAATTTCATTGTTCCTTGAGAGATTCCTGGGAAAACGAATTTTAAAGTTTGAAAAATATATTCTTTACTTTCTTCTTGAGAAGTATGATGTTTGAATTTTTCTATACATTATTTGAAAATATCTCTGTGGTAGTTTGAAGAAATGAAGTCAAAAATGGTTACGGTTATTTTTTTTAAATAAAAGTATGAAAAAAGTCAGAAATGGATGCAGAACCCGCTCCCATACGAATGCAAAACCCATGTGCACTGAAACTTTGGAATTAAATGTAAGCAAGAAAAACTCTAAAATTCAAAAGAACCGGCATTATTAATTTTCTATAATTTTATTTTTATAGATAAAGACATAAAATAAAAAAAACATATTTATTCGGTGGCTAGGACTTACATGATATCACATTGGATCATTCTAAAGTCTTTAAAAACCTTAAATAAATGGTAGATTATTTTAATACTAAATTATTAAAAAAAAAACTAAAAATTTACTTTGGTAGTTAAAATAAACCGAAAAATTACATTCAATTTCATTCGGTTTTGCTTATAAAAATTCATTTATATATTCGGGTTTTTCAATAAGAGCGCTACAAATTTTTTTTTAAATAAAACAAAAACGGTTTTGGATATCAATGAAATTCTTTATTCTTGTGAAAGTAAGTTCGATTCCATTATGTATGGAACTCGATTTCTTTTGCATGGCCACCACGGCACGCTTGCAGAAGTCCAGACACTGAACCCGATTTTCAACGGTTTTCAAGCATAAATCAGCCGATACTGCTGCAATTTCACGTTCGATGTTCGTACAACGTTCATCAATCGTCTCTGGCTTATTGGCATAGACCATAGACTTGACGTAGCCCCACAGGGGCGTAAAATCGCTCGACTGAGGCGGCCAAGCGCCTGGACCATTTCGTGAGATAACACGTTCTCCAAACTTGGTTTCCAATAAATTGATTGTGACATTCGCTGTGTGGCTTGTGGCACCGTCCTGTTGGAACCACATGTCCTCCAATTCCATATCATCCAATTGGGGCCAAAAATATTCGGTTGTCATTGAACGGTAGCGCTCCCCATTCACAGTAACGTGCCGGTCTTGATCATCACGGAAGAAGTACGGCCCAATGATACCACCGGCCCATAAACCACACCGAACTGTAATTTTTTTCGGGATGCAATGATGTCTCATGGTGTACGTGTGGATTGCTGCCTGACCAATACCGCATATTCGTTTATTGACGAAGCCATTCAGCCAGAAATGAGCCTCATCGCTGAAGATGATCTTTCGATGAAAATCCGAATCATTTTCAAGCTGTTGCTCAGCCCAATTTACGAACATACGACGCTTCTGGTGGTCAAGCGGCTTCAGTTCTTGTGTCAATTTGCTCTTGTTAGGATGTAGGCCAAGATCTTTTCGCAAAATTCGTCACAGCGACGTCACAGAGATGCCCAACGCTTGAGAACGACGTGTGAGAGACACATTTGGGCTTTCTGCAACTGAAGCCTGAGCGGCAGCAATATTCTCGACACTATGGGCACTTCTTTGTTTCACTGGCACGGGAACAATTTGTACTGTGCCTGTGGATTCAAATTTGTCCACTAGACGCTCAATTGTTGATCTGCTAGGACGATTATGACGACCATAAATCGAACGTAGCCCTCGTAACATTGAGGCCACTGACTCCGAATTTCGGTAATAAATTTTAATAATTTCGACTCGTTGTTGGCTCGTATATTTTTCCTTTACTTTGTGTTAAATTCAATTAATTTTTCAAGTTTTTTCTCATTTAATGTTTTTTCTAGCACTTTAGTTTTTTCCGCTCTACTAAAAAAATCTCATCTAGATATGGGGCAACTAAGCACTTAAACTATATTTCAAGACTTCTTTTTAAAATTTTGCCGTATCTAGTGTAAAGACTCAAAAGTATGTGGTCTATAGAGCAAGTATGGTTTTTGTAACTTGCTTAATAATAGAGATAGAGCAACGGGGATAGCAGCAAACGATAGAGAAAATTCGAGTCAATATAACTGCATCATTAACTCAATTTCCCGAAAAAATGGTCTATGGGACATTTAAGTACTCAGGCGGCGAAGAATTGAAATTTTTGGAATACTACTTTATTTTTTCTTGCAATATGCACACATATTACAATAAGGCAAGTTTTGGATTCGTGAAAAACAAAATTTCGATATAGCAATCAAACATGACATTACGATGAAAAAAGTGGGTGAACAAATTTTGTCTGTCTATCTGTTCGGCTACAGCCTAAAGGACTGGATCGATTTTCTTAAAAGTTGGTAGATATTGGTTTTTGGTGATTCTGTCGACATATTTTTTTTTTTGTTCATTTTTTATTTAGAACTAAAAATAGTGGTACCTGCCAGACAATTTTTTAAGCAATTTTACAAAATTTTATTTTTCTTAAAAACGGCTCCCCAACCTTTCTTTAAAAAAAATCAATAAATTTCTTTCGGTAAAAGCTACCATTGGACGGTAGGCCATTTTTTAAAAAATCGTTGTTAATGGTCCTTCCCAAAGAACCATTTTATATATTTGCAATTTTTTCAAAACGGTAGTTCTGATTTCAATATTCTTTTTATACAAAAGCATCTTAATTGTAGACATTTTTTTACCCAAATTAAAAAAAAAAATATTTTTAAGATTTTTTGAAAAATGTTTAATCGTTTTTTGAAAATCAAAAATTTTTAAAACTATATGCTCGATATTTTTTTTCTTAAAAATAGTGCCTATAATTCACATAAAACTTTTTCTGTTTACTGCAATTAGTGGGATATACTACCTAAATTTAAAAAAAATACAAAATACAATACATACAAGCAACAATATGTTTTTTTTTTTTTTTAATTCCTTTTTTTATTTTTCCATTTTCTTTAAACTATCTTAAAGCTAAACAATAATTCATAAGAACTTCTCTAGTTTTCAATATCTTATAACTAGCTTTATGGCCCCATTCGGGTGCTCTAAGTTAAATTAAAATAACTTAAATCTAATGCCTTTCGGCGTAAGTATCATTAATGTTATTTCTCAAACACATTTTTGTAAATATTACATGTAAAAATGTACAGAAAGGCCTTCGAATTAAACAAAAATTAGCAACAACATGAAACTTGGTGAAAGCGTTTCATGTATGATATGAGAATGAAGAATCAAAAAGTCTATAAAAATATTTCACATTATGGAATGAGTGTTTTTTGAGGGGGAGAGGGGGGTAGTAGTGCATCAAACGGAAAAATTTACCATGGTACAACCTAGGCAAATGACACATTTTTTGAGGAAGTTTTTAATGTTGAATCAAATGAAACCAAAACCAAGTCAATTTGACCTCCGAGAAAAAAAATATTGTGAGTGTTATGTTAGCATGACTGTGTTTTCAGTATAAATGTTAAATATTACCGAAACCCAATTGGAAATAATGATGAAACTTGACATCAATAGTTCATTTGTCATAAAAAAATAATAGTCCGAAGAATCCAAAATAGTATCTGTGGTGAAAAGGTTTTTGGGGTGGGGTTGTAGTGAGATTATTACCATAAAACCTAAAAAAATAAAAAAAAATAACAGTAATAAGTAACAGTTTTCAATTTTTTTTTTGTGCACATATTCTTATTATTCTGGTTTAGCTATGTTATGGTTCGAAATAATTTTTGTAAGAACCTTAACTGACAAAAAAGTTTTCAAAAAATTAAATATTTGTGCTTACTTTTAGTTTATTATTTTTTCTTGAATTACTGCATATATTTTAAATGTTTGGTTTAGATTTGTTAGATTTTTTTTAACTTGCATTCAAAAAATGTTTTAAGAAATTTATATTAATATTTCGTTCGATTTTAATAGTTCTTGCTTATTTTTAATTTTTAGATTGTGTTATTTTTAATTTTTTGTTTCTCTTCAATCGGGTGGGGTAGGAAATTCCGAAAGCCATAATTCCGAAATCCAAAATCCCGATTGGACAAAATTCCTAATTGACAAAATCCTGAATGAATCCCTAATGACAAAAAATCCCGAATGCCGAAGTCCCGAATAGCTTAGTATTGTTTTTGGTATTAAGAATCGCGCATGTGAAAAAAAAAACAGAATTTAAGCATCGAGTTTCTAACTAATTTGACAAATTATTATCAGAAGGGCCACGCATAAAATTATGTTATATTTTAAAAATCCGAGGTGAATTGAAATAATTTTTTCCTTACAAAAAATTCGTAATATAAAGAATAAATATTATGAAAAACTGCTTGTTTTTAATAAAAAAAAAGAATAAAATAATCAGTAAAAAATGTAAAGATCAAAAATAACCACTTCCTTCAAAAATTTAAATAATTTATTTTTATTTTAAGTTTTGAAAAAAAAAAATATAAAATGAAACTCAACAATAATATTATGCAGTTATTAAAGAAAAAAAGATAAACAGTAAAAACAAACAATAAAATAAGACCTAACTTTAAAAATCTTAAAAACATTAATAATTGTATTTTTAAAAACTTTTTATAAGTGCAGAATATCAAAAAAATTTTAATGAAACAAAACTCAATCAAAAGAATGGCTGCTGCAAGAACAAAGAAAATATAAACAATTACAAAATTAACTACTATTTTCAACGTCTTTTTTATTTTAATATTCTATTTGAATATAATAAAATTTTGATTGATAATATTAAAATTTTAACATAAACAAAAAATTTAATGTTAACAAAATGTACAAAGTTAAAAATAAGGACTAAAACCTTTAAAAAATAATTGAAATAAAATACATAATGTATATGTAATTGTTATTAAAGTGTAGTTTTGTGTGTAAATGGAAATCTACGCAATAAACCACCAAGTTTATAAGCTGAAGTTATAACTATTTCACAAGACCACCTTGTTCTTTAGACTCCTTTAATAGTTTTTATTCTTGCTATGCTTATATTAACTGCAAGCACTGCCCTCAAAAAAATTATTTCGCTATCATTTTTACTTGCGACATAGGTACTTTAGGGCAAGTTTAGGATCATGCAAACAAAAATCATCGAGGTAACAATCAAACAGCATGACATAACGATGATAGAGAACACGAAGAATTCTGTCTGTCAGTATATCGACCTACGGCCTAAGCCACTGAAGCAATTTTCTTAAAATTTTGGACTTATGGTTTTTTTGTAACTCTCCAGAAGGGAAATTGAAATTTTTTGAAGCACCAAGAAAAACGGTACTTGCCCTACAACCGTAAATGAAAACCTTATTTATCTCAAAAACGGCTCTTACGATTTTGATAAAAAAATCAGCGTATTATTGTCGATATGGTGTACTTTTTGATAAGAAAAAAAATACTAAAAAGCCGTTATTAACGTAACGGTACCTGCCATATAACGGTTTTTTTAATATTCAATTTCTGTCAAAATTTGTATGCAAAAGCTCTTTTAAAATGTTAATAATATTCATATTAAAATTTTTAACAAAATAAATTTTGGATTTTTAAAAAAATATAAAAAAAAAAGAATTTTTTTCGAAAATTCAATGTTTCAAAAATAAATTCATGAATTATTTTGAAACAAGGTTTAAAAATGTAATTAAATACATACTCAAAATTGGCATTCCAAAACTTTTTTTTTAAATGTTATTATTTATAATATATACAAAATTAATTTTTAAGAAAACCGCTGCAGCGTTACATTAGGATGGTGCTTAAATTGGACGTAGTCTTGGATAGCCCTCATCCATTCAAAACATTGAAAAACAATTTCCCAAATTTTTGCAGATTTTTATTTCACCTTCCTGCTGTCCCTATTTTCACTTTAAGGTACTAATTATGGGTAAAGGATTATTCCTATAAAACGCAAGAATTAATCAGAATTTTTAGATTAGATTCAGACGAGAAAAAATTGTGTATACCCCTCACACCTTTCCCCCCGTTCAGGCGGGAGGGGTAATTTTCTAGAAATTTGGCCAAAAACCAAAAAAAAAAATTAAAAAACGGGAGTACTTACAATGCCACGCCTTAGCTCTTTTTAAAGCCACAATTCCATTCTATCATATTCTATCTAAATAAAGTTTTTATTTTAAGTAGTTTTTGAAAAAATAATTTTTATCTTAAAAAATTATAATTTTTGTTTTTGAATTTTTAAGTTTAAAAATTATTTTTTTCCCAAAATTATTTGAAATAAGAACTTTATTGAGGAAGCATATTATAGAATGGAATCGGCCTTAAGAAAAGCTTAGGCATAGCATTGTAAGTGTTCCCGTTTTTTTTTTTGGAATATAATTTTTCTGTTTTGATCCAAATTTTGAGAAAATTACCCCTCCCTCCTAAACGGGGGAAAGAGACCCCCCCTCCGATACTATTGGTTTGTCGTGTTTTATATGAATCACCCTAACCCCATAGTTAGTACTTTAAGGTGAAAATAGGGAGACCAGGGAGGTCAAAAAAAATCTGAAAAAATTAGGAAAATTTTGTTTTTTATGTAGGACCATTTGATGCCTATCCATCTCAGAATTTCAAAAAACGTTAATATAGGGACCACCTTAATATACATAAATTTATATTTTTCCAAGTGATCTTGTTTTTGAGCTCTTAGTTTTTTAACTAGTTGGTTACACAATTAAAAGAACGATTTAAATGTTTTTTTAATATTTTTATATATTTTTTTATAATTACTTTCATATTTCAAAAGTTCTAAATTCCAAGAAACTTGAACACAAGAGCAAGTACGTGCCATCCAGACGTGAATTTTATTTATGGTGTTATTGGATCCTTTTCTAACCACCTAAGTTTAGGGGTTTGAACTAAAAAAGTTTTATTTACATCATATAATTGTTTTATCAATAGGCATGTTGTTTTTAAATTTGAGGGTGATCCCGTTAAGTAAACTATCTACTTAATTTAAGTGCTTTTAAAGTTCATCTTATTTGTAATTATTGGAAAGTAATAAAGATATCAGGCTAAAAATATAGATTTAAATGAATATTTTAAACGCATTTTTCCTTGTCCTAAAGGTGAATGTGCCCAAAAAAAATAAATTATCAAAACAAATTGTCAACCTATTTTTAAAATATCTAATTTTTAAAAACAAAATTTTAACAATTTAAAAAACTAAAAAAAAAAAACTCTTTATAATTTTTGGCATGCAATATTATTTTCACTTACTTGGAATTTGGACGAATTCAAATCCATTCAGCGCATAATGAGTTTTTTATTATTAGTTGCTTGAGTGCAATTTGTTGTTAAATTTAGTAGAAAATTGCAATAAATTGAGCACACTGTCAGCATTTCATCAAAATCGTATTCGTTGTTTTAAAAAAAAAGGTCTTCCTTGACGTCTGTTTAATAGAAATTAATGTTATCATATTTTTTTAAATATTCTATGGGGTGTTGAGAACCGTTAAATACGATATTTAAAAAAAATCAATACTGAACTTTTAAAAAAATTAAATTTTCAACAAAAAAAGTTTGGTATATTTTTTAAAATCTATGAAATATATTCCTGAAAAAATTGATAAACAATACTTTTCATATTTTATAGCATCTCCTGAATTTAAAAAAAAAAAAAAACTTAAAATCGGTCATATTATTTTTATTTTATGTCAAAACAATAACCACCCGTTGATGTCCAATGAGGTACTTACAGTTCAACCAAAAAAATAATGTTTTAAATTAATTTTAAGAAATTTAAATTGAAAAAAATTCCATGAAATAAAACCTTTTGGAACAAAAGTATAGAAAAACTTGCTTTCACCTGCAAAAAAAAAAAAGAAACAAAAAATGAAAAGCATTTGGTTCTAAGAATCAAAGATACTTCTTTTGTGATCCGAATGCTTTTAATATCTATGAAGGTACCTATTTGACTTTTGTAAAGTTGTATCTGTTTACCTTGTTTGCTTTGAACTCTCAAAATTCAGTTTATACGAAATTTACAATTAAAACACTCAAAGAATGTTTGTTAATTTGATATGAATCTTGAACTTAGAAAATCATTTCGGTGGAGCAATGGAATTTCTGATTCTCTCATAAAATTTTTTCTTAAAGAACTGGTGATGGACACATGACATCACAATAGGAAACCTTTTTTGACCTTAAACTACTTCAAACTAATTCGACTCATGAACAATGACACACAATATATAAAATTTCATGTCAAACAAAAACATCTTATATGGTGGAAGCTACCACCTACATTTAGGATTTTGTTTGGATACATTTTGTATAATCCCATTAAATCCATTTGTGGGACTTAAACAGATTAAAATATTAAATAAAATTAAATAATAGTCACGATACTATAACACAAATGGCATCCTCCATATTGGACTAGCTTATTTCAAAGGATCAATCTTTGAATACGAGAAATAATGCCGGTCGTGACATTATACTAAATTCAATAAGAAAAAAAATAAAATAATGAAAAGATTTAAATTAAATAAATTTGAACAGCGCAGCGTGATGTATATTAAACCTAGAGCCTTATTTTTTACCTCCTATAGTTTTCTAGACCATCTACACAAAATAAAATCACTAAATTCTCATTTCATCAATGAGGTGGTATCGATCTTTGTAAAATATTGTGTGGAAGAGAGAAAATCAAAATATTGTTTTGGCATAGCCAAGTATTGTTAAGAAACATAATGGCTTTTTGCAAAACCCCTTCTTTGTTAATAATGTAAATTTTGTTTCGAACTTAAATCAGCTTGAAGCTCTTGTAGGCCGCTTAATATGCTTGAAATTTAATGAAAATCAATATACGACTCTTCCAGGAGAGAGAAATAATTTTTTTTTTGTTTATATTTTAGGTAGGTACACGTAGATAGAACTCAGTATCCTGAAGCGGAAACCAGCCCCATCCCTCCTTATTCATTGCTTACGAAAGAAAGAAATAACAACTCCAGCAAACATTCACAGACAATACAAATAACCTTCCCTTGATATCTTATTATCTCTAACAGCTTGTTGTACCTACGTTCAGTGTCCAAACAGCTACTTTAATCAGGGGCGGATCAACAGATAAATACACTGATATGCTTTTCGGGCCCATAGACTTGATGCTATTTACATTGAATATAAATTAAAATGGTACATAATTGATGTTTTCAATTCCTAAATCTAAAAATATATCTGTTTAATTTTAAAAGTCTTATTTAAAAGATTTTTTAGACGGTTGACTAGTTAGACATTTTTTTTAAAAGTCCTTCATAAATTGAGAATGGACTTTATTTATTTAAACAAAATGTCAAGCTAGACAACTTTAAGATAACAATAAACAAAGTTAATTAATAACTTTTTGGAGTTGGACGGCTATCTAAAGTTAGACAAGGCTTATAAACACGGCTGTAATTGTTTATAAGGTTCATTTAAGGATGACGAAGAAGTCCAAAAAAGTGGGTTTCTTGATATATATCGACCTTAAAAAACTTCATTAAAGAAAATCCAATTAATCTTCTATAGACTTTCATATTGCTCTTCGAGTAGATGTCATTTATAAGAGAGAATATGTCAATCTCTTAAGATTGCTTAAAGTGTCACCAAATCATAATTACTTTCAGGCTCACAAGAGCGTCGGCACTAAGTAAGGGCCACTGAAAGTCTTAATTCGCTACTGTTTTTGGCGGGTCTCGTTTCATTTAGCGACGACAATTTGGCTAACAAGAACAGAATTATAACGGTGGAAAGGGATAGGGTGGTGGGGATTTCTTCAAACAAAAAATATTTCTTCAGACCCAGTAGACCATAAAATTAATGATTATGACTACTAAGAATAAGAAACACGAGGACAAAGCAACTGTTGCTGCTTGGAAACATTTTTGTTGGAGATGGTTTGAACGAAGGTTTTTTCTTCTTTTCGTTGTTTTTTCCCGGAAAATTTATTTTGTGTTTTATATCGTGCGTGTTGGTTTGATTGTTCTGATGATGCTGATGTATAAGATGCACGCACAAGGCTTTCTCTGGTTACTGCTTGCTTCAATCCTACAGGTTTTTGGAGAGATTTTAGGCAGTTTTTAGCATCTCCTTTTTTTCTCTCGTTTTCAATAAAAGTTTTTTGATATCTACACAAAAGAGAGCATAACATTTTTTTTTTTGTGGTGGTACTTAATGTTACAATGGCTCTGTTTTTTTAGTGCATTTTTATCTTCGCTTAAAAAAAAGTTGCATGTTTAAAACAACAACAGTTTGGTATAACTCCGTATTGTTGTTGCATTCTACTTTAATTAGATGAAGATAAAAATGCTCTAATATTTCTTTTTATTTCTAGGGAAATTCAATAATTTGAATTGAATATAAAATTAATAATTTGGTTAAGTTTAATAAAAATCAGATCATTTCTTATAAAATCGCAATTAATTTAAAAGAGACAACTGTTTTTTTGATCAGAAGAAATATTTCTGTTCTAATGTTACATATTAACAGGCCTATGAGGTGTTTTTGATTTGAGAACAAAATTTATAAAGGAAATGACTCTCGGAAATTACCCCGGAAGAATTCTACCAGGAAATTGTATTAGAAAAAGCAGAAGCACAGGAATATTTTCAGAAAAAAATTTGGAAAAAGAAAAAAAATGTGAAAGGAAATTAAAACGAAATGTCGGAAATTATCCCAAGATCACTAGATTTAGAAATTCCGGCCTAATTTCCAAAGATTAAAATGAAAAAGCAGTCGGAAGGAATTTTTTTTTGTAACTGCTTTTATTTTATATTTAACTTCCCATTGAAATTTATTGTTAATGGTCTGATTCGTCGAATCGAAAATTTTGAACATATCTTCACGTTTCAAGTTCTATAATTAGATTTAAGAAATTCATCGTGAAGTGGCCTTTCAAAATGAATAGTTTTTTGTTTTAAATTACCCAAATGAGGTGCCAAAAGTTTTTTTTTATTGTGACCTTGAAACGAACTTTGAAAATTCATTCTATGGTTGACCAATTACCTACTGAAACAAAAATTACCTTTTATAACAATCAAGAGATCTTTCGGATGGTATATCTTTTTTGGAAACTTCCCACAAATTTTGTGCAAAGGTGACGCGTGACTTTGCGTGGTCTTGAGAAACTTTAAGCCCTGACTTCAAGTAATGACCAATTTCTAGAAAAAAATGATAATTTAGATGCATTTCATTTTCTTGCAATTTTTCATATATTAAGTGCCAAAGGTCAAGAGCCTGCCAAATCACCAATTCAAGGTCATACCGATTTTGGCACCTCATTAATAGGAAATTAAAAAAAAATGGTAGTACCTCGTGGCATAATGGTTAGGGCGTAGGACTGTCATGCCAAAGGTCTGGGTTCGATTCCCGGCCACTGCCACCAAAGAACAGAAATGTTTTTTTCCGAGGTACTGCCTCTTGCGAGGGACTGACAAATCCTCCAAGAGTATATGTCATGAATAAGTGCTTCTCATCTAGCCGTTCGGACTCGGCAAAAAATTGTGGAGTTAGTCACTAGGCCCTGGTTTTCCATGAGCTTTTGTGCCACTAAATTTTAATTTTAATTTAAAAAAAAAATGTGTACCAGCTAGTATCAGTAATTGGTCAGCTAAAGATTTTTATACATTTAATTTTTAATTTTCAGGGTCATAGCTATTTTTGGTGCCACATTTATGAGCAATTTGCCAAAAAATTAGTACTACCTGAAAGGCTCTAAGAACTTTGTAAATGGTCAGCTAATTTCAGCAACTGGCCAGTGAAAAATTAATTTCTTAGGTTTCTTATGTTTTTTGTTTCAAGGTCACAAACGATTTTGGCATCCCAATTGGGTAATTCTACAAACAAATTATACCATCTGAGATCTGATAGCTTACAATATCTTCATAAAAAGTCAGTTAGTTTCAGTAATTGGTCAGCCATACATTTTCTTTTTATGAAGTTTCATCCTTATGCCAAAAATGGTTTGCGACCTTGAAAAAAAACTCTAAAAAATCTATAGCTTACTAATAACTGAAACAAGGTGATCTTTTATAAAGTTCTAAGGTTGAACTAATTTTTTGTAAATTTCCTATTAATGGGGTTGCAAAATCACTGTCCCTGTAATTTTTTATTTTTAGTTCATTAAAAATTCATAAAAAAAATTATAAGTGACCAATTACTAAAAATTGCTGACCCTTTATGACAGTGGCATTATTTTTCTTAATGACCCAAATGAGGTGCTAAAATTTTTTTTTTGTAACCTTGAAACACCTTTTAAAAATTTATAGAAATAATATATGACTGAAAATAGTTGACCTTTTATCACTATCAAGAGATTTCAGGGTGGTGCATATATTGTAAATTTCCCAAAAATTATGTTGGACCTTGAGAAATTTCAAGCCTTAATTGCAAGCTATCTATGGCTGTCCCATTTCACATAATGGCCTTTTCTGAACAATTATATGGAATTATTTTTTTCAAATTTCACATTTATAAGGTCCCAAAGGTCTAAAGCCTTTTTTAGGAGTATAAAAACTAAATAATGCCCTTTAATATTTTTCTTTCATTTTAGTATTTCTTTTTATGTAAACAATCTCATAGAGAAATAAGTACCTACCTAGGACCCAGTCGTTTATTTTATTTTGTGAACTCAATATGTACTTCTTGCATTTTCTCTTTCTACTTCTCCCTTATCATGTTATTAAGTTTGATTAAAGTAAATTTGTATCAAAGAATAAAATATTGCCTTTAAATCTCAAAAAAAAATTGAAACTTAAAAAAATTATAAGAAAGACAATTCCCCTAAGATTTAAATTCACCTACTCGTAACGGAAAACAACTAACAAGAAATTTTGAATTTTTAATATCTCCTTAAGAAGAGAGAATCAGCAAGAAAGAAAATTTTTTCAAGAAATATTAATTCATTTTTTGGGACCCTAATTCATAATTTTGTGGTCAATTTTCATTTAATTAAAAAAAAAACAATTTAGGACCACACTTTTTTTGGCTTAATTGACTTGAAATTGCTAAGATAATATTTTTGTCTTACACAAAAACAATTGTGAAAATCAGCTTCTTGAAAACCAAGAGGAAACAAGAAGTAACAAATGGGTCCCTAATACTCAATATTAGAGATCCATTTAACAGTTGCCGAGGGTTTTCAAAATAACCCTAAGGCCTTAGGCATCAGTCAGCTATTCTGTTAATCACTGATGCTTTTCAGAACTTCATAGCAACATATTTCTGTTGGTCAAATTTTGTAGAGTAAATGTTTTTATTGATTTTTCAGAATAAAAATTAGGTTAATTTTTTGAGCTCCGTGAAATTAGGCCCCAGGAAATTAGGCCCGAAAGAAAAAAATTAAATAAGGCCCCAAAAACTGAAGACAACAACAACAACGAAAATTCTATTTTTTCTTTGAAATAAAATCATTTATTTTGGTTTTTAAATTAATTTCATTTTGAAAAAACAATTTAGGACCTTATTTAATTTTGCATAATTAACTTGAGAATAATATATGACAACATTTTCTTATAAAAAAAGGACTCAGAGCTAAACCAATACCTTTTATTGTTTTATTGTGAACCCATCTTCAAAGACCTAATATTAAAACACATCAGTAGATTATTAACAGTTTAGCTAAGAAAATGGCGGCATTTTTATCTGACATTCTGTTACTCGCTCATGGTTTTCAAAACTAACCTTTTATAAAGTTTATAAAGTATCTAGTAAGTTAATAGCAGAGTAGTTTTTGTTGAGGCCTTATTTCATTATTTTTTTGAGGCTTTTTTTCATTTCGGTAGGGCCTTATTTCATTGGGGGATAGTTTCATAATGAAAAATTATCCAAATTTGGGGCCTTATTTAATTTTTTTAGGCCTTATTTCCTGGGGCCGTATTTCATGAAGCTCCTTTTATGTTCAAATCAAAAAGCAAAAATTAAACTTTAAGACAAAAAATATTCAAAATCAAAAATATACATTTTGGAATATCCGAAAATAAGGCTTGTAATGTTTTGAATAAGGTAGGTATATGGTTTGTGAGTCAGAATATTTATAAGACTCCCTTAAAGATCCATTTCATAGCTGTCCAGGTATTTTTTTCTTCTTTTATTCTCAATTTATTCACTTTCCACTTTATTTAAAGTTGCAATTAAAAATGGGAAATTTGTATGAATTCTTATAAATTTCCCATTATTAATGGGGCTTTTAAATTTTATGGAGAGTGAAAAAATTGGTGCTTAGAGAGGATTTAATTAAAAAAGTGGTATGAATGAAATTGGTATCAGATTTCCATTGAGTTATTTCTCCGGAACTTCTTAAACTTCCCAATTGGTATCCATATCAACGTGGGTACATAATTATGTGATGTGGTTAAATAAATATCTCACATTTTATTAAATTTTTATCTTTAAGAATGTAAAATTCTTTGAATTTCCAAGATGAAAGTCGTGACCTAAAAATTTGATCAAAAGCTGTCACTAAATTTAAAGAGCATTTATTAATTATTCAACAAAATTGTAAAGCCTAAGTTGTGTAAAATACTAAAAGGGAAATTCTTAGTAAAACAAAAAAAAATTTTCTTACAAAATTTTCTTTTCCCACTTTATAATGTGCTTAGGTAAGATATTTACTTTTCGTATCTACTGTAATTTATTCTCCACTCCATCCCCAACATTTATAAAATCTCTCCACTCATATTAAATTCTACCATCTCTCTCTTTTTCTTCTCTTTTCATGCGTACAACACACACAAACTCCCCCATCGTAGGCAATTGTTGTATTCGAAGCCAAATACATATCGCCAGATGATGCTGCTGGGAATTTCGAACCAACCAACCTGGTTCGACCGATTCAGGAGCAGCACAACATTAGCTGCAGCAGTAAAAGTCTCGAGGATGATCAACAGATGCTTCTCGACATTGAACAGAACATAGCGAATTTGGAGCGTAGTCTCCATCGAGGTGTGTAACAGTTATAATTTTTTTTTTCTTGTGTTCTTTGCTTTGGTGTTTCAATATTTCAAGTAGATAGATACAATAATGTAGATAAAATAATTTTGTGAAAAAAAGATACTTTTGTATCTGATTGTGTTAGAAAGTGTAGTAACCTATCCTAACTCCAATAAAATATGTTGTAAATGTGAATATTGTTGATTTCATTCGTCCCCTCTTAGAGCATAGTGATTCATTTATCAGTCGGAAGCGTCACTTGTTGCGTCGCGTTATGTCCTCCGGCCAAGGCGTTGGCGGTTCGCGCTCGGCGGTTTCTAGCAGTCATCACAAATCCGAATTGAAATTCGACAAGTTCGGGAAATCACCAACCGCGACTCGAGGTCGAACTACCACTCCGGGAACGACGGCGGCCAGTGCACCAGGCACACCAATGGCCAAGGAAAAGAAGATGTCATTGCGAACGGTGAAGAATGTTCTGCGTTTGGGAAAGCATCGGCCACCACCACAATCAAGGGATAGCAGTACCGAGGATGAGGGCAGGTAAGTGTACCTACATTTTATGTTCCCATCATTTTTTAACACCTGTTGTTGACGACGAGATATGTTTATACAAGTTCATGGTAGCCAAGGTTGCAATGAAGCCAAGGTTATGGCATTGACCCAATTGAGGGCACTTTTTTGATTTCATCCCCTTTCCAACACACACTCTTGAGCTTGTGTCTTTGAGGGTAACTTTGAATGGCACTCGTTTTTGCTTAACCATTTTGAATTTTTAAATAAATTTACGCAAGATTTTCTGGTGAAATTTGTGTTGACTTTAATTTTACTTCCCTTTGGCTAAGCACGATGCAGAAACAAAGGAGGTTTTGTTCGTTTTGGGTGAAAATATTCATGAAATCAATTTTCGAACTGTAGGTGGGTATAGGTACCTAGCTAGTATAGGTATTCATATTCTGGACATCCAATCGCTTTTGCTGATGAATTGGAATTGAAATTTGCGTTTTTGAATATTGAAATAATGAAAAAAGTGCAGTCGAGAGTTAATGCATTTTACATGAGGTCCTTTTATGTGTGTGAGTATGTGTGTGAGGATGTGGATATGTTGTTCTAGGATACCCAATACCCATCGAATGTATATAAATGTCAGGATCTATTCCTTCATGAATATTCAGTTTGGCTTTGATGTGATGATTACCTCGCGGTAGGTACTGAGGGAGCCCTCATCCGTGGATAGATAGAAAACCTTCTTAGAAACTCCTGTTACCTTCATATATGTATGTACATATGTATATTCTATTTTTTTTAAGGATCCATGTAAAGTTTTAGGAAAACGAGGTAATATTTAAACATATCCTTCATACATCAGAGCCTTGAGAGGAGTTTGAGGGTTTTATTACCAAGAGCACATTCAATACGTTTGCTGTCAAGTTTGTATGCGATGCGTATAGGAATTAAATTACCAAAGGTACACTTTTTGACGATAAAATGTTTTCTTTTTTTTATTATATTATCTTGATCCTTGTTGTCGTCGTATTTCTGGCTTCTACTTAAAAAAAAAACACACAACTCTTTAAGGAATTAAATATTTACAGAAGGAATTCACAGCTCTAAATCCTTGACGTATTTTTGGTTTATACATATACCTGTATCCCTTGTGTATAAATATTTGCTCCTTTTGGATTTTAAGAGCTGACAAAATGTTATAGATTCTTGGAATTCTTCTAATGGGTATAGCTTCTTATCCTGATAGTGTATCACATGGGTTTTGTGAAGAGGTTATAGAATGTTTAGAAACATTCTTTTTAAAGGAAAGCGTGAATATAAGTATTTGCCTTTTAGTATATTCCCATACTGCTTTAAAACACTGTAATGTTTTTTTTTTAATTCACGAAAAATATAATCTCGGGGGACCCTTTTCAAAGATTTAAGGCCTTATTAATAAGAATTACTTAACCAACTTAGTAACTTAAATGTTGGTTAAGAACACGGGTCTATAAGTTAATTTGACTTTTAAGGGCCAGTTTTTCAGTGCGAGTAAATTCCAATCTTGGGTTTGAACCTGTGCTATCTCAGTTCAAGTTATAAGTTACCTCTAGAGTTTAATTACCTTATTTGGTAAGTTAGCTCAGAAACTAAATTTAAACTTATTTCCATCGTGGTGCAATCTAAATATTGATAGTGAAATGTGAAAAAGTGTGATATCCATAGAGTCACACATTGATTTCCACAGATTCTTTACAACTAAGGGCCAGTTTTTCAATGCGAGTTCATACAAGTCTCAGGGTTAAACTTGCGTAAACTGCAGAATCGAGTTTTTCAGTTGAATAAAATCCTAAGTCAACTCAGAGTTACCTCAGCTACTTTAGTGAGTTAACTCAGGGACCAAATTGAGTGCCCTTTCAGCAGCCCCAGATCTATGGGGAGGCAAACCGGGGCCTGTGCCCCAGGCGGCAGCCTCCAGGGGTGCCAAATCCATGTGCCTGGGAATCGCCGTCACTTAATGAAACTAAATGAAATGGAATGAGATGTGAGAGTTCAATTTTTCAAATTGTTTTTTTCAGTCAGCCTTTAGCATTTTTTTTTTACCATTTCACCAAACTTGCTACACTAAGCTAGGTAAAAATACAAAAGACCTGACAGAAGTCAGTTTTAGGTTTAGATAAAAGTAGAATATTATTTGTTTTATCATTTTTATTCAATTTCACCACAAATTGAAAAGACTTATGTCGGTACAATAGACGCTGTTCACTCTTTCGAGATTGTTCACTTTTTCGGGCGGGAGTTTCAAAGGGTTTTTTTAAGATGAATTTGGTCCAAAAGGAACATTTTATTCGATGTGAATGGTTTAAAAAAAAACAGTAGTGTCTTCAAGGACTAAAAAAGTCCATTTTAAAAATTTTTTGTGTTCACTATTTTGGATAGTTCATTATTTCGAGAATCACTAAATCGAGCTTCAACTCTATTTTCACTAAAAAAATATTTTTGTTTACTAAATTTTGTGTACCATCTTGAATTGGGGTTTATTTTCGGCTCGAAGATTTTTCGAATAAAGCTTTATTCCTTCCATTTAAACAAATCTGAACAGGTTGAAGAAGCTTAAAAATTGCAGGCATGTGTGTACAAGGGGGTATGTGTATCTTGCTGTTTATGGCATTTTGACCTTTTTATCATGATTTCCAACTTTGAATTGTAACAATCCAAATTCTTGTTCGTTAAAATGTTGTTTATTTTTGCCAAAAAACTGAGGTAATCCTTACATACATAGAGGAAAGCATATGCACTTATTCTCTTGGTTCTCGAATCCCATTTTAAGCTGGCTTAAGAAATCACTACCCCTCACTATGTGCATTCAAAATTTTATGCTAGGTGAGCTTAATTAAGAATGTTTTAACCCAAATTCGTAACCAAAGCAGAAATTGAGTACGAACAAATTCTATATTGAAAATGAATATATGACTTACGAATGCATTTTATTCAAAATGTGCTCGGGTTGGAGGGTCAAACCGCTGTGATCCCCCTCTGGCTACGGCCTTGTGTGTGTATTGTCTAAGTTAAAAATTGCTTATTGTGGAATAAAACATCTAAAGTGCTAATTTATTTAAAGTTTTTTTCTCCCATTACATAAAATCCAACTAAATATATGTGCCGTTTTTTTTCATAAGCCTAGTCTATACGTCCAGGCGAAGTGTAGTTTTCATATGAAAAAATCCTTTTTTTTCCAGGCGTGAAAAACAGTCAAAAAGTAAATAAAACTATTTTGGCGGCTAGGAGGGACGAATTTGCCCCGAATCAAATGCAATTAAATGGCCTTTTCCAAACCAAATTTTATGACAAAAACTATTTTTTTGAAAACCCTTTGGTGCACAAATTATTGATGTTTCATTTTAAATTTGATTTCACTTCTCTTTGAAGTATAAGAACCTGGAGGGGCGCCAAAATCAAGTTTTTGCCCCGGTACGGAAAAATCGTAGATCCGGGGCTGCCTTTCAGCTATGGCACCATCTCGATTTCGATGGTGAATGTTATTGTCAGTGCAATTCCATTGTGGTGCCATCTCTATTCCGATGCGGTAAAGCCGTTGAAGGGTGGTATCCATAGTCTCACACATCGCTGGCCTTAGATTTTTGACACCTGAAAGATATAGTTAATCCTCAACCGAAAAACTGTTTCTGAGTTAACTCAGGGCTAATTTATTTTCAGAATTAGTTAACTCTGATCCAACTTAGAGTTAACCCTGAACTGAAAACTAGCCCTTTAAGAAAAATCCAACTAAAAAACTAGTTTTAAGTAAAATCGGGGTTATTTTCAGGATTAACCAACTCTAATTTTATTCAGAGTTACCTAATCCAGAAAATAAATTAACTTTGGTCTTATCTCAGTATTAATTTCTCAGTGATATCCATAGTGTCGCACATCGCTTTCCTTAGGGCCAGTTTTTCAGTGCGCGAGATAATCCTAGTCTCGGGGTTAAACCTGAGCTTACTCCAGAATAGCGTTTTCAGTTAAAGTTAACTCCGAGTTAACTCACCTACTTTGGTGACTTAACTCAAGGACCAAAATGAGTGCCTTTTCAGTTGTGGTGCCACCTCGATTTCTATAGTGAAATTTATTGTCAGTGCAATTCCGTTGTGATGCCATCTCTATTCTCATGGGCAAATGGCGTAGATGCATCGCATATCGATGGCTCTAGATTTTGGAAAACTGAAAGATAAAGTTAACCCTCTAATGAAAAACTGTTTCTGAGTTAACTCAGAATAATTATCAATTTTTACGATAAGCTTACACTGATTTAACTCAGGGTTAACCCTGAACTGAAAAAATGGCCCTTAGTGAACTCAGAAATAATTATTCGGTTGAGAATTAAATTTATATATTTCAGTTGTCCCAAAACTATTGAAATCGATGTGCGTTCAATGGATATCACACTTGTAAAGCTTTTAAATATCGAAGTCAAAATGACGCCACAACAAAAATTTCCTTTAGATTTGAGTAACTTTTCCTATCGAAATCGAGATGGCACTAAAACGCAAATTAGGTAAGTTAACTTAGGAATCGAATTTTTTGAGAAAGTAGTTTCTGGAATTAACTCAGGCACAACCCCCAGTTTTTTTGTTTTAACATTTCAAACTAATTACCTAACTACCTATTTGTTGAGGTCTACAATCAAAACAAAAACAATGAAAGGATTACCGATTCTCTTGAATTCCTAAAATAGTTTTATTTTTAAATTACTAAACTAAAGAAGAATGAACCTCAGCACGTACGAAAAAGTGTTTTATTTACAAACATACATATACTGTATAATCATGTAATACCTAAAAACCACTCAGGAGTCAAATATTATTATGAATTTAAAAGGTCACGCATCAGGAATTATTTATGAACATTATCATTGGTCTAATCCTTTGAATTGAATACATAAATATTATGTCTGTATGTGGTTGTGGTGGTATTCCATATGGCTGTAGTGAATTCAAAAAAATCTATTGGACTTACATCTCCATTACTTACATTTTCCAATGAAATTGACTATTTTACTATTATTTTTGAATATTTTTCGATTTATTTTGTCAACATAGGCTTTTGGGTTAGGGAAAATACCTTTTAAAAGGAACAATTTCGTGGAAGGTTTTAACTATTAAATATGTTTATTTAAAAATGCTACTAAATCATGCCTACTCAAACCTGCCTTTCTAAGAAAATGGTCACCATGTGATCATTGATTTTGAATATTGTTTATATATTTAACTCAGAAACTAAGCCGAATTCGACAATTTTACACTTAAAACTTTTGAAATGGATGGTTTAAGAAATTTATAAAAATAAGTAGGGAACGTCAGCAAAATCGAATATAAAAAAACCGAAAGATTAAAGAACGAAACAACAATTTATTGTAAAAACATAATAAATGTCAATCTAACAAGTTGTTAGAGTTGCAAATATTTTTGCTTTTTTGATGGTGATATTCACATTGGACTAAAAAACTGTTTTTTTTTTATATACGTTTCAGTATTTGCATCTCACTTCACAGAAAAAGTGGGGGCGAGATGTGAATACTAAAATGTCAAAAGCAAAAATACTTTGCGCCTTCAACAACTTGTCACATGTGACATTTATAATAGAATTTATATTTTGAAGTAAAAGTTTTAAAAGGACCGCAGGGCGAATTACTAAACAACTCAGATTTTATTTAAAATAAAAAATTCCTATTTATTTTCAATGAATATCCCTACGAATTTATTTAAAAAATTTTAATAAAAATAATTAGCTTCAAACTCTCTGCTCCTGCCATTTCAACTTTAACATTCAACTTAGGGCCAATTTTTCAGTGCGAAATCACCCTAGTCCCGGGGTTAAACATGAGTTAAATCCAAAAACAAATATTAAGTTTACTCGGAATTCACTCAGCTACTTTGGCGAGTAAGGTCAGGGACCATATTCAGTCGCTTTTCAGCTGTGGCACCATCTTAATTTCGACAGCAAAAGTTATTAGAATATAGGCCATAAAAAGCTTTTTTGAGTCGATAATTCAACAAGTCCAATCCTTAATGCTTAGTCTTCTACTTCTATTTCAGAAGTATATAGAATTCGTAGTATAAAAAAGCGTTTTAACAAAAGTTATTGTCAATGCAATTCCATTGCGGTGCAATCTCTATTCCAATGCGATAAGGCCGTAGAAGGGCGGTATCCATAGTCTCGCACATCGCTAGCCTGAGATTTTTAATAAATTAACCCCAAATTAACACAGGAACATTTTTTCAGCAGAAGATTAACTTTATCTGTCAGTTGTCAAGAATCAAGGATCATCCATTTGCGATACTATGGATATTACCCTTCAACGACTTTCATGCATTAAAAAAGAGATGGCACAACAACAGAACTGCACTGACAATAACTTTCATTTTCGAAATAAAGATGGCGCTGTGACTAAAAACGGCCCTCAATTTAGTTCCCTAGTTAACAATCTAGTAAATTAACTCGGAGCCAATTTTGGATTTCAATTGATTGAAAAACACGCTTCTTGAGTTAACTTAGGTTTATTAAACCTGTGTTGGGGCAGAAAGACTTATTTCTACAAAAAAAACAGCACTTACAACGGCATTTCTAAATAGATTTTTAAATCAAATTATTCGAATTAATAGGTTTTTTTTTTTATTAATTTTTAAACTAAAAAAAATTCTTCAAAATTTTAGTAGCTGACTGGGGGACGTACCTTCAAAATTGTTATAAGTATGACTTCAAAAGTCAAGCCACTCTATTCAAAGAATAAAACACTTTTGGAATTAAATTGAATTGTATGCATTTAATTTCGAGACGGAATCCAACACGCCCTTAAAATTGCAAAGTGCAAAAATCAATAAATGTGAGCTCTTGTGTCGGTCAGTATCATCGGAAATCTTTGAATGAGAACTTTCCCACCTCTGAACTTGTCTTTAATTATGGTACCTTTGTGGATTTTATTCCAAGGTTTCTTCACCGTCAACCAAGATTGCACTGCATAATGATAACAGACCTGACTTTGAAATTCTAAATATGCTGGGGTAAACTGGGTACATCCAAACGAACTTGAAAATATAGTTTGTTATGTTGGTTCATCATTTGAAGCGTGATTAAATGATTTTAACAAACAAATGCAATGGAATCAGGGCTATTGCAGCATCAACCAGAATTCAGTCATATCCAACTGCCAACAGTTGTTTTGAGAAATCATCGATGGATCGATCTGCAACGCAACTTATATTTTCATCTCCAATTGCAGCTTCTTTACGTATCACCAGAAATACGATAATTTCAAGCAAACGTTGAGCTTATCTTCAGACCTTGATCGTAAGATAAAAGGTTTATTTGACAGAAATCGCCAGCAAGTAGTGTTATTGCTTTTCGAAACATCTCGCGTTTTTTCAAATATCTTTCATTGTGCGGCAAAGAACCTCCAATGTTCGATTTTGTGCCAATGTACTCATTCAAAGTTTGAAATACAGTTTTGTTCTTCAAATTTGATGCAAGCAAAATATATGTCACACAAATTGAATGCGTTCCAAAGGAAAAATATCGTGATGATGATGGCAATATTCAATGTTTGTAAATTGATCACACTATTGAGAAACAACCGCTTTATATCAATTGTCAATCTGAAAAGATCAAATAATAACTCAAAGTTGTCAAGTGTAATGTCATCTATAGGCAATTATATTTTCCTGAAGAAAAGAATCAAACGACTGTCAATTCCTTATTCTTATAATTTCAAACCTTTTAAGTTTCCACAACTTTCCTAATTTTCTGTTCAGATTTTACAAGTTTTGGTTTCGTTGCGTTTCTACCAAGTTCAATTCAAATCCAACTGAATTCTAATTTAAATCGGATTATAAACGGTTTCGTTTTAGACGTGTAGTTTTCAGTCTGACAGTACTTTTTTCGAAGTTTGGTCATTTTGACAGCTGTCACTTGATTTATGCTCAGTTTGGTTTGACAATTTATAATGAATAGACTTACTCCTGAAAAATGTTTGCAAGTCGCAAACAGCCTACAGCTGATTTTGTCTAAATGTTATTCTTCTATGATGTTGTTGTAAAAGGAAATGTTCATAATTTGTTGAATAAAAAACAATTCATTTTCTTTTTCAAGATGGCGGTCTTTTTCTTACGCTGGGCATCCCAAAAACTTGGTTTTATAATGAGGAGATGTAGCCAAACTCAAATCGTACAAAAACTTTTGCCCATCGATTAAATAAATTTTAATAAATTATTTGACAAAACTTGCTCCACCGTGAAGTTCTTCCACGATTTTTTCAGAATCTATTGCTTGTATGAATAAAACTGTGCTAATATTTTTGTGTAGAATAACCTAAGTTACAATTTGTACCTTCAGATTTTTTTCAAAAAATCTTATAGCTTACGAGAAATTAAGAAAAAAACTGAATTTTACCCCCTTTAACCCCCCCTAAAGAATTTAGCCCCGGCCCAAATTAAGGGAACTTTTCAGGAAATGCTTAGGAAGTCAAAGCAAAGTTCTCTACCAAAATTCAGCTCGGTCGGAATTTTTTCATAGTTTTCCCTTTTTTTGTCTAATTTTTCTGGGCTCATTAGTTTTTGGGTGGAAGACAATTTTCTTAAAAAAAGCTTAAATACTATTTCCGTAACATTTTTAGAAACAAAAATACAATTTCCTTTCAATGGCTTAGCAAGGTAGAATCTTATGCTATTCTTATAATATATCACAAAACCATGCAAAATATATAGATTAAATTATTACGTTCCATATACGCCCCAGTGTCCTTCTTCGGTGTAACTGAAAACCTCTTTAAATACTCGGTGGCTATTTTTTTCTTTTCACTTTTCTTTTTAAAAAATTGAACAGAATCCGTGGGTAGTTACAAAAGAGAGAGAGAGAGAAAAATAAATCAAAAATTATGAATTATTTTGTAATCAACATAAACGGGCACGTTTTCGTAGTAAATTGAAAAGAAGTGAGGTTTTACTTAAAGTGAATTGTAGTAAAGTAAATTAAAATGGAATTAATTTCCATAATTGAATTCCAGTGAAGTTGTAAAGTAGACTTCTGTACAATTTTGTGAAGTTTCTGAGAAAATACAGTAACCGGGTAATTCTTAAAAAAAAAGGAACACATACAAAGTAATGTTTAACATGAACTAAGTATGTAATAGATTTTTGGAAGAACAACGTGCAAATGTAAGTACTTAGAAAATTTGGAATGAGCTCCAAAATCAGTTTTAAAGGTCGAATTTTTTGTTTGCTTTATAATAGGTCACTTATTTTTTCGATGTCAATGTAGTATATGCGTTGGACACACCCCTAATATTAACATTAATAATTAATTTTCCCACCATTGCTACTTTTATTGACACAAGTGGCCTTAATTTTGTCCCCTTAACTATGCATTTGATTAACGTTTTGATCAAACCGAATACATTATGTATGCAGGTAGGTTCTCTGTAAATCAGAAAGTTTTATCTGTATGGTATCATATCGAGTTTGATGATGACGGAGCAATGGGGACGGATTTATTGGATTGGAGTCCCTAGGCAAATAGTTGTTTATGGCTCCATCAAGAGTTAAGAGTATGAGATTCTACCATTGTAATGTCACGATTTCACTTAAGTGTTTTCAGATAACAGAAAAAAAAAATAAAGTATTCATGTTAATTTTCTTATTTTTATCTAGTGTGTGTTTTTTGTGTGGAACAAGATAAAATAATCAGGTGAATTAAAGTTTTGTTTTATTTTTGTTTTTGTTAATTTTCTTTTTAGGATAACTGAACTTAGAACTCTACGAGTAGTGTGGTTCTAGCTAATGATTGACATTAATTTCTATCAGTACTTGTAAAAGGATAACACATATATTATTTATAATAATTGAATATGAAGAAAATTTTAAAAGAAATTTCTTCTGTTTGAGTGGAGTGACCGAATTTATAATTCAAGTTAAAAGTTGAAATGAGCTCAACTCCATTGCGTTTCGCCCAGGTATGATAGTTGGGCTCATCAGTTAGATAACTATCATACCCTTCTAAGACGCAAATTTATATTAGTCGGTGTACATCGATACAAATTAGTATAACTGTAGTAAAGCAGAAATATAATTGCATCCCAAGCTAGAGGACATTTTTTTTTTTTTAATTTTTCAAAATATTTACCTTTGCCTTAGGTTAGTTTATCCATCTTACATCTTTGTATATATCTATCCTGGCAGATAACTGACTGCAGCAAATATAATATATATTAGATTATTTTTTGAATAAAATTAAAAAAATTAATGATGTGCCATGTGCATGTGTTTCGGATGATTTAAATGCAAGTCTGAATGTACTTACCAAGGTAAATAATTTAAGTACTTAATTTAACGTTTAACCTTTTGTATAGTCCAGTGAGTACTCAAATGGTAGGATATCGAATTCCGAATTTAATGATGAGGTCGAGGTTATAAGAGAAATATAATATTTTTGTACTTGAATAAAGGTATTAGGTACTTTCATTTTTAGAAAAATATCTTGAAAGAAAAATGTATACTCGTGTACTGCGACAGTTCTTACAGAAATAAACTAGCAACGTTTACATGAAAATAAACTTTTTTGATGATAAATAAATTAATGAGATACAGTGGAACAAATTAGAACTTAAAAGGGGAATATATTGGATGGAGTAAAAGAATCCACTATATTCTTTTGTTTTTAATAATAATTTTAAAAAATTACAATGCATATAAGACGTAAGTTTTTTTAAATTCTACCCGAATTGCACTGCAATATTTTCCAAATTTTGTATGCTTAAGCTTGCAAAAAATATACATTACATACTACAGGGTGTTCGCCAGGACACTTTGGTATTTTGCCGCCATTTTGGTATACATTAGTCTTGACAGTTCATATTTGGCAGTCGTGAAGTAGACTCGACTAGATTTTCCACCAGTTTAAGGAGTGCTTTATATGATTTTTTGACAGAATTTTTGGCTTATGTCGAAGAAACTCGTAATTTTGGGAGGAACGTCGACGTAGACACAAAAGTGCTCCCAAATTTTTAAACAAATATTTTTATGAAATTCTTTGTGTGATTAAGGTTGGTGCGCAACTTTAATTTCTTTCAAATAAATCTAAAAAATAGCTTAAGCTAAGTATTTTACCATAACCCCTAGATAAAAATTTATATATTTAGTCAAATTTTGAATTTCTATTACTTTGGTATTAATTGATGCAAAAATTAACTTTGGTACAAATTTAGTCGTTTATGACTACATCTAAGGTTCGGCACAGAACTTATTAAAATCAAAATAAAATATTTTCAAAAATTGAAAAAAAAAAAACTATATTTCCTTTATCTATAGGGGGGGGAATAACTGCCTCAAAATTGTTTCGTCTTCCTTTTCCATTTTTACTTCCGATATATTTAGGTTTGGATAGTTTTAAATTCGTGCAAATAATAAATTTGAGAAACAATCAAACATGACCTAACGATGATAGAAAACACCAAAAAAGTGCGTGGCCCAATTCTGTCTGTCTATTCGTCTACAGCCTAAACGGATTATGCCCACATACCTTTTTTTAAATTTATTCTTAGAACCAAAAATAACGGTACCTGGCATACAATTTTGTTTAGCAATTTTACACAATCATATTTTTCTCAAAAGCGGCTCAACAACGTTTCTTAAAGAAATTCAATTAATTACTTTTAGTAAAGGCTTCTTTGGGTGGAAAATCATTTTTAAAAAGAATGCAAAGAAGCGTTTTTTTAATTTTCGATTTTCTTTGAAACGGTATAATTAATTTCAATAATTGTTTCTATATAGAGGCTTCCAAACCCTATACATTTTTTTTTGTGTACCCACTTAAATTTAAAAAATGTTTCAAATTTTTGTTTTTTTTTGAAAATCAAATATTTCGAAAACGATATGATCGATTTTTTTGAAACTCGATACTTGAGAGTTTTTAAGCACTCTCTAAAATATTTTTAGAAAAAAATGTTCATATATAAAAAAAAAAATAACTTTCCATACAAAAGTTAAAAACCCAGAAAGGAAAATATTTTTTTCTCAAAAACGACTCCTACGATTTTAATTAATTTTTTCTAAATACTGAAATTAAAACGATCTACTACAAAAAATTATACAATTTTGCACTTAGCAACTATTAATAGCACTTGTCATAGAACGTGTATTTTATTTTGAATTTTCTCACTATCGGTTCAACGGATTTAGATAATTTTTTATATGTATATAAATTTCAAATAAAATTAAATGATATTGCACATATCAACATTTTCAAAAAAAAAAGTTTTTCAGTTCTTAAAAAAAAGTTTCAAATTTTTTATTTTTGAAAATACGATATTTCAAAAACAGGTTGACAAATTTTTTTTTATTTTATTTTTATATGGGCTTAGATTAAATGTTTTAAAATTATTTCTTAAGAAAATAATTAAAATTTTTCTGTCCAAACAATCATATTCATTAAAGAATTTAGATGGCGTCCTTTTTTCATCTCAAGCTCTCAACGGAGTTTTTTTTAGTTTATTTAAATATCGTATTTTAGGATTTTAAACATTTTTCTCTCATAGATTCCATGTCTTTACGTATAATTTTCTAAGACCCTCAGTGCCATGAAAATAAAAAAGCAAGTACGTGCGACCCAGCCGTGCATTTTATTTTGGTTGGTTTTAATTAAATTTATCATCATCATATCATACTTTTCATCATACTTTTTTTTAATTTAAAAAAATATCTGTTGATGTTTTCCTCTAATTTCCATTTCGCTACGAACTTATTTAGAATACTTGGACAAATTAAATTTGCTCTTATATTCAAGAGGCCTTGAGTTTTTAAAAATGAATTCAAAAACATGAAATCTATAACAGACCAATGTTTAAAAGCGTGAAATTCAATATTTAAATTTCGCTAAAATAACTCCTGTTTTGGTTTGAAGTAAACAAAGGAATTTCCTCTAAATTCTTGATCCAATATTAATTTATGGACATAAAAACTTAAAAATTGTGTGAGCTGTTTTTTTTAAATTAATTTTTCATATACATACATAGTTAATTTTTTTTTATAGAAATATGATGTTTATTTTTAAAAATATCATCTAAATTTTTAATTAATAAAATATTTTGTTTTTTGAAAATTTGTAGGTATATGGTTTTGTATTTGTAGAATTCCTAGAAGCTTTTGGCATAAAAAATAAAAATTCATAAAAAAAATTCGTCGCTGACCAATTTCTGAAACTAGCTGACCATTTATATGAATAGATCGTAGGGCCTTCCACGTGGTATACATTTTTTGCAAATTTCCAATAAATGAGGTGCCAAAAATCACTATGACCCTGATGAAACAGCTGACCTTTCATCACCGTTAAGTGGCCTTCTAAAAAGCATACTCCTTCTTTTTAAATGACTCAAATGAGATGCCCAAAGTTTTTTTTGTGACCTTAAAACCAATTTAAAAAATTTATGAAAAAATCTATAGCTGACCAATTACCGAAAATAGTTGACCTTTTATCACGCTCTAGATATCTTTTCTATGGTATACAAAAATCCCACGTGACCTTGATGACCTTGAGAAACCTCACGCCTTTATTACAAGTTATCTAGGGCTTACCAATTCTTAGGACTGGTTGACCTTTTCTCAACAATTACTGACCAAATAGATGGCATTTTCTTTTCTCAAATTTCCCATATATGTGGTGCCAAAGGTCCAGAGTCCTGTTATTCTGCTTAGTTGTTGTGCAAGTTGTTTTTCCAAATCTGTTGCTTCAAGAAAAAAAAATTATAATCTTTTTTGTCCAGAATCAGAATTATGAGTATTAATATAAATTCATTTATTTGCTAAGAAAAATTATTTGCTGAGATATTAAAAAAACCGTTATTTGTTCATTCACGCTATAACTTCAAGATTAATAAACCTATAGCTTATTTTTTATAAAAAATTCTGTCATAATTTTGTTGTAAAAGGTAATTTCATCGAGTTGTTGAACAAAAACCAAATCACTTTTTTGTTCAAGATGGCGGTCTTCCCCTTACCCCGGGTACCCTAAAAACTTGGTTTTATAAAGTGGAGATGTACCCAAACTCAAACCGTACAAAAACTTTAGCCCATCAATTAATGAAATTTTAATAAATTGTTTGACAAAATTGAAGTCCGTGAAGTTTTTGCATGATTTTCTCAGAATCTATTGCTTGTATGAAAAAAAAGTATGTTAATTTTTTTGTCAAGAATAATATAAGTTTTTCAATAAGACCGCTACAAAGGTTTTTTTAAATAAAACAAAAACGGTTTTCAATGAAATTCTTTATTCCTGTAAAAGTAAGTTCGATGCCATTATGTATGAAACTCGATTTCTTTTACATGGCTACCACGGACACGCTTGCAGAAGTCCAGACGCTGAACCCAATTTTCGACGGCTTTCAAGCATAAATCGGCCGATACTGCTGCAATTTCACGTTCGATATTCGTACGAAGTTCATCAATCGTCGTCGGCTTGTTGGCATAGACCATAGACTTGACGAAGCCCCACAGGAAATAGTCTAACGGCGTCAAATCGCATGACCGAGGCGGCCAAGGGACTGGACCATTTCGTGAGATAACACGTTCTCCAAACTTGGTTTCCAATAAATTGATTGTGACATTCGCTGTGTTGCTTGTGGCGCCGTCCTGTTGGAACCACATGTCCTCCAAGTCCATATGATCCAATTGGGGCCAAAAATATTCGGTTATTATTGAACGGTAGCGATCCTCATTCACAGCAACGTGCCGGTCTTGATCATCACAGAAGAAGTACGGCCCAATGGCGCCGCCGGCCCATAAACCACACCAAACCGTAATTTTTTCGGAATGCAATGATGACTCATGGAGTACGTGTGGATTGCTGCCTGACCAATACCGCATATTTTGTTTATTGACGAAGCCATTCAGCCAGAAATGAGCCTCATCGCTGAAGATGATTTTTCGATGAAAATCCGAATCATTTTCAAGTTGTTGCTCAGCCCAATTCACGAACATACGACGCTTCTGGTGGCCAAGCGGCTTTTCGCAAAATTCGCCACAACGACGTCACAGAGATGCCCAACGCTTGAGAACGACGTGTGAGAGACACATTTGGGCTTTCTGCAACTGAAGCCTCAGCGGCAGCAATGTTCGACACTACGGGCACTTCTTTGTCTCACTGGCACGGGAACATTTTGTACTGTGCCTGTGGATTCAAATTTTTCTACTAGACGATCAATTATTGCTAGGACGAATATGACGACCATAATTTCCATCATGAAATGGCAAATGTTACTGAAGAGAAATGTCAAAAGAGCGGCAAGAAATATGGTGTCGTTTGCTGGCAATGTCGCTCTACTTTTGTAACGTCCCTGTTGAAAAACCCTTTATTTTAAGGTAAAATTTACTTCTATGAAAAATAACAGTACGTTCCATTCAAATGTTAAAAAACCGTTAAGAAAAATATTTTGATTTTTTTTTTAAAACGGCTCCTACGATTCTTATTAAACTTTTTTTGTCTGCTTAAATTTGTGCGATAAACTACTAAAAATTAAAAAAAAAATCAACTTTTAAAAGTTTTTCTCATATAACGATTTTTTAATTTTTAATTTTTTCACTATCGGCAAAACAAAAAATTAATCTAAATCTGTTCAGATTAATTTTTTGTATACAAATGTCAAATAAGATTAAAAAAAAGTTTTTGATTTTCAATTTTTGTTTTGAAATGTCGATATATTTTTTAATGTAATTTTTATATACACTCAAATAAATAAAAAAATGTTTTAAGAAATTATTTTATAAGAAAACCGCTCCAATGATTTTAAATATTTTTTTTCCATGCAATTATATTCAATAGAGAATTAAGATAGTGTTTTTTTTTCATTTAGAACTGTCAAAGAAGTTTTTTTTTGGCTTATTTAAATATCGTGTTCCATGCTCTTAAGCATTTTTCTCTCACTTTCCATGTTTTAGGAATGAATAATGTTCTTAAACCCTCAACGTCTTGAATATTAGAGCAAGTACATGCGACCCAGTCATGTACTTTATTTTTTATGGATTACCATATGTGTTTGAAATCGTATTTTAGGCTCAATTTGCTTATTAGAATTCTTTCCTTAAGTTTATGCAATTTGAGAAGCTGTATGAGAGGAAGGAGTATTCGAAATTCATAACAGAATAAATGATCTCGCCGCATAGACCCAAATAGTTGTTAAGTGTAAATTTTTAAATTAAGGAAGTAAATGACACTCATTTTAGCATAAGGAAAAAGTTTTATAAAAATCGAAGAAGCCGTTTTTAAGAAAAAAGTATTTTCCTTAACTGTTTTTAACATTTGTATGGAAGGTACCCTAGTTATTTTATTCTCAAGAGTGTTGAAAAACTTTTAAATACCGAATTTCAAGAAGTTTCGACTTGATAGTTCCCAAAATATTTGAATTTTAACTTTTTAAAAAATCCAAAAAATATTTATGCTTGATTTCAAAGACTAAGCAAAACAAATTTTTCTGAAAAACACTTTTAAGACCAATAATTTCCCTTTTTGGAGAAATTTGTTTCAGACTTATGTTCAAACAAAAACAATAATCCCACTTTTTCACCGCTGTTTTTCAATAAATATTTATTTTTTAAGTTTCTTAAACATTTATTTTCTTACTTTAGATCACCACTCATAATGGATACTGACCAAACAGCCTTAAATTTGTCAGCAACAGAAGGCGAAGAAGACCATCAAAATGCTGGTAATGAAAGTGGTCTCTCAAATGCATCTAGTGAAGTGGAAGATATTGCAAATTTTGACCAAGGAAAAATGTATGTTAACAAAACTCTAAACTCAACTTTTCTCCATAGATCCTTTTATCGTATTTGTTTTTATATTTAACAGGATTAAAGCAATGACCCGCACAGCAGATCATCTTAAATCTCAAGACTTTCAAGTTTGCATAACAATCATCGAAGCACGTCAACTGCCTGGTCTTAATATGGACCCCGTTGTGTGCATTCAAGTGGGAGACCAAAAAAAGTACACCAGTGTCAAAGAGAGCACAAATTGTCCTTATTTCAATGAGGTTTGTATACAGCCACATCCTTACAATGTATATAAAGTTGAAGACATAAGAAACCTTTTCTTAATTTTTATATTTTTCAGTATTTTGTTTTTGACTTCCACATGCCACCGGTAATGTTATTTGATAAGATTATAACCCTGTCGGTGAGTAATAGTCCTTACAGTAAAATATCTTGTTTCTTTTTTATAAATTTATGTTTTACATTTTTATTTGTATAATGTATGAACAAATGATATACGAATGTGTGTGTATGGTTGATGGAAGAAGATGTGATTGAGTTTAGTTGTGTCCTTGAAAGTATTCCTTTTCCTTAAAGCTCCCCTTTTTGTATACTTTCTTACGATTAATTTCTTCTTTATCGTCCTTTATGCAATACGTCATTATAGTGTTATTAAATCATTATTAACGGTGATATAATTACTCCAGGCACACGTTGAATCGTTAAATTGATAACAACATGGGAAGGAGAGTATGAAAGAGTAAATTAAGCGTAACTGAGTAATTGACCATTGAAGAGCTCTTAGATAAATCATTTTCCTAGTGGAAGTAGAAGGTTGAAAATAGCTACAAACAAGAAATAATAACAAAGGGGATTTTCAAGAATCAGAGATACCGACGGAGAACCTAGGCACTTGGGAATATTTTACAATAACTTCCCATATTTGTTGTTCTCCTTTATGTGTTTTGTTTGTTTGTTTTGAATTCAACTATGTCGAGATATTCGGACTAGATTTGTGGATATGAAATAGGAAAATTGAAATCAGAATTTGGTTTTCAATTCAACTAGAACTTTTTGTTCTGTTCTTATAAGTTATCAATCTTCAACATGTCAAATTTATCAGGAATATTTTCAAAAGAAAGAAAGAAAAAACATCTTCAAGAAAGTAATTAACAAAATCTGCCATTTATGTTGGTCATCGATTTATAAATATGTAAGATAAGTGGGCCAAATAAAAAATCATGTGATTTGAATACTAGGCTCCTTGCTCCTACGAAGTATTTAAGATATGATTGATTATATTTAATTTGTTTCTACTGTTATCTTAGGCTTATCCTTCAAATTGGGTTTTTTTTTTTGTTGGATTTTCTTCTTTAAGGACTATGCAATAATTTATTAATTTTGTTTGTATAACATTTAAAATATGCCAATTTAAAGTATTTATCGATTTACATTTAAGAACCCAGTTTAAAAAAAAAAATCAACAGTGTGTTAATTGTTATTGAAATTCCATAGTACATTAACGAAAATAAATAAAAAAAAGGTACTAAACTAATAATGCATTTAGATTGTGTTCGAAAAAATAGACTTTACCCACAACAGTACACAGAAACAATTCTATCAAAATCGTAGGCGTCATTTTCAAAAAAAATAAGGTCTTCCTTAATGAATATTTAGCAGCTACCTACTTTTATTTTTAAAGCTAAACATTGCAATTTCCCCTGATGGATCATTCCGGTTGCAAAAAGTATTACCAACACTGCCTTGCTAAAGGTTTTGAAGAAATACTTGATTGCCGATGGTTAAGTTCATGAAATTCATCAAGCCTGCAAATCTCTTGGCAAGTGTCAAGCTGTTCTTGCTATCTTGGCTAAATCTTTTGAAGAACCTCTTTATAAGAAATTGTCATGAACATCAAATTCCATTGATCCGCGTCGATTCATACAAGAAACTCAACGAAAGGGCTGATCTTTGCAAAATAAAAAAAAAGCCACCCACGTAAGGTATGCGGTTGCTCCGTCACACAGTGGGGAAAACGTGGACGAAATTCAATTTTTGAAAGTGTCAAATTTTATAATTGATTACTCGTTTCTTACTGTAAAATAGTTATTAAATTAGCAAATGATAACCGTGAAAATAAAATATATGTGTACCTAGAGTTTATCGCCCAAAGTTGAAAATTAAGAGAAATAGATAAAATCACAACGCCCACAAAATGGGCGTTATTTAAACTTTGCTAGGTCAATTTTCCAAAAAATATTTGTATAAAGTTTGGTTAACATCGGAATTTTTACAAATTTGTACGAAAAAATACTTTTTTTAAAAAAGAAGGAGTGGTAGTGGGCGGATATTAATTGTGTTCGTTTTCTAATAGTTATTATGCCTGAAAATTTCATAAATTTCATAAAAATCGTTTGGGTGGTTTATATTTTAAGCAATTCTTTCCACTCTCCCATACAAGGTGCCCCCCAGGGCGTCTTCATCATCAAGGGTTTTGGTGAGGAAATCCCTGCCATCGATGTTGTCCGGCAAGACAAATAAACTGCTGTTTTCAAAAGCTCTCATTCAATCAAAAACGACATTTAACTGAAGTTAAGAATTTTTTTAAATAAAAAAAAACTAAGAATACTTAAGTTATGTGAGCTATTAAGTCCTTAATTTTGAAAAAAAATATACTTTAGCAATTAAGATTGGATTATCGACTTTGATCACACATCAATAGTGTATTTTTGAATGAACTTAAAACCCATCAACTTCCTAATCTTTTAAGCGCTCCAAAATCTTACAAATCTTTGACTTGAGAACCTCTAGATGCCTCAAGAATTAAGGCTAATAGTCCGGTCAGGGACAAGATCTCGTGCATTTTTCGATGGGGACTTTTTTGTTATGATCGGGATTCAGGTTGAAATCTAGCTTGGGAGTCATTTTTTTTAATTCTGTCGCTTAGAGGCCATTTTCGAAAATGGCAACCAATCTGCGGAAAATGTTAAATTAAAGAAAAACTTTTAAGTTCCTTGGAAAATCTCCTTGGTGAAAATAATGATTAATGTTTAAAAAAATGTTTTGTGCAAAATTTTAGAGTTTCCACTTTTCGGGGACATATCTTTTTTAAAGTTAACGTCACTTTTTGATCATTTCAAATATTTTGAATATGAAAAGTTTACGGAAACGCCTCCTGGTAGTAAAAGTGTGTTGGGAAATAACAATTGATATATTTAATAAAAAAGATATTGAGTAGACACACCTTCGATTAAAATTATCAATTTTGTCACTACTCGGAAATATATATTTTTTTTAAGTCAATACTTTTGTTTTGTAGTATTTAACGTTAAAAAAGTAAAGAACCTCCTCCAGGCGCAAAACGAATGTTGGAAAATAAAGCATTTGGCAGCTGTAGGAATTTATGAAACTTTGTTTATGTTCAAAATATTAAAAACTATTAAAAACGAGGAAGACCCACGCTTTGGTTTAAAAAAAAAGTATGTTCCCGAAAAGTAGCAACACCGAAATTTTACCCGAAGGTGCGTCTACACTTTTCTTTTAATAAGCACCAGCCATTATTTTGATTATGAAAATTTTGCAATTTATTTACGAGTTTTTCTTTAATTTACCATATTCGACAGATTGAGGGCCATTTTTGAAAGGGCATCCAAGCGACAGAATTAAAGTGCTGACTCCTAAGCTATTACAATCCTTATCATGTGAACAAAATTACAAAAATATAAAAATAAAACCCTATGATATCGGTTTGCTAGCTGAATTACAAAAATCCACATAAGAAGTGGCGTTTTTCAAGTTTCCTCCTTCACCGAACAGCAAAGGCAATTTTGATGGAAGCGGGTCGCAATTCTGGTTTTCAAAATTTTGTTTAGTCAAAATTCGATTTTTTTCTAAATTCTGTCTGGTCAAAGTTTTGTTTGGCCAGAATTCCGTATTTAAAAATTCTGTAAATTCAAAATTCTGTAAATTCAAAATTCTGTAAATTCAAAATTCTGTAAATTCTGTGTATCAAAATTCTGTATGTGCAAAATTCTGTATTTCTGGCTTAAATTCTGTTTTCCCAAATTCTGCTTAAGAAAACTAAAACTCTGTCTAAAAAAATTCTTATAACACAAAACATTTTTTTTTATGGTTCTATTTGGACCCAGATGCCACAGCAAATTTAGGATGTCAGTGAAAGCAAAAAAGAAGTATAGGCGTCAAAAACATGAGTATATGAGGCTATTCCAAAAATCAAAGTCTTGGAGTCAATTATTTTAACAACAGAATTTTGAACAAACAGAATTTTGGAATACAGAATTTTGAAAAACAAAATTTTGGTCATGCAGATTTTTGTACAAACAGAATTTGGAAAAACAGAATTTTGACATGTAGAATTTTGGAATCAGAATAATAACCTTACAGAATTTTGACTCTAAAGTGACTTTCACATGAACTGCGAATTGTGAATGTTCGCGAATTTTGACATTTCTTTCACATGACTGGTTGCCATCAGACGGGAATTGTCGTACAATATAAACCAGTAAATAGGTGCTAAATTTGAGGTTAAACTAGAATTGCATAAATAAATTTATTGGCAATCGCAATTCGTGGCTTATGTGAAAGGCACTGAAATAGTGTTACCAATTATGTATTTCCATGCAAGCATATTTATCGATAAATGTTTGTAAGTAAAGTATGAAGCTAGTGTTGAATTTAAATCTCTCAAAACTTCGTTTCGTATTTGAGCTTTCTAAAATCGTATACAAATTTATGTTCTTATAGTCCTAAGCCCACTTTATACGTCACAATTGTTAACATTAAAATCATCAAACAAATAATTTCCGGCCTTCGGGCTTTATATCATACTTTCAGGCAATCATAAACAAACTCTTTCCGAGTGATTAGGATAGTTTTCCATTAAACAAAAATCTCAGAGTACTAAGAGATTTTTTTTCAAGTAGAAGTGAATAAATTACTGAGACTTTCTTGCAGCAGGTCCACTTTTGTTGATTCCAAAATATGCGACCTTTTTAGGTAAAACAACAACGATTGAAGTTGAGTTCTTATCCAAAAATCGGTACTTAATTGGATCAGAAATGTGTGTAGCCTTTCAAAAGCCAGCCGATCGGTTAACCAAAAGACAACTAACAAAATACAAAGTATTTCGACACACATTTGATATAAAATAACGATTTCGTAAATTTCAGTATTACTCTGAAGATTCTTGCCGCAACCTGATTTTTAACTTAAAAAAAAACTCCTCAAAGTAGGCAAGTTTTTTTTATTCAAGTCAACCACCTTTTATAACACAAGCAATTAATTGGGTTATATGTTGTATTTATTATAAAGTTGAGTTGGTAGACTATTGAACCAGGAGGCTAATTAAAATAAAAATGTATCATTAATTTCTATAATGTAGTTGCAATTGTCTCAAAAATTCTTTACACTCAAAGTCTTATTAATTATTTCCCTTTTTTTTGCAAAGTGTCTTAACAAAACGAAATTCTTAGAACCCAAAATTAACCGACGACACTGATTGTGGTAAGAGAGGTAATAAAAATTTCTCTTTCAGTCTTAGACAATGAGTAAAAATCGAATGGCGAACTTTTACTTTGTCTTTTTTTTTAGTAAAATGACCTTTCCTCCTCACATTTTTAAGAGACTTTTTTACTTAAAGTTCCAAGGTATGATGAAAATTAAATATAAAATTTTAATAAGGTTTCTTTTACACTCGCATATAATATTGAATATATATTTCTATATTTGTGTGATGATACCAAACGGAAATTATGTGAAATGCTTTGCCCCAAAAGAGAAAAGCGAAATAAATTTCAATCATTTGTCAGAATTCATTTATACGAACAATATGAATAGCTTTAGGTCGTTTAAACTTTCAAGGAGGTATCTTATTGAAGAAGAATTAAATTGATGTAAATCCTATAAAGGTAAGAAAACTTATAAGGAAAGCAAAAGGACTTTTCTTGAAAAAGGCTTATAAATCATTTATATCTTTACATAGGTGATGAAGCTATAATGGTTAATGGTTCTCAGTTAAAAGGACTAATTTTCTTATATTTTCATAGGAAGATTGCCCGAAAGAGTTTGAAAAAGTTTTGCTTTAAAATGTTTTCAGAAAACTCGACAAACGAAAGGAAGAGTTTTTTTCTCTTTGAAACGATTTTTCATTATAATTCTTTCTCAACGATAAATAAAAAATAAATGCACAGCTGATGGGCCGGACGAACTTACTTAGGCAATAAATTTAAAAATGGTATATGGTATTGGTGTGTTAGTAAAAAAAATGTTTACAGAAGCTTAACGGGCAGTAATGATTCTATTCAAAGTGAATTTGACAACTGATTTCAGCTCAGTATTAGTCTGGTTTGGAAATTTTTTTTCCGAGGTACTACCTCTTGCGAGGAACTGACAAATCTTCCAAGAATATTCTGGTCATGTAAAAGTGTTTTCTCATCTAGCCCTTCAGACTTAGCAGAAAATTGTAAGTCCCTTCCATTCCTGTCCACAACTAGGCCTTGGTTTGCCACAAGCTGTTGCGCCACCAACTTTATTTATATTATTAAAGAAGGTTTTTTTTTTGTAATACAAATTCTACATATTACTGAAATAAAAGTAGAAGACTTAGCATTAAGGATTGGACTTGTTGAATAATTTCAATTTTAATGGCATTTAGTCCTTCAAATTGGCGTTTCGTGTTTTCGCGTCTCTACTTGGCTGACTTTTTTCAGTTATTTATAGAATTGTTGTTATAAGAAACATCTTAAAGAAACTATATCTGGCCCCGGACAAACAAATTTCCAGCTTAATGACTAGGAATTCAATTCTTGTTGAATATAGTTTACGGTGGTGTTTTGTCCAAAAATGCACGTAAGTTTAACTCAACTTGATACAAATTGCGTATGACATAGGCCCTTACTTTGTCACTGATGAGTCTAAATAAGTAAGCCGGACGAAAGCTTATTTGAAGGACTAAAAGCTATTAATTTATTTATTTTACTAGTCCGATTAGGAACAACACTTCACTTTTTTCTTGGTAATTTGTAATATTTTGAACATAAAAAAGTTGCAGAAATGCCTCCAGATGTCAAACGCTTTTAAGGAGAAAACGTTGATGTTTAAAAAAAAATACATTATGAGTTGACGCAACCTTCGGTTAAAAAATCAGTTTTGCCAGTTTTCAGAACCATTTTGTTTTCTGTCAAATAGTAGGACCTCCACTTTTTTTTTGTATTTTTGAAATATTTTGAACATGAAAAAAGTTTCAAAATTTGAATATAATAAAATTACAATATTGCTTTTACAAACCCGGTTAATAAGAAAAAATTATGCTAGACAAGTTTGACTACTGAAAAAGCTGCCCCGACGAGCCTTAAGTGGATGATGTAGGTATTATAAAAAATGACTAATTTTTGCAATTATCATATTATCAATTGCACTATCATAATTTATGAAGTAAATGGTCACGAATTAGTCATACATTCAGCAAAAGCATTTTATATAACAAGTTTCTCAAACAAAACAACAAACAATTTAGTTCGCATGGCAAGGACTTTCAACGAATGAACCTGTCTGAATTTGATGAATTACTTGTTAAAAGCTACAGAACTGGTTGTCCTAGGTTTGATCGGCATCTTTTGAATTTGCTTTTTTGAACAGGCACAGTCTAGAATTTTTTAATATTCCTGATCAAAAAAACTAATATATTATAATGACGTATACTTACTTTTTTTAGTTTTTAGTTGTATGTACGAGTATATTAGTTATTGTCAAAAATTCAAAGTTTATTATTTTCAAAGGGCCGATTACATGATTGTTTTTTTTCGGACTTTTCGTTTTTCGTCTTTTTGACACATTGGGTAAGGGGTGTAGAAATATAAAGGGAATGAAAAAACAATAGTACGTATGAAAATTCTAAGATTTTTTCTGGTTAAACTTTGACGTTTATGATTTGACAAACGAGTAGAACCACGGGATGTTTATAAAGTTTTAATAATGAGCTTTAAAATTATTTTTCGTGATAAAATAGATATAAGATTGAAAAAGAAGATGTAATTTAAAATATTTTTAATTATTATTACGGTCTATTTTCCAATAAATGAAGCTCATATTTTTTAACGTCAGAAATCGAATGGACTTTTTTGGTTGTGTGTAATCACGAAGGTATGTACTTGTCAAAGAGACAAAAAACGAAACGAACAAAAAGACAAATCGTGTAATCAAGCTCAAATAGTCCAAATAGTCCCATCATATTTTTTGGGGTAGTTTTAAGTTTGCACCTCTTTTATGCTTTTGAGGGTGCGGAGTCCGAATCTGACGTTTGCAACTTAAATGTCGTGACGCAACATGGAAATAAATGCAAAAAATGATGCAAAAATGCATTTTTCGGGAGTTTTTCACTAATTGCTCGAAAACTACCAGTTATTCGAATATTACATCAAAGTGCTATTGAAAGTATTTAAAATTTCCAATTAATCTTTTTTTAAGGTTTTTTTCTGCCACAATCCATTTGAACTCAAGCGCTAGTTGAAAATTGACGTATTTTTAAGTTAAGACTTTATGTGAAATTTTTTTTTCTGTCTTTGACATAAACCAAGATATATTTTTCTGATGGTCTTTGATGCGCTGAATCTGGTCTTAAAATTGCTCTATCATATCACGTTTTAGAGATATTCGAATCTAAAGATATACAAAAAATGCAAATTTGGGATTATTTTGCTGAGGTATTTTTTTTTTTTTCTTAAATTCATTAATGGAACATCGTCTTTCGTAAGTTAGCAAGACAACGAAGTACAAAAATTCTGTCAAAATTCATATACATTTTTGCCGACACAAGCTTGGACTAAAAATTACAGATATTCAAAGTAGAGGAACATACAAAAATAAACCTAAAATAATAATTTCTCACTCTTGACTCATACACATAAAGTTTGACAACTGAAAATAGCAAATCAAATTTTAGGTCAATTACCTCAAAGACTCAGAAAATAGTCTAAAGTAATATTTTTAATTGTATTCATAATTTTCATAATTTATTTTATTTTTATAATTTTCTATCATCAGGCTAAGAACTCTAATAGTTGACAGTTGAAAAAACCGTTTAGTTACCATTATTTACTAAGATGTTTAAATATTCTTATATTTAAAAAATAACAGTTTTTTCCAACTGTCAACTACCAGAATTTTTAGCTTGATGTCAGATTTAATTAATGCAACCAGAGTTTTGAGTTTTTGAGTAATTGGCCTTAAATTGGATTTCGTATTTCCTGTCGTCAAATTTATCAAATTTCTTTTAGACTCGATCAAATTAGGTTTAAGAATAATTTTCAGCACAAAAAAATTCTTAAAATAAGCACTAAATTTTGAACAAACCAGTTTTGGACTCATTTTTATATGAAAGAATACATTCAGGTGCATATTTTAAGACACTTCAAACACAAACTTGACTCAAACTCTGACTTCTACAGTACTTTATTCAAAATTTGGAAATTTGGGACAATGTTCTGACCTTAATTGTGGAACTCCTGTTTAAGCAAAAAAAAAAATTCAGTACCACTGAATTCAGCATCCACAAATCATATAGTGTACCAAATTTCATTATTATGTACACAAATCTGGAGTAGGAAATGATTTTTGTCGCCAAAATTAAACAAACGGACCACTGTGTGATGTTGAGACTCAGCAATGAAACGCGGCATTGTTTTAAACTAAAAACTATTTCAAAGTTCATGATTGATGCAGTATGAAGGTAAACTAATTTCGATTTATCAGACAATATTTATGGAATAATTAGTCAAACTAATAAGAAATTACCCACAATCTGTTAGACAAAGCCAATAATCTCCCAACGCACAACTTTTCCGCACTATTGCAAACTTGAAAGAACAAAATTTTGTAGTTTCGGCCCACCCTAATAAGCAAGAGCTCTATCATAAATGCTTCTTTAGATTTACTCACCCATGAGCAAACTCATGAGTGAGTATTTTCGTAGCGTGAATTTTACCTTTGTAGGATAAACTTTAGTTTAAAAGATTATACAAGGATTTTTAGATTTTAGTCTTAAATATTTCTAGGTTTATAAATACTTTAAACTGGCAATTTTAATTTCTGATTTCATTTCACTCGAACACACGGGCAAGTACTGGCAAGAAGGTTGCAATACATACTCATTTGTTCACCTACTAACACACTCAAACCCTAGAAACCTGCTCATCAATTGGCATGAAATTTTTGAAGCCAGTAGTGAAGCAAGCTGAGAAGCAAATTGGGAGACAAGTACGTGGAATGCAAGTGGAAGGCAAGTGGAAGGCAAGTGGAATGCAATGCAATGCAATAACGAATTTGAAAGGCAGTGTATGTAGAAAACTTGCTTGAAAGTACTGGGTCCGTGTGGCTTCGGTGAAGTTAAAATTGTTATTTTTCTACAAAAAAAAAGTAATTTTGTATTTCATCTCAATAATTTTTAACATACGAAAATATTTGCATAGATTTTTTTTGCACGGGAACTGTTAACTTGGCTTAACGACAAATATTGCGTTTGGTATTTGTAGATATCTGCTTTTGCATAGAACAATTTTTGCAAACTAAAAAACTGAAGATGGATAATAAAATTTTGCTTACAGCATGGAAATTTTGTTCATTGAGAACAATTACTTTTCTCGCCACCAAGTTTTTTTGCTCAAAAGTGATATTGTTATTGTTTGGCAACGGCCTTGTTAAGAGCCCTGCAATACATTTATAATTCAATCATTTACAAACAAGGGTATGTATATTTCATTAGAAAACACAAAACTCAGGACAACCTTGAAATCGGATCAATAACTACCAGATATGTACCTATATTTATTTAAACTTTTGGTTTTAAAATCCGCATTTGGGTAATCCTCTAGATATACCAAACAAAATTTGGTAATAAATGGTAGGAATGATGGTGTTTTTATATTTTGTATATGAAATACAACGGCAACTTATTTAAATAAATCATTATTTACAAAATTTTGCTAAAAGATTGTTTTGGTGCACTTTTTCTCTTTTATTTCATATTAAAATTCGAATTAGTTAGAAAAATCTTTTTCCATTGGTAATTCGTACAAAAACCTTCGCAACGGCATAATGGAATGTGTCATTCTATGTAATAGTTGATTAATTCTATTTTTGATTGAAATTTTATTATAGTTTAAAAAAGCTTTGATATTCAATTTTTTTAAATAAAAAAAGGAAAAGAAATTTCAGGGCAGTTAAAAACTTTGTTTTTTAATAAAAATGTTTTTTTTAATTCCCCATTTTTTTTCTCCATAAATATAATAATCTTAAAAAAACAAATTAGTAAGCATAATTAACTTCTTTAACAAACGACATATTCATAACGTATCCCGTAATCATTTGTCAATATAAACCGTTTCATATTCTAAACCTTATTCAAAAAGGATTTGCCTAGAGCTTAAAGAATTGTTATATTGCTTAAGTACCCGCACCAAATAGAAACGTCTCTATGGCAATCATACATCCTTAAGACCTTGCGTCATTTAATAATTTTGATTAATTGACTTCATTAACACCATCATCAAAACAATAATTGATCCACCAAAACCCAATTTATCGAAATCATAATTTCCCTCTTAAACACATTTCATAAAACTCTGGCATTATTAATCTACACATAAACAAGAAATAAAGGACATTAATTTAACGTGTTCTCCCATATTCATAATCTCAATCGCTCATTAGCCATCAATAAACGAATATAGGTAGCAAAACCTTAATGTCAATCACAACCAAGGATACTCTTATTCGAAGAAAAAAAAAATGTATCAATCCCAAGTGACTGCTCACAAATAAGGACCAACAACTTTTCTACTTCAAAATGTCCAACAGGAAACATCCAAAGCCGACTTAGAGCATCCATCAAACCATTAATTTTTCTCCTTCATAAAATCCTGGGATATCCTGTTTGCTGCCACTGGCTCTGGCACCCACAACAACCTGTAGAGACAAGAAGTGAGTTTCCTTTCCTTTTTTTTTTGTTTATTTTTTTTTCTCATCTTCTCCCACCAGACAAAGATAATAATAAAAATGTCTGCAGTAATATCATCTGTCCACTTAAGTTACGTTACGGTTACGGGGTAGCTCTGCTACCATAACAGGATGGACAAGAAACTTGGGAAGTTTTTTTTTGTTGAAAAAGTAAACAGGGCTCTAAATGAGTGGAAATAAAATGGTTTGGGTTACAATTTTTTAAGGGCCATTGTTATGTCACCTTCGGCTTGGTTGTTACTTCCTTTTTTGTTTTTTCATTTCTTTGTTTTGAACTTTTTTTTTGTTATTATTTTGCTGTCCCTCCTGTGAGAATTTATAATACAAATTATTTTATAAAACAAACGATACAGGGCTCTCAACCCAACTTTTTTACCTTGATTTCGATTTTTTTTTTTTCTTATTTTCTTTGTTTAAACAAAAAATAAAAATCAATATGAAATTTTAATTCAACTCCTTTTATGCGTATCATGCGTATCTGTATATCCATGTATTTAGGTTATCCATTCGAGGAAATTCTTGCGTTCCGGAACAGTTGTTGGTAATTTTCGGATTGATCTCAAGACCGTCTATGATGCAAATGGTATTTTTGATTTTTTTTTTTTAAGAGTTTTCTTCCAAAAATGATGTTTCTTACCTTGATTTTTGTTGTAATTTTAAATATTCAAATATCTTGTTGTTCCTGTTTTGAATATTTTTGTATGTGTATCCTACAATCTGTATGTGTATGTGTGAATGTGTGATGATTTATTTTTACTTGAAGTTTTTGGAATGATAATTTCAGCTTGTCTGTCAAACTTTATTCAAATTTTTCTTTGTTTTTGTTCCTTTTTAAAAATTATAAGATTTTAATATTAACAGCTGTGTAAACGCTATTCAGAAACAAACAATAAATTTTAACTTTTGAGAAATGTATACTCGTAACTAGAGCTACCTTGATAAGAAATTATTTTCGTATCCTTATATGTTCTTGTTTTCCATCTCTATTTATACATTTTTGGCAACATAATTAGAAGTTCAATTTTTTTTAATATGAAAAGCCTGAGGCAGATGTTTATATTGTTTTCATGTTATTCTACTTTTATTACTTTTTTTGGAAAAAAAACAAGAGCCTGAGGTCGCAGAGAATATAAAAATGGATTTATGAAGTTGGAGCTTATTTTTTCTAAGACATTATTATAACCACATACAGATGAACAATTTTTAATTTAATAAATCACAGATTAGAGTATTGTTACATACAAAAAAAATTGCTGAAATTATTTAAAGATGATGAAAATAGAAGCGATTATGTTTGTATTTTTCAAACCGTGTTGTCATTTTTTATTTTCATAATTTTGTCAATGTTGAATAAATTTCAATGATTTTGTGAATTGTGCTCTTGAAAAAGCATTGCGGCGAACCCCTTTTTCAAAATTGAATTAAAACTGTAGGTACTACTTTTTAAAATCGTATTAATTTTGATAAATTTTTAATAACTAAAAATAGCAACTCAAATGACTTTTAACAAAGCTTATTGGATAAAGACTTAGATTAAAGTCTGTCCCACACTAATGCAAAACATTCTGAACGACTACGAAAATTTCCTCTGTCAAAATTAATCATTTTGGAGATTGATGAAAGCAATACCACCCTGAGGTAATGCGAATATTCTAGAATTTTTGACTCTTTTTGTTTTAAATTTATTTTTACCTTTTATCAGAAATTTTGGTATACAAATTTTTCCCCTTTATGTGTACATAAAATTTGAATTAAAAAAATTGCTAATCTATTTTTGAGAAAGACATAAATATTGAAACTTTTTTTAAAAATTCAAAAATTATTTCTTTGAAAATTATATGTATTAATAAAAATATTATTTATTTTATTTATTAAAATTTGTAAATTTAAAGAAATCTTAATCCGTTTAGGTGGTAGGGAGAAAATTAAATCAAGAAAAAAATAACAAATTTCGCACTAATTTAAGCATCATTGGAGTCTTTTTTGAAACAAAAAAAAAATGTCTAAAGATTTATTAACATTTTTATGGGAGGTACCCTTATTTTTTCATCAAAGTAAATTTTTTTTTATGTATTCTTAAGAATATTAAAAAATCTTTGGGTACCGATGAGTTTAAAAAAAAAGTTAAAATTGTATATTCAATATACCTACCCTTTAATATTAAAAAATTACATACAAGGGTTTTAGTAATGATTATGTTTGTTTGGACTATAAGAGTGCTTAAAATGCAACTAAATTTACCCATGCGTTTCTGAGAGAATGGTCACACTGCTAGAGTTGTCAACCGTACTCTAAAATAGAGTATTGTACTCTATATCATGAAACCGTACTCTATGACTCTAATAGAGTACGCTACAATACTCTTTTTTTACTTAAACTATTTTTTTTCCAATTCAACTTTATTGAAATATTTTGTTATAAAGTGTAAGTAGTTTCAACTTCATTTCATGATTTTTATATTTGCACGCAAATTTACCATCCAACTACCTGCGTACACAAAATGTTCTAAGTTTTTGTTTCTCATCATTATTAGTTGTTTTTTTTGCAACACAAAATAATACTGTCTGAAAAAAGTGACAACAAAGCAAAGCAATTTATATGTCAAATACAACAACAACTATGTTCATATAGAGTTAGCTGTGTCCAGATAATTAAGTGGATTTATTTAAGTTTTGTCCCGATGTTAAAGCAATTTATATGTGAAATACAACAACAACTATTTTCATATAGAGTGAGCTGTGTCCAGATAATTAAGTGGATTTATTTAAGTTTTGTCCCGATAAAAATGGCATTGACAGACTACCATTGTCGTTGTCTTATCGATAATGTTTATAGAAATGTCAAATGTTTGTTAGTAAGATAGTTCAATATAAAATGGTAGACTTGAAATATCCCGATGTCGTTCTTTTCGCGAAAGTCCATATGAATATGCAAAAAAAAATGTAGCTAATGTGAACCAATCCTAACACTCAGGTGTTTCTGAACGCACCCAAAAGTGTCAAACATGAAATGTCAATTGCCACGTTCTGATTTTTTAATGTTTAGTGGTGAGAAAGGAAAAACATGATGAAGTTCTAACTAGTATGAACTTAAAGTAACAATGCTTAGACTCATATAATTATTTAAAAAAAACAAAAAATGGATGTTTTAAAATTTTAAAAATGATATTCTTTTTTTATTGGACCGTACTCTTTATTTATTCACTCTAAAAACAAATGTACTCTGTTTCTTCTTAAAAAAGTTGGCAACTCTACACACACAGCCCACATTTGAATATTTTTGATTAATGATTGGGAATTTGACAATTTAACTCTAAACTTTTAGCTTTTTGTTTATTCAAAATTGAATTTTCTATCGAAATAGATAGTTTAAAATATTTTAAAAAAAAAATTAAGCAGTAAAAGTTAACAAAAACCAAATTAAAAAACATCGAAAATCCGACTTCATTTATTTTTATTTTTTCTAATACTCGTAGCTCATAACTTTTTTCGCTGAAGAGTTATGTTAAAAAGTACAACTTCAACATATAAAAGGTAAAGGCTGAAATCTTTAATGCGACATGTTCAAAAAGAAGTTTTTATTTAAAATTGCCAGAGATTTGTAAACATTTATTTTTTTTTCGATTTCGATTTTTTTTTTTTAGATTTTCTTAATTTTCTTCCTAACATTTTTCAATATTAAAGTTTGAATGTTAGGTTTGACGAGCAAAACTGTCAAATTCGACCTAGTTTCTAAGTTTTACCAAATACAGTGGCCAACAAAAGTTTTCGTACGACTACTATTTTTTTTTTTTACTATCATAATAACAATAAATAATAAAAATAGATTTAAAACAAACTATTTATCATTATGTTAGTCTTATAAAATAAAAAAACAGTGGTTGTACGTAGGCTTTTATCGGCCTCTGTATTTTGAAAATTGGTAAGTGTGACCAAAACTCGGACCCAGAAAAGAATGGGTGAATTTAGGAGCATTTTCGGTTTTAAGCATGCTCATTAATAAAAAACCTTGCACTTGATAGTTCCTTTATACTAACGGTGATCACCCATTTTCATTTTGAGAGGACAGTCCTCTATTTTGGCATTGTGTCCTCATTTTTATTTTTTTTTGAAGAGGACAACATGTCCTCATTTTAGTGAATAGTTCTTTTTTATTCTTAAAACCAATTTTCTTAGATTCAAAATCACATAAGGTACCTTAATATTTTCTTCATTACTAAGTCATTTAAGAATAAGAAAATGGCAGCCCTGGTTTGAATCCAAACACTTTTCAACTGTAGTTACTAGAAATCAATGATGTAGTTAGTAGTACTCCGGTGGTCATGGCATAATGGTTAATGTGTTGGACTGTCATAGCAAATGTCTAAGTTTGATTCCCAGCCGCTACCTCTTAAAAACAAAAAATGTATTTATCCAAGGTATTAGCTCTTGCGAGAAACTGGCAAATCCTCCAAGAGCTATGAATAAGTTCTTCTCATCTAGCCGTTCGGATCCGTCAAAAAATTGTAGATCCCCTCCATTCCTGCTAACAGAACGTACAGAGGAATGGTTGAGAGTTATAGGTCAATAGGCAAAGAGAAGCAGGAGAGAGCAAGAAAAGGAAAGAATTGAACAAGTAAAGGAATCCAGATACAACTGGGTGGTATAAAGAAATAAGGACAGAGATGATCCCGCCATATTTGAAAACGGGATCGAAGAGAGAAAGAATAAGCAGAAAGCAAGAGTCAGGCTAAGGAATGAGATTAGAGAAAGATGGTCCTGGAAAGGAGAAGAAGAGAAAACGTGCAGAATATGTGAGGGTTGAACAAAAGATAAGGGAGCATTTAATAGACAAATTCAGGTCGGGAGCATGTAAAAGAAAGATGCAGGTCAGGCGGAGAACAAGGATTATATGGGTGGGGGAAAAATGGGGGAAATAATCTGCGAAAAGGAGGGGAATAAGTGAATAAAGGAACTAGAAGAGGTTAGAAAAAATAAGACGTGAGAAGGGAGGAGATGAAGCAGAGTATGGAAATAGTAACCCTTAGGTGCAATACAAATTAATACTACTAAATAAATACTTGAATGTGAATAGGCCCTGATGGTTCCCCACGAGGTATCGCGCCACTTAATTTATTTATTTAGAAATCTATGACTAGGATTTTTTTAATGGGGTAAGGTGAGTCAAGCAATATGTCAATAAGAACAAAATGACAGATAGACAATTTGTCACCAACTAAGAAACTATAAATGAAAATATATTAAAATTGTTTGCTATTATTTTTCGCTTGAAATACCCCGCCCGTAAAATTGTTTTCAATTTCAAACAGTCAAAAGTGGGCAATTAATAACTACTTCAACTATTTATATTGTAAAATTTTATTAACAAAAAATACTTAATGAAGAAAAATACAAAAATTAAACAAACATTTCATTTGATTTAAGCTTGACTATTATATAACCAAATAGTTCTTAAAATTTTAACGAGCCTAAAAAATGTTCCAAATTGTTTTGTCCCTGAAAAAATTCCCACCGTATTTATACCCCGTAATTCTGAAGCCTAGTAGCAGAGCTGTGAATTTCAGTCCAGAGAAATTTCTTGGACAACAAATTTCACAGATATGGTTTTTTTGTGAAAAACTGTGAATTTTTGGACTGAGAATCACACAAATGCACAGAAAATCACCAAATTTTCTCATCATTTAATCAAAAAATGGTAACTATACCGTTTGGCCTTACACTGCCGTCGTAAGAAAAAAAGGGCGTCTCTTCATTTATGTAGTTTTGAGATAAATGCATTTTAATGATTTTGCTTTTTGAATTTTGAAGAACGATTGTTATTAAAAAAAAATCATGTTATTTTCCTAAGCGCATAGTAATTCTGAAATCTGAATTTGAATTCTGACTAAGAAAAATGAATTTGTAACTTTTAAGCGTATTATAGGCACATAAGCAACTTGCTTAAAATCTGCAATAAAATTTGCGTTCGAGATTTTGTAGCCATTTGCAGTTGAAAATTAAGCTTAACAAGAAACACGGTAAACTATTAAGCGGTTCCAATTAGGGTACTAACTATTTTATTTTTTTAATTTTGGCGTTTAGGCCCTTTTTTCTTAGGACGGCAGTACAGGTCCCGTGGCCTTCACTTTTTCAATAATAAACCAAATGACCTCTTGTTGTTTAGTGTGTGTGGTAATTTTTAATTTCGTGCAAATTGTCACTATTTGCTATCAAAGATCATTGAAAAAAAAACAGAATTTTACGAAACTTAGTAGAAACTTTAAATTTTCGTTTTGCAGTCCATATTTCTATAATTTTCTTATGAACTGATTTTTCTTGTTGGAATTATATTTTCAAGGGTGTCCCGCGAAAGTAAATCCAAGTTGGTGGTACTGGGAGGCTCATGCGTCAGCCGCCATCTTGGAAAACATGTTTCATCAATTATCTCCTGAACTGGGCATTGTAATTTAAAAATAGTAAAGTTTTGGAAAATGGCTTCTTCTGGCTTCTTTCCACTTATAAACCTAATTTAGATTACTTCGCCTCTATTCGTCGTGTATTTTTAATATTTAAAAAAAAATTTCCATCACGATTAGAGAATTTCTCAAAGACTAAAAAAGATATTTTAAAGATTTAAGCTGATTTTTGAAGAAGAAGATTAGTAACTTATTCAGGAGTCGTTTCAAATTTTCTGCAAAAAATTTACAGCTTGTTGGTTATATTACCTCAAAACCAACCAAAACTCGTATTTTTATTTTTTTTAACGAGAAAACCAAAGCTAATATGGCGGAAAGTGGACTGGATCTGGTGAAGTGGATATGGATTTAGATTCAACGCCAAAAATTGCCTCTAGGTAAAGTCTAACTATAGTCACTTTTTGTGATTTAAACTTAGAACTGACTAAAACAAGTCTAAACAGAAAAATCTTCCCACAGCAATTCAATTTATTGAGTTGATAGTAACACTCTTTGCATTCAAACCCATATTTAACTGTTCAAATTGTTTTTTTTTTTTTTGATTAAAAATTTTGTACTGTCATATGTACCTTACCTACATTCCATATCTGAAGTTCCTTTTTCCGTTTTACTCGATTTCAAGTTCATAACACAAACCCCATCTTTTTTTTCTATATAGGAATGCCCTACAGTGTTCTGACTTGGCTATTATAAAATGTGAAAAGTTTAACCAATAGACATACATATATATACAGACCTATATTCAACAATTTCCAATCTACTCTCTAACTGAAACATTGCCGCAATGTCATCAAGAAAAAAAAATTCTCTCCCTCTCCTATCACACAAAAGCCACTAAAGGCCGACAGCCATATGGCTCCCACACGAGTATAGGATGACGACAACGACTTTCCAGACTCATTGTTATTCAGCTCTTAGATAATTCCTCTTTTCGTCTGGAAAATATTATCACAAAATCCATTATATTATTCTCTGGTGTTCAAAAAGCGAGACATGTTTTCATTTTGGTAATTAAATTTATAATTTTTGTTTTCGTAGTTCCTTACCTCTTGGTATCTTGAATTTAACCTAAATAATATTTTTAATCAATTTTTGTCAATTTTTTCTTTTTCTTTTTGGAAAAAATTCAATTTATTTTTATAATTATGAATATTTATTAATTTATTTATGTTGTTTTTCGGTCAATTTATTACATTCTGTTGTTAAACAAAATTTTCTTTAAACATTTTTGGATAATAAATTAAATTTAACATAAATTATAGAATTGTTTATTTTTTTCTTTTTCAAAAAATCTACAAAAATCTAAAATAAAAAAGGGAATAAAAATAAAATAACCTCTCAGGTGATGTTCTCTTTAAGAAAAAATATGCTCCTTCTTCGTGATCCTTATCCATTAAAGTATGTCTTCAATTGAGAAAACAACAGGTGTTTTAGTATTCATTCATACAAAGGAGTTATTCGACTGGTTCAGGAACAGAAGACAGAATCCCTTCAAGCAATATTCGTTTTCTTGAGAGTAAGAACATAATTGTTTTAATTTATATGCAGAAAATGAAGGTTGTATATAGTTGAGGTGTTTATTCAGTTCCGGATATGCTGCCAATTTCCCCTCTCCAGCAACTTTAAAACCACGTCTCTTTGCCCTTTTCGGAAAGTATTTTGTAGTTCATGGTTAAATAGATATGATATCGTGTGTTCAGTATTTTTTTATTAACAAAAGAAACCCGCTAAAGGGGTTATAACTACACTTTAAATGTTAGGTTACCCAATTGAAATAAAAAGCGTTTAAAAGCAAATGGAGTGTGTAAATAGGAGATAACGATGTATTTATTTGTTTTAAATGTTTTGATTATGAGAAGGTGGAATAGAGATATGTAGGGAATTCTAGATTTGAGTAGTTCGACTGTAGAAAGAATTCCTTAACTTAATGTGTGCATTCTTGGGGGAGGAGTCTCATGCAGCCAGCCCATGTTCATAGAATTTCCAGCTTAGTGCACAGCTTAATAATAACCCAGCATTATTTCTACAATTCAATTAAAAAAATACAACACAATTCAGTTCAATTCAATTTCATTAAATTCTCTTCAATTGGATTTGATTCAATTCAATTCAGTTAAATTCAATTAAATTCAATACAATTCAATTCAACTTAATTCAATTCAATTTTATTCAATTTAATTCAATTCAATTCAATTCAATTCAATTCAATTCAATTCACATACATACTACATACTAAACTTTAACTACAAAATGCGAAAGTTGTAAAAGGTACAAGTTCTTGGAATTGGATACGATTTAAAGCTTCTGAGGGCATATGTGAATGTATGAAGATGTTTACTCCTTGATAAACTTCAAACTCAATATGGGGTGCTTTTAAGAAAAAAACTTGTGTTTTCAAAAAGAATAATTGGGATATATTTTTACTATTTAGTATTAGGGAACACAATCCAATGCAGCAACTGCTAGGTTCTTAATTTGAAACTTTTTAGGCACTCTGAGATAGCCTCCAATTTGACTTAATCCAACTCTCGGTTATTGTAAGGTGCATGACCAAGTACACTGAATAATGAATTTTCGTGATATTTTTCCTTCTTTTGTGTGTGTGTTCTTTTTTGTTTATTTTTTTTTTTGTTTTTGTTTTTCATTTAAATAACAAAAAATCTTTTTCATAATAATAATTCTCTTGTATGCAAGCTCTTAACTTGTTTATTTATTTTTATTCTCTTTGTTTTTATTTTTTTTATACTTTCTTGTCTTTTTGTCGTTCTTAATCTTTGTTAACAAAATAACAACAACAACATTAACAATGACAACAACAAACAAAAACTAAATGGAATTCATTAAGGTATTACAAAGTCGAAGTGTCCTTCGCCCTAATAAAATGATTGGCACATTTAAAATTGATGTTGCTACCGTTTGGGCTCACAGAGGTAAGGTAAAATTATTTGTAATCTTTTTATTTTTTCTAAATGCAAAAATGGTACAGTCGAACTTGGTTTATTATTGTTCACATACTTAATTTAAAAACCATATATTTTTTGCTAGTGGTAAAACCTAGAGCCTGACAAAAATTGAAGCAATGTTTTCAATTCATTGGGAATTGGTTTCAAGTCACGTTTGTGTGAAATTGTTATTTTTGTTTTAAATTTACATATCTGCATCACTTAAATGGTTCAACCCAGGCAAAGTACGAGTAGGTATAAATGAGAAACACTGTTTATAAAAACGGCAATATGAGATGATGAGTAAATGAAATTGGAGACTAAGGTATGATTGTTGAATCTTGATATTAAACTCACATTTGATTGATCAACATACGAACCGCAATTATATCGAAAACGAACTCAATGTTGGTTTTTTTTTTTTAATTCAAAGGATTTTAAGGATCCCTTCAATAAACGATAAACACTTTGTATTGTACTCTTATTCGTTCCATATTGGAATATTGCATTGTGGTCAGATGCCAGACACATAAAAGGGTTTTTTTAGACGTGTGGTTTTTAATCTGGCAATACTTTATTCGGAGTTGGTATTTTTGACAGCTGCCACTTGATTTATGCTCAGTTTGGTTTGCTATTTCTTAATGAATAGACTTACTCCTCAACAATGTTTGCAAATTATGAAAATTTATTGCCAAAATATTGGTTCGGCCCGCACGACGCATCGCGAAACAATCAATTTTTTGAAGGAAACTTTTGGTGAGAGCATTATCTCGCGTCCTGGGGTTATTTTGTGTGGGGTTATGTAAGTTGCTTGTCTACGCAAATAAGCCCGAGACGTTTGAAGACTTGAAAGAGAATATTTAGTGCCTCACCAAAAGTTTACTGCCATAAACTTATTTTGGTAATAACTTTGCACAATTTGCAAACGTTATTGAGGAGTAAGTTTATTCATTATGAAATGGCAAACCAAACTGGGTATAAATGAAGTGTCAGCTGTCAAAAAGACCAACTCCGAAAAAAGTATTGCCAAATTGAAAATCACATGTCTAAAAAACATCCTTTAAATGGATTCGAGATACATATAGTGGCTTAAGCCCTCCCCGCAGCCAATTTGTATTATTGGTTTAATAGAAAAAGAAAATAATTTATAATGTTTCAATTTTGTATTAACTTTCAAACCTAACATTTAAAAAAAAAAAACTAGATGAAACAAAGAATCAGTAATTATTGACATAATATTTGTACAAGTCGCAAATGAATGGGACAAAATAAACAATGTTGAGGCTGAAAAACTAACATGAAAGTATGTTTTTATCAAGTCTCAAGGGAATTGGATGATGAGACTAAACAGTTTGAATACACGTTGGCTTTTTTCCAAGCCCTTAGGAAATTTAACGAAAAAACTAAGTCGAGGCTTAAAAATTATACATTTAAGCTGTTGTTTTTCCAAGCTTCAAGGAAAATAAAAAAAAAAAAACAAAAAATCGAGGAAGATGAAAAATGCTGCGTTTTTGTTCAAGCATTTAAAGCATTCGGCAAAAAAAAAAACAAATTAGCTTGTTAAATGCAATTAAGAAACTAGAAGACAACATCTAACATTTTCATTATTTTTCAAAAGTTAAAAACTGATTTCAGATAAGTAGATGTCTGCATTGAGTGAAAAATGTTACCTTGTCAGGGTCCAGTAATTATCAAGAGCTTATAACTCTAAAAACTACATATGTTTCCGCTTCCAAAAAAAACAAAATGACGTGCTTGTAAACGATTGTTATATTCACTATTTCGAACAAAAACGCGTTTTAACCAATACCTTAAGAAGCCATGCACCTTTAGCACTTGAATATATGAAGTTTGAAAAAGAAAATAATTAGTTAGTAATTATTTAGAAAAGGTCAACTAGTCCGAGAAAAGGTTAAATATTTTCAGTAATTGTACCTAAGTAACTGTAATTAAAAAGAATAAATATACTAAAGGAATTATATTGGAATTACGAGTATTTTTGGAATTAAAAATGAATTGAAAAGTATTTAAGTGCAAGTCATAAGTACAAAAGTAATCAATACAAACATTTCAAGTACTTTTAAGGTATTTAAGTCCTAGTACAGGTACATGTACTGGTTACTTGAATTTTTTAAGAACAAGGTACCAAGGATTTGAACAGGAACTTATAATATTTCAAGTACAAGGTAATTGTACTTTAATTGTACTTAAGTACCAATATACTTAATTACTTTACAGCTCTGGTCGTAAATTTGGCGTGAAAGAAAAAAATTTGTCGATAATTTTTTTTTCTTTACGAAAAATTTATGACAGTTAATCTAAATATTGGATTTTAAAAATTTTGAAGTGGTAATGCTAACTTGGCGGACATAAGTTATTGTTAGTCTTCACAGTCTTTTCTCTATTTTTGAGGTTATGTTAACACCCTATAAAATTTATTTAAACCAAATTTGTTACAGTTGCTGACAATCAATTATTTTTCTTCTTTCAAATTTAGTTTAATCCTTTTCAATATATTTTGTACGCTTTGAGAAATACCGTATTGAAATCTATATGAAGGTTTTTTTATAATACAAATCTTATATACTACTGAAAATAAATCAGCCAAGTAGAAGACTTAGCATTAGGGATTGGACTTGATGTCCAATTATTGATTTAAAATAGCTTTTTATGGCCTTTAGTCCTACAAATTGACGTTTCGTCCGGCTTATTCACTTGGACTCATCAATGACGTAGTGAGGGCCTTGTCATACGCAATTTGTATTAAGTTCAGTTCAACTTACATGAATTCTTTTACAAAAATCCACTGTTAACTTTTGTAAAAGAATTCTTGTTAGTTGAACTGAACTTAATACAAATTGCGTATGGCAAGGAACTACGTCACTGATGAGTCCAAGTAAGTAAGCCGGAGGAAACGCCACTTTTGTAGGACTAAAGGGCTTAAAAATGAAATTAGCGTATGTATTAAAACGAATTTTAGCCTTCTTATTAAATTACTATAGGCGAAGGCTAACAACAAACTAAGGATTTCTAAAAAACTTTAACAGATATCGAGTATAGGTAATCAATACTAAAATGAACTTCAAATTCTTACGAACTTACGCAAAAACCTTATTTATATCTGATAACCGTTAAAAAAGTTAAAAACCATCAATTATTTTTTTTTACTTCAAATGCTTTATTTTACAAAATCAAAGAAAGTACCTTTTTCTTTCTGTTATTTGTGAATAAAAACCTTAACAACAATATCCTTTCAACGAACATTTTTTTAAGAGCCATAAAGATCTAATTTATGGCTTGTTTTAAACACCATGCCATGGATTATGGTTTACCTATTTTGGCTGAACAATCTGAGGCCCACCTCTTGTTAACATATTTTATTATAAGGCTCCTCCAGACTCCTTACAAAAAAAAGTATAGTAATCTGTTTTGTATTTAATTTTTTTTTTAACGGGACCATTTTTTCGTGAAAGTGTTATATAATAAGAAAGGGAATTGTACTTTAGACCCTGAAGATGAGTAATAATCCTCTTAATATAATATTATTACATTCGTAAAACTAATCTACAAAGAATAAGTAGTGTATAAAATAAAATAATATGAATATTTAAAAAAAGTAGTCTTGGTCATCATTTAACAGAAACCTTTACTCCTCAGCACATATATATTGGCTTTTTAAAAGAGCTAATTTGACTTTGTTTTTAAATATAACAACTTATGCAGTTTTATCCAGTAGAACATTCATACCTCTATGTAAATTTCCTTCATATTTCATAGTTTTGTAGAATTTTTTCTTGGTAATACAGTAGACGCTCAATATAGTGAAGTAATAGAAACCAAAACTGTTCACTATTACGAGGTTGTTCACTTTTTCAAGACTGAGTTTAAAAAGGCTTTCTTATGATGATATTTATTTTAGCCTTAAACAATAAGATTTAAAAGAAAACAGAAACAAGCCCGCATAATTTTTTAGCAATGTTAAATGCTTGCGAGATATTTTTATACAAAATACATTTTCAAATAATATTTTGCGTGTTTACTATTTTGGATAGTTCACTCTTTCGAGATTAACTACTTTTTTGGAAGTAGGTATATCTAGCGTCTTGAAAAAAATATTAAAAAAAAAAAAATAATTAATAATATTGATTATTTACGAGTTTTAAAACACAATTTGCTTACATTTTTTTAAGCTACAAGAAAATTTGACTCAACCTTTCTCTAATCGATAGCAATTTGCTTAATTAAAATATTCCGAAAAGTTCCAAGCTAAAGCTGTTTAGCGCCAAATTCCAATCTATTTTTTCAAGGGACGCATATCTATAGAGTTAAACTGATTTTCTCCAATCTTTGTATTTGAATAAATTTTAAAAGCATAAACTACGGTAATTTTTATTAACTTTGATGATTAGATGATCTTTTTTCAGAAATACGCATGACGTAAATAGTTAAAACCCTCTGCGCGCAAATCGTTTGTCTTCTTTTTTTTAAATAAAAATTATTTTTTTGTTCAAAATTAAATTTCCTATTAAAATTGAAGGTTTAAAAAATTTAATACAAATTTTAGTTTAAGAAAAGTCAACGAACACGAACTAAAAAAAAAACTAAAAATCAAATATTTCTAATGTTTTGCTAAAATGTGCGTGAGATATTTGACATCCATAGACAAAATAAATTAGAGGCTTAAGGGGTTCGTATATGACATGAAATGCCATTTTAATTGAAAACTGACAGATATTGCTAGTAAAACTTTTCTATTACTTTTCATTTTTCGCAGTTTTTGCAGAGTCTATTTTTTGGTACTTCTTTACAAATTTAAAATTCCTGTCACCTTGTACCAATCTTATATAAATCGGCACAACTGTTCAGTGTGTAGATCAAAAACTACTTAAAAACAGTCAGGAAACAAAATTACGGGCTTACTTATCTCCCTTTTAAATATTCCCTAAGTTCGCAAAATCATATTTGGTCAAAATCTTGAGTAATTTTTACATTGCATTTGCAATGCGGTACGCAAAAAGGGCTTTCGGGCCAAAACTGTGAAAAACTATGAGAAATGATAAGGTTTAAATGGGTATATCAACTACATATCGTCCAATTTTAAACAACATTTTTGTATGTCATATTCTAGTCTTGAGCCTATTCTTGCTCCAAAATAAAGTATGCGCAATTTATTAAAAAATTAGAAATCTTTAATTTTGCAAAAAAAAAAAATATAAAATTTTTCAAAAGAATATATAATTTTCAGGAAAAATTTAAAAGTCAAATTGTAAAATTCAGCCTAGTTTACGAGTTAAATGTTAAGAAATAAGCGCCAGTGTGACCATGAATGAAGTTTTGACTATGTCCGACTGTACCGATTGCATTTTATGTTACGTAGTTTACCCATTTATGTGTGTGTTCTGTTTTTTGAATGTTTTTCTCTGTCTTTTCCTACCATTCACTTTTTTGTTCGTTCAGATTTTTTTTTTTCAATATTGGCCAACATCAAATTAAGTATTTTCAACAAAAATCAACTATATTTAATACAAATAAAAAAGTTAATATCTTAAATTTGTACTAAAAGTCAACAGGTTGTACATCTTATTTGGAGATTGAAAAAAAATATACTTATTCGTTTTTATTGAATGTTTAATCTCTAATTGATGATTGAAAAATTTGAAAAACGCATTTTGAGTTTAAAAACAGATACTTAAAACTTTGTTTAGCAAATTTATAAATTTAAAATATACTGACGAACGTGTAAGTAAGGAATGTGTTTAGTGTACAAAAACATATGCTTATATACAAACAAAGTTATCATTTATTAATCATAAATTTAAAAAAAAAGCATTTCAGACTATTAAGCTAAATCACCTTCATTACCACCTACAAACCACAAATTGATGCAATCAAAACTAATCAAGTTAAATCAATTTATAGTTAATTAATTGGCAATTTAAATATTCCGAAAGCATATCCATCCTCTATACATATTTATATATATAGGTACATTACAATGAATGTTTAGTATTTGATAACCTCACATACATAGGTGTCCCGAACAAGTTTTAAGGTTATAGGTTGTATTAAAATATGAGAAAAATAGTATCGGAAAGGGTGCGTATCTCCCCCCGTTCATGTGGGAGGGTCAATTTTTCAAAAAAAAATAGTCTTAAATCAGACAAAAAAGATCATATTATAGCTTTTTGGAAAGCTAAAAGTGTTTTCAAAAACTTAAACATATTTTAAACTTAAAATAAAAACAAAAATGGTAAAGAAATAACCCCAAACTTATTTCATTTAAAATTTGTCAATAATAACGGGTGTTTTTTAGCTGGTTTGGTTTTGGCAACACTGGTTTTGACAGCTGACGTGTGTTTAGTACCTTGTGTCACCGTCAAACAGCTTCAGTTTGGTTTGCAATTTAACCATGGATCGTCTTACAAATGAACAACGCTTGCAAATTATTGAATTTTACTATCAAAATTCGTGCTCGGTTCGAAATGTTCATCGCGCGCTGCTTCCATTTTATGGTCGGCATTCTCGACCTTCTGAGCAGTCTATTCGGAAGATTGTGACCAAATTTCGCACCAAATTTACTTTGTTCGACATTAAACCACCAACACGTTTACGTACTGTGCGTAGTGAAGAAAATATTGCGGCCGTATCAGCTAGTGTGACAGAAGACCGCGAAATGTCGATTCGGCGCCGTTCCCAGCAGTTAGGCCTTTGTTACAGCACTACGTGGAAAATTTTGCGGAAGGATTTGGGCGTAAAGCCTTTTAAGATACAGCTGGTGCAAGAACTAAAGCCAGCCGACCTACCACAACGCCGAATTTTTTGGTGAATGGGCTCTTGGAAAGCTGGCAGAGGATCCGCTTTTTTATCGAAAAATTGTGTTCAGCGATGAGGCTCATTTTTGGTTGAATAGGTACGTAAATAAGCATAATTGCCGCATTTGGAGTGAAGATCAGCCAGAAGCATTGCAACAGCTACCAATGCATCCCCATTAGATTATTTTTTGTGAGGGTATGTCAAAGCTAATGTCTATAGGGACAAGCCCGCTTTGATTGACGCACTGGAAGCCAACATCCATGCATTCATTCGTGAGATACCGGCCGATATGTGTGAAAGAGTATGCCAAAATTGGACTCAGCGGATGGGCTACCTGAGACGCAGCCGCGGTCAACATTTGCATGAAATTATCTTTAAACATTAAATTGCAAAGTTCAAACTATCGATTCAAATAAATATTTCATTCATTTTTTTGAATTTTTTGTGTTTTTTTTTTTTTTAAAGTTCTAAACCTCTTAAAAAATCACCCTTTAAAACCCATATGACACTAAATTTTTCTCTCATTTTTAATCAACTGAAAATTAAATTAGAGTGGATCCTACAATTTCTTATTCAAACTTTGATTGGTGTTCATACGAGCTTCACGCCAGGCGACTCATTTTGACGCCTCTTATTTCTATCTCACTCTCTGCTTTGACAGATGGTCAACTATTGATACCTGTCGAGTTTCAAGAAGTCTTTGGCCAGATACTTCAATGAAAAAAACAGAATATTTACTGAAGCTTAGCAGACCTCGACCGTCCCTCCTGGTTGGAATCCTTACGGGTCACAATTCGAGGGGAACCCACACGAGCAGAATGGGCATCAGCACATCTGGCTTATGCAGAGGGTGTCAAGACGAACTGGAGGAAGAGGGCTCATCTCACTTCCTTTGTGAATGCCCCAGCCTAGCTATAAATAGGAAAAATGCCCTCGGAGAATACTTTTTCAACGAATTGGGCGATATCTCGTCTTTGCTACTAAAAAACATCCTCAACTTCATCCAAAGATCAGGATGGTTTAGGGAGGCACCTCAAACCTAAAACTTCCACTTGACCTTCCCTCCTAAGCTTCCCATTCCCACATTTCCCCCACCCTGGGGAGCACAATGAATCCATTGAGATCCGAGTGAGGTGATGCGGCTTGCCCCATCATCACCCCACCTAACCTAACCTAACCAGCTCTTGAAAAAAAAAGTGAGGCAGAAGTTTTTCAATTTTTGTATTTAAATTTTTTTTTTTTTTCTAATCTTCAAAGATTTACGAAATAAATTTGTGCGCTAAATCTTCAAGATTTGAAGCAAATTTCAGGTAAATCATATTAAATCTCAGATAAGTGTTAGTTGGAAATGTAGTATTAATGAAATGTTATACTTAATATAGATATTAATATATTTTTGACTTTAAACAAAAGATTTTAAATTATTAATTTCGCACCTGTCCCACACGTAACGGAGTAATTTATAGATTTTAATTATTATTTATCTTGAAGTTTTTTAATTTTATTAAATTGTTTATAACTTTGAGAAGTCTCAAAGCAACTTATCCAAGTTCTTAAACTTATTTAAAACTTCAGTTTCTGCTGCATTTGTGCGTTAAGAATTGCGTTAAGAATATAAATTCCAAGCAATGGTCTCACACGTAATACTCTGCGAAATTGAGGTAACGCCAAAATACTTGCAAATATTTCCAAAAATTTTATTCCATTACCTTTTCATCGGTTTCTCGAACGAATGTCCCACTCGTAACAATGGAATGCCCCTTAACTGAAAAAATACCCTTATATCGTATTTCTTTTCCGCAACTTTTTGCCTCATATTCCAAAGTGTTTCCAAAAAAAGTTTTTTATTTTTGTGAAAAAACTAGTAAATCACTTTTTCACTTTTTTGGTACAGGTAGATATTTTTTAATTTAGCGGAGTTAAATTTGTAATTTGAAAACTGGGCCACAGTTTTCGGAATTTCTTGTCCCATTATGTGTCGGTCTTTTTCATCATCCTTATGCTCAAGTAAATTAGACGAAAAAAATTAGAGGGGGATTTTCAAATACAGCAAATATTTCCCAGTAATTTCGAGAAAAGCTGAATCAACCCTTATTCAACCCCTCTACCCTAAAATTGTTTGCAACTTCCCTAATTTATGATACTTTTTAGAAAATGCTTAAGACGGTTAAACAAAGTTCTCCAACTAAATTCAGCTTTGATGGATTTTTTTCGAAGTGTTCTTTTCCTGGGCTATTAGAGAGAGTTTCTATTTTGCAATCCCCACAATTATGTGATCCTGAACCTGAGGTTGGAAGAATTTCTTTTCTTTTCTTCTTTCATTTGATCAATTGGACTATCGGAATATTTATTTCAACGTCTCACTTTTTTGTTGTTTTTGTAATCTTTTATTTTCATTTTCATGCAAACAATCAACAAGAGTATCTGGTTTTATGCATTCGAATAAAAAATTGATAAAATTGAATAAAGGTATTCAAATAAGTATACCAAATGAGAACGACGACGACCTTGTTTTTATTTATTTAATAAAATATTTTTTTTAACTCTTCACGGAAATAATTTAATTTAAAATTATTTTAGATTAAAAATGAATTTTTAGAGAAATTAAAATTTGACTTTTTTCCCTCCAGTTAATTTTAAAATATAAAAATACTTTTTTCGAGTATTTTCTAATATTTTAAATTAAATTGCAGAATTTTTGTTAAGGCTTTTTCAAAGACTTTCTTTTTTTTATTTATTTTTCATTTCTAATTATTTCAACAGTCATGCATTTATTCTTCTTAAAATTTGTTTACTTAATTATAATTTTGTGATAATTGCAAAGAAATACAAATTCAGCATTAAGGTAAATAATTTATAAAAATTAATATTAAAAAAAGCAAAGTTTGTTTGTTTTTTTTTAATATCTTTTTAAACCATTTATCGCACGATCTCTTTTACTTCTATTAAATTTCTCTCTTTAATTTCATCATTAAATAAATCACTCTTACCATAAAATATATTTCTCTTAAGATCATCAATTCTACCACAAATGGGCATTACTTTCGGATCCCGATGATTTCTATAGTGGACCAAAAGGCTATTTAAAATGTGATATTGGAATAATAGGAAAAGGTGATACAGTTAAGGTGCCTCAAAAATCCGAAAAGGATCCTGATGATATTGAAGCGTTAGTGTATTTCTCATTTTTCTTTATAAACAATATAATTTAATTCCTTTTTTTTTTCCTCTAGAAACCTCCTTCTACCAGATGGAGTACCTATCGAAAGACAACGAGCAAAATTTATAGTAAAAATTTATCGTGCTGATGGACTGCCAAGAATGAATTCTTCAATAATGGCAAATGTTAAAAAAGCTCTTACAGGTGAATCCAAAGACTTGGTTAGTCCGTATGTTCAGGTTTCATTTGCTGGATTGATGGTAATTTTATTTTTTTATAGTTCTTCATAAAATGTTTTACTCTCTCTCTCTCTTTACCTCTCTCTCTCTCTAGGGTAAGACAACAGTTAAAAAGAATGCTTATGCACCAGTTTGGAACGAACAACTAGTCTTCACAGAGATGTTTCCACCTTTGTGTCAGCGAATCAAGGTATTTTTATTGAAAAACTTAAATATTCTTCCTTCCAGTTGTAACCTTTAACTGAAAACATAGATTCAACTTCGTGATGCAGATCCTATGAAACCATCAATCATTGGAACTCACTATATTGATCTAAAGCAGATTTCCAATGATGGAGAAAAGGGATTTCTGCCAACGTTTGGACCCTCCTTCATACATCTTTATGGCTCCACAAGGGACTACACTCTATTAGATCAACATTCCAATCTAAATACCGGACTTGGTGAAGGTGTAAGCTATCGAGCTCGACTTTTAATTGCTATTCGAACAGAAATAACTGATAATGTCGAACCGACTACGGAAAAGAATGTCGAACTTGAACCCAGCTATCCCATTTCTGAGTCTTCATATTCAAAATGTGAAGAATTCTTTTTATTCGGAACAATTCTAGAAGCTTCGATGATCGATAAAAAGGTTAGTGATCGAACGGTTTTCTTTGAATTGAGCATGGGAAATGCTGGTAATTCATTGGATGGGCACAATGAAAGTTTTACCACTGCTGATGATGACGATGGAGCCTTGGAGACGGTAGATAGTACGTCTTATAGCAGCACGACAAATGCTTGTAAGCCAACAAGTCACAATAAAACGCATTATTACTTGCCTTACTGGGACTACAAGCCCTGTATGGATGTGAGGTGTGCTCTGCCAGATTTGAGGAGAAGAATGTACAACAGTAATATGCTGTCCAAAATGGCTGATAAAATGGTAAGTGAGATTAGGAGTTTCGAAATATCCTTATTTAGTTGTTTTTTGAAAATTCTTGTTATAAATGACTTTTGAAAAGATTTTTGATTAAAATAAGAAAAATTACAGGAAGATGGTCTGAATGATACCCACAAGCTTATTGAAGATGAAGACTCTAAATCCGATGTTCGACTTCGAAGTACACTAGAAGAATTGGCAGCATCATGCGTGAAGTACCTGACGATAACAAAAACCAATATAGCTGGTCCCGGAAGTGGAAATACAAAACTAGACAAAGAACGAATGAAACTCTGTCAACGTGAAATTGTTAGCACCTTTACGAGTCTCAAACCACAGAGAACTGTCAAGAATTAACTTTTGTGTTTTATTTTTGTATCCCTAAGGAATCCCTAGGAAATATGGCACGTAACTTACGAGCATTAGTTACTCGTAGCTCACTTCTGGAACGTTATAAAACGGCAAAAACTTATTTGCAAAAATTAAAGTTTCTGATTGATGATGTGAGTAGAAAAAAAGTTTTCTATATTACCTTGATGGTTGACATTTATTCTTACCTTCCATCTATTTTCAACTCCCAAAAAGCCACAACATTCCCTCCCAGATATATTCGTGTGGATGATTGCGAATGGGAAACGTATAGCCTATCATAGGGTATCCGCAAGAGATTTAATCTATTCCGAAACAGAGGAAGAATGTGGTGTGCATTGTGGGAAAGTTCAAACGTTGTTCCTGAGGGTAGGTGTTGTTGTGATGATAATATGGAACAGGTGTTTAAGTAAGGAATATTATATATCTACTTAATTAATCTCTTTTTATAGCTTCCATGGAAACAGGCGGCTGGATCTGCTAGTTGGTATCTCCAAGCAAAGTTATCGATTTTCCTTTGGTTGGGGGTGGTTAACCATAAGGAGCATTTCTTTGAAGGTCTACCGCATGGCTATGATCTTTCTCATGAATTAAGAAATGCTGACCGACCAAGGGCAATGGCCCCCAATCATATTCACTACCTGGAGAAGCATGTAAGTTTATAGAAATTAAGCCAATCGGAGTTTTGTATAATTTTGTGAGGGTTTTCACGTTGCAGACTTTTCAGCTGCGAGCTCATATCTATCAAGCCCGGTCACTGATTGGCTCCGATGCTTCTGGATTAAGTGACCCTTATGCTATAGTGTACATAACGGAATTTACAAAAACCACACAAGTAATCGAAGAAACACTAAGCCCTACATGGGATGAGCTTCTTGTGTTTGAAGAAGTACTTGTTTATGGAGCTCAAGACGAAATCAAAAAAGATCCGCCAACGCTAATCATTGAGATCTACGATCAGGATAAAGTTGGAAAGTCAGAATTCATTGGACGGGCCATAGCAAAGCCTCGTGTAAAACTGAAAGATACCGTCTATACTACGCCAACACTAGAATGGTTTGACATTGTCCGAGGTCCAGATGAGGCTGGTGAGCTATTAGCTGCCTTTGAAATGCTTGAAATCGGCTCAAATGACATGCCACGAATGACAGAACCCAAAATCAGTCAAATAGAACCAAAGAAAGATAGAATGTCAGCTCCGTCTCCTGGTACGATATTCCCAGTGCCCAAAGAAGTCCGACCGCATTTGGCGAAATTCAAATTGGAAGTACTCTTTTGGGGTCTTCGTGATCTTAAGAGAATTCATTTTATGTCTGTTGATAAGCCTCGCATAGATGTCGAGTGTTCGGGAAAGATTCTTAGCTCAAATATCATACAAAATGCTAAGAAAAATCCCAATTTCCCAAGTATGCTGAAGTCCATTGAATTGGAATTACCTCTGGAAGAAACCTATGCCCCACCAATTACCATTCGTTGTGTAGATTGCCGTTCGTTTGGTCGATATACCCTCGTTGGAACCCACCAAATCACATCGATACACAGATATATGTATAAGCCACCACCTAAAGAAGATTTTACAAAATATAAGACAATCGGTGGGCATATAATTTTGCCATCACCAAATCAGGAAAAGAATGACAATGAAATGCCAAGGATTACAGCAAACGGGCCAAAGGATCTGTATTTGCCGAAGAATTCGTCGTGTGATAATTTGACACTTTATGGAGCTGCATGTGTCACTAAAATGTAAGTCTTTTAATAATGAACCTTTGAAGAAATAAATTCTGGAAACTTGAACGTTTATTGTTTTATTCGGTTCGTTAAGCTTCACTAAAAAATGTCAGTGTCATTTTTTTATTGAATTCGGCAGCACTTTTTGAAACAAACTTGCATATCGATCGATGATCGAAAGAAAATATTACAAACTTTTCTTTTTGTTTTACATTTAAATGTTTTAACCAGCAGAGGTGTCTGTAAAAGAGTTTTTGACTTCCAAACTTTCAAAATAAGACAAAATCAATAAGTTTTTCTTTTTCAGAGGGAAAAAACAACATCCCAAGCGTAAATCCACATCTATTGATCCAATTCAGGAATACGACACTGATGATGAAAACAATAAGGACTGGTGGACTAAATACTTTTGGTCTTATGAAAAACTTATCGATTCAAATAAAGAATTAACTAAACCAAGTCTAATACAAGCTAGAGATGAAAAACAACATAAATTAAATGTTAAGAATTCGAGAATTGTAAATAAATTAAGTCCGAAACGTGCTAGAAAAGAACCAAAAGAAACACCACTACCAACAAATGAAACTGCAGTTTGTAAGGTAAGCAAAATTAAAAATATTTATTTATAAGAAGAAGAAAATGTAAATAAGTTAATAGAATTTGTTGGATGTTTTGAACTTCATTGTTTCTGTAAAAAAAAAAAAAGAAGAAAAATAAGACCATCAATTTCTTGTTTGTGTTTTTATATTAAATTAAAAACGTGTATAATTTTTTTAGCCGCCATCAACTAGCATACATTCGACTTCTGATAGCAATTTTGCGGTAATTATACATAATTCAACTGTACATAATTTATTACTAACAACATTCCTCAAAAACATCTTTCCTTTTAACAATAAAAATTACTTAAGATTTTTTGATATTTTATCCACCGACAATAAAATATTTCTGTTATACACTTTCTTTTTAAATTATGTTTAAAATGTCACTTTAAGACAGAAAAACAACAAAATAAACAGTTTTTTATCAATTTTCTAACAGCACCATTCTTTAAGTTTTACTCGTATCAATCATTTTGTTCAAATGTTGTTCCTTTTTTAGAATCTTCATGTTGAAGTATTATAGTATTATGTACTTCGAATACTATGTTTTTTCTTGTTTATTTTTATTATTAATGTACGTAACATTTATGTTCATTTTTCCTAATATACCTTAAATCAAAAAAAAATACCTAAAACCATCATTCATATCGTCCCCTGATTGCAAGAACTAGGTAACTCAATTTTAAACATTTTGGAGATAGCAAGGTTCATAGATACCTAGCTACTTGGGAACCATTGGAAATTTAATTTTTCGGTTTCTTATACTTCATAAGCATCTTATATTTTTCAATTGTAAAAAAATTATAGAAAAGATTTAAAAATTGCATAAAATATTACCGTTTTTACCGAGAAATTGCAAAAACTTAAAATTGAGTTACCTAGTTCTTGCAATCAGGGGACGATATTTTCTAAAAAATACATACTTTGCGATGAATTTTTCCTTAAGATCAAGTTATTTTCGTGAATAAAATTTCCCACGGAATTTTTCTTACTGTCGAAAATTGGAAACGTGAATTATGGTCGCAGTTTTTCCCGGAATTTGTTTGGCATCAAAAAATGAATATTTTATGACCACTACCATTTTGACCGACAAAATTGAAGCCTGCTAGGAACAGTGGACAATAAATTGTTGACATTTCCCATTTTAGAAGATGGTAGAGATTCTGTGGGAAATTTTATCCACGATAGTCCCCTCCCCGTTTGAATGTTGAATAGTGGAAACATAAGGATATTTTAGTGTCGAAATGTGACTTACATAAACAAAATTGAAATATTTAGGTATGCAATCGGCTCCCTCTAGTTGTAGGTTAAATTTTCACGGTATTGGGCAAATTTTTATGAAACGTAAGTGTGAGTGGCCAAAATTGGTTTTGTTATTTTCCGATTTGATTTAATCCTACAATCATCATGCAGGAATTTTTGTCACTGTAGTGTTCATCAAAAACGAATCAAATGCATTTTTGTTTAACTCTTTAAAAAAGTTTTACTCAATACCTATTCTGGCGTCTGACCAATGCAAGAATAGAGGGTTGGGTCACCTAGCCCCAAATTTAAAACATTATGTACTTGTAGCAGTTTTTGTAGATGTAACGGTGTCTCAACATACACTTGAGGATTATCATCACTTCAACTGTGGCCATTTTATTTACTGACGTATCCATTCAACCAAAAGTGTGCTTTATCTCTAAACAAAACTCACACGATACGTATTTCGAACAGAACCATGATATTCAAAATAAATTTGCAATTTGAAAGCGTCGTTCAGGCGTCCGTCTATTCATGTTGAAATGCTAACTAACCAAACTAAAAATAAATCACTTGACAGCTGACAAAATGGCCGCCAGTTAAAATAGTGCTGCCAACTTTAAGTTCTATACCTCTAAAAAAACACTACTGATTCAGACTAATATCATCAGTGTTTTTGTTCTTTTCCAGTTTTGCGCATTATGTCAAAATCAGTAGAAAATGGTGGATCCCGTGTTGTCTGACTGAAATTTGTTGTATGTTATGTGTATGTTCCTTTGTTGCTTGAAAAGAAAATAAGATAGTTTTGTGCTATTTAATGTTTCTAATTATAATTATAATTTGTGGATTTTGAAAAGTGTGGGGATTTTGGATTTGTGGATATTGTTTTGTATCCCAAAAATAATAATAATAATAATAATAATAATAATAATAATAATAGTAATAATAATAATAATAGTCATAAACAAGCATAAGCTAATGTCAAAAAGCCAACGAACAAAAAGCCATTTCATTGGCTCTCTCTTAAGGTAGAACTAGGATAGGTGGAAACCAGTGAACTTGGTCGTACGAAACTGAGCGCAAACATAACTGCGAAGTGGTACTCTTCGTTTAGTTTTCGTTAACTTTTGCCGTCGGGCGATAGAGCGCTCACCGACCGCTCTTTTGTAAGTGGACGTATACAAAATGAAATGAAATACAAAGAATTTGGCGCTTGGTGTATAGTTTGCAACTGTTTTATTTTCTGTTTGATGTATGAGTGATGTAAGATCTTTATGTTTATTTTATTAATTTTCGTAGCTTTGCAAAATAATTGATTAAAAACCTTTCACTCTGTGCTGTGAATAAGTGAAAGAAAATTAACATTGTACAAACAATTATTTACTTTTCACTTTCCACCACTTCTGCATTACACACTTCACTTGTCACTTGTGAAATTGACGTTTCGAAAAGCTACTGTTCGCTTGGATTTGACATAAGCTTCCAAAAGCTACCGCCTATTTTAGTTCTTCCTTTAATTTTGCTAAAGTTAACGAAACTTAACGAAATGGAGCAGACATGGTTAAAACCATATAAGATTGTGTACTGGCTCGATGATTTAAGGTAACTTAAGCTCGATTAAATTTATTATAGTTGGCCCTAAGAAATCAAGACAGCCTTAAGAAAATACCCATGTATTTAGCATTGTTTATAAGTGAATTTTCCCGTTAAACCATAGGGGAAAGCAGGAGATTTGAGCCACTTTTTGTAAAATTGTTGATAAAAACTTTAAATAATAATAAAACTTTTCTATTTATCTCAGCCATATGATAAATATCGGGTTTTTCAATAAGAGCGCTACAAAAATGTTTAAAATAAAACAAAAACGGTTTCGGATATCAATGAAATTCGTTATTCTTGTGAAAGTACGTTCAAAGCCATTATGTATGGAACTCGATTTCTTTTGCATGGCCACCACGGCACGCTTGCAGAAGTCTAGACACTGAACCCAATTTTCGACGGTTTTCAAGCATAAATCGGCCGATAGTCGGAAATAGTCTAACAGCATCAAATCGCACGACCGAGGCGGCCAAGCGACTGGACCATTTCGTGAGATAACACGTTCTCCAAACTTGGTTTCCAATAAATTGATTGTGACGTTCGCTGTGTGGCTTGTGGCACCGTCCTGTTAGAACCACATGTCCTCCAAGTCCATATCATTCAATTGGGACCAAAAATATTCGGTTATCATTGAACGGTAGCGATCCCCATTCACAGTAACGTGCCGGTCTTGATCATCACGGAAGAAGTACGGCCCAATGACGCCGCCGGCCCATAAACCACACCAAACCGTAATTTTTTCGGGATGCAATGATGACTCATGGAGTACGTGTGGGTTGCTGCCTGACTAATACTGCATACTTTGTTTATTGACGAAGCCATTCAGCCAGAAATGAGCCTCATTGCTGAAGATGATTTTTCGATAAAAAACCGAATCATTTTCAACTTGTTGCTCAGCCCAATTCACGATCATACGACGCTTCTGGTGGTCAAGCGGCTTCAGTTCTTGCGTCAAGTTAATCTTGTATGGATGTAGGCCACGATCTTTTTGCAAAATTCGCCACAACGACGTCACAAAGATGCCCCACGCTTGAGAACGACGTGTGAAAGACACATTTGGGCTTTCTGCAACTGAAGCCTCAGTGGCAGCAATATTCTCGACACTACGGGCACTTCTTTGTCTCACTGGCACGGGAACATTTTGAACTGTGCCTGAGGATTCAAATTTTTCCACTAGATACTCAATTGTTGATCTGCTAGGACGATTATGACGACCATAAATTGGACGTAGCGCTCTTAACGTTGGGGCCACTGACTCCGAATTTCGGTAGTACATTTTAATAATTTCGACTCGTTGTTGGCTCGTATATATTTCCATCATGAAATGGCAAACCTTATTGATGAGAAATGTCAAAAGAGCGGCAAGAAATATGGCGTCGTTTGCTGTCCTTGTCGCTCTACTCTTGTAGCGTCCCTGTTGAAAAACTCTTTATTTATGAAGTCAAAAATATTGAATTCGTAAGTTTGTAAAGCTCTCTAACCGCAAGCTATATTCGGGTAGGGTAAAAACGCTTCAGGAAAACTTCCTCAAAGACAAGAAACCTCGAAAAAGGAGATTTGAAAGGTTGTAGATACGGTAAGGGTCGTGACAACAGTGGTGGTTCACATTCGAAAAAAAACCCTTTGCAATACAAAGTCAGGGCCAGGAGATAAAAATAAACAAAAGATGGATGTTGTGACTCATTAGAAATGGCCTTGAAATGAGAGCTGACACGACAAGTACCTCCGGAAAAAATAATTTACTGAAAATCATATATAATAAAATAAATAACTTGACAATCGAAAAGCTTTTAATGGCCTTTAGCCCTACAAATTGTCGATTAGTCCAGGTTTATTATTTAGTTTTTCTTCATTTTAGTTTTAAAATTTAGGAAAACAATGATTTTCACAGCTAAATTTTTATAAAAGAAAAACTAAAAAAAACTGTTTTAAAAAATATTTTTTTAATTTAATTCAATTTTATTTTATTTTATTTTATTTTGTTTATTTTACTATATATATGTAGTTATATGTTAATGTATTTTATTTTTTTTTCCTAATATTGTTAGTAAATACAGGCACAAAACACAAAATAAATATAGTCCTACAAATTAGTGTTTCGTCTGCCTTACTCACCTGGACTCATCAGTGACATAGTGAGAACCTAAACGCCTTAAATATTATGCAAAAAAGAGCTGGAAATTTGTTATGAAAGTTTTAAATTTTTTTTTGCATGGAACCATAACCTTTATATTAAGATTAAAAACCATTCAAAATCCATAGTGGGTCAAGTATAGAACGCAAAGGAGCACCTGTTGAATTCGTAAAACCTATCCCCAATTTTCTTTCTCATGGTAAAAATTAAGCTAAAGAAGATCCGAGGTAGGATCTGCCATGTTGTTTTTCAAACCACTTCTTAATATTCGGCACTGTTGATATCTTTTGCACCCATAAGAGCTAAGTTTTTCTTAATACCCTCCTGGAGTTCGTTCCATTTGTTTGCATTTTAAAACTCTCCAACTATGTATACTCCTGAAAAAAAGCACCACTCCTAAATAAATTTCTTCCAGTTACCAAATGATTCTTCCTCTTTCAGATTTTCCCAAATGAATTGGAGGCTCAACCCGAATTCAATAATTTTCGCGAATGGCTACATGCATTTGCTCTGTTACGCGGAAAAAAGACCGGTGACTCTATGGAAGATGAAAATAGAACTGTAGGTTTCTTCAAAGGAGCTATTAAAGTCTACAAGCTACCACTACCGAAGGGCATGGAATTACCAACAATATCTTCACTACCTGCCAACGATCCAATTCATGTTCTGGTGAGAGTCTATATAATCAAAGCAACTGATTTACATCCGATGGATTTGAATGGCAAAGCTGATCCTTATGTTGTTCTGCATCTTGGTGGAAAGAGAATTTCGGATAAGGAAAATTATGTTAGCAAACAATTGAATCCGATTTTTGGAAAATGTTTCGAAGTAGAAGCTACTTTCCCCCAAGACTCTATGTTAACGGTGCAAATCTTTGATTGGGATTTGGTTGGTTCGGATGATCTAATTGGAGAAACAAGAATCGATTTGGAAAATCGTTTCTATAGCAAACATCGAGCAACATGCGGCCTTTCAATGAAATATGAAGAGTAATGATAAAGTGAATGGAATATTTGTTGATTCACCAAATCATGGTATACATTTTTTTTCCAGCACTGGCTACAATAGATGGAGAGATCCTATGAAACCAACACAGATTCTTTCGAAACTCTGCAAGGAAAACAAATTGGATATTCCACATTATTTTCAAGATCGGGTAGCGATCGGTAAGTATTGCATGACATTCTCCGAGGATGAAGTGATTGCCTGGAATGGACCTACGACTTGTAAAAATCGTGATGAACATCTTGCTCTTGGTGTATTGCACCGATGGAGTGAGATTCCAAAAATTGGATGCAAGGTAAGTACAAAAAGGAACTCACCTCTCAATGGCTAATAAACCTTTGGTCAAAATTTAAACCTTAAGATCGTTCCGGAACACATCGAATCTCGTCCTCTATATAATGTGGACAAACCGGGAATAGAACAAGGCAAACTTGAGATGTGGGTTGATATGTTTCCTATGGACATGCCACTTCCTGGGCCATCAGTAGATATTTCGCCAAGAAAACCAAAAGCCTACGAGCTTAGAATTGTAATCTGGAATACGGATGATGTGGTTCTTGAGGATGATGCGTTCTTTACAGGTGAAAAGATGTCAGATATTTATGTCAAAGGGTGAGCTGAAATTTTTTCTACCGTATAGTTATTCAATTTTAAGCATTGATATATTTTCTAGATGGCTCAAGGGACCGCAAGATATTCAATCTACAGACATCCACTATCGCTCCCTCACCGGCGAGGGTAACTTCAACTGGCGCTTCATTTATCCCTTTGAATATCTGGCAGCAGAAGAGAGAATCGTTTTATCCCGAAGAGAATCATTGTTTAGCTGGGACGAAACAGAGGTTAAGATTCCAGCTCGTCTTGAGTTGCAAGTATGGGATGCTGATCATTTCTCTGCTGATGACTTCTTAGGTGAGACTTTTGAATCAGCTTGTAGAGAACATCAATATTAAAGAGTTTTTGCTTTCTTGCTTTTTAGGAGCCATTTCTTTTAATTTAACTCGTTTCCCTCGGGGAGCCAAATCTTCTAAATTGTGCACCCTTGATATGCTCAAGACGGATGTTCCAACAATCAATATATTCAAACAGAAACGGGTCCGAGGATGGTGGCCTTTCTTCGTAAAAAAACAAAACGACGAAATGGAATTGACGGGCAAAGTTGAGGCTGAATTTCATTTGCTGAGCAAGGAAGAAGCCGAACAGAATCCTGCTGGATTTGGACGCAATGAACCTGACCCCCTAGAGAAGCCAAAGTAAGCTATGATTACTTTCTTTTATCTTAAGATACCCGCTTAACCTAATTTTTAACTTAATCTAATTATAGCCGCCCAGATGCTTCGTTCATGTGGTTCTTGAATCCGCTAAAATCAATCCGCTATATTGTTTGGCACAATTACAAATGGGCCATACTAAAGACCCTCATTATTGCTGGTCTCGCATTAATGTTACTCTTATTCTTTTACTCCGTACCTGGATACACGGTGAAGCGAATGCTAGGCGCGTAAAAGAACACTACATAATCCTTTGGAAATTGTTATGTATCACTTTATACAATCAAATGTTGTTGTTAAAAATATAAATAATAATAGTAATATACAAACAATTTATTTACTCTACCTCTTCTATGAATACATACATTTATTAAAATTATTATGTACAAACTGTAGAAAAATTTAAATAGTCTTTCTTTTGCCATAAATAAAATAAAATGAATCAAAATAAAAAAAAAACATATAAAATGATTAATCTATTTTTCGACTTGACTAAATCTATCTACAAACATACCTACATTATTTACATATATAAATAAATACTTAAATGTGTCTGTGAATTGTTAAATATTGATTAAATTAATATAGTTCTTAGTTTATTAAATATAATAAAATTAATATCAATATATAAATTAATATCATTGTACTTTAAGTGGTAATTGTTTTTGTTTATTTATCTCTTTTAGATGTGAAAATGTGTTATACTGTAGCTACTTTAAATGCAAAACCACTATTTAAATATTTACATAAGAAAAAACAACAAAAATAATAATATTATACAAAGCATTAAAATATCATATGTACTTATTTAATTTTTTGTTTTATCTTATAAAGAATTTAAATGCTCAAAAATAATAAATAAATTATTTTATTCAAATAACAGTACCTAATTAAAAATGAAACTTAAGCTGAAATCAAAATAATAAAGTAACGAATTTAACGTGATGCTATAATTAGTTTTCTTATTTAATTAGTAATTGATTTTTAGAACGAAGGATTTTTGAAATCATTATATAAGCTTTGGAGTTTGGACTTTAAGTGACCCTAAATGAAGAAATATGGAGAAGTTAAGTCAGGCTATCACAGAGGAAAGTCAAAATCACCATTTTTTTAGATAAGGTGACCTAGGAAAAAATGATATTTTTCGATTTTCTTCAAAACGAAATTTCTGATTTCAATAAATTTTTTGAACAGAAGCCTTAAAAAATAAAAATATATAGTTTTTCTTAAGCCCGTCCTTATGACACTACATTTTTCTCTCATTCTTAATAAACTGAAAATGAAATTAAAGCAGAACGTATAATTGCCCTCTTTTATGTTTTCAGGGACGCTGACCCCATATCTGAGGTTTTCGACTAAAATTTCATGACGCAACATGGAAAAAATGCAAAAATGCATTTTTTGGGAGTTTTTCACTAATAGCTCAAGAACTACCAATTATTAAAAAATTACATCAAAGTATCATTGAAAGTATACACAATTTCTAATAAATCTATGTTCATGGTTTTTTACTGTTTATGAAAATCAACTCGTAACTACTTTATGTGAATTTTTTATTTTTTGTTTAAAACAGAACCAAGATATACTCGTACTTTTCTGATGCTGTTAGATGCGCTGAGTTTAAATCTGGACTTCAAATCGCCACAATCTGCTCGCTTTTGAGCAAAAACTGACTGGATTTTTCGAATTACGTATAGGTTAAGACAAAAGTCAACGATTTTTCGAAGATGAATGCTAGTATTTTTAAAATTTAAGAGAATTTTGAATTTAAAATGTCCATACTTCAGAATAACCATACACATTTTTTCAACAAAAAAAAAATACCACGCCAAAGATATAACCCCAAATTTGCATAAAAACGCATTTTTAAATATCTTTAGATTCGAATATCTCAAAAACGTGACAGGCCAGAGCAATTTCAAGACCAGATTCGAACTCAGCGCATCAAAGATCATCAGAAAAGTATAAGTATTATCTTAGTTCATGTTTTAGACAAAAATTTATAATTTTCAAATAAAGCAGTTACTAAGTGCTTCCAAGTGGTTTTTCGAAAATAGTGAAATTGTGCCAATTTTAAACTAGCATTTGAGTCCAAATGGACTCAATTTCAAGGTATCCTCAGTCGCTAAATTAAGCAAGCATACACTGAACCGTGGAGAACACTACTTTATGATGTAAGTATGTATGTATATTCACTTTTCGGACACATTGTAATTGTGAAAACTCATTTAGGGAAATGCTTTTCCTTTCTTAAAAACACTTTTTATACCTTTTTTGTTCTGCTCACACACTGATTGATTTAATGAGGATTCAAATGAAGAACAAATGTAATGTCATACGGGCTTTACCAACATTTTCAGAAAAATATTTTTTGATTTTAAAAACTTGGTTAAATTTTTCTAATCAAATATATTTAAAATTATAAGGTAAATTTTAGTATTGTAAGAAATATATTTAAAAAAAATGACAGTACCTTCCAAATAAATGTTAAGAAACCGTGAGAGAAAATATTTCTTTTTTTATGGGTTATTGGATTTTTTTACAACTTTTCTGTAATCTTAAATTAGTACGATGTTCCACCAAAAATTAAAAAAATTTACATTTGACAACCATTAAATTATAACCCCTGAGTCCTGAAAGAATGGATTTAAATAAATGTATGTATGTACAAATTTCAATGGACTAATTTATATTGCATACCTACCTATCAAAATGTTCAATTTTTTTTTATTTTCAAAAAAAGCTTAAATTTTTTTTCAAAATAAATTCTATGACTCGAAAACGGGTTGATTATTAAAATTTTTTTAAATAACTCGTTTCGTTTTCAAGAACATCAAAAAATTGATTTTTTTGAATTAAAATTTTTTTTTAAATCTAAGCCTTTACTAAGAGTTATTTATGTACTTAATTGTTACTTGCGATAAGCGACGAGTTTTGGATTCGTGCAAAAAACAATTTCAAGATAACAGTCAATCATGATTCGTGACATTACGATGATAGAGAACACCAAAACAGTGGGTGAAAAAATTCTATCTCTATCTGTCTGTTTGTATCTGGATCTACAACCTTAGCCACTGAAGCGATTTTCTTCAAATTTTTAACTAAGGGGTTTTTTGTGATTCTCCAGAGAGGAAATTGAAAGTTTTTTAACTTCAAAAATAACGGTACTTACCATGCAACCGTTATTTGTCTCAAAAACGGCTCCAATCATTTTAAAAAATTATCAGTGTGTTACTGTGGGTATAGTGTACTTTTTGTTAACAAAAAAAACCAAAAACCAATATCAACGGTACCTGCTTTAAACCGTTTTTTTTTTTTTGGTTTTCTTATAAACAGTTCAGCTGATTTGTATAAAAATTTTCATGCAAAACCTCCATTGAAACGTGAATAAAATTGCATATCAAAATTTTGATAAAAAATAAAATTTAGATTTTTAAGAAAATATAATTTTTTTTTAATTCAATTTTTCAAAAATGGGTTGATGAATTTTTTTTAAACCAAGTTAGTAAAATGTATATTAATAAATACACAAAATTGGCATACCCCATTTTATCAGATTGTTACTTAATTTTTATATACATATAAAAAAAATAATTGTTAAGAAAACCGCTCAAACAATTTGAAATTTGTATTTGCATTTATTCTATATATATTATTTTTATTCTATATTTTTTTAAAGTAAATTGAATACTTAGTTTTGAGCTCTAAATTTTTCAACTGGTTAAAGAACGATTAAAACGATTTTTTTATACTTTTTCTATAATTGCTTGCATATTTTAAAAGTTTATAAAGTACCAAGCAACTTAAACATAAGAGCAAGTACGTACGGTCCAGTCATGCATTATATTTTTCCAACTTTTGGAGCTCTTTTTGATAAAAATTACTAAACAAAATACCATGTATTTTTGGTATAACTCTGAAACTAAGCCAAATTTAACAATTTTACACTTGAAACTTTTTATTCAAAATTAAATTTTCGATCGAGATGGATGGTTTGAAAAATTGTATTAAAAAAATTCAAGCAGGAAAAGTTAACAAAAACCAACACAAAAAATTGAAAAATCAAAAGTTTTTTAATTTGGTCTAAATTGCACATTCCTTTTTTTAAGAAAAGATGGTCAAGACATGGATAGAATAATTTAAAGATCAAAAGCTTTAATATGGCATCATCAAAAATTAATTCGTATTCAAAATACCCATTCAAACTTAACCTTGTCATATTAAGACCTAAAGATTCTACTTTATTTTGCTCAAGCATTTGTTCAACTTGTTTTTGCTCTGAAATAAGTAATACGCAATTTAGAAAAAAAAATTAAAATCTTTGATTTTTCGATTTTTTTAAGGTTGCTTTTTCATAACTTTTCTTGCTAAAATTTTATAAACTATCCATTTCAATAGAAAATTTAGTTTTGAACACAAAATTCTAAGTTTGAAATTGTTTAATTCTGCATAATCTCGAAGTTATACCAAAAATATTGAAACTGGCCAGTGTGACCATTCTCTCAGAAACGCATGGGTGGGTGGATTAAGTAGCTTTTTCCGTGTTAAGCCTGCTTATGGGACAAACAAACATATTCAATAATGAAAACCCTTTCACGTAATTGTTCCGCTTTAAAAAGCGTGTTCAATAGGCTAATAAATACAATTTGAAAATTTTTGGGGTTAGAAAATTTCGACAAAAATCGGCTGATGTGAACTCGGTCAAAAATTTCCTTTAGAAATCAAATAATAAACAAAAATTCAAATAATGACTAAACATTTCTCTAGTATTTATTTATTAACTTCCGATCGGAAGTTATTGTAATTGGTTCTATTTGTCAAATCTAAAATTTTGACATATGTTCACATTTGATATTTGATTGGTTTTGTAAGATAATTGTTTTTTTTTTTTAAGTGAAAAAACTAAAAACTACTTCTACTTACCAAAAATTGTTAAACTTTTTTCTTCTCAAATATCATGTGAACAACCAATGATATTGGCTTTGGGTTAGTTTTTTTTATTCTTCTCACTAATCTTCACTTGATTGCATGTTGAATATCTAAGAACTTTTTCGAAGATCTTTAATAGGCAATTTTTTGAAAATAAATTAACATCGGGCCTCTAGCTTCTGAGGGCACCAGTGTGGGTCGCACCCAGCCTCTTTTTTCAATTTTAATTTAGCTGGATGTTCATTTTGGTATTATTTTATTTATCTATTTAAATAATCGAATCTTCTTCATAAGGAAAGTGAGCATAATCCCATTTCTGCTTATTAGCAGGGATAGGATTATGCTCACTTTCCCTTTTTTTTGCGTTATATTTTAAATATATGTATATTTAATTTTTCCTTTGTTTGCCTTTTTTCTTATTATTTTTCATTTCATTTTCATTTTCATTATTCTTTAGCTTTTTGTGCTATTTTTTGCTTTGTTAGCCTTATTTTTTGCTTTTTTTTGCCTTTTTTGGGTGTTTTTGTTTTTTTTCATCATAGTTTCTTGTTTTTATGATCGAAAAAAAACTTAGGAAAATTCCCGAAAACGTTGAAGTGAATGATGTCGAGGTAGACGTACATATAGAACTTAAAATGGTCTCTACTTGTTTCTGCTTAAGTAGAGAGATCATCTAGCTAGAAAGTCGTAAAAGCTATTAGGAGTTTAATGTTACTATAGCTAAACGTTATGTTTATTTTAAAACTGTTTTTATTTAATAAAAACCTTTTTTGCCTCTTTAAACTTTAGTTTGACTTTTTTAATTTGTTTAGGTCAACAATATCCTTTCCTTGCTTATTAGTTAGCTAAATTGTAATGTAGTTTTGATTTCATTCCTGTTTTATGATGTTGGGGGTTCTGAATCTGAATTTAAGTATTGCAAATAAAATTTCGTGACAAAACAAGAAAAAAAATCAAAAATTGAAGCGAAAATTAATTTTTTTCGCGGTTTTTTACTCATGGCTCGAAAACTGTTTACCAATTATAAACAAATTTCATCAAATTACAATTGAATTTATTGATGTACAATTTTCAACAAATCTTTTGTTTGAGGTTTTATTTCTGTGGCAACAAATTTGGACTAACGCGCACTTTGGAAATTAAGGTATTTTTACTGTTTCCGAAAAAATTAAATAACTTTATGGACGAAAAATTATATTTTATTTTTGAATATTAATAAAAATCAGGAGAGCTAGGATTAGGAAACCTAACATTTTTGTATCGTATTTAAATAAAGCTTATCTTTAAAGTTATTTACATTTTTGTTTTCTTTAATTATGATTTCCAAAAAAAAAAATTGATTCGGATTTTCTTTCATATATGTATCCAAAGCAACCCTAGTCGATTCTTTTGTATGACATTTAAAAATTGACAGACATTATTCAACCCATTCCAGACTTGTTGGGGTGTTTACTTATCTCTGAGAGAATTTCATTCCCACTCCTCAAAATTTTGACAGACAACCCAATTCTTCCCATAAAATGTCTGCAACAAACCGATAATTTTGCTTATATCAATAAAGTTTCTGTTCCACAACATACGCTATTTCATATGTCTTGTTTTTATCTACACAGATTTAATCTAAAATCAAAAGGGGCAGGTAATTGTGAAATGTGGTTTCTGTCAAGGACAAAGGTTCCACCTCAATAAGGCCAAACATCGAGACACTTATAAAGCATTTGCAACAAAATAAAACAACTGCAGAAAGGACTGCAAGTTCCGTTTCGAAACAAGAAAAATTCAATAAATTAATTTGTTGAATTGATTGCTGAGCATACACTGCCAATATTTTTCGTGGACAGTCAAGCATTTAAGAAAGTTGTGCAATAGGTACGTCAAACAGAAAAAGCTATCCGTATTTGACGTCCCGTCGTCTAAAGTGCAGAGCATTTTAAACTGAAAAAAAGATGATTTAATAGACATACACTTTTTTTTGAATATTTGGTATAAAAATAAAATTATTGTATTTATTTATTATTGTTTTTTTTTCAATGTTTATATTTACAATGAGGTACTGAAGGACTTTCGCTTAAAAAATAAAAAATATTGTTTACTAATTTAAAATGATAATTAAAAAAAAGAACATATTTTAAATTTACAACTCGTACATAACAATAAAATTACTACTTTGTTCTTCTTTCATTTTTTTTATACACACGTAAGTAAAAAAATTTAAAGCCTCTCTATTGTTCTAGTGAAATACTTAAAAACAAATTAAATAAATATAATTTATCGCGATTTTGGTTTTTGGCACTGATTTCTTGGTTTACATACATATTTTAATAACTAATTGCGCACAGCGCAAAATTTTTACTTAATAATTAATCTACAAATATGTATTTTCAGCAGCTTTAGCTGCCCGCAGCTTTTTCATCCTTCGAGCTCCAGGATAGAAGGTTCTCTTTGGCATTTTTAAGGCATCTTTACAAATACGAATTGTAAAATCTGGCATTAAACATGTGACAACAGTTAGAATGACTAGCAGCCATATTGGTATTGAGCATAATAGTTTATTGTATGACCAATAGATGTCAGAGTCATAGCGTCTAAAAGAAAGAAAAATATAAATTATTTCATATAACTACATAAAGACAAGCGCTAATAGCTTACAGATCAATGACATTGTAGACAATTGTTGTTATCACAAAAAGGAAAATTGAGCCCCATATCGTTATGATATACCAAAAACTATAGTATTTCGACTGAAGCCACAATTTCAAATTTACAACAATAACAACGAGTTCTATCAGAAGTATTCCAAATACTGAAGAATCAGCAGGTTGGCCAATATTTAACACGACATCATTATTTGTGAAGACGAAAAAGGCAAAGTAGAAGATTATCACAGAATGATAGATGCCAAAAACAACCCACTGTAAGAAAAATGGCCAATGAAGTTGCTTGTTGTTCGTATTACGAGTGTAAAGCTCCGGTTTGCTGTAATATAATAATAAAACAAATAACTATAAAATTCTGAATATTTCGATATTCGAACTCACCTCATTAACTCATTTTGTGTGAAAAGCTGCTCGGTTAAGGATATGAAGAAAATCGGCACCGATGTGTAGCCAACATTATAAAGAGTCATAAACCATGAGTCGTAGACAGGTTGTGAAGAGAACATATTATGAAATTGAAAAAAGAACATAACACCCATGAATAGGATGTTCTTATAGAAGAAATATAGCACCAGGAGTGACAGTCTTGTTGTGTGATAGTGACCATGCACAAGCATTAGCCTCTTGATCATATTAAATCTGGCTAGGGAAAAATCAGCACATCGTGCTGCTTGTCGACCTTCTTTGCCAATTATACCGATGCCAATGTGAGCTTCTTGGATCATCGAAACATCATTGGCTCCATCGCCAATAGCTGCTGTATTATAATTTTGACTTGAGGTCTTTATCAAAGACACCACTTCGCTCTTCTGCAATGGACTCAAGCGACAACAGAGCACCGCTTGACAGCGTATACTAACATCACGAAATTTTTCGGGAAGTTCCTTCAGAGCCACTGTTAAACTTTTTCCATCGACTAACAGAGCACATGGTCGGCCTAACCCAAAGATGATCTCACGTTCCAGTGCCTGGAAGTGCACTTCAAGATCTTCCTTGCGAGTGCATTCAACAATAAAGTATTTCATAGCACCGGCAGGAATATGGCCACAAGAGAGAGCTATGTTCAGGGCAGTTTCAACTTTATCCCCGGTCAGCACCCAAATTTTAATACCGGCTTTTTGGAGAGATACTAATGTATCAGCAACGTCATCTTGTAGAGCGTCTTCTACTGCAGTCGCACCAAGTAGATTAAGATCTAGAATGGAAAGAAAAAACAACAAGTTCGAAACTAATTTTTGCAAAAAATACACAATTTAACCTACTTCGCTCGATCTTAGCATAGCATTCTTCACTCAGCTGTTTTCGATTCTCCAACGATGTATTGGCTTCAACTAAATCGTTTATAAACACTCTATACTCATCTTCGCTTATCCGTTTTCTAGCAACAGCCAATGTTCGAAGACCATTTTTGGCAAAATCACTTATGTGTTTGTCTGTTAGCTCTATCAGACGAGATGATGAAGTTCCACACAGTGGGAAGATATAGCTTTCAGCACCTTTCGTGTATATCCACATTGTACCATTTTCATCCTTTACAATTACACTCATGCGTTTGCGGTCCGAAGTAAATTCGAGAACATGAAGTCTGTCAAACAACAAGTCTCTGGTTTTGGCTCCACCATATGATCTGGAATAATCCATGTGTGGGGGACAAAATCGCACCGTCAGTCTTTCATTATCGTCACCAAGATAGACAAGTCCCAGGTTGGCACAAGCCTCAACCAAGGCTTTCTCATCAGGACTTGAAGCTTGATAGTCGAGAGTTCTAAAAAAAAATAACATTATATTATTTTAGGTGGACAAAATTTACACAGGGACAGGAATCTATGGGACATTAGTCCCCAAAGAATTTATGTCCATTTGTGTGGAATAAAAGTTCCAAATCTATTTTTGGAATTTAACCCCCCTCAAGTGAGACGAGAAAGGCCCCCAATGATAAACATAAGTCTCGATTAAGGAAGATATCAGAAAAATCCCATGTGAGTGGGACAAAAGTCCCAATCTACTTCATTATTTTTGTCCAACACAATACAATACAAAATCTAAAACCCATTTTTTTAATGGGATATAAGTCCCAAAAAATAGAAATAGAGGAACATTTAATTAAGAATTAAGACAGTATGGGACAAAATACCCAACATTGATTTATTGATTTGGGGTTTTTGTCCCACTCAAATGGAAATAACTCCATTGGGGACAAATGGGCCTGCGTTGAAAAACTTCAGTCACTACTATTTCTATTTCTACTTACTCGACAAAGTTTTGAATCTCCACTTTCCTCCTAACCGACTCTTTTCTCAGCAACGATGGTTGTCGTGTAATAAAAGATGGCATGGCGTAGGACTCTCTCGATACTGTGCTTGGCGTTCGTCTTAAATCAACATTGCTCACTGAACATTAAGAAATCTAGTTTGATTAATAAAAATAAAATATTTTAATCTTCTCTAACAATACCTTGCTGTGTTAAGTAGGCTCCTGGAGCTCCATGAGACTGGGTTCTTCGATGCACAACGTAATTTGGTTGTTGATCTGGAATATCAATTTCTGAAATAGACCTTGTAAATGGCAAGGTATATGGACGATCTACAACAACGCCTTGTGCAAATGAGGGATAAGTGATTGAAGTTTCACAATAACCCTCAATATCTAGGCTGTCTCTGTGATTAGTAGTGGGATGAATTCTAGTTGATGGCCGAGCAAATAGAGGACTTCTCTTAACAATTTCTGGTCTTTTTCGTTTTTCAGGTTTCTTCGCATTGTCTAACAATGGATTAACGTCAGATAGAATACTGCTACTATTACTGGTGGTTCCTTTTCCATTTGGATTTGTAGATATTTCAATGTCACTAAGTTGGCTTGAGTTGTGACATTCCTCGGTTATATCTGGAATTGAGTACTTTTTCACATTATTTCCAATCTCATTTTCATCATTGTTGAGCATATCTCCTGCAACTTGGACAGTATGGCAAATGGCCAAACCTTGGAAAAAGTTCCTTTGTTCATTCTGGAAAGATTCAAAAGTTGTTTCGATCTTTAACTTATAGAGGAAATCCATTTAATGCAGTGTGGAAATTTCCAGAAATTCCAAACATACACTTCTTGGTCAGTTAATATTCGAGTAGAAATATTGTTACTTACATTAAACTTATTGATATCTAAAAGAACTCCAGTGGATTCTTCTTGCAATTTGGTTTTTTTATAGAGGAACTTTTTGCCATTGATAGAACATTGCTGAAATATCATCTCATTTTTCGTCAAAGTACCAGTTTTATCCGAGAAAAGAATATTAATCTACAAAGTTGAACAAACATTAAATTTCTTTTTCCGAAAACCCCCATCCAGCCATTTTACCTGTCCAAGTTCTTCGTTTAAGTTTGATGTATTAACAATACATGGCTGATCAGTTGATTCGTCATACAGCTCAGTATCCCATTCCATAAAAAACGATCCGATAACTCGATGCATTTCTATAGTCACATATAGCGAAATTGGTATAAGATAGTTGAAGAGGATAAGAAACGATAAATAGTCCTGAAGAAATGATTTCACATTATACGTATCAATAGCCGGACCCAAATAAGTGGCTTTTGGGACTCTGTAGATCTCAAAGTATCTATAAAAAACAAAAAATTAATAGTACAATCATTTTAACAATCACCAGCAACTCACCTTTTAAGAAAATACAAAAACGTCACAATAAAAATCATTCCAAGCAAGATGAACAACAAAAATCGATTTATATACACCTCACTCGATGAAGACTTATTTCTGGTCAATCGACTATTCAAGGCTAATTTTGTTGTCATTCCAGTGTAAATTGCACAACCAATCACGCATTCGGTGTTTTTAATTCTTGATCCACGCAGCAGAACATTTTCAGCCGTCAATGGAAGGACTCTTGGTTGATTAATTGATATTGGATTTTGCAATTGGGACAATCTCATTTGATCCGGTATATTTAGTTCAATTTTGCCATTAAAACTGTAAAGATCAGTCTTGGGGTACTCGCATTCAATAATGCCAAGTGTGTGCATTTTATTTATTTCGACATTGGGAAGCTCACGTGGAGTGGTCAGGGTCTTAAGATTAGACTCACCATCTAAGTTTGCTGTTGTAACAAAGCATTTTCCATGAGGGTCTGATGATCTAAGCAATACCAAATCACAAGGCACATCACAGTCTCGACTTAGGACAATAAGATCACCAGGTTCCACGTGTTGACACTCAATATGAGTTTCGATGCCATCACGAATCACTGTAACTGGCGAACAATTGACAATGTTGTCGGTCTTATAACGAAGGACGTCTTCATAGCCTTGTTTGGCTGCTGTTACTGATATCACAAAAAATAATGGCAGGAGGGATGTTAGTGGTGAGACGGGACTATCTAGAAAAGACAGAGTAATTAAAGTATGCGGGCTGGGAATATTTTGAGTTTAAATTCTTTTAAAATAGTTAAACATCAATATACGGTATTTCTTTGACGAACTTCCTCTTCAGTCAGAAACAAAAGTTCAGAAATCTACAGCTCCTAAAAAAAGAGAAATGCGGTGATAAATACCACGGATTAAGAGATTTTTGAATCGAACTGGAGCTATTTTTTCGAATTATGAGCGAAAACCGTGTAGAAATACTCAGACCGAGGGGTAAAAATATATAGTCTTCAAAATTCTATTCTATAAAATTCTACTATAGCTAAATAAAAATAATGTCTTAAAATATTATTAAAATTCTCTTAAGCTGCTTATCAATTTGACGGTAAAAAAAAACTAAAGGCTGCTCTCAGACAACTCGCAATGAAGACAGTCATTTTATTAGGATACAGATACGTCAGAGGAACTCTTTATAGTTTTCCAGTAGAAATACTTCAAAAAGAACACGCACCTTAAGAGAAAAAAGTGGAATTGTTTAACTCTCTTAAAAAATTCCCTGTGTAAACCCCAACGTAGTATAGAGTGGGTAACGCTAACTTGCAAGGGGACCGAATGGATGCCGGAATAAGCAAACAAACCAGCGTTTCTGGTCAGGGCACAATCTTTTTCTTGGGTGGGAGAAAATCTTCCAAAAGGCGGATGAACTGCAGGTGGCGGTCAAAGACATGGAAGTCTAATAGCGGATGAGATTATCTACTAGAAAGTCCAACGATAGCAGCATGTAGCGTCTGTTCCTCATTGTGTGGCTAAATAATCTTCCAAAAAGCTATATCTGGATTTGGGAGTGCAGCTAATTTCGTATAGTAATAGAAATCGAGACGTCTTGTAAATAATTGACTAAATGTGCTTCTAGCTTTAAGACGTGAATGAAGATTGGAGCATGGAACGATTGTTCCATTAACCCATCAGGAAGGTAAGAATAAATAGAACATGATGCTTCGACTTGATATCAAAATTCTAGGGGAATGAGTGTTTCCAAATGACGAGGAAATTTGAATACAACGTTCTGTACTCCAGACTGATGAGAATGTTGTACTCTAGCAATTAGGAGACACATGGAGGTCCAAGGTTGAAAGATGTCGATATCATTCTTACTAAGAAAGCAATCAAGGAAATCGATGTGTGAGACTTGAAAGGAAGGCTGTGATAGACAACCATTTTGGTGCACTGCTCAATGATGTTCAGGGTGCAAAAAGGCAAAGGGGACAGGTAGGGACTCTTGCCCCCTCCCCTCCATAATCACAATATATTTCATATATTAGGAGATTTGTCTGCTTTTGAAAGCATTATATAGCAAAACTTCTGTACCAAAACTATTTTTGAATGAGGTTCCTGCCCCCCCCCCCCCTAAATCCTGAATAAGTTTGCCCCTAAACCAAAATTCTGCGTACACCCTGGATTTGACGGCCGACATACCCGCAGAGTTTTTGCAAGCAGATTCTGAAACAAGTTCATGCATTTTGCAACCACAAGTGGATAATGTTTGGGAAAATAATACCTATCCCAGTGACTGGAAAGATGGTGTTATTATGAAGTTTCCAATGGAAATTGACCTCAAGAACAAGGGAGTGTACGCAGTTAGGGGGAGCCAACTCATTCTGGATTTTGGCTAGGGAGGGGGGCAAATTCATTAAAAAAATAGATTCGGTACAGAAATCTTACTTTAAAAAGAAGATAAATTGCCTACTGTATGAAATATATTGTGAGAGGCGGGCAAGTACCCCTACCTGCTCTTCTTGCGTATGCCCTTGCTCAAGAACTGTAACAATTGGTGTGGTATCCAGGGCACCCAAATTATTGCAATTGCAATATTTGTACTGCTTTTTCAAACTCCGTACTGCCTTACTGCTACCACCAAGGTACTGCTTTTTGTTGTTCAGATCTTGTCTTACAAAATTCTTGAATAAATTGTTTACAAATCATAGATTATCCTTTAATGTTGTACCTAGTTATTTTTGTTGAATTAATGACTTTTTTGAGTATAACAAAAAACTTTTGATGCCTACGCGACGCCTACGAAGTAGTTGTAGGTATGTATTGAAAAAAAAATAAAAATCTATAACTTTTCTGATCTTATGTTTACCTCATAAAAAAGGCAGTAAAAGAACTTTTTGATCACATTTGAAATGAAATATTCCTACACGTCAGAATGTAGACCATCTTTCAAGCAAAAAACTGTCAAATTCTTTTGAAGGATCTAAAGCCCCAGGAAATTTAGAATTTTGCTTCGAAGAGTTCCTACAAAGCCGAATTTTGCTTTGACGTTTTGAGCATTTCCAAAAAATATCTTTAATTTGGACCAGGTCAAAAAAAATATAGGAGGGAAATGAAAGAGCCTAAATAAATATTGTTTGCTTTTTTCTCAAAAGTTATCAATTTCTTTGAAAAATAGTTAAAGTTTAAATTGTAGCTAATGTAATTCTACACAAAAAAAGATTAGTAAGTAAGTTAATCAATAGATTTATCAACAGATTTAGAGAATAACGTGAAAGAACTACATGGAAAAGCATGTTAAGTTTTAAAGAATATAGTAAAATTGCGTTAATCCATTGGCAACATTTTGTGTTTAGTTACATCTTGTCACTATTGAACGGGGTAAGGCTAAGTTCATCATATTGGAAAAAGGGCAATCCAAAATCTCGAGTAACGAAGACTCGTTTTCCTATTAAATCTTGAAAAGCGAAATCTCTCAAATGAATATGCCAGCTTTTCATAACTTCAAAATTTCAAAATCTCACTTTTAAAAATGTCGCAATTACATCTTGAATCAATCAATTAATCGAAATATCGCATATTAAAATTTCATATCAAATAAAAACTTCGCAAATTCAAAGCTCACACCAACATCAATCTCAGTTTTGCACTGAAAAATAAAAATCATGCAAACCCAATTAAGAAACCCGAAAATGTTTTCCAAAACGAATTTTCAACTTATTTTTACTTCGCGTTTTTTTGTAATAATATAGTAATTGAATAAACTCTTGCTATAGCGTTTATGCACGGTTTTCCTTAGAATATATTGCTCTTACGAAAAAAGGGCTATAATCTTTTTTGTGCAGAATTTTATGTGCTGCAATATTAAATTGCCATTTCGTTTAAACAACTGGATTTTGAGATATTCATAAATAACTGAGCGTTTTTCCTTTAAACACTGACTCATACAATCAAGAGCAGATTATTCTACCAACCAATTAGGACGTCAAGCAGTTTATTTATCTGGGCAGTTCTATGTATAGCATTATTCCTGGTGGAACAAACGTGGATGTTAACATCAGAATAATTAAGGCCCATTGCCCATATGGAATCCTCTCTCTCTTGTGTGGAATTCGAGTAAAATATCACTACGCTTCGAGTTTAGACTCGTTGAATCCTACTTTAAATCCATGCTGTTGTACGCCTGTGAAACATGAAAGTGCTCTGCGAACATCTCAAGTAGGTTACAGGCTTCCGTTAACGGTACATTTTGAAGTTCTGTTGGCGATAAACCATATCCAACTTGGAGTTGTGGAGTAGAAACAGCCAGCACCCTTCAAGCAAATTCACTGATCTACTTTGTCGGTACTTCTTGGATCCTTAAAAAAATGAGTCTCACACAGGGACTTTATTTTTTCACGCTTTTTTTAGTTTTTTTTTTGTAAGTCGTGCGGTGAAGATCATTGCGTGTTTAAGTACGTTTTGTCGTGAAAACTTAATCACATTTTTGGTAAATAATACAAACCGAATGCAATGGAAATTTATTTAATCATTAGTACTGTAAATTATTGTGTATTTGTAATTATTTATATAAATTCCAAACAAATGTGCCTTGGTAGGAAAAAAAGTTAATTTTGTTCTTTGTTTGTCTGAGGTTGAAAAACCCAAAAAAAGGAATTTCTGCTATTCTGGAATAGTTGCTAAGTATGGTGAACTTTTTATCTCAGAATACATGTGCAAGTGGGTCCGCGGTGATTCTAATTTCCATACTAATCTAAACCGTAAAACGCAGTTTTGAGGATCCACTTTTGGATCTGAAAACCAACCTGGAATCGTTTGCTTGAAGGGTAAGAGGTGAATATAGACATAAAACAACGAAAATGGTGGTGGATTGGTCAAATGGTCACACATTGAGGAAACCCAGACGATAACATCATGAAAAAATCTTTTGAATAGAATCCTCAAAATATAAGATGTGTTAGAAGACCAAAAATAACCTAAAGAGCAACTGTATTGGTCAAAGCTATTTGTTCTCAGGTATTTGTACGTGGATACATATCTTTGATTCGAAACAGATGGAGGGATTTTGTTGCTGCCATATTCTAAACAGCACGAGGCACAAGGTCATCGCAAACGAAGTAAAGTTTTAAACTTCGTAAATCTGTCACAATTTATATGGGAAATTGGACAGATTTATTGGCTTTTACAATTTTAAGTGAAGTTCAATTACAGAACTACGCACTAACTTTGTTTCATAGATATTCGACACAAATTGGCCGTTATTCAAATTTCGGTGTGGAACAGTTTCGGAGCAACTTTCGCAAATAATTTTCTTCCGGAATAATAATTAATTGTTTATATATTATCTGATATCTAACCAACATTTCATCAACAAAACTATTTTTACCCAATGAAATATCTTGGACTGAATATTTTACTAAAGGAAAATATTTTATAGTGTTGCCAATTATTCTCCTTTATCTGAAAGCTGTCAATTTTATGTCACCCACAATATTAACAGTTCCTTAGCATTTGCTTTGATTTATGCATAAAATGATATGTAGGTAAATACTAATATATGTAGTAGTATATGTAATTTCAATGGAAATTTACACGAATGTAAAAGAATTAACTACCGTTTATGCATAATGATTCCGTCTTCCGTCTCCAGGCCAGTAGGTATCTGAGAAATGTTATCACAACATTATATACCTATAGTTAGAGTTTTTTTCATAGGAAATCCCTCCCGTTTCTCATCAAATCAAAACAAATTACTTATTTATAACTTAAGTGTAATTTCCGAATGGTTGCACCGCCCTTGAACTTGCTCGTCACATTGATTTACAATCACAAATTCAAAATGAATAAATCATATAAGTTTGGATTGTGGCACGTTTTTTTACTCCAACGATTTCTAAACGTATTCTTCTTTCAAACAACGACCGACCGACTCGACATCTTTACAATAGCAACACCTCTCTATCTTCTATGCTATGCTAATTGATTGTGTCTTTGTGAGTCTCCACTCTTACTCCGCACAAGCTCGGCAAAATGTCATTCTCTTTCATAATGATGCAACTTTTGTCTTGAACCCCGATTACACAACGTGCCTTATATTGTTGGCTTGGTGAGTTGAGTGAATCAATGTTGCATTTGTTCTCAGAAATTATATGTCAAACAATGCAATTTTTTTTTTTTACATTGTTTAAAGATAATAAAATATTTTTGCTACATTTATACGAGTGCATATACACTATCAGCATTATGGTGGTTTACGTGCTAAAATTTTTATCGATTTTTTCGATAAAAAATCATAAAAACAACAATGCTTGTAGCTTAACGGGGGAGTTATGAATATAATAATAATTCTTTTATTAATGACAGAGTGTCTAAAAGTATAATAAAGCCATAGCTAGTATACCTATATAATTTTAATTAACTCAAATTCAACCGAATCAATAAATCAACACACTTTAGTATCTCGCCAATTTATATCAATATACATAGACTCAAGCGCATCACCCGTGTACCCCATTTTGTAGCTTTGAATCAATTAATTTTTTATACTTTTGTTTATTTCTTTGGTGTCTAACCGAATGTGACACAAGGAAGCCCCCAACCCATCAGCTATTATAAGCTGATGCGACGGCGGGCGATCGACGCAACCATTGAATTGAACTCGTCTAATAGTTAAATGAAAAATAAAATATGTATGTTTGTATATGTACTCGTATGTTTGTACCTACATATTTTTAAACTTAACGCTCTTTGCAATTAAATTAAATATTTGTCCAATTCAATAATAGTTTTGACATTGAGAGCATATTCCTGGTTCAATATCAACGACAATGGTCGATTGATGGACTAACTTAATGGGTGAACGCACCACATTGACACTTTATTTTAATTTTTTTCAACGCTCTATTTAATTTGAAGTTAATTTTTTTTTTTTATTTAAGATTTAATAATTTGGGAGCATATTTTATGAGCTTTGGGTTCATGTGGACGACATGTAATAGATTTGGAAGGGGATTTGTTGAACAACATTAATATTTGACTTTTGATTTTGATTTAATAGTTGGTTGGAAGTTCAACATGATTTATGAAATGGTCTTTGCTGTCAGATAACTATAATTGATTTCGTGACAAATTTGAACAGTTAAAGATACAGTACATGACAAAAAAATAAAAACAAACAGTCTTAGTTCAAGGTAAGTCTAATAGCTCGTTTATTGAACGACAACATTTTAGGATAAATGAAGCCGGGAGTGCAAAAGTGGTGTAACCCATTTTTTGACATTTTATATTCTTGCATCAAAAGTTATCAAAACCAGCATTTTAAATTCTTAAATACAGTAAGCTTTCCTTATCTTGAATCATAAACAAAAAAGCAAGGGTATTCATGCAACTTCGTAAAACCCTAGATAAGTTTACAAATTGGTTAAGTTTATCTTTTGGTTAATGAACTGTCAAATTTTGTATGGGAAATCAAAGGATTTTGTTGCGAAAAATTTACCAAACTGGTTAAACTTATCCAAACGTCATTGTGACTCTTACTTAAAAAAGGTCATTCATGCAAACTTTGCGTAAACTTATTATTTTACACAGTACCCTAAGTATTTAATATCGATAAAAGATGAAAAATATGATCAAAAAGAAGTAATTTACACCACTTTTGAACTCACTGTCTCATATATGAAGTTGTCAGAATCTACAAAGAACACCTGAGAAGTTCGTCCATGTGTAGCTATTCACCTATACCAAATATCAATGATACCAACAATCAATGATGCCACTATCGCGATATTATCAAAAACAGCCGAAAGTATCATGTATACACAATACACATATTAGCTCTGTTGTTAGTGCATTTTTGTATTCACTTAAAAAAGAGTTGCATGATTAATACAACAACAATAAGGAGTTATACAAAATTGTTGCTGTATTGAAAATGCTACTTTTTTTAACCGAAGATACAAATACACTAAATAACAAGACTACTAACCACCCATAAATAGAACGCGTAGTATGATGAAAATGCACATGCAAATATGCTGCAGCCAAGGTTGCCATGTCTTGAAAAAGCTCGATAGCCCAATTTAGAAGTTTTTGTAGCCCAATATCGGAGCCGAAAAAGGAGCCCAAATAGTAGCCCAAAACAATAAAAAAAAGTGTTCTCATAACTTCAATCACAAATTATTTTTATTTTAAAAAAGAACGGAAAATAAAATAAACTTTTTGCTCACAAAACAGAAAATTAAAGTTCAATGCGTAAACAAAATTTAAATTTTCAAAAAAATGTTTCACCTATTCTATGGATAATATTAAATACTATTCAAGGCAAAAAATGTTTGCTTTTGCCTTAGTTACCTGTTTAGTAAATAATTAATCTTCAATAAATAAACTTAAGCCTACAAATGGAAAATAATTATTTTTGCAAAAAAAAGGGACTATTCAGTGAATAAAAAGTGGTGCCAAATTAAGATTTGGGCTGTTAGTAGCCCAATTATGATTGGACTGTTATACTGAAATTGTTGTCGGCAGTATCGGAAAAAATAGCCCAATTCCCGATAAATAGCCCAATCTGGCAAGCCTGGCTGCAGCGCAAAACTAGAGCAGAAAGAGAGAGAGAGAGAAGTGTATTGAGCAAGGAAGTATAATGAAATGATTTACTCAAATTAACATTTTCAACGATGTATGACACATTCGTGTTAAGAAATGGACCAGCTCCCACTAATGTTTGCCCATTCTCCTTATATTGTAACTATATCATAAATATATCAATTAACTGATGATTACTCAGAGACGAAAAGGGATACCGGGAAGATTTAAATGGATTTTAAAAGTAGAAAATTAGTTTTTCTTAAAAACCATTACAAATTTTCTTAAAACAATCTAACTCGCGTTACAATACAACTTTGAAAACAGCAAAAAAAACGTGTTTTTTGATTTTAAAATGGAAAATTCTCAAAAACGTAGCCCAATGGAATTTTTCTGGCTTCAGATTCGAGTTTAACACACCAAAAACTCACAGAAAAGTATTATTTGTTTTCTGTAACAAAAAAAAAAGTTTTGTTGACCGCAGTGTTATCTGCCACAGCTTAGATGGTAAGCCTTAAAGATTTTAAAAAAATACCATATAAAGAATTGATTTTTTTTAGTTCATAATTTCAGTAGGGTAAATGAGGGTCAACAAGGAAAAAAGGCTAGAAGCTATTTTCCAAACGAAAAATGATAGAAGGTTTTTATTTTTGTGATCGGTAGATTTTTTAAATACAAGAAAATCATGTGAAAAAAAATCTAAAAAGTCTGAAAATCAAGGTATAAACATTTGAAAGTCAAGAATTGCAAAATAAATAATTCATCATTAATTAGAATGATGCTCTATGAAAAATATTTATATATTTTAAGAAAGATAATTTAAAAAAAGTTTACCGGTGTTTTCCAAATTTTGTGTTTAACCTTTATTTTTAAAGTAGTGAATTTTTGAAATTCACGCATATTTAATATTACAAGTACAAGAGCTGACAGCATATTTAGAGAGTGGATGTATAACCAAAGTCTGGGTAGAGGGTTTACACGTACATGTATCGTGATATCGAACTTCATAACTTGATAGATTTTTTCTCAGCCTTTGGAGAAGGTGAAGGGCTAAAAAGAGCTATGACTCCTTTTTTACTGTCATGGTTATAACCAGTAATTAAAACATATATTCATATGATGCTCTGTCATTTTTCCTAAGCCTACACACCTCAATCTTGACGTTCCAATTAAAAGAACTAAAGATATAACCATTTTATATGAACTTTATTATCCTTTTTTTGAGATTTAAAAGAAAATAAAATTCAACAGAAAAGTCTCCAAAAACTGGTGATAAGGTTTTCTTAAAAAGCTAAAATCATGGCTCCTACTGATTGAATCTACTTCGGAAAAATGACGAAGTGCCATTTTCTATTTTTAATAGTGAATTGAAGTGTTAGTGACCATAAGATAAGAAACCAAGTGGGATTTAGCTTTCGACCCCTCCAAAAGGCCGAAAAAGAACTAACCAGACTTTAGTATTTTAAATCTCGATAGATGTACCTGTAAACCTCCTTCCAAGATTTGGTTATACATCCACTCTCAAAATATGCTTTCAACTCGTATACCTACTTATGTTTAAAAACCCAAAATCATCAAAAATTTTCCTAGAAAAAATAAATGTACAATCTTCAAAAATTCACTGCACTAAAAATAAAGCCTTTTTTCTAATTTTCTTTCTTAAAATATATAAATATTTTTCATAGAGCATCATTCTAATTAATGGTGAATTATTTCTGAAACCTCTTTTTTACAATTCTTGACTTTCAAATGTTTATATCTCGATTTACAGATTTTTTTAGATTTTTTTCACATATACAATGATTTTCTTATATTTAAAAAGAAAAAACTTTTTATCATTTTTCGTTTAGAAAATAGCTTCTAGACTTTTTCCTGTGTTGACCCTCATTTACCCTATTGATTGCGAATTTAAAAAAATTAATTAGTTTGTTATTTTCAAATAAAATTTTCTTTATATGGTATTTTTCTTAAATCTTTAAGGCTTACCATCTAAGCTGGAGCAGATAATTGGAAAACCTCAAAAAAATTGAGCTAAAATTCTTTTACCGTATTCAAATTTCCCGTAAATAAGAATTTCTTTTTTTATTTGGAGCAATCTTCTTCCAAATTTAATATTAATTGAAGTTTTATTTTTCGCAACTGAATATAAAATTAATGACATTTTATATTTAATTACATGTAATTAGAAAAAAGTAATTGAACAGAAAAAAAGTAATTGGAAACCTGCAATGATTACTTTTGATTCTTTCCATTACACACAAATGTATCTAATTGATTAAAAAAAGTATCAGCTACATTTGTGTTGTTAAATGTTATTGATATTGTGATTACTTTGTTTTGTAATAATTACACACAAGTGTAATTGATTACAAGAAATATCAATTACATTTATGTTGTTGAATGTAATTGATATTTTTTTATCAATAACAATTGTGAGTAATGGTGGTAAAAAAGTAATCATTACTGGTTTTTCTATCATTTTTTGTTCGTAAATAACTTTTTTCTAATTGCATGTAATTATTGCTATAAAAAAAAAGTTGTTTGTTTTTCCGAAGGTTTGTAACATAAATTAGATTTTTAAGTTAAAAAATATCTTTGTCTATTAACCCCCCGTTTTCCCTGCATATATTTTTTGATGATAAATTTTGCTACTTGAATTCTCAAAATTGTCCTGCTAACTTTACTTGTTCATATATTTTTCATTGGTCGTATTGTAGTTCCTACATGTATTTTATCGATAGCAAAACAACGCAGTTGTGAAAAAGTAATGTTATGAGAATGAATAAACAAGTTTAAATAAATTGTAGTAGAATCTATGTCGGTAGATGTACAATTCCATTTCTAAATTCTCTAATTATAAAACTTTTATAATAGAAATGATTCTTAGTGATTTTTTTCTACTCACCGATAAGTAATGCAATTATTGACATGGTTAAAAAATAAAAATTTGCAATACGTCGAAATTGCTCTAAAAGATTTTGTGGAAGGAATGTTATGATTGTGTATTTGGTTGATTTAATGCGGTTTGTTTCAAGTTTTTTGTTTTTCTTCTTTTTGAGGCTCTCATCGCGACCAATTTTTATCCTTAACCAATCGTTAATTGTGTTGACACGAGATCCCTGAAATAAAACAAAAATATATAACCAAATTTAAACAATAATTATAAAAAATTACAAGAATATTTATTTCAATTTTACTATAATTATTTTTATTATAGTAATTTTATTATAGTAAAAATAATAATAAATAATACAATAGAATAATAATAGCTCTGTCTTTTTAGTGCATTTTTGTCTTCGCTTAAAAAAGAAGCATGATAAATGCAACAACTATTTAAAAATGCACCAAAAAACAGGGCTAATATATAAATAAGGAATTAATGAGACTGAATGCGAGTCTACCATCTGTGAGCTAATTTCATGATTGTGTCCACTTGTGAGTTTAACTCTCGAGAGTCCCTTGAGAGTTAATCGCAGACTTCTTAATCTCAAATGAATACGCAACTTAAGTAAACCTACGCGCAACTTTTAGGCAGCTCTTGAGAATGAACACAGTCATGATCAGGCTTGCCGTATTGGGCTATTTATCGGAAATTGGGGTATCTTTTTCCGAAATTGCCGACTACAATTTCAATATGACAGCCCAATCATAATTGGGCTACTAATAGCCCAAATCTATCTATTTCGTATAAATAAATAGCAAATAAAATGGCACCACTTTATTCACTGAATAGTCTCTTATAACACGATGATTCTTTGCGTCTAACTCTTTTCAATAAGTGCGAAGGTGAAAGCAGGGCCAAATTTCCCCATCAGTTATTGAGTAATACATGACTGAATATTATATGACCTGAAATTACCGCTCACGTTTCGAGCAATCAAGTATACCAACATTTGAAGTGGTTACTTTTCATTCGATCACTGATGACACTCACTCACTCGGTCACTGAAGTGGTAATTCGATCCCGATATAAAAAAAAAACATTTTTTTATTGTTATTATGCTACTATTCGGGCTACGAAAATTTCCAAATTGGGCTATATCGTCAATATCGAGAGTTTTGTACTGAAAGTACTCTCAAATGAAAACGCACCTTTGTCCGTAACAATTAAGAATATTAAAATTCACATTCACATTCACAAATGAACACATGTCAATGTGACAATTCCCACACAAAACTTATTTTGGTGTTGTAAACTATTTGGTAAGAAGTTCTATTAGACGGTGTTCACATTGGACTGACTCCTACGACTTTTTTTTGACGTCTCTTTATTTTATCTCACTCCCACTTCATGGTGAGAAAGGGATGGCCGAATCAGGCAGAATTTTTTTAATTTTTGAAAATGTATGGATTTTTGTTGACGTTTTCTTTTGTGACATATGCTTTCTCTCTCTCTGTACTTATTCCTTGACAAACAAGTACTACAGAAATTAATGTTATTTAATTTGAAAAAATTTTAAATAAATAAAATTTAAGTTTTGGAATGAAGACAAAATTAGTTAATCCATCAATGAGCTCAGAATTGTGTTTTTTTTAAACGACTTCTCAATGTCAAATTGAGTCTTTTGTGTTCACATTAGTCTGTGTCTGAACAAAAGAAGTTGGATGAATGTCAAAATAAGTCGGAGTAGACAGTTCAGTGTGAACAACGTCTTAGACTTTTTAATAGACTAGACAATATTATATGTATCTCCATCTTGTTCATTTTTATACGTCAAACTCAAAACTTTAGCAAAATGACATTTAAATGACAGCCAATGGCCTTTTTTTGTATTTTGGTTGCAGATTAATATTTGGGATTGGTATTTATGTAAGAAGCAACAAAAATTTTAAGAAATATTCAAATATATAAATAATTTTTAAAAATTTAAAAATCAAAATTGAGCAGAAACTTCTTTATAAGACTTCATAATTTTGCTTTGTAATTACATCTGTCAGAGTGCCCCAATGTCTCTGCTGTCACTTTGACACTGACAATTTGGTAGATATTTCTATTAGAAACTTGCCCTACTGTGGTTTTGTTTATTAACGTTCCTTATTTAAAAAAAGACAAACAATTTCGGTGTCTTAGTGGCTGTAGTTGTTATCATGAAATGTCTTGCAAATTTTCACAAATTGTCACAAATTCCTGTTTGTTAACTCAAAAAGTTGCATCGAGAAAGAGCAAATAATTTCTCCTCCATTGGAAAACTTGTAAATTTCTGCTACACAAATTTCTGTGAACACAAAGTGTTACAACTACTGTCAAAAATCGTGGTGGTCAGTTTTTTGTCGCAGCGTTGCCACTAATTAGAAAATTTTCCGAAGTGGGTTTTAAAACAAAAAAATGCAGCATATTCAATTTTCTTACAGAAGATCTGAATATTCCAATTTTTACTTCTATTTTCAAAATAGAAGAATAAAATAATAGCATAATATAAATAATTATGATATCATGTTATGTTATGAAAGCAAATTGAAAAATTAGTGGACTAAATTTTGATGAATGATATTTTCTTTTCCAAAAAATAGAAGAGCAGTAGACTCGATTTAAAAGCACTAGATTAGTTTTTCGAAAAAAGTGCATTAGATCTATTGAAATCATGGCAAAGTGGCAACGCCGTTTTTACACAAAAATGAAGTTTCTAATAAAAAGTGGTACAGTTCATGGTTCAATGCGTTTGTTAACTTTTTCAAATTTCCCCAACTCTAATGGAATTTTCCCCACTTTTCAAAATTTGACAGGTTTTACACATTTTTTTGGAAAGCGATGCCAAACAAACCTAGTTAAACCATCCAAGCTTTTAGATTTGGACAGTGTCGTTTGTCGTTGTTCCAATGGGTTAGTAAATACTACTGTTACTATATTTATTATTCGGCTAATCTAAAATCTAAAAATTTCATTTATTAAATTTAATATCCCAAAAACAAAAACACCCAAATATTTCAAGATAATGTAAAAACATAAGTCAAACTTCCCCAAACAAAAAATAATTGCACGTTTTGCGATAATTCCCACAATCTTGGCAAGCCTTTAACCAATCAGAAATATATAATCGAAAGAATTAATGCAATATGCAATAAAAAAGTATTGCATTCTTCTTAAGACTTTGAATCTTTTTATTAAAAGATTTTTACAGCTGGGTTAGATAAATATGCATATTGCTTCTGAAATTTGAATTTTTATATGAATATGAAGTATAGGTGGGTGAATAATTTATTTGAACTTGAATAAAAATCAACAGAACTTATAGACTTCTAAGTATCAAAGAATTGCATTTTCTAACAACTCTGTTCTTGACCATTAAAGCAATAACTGTTACATAAGTTATATATATCAAGTTACATAAGTTATATATAACAAGACTGCATATGCAGTTTGAAAACTAGTTTCATGAAGCACTCGAGAGTCAAGATAAATACTGCAATATAAATAAATAAAATTAAAAAGGCAATCGTGCAGCAAACTTGTTTTTGATGACATGAAGAAAAGTTATACAGTACCTACACACATCACTACATACCTTCCTTATCGAGGGCTTCTTATTGGGAATCAAGTTATACACATCCGAGATTCCCTACCAATAAAGTTTATAAAAATAGCACAGATCGAAATTTAAGTTCATCGAGTTCTCTTATATTTAAAGGTTTAAATTTAAAAGAAACTTACAAACATGGAAATTTTGAAACAAAATTTCTTGGTTTTACTATGCCCTCTTGGCCTTGAATTTACTTTAGATTCCTATTTTTATATCAAAAACATTGAACCACAGATTACTCGTAATTATTTGAATAATCACATCTTTTAGAGGGCTTGGGTGCCAATTAACTCGTTCTTGGAAATAAGAGCAGCAGGTACCAAATTCCCTTTGAGTTTACTTATTGCTGATACGTGTTTTCTTATCAACAGTGTAACCAATGAAAAAAATCACATTTGTGAGCGTGACATCTCGTGGAGAACCAGGGCCTAGTAACTTACAAACTTACTACTATTCCTATGTATGTGTTGTTACTTGGCCTTACAAATATTACTTTCTATTTGGTTATATTAAAAGCTGTATTAATGAAAAATAACTTCCTTACTAAACATGCAATAAAACCTTCTACTTCCAGACCATAAAGGTCAGCTATACTTTAATACAAATCTGTTTCTTCGCTGTTTGATTTTCTTCTCTCATGTGCACATCACGTCTAATGAACTCTGCAAAGCTTTTAAGTCTCACTTATCTCTTGTGCCTATATGACCTTGTCGAAGAGGTACCAAAAATACACTTCATTAGTACCTACATAATGTTTCACTCGAAGGCAAATCCCAAGCAAAAGAAAAAATAAAATTTTACAACAAAATGTAAATGACTCACATCTTTCAGTTGATAAAGTTTACATTTAAATTGAGCCGGATGTTTCATGTGTTATAGCTTTACAACTCGTTGCTTGGTTGGTTGGCTTCGTTTCTCTTTCAATCTTTTTCGTTGAACTTATTTTTGTCGCAACATTTAACTTGTTAAAAAAATTGAAAATTACACTAATTTTTACAAATCACTGCTCTAATTTGATTATACATAATAATCACTGAACCACAACTTATAATGATTTTCTTTAACCAAAGTACACGTGTACTTTAAATAAAACTTCAATCTTCGCGATGTGTAAATAATTACATTTAGAAATACAAAAATCTAAACTAACTTACACAAACTCATAACAATGACTAAATGACGGTCAAAGAAATTCAACAGTGAAACTCTAAAACAAAACCAACCTCTCTCAAGTCTCCAACAACAAATAATAAAATGTTAAACCCAGCAACAATTCAAGTTTATCCATTGAGCCGCGGTAAGATGTTCAAGCCGATCGTGAATAAATTTCAAATGATTTTATATGTAAATTTTGTTTGGTTTTTCTTTTTTGTTTAAATGATATCGATTATGAAAATAGAAACAAAATTTAATTTTATGTTAAATGACATTAAAATGCAATGATTTTGATTTATTCAGAAATTCCCTCGTTCATTAATTATTATTTAACAACAATTAAAATGTTAGCTTAACCGTGTTAAGTCTACAATGCAACATTAGTGCATTGAAACGTGAAAATCAGTAGTTTAAAATTTAAATTGCACATGAGATTGGTATCTTTTTAAATATTATTTATTGAGTTTTTGGTGGTAAATTTTAGTCATAAGTTTAAAACTTTATATATGGAATAGAAGTTATCTAATTGTAAGTAGAATTTGAAGCAATTATAACTTCATCAATCAAGGCCGCATGATTCATAAAGACAAAGAAAGCCTGTGATGAGTTTTGTAGAAATTATTGTTTAATGCCAAAAAGAAAAAATGATTCCACATATAAGCTAAGAGCTCAACGCCCATGGCAAAAACTTCTCCCTTGTCATGATGAGGTACCTCTCATCCTAGCCGTTCGGATTCGGCAATTTCAAAATTCACTTCCGTTGGCTAACGTCACGCACACAAGAATGATTGATGGTTGAAGTCACAGGTGAATTTTAACTCAAAAACCTCAAACTTATTTGTATTGTGTTCTTAAACTTGAATCCAGATTAAAGGTAAGCTGCGACCCAAGAAGGACCCACCATTTTTCAAATTAAATTTTCTCGAAAACTGTATCTATTCAAAAAAGTTAAAGGGTGGTCATTTAAATTGTCACTTGCCAAAAAAAGTACTTGTTTTTATGTTCAAGTTGCTTGGAACTTAAGATTGAAAAAATATTTTAATGAGAAAATTGAAAATAAAAAAAATATTATATAGCAGGTACCATTAATAATATATTTTAGTAAATTTTGCTTATCAAAAAATACAATTCACTAATTTTTGCTTATCAAAATCGTTAGAGACATTTTTAAGATAAATAAGCTTTTTGGAGCTACAAGAGAATTTCAAAAGTTTCCTTCAATAAATTGATTGTTTCGCTATGCGTCACGTGAACCGAGCCATTATTTTGCTTAAAGGACAATCGGCAAAAATGTATTAAAGTTGGTCTAGGACCCAATAACAACGAGACGTACATATGTCGTTGGAAATGTATTTGCATGTACTACAATAGTCACAATGGCAGCTTATTTCAAATTACTGTGTGGAAAAACTTATTCACTAATCAAGGTTTTGTCTTCGTGCATTTCAGTATGGAAAAAATCTATGAAATCTGGTCTAATAAATACCAATAATATGTATATCGTTGGAAAGGTATCTTTATGAAAAATAATATTTACTACAACAACTAACTTAAATTCATTATGTGGAAAAAGTTATTGGCTATTTTGGTGAATTTTTGTTGAACAAAAATTAATTTTTTCACACAGTGATTTGAAATAAACTGCCCTACCAACTATCGTAGTGCATAAAAATACCTTTCCAACGACATAATAGGTGTGTTCCACAACGAGTTTCAAACAGTTTGAAACCGCCAGATTTAGTGCAAACCCGTTCCAGAAGTGAAATTTTGTATTGGCACGCACTAAATCTGGTGGTCTGAAATTGTTTGAAACTGTTTGAAAAAATTAAGGGAACAGGGTTAATATGTTTATGTGCCATTGTCATTGGTCTTGTAGACCGTTTTGTCCTATTCTTCTTTGCACGATTTGCAAATGTTGTTCAGGAGTAGGTCTATTCATTATGTAATGACAAACCAAACTGAGAATAAATCAAGTGACAGCTTTCATAAAGACCAACTCCGAAAAAAAGTATTGCCAGATTGAAAACCAAACGTCTAAAATAAAATACCCTTTACTTAGAGATCTCAAAATGATACAGATAACAATTAATGTTGGATATATAGGATAAATTCAAATTTTCTTTATATCCAGATTCAATACAAAAGAAACTTTGCACCCATCCTACCACGCACCTACTCCAAATCCTATAGTGAGACCAAAAAAGGAGTTGCATATTTTCCCATATATACCCTATTGTTTATTCGTGCGAGTTATTAAATTTTACAAACCAAATAAATCCTCTCCCTGGCGAAACGTGAGCCTGGTTGACTGGTTTTTCGAGATCTTATTTGCACTCTTCCCTTGCCTTACATAAAAACAATACGCTTTATTGGGCTCTGAACCTTTGGCACCTCATATATGGGAAATTTGATATTTTAGAATGTCATCTAATTGGTCAGTAATTGGTCAAGAAAGGTCAACTAGTCCTAGAAATTGGTCAGCCCTTGATAACTAGTTATAAAGACTTAAAGTTTCTCAAGGTCACTCAAGGTCACGCGTGATTTTTGGCACCTCATTTATGGGAAATTTACAAAAAAAAGATGCCATCTGAAAGATTTGTGGATAGTGATAAAAGGTCAACTATTTTCAGTAATTGGTCAGCTATAGTTTTTTTTCTATGAATTTTCAAAAATCGTTTCAAGGTCACAAAAAAAACTTTTGGCACCTCATTTGGGTCATTTCAAATAAAAAAGTATGCCATTTGAAAGGCCATTTCACGGTCATAAAAGGTCAGCTATTTTCAGAAATTGGTCAGGCATAGTTTTTTTTTAATGAATTTTTAATTTATTTAAAAAAAAATTTCAAGGTCATAGCGATTTTTGGCACCTCATTTATGGGAAATTTGCAAAAAATATATACCATCTGAAAGATCTCTAGATCTATATAAAAGGTCAGCTATTTTCAATAATTGGTCAGCGATAGATTTTTTTTAATATTTTTTTTTTAAATTTCAAGGTCATAGCGATTTTTGGCACCTCATTTATGGGAAATTTGGGAAAATTGCATACATTCTGAAGGATCTCTTGATCTATATAAAAGGTCAGCTAGTTTTAGTAATTGGTCAGCCATAGATTTTTTTTAATGAATTTTTGAATTTTTGTTCAAGGTCATAGCGATTTTTGGCACCTCATTTATGGGAAATTTGGGAAAATTGCATGCCATCTGAAACATCTCTAGATCTATATAAAAGGTCAGCTAGTTTCAGTAATTGGTCAGCGATAGATTATTTTTTACGATTTAAACAAAAAAAAAAAAAATTCAAGGTCACGAACGATTTTTGGCACCTCATTTGGGTAATTTTCCAAAAAAAAATATACTATGTGATAGGTTACTCGGTCATCATAAAAGGTCAGTTAGATTCAGTAATTGGTCAGTCATATTTTTTTTTAATTAATTCTTAAAGTATTTGTATGTAGGTCACAGTATAGATAGATTCGGGTAATTTAAAAATTTTTTAAATAGATATAGATCCAATAGATTCTGAGAAAATCATGGTGGATTAAACCAAACACTTTCTTTTTCAAGATGGCGGTCATTCCCTTACCCCGGCACCTCAAAAACTTGGTTTCTTAAAGAAGAGATGCAGCCAAACTCAAATCGTACCCATCGATTATGGAAATTTTAATAAATTTTTTGACAAAATTTAATCCACCATGATTTTCTCAGAATCTATTGGATCTATATCTATTTAAAAAATTTTTAAATTACCCGAATCTATCTATACTGTGACCTACATACAAATACTTTAAGAATTAATTAAAAAAAAAATATGACTGACCAATTACTGAATCTAACTGACCTTTTATGATGACCGAGTAACCTATCACATAGTATATTTTTTTTTGGAAAATTACCCAAATGAGGTGCCAAAAATCGTTCGTGACCTTGAATTTTTTTTTTTGTTTAAATCGTTAAAAATAATCTATCGCTGACCAATTACTGAAACTAGCTGACCTTTTATATAGATCTAGAGATGTTTCAGATGGCATGCAATTTTCCCAAATTTCCCATAAATGAGGTGCCAAAAATCGCTATGACCTTGAACAAAAATTCAAAAATTCATTAAAAAAAATCTATGGCTGACCAATTACTAAAACTAGCTGACCTTTTATATAGATCAAGAGATCCTTCAGAATGTATGCAATTTTCCCAAATTTCCCATAAATGAGGTGCCAAAAATCGCTATGACCTTGAAATTAAAAAAAAAAAATATTAAAAAAAATCTATCGCTGACCAATTATTGAAAATAGCTGACCTTTTATATAGATCTAGAGATCTTTCAGATGGTATATATTTTTTGCAAATTTCCCATAAATGAGGTGCCAAAAATCGCTATGACCTTGAAATTTTTTTTTAAATAAATTAAAAATTCATTAAAAAAAAACTATGCCTGACCAATTTCTGAAAATAGCTGACCTTTTATGACCGTGAAATGGCCTTTCCAATGGCATACTTGTTTATTTGAAATGACCCAAATGAGGTGCCAAAAGTTTTTTTTGTGACCTTGAAACGATTTTTGAAAATTCATAGAAAAAAAACTATAGCTGACCAATTACTGAAAATAGTTGACCTTTTATCACTATCCACAAATCTTTCAGATGGCATCTTTTTTTTGTAAATTTCCCATAAATGAGGTGCCAAAAATCACGCGTGACCTTGAGTGACCTTGAGAAACTTTAAGTCTTTATAACTAGTTATCAAGGGCTGACCAATTTCTAGGACTAGTTGACCTTTCTTGACCAATTACTGACCAATTAGATGACATTCTAAAATATCAAATTTCCCATATATGAGGTGCCAAAGGTTCAGAGCCGCTTTATTGCCGCTGGTCTTTTACCTCTGCACCGGTTTTGCTTTTTGTACCAAATCCACTTTGCAAAAAAACTGTAATAGTCAAAATATTTTCCAAACTTCAGATAAGTTTGGCAAACACTATTAAAAACTGGTTTGATCCATAAAAAAGTATATGGTGTTCGAAATAACGAATACCATAAATGTAGTGACCATTTATTTGTGTCAAACTGATGTCAAATTTCTTGGTAAAAATGTTATTTCTCTCACGATGATTGTAATATTATGTACTCGTAATTAAACTACTGTGGAATAGAAAATATTTTGCAAATTATAAAAATCATTTTTAAAGTATGAGGAAGTATAAGACTTTAAGGAATTGAATTTTGGCTGTCCCGCAAGTGAAAACAATTGATAGAAAAAGCTAATTTTGTGCATAAATTGTATTAAGGCCGTTACATAGCTTAGTTCTGTTTACCTAAGTGAATAAAAAACTGTCATTTCCAGTCATACTCACGAAAAATTTTGATTTTCATCATTTATCATTTGATTAGTTTTTATTTCAGGAGCGCTCACTGAGCTGACGGAGCAATGATTTTTGTTTCTTAGCTTTTGACTGTCCAACTGGGGAAATTCTCTGAGCGCTCAGAAATATAAACTGGACAATTAACATCTACATACTAGGTGTGTTCCATAAATTCTTCAAACTATTTCGGACTCAATGTTGATTTGTGACAGGTGGAAATGAAATCCTCTCAGAGAGAAGAAAAACTGTCAAAATGTCGGAAACGGTTTGGGCACTAATTTGCACCACGTCAAAAGAAATATTTGACTAGAGCTGTCGTATAGGGCAATCATAAGTCAATAAATTTTTTTTTAGAAAATCACTGTACCTACAAGAAATTGAATGGTGAGACAGAAGAAACGTATATATGTACGTATAAAAATAATTAAACTCAAGCAAAGAAATATTCTTTAAAAACGTACTAAATCATGAAACAAAAATTTGGTTAAAAAGAAAAAAAAACTAAAAAAAGGAAAATTTTCATAACAAAATTTTCTTCTACGTAAATGAATTGCTTAGCGACACATGCATTTTAAGAAAATCCTTTGATTTATAAAAAGATTTTAAAAAAATGAATACATCTACCAAAAACAAAACAAAAAAAGTTACACTTGGGTAAGCCTAGCTATTTGTATTCTGTGCCTACGTTCTGTAACTCTCGCATCGATAAAATTGGTCGAGAAACTTTGAAAAATGGAACAAAACTCATACAAATTTGTTTCAACTTTCATCGTTTCTGGACTGGTTTTGTCGATGCGAGAGTTACAGAACATAAGCACTGTTTTGTTATTTGAATTCAAAGTGACATTTTTTTCAAATCTGACAAAAGAACACCTGGCATTTGTCATCCAGAACGAAACACCTACCTGAAATTTCTCGGACCAAATCTGGCAGGGAATGGAAATTTTTACTCTCGTAAGCGCTCTCTGGTCCGAAAAAGTATACAAACTTTCTTGTGGTACAACTTCGCACTAGAAATGAATAGATCTAGCGGTTTCAAACTGTTTGAAACTAGTTCTGGAATACATGTATTATCATTTTTTTCCATCGTTCCAGCAAAAATTATGTAAAACAATGACGTATGTACCCTACTTATGGTAGTTAACAGAGCATAACAATCATTAAACTCTGCTGATGCAAAAAAAAACAAATTTGGCTAATTTCGTAATATTCTAGAGGTCATGAATCAAGAAAGTAAAAGTTTTTACATTAAAGTCAAATTAAATTTTGAACGTTTAAAGTACAAATTATTTTCTGTTCTGCGTGGTTGTTTGCAAATATAATTAAGGTACCTAACCTACAAAGTATGTATTATTTTGACATTAACATGGAAGGTTATAATTTCATAATTTGAGATTTACAATTTTTAAAATGGAAATATGTTGGTAGTTCAGCATAGCAGATTGATAGCAGAAATCAAAGGGGGATCAAAAACTCAAAAATGATAAAAAATGAAAATGACAAAAAGTCTTGCATTTTGAAATACAATACTTTTTTATCTGTACGATATATCTAATTATCTATATGCTTAAAATTGGATCAAAATTGTAGTGGCTTTGTTAACAGCCACTTTAATTTTTATCCAATTTTATACATAGAATGATAATAAAAATAATCCAAAAATTATACAATTTTCTCGAAATATTTACGAATCTATTTCTGGTGTCTGATTTTTTTGGCGAAATTCCTGAAACGCAGTTTTATTTGAATTTCATAAAGGATGGATAAGATCAGAAAAATTGACAATTTTTGCGTGGCAGTTACCCATTCTAGATGACCCTGTTGTAATGTTAAGAAGTTAGGATTTACTTTTTACACTAATCCTTTATTATAGTTCCATTTTGAAAAACAAAATGGTTTTTAATAAGACCCTCGAAGTTTTACATATATTTATAGATGTTTCTCTACATAAGGGGCTTTGCAATGAGAACTCTCCAAATTATCTGGTGCCTCGCCAGTAAAAGTTGTCCTATATATGTACGCTTCCTACCCGCCTAATTCGTGATATAGTTGTGCAATATTGAAAAAGAATATTTATAAAATTTGTCTGTTGTAGAAATACCCCTTTTCTAAAGAATATCAAAACAAACCCAACAAGTTTTTGCTAGAAAGGTCTTAGCGAGTTTTCGATAAGTTTTTCTATATGAAATTTCCCCTACGGAAAACTTTGACTAAACGTGGCAAAGACTTTTCATTTTTCAGTGAGGGGTAGATGAATTAAAAAGTATTAACACAGCTAGTTAAAAAAAATGTGTGTAAGCCTCTGGATAAGGGTCAAGCTAACAATGACGAGATGGTATCTAATATTTACTACCTTAAGCTACTTTTACCTTTCGTCATGGCTTGAATCCATATGTGTATTGTACCTATATTCGTACATACATTTATTATTTATGAGTAACTCCAAAGCATTTTTTGTACAACAACAAAATATCCTAAAAAAATAACCATCAAGTCCCATTGAACCATTAAATAATAAAAAAGTTTGCTTACAAAAGGCGCTGCAAAACAATTATAAACATTTATTTCTTACAGAGAATAGAGACTTAATATAAAAGGGTGACTCAATAAGAGTGTATTTTTTTATATTTAAAAACAAAAACACTTTTTTTTCAGTGAGTTCGGATATTTCAATATTTGTATTGACCCCGTAAAGTAGACATGTTCCTATTAAGTATGGAATAAAATATCCGACAAGTAGCTACCGCGGCTCTGATGACGCTCTTTTCGTGAAATTCTCTATGACTTTCTCACAAAATATGTGGCTGTATCTCACCGATCGACGGTGGATCTCGGTCTTTAGTTTGCTAAGGAACTGTTTCTTGTTAACAGCGGTTAACAAAATAGGAGACGGAACTGGAACTGGTGTCAAAAATGTTGCAGCAAAAATGGGAGCTGCAAGCTGAACAATTTTTAACTTTTACTTCAGCGTTTTTGATATCTTTCTGTTTCATTCTGTTTAGGAAAAAAAAGCAAGATATCACAAAAACTCAAAACGCACGATCTTGATAGCCAGTTGACATTAGAATTTCGTGAGATGATTTGGTCTGGAAATCGTTGTTGCAATAAATAAGTGGTGTCGCAGGTGGCATCTTTTTGCTAAAATCATATAACATCCATAGATCCATGCCATCTAGTTGAGGCCATCAGAAGAACTTCGTTATCATATTCTTGTAACTAATATTATTTATAGTCACTGCAATCAGGGCCTTATTTTCAACGACTTGACTTGATTTGCGTCCACCGTCTAATCATAGCTTAAAGTACAATCATGTCATCTGACCCAAATCCACCACAGACAGGTACTCTTTGTGGATGCGTTTGCTTTTATGGATCACGTGAGAGTTTTCTTAGCCCTAAATTCGACTATTTTGTTTGTTCAAAAAAGCCATTCAGAGGGATTTGCGCGTTTCATCGGTGAAATTTCTTTTTTTCTAATTTTTTTTTTTTTCACAATACATTTTTAACATATAAACGGGACAATCACAGGTGGCAGCTGCTGACAAATTTCAGAGCTGCCATTTGCACTAAGAAAAATTACACAAAATTTATAAATTGCATTCTTATTGGAATACCCTTTATATAAGCATAATACCATCTCTTGAAATTTCATGTAGAGGTGATTGATATATTAATAAAATTACACACTTAGCAAGTCTCTTAGAGACAAATCTAAGTTATAGTAAATTAAAATAATGAAAATTCTCGATCCTTACTTGCGTCGCCATGGCGTTGTCCCCAAGAAGTCTGTTCTTCGAATTTCTCGTATCATCATAAAAAATATTCATTAAAAAACACTTAAAAGGCAGAAAATAATCTTAAGAGTCAATTTTCTGTTTAAAAAAAGTGACCCTCAATAAAAAATAGTTTTGTCTTTGTGTATTATTTTCTGTCTAGAAAACTTACTCTAGGTATAAGGTACAGTGCTGTTTAAAAAATGTCGACCAAGTAAATATCTCAAAAAGATTATTCATTCACAAATCAAAATTTTGTTTAAGGTAATTAAGTACATTCCGAAATATGAAGGGGGAAAACCTCGTAATTTTTCTATGATTTTTTTCAGAACCATGCAAACTGAATTTCAAAGTCAACTACTTATTTAAGTGTTATATTTTAGAAAAAAATGTTTGCCTTAAAATCTAATGGCCTTAAAATAGAAAACAATTATTTTTGGATTCAAAAATGCATTGAAAGTTTTGGTAGAATAGAAAAACAATTGGCTCTATTTCCAAACAAAGATTTCCTTATTTTGTTTCCAAAGCGAAATTAAAATAAATTTCAGATTTGGTCTTATTTTGTTAGCCCTTATTTTACGTCATCGTTTTTTAAATGAACCAATTTTTTAAATTAATTAAGAATTTTATCTAATTAATAAAACAAAAACCATGAGTAGGTATAGTGTCACACCTGTAACAATGGAAAAATTGTTTTTGTTTAAATTGGAAAAATCTTTACAAAAATAATTATTAAACACAGCACTGTATAACAGTGTGTGAATCGAATCATTTTTGTAATCAGATATTTACATTATGACTAGGAAAATGAATCATAATAATTTTGGTTTTTTTGGTCGAACAAAAATTAAAAAAAAAAAACATCTTGCAATAAAAGTACATATTTATACAACTCTGGACTAATTTCCATCCATAGATGTAGCCCGGTGCACCAACAGCTTGTGTTATAATAGGATCGAAATCAAATCAATAATTAATAAAATCATTGAAACCACTTGAAGGCCAATGCCAATATTGAACCTATTCTTTGATTTTTGTGTTTTGTTTTGTTTTGTTTGATAAAAAATTTCTTAATAATAAAAAAAAAACGATATAGTACATACATGCATTTATATACGTATATGTAGTTAGGAGCTATATAGGTACATATACAAGTTAAAGTGACGCCCGTTTCTCTGATAAAATAATTATTTATTTACTAAAAGCGTGGCCAAGATATTATTGTTATCTGAAGTGATATTTATGTTTGCGTAAACAAAACATTTCGAAGTGCATATGTACGCAATGAAGGATGACGTCATGAATAGTTACAGTCTATATACATACATAAGCTATCTCTGAGTGAAGCTAAAGTATCTGAACAAATGAAGATATTAAATTAAATCTATAATACTTTTGCAAATTCATAAATTGTAAGAGTAATTCTTATTCTAATAAATACTCGTTTGTCGTCAAATCAAATGACATTTCAAGTTTTGCCCCCAAACTATGACACAACTATTTTGTGATTTCTTTCAAAGTGCCTTCAACTTACATCTGTGATAACTCTGATACCTTAAGTTGTGATATTTGAATTGTGATAGCTTTGATGAAAATACCCAAAATGTTGGGGTTATGAAAACTTTCTCTTAATATTCCGGTCAGGAAATTGAATTTTTTTTTATGATTGAGCCTCAAGGATGAAATTTAGCTCGCGAATCATTTTTGTGATCCTATCACAAAATGGGCAAAAAAAATGGCGCCCAATATGTAGTCCAGTCAGGAAACCTGAACCCCTGCACTTTTTGTCCGGACATGCTAAGGAAGAAGTTTAGCGTTGAAGTCATAATTTTAATCATTTGGACGTCAAAAATGACGTCTAATCTATGTAAAAAAGTAGTGAAACGCCACGCAGACATGAAAAAAGTTGGGAACGCACCTTCACTTAAAATGTCAGTGTTGCTACTTTTTGAGAGCATACTTTGCTATTTAAATTAAGAAAACTATTATACATCGAACAACAATCAAATAACTATAACTTAAACTCAGGGTAGCTATTTGGATCTTTTCATTTTATTGATAAATGACCTACCGTCTATTTTTTTAACGTATTCGAACTGTCTTATTTATGCGGACGATCTTACAGTTTTCAAACATATTTCGAATACTCACGATTGTAAGCGTTTAAGGGTGCTCGCACTGTGGGTGGTGAGTCTACATATTGTGATTTAACAGTTACACTCACATAAGCGGGAAAGTTAATTGCCTCTAACTTAGTGAATACACAATATTATTTTTTACGATCTTATAAGTGCAACAAAAGTAATGTCATGTCATCATCATGTTTTTTAGCTGCCATTTTGTTTGAAATGACAGTTCAAATGGAAGTTTATTTGAAGCTTTCAAATTGATTACAGTAATAGAGTTTTTGTTTGGTCGTCCGGAAGCGCCTGTAAACATTCCGAATGCTTCGGACAGTTGATGACAGTTTTCCTTCAGAAAAGAAGGGAAAATTGATTCTAAATTTGAAGATAAAATCAAAAATCAGGAATAGTGATTGTGAAGCACCTATACAGAAATGTGAACAATCCAAAAAATGGATATATCAAACCCTTTATCATCGGTATTTTCTAAGTTTACTTAAAGAAAAAAAAAACAGGTGGAGAAATTCCTTGCAGTTATTGAGCAAAATCAATTTACAAAAAAAACAGCTGTTTGAATATTTTATCACTCAAGATGCAACTGCAACGAAACCCAAACATCAGAATACAAAAAAAAATATGAAAAATGATATCGGTCTTCTGATTGCACACTGACGCGAATTGTCATAAAGAATAAACCAGTAAAATGGGTGCTAACAAAAATTGAGGTTAAATTCGAGCGAATTTTCAATTGCAGTTGTGTGGAATGCGTCCTGTTGTGGATGGCAAAAATGTATTTGACAGTTCGCAGAAAATATCTCATTGGTCGTGTAGAATATATATTAAACGCTATATTTAACATTCTAAAGTTATTTTAGGCCGTGCTTTTTTTCAAACTGTGGATAGGATCGTTTATTCAGTTTTTTGAAAAGTAAAAACATGAATTTGTTGATATTTGCGCTAGGAAATGCCTAATCAAATTAATTCGCATTCGCAGTTCACGTCTGTCGGCAACTTCTAATGTGAAAGAAATGTCAATATTTGCGACTATTTGCAATTGGCAGTTCGCTATTCGTAGCATATCTTATTATAAGCATCGGATAGCTAGGAATTTATATAATTTATATCGATCCAGAACGTATCCTTAAAATTTTTGTTATGAATATATAATCTAGATCCTATGGAAAATTTTGAGAGCATTAGGTGGCATTTCAGGAAACGTGCCACCGAATTCTTAAAACTTCAAATTCTCACATATTTGCTGGCAACATGGTGTGCTTACCGAAAGAGGAAGAATTATATTAAGGCATGAAACCTGAAACTGACATTAAGTTCCACACTTCATCCAAAACCATGCAATTGCATTGGAAATTGCTTCAATCCAAAAACAGGTGTAAATTGAAGTCAATTGAAAAACTCAACTACATATTTAGAGAAAATTTGTGATATTTTTGTTTTAACCTCAAGTGAAAACTCAGTAGTTTGGTGCCAAATGTAGAAAATCCCTTATGTTTAGCCTTCACTATTATAAAAATATCGTGTTCGATTAAAAACTTGAACATGATTATTTTACGACTTTGTACTTAAATGATCCTAACCACATACAATAAACCTTAAATTGCATGTAAGAAGTTTAAATAATTACCTATCACGATAGCATTTAACGGCTATCTCACCACGGTGTTGATAATTTAAAGAGACAAACAATATTAAAGCTACATTTTATAGACACAACAAAAACCCTACCTTCCGCCTTGACCATGAAACCCTTGTATATTTTTGTTCAGCATCACCCGAAGCTACATCTGGCTGCAAATTCCATAATGGTATTCCATAGCCAGTGGTATTGACTCTGCGATATCCACTCAAGTGATCATGTCGTCCAATAAAATTCATATTTACACAAGATCGTCGCTCTAAAACTGTTTACTTTAAACTTAAATGTAATTTAAACGAAGACATTAAAATTCACTTCATATTTTTGTTACACTTATTTAACTAAAACAGATAAAACTTAAGTTTTTGTTTTTTTGCAAAATGCCGAAAAGAATAATTTTAATTTCCGCAAAAAATTTTAATTTATTAACCCGCACCGTATTGGGCATTTGTTGAAATACTGAAAGATGATGAAGTACTGAATTTTCTCGCACAAAAGAACAATCTTCTTGTGATTTTATCACGTTTATTTAAGGACGATTGCACTTAGAAGCTTTTTAATAATTTGAAAAGCCATCTGATCTACTAGGAAACTATCGAACCATGGCCGATTGGTGCACACAACACCGAGAACAAAACTTTGAACTTTTTTTTTTAAAGCAATTAAAAACATTTACACAAATAGTTCGCACATTTTCGGGAGTAACAAGCCCTGTTAGAGGTCGTTTCCCACTTGCTCATCAGCATGATCATCATCAGTGATCATCTTACAAATATCGCACATTTCAACAACGGAAAAGCTGTTAATGGGATGCGATTTCCATTTATGGTTTTAATAATTATCACATAATGCTAAATGAGCGGCACTGCAAGCACTCAGAAAATAAAAAAAAAAATTAAAACAATGCATTTTTCAGAATCGACACGCGTCGGGTGCAATTAATTGCTAAAGGTATTTTGCTGATCTCAGAATGTCAGAACAGCACTTGAGTGGGAGTCCAAAAAGCCAACTCCCACTGCAACTGAACCGCAACACTTCTTTTCCCGTGTTCACTATTTTCAATTTATAAGCACGATGTGAAGCTATGCATCGCCGAATCTAAACTGTAGAAGAAAATAAAATAATGTTTCTAAAGTTGAATGAAGATCGTTTTGGTTTTCTTTTTTGAGTGTATCTGAAATTTAAATCAAAGATACATGCTTGAAGCCGACTACTATGCTTCATAGGGTGTTTTCACATTATTTAATTTGACTCGAACGCATAGAATTTCAATTGATCCAATTGAAATCAATCAGAAAAAATATATATTAAAGAGAAATAGACGACTCAGTCACGACTATAAATGCCGTTAAGGGTAAGAGTTTTGAAGTTACTTAGAATTATTTTAAAGGATCTTCCCAATTTAAAAATCGATATTTATTTATTCAAAAAACGTTATCGGGTTGTTATCTTACAATATTGCGTTAAGTAATACTACGTTGCGTTATGTGTTGCAATGTACCACTACGCTACGTTATGTTACGTTTCGTTACTTACCATCATTAAAAAATTTAAATGTTTAAGTTTTAATTTTAAGTTTATATTTTAAGTTTATATCAATAAAAACAAACATTTGAATTTCGAAATTCGAACTCCGAAATTAAGTTTGAAAAAAATACTACCATTAGGCCAAGGTTACACATGAAAGTTTAAATTTCGTACTTCTTACTTACTTAAAATTATAAGTGTAAGCAGCTGTGAAAGTGACTTCCAGTAAATTTATAAACTTACAAAAGTTTTAAGTTCAGAGAAAACTTGCACGTAGAAACACGTTTTTCCAACTTACAAAATTCTTTCATCTTACTCTAACGGCAGTGATTTGTTTTCAAACTCACGAAAACATTTCTTACTGTTAAGTTCATCTATGATGTCAAGCCCTATTGTAATTTGCTTATATAAGACTTACATGAGTGGTATGTAAAAGTTACATGTGTAATCTTGGCCTTAAGCCACATTCACATTTTCGGTATATTTCTGATATCGATTAAGTGTCGATACGATAAAAAAAACTTTTACACTGGTCTTATTTAAAGAAATTCGCGTTTTGGTTGTCGACAAACATTAAGGAATGGCTCCTAAAAAACTTACTAAGTTCAATCACAACCCGAAAATCTAGGTTCATTGTGCTAAACTAAGCACCTAGAAGAATATGGTATTAGAGCGAAATCAATTCAACTTGTATGATCCTCCGGTTGCTGTGCACCTCAACACAAAAAAAAAGAAAGTATTTTACTCGCTCCCGGTTTTAAAAATTTAGGCTTGGAATTGGAACACAATACATAAAGCAAACGATATTTTAGTGCCTTTCACATGAGTTACAAATAGTGAACTGCGAATTACGAATGGTTGCGAATTTTGACAATTGCTTTTTCATAATTGGTCGGTAACTGACGTAAATTGTCATAGAAATAAATCAGTGAAATGGGTGCTAAGAAAAATTGAGTTTAAATTCATGTGAATTTTTCATTCGCCTGATATTGTGGATTGTGAATAAGTGTTCGACAGTTAGTTCGCAGAAGATATCTCGTTGTTTGTAAAGAAAATAAAAAAAAAATCTAAATTTATCCATGTAAACTTATTTCAGTACGTGTTTTCATTTTAAAATTGTAGATAAGGTCGTTTATTTAATTTTCCGAAAAGTAAAAACAAAATTTTGTTAATATTTGCGATGGGAATTGCCTTAACAAATCTATTCTCATTTGCAATTAGCAGCTCTTGTAAAAGGCACTTTAGACATATTTCATCATATTGAGTAAAGAGATCAAGTCTTCGATTTTCAGTTGATAACTGAAGATCAATCAGTAAGATCAATCATCAAAAAATGGCTCTCTAAATAATATTGTGATCTCATAATGTGGTTAGCCATTTACAGAGGAAATTAATGAAGTTTTCCTTTTCCTGCTAATTTCTTGTTCCCACAACTACGCTATTGGATATTGTGGCGAATGTCCACTTCACTACATATTTTCCTAGCTGCCAGTGTGAAGAACATGTTTGAGTATTTTGCATTCTTCCCTGATTGCTAGTTATTCAGATTAAAAAATCCTAGCTAAGTCAGGCGTTCAAAATGACCTATAGCCCAGTCTGATTATCATTATGGTTATTTGTCTACGATTGATATTTTTTGACTTATTAAACATTTTATCTCAGAACAATACATAACTAAACATTTTTGTAATACAAAAAAAAGATTAGTAATATATTTATTTCGACTCGTTAGAAGAGGCGTCTAAGACAAGATTTTCGAACACCCAGGCACCCACCTGTTTTACGTTGGCCACCATTTGGGATTGAAGGAAATTTGTTTCTGAAATATCTCCCCTATTTTCAACAGAGACATTTAGGAAGCAAAATCACTTATTATTTTGATGGATGAGTAAAGCTCAAGACTTAATTAATATTTCTAGTCTAAGCAAAAATTCAAATAGCCCAAATTTTCCACATAAAAGACTTCTTTTTTCAATGATTATACTTTGCAAGATATCTGGAAAGACAGCCATATATGGGAAACAATGACACAAGGTGCTATCCAATCCAACCCATTGGGTCAAACTTCCTTATCAATGAATTTGGAATCTTACAAGTCCTTTTATGTTTTTATGTGAAAAGTTGGGCTTATTTGAATTTTTTTTTTTTGACTAGAAATATTAATTAAGTCTTTGAGCTTTATTTGTTCACATCAAAATCAATCATTAAAGTTTTCAATGATAGATTTAACAACTATGTAACTATTTCTGCTATAGCTATTTCCTAGATATTAAAAAAAAATTGGCTCCGCACTCTTGATGGCAATTCATATTTGCAAAAAATGTTTGTCATCTAATTGTTAAGTGATTAGTCAAAAAACGTCAACTTGCCCTAAAAATTGGTCCGCCCTAGAAAACTTGTAATCAAAACTTTAAGTTTCTTAAGGTCACACACGATTTTTGACACCTCAACTGTGGGCAATTCGCAAAAATGTAATCCGATCCGAAAAAGATCGTTAGTTCGTGATAAAAGATCAACTATTTCCAGGAATTAGTTAGCCATAGATTTTCTTATGAATGTTTAAATTTCGTAAAAAAAATTGGCAACTCTTTTGGGTAGTTTAATAAACAAGTATGCTATTTGAAAGGTCACTTAACGGTCATAAAAGATCAGCTATTTTCAGTAATTGGTCAGCCATAGATTTTATAAGAATTTTTAATGATTTAAAAAAAAAAAATCAAGGTCATTGTGATTTTTCGATAGGTACCTCATTCGTGTAATATTCGCCAGAAATTTATAACATAATTTTAAATCACATTTATATTATCCACTGGATCTTAATAGAGGATCAATGATCAAAATGTTTCAGTAATTAGTCAGATTTAAAAAAAAATTTTAAGTTTTTGTTTTTTTTTCAAGGTCAGGAAAATTTTTGGATATGCAGGCTTGGGGTTATACATAGTAAAAATAAATATTTTGCCACCATAAATCCCATTTTGAATACGCCCACCATTTTAGTTGGAAAAACCACCAATTTGGGAACACTGATACCAAAAGTTGTAAGTGTAAAATTGTTAAATTTGGCCTGGGTTCCAAGTTATACCAAAAATATTAAAAAACATTCTCTCAGAAACGCATGGGTGAATAATATGTTTTTTTTTATCAATCTTAGCATTTAAAAAGAAAAAATTTGTTTCTACTGACTAGTCTTCATGAGATCATACCAAATGTTTTTCATGACTCGGATGCAGAGTGATGTACGTAAGATAAATAAATACAACAAAAAGGTGCAATAGAACAATAAGAGAAAGCTATTCTTTTATTTTATTTTTTAATAAATTAAAATTTCAAAATTTAACGTAACTAGGAAGGTATGTATGTACCTACCTATCTACCTATTTATTTTAAATCAAAAACGTATATAAAATCTAATCTTATCAATTTCTTAAGTTCTAGTCAAATTCTTAATAATTAAGCTTTGATAAAATAGAATTTACTTCAACATTAATTCAGAAAAAATATTTTTATCGATATCGATTACTTATTCTTATCTCAGCTCTGTTCATATAGCCAACGATTTATTCTGTCAACATGAATAATTTCTGTTTACTTAAACTTAAAGACAATCCTTTATTGTTATATTGGTAAGTAACTGACACTTGAATTTTTTTGATTTCATTTTTTGTTTCCGCAGTTTTCCAATGGTCAATAATATTATCATAAACTAAACTTTTTTATCGTGAAATTTCCTCCATTTAGTCATCTCAAGTGCTTTTGTACTCATTTGTTAAGAAACAAAAATTGGTTTTAGTATCATAATCATTACTCTTTTTCTACATTTATAGATAAATATCTATAAATGTAGAAAATTTTATATTGTACATTCGAAATTTTTGTAATAAATTGATAATTTTTGGAGAGACTAGGGCTTTGTTTAACCAATTTTTAACTTATCTTTTCAAAAATGTCATTTCACTATACTTAATTTTGCAAAGAGGAAATATTCTTTTGAATTGAAAATGTTCCCACTTGGCATCACAGAACCCGCAGTTCATTTACACCCCTGTTAAAAATAAAATAAATTAAGTAGCGCAACAGCTCATGGAGAACCAGGGCCTAGTGACAAACAACTCTCAACCATTCCTGTGTGACAGTTGTTGGTAGGAATGTAGGGGACCTACAATTTTGCCGAGTCCGAACGCCTAGATGAGAAGCACTTATTCATGACAACTCTTGGAGGATTTGTCAGTCCCTCGCAAGAGGCAGTACCTCGGAAAAAAAATTTCTGTTCTTAGGTGGCAGTGGTCGGGAACTTAACCCAGACCTTTGGCATGACAGTCCTACGCACTAAACATTATGCCACGAGGTATCACTACTTTCACCCCTATTATGTTTGTCAATTATCAAATTGATAGTTGATAAACCTTAAAATATCTTTTTTTAAACTCAATTTATTTACAAATAAATCAAATTTATAATTTTCTGATGTTTGACAACGGTTTGTATCATTCTCAATGATCAAAACTTTTATCAGTTGGGTTCTTAAACATCGAATTTAAAATGTATCAACTATCAAACTGATAATTGCCATTCGTAATAGAAGTATGTATAAGTTTGGAAAAAATTCTTCCATTTCTTTTCACCATTCAAGTAAGCTTTTGCATTTTGCAATTGAATTTGTGAAAAATTGTCAATATTTAAAAAAAATCATTTGCAGTTGATTTGTTAAAAGTTCCGAACGTCAAGTCGTTCAAAATCTAAGCGACTTTATTTTTATATTTTACATTTAAAAAGCCGAGGTCTTTATTGAAAGACCGTTTATAGAAGTATAGAAGTGCAACTATGTATGTGTGTTAATATGAACAAAATTGCCTTTTGATAAGATAACATTAAGTTCCTTTATATCTGTCTGTCTATTTATTTTTGTTCTAATCAATAAACGGCGATATGTGCCTTTATACCAAAACTTATAAATGTAAGTTTACTCAAACAATTTTGGTTTATTTTCAAATCCTTTAAAAAAATCTTATTTTTTAAATTGGACATTGGATTTACCTCTCCGCCAATTGCATCCCAACGATATTCCATTGATAAGTTAGTTTGACAAGAAGTAGTCGTACTTTTTATAAAGATACGCAAGTTTTTTTTTTGTATATTTTTTAATTTTATGTTTAATATTATTCCGATCAAATGTCACCGAAATCTTTTGCAGATGTTCTCACAGTTTTTGTTTAACTTAATAACAATTATATTGCACAAACATCTGCAAATCAACTAAGCACACAATTAGAGCCTTATATAGAAACCACCACCTTTGAAATTTGAAAAATTATGAAAACTAAACCACTTCTAACTGCTATTGCCGTAAGACTTAAAGCACCTCCTGAAATTAATACTTTTTGTCAATGATTTGATTAGGTTTACGCAAGAAGTATTATGGGGAAATCATAAATTCGTATATTGTAAAGATATCGCAGTGTTTTTTTTTATCAGTTCTTTCAATAATAAAATATAGTATTACATATACATACATGCATATATGTACATTAGGCTGTGCCGAATAATTCGAAATATAATTTTGTATGATTGTTCTCAAAATCGAGAAAAAATAGAACATAAAAAGTTTAAAACTGCCAAACAAATTTTTATGGGAAAAGTTCGGTCTTAAGGGACACGGGGCAGAATATCATCAAAACAATGCTATAAACGTAACAATATAATTATTATAATAATTATTAAGTATCTTCCCCATGGACTGCATACGGCATTAACAAGACCCGATTTTGTCAGTCCGATTTTTTTTTGGATCATGTAATATGTAAATGCCGACGTACCTACATATAAGAATATAGTTTTTGAGAATTGGCACATAAGAATGTGAACGTAACATTATACTTTTGTCCGCATATACATTTTGTATGAAAAACAGAAAATTGCTATGCGCAACCTCTAAACATCAATACATTTATGTATAAATCGAATTTTTACGGAGATTATTGTTAGGGGTCTCAAGCAAAAATTTGAGACCAATCATAAAAACTGTACATTTTGATTTTTTTGGCTCAGCCTAATATACATGTGCATAGACATATCTACCATCTACCTAGACTTCGCACAAAGATAAACATTATTATGTTCAATAAATAAATTTTAAGTCAAATTTTGTTAAACTGTCGGTCGTTTACTAAGAATAAACCTATATGCTATTGAATAGACCTTTTAAAAAGGAACAAATACGTGCAATGATGTTTATTATTAAATATTTTTGTTTGGCCCATGAGCATGCTCCAAACCCAAAATGCTTCTAAATTCTCATATGCGTTTCCGAGATAATCGTCACTCTGGCCACTCTCTGGTATAACTTCTGAACCAAGCCCAATTTAACCCTTTTTAACTTGAAAATTACTGTTCAAAATTAAACAAATTTTGTACAAACATTTAAGCAGGAAACATTTTTGATAAAACAACTTATAAAAATCGAAAAAATTTTATTTCTTTTTATCTTAATTGCACATAACTTTTTTTCGGAGCAAAATGACGTTCAAAACATATGCCTAAGCAAAATAAAAAAGAGTCCTAAGGCCTTAATGTGATATTTAAAAAAGTCATATTAAATGAAAACTGTCAGAGTTACAGCCATTCAAATTTAACCAATTCTAGTAATTTTTCGTAGTTATTGTCCGAAAGCCTATTTTTATATAAATCGGACCAGCCGCTTAGTCTGTAGGCCTAGGATTTTTTTCCTGCAAAATAAACTTCCATCAGCAAATTTATTTTGTTCAATTTGATGTTTGATTTTGTAAGGAAAAGGGAAATAATTCAGTCCTTCGAAAACTGTTAATTTTTTCAAAAAAAATGTTCATTTAAGCTCATGAAATTATACAAAAGAAAGATTATAACTAGAGATTGCAATCCCGAGATCCCGAATCCAGGGTTTTTCTATATTGACTGCTTAGTTACTTTGTACTAGAAGGTTTTTTTATAATGCAAATTGTATAGAGAAAGATCGGGCAGTATGGAATATGTGATTACCGCAGATTGGGGAACATTTTAAAAATGATCCGCAAGCAAGCAATAAGACTAACCTAAGTTCGATTTAAGCAACCGATATGAACGTGGTTGCTTATTTTGTAAAGTTTTCTAAGATTGAGGCTGTTGATAAATACTATTGTTCGTACAGGACCATCGTTTTTTAGCTGTTAGGCACCAATTTTTCGAATGCATGAATGAAAAATGAATATGATATGATGAAATATCTTATTTCCAAACCAATTAACTGGCGTAAAATTATTTTGAAATTCGTTTGTTCTTTTTTGTATTCAATACCTTTTTTTTCTTAAAAAATAGTCTCCACGACCAATTTTTTCAAGTATAATCCGGGTTAAATTCCTATTTTATTGTTGCATTTTATCGGGATATTTAAACTAATTTTTTGTTGCAAGACGATGTTGTTTTTGTATTTCAAAAATAAAAAGCAATGTAAGAACTTACATGTTCTTGGTTTGATAGAAAAAATATAAAAATAGTAAGAAGATATTGTTATTTTACTAGTTGAATTATGGATTCAAAACAATTTTCTACAGCCTTTAGTCTTTACAAATTTTGCGTTTCGTCAAAGTAATTTTCCCGTGACTCATCAGTGACATGTAGTAAGGGCTTTTTTATACGCAATTTGTAGACAAATCTTTTCATCTTACAAGAATCTATTTTGTATTTCTTGATGACTTTTATTTTTGTTTCTTGTGAATACAAATTTTATATAAGACTTGTTTATTTTTGCCAAGCTAAAAACCAAGAAGAAGTGGCAACTCCCTGCGTAAGACGCTTTCCTCGAAATTTGAGAAATCAAAAAAATTTTGACGAACAATTACTCTGAATAACTTTTTAAAAAAACTTTTTTTTCAAATCCCGGAATTAACCCGGGATGCCGGGATTCAAATTTTTGAATCCCAAAATCCCGGGATTGAAAAAACATCTCTGATGGTGCAATCTCTAATTATAACTCTTTTTTGGTACGAGCATCAAATTTTGAAAAAAAAAAATGCTTACCGGCCAGTATCTACCCCAGTGTGCTGCAGTGGTGAGATGTTGGAAAAGTTATCTATCAATAATCATTTTGTAACGTTTGTGTGCGTTTTTCATAAATACTGTTGCTCTAACAAAAAAGTGTAACAATCTTTTTTGTGCTGATTTCTATGAGCTAGATTTTGGAAAGAAAATAAATAGTTTTCAAGATATTTGCAAATAATTTTGTTGACCCTTTAAACGGTCAGATATTGAAACGCTATCACTTTAAGTCTAACCAACTAACTGACTGCATTAATAGCTAATTATTTAGAATTTAGAATTTAGAATTAAGACAGTAATATTATCTTAAAGTTACTGGTTCGTTAATTTGTTGTTAAATGAAACTCAAATGAGTTTTTTAGGAAACAAAATCACAGTTCCCACCCCATTTCCACTTAGCGGTCTTCTCCTTAACTCTTCCCCCTAAAAATTTGGGTTTATAATATGGAGATGTAACAGAATACAAATTGTACAAGAAATGTTTTCCATCGATAAATGAAAATTTAAAAGATTTTCAACTACAGTAACGGACAAAACATTTGCAACTAGAAGTGAAACCAAGCAATTCCTTCAAATTCAAAAAAAAATTTTAGTGTTTGCATATTTTAAAAGCTGTATATTTAACATATGTAAATAAAAATATATAATTTTTAAAATTATATTGAACTCTCAGTTATCTAATTAACACGCGACAAAACAATTGCAACTGTCAATTCAAATACAAAAACACTATAAATTAATCAGTATTTAGTTCCGGACCCTATGTTTCCGATGACTGCCTTTCGTTTTTTTTGATAAAATTACGTGAAGTGTCATTCCAGGCCGTCACTATTCTTCCTACAAAATCGTCCGCAATTTTGACATTTTCCCCATTAATGTTGGGTTTGACGATCTCCCAAAGACTTATTATATTTTGTCCGGTACTGCATGTAAACAGGCCATGAACTTCTTTCAGGTATCTCCATGAAAATTCAGTTTTATAACAATTGATGAATTGCGAGGCCCAAGTCGCAAATGCATTTAAGACTTTTTCGCAAATTCTGTAAACAATCACAAAAATAATTTGTGACAATTTTCGAGTATTTAACATAAAACAACACCAAAATATACATGTAAATACACATGTCTGTGTGTATACACATTAGGGTGGCCCTTATATTGGGTTTTTTTGAAATTCGGAGATGGATAGGCATCAAAGGGTTCTACATAGAAAAAAAATGTTCTTAATTTTTTGTAGATTTTTCTATCGTTTAGGCGGGAGAAGTAATTTTTTCAAAATTTGGATCAAAACAGAAAAAAATTATTTTTAAGAAATCGGAAACACTTACAATGGCACGCTTTAGCTTTTTTCAAAGCCACGATTCCATTCTATAATATGCTTTCGAAATAAAGTTTTTATTTCAAACAGTTTTTAAAAAAATAATATCCAAACCTAAAAATTAAAAAACAAAAAAAAATTATTTTTTAATAACGGGTGATTTTTTAGCTGGTTTGGTTTTGGCAACACTGGTTTTGACAGCTGACGTGTGTTTAGTACCTTGTGTCACTGTCAAACAGCTTCAGTTTGGTTTGCAATTTAACCATGGATCGTCTTACAAATGAACAACGCTTGCAAATTATTGAATTTTACTATCAAAATTCGTGCTCGGTTCGAAATGTTCATCGCGCGCTGCTTCCATTTTATGGTCGGCATTCTCGACCTTCTGAGCAGTCTATTCGGAAGATTGTGACCAAATTTCGCACCAAATTTACTTTGTTGGACATTAAACCACCAACACGTTTACGTACTGTGCGTAGTGAAGAAAATATTGCGGCCGTATCAGCTAGTGTGACAGAAGACCGCGAAATGTCGATTCGGCGCCGTTCCCAGCAGTTAGGCCTTTGTTACAGCACTACGTGGAAAATTTTGCGGAAGGATTTGGGCGTAAAGCCTTTTAAGATACAACTGGTGCAAGAACTAAAGCCAGCCGACCTACCACAACGCCGAATTTTTGGTGAATGGGCTCTTGGAAAGCTGGCCGAGGATCCGCTTTTTTATCGAAAAATTGTGTTCAGCGATGAGGCTCATTTTTGGTTGAATGGGTACGTAAATAAGCATAATTGCCGCATTTGGAGTGAAGATCAGCCAGAAGCATTGCAACAGCTACCAATGCATCCCGAAAAAGCCACTGTTTGGTGCGGTTTATGGGCCGGCGGCATTATTGGGCCATATTTCTTCAAAGATGATGCGAATCGCAGCGTTACTGTCAATGGTGAACGCTACCGAGCGATGATAACAAACTTTTTTTTGCCCGAAATGGAAGTTCTTGACTTGCATGATATGTGGTTTCAACAAGACGGTGCCACATGCCACATAGCACGCGAAACAATGGCGCAATTGCGAAGCGAGTTTGGTGAACAGTTAATTTCACGTTTCGGGCCGGTCAATTGGCCGCCTAGATCGTGCGATTTGACACCATTAGATTATTTTTTGTGGGGGTATGTCAAGGCTAATGTCTATAGGGACAAGCCCGCTTCGATTGACGCACTGGAAGCCAACATCCATGCATTCATTCGTGAGATACCGGCCGATATGTGTGAAAGAGTATGCCAAAATTGGACTCAGCGGATGGGCTACCTGAGACGCAGCCGCGGTCAACATTTGCATGAAATTATCTTTAAACATTAAATTGCAAGGTTCAAACTATCGATTCAAATAAATATTTCATTAATTTTTTCGAATTTTTTGTGTTTTTTTTTTTTTAAGTTCTAAACCTCTTAAAAAATCACCCGCTATAAGAATTATTTCTTCAAAAACTATTTAAAATAAAAACTTTATTCATAAAAAAAGTTAAGGCGTGGCATTGTCAGTATTCCCGTTTTTTTAAATAATCTGTTTCTGTTGTTGGCAAAATTTCTACAAAATTACGCCTCCCGTCTGAACGGGGGGAAATACAATTTTTTTTCTCGTCTGAATCTTATCTATACATTCTAATTTATGTTCGCGTTTTATAAGAATAATCGTTTACCCATAATTACTACCTAGGGAGAAAATAGGGAGACCAGGGGAGGTGAAATAAAAATCTGGAAAAATTAGGGAAATCGATTTTCAATGTTTTGAATTGAATCAGGGCTATCCAAGATTACGTCCAATTTAAGGACCACCCTAATGTACATGCATATATAAAACTATAACTATACAATTTTTTGACAATTGACAAAACTAATCAAATAAACAAATTTGTCAATAAAGAAATGTCATGCTCGCAAATATGCAAATGAGTAAAAATATGATATTTACAAATGCAACCGCAAATCGTGTGAACACCTCGCAAATATGCTGCCAAATTTTCTATCTTATTTGCGATCATGTAATTTGCGAGCACCTTGATCTCAAATTTATTTGTTAACATTGGAACACGTGTGTTTGCAGGTTCGCGAGCACTGCCTAACGTAAAAACTATAGTGGTATATTTGCGAGTTTTTTCGAGACGTCAGTGCGCAAAGATTTACGACTATCGCAAATTGTTTGCTCGTAGCTTAAGCCATAGTTTTCATTTTTGGACTCAAAGTTATTTCATATTTTAATTGAAAGAACGATTTTATGCTTGAACTACATACATATATGTACATATAAGGCAAGTTCGTGCGACTGAAGTATTGTTTTAAATCTTTTGTCACATTCTGAATATATTGATTTATAAATTGTTTAGAACTCTTATCAATTTTGACAGGAATCTGTTTTTTAAAGATTAGATATTGATAATTTTGTGAATCGAGATTAACAGTGTGAAAAGAACATAATTTCCAATAACATTTAACTTGTATTGCTATTATTTCCTGCATACATAGATACATTATGGTTCTCGGATATTACCCCTGAAAAAATTTACTTTATAAATTTTCCAAACCGGAAACTTGATCGGTGTACAGAGTGATTGGAATTCTAATAATATAACAACGTTACATTGATTCTTGTCGATTTTTTTCGTACACAAATATAAAATTTGTTGTTATCTGAAAAATAAGACTCGCTCCCGAATTAACCAAGCGGGAACAATTGAACAACTATTTTCGAATGGTAAATTTCAATTAAATAATTCAAATGTGGTTTCTCATAATTTAAAAAATCTAACTGTTTTTTATTTTTATACAAAAAGGATATTTATGAATTTGGAACAAGCTTTTTCAATTTAATCCGTTGACATGTTAAAATTATAATAATTTATGTATTATTGTTATTTTGAATGTTCCTATTTATTTTTCAAGAAAAATTGGATGGGCACTAAATGCTCGTTTAAATAAAGCCGATTTTTTTCAATACGAATTGACACACTTTCCATTCCTGATGGTAGCTCATTAACTTCCGAGTAAATAAAATTAATACTATGAACTTTTATTTTTCGTTAACAACAACCATTTAACATCGGAACATAGTTCATAATGTCTATATGTACTTTTTTTGAACTCTTTAACTTTGCTATGATAAAATCATCGACTGGACTTTGGTGTTGATAAAGATAATTTTGTTTCCCATCTATTAAATAGCTAGAAACAACAAGGAAAAAATGAACCAACTACCCGTAAAGAAGGGGCCGAAATTCAATAGGTATATATATATAGGTATGATTACTGTAAGAAATCTCACATTCAATCACTTGCTAACTAATTACACATTTAAGTTACTTACCGACATCGCGTTAGTTTGTATCCTTAAAAACTTCAATATTTTAATTGGTTAATCGAGTCCTATTAGAAAAATATATTTTTTGTAATTCGCTTTTCTTTCTGTATTGTAGATAACATCAAAGCACACGCACTGATGAACGGAAATGATTCAGGACACAATTTTCTATCCAGGCCGAACTATTTTAATATAGCTTGTGTGAACCGTTTCTGCATAAGCCTATTGAAAAACTGTCGATTCTATCAATTGAACATTTGTATTTTTACAAGGGTTTCACCATAAGCTATCTCACAATTTATCAAAATAAACGTACCCCATCGCACTCTAATTTTTGTGATAAGACATAACATAACCGAAAAAGAATAGGTATACCAAATAATTTCTACTAACCAATCGCTCTCCTTAACTTTGAATTGTTGTGTACCTGAAGTTTACACTTTTTATCAATGGTTATGCATTGTTATCAATTCAATACCGATGTACCTTCGCTCATACACGCTTTCAAGATCAAAACAGAAATATTTCTGACGAACTTTAGAACTAGACACTAGATCGTAATCAAAATCACAAATGAGTACTTTAACGACGACGTGATAGAAAAAATCTCTATTTCCGGACCTCATTGTTTTGGATATTAAATTTTTCATTAAAACCTAACGCGTTTTTTTACGGACGACTGACCTGGTATTGCGTCAGGTGTCTTGAATGACTATCTTATCTTTGATTAAGCTGGAGCTATAAAATTATCTTGAAGCCTACAAATACACTTTTATAAAAAATTGAAATGTCATTTTATAAAGTTTATCTGAGATTGCTTTCATATACTCGTACATACATTCATATGTGTTGGGAGCAATGATAAAAGAAGAGGGGTAATTTTGTTTATGCTTGGATTTGTCACTTTAAGTTTTTTGTGCTATTTGTAAAATTGTTCCAATTTGTTTATTTCAAAATTAATTAAAACATAATAAATTTGAATGCCTTCATACATTATGTACAATGTACAATGAATTACTTTTTGTAAAAGTTATTAGAATTCATTAATGTCGACTCACTGTCAACAAAAAAAAAAAACTAATGTTGTCTCTATTTAAGTTCATAAAATAATAATTATCAGTTACAATCTAATAATCCTACTGTAATCTGGATCTTAAGATCTAAAAACCACTATATGTTATTCACGAAAAAAATTAAGACCAAATACTCTTTAATTCTCAGGAAAATTCAAAAAGGAACATTTTCTTTTTCTAACGGAATTTTAAATGTTTCTTTACTCTGTTCCCGTCAATTAACGGGTGGTTTGAAGGTGTATAACTGATCAATCCTCGTCGCACATTTATTCATTTTAGTACTCTGGTTGATTCGGTTTCCAGAAACCTAGCTGCCTTTTGTACTCTGGATTTTACTGCTTTTTCCTTAACTGTATTTTAAACAGTGGACCTTTAAAAAAAAAAACGTTCGCTCTGCTCGCATCCATAAGCAGTTATACAATTGTGTTACCAAGGGTTGAGGAAGTCTGAAGAAACTTCTAAACCAAACACTTACTTAAATTAATGTGGAACTTCTAACTATTTAAATGTCTAATATTATTCTTAACAAACGATGGCATTCGCCAAAGAAATGAAAACATTAACGCTTCGTTAAAAGACCACTTAGTATCAAAAAGCTGTTTATTGTAAAAATATCTATCTCTTCCTCTGGCATGGATTGTTTGCGAGCTGAAACAAACTTTTCAAATGCTTTCTCTTAACATGCCAAAACATGTCTATCATTAACAGAAAAAAAAACGTAATAGTTCTTTGCCAAGTCTTTATTTCCATTTGAAATAATTGCATTTTCAATTCCATCAAATTCAAACTGTTGTGTAATGCGCTTTGCAATGCACTGAAAAAAAAAAATCTATTATAAAACCAAGCACAAAAATCAATTTTTAGCTGGAACTTACCTATAAATTCTGATACTGGATCATTGTCACCTTCGCCTCTCATCGTTCCAGTTATTTCTTCATTCTCTACCATTGGCAAAAACAATTGTACAAATTCTGGCGAATAGGGATGTGTTATTGTTTCAAGGACTTCCGTAACAAAATAGCGTATCAAAGATATATCAGTGTCTCCTTTAGCACAGCATTGCTTGATGTATTTGACCACAGGAACAACACAGCCTCGAGTTAACAAATTAACCATGCGATCCAGCAACATTTTCTTCATTTCTAACTAAAATAAGAGAATAAAATGGATAATGTGAATGCAGTGTAAGACTTCAAACCTGTTTTTTATTTTCAAACCTGAACAAGAATCTCTAGTTCGTCTTGTTTCGATTCAAACAACCGGATCAACAGCCGAAGAATTTGATAATGCAATGTGGTGTGAACAGATGCCACTTCGTCTAGTATCGCCAAATGTGTTGGGCAACTGTCCGTGGTTAACTTGAAGTATGAAGGTTCTGTAACTGTGTTTTCGATCCATCGAATTACACCAACACCAACGACAGGAAATCTACAAGAGGATTTGGACTAGTACATTTTTTAACATTATTCATCAGAGACTCACTTAATACAATTGTAAAGCGTTTGTAATTCAGCAATCAGTTCCGTGGATCCTTTGGTGGTATTGCAAATTGTGTGCACCTTTTCGATAGCCTGAATAGTGGCCTTGAGCTCGTCCTTATTGAGAACACGTTCGGTTTGTGGTCTCTTTTTGACTGGAGTATCAACTACACTCGATGCATATGCCAAGAGGAATATATACTTCGACTTATGCTCTGGGTTGATTTTGACTCCAAGTTTAAATAGGGAATCTACAAGAAGCTCTAGAAATTGGGGATCTCTAATCAGATCAATTGGTGGCGGATCCTGTCCTGTGTAGTTCCGATAGAGTACAGTTATATCAGCTGGATTAAGGGTGTTTCTCGAGAGCATCGATGACAAAGCTTGACAAGCCTGTGGATAAGCTGCTGAACCATTCAAAGCCATTGTAATGGGGGTTACATTTTGATTGCTGGAAAAAAGTTTTAAAAAAATACATTTATAAGGTTGAACAAATGATTTTGAAATAAAAAAATAATTTTGGTGGCAAGTGATAAATAAAAAGAAAATGTATGTTTTTATCTCACTTGGTTAAGGCATATTTAGTTATTTCCTGCGACAGTCGTTTCATATTGAAGCCCCCTTTTGGTTCCTGAGACAAAACCTGTACAAGAACCTGACTGTAAACGTAGGTGTGCTGGCCATGACAGACCATTCGAGCACATTCCTGAATGGCACTCTGTATGTCCTCGGGATTATTCAAGAACTTAGTGATTGAAGTTTTAAGAACTTTAGAGAATACTTCAATTTGTTGAGCTGCAGTCGAGATTGAAGTAATTTCACTTTGAAATCCAGCATCGGATATCAGTTTAATGGTGAAATTCAACATCAAACAATCGGGATATTCTTCGGCTAAACGATAAATCAGCGATCGCCATGTGGGATGGTCAATCATTTCGGTTAACCAGTCAGGGGTTTCACCTTCTTCGGTGAAAATTGTGTCAGCTTTCTTGGGGTCGAACGTCTTCAAGATCATATCCTTCAAATGGTTCTCCACCATGGCCTGGACATCGGTTACTTTAACTCCGGCCAATATCAACCACTCAGCAAGCAGATTTGCCATCTGAGCTACAGCTTTGTAGTTTTCCGACAGCATTGTGATGACCTCTTCGGGGCTGCCTCCCGATTGAAAGTATCTCTTCAATTGAGTGAATATTCCTGGTTCCATGATGTAGTCAGGCGTGAAGAACTTCTCTAGGCATTCTTGGATGGTTTCTTGGGGGTTTTCTTCAAGCATTTCCTTGGATAGTGAAAACAAATTTTTTTAATTATAATATTACGTGTAACTTTTTCTTTTTTTTTACTTACCTCATCTTCACCAGGTTTGCTTCGTCCCCGCCAGCCTTCTTCATCATAATCGACTTCCATTTCTGAGAACTGTAAATTAATTTAATAATTTATTCTATTTAAATGAAATAAAATCATGAATTGTGTAGAAAACACAACTTTTTACAAATTTGAGCGGTGTAAACAAAAAAAATTAAAGAAAAGTTGTATTGAAAGAAATGTCATTTTAAAAATACCACCAGGTGGCGCAGAAATTATTTAGGTTTATAACAGGGCTGTTATATTTATATTTTATATTACACATACAGATGCCCAACATCGCAACCAAAATCCAATCAACAAACAGCAGATTTTTTCTCGCTGGGCAAATTATGTCATGTCGTTTCATTTCTCTATTATCACTACTTCTATCTTTTGCAAGAATATTCAACTCAAATTATAGGAACAAAGGTCACGTAAGTGAACTAAACTTTTGCAGCAATATTTACCTCCAAATATAAAGAAAATCAGACAAAAAACTAACGCGCACGTGCAATCTCAAATGTCATGGCCAAGCTTTGAACAGCATTCATGTGCTGTTTAAAAGTTGGTTTTCTTCATTTCATTTTTTAATTTCAACTGGCTGTTAAATGCTTTTTGTTGTTGTTTTCTTCTTTCTACTTCAATTGAGCCTTGACATTTTCATACAAAACCTTTTCAGAGCTCTTCAAACTGTGGCTTATTGGGTGTCTTCAATAGGTTTGACTTAATTTCCAACCTAATTTCGTGCAAATTTGGTTTTGGAAATGAGATGATTTCGTACCGAATTAGAAAATTTTCAACGAAAGTATCTCATTTGGCCTAATGAAAACATTAGATTGGTTGGTTTAAATACGTACTGAAAAATCATGTCGTGTAAGCACTATATAGTTTTCACACAAGTAGTACATACTGCTGCTAACGGAATATTTGTAAATTGGAACATTCGATTTTGGGCAGCGTATAGTTGTGTCGATTTCGATTGGTTTTGTGTTCTGTTTCATTCGTATGGAATATGGAAAATTCACAGTAGTTGGAACGAAAACGAAGTAGATACTCAAAAAGTCCAAACATCAAATTTAAAATGGCACAAGCATTCCTGCCTCCGATCTCTTCCAACTTCATATCAACAGAACCTTTCCTTTGAAGGCATAGGCAAAAATGCCGAACGCGACCAATTATTAAAGATGAAATAAATATGTCTGTTCGCGTACCTCCTAAAACTATGAATTTCTACGAATTTAACCCAAAGTTCTATCAAAGCTCATATAAAATAAAATAAAATTAGTAGTTATGGGAAGTACACGAACAGACCTAATGTTTTGTGGTTTTTCTTGAGTTAGGGGCCAGTTACAGCAATCAGGAAAACAAAACAAGAAAAATTTTCAAATGATTTATTTACGATGTTTTGATTGGATTTATAACACAAATGCTACACCATAATAGTCAATGAAAATGAATTAAAAGATTTTTTTTACTAATTTAATTTTCAAAAGATTTATTATTTTTTATTTAAAAAAAATTATGTTTTTTCCTGATGTAAATTTATGTTTATTGCTCAGGAGCACGTTAAAATTTTAGCCAGTGGTTAAGTTTTTCATGTCAATGATGAATGTATATTAATATTTTTTCAATTTGGTGTCGTGATGTCACGAATCCTATCGGGAAAAATTTTAAAAAAACTAAAATCAAATAAAAAGAGGTAAAAAGCATGAAATGAAATAAATGAAAACTCAAGAAATTAATTTATATGCAATAATTTTTGGTTTGTTTAGTGTCTCATGGTTCTTTAAAAAGTATCAATTTTCAAGTGTAAATGTTTGCGGCCACTTCGACTGATCCCCTTATGAAATTTTAAATTTTTTTTAAGTACAAAAGAATCATGTCTGTTCGTGTACTTTGGGCTAAATTCGTAGTTTATGAATTAAATTCATAGCTGCAATGCACTTCTTGATGTCTGTTTTTAAATTAAATAAATTTTTTAGTCAGTTGTGTTTTTCATGTATAAGAGAGAAGTGCTTCTGACCACTTAAGCAGGTTTTTATAACTGCCCAACCCAGATAAGTACCTCTCAAAACCGGAAATTTATGATGAGGTACTTATCCGGATCTTACTAATTACCGAAACCTAATTGTAAATTAATATAACTAATTTTTAATTCAAGCTAAACAAAAATTTAATTTGTTTAGTTTAATAACAGACAGTTTTAACAAAATTATTGGTCTAATTAATTTTAGAAACCAGAATAATTTCGTTTTTATAACTATTGTTTCAAGAAAATTTAATTATTTTATCTGTTTATCTATCTAAGATTAATAGATTCCATACTGTGGAAAATTGAATTAAAACGAGTGTAGTATTTATGTTTTGTATCTCAAAAATGTTTTTATTTAATAAAAATTTGTTCTATATACTTTATCAATTATCAAAACAATCGCATTTAATTTTAATTTAATAAAATTATATTATTTATATTATATGATAAAATATATTTTTGTCTTGGTTTTTATCTTTCGAAAGAAAAACACGTCGAGTTTTTTCACAAAATATCGTGTCGCTACTTAATATTAAATTCAAATTGAAACATTTTCAACTATCGTACAAATTTACAACAAAGAAAAAAAAATACAAATATTTAATTGAAAACACATACATACATAGTTAAACAAGAACAAATTAAAAATTGAAGTAAAATATAATAAAACAAAAAAACTTTTTAATAATGTTTTAAATTAAAAAGTGTCACTGTCGCTGCAGGGCATTTACCCACTAAATATGCCCAGCAGTAAGAGTGACACTTTGACTAGATAAAATAACAAGTGTGGGCTTATGACTTATATTTAAGACAAAAACATATATGTATCTGGCAAGGACTGTTGTACATAAAATTTTAAATAAAAAAATTAATTAAAAGAAGAACCAAATTAAAAAAAAAAATTGCACTTTGTTTTACATTAATCGTCAATAAATTAGTTGGTCTTCTTTACGTCTTTAGAATCTCCCTCCTTGACTTGGCCGCGACCCAAAATTTTTGCCAAACTATCCCAAATGCCACCGAAGAAGATAGCACACAGCAAATTTTCAAATGGCAGGAAAGGATCATGGATTCCCAACAAAATCGATGACAACTTGAAATACACTAAGAATATGACAATGCCGAAATAGACCAGAGCATGTGGCGCTGAGATCCAATCGGTCTTTTTGTCCAGAACGAAGATAATTGAAGCAACCACAGATGCTTTAGTGTAGCTGTGGATGATGTTAAAGATTAAAAGATTAAATCGTCTATTTTTTTCAAAACAAAACGAAAAACTTACAATGTTGGCTGCATGAATTCCATTGCAGTTGGTGTCCAAGCACCACGAATGAGACGCTCCAAGAGTTTCGTAAATCCGGCACCATTACCCTTTAGTGTTCCAATAATGATCATTATAACCCAAGCATTTGGATACAATTTTGCTGCATGTGATACTCCGTCATATATCTTTTTAGCACGATAAATTTCTTTCATAGCACTAGCTACAAGTTTTATGGGCAGAAATTTGCCCACCTTGTAGCCAATATCAAATGGAGTATAAAAGACCAAGTACCTTAAATAAAAGTCATTTAATCATTTATATTTAAAAAAAAAACACTAAATATTATTCAACTTACCACACAGCAGTTCCCACTAACAACTGTGGTGTGTTTTTAAGGGGTGCCAAAATAGGTTCACCTAAGAGTCCGTTCGCAACCATACCACCGGAAAAGATAACCAACATGGTCGACAGCCAACACGCAAGCGGATGTTTCCTCGAGAAAACCTGTGAATTAGCACCCAAATCTTCACGTACAGCTAGCGCCGCCAATAAACTGTGTGCAATGTCAAAATAGGGAAACATTTTTAGCTTTATGACCTGGTTGGCCATATCCAAAAATGCTTCGGGATCCATGATGGCGTTGATATGTTAAGCTTTGTGTGTCGTTAAATCGTTTGTGCGTTAAAATTATGGTTCCCTTTAATATATAAAAATTAATGATTACTAAATGCTAGTTTTTAATTAAATACAAATGTTTGGCTGTTTTTGTGAAAAATTAAACATTCATTTAAATAGCTGTAAGAAAACTATTTAATGCATCTGTTTCCCCTTGTACATATTTGAAAATTGTTCTGTTTCGCGTGTTCATATAGGCCTATTCTTTTACTAAATTCATACATATTAATATTAATCGAAAATCATATATAAATACATGGACTGAGAGATGAACTTTTGAAGGTACATACCATGAGGAGCACTCACTTGTTAAAATAAAAATCTTTGCCAAGTACCTAATAGCTTTTTCCACAGAGCACAATTTAAACAATCGAAATAAAATAAACAAATCAAAAACCAAATTTTCAAACTGACAACTCAAAACTATTTTGGTAAACAAATTTAGAAATGCAATATTGTTTAGATAAAAAAAATTAATTTTTCAAACAATGTAATGCATAAATTGTCAAAATAAGAATAGGGTTTTATGTACATATATCAAGATCTTTGTGCCTCTGAATTGGTAATTTTCGATCAACTTTTTAATTTTAGAACATCGAAAATCGAATTGGTTTTCTCTTCAAAGACTACTTTTAGGCATTAAAATAAAAAGAAAATATAGCCCATTATTTCTTCTTGATTTTAACCTTGAAAATAGTTAAGTATTTTTATGACACAAACTTCCACTGAAACTCGACATCAACAAACGACAATTTCTTTGTATTTTGGTTGATTGATTCACCTCCCTTTATCCTATATGGTGAAAAGCCGCTTTCTTTACTGTACTTCCGGGACATTTACATAAAATATCAGTCAGTACATAGGTATGTATACAATTTATACATAGGCACCTATTATGACTTGCGATTCGCCGATTCAACGTTCGACTCAAGTCGAACGTTCGACTTTTCAAAAATAAAAACTGCGATTTTGCTCAAAATTACCAAGAATCACAGTTCGACATCGATGATATAGGCGAATGTTTGCTTAAGGTATTAAGTGCCACTTAAGTTTTTTTTTTCAAATTTAAGGCGAACTTAATTCAGGCGAGTCTCAAACGGTAGTTCCACATAGTCACATTTCAACGTTCGACTTGGCGAATCGCAAGTCATAATAGGTGCCATAATTTATTGTAAGAAAATAGCTATATACCTTTTGAATTGTTGTGAAAATACAAAACATTTACATCAAACATATGTAGGTACCTCTCACATTCTTTATTAAAAGTTTTGTGCATAGGTACATTTTTATTTATAAACTTACATTCATACAACTTGCATATGATTATATTAAATTAATCAAATTCCATGTCAATGACCGCAAGTGTACTATAAGTGTACATGTTAGCTTATGTAGTTCTACAGATATAAAATACGAATAGTGAGAAATAGAAAATGAAATGCAATAGAAAATGAAAACACCGGTAGGTTTTGCACCCCCATGTTTTGTTTACAAATCTTCAGCTCGACACGTGGATGTAGAGCTTCTAATAAAATACGAAAAACAAATCCTTTTTTCTGAGCGACATGCTGTGCATCTATTTTTACCAACACAACTAATAGTTCAGGCATGATTTTATTTAAAATGTGTTGCAACTTGCGTCAGCCTGATGCTTTGAGATTGATGTGTAAAATTTTTTAATTTAAATAACATATGTATTACATAATAACATGCGAATAAATAAAAATTGGCCAGGAACTTTGCATAATTAATCATTTCCCTCAGAAAAAAAGAGTGAGAAAGTATGTTTTAAAAAAATTCTTTCGTGTGGATCTTGACTTACAGTGTGTGAATTTTGTCAAGCACAATCTTTAAAATTAGAAGAATTTAAAATCAATGTCGATCCACGATCCTACACAAACGTTGGGAGTGGCTGCATAATCGAAATTATGATAACGTAAATTCATAGATTTAAACGTTATAAAAAAACCGAATGAAAAAATCGTAGTTGCTAGCAATTTTCTCGATTTTTTGGTTCATTCATTCGGAAAAAACGCTTTGCCTTTTCCCTAAGTTTAAGAACATTAGTTCTAGTAGTCTGATTCAAAAACGGAAGATTTGATCTTAAGCAAAACATACCCTTTTTTATTTTGACTTTGGAATAATTAAAGGAAGGCTATGAATTTATAAATGCAGAAATGTTTTTAGAAGGAATCGAAGTCCTTGGACCAGTATTAAGAGACATTTTTAATAAATCAATGCGAACAGGTTGTTTCCCCAGCAGGTGGAAGTAGTCAATGATAGTCCCGATTCAAAATGTCCAAATACAAATTTGTGTGAAGAATACAGACCCGTTAACATGCTGCCCACACATGAGGAAGTTTGGGAGAAGCTTGTGAAGAAACAATTTAGAAGCTATTGAAGATAATAATTTAATTAATGAACAACAGACTGGTTTTCGTAAAGGATACTCATGTGAATTGGGTTATAGAAAATTGGAAGAATGAAGTTCATAATAAAAATATAATTGTTGCAGTGTTTTTGGATTTTAAGAGAGTGTTTAAGACTGCGGATCGTGAAATACTTCTTAAAACCCTTTTAAAATATGGAATCAAAGATAATGAGTTAAAGTGGTTTGAGTCTTATCCTTATTTAAGATCTCAGCGTACTTCAGTGAACAGTTGTGTTACTGATCTAAATGAAGTTTAAACTGGAGTGCCGCAATAAGGTTGGGTCTTAGGTGTGTTCTTGTTTTTATTGTACATAAATGATATAAATTTGGCAGTAAAATATTGCAAATTATGTTACAGATGGTGCTCTTCTCTTCATCTCGGGAAAAGATATAAGAGAATGTTATGGAAAATAAAAACTGACTTACAATCAATTAGTAAATGGCTCATTATAAGTAAATTAAAATTGAAATTAAAAAAAACTAAGTATATGTGCATTAATAACACTGATCAAAATGTTGTGAGAATTGGTGCTAAGAATGTGAATCGTGTTGATCGTTGAGGAATTTAAATGTTGAGGCGTTGTTATTAATAGTAAAATAAAGTTGAAAGCTAATACGGATTTTGTTTGTAAAAAGGTATACAAAATATACTTTCAATTACGAATTAGGAAAAAGTGTCTTTCGGTACAGTCATTAAAATATATAACGTAATCGTTAAGCCTCACTTTCAGGCTCTACCATTTTATTCTTATCGTCCCAAGGGGATATACCAAGCCCTACTACAAACACTTCAGAATTTAAAAATATTCAAGACCAACCCATATAAAAGACATGTTGAAAAGGTTAAACTGGTTGAGAATATCCCAACAAATAAAGCTGGACGTACTTTTATTTATCTTTAAAATAGAAAATTGAACGCTTCCAAAATATCTGTGCAATAATTTAAAATATGTGAGTGAATCGCAACCATTAGCTCTTAGAAATTGTCATAACTTGAGACTAACGTATAAATCAACGTCGCGTGGACAAAATACAATGATGTTCAAATGTGTTCAGTTATATAATAATCTTCCAAGTGAAATCAAATCTATTAATAATCAAAACAAATTTAAAAAGAAGTGATAAAATATTTAAAATTAGATAATTAATAGATAACAAAAAAATTGATAAGCAAAATGGCTTTTTAGCCAAACTCATAGCTCATTAGCTCTTATAACTCAATATTTATTTTTATAAAAAATAATACATGATAGTGATTTTTAAAAATAATTAATTTTAATAATATTAGCTTTTCTTTTAATACATATGTATGTATAACAAAAATAAATAAAAAGGTCCATTCATCATTGTAATATTTTCTTAAAAATTGATTAAAAATGATTTAAATAAGATATAAAAGAATGCAATCGTGTTTGGAAAAAAAACTACCTATATCACAATATTGTACAGTACCTACTGACCAAAATAAAGTATGCACTGATTGAATTTACACATTTTTGGTATTTTCGCTCCAAAAATTATTTAAAAATTAGCCTTGAGCAGTCAGGAAGAAAGCTTAACACTTTTTTGTACGTTTTTTTTTCTTACAAATTAATAAATATTCGTTCAGTGGAGTACCTATATCAATTATTTCTGTTACATTACAACACAGATATGGAAATCCTATTACTGCGTACTTTATTTCGGCCAGTACTGTAGGTATGCGCTTTGGTTGATTTTAAATATTTTTTTTTCATATTAGGGAAGTCAATTTTTCAGAAATTGCCCCTTACCTCAGGGGAATGGAATTTGTTCCTCTATACGATCTCTTTTCTTAGAATGAAACCAGAAATTATCCCCCAAAATGTGAAGCACACCATATTTAAGACACCCAGTACCTAGATATATACGAACAGTCACAAAGGGATTTTCTTAAGAAAAGTAAATCGGTTGTGCACCCCCTTTCATTATCCCTATAAGGTCGAAATTTTGTGCCGATAACACAATCAATGAAGGTAACAAAATTATGTACTGAGCCACAAGGGCGTACGCAGGATTTGATTGGGGTAGAGAGGGGGGGAGGGCTAATTCAAAAATAGTTTTGGTAAAAAAATATTGCTTTAAAATGCTTTCCAAAGACAAACTACCGAATGTATGAAATATATTCTAATTAGGGGATAGCAAGTGCCTGCCCCCTTGTAGACAACCTTAGGGAGCCAATCATAAAATAACAAAACGGGTTTTTTGGTCATAAGTGACAAGAAAATGGAAGAGATTATGGCAAGTCACTATGGTACGAATTCATGCGGCATCATTTAACTTCGGTAAAAACAATATTTTAAAAGCTGAATCTGCAGTCTGAAGGTAAGGAATCTGAGCGCGCCTTATGTTTGGCATTGACACACACATTACCTGCATACATACATACATACATAAAAGAATTTTGGAAGATACATCTGAAAAAATATTTTTTGATGGACAACCATTATTTGGTATGTATTTGAAAAAATTCGAATAGACAAAAGTCGATCAGAACGGTTATCACATTGGACTGTTTTTTTTTTTTTTTTAACTTTTTAGTACGTATTCACATCTTTTTTTTAGTAGGAAGTAGAGCGACATGTGTATACTGAAAAGCTAAAAAATCCAGTGTTAAGTCCAATGTGAATACCGTCATAAGTTTGAAATGTCTATAAAATAGAAAAATGCATAACTAGGTACCTACATACATTTATAATGTAGAAATAAAGAAATACATATTTACTGATAGAAATTCGCAATACCGATAGTTGATAATTTTTTGGGAATAGACTTGTTACAAGTCCTATATAATTTTTTATCCCTACAAAGGCTTTACAAAATCTTTATTTCTAATATTTATTTTTTTTCAAATGGTAACTCTCTAACAATTTGTATTTAAAGATCTTTCCTTTCATTACAGAAGAGAAAAGTTTAAATACACGGAGAAGAGCGTGTACGCTTGCCTGTACCTGTACGCTCCAAAAATAAATCTAAGCGACACCAGCTACAAAACGACGACGACACAGCCGGATTTTTTGTTCAGTATAGCTATATCAAGAAAACTCAATTTAGTATTAGTTCACGAAAAAAATGATTTTACTGCATTCCATGTATACGAACTTAATTTTTACTGCATAACCTCCACCTCCAACTCTACTGGGGGGTTGAAAAGTCCTTTTCTTTGCACTTGTATCACTCACTGTATGATATCCACATAAAGGCTTTCTTTTGCACTTTTTTAAATTACTTTTGATTTAAAAAAGCACTTAGTGGGTTATTGTATATTTTACATCACAGATAGTTCACATTTTTATAGGTATATATTTCAAGAATCACAGCCTGGGAGAATAGAATAATATTTAATATTTATAAAGACAAGCAAATAGGAGTAGGAACACACAAAATTGAATGAAGTTTGATTTTTCACATAATTATAGCTATTTATCTTATCTATATATTTTTTTTATTTTTCTTTGAGTTTACTTTTTGGCCAGCTACGTACAAACAGCGGCAGTACTTTTCCCGAGCACCCTGCAAGCAGCTACGAGTCTTTGCCTCAAATGTTTAATTTTAGCCACTCGACTCGGCACCATTGGCATCGCTCACTACTTAGCTCACTCTATCTCAACGTGGAGCTTTTTGATGGTTCTATGGTTTGAGAGAGATTTTGTGCATGATGTAAATTATAGGAGGTGCTATGGTTTAATTTGAGTTTGATAAATAATTGAAATGAAAAAAATTAAAAAGAGCTGCGTAAATAAAGTTTGATAAGGGTGCACTTGCAGTTTTGTTTACTTTATGTATTCCAGAGAGAGGAATATGCGCTATTCACCTGTTTGCTTTTTTAAAATGAATTTTATTTGATGCAATTTTCATAGGTCATGAGATTTTTATAAAGCACTAACGAAGCGATAAGAAATGACATTTTAAATGTACCAATTGGGCATTGATTGTTGGTTTAGGTTTTTCACAGGGTGACGATTGACGAAATGTAATTATTGGACTTACTTACAAACGAATAAGTTTTCTTTTTGTTTTACTTATTTGTTTTTTAGATTATATTAAATTCTTTATTTTTGAGTGCACAACTATAGTTTAGTTAATAATAATAAATAGTTTGTTTGTATCATTAGTGCTTCTCGAGTGGATTCTGATTTGAAATCAAGAGAATTTCTCTTCTCAAAAAGAAGCAGAAGAGGGTTTTTTCGCCAATGGAATGGTTTTAGAAGACTTCCGGACACTTCGGAAGCCTTCTGGATGTCCAATGAAAAACGACATTAGACAAACAATAGGCCGCCAACCTGGCAGCGTTATTCTGCCCTAAGACCAGAATAGTGCACTTTCAAAATGCATCAACAAAATAAACATGTTTTGTACTACCTCAAGTGTTGTTCACTTACACTAAGTATATGCACAAATTATATGCCATCAACCTGGCAGCGTTAGGACGGCCCTAAAAAATAAAATTGTTTTTTTTTTCAGCTAAGTTTTGTTCACTTAGTGCCCTATTACACGACGACTTTAGAGTCATGACTTTTTTCGAAATTCAATGAGTGTGAAGGTGAGATCAGATGCTTTTTCTCGTTCGCACTCATTGAATTTCGAAAAAAGTCATGACTCTAGAGTCGTCGTGTAATAGGGCACTTACACTTTGTATTCGTACAAAATGCAATACAAAATAAAAAGTGCATGTTTGTGGTCTAATGACCGTCTTAGTGCTGCTAGGTAGATGGTATATAATTTGTACAAAAACTAAGTGTAAGTGAACGAAACTTGGATGTTATAAGACATTTTTATTTTATTTGTTGCATTTTAAAAGTACCTTATTCTGGTCTTAGGGCCATCCCAGCGCTGCCAGGTTGACGGAATGTAATTTCAAAAATTAAATTTACAAATACAAAATTATGCAATTTCAATTCTATTAACATTTGCACTTATCATTTTGGGCTCTATTAAAAGATACCAGCATAAATATTTTAATTTATATTTGTCTCCGTTGTATCATTTTCATTTAATTGAATTAAATTAAACCATTTTACGCTACTTGACAAATTAATTTCAAATTTTACGATCAGCTGATTTCTTGTTTGACAAGCAAGAAAGTGCAGGAACTAAAATGTTTGGGTAGATTCTTGCTAGAGGGGAAATAAAAAAAGTCAAAAGCTCTGGCATTTTCGTGTCAAAAAATAGTAAAGAAAGAGGTTTTGGGTAGATTTGGGATTCCGCGGGCGAGTAAAGAAACGGACCTATTTTATCTAACGAAAAGATGCGTCAAAACAGGTATTAACGTCAATCTTCACACAGTTTCCCACAACACATACAACAATTTTGTTCTTTTACAAATTTGAAATTTTTTACTGGCTTAGACCTTTTCTCAGAAAAGGAGAGAAATTCCATGAAGATGCCCGAGTAATAGAAATTAAGTACCAAAGACAGCGACCTCCACCTCCAGCTTTGATGGGATTTTCGTTGGTTCATTAAAACGGGAGATTAAGCACCGCACCAAAGGCGAAACAAATGATAAGACCAGTTCTTTTCGGCTCAAAATACTCTCTGATAATAGACTATTTAAAATTGAAGCCATTTTGCTCAAATTGGTTTTTATCCAAATTTATGTATGTATACAATTTTTAGTCGATTTATTGCGTTTTTTCAGTTTTCTTTAAAATCACTGTAAATACACCTAATACAGTAAATCCATTTTCAGTTTCTATTAATATAAGGCAAGTGTAATCTGATACAAGTAAATTTTCTTTGTAGTATAAAAAAGTTGAAAATGTGTTCCCTTGTGTAATCTTTACAGTTATGGCTTCAGAATCCAATGGAGATAATATTTCTTCGAATTTAGCTCATTGTGAAAAAAAATTAAATGTGTATTTTTGGAAAGTATACGAGCAAACATACAAAATTTATTTTTATTTTTCAGGGTTTTTTGAAGAAAAAAAATTAAATAACTCCCGGTAAATTTATAAATTGTTACTTGTCAATTTTTCTAATTTCTTTTTTTCACAAATTTTTTTCAGCTTCAGGTTCAGACGTTGTAACTATCAAAAAACGTTTACTAATTTGGGTTTTATCGGAAATATTTTTCTCGAAGTATGTACATATTTTATTATTTGTCGCGTTTTGAGGGAAATAAAATGCAGGCTCTGACCACAAAAATTTGCGTTATTTCCTTTTACTTCAAATAAAACTTTATTTTTTTAAACACGAAGGTAGTAGTAAGTTTATTTTACTGCACTGCCAAATTATTTTTTTTTTGTATTATATTAGCTACCAGTTATTATAACTTTCTTTAAGATCCTTCTTACTTTACATAAACACACAATACATTATTATAATTATTATTATACATAAATTTAAACTATTTCATTTTATTTTACGTTATAAATTTAGTCTTTCACTTTGCATTTTATAGTTTTAAATATTCTTTTTTTATTTATTTTAAACAACTATAAAAACATGTAGTTTCATAAAATGAGCCTTTATGATAACTTTTCTTAAAACGGAAAAAAATAAAAATAAATATAAAAAAAGATTTTCCTTTTTAATTAAAAAAAAAATTGCAATATTATGTGAAGTGTTGTGTACAAAGCTTGTCTTTTTTGTGTGTATTGCAATTTCTCATTTAAAACGTGGTTTAGTGTAGTGTTTGGAGAAATATCGAATAAAAACTAGTGACGGGTCAAACCGGTCTTCAACAGAAAAAAATCAGGAAAATAGGTAGCTATGAGTCAGCTGCATACCTATTGGAGTTTATTTTATACAGAGTAGAAAAAATACTACAAATCGCTTTTTCTAGCCCGAATTAATCAATGAATGGGTTGGGTGGATCTTGGCTTTTTCCATACACTAATCACTTTTATATATTATAAGAGAATTTAAAGAACACAATATAAAAATTGTTTAAACATAAACTTACTTACTAAAGCAAGCGAAGTTATTATCAGTAGGTACATACACACAAAATTTGATTATTTATAAAGAAGCAATGGATATATTTTATTTATAAGACCCTGGCTCTACGTCAAGGCTGTTTGCGAAGCCTCTAGGGAATGCATGTTGATCGAATAATAGTTATATCATTGAAATAGACCAAAATTAATGTGACGCATACGAAAGGTGAATGAGCGTTGCGGAGTTGCATACACTGTGCTTAGCTAAAACTGCAACATGCATTTGTCTTTTTGGCTGTCTTGTAAAAGGCTTTACTTTGGTATGAGAGATTCTCCGACTTAATAACCATATCATCAAGCTTTTCACCACGTTCGAGCACAGCTTCAATTGTGTTCTTCAGAATGATTTTAGTTTCGTCCAAGTCATTTTGCATTTTAGTCATTGCATCAGCTTCTTTGGGATCTTGGTACTTGGCCAGATAATGGGGCAGTGTTGGGAAATCAAAGTGAGCATCTGTATTGCCACCAGACTGGTATTGTTCGGCCGGAATGCGTGCAGCAAATTCATCAAGAACCTTTGTAATGAGTGTATGTGCCACCCGTTGAGGATATTCATGATCTGCAATTAGAACTCCTCCCAGGTTGTCTGCGCGAACATATACATGACACATATAAGCATCTTGTTTGACCGATTGTCGCGTGGCGGGTTGGGTTCGCTCCACAATAGTCTTCGATGCAAATCTGTTCATACAATCAGAAGATACATAAACAGTTCAATCGATAAGACAAATCATTCGTCATCTAGTGACCTCTTACCCCATAAATTCCTGTACGGCACCTCTTTGGAAAAAAGAAAATGATTGCAAGTCGAAGGCGGCTTTTAAGAGACGTCCCTCAGTTGGCCCTTTGTAGAGAACACTTATCGCATACAGTTTGACCATTTTTGTGTCTTTCTTTTTGACCAAGCAAAGCAAAAAAAATGTATTAGCAATCTGTTAATATCGTCGGGCACTTGTAGCTTAGTAAATCAGATTTTTCTCAATTTATTAGATAGGTGGGAACAATTAACTTTTATTTTAATATGTCTCACAGTTGTAGTGTTTGGTTTATTGTCGAAAACTTAACACTTTTCAGGCTTTTTGGTGTTATTTTGATAAAAAATATGGTTTCAATTTACGCAAAGAGAGCGCAGTTATTTTTCTTCCTTCTAGCCAAAAAAAATTGTCAAATTGAACTGGGTGGCAAAATGTCAAATAAGTGATAATGGGAATTTTTTGACAGTTTGGATGGGGCGTTGTTGGCTATAGGGGAATTTTATTAAAATTACATGAGATATTTAGGTTTCCTCTACACTAGGGCTGTTGCCCTAAATAGAAGTCACCAGTGGTGCGTTTCTTTTCTCTACATTGAAGTGAAAAGTGATAGTCAATTTGATAATCACCTTACGTGGAGCAAAAACATTTATTTCGATGATCAACCATCAACTATCACCTTAGCCGATTCCACCCCAGGATTCTATGAAAAACAATTTATACAGGGTGATTCGTATAAGATACACCAAAAAGCTAAATCGAGTAGGTTGGATTAAGATGCTTTGTTTTTTTTTTTTATTTAGTATAGGAAATCCTTTTTATTTGGGTAACAGGTAGACATTCAGGTCAATGTTGTTAATCCAGTTTATTTTTCTGTTTGTTATTTGCTAAGAACCAGATGGTATGCAATAAAAAAGGAAAAATCCGCCCATTTAATAATTGACCTCATCAGATAAAGCTTGGAAAACATAAAAGTATTTTTCTTGAAAAAAAGTACTTTTCAATTTTTTTAGTTCTCAAAAACTAAGATACATTTAAGCATCCGGTTTCCAGTTTTGTATACAAAATTGATAGAAAATTAGTTTGAAATAAAAAAAATCTAAATTTCAATATCAAATTTCGAAATTTAATCAAAACATTTATCTTGCCTCTAGATTTCTGTCCAAAAACAATTTATATACGATCGCTCCCAAAATTATTGGAATAAAGTTTTTTTTTTTAATTATTATGATCTTTTATAAAGCAAACTTAAAATTAGATGAACTTGGTTTTTTTTAACAAAATGAACCTAAAAATATTAACATAAGAAAATACTTTTAGTATATTTAATTTCAAGTTTTCTTTTATAAAAGAATCGTTACAGTAAAAAGCTCACGCTTAGAAAAAAAAAACTTTTTACTCCGAATAATTTTGTGAGTGACTGTATATACATCTATCTATATATAAATAGCCTTAAATACATTTTGTGGTACCATTTTCTCAAAATGTATTCAACCAGTTTGGATACATTTTATATGGTTGCAAAGCTATAGCCGCGGAGGGTGTGCGAATCACAAAATTAAAGAATGAGGGTGCATTTGAGTGAAGTTCCATTTTAAATTGAAGATTACTGTGCACATTCAGTTTCAAAGTCCACGCTATTTTTAGGAATGGAATTTTTAAATCCGGCTTAAGTGAATTTTTTTAGGATTTTGATTTGCTTTTACTAAAAAAAAATGATGGTAAATTTTCAACATTGTTTTTGTTATATAGGAGATAATAGAATACAGCTAGTGGATTTCCTTCGTCTTCGTTCAGTCTCAATTTTTAAAAGGAAAAGTGAAGAATCGTGTTTATATTTCTGAGTCCTCTGAGATTTCAGAAATATAAAACTCGCTAACTGTAAACTAACAGCCCTATTCTGTTATTCATGGGGGGGAATTTTCTTGAAATATTCACCAATCATCATTCTATTAACATTTGCAGGGAATCTGATTCACTTGTCGGAAATGATGGTAATATTTTGTGGTATTCTACTATTCACGTGAACCATTTGTTTCTATACAACTCCGATCCGCATATAAAAAGATGCGGATTTGTTCTTTTGGGTTGCAAATAAAATCACTGTGCTTAAAAATATAAGTGAAAACTAAATTTTTGGTAGCTATTTGCTACAAACACTGTGTTTATTTACATTTTTTGACTCAAAACAATAAATTTGAGAACGATTCATCACTTTTATTTTTGCATTGAAATTAAACCCAGTCATAACCTTTTCTATGTGAAAGTGAGAAAAAGTCGTAGCACCATAGATTTATTATTTTTTCAATAAATCATTTAAAACTATACACCAAAACTATTAATGAACTGAAAACAACAAGGTTTTATTAGCAACAATTACCCAAAACTATAAATGAATTGAATACAACACATGATTTTCACTTTTAATAAACAGCTGCTGCGGGTTGTGATAGTGCAGTTCGCCCGACGGATAGCAGAATGTAAAGGTAGTTCGGAAGGGAATCGTTTCGATGAATCGAATCTTCGATTCACGTGAATAGCAGAATAGGGCTGTTAATTTTTTATTTAGAATTTTCAAAAATTGAAAATGCTACTTCTCGTATTTTTCTTAATACGAGTTAAATTATTAAATTTTCTTTCATTTTGTAGTGTACACTTTTCCATTAATACACCCTTCTGCCTAAAGCTAGCAGCCTTGGGCTTGCGACTTTAAGTATTTTATACCTGGGGGTCACTCCTACCACATAAAATAAAAAATCAGAGAGCATGATTTATTGCATTTATTTTTCCTTCGTTGACTGCACTAGTAGTAGTTTTAACCTCAAGTCGAAAGCAAATTCAATTAATTAGAAGTATTTTTGCTTTGATTTGTACTAACTAAAGAAGTTTTTAATAAGTACATTAATTGTTTATTTAAATAAACAGCGTAAAAGCGTAGTAAACGTAATAGTTTTAAACTTCGCAAATCTGGAAAATAAGACATTTGATTTACGCAGTTTATAACTGTACTACGCTTATGACGACTTTAAGCCGTTGCATGAATACCATTAGACTAGTTGAGATAAAGTCTATGTATAAGAGACATGGTAAAATTAAGGCCCTCATTATGAATAGTGAATCGAACGTTCGCTTCTTATACCTTGACTTATATCTCAACTATTCTATAGGGCCTAAGTGTGAGATTCGATCTCCTTCATATGACCACCACAAGCACGTTTGCAGCATTCGATTCTTTGTATCCAATTTTCTACGACTCTGCACATATAGATCAGAACTTTGGAAATTTCTTGATCGATATTGAACCTGAGCTCTTGTTAAAATATTGGCTTATTGGCGTAAGCCAACGACTTAACGTTGCCCCATAAAATCAAATCTAACTGCGCTAAACCATAACCAAGCTGGCCGTTCGACTAATTTATTAATTTACTTACTTACTTACCCGGCGCTCAAGTCGCAGCTTGAGAACTTCATCATGATAAAAATGGAAACCTTGACTTGAATTTTTACAGATAGTAAAAAAAGTTAAATGATGCGTTTGTATTATAATATGAAATTGTAATTGTAATTGTAAAAATATGGACGTATTTAAAAAAAAACATTATTCGCTTGGAATTTTATAATCCGACCAATCAAATTTTACATCATTTTTTGAATTCGCTCTTTACACAAAGTGAAGTTGACATAATCTAATCAGAAAGGTTATTTAATATTGTAAGAATATACATAGGTGATGCTGATGAGTAGTAAAATGCCCATTATATACAATATATTTAAAAATCATGATATGTATTAACTCCTACTCCGCTTTTATGGTTTTTTCTTCGCCTGGTAATCCGTGTAAACTAAAATATACATATGTATAACATTCAGGGTTTAACCAATATTTATAAAACATACGCGTTGGCATCTACCAAGTAACCAAGTAACTGTTTCAAGACAATGGCACAATCCATTTAAGATCCAACAACGTAGGAACTATGACTGAAAAATGCAATAATTTTTTGGTATATGGAAAACAAAAATAAAATATGTGATCCAAAAGAAACTTACCTACAAATAGAATCAAGTTCTCAAAATCCAACAGAGGTACTGCAGATTTGATATTTGTTTCTTCCTTTCGGGATGATGCCCAAAGACCTAAATTAAATTGGAACAACTCAGCCCCGACGTGCAACGAACAAAAGCTAAAACAAAATCATTAAGAGCTTGAATTTATAATTTTTTTTAAAAGAAAACCAGAGATATGAGAACGTTTTAATAATTATTTCATTACAATTCACATTTCAAAGTTATTAATATTTTTAAAATGTTCATCTTGTTCTTCATAATTTTTATTTTTATTTTTCTTGAATGTGTATTATGTGTTGTATATTAATTTTTTGTGTAATTCTTGAATAGGTTATATATAATATTCTTCACATATTCACTTGTATTTAATTATATATATATCTATATATATATAATGTAATAGTAAATAATTCTTGTTTAATTTTCTTTTCATACTTCTTTTAATCCTCTTCTCTTTTCTTCTTTATACTTATGCGTTATTTATTTAGTATTAATAAATTTTTCTTCTTCAATTTGAGAAATGATAGCTTCTTTTGTTTTCATTTCTTCTTGTTTACTCAGAAAAAATTCGTGTAAAAACAAAAACAAAAAAATTAATTAATGTTTACAAAAAAAAATGTATAAGAAAAACGATAAATTTCAGAGATTTTCGCGTTTTTTTTTTTCTTTCTTTTCTTTTAATAATTTCTCGCAATTCGGAGTTCTCTCCGAATTGGCTAAAATGCTTAAAGAATTTTTGTTTGTTTTTTAAAACTAAGGAAATGACAAGTAAAAAGTAAGTCATTTTCGTTTCATTATATTTTGTTTGTTCATTTCGAAATTTTAATTCGAAATTCTATTCCGAATTTATAATTAATTGTGTTGGAAGAGAAATGCGATTTAAAGTTCTACCGAATAGATGGTAATGTACCATCTTTCGGAAGAGATTTATACGTGTTTGTGAGGTTTACTAGAAACTAATATAAAAGTTTTAAAAACTAGAAAAGGAAAATAATAGATTTTCCGTTTTGAAATTAGCATTTTACGATAATTCGGAGGAGTCGCTCCAAAAAAGAAATATACAAAAAAACATTTCCGATTTCTCCAATAATGATAAATAAATTTGGATAGAACTAATAAATACATATATGTCAAAGATGCTTGGTCACTTATATAGAAAAATTCTTTTCGAATCTTCCTCGAAAAGAGGAGACAATTCGAAAGTGAATGCTTCACGTGCAGCGAACAAAATGTATATATATATGGATGGAAATAATTTACGTATTTGCTTGTAAATAATGCGATTTTAGTTACCGATTTGTTTTTGTTTGATTTAATACTAATAAATAAATTAAATATAAATGAAAAAAAAACTCTGAGAAAAAAAATTAACAAACAAGAGTGAGAGAAAAAGAGAGAATATGAACAAAATAACAAATGTGAGAAATAAAATTGATTAAAATAATTTGATTTCATTGAGAGAAAGAGGGATGGGGTTAGAGGATGCGGCAAACAATATGGAACTCATTGGAAAGAAAGATTAATCTGCTTATGTCGCTCTGTGCCACTTGCGCTCTACTGTTGTAGGCCGGCGACGTCAGCTGCAGCTACAGCGGCGGCCGGATTCACCGCAGCATACTGGGGATGATAGTACACCGCACCGGATTGCGGTGGTGGTGGCGCTCCTGTTGCATACGATCCGAATGGTGCTCCGGCGGCGGCTGCGGCGGCCGCAGCTGCTACTGCTGATGCCATGACACCGCTTGCATCATACATGTACGCTGCAGCTGGTGGAGATTGAGCTGGAGCTGCATACATTGCTGTCGATGGTGGAGTGGACACATTGTTGGGGTATTCTCCAGAGCCACCACCATTTGCGTGATGCGATGGGGAATAAGCGTTCTGTGGCTGTTGCTGTCCTTGTTGCTGCTGTCCACTTCCATTGGCCTGAACACCATCTACGCCGGCCTTCTCATACATAGATTTCTGCTGTTGTTGTTGATTGTAGCGCATTTGCTGCTGCTGTTGTTGATTACCATTTGGAATGAATTGTGGATGATGACTACGTGGTCGGTACATATGGGGGGGTGGTCCTGGCATGTAGCCGCCATTATTCGCTTGATGATGGTGATAGCCACCGAGCATTGGACGCGGCTGTTGCTGTTGCATGGGTCGTTGTGGGCGGAATGTTGTCCGTTGTTCAGTGTTGCCCATGCCATTGTTTTGCCATTGCTGTGATTGATTCCAAGAATTGTTGTTACCAGTATGGAATGTCTTTTGCTGTTGTTGCTGCAGTTGCCTATTTGCCTGCTGATAGTTCAACGGGTTGTTACGTTGCATTTGCTGTTGTTGTTGTTGCTGTTGGTTTTGTTGCCAACGTTTCACATTGCCACTGCTGCCACCCTTTGATGCATTTCGGGCTAGTTCGACAAGATTAGAGGGTGCTTGTTGGCCAGCCTCTTCTAGAACGGAGATCAACTCACGTGCCTGCTTGGCATTGTCCGGTGTAAAGAAGGTGTAAGAAGTTCCCAATTGCTGGCAACGTCCTAGAATGAAAATGTATACATAATTATAATTTAAAGACATTGTGGAATCAGCAACATCTAACCAAAAAAATCAAATGAGTTAGCAGACGAATTCAGTTATGGATGATTTTATTTTAATTCCAAGTCTTGTTTTAAGCCCCAACAAATATGGGCATGTCAAAATGTTGGTTTGTAGCTTTTTGGAAAGCCAGAAGTGCATTTTTATAGTTTATTTTCAAACTTAAAATTTTGAGTTTTTTTTTTTGCTGATTTGAAAATATACCATAAGAATGGATTTCTGGCTTTCCAAAAAGCTACAAAACAACGATGTAAGTATTGCTTAATACTGTATTAGTTTTTTTTATAATAATACGCGAATGTCCTAGTATCCAAAAACAAAATGAGCAGTTAATTAACCCTACAGCGACCATAAATAAATGTATTAATCTGAAAAAATTAGGAAATTTTGTATCTTATCTTATTATCATAAAGTTAATCCGGTCCTTAAGACGGAAGAAGTTTTATATGGGCAAACAGATGTTATACGAGTATGTTCAATCAAATTTTGAAATTTTATAATTTAAGTAATAATTGATTAAAAATTCAAACATAATGTGTGTTCCTTTACTTTTCTGTGATTTGTAGTCCAAACTTGTGTCAACAAATTTTTTATATGAATTTTGACAGAACTTTGGACTAAAATGCGCAGAAATGCACAGAAATTCAAAGTATAGTAACAGACCTTTAGAAACGCTCTTTACTTTTTTTTGTATATTAATCTCAGCCTTATATTGAGACCTTAAAAAATCACTTTAAAGTAAAGATAGTAAACAAAGCAGCATTCAAGTGAAAATGCAACAGTGGCTGTGTACTGTGTTTAATGAAGAAAAAATAGATCAGAACAGCAAGACCACCTAAAAAATAGGTTCAGGATATATTCTAATAAAACTGTTTTGGACCGCATAAAGTTTGGGCCAAGATTTTTACTAATGGAATACTTCAATAATCCTGTACTTTCCTGAACTTGGGGAGCTGAGTCGGAATGAGTTATTTTTTACTTAAAAAGTTCACCAAACTAAGCATAGACAATTTGTTTACTTAGGTATTTCATTTGACATTTGTTTTATGAGGATTTAAATACACGACTGCAGGTAATTTTTCCAAAAAGCTATAAAACACAAGTTAGCGATTATTTTGTTCTAGTTTTGCAAATAAAAAGCACTGTGCACATCTGTTTCTGCGATTTTTTTTTTAATTGTTTGAATACATTCAGACTATTTGTTTGTAATTGCTTTTGTTTACATATGGATATTTTACTGCACTAAGTAAAACACGTCTTATGTACTTACATAGAATAGGTGATCTTTTTTGAAAAAGGAAATTTTTTAATTTGTGCTTGAGCTTTATGGCAATGAAGGAAACAAGTTTATGGACATCATCAATTGGTTTTTGGTGTCCAAAATAAATACGAAAAGTCGTGAATACAAAAAAGAACTTGTTTCATTTATTGACTTTAAGCCCAAAAATTAACCAACAAATATATAGTTTAAGCTCATATCATAGACAATTGTGGAATAAATTATCATTTCGGATTAAGAAATCAAATTTAAAATGATAGCGATGATGGATTTAAATGTAAATGTATTTTTTTTTTTTGTATTTACTGATGTGTTAAATTCAAATTTTGTGAATTTCCGGCCAGAATTGGTTAGATATTATTTACATATAATCGTTATAAAAGATGATACATGGCCTGGAAAAAAAGTACTCCAAATGTGAGTACAGCGACACATCCGTTTCTTTTTTTAAGCGAAATCTAATAAAGAAATGTTATGTCTGTTCGCGTACCTCCCAAAACTACGAATTTCTACGACATAAGGCCAAAGTTCTGTCAAAACTTATATAAACAAAAATCGTAGTTTTCGAAAGTACCTACACAAACAGACATACATCTGTAGGTCGAGTTCATAAATGAAAAAATGCCGCAACACTGCAAAGTTTATGTTCCATTTATTCTGGAAAAAAAAATGCCGGAACTAAAATTTTTCTACTTTTAAAGGAGCTTGGGTGTTGTTCTCAACAATGACAGCAAATTTTATTAAAAAATGTACATTAAGAGCACATTACATAAATAGAATTTATTATATTGCAGAGGTTGCCAAAATTGAAATTTTCAGAAATAAAAAAATGGTTGTGAACGTGAGGACGAAACACACGTAAACACAACAACAAATATTGACTGAACAAATATCAAAATTCTAATGATATTACCTGTAATATTTGTCATGTGCATTAATAGTACCATTTCTTAACAATTGTTTTTGGCAGTTTTACAGCCTGATTTCATTTAGGAACTTGGGGATATTAATATTATTACTAGTCTCGTCCGCCCTTCCATTGTCGAAATTCCATAACACTCGGAAAATGAAAGCTAGCTATAAAATTGTTGAAAATTTGAAGTAAACAATTTTTTTTTTTTTATAAGTCTCATATATTTTCTGAATGTGCAGGGATCTTCAGTATAAAATGGAATTTCACTCAAATGGACCCAGTGTTTAATTTTGTGATTTGTAGACCCTCCGCGCGGCTATAGCTTTACAACCATATAAAATGTATCCAAATCGGTTAAATACTTTTTAAGAAAATAGTACCCCAAGATTTATTTAAGGCTTTTTATATATAGATTATTATTATACATATATAAAATCTCGAAAGATTTTAAACCACTTGGACTACAAGTACAAGAACAAGAGAGTTCGACCTACTCATTTACATTCATAACGGAATCGCATTGGATAACCTACATATGAAAACTTATTATTCTTATTTCGTTTATTTGTATACTGTATAATTAATTTAACGAAGCAAAAAATCAAAATAAAATAAAAAAAGTAATAGTTTTTTCGCTACTACTGGGCCTGGCTTAAAATCCCTTTCAGATTTATATCCCTTCTTAGTAAAATTGGTGAAAAAAGGTTAAAATAAAAATAACTTTAAAGCAGACACTCCTCATGAATGAAGTACAAGTACATTATCACAGACAAGGCTTTCTACCCAATTAACTAAATAACTAAACTTGAGCTTCATATTTTTCAACTAGCAACTCTTTTTTGTAAGAATAAATATTTGCAATTTAAATTGGTAGGTATAATATGTATTGCATTTTAAGTTTCGCTTCAACAAACTATCCAATAATTTGCTAGTCTTTACCAACTGTGGAACAAGTAATTTATATTCATAATTCAGCATGAAATAAATAGTCTTATTATGACTCACACCCACCTCCATATAAACCCATTTAGAATGAAACAAAAGCAAACATCATTAAATATGGTAAAATATTAGAAGAAAAAAGAAAGTAACAACTCTTACCTGTGCGTCCAATGCGATGCACATAGTTCTCCGATGAATTTGGATAGTCATAGTTGATGACATATTGTAAATCTTCAACGTCCAGTCCACGCGATGCAACATCAGTGGCAATTAAAATATTCGACTTGCCATTGCGGAAGTCCTTCAACACAGAGTCCCGCTCCGCCTGCGACTTGTCGCCATGAATCGAAGTAGCCGTGTATCCCTCATTGCGAATGATTTGTAAAATTTCCTCCACCTTGATCTTGGTTTCCACGAAGATGATTATTTTACTGGTGGTAATAGCCTGTCCGATTTCCTTAAGCAGATTAACGATCTTCTGAGGCTTTTCTTCTTCCTGGCAAATATCAATTATTTGTCGAATGTTGTGGTTTGCGGCCAGATTTAGTGAACCGATGTTGATTTGAATGTAATCGGTGAGGAAATCTTCGGCCAGCGCCTGCACTTCTTTCGGCCAAGTAGCAGACCACATGACCACTTGACGATCGGGACGAATTTGTTCGATAATCTTTCGGATCTGTGGCTCGAAACCCATGTCGAGCATACGATCGGCCTCGTCCAGCACCAGGTAGGTACAGCGAGACAAATTCGTAATGCGATTCTCGAGGAAATCGATCAAGCGTCCGGGAGTTGCTATTACTACTTCAACACCGCGCTCTAAATCACGCGCCTGTGGGACCTTGGAGCTTCCACCGAAGATGCAAGTGTGACGAATCTCCTGTGGTGTTGCCTGACAACCGTAGTCGCGAACAACCGTTTGAATTTGCTGGGCCAGTTCACGCGTGGGCGCTAGAACTAGAGCAATGGGTCCCTCTCCTCTTTGTAGGGGGGGTTGGTTGGAAATGTGCACCATCGCTGGCAGCATGTAGGCCAAGGTCTTGCCAGAGCCAGTCTGGGCAATGCCGACCAAATCTCGACCGGAAAGCGCAATCGGCCATCCCTGCGACTGGATGGCGGTGGGCTTGGTGAAACCCTGACGCATCATCTCCTGAATTGCGTACTCTGGCAAAGATGATTCCTCGAAGTTGGTAATCGGATGTGGGATGGCATTACCGGCGACGGTGATTTGCATATCCTTACGCAGATCTGACACTCCCTGGTCACTGAGAGCAATCGAATTAGGATGCGGAACATAAAAGTTTTTTTGGAAAGGCTGCAAGTTGTCCCATTGGGGTTTCACAAGATTTCGTCCAGGGTTTTTGGCCTTTTCGCGCTGTAGCTCGGCTTTTTCCTCTTTCGAGAGCATTCCCATCGGAATGGAGTTCATTTGATGGGACATCGATTGCTGTTGGAGAAAATTGTTGTTGCTGAAAGTCTTGGGGCGTGGAACGAAATTGGGTTTCCTCTGAAAAGTCGCACCACCACCGCCATAGTAGTTTCCACCATTTGCTGGAGAATTTCCCTGGTAATTACCTCGTGCAGGAGCGTTTTGAAAGCCACCATAGTTACCTGGATAACCCATTGCTGCGTTATTGTAGTGTCCTGGTGCTGAAGCATCGCCATTCAGGCCCGTCGGAGCACCTCCGGCACCACCTCCTGCAGCATTTCGGGCACCACCGTATGGTCGATCGGCCCTAGGTGCTCCATAGAATGGGGGCTGGTGGGGATGATGGGTGAAGCCATTCGAATACATGTTTTTCTTCTCTTTCTCTTGCTAGTGCTTGTCGTCTCTAACTTTGATCCTTTGTGTGTTTCGTGGGAATTTTTTTTTCTTCTTCTCGAAAATGTGAAAAAAATTCCTGTTTGGTATTGCTGCAAATGTGAATTGCAAAAATTTGATTTTAAATTAAATTTCTGAAATTATCGAATGGATTAAGTTTTTTCGTTCTGACCTTTTCGCTGCTTTCTTTTCTCCTCGTTTTTTTTCTTTTTTTTTTAAGTTTTCTCGTGTATGTGTGTGCGACAGACAACAGGCGAATGGGGCAGCAAAAGCAAAAAAAGGAAAAGAAACGACGTGATTGGCAAGTTGACGTGCAACACCAAACTGACAGACGAACGATTTAGGAAAATGGTGGACAAAATACCTCGCGGAAAAAATCCCTTTTTTTGTTCTTGTATTTTGAAAATTGCAGCTTCCGTATGAATGCAGGGATGTATGTGAATTAATAATATGGAATTCCAAGCGATGGGAAATAGATTGATACTTTAATTGATTTCCTAAAAAAAAATTGTTTTGAGGAGTGAATTTTTCAACAAAAAGAGTAAAGTCTTAACTACATTGGCCACTTAGCTAAATTAAGGCCTAACTGCATTCAATTCACTTTTGTACAAAGCAAACAAAAAATTGTCTCTTTAAACAACTCAATGCTTTTCTCAAATTTTAAAAAAAGTAAAAGTTAGAGCGTATCCCTAAAGAAAAAGTACAAAAGTGGAAATTTTCAAACTCATTTTGGGATAGTGTTTCTCGCTGGAAAACTTATAAAAATGATGCGGAAAGCTTAAATTTTGGTTTAGAAAAAAATTGTGTATTCTTTTTCACAAAACAAGTGCTTTAGTGCGGAAAAAATATTTTTACTTTTGTAATACTGCAAAAAGTGGGCAATGTAAGCTGCGTTTTATTGCATGTCAATATGGACTTTGTCAAAAAAACGACATTGGGACATTTCAAAATTTGTCTGCCATTTTGTATTTAACTATCCTACTAACAAACATTTTGACATTTCTAAATAAATTATCGATAATACAACGACAGTTTTAGTGTGGCAGTGCCGTTTTTATCGGGACAAAAGTCTACTTAATTTATTATCTAAACATTGCTATAACTCTATATGAACATAATTGTTGTTGTATTTGTTATGTAAATTGCTTTGTTTTGTTGTCGTTTTTTTTCAGATAGTATTATTTTGAGTTGCAAAAAAAAGCTGTAGTTAGGGCTAAACACTATCCCAAAATGAATTTGAAAATTTTTATTTTGTACTTCTTCAATTTTTTGGCTTATGTAGTTACAGCCGTATTTATAAAGAAAATTTAAAGGCTTCGTAACTTTAAAATGCCTCTAAGTTGCTCTTAAGTGCGAAATCGGTATTTATAATCAATTTTCACTTTTAAGCAATGTAACTTAAATACATCTTAACTTAAACGCCATTCAACGCGTTTAAAGGTTACTTAAAGCCATCTTAAGCACATTTTGACATTTGAGACTAATGTTTTTTTTTTATTTCAGAAATATAGGTATACCTATGTATGTTTGTGGGTAGAGTTTTCATATTTTTGCTGTGGATACCTAATGAAATTTTTGATATTTGTGGTTTGCTTTAGTAAAATGAATTGTAAAATAAATTGTTGAGATTTATTAACATGTTTTTCTATGAAAAGGCCAAGGTGTGAATCAAAGAATTGAATAAAATAGTTTCTGAACACAAACATCAAAGCATCAGAAACCAAAATGGAATCATGTTTCATTTCGTTTGCATTTAGTATACCAGTTGCTTCTCTTTCTTTCTTATAAATACATGTGCTCATCTTTTGTTTGCATTTGTTTGCAAGCTGTCAAAAAACAGCTGAAAATAACATGTATAAGTGAGTTTTCTCACGTTACGTTATATTTCAATCGTTTAGTTAAGTAGCAATGGAAAATTGACTATAGATGAGAATTTAAGTAACGTTATTTAAAGGCAACTTAAATATTTAAGCAAACTTAACTAAATGACCTCTAAGAGGCATTTTAAGAAAATCTAATAAATTCGGCTGTTAGGGTTTAAAGGCAACAAATTCACGATAGATAAATAAATAGGAAAAAAGGAGACGGGTGTATAAAGCATGGTATACATTATCAAAACCTGAAGCCTGATTCCCAATGTTATCAGAAAACGAGACGTCGACTTTTTGTCATTCAAATCGCTTGAAAAAGGATTGAATCCTTGCCATAACAGTTCGCAGAAGATCAGTACAAAAAAGTCGAAGCACCAATAAACGACAATCATCGTCATCACAGCCCTGAATTGCATCAAAAAAAAACTTAACTAAAAATAAGAAATATTTTTGTGTTATTTAAACTAAGCGTTAACTAAACACTAGTCGCTGGTCAGAGTTTTTTTTTGTAAAAACGCTTATAGGAGTTGTTTGATCAATGAAATTGGATTCACTTCGACAGCAAGTACAAGTTCATATATACTTGACCATAGCAGGTGAATAAAATACTAAAAAAAAAACTTTAGAAAATGTTTGCTTATTAAATAAACAACCACCAAAATCATACATAATAACTTTTTTTTTAACTGTGGTCTCTCTCAATACGGCGACACTTTTCTTTTCCATTATTTTATTTTTTTTTTCCTAGCGATTTTTCGCCCCGGTTGCATATTTTTTCATCACCACAAACTGGTATTGTTGTCCCGAAAATAAAAACTAGGATTCCGCTGATTTAGAAGTATACTTTATATTAAAAGTGAGTTTCTGACTTCTTTTATCATTTAAACATTTAATTTTCAGAAAAGGGAAAAAAACAAAAAAGAAAAGAAAAATGTGGGTGGTTGGTTAAAAAAAACTGTAATGACAAACAAAAACGTGTATAAATTTCAGTAATATTTTACTGTTGTAATGTAACAAAATGTTATACTTTTACACTTTTGCAATTGTACAAGAGCAGTTACATTGGATCGTGAATACTCCTATTATAAAGTGCAAGTCGTTCATTTGTTTGGATGAAAACAAATATATATTACTAGCTGATCCATACTCGTCTAGCTGGCTTCTTTTATAATTGTTTATAACCATCATAGCTTTAAATTTTTCTTTGTTAATATATTTTCTATTCCACTACTGAGCATGCAACATATAACTGGTAAATGAATGTCAAAATTTAATTCACATACTTCAAATGATTTGGTCGATTAATGTTTCGCAAATGAATTATTTGGCGATTTTGAATAAGAATCTTACAGCCCTATTCTGGCGTTTTGAGGTCTCACAAGTCACTAGCTCTTGTGAGGAATTCCTTGTGAGGTTTGTTGTGATTCAATAACATTTTCGGTATTCTGGGAAAATACTCACAAGAAACCTCACAAAAAACTCACCACAGTAAATGGGCACGTTCAAGCATGTGAGATTTTCATGCTTTTTTGATTTCTTGGGCTCTGATTGGCTGACTGTCATAAAAAGAAATATAAGTGAAATTAATAATTTTCTCGATTTATGTTGAACGCACCTATTTACTACGAAAGAAGAAACATATGATTTGTTAGATTGTTTTTTTTTTTAATAATAGGTAAGTTAAAATGAAATAATACATGCATGCATGTTTATTTTTCAATGAGTTATATATTAATTAAAGTCAAAGTAACCACAAATAAATACAAATGAACATGTTAATGTCGTTATATGTGAAATCAGAGGTGTTTATTTTTAGTTGTGACCTCCTCCGAGGGAGATCACAGTTTCGATAGTTTTTGTGAGGATCACAACTTGTGATGTTGCTGCCAGAATACGAAAACCTCACAAAACCAAATTAACCTCACATTATGAGGTTGTGACTTGTGAGGTATCAGTGAGGTTTGCCAGAATAGGGCTGTTAGGCTGCTGATTAATGTCAAAGTCTCAACATTATTTGAAAATTTGAGAACGACCGATGGTGTACCACCGTATAGATTGTTACTTAAAATCTGCGAACCAATTATTATCTTTTATGCAATATTAATTTCTCTCAATTGATCAATGAAACCAGACTCTATGTCAAAATCATCTTAATCCAATTCATTTGAACTCCGAATTGAGTGAACTTATTGAATTTTTTTCATTCTCGATGATATGCAATTTGAATTTAAACGACTTCAAATTCTTGAACATTCCTCACTTTTTTGAAAAGCTGAAAATAAATTCTTGCCTATTTAGGCTCTATTGGTTAACCTATGAATTGATTAAAGCACACACACATAAATATATCTTTATTGAATTTAATTTTCTATTTATCAATTTATTTGTATGCATAATGAAGAGTTAAATTTGAAATTCTGCATATTACTCGGTTGTTATGGGCCTGATTTAATTAAAATTACTTTCTTAACCTTTCTCTTACTATTGAGACAAATTTCTGCTATTTTTAACTCCATCGGATTAATTATGCGTGAATCTATTGACTACGAATACCCTTATTTTTATAACTAGAGTGTCCTGTAAATAATGGATAACTTTGCAATTGGTTATAGCAGGCCTTTATGGCCTTTCCAGAAAAAATATAAAAAATATGTTCAGAGTGGTTACTATTGCAATATTGTGTCCGGTTCGTTAGTAAAACTTTACTTTATTTAAAATTTTCCACTTCTATATTGTGCAAATCAAAACACTTTATTTTCTTACTACAAATCAATCTGTTGTTCACCACTCAACTATACTGAAATTAATTCATCAAAATTACTTTTCACCTTTTTCATTCACGATTAAAAACTATTAAAAACTATCTGTGTCCGCTGCCGGTGGAATATGTTATGTTATATACAAAGAAATTTCCTTTTGTTGAGCTTTCATTTTGATGTTTAGAACTAAAAGTCCTAAATGTCACCAAGGCTCTCCGTAGGTTGGTTTGTATCAACAATAAAAATTGTCCATTCATGGTCTTGCTATCGTTTTGTAAACGATCAGAGGGCAATACGTTCCAAAAAAAAAATACATTATTTTGGGACTAAAGCAATACACAACTGACAAGTGTGGAAATTTTGATATTTTCGTTTTCTTTGTTAATGTTTTTGACAACCTGAGGCACTGTGTGACTAAAATTGGTATTTTGTTGCAAAAATCATAACATTTTAAGGCATATTTTGTATGCACGCAATTTTTGTTCTGCTTGAACTTAATTTTAAAGTATAGGTTAATTGTTGTACAGGATGAATCCTTGGCAGATGTAAGATGTGCTCAGAAAAAAGAATTTCTTGAAAAGGAGTTAAAAGGCTATCCCAAACCAACGCGAATGTGTAGTATGTTATGTTATGTTAGAATGTTTTTTACAATAGTAAAAAATATGACAAATACACAACAAAAAATCGTAATCACCGCGAATTCGTTTTGGTTTGGGAGAGCCTTAAGGCCACTCTTTACACGATAATAGAAGTCGTATGACTTGTCAATATATTTTCTGTATGATTTCTCAAATGAGCTGTCATTTCAGGTCAAGTCATACGGTTATATTTTTTTTAACAAATAAAATTTTTGTAGAGCAAAATTACTTTTTTGAGACTATCTATTGTTGTTTTCATTCAAAATTATAGTTTTTTGTAGAAATATTTTTTTTTTAATACTCTGAGTTCACTAATTTCCAAGAAAACAACAATTGCCGTTTTACTTCTCAAATGGAATTAGCTGCTGTTCTAATGTCAAAAAAGTCATATGCTTTTTGCTTTTGAGAAGTCATATCAGATCTATGAGTGTGTTCAGACGATTTGGTATGATTTTTTTTTTGACAATTCATATGACTTCTATAATCGTGTAAAGTGGCCTTTAAACTGATCTCTCGAATGCACTTTAAATCCAATTGGATTATCGGAATTGGATTTAAAAAATGGATTTAAGTGTGGATTAAATGAGTGAATAATAAGAAATTGGATTCAATTTTTGGCTTTAAACTACTCTTAAACAGGATATTATTTTTAATCTGGATTAAACGAGTGAATACTATGGGTCTTAATCTTAATTCAAGTTTTAATTTGGATTCAACGAGTGAATAATATGGGCCTTATGGAGTGGCAAATCAAGGACTTACGTACATTGAATTCCATATCGGAATTCTAAGCATATTTATTTTTCAGTGCGATATCAACCTTATAAGGGATTTTAAAAAAATATAACATCCCCTACGCGAATAGAAACACAAGGAAAAATTAAAAAAAATCCCTTCTCTTTACAAAATTCGTTGTGCTCTTTTTCATGCATGTGTGTATATTTTAAAAGGGAAATAAATGGAATATGCAAAGAGAAATAACAGTTTTCGGAAAATTTGCAACCAATACACTTGCACATGTAAATTAACACGAAATAAATGCATAAATGTGTACCTATAAAAAAAAACATTCCTACTGCTACTACTGTGTATTGAGTACCGTATTAAATTTTTTTTTGAAAAAAAGCAAAAATAAAAAACAACATCGCATGTTTCAAAAAAGTGTTCCCACTGTCCTTGTGTAGTAGAGAGGTGGAGTGTGGAGAAGAAAAAAAAATGAATTATTGACGTTTTTCATAAATTCAAAAATTCCCATTTCTGCCGTGCCAGCTGCCGTGCCAGTGCTAGCTGCTAGTGCTGAGTTTTCATTTATAGAGTCAAGTTGTTTTGCGGACGCGGTCGATATTTATTTTCACTCATAATTTTTTTTTTTGAGTAGAAAACAAATACTTTTTAAAAAATTGAACTAGGTTTAATAAATTTCGAAATCGTTTTTTGCGTCGTGATGTGTTTGTAAAAAAAAAAATTTGTGTGGACTTTCTGTGTTAAATCAATACTTAAAAAATTAGCATACGGAATATAAAAAAAAACATATTTTTCGCCAAAAAAATTAATACTTTTGAGCCGTAAGTATACCTATCTTTAAGTTTTGAATAAATCCAGTGTTTAATTTATAAATAGTTGATCAGAACTAGAAGAAAATAGGGTTATTAATTTGGCATTGAATAGTTTTAATAAATAAAAAAAAATTAAAGCGGGGATATTTTTTGTGGAGTTGTGGAATTGGTAAACAAAAACAACCACCTTGCGTGTGATTTGATTTGTTTTTGCTGATTTGCTGGGGCTATGATGCTACTGCTAAGGGGCAAGTGCGGATGTACGGGGGCATGGGGTTGTGTTCTGTTGTATGGTTAGGTCGTTGGTGTCGGTTGTTCTGTTCGACACTCGTCAGAGTGATGCGAAATAGACAACAAAAACAAAGGGGCGACTTTCCTTTACGACATCCCGATTTCGAAGTTGATTTTTTTTTTAGGGGTAGGTAGGTATCTCAAAAGAAAATTTGGGGCGACTTTCCTTTACGACATCCCGATTTCGAAGTTGATTTTTTTTTTAGGGGTAGGTAGGTATCTCAAAAGAAAATTTTCCAAATCTTAAAGTGAGGAAACCCCCCTAAATGCAATTAAAAAATGTTTAAACTTTTGAAAATTGGGTTTTTTGTTACCGAATTGCACTTTTTACACAAGGAATTTGAAAACGCAGATATCCTCATTGGATAGATTATCACTAGAAAACACTAAATATCTCAATGTTAAGGATAGGCAACATTTTTAAGTATTTTTAATTAATTTAAGAACTTTTTGTTTAATGAAAATACATAATACTCCATTTCAATAACAAATCAAAGAAATGTCAAATGGTCTGTTAGTATTACCAGACACGTATTTTGTTTCCCTTGTGTTTTTATGTTGGGAAATTTTGCGGGAAATTTAAAACTTGCTTATATAAATACAGTGCTTGCATACAGCATTACTGCGTATAAAAAGCGAGGTATGTATGGGGGGGCATGCTGCCCCCCTGCAACCCCCCTGCTTGGCCTCATTATAGGATTTGGGGTGGGGCAAGGTTTGGTGTATGCAAAGTTTCTTTTGCATTTAAAAAACATGGATTAAAAGAAAACATCCCAAAATCAAAGTGTACATCTGGCAGTACTTAGCATGCAATGACATTTGAGTCTTTATTTATTTTCCATGCATTTTGTATGGAAAAACTGAAAGTTTAAAAATTAATTAAAAATACTTATAAATGTTTCCTCACCCTAAAATTGTGATATTTGGTGTTTTTTAGTGAATATCTATCGAATGAGACCATCCGCATATCAAAATTCGGGATGTCGTAAAGGAAAGTTGAGCCAAAACAAAAGATGAATAATCAAAATTTAAACAGTATTGCCATACTGGTTGAAAAATATAATATACAAAATAGGTAGGTACTCAGGTGTCTAAAAAGTCCTCAACATACATAGGTAAGTAAAGGAACATAGGTAACTAGACCTATAGGTTCCTTTCAAGTTATACCTACACAGCTAAAACCTATTGTTTCCTAATTTAAATCTATTAATATTAGTTATTATCTGATCAAGTGGTAGGTATATTATCTAGGCAATAAAAATAATCATTCTTATGGGTAAGAAAAGATTAAATTTTCTAATGGTTTATTTTTGTAAAGTTAGGCTCCCCAGCTTTGCGAAATGCCTAGTTGATAAAATAGGATGTGAAAAGTAACAAAATTAACGAAAGTAAAAAATCTTTTTAATAAAATTCTGGAAATATGGCTAACAGGTAGTGAAAATATGAAAGTGCTCTATTTTGCACAATTTGGGCATAAGAAAAATTTAACGAAAAACCCACTGTGAAATTGTGCGTGCATCAAAAGGAAACGCAAAACTTGATTTAAAAATATTTGATAAAAAACTTGTAGATCATTTAATTTTCTCCAAAAAATCGACGCACTTTTGCTCCTCAGACTGGTCACGTAGAATATAGATACCTATCACCATTTAAAAATGTTTTTACTTTATAAATACAGTGGAGGTCCAGTATAACGAATGCCGATATAACGAATGATCGATATTACGAACACTTTTTGGAAGCCCATTAGGTACTCTATATAACGAACAAATAACGAATTTTCCAAAGCTAATCAAAAAATTGTAAGAAAAATTATTATCTCTGTTACGGACACCAATTTAGAAAATAATTTAGTGTAAACAGACTCTTTATTTGTATAATTTGATCGTTATTTTATCAACTTTGGTTTGTTTTTCTCAATTTATACTCTCATCTTTGCTTATTTAAAGTATGAAAATTCAATTTTTGTAATTTTTATAATGGATTTGGGAACACAAAGGGGTTGTATTGGAAAATTCTAGAAGGTAAAGTGTTGAAATACAAATAATAGCTTCTTCTTTCTAGATAAAACGTGTTCAATATAACGAAATTTCGATACAACGAATGGACCTTGAACATTATATCATTCGTTATACTGGACCACCACTGTAATAACCTAACGATGAATTCTATCGAAAGCAATCAAGTTTGTAAACCTAAACACCTCCAACATAAAAACCGTTATTTTGTAATTTCAAAGATACCTCCATACTTCATTCTAGGTAGGTATATTATATATACAACGATAAATATAAAAAAAAACTATATAAAAACCAAAAAAAATACGAATTTTTGCCTTTTACTCTTAAATGAGGAAGTTGTCAATACCTACATGATTAAAACCTATTGGAGCATATTCATAGGTAGATGTTGTTTAAGCTTTTGCTACACAAATCTGGAGTTTATCTGATGAATTTTCGATATAATAAACTCCAAATTGACTAGCAAAAGCTTAAACAACATCTATGAATCTGCCTCATTATTGCCTACAGAAATTATTATGACAAAGATATTGCTATTAGGCGTGTATTATTGAAAAAGTTATAGCTAGCCCAGTAAAATGTCCCTTGGTAAACAAGAACAAACCCAAAAGTGTCAATAAATAAGTCAGTAAGAAAAGTGGATATAAAAGTTAAGATAAAGTTTCGTTAAGTTTAAATTTATGTGGTGCCAGACTTGGGTTGAACATAAAAAGAGAGTATAGCGTTTTATTGGTGCTTGCCTTGCACCTATTGTTGAAGTTGAAGTGGTAGTGCAAATCTAGTTTTGATCCTTCAAATACATAATATACAGCTTTTGACAAGGATATAGCACACTTTTAAAATGAAAAACGATTGGAATAGAATTTCCGTTGTTTTGAATTATATTCGCATTTTTTTTAGGTAGGTAGGTAGTACCTACCTATGATGCCTACAGTAACTGACACAACAAAAAAGGTCAAATAGGTACAACCCCTTGTTATAACCCATAGATGTTTATTTTTGGTCGTTTAAAAAAATCATTGTTAAGTATACCTACTAATAGTGGACAGAGAAATAATACACTTGTGAGTTAAGTATGAAGTTTCTATTTTTAATGGAAACTTACAGGCGAGTTATTTATTTTGACATTATTATTATGAATTTTGGCATTCGGGATTCTGACATTTAAGATTATGGCATTCGGAATTTTGACGATTCGAGGTTATGGCATTCGGGATTTTCTTGCTTTTTCGGGATTTCGTACCCAACCTCTATAAAGTTTGTCATTTGAATAGTGACATAGCGTAGATTGGGCCCGCCCTTAGTAATATTTCATACACTCAAAAAAAATTTTGTCTATGGTTTCAACCAGGTATACCTATACATACATAATGTACATATGTTCGTCAATAAACTTGATAACATTTCTCTTCAAAAAATTTTGTCCACTGTTGTTCGCACTACTTTATAGGCAGTGAAGCAAAAATGAAGGCGCAAACTTAAAATTTTCTCATATTGGTTACTTTCCAATTTCCCAATACCTATCAAGTGGATACATATTACCTACTAACCTCACGGTATTAAACAAATAATAAACAATAATTTCCAATAAACTTTAATTAAATTAACTTGAATTAAAATTCTATCGACAAAATATGATTCGATTTTTTTTGTGGTTTATTTTCTATTTGTGTATATATTTATTTTTTTTTTAGCTTTTGAATTTTTTAATTTAAATATATTAAATTCTATTGCATTAAATTATTTGTTTAAATTAATTACATTTAATAATTTTTGTTTATTAAATAATTAAGTTCATTAGTAAATAAATAAATAATTTCATTAGGCAGGTTACTGCTCCCGTGCGCAACAAAAATCTATGCAAATATTTTCGGTAGCCAAAAATTATCGAGGTGAAATAAAAATATATTTTTTGCATGATTGGTTTACAGTTTCATGCAAAAAAGAAAAACTATTGCTGTCATGCAAAACAATGGACCGGCAATTGTTTTGCAAGTGACAAGAAATGAGGTGAATAAAATAAAGTTTTTTGGATGGTCGGTTTAGAATTCACCTCAATGCATTATTTGCATGCAAATGGTTGTTGCATGCAAATCGTTTTTGCATCCAAAAACAATGGGTAACTTGAAGACTCAATGTGTAGCTTGAAACAAGGCAAACATTTTACGCCTTGAATACTGTAAAATATGATGCATAGTACAGGTGGAAATGTTTTCAAAAATTTTGATTTTTTTTCCGAATGGGAACTGTAAAGTATGCTATAGCTAAAATTTATTTAAGACAATCATTTTTAAATGAAAAGATTAAAGCATTTAATTTAGCTACAAATAGAAGAGAAAAAAGTAATATAGGTGTAGATACATAATGCAGGTGGGTACATAGATGTAGTTAATATTTTTTTATTTACAAGACACTTTTTTACAGAAAACTTCTTTAAAATTGTATTTACCAACTTTTCATCAAGGCAAAATCTCTTATTATTCTTTCAGTATCTATAGCCAGAATACTTAGATTAGATAGCCTCAGAGTGTTCATTGTTGATCTTAAATAATTTTTAATAGGCTTCAATTTTAAGAAATTCCTCTCACAGTCGGCGTTACTTACTGCAATTTTTGTTGTAATTGTTATATTAGGCAGACTAACTTCCAGTCTCGCCTTTACCAATTCATCTCGTTTTTCTATAAGGAAGATCTATAATGCATTCATTTTTTGAGCACATTAGTGAAGATTGAGTCCTTTTGTTTAAAAGTATATCTGGGCATCATTAACTTCGTGCAGTATATTGGTTTCCAAAAGCCAAAAAAAAAAAAACAGAAATTAAAACGATTGCAACGCTGATAGATTGTAGTTGCATACTAGGTAGGAGCCTCCATTGAATTTTGGGGTTAAGCAACACAAGGAATGTCTGATTTAACGATTTTTATTGAACAGATGTATATACAATTTGAGTTAACTAAAAATACATTGAAAAATATAAATCTTATGGCACAAAGGGGGCCTATTGTCAACATTGGCTTAGATTAAAAAAAAAATATTAACATATATCATACATGTCAACTTAATATTAAGAAAGTAGGTTGACTTTGATGTTCTCGGGGTGTTCCGTCCCGGTATGGAATGTCTGATACTGTGAAGCAGTGTCAATGCTGGTAAACTTTTTAAATAAATTCGTTGGATTGAAAAAAAAGAATCCGTTTTGTAAATTGTATTTATTAAACAAAATTTACCCGCTCCAATCTGTCGCCTGGGATCGTCTTGAAACACCCCTTGCTATATTTTCTATCTTTGATTAATTTTAGAACTGAAAATTAACAGTAAGTTAGATAGGTCATCAGGGTTGTAAAAAGTCAGTTATATGTAATGGAACAAAACAAATTGTTTTCATTACATTCGTAATATGTAAAACGCCAACGAAAAGAGTACTATTCTATTATTCGTGTTATTGTCACATGCACATACGATCGGTTCATATCTTAACATTGACGAAAACTGACAAAAGTTACTACTGCTTGTCTTCTCAGCTTTTCCGCAATTTCTGCCGAATTGCTGTTCCACACTTCAAAAATTGAGTAGTTTTGGGCAGAAGAGAGCGCTCAGGAAAGAGTTAAACATTCCCCTTCCTGACAAATTCTGCGGAAGAATTTTTTTATATGTATAAATTTTATGGTCTGTCAAATATCAGGTTGACGAAAATTCATAGGACAGATTTCAGATAATTGTTGCTTAAAGTTGCAATCATACCATTCCAAACATTTTAGGCAATTTGCTTTTCTCTGACCCCTGAGAGAATTTCATCCAAATTTGACAGACTGCCAATTGTTGACCAAAAATCTTTGTAAAAAGTTATAAGGTAGTTCTACTTGCCCAAGAATGTAGACAAGGACCACTCAAAGCTTGTGGCTCCTGCCAAACACGATTGAAATATTTTAACAAATTGAAATTGCTAGGTACATGCCTACATACGAGTATTTATATTCCCGCCCTGTTTTTTAGTGCATTTTTATTTTCGCTTGACAAAAAAGTAGCATGTTAAATACAAATTTTTTTAGGTTAAGTTAAAAATGCACTAAAAAACATGGCAAAAATTAGGCATTTTACTCCCAAACATCATTTCCGTTACGTGTCTACACCACTTCAAAACGTAGGTTTACGCAGAAAAAGCGTTTTTGTTTGCTCTTAAATAAAAAACATCAATTATAGTTCTACGCAAAAATGTAGTTCATTCATTATTCCAAAAATAAAATTATTAATTAATTTAAAACATCCTACCTGAAGTTTTTTAACGGGTGATTTTTTAGCTGGTTTGGTTTTGGCAACACTGGTTTTGACAGCTGACGTGTGTTTAGTACCTTGTGTCACTGTCAAACAGCTTCAGTTTGGTTTGCAATTTAACCATGGATCGTCTTACAAATGAACAACGCTTGCAAACTATTGAATTTTACTATCAAAATTCGTGCTCAATTCGAAATGTTCAAAATGTTGGAAATTGTGTTCAGCGATGAGGCCCATTTTTGGTTGAATGGGTACGTAAATAAGCATAATTGCCGCATTTGGAGTGAAGATCAGCCAGAAGCATTGCAACAGCTACCAATGCATCCCGAAAAAGCCACTGTTTGGTGCGGTTTATGGGCCGGCGGCATTATTGGGCCATATTTCTTCAAAGATGATGCGAATCGCAGCGTTACTGTCAATGGTGAACGCTACCGAGCGATGATAACAAACTTTTTTTTGCCCGAAATGGAAGTTCTTGACTTGCATGATATGTGGTTTCAACAAGACGGTGCCACATGCCACACAGCACGCGAAACAATGGCGCAATTGCGAGGCGAGTTTGGTGAACAGTTAATTTCACGTTTCGGGCCGGTCAATTGGCCGCCTAGATCGTGCGATTTGACACCATTAGATTATTTTTTGTGGGGGTATGTCAAGGTTAATGTCTATAGGGACAAGCCCGCTTCGATTGACGCACTGGAAGCCAACATCCATGCATTCATTCGTGAGATACCGGCCGATATGTGTGAAAGAGTATGCCAAAATTGGACTCAGCGGATGGGCTACCTGAGACGCAGCCGCGGTCAACATTTGCCTGAAATTATTTTTAAACATTAAATTGCAAGGTTCAAACTATCGATTCAAATACATATTTCATTCATTTTTTCGAATTTTTTGTGTTTTTTTTTTTTTTTAAAGTTCTAAACCTCTTAAAAAATCACCCGTTATTATGTGTATACCAGTATTTGCATAATTTGAGTAAAAAAAAGTCAAAATGCTTTTAAATTCCAACTCCAATAGCCGTCCCTCCTGCAGCTTTCTGCCCCAACATAATTGAACAGAATCAATGATATAATATATATATATATATGTATGTACATATATTCAAAAGAATAGGTACGAACGATGTACGAACAAAGTACGATGTACGAATACGAAGTAGACACGATACGAAAAAGAAAATTAGAATCAGTTTCGTGTGTAATTTTCAAGTGAGTGGTTGTATTCATTGCATGCTACAGAGTTGTCGCGTCATATCCCGTGGTGAGTATATACATTTTTCTGTTCTAATATAGATAAAGAAATGATTAAACACAAATTTTATAAAGCTATGTCGCATAATTTTTCATGCCAAACTAGAAAAAAAAAATACATTTGTGTCAAAAGTCACAACAAATTGATTTCTGTTATTTTCATAGCGTCCGTCATTCCTGTGCCCTGCGCTGTCATTGATTCATGGTAATGATGAAATGGTTATGGAAATATTTTCAGTTCTCAGGGGTTGATCCTGTTTCTATGAAAAAGTGAATCAAATAAATGGTTTCCAGATTTGTTGTCATTGTGTTTTTCTTTCATTGAATGAAAAGGTCGTGGTGAACTCAATATCATTCGCATTTCTTATGAATTTATCTACTATGGTGAATGCTAAATATCAATGGAAAATAATAATGGTTTAGTTCCATAACTTTGAAATTTTGTGCATTTATATGCATTTAGTTCAGTTAGTTCTGTCATAGTTAGGTTAGAACTAAAAATCATCAGAGATTAGACTTAGTTTTCATTAATTTTTCCTTAAATTTCTCTAAACAAATAAATAAATAAATTTAGTATCACAACAGCTCATGTGTAGTATTGTTGGCAGGAATGGAGGGGACCAACAATTTTTTGCCGAGTCCGAACGGCTATATGAGAAGCACTTATTCATGACAAGTATACTCTTGGAGGATTTGTCAGTTCCTCGCAAGACGCAGTACCTCGGAAAAAACATTTCTGCTTTTAGGTGGCAGTGGCCGGGAATCGAACTCAGACCTTTGGCATGATAGTCCTACGCACTAACCATCATGCCACGAAGTACTACTTTTTCCAAACATTGATTTTTATTCTCATTTAAAAAAAATCGTGATATTTAATATTTATTGGAAATTATAAATTTACTTCTTATTCGAGGAAGTAGGTAGCACATTTTCTAATTCCATAGAATTAATTGCTTGCGTACCACAGGGCTCAATTTTGGGTCCAGTTTTATTTTGTATATACGAGTATATTAATGACCTGCTACTAGTGTGCAAAAAAGTCATGCTGTATCTTTATGCAGATGACGGTAATTGAACTTTCTAGAGGTCTTAATCTTCAGACTAAATGAAAATCTTGAAGGCATCTATAAATGGAAATAATGCATTGGTTCAACACTAAATCAAAAATAATTGTCATATCCAAACAAAAATTCGACGTCAACAACCTTTCACTTGTTTTTGTATCAAGTTTTCAGCTTAATTTCATGAACAATGTAACTAGTCTTGTCTTTAAGATAAATTAATTCCTTTCTGCGAACCTTTATTGGAAGAATTTATTTTTTCTTACCTTACACCTGTTGAAAACAAACTGAGAATTATTAAGTAATTATTTTTGTCTATAATTGATTATGCTGCCGTAGTGTTCTTTAAAATTGGCTCTCACTCAAAGCATAAACTTTGTGTTGCTTTTAAAAATATGGTAGGTACATACGAGTACAATTCGAAAAACAAATTAGTAAATTTTTTTGCTCTTCTTTTTTTTCTTCTCTCTCTCTTTAAAATGTTAATTTAATTATTTTGTTTTCTCGAATAAATATTTAATTTTTTTAAATTAAGTTCTATATTCTAATTGCAACTAATTTTTTTTCCTTTTTTTGCTTATTTGTATAATGATTACTTAATCCAAAATTGTTTTGGGTACTATAAAAGACTAGATGTTTTTACACTGCTATAAATAAAAAATTAAATTGAATTGAATAAAATTATAAGAAAAAGGTGCCATTTTTCCATTGAAAAAAAAAAAATCATTGCGACAGTCTTTGCCATCAACTTAAAAAGAATAGCCCGCTACAAAAGCTGTTTTTAGACTTTCGTTCTTTATTCCATGATTGTTACTCAACCAACGAACAAAAACACTTGAAAATTAAAAAGGACTTTGAATTTCTTCGTTGTTCATGTTTGATGCTATCATTAAGACCTTCATTATTTCGCCCCTCCGCGCAACTACACTGACGATAAAACCGAGGGTCTTAAGCTTAACACACCTGCCTTTATCTTTTCACTTTTGAAATTCACCATCGCATTAGCATATGGAATAAAAATATTCACATAAATGTTTCTAAAGTTTGGTTTCACTTTTTCATTGGACCAGGATCGATCTCAAGATGTGTTTTTTCTTTTCTTTTAAAAGTCATGGATTAGTTGCAAACCCTTAACATTTTTTTTTTTGACAAACATTTAAAACCTTTTAAGGACAATGGCAGGTGGTAAAATTAAAAAATCTAGTCAATCGAAAATTAAACAAATTCGCGCACAGCAAGAACGCGAACGCCGACGAAGAATTAATGCAGATCCTATTAGAAAAGAGGAAGAAAGGAAAAAGGAACATTTGCGATATTTACGAAAGAAAAAAGAAGGAATTATAACGACTATAAGTCAAAAATCAAAGTTAGAGCAGCGTATCCAAAGAAAAATTTGGAGACAATACTCCAAGGAATACCGCCGAAAGCGAGCCGGAAGTTTTAAAGGAGGGAAACAAAATAAGGAAGGTTTTGGATCCCAAAACACACCATATGAATCGGAGACAGATGATGACGACGAGTTTCTTGTCGCTCTTAAGCCAAGTCCTAAGCAAGAACAGCATCAGCATATTGTCGAAGAGCCACAGCAAGAGGATATTGTTTCAGCAGTCAGAGTGAAAGAAATAAATCTTCTGCGCAAACCAATTAAGGATGAGCAACTTGAGGTAATTTAAATATAAAAACAAAAAACTTAAGTACATTCTATTATTATAATTGTTGAAAACAATAAAAACCTAACATACAAACAATATCAACAACAACTGAAAAACCAACACCCAAGACTAGAGTTCAGTTAATTTTCAGAATGAATCCTTTCTCATAGAGCCCAGAAGTTGTGGGAAGATTACAAGTTGTGTTTTATTTGAAATAATGAGAAATTTCCAATTTACTATCTTGGATTAACGTTTAAAACGTAATACAGAAACAAAATAATGAGAAATTAAAATTGTTTTTGTAGAACGTTATTAAAAAAAAATAATGGAAAATTTTCAAAATTAATTTTGTAGCACGTGTTTATATACAAACAATAAAATAATGGGAAATTTTCAAAAATGATTTTTTTGCACGTTTATACAAACAAAAAATGTGCAATTTTCAAAATTGTTTTTGTAGCATGTGTTAAATAATCCAGATTCAGATCGTAATTAGTTAGTTAGTCCTGATCCAGCTCCTAGCTGTGTTTTATTATCTTCTATCGTATTCGGGATCTGGATCTGAATTAACACGTGCTTCAAAACTATTTAGCAAATTTTCGTTTTTTAAAATTTCCTGTTATTTTGTTTTTGAATGAAGTGATAAAAGTGAATGCACACTCCGCTCCCGATGAAGATAATAAAACACACCTATTTTTCTTTTGCAAATATTAACCCCGATAATAGATCTTCGGTTTCAGCTAAGAAATGAGAAATAATAATGGGTCTGGGAAATTGATATCTGGGTCGAGCTATGAACGGACATACACTTTTTGATCTCGAAACCAATAGTTCAGAAGACCCGCCGTGCCATTGGAGGGGCATATGGCAAAATGGAAGCATGATATGTTTAGTTTTCGTTAACCTTTCCTGCTTAAATTTTTATGTGTACTTTTCAAACCATCTATTCCCTAGGAATAGATTCTTTTTAACAAAAAGTTTAAAGTGTCAAATAAGCTTAGGTTCGAAACATATTGAAAAGTGGCCAGTTGTGAGCATTCTCTGAAATAACGTAAGGGTGAATTAAGTAGCATTTTCAGTTTTAAGCATCCAAAAAAACATTCATAGGTGTATATAAAAATAAAACCCTTTAACGTTAAGTTATAAAGGTATATTCACTAGCCCAATGACATGTTTAAACAAAAATGAAACTAATTTGAAATTTAACCAACCTGTTTTTTTTTTTATAAATACAAACAAAAATTTTGACCCCTTTGAAAGAAAAATTTATGAGCATACATATATGTTAAATAAGGGTTGGCATTATTTTGAATTTATCCGTGAAGAATAAGGAATATATGTAGGTATGTACAACATGTACATAGAAACATATATCGTCTGTCGTTGAATGGAAACTCCCTGAGTACACATTATCATACATTTTTTTTTCGTTTTGAGATGTAAAGAATTTGATATTCAAATTTATAAATCCAAAAATAGTCGATCTTGGTTTCGAAAATAGGGGAAATAAGTAGGAAATTACAACAGAATAAGTATATATTTTATTATCTGATCAAATATTATTACTATTTTTTAGCAATGTAATGAAGTACAAAATAATACAATTTAAAGTCATAGCTACCAGGGGACTATTTCATAAAACTACAAGACTAATAATTATTTGTGAATTATAGTCTGGGAGGCGATCGGAGTCGAAGCAAAAACCTTCAAAAGTCTGTCTGATCATCAGTAAAGTATAGAGGACAGTCTTAGTATTCATTTGATATCTAATTGATGGAAGTTCCTTATGTGAAAGGTATACTTAGTCCGAAATTGCAACCCGAAAACTGCAAATGTTTGGAATAAAAATAAAGCTCTCGGCTGGTATCCTGTTTTTCAGGAGCCGTAATGAGATAAGAAATCTTAAGCAAAAAAATAATGTCTTGTAGTTTTATGAAATAGGCCCCAGGACTATCGGCTAAAAATTTAAATAAAAAAAGGGTTAAGATAAATTGAGAAAAGTTAAATAAGCTTATCTAGATTTAATGTTTTAATATTTTATAAACTAATTTTATATTTAATTTTATGGATTTTTCATAAAATCAAGGATAGGTTTGTTTTTAATAATTTTAGGAAGAATATTGTTGGTAATTGAGTTGCAGCTGAAGAGTAGATGGTGGATGGTGAGTATTTATTTGTTGTTGCAAAAGTGGCATATTGGTGGATCTTTTTTCTCGAATATGTTGCTGTGGATAAATTTTGAGTGTCCCATTGGGAGTTGTAAAAAGCACCGAATCAGCGATGTTGGGCAATGTATGGGGTATTCTGCCAGTTGAGCTTCTTGATTAATGCTGTTGTATGTTACCCATTCGTTTTGTCTTATTTTTAGAAAATGTGTTTTTTAATCTGATCAAATATTTATACTTGCTGATCAGTAATTAAATTACTAATGAGAGAGTAGATATTAAAAAAATATCAACTAAGATTCCGCGCATACTACAGACTTTGGTTCATTTTCATACTGATTAAGAAAATCAAAACTTTTATTACATTCTTTTTACCTACAAAGGCTATAGGAAAAAAATATTCTTTTACGTCCAATCAGAGCTTGAAAAATCGCATTCATGTTTTTGAACTTACTTTTTTTGTTCGAACTTTGTGGATATAGACTTTTCAAGGAGAACTTTTAGCTGGGATACATGTCTTTACTTCTTAAATTTCTCTTAAAGACATTAAAAAAAAAAACTATAATTTTCTTATTGTTTGTAAAAAATAATCATTTACTTTGTTTAGCTATATATTTACATTAATAAAGATTCTATAAGTTCAACATCAGGCAATACTAAGGTTATTTTTTAATCATAAAATCCAACAAAAAAAACCCCTCTTTTTCATAAATTTTTCCATGAATCGAAAATGTGACTATCGCTAGTACATATTAATACAAAAAAACAAAAATGAAAAATAAAAACAAACAAAAAACAAGTTGCACGAAGGGGAAATAAAAACAACAACAGCAACAAAAAAAAAAACCGCAAAAAATAAATGTTACAAAGAAAATATGTACGTTTTTCTTTGTGGGCTATCAAGGGGATAAAGTGGTGAAGTGAGAGAAGATAATTACTTTGGAACGATATAAGCAAGTTTTTTTTTTGTATTTATTTATTTTTCTTTTCTTTTGTAAATATATTTCAAGTCGGTTTAATTCATTTTTTTTAAGTGGCTCCTAAAGTACAACAACTTTTTTTTTTTGTAATTTAAATTGAAGGCTTTCAGTTGATTATAAATTCATATGCATGTGAAGGAAAAAAAAACAACAAAATTTCCCGCCTTCTAATGCAACGGAGAACTATACGCGGTGTATAGTTGTATTTTATCTTGCGCTTAATTTTAAAATAGTTTTTTTTGTTAAGTCCGTAGATACACATTTCTTTTTATTTTTGCCTCCCCTCAACTATCTTACAAAATAAAAAATAAATAAAATATCTTTTTTTTTCCGAGAAAAATCGATAAGTGAATTTTTGTTTTTTTTTATCCCTGAGAATATTTGTGTCGTTTAAATTACAGTGAGGTTGGCTCGATTAGTCTCATTTCATTATCTGAAGTTGTTTATATTACTTGATTTGGTAGGTTCGAGTATTATTAGATTTTTTTTTAATTTTTTCATAAATGTTAATGAATTGAATGTTACTATCTATTCTAAATCAAAATAAAGTAGGTACCTAAGTTGTTGTTGAGGTAAAAACAAGTGCACAAGTGCGATTTTTTGTTTTATTTGAAAGTCCTATTGGAATCGGTAATTGGAAGGACCCTAAAAGCGCCAAATTAAAAAGTTATGAAAACATCTACAACTTCAAAATTATTAGACCGAGAGCCCACAGCAGATTTCGGGTGTGAATGATAGCAAAAAAAGAAGTATAAGCGTCGAAAGCTTCTTAAAAGCTATTAAAAAAATTGAAGTCTTGCAGGCCACAACTAGGGCCTTTGTGATTGAACAGTGCTTCAAAAAAAGAAAATATGAATGCAACTTCGAAGGTAATCGTGTTAGCCAAAATTGGTTTTCACCCTCGCTAGATAAGCTCCGCGGATAACATACACAGAATCCAAATTGAGTGTAAAGTTCATTTCCTGAAAAGAAAAGATAACGATTCTGAATTTAATTTCAGAATCGAGGCCAGAACTACATTCAAACACATAGTTGTCAAAGTGTTGTCAAATAATGCTAAAAGTAATTTTTTTTAAGATTATTATTTTCCCATTTTCTTGATTAAAAATTATCATACTCGTCCATTTTTGTGTCCGCCAGGTATGCAAATGTGAAGAACTATTTCTTAATAATTCTTGTATTTTATTCAACAAACTGAGATTTATTAGTTTGTTTAATTTAAGAAAATTTTTAAAGTACTGCCACAAAACTTGTATCCGAAACGTATAGAGTGAGTTTCCAGCATATTTTCTTTTTTTTACAAAGAAATAATTTTTTCCCCAAAATTAAAATAAAAAATATCGTACAACTCTCCCAAATTTAACGTGAATTACCATGGAATTGCCCAAATGTCAAGATTGAAAAGTGAACTTTTTTCAGACATAAGCTAAAAAAATGGAAAAATAAGCTCCACAATTTTTTTTTTTATTGATCAATGCATTTGGCTATGATATTAGTTCAAATCTATCGATTAAGAATTAATCATATTTTTGCTATCAACATTCGAAAAATTTGTTACATTTTATTGAATTATTTAGATTTTAGATGAAAAAAGGCCAGGTAAACGCTAAAAACATTATATTTCCAAAATAAATTCAAGAGTTTTCAACAATTATTTTTCATTGCAAAGAGATGTTAAAAATGTTTGTAAGCAAGAATTTAAAAAGATATTTTAGCCTACAAAATTAAAGCAAAGTTTGTCCAACAGGAGCCGAAACAATTGCATTTACGTTTTTCAATACCCTTTTTAAAATGGCGAATAATGCAACATTTCATGAATTTAAGAAGTTAGAGAGAAATTATATTAAAAAAGCAGCCATACTAAAATAACTTACTTTTTGACGTTGCTTGATGCTGGGTCTCATACTTTTCAAGTCTTCTTTTATTATTAATTTGATGAGAATATTACAGTGAATAGTTGGGGAAATTCTGATGACAGTATGGCTTTTTGTATTTGTGAAAATGTATGCATGTTAACAAAATAACAATAAGCATTCAATTTAAGCATGTGTATCGATTGTATCTAACCAAGTGAACTGCAGTGTATTGTAGTTTTTACTAATTTTTGCTGGCATTTAAATTGAAAATAAAATCGTTGTCATGTATTCTAACTTTAGTTTTGTCGTATTCTACAAAGCTTTGTTTATTAAGAGCTACCATACCTACAAGGCATTGTCTAGTTTTATTATAAAAATAACAAGGAAATAATGAATGGTGTTTTTTTTTTAGATGTGTGGTTTTCAATCTGGCAATACTTTTTTCGGAGTTGGTCTTTTTGAGAGTTGTTAATTGATTTATGCTAAGTTTGGTTTACCATTTCATAATTTATTGACTTTCTTCGAACAACGTTTACAAATTGTGCAAATTTATTACCAAAACAATCAATTATTTATTGAAGGAAACTTTCGGTGAGCGCATTTTCTCGTGTCGTGGGATTATGTGAAGATAAACCCGAGACGATTGACGCCTTGGAAGAGGATTCTCGTTGACTCACAAAAAGTTTCCTTCAGCAAATTAATTGTTTCGCGATGCGCCTCGCGAAAATTTGCACGATTTGCAAGCGTTGTTCAGGAGTAAGTCTATTCATATTCTATAAAATAGCAAACCAAGCATAATCAAGTGACAGCTGTCAAAAAGACTAACTCCGAAAAAAGTATTGCCAGATAGAAAACTACACGTCTAAAAAAATATCCTTTATAATTCTTCGTTTTAATAAAATTTACAAAGAGCCATTGGTACATTCAAGAAAATAAGAACTCACATATTTGTGTCTCTGTCAAAAAGTGAGCAAGCGGTTCAAACATTATTTTTTCCTCAGTCAGTAAAATTGAGGAATTTGTGGAAAAATAATGTTGATGAGATTGAGTTTGCTAAACATTCCTTCCAAAAGGAGTATTTCACTTCTTTTTTTTGTCATTTATTTGTGTTTCTCCTACAATATATGTTTCCATTTCTACCAATATTTGTTCGGTATTTTTATTTTTTATATGCTTTTGCATCTATATTTGAGTTTATATTTGAAATCAGTTTTCATATCCCTATCCCTGTATTTTGAATAGAATAAGTTCCAACAGATACGAGTATCAGTCAAAAATACCTGGAATTGAGGGATTTGTTTAAAAAACAACAGATGAATTTCAATAGAATCTTTTCAGATCTTCTCTCTAAAAAAGTCCGGGTAGATTCCGAGAGCCATAATTTATAAATAGATACAACGGAATTCCGTTTCCTTGAAAAGATAAATTTAAAACATTTGATGCTTTTCCATGCTTTCACATTGAATTTAAAATCCACAAAAATTGCTTCTTGTTTTGGTGCTTAATCGTAGGTGTCCGTCGTACTTGCAAAATTGCACCAAAAATTGTTAAAAGCATAGAAACCTATAGAGTCCAATTTACTAAAATTTATTTATGCTACCTATTCATTGCCATAATTTTAGATACACGAGTATACAGGAAGCTTTAGTCTGAGCTTATGTCCATCACAGTCGACGGGCCAATCTTGACAGTCTGTGGCGGCTTTGTTGTTTTTACGGAGTCTACAATGTTAAAAACTACTCGATTTTCTGATTCATTTTTTTTTTTAACAAACAAATACCTCGCACCCTATCTATAGGGTTTCATAATTTATCTCGCATGGATACGTCAATAAGGTTGATCAGACCTGTTAGCTTAAAAGTACATGTACCAGTCAAGTTGCCTGTATGTGCTTGTACTTGAAAAAAAGTACAATGTACTTGGTCCTTGAAAAACACCAAGTAAAAGTGCTTTGTCATGTACTCTAAATACATGTTCTTGGTACTGTAGTACTGCCTAGTACATTTTTAAGTATTTTTATAATTCAAGTTCATTTCAAGTACTTATGTAGTACAAGTCAATTTCAAACATTTACTTTTTAAGTAAAAATCTTTGAGTAATCCAATATAGACTATTTCAACTCAAAAGTACAGACCACGACGGTGGATGGCATATTTTTGTTTTGGAGTCATCTCGCTTAAGTCTCGACATGGTTGTTATTTGATGGCTCTAACAGACAAGTCAACGAACTGTACTGGAAAAATACTTAAAATTGATTTGTACTTGAAATGGAGTTGAATTCAGAAAGTAATTAAAAAAGACTTGTGCTTGAAAAGTACTTGAAATTAACTTATAAGTATTTCTAAAGTACTTGTATGTTTACTGGGTAGTATAACAGTACAAAGTATATGTGTGTACTTGGAACAAAGTACATAATAAAGTACTTGGTGTTATTAAAGCACCAAGTACATTGTACTTATTTTTTCAAGTACAAGTACAAGTATTTGTTTTTTCAAGTATCTACAAGTACAAGGTACTGAGTACTCTTAAAAGTCCTTAAGTACAAATGTACTTAAGAATTTTGCAACTCTGGTTGAAACAATATTTTTATTAGTTTTGAATTTGAACTAAGCCTTGGAACACTGGTGCCTGGCTGGGACCCCAAAAACAAAAGAGGGTAGCAATTTTTTTTGTTATCGAGCTGTTTTGTCAAAATATCCGCCTTTCGACAGTTTTTAAAAAAAAAGTGAAAACCAAGTACCTACTATTAAAGGTCATTTATAAGCAAAAGTATGCATTTGTGTTCATATAAGTCAGGATCAGGATCAAAAACCGCAGGAGAGAATCCCACTTCCGAATTTTATCCCCTTTCAAATAAAAAACATTTTTATGAGTGGAACCTCCTTCACAAAATGTGATGTCTTCTTTGTTTCTTTCACTTTTTTTAAAACAAAATTACATTAATATGTTTTGTCCGTCCTTGAGTGAGTGCTGTTGTAAACGAACAGCAAGAACATACATACATGCATACTCCTGACTTGTAACCTCTATGTAAGTTTGAATAGCTTTTAAAAGAGCTATGAACTTTTAATCTAAAAAAAACACTTGCAATATTTTTTCTTGAAATTTCATCTTTTCCACTCAATCTAAAACAGCTAGTAGGAAATCTATATTTAAATAATTTAACGTTCCTACCCTATGGTAATCTAGTTAATTACACATACTCGTAAAAATAATTAATAATTCTGTAAATGCAAACTAATAAAAATTAAAAAAAAAAACTAACAAATTGATTATCCCAAACTGCTTTTATTTCCTAGAACCCTCTCCTCTGACTCATGGCTATTTATTTATTTTTTTTTCATTATTATTTCATTACTTCGTTTTGATGTATTTTTCCATTGCATTTTGAATTGCATTTCTTTGTTATCGTCTTTTGACGAAAAACTTTTTTTTTTGTATTTCAAAATAAAAAATTACCTCTAAAGAGTGACGGCCGGGTGGGTTTTTTATTTTTCCATTCTATATTGTCGGTTTTCTTATACATGTATGTTTTATGTATGTATGTATGCATGTAAAAATAAAAAAAAAAATAAACCAGTAAAAATATAGCCATATGTGTTGGCTTTTTTTTACTTGCGATATATTTTTTGCTGGTCACACGACAGTTGTTGTTGTTGTTGTTATATGAGAGGGGGTTGGTTGTTTAATAGCCTTCGAATTTTATGACGAAGAAAAATGAAGTGTGTTTTTTTGGTTTTCTTGTTTTCTTTTTTGTTAGTTTGATATTTTACTTTTCTTTTTTTTTTTAAATCTATTTTGAAACTACGTAACGTTTTTTTTATATAGTTTTTTTTTTGAAGAAAACGAAAAATAAATTTGTAGGTATGAACAGTGTAGTAGGTATGATAAATTGAGAGTCTTCTAGTGGTAGTTAAGTATCTATTTTTTTTTATAAGGTAGAAGCCACCTTCAGCTAGTTTTTTTTTTGTTCAAAATAAAAAAAAGGGTCTCTTTGTAATGGAAGCAACATTGAGAAAAAAATGTTATTGGAAGGTGAACAAAATGCATACTATTACAACAAGAACATAGATGTTTAAAAAGAGCAAAATTCTTGTAGGTATGTAACGGGTGCTTTTTTAAGAGGTTTAGAACTTAAAAAAAAAAAAAAACAAAAAATTCGAAAAAATGAATGAAATATTTATTTGAATCGATAGTTTGAACCTTGCAATTTAATGTTTAAATATAATTTCATGCAAATGTTGACCGCGGCTGCGTCTCAGGTAGCCCATCCGCTGAGTCCAATTTTGGCATACTCTTTCACACATATCGGCCGGTATCTCACGAATGAATGCATGGATGTTGGCTTCCAGTGGGTCAATCGAAGCGGGCTTGTCCCTATAGACATTAGCCTTGACATACCCCCACAAAAAATAATCTAATGGTGTCAAATCGCACGATCTAGGCGGCCAATTGACCGGCCCGAAACGTGAAATTAACTGTTCACCAAACTCGCCTCGCAATTGCGCCATTGTTTCGCGTGCTGTGTGGCATGTGGCACCGTCTTGTTGAAACCACATATCATGCAAGTCAAGAACTTCCATTTCGGGCAAAAAAAAGTTTGTTATCATCGCTCGGCAGCGTTCACCATTGACAGTAACGCTGCGATTCGCATCATCTTTGAAGAAATATGGCCCAATAATGCCGCCGGCCCATAAACCGCACCAAACAGTGGCTTTTTTGGGATGCATTGGTAGCTGTTGCAATGCTTCTGGCTGATCCTCACTGGAAATGCGGCAATTATGCTTATTTACGTACCCATTCAACCAAAAATGAGCCTCATCGCTGAACACAATTTTTCGATAAAAAAGCGGATCCTCGGCCAGCTTTCCAAGAGCCCATTCACCAAAAATTCGGCGTTGTGGTAGGTCGGCTGGCTTTAGTTCTTGCACCAGCTGTATCTTAAAAGGCTTTACGCCCAAATCCTTCCGCAAAATTTTCCACGTAGTGCTGTAACAAAGGCCTAACTGCTGCGAACGGCGCAGAATCGACATTTCGCGGTCTTCTGTCACACTAGCTGATACGGCCGCAATATTTTCTTCACTACGCACAGTACGTAAACGTGTTGGTGGTTTAATGTCCAACAAAGTAAATTTGGTGCGAAATTTGGTCACAATCTTCCCGAATAGACTGCTCAGAAGGTCGAGAATGCCGACCATAAAATGGAAGCAGCGCGCGATGAACATTTCGAACCGAGCACGAATTTTGATATGTAAAATTCAATAATTTGCAAGCGTTGTTCATTTGTAAGACGATCCATGGTTAAATTGCAAACCAAACTGAAGCTGTTTGACAGTGACACAAGGTACTAAACACACGTCAACTGTCAAAACCAGTGTTGCCAAAACCAAACCAGCTAAAAAATCACCCGTTACAAAAAAACCTGTGGTGCTATAAGTCAGCCATAAAAAAGAATGAAGTCTACAATATTTCATGAAGTTAAACATCAATTACCTATCTTATGTAGAGTACTATCGAAACAACTCCAAATTATGACAGAATTTATTTTTATTTAGTGATTACGATTGACATTTTGTGGGTTGGTCAAGTTTTCATTCATTTTATATTGGGAGTAGGTACATATAGTCCAGTCAAAATAGACCCAGCCAAAATTCCTATAAAACTGAAAATTGGTGTAGACCTTCCTTTTGGAATAATCAATCAACTACAAAAAGTCCCCGTCAATCCCACTCGAGAATAAAAAGTATTTCAAGCTAGAGTGTCAAAAAAGTTGTTTTTTGGCCTATAACTTTTAAACGGTGAATGATATCGAAAAATAAAATGAGTAATTTTTGTGGAAAAAAGATTAAGACACTTTTTTACTAAGACCATTGGTTAAGGAAATATATTTGACGACAATATCGGTTTTTCTGGAATAGCTCCTTAACGGCAAATGTTATCGGAAAATGTTTCAAAAAAATATTTGTAGTCATTTGGACCCCTAACGTGAAAATACTAAAAAAATTTTGTCCTAACATTTACCGTTAGGTAAATATATTCTGTTTTTTACCCGTTAATGACAAAGGTGTTCAAAATAAATGTATGCTCAGTTTGTAGATGGCAAAATGTTCTGACAGTTGGGTCTGACAGTTTTTCCCATACGAGTTGGCAGTTACAAGATATTGCGATTTAAAAATAGCCAAATGTTGAAAATATCGAACTTTCACCTACAACTCTTAAACAGTTGATGTTATCGAAAAGTACTTTATGCAAAGTTTGTAGATTGTGCGAAAAGTATTTTTTTAAATTCTAAAGTTGATCATTCAAAAGACCATTCTAAATTTACGGTTTTTTTTTTAACTCTTAAATCCTGAAGTATATTTCTGTGGTGTTTGGTAGAAACATGATAACTGCATTTTAAAATTTCCTTCTTTACGTCCACTTTAAATCGAGCTGGAGCCTAAACGAATAAATCTATTTTCTTCAAATTTAGAACACAATTTTTTAAAGACTTTTTTCATAAGTGTTTAAAATTTGAAAAAAATCGGTAAACTCGTTTAGGCTCTAGCTCGATTTAAAGTGGGCGTAAAGAAGAAAATTTAAAAGTGCAGTTATCATGTTTCTCCCAAACACCACAGATTTTTATTTAAGGAAAGTCTATATCAATTTTCAGTCTTATCGAAATTTTGGCTAGGTTCGCACATTTTTATGTATATTTTGACTGGACTAATAAGTACATATATGGTGCTAGTTCAAGTTATCATTGAAACTCATCATTGAAAATTTCGTTTATCGATTTTAAAGCATTTTGAACAAAAAAATTAATATTTCAAGGCAAACAAAAATTTAATGTGCCCAACTTTCCACATAAAACTACTTTTATTATTTCAAGGATTACCAGTGGTTTCCAAACTCTTTGAGCTGTGGAACCCTTAACAAGGTCAAAATATATTTTGGAACCCTGTCACTTAACGATACCCAAAAATGAAAGAACAAATTTCAAAATCAAAAAAAAAAAAAAAAATTTAAATTAAAATCAATGCTAGTCAACAGTTTCATTGTTTGATAAATAAATTGTTTTGAAAATTCTCGTTAGTTCTATGCCCGAAAACTATTTTCGAAGATTTGGCTGGGGAACAAATTATTTCGATCTTCAAGTTAAAAGAACAAGAAACTTATTTCCATAAAAAAGAATTCAGCAGATATATCAGAGATGCGCTTTGCATCAAATATGCTGAGTTTCTATTATAATATATAATAAAAAATCACCTAATATAACTTACCTCAATTTTTTTCTTTTAACTATAAATAGTAAAAAATCTTTGTGCAAATATGTACATACTAACAATTACCATCAGGCTGAAATCTACTGCCATTTTTGCAAAAGGTGCATAAAACTATGGTAGATTTTGCCGTGTATAGTGTACCACTGGTGCAATGTCGACCATGTCACCCTATACCTTCAATATTTTTGTACACTTTCCTGAACAAATTTAATGGAGAGGACATCTTCCCACGAAATTAAAAATTTTTACAGGCTCATCAAGAATAAGAGCATATCAATGCTAAATTTCGTAATGTGTTTCATTTAAACAAAAAAAAAAAAAAATAAACTAAATAACTAAGAAAAATTATTTTTTCTTTTTACTTCAAAGAAACCCACGGAACCTTGGGGTTTCGCGAAACACAGTTTGGGAACCGAGGGACTAAACTACCATACCAATGATCATTGAAATATTAAAAAAATCATTTTATGTGGAAAGTTATGACCATTTGAAAAATGTTTTTGGCTAAAAATATTAATCAAGTTTTAAACTTTATTCGTCTATCAAAATACTTAATAAATGATTTTGGTTTCTAGACGTCTTAAGATCAATCATTAAAGTTTTCAATGATGAGTTTCAATGAAAGCTATAACTGGCGCCTATAACTTAGTATAATTCTGAAAAAAAACTTTCCACCAAGTAGCTATGTAAATCCACTAAATTTGTATCATTAAACATTTATGCGCATACTATGGTGGTCCTTATTTAAAAAAAAATTTTGTGCATCCTTTTTTATTTATTCCTTGACATCTTAAAACAGTACCTTTAATTTTCTTTAACCACGTTAACACGTGCCACACTGAGCTTTAAGTTGACGCGCTCCTGTGAGTTAGGGTCTTTGAAATAATTTTTTAACTCTAAAAATAACGGTACTTGCTATACAAAAGTTAAGAAAAAGCTTATTTATCTAAAAAACGATTAAAGTAATTTCGAAAAAAAACCTAAAAATGTTTGTTTTACTTAAATATTTTTAAAAGTTCTTAATTTCCAAGCAATTTAAACTTTTTAACCAAGCATAGGTAACAGATTTGAAAATACTCTTCAATAATTGTGTAAATCAAACTTTTAACAGCCCTTGGTTTTGGTCGGTTTTAAAAAAAATCTAATTCAAATTTTCAAACTCATTGCGGCGCGTAACAATCCGATTATTCCGAAAATTTTTTGGACACGTTTTTATTGCATAAGAACAATAAAAATGGTGCTCAGTAAAAACAAACAATTTTTTTTTCCTCCATACAAATAAGGACTATGTTAAGTTATCGGTTTACAGTTTCATGCAAAAAAATGAACCGTCCATTGTTTTGCACGCGAAAAAATGTGGTGAGTAAAATATATTTTTTGGATGGTCGGTTAACACTTAACAAAAAAATACGTATTCACCTCAAGGCATTATTTGCATGCAAAAACCATTTGCATCCAATAAAATTGTCTTCCATTTTTAAGCCTATACCTAATTCACTAATTATGGATAATGACTCAATTGGTAGTTTAGGCCAAGGCAAACATTTATTGTCTGAATATTACAGAACTGAGCGCGCAGAATAGGTGGAAAATTGTTTTTAATTTTTTGATTTTATTTTTCGGGTGGGAACTGCAAACTATGCTTTAATATTATTTTTAATCTTATTTCGTTCTATGAGAGGTACTCTATTAACAGTGTAAATTTTAAGTGTAAATTATTTTTAATTTAATAGATCGCGAAAAAAGTATTTTTCCTAACGGTTTTTTATGCAAGGTGATGTTATTTTTTCATAAATTTAATGTTTTTGAAAAAAATTCTAGAGATTGTTAAAAAATACTTTAAATATTGAGTTAAAAAGAAAACGACCGTGTAATTTCCAAGATGTATTTGGATTTGAAAAAAATAACCTTTTTTTTTTAAATTCCAAAAAATATTTTTTGAAAATTTTGGTAAGCAAAAACTAGTTATGTATATTTTTTTGTAAGCTAGAAACTGGACCCCCACTGTACTTCAATAATTTTTCTCAATATTGTATGATGGGTATAAAATATTTATTTTTTTGTTGTTTTAAGATTTAACTTGCAAGTTTTCACTAGCGAGAGCTTCGCGAACATTTGACAAGTTTTCCTTGTCTAGATTTCCAATACCGACCCACCTGGAAAAATAATCTAGTTTTCAACGAGGCCTTAAAAATTTAAACATTGATGCTAGCAAGGGTCCTGCAAGGGTAACTGTCGATTTTCTCTATGGCCTTGCCCGTTAGGTAACTTTTGCCTACAGAGAATAACAAAACAAACAAAAGTCTCAACTGGGATTTGATCCTGCGATTTTCTGATTACCAGTTCAACACTAGCTACTGAGCTATTTTGCATTACAGTTATGTAACTTTGAAAGTGAAAAAGTAAATGGGCTTAAATTTTTTTATTTTTGTTTTTGTTATATATAGGGTATTTGTGATGGGATAAAAAGACTCATCCAAAAAGTTTTTTCTAGCGAGGGCCTCACTAGTATTTGACAAGTTTTCCTTGTCTAGAGTGCCCCTAATGAAGCCTTTTCTGGGCCTTGACTAAACTTGACAAAAACTTGCCATTTTTCCAGGCGGGGAAGCCTTTCCAGGGTCTTGATTAAACTGATAAAAACTTGCTATTTTTCCAGGTGGGTGGGATTCGACCCTGCGATCTTCTGATTGCAAGTCCAATACGCTATTTCGCAATACAGTTGTGTAATGTTAAAAATAAAAAAACTGTACTTAGTACTTAAATTTTTCTTACTATTGTATGATCATTCATAAAATGTTTGTGATGGGATAACAAGTCTTATCCAACAAGTTGTTAGTAGCGAGGTTCTCAAGAGTATTTGACAAGTTTTCCTTGTCTAGATTTCTGCTACCAAATCCTAACCAGGGCGTTGATTAAACTTGACAAAAACTTGTAATTTTCCACGCAGATAAAGTAACCATTCTTTGAAAATTTGGTTTTCTATCCAAAAGTATCAAGTTTTTATTGTATATAGTTTTTGAAAAACATAATTTCCAAACTTAAAAAAATATTATTTTTTTTTTAATTTTGAGTTTGAAAGTAATTTTTCAAAAACCATCTACAATAAAAACTTTATTTAGGAAATATATTAGAGAATCGATATGTGACTTTAAAAAAAGGTATAGGATGCCATTGTTACTGTTCCCGTTATTTTAAATAATTTTTTTCTGTGTAGAGTCAACTTTTTAGAAAATTATCTTTCCCTCTTAAACGGGTGGAAATAGACCCCTTGACTTCTCGTCTGAGTCTAATCTTAACGCTCTGATATTTTTTTCGCGTGTTATAAGAATCATCCTAAGACCATTAGTAACTATCTTAATGTGAAAAGACGGAGACCAAAGGAGTGGAATAAAAATCTGATTTTTTTTTAATTTAGAGCCATTTAATCCGTATCTAGCTCGGAATATAAAAAAAGCCTAATATAAATAAGGACCACCCTAATGTACATACATCGTACTTACATATACATATATCGCAAGTAAAAATTACCAAAGAGTACCTACACCGTAGGTGATTCATAGATTTTTTTTTAGAAAGATCGTTAAAACCATTCTTGAGATAAATGAACTTTTTCGCAGAACCGGTATTTTTGGAGGCTAAAATCAAAATTTCTATTTCCCCTTTCGTGAATTATCAACCAAAAAAACTTAAGGCCAAAATTTGAAGAAAATTGGTTCAGTGGTTAAGGCTGCCGTTCGAAGTACAGATAGAAAGATAGACAGACAGACTTATAATCGTAATGTCGTCAAGTTCAAATCTAGAATTTAATTTTTCACGAACCCCAAAACTTTGCCTATAGTTTTTTTTACAAAATTCAAACAACAATTTTAAGTTTGTCCCAAAGCGAAATATACATACTTTTAAATAATTATATTAATACCTACTATAACTATAAAAATACTTGTATACCAATAAGCATGTATGTACCAATATAAAATTACGAGGAAAATAAAAAATTACTTTGAAACTAAACCGGGAAAAACCAGACAAGCCTCTCATTTCTGTCTTTCCTTCTAGATATATACAATACATACATAGGTACATACATATACGTATATTGGCTTCTGTTTGATGCACAAATAAGCACTTCTATACCTATGTCTATAGGTTACATTATATCTACACCATGAAAATGGCAAATTTTTTTGTATCTAGATTTTTTTTTATATTTTCAAAAGAATTCACTACCAATCGCAAAAATAAAATAAAAAAATATTTTTTTTTATGAAGCTAGAACCTGTTGGATAGTTCCCTATAGCTGGACCATCAACTCTGTATAGTGATGATGATGATGCAGCTCTTGACTCAAACGGATGCATTCTCAGCTAGAAAATATAAAAAAAGGCCACAGGAAAAGACGAGAATGCACAAATTATTCAAGTCGAAGACAAAGTTGCTTGACAAAAAAATAAAAAATCGACTGAAATACCTAACTTTAGAAAAATTAGGAATGAATTAAAAAAAAAAATAACAACAAAATAGAAAAATACCTTGATGTGAATTATGGTAGGTACACGAATACCTACCCAAGATGGCTAGCGTATATTAAATAATAAAAATCTATAATTATTGCACCCAATTTAATTTGCAAATTGGTATGTTTGTATACGTGTATTTACAGTCACAAAGGAGTGAAACTAACTTTAAGGTTTAACATGATGGAAAATTAAATATTTTATAAATATTTATGTAGATTTTCCCAGTTTTAAGATAATGTTTAAATATTTTTAAATGCAAAATAAAAGAACTTAATCATGTTAAAGTTATCCATCCATATCCAGAAAGAATTTTAACCACAACACCATAATAAAAGACAACAACAAAAAAGAAAACAAATAAACCAAACAAAAAGAATGAGAATACGTATCTACATTATCTATAATATTGTGTGTGTGTGTGTGCAGTGTGTTAATTGAATAAATATCATAATTTTTTAGAAGCCGCAAACAATGAAGACAAAACAGGTCAGAAAAATATTTTGGCGCTCTTTTTTTATTTTTTTTTACTTCAGTATTTTAATTTTTGTGTTTTTTTTTTGGGAATTTTTACGCTTTGTTATTTTTTTTCTTTTTTACTTGTGAAGGAAAAACCATCAAGTTTCTTTGTTTTCGTACAAAAAAAAATCACAAAAAATCCAATTCAAGATTTTAGCTTTAACTATAATGTAATATAATAATGACTCATGGTTTTTATAGTAAAATAGTTTCCGGTAGAGCCGCCTTTTGAACGCAAATTATTTCGCTATCACAAACAAGGAGTGTTTACTCACAAATATTAAAAAAAAAATACATTACATGTCATTGTATCTATCTTACAAGGTTATATAAAATCAGCAGTTTCTGTTTCGCATATAAGGTCTAAAAATCAAGATCTCAAGTCTAACCTTTTACTAGATTAGTAAGGAAAGAGAGTTTTGGCAACAACAATTCGCTTCAAAAAATTAAGCCCAATGATGGATTTGAAAACCGAAAAGAATCGCTTGAATTAGAAACAAAAATGTTAATAGGAACAAACTCAGGCGATTTTCGAACACCCTCTAACTTCAATACCAATAAAGTCAGAAAATTCAAAAAAAAATTTACTGAGGTAGTCAAACACAGACGGCTTACAAAATGTCATCTCTTTAGAATTAATAGTTCCTGAGAAAAGAACTTCAAAAATTGATAAAACCGTAATTGACTGACTGACTCACTCACTCACTGACAGATCATTTTTGAAGCACTTTCCGACACCGTTCGAAGAATTCATTCAAATTTATTCTAATTTTCTTTATATTCGCCATTTATGAATTTAAATTTATTGAAAAAGTCGGGATGGACTCGTTCACAGCTTACTTTGGATTATGTTCGAAATTCTTAAAAGAGGACTAAACGCAGTAGATCTACTGCTAAAGGAATAGAGTGGCAGCCCTGTTCAGGGAGCGTGGCATTTCGTGGAATTTCAAAATTCTTATAAATTATATGGAGACTTCTGATTGTTGTAGAATGATGAAAATTGGTAGAGCGGTAGGGTTTGAAGTGCATATTAAGATAAAAGTAAAAAAAAATAAAATTCTGCGCTCAACGGGCGTGGCATCCCCCAATTTTTTAAAAATTATTTTCAATTACATAGTGCACTTGCGATTGTTGTACAGCAATGCAAATTGGTGGAACGCTAGGTCTTAAATAGCATGCAGAGAGAAAAATTTTAAATCAAAGTTTTTGTATTCAGGGGCGTGGCATCTACCTTCACGCTTTGCACAATTGTTTTTTGCCTTAAACACACAGAATCGCTATTATTTATGGTAAGCATTTTTGGTTGTTGTATCTAGAATTATGAAAGTTAGCAGAACGGTAGGACTTGAAGTTCCTACATAATATGAGCAAAAGGGTGGTCCTTAAATTGGACAAAGTCTTTTTACAAAAGGTACTAATTATAGGGTAAGGGTGATTCTTATAACACGTAAAAAAATCAGAACGTATAGACGAACAAAAAAATCGTATTGAAGGGGGGTCTATTTCCCCCGTTCAGGCGGGAAGGGCATTTTTCTTTAGCTTATAGCTTTTTTTAAATGTTCAGTCTTTAACATGCTTTCTAAATAAAGTTTATTTTGTAAATAGTTTTTGAAAAAATAATTTTCAAAATAAAATATTTTAATTTTTTTTTAATTTTAAATTTGAAAATCATTTTTCAAAAAACATTCACACTGAAAACTTTATTCAAAAATTGTATTACACATATGTACATAGAAAGAATTCGTGACTTTAAAAAAAAAATTATAGCGTGGCATTGTTAGTGTTCCCGTTTTTTTCTTAAATAATTTTTTTCTGTTAAGAGTAATTTTTTTTTGAAAATTACCCCTCCCGCCAGAACGGGGGTAAAAAGACCCCCCTCCGATATGATTTATTTCTCGTCGGAATCTAGTCTACGTTCAGACTATTTTTCACGTGTTTTAAGAATCAATTTTATCCTTAATTTATTAGTGGGTTGGGGTCGAAATTCTGGCAGGGTCAACACTCTTTTTGCTAAATTCTGCTTTCAAAATTCTGCTTTTAAAAATTCTGCTATCAAAATTCTGCTTTCAAAATTCTGTTTTTCAAAATTCTACATTTCTAAATTTTGTTTTTCAAAATTCTTTTCAACTTTCTTTTAGGAAAAATTTCTTTAATTTGGTGAAAAAGTGTTGAAGCAATTTTTTTAGATTCTCCTGTGATTTCCTTAGATTAATTCGTCAAAATCCGTTTAAGATACTATTGCGAATTCTTATTTTTTTCTTATCTTTTGAAATGCAGAATTTTGAAACCAGAATTTCGATCCGCTCCCTTTATTAGTACATACCTTAAAATGAAAAGGGGGTGAAATAAAAATTTGTGTTTTTCGTATTTATTTTTGTTCTTTCTTTTATTTCATCATGGCGACTGCCGTATTTTTTTGCATTTGTATTTGTTTTAATTTTTTAAAAAAATTTTCAGCTTCGTTTTTGTAGACATTTCGTATTTTGTTGCCTTCTTGACACCAACTAAAAATTCATCAGCAGCGTACTTGACTTCTTCAGGGTAATAAATTCCGTGCGAAAGAAGTGACATATTTTTCCAAATAATCTACTACAATTATCAATTTTGCTCGTCTAAATTTTTCGTTTACGATTTCTTTGTTATTTTTGTTTGGGATTTTTCGTTTCGCATCAGCAGCGTACTAGGCTTAAAAACTCAAACTTTTGATCGGGACTGTATGAATTCAACTTAAATGAAATGGATCAACATGGTGTGACAACATGAATGACCAGCTTAACCAGCATCGAATTTGATCTTTTGAACGCAAGAAAGAACTAACATCATGTTGTATGGTCTTTAAAATTTTGAAAAGTTGTTCCGCTTCCATCGAACAATATTGTCATGCAGTTGATCCATGTTAAACCCTTATTATAGTTGTTTTTGATTTTCATGCTTATAGTTTATTAATTACCAACTCAATGGGTAACTTATGCAAATGCAAATATTTTGCGCCTCGTGCACACAGAAAAGGTGGAAATTCGTTTTGAATTTTTTTTTCTCATGAAACTATAAACTACATGCTTAAAATACTAAAATAAATATTTAAAATGAAACCAATCTGAAAAAAAAAATATGGAAATGTGTTGTTCTTCTCTCAGAAGCTTCATATTCCATTTTTTTTTTAAACATGAATCTCATTTAAAAGTTGTAGGATATGTGATTTATGAAAATAAAATATTTCAGTCCCCAAAAAAGGTCACCAAAGATAGAAAGATACAGGTACATCACAATGGGTGGATGCTTTTACGAAATGATTCGGGCCTTCGAGGTTTTACTGGCAAAATTTATTTTTGGTATTTTATCGTCACTTTTTTTCATTTTTGTTTTCTTCGTTAGAAAAAATAACTCAGTTACGACTAGGTACTAAAAATATTCTCATCCCTTCAAAAAATCAATAAAAAAAAGACCAAAATAGAAAAGGTATTTTTTTTTTTTTGTGAAAAAATTTCTACATTAGTTTTTTTTTATTTTCTTTTTTAATACATATACCAGGGTTAGGAGACACTTTCCAGCTAACAAGCGCACAGAGGTTGGATGGAATTTTTTTCCTGTATTTTTATTTGTTCCTTTTTTTTTTGGTTCAGATTAAAAGTGAGCAAAGGAAGGTAAATTTATTTAGAATGTTTTCGAAGAAGGCAGAAGGGTTGTGTAAAACAAGGGAAAATAGTTTTTTTCATTTTCTTTTTGGATCTGAATATGGAAAAAAAATAAAAGTTAAAAGCAAGTTACCTGCACATTTTTTTTTGGTCAGAGAATAAAAATAAAAACTGAGCTACAAAATATATAAAAAAAGGTTCAAGTACCAATTTTGTATGGAGTGGAAAAAAAGGTGTTCTTTATGAGCATAAAGAGGGGTTTTTTTTGACATGAAGCAGTTTTAGGGGAAAGAAAAAACAGGTTTGTATATCTAATGTAGGCATAAATTTGACTCTTAAAACTGATCGATATTTTTTGTATATGTAGGTACATTAGCTTTGTTGCTGGGATAAGTTTGAAAATCAATTCGAATATATTAGCAGGAATATTTTTGTATATTGTGATCGAATTTTCTAGTCAATTTTATCATAATATGATTTTGAAGTAAACTTTGACTAATTTAAATTTATCTTAAATCTTTTCCCTTGTCATTATTTTGAAGTAAACTTTTTAACTTATTAAAATTCGTTATTTGAGTAAAGGTCTAAGTAATGGTGTACTTCTACTAACCTTTACTTGGTCTTATAACTAATTGAATTTGTATTAATTTTTGTAATGAGAAATATAGAATATTATCAACATAATTTTGTGCTAAAAATATGTCAAGGTTTCATTTAAATCTAAAACTGCTATGATAGGAAAAGTGATTTCGTCATACCGTCTATCGCAAAGTTGGCAAAATGCTATTAAAGTTAACATCAATTAAGCCGGTAGAGCTGGGAACCAGAAATTTTGAACATTTGCTACAGATGTCAATATTAAGACACTTGCAAACCCACTTCTTTTCACGCCCACTAAAACGCCCATCGTTTCTAATTGTTGATTTAACTATATAGGACGTTTATGGTTTGTGAATTATCTTAGAAATTATTTTTGGATGTGTTCTTAAAAAAATTGTATTGGAAGGAGGGATCTATTACGGGCTAGGTACGAAATCCCGAAAATGCTAAAACCCCCTAATGCCATTATAACGAATGACAAAATTACGGATGTCAAATTTCGAGAATCTAATAGAGGAGCTGTTAGTGTGACCAACTTGTCTCATACATTGGCCTTTAAATCGAGAACCAGAATACTTTCGTTGGATTCAGCACCCTTGTAACCATAGGACCACATTATTGGTTTTTTCCTCCCCTCTCCCCTTGCATAAAGAGGGTGGAAAAAATCCTTTTGGGAAGGTAAAATGCAAAGCCATTAAAAGTAAGATTTATATTATTTAAATTAAATTTGTTGGTGTCGACACGCTTTAAACTTCCGAAATTTTTCGTTTAAGATTTTTTTGTTTAAATCATATCCTTTTATTGTTTATTTCCAAATTTCTTTTATTCGAGATTTTCATCATTCGAGATAATTCCATGATGCTAAAACGAACAGATATTAAGAATACAAAAAAAAAAACGTTTAGCTTTTAGGCGTAAAAAAAGACCGAACGAATGGAGTAAATAGCTGAGCGCAGTCAACTTTGCTATGTTTTACACTCATTTCACATGGGCGCGTTCAACACTTCAATTTCAGTTCACATTTTTTGCATTTTTCGAGTTTTTAATTGGGTAGCTATCAGGTCATATTTAAAAGTCAGTACTAAGTTATGTTGCGTTGAACGCATCACAATCGTATGACAGTTCAGTGCTCAGATGTGTTTTAAAACTATATCGGAGAGCTCTGGTCATACTCTGCTCAGAGCTTACTCCGATAGCTCCAGCTCTACTCCATTCTCTGCTCTGAGCTAAAAAAGAAAAACGCCTTTTTTGATTGTACTGGAAAAGTACTAAAAAAGGGATTGAACTTTACCTGTATATATATTCGGGGCTTTTTTGTCTTTCGGGATTTTAGCTTTCGGAATTCTGGCTCTCGGGATTTTGCCCATTCGGAATTTTGAGTATCTAGGTTTATGACGTTGGGGATTCTAATTTTTTCCAAGAACTTTGTTGCAGTTTTAGAAAACTTTGACTCAAAAGTGATGCAAAATGATTATTAGAAAAAGTAAAGAGTTATATTGTAAGTGTTGCCGTAGTTTTTTCTTTTAACTTCCCATTGGAAGTTATTGTAATTGGTCCGATTTGTCAAATTGAAAATTTTGACATATTATATTGATGTAATTAAAAATTAACGCAAATATAAAATCAGATCAACTGATAGCTAAAAAAAAATTGGGGAAAATTGTTGAAAAGGTTTACCGACGCGAATATCTTCATAACGGAAAATGAGGTTGGTCTTGAGACAACAAGATACACTAGTTTGTAATATGTAGTTGATAAATTAGTAGAATTTTCCAGTAAACGTTTTTTTTAACTACAAGAAACTTTACCAAAAATTTTTGAAATTTTTTTTTCATCTCGAATATCTTGAGAACAAACAACGATATAGGCTTTGGAATAATTTTATTCTACAGTGAAAAAAAACCAATTATTTTGAAATAAAAACAATTATTGTTTTCTTTTTTTAAATATCTTGAGAACTAAAAATTATTTTGTCCATATTGAGCGCACCTGAAAACGTTTTCGAAAATCTTGAATTTTTTTTAATAAAAAAAATTACATCGGGCCACTAACTTCCGAGGGCACCAATTGATAGTTACCAATTTGGGTCGCACCCAGCCTTTTTTTGTATTCAATGATATGTATAGTGCTGTGCAAAACAGTTGCAACTTAAAAGAGCAGATGGTTCCATGTCATACAAATTGTCTAAAAAACAAACAGCAAACTTCTTTTTACAGTTTTGAAAACCTGATAATAACAGTTTATCATTAAAGAAAATAAAATAAAATATTATTCACTTCAAAAAATAAAAATTGAGATAATCTCAAAAATAAGGGATATTTTCTAACTATTATGAAAGAAAACGCTAATATTTTACTGCCACACCCTTTATTTCTTCTCGCAGCTGCACATCTTCTATACATAGAAGCAATGAGGTTATTAATAAAGTTTTCTGGTATGTCATTCCACTGCCTATTAATTTCCGCATAAGGATCGCCCTTCAGCTTAAAAACTTGGCATCCAGTTCTTCTTTTAACTAGCTCCCACAAGTTTTCTAAAGGTTTAAGGTCTGAAGACTGCGCTGGCCATTGAAAAACCATGACTTTTTCTCTGAAAGCCAAAACTGTAGCCTACCTAGTCTTATGCTTGAGGTCGTTATCATGTTGGAAGGTCCAGGTAAGTGGCATTTCCCAATCGAAATAAGGAAGCATGGTATTTTTTAGAATTTCATAGTTCATTATACTCTCCACTAGTCGAATTAGTCATATTCCTTGGCCAGAGAAGCAGCCCTTATCATCATCAAATACCCCTTTTTTTTTGTTGAAGTGAATAATATTTTATTTTGTTTTCTACAGTGATAAGCTGTTATAATCAGGTTTTCAAAACTGTACCAAGAAATTTGCTGTTTGCTTTTTTAGACAATTTGTATGATATGGAACCATCTGCTTTTTTTAAGTTGCAGTTTTGCACATCACTGTATGTATTAGGGTGGTCCTTTTAAAGGTCATTGTGTAATTTAAGTTGGTGCGCCCTACTCTTTTCTTCCAAATAAATACAAAAAAAAACTTCTAAAGTTTAAAGTTTTACCGTGAATTCGGCCCCCAAGACGAAAGCTGTTTTATATTGGAAAACACATGTAAAATTTTCAATAAAACGTTGAATTTTCATGACTTTGGTAATAATTAATAGAAAAATTTTAATTTTGGAAATAAATAATGTAGTCACTTATATAAATAAAACAATGGCGTATTGAAAAAAAATTAGTTCAGTTATTCCCTATCTTAAAGACATGAGAAGAGTTTTTTTTTTTTAAATCTTAAATGCAACCAATGAAACACAAATGTAGGTACCAAAATTTAATTTTTTCTTTCATTTACTACCAAGATTATGAACATTCAACGTTTTATTAAACATTAACATGGTGCTTTTCCATATAAAACTGCTTTCGTTTTAACGGTAAAATAATGACCTAAAATTTTAGAGGAATTTTTTTTTATTTATTTGGAAAAAAAAAGTAGGGGACGCACTAACATAAACTGAACAATATAATCATTATATGGAGCACCCTAATGTGTACATCATACTTACGCAGTTTTTTCCGTCATAATCAAAAATTTCTCATATCTCATTTTTCAATTTTTTTTTTTTTTTTTGATTTGTCAAAACAAACATTTTTTTTCTTTGTTATATCAAAGATAAATGAAATTAAAAAAACAAATAAAGCATACGTAATCAGAATACAACTATCAACTATCTTTACTTTTATTTATGATTTTTGTTTTTTTAATAATATTTTTTTGTATTTGGTTCTTATCTTTGAAAATTATTTTTGAGTATTTTTTTTTTGTTTTTTGTTTTAACATGAGATTCACTCGTGCTCCAGTTAGTATTTGGTTATTGATTGATTATATTATAAGTATTGGTGATCTCAAGTTTTTTCTCTTTTTACAATGTACATATTTATAACAAATGTATTCATCTTTGTAAATATATGACGTGTGTGTATTTGCCCTCAATTTTGATTATTTTTTATGCCAGAAAGAATTTTTGAATTTTGAACTATAATTGTTTACTTTTCGTTATTTTTAGAATTTAAAATTATTCTTAACTAAAAACTAAAATCAAGGTAAATCTTTGAAATACATTGATTTTTCTCGTTTTAATAATTTTTACACAATACTTGAAAATTTCATGGAGAATATATATTTATGTCAATTATTTTTTCATTAGTAAATGAACTTATTAACCAAAAAAAACTAAAACGAAAAAAAAAATGGGTATCCGGATATTCAGATATTTACTATCCGGATAGTAGCCAATCTCAATAATTGTCTTCTTTAAATGAATCCCAACATCTAAATATCTAATTTTAAAACTCGGATATTATTTGAAGCACTTTACGCCAGTCTTAAACTTTCATTATGATATAGTTTAGAAAGTGAAGTTTTAATTTTGGGACCCAGCTTATACAGCTAAGCCCTTTGTCACCATTGCAACATTATTTTTTATCGATTCAAAATAGCTTTTTATGGCTTTTAGTCCTACAAATTGGCGTTTCGTTCGGCTTACCCACTTGGACTGATCAGTGACGTAGTGAGGGCCTTGTCATACGCAATTTGTATTAAGTTCAGTTCAACTTACATGAATTATTTTTTATTGTCTGTAAGTATCGAACAACAATAACATTGATTTTAACTTTTTATTTTTTTTTGTCTCTCTTGTGTACCCTAAAAAAAAATCAATAATTACCCTTGCTAGACCCTTGCTAGCATCAAAGTTAAACTTTCTAGGGCCTTGTTAAAAACCAGTTTATTTTTCCAGATGGGTCCATTCGAAATTCTTCGTCACTCTTTCTTGATACTCGTAAAAGAATATAAATTACTTCAATATGCAATTGTTAACAAAAAAATTGCGATTTGTATTCCTTTTAGTATCGTACAAAATATTTTTACTGTCATAAGTCATTCGAATTCTTCACAATACTGTCGCTTATTTCCCGATAATTTCTCAAAATCGGTAAATAATTTATATTACATAGAAATTAGTCATTTTTAAAGTTGTCAATTTACAAAATTTTCATGAAATAGAACCAATACAGTGTGTCTGTCGTTACCTTACCAAAGTTTTGGGGATCCCAGACTAGTCGATTGAGATAAGCAATAAAACCGTCATTAATTCATTGACTCACCACTAACAGAAGATCGTAATAATAATATTCCCATAGTTTGTCACAAAAAAACATCATGACAGTAAATAGCTAAAATATGGTAGAAGTACATATAATGGAATTTTATTAGTCAGTGTAAATTAAACATTTGTAATTCAGTTTGTCTCTTCTCAAGTATTTAACTAGAAAAAAAAATTATGTATTTATGCCCATCGTAGATGCAAAAAAAGTTGCAAAACAAAATAAAGTTCTCACCTACAGCAGAGTCGGTGTTTTTTTGTTTAAAAATTAAAATTAGCAGATGTCTCCTAGAGGGTCATGGATTATCACAAAAAAAAACTAAATGCTTAATTGTCCACTTCAATGTGTGGACCACACAGGCGACTTCCATTTTTTTTTTGCAATTCATGGTCGATTCATTAATCATCTTCAACACATAATGCAACTTAATAGTCTTTCCGATATTTTTTCCACAACCGTACGTACGGATGTTCTTCTATTGGAATAATTTCAGCAGCACTATGAAAGAAAAAAAAAACAACAAACAAAATAGAGAAAAGAGTATAGTGTAATTACTGCGCAGAATTAAAAGGATTTCCAAAAAGGAAGTGAAGTAAAATCAGTACCTAAAGTACCTTACCATGAAGACAATTCAACTGAACTGAACTTCTGAATTCAATAACGATAGAGTCTAGGAAAATTAGACTTCGAAAAATTCCGACTAGTAGAATATGTTTGAAGAGCTTTATTGTGAAGTTTTAAGCATTTTCTAAAAAGTACCCTAAATTTAGGCTGAAGCAAACATTTTTAGCGGGGTTTTTATTTATAATCGGAAACTAGCTATGGCGTTTTTTTTTTTTTTTTCAAATGGGAAGATAGAAATTGTAGCTTATGTAATTCTACTTCTGCTTATTTTTCATTCAATTAGGTTTAGAGAAAAAAACAGAACTTCATGATGCAGCAAAAAAATTATTAAAATTGGAGTTATATCGTGTCCATGTTGGCTTTTGTATTTAAATGAAGGTAAAGTTCAGGTTTATGTAAATATTTCGAAAACCGTAACCTTTTCAAAAAATTAACGAGCTAAACACAAAAAAGATTTTCATACTTTTTTTTCTAAGAGAAACAGATTTTGAAAAAAACTTGCATTTAATTATGAAAAACACTTCTTTCTTGATATTTTCGCCGTATTTTTAGTTTTTATTCTGACAGTAAATAGTAAGATGTAGTACCTCGTGGCATGGTGCTTAGTGCGTTGGACTGTCATGCCGTGGGTCTAGGTTCGATTCCTAGCCGATGCCATCTATGAACAGAAATTTTCATACTGACAAATTCTCTAAGAGTTTACTTGTCATGAATAAGTGCTTCTCATCTAGCCATTCGGATTCGGCAAAAAATTGTAGGTCCCCTCCATTCTTGCCAACAACACACACACAAGAATGGTTGAGAGTTGTAAATCACTAGGCCCTAGTTCTTCAGGAACTGTTGCGCCACCAAATTTAATTTAGCTAATAATAAGACACCACTGACACTTAAACTGCCTTTTTTCCTGGGTAAATAATATTTTGTATTTTTTAGTCTCCTTTAATGCAATTTCACACTTACTTGCCCATCTGGAAAAACAATGCAGTTGGGGCCTTGAAAATTTCAGACAAATGCTAACAAGGGCAACTGTCGAAATTCTCTGATGACTCGCCAGTTATGTTACCTATTGCCCGGCCAAAGAATAGTCGTATAGGCCAACTACTCGGCTAATTCGTAATAGATATCATAATGAATAACTACTTTCTTTAATTTTCATTTTATTTTATGGTGGGTATAAAGGTTTTGCTATATAGAGGGTATTTCTGTTGGGATATTAATATTAATTTACCAAATTTTTACTAACGAGGGCCTCACGAGTTTTCAACAAGTTTTCCTTTGTCTAGATTTTCCATACAGAAGCCTCTCGAAGGCCTTGATTCAACTTGATAAAAACCTGTAATTTTTCCAGGCTGGGAACTAACTACATTTGCGAGCCCAGGATTATACTTATTCGCAAATGATGTGTAATATCTCTTTGTATCGAGTAAAGTTATTGTTAAGTTAAAATACTTTTAATAAGTTATTAAAAGCATAAATTAGTTTTCTGTTTTTTTTTTTTTGTTTGTATCAAGATTAATTTCATTTCCTCATATTCAATTTTGCTACTGATTTTCTAGGCAAAAAATGTGCTCCAAAGAAATGATATTTTCTCTCTTAACGAAGTTGCACAATAATTTCATGCTCATTCGAGTTACACAAATATATTTGGAAAATATACTTACTAAAAATATTTAATTATTTTTTTAATGTAATCAATATTTATATTGATTTTTTTATTTCATGAAGTAGTTGCAAAAAAAAACATTAAATCAAGTTGTGTTTGCACATTTATCAAAGTTTTCGCGTGGAAGTTGATTATTTGTCTTCATAAATCTAACAGCTGTTTTAATGACAATATTTAAAGACCTTAATCATAAAGATGCATGCAGAATTCCAATTTTTTTTTTTTTTATTGAAAACCCATTTTATTTTCTGCAAAATCATTTTAAAAAATTGTATGACTTCTTCTGTAGGCTTGATGGTGAAATAATTTTATTTTTATTTCCCCCAAAATTTTCTTACTTTTTTAATTATTTATATTTTTTTATATAGGTAATATGAATTTCTTTTTATTTTCTTAGTTTGATTCTTATATAGAAATATTTATTTTTAAAACCACAAATGAAATTTTATCTCAAGTTTTCTTAAAAAAAATAAAATAATGAATATGAAATGAAATGAAGAGGAGAAGGGCAATAAATGTGCATTTTTAGTTTTTCAATATTGTAAAGTTTTTCATCATCTTTTGAATTTTAAATAGCGTAAATTTAAATAACCATTAGGTACATGATTTTCAAATTTTAACAGTTTTTTTTCTTTTAACCGGAAAGAAATGCATCACACGGAAGTTGGAATCTACCCCTAAATCGATCGAATAGATGTTACTCATAAAAAATTTGTTCTTTGAATGATTTGAAATGATATCTCTTGTGGGAACACCCTATACATATGTGTACGAAATCTTAAAAATTCTATGAAATGACTAAGACTGTATTAGCAAGTAGATATGTACTGTTAGTGGCATCAAGTATTGGTAAAAAAACGTATCAATTTGCTCCCATTAGTATTTTATAGTAACAATTATCTCCGGAGGCATTAAACTATTTTTATGTTTAAAGTTAATCCTACTTAAATTCCATCTCTGGAAGCCTATAATGATGAAACCACATTGAATGTATTCAAAATATGTTTTCAAAGCTCTTATTTTCATACAAAAATGAGTCCTTTTTTTCTCTCGGTGGGTCTCACTTGTTTTTGTTCATTGACAAAACGCCAAATTTACGCAAAAGATAAAATTTTTTAAACATCAAAGCTGTTAGAAATGCCAAAGGGCCTGGCTTTGGTTTATTGTGAGTATTTTGTACCGAAACACACTCTAATATACATGAATACATAAATAATAATTAAAAAAAAAGAAAGTCCAATAATCTCCTTCCATATAAGATTATTTATTTTGAAATAAATACCTGCATATTATGTACATACATACATACATACATACCATACATATATAAAAAACATATCCTCTATCAAGATTTTCTTTCGTTATTAATTAATTCTTTAAACAGCTCTTAATTAGTATTTCCGCAATTAAGAAAACTAATTTTCCTTTTTTGCGCCACAAAAATTTCCTCAGCTATTTTTCAATTTCCACTGAGAATACTAGACAAAAAAAAAATAAAATACACGACCAAAACCCCCATTCTCCCTAAATATAGTAAATAAAAAAGAATTATGTATAAGTATCGATTTTTCTGAAACGCAAAAACGTGTTTTATGTGCAGAAATAAAAAAGAAAAAAAAAATCAAACGAAAAAATAAAATCCCCAACCCGGCAACCAAGTACCGTGTAGAATTTTTTTTGCCAAAGAAAATTGTATAAAAAATGAGAAAATTCCATAAAAATTCTATTCTTCACCATCCCATACTCAGCACTGTGCCAATAGCCGTCTCCATTACCCAACACCCACCCAGCTACCACCATACCTCCCAACCCACTGCTGCGTTGGGAGTTAAAAAATTCTACAAAATAAAAAAATCGTTTTTTTTTTTCAGAAAATATTTCGTTTTGCTCTTCGAACCCCTCGACAATTCACCCTTAGCAGTCTCACATAAAATGAAAATGAAAAATGTAATGTGGAGCCAAAATATAAAAAAAAAATATATAAAAAGGAAAATAAAAAAAAAAATCTACTGGCAGCTTTTCCCTCTTATGGCCCCAATTTGTTTTTGTACTTTTTTTTTATATATGTATACCTATCTATCTATATATATATTTTTTTTAGCTCTCAAGGGATGATGAGGTACACATTTTCTTTTTTTTTTGCTTTTTTAATTTTATGTGACAAAGGCAAAGGGCTTGCATTTTCTTATTCATTTTTCCTTTTTATTTTTTTCTCAAAAAAATTATGTCTCGTCCTTTTTTTATAATTTGCAAAGAGCAAAAAGCAAAATACGGGTATAACGAAGGATATTAAAAAAGCAACCTCTGGCAAAATAAAGATATAGCTTTAAAGTCTACGTAATAAAAGAGTAGCTGTACTATATATAGAACCGCATCATTTTAAATTAAAAACAAAAAGAAAGTTTAATATAACACTGTTAACGTCGAACATAAAAATAATAAAAAAAAACAAAAACTCCTGCCATAATGACTTTTGGCCCGAAACTCAAAAAGGTTAAAGCTTTCTTATGTTCAGATTCAAGATAGGTAGTCGTTGAACATGAAAAACAATCTTTTAGCGACCTGCCAAAAAGTATAACGATAGAGACCGTGGGAGGTGCTATTTTTCTGTATTACCAATTTGCATACATTCATTTATTTTAGAATGTAATGACGTCCCTTTGAAATAAAGCTGAAAGCTCTATTGTATCGTACCTACTATCGCACTGAAAAAATACGAGCAGTTGATAGATTATGCTTATTAACAGTAGGAAATAAAAAGTTGATCTTCCACATAGATATTCTCACCATTTGTGTGTATGGGTAATTTTTTTCTTAAAAATAACTGTTTTCCAAATAATTAATCAATAGAATTACTCTGTAAATTGTTTTATACAAAATGCATTCTGAATACATTTCCTGCTTTTAAAATTTGACCCACCCCTCTAAAGGAGGAGGGTCAAATGACCTTAATGTTCGTATTAAAATATTTACATCCAATTGGTAGTATACAAAAAATTTCATAAAAATAACAACTTTTGATTTTTTTAATAAAATCAATCGTTTTCTAGGTTTTTTAGTTGAATAATTGGAGCATATACTGGTAGCACTGGTGTACAAAACTAAACTTTTTTCTGTACCCAGGCTATTCCTTATTGAAGATTTTTAATGCTTTGAATTTGAATATATTTTCAGAATTTCCCGAAAATGTCAGATTTTATTATGTAAATTATCATCTCAAAGTACCAAAGTATAGTTTTTTTTTTTTTATAAATGTTAAACAACAAAATAAATAAGACCACCAAAAGGAGGCTATGCTCTACCACCAAAACTCAGCGTCCCCTAATTTATTATTATCATAGTGAATGCCTTTAATGACTGGAATATACATATACTTACATACATACATAATACATATTTTGATTTAAAGGACAAACAAAAATGTTCTATAGATAATTACTCAATTTGTATGTTATTGATAGAATATTCTGCGAATAATTTTCCAAATCATCATTATCAGTGATGACACACCCGTAACAATGGAAACACCCTTACAAAAACTCCAAATGCTCTGATATCTCATTTTGTGCGGCACACTTATGTTTTTGCGTTCAACGTTCATATTATTAAATGGTTGCTATACCGGAGCAGAAGACAAAATCAACAAACAATACAACAACAAAAACTGTGAAATTGACAGTTTTGAAAAAAAAAAAAAAAAAAAATACAACTGTAAATCCTTAGAATGACAAATTAACTTATCAAAATTCAAATTTAAGAGGTTTAAGTGGCCTTTTCTAGAAGAATAATAGGGTCATTTTGGCAAGACAATTATGAATTTTAGGTCGGATTTCTATATTTGATTGTCTAATAATATGTTTCTATCAATTTCCATCAAATTTTTGTCTTCCTGGCAATACAAACGAAATTTAAACCAGAGTTGTATAAATTGGCTTATACAACTTTGTTGTAAGGTTTCCTTAGTCAACTCTTATAAAGCGCCTTTAGATGGTACTTGGTTGCTCTTCTTAAAGAACTCGACTAGACCCAGGGTCGACTTCGCGTCATACATGATTGTTGTTCTTTTTGTCAAACGCTTTCATGACTTTGCAAGAACTCCATTGGTATGTCAAAGAAACAGCGAAACACTATTGGGTGGTTATATGGTTTGTACCATGTCTATAAAAAATGGCAAACCATCTCGAGATGTCATAAATAATATCGACGGCAGAATGCAGCCATATGTCGGCAGCTATGCAACGCTTTGACTCTGAAGTTCAACTCCCCAAATTTCTTTTTACATATTGTGATTAAGTCAAGACCAAATCGATAAGCTGAATGGCACTTCTTCTTGTAGAATTTGTAATTTTTTCGCAACAGGCAGAAGATATCCGTTTTGAATTTCTCAAAACTTTGTCTCAGAAAGAACCATTCAGCCCTATCACCTATATCATAAATGTGTATTTCGTTATACGAGTAATAAAATATTAACTTTTATTTTATTTTTTTCCAGACCGAGATGTTGCCTCAACAGTATTGCTTACGATGGAAGTACCATCACAGCAACTTACAAACTATGTTTTCACACTTGCTTGATCGTGGATGCTTTTGTGATGTGACATTAGCATGTGAGGGACAATTGATTCGGGCCCATCGTGTTGTTCTATGTGCGTGTAGTACATTTTTCGATCAAGTTTTAACAAATTATGCCAGCGAAAGAGATCCAATTATAATTATTAAGGATGTCACATTTGCCGATGTTAAATGCCTAATTGAATTTATGTATAAAGGAGAAATAAATGTAGAGCATGTGAGTACAATCAATATGTCAAAGTTGATATTTTCATGACAGTTTTGTGTTTTTATTTATTTAATTTTTGTAGGCAAGTTTAGCATCGCTTTTGAAAACAGCCGATGACCTTAAGATAAAAGGTTTAGCCGAAGTTTCCTGGAGGGATGAAGAGACTGATCCGGTTATGATGGACCATCATCTACGCATGCAAGAAAACATTCCACACAATGAACAAAGGTCACCGCCACGAAATTATCACGATAGTAGGGCGCCTTCATCTCCGATGCCACCATCATCGGGTAGTAGTACGAGTAGATCAGCACCTCGAATGCCAATGTTAACACCAATGCCTTCGTCGAGTGGTGAATATGTTGGGCCGAAAAGGAAAAGAGGAAGGCCGCCATTAGATGATTCCTATGATGTTTTTAGCACGTAAGTATAAGAATTCAAAACAGCCGAAAATACTTCATTGAAAGCAGATCAGGAGCGAACCAAAAGTAAAAGTGAACAAAACAAGTCGAAAATCGACAATTGATGATTTCCTTGTACTCGCTTGTTTTCTTCCGAATACTTACACCCAGCGACAAAAAAACCCTCGCACTAATCTTTTTATACATATTTTCGTTGTTAAGAGGTAAATCCTATTTTTTTTTTCGATTACTGTTTTATCATTTTGTTCAGACAAATGAGCAGTTAACAGTAAGTGCACATGTAGTCGGAAAGGCTTTAATCTTCAATCAAATTGAAGAATTACCAGTCTGATGGTTCATTTTTGCGAAAAAAAAAACATGAAAAATGAAAAATATAATTTCTTTCAATTTCTGAAATATTACTATTTTTCGCTTTTTTTTGTATTATTTAATAAAAAAAATACAATATGAAAACATTAAGACCGTTATATTATTTAAAATATATAACATTAAAACAAAAAACAGTTAATGAAATATATCTTAGGAATACACAAAATAGACCATGTTTCATAGAGCAAATCTACTGCGAGTTTTTTGTCGTTGAATGTAACTCCCTCTCTCCCTTCAATAATTATAGTTCCACCCTAAGGTGGAAGAGAAATACAAATCGATAAGTGTTCGGAAAGCAAAACAATTTGTTTCTATAAACAGCATAATTTGTTCCAAAATATTTTTTCATATTAATTTAATTAAAAACAAAACACACTTTATCTTAAAACTATACATTTACCAAATTGCTTCTGAATTTGGTTCTCTTTTGGTATTAGCCCTCGTGATTGTTTTATATCCCTTATATTTTGAATTCTAGCCCCAAAATTTCACATGTTGCACCTAGTTGTGAAATGATGTACCCAGAAGTCCGTACTCGTCTTGATTCCCCTCCCCCAGAAGAACAACATAATAATACACCCCGCGATTCTGAAGAACCAATACAAATTAGTCCTGAACCAACTGAATGGTCGCACCGGAACGTTGAACAAGAGGTGGCCGAAGTTCATAACAATACGGAACAATCCGGCTCACAAGAATCCAATCCCGGCACTAGTTCTGAGTTTTATCAAAATCCTGATTCCCATGAACAAGAAAATGACCCCGGTGAAGAAATAACGCTAGAAGAAGAAAGGAAATATTCGATTGATCAAGATTTGAATGAGCTCGGTGCGGAGGACCCAGATGAACAGAGTAATAGTAAACTTGATGAGTCTGAAGCCAGTTTGACAACTGAAGAATTGGCTCAATGGGATGATGTGGTAAAAATGGATGCTTATCTGGCGACAGGAAGAAGACCACAGTTCTGGGAGGAACCATTTACGAAAAGGGTAATGATTTTGAGTATGATAACAAAAATATAATTTTTCATTAATTTTATTGTTGTTTTGCTTTTTTTTAAGGTTTTGGACGCAATAAAAAATAAAAAATTGGAAATGAAAAAAGCTGCAAAATTGTTGGGTGTTTCATATGGGACACTGTATGGCCGATATAGGGAAGTATACGGCTGTTTGAAGCATCCATATAGGTTTGTACGAAATCATTAGATTTATGTTATTTCCTTATTTACTGTATTTTATTTCAGGCCCAGCACAACAATGATGAACCGATATGATCTTGTTTGGCCTCATAAACGCTCTGGTAATAAACTACTTACTTAAATAATATTTCGTAAAGAAATGTTTTAGTAAGTGTGTTTTTTTTATTATGAATTCTAATCTGTCTTTTTAATAATAAGGGTATTTGTTTTGTTCATAAGAATATTTTTTTTATATAATATTAAACTGTAGACGTCTGACAATAGATATGTAAATAAATAAACGAAAACAAAATTTGTCTGTATCTCCGTATTCATTTGACATGACCTACACTGCTAGACTATTGCAACTCTTTGCGTATCTCTCTTAAAATCTCGAAAGTGGGTATTTTCAAAGAACGTAACGCCCTTCTATCCTAGAAGCAAAATGAAATCAAACCCTATGTTTGATATTTTAAAAGATTATGTTTTCTTCTATTCTTTTTTAATTGGTTCTTCAAACATAAATTTTCAGTTCATGGTCTATTGGAATGAGTTATGCTGCTAGACAACCTCACTCAATTACAAAAATGCCATTAAACCAATTTTGGTGGAGGCAAAACCCCCTATTTATTCGGCTTAGTAAAAAGCTTATTCTTAATTAAGCTTAAAAATTTAGAACATAAGCTAATCTTAGTGTGGAATAAGAGGTTTGGTGGGTGGACAGACAGAAAAGGGTTACTATTAAAAAAGATAGAGAAGTCAACAGAACCAGAAAGTAATCGACGAATTCAAAGAATGTCTAATATTTTTTTTTTCGTTTTCTAACGAATTTAAGTTGATTTTAGTTTAATTCGGTCTAGATAAGGAGTCAGGATCTGATAATAGATCTCCAAAAAGCTAAGCGAACGCACTCGATTTTGTGTACATATGTGAATAAGTTGATAGGGGGACCAAACTTGAGAGGCGTATTCAAGGAGTGGACGAACACGAGATATGTATAAGGATCGGGTCACATAGAGGTTGGAAAATTCCTTGAAACATCTTTTAACGAAGCTGAGCGCTGAATTTAATTTAAGAAAATTAAGCTCCTGGACATATAACACGCCAATGTTGCGAATAATATCAACGAAGTGTATGGGTTGATAATGAAGGAGGTTGCGTGTAAAAGTGATTTATTGGCATTTGGCAACGTTTAGGTCCAAACTATATTTAAAATACCAAACGAAAAACTGAAGATCCTGTTGAAGAAAGGAAGAATCACGTGTCGAAGAAAAGGGTCTTGAAAAAATTGTGTCATTGGCGTAGAGTGATATAGGCAAATATTTGATGACCATTTCAATACCGCTTACAGCAAGAATGAACAAAAGTCGGCGTAAGTTGCTGCCTTGGATGGACACCGAATGTAGCCAAGAAAGAGCAAGAAGAAGGTGGCAGATCTAAAATTAAGCTGTAATAACGGTTTTCTTTGTAAGAGAAAATTCATTTTAACAAAGAGGGTTCAAAGCTGAGAGTGGTTTTGAAAAGTAATAGTCTATGACAAATTTTGTCGAAGACCTTGCTGAAATCGAATAAGATAACATCGATTTCAAAGCCTTCCTCTAGGGCTGGGAGGGTGAAGGGCAAAAGTAAACCAAACCACTGATTTAAAAACTGTTTTTGTGATTTCCGTAACAGTCCGGCACACAAACGAGAAACTAAGGAAATACGGTTCTAAACGTAAAAATTGCGCACTATAGGTAAACGATGTTTTTTTAAATGCATTGTTACACTACCTTTTCAATGCAATGTCTATAATTCTCATGTAGTTATCATTGGAAACAAATTCGGGCCCGGATCGCGTACGGCATGGTGCCTGGGTCGTGCCCGTGCGCACCCTTCCCTCTTCGATTTTTGTCTACCCGATTATTTTAAAAACTTTATTTTAACATATATTCCCTTACACAAACATCTCTTAAAGCTTTGCGTATTCATTGAAATTAAGTTTGGAAAAATCACCCAAATATGAGAAAATATCATCCGAATTCTACAAAATTAATTTACACATGTAAAATGTTTGGGCGATATTTCCATTTATTATATGGGTCCAAAGTAGTTTGGGTAATATTTTTCATTTCTTCTTTATGATAAACAAATTTTTGGGCGATGTTTCCAAACCGATTTTATTGCCTTTTCCAAAGTAATCAAAACAAATTCGAAAAAAAAAAAATTTGAAAAAAAAAATCTTCAAGCTCGCAACTATACAAAAACTCGAAGTAAAATCCTTTATTGACTCGATTTAAAACCACAATAAACAAACGAATTCTGTATAAATTGTTGCAGAAAATGATAAAAAAAATTATCAGAAAAATTTCTACATAGTATCAAATTATTATCTAAGAAAAGAAAAAAGCACAATAGAAGGGTGCATTAAGCTTATCATTTATGCTATATGAGTAAACAACACTGTTGCCACATTTGGAAGCTTAGAAAATATTTTGTCATCCTAAGGTACCAGTTGTAGCTATCATTGAAACTCATCATTGAAAATTTTAATGATGGATTTTGAGACTTTTAAAAAGTTAAACCATTTATTTTTTGATGAACAAATAAAGTTTTAAAAGTCTTGTAAAAAAAAATTTCAAATAGGCCCAACTTCCACATTAAAAGACTTCTTTTTTCAATGATTGGACTACCTTACCAACGATCATTGGAATCTTTAAAGTCATTTTATGTGAAGACTAGTAAATATTTATTCGGGAGAAACTTGCCATAAGCGAAAAGTGAAATGTCAATTTTTCCGGGTTGAATGTTGTTCGGGTGAAAATCACAATAAGGCGTATAATCATGATCTGATTGACATCAGAGGATATCGCAATTGTAGAACACTGCTTTAACGTTCTTTGATTACATTGCTGATCTAACTGTAAATGATCAGCAGTGTAGATACAAAGCAAAAGTTATAAATTTCAGTGTACTGTGTATTGATAAACTACAGTAAGTTAATAGTGTGGTACAAATGCACTTTACTTGGTATGAAAGTTTGTTTTAAATTCTAACAAAATTTGCCTTCATTTAAATATCATCCTTCAGATTGAAAGTTGCAACCCCATTTAGGTCCATTTTGTTCATTGAACGTACCCAGGGTAGTTTCTTATAAAGATTTCATAACTCTTGTGTATATTATATGTAGATAGTTTGTTTTGAGTATATAATAATCAATTATTTCTTTCTTTCTGAACAGACCTAAAGATGCGTGATCTTAAAGACGTATGGATGAGATGAAGATGATCAAATCACACCAAACAGAAATATTAATCCACATTCCACACCGTATTAATTGAACACATCTATATTATATATTATATTCCGATATAGATATAAAAACAAAACAAATTAAATGTTTTAAGTATAACTTATATTTAATTATGGTGTATTCGTGTAGTTATAATAAGTTAAATATTATTTTTACTTACCGTTTTAAAATAATAACAAAATTAGGTCTAAATTTATAAGAAAAAGACAAAATAATGTTAAAATTATTATTTTGAGGCTGATGCTAAGATTCATTTATTTATTTTAAGTTAGGAATTTTCTTAAAAAAAAATCACAAATTCTGTAAATTTTTAACAAAAAAATATCAAACGATATATTAAAAGATAAGAATAAAAGAACTACCTATTGTTTAAATTGATTAATTGCAATAGAATGCTTTAGGCATGGAGATTTCATTGTATACAAATGGAGCAGATTATACAAATATGTATGTGATCTCAATACGTTTCGGAATGTTCACTTGATCAATTTTTTTAACAGAGATGTAAAAGAATACAATCATGTTACAGTCAAATATTATTATTATAATATATCAGAAAAGACAAAAGCTCTTCTGATCCATATTTGGTCTTACATTTGCAGGAAATAAGTTACAGCAAAGGTTGTTGGAGGTGATATCGTGTAAAAGGGTTATAACACTCAGGATGCCCGATTTTCAACCATGTTTGTACTTTGATAGTTTGGAAGACTGGAAAAACATTTCTGATTTTAAGGGAGGCAGTGTTGAAAGGTTAGCTTTTGTTCCCATTCTTATTGACAATGAAGAGTTGTCAAGTCAAATATATGAAGACAAAATGTTGACAAAGACAAGCTTAGATCTTTGCTAAGCAGAACCTCCAAAACGGCGAAGATTTTAGTAATTTAAAAAAAAACTTTGTGGATTAGTGATTCAAAATAGCTTTTTATGGGTTTCATTCCTACAAATTGGCGTTTCGTCCGGCTTACTCACTTGGACACATAAATGACGTAGTGAGGGCCTTGTCATACGCAATTTGTATTAAGTTCAGTTCAACTTAGATGAATTCTTTTACAAAAATCTACTGTAAACTATATCCAACAAGATTAGAATTCCTAATCATTAAGCTGGACATTTTTTTTGCCCGGGGCCAGGCATAGTTTCTATTAGAAGGTTTTTTTATAATACAAATTCAAATTTGATTTGATTGTGGATTAGGCCTACAAAGGACATCATTTACAAAACGCCAAATAACTCTAGCTCTTAGGTGGTGAGAAAATGAGTTAATCCTAAGCGTCATGCTAAAGAATGGTACTCTATATACCTGGCCTGAGCATGAAGATTCTACGAGACAAAACAAAACTTTAAGTAGAATATTCTCTACAACTTTGTTCTGTTTGTTTGTTTGAGAGATAAAGGGAAAAAAACATATTTAAAGATGCCTTAACTCTGAAGGTAAGAAGATAATGAAATTTCCTACGAAAAGGTACAAATTTGTTGAACCGTTTTTGAGTTCTTGACTCAAAAGCGTTTCTTCATACGCAAGGACAAATAAGATTTTAAATTGTCTCCATTCCAATACAAAATCATAATCAGAAATGAGATAATTTCAAAAAAATTTGGACAAAATTCGAACACATTCATTTAAAAAGCTTTTGTATAGGTAGATATGTCAAAAATCAATGTATGAAATGCAAAAACTAAAACGAAAACAACAACAAATTACAAACCGGCAAATTCAAACACTTTCTGTAATTTGCGAAATTACATCATTTCATATTAAAACGTATGGGGTTTTCTTTTGGTAACAAAAATTGATTTTTTCTACCCTTCCGATTTGTCAAAACAAAGATTTTGACAGTAGAAGCCTTCCAATGGTGAAAAAAATCTATTTTTTTTTTGATCGAAAATCAAATTTTCAGATCTGGATTTTTCGGCAGATTTACCCCTCTTTTACTAACACCATTACACACCAGAAAAATTCACAGCTATCAATTTGACAAGCCTGGATCGCCACAGTTTCACAGATACAAATTATACACCAATACAATAAAAAAAAATCAATCCGCAATCGTATACCATTCGCGACGAAAAAAAAATCAATTTTTAGATCAAAATCTGGAATTACCAAAAGAAAACCCCAGTAGTATAAGGTCCTTAATACAAGTGTCATTTGCTTCCGATACACGAGTTTTGTCGACTATCAAAAAATTTAATTTTGATGCTGAAAATTAAAAATTTCATGATCCAAATTTAACGTTAACAAGTCAAAACGAAAATTTCGTTCAAACCTTAATTTCGATTATCCACTTTCGAAAAAAGTCCTTATAAAATTAATTTTGTTTTGTTGGGCTCAGTTAAATCTCTCATGAAAATCATTAAATTTTTAGGTTTTGTGACGGGTTTGGGGATAAAACGGGTTGCATTGGAAAATGCTACAAGATAGATAGTTGAAAATAGTTAAAAAATTGGACATTGTATCATTCGTTATACTGGACCCTCACTGTATACACAAACAAAAACTAAAAGCCATTAAACGCTATTTTGAATCAATAATTCAACAAGTTTTCTACTTCTACCTTCTTAAAAATTAAATTCGTTGGAGCCGTTTTCTTAAAAAAAATATTTTATTAAAAAAAATTGTTTGTAACATTTTTCAAAAAAAAAAAATGTGGCACCCAATTTTGAGTATATATTAGGTCTGGTCTGGTCTGTTCGTGCACTTCCCATAACTACGAATTTTATTTTTTTATACATGAGCTTCAACAGAATTTTGGGGTAAAGGTTCTCCCAAACCAACGCGAATCGCTCCGCATTCGCAGCGTATCATTCACAATAGTACAAAATATGACAAATACACAACGCTAAACAACAACAAAAATTCGTCGTCGCTGCGGATTCGCGTTGGCTTGGGAGCGCCTTAAATTCGTAGTTTTGGGAGGTTCGCGAACAGACATATTATTATGTATACATTTAAGGCTCTCCCAAACCAACGCGAATCCGCAGCGACGACGAATTTTGGTTGTTGTTTAGCGTTGTGTATTTGTCATATTTTTTTCTATTGTGAATGATTCGCTGCGAATCGCTCCGCATTCGCGTTGGTTTGGGAGAACCTTTAAACCGGAAATTTCAAAATAATTAATCAATCCGTTTTTTGAATTCTCAAACAAAAATTTTAGTCTTTTTTTTTTAAATCCAATTTTATTAACATTCTAAAGAACCGTTATATGGCATGTATGGTTATTAAAAGTTTTTGGTAAATTTTTAATACGTTTTCGAAACTGCAAGTTGAGCTTTCTTAGTTCAAAATGAAAATGAATGAGTGCGAATTGCAAATAGAATTGAAAAGGTAGTTTGAAAAATAGAACAAGTCCAAAAATCAAATGTCAGCCTTTATACTTATATTACTTAGACACTAGTACTATTTTGAGTTTCTAAGTGTAGATTGTCATATTTTGTACTATTGTGAATGATTCGCTGCGAATCCGCAGCGACGGTGAATTTTTGTTGTTGTTTAGCGTTGTGTATTTGTCATATTTTGTACTATTGTGAATGATACGCTGCGAATCGCTCCGCATTCGCGTTGGTTTGGGTCAGCCTTAAAGGCACTCCCAAACCAACGCGAATGCGAATGCGGAGTGATTCGCAGCGAATCATTCACAACAGTGCAAAATATGACAATTAAATAACGCTAAACAACAACAAAGATTCGTCGTCGCTCCGCATTCGCGTTGGTTTGGGAGAACCTTAACAACAACAAAAAATCGTCGTCGCTCCGCATTCGCGTTGGTTTGGGAGAGCGTTTAAGGACCAGTTTCTTCATAACTAATCATTTTTAATTAATGATCATTGTGTCTGATGTCCGTGAATGTGCTTATAAGCTCCTTTTAATCAGGGCCTACGAAACTGCAACTATAAACTTCACATGCCGTAACGAAAATATTATTTGGATGTAACGGTAGCAAAAAATGTTAGCACTATGCGAATGCCAATTTCACCATTTCATCCGTGAACTCGGTACGATGTTTCTAGATAAAAAATAGTTTCGAGAAGGGAACCAGTCCGAGGGTAAAATCTACTTTTTTAAATTAATAAATTTCCATTTTCCTGTTTTAAGACATCCAAATCACACGTTTTGTTAATGTGAAATTTCTTTCCAATTTTCACGAGTAGAAACCATAGGAGGGGAGAGAACCGAAGTTCCGGAGTGTAAATATTATCTTCCAAGAGTATTTGTGGAAAAATTTGTGTGTATTGCAATTTTCTTGAAAGTATTTGTCATTCATCAAAATTCATTCCACAACGCGAATTCGGAGCGGCTTTTGTTTTTGTTATTGCTTAGCGTTGCGTATTTGTCATATTTTGTTCTATTTTGTGAATGATTCGCTGCGAATCGCTCCGCATTCGCGTTGGTTTGGGAGTGCCTTTATTCTTTTATTTTGAAAATAAAAGTAAAAATTGGAACATACAGATCTTCTGTAAGAAAATTTTACATATTGCATTTTTTTTTTGAAAACCTACTTCGGAAAATTTTCCGATTAGTGGCTGGCAAACGCTGTGACAGAAACTGACCACAACAATTTTTGACAATTGTTGTAACACTTCTTGTTTACAGAAATTTGTGTAGCAGGATTTCGCAAGTTTTCCAATGGGGGAAATTATTTGATCTCTCACTGCTTTTTTGAGTTAACAAACAGGAATTTGTGAAATTTTTTTAATCTGCAAGAAATTTCACGATAACAAACACAGCTAATATTCAATTTACGTTCCGCTTAATTTATGTTACTTTGGTTTGTGTACCTACTAAAAAAATGCCAAAACGTAACGTTAAATTTGAAGTTTGATGGTGTCATCTGTCATATGTTAAGTGTCAAAACCCAAAACAAACGCAAAACAACATTTTTTACTCTTCTACTCTTTTTTCAAGCATTTTATTATTCACCAAAAAATAAACAATTTATTTAATTAGATATCAATTATGTGGCATGCAATAAATAGTACTAAGCAAAATCATTTCTTTAAATGTTCTTTAGACGAAAACAGCATTATATATTATTTGTATGATCTCAAAGAAGTTTGGTCTGAAAAATGTAACATCAGTGAGATTATTCAAAGATCAAAGGTAAGTTGGATAAATAATTTACAATTTGTTTGAGTCTACAATTTAGTAATATGATTTTGAGAAAGAACTTGAACAAACGCATCTGTTATGATAGTGAAACTGTGGTCACCACACTTAAATCCGCCACACCAACTATTGTGTCCATTGAACCTGCAGAATATGGGCGAAATGTGGTTCTTAAGTATTACATCATGGAACGCCCTTTCAACTTTGAATGGAATCTCAAGCCTCTCCCTACGGATGATGTAAGTATAAAATTGTACTCTTTTTGACGGTTGCTGTGTTATAGATTTTTTTTAGTTCCAGAAGCTTATCACGAATCCACTTTTCATATCAATTCACTCCTTGGCGGAACAAATCAAAGAATTGAAAAATATAATCCACAAAAAAGACCTTGAAATAAAGCAATACATTACTGAAGGCGCTGTCTTGCAGAGAAGTATGTTCATTTCTCCACTCAAGTTGATTTCCTTAAATTTCATCTTTCATGTAACTAATTATAGAGACCGTAGCAACAGAAGAATTCAATGAAGATGTTTTTAATATGCGTTATCCACAAGTCAATGAAATGTCTAGAGAATTCTTTGAAATATCTGATAGTATTAAAGAACATTTTCCACTAGCTAAAATCAGAGTTACAGCTGAAAATAATAATGAAGGAATCAATCGTTCTTCAACATTTGTTTCTAGAGAAAAAACTAAGAAAAGTCCTAACAAGTATGAATTTAAATTTCTTTACGACGCCGACGGCTATTAAATAAAATAAAATAAAAAAAATAAATTCTCTTATTTCAGGAAAAGGAAATTTTTGGAAAATCGTCGTCTCCAAATGTTAAACATTGCTAAATCTAAACTTAATGAATCAATGGAATATGAGTCTAGTCAGAGTCAAAGTTTGAGTGAAACGCCACCCCACGACGAAGAATTAGCCGAGATTTTCCAATCGCTCGACGAGTTGAATGCAAAGCGCCTAGCTTCGACGGAGGAAATAGAAAAGCATGATTCTCTTTAAATTGTTTGCATTTTGTGATAAATTTCTACACTAAAAATAAGCTTTAAGTAAATTTAAATATATTTCACATTAATAAATTCCAATATATGTATGGTTTTATTTTTGTTTAAACAAATATTTAGGTTAAAACAAAAAGCTTTCGAATATAGCTTGCATAGTTTTTTTTTCAGAAATTGGATCCATCACAACTTTGTGATTTTATTATAAAAGAGACAAACATTCTTTCATATTTCACAAAAAAAGAAAAATGCTGTGAGTGTTTTTACTTCTACATATCCCCCATTTCAAAATTGTATCACTGCAATGCAGTAAACAAATGCTCAAAGTGGTAAATACCATAAAAACGTAAATTTTTCCAATAATGTGATTCCATTAGGTGTGTTTTTTTGGGAAATACCTCACTAGAGCAGTGAAATCTCGGTAAACAATAACAACCACATTATAGCTGGCTTAGTAATCGATATCTTCTTGGGTCTGTTGTTGTTAACCGATAGAGTTTGCAGTGTTGTGGACTTATGAATTTATGAACTCGGCGTAAACAACCGCCAAAATATACAAAGTAATGTCACAAATAGGGACTAGTTAAGCCAGCTGCACCGAAAAGAAATACATTAAAATTAAATAACACAAAATAATTAGGAAAGTATCATCATTAAAAAAAAGAGAATTTTAGAAATTTTTAAAGTGCTCTGGTAAAATTTGGAAAATGTCGGTGCGATGTTATAGAAGTCAAAAGGGTGAGTTTCGTCATACTACTGCCGCCGTCTCGTTCGGTCTGTGCGACTAGTTCTTCAGGCGAAAAAATATAACAGACTCCTCCAAATAATCTGCTACCTACATACATGTACACATCAACTTCGCTCGAGTTTAAACGGAGACGTATTTTTTCACTCATCGGAAATTTCAAAAATGTTGAATTATAGAAAACGATTTTCTAGATATGTACACACCTTCATTTGACTTTGTTTCTTGGCATCGCGCGATAAGGTTGTTAATCCAGTTGGAGAGAATGTGTAACTCCGAATCTGTTGAATAAAAATTGCTTTTACTGAAATAAAAAAATTATAAAGAACTGAGTCATGTTGTACCTATACAAATAATCAAGAAGGGCCTTTACCAATTTTGTTAACAAATACAAAAAAATAAAATCACACAGAGGATACCAAGAAATATGAAAATTAAAATCACCGTGATGTCATTTTTATCTATTACTGTTTCATAAGATAAATTTGCTTATCTTTTGAGTGCGCTATAAAAGGACAATATACTTTTAGTAAGCTATCATTCCACTGAAAATATTTAATTTAATAAGATATTACATATATAATTTTAAAAATTCATTAAAAAATGTCTTTAAAGATTGTATTCATGTTGGCATTTCTCACTGTGGTTTTTGGATTACCTGCATTGAAGAAACCATCAGTTGAAGTTTCAAAAGAAACTGTTACTAATATTGCTAAAAGTTCAGATGATAATTTTGAAGGAATGAATGACGAAATCAATCTAACTCAAGACCACAATGGGGAGGTATCTTTTTGTATGGTTTTTTATAGATTTGACAGAAAATTAAGCATTTTTTTTTTTTTTTAAATAGGAAATAAATGATGAGATACAGAGTGGTCCGTTGAGATACAAACGAGCTTGCCGTTCCGTAAGATTTCGTACAAAATCTGGAAAAATAGTAACTATATACAGATGTTAAGAACATAATTTTTATAAAATTTCATGTCCGTTGTTAAAATTTAATACAACATTTATTTTACTTTGGAATATGAGGTTAAAAATAAAGCATTTTGCAACTTATTTACATATATATATATCCACAACTAATATAACTTTAGTTTCCTGTTAGTTAGATATCAAAGCAGGATCATGGTGAAGTGTCATTAATGTTTTTGAAAAATTAAATGTTTTATCAAAATTGTTAAAATATAATAGTTACAAAAGAAATAAATTAAAATGCAAGACTGGATCGCACGTACTTATTTGCTCTTATGTTCAAGTTGCTTTGAATAAAGAACTGTTAAAAAATGAAAGTAATTATAGAAAACAAAAATATACAAAATACAAAAAAGCTTTAAAATCTTTCTCTTAATTATATAAACAATTAGTAAATTCAATTAGAGCTCAAAAACAAGTAGGTATGCCATTTTATTTTTTGAAAAATATGAATATATACAAAAAAAAATTAAATTCCTTTGAGAGCTTTTTCTTAAAACTAATTTTTTAAATATACAATTTTGGTAACATATTTTAAAAAAGCTTTAAGATGCCAACTTTGAGTATTATAACTAAAACACATTTATAAACCTAGTTTCAAAAAAAATTATCCTTTCCTTTTCAAAAATGTCATAGTATTACACCATTATGGCTCTGTTACTTTCGAAACCGTTTCCTTAAGTCTAGTTGACAGTTCCTATGTGTAAAAAATAAAAATTTCAAAATAATTTTCAAGCTATCCTGTGCCAGAAATTGTATAATATTCGAGGCAAAAAATGTTTGCCTTGATGGACACCACCCTTTGAGTCATTAGTTTACCTTAAATTGATAAACTACAAGTCTTAAAAATGGAAACAAATTATTTTTGGATGCAAAAACCATTTGCATGCAAATAGTTCCTTGAGGTGAATATTTTTTTTAAGTGTAAACTAACCATACAAAAAAAAATTTTATTCACCACTCTTTTTTCGCATGCAAGACAATTGCCGGCCCATTGTTTTAGATGACGTTTCATGACAGCAATGTTTTTTTTTGCATGAAACTGTAAACCAATCATGCAATTGGCCAGTTAATATTTCTTGAGCGCTCAGTATTTTTCCTCAATTTTTTGACAGAGCAGCAGAGTAAAATATAAACAACATTCCTCACATAGAAGTCAAAACAACTCCCTTTTTCTTTTCTTCTTATGTTATTTACTGCGACAAAAAATAATTGAGCAAGCGAATCCAAAAAAATTTCCGTCTCAGTTTTTAAGGGGAAAAATGAGGAATTTTTGACAGGAATCCTGTTTATATTTCTGAGCGCTCCGAGTCCTCTGAGATTCCAGAAATATAAACTGGCTAAATAATTAATTTAGCATTTCAACCTCAAATAATTTTGACATGCGAGAATATTTGCTTAGATTTTTTTTGCGCATTGGAACTGTATGGAAATTGTATGGGAGCTGACGGCTGAGCTGATCTACCAACTCAAAATGAATGGGTACGTTCAGACGACCCAAAGGACTAGAAATTAAGGCAAATGCAGAGATTAGAATAAACACTGGCAAAAGGATACAAAATAATGAAACAAAAAAAGTAGTTTCTAGGCAAAAAGCAAAATTATCTTCATCTGTCAAAGTTCATGTTAGAGATCTCTGTCAAGATATAATCGCGGAGAGATATCTCTGACATCCCAACAAGAAATAAGACGGAGTGACTCCATTGGATTTTTCATGTCAAGATAAGCATTCTGATAGAAATTATCTCCTGTGGAGTCGGGGTTTTACCTTGGTCAAATTTGCGTTCAATGAATGCAGTTGACGGAATATCTAGTCCCTTGGGTCGATTGGACGTTGCCAATGTCCAAAACGTAACGTGTTGTTAAGACGATATGCTGCGTGTACTTCTTTTCAATGCTGTTAAGCTCTACCTTGGGTCTCGTTGTACCATGAACATTTTTTTTCTCACCACGAAGCTTTAAGCTATTAGAACCTACAGTTCTTTAAATAATAAAATAATTTTTTTACAAAAAAAGACTGTAAACTCAGCTTTAAGCTATTAGAACCTACTAGTTCTTTTGAACAAAAAATGCTTTGTGGTGAGAAAAAAAATGTTTATGGTGAAGCATTTTTTATTTAAAGCCTAGTTTACAGTTCCCCTTGCAAAAAAAAAACAAAATTTTCAAAAAAATTTTCCACCTATTCTGTGCATCAAATTGTATAATATCCAAGGCGAGAAATGGTTTCCTTGGCTTAAACCACCCATTGAGTCATTAAATTACCCTAAATTAATAAATTGGAGGCCTAAAATTAAAAATAATTGTTTTTGGATGCAAAAACAATTTGCATGCAAATAATGCCTTGAGGTGAATATATACATATTTTTTTTGCTGAAGTGTAAACTGACCATCCCAAAAAAAAAAAATATTTTACTCACCACACTTTTTTTTGCATGCAAAACAATTGCCAGTCTATTGTTTTGCATTACATTTAATAACAGCAATAGTTTTTTTTTGGTATAAAACTATAAACCAATCATGCAAAAAACTAATTTTGCATTTCACCTCAATTATTTTTAACATGCCAGAATATGTGCTTAGATTGTTTTTTGCGCACGGGAACTGTAAGCTAGGCTTAAACAAAAAAAATGTGTTCTTAGCTTTAAGTTAAGAACCTACAATTATTTTAAATATAAAAAAACTTCGTGGTGAAAAAAATTAGTTTTCGAAATAAACAATAAATGTCTATGGTGTGCCAAATTTTTTTAATTCGTGGCCAATTTATAGTTTACAGAAAAAAATTAGAATGAGACTGTTCTATGCAAACCCAACAACAAATGCCCAACGATTTTTGTACAGTTAGAGAAATTCTTTTGCGCGAAAAAAATCGTGATAATTTTGTTTTGTGCAAAACTGATTCCCATAAGAAATACACGTAGTCTTATTTCTTCCAGGAACTGTACCTATACTTAGCTTTAAGTATAAAGTTATAAATGTTAAGTTATTTATTAAAAACCAATTTCCCAACCCAAAAAGTATGTATAGCTTAGATTCTCTCTGACTTCTCCTTATGGCTGAAAAATAAAAACCCTTAGTTTTTTTATAACGAATTTCAAACTTTAAAACTTTGCAACTGGGGTAGCAATCCTGGATGCCCGAAAAGCTTTGAGGTGTTCAACTCTGTATGACATCATTTTGTATCATAATTACAATCAAACTAGTATAATAACTTTAATATTTACTCAAAAATAATTCAATAACCCATTTCATGGAAGTATTATTGTTTCAAACATAAACACTTCACACTAATTTAGAAAATAGAAAATTTATGTTATAGCTATGTTCGTTCACTCAATGAAAACTCATCTGACAACAGATTAAATTGGTTAATTCCTTACTATATTTGTAGAAGCTATATTTGTTTTTAATTTAACTCTAACAATATCACCACATGTCTAAACAAACAAATTTATTTATTCTATCGACAATATGGTAGAATAATCGTTATTGTTACCCATAGAGCTTACTTATTTATCATAACAATTACTTTCTATATAAATTCCTCTTCATCTAATGGAATATTATGTCGAATGCATTTGAGTGTTTAATTAATAGTTTCCATTATCCGATAAATCTCATTAACTTCGGCACTTCACTTACTTGCTACACATACACAGAATAATAGAAGCGCAAGTTTAAATAGCTCTTCATCTCAAAATAATAATTTAAACGTGGGCTCTATTTTGGAATTTATGTATGCATTTGGCGGTTTTATTATTATTATCTCTTATTACGTATCTGCATCGATTCAATTTTAAATAAATGATTTGCATGGATGAAGGGAAGAGCCAATCATATCACCATACATCAAAATCCGAGCCAAATTGTAACTTTCTGGGGATGCATTTGGTGCGGTGTATCTCGTAAAAATTAATTTAATTTCAAATCGAACGATTTTGTCTATTCACACATACACGTTTATGAAATAATGGGCTACATATTGACCAGAGCATTGCTTTTGAAGAAGAATTCTGATTTTTTTAAAACGTTAATCTATAGTTTTTCTTTTTCAAAAATTATACTGATCAATTTGAAATAGATTTGACAGAATGATTACTTTATAAGAACATAACCGGCTACAAACTAACAAAATGCCCATTACTTTAATTTCCAAAACTACAAACTTTTACGAACTTAGCACAAAGTTTAGTCAAAGTTCCGATGAAAAAATAAAATTGTACTAAAACTCGTAGAGATTCTAGTTTACCATTAAAAAATTTCAACGGATTCAAGGCAAAAGTTCAAATTTGTAAAGACTTGTTTGTTTTTTACATTTTATCCGTCTGTCATTTTATGAATAAATTAATTTTTTTAACATTTATAATAAAACATTTCCCGGCAGGGATTTACTTATTTTGGTGATCTACTACTTTCCAATTCTTGATTTATTTTTCTTTTTGTTTCTTCCAATTCTCTTACCAGGTGAAGCTTCTCGTTTTGCTCTTAGTTCATGAATCAATTCAACCTAAAAAACAAATTACTTATTTAGGCATAAAACACTTTTTTATGAAAAACACAAATTGTTTGAACTCACATTGTTAAACGGTTGCAAATTACTCCAAGACTTTGGAAGCTGGATATTATTTCCCACCAAAGAAAATATTTCATTGTTACGATTGTAATTTTCTGCTACGCTGTCACTACTTGCGAAGATAGTTAGAAAAACTATGAGGCCGATAACGTTGAAAAGCATCCTGCTCGGTGTTTGGGGTAAAAGAATTTAAACTTAAGTTTGTATAATCTTTCAGTTTTATAGAAAATATCGTGAATGTGTTTTAGATCTATAGGAAAATGTATCATGTGGTTTTACAGGGTGCCCCAAAAGTACCAAACTCAAGAGCTGAAAGCTTAAGTAAAAGAAAAAATATAGTAGTTTTGCTTAGCTCTTAAATTCATAGCTCCCTCCTTACACAAATTTGTTCTTATGTACGAAATTTAAAAACATTTCCAAAGGCTTGTAATTGTGAGATTTTGATATTGAATAAAATTAGTTTTGCTATCAATGTTCCAAAGATATTAATTGAGGTCAATCCGTCAAAACTAAAATAAAATATAAAAAATTAAAAAAACTAATTAAATGTCTGTTCATGTACTTTTCAAAAAGCCTAAGTATTTGCCAAAGTTCGCCGGACGAAACGCCAATTTGTAGGAGACTAAAGGCCATAAAAAGCTATTTTGAACTTAAAATTTTGTTTTATTTTTTAGGAAAAACGTACTTTTGATTTAATTTGAAGTCAAAAAAATAACTAATCAATGCAAAGCTGTACAAAATTTCACGTAAATTGTTGTTTTTATTTCACTTTGATGACGACTATGCAATTTATAAGAACAGACACAATTTACGGTTCGGTAAATGAATTTAGAGGAATATGATGCTGTAAAAATGTATAAATCTGCATACCAACGCAAGTCGTGCAATCAAAATATAAAATGTAACAAAAAATTTACCGAAAAACTACAAAAAGTCTTCTTTTTTTGTATATTTTTTAAACTAACGATGAAGAGTCAAACAAATTAATTTCTACAAAGTATTAAAAAATCATACAAAAATCTTACCTAAACTTGAATTTTTAATGATGTCATTATTTGCTGAGATATGGTAATCAAAGCCAAACGTATCTTTTTTCATTAAAAGTCAGAAAAACCATGCAAAATAAAATTGTACGACAAAAAAAAAATGAGAGTGAAGCTAAACAAACAAGTTATCTGACAATTACATTTGACTGACTGAAAAAAAAAATTATCCATGGAAATGAGGTCTTTCAAAAAAAAAACACAACATACAAACATTTTTTTGTTTGGTGTCATTTCTTACAATAAAGCGATAACGGTGCTGCAAAAAAAAATATTTACAGACAAATCTTAAAACAAAAAACATAAAGCTGTATAATACTTTTTATCTCCATACGACCACTTTTCACAAAGATATAGCTTTTCAAAGAACACTAACAAAAATTGAAAAAAAAATGTTTCCTTTAATTTCTTTGCCTTGTGTAGTTGAAGCAGTTTTCTTAAAAACTATTTTTTTATATAAAAAATTTTGTTATCATTAAAAAAAAATTGGTACGCCAAATTTAAGTATTTGATAATATGCTTTTATAAATCTTGTTTTCAAAAAAATCACGAACCAGGGGCCGAATTGCCGCGTCAGTGACCGAGTGAGTAAGTGCCATCAGTGATTGAATGAACGAGTAACCACTTCAAAATTTGGTATGCCAAACCTACATAACTGCTCGATAACTGATGTGGTAAATCTGCCCCAGTTTTTGAAATATGTATTGAATTTTCAATAAAGAAAATTAATATTTTTTTTAAAATCTAAAGTAATTTTTTTTGAAAATATTGAAATATTATCGACATTTTAAAGGAGCTTTTGCATAAACATTTTGATTGAAATTGTTTGAACTGTTAATGAAAAAATTGAAAGTAAAAAAAATCGTAATTTGGTAGGTACCGTTAAGAACAGTTTTCTGCATTTTTTTTTAAGAAAGTACACAATGCTTACAATAAATACAGCTTTTTTATCAAGATCGCTAAACATGCTTAAGAGATGAATAAGCTTTTCATTAACTATTTTATGGCAAGTACTGTAAGTTTTGAAGCCACAAAATATTTCAATTTCTCTTCTAGAGAATCCTTAGCTACATGATTTGAAGAAGATCGCGGTTTTTAGACTGTAGGTCGATGTACAGACAGACAGATAGCTTTTTATTGTCTGCCCTAAGACTTACATTTGCCAGAAGATTTAACAAATTTGTCGTATGTATAGAAAATCATGAAGCTTGACTATGTGGTTAAATGAAGTTTTTTATTTTGTGAGTAAAAACCATCGATTTTTTTGGTGACACCCTGTATGATGTATAGTAAAAATTGTTACGCAACTGATTAAAGTAACAGAAAATATAAATTGATTTATGTAGAAATGTTAAACAAAAGAATTCTATTTGATTAGAATTTGCATTCATTTTTCAACCAATATTTTATATACCACAATGTATTGTTTGTTGTATACAAAAGTTGCACTTTATAAGCATTTAATAATAATTGTTTTGTGATTTTTAAATTGATGTTTTGTACATTTATGTTACTCTAAGACCCTGAATTACTGAAGTTCTAGAATTGAGTGTAAAAATTTAGAATTTTTATCAGCATTGATATTTTAGAATTTTTAAATATTTTTTTTGAACAACTTCCTTGCTCTGATAAAGAAATCAACAAATTTTTGGATAGTACCTGTTTTGATAGACCGCTTATTGAATGAATGATGGTAAAAGTCCGAAAATATTCAGAAATATTTAAAGTTTTAGCGGAAAATCTTGAAACTTCAATATTTTAAGTAAAAGCTATTTGCAGATACTAAATTTAAATATTTAAGTTCAACAAAATAAAAGCTAATGTGATAGTTTTCACTCGCAAAAGTAGAACATAAGCGTTTAAGTTGAACATATTTATTTAAGTTTCGCGAATAAGAGAAAACGGCTCTTAATGTTTAATGCATTTCTAAAAACTCCTAGATACTGTTATATTTTTATATTTGCATCAAATAGGAACAAAAACTATTTTTTCGGGCACTATGGCGTATACGTACTTTATTATTATTATTATTATTATTATTATTATTATTGAATAATTGTAATGATTTGTCTTAAATTTTCTTGTCAATCTAATTTTGAAAGTCAAGTTTAAATCATTAAGCACAATAATATCGGGTTTTTTAATAAGAGCGCTTCAAAAGTTTTTTTAAGTAAAACAAAAACGGTTTTGGATATCAATGAAATTCCTTATTCCTGTGAAAGTACACGCTTGCAGAAGTCCAGGTGTGGCTTGTTGCGCCGTCCTGTTGGAACCACATGTCCTCCAAGTCCATATCATCGAATTGGGGGCAAAAATATTCGGTTATCATTGAGCGGTAGCGATCCGAATTCACAGTAACGTGCCGGTCTTGATCATCACGGAAGAAGTACGGCCCAATGACACCGCCGGCCCATAAACCACACCAAACCGTAATTTTTTCAGGATGCAATGATGACTCATGGAGTACGTGTGGGTTGCTTCCTGACCAATACCGCATATTTTGTTTATTGACGAAGCCATTCAGCCAGAAATGAGCTTCATCGCAGAAGATGATTTTTCGATGAAAATCCGAATCGTTTTCAAGTTGTTGCTCAGCCCAATTCACGAACATACGACGCTTCTGTTGGTCAAGCGGCTTCAGTTCTTGCGTCAATTTATTCTTGTAAGGATGTAGGCCAAGATATTTTCGCAAAATTCGCCACAACGACGTCACAGAGATGCCCAATGCTTGAGAACGACGTGTGAGAGACACATTTGGGCTTTCTGCAACTGAAGCCTCAGCGGCAGCAATATTCTCGACACTACGGGCACTTCTATGTCTCACTGGCACGGAAACATTTTGTACTGTGTCGGTGGATTCAATTTTTTCCACTAGACGCTCAATTGTTGATCTGCTAGGACGATTATGACGACCATAAATTGGACGTAGCGCTCTTAACGTTGAGGCCACTGACTCCGAATTTCGGAAGTAAATTTTAATAATTTCGACTCGTTGTTGGCTCGTATATCTCTCCATCATGAAATGGCAAACCTAACTGAAGAGAAATGTCAAAAGAGCGGCAAAAAATATGGCGTCGTTTGCTGTCCCTATCGCTCTACTTTTGTAGTGTCCCTGTTGAAAAACTCTTTATATAATTAAAAAGCATGAAAAGGTTGCACGTACTTGCTTATATTTGTGCGTAGAGTTTTAGAGATATAGGCTACTTTACTGTACAGATTTTTTTTGTCAAAATCATAAGTCATTTTCAAGATAAGTGTAAACTAATTTTTAAGAATTCTATATAAAACATAGCATTAATAGAGCTTTAAAAATTCTAATAATTTGCCCAATGGGAAATATCAAGATTCCAAAATTCTTACAACCACATTTTAATAAAATCCATAAGCAGATAGTCCAGTCAATTTGTGCTCAAAAAGGGTCTTAGCGAGCAAATTGTGGGGTAGTTTTGATTTTGCCCCTTTTCTATATTTTCGAGGGTGCTGAATTCGAAATTGAGGGTTGCGATTAAAATTAAATGCTAACGAATTTCTCAAAGATGAATAAGGTTATTTGAAAATTTAAAAATAATTTTGAAGTTAAATTTTCATACTTAAGAATGACCATAAACATTTTTACGAAAAAAATTTACCTCGAAAAAAAATATAACCCCAAATTTGAATAAAAACGCATTTTTGTGTATCTTCAGATTCAAATATATCAAAAACGTGACATACTAGAGTGATTTCAAGACCAGATTAAAGCTCAACGTATCAAAGACCAATAGAAAAGTATATATCTATGTATATATGTATATGTATATATATATCTGTATAGTATATATACAGACAAAAATTCAAACTTTTCACCTAAAGAACTTAGTTACTAAGTGCTTCGAGTGGATTTTCGAAAACATTAAAAATGTGTGAATTTCCAACTAGCGCTTGAGTCCAAATGGATTTTCACAGAAAAAAACCTTAGACAGAGATTTATTGGAAATTTTGTAGGTAAACTTTCAATTGCACTCTGATGTGATTCACGAATCATTGGTAGTTTGCATCATTTCTTGCATTTTTTTCCATGTTGCGTCACGAAATTTTAGTCGCAAACCTCAGATTCAGATTTGGCACCCCCGAAAACATAAAAGAGGGGCAAAATCAAAACTACCCCACAATTTGTACAATAAAAATGCAATATGACTAGACCGAGTTTAATTTCAAATTGATATGGAAAATATGACAGTATTATATATTTAAATGCAAACATCTCGAAATTCTAAATTTACTTATACATGGAAAACTATTTGATTTAATCTGTTGTTTGTGTTAAAGAGTACAAATTTACACATAAGGGAAACTAGTCTCTAGCTATCTGATAACTTTATCTAGCCAAACCATCGAAAAGTCCACATTTTTTGTCAACGTATTTTAGAATGTAATTGGTTGAAAAGAATATAATGGTGTAAATGTAGCTGCAATTCGTAAAGTTGTTAAAATTGAAAGGTACGAAAACAGTATACCCTCAGTGAGAAGTTATAGCAGTCGGTGTAACAAATTACAGTTTCAGCTTTATTTAATTGCATTCACCTATTTAAACTTTTTTCAAAAATGTTTTCGTTTAAAATTACTTACTTGAAATTCAAAAAAACTACCATCCAGGGTATAGCCAGAGTTCTTTAAAGATTCTATCTTAAAGCCGCCGTTGAAACCATACGATTTCATAAACCAATCCCTTTGACCTAAATCCATTCCTAAGAGGATTTTCAGATAACCAAAGTTCTCTCATCATTTGCAATCTGTTGATGGGTCTCCATCTTCATGGCTCATGCCAAACCAATAAGGTGCCTTCCACACATGTATACGAGTAGTATAATGTAGTAGTCTACGTTCCATAATGCTTGAGAGTTTGTCCTTTCCTTGGGTTTGTCGCTATTGCCATTTTCATCGTCAGTCGTTTCGTTGCCATACTTGCGCCGTTCTTGGTTTTCCTGACAAATCCATGCAGAACTCAACACCCAACCCAAAATAAGGAATTCCATTCTAGGATATACATTCATATACACAGGGATAATAATATACTTTCTCAACCGAAACAGCCGTTGTTCCGTCATCATCATTTCCACAAAGCTTAATCCAAGTCATCGAATCAGATATTCAAATGTCGTGCAACTTCGAGAAATGATCGCCCGCAACAATACTGTATAGAAAAATATTACTAAAGGTTCCAAGAGGCACCATCAACCACATGGATTTCCGGGGCTTAATGCTATTCATTTGTTGTGTTTCGATCCAATTGTTTTTGTTGTTGTTGTTGTTGTTATTGTTGTTGATGTATATTTTGTTTCTTTTCAGGGTTTTTCTGTGGTATTTTTTTTGTCAGTTGATGGAAAGCCAAAATTAACTCCATTACCTTTCAGGATTTTACATTTATTTTTTCCTCGGAGGTTCGATTTTCATTCGCGCATCACTGAATACGGGAAAGGTATTTATTATTGGAGATGAATTTTTTTTGCAGAATATTCTGATAACAATGATGTTAAAAATAGGTTAAGTCAGCATTCCTGGAGGGTAGTTACAAATTGATATGCAAAGGAAACTCTACATAAGATTATTTTGTCAAAATCGATATTTATTTATATGGCTTAATATAAATTTTATACGCAGGGTGATGTTGTGGGAATAACTTTGTATCCAAAAACTGAAGATAATAAATTACAAACAATAGTTACATATGTGTAGATATATTATAGGGGAAAATATTACAACAATGAACATAAAAATAATACTTTAAAATTTAATTTGTCAACAAAATTTTTACGAAAGCAATTTTAATTAAAAAATAATAATAAAAGAATGGAGTATTAGCTTTAAAAAAAATTTACTATTTTTGTCGAACGACACATAGTTCACGAGATATTTGATAAAACACGTTTGCGAAAATGGTGGCACTCATGCCCTCCCGTCCCGCCAACTGCTAAACTTATTTTATCAAGAAAATCAGTTCAAAACCTAATAATTTGCTGAACAATGGTACACGGCGTTTGGCCTATTACCTACAATATAATTTTAAAGACCTAAAGCCTCTTGAATATAAGAATAAATACATGCGACCCAGTCAGGCATTTTATTTTTGAATTCGAATCTACGAATTCAGCTTATATATATTATGATAGCTAACCTCTTAAATTTATTTTTAGTCAGTCTCTATTAAGTAGCCAGTTTTAAGATGAATGGTAAGTGTCATATATAAGTCTAATTCCCAAGTCCGGTTACAAAAAACATATTTTGAAAAACCGCCCAAAAAGCAAACTTGGTACAATTCAAAAACTTTTAAACAAATGTTCTTGAAGCTGAGCGTATTAAAGACATGAAAATAACGAAATGTTTGAAGCACGATATTAATACTAGCTAAACTTCTAAAATATACCAACTCTTTTAGTAGTTTGAGGTGAAAAAAAGAATACAAACTGAATTCCTGATCAAATATAATTACATGGAAACAAAAATTTTAAATCGTTCAAGCTAATAAACAAAAAAACATTTTCTTAACAAATTATTAAAATAGTATTGGAATGCAAATCTTACTGATTTTATATTATGAGTATACCAATAATAAAAATATTATTTCATCCCATTTTTTCAATAAAAAAAAAATTCTAAAAAACGTTTCGAAAATTTTGATATGCAATATAAAAAAATCCTATTTGAAATTTGTATATGAAAAATATTAAAAAAAAATTTAAAAATTGTTTTCTGAGTGGTACCTACTATTAATAATAATTAGTAAATGTTAAGTTATATTTTTTTTTTAATTTTTGGTTGTAGATCGTACTAATTCTAGCATATAGAAATAGTTTCATAAAAATCGTTGGAGCCGTTTTTTGGAACAAACAAAATATTTTCCTTAACGGTTTTCTAACATTTGTATGGAAGGTACCATTATTTTTTTTATTAAAGTTAAATTTTTAATTAAAATATTCTAGAAAGTGTAAAACACTTAGCTACTGAAATTCTAGAAAATTGATCATGTAGTTTTTAAAATATTTAATTTTCAAAAAATTATTTTTGAAAATTTTCTAAAAATTTTAACACTTATTTTTTAAAATTCTAGTTTAAAAAATTGTTTATATTTTTATGAAGTTTTTGCAAAAAAAAATTACTGAAATCAGAAAAACCGTTCTAAGGAAAATCGAAATCTAAAAAAAAATGTTTTTTTAGGAGGTTCACCTTGCATTATTAACCATTTTCTTTAAATGGTAGTCTTGACTAACAGAAATCTATAACATTTTTTTGAAAAAAGTTGTAGAGGCGTTTTTGAGAAAAATAAGATTTTGTAAAATTGCTAAAAAAAATTGCAGGGAAGGTACCGGTATTTTTGGTTTTAAAGAAATAAAAAAAAAACGTTTCACAAAGCCACAAAAGCCACTATGTTTAAAGTGTAAAGAAAATCGATCGAGAACAATAACTTGGCCGCCGAAGATTGATAGCGAAATTTTTGTAGAGGGTCCAATACAAATTTTTTTTAATATTGGAAGGGGGTTGACCTCACAACGTTTAGGAGATGGGGTCGATTCGAAAAAAAATTAATTAAATGGAAAAACAAATATTAAAAAACAACGGCAATAATTAAAGTGCTAAGCAATTACGGTCTTAAAAGCCACAAGTTTGTTCGTTGATCTTATATTTATATTATATTATACATACCTATGTGTCAATGGTTTTCAAATCTCAAAATTTTGATAAAAAAACACAAACAAAAATTTGTGGATCAATTTTTCTCAAAATTGTGAAATGGAAAACAAAATTTTCTTTTTATGGTCAATGCTCAAATTATTCTAAATCAAATACAAAAAACCAAAAGCTTTTATGTCTTCTATTTTTTTAATTAAAAATATATACAAATATTATTGTTTTGCATTTTAAGTTTTAATATTTTTTTTTCCTTTTAAGTCGTTTTTTTTTTTTGAAAATAAACACGAAAAAACACAAATGTCATTATTTTGCACGTAACAAATGGTCTGGGTAATTATTAGAATGCGAAAAAAGAGTGCTGATTTTTCCAAATAAACTGCTACAATAATCAATTTCGCTCATCGAACAGCGTACTGCAGAACGAATAGTAAGACTAAATTTTTCGTTCATGATATTGTTGTCATTTTTGTATGGGATTTTTCGTTTCGCATCAGCAACACACCTGCCAGACTCGGTTATTTATCGGGAATTGGTTTTGACATTTCAATTCAACCGCAACAACATTTTTTTTCTTGTTATTGGGCTACTATTTGGGCTACTTTTGTCGGTCCGACTTTGGGCTACAAACATTTCAAAATTGGGCTATCAAACTTATTCAAGATAAGGCAACCCTGATTAGCAGCGTAATAGGCTTCAAACTAAAGGCTGTTTTTTTTTTAGGCGTGTGGTCTTTAATCTGTCAATGCTATTTTCGGAGTTGGTCTCTTTGAGAGCTGTCACTTTATTTATGCTCAGTTTGGTATGCCATTTCATAATGAATAGACTTACTCCTGAACAACGTTGGCAAATCGTGCAAATTTATTACCAAAATAATGGTTCAGTTAGCGCGACGCATCGCGAAACAATCAATTTATTGAAGGAAGCTTTTGGTGAGCGCATTATCTCGCGTCGTGGGCCTGTGGTGTGGCCGCCGGATTAGTCTACAGAAACTATGAAGTGAAGTTTTTTTTTTTGTTTTTGCTGATGATATTCATAAATTAAAAAAAATAAACTAAAAATACTTGATGATTGCATTGTGTTCAACGATATTTTAATACGCTTTGACGCATGGTGTAAGAAAAATTAACTCTAAGCCGGCTTAACTAATCTGGGGCTGATTGACAGCGTCCGTGACCGAGTAAGCCTGTGCCATCAGTTTTTTAATAAGCAAATAACCACTTCAAATTTTGATAAACTAGATCTCTCGAAATATGAGCAGCAATGTCAAACTCACGTAATTCATTTACGTATAGCTCGATAACTGGTGAGAATATTGGTTGTTGGAATATTATTCTGTTATTTGAAATTTCGATACAAAAAAAAAAAAAACAATAGACATAATTGAGAATATCCAGAAGATCTGTTTTGAGAAAGTTCTCAGCAGATGGTTGTTGGGGATGCAGTCTCTAGACTGAGTTGCCATGTCTTGAATAAGTTCGATAGCCCAATTTAGAAATTTTTGTAGGCCAAAATCGGAGCCAAAAAAAAAAAATCCTAAATAGTAGCCCAAAACCAGTAAAATAAATGTTCTCATAGCTTCAATACAAAATTGTTCTTATATTAAAAATAAAATAAAGTAAATTTTTTCTTTATAAAAGAAAAAAGAATTTAAATGGAAGTTCTGAGAACAATAGAGAAACTGAATGATTTTAAAGTGAAGTTTGTTGCGGTTGATTTTAAATGTCAAAACCAATAAATATAATACCCCTTTATTACAAGGCACTTCTTTTCGTCTGATTCTTTTCGAATTTCCATTTCTTATTTCATCTTCGCAACCATTGAAAAGAACAAGACGCAAACAATCATCGTGAAATAGGGCACCTTTCAGTGAATAAAAAGTGGTGCCAAATAGTGGAAAGCGTATAAAGAGTATATTTAGGATGGGAAAAGTGTTTTATTTATGCCATAGATTAGATTTTGGCTATTAGTAGCTCAATTATGATTGGGCTCATTCTCGGCAATTTCGAAAAAAGATAGCCCATTTTCCGATAAATAGCCCAATCTGGCAAGCCTGTCTCTTGATGCATGGCATAGAATGTTCGCGATATTCTTGTAAGTTCAAATCTCCTAAAAAAACATCCATACACCGAGTAGATCTTTGAGAATGAGGTCTTTTATTTATGAAATTCGTCACTCAACAAAGTGTGAGTCTATTTTTCATTGCTTGCTGTCAATTTTGTTATTTGTACAGGGTGTCACTGGAAAGCTATACTAATTTGTTTTGCCGCCATTTTGGTAAACGTTAGTCTTGACAATTCATATTTGACAGCCGTGAAGTAGATTCGTGGCAAAGTTATTATGGAAAAATATTCGATAAACCAACGTGTTTTACATTATGCCGATAGGACGTTACAGCTAGCCCATGAAAACCCCGATTTTCATGAAAAAATCATAATGAGTGACGAGGTACATTTTCATTTGAATGGATATGTGAATAAACAGAATAGTCGGTTCTGGGCAATGGAAAACCCTCAAATTATTCATCAGTCACCTTTGCATTCATTAAAAGTAACAGTCGGTGTGCAATTTGGTCAGAAGGAATCATGGGACCTTACTTCCTTGAAAATGAAAACGGCGTAATGGTACTCGTAACTGTGAATGGGGAGCGAAATCGTGATATGATTGAAAACTTTTTAATGCCACAACTGCATGCTTTGGGCTTGTTAAAAGTTCTAACTTATCTACTTGAAACTTTTCTTTTTAATTAATGTGGTTATTGAAAATATTTTTTTAATTTATTCGCAGATAATAACTTGTCATGTCAACCATCATATTAAAAACTCCATTGATAACATTGGTATGGAATTTAATGTTCTTAAACTTTTACATTAAGTTTTTCTTTCATTTAAGTATCCCTTAGGGAGCTAAGTGACAAAAACTGACGAATAAAAACTTTTCATTTCTCAAGTCCTTACATTTATAAACTGATCTAAATTAATTATAATGCTCGACTGAGTCGAAAGTACTTGCTTGGTTATTGGATATTTTGAAAATTAATAAACATCAAACATTTATGTTATTTAAAATTTAAAAAAAGTATTCAAAAAGTTCACAACAACATAGCATGCCATCTTAAATTTGCAAATTTGCTTAAATTTTTAGAACCAAAAAAACAAAATATCAATTCTCTTCCCTGAAAATCACTTAAAAAATAATATCTCAAAATTGAAGAAAAACGTTCAGTGAATAAGGTTGCCGAAATTCCCAAATTACTTACACCTATGCACCTATTTAAAAATAAATAAAATCTTAAAAGGTATACTTTCTTGTTCAAAACTATCAAAATAATAGAGAAACTTTCGTAATTTTAGCTCACAAACTTTCCTTCAAGAAAATATCATAAGACATTAAAATGTTCAATAAAGTTTTACAAACTGCCATATTCCAGTTCGTTTTAAGCATTTCAAAACATTTTAAACTATTTTAAAACTTAGTTATACCTACCTATGCATTACCTTGAAAAACTATCAAAATAAGTATCAACTATTTGTAATTTCTAAGCTTGACATAAAAAAATTTTCATTTTCTATTAAAATATTTGTGGGAAAACTTATACATCGTTTTGTGTGAAAGTTTTGTGGTGAAAATCCACTTGACAAAGAACATAAGTGCAGCAAATGTTTGCATTTCATGCTCTTCTAGAATTTGCAATAAATTTTCGATACAATCGCAATGACAAGATGATTTGTTGATACACTTGTACCGACTGCAAGAATAACTGTATCTATGGAATAATGTGGTGGTTTGAATTTTTGGTTGAGAAAGGGGAGAAGGGTTTCCAAAATAAGCGTCCCTGGGTGCATTGCATACTGAAATGTGTTTCTTTTTTATATTATCAAATCGATGCAAACTTTTCCAATTTAAATTTTCAATTCAATTTCTTCCACCTGAGTTGATGGTTGCTACTGCAAACTACATTCAAAAAAGTAAAGTTACAAGATAAAAAATAATGAACAACATGGAAGTATCTTTTCAAGTTCTTATCATCATCATAGGGTTGTTGGATTTTTTGAAATTCATAAAAATAATTTGGTAATAATTTCAGAAGTTCAAGGGCTTAAAAAGATTTTGAAATTTTTAAGGACTTTGGTTTTGAAAAATCCAAAACTAATGTACAAAACATTTATTAAGTTCTTGATTTAAGATCTTAAAGATCTATTACTCCCAACAAGACAAGACAAATTTTAATACAAGTTTTTGAAATTCTTAAACAAACTCAACATCTAAATCAATTAACGTCTCGATTAGGATGTTTTAAAAGTTGAAAAAATTAGCTGAATGATCATTTCAACAATATTTTTCATCAGTTTCGTTTTTTCATGTTTTTAATAAGAAAGTTTTTTTCTTTACTCTTACATATTGTAAAAAAAAAACATCCGGCTTTAAGTGCTTGACAAAAAATTTTTGAGAGTATAGAATTATGAAAACAACAATAGTAAAATATATACAGGGTGTTTTTTAGAGGTATAAAACTTTAAGTTGGCAACACTATTTTAAGTGGTGGCCATTTTGTCAGCTGTCAAGTGATTTATTTTTAGTTTGGTTTGGCATTTTAACATGAATAGGCTGACGCCTGAACAATGCTTCCAAATTGAGCTTATTTATTTTGAAAATCATGGTCCTGTTCGTAATACGTATCGCGCAAATTTTATTTAGCGATGAAGCTCACTTTTGGTTGAATGGATACTTAAGAAACAATAGTGACATATTTGGAGTAATGATAATCCTAAAGTGTATGTTGAGATACCGTTACATCCACAGAAACTTACTGTTTGGTGTGCTTTATGGGTTGGTGGAATAATTGGTTCGTACTTTTTTAAAAAAGATGCTGGCCGGAACGTTACGGTCAATGGTGACCGCTATAGAACCATGATTACTGAATTTTTCGTTCATCAATTGAACAACCATGATGTGCAGGAGCTGTTGTTTCAACAAGATGGCGCAACATGTCCCACAGCTTGTGTGATTTATTGAAGGAAACTTTTGGTAACCGTTTAGTTTCACGTCGCAGACCCGTGAATTGGCTTCCAAGATCGTGAGATTTAACACCGCTTAACTATTTTCGGTGGGGATATGTGATGTCACTGGTCTACGCCAATAAGCCCGAAGCGATTGGCCACTTGGAGGGCAACATCGCCACGTTTTTGCCGATATACAGCCACAAATGTAAGAAAAAGTCATCGAAAATTTGACTTCCAGATCAGACTACGTCCGGGTTAACCGGCGGTCGTATGCCAGAAATCATATATAAATTATAATGCCATTAGAGGATTATGTTTCTAATAAAGAAAACATCATGTCAATTTAAAAAAAATCATCTTTGTCTTATTCCATTTCTAAGTTCTATACCTTTAAAAAAAACACCGATAAATGAAAAATTATCAAGATAGAAGACTATTATGATAGAAAACAATCATGATAAAAAACTATTAGGATAGAAAACTATCATGATCGAAAACTATCGTGATAAAAACTATCAAATGAGAAAACTATCATGATAGAAAACTCACATGATAGAAAACCATCATGAAAAAAACTATCATGATAAAAAAATATCATGCTATAAAACTATAATTCTAGAAAACTATCATGATAGAAAAATATCATGATAGAAAACTATTTTGATAGAAAACTGTCATGATAGATAGCTCTGCTTAATTAGTTATCCAGAGTCAAAATTCACGAATCATTGTATTCCTGTGATAAATAGAAACTTCTTCAAAAATATTTAATTATTATCAAGCGAATGAAGAATAAGAAGAGCTTGGTAGTGAGAGGATATTTCTAGGAGACGGACACAATCCCGAAATTCAGAATCCTGAAAACCTAAAATCTCAAAACCCGAAATCCCGAAGACCCAGGTTAGGTTAGGTTAGAAGGGGTGATGATACGGCGAGCCACATTATCTCACTCGGATCTCAGTGGATCCATTGTGCTCCCCAGAGTGAAAGGTGGGTGGTGAAGAGGGATAGGGAGGAGTTTGAGGAGAAGTATTAGTTGTAGGGGGCCTCCCTGAACCATCCTGAATTCTGAATGAATTGTAGGATGTTTTTTAGTGGCAATACAGAGATGTCGCCCAGTTCACCTAGGGCTGCTTTCCTGGTTCTAGCTAGGGTGGGGCGTTCACATAAGAAGTAAAGGGAGCCCTCTTCCACCTCTTCATCATGACACCCTCTACATAAGTCCGATGAGCTGATGCCCATTCTTTTCATGTGGGTTCCCATAGAGTTGTGGCCCGTTAGGACGCCAACTATGAGTGATAATTGAGGCCTGCTTAGCTTGAGTTTTTTCTTCGAAATATTCGGCCAAAGGTTCCTTGAAACCCGACAGGTGTCGATAGATGACCATCTGACATTTGCAGCTTCCAAGACACCCTGGTGTATTCTACTTTTTTCTTCCTCCAGTGGCATAAGCACCGAGGCTATGATTTGGCTCGGATCAAGAGATGATCCGCTTTTGGCCAGTTCATCTGCCATTTCATTTAAGTGTCCCTATGTCCTGGGACCCATTTTAGGGTAACTGTATTCGTTGCGTTGAGTCTCTTAATTCTTCTTAACTCATTTTGGCAACGATCGATCAGTTTGGACTTTATGGTGAATGAGGAAATGGCTTTAATTGCCGCCTGGCTATCTATGAAAATGTCAATATTATTGTTAACTAATTCACGTGAGGCAAGATGCTTCGTGGCTTCACAAACTGCCAGCACTTCCGCTTGGAATACACTGCAAAAGTTTGGAAGCTTCATTGATCTATATATGGGTGGGTAATCTGAATAGATACCTGACCCAACACCCTCCAAGGTCTTGGAGCCGTCGGTGAAGACCGAAACATGATTTGCATTTATGACCCTGTTTTCGTTCCAGAGTTCCCTGGTGGGGATATCTGTCATGGTTACTGGGTTGAAATCAATGTGCGGCGAAACATAGTCTGTTTGAATGTCAATGTCTGTAAAGTTCATTATAGTTCTGTGACCGAAGAGGCCCCTTTTCCAATTATTACATTGTTGCAGTCGTAAAGCACTTTTTGCCGCCAACTCTTTCGGAAACAGATCGAGTAGGGCAAGTGAAAGGAAAGTTTCTAGAGCGGCCGTTGTTGTGGTTCTTATAGCACTGGTTGTGCCGATACACGCTAGTCTTTGAATTTTAGTCATGGTTTTTAGATTGGTCTCCTTATCTAAGGCTGGCCACCCGACCATACATGCGTACGTTAGGATTGGCCTTATAATGGCTGTGTACATCCAATGAATGGTTCTAGGGCTGGGACCCCATCTTCTACCAAAAATTCGACTGCACGTATAGAATGCTACTGAGGCTTTTTCCTCTCTTTCTTTAATATTCTTTTTCCAGTTAAATTTACGGTCAAGTACAACACCAAGGTATTTGGCGGTATCCGAAACTTGAAGTGGAGTTCCATTTATGGTTGGCGGGTTTATGTTGGGAATTTTGTTTTTCCTTGTAAACAACACCAATTCTGTCTTTTGAGGGTCTTTCGCTAAGTCCACAACTGCTGGCCCAATTACTGAGCTTGTTGAGGCCTAATTGTAGGAGGTCGCATAAGGTTGGGGCAAATTTTTCCCGAGGTCATTAACACAATGTCATCGGCGTATGCAACGACCTTGATGCCATTCAGATTAAGCCCGAAGACCCAACATCCAGAAAGAAAAATCCTGAAACTATATTTGGAAAAAACGAGTCCTGCGACTTCTCTGACAAACTTTTTTTATCGATACCTGATTCGCTTTCGCACTTTTCAGTCAAGCAATAGCGTATCGGTATCGCAAAATGGTGTGGATCTGCCTTATTGAATTGAAATCAAATAGTTTAAATTAATTAATAACAAAGTAAAGAAGGACTTAAATTCCATCAACATTTCAAAATAAAAAGTGAATTAGAAACAAAGCATGGGTTGGAATTAAAGTATTATCACTAACGTACATACAAAATCCCGAAAAATTATAAAAAATGGAAAATTTCCGCAAATTTTTCAACTTACCTACATATATAATTTTTCGGGATTTTGGGATTTTGGTTTTTCAGGATTCTGAATTTTTGGGATTTTGGGTTTAAGGAGTTTTGGGATTTTGGGTTTTCGGTTTTCGGGATTCTGGTATTTTTTAAGGAGGGGGGGGGGGGTGACTGTACAAATATGATTATTTACCCAACTATGAAAAGAGTTTTTGTCATATTTTTAAAAGATCTACATGGTACGACAAATAAAGCTATTTTCAAAGTATGAATGAACCATCTGAGAACTTTAAGGAAATTTATTTAAAATTTTCCTGGATTATAAGGCCGATATCGTCAAAAAATGGAAGAAATGAATACAGACAAATGTTCAAGATAGCCTTGCAAGTAGCTCTGAACCAAAACCGGGCAGTGATTTAATTTTAGTGCACGCAAACAGTAAAAGGAGTGCGAGTGCTGAAGTTTCGAAATATCAGTTTCTACTTGTTCTGCATGGTTTTAAACTTTGCCACTTTGTTTTCTTAGGCATTTAACACCCACAGTCGGATTTGTAGATGTGTTTGTTAACGTGAAATTTCTTGCAAATTTTCACAAATTGTCACAAATTTCTGTTTGTTTACTAAAAAAAGTTGCATCGAGAGAGTGCAGTGAGAGAGCAAATAATTCCCCCTCCGTTGGAAAACTTGCAAATTTCTGCTACACAAATTTCTGTGTACACGAAGTGTTACAAGTACTGTCAAAAATCATAGTAGTCAGTTTCTGTCACAACGTTGCCACTAATCGGAAAATTTTCTGAAGTAGGTTTTCAAAACCAAAATGCAGTATATTAAATTTTTCTACAAAAGATCTACACATTCTAATTTTTACTTTTATTTTTTATAATTTTTTATAATAGCCTATAGCCGGAAACTGATGATGATTTTTTTTTGAATAATAAAAGTACAGTAAACTTGATTTAAAAGCAGTAGATTTGTTTTACGAAAAAAGTACATTAGATTTATTGAAATCAAGGCAAAGTGGCAACGCCGTTTATACACAAAAATGACGTTTCTACAAAAATTGGCGCAGTTAAAATTTAAAATTGTTTCCCTCATCTCTGATCGAATTTTCCAATCTTTATAAAATTTGACAGGTTTTGCAAATTTTTTTTTTGGAAAAAGATACCAAACAAACATTGTTGTTAAGACTTGCATACATCATTTTTATCGCTAAGAAACATTTACGATAGTAAAGTTAAAAGGCATAATATTTCGCTTACATGTGTTATGCACTACAGAGGGTCAGAAGTGGGATACCACTGTTTCTAATTACGATATATGAAAATTACTTAACACTTTGTTCTGTAAGGTTGAGAACAATTCCAGATCTATTTACTTCACTTTACATTGGGTTTAAGCATCTGATTAAAAACGATTCATATTGAATCATATAAAGACATACATACATAAATATTAAAAGTACGATCGAAGGTTTTATAAAAAAAGAGTCCAATCACATATAAATTCAAATTGCAAAACCAAAAGATTCACCTAGAAGGCATTTTCTTTTATTTTGAATTAAACTTAACAAACAAACAAATACGCAACTTGTAAGTTGTAATAAGGATTTCAAAAATGAATTTCAGCTACGGTAGGGAAAACAAAAAAATTATTTCGAACAAAAACCCAACAAGAACAATAAACTGCCATCTGGTTTCAACGGTAGACAGAGACACTCATAAATTCACTGTCAAAGTTGTCATATTATATCTACTATGTAGCCTCAACTCAGTGAAAATATTTCGAACATGGCAATTTCTTGCCACATACGCGCAATGGAAAAACTTTTCGCACTCTAACTTTTTTTTTTCCAAGTAAGTAAACCACGTTTCCATGAAATCGTGAAAAACTTCAACACCGCGTTAAGGCATAGGTAGGTACCTATCCGTGCCGCCATCGCATTATAGAGCTTTGTACCATGGTATCGCATAGAGAGCTATAGCAAATAGAATTTATATTTAAAGTTCTGTTCAAAAATGCCAAATGTCTACCATTTATACATTAAAGTCTGTTCGTTTACTTTCTGTCTCGTGGAAAGACTTTTTTTACACAATTATACCTGCCTTGACAACAGGTATAAGTTTTTCTTGCTTCCTTTTTTTTTTGAAGTTATGAGACTTTAGAAAACGAAGTATAAAGTGTTTTCTGAAATTGGAATATTTTATGCGTAATGATGGAGCTGTCGAAGTTTGAAATGTTTTAACTTTTATCAACGAACAATGTTTACACTGGTGAAAACGAAAATAAAAAGTAAAAAAGTAAACCAAAACTATGGAAAAACTGTTTTTTACAAATTATATTCATTAATTTTCTTGAAAAGATTTAAATTGAGAAAATTTAGCATAGCATGAGTATGTAGTACTTTTGATTATTTTATTGAACTGATTAATCTTATGAATCCTGCAAATAAAAACAGCTTACTACAGATCTGTGCATGAAAAAATGTACAGAGTTGCCAGGAAATGAAGTTGAAAAAATGGCCAAATTAAGAAAAAATCCTAACAAGAATGAATTTTGGAGGTAAGTTGTGTGTTTAACGTCTTAAGCATTTCATTAAAAGGACCCTCAATTTGGGTGGGGCTAAAATTTATGTTTGGGGGGGGGAGGTAAAAGAGGATAAAATCCAATGTTTTTGAGAATATCTTGACTTTTTTTAATATATATCCAATAGATTTTGAGAAAAACGTTCAGGAACTTCTTTGTCTTCTTCTTATTTGGCACCCAATTCAGCCTGAGACACGAAAGCCTCTACAACCCCCAGCACATTGCTTCCAGTGATTTTGACCATCTAGCTTACTGACATCTAAGAAAGGCGATGGCTTGGTCAATAAACAGAACGTACGGTCTTCTTCGTTCTCTCGAACCTGGGGCTGGGCTGGCACTCAAAGGTTCTCTTCACTGAAAAAGTACTGTGACTGAGCCAATGAAATCGACGTTTTTTGATTTTTTGGACTACAAGCACATCTTGATAATGCCTAAAAAGTTCGAAGTTGTATCTTTTCCTTTATTCGTCCTTCTCCCACGCAGGATCAAATATCCATTGAAGAATTATTTTTCTTTAGAAAGAGCCCTCTTTCTCCCTTTTTGCTTATCACACAAACACGGCCGGTGCCATAAGACAGGACTGACATTATAAAAGTTTTAAAATGTGTGCACTTTGTCTTTCGTGTGAAGAGTTTTGAACCCGTCTGTTTTCACTATTATTTTATGCTCCATAACGGGATTGAGATATCTCATATGATATCAAAACTTCTTGCCAACACCCAGTAAATGTTGGGAAAATTTCGGGAGAGCTTTTCCCTAGTTGCACATTGCATAGCATATTTCCCAATATCACATGACAGAACTGGATCAGTTTTCTCAGCACCCCAAGTTCAGCCATTGCCATATAGAGCTCGTGATAATTAATGCTATCATACCTATGTGGCTTTGAAGTAGGGTGTCCATAACGAGTTTGATAAAAAAGAGGACATTTTCGAAAATCCAAATTTCTACTGTAAGACTGTAAGAGTACCGAGGTGGTGTAGTAAGTTTTGTGATATTGATATTGATTTGGAGATTTTAACGAAATCTCAAAACTGTATGCGAAAATGTGAAAATTTGAACTGAAATCTCTGAAATCCGAGATTGCAATCCAGTGGGATCATAGAATAAGATGAATATTTTGCAGAATTAAAATTTTTAGGAAATAGAAAAAAAGAGACAAAATAGAGTACATAAATGAAAAAGAGAACAAAAAAAGAATTTCATGAAAAAGAAAAAATAAGAAAGATCGGAGTCAAAAAAGAGAACATGTTCTCTTTAAAAGAGATATTCTGGAAACCCTACCTTGAAGTTGGTGAATATTGGCTTAAGGTGCATTTGTATCTTTGTTTTTGTTTTTTTTCCAGGATTTGCTTGAGAGTGTTTGATCTATGGTCGATATACCTGGCCAGAAGAAACTCTGGTTTTTGTCGATTAAAGTGTTGCAGAATGGCTTAAGACGCTCTCACAATACGTTGGATAGGATCTCGTATGTGACGTTTATTTAAGATATACCTCGATAATTGTTCTTCCAGTACACAGGATCACCTTTCCTGTAGATGGGACTCTTGAAGCTGATAGTAATCGAGCATATTTCTTTCCATCCATACTTGGTTAATGAGTTGATGGATGCACCATTTCAACACATTCCTTCCGTGCTTGAAGAGCTCCGTTGTTGTTCTTTAGCTTTTTTATACCTTAGTCTACCTCTTTTATACTGGGTGGTGGAATTGGGTCTACATTGACTGGAGTAGGGTTCTCTTCTGATCTTACTTCTCGCTCTACCTGATGTCTATTGAGCAGCTGTTGGAAATGCTGCTTAAATACATTTACTATTACCTGTACTTCAGTGACTAGGCTACCTTCATTGTTTTGAAGAGCCGGCGTTCTGGTTTTAAAGCCAGCAGCTAGTTTCTTGGCTTTTGTTTATAAAACTTCCGGGTGTTGTATCGATCGCGAGACCCTTCCATCTCCTTGAGCTGAAAGGCTACACACACCGTCTTCTTTTTACGAAGGGTTTTTTTCTCATCTCTTCTCCTTGCTCGATACTTGCCTGTCACTTCTCTTGTTTTCTTTATAATTGTATATGTATTTTCCGCCAGCTTTTTCAGCTGTACGCAATCAACATGGTACCATTGGTTCTTTTTCAATAGTTATTGGTAGCCTAGTATGGTTTCAACTGCTCTTTTGGTGAGATCGCGATACTGGGACCACTAATTGCTGGCCTGGGACAGGTAAAGGCTGTTTGTTTTTGGACGTGTGGTTTTCAATCTGGCAATTACTTTTTTCAGAGTTGGTCTTTTTGACAGCTGTCACTTGATTTATGCTCCGTTTGTTTTGCAATTTTATAATGAATAGACTTAATTCTGAACAACGATTGCAAATCGTGCAAAATTATTACCAAAATAATGGTTTGGTTCGCGCAACGCATCACGAAACAATCAATTTACTGAAGGAAACTTTTGGTGAGGCACCGAATATTCTCTTCCTAGGCGTCAATCGTCCTGGCTTTATCTGCGTACAGACAAGTGACTTCACATAACCCCACAAAAAATAACCCCAATACGCGAGACATTGTGCTCACCAAAAGTTTCCTTTAAATAAATTGATTGTTTTCTAATGCGTCGCGTGAACTGAACCATTATTTTGGAAAAAAGTTGCACGAATTGCAAACGTTGTTCAGATGTAAGTCTATTCATTAAGAAATGGCAAACCAAACTGAGCATAAATCAAGTGACAGCTGTCAAAAAGATAAACTCCGAAAAAAGTATTGCCAGATTGAGTACCACACGTCTAAAAAAAAACACCCTTTAATTGCACAGTGGAGAGCTTCTTGTTTAGATGCTCACTGTAAGCTCTAGTGACTTCAGTTATTCTAAGGTGACCAACATAGATTTTTAGTCGAAATCTCAACCTTTCTGCACGATGGTTAGAGAAGTACACACGTCTAAGATGTACAGACTTGACTTTCCTTGATAAGCACATTGTCGATTTGGTTGACGTTTAGACTATATATGGAGCGTCAAAATTGCTTTATGGATTCATAGCCTCATAGCAGTATTTCTTAGCCTATTACCATATTACGAGCTACTGAAAGTCTATTAGCTGAGACCGTTATTATTTGTCTCTCCATGGAGGCTGTGCCTACCAACTTATCCACTGAAAGTATTTTTTTTCCAATTTGAGCAATGAGGTCCCCGCACAAAATTTTTACATCGCACAGTGGGCAGTCTCCGAAAACTCTTTGTAGGAGGAGCCTTCGACTCCATTACGAGTGACGTGTGCACATATTAGGCTTATATTTTTTGGATGGTGGCTTTAATGCGAATGACAGATTACAGTTCGTCTTCAAAAATGTTCGTGATGATGAAGATTAATTACTAGAGATCAAAGTAACCGAAAAGACTTGTTAGTGGAAGCTAATTTATGGACTCTACAATTGAAGTAACTAAAGTAAAAGTATAAGACCCTAAAGCAATTCTTAGAATGTAATATTTACAAAACTTATGAACGACAGTAGAAAATCTTTTACAAAAGCAATTTGAAACAATCTTCCTATTGATCATTTACATTTTAAAAGAATACCATATTCTTGGTCTATAAAATTTAGCACCTCTAAATTTTTAAGAAACTTTAAAAACTTTTACATTTTTCCAATTTTTGCCATAAGCACTACACTCGATAATGTTTAATTCCGAAATCAATTTGTATGCCAAAATTCTAAAGTCAAGTAGTCTAACACAAATATTGACAACCATGAGAAGCAACCATGAGATGATGTTCCAATCAACAAAAAAAAAAAAAAAAAAAAAAAATTACAAAATAAAAGTTTGGAAATTTTCAAACATTCATCCAAGGATATGTAGATATTTGTATACATTTTCCAAAGTGCTTATCGATCCCAAAATCCACTTTCGAATAGGAAAAAAAAAAAAAATACTCAACATAAAGGACGTCCGTCCAATTCAAAAATTTCAATAATTCTATTCATGGTATACTTCTTAGAAGAATCTCTGTAGGTATATACAGTATACACATATCTACTATACATTGACTCTTCTAGTAAAAGAAGCTGGCCGCAAGGGATCAATATGAAAATAGATTTCTTTTTTTTTCATCCCTAACCCAACGCCGACACGCAATTGTACGCATCATTAAGGATACCAAAATGGACGAACAAAAAATATATTCACTTTCTCCCTCACCCCCAAAAAGGAGAAAGAAAATAGAAAAATCATTGGTTAAACAATTATCATCGGATGAGAAGAGGTTATGGTTGCATGGAGCTATCTATAGAATCTACACTAAAACTGCCACCCAATCCAACCGTGCGTCCCACGTCATCATCCTCAACATTCCCGATTAAGAAGCAGAGATTATCGACAATTGTTTTATTTAGGGATTTGTTAAAGGGAAACAATGAAAAAAAAACTATGTTAACTGTGTGAAAGCATCTTTATCGTTTGGATTAGGATTTCCTTGCTAGCAACTATACATTTTTGTGTACACAAGATTTGTTTGTATGGCAACTTTATTTTCCCTGTCATCAACTTGGCATGATATCATGAATCTATAATTTTGTCCTTCATTTTTATTTCACAATTATAGTCATTTTTTTTTTCTTGGGAAATGTAATGTTAATCGGTGACCTTAATCCTCGATTTGGTGAATATCAGGGTCCTATTTAACAGTATTCTAAGGTCAATTTGTTTACAGAGGGTTAAATCTGTAGTATGATGTTCACTGGTTTTGATTAATTGGTTCTTAAAAACCTAAGTTGACTGATTAGCGATTTTTATGTTAAACTACTCAAACTACGGATTATATTTGAATAAAGTTTTAGTTGATAAACATATTTGATGATAAAACAGTGTTGCTTTAATCATTGACTTAAGATGTTAAGCGGTAAGGCCCTTAGGAAGATCCTTCAAATTGAAATGGCTGAACTTTGTACAAATGCCAATCTATACAGATGACGATGGCAAAAGTTAGCCTTTTTGATAGGGGTCAAGGACAATAGGAAATTTAATTATGTACTGTTTTTATTAAGCGGCTAAAATCAGCAACAGATTTAGAAGTAATTGCGGCCATTTTAATAATATTATTAAACCCAAAGGTTCTGTTTTTTGCAAGGACTCTATAAAATTCATAATAATTCAATTATTGAAAGATTCTCCGGTGGACATTTCAGGAGATAATTTAAAAATCTTGCTCAGGAGACGAGACACCAGCACCAAATACGAAATATGTATAAGGAGTTCCATGACTTTATATTTATTATTGAAAAATAACTGAATTTTGTTCTTTGAAAAAGAGTAAAAAAAAAATATAACATAAAGTAACTATCAGCCTGAAGAAAATCTTAAGTGTGCAGGAACAAATTTTGGTATGCAAATTTTAGGTAGGTTCATATTTATGTATAAAAAAGCTATCTATTTAGAATAAACAAAATTCTGGAGCCATTTTTGAAAAAGAATTAGATTTTCACAAACGGTTTTTTAACATTTATTATTTACATAAAAGTATAAAGCATTTTTACTTGCGGTATATAGGCACTACAGTGAACTCTTTTATAACCGAACAGCGACGTTACCGAGAAATTTGTCCCGTTGTGAGATTTGTCCGGATACGGGAAAACATAAATTGATTTTTTTAAATTTTTATCTTATAATCCCAGTTAATTTCTTGTGTCAGTCATAAAATAATTAACTTAAAAACACATAATTCGACTGAACATCGGTCAATATATCGAATGCTTTTAAATCACTTTGTTTAAGAAAAGTTTTTTTATTTTATTATTTCGTTATGGGATTTTAATAAGCTACGAGGGCAGGTCAATAAGTCCGTGACTTTTTGAATTTCTGACCTCTTTACTGAAACAGCAACACTGCTCCTGTCAACAAGCATCTGTCAGTTGACTCCTGTCAAAATTTAAACTTGCTGCGTCAGTTAGTTTGTGTTTGACAGCTATTTTTATCAGACTACTCACTAATTTGAGGAGAAAATGGAAAAAAGTGAATTTCGTGTGCTTATTAAGCATTATTTCTTGCGAAAAAAAACCATTACCGAGACCAAGGCTAGGCTTGATAAATACTATGGGGACTCTGCACCATCGATTTCATTGGTAAAAAAGTGGTTTATTGAATTTCGTTGTGGCCGTACAAGCACTGAAGATGCCGAACGTCCTGGACGCCCAGTTGAGGTCTCTGTTGAGGTCTCTACACCCGAAACAATCGAAAAAATTCACGATATGGTGTTGGCCGACCGAAGATTGACAGTGCGAGAGATTGTGGAAGCCGTAGGGATCTCGCATGGCTCAGTGGTTTCAATTTTGAATGATCACTTGGGCATGAGAAAGCTTTCCGCAAGATGGGTGCCGCGTTTGCTCACAGTCGACCACAAACGCAATCGTGTAACAACTTCACAGGAAGGTTTGGCGTTGCTTAATCGCAATATGGAGGAGTTTTTACACCGTTTTGTAACCGTGGACGAAACATGGATAATATAAATAAAGCTTAGTAAAACGATTGACAAAAATGTGTTTTGTCCATTTTATAGCCCAGGAAAGATGTACTTTCACTGCAAAAAAATTCCATGTGAAGATTTTTAAATACAATTATCTTAATCAATTAAAGACTATCTTTATTAATTAAATGAGTAAACAAGTAAAATAAGAACCGAGGAAAAATGCATTTCAACTTGGGGAAAATTCCAATTTAAAAATTTTTAGACGCTATTATCTTCATTTTATTGTAAGCAATACTCATGTAAAAGTCTACAGATGAATCTGGCTTGCCCTAAAAGTAATTTAAGGTCAAACGTCCAACATGTTTTTTTTGCGTATAACCTTTTTTAACTTGGAATTTTCGTCAAGTAGTGGCGAATTTTGTTTGCGATACTTCCAAAAAAAAAGGTTATACGCAAGAAAGACAATGTCAGACGTTCGACCTTAAATAACTTTTAGCGCAAGCCAGATTTATCTGTAGACTTTAACACCAGTTTTGCCTTAAACAAAATAAAGATAGTAGTGTTTAAAAATTTTAACTAGAAATGTTCCCCAAGTTGAAATGCATTTTTCCTCGGTACTACAAAAAAAAAAAAAATTAAAAAAAAGAAGTTTTTTTACTTCACCATTTTTTTCAAAAATTAAATGACACAAAACCATCTGGCTTTCAGTGTTCGATTAAAAATTTATAGAGGAAGTGCATAATAGAAAAAAAATACAGTACTTGATTTCATAATTTTGAAAAAAGTACAGTATATAATTTTGTGAGTTTCTTTTTTCTTAAATTTTGTGAGCTTAAAAGTTTTTTTTTTCAAAAAATATTGACACGAATAACTTATTTAAAAAAAAAAATATTAAAGAGCAGACCTCAGGGTTAAAAAAATATAGTACTTTATTGCAAGTGTTGCCATTTGTTTTAAATAATATTTTTTAAAAAAACGTTTGTATTATTTTCAGGAAACTGCCCCTCCTGCTTGAATGTTGGGAGATAGACCCCCTCAGTGTTGAAAAATGTTTGTACTTCGATCCTCTAAAAAACCCTATCATTATTTTATGTCACGGTGGTAGTCATTTTCTAAAAACAAGCACTTTTAAAAATTGATCTTTTTTGATATCTCAAATTTTTTTATTGGGGTCTTGTATTGAAAAGGTCCTAATAAAAATTCTTATAGAGAATTTTATTGTAAGTTACTTTTCAAAAACATCACCATCTAAGAGAAAAACGCAAAATACCGTTATTTTTGACTTTTGTCCATTTACATACAAAATAATATCTTTTTAATGACCGCTAAATAAAACAAAAAATATATTTTCTTGTATAAAGTTGAATAAAGTACAAACTGTGTTAAAATAAATTTTCTAACATTTACCATTTAAGAGAGGTTAGCGAAAAATGATTTATTTCGATACTTAAACTTTTTGAAGTAGCAATATCTTGTTAGTGATCACTCGTATGGAAAAATATATTTTAATATTTTTTGTAGATTACAATTTAATCTTTAAATTAAGAATAAAGTATTTTTAGAAAACTTCATTACTTAAGATTTAAAAGCTAAAATCTGGAATTTTGGGTTTTTGACGCAATTTTTAAAATAATTATATCTTTAAAATTATCACTATTAGAAAAAATAAATATTTTTTTTTTATATAGAAAGTAACACAGTGCACAAACTTCATGCACAAATGTTTTCTATAACACAAACCATTTCTGAGTTATAAGCAAGCAGGTGGCATTTTCGTCAGTTTACGTTTTTTCAAACGCCGATATCTTCTTAACCATCAGTTGGAGAAAAAAAGTATAGCAATATTTTTTGTAGGAAATTATGTTACCTACAAGTTTTCGATACACTACTTTTTAATAATGTGACGTTTCAAAGTCATAAGTGAAAAACCAGTATTTTCGACATTGATCCTTTTTACGCAAGCCAGAAGCGTTTTTAGACTTTCGCATGCGTTTTCCTTAGGCACAAATAAAGATAATTGCATTTAAAAAAATCTTCGCTTGGAATTTTTCCGCAGAATGGCATTTTATTTGTACATTTTTCCTGTGCTATGTAAAGAGAGAGCTAAATTCTATTGCGGTTATGATATTTGGTGTCCACGTTGGGTTATGAGAGAGTCAGGTTATGGGAGAGTTTTTAATATGAACATTTTTATATTTCTTCCTGGTCTTTGACATCCGTAATTAGAGAGAGAAAAATGAACTCGAGATTTTGTCCAGACTTCTCATTGAGATGTAGTACCTCGTGGTATGATGGTTAGTGCGTTGGACTGTTATGCCAAAGGTCTGGGTTCGATTCCCAGCCGCTGCCACCTAAAAAAAAAAAAACAGAAATGTTTTTCCCGAGGTACTCCCTCTTCCGAGGAACTGACAAATCCTCCAAGAGTATACTTGTCATGAATAAGTGCTTCTCATCTAGCCGTTTGGAATCGGCAAAAAATTGTAGGTCCCCTACAATCCTGCCAACACAGGGATGGTTGAAAGTTGTTAGTCATTAGGCCCTGGTTCTCCATGAGCTGTTGTGCCACCCAATTTATTTATTTTATATTCTCATTAAGATGATAAGGAAGACAAAAAAGTGGCTATCACAATTCTGTCTGTCTGTCAAGCAACGAGTTTCGGTTTTACAAGGAACTATCATCGGGCTTAATTTTGAAAATGAATTTTTTTGTTTTAATTTTTAAAATTAAGCCCGATGATGGTTCCTTGAAAACTGAAACGCGGTGTTCGAATCCCAAAAAAAAAAATTAATACTAATTAAAAATAATCTATAACTAAACAAATTACAATTTTTCCAAAAATTTACTTTTAATTTTTTAAGTTCTTTTACTTTTATTGTTTATATATTCATATAAAACGCATCATGAAGACAACACCACAAAGAAATCATTCTGTCTATCTGACTACAGCCTAAACAGTTAGATCAATTTTTTCAAAACCTGGTGGGTACATTTTTTTAGAACTTAAAATAACGGTAGGTACCTAACATACAAATTCATAAAATCTTATTTTTCTCAAAAATGGCTCAGCAACTTTTCTTAAAATCAATACATTTTTAAAGGCCACCTTTTGGTTGGGAAACTATTTTTCAAAAAATGATTATTAATGGTACATACCTCCAAGAACCACTTTTTTTATTTTCGACGATTTTCTTAGAAACAGTCATTTTGATTTCAATAATTTTTTTATACAGAAGCTTCTTAAAAATAATGGTTTTCATGCAACAGCGTAAAGTCATCTTAAGCGTGGTAAGATGTAAGCTTCGTAAGCCTGTCAAATTTTCCTTACAAATTGTGACAGAATTTTGAAACCTTACAACGTTTCCGATGACTTAACCCTGTTGTATGAATACCCCTAATATAAACAGTTTTTCTTTAACAAAAAATATATTTCGGATTTTTAAAAATTGTTCAAATTTTTTTTTGAAAATCAAATATTTTGAAAACTTAATACATAGTTGGTTTTTATAAAACTCGGTACTCAGGGTTTTGTTTACAGTCTTTAAAGTATTTTAAGAAAAAAATTGACTTTTATAAAAATTTTAACAGTTCTTCCATATAAATGTTAAGAAACCTTTAAGGAAAAAATTTGTTTTCTTAAAAACTTTTTTATAAAACTTTTTCTGGTTCCTAAAATTAATTTGGTATACTGTTAAAAATTTAAAAAAATTTACAAATATAAACAATTAATAGTACCAACCTCTGATAGAACGCTTTTTATTAAATTTAATATCAGCATGCGCAGATTAAGATATATTTTTTTTAATAAAAAAATTCCATAAGATTAAAAAAATTGCATATCAGAGTTTTCAACCAATTTTTTTTTTTTTGAAAATTTGATATCTCAAAAATGGGACTTAAAAAATATTAAGGATTTGCATACCAAATGTTTTTTTTTTTAATTTTTTAAGAACTAAATTTATAAAAAGAAATTCGAGATAACAAGCAAACATCCCATTACGATAATAGAGAACACCTAAAAATGGCAAAATTTTGTCTGTCTGTCGGTTTGTATCTGGATCTACATTGACATCGATGTGATCTTCTTTAAATTTTGAACTTAAGGCTTTTTGAAATTTTATTTTTACCTCCCAACGCAACAGTACTTGCCATATAACCGTTATGAAATATCTTATCCGTCTCAAAAAATGCTTCAACGATTTTGATACAAGAAAAGAACAAATGGATTACTGCTGGTGTGGTGTACTTTTTGGTAAGAATAAAATTCAGAAAAAAAACTATTATTAACGCTACCAGTCGCATATAACGTTTTTTGATTTTCGATTTTGTCATAAGCGACTCAACTGATTTCAATCAAAATTTATATGAAAAAGCTCGTTAAAAAGTAGATAATATTGAATATCAAAAATTCGAAAATCATTATTTTGAAAACGGGTCAAGGAATATTTTTGAGACTTGATGTATAAATGCACAATATTAAGTACTGAAAACTGGCATACCAAAATTATTTTTTTAAATGTTACCACAATTTTATGCATACAAAAAAATTGTTTTTAAGGAATCCGCTCCAACGATTTGAATTTTTTTTGATGGAATACTTGTTTTTGAGCTCAATGGATTTATTTATACAATAAAAAAATCATTTTATATGCTGTATTTTGCTTTTTCTATAATAACTTGCTTATTTCAAAGTTCTTAAGTTCAAAGCATTTAGATTAATATTTTCTTATTTAAACATTTAAAATTAGTTCACATAAAAATAATTTTTATAACAAGTTTCAAATTATTTTTATATATATATAAAATATCTCAAATATCTCAAAAACTGGTAAGCAATTTTTTTTGAAATTTTATATAAATAAATAAATATTTAAAATTTCCATACCAAAATTTGTCCTTGAAATTATTTTAAGAATTTGTTATACAAAAAATTATTTTTTTAAAACCCACTCCAACGATTTTGAATATTTAAATTCTCATTAATAAAAACAGTTTTGAGGCACTTTTGATACTCCTTTAAAGTTGTTATAAGCATTCTTATCGATATGGACTTTTTATAAACTCTTAAGAACGTTGGATGCAATATTTCTTAGGACAAGTTCTATAAGTGTATATCAAAAACCTGTTTGAAATGCAGAGATTGACCTTAAATGTGTCACTAAACTAATCCACTATTATAGCTATACAAGCTTGAATCTGAATTTTGTACTCATCCTATTCTGATAAAAAAACAACTTGTGCAACCGAGAATATAGGAATAGGAAAGCTCTAAGAGACTCAACAAAACTATAAGCAAGAAATCATAACTTTAAACTATACATTTACCAAAACTTATAATAAGAAAGTTGTATGCCTGGTAGAAGTTTTTTTTTTTTTTTATTTTATTATTATGACTACCATTAAAATTCTCCTTTACTTTTCCATTATTTTCTAAAGTTTCTAATAGTTACGTACACTTTCTGTTAAGATCTGAAGAAATACGAGTATAAGCCCACATTTTCTACAGCCTCATTTCTATATTCAAAAAGTTTCTACTTATTCAATGAATATTTATATAAGAAAGGAAAAAAAAAAAAACATAAATGTTACAAATCGTCTAAACGATAGAACTTTTGATCTCCAATAAAGTCTTTTTGATGCCTAAGACCATGTTCGGAAACAAAAGTTTCACTTCGATGAGTGGCAATAATTTTAGTTTTTTTTTTTGTCTGTCCTCAAATTAATGCTAGCAATTTGTGAATAAATCCTTGAAAACATGAAAAACCAAATTCTATATTCTTGTTCGTTTCTGGCCTTTGTGTACATTTTATATATATAGTATAGTATATACCTATATTTATGTATGTACTTACAAGTATATGGGATTTGTAGAGCATAGGTATAGAATGCACCATCGAAGATAACAGATTGATCCCACTTCAAATGGAATAATATATGCCAAAGAGCTGCGTTTATTTACAGTGTTGGATTTTCAATAAGCAAAAAGATTAGGGCCACACTATATTCTAGGGGCCCCTAGCTTAACGTCACGAGGGGTCAGCATTCGTTGCTTTTGTTGTCTTCGAGCAATCCGTGTTTTCCAATATGTCATATTTCACCGAAATACGATTACGATACTCGCCTTACTTCCTCGAATTCTTAAAATCAAATACAGGGTTTCCAACTTATGCTTATACATAAAGATGACTTCCAGGGCAATATATTGTGAAGTCTTTGTGACTGCAAGACAAAGTTCAGTTTATAAAAAAGTAAAGCAGAACCCAATGCCAAGGGCCACTGCATTGGTCGAGTCCAGCCATGTTATTCTTGAAAATTTGTTTCCTAAAAGTTTAGCACGGAGCAAGGATAGAAATTGAAAAGAAATTTTCCAACAAGCAAAACTTTTTTGCTAAAGACGAGGGCCACCCAACAAACATTGATGCATCTTTCTCACGTCGGCATTGTCTCCTTCGTCGTTATCGTCCTTGCATGCTGAGCCTTAGCCTGCCTGCCTGACTCTGTGTGAAAACGAAATAATGTGTGCATACATAATTTTGTTAGAAGGTTAATATTTTTCTTTGGTCTTCAAGGACCCTCTTAACGTTATTGCACGGACGGCATACGCTCGCTTTTCTTATATATGTATGTATATATACTTATTCCTTGATCCCCCTCAATTTAGCAAGAAAATTGTTTCATACTTTCAAAACGAAAAAAAAAAACAATTACCTACTACAGAAACGACTCCGATGACGATGGAAATTAAAGTAGATGTCCCTGATGCGATAGAAGCAGTGTTGGATTAAGGTAATTCGAAGGCCTTAATATAATTTGACGGAGTACTTTTGTCTAGCTGAAATGATTGGCTTTTCTAATCATGCTGATTATGGAAGTGGCAATATTTTACTCCCGGGGAATCTAGGACTTTTGACTGTGTTTAAATAATCTTACCTTCAATAATGATATCTTAATTTCAATCGACAACACTTTTGGTGTGTATGTGAAAGGAAAATATTGGTTTGCCATGCAAAAAATATATCGCGGGTTCAAAGATGTGGTAGCCATGCAGATGGCAAGAGTGAGTTTGACTCCCGCCTTCGCATACAGCTTTTGGGGTGAATATTTTGTATGAAGATGGCACGTAGAAAGTTTTGTATGGCCAACTTTCTAATAATTCCAAAATAAAGGTCAATTTGTGGGAGTCAAAAATGTTTCATAAATTCCTGTTTGTTACTCGTAACAAAGACTTTGTAAGCATAAGCTGTTATCTGTGTGATGAAGACTTCAATAATTTTTTTCTTTAAATGTTAGTGCCCTCCTTAATCAAGGCGGCCTTAAAAGCTTTATAGTAGCAAATCCAACAATGTATGACAGACAATACCTTGTTTTACTTAATTCGAAATAAATAAAACAAAAAAAAAAATATAATAATGTTGCCGAAGGTACCTACATAAGAAGTATGAATCAACTTATTGCGTTGAATACTTTTCAGTGTTTTCTGTTTTTTTTTTTTTACTTTTTTTTCGTCAGAATAAAATTTACTTAAATAAAATCACTCACAAATTACAATTCCAAAACGAATAAAGTCTTTTGATAAAGCGGTTTTTAAGTCTTTTATTTGTCTGTTTTTCATCAAATCCATATGAACAGGGACACAAACACAACAGACAGACTAATGGACTTTGAATTTTTTTGTTGAATATGTTAAACATTTTGTTTTATGCTTATGATGGGGGCTTTTTGTATTAAATTTGTTTATTTTTCTTTTTCTTTTAGAAGTTTAATAAATTGTTTTTTTTTTCTTTCATTTTGAATGAAATACTCTTAACTTAACTTTAAAATTATTGTTTTGTATAATTTTTAATTTAAAATTATTTATTTAAAAGTGCAAGACGCTATAAGTAGAGCTACCTATAGATAAAGCCTGTTAAGTGTAGTAAGAAATGCTGTTTTTGGATAAAGCAAAATTTCATTGAAGTTATTATTTTATAGAACAACAATTTTATTGAAAGTTTGAATGAAACAACAAAACCCGGAATGTGCTCCCAGCCAGTAGTAAATGATGTTTTTTTTTTTAAATAAAATCAATTTTTGATTTAATTTTGGAATACGTCTCGGTATTCAAGAGTAGGTAAATTGTACGTTGTACCGCAGAAATATTATACTGAGTTCTTGCCACATTCTTTGAGTGTGCAACATCTGTCAATGTCAAAAAACTATATGATTCAAAAAGAACAGATATACAGCTCTGGCCAAAATGATAGGAACACTCATTACTTTCAAAAGTTATTGTACTAAGTGACTTATCCAATTGAGTGAAGTGGAAGAAATTGTCACAAGCTAACCGATCTTTATGTAAGCAATAGTTTAATTCATGTTTTTTTTGTCATAAAAACAAAGAAGAATGGTAACAGTTGCATTTATGCCAAAATTGATTGATTTGGTCACCCAAAAAAATAGAAACAACTAAAGTAAATTTTATTTAAACGAGTTTTTGATGTTGTGACAGATAAAATGTTTGTTAATAATATTGCTGTATAGGCTGGATTTAAATAATACAACCAGAAAAAATATCAAAACTATTTACACTATTAAGATTATTTTTGATTATTTCAAGTTTTTGAGAGGTTGAGCTAAAATTTTATTGGCAACTTCCAACCGTCAAAATTTACAAACTTTGTTTTTGATTCAATTATTTCCAATACAAAATTTTTAAAAAACGAGCACTAAAATTAGTTCTAATATATGTGGGACATTTCTAAACATTTTGGAAAATCTCCATTCGCCGGTTTTTCTTTTCTGAGATCATGAAGCGTACTCCAGTCCAGCTCTGATTTGAAAAAAAAAACACAAGTTAACCGTTCTGAGTGGTCTCAGCTAAAAAAATAAACACTGATTTGTTTTTGACAGCTCAATGCAATGCTCGGAGCTAACAGAGAAAAACAACTCTTGATGTGTATTGACATTTTCTCTATTATCACAATAGCCGTTTCTCTTTTGTAGTTCAGAGCAGAGTTTGAATTTTCAAAAAAAAAGTGTTTCTGTTTTAGCTCTGAGGGGTCCCAACTTCAAATTTGTGTGAGATACTTAGCAAAATCGATTTGACATCTTTGACAGGTGCAACAAAGAAAATAAAATGCAAAACTGGATCGCACGTACTTTCTCTTATATTCGACCCAAAAACATGGCAATCATTTTAGCATAAAGCAAAAACAATTCTTTTTAAAAAATTATTTTTTTTTTTGAAATGCAATATGATTATATTTTAATTTGAAATTTGCATACAAAAATTTATCTAAATTCATTTTGCGTATAATGAGAAAATTACAGCTAAAAAAAAGTTCTTTGAGAGTTACTATAAATTGTTTCTGAGATTTTTTTTTTAATTCTTCGTAGTAGAGGCTTTGGACCTTTGGCACCTCATATATGGGAAATTTGAAATTTGAGAAGGCCAGAAAAGGTCAACTAGTCCTAGAAATTGGTCAGCCCTAAATAACTTTTAATAAAGGCTTAAAATTTCTCAAAGTCACTCAAAGTCACGCGCGATTTCTGGCACCTCATTTGATCTCTTAAATAAATTTACAAAAAAAGTTTACCATCCGAAAGATCTCTAGATCGTGATGAAAGGTCAACTACAGTAATTGGTCAGCCATAGATTTTTTTAGTGAGTTTTTAAAATATTTCAAGGTCATAGTGATATTTGGCACCTCATTTATGGAAAACTTGCATAAATTGTATACCATCTGAAGGATCTCTAGATCTATTTAAGGGGCAGCTAGTTTTAGTAATGATTGGGCGGCCATAGATTTTTTAAATGTATTTTTAAGTTTCTGTAGGTCATTGCGATTTTTGGCACCTCATGTTTGGGAAATTAAAAAAAATTAAAACCACCTGAAAGGCCTTAAGATTTATATAAAAGGTCAGCTAATTTCAGTAATTGGTCAGCTATAGATTCATTTTTACGATTTTTAAAGTTTTTTTTTAGGTCACTAACGTTTTTTGGCATAATGATAAAAATTCATAACAACAAATCTATGACTGACCATTTACTGAAACTAACTGACCTTTTATAATGATCTTAAGACCTTTTAAGTAGCATTAATTTTTTGCAAATTTCCCATAAATAAGATGCCAAAAATAGCAATTTTTTTTAAATTCATTAAAAATTCATACCTAATTTTTGGAAATGGCCCAAATGAGGTTCCAACAGGTTTTTTTATGACCTTGAAACGAATTTTGAAAACTCAAAGAAAAAAAACTATGGCTGACCAATTACTGTAAATAGTTGACCTTTTATCACGATTTAAAGATCTTTCGGACGGTAGACTTTTTTGTAAATTTCCCTTAAATGAGGTGCCAGAAATCGCACGTGACCTTGAGTGACCTTGAGAAGCTTTATTACTAGTTATCTAAGGGTGCCCAATTTCTAGGACTAGTTGACTTTTTTTGACCAATTAGATGGCATTCTCAAATATCAAATATGAGGTGCCAAAGGTCCAGAGCCTGTAGTAGATCATCGTTGCGTAAGCATTATAGAAAAAATTGCAGAAGTTTTTTTTGAGAACAAAATTTCCCTTGTGGTTTTTTAACATTTGTTTATTATTTTTCCATAAAAGTTAATATTTTTCTTAAAATATTTAAGAGAGTGTTGAAAAACACTTTAGTATCGAGTTTCAAAAAACCAATCATGCCATTCTGGAAAAATTTCGCAACGTTAAACAATCTTTGAAAATGAAAAAAAAACTTCTTTAAATTTTTGGTATACAGAGATAAATAGGTACCTACAGTTGGTGATGAAAAAATTACTACACCAAACAAAAAAATACTAACTCCCAATATACATATGAATGGTTCAAAAATATGCAGCAAAAACATTTAGCGACCCATTTTTTTCATTGAATTTTAGTTTGTAGTTGTTAAGATTTGAAAAATTAAAAAGTGAAATAATTAAAAAAAAAAAAAAATATGCAAAAAACTGCAAGCTATTTAGAGATGGACTCCATGTAATAAGGTTTAACAAGGTTTTTAGCAAAAAAGTGAAATGTTTATTAATTTTAAATAGGCATTCAAATTTATTGATTTTTTTAGAAAAGTTGTGAAAAATAAAATTCCTGTCCAAATGATTTGATTATGTTTTGACCTATCTATACGCTCTTCCACACATTTATAATGTCAATTTTCTGTATTATTAATAAATTATGTATTATCTTTTTAACTTTGGATTAACAATCGATACTATGAATTTCTCGTAATCACACACTTAAATCGTTCGTGTATTGTTATATTCAGCACAACAAATATTAAAACTATTAAATTAAAAAACTTTCAAACAATATTTCATCACCCAAAAACGGACTCTTGGTTCAATATTATATGCTTTTGTTTTCTCTATTAATTTTGTTTCGGCTTTTGAATATTTTCCTATTATCTGATAATAATCTCGTTAGTTTCGAAAACCATAAGTCACAGGATATCCTATAAAATAGCTTCAATATGGTGTAGGGTGTAGGCCATCCGCCGCACCGTTGAGCGTAAAAATACCTTTTTAACCATTTTATATATACTCGTACCTTTTGCCGCATTTAAATTCATCACAGCATCCATTAAAGTTTCTTATTTGTTATGTTGTTGGTTGTTTTTGTTGTTGTTGTTATTTTCATTTCAGTTCTCTATTTTGCTGGGTTTTATTTATTGCTTTTTAGCGCAGTGGGTTTTATCCCATTTTGTCTATAGATTTCGAAAATACCTTAAAGATATGGTAGGTATCAGTCTGCTTGTTTGGTTAAGTAATCAGGGAAAAAGTTCATTTAACAATCTGTCTCCTTTTGTGTAGTATAGGTTTGTATAATATGTTTAAAGGTGCGAATGTGTGTTTAAGATGCTTTGGGGTGTATCAATTTATTGTTAACGCACGACGCACCTGATACTAAACTTCTGCAGGTTGTTCATTTGTTTTATTCTTGACATTTTTTTTTTTTTAATAATGAAGGTGAATTTCGCAATGTGTCTTGTAGCAAGGCAGAAATAAATAAAAAAGATTTTTCTTAAAATGTACTTCTTATGGATATTGGCCGATTTAGTTGCTTAGTTCTCTCTCGAAACATAATCAACTTCATTTCCTAACGATGAGGAGGAAGATAAACTAAAACATGGCTTGGATATAGGTAAAGCATTATTAACTTAGCCAGAAAAGTTAAAGTGCAAAGAGCGAAGTGGCTGGATAGTGGTAGAGCAGATAGGCAGAAGGACATTTTACCTTATGAGTCTGAAGACCAGCTTGTGCTAGGGTTTGGACACCAAATGCCTGAAAAAGCTTGTTTTTTGAAGCATAGGTTCACTCTCACTCGAACTGTAGCACAATCCTTAAGTTATGCCGTATTTTATATAACGGGTGATTTTTTAAGAGGTTTAGAACTTAAAAAAAAAAAAAAAAAACACAAAAAATTCGAAAAAATGAATGAAATATTTATTTGAATCGATAGTTTGAACTTTGCAATTTAATGTTTAAAGATAACTTCATGCAAATGTTGACCACGGCTGCGTCTCAGGTAGCCCATCCGCTGAGTCCAATTTTGGCATACTCTTTCACACATATCGGCCGGTATCTCACGAATGAATGCATGGATGTTGGCTTCCAGTGCGTCAATCGAAGCGGGCTTGTCCCTATAGACATTAGCCTTGACATACCCCCACAAAAAATAATCTAATGGTGTCAAATCGCACGATCTAGGCGGCCAATTGACCGGCCCGAAACGTGAAATTAACTGTTCACCAAACTCGCCTCGCAATTGCGCCATTGTTTCGCGTGCTGTGTGGCATGTGGCACCGTCTTGTTGAAACCACATATCATGCAAGTCAAGAACTTCCATTTCGGGCAAAAAAAAGTTTGTTATCATCGCTCGGTAGCGTTCACCATTGACAGTAACGCTGCGATTCGCATCATCTTTGAAGAAATATGGCCCAATAATGCCGCCGGCCCATAAACCGCACCAAACAGTGGCTTTTTCGGGATGCATTGGTAGCTGTTGCAATGCTTCTGGCTGATCTTCACTCCAAATGCGGCAATTATGCTTATTTACGTACCCATTCAACCAAAAATGAGCCTCATCGCTGAACACAATTTTTCGATAAAAAAGCGGATCCTCGGCCAGCTTTCCAAGAGCCCATTCACCAAAAATTCGGCGTTGTGGTAGGTCGGCTGGCTTTAGTTCTTGCACCAGCTGTATCTGAAAGGGCTTTACGCCCAAATCCTTCCGCAAAATTTTCCACGTAGTGCTGTAACAAAGGCCTAACTGCTGGGAACGGCGCCGAATCGACATTTCGCGGTCTTCTGTCACACTAGCTGATACGGCCGCAATATTTTCTTCACTACGCACAGTACGTAAACGTGTTGGTGGTTTAATGTCCAACAAAGTAAATTTGGTGCGAAATTTGGTCACAATCTTCCGAATAAACTGTTCAGAAGGTCGAGAATGCCGACCATAAAATGGGAGCAGCGCGCGATGAACATTTCGAACCGAGCACGAATTTTGATAGTAAAATTCAATAATTTGCAAGCGTTGTTCATTTGTAAGACGATCCATGGTTAAACTGCAAACCAAACTGAAGCTGTTTGACAATGACACAAGGTACTAAACACACGTCAGCTGTCAAAACCAGTGTTGCCAAAACCAAACCAGCTAAAAAATCACCCTTTATTATTTAGCGCTTTTTGTATTTTATTTATGTAAATTCGATTATAACTTTTTAATATAAACTTGAACAGTTAAATTTTCCTTATCAGCCAATGCATATGAATTCTCAAAAACGCCATAAAACATTTTAAATGGCATTTCCCAAATCATCTCCCAACCAAGTTGATTGCAAATCTTTGCTGTGGCCATGTGTGTACAATCAATGCGTACATAGTCAAATCCCAACAGCATTGCCAAATCTGCTGAGCTCTGAATGATTTTCTTGGCAATACCTAATCGACGGTGGTTATGTCCAACTGTACAAGCAGCTAACTCCAATATTCTAATCTTCTGGTTACTTAAAGGAAATGTTACCTCACGCTCGATTCTATCCCATGCACGCAACAAGTTGCGGGTACCTTCTGTCTTAGCGACTTGAGCTAATTGAAGAAAGGTGGTATCATTGTCGTTGTTGGTTGAGTTGATTCCCCGATGGGTTTGTAAGCAATTTATGCACAACCCACAGATTTTTTCATGGCGAACTGCTGCCAATGAGAGTTCTGGTGAAAACACATACAATTACTAAATGTTTTGTGTTTGCTCAGGCAAGCAAGAAGAAAGAATTGTTGTTAGCAATTCAAGTATTGTCGCTTTGTTAAGAGATTTGATTATGGAAATTTTCTAACAAAAAAACTCAAATTAAACAAACAACAACAAATTTTCAAATTCTCATCTGGCCTTTAAGTTACCCCGAGGTCACACGTGCAAGTACTGGCAAGCGAGTTGGCTCCATACACTGCCTGTCAAATACGTAATTTGCATTCCACTTGCCTTCCACTTGCTTCCCACTTGCATTCCACTTGCTTGTCTCCAAACTTGCTTCTCAACTTACTTCACTACTGGTTTTGCTTCAATTCAAAAATTTCAAAATTCCATGTCAGTTGTTGAGCAAGTTGGTTGGGTTTGTATGTATTAGTGAACCACAGTACTGTACTGTGTTAGTGAACAAATGCGTTTGTAACTTGCCATAGTACTTGCCCGTGTGGCGTCGGAGTTAGAAGTCATTAAATTTACCAGATCTTAGAAGAGTCAGCCATAATTTCGAGAGGAAATTTTGTGTCTCCTTATGACGCACAGAAATTCCCAATGCACGAATAAATGGATCATCGAGAAAGTTGGCTTTCATGAAGGCAATTGCTTCCTTGAAATGTGGTTTTTCAACACGAACAATATCGACTGATTTCTATATTCAAAGAGACAAATATGTATAAGTATCGGTGCTGAATTATTGGGTATTTTCTTAAAACCTTTGATGAAAATTGTCTAAAATTACTATAAAATCGATAGCTTCTTCTGGCCATCAAGGAGATTTTTTGACTTTAAATTTGGTTAGCTAAAAGGTTTATTTGATCCTTTTTTTATTTATTTTTTTTTAATAATTCATGGCATGTGCCAAAATACTTTTTGAAATGTCTATTTTTTGATTTAGTGATTGAAGTTTTCTAGTCAGATTTCTTATTGATGATTCGTTAAAGTTCCTACAAGTTAAAAGTCTTCTAAAACCCCTATTTTTAACTCGTCTATACTACTTACTTTATTACTTATCCAGCTCCAGATCCATGGAGGGTCTCTGCCTGAGATATTGCGGTCTTCCATCGGTTGCAGTCCCTCACACACTCCCTCCAGTCATCGAGACCAAGCGTTCTTGCGTCGGAAACCGCCTGGTCCCTGTAGCGGAGGTTCAGTCTTCTTGGTCATCTCCAACCTGAGGGCTGGGACTCGAAGATTTTTTTAGGTGGAGCGTTGTTGTCCATTCGATCGATGTGGCCGAGCCAGTGTAGTTGACGTGTTTTGGCTTTTTGGATTACATCCACATCTTGGTACAGCTCATATAATTCATTATTAAATCTTCTCCTCCATTCGCCCTCCCCCATATTGGACCATATATCCACCGAAGAATTTTTCTCTCGAAAGTGCCCAGTATCAATTCCCCTTTTTTACTTATCGTCCAGCACTCAACGCCGTAGGGTAGAACTGGTAAAATTAGCGTTTTGTATAGCGTGCACTTTGTCTTTCGTGAAACGAGTTTTGAACCCATTTGTTTGGCCAATCCGAAGTAGTGGGGTAGTTCTTCGTAGGAATTCCACTCAGGCGTCAATCGTGGGGTTGATGTTTGTTCCGAGGTAGGTGAACTCCTTGACTACCTCGAAACTACTGCTGCCAAGAGTACTGGGCGCTGGGACTGGATCTTCATTGACTGGTCTCATGCTTCTTTTCTTTGCAGCTGTAGGAAATTCTGCTTAAACACGTCTACAATTCCCTGTGCTTCGGTGACTAGGTTCCCTTCGTTGTTTCGAAGAGCTTGCGTGCCGGTTTTATAACCACATGCCAGTTGCTTGGCTGTTTTGTAGAACCGGCGGGTGTTGGTAGCGGTGCAAGACTCCTTGAGATACCTGAGGTGAGAGGCTATGGATGCTCTTTCTTTTCTATGAAGGGTTTTTTCTCTTTCCTTCCCTTTTCGCGGTACTGCTCTCTTGCTGCTCTTGTTTTCCGTTGCAGCATTTGCATTTGTGCATTTTCCATCTCCTGCTTCAATACCGCGCACTCCTCATCATACCACGGGTTCTTTTTTCTGGGTGGTTGATAGCCTATGGTGGTCTCGGCTGTATTCTTTATGATGTCGCGATACTCGTCTATGTCAATGGAAACCATAACATTTTACTCCCGGGAAACATTGGACTTTTCACATTTATTTTAATAAACTTGCGTATCAAACTGAGACTAACATATTTAAAGGTAGTATCATTACAGTTTTGACATTTTTCAGAACTGCGCAAATATCAAAACTAGTGTCAAATGCCAATATTTGTTGTAGTCTTTACGTGTATTTACTTTCTCACGTTGAAATTTTTGAAATTTCTTGAGTTCCTTAAAAATCCAATAACTTTTTTGCTGGTGAAATTCTTCTTTTCCAAGAGGTAACCCAAAGTCGTTGTTTGATTTACATACGACACGGATAACATCACACCAACACAACAATAGCAACTGTCAGTCCCTTATAATACTCAAAAAGAAAAGAGTGTTTTTCAGAAACCTAACCCAATCCAAAGAACAAGGACACCAAACTTCAGCAAGTAAAATTTATGTCATAGGTTTATCACTGCCGCTGCCTGAGCGTGGGTTCACGTGTGTAATATAGATTTGATATGAGTCCAAGATATAGAATGAGACAGGGACAACGACAACAAAAGAGAGTGGGAGTAAATTAAAAAAAAAAAAAAAAAAAAAAAAAAATAGCAACTGGAATAGGGATCAAGTTCAAAAGAAAATTCCAATCTTGATGTGGTGGTATTTCTGTCACCAATGATAATACGTTAGGATTAAGCGTAGAACAATACGGTAAGCAGACTGGATAAAAGCTACTTAGAAATCAAAATGATCCTTTAAATGACTTCGAAACAAATACGATGACGACGACGACGATGCGACAAGGATGATGTGGAAGGCATAGCGACACGGCTGTGATGATGCTGTTGTTTGACTAAAACAAAACTAAGAAGTATTGAATTGAATTTTTTTGTCATAGCAGAGGAGCACGTTCTTGATTTATGTTTATAGCTGCATCCAAGTGGTTCTTATTTTTTGTTTTTTGTTTTTTGTATTTACCTTTGTTTTTACCAAGAGAATAATATCCTTTAGACGCTGAGCGCTGTTTTATAGATATTAAAGGAGAAATTGAATTACGTGAAGCGTATTATTACACGCACCTGTATTAGGGTACATAATAATGAAAGGTATATTGCAATGTGCGCTTGAAATTAGGAAAAGTAAATGTACGTCTATAGCTTCATATGTATGTAGGTACTTGGTACTTTAGCCGGCGAAAATATTTTTTTGTAGCAGCTTTTATGACTCTTTAATAATAAATGTTATTTCATAATTGGTAAGGCAACTTGTTGTTATAATTTTTAATTGAAAACTCAAATATAAAAGGAAATGTGAAAGAACCTGCGTTGGGCGCCAATTAAAACATTAAATTTGGTTGTTTTTACAAGCTTTTATGAGTTTTAAATCCATTGAATATTTCCGGATTGACAATATCTTTTGGGCAATTACAGCCCGACTTTCGACTATAGTATATAAAATGATTAAAAATATATATCAACCAACAAGCCCCTCCACCCAGCTGGGTACCTAGCTAACTGCGTTGAGTTACGCACTCCAAGCTGGTTGAAGTTGGACTCCACTTGTGTGCGCCACCATATATAGGGTCTTACCCGGCTGGGCAGACTATCAGAGGTGGGTTCGAACACTCGTCGGGCTGGTGCGTAGGTGCCCATACGCTCCACGTGTCCTTTCCATCTCAGGCGCTGTATTTTTAGCTTTTTGAACAGGTCAACGTCACTGTAAAGCCCGTAGAGCTTATTGTAAAATCTTCTCATCTATACTCCATCGATACAGACTGGACCGAAGATCAGCAAAAGAATTTTCCTTTCAAAGCATCCAAGCAAGCAGTTTTCATCCGTTTTTGACAGAGTCCATGCTTCTGCCCCATTCAGCAGGACCGGTGTGATTAAGGTCTTATATAAAGTCTCCTTGTCCTTGGTTCTTTGAGAGAAGATTTAACTACTTAAATGCCTTCTTAGTTCGAAGAAACCACACTTGGAAAGAGTAGTTCTGTGCACTGATATTATTTTGCAATAAAATAGTGGAGCCCAGGTAGAAAAAGTCCTTGACGACTCCAAAGTTGTACCTTTTCATCGTGACGTTTCACTCGAGTCGACGATGTTGAGATTCCTTTCTCTATGATAACATATTTCTCGTCTTGTCCTCATATTAATGAGCCAAACCCATTTGAGTCATTAATTAATTTTCTTAATCTCCGTGGTTAAGGTTCAGGTGAAGACAGAAGATGCACGTGCTAGTATGCAGTAGCGCAAAACAAAAGCAATAAGACAGTAGTGTCCAGAAAGGAGAAGAGAGGAGAAAGAAACAGAGGGTAGAAATAAGAGGGTGTGTGCAGCCTTTGAGGACCCACTTCTACAACCCAGCATATGGAAGAGTTATAACTGTAAATAAAAGCTGCAAAATAGCTTTTAATTGCCTTTCGTTTCGTCCGGCAAACTCACTTGGACTCATCAGTGACATCAATACAATGGCCCTCACTATGTCATTGATGAGTTCCAAAAAGCTTACAAACAATAAAGCCACGCCCAAATCATCAATCAATTTGGGTAGAAAGAAGCATGTCCGATGACAAATGCTATTCTATGTCCTGCAAGAATAATCGAGCCATATCACTGCTAAACTTCGCATACTAGATCCTATCCGAAGTAATGTGTGAGTATCTTAAGCCCTTCTATAACACAACTATCGGCAAACACCAGTGCTGATTCTGGTAACGCACATCAACCATGGACCGAAGTTTCAATCTGAGGCAAATACTGAAAAAGACCAACTAATTTCAAGTGAAGACTATTCATCGAATTCAAAGCCGCATTTTATAGAGTTAACTGTCAGGAGCACTTTCTGGGGATAGTCGACCTCAGGATTCAGGGAAAACTGCTGTGTGACGTAACATTGTATAATATGTGGTGCAATGTGCAACTGGGGAAAAGCTCTCCTTATTCAAAAATTCACAGGGTTTTGACTTGGGGCTTTCATGTGATTTCTTCAATCTAGTTCGGCAGAAAATGCCATGCAGGGCAGACGCTAATACTAGGGGCACTATTTTTAACAGATCTCTCCAACTTTAAAGGTTTGCCGATGATATTAACATCATCAGCTACTCCCAACAGGTTATTTAAGAGGTTTTTACGCAGCAGTTGAAGATAAGTCGAAATTTGTTTGTCTTCATGCAAACGAGAATAAAACCAAATATATGCTTCCAAAAAAACAATGAAAGATCAGTCAACCGGCTAGTACAAAAAACGTCACTGTTGAAAGCAACAGCTTCGAAGTATTTAAGCAGTTCGACAACCTCGGAGTAAACATCAAACTTACGAAAGAAATATAAGCGGAGATCCGACGAAGAATTACCCTAGCAAACCGGTGCTTCTTTGGTTTGGGGCAACAAATAGCTTCAAAACTCCTCACATGTGAGACGAAGTGCAGTCTCTATAAAACCCTCATTCTGCCTGCTTTATGTGCAAGTATTGTTGCGATAAGCAGAAAAGGAGATTTGATACTACACTCAGAAAAAAAAGCTGGTATAACCAATTTCTGGTTTATTACACCTGATTTTCAGGTTGTTATTTTCAGCTCTGTAGGTTAGGTTAACGGCTTAACCTCATACCTGATTTTGATGTCGTGTTAAATCAACGTTGGTTTCAAGTAAAGTTAACACTGCCTTAAAAAAGTAAAACTGTCAATTTTACCTGATAATCTTGCTATTTTTTCCTGTAAATCAAAAAACATGAATAAAATGTTCAACGCCCTATTAATTTAACATGAAGATCTTGTTAATTTAACTTTATTTAATGATGAATCAACCCTGAATCCGGTAATTATTATGTCTTGGATCCATGCTTGTAGGTCCCATCTCTATCACATTATTCTGAAAGTATAGACATTTATTACTATGTTTTTAATTTTATTCTAAAAATACGTTGTGTACTTACTTAGTTTTGAACTGGGAACCTCTCACACATGGAGATAATACGGACCCCCTGGGCCACTTCGCTGCATACTAAACTTGTGCCAAATATCAATAAGCTGAAACTGGCCTTGTTTGAATGGCTTGCGTTTGTACTTGCTTTAACACTGGTGTCACGTTGAAATTAACCGGCAGATGAGGCCAGGTTAAATTCAACAGGTAAACATTGTAAAAATAACCATATAAAATGTTACTTCAACCTGATTTGTGGTAAAATAGAAATTCATAGCAAGGAATGTTAAAAAAACCTGATCTTAGGTAAAATAAGCGTTATATTCTTGTCAAAATTTCTTGTTTACATTCAGTGTTAAAATAACAGTTCATATTCTTAAATCAACTGGAATATGGAAATATAGGCCACCAGGCTAATTTAACACTTAATATAAGGTTATTTAAATCAGGTAAATTTCTGAAATGTCTGTAACTTTATATGGGATTATGCACCTTGTAAATTTAAGAGGGCCAAGGTTAATTATTTACCTGGCTTTTTTTCTCTGAGTGTAGGCTCTTTCGAAAGAAAGATTCTTCTACGGATATTTAGTCATGTGTGAGAGGAGGGTGAATAAGTAGATGCCACTGTGAACTCAATGAGCTGTATCAACATTCTGGACTTAGTCCAGGAAATCAAAACACGTCGACGACATTGGCTTGCCAACATGAAGTGAATGGACAAAAATGCTCCTGCCAAGAGTTTTTGAATCCAAGTCCCCAGTTCCGAGAGATTGAAGAAGACCAAACTTGCAGGTTTAAGATCAAGCGATTGCGGATGCCAGAAGGCTTTTTCTAGATACCTGAAAGCAGCGTGTTCGGGATCTTAGAGGATGGAAGGCTGCAGTGTCTCAGGCTGCGATGCTTCATGGATTGGGTTCAAATAGGCTTTCTCTATGGAGAGTATAATTAAAGACGAGTATTGGAACCAAATACAAGGAGCTATCTCAAATATCTTTTTACAAATCAACAAATATCTTTAATACTTTTGGGACACAGTAGTATTTTTTGCCTTAATTTCTGATTATACAAAAATTCAGATAAAAAGGAGTACACAGCAGTCCTGCAGTAAAATATAAGCAATTGTTCATATATTTAAGTTTTTTAATGAAAATATAGTTCATATCTGCAAAAGTTATAGAACTACATTCGAGATAATTACCTACTTCTACTAAACTCCATCGTGCTGCAATGGTGGAAAATCACAGTAATTTTGTTTTTAAGAGACAAAAATTTAACCCTGCAGGTTTATTCAAACCAATAGAAGTTATAGTGGGTATAAATTATTATTTCAATTTTGCAGTGCAAAAAATTATTTTTTGATTCATGAGATTTCGATATTTGAGATATCGATTTGTTGGTGAGACGTATAATTGCAAGATGGTTAAAATTGAGATTTTTTTTTCATTTCAAGATTATGAAAAGCTGACTTATTATTGTGGGTGATCTTTATTTTCACGATTTTCATTAAAGGTGTCCTTACTTTTACCCCGTACAGGGTCCCAAAAAACTTAGTTTTATACAAAATGTATTCAAAATGTTGCCAATAGATTAATGCAGCGATGCTTCAAAAGAATTTGACAGATTATTGCTTGACAAATGGACTAAATTTTTACGTGTATGGAATATGCCGTTTCAAATGTCATCTAAAAGTCCAAACTCACTTTTTTTGGGAGCTGAATATAAAATCTGAAATATTATAGGCTTCAGATTTTTCTACAATACATAGGTACCTACATCTAAATCGCAGACGAAGCCATCATCCCATCATTCTTTTGCCAGTTCTTGAAAAGTCATTATTTCAAAAAGAACTAACTTTGAGGAAGATGTGTTTGGTGTTTACTAGTACAGTACTTTGGTCGTAGAGGTTTCAAAATGCAGTACAAGTACTTCGACAGCCCTGCTCATGGTTTCTCTGGGCTTAATGATAAAGTAAAAATTTATTAACAAAACCTTATGAAAAACAAGGGACTTACACTTTCACACCCACTTGCATACACGAAAAAATTCTTCTGTAACACCTGCTTTTCAGTAGTTAACTTTCATCTCCGTTATCTTAATTTAAGAAACTCCTTCTTAAGTGCTATTTGACCAACACAATCTACAAATCCTGATATGGCATTGTTAAATTTTTCAAATGAAATTAATTTTCATTACTGAACTTCTCTCCGGGGAACTATGTGAGTCTCGAGATATTCACTTCAATGAATGAACTTTCTTAATGCTTTTGAATATATTCTCTGAATAACATTTTGACCGACCTTATTTAGCTATGACATCTTTTATAGCACTAGCTCCTCTGAGCTCCCTATTTATATATTTGTTTTAATTTTGGCGCATAACATTGCGTTGCGTTTCAAATTTTCACCTTGTGCAAAGCCCTTTGCAGTGAAGAAAAGTTAATTTGCAGCTTTTAATCACCCAAGTTAATTACAGCATCGTTTAGGTACCTACTTTGGTGCAACGTGTATATTGCGACTTGGTAAAGGGGTATAGGTATAGGGTACAGTCGGTGAATGTGTATACCTACACTTATTTTCCCTTTACACTAACTCCATCAGGGCGTCAAAAAGATTTTAATTATTCACCTTAATTAACTGCATGGCACTCATACACACTCACACACACATACCTACCCCACAGTACTTTAAGTTAAAGCTAATTGGTTTGGGGTTTCGTTAAACGATTTATCCTTGACAAGGATTAAGAAGCCACCACCTCAATGCACAGCATCAAGGATTTATTAAAATGAGGTAAAGAACGCATAATGTTCGTTTCAGCATGAACGAACGTCGTAGTAAAGTACGTAGTTTAAATTTCCAACAATAACTTGAAACGTATCCTATTTTAATATTAAATTCTGAAAGCTTTGGAATTATATACCACACAACAAAACCAGTACAGAAGCGCATCATATTCATATATATTAGTGAAACTATACCTACCTACTTCTACTCGTCTAGAAATCGATGAACCACATTGAGTTGTGCATAATAGGAGAACGCAAATTCACCACGTCGTAAATTTATGACGTTCAATAATTATGGTGGCGGTAAGTTTGGTATTGATTTTTGTTATATTGAGGTTCTTGTGGCTGTAGAACTGCAAGACCGATTCGGGTATTATGCAGCATTATGGATATTGCGTGTTTTATTGGTAATTAATGCTGATGTAAAAAGGGTTTTGTGTTTTTTTTTTGTTTTAAACGTGTCAGCTTAAAGTGACTCCCAAAAAAACATAAAATATGGAAAAACTATATTTTGGGGATCGTTGTTTTTGAGATTGATGCTTTTCATAGCTATTTCCACTAAAATTTCCATCAGAAGAAGATGCTGGTAGATCTTCCAGAAATACTTTCTACTTACGAAATCTATAATCTTCCTACCAAATAATTTAGGTGTTAAAAAATTTAAGCGTTAATACTTTGCATGTTTTAACTTTTTGTTTAATTTACTTTGTGAATCGTATCGACTGTTTAGTTTTTATTTGTAAAATATTTCAAAATATTTAAGCTGGGCATTCACGTTGAAACAGTCGTAGGGACGATCGCAAGGTCCGTAGAAATTTTTTACGAACTTCAGTACAAACGTGGTCCATTCACAATAGAACTTGTCAATTTTCCATAGAAAATCTCTACGATTCTTGCGACAGTCCTTACGACAGTTTCAACGTGAATGGCCTGCTATTCATTCTGAATCTATTGTTGATGACTTTCGATTAATTTTATTAATAAACTTGTTTATATTTTGAACTCTCTTTGGGATTTATTTAATTTCACGACAACAAGCACAATTTTAAATAAAATTATGATGGTCTTTCAAACCAGAAGAAAAGAGTAATTGAAAAATGTCTTCTAGTAGGACAATCGCAAGGAAATCAAGGAAGACAATAAACTTCCCATCGAAGACAAAATCAAACAAAAAATATTTAAATTGTCGGAGGAGTTGAAAAAAGTATCTTTTGAGCTCCCTAAGTTGAAATCATATGAATCCCTCGAAGAAGTAAAATTAAATCCCACTAAAAATATTAAAAAGATCGTAGTCTGGGAGCCGACCGTTAGATTACCTATCTCATCATGGCCACGCAAAAAAGATGCCAACCGATAGCTTTAGTGAAAACATTTTCAAAACCACTAGTCGGACAAGCTTTATCTGGTTGCAATGGGTACTAAATGCACTTTCGCTAGCGAGTTCCTTACATGTACATAGAAACTTTTCCTATACTCGCTTGTAAACAACTGGCTTACCTTTTTTGAAGCAAGTTGAGAAGCGAGTGATTTCACAATTAATGTATGTTCCCAACTTATTGGTGAATATACTCGTTCGTGTGACCTCCGGGTAAGGAAGAGAGAAGGGTTAAACATAGTGTAATCTTACCATAAGCATGAGTTTCAGACTTCGAAAAGTAGGTGTCGTACACCGACTAAGTGGAAAACGGAAACTGAAACAAAAGTATTCCTGTATTTCTTAAAGCCTAGTACGCAGATCGAGCCAAAATTTCACTCACACTTTTCTCTACAAACACCAGCTAAAATCCTAGCTAAATTTTGACACAAGACTGTTGTGGAGAATACATAAGAAAAAACAGCTATTCTCTGAAAAAAAAAATTCATTCAACAATTTCAAAGAATTTTATTTTTATATTTCAAGTGAATATAATCAACTAAAATAGATTTTTCTCTTTGGCATTGATAAATCATTTGTCCTTGAATATTTCTCGTTCTTAATTTTCATTTTCACAAAGTAAAGCTAACGTAAATCTCACAAGTTTAAGAACCTGCCACAATTTAGCTCGAGAACTAATGTGCCGCACAATTATTTCATGCGCTAAATTTAGACAGATAGGTCCCGTTCAGTAAGGCACAAAAAATTGGAGCTGCGTAACTCTCGGCTAAAATGCTTGGTTGAATTTTAGCTCGGCTTAATTTTGGAGAGAATTTTGTATGGGAGCGAAATTTTAGCTCGATCTGCGTACTAGGCTTAACTTAAGAACCATGATTTTTAATAAATTATTATAAAAAAACTACAAAATTAAAATTGATCACCTATTTTCTTTTCTTTTTTAAATCGAAAACTCTGCTAACTTAACGCAGCACAAATTTATTTTTGGCAAAAATATGTAAATACTGAATATGCACCTACACATAGCAACATAAATTGGACACAAAATAGCTTCGCAAAACTGTTTTCTGGCCATAAGAGTTACAAATATGCGACTTTTTTTTTAAATTTCTTCGGAATATGGTAGCAAAAATTGCAAAGTTTGAAAAACGTTCATCCGTAAAATTAGCAAATATGTGAATTTTTCAAAAATATTTGCGATGCCAGGTGGCACAATTGAGCACAACTTTTTTTTTTGAAAATCGCAAATGGTAATACTAACTTAACACTTCGCAAAAATGTATTTTGGCCATAAAAGTTACAAATATGCAAATTTTCTCTTTATCTCTTTGGAATATGGCAGCACAAATTGAGCAAAGCACAGCACATTTTCAATTTTTTTTTTCAAAACTGGAAAATTTGAAAAAAAAATCATCCGTAAAATTTGCGAATTAAGAAACAAAAACCTACGGCACAAGGTAGCATAAGTTAAGCACAATACAGCATAACTTTTTTCTTGAAAATCGAGAATGGTGGTGCTAACTTCACGCTTCGCAAAACTGTAGTTTGGTCGTGAAAGTTACAAATATGCTATTTTTTTTTCTTATGTCTTTGAAATATGGCAGCACAAATTTAGAAAACAGCACAACTTCCACTTTTTTTGTAAAAACGATGATTAAAAAAAACTTCTTTCGTAAAATTTGTAAATTTGCGATTTTTTGAAAATATTTAAGATACAAGGCTTCACAAGTTAAGTACAATGCAGCACAATTTTTTTTTTGAAAATTCAAAATGGCGATGCTGACTTGACGCTACAAAGTCTTGTTTTTGCAAAAATAATTGCAACTATGCGATTTTTTTCTTTTTGTTATTAGTAGCATTTTCTGAGAACAAACCAGCCCGACTTTTTTTTTAAAGAAAAATTGAAATTTGGCAAAATTTTTACTCGTAAAATTTGGAAACTAGCGATTGTTTTTTTTTTTATTTTAATATTTACGGCACAAGCCAGCACAAATTCAGCATAACACAGCACAACTTTTTTTTTTTTTGAAAATCGAAAATAGTGGTGCTTACTTCAACCTACGCAAAACTGTATTTTGGACGTAAACGTTACAAATATGCTAATTTTTTTTCTTATCTCTTCGGAATATGGCAGCACAAATTGAGCACAGAACAGCACAACTTTAATTTTTCTTACAAAATTGCAAAATTTGAAAAATGTTCATACGTAAAATTAGCAAATTTGCAAGATTTAAAAACTTACGACACAAGGCGGCATAAGTTTAGCACAACACAGCACAACTTTTTTTTTGAAAATCGATAATGGCGGTGCTAACTTCTCTCTTCGAAAAACTCTATTTTGGCCGTAAAAGTTACAGATATGAAATTTTTTTCTTTTTTTCTTCGGAATATGGCAGCACAAATTGAGAAAACACCACAACTTTCACTTTTTTGTAATAACGATATTTAAAAAGTTTCATTCCTAAAATTTGCAAATTTGTGATTTTTTAAAAATATTTACACAATTGCACAAGTTGAGCACAATTTTTTTTTTTGAAAATTCAAAATGACGGTGCTTACTTCACTCTTCAGCCCATCGCAAAGTTTTGTTTTGGCCGTAATAGTTGCAATTATGCGATTTTTTTGTCTTTTTGGTTGTTAGTAGCATTTTCCACAAAGCAATCCAACTTAAAAAAAAAAAAAAATGAAATTTCGCAAAAATTCTATTCATAAAATTTGAAATTAGCGATTGTTTTTAAAAAATATTTATAGTACAAGCCAGCACAAGTTGAGCACAATACAGGACAATTTTTTTCGAAAATCGAAAGTGGCGCTTCTAACTTCTCGCTTCGCAAAACTGTCTTTTGGCCGAAAAATTTACAAATATGCAATTTTTTTCTTTATCTCTTCAGAATATGGCACCACAAATTGAGTACAGCACAACTTTCATCCGTAAAATTTGCAAATTTCCGAATTTTTTTAAACATATTAACGTCATAAGGTAGAACAAGTTGAGCAATTTGCAAATTTGCGATTTTTTTGTAGATAATATTTACGGCACAAAACTTTTTTCGAAAATCGAAAATGGCAGTGCCAAATGGGTACCCACGTAAAACCAAACTATTAGTATGACTTTTTTTTTTAAATACGATACATGGCAGCACAAGTTGGGCACATTATAGCACAACATTTTTTTTTTGAAAATCCAAAATTGCGGTGCTAACTTCACGCATATCGTAGATTGAATTCGTAGTAGGTATATTTCTCATATAATTTTTAATGTCTCTTCCTAGAAGAAGTACATTATCTACCTAAGAATTTTCCTCGTCCCTTGACAATATTGACAAGTGAAACCTTCACAAATTTCATCCACTTTAAATAACAAATCCTTGCTCAATAATTAAGCTCAAATGATAGAGATTTATAGATGGAAAGAGATTAAAGTTGTCAGTGAAGCTTTCTTTAAAAAAAAAAAAAACATCAAATTAATATCACTTAGCGCAATATAAATAGATATAATGATGATTGATTGGCATCAATCAAATGAAGTCTATTTTTATATACAAAAAAAAAACATTAGCATTACACTTCTGACAAAACATAAATACTTATTCAAATCCCTTTAAATTTTGTCCAAGGAGGAAATAGGCAAATAATAATTATTTTCTGATATTGTAATTGTTTTTTTTTGTATTCTTAGCAAATTAATGATTTTCTATTGGAACTGGATAACAAGGTAAACATTTTCTATCTGCTTCATTTTTTTAATGAAGAATAGTTTTTTGTAACCAAACGACTTTTTTAGCTTGAAGCTTCTGGTAAGTTTCTAAAATTAACTTTGCTTTTAACTTTAATTAATTTAAAGAATCATTACAAAAAATATTTAACGCCTTTAAACAAAGAGAGAGTACCTACCTCTAGTATCTACTTGCGTATATTTAAACACTCCATACGAAGAAAAGGAACTAAACGTGTTAAAGAAAACACTCTCTTGTAAGAAATATAAAGGAATTCGCACTAAGAAACGACTGCATTAGCTAATTACAACTCATCAAGGGGAAAAAGGTAGAACTATAGAATTAACGCAGTCCGCAGCCTTACACAGGGACAGGGCCGTAGGAATAATTTCAAAAGAAGCTTCTTCAGCGAAGAATCAATGGCTGATCACAATTGCGCGAAGGTAGTTGATACTGAAAAAGTCTCTTCAGAAATACAAGATGTCATGTTGTAGGCCGATAATATTGTTAACCTTTTCTGGCAGTTTTTTGATTTACTCATTTCAAAATTCAATGAGTAAGAAGGTGAAATTAGATCTTTTTCTCCTTCGCATACCTTAAATTTTGAAAAGATCCAGGGGCAGAGAGCCATCGCTAACAAAGAAAAATGGACTTAGCGAGTTTTCATACAGGTAGTCCAATATTGTAGATAAAAGTATTGAATTAAACTACTTTCTGAGAAAGTTCTTCACTCGAACACCTCGCCTGCTACCTGCCTGATTCTGCGATGTTACCTGAACCAAAGCGATTTTCTTGGTCTTTCTTCTCAAGAATATCTTGACTCCAACACTTTCCATTTGGTTTGTTTAACTCCTTCAGGACACACAAAGAACCAACACCACCAGCAGCAAAAAAAGTAAAACACGAATCAAAAACTTTCAGATCAGATGGATGAAGATTACATTTTATTCCCTTGTCGAGAATTTGGTCTGTTGGGACAAGTTGAAATGCTATGTTGTGCAAAGGTATCAAGCAAGACTATAGTGTAGCAAGTAGCCTTTCTGACGGAAATCCGATTGATTGCAAGCAGCTCTTTCTCTCTGAGCTGCCAATGAAAAACTTTCATAATGTAATGAATTTTATTTTTTCCCTATACCACGCCACGTGAAAGGCTTTAAAGATGATAGCTTTTTCAAATGGCAATACCTAGTGATGCTGCCACGATGGCGCTGGATGATGGAGTATTGGAGATGGAGTGTCTTTTTCTGTTTTCCTTGGTGTTTTGATTTAAGAGGGTTCATGAAGACTTTTATAAACACAATCGAAGTTGGTAAAAGTTTTCAAGTTGAGTTATTGTTGTGTGCTTGGTTTTGGCGAGATGAAAGAAAGAATGATGATTCAATGTGCGGTTATTTGCTACGGGGTTTTGAGAAGTTTTTTTTATAAGAAACCTTGATTTGGATTGATAAACATTTAAGGAATTATTGTTCGATGTTCCTTTTGATTCCTTTTAATTTCTTTTGGTATTCAAAAAAACCAAATAAACTCAACAAGATGTTTTTTTTTTTAAATTTCCGAGAGCGTGAAAAAAAAACTTCCTCGAAAATTGTCAGTAAATTGGATATGCTAAACAAATTGTTTTGAAATCAAGAAAGAAATCAATTTCTCCATTAAACCTGCTGGCTTTTAAATAATATTTTATAATTTTTTTGTATTTTTTCCTTAGAGGATGTGAGGTATTATGCACTAAACAGGTGGCATTTATTTATGCAAATTTTTAAGTAATCAAAGGGCCTTGATTTTAACTTGTTGACTTCTTATAAAAAAGTTTGAAGTCGTCACTTGGAATGAATAAACTTATCAACTAGAACCTAATATTTAGTAACCAGTTAGAGTCACGTTCCACTGTTGTTGAAAGATCTTAAGACAATAGTTGTTAAAATTCCAGTAGACTTGTTGTAATGTGTTACATATGTAAAACAAGTGTTGGATTTAGCTTTTTAAGTTTGCAGGTAGGAACTTGACTATTGTTTTATTATTCTGTCTATCTAGACAACCTAAACGCCTGAATCGATTTCCTTTAAAATTGGTGGCTAGCGTTTACGTTTTATTTCAATATAATGTCCTTAGGCCAAAAACAACGGTAGCTATCATACACTTTTTTTTTTAATTTAAGAATTTTGTTTCCCCCAAAAATAGCTCCACAGTTATTTCTTGAAAAAAAAATTTTGAAATAAAAAAAAAATCCACGTATAGTTTCATTTTAATGCTCTTTACTCTATGAAAGTTGTTAAAAAATATCATTCATGAAAATTGTTGGATCCTCAATTAAAATTGTTGGTTTGACAATGGAAGCTGTCAAAAAATATCAACATTTAAGGTTGTTGGTTTATCAATTAAAACTGTTGGCTTAACAAAGTTTTTATATTTTTTTAAGAACCAAAAATAATGGTATCTGCCATAAATTTTTTTAAAGAAATTTTACAAAATCTTATTTTTTTCAAAAACAGCTCCATAGAAAATGTTCTTTAGATTCAATAAATACAGTTAAATAAAGGCTTCCTTTGGCTAGAAAACCATTTTACATAAAATCGTTATTAATAATAGCTGTTAAGGAACCACTAATTCAAAGCAGTTTTTCTGTGCAAAAGCTCTTCATAAGTTTTTTTTTATATTGTGCACCAAAACAAAAAAAATATTTTTTGATTTTTAAAAATTAATTTAATTTATTTATTTTTAAAACGATGTGACCTGGTCGATTTTTTTAAACTTGGTACTTTCTTTATGGTTTACGAAATATTAAATATTGTTATGAAAATTAACGGTACCTTTCATACATATGTTAAGAAACCGTTTTAGAAAATCTATTTTTTTTCGAAAACGACTCTTACGATTTTGATAAAAGAAATTGTGTGCGCCAAAATTAGAAAGGAATTTTGAATATACGAAATTAACACTTATCTCTTATTGATTTCCATTTTTCCATTATAGCTGAATGGATTTTTTTATACACAAAAGCTTCCAGTTATAGTATAAATAATATTTCAAATCAAATATTTCAATTTCCAAAATTGCCAAATCTAATATATTTTTTTTTTAATTTCTTTAACGTTTGCTTAAATTTTTATCAACTTTAAAGCACCGTTTAAAAAAAGTCTTTTGTCTCATGTTTAATTAAATTTTGCGTCATTTAACGTATGTTGAAAATATTTTGGATTGGGGTATCTTTTTTCCCCCGTTTAGGTGGGAGGGTTAATTTTCTCAAAATTTGAATCAAAACAGAAAACAATTATTTAAAAAAAGGGAACACTTACAATGCCACGCCTTAGGGTTTTTTTTTTTAAAGGAAAACGGTCAAAATCCCACCGATCAAAATCCCGGGAGTCGAAATCCCGCCAAAAAAATTACTAATTATGTACACGAATCCCGCCAGTCAAAATCCTGCCGATCGAAATCCCGCCAGTAGCCTGCTACTATTCGGCGGGATTTCAATACTTTTTAAAATAATCCTAAATTATCAGATAATTCAGGTCAATACTTTATCATACTTTTGAATAAATATGTTGTTGATTTATTATTTATTGAAGCCCCTCCCCCTTTTGAAAAAAAGTATTTAAGTAGTAGTGCTTTCGCATTTTTTTTCCTTCTTCTTAGAACTCGGTAGAGGTCACACCTCGAGGTAAGGAGATGTCAATTGGATTTCAATTTGTAGGGTTTGTTGGATGGTTGGGTGTGGACAATGGTTGGTCTGGATCTGGACAGAGGTGGGTTTGGATCTGGTCAGAGGTGGGTCTGGATCTGGACAGAGGTAGGTCTGGATCTGAACACAGGTAGGTCTGGAATCTGGACAGAGGTGTGTCTGGATCTGCGCAAAGGTGGGTCTGGATTTGAACTCAGGTGGGTCTGGAATCTGGACAGAGATGGAATTTTTTTTTGAAAATTGAAAAAAAAACTGTTCCGAAATTTCAATTAAAAAATTGAACTATATTTTTTGAAATTGATTTCAAGTGAAAAAAAATTAAATGTTTTTTACTCAACTAAGCGTCCTAGAGGCATCAAACTTAACATCTTTAAACATGATTTGCGGCTTAACTGATCGTCCTAGTGACTTATAAATCCAGATTCCTTAAATGCAAAAGAAATTTTACATACATCAAATCCTACAGTGAGCCCAAGCAGGGGGGTTGCAGGGGGGCAGCATGCCCCCTCCCTATACTGTTTATTCGCGTTTATTCGTCACCCAAGTCTCTTTTGCTAAAGAAAAATTGACTTGAAAACTAAGAAAAAAACAATTTGTATCTCTTAATGAGGTGCCTCTGAAATTATATTTGCATACTCTACTTCTTATATACTTTTGAAGAGGAGGAGTGGCTTTTTTGGCAACCCTTTTGTAAGCCCAAGATTCCATTCTACGATATGCTTCCTAAATAAAGTGTTTATTTCAAAAGGTTTTCGAAACAATAATTTTCAAACTTAAAAATTTAAAAACAAAAAATTATATTTATTTAAGATATAAATTATTTTTTCAAAAACAATTTAAAATAAAAGCTTTATATAGGAAACATATTATAGAATGGAAAAGTGGCTTTAAAAAAAGCTAAAGCGTGGCACTGTGAGTGTTCCCGTTTTGTTTAAATAATTTTGTTCAGTTTTTGGCCAAATTTCTAGAAAATTACCCCTCCCGTATATAGAGAATCCCCCTCCAATACAATTGTATATATAAGAATAATCCTTTACCCCTAATTAGTACCTTAAAGTGCAAATAGGGTAACCAGGGGGGTGAAATAAAAATCAGAAAAAATTAGGAAAATTGTTTTTCAATGTTTTCAATGGAATGAGGGCTTTCCAAGACTACGTCCAATAATAATAATAATAATAATGTTTATATACAATACATAAACAACATACCAACCAAGCCTTATATAATCTTGTATAATCCCTTACAATCAAGGGCATACGCACGATCTCGATCAGGGGCAGACTTATTCAAAAATAAGTATTATAATAACTGATATCAATTTATTTGAGAAGTATTTAAAAAAACAACTTTTAGATATTTCTATGAAATATATCTTGAAAAGGGGGGCAAGCACCCCTTTCTGCCGCACTTTACGTGCACCTCCACCTACTATAAATGATTTTTACTAACAAGTTTATCAATTCACACTGCATATTGCATACACTATACTTATTGATAATTATGAGTAAATATATGCATGAGCCGCTTTTGTTTTATAAACATAATAATATAAAAACTATGAATTAAAGTATTGAAGAATTGGCTCTGGACTTTTGGCACCTCATATTTGATATTTGATCTAATTGGTCAGAAAAGGTCAACTAGTCCTAGAAATTGGTCAGCCCTGGATAACTTGGAATCAAGGCTTTAGTTTCTGAAGGTCACTCAAGGTCACGCGCGATTTCTGGCACCTCATTTAAGGGAAATTTACTAAAAATTAATATCACCTGATGAAAGGCCTTAAGATCTATATAAAAAAAGGTCAGCTACTTTCACAGTACTTTGTCAGCTATAGATTCATTTTTACGATTTTTTAAAGCTTTTTCTTCAAGGTCACGAACATTTTTTTTGGCATAATGATAAAAATTCATAACAACAAATCTATGGCTGATGATTTACTAAAAGTAGCTAACTGACCTTTTATAATGATTTAGTAACCTATCAGAGAGTATAATTTTTTTTTTGAAATTACCCACATGAGGTGCCAAAAATCGTTCGTGACCTTGCAAAAAAAACTTTAAAAAATTGTAAAAAAAAGAATCTATAGCTGACCAATTACTGAAAGAAGCTGACCATTTATAAAGATCTTAAGGTCTTTCAGGTGGTATTAATTTTTTGTAAATTTCCTATAAATGAGGGGTCAAAAATCGCTATGACCTTGATTTTTTTTAAATTTATTAAAAATTCATTAAAAAATATGTATGGTTGACCAATTACTGAAAATAGCTGACTTCTTATGACCACGAAGTGGCCTTTCAAATGGCATACTTAATTTTTTGGAATGACCCAAATGAGGTACCAAAAGTTTTTTTGTGACCTTGAAACGAATTTTGAAAAGTCATATAAAAAAAACTATGGCTGACCAACTACTGTAAGTAGTTGATCTGTTATCACTTTTTTGTATATTTCCCTTAAGTGTGGTGCCAGATGACCTTGAGAAAATTTAAGCCTTTATTACAAGTTAACTAGGGCTGGCCAATTTCTAGGACTTGTTGACCTTTTCTGACCTATTATTGCCCAATTAGATGGCACTCTCAAATATCAAATTTCCCATATATGTATGAGGTGCCAAAAATCCAAAGCCTGAATAACTAAGTTTGTTTCTATTATTCCCCATATTTCGAGTATAGGTACGAAATTATACTGGCGCGTGCCAGTGTAGTTTCTTAGATAAACTCGAAACAAGGGGATTTTGTGTTTGGGGATTTTGTGCTTAAGGATTTTGTGCTTTAAGATTTTGTGCTGGGAGTTTTCGGAATTGAGGATTTTGATTTTAAGGATCTTAAATTTGGAGTTTTTAACTTAATTTATGATTTTGGGACTTAAGTACCTAACCCGAAAATTATTTTAATTTAGTGCAAATGATTTTAAACAAATTTTATGTGAACTTTCTGGAGTTCAATTTTAATAAATACCAAGTACCAGGTCATATAATATTTCTTAAAAATCTATTTAGTAATGGCCAATGGGATTGAAGTTTCACCATTATAAATTGCTTTTGAGTTCTGGTACCTAACATCGCGTTGTGAATCAAGGAACAATTACATAAAAAGTAAAAAGTTCCTTCGACAATGAGACTTAAATTACACTACAAAAATATGAAACTACGTTTTTTTTCTCTGATTAAAAAATAGGAATGAATTTTTTTCGTTGATAAATGTATGACAACAAATTACAAAGCTCGCTCATAAATATATACCTTTCAAAATTTGTCTGCTTACAACAGCATGGTAATTGTTATAAAAATAATAAAGCCTCTTCCCACTACAAAGGCTAAAAATAATTTTTCCTTCTTAAAAATAATAAAATGCAGAATATTTACTTTATGAAAGAAGGATATTCGACATTATTATTCTCTATTCAGTTCTGTGGCTTTATATACTCGTTTCTTATTTCCATGTCCTTGTCATAATGCCTGCAAATAATACGGAACTTGTTATTTAAATTCAGTCTTAATGCCTTTACAAGTCCACAAATATAATGAAATTCATTTTCTATTGTCCTTTACATTTTTTTTTTTTAAAGCTGATCAAAAAATTACGAATGAATGATTTTTATTTTGAAACAAATTTGTCGATGGATTCATCATCATTTCATAAAAAAAAACGATGAAAATAATGAGATTGTCAAGGAAAATATAATTTATCTTCAATAAAATACATAGGTACACATCTTCATTATCATACAAAGGTTCATTAGCCTTAAAAAGTACTTTAACTCCACTCTTGCCTAACAAGAATGTAAGAACTGGAAATTTGCAAAATATTTCACTTCAGATGAGCATCATCAGAGAGAGAGAGAGTGTTTGTTGGTCCTTTTAATTTGATTTCGTTAATGAAATTATGTTCAGTTGCAATTTCTCTCATTGAATCATCTCGCCAAACAAACCACATTCAATCTGACCCAAGGATCAAAGTTCAGACAGACAGTCGGTTAATTTAGTGTCTGCCCAGTACCTACTTATACACATTCCTACCTATACATACATACTATTGCCTGAAGGATAGAACCAAACACTCTATATCTATTAAAGTATCTCTGACATTTGTGACTTCTGTTGTGTCGTTTGCCCGTTCTGTTTGCCTGCAAGTAGTGCTCACAATTGTTATTTTAGAACGACCAGGAAAACTTTGGCTGAGGATTTCATCCGCACAACACTCGCTTTAGATAGAAAATAGATAATGTCTGGATGTCACAGTTGATGTTGTTGTTTTTTTTTTTTTGTTGTTGTTATCACTTTCTATTTGCTTCGAATGGAAATGTACCATCAAAAAGTAGAGAGCAGTTCTTTTGGAAGTGAAACCATTCGTGTGTCAGTAATTAAAACTCAATTAAAGAGTCAGTCGTTGAAAAATAATATCATTTCATGTGTACGACTGAGTATTTTCACGCCAACGAATCGCACCGCCCGCCATCATCGTGTTGTTTGAATTTGAAAAGCCAAAAGGAATTCGAGATATGATGAGATTTTAGGCAGATTTTAGCCAGCACCAAAAAATTAGAAGTTTGGAGTGTTTGATTCGTTTGACTTTGTCACAACAAGGAGCATTACGAATTTTGGACATTTTGAAATTTCAATTTGACACATCTTGTTAAGCTATGATTAGACAGTCAACGGAAATGGTCAACGCATTGACTCCTTGATGCTACTAGAAACAACGTCAATTGACTGTCGACGTAGACCGTGTCAAGGCATAAAACGTTGACGATCACATAAATGAAGCCACTCGGTCAATGTTGTCGCAAAATGCGTGGACGTGTCATCAGTGTTAACGCGATTGGTACCCATTGGTGTCAACGTATTGATACGTGAAACGTTGACGATTACACTCTACTTGACCACATCCGAACACTATGAACATTAACACGGATTTGACAAGAGCAAAATTGAATAATTTCTTACGTTGACGATCACATGACATTGGCTGTAGTGTTTTCGAACCATGGCCGATCCTAGCGCTTAGAACACCTGGACAAGCTCAAGGAAGCCATTTTTGAGGAAGATGACGTATTAGAAACTGTCCATGACTTTCAAAATTCATAAAATATCGATCACAGTCGAAATTGTGATGAAAATATGTCTATTTTTTGTTTAGTTGTTCTTTTAACCACTGGAAATGTTTGCTGCCGAGATTATAAAAACGACCTTATCGTAATATCGTACCCAAATCCATTTCAGTTGTTGGTCAATATAAAAGCTAAATAATTTCTTATTTTTTTCTAAGTAAGCTCGCGTTGTGTTAGGCTTCTCGATATAGTGGCACCTTTCATGGAACATGGAGAGCCATTCCTGGTACGGCGTGGGGCCCTTCACAGCAAAGTGCCTGGGGCATTTGCTTCATTGGCCCATCCCCAGGCATGGCCCTGTATTGAAAAATACGTGGATGGATTGAAAATATAGTTTATCCGCCATCTTTCAGGCCATCAGCTGTTGAATTCCATTTAAAGATGGTTATGATGCCAATGGATTAAGAAACCTCTAAGAAATCAGAAGTTTTTGAAGTTTTTTTTTACTGTTCCGGAAAAAGGAGATTTTAGATCAATTGGGTGATGTTTAGGTCGAAATACATTATTTCTGCTAAAATATAGTTCATTCTTCAACTGTCAATCTTTCAACTGTCAAATTTCATGAAAGAATGGCTACGATGTCAAAGGATTAAAAAATTTGACATTTTTTTTTCTTACACTCCCGAAAAAAGTGATTTAAAGGTGATTTGGTGACATTTGGATCGAAATATACTTTTAAAAAAATTAAATAAAATTAAAATTTAAAAATTGTTTGTGTTCCACTGATTTCGATGGATTAAAAATCTCTCAATATCTGAAATTTTTGAAGTTTATTTACTGCACCGAAAAAAAGTGTTTGAAGAGCAATTGGGTGACATTTTAATCGAAATATACTTTTGCTGTCAAAATATAGTTCGCCCTCCATCTCCTATGCTATCAACTGTTAATAATATTAAAAAAATCCTCAAAAAAAGCTTATTTTTGGAGATTGATATGAAGGTCAATGCAAGTTACATTGACATGGAAGAAGATTCGGTTGTATCAACGTATGAATACAGTCATACTAAAAACTAAAAGTTGTTGCACTTTAAACTTCGATTATTTTTATTACCAAGGTAGACTGCTCCATAAATATAACCACAAATTTAGAAGTTCTTACATACAAAAACATTTCATACTGCTCTGTTAACTTTACTGTGAAGTTAGCACAACAGTCCTTTTTTTAGTAACGTATGTGCAGTTTTTATGCCGTTCAAGAAAAACTCAGTTCAAATGTTAAAGTCCAAATTAAAAAAAAAAAATCGAAAAATCCATTCTGCCGTATGAATTTCACTGTGAAGTTAGCAGTACATGTCCTTTTTCAGCAAAATAAATGGTGCAAAATTGATTTTTCGATTTTTTTTTCAAATGTGGACTTGAAGTGCAAAAATAAACTGCAAATTCAGAGTCTTATTTCATATTCATAGCTAGCCCGGTTTCTGAGAAAAGGACATGCACTGCTAACTTCACCAGTAATGTTTGCAGTTAAGTAGGCTACACCCACTATTTGGCTACTTAAAAGGCAAACAAATTGTACATTCCAGCCATGGTCCCATTGGCCTACCTAAAAATTGTTCTACTAACTTCAGAGACGTGTAAGAAGGTTAAAAGATGATTAAACAACACAAAATTTGTTTGTTTATATAAATTTTGGCTTATAATTAGTAATGTGTACTGCTTCCTGATTGCACCAACTACAGAGGAATAAGTCTTCTTAACATCGCGTATAAGATCTTCTCTGCCGTACTTTGTGAACGCCCGAAGCCATTCTTCAATAACCTGATAGGTTCATATATGTGTGACTTTAGACCAGGGGAGTCCACCATCGACCAAATATTAGCACTACGGCAGATCTTGGAAAAAACCCCGGAATTTCAAATTTATACCCACCACCTTTTCATCGATTTCAAGGCCACGTATGACAGCATCTATAGAGACGAGCTATATAGAGCAATGTCTAGTTTTGGTATACCTTCAAACTCGTCCGTTTGTGCAGGATGACGATGGAGAATGCACGCTGCTCCATCAAGATCGGCAAAGACCTCACCGATACCTTTGATGTCAAAAAAGGTTTTAATTCAATTTAAAGTTTTTGCGACCTTTAGTCCAAATGCGTTTCGCCCAGGTACAACAATTGGGCTCATCAGTTAGATGTTGTTGTACCCTTCTAAGACGCATAATTTTAGTCGATGGTTACCGACATGTATTAAATAAACAGCACAAATGCACTGTAAATTATATTATCTAGTGGAATTTGGTTAAATTCAGACGACTAGAACAACATCTAACTGATGAGCCCAATTGTTGTACCTGGGCGAAACGCATTTGGACTAAAGGTCGCAAAAACTTTAAATTGAATTTATATTCAAAAGTCCACTATAACAAAAACTAAAATAAAAAATTTTCTATTATTTACGTTTTTATTATTCTTCATTCAAAAAAGGTTTAAGTCAAGGCAACGCGCTGTCATGCGACTTCTTCAACATTGCTCTTGAAAAAATTGTGCAAAACTCTCACGTCAACACTAGAGGCACAATTTTTCAAAAGTCCGTCCAACTACTTGCTTACGCCGACGATATTGATATAATTGGACGAACAAAGCGTGATGTCAATGCTGCTTTGGTGAGTAAGCCAAGAAGATGGGCTTAACGGTGAATGAAAGCTAGACCAAATAAATGCTGTCAACAAGAAAGGACACCCAACACCGAAGTCTCGATCAGAACGTCACTATAGCAGCTATAATTTTGAGGGGGTCAGAGACTTTGTCTACCTAGGCTGCGCTATAAGCTCAGAGAACGATACCAGTGCTGAGATCAAACGAAGAATTACTCTTGCCAATCACTGTTTCTGTGGGCTAAGAAGGCAATTGCAGCAAAGAAGCAAACCCCTTTCTCGAGTTACTAAAGTGCCCCTGAATAAGACGCTTATCATCCCGGTCCTGATGTATGGTGCAGAGACATGGACGCTATTTACGGTGGATGAGAATGCTTTAGGCTGTTTTGAGAGGAAAATTCTCCAAGTGATTTTTGGTCCCGTCTGTATAGATGGGGAATGGAAAAGAAGATACAACCACGAACTTTACAGGCTGTACAGCGATACCGACCGAGCCAGTAAAGTGAAAAGCCAACGATTGAGATGACTGGGTCACCTAGAGCGAATGGACAATAATGCTCCTGCCCGAAAAGTCTTTGCATCCAACCCCGTGAGACGGCGCAGTAGAGGAAGACAGCGGAACAGGTTGCGCACGCAAGTGTAAGAGGACCAACTTGGCGTGCGAAACTGGAAACAGCTAGCTAGAAACCGAGCCGGCTGGAAGAAGCTTGTTGTTTGAGGCCCTGGTCCACCCCGGACTGTAGCGCCGCCGTAAGTAAGTAAGTAAGCTTCCTGATTGCTGACGTAGTCTGATGTGCAGAGAAGTAGCCTGATGTGCAGAGTAGCCTGATGTGCAGAGATTCATAGAGTGCTGTTAAATAATCAAGCGAAATTTCGGACAAGGCACGTTTTATGGCTTCAATAATCTCTTCCATTTCATCATATTGCCTTCTTCCTTCGTATACTTTTCTTTACTTGCTTTTCTTGTTCCCGGCACGAATACGATAACTTGGGTGCCGAAAATTTATAACGAACTTTTGTAGAGGGGTCAAATACAAAGATTTTGTTTACTATGAGAGTGGGGAGTCTATTTCACCCCGTTCAGAATGTATGGGCGATTTTCGAAAAAAAAACGATTCGGAAAAAAATGTTAAAAAACAACGGCAATGCATAAAATGGAAAATAATAACGGCTTTTCGAGCTAGTCTGTTCCTATATTTAAATTATATATTTTTTGTCAATGGTTTGCACCAATTTTTCACAAAATTGTGAAATGGAAAACGAACATTTTTTTTATGGTCAATGCTCATATCAATTCTTAGTCGAACACAAAACTCCCAAACTTTTATGTTATCTAGTTTTTGATAAAATTGAAAGTAACTGATACTACTTTTATCTTTTTTTTTTTAATTTGCTCTCATTGCCAGCATTACGGCTGCGTTTTTAAGGTGAGATATGTATGGGGCGTATACTGCCCCCTGCAACCACCCTGCTTGAGCTCACTATGAGCCTGGTTCGGTGCGAAGTTCGGAGCCTGCAAAATTTGATGTTTAAACAAAGTGCTGTAGGCAGCAGTACAGTGGGCGGTATTTTAAAAGTAAGGTGTGTATGAGGGGGGGAGGGGCATTTTGCCCGCCCCCCTCAAAGCTACCTGCTTGGGCTCACTAGGATTTGAATGAATTCTCTGTTTCCAATGTCAATTGCTATTCTTTACAGCAAAGATCAACTTAACAATTATTAACAATAATTTTTATAAATTAAATATACAAATGTAGTTCTAGTAATTTTTAATTTTCTCGAAAACTAGGAGACGTAAAAGCTTTCGGTTTCTTGTGTTCAATTTAGAAATAATATGAGCATTGACCACAAAAAAAAAAATAGTTTTACATTTCATAATTTTGAGAAAAATTGATAAAAACATTTTTTATTAGCATTTTTTTTTTTTAAATTTTGAATTTGAGTACAAAGTTTTTGAAAACTATTGACAATAAAAATTAAATTTAAATGTAGGATTTAAGAACTGATTTCTGGCCATCTATCTTTCTTTTGAATTGAAAATTGAAGTTTTTACCGAATGGAAAATGAATTGCGTAAGTGATTTCTGAAGATGATTCTTATACAAATCATTGAGAATCACAAACGAATATACATATGAATAGAAATATGTATTGCTGACTATCTCATATGAATGGTTCTATACAAATTTTAATTTATTCACAATTCTGAAGGATGTTCAAGCATAATAGCTCTAGGTAAGGTAGATATATGATTTCCGAGAAACTCATAAAAATCCTTTATATTAGGTGATTCAGAAAATCCATACATGAGAAATATTCATAGGTATGTTGTGTAATATGCCAGAAAGTTGCCTTTAAAATCGAACGATAAGATTGCTATACAGAAGTTATTATGAAACAACTTATGAATGTAGAAAAAGTGTAACGTAATGATGATAGAAATAGAAAATGGGAAAATGATGATGAATATGGGAGTTAAGAATTAAAGCAATTTATAAGGTTTTAATTTTAGTTAAAGCATATCATCCTGCGTTCATCCTCTGGTTTTGTTTTTGTTTTTAGATAAATAGGCGGCCATATTATGAAAATCCTTCAGTTCTTCAAAAACAAGAACTATCTTTCTCACTCATGATTGGAAGAAAATTGATGATCAAGTCATCAGAGGCAAAACATTTTCCTTCTTAAGGCAAAACTATGCCAACGCAATGAACTTTAAAAAAAATGGAGTAATTAAATATAGGTTATCTCTGAGCTCTCCGAAAAAGATATGTCCATTTGACAGTTTGAAAAACTGGTTTAGAACAATTTCTCTGACTGAGTCCTTGGATTTACTACTGTGACCTGCGAGAACGAAAGTAGTAACACGCTTAGAACTTGTAGGACATCAATAGCATGAAGAGCCGTTATAACAAGAGAACATTTTGCCTGACCCATTAACAGCCCTATTCCCCCCACCATCACTGATGTCCTCGTCCTATAGAATTTTTTGCATCCGTTGTGACGACGCACTCATGTTTTCCTATGGAAACTGGCTCATAAGTGATGCATGCGTCAGCCGCAACAGACAAAGTACTTTTTTGTGTGATTGAATTTAAGGTAGGTTGTTATTTGAATAATGTCATCGCGTTCATTGAGTTACCTCAATCCGTTGCATCCAACAAACGTCAACGAATTAGTCACCGCAACGGACGCACGGATTCTATAGTTCGGGGCCTTGATACTTCACAACATCACAAAAATTGATTAACTGATTTTTCGACTTTTTTCTATTCTCTCCTACGGTCACAACTTACGAGGGCAGGTCAATAAGTCCGTGACTTTTTGAATTTCTGACCTCTTTACTGAAACAGCAACACTGCTCCTGTCAACAGGCATCTGTCAGTTGACACCTGTCAAAATTTAAACTTGCTGCGTCAGTTAGTTTGTGTTTGACAGCTATTTTTATCAGGATACTCACTAATTTGAGGAGAAAATGGAAAAAAGTGAATTTCGTGTGCTTATTAAGCATTATTTGTTGCGAAAAAAAACCATTACCGAGACCAAGGCTAGGCTTGATAAATACTATGGGGACTCTGCACCATCGATTTCAATGGTAAAAAAGTGGTTTATTGAATTTCGTTGTGGCCGTACAAGCACTGAAGATGCCGAACGTCCTGGACGCCCAGTTCAGGTCTCTACACCCGAAACAATCGAAAAAATTCACGATATGGTGTTGGCCGACCGCAGATTGAAAGTGCGAGAGATTGTGGAAGCCGTAGGGATCTCGCATGGCTCAGTGGTTTCAATTTTGAATGATCACTTGGGCATGAGAAAGCTTTCTGCAAGATGGCTGCCGCGTTTGCTCACAGTCGACCACAAACGCAATCGTGTAACAACTTCACAGGAAGGTTTGGCGTTGCTTAATCGCAATATGGAGGAGTTTTTGCGCCGTTTTGTAACCGTGGACGAAACATGGATCCATCACAACACACCAGAGACCAAACAACAGTCAAAACAGTGGGTTTCTAAGGGTGAATCTGGTCCAAAGAAGGCCAAGGTGGGTTTGTCAGCCAATAAAGTTATGACGACTCTTTTTTGGGATGCACGCGGGATAATCCACATTGACTACCTTCAAAAGGGAAGAACAATCAATGGGGAATATTATGCCAACTTATTGGACCGATTTAATGACGATTTGAAAAAAAACCGACCTCATTTGGCCAAGAAAAAAGTTCTTTTCCACCAAGACAATGCAAGGGTGCACACATGTGCAGTTGCCATGGCAAAAATCCATGAATTGGGCTATGAATTGCTCCCTCATCCACCCTATTCTCCAGATTTGGCTCCGAGCGACTACTTCTTGTTCCCAAACCTGAAGAAATGGCTTGGTGGAAAAAGATTTGACTCCAATGATGAAGTCATCTCGCAAACAAAGGCCTATTTTGAGGACCTCGACAAATCATTTTTTTTGGAAGGGATACAAAAATTGGAGAAGCGTTGGACAAAGTGTATAGAGCTCAAGGGAGACTACGTTGAAAAATAAAATTATTTTTTTATCAAAAAATCTGTGTTTTATTCCAAAAGTCACGGACTTATTGACCCCCCCCTCGTATTATGAGAGCTCAGAGTCACAAAAACAACTTAAATTGTGAACTCTTGTGAGAATCAGCCTGGAGTCTCCAGGCCTGCGTAGTGACAATTATGCTCCAAAAACTGTAACATAATTGGTAGTACCCTCAAAAGACTCTCAACCATGTTCCAAGGTCGCGAAGACATGAAACATATAACGGGGGAGGTCACTTCAATGATAAATCTTTTCATTATCAACCGGAACCAATTTTCTTGAATTTCAATTTATTTTTTTTATTCAATATTTAACACTTTGGTGTACAACGTCATTTTTAAACACACAATTACACACTGGAAGGACTGGAAGCAGCTCTCCAAGGAGCCTTAAAGCTGCTCATAGAGGGGTAGACAGCTATTTGAGAGTAGTAATCTCTAGAATTTTGTAATGAAAATACTTTCAAATGTACACGCACCTTAAGATACTTGGATATTGACGACAAAGTATTAATAATGAAGCATATTTTTCTATATAGTTTTTTAGTTATTGACTCCCTGATATCTCTGACGATAAACGTATTTACCTTTCCGGATATCGTGCGTATACCATGCAGATGGGAACCAAGTCGATACCATTCAAATACCATGCTGATATTAAGCGGATGCCATGCAAATACTATGCGCATTCGAACTTTTTGGGAGCTTCTGGAAATGAGATTGCAGATAACATGCGTACACCTGCGTAACCCATGTGAATACCATGCGAATACCATGCGCATAACATGCGTGTACCTGCGTTAACTATGCGTATACTATGCGGATTTGAACTATTTGGCAGTTTCTGGACAAAAAATAATGAAAATCAGACACATAATTTTCAAGAAATTCGAAAACTAAAAAAATTTCAAGAAAATAAAAAAATTTAAAAAAAAAAATGGTTCCATGAATGTACCATTACTGAGCTTTTTCTAAAAATGATTTTTTCTACCTAAAGGTAGTCTTCACTTAAAGTAATTTATTGATTTTTTATAAAGACGCTTTTTAGAAAACTTTTATTTTGTAAAATTGTTTAAAAAAATCGTATCACTGACATATGGTTTATGACTTATGACTTATGACTTATGACTTATGACTTATGACTTATGACTTATGACTTATGACTTATGACTTATGACTTATGACTTATGACTTATGACTTATGACTTATGACTTATGACTTATGACTTATGACTTATGACTTATGACTTATGACTTATGACTTATGACTTATGACTTATGACTTATGACTTATGACTTATGACTTATGACTTATGACTTATGACTTATGACTTATGACTTATGACTTATGACTTATGACTTATGACTTATGACTTATGACTTATGACTTATGACTTATGACTTATGACTTATGACTTATGACTTATGACTTATGACTTATGACTTATGACTTATGACTTATGACTTATGACTTATGACTTATGACTTATGACTTATGACTTATGACTTATGACTTATGACTTATGACTTATGACTTATGACTTATGACTTATGACTTATGACTTATGACTTATGACTTATGACTTATGACTTATGACTTATGACTTATGACTTATGACTTATGACTTATGACTTATGACTTATGACTTATGACTTATGACTTATGACTTATGACTTATGACTTATGACTTATGACTTATGACTTATGACTTATGACTTATGACTTATGACTCATGACTTATGACTTATGACTTATGACTTATAACTTATGATTTATCATCACTATAGTCGGAAGTTGGAAGAAAACCGATGCAGCCGTATTGGTTGTAGCTCAACAAACGGAAAGAATTGCTGGACTTAATCGAGTTCGATTTGTAAAATTTTGTTTACAAACGCATAAGTTGCCATAAGACATGTACATGTACAAACATTCGTATGTATATGCATTGTAGTATACCTGCCTAGAAAAAATGTGTACGAAAAATTTTCAAAGCAACAAGGAAAACGGTTCCTTAGTTTTAAGACCTTAACTATAGAATTACATACATATTTTCTGGCTGATGATAAAAATAAAATGAATAGATTTGGTGGCGCAACATCTAGTGAAGAACCAAGGCCTTGTGACATACAACTTTCAACTGTTCCAGTGTGCATATTGTTGGCAGGAATAGAGGGGACCTACATTTTTTTCCGCGTCCAAACGGCAAGATGAGACGCACTTATTCATGACAAGTATTCTCTTGGCAGATTTGTCAGTTCTTCGCGATAGGTAGTATCTTTGAATAAACTGTACTGTTTTAAAGTGGCAGTGGCTGGGTATCGAACCCAGCCAGACCTTTGGCATGACAGTTAAACGCACTAACCATTATGCCACGAGGTACAAGGAGAATTAAACAATACCATTCCAGGAACATTTCGAGAAATTCATATTGAAGACTTGGGGAATCCATTATCCACTCTTCCACTCTTACCATCGATTCAGCAGCAAGTTGTCATAGAAGTCGCACTAACGTATATCAATGTATATGCGGTGCTTCATTTATGGCAGCAAAAGCATATAACTCGATTATTTTCTTAAGCGACTAAAAAAATGGTCAGCAGACGTGATGCCAAACTGAGACTCGAATGGGAGGGAGCTTGAATTGGCCTCGATAATTAATATTATCTTATTTCGGCATTTAACTTCGACAAAACCACAATTGAAAAACATTTTTTTCATTTAATGTTTGTCGTCTGCCGCAAAGAGTTTTCAACTTTAGAAATATCATGAACCTATCAGCATAATATAAAATAAATACTTTGAAGAACATAAACCAATAGATATACCTTTAGACTAATAGAAAAGAGCTACGTCAATTATTATAATTTAATGCTAACCGTTAAACCATATTTCTATATCAACCATATGTCGTTTCCCTAATTCAACCACTTCAAACACAATTTGCTAACCGCTTTACTTGACCATGCTGGCCGTGTTGAATCAGGACGCGTAAACAAGCTTTTAGTGGAACATCCCAAATACACAATATAAAAAAAAATAAGGATAATGGTTGGTCACCCAAAACAATAGAATCAACCCTCAACCACGCAAGCCACAATACAAAACAAACATACCTACAATGGCACCCCCACTTGGTGGTAGAACAAATTTTAGTTAAATTCATTTTATAAGCCGAATAAAATGTTGGTTTTTGCTTGCATCAACTTTAATTTTTTAGCCACCAGATGATGATGCATGTGCGTCAGAGTCAGACTCTATTAAAGCATTTCAATGCCACATCCATACACAAGGTCCTACATATCGAATTTTTTAAATCAACTACGCAATAAAAAAAAAAAAGGATACCACTAAAGTGCTTAATTTGCAAAAATATAAATCCCATTTCATTCTTGCTAATTTGAATAGGACCCATCTTTAAGATCCTTTGCATCTTTTATTCCTTTTGAAATTCATTATTTGTAGGCCAAGTTTGCGAGCAGATGGTAGGTATACATCGTACACACATACGAATAGTGTGGTCTTTGAAAGAATTTTCATATGCATCAGGCATTTATATGTTGACGTCTGTGCTATGTGAGCGTCTAGACACTAACCTAATTTATTTTTATTATTATAACACACAAAATATGTACCACACATGAATTGGTCTCTATTATTATAAAAGAGAAACTTTCCGAAAAGACATTCGAGTTTTTGACTTTGAAATGTCAACAAGACGAAAATATTTTCCATGATGAGGTAAATTATGTTATGTTTTGTGCGCCTATACAGATAGGATCGTGTTCGTGTCTACTTAGATTCTATACTTGAAGACTTTTCTCATAAATAGTAATAATATCAGATGAGTATGTGAACGAAAAGTCTTGAGAAGAAGTATGAATTTGTTTCTGTTTACGTAACTTTGTGATTTATAAAGTAAAAGTATTATAAATAAAGTACATGTTATGCATTCTTAAGAGAAATTGCACTTGTGACTTTTGTCAAACCTGACAGTAAGGTAAATGAAATGGCAAAGGCATATTGATCGAAGAATTCTGTCTGCTTGTGTTTCAGTTTTCAAAAACCTGTAGTGGGTAGGTATCTGAACAGGTGGTGCAAATTAGGAGCTGATGATGCCGAAAATACTTTGTCGATTAGCTTCATATCAAAGAGCTTGTGATTTTCGGCAAAAACTTATATCGATTATTATTAGCATAAGGTCATACTAATGATAAATATTTATATAAAAATGTCATCCTTGCTAAGGGAAATAATAAAAACAGGCTCTTAAAGCCCAGTTTCTCAGCGATGAGTTACTTACGTACTTATTTATCTGGCTCTACTATCCCAGGTACATTGCTTCCAGTCATCTAGACCAAGTATTTGGGGATCAGCGATGGTTTGGTCCTTAAACCGAAGGTTTGGTTTTACTCGTTCTCACCAACACGTGGGGCTGGGATGCAAGGACACTCTCAGCTGGAGCATTATTGTTCATTCCGTGGATGTGGCCAATGTAGTCGACGTGTTTTGATTTTCCAGACTACATCCGCATATTGATGTAGTTCATAGATATGGCGGTTGTATCATCTTGCCCTCCTCACACACAGGACCAAATATGCATTACAGAATTTTTTCTTTTGAAGGATCCCAGTATCAGCTCTCCCTTTCTGCTTATTGCCCAACACTCGGTGCCATAACGCAGGGCTGGCAATTGACGGGTTTAATAGTGTTTCTTGCGCCAAACCGAAGTAGCACCGGTTAGTTAGATTAATTCATTGTTGGATCCATAGAGTATCTATTTTATCTAGAGAACCGACTTCGGGGCTTTTTCTCTTTCACCCTACAAACTCCACTGTGAGTATTTCCTCCACATGGCTGAGCATGTGTTAGCTGCCCAGTGCATTTTAAATGGAACCTCACAAATACAATGATAACTTAATGGATTTTGGCTCATTAGACTGAAAACAACAACAAGTTGAATCGAAAAATTGAAAACGTCACATTTAGAGCTATCACACGTATTCACGGACAGGGAATTTAAGAGAGTTTTCTCTTAATGTGCTCAAATAAAATTTGCGGGTGTTTTAGGCAAGAGGGGTATGAGTCGCGACTACTGATCTCTATATACACTGGATAGTGTATTCCTTATAATGTATAACAGTTTTTTTCGCTTCCATTTGAAGATGACAATTAGGTGGTCGGCTTCATAATTTGACGTCTACAATAACACAAAAAAACCTGTTTCCAAAATTTCAATCTGAAGAAAGAGAAACAGACCAATGATATGAAAGGAAAAAACTTTGTGGGCGTTAATTTTATAATTTTTTTTTTTCATTAAGTTATTCATTGTGTAAATTTTTTTTATTTATTCAATAGAAAGGTGTTTAAATAGGTAATAGTAAATATGTAGATGGGATATGGGAACCATCGACTTCGATCATTATTTCAGTTTGCAAACAAGTTGAACAAAACAGCTGATAAGTGTGATGAGGAGAATGCGATTACATAGTCTGTGTTTTTTTACGATTTACCTCCTTGTCACACTCTTTACATTTGTAATTCCGTTTCATTTAACCATTAGTGAATGAAATAAAATTACCAACACAACAATGTTAGCAAACAGATTTCGGGGGGGAGCAACGAACGGAAATTTGACGTCTTCATAGGGGATTATTTTGTATAAATTGTTATACAGTCATATTGTTATACAAAAAAGTGGTCAGCTTCATAATATAACAATTCTTCAAATGGAAGCAACTTTTTTATGTCGATACGCTATGTATTATAGAGATCAGTGGTCGCGACTGTAGATAATATAGGTACTCCATGGTTGGATCTCCACAAAGTGCCCTATCACACGACGACTTTTATGTCACGACTTTTTTCGAAATTAAATAATTGCGAAGGTGAGATCTGTGCCGAAATGTTACTAATTCGAAACTGCAGGTAATATGTGAGATGAGTCACTTTTCGTCGAAAATCGATTTAAAAAAGTGAGTGAGTGGGCGAGTGAAATGAAATGTCAGATTAGGCGCCGTATATTTCAGCAGTGACTTGGTGTAGGTATTGGTAAATTTAGAATTTTGGACAGGTTATTGGTGTTTTTTCTCAAGAAAATTTATCACACCTGTTTATGGATAGGAAATGAAAAAAAAACACAACCACCCTTTTATTGAAACTTTAAATCTTATTTTATTATCATGATATTAAATAAAATTCTATTCTATTCACTTTTGACAGTTTAATATTTTATTTTTCAAGGGTAAACTTTAATAACGACAGCAAAAATTACTGAAACCAAAGATTTTCCATTATTAAGATTCCATTATGAGTACATTGTTGTATTTGTTATTTCTTTTTGCTTTCACGAGCAGGATTAAAACCCAAAATCTCTTAGAGAAAATACAACAAAAGGATTTACGGGACAAAATGGACCGTTTTTACCAAGTCCCGAAAGAACCAAAGGGATGATTTTTAACGGGTCGTGCGTCTCGCAATTTCGAGACAAATTTTTCGAAAAAAACAGAATTTCGAGACAAATTGTTCGAAACAACAGAATTATATAATTGCTTATCAAAATTGGAATAGGATAAAAAAAACGAAAATTGAACTACAATAATTACTACAAGAATCAATCACTCTTCTTATCTTCTTATCAACCTCCAACAATTCCTTCAGCTTCTGTTCTGCTTATCAATTTCTCTGCAACCTTTTTCACTGCTCACAAATTTCTCTTTACTTTTTCTCACCCTCACTTCAATCTTTTTCAATATCTTAAAAATTTAAATTTTACGTTTTAAATTTTCAACTATCAAAATTAAACTTTTCAATCCCAGACACCTTCCTTTTTCGTCTTAGCTCTCTCTTTTTAAAATCAACTCTTCGATTCGTTTTTCTGTCAAGTCGTCCAGATTTTTTAATGGCTGTTCAAACTACATTTTGCACTCAACCTCCGTGCTTTCAGCAAATCAGAAGCCGCGGACTTTTATCACGTCATTTGTAAGCTACTCTCAGCTAAGTTGCTGAAGAGCGCTACCGTTGACGAAATCCAGCAGTCCTACTTACTCGCATATATTCCAGGTTTCACTTCCTGGAGCGGTGAATACAATGAACACATTCAGCCATTTTCCCACTACTTTTTTTTTTTGAGAAAGTCTAACCAAAAAAACAAAATGTCAATGATTCAAAAGTTCAATTCTGACTTACTGAATACATTTATCCCCTCCAAATTTCACGTACTAAATCAAACAAAAATAGAGAAATTTATGGCAGTAGAGTGCCCGATGATTTTGACTATATTTTTTTTGAAGGAAGAGTTGGCAGCTATTTTTTAATACGCGATTAAAAAAAGGAAAACTATTTCGGTGAACTTTTGTTAGATTTGGGGAAAAGTTAGGGATTAACGTTGGGCACTACTCTCTCACTAAAAATTTTGAGGCAACTACATAGAAGTGCGTCACCTTGCTGTATTCCTCTTGTGGTTTCGAAGGTTTCGGTTAAATCTCTTTCAATTTTGACGGATCAGTGGGCATTCTCCAACGTCTTTAAATTATGGAGTCTTCTCCAGGATTTTGGGTAGTGCGAAGTCTTGATCGATCGTAGACTTTCCAGTTCAGAAACCATTCTCTGTAAAGAGCCAACAAGTTCGTGAGGCTACATGCCTTAAAATAATACACTTGACAGATCTTGTTAGTGATATTTAAAATGTATTCCTCTAAAGTTGGTGGAGGGAGGCCAACTTTTTTGTGAATTGGGCAGAGAGTTTTACTCATAATTTTCTCTGACCAAATTTTATTTAGAATTTGGTATATGTGCCTTACTAGAATATCTCCTGCATGCCGGAATAGTTCTGCCAGTAGACACCATCGGCACCCGTTGTTTTATTTGATTTCTGCCTGAAAATAGCTATCTTCATCTCATTTTGGTAAGGTCGGTGAAACTCCAGATCATTAACCACCATTAATTTCCTTGACAGGGCTGCTCATTGAAGGGATCTTAGCCTTCATTGGCGTAAAGCAGCTGGTTGAAGTGATCTCTCGACAGCTTTTCCACTATAGCATTTCCTTCCTTATCCCTCTACAGGTTAGCTAGTGGATCTTGTTGTGTCTTTTTGACTTTTCTGAAGAAATTCTGCATCATATTATTTCTGCTATAGAAACTCTGAATCTCCTTAATTTCATGCTGCTCTTGATCTTTTTCCTTTTTTCTATAAGCGATTTTCTTCTCTTTTCTTTTCAACAACGTAGAACTGGAGGAATACCTTGTCTTCATTTGCTGCCATGACCAGTTATCTTCCGTTTTTTTTTTTAGTACGTTCGGAATCAAACCATGGGTTTCTCCAAAGCAGCTATGAGAATCCTAGTATCTCTTCGAAGTGGGTTGTTGGCATTGCTGCCAGAGGGCATTTACGCCTATTTTAAAAGAATAGGGTTTCTTGCTCAAGCTCGAGGAATATTTAGTTGGCCTTGGCTTCCAATCTTGAATATTCTCCTCATGGTTGAAGTGTTTAAGAGCTTCCATCATGGAAATGCACAGGCAAAACTTGGCATCAACCAGCTAGTTACTAGCTAGTGATCCGAGTTCCGAGTCAATGGTTAGCTGTCCTGTACATACAAAAGAATGCTTGAGGAGTGACCTCTGGGATCGATTTGGTTAAAGGTTCGATTGTCGGGGAACTGCCATGAGTGCCTTTGTGGATATCAAGACGGGTTAATCTAGTGCTACTTACCACCATATTCTTTCCCACTACGAAGTCGATAAGCCTAAGACCATTTCCGGAATCTTCCAGAAGTTGATATTTGAATATCATTCTTGAGGCATTACTCAAAAGTTTAAGCGAGGAGCTTCTACAATTCTTCCTTGGTAGTGTCCCCCTTCTCTGACAGCGGAACATATGCGCTGATGAGGTTAAAGTGCTGGAATTTAGCCTTGATGCGGATTATTGGCAATCTTTAGCTTAAGACTGTTTGACTATGAGTTTTCTTCTGACAGCAAATCCACACCCAAACAAACCCTTTTCAGTAGGGGTAGGCACAGAAACACCCATATAATAAAAATTGCAGATTTCTATCTTCATCTCAACCGGTCCTTTCTATCGTATCTCCCCCCCGCAAATAAAACAAAACTACGAAAATCACGCTCCGGTTTTCGTGGTTTTGTTTTATTTGTGGGGGGGGGGGTGTTGTTGCGGTGCAGATCGTCAATAGTATCAATCTGTTCATCCGAAGCTTTTAATTGTGTTTTCACCACAATCGATTTTTTCTTTCATGGCCGGCTCGTGCGTCTTACGGACGACTGAGATCTAAGGGCTGGTTGTAGAGCGATATCTGTTCTTTTGAATCTACTTCTTGGGTGTCACAGCCCAGGATCCGATGTTAATTAACCTTTTGTTCGGCTATCCAGTGGGGACCTCTAGAAGTTGACAATACAATCTTGCGAACACTACCAATGCATTTCTTTTTTAAGAAAGACGAGCAGGCTTTAAGGCCCAGTTTTTCAGTGCTAAGTTTATTCTGAGTGAAATAAAAGTAGGCTCACCCTGGAAATAAATTAAACCCAACTTAACTCAGGAGCAGTTTTGCAGTGAAGGATTATCTTTATCTTTTAGTTGTCAAAAATCTCCTCCATGCCTTTCACGCCTCGAAATAGAAATAGCTCCACAGTGGATTTCCACTGTCAATAACTTTTATTATTAAAATCGAGATGGCACCACAGCAGAAAGAGCCCTCATATAAGTCCCTGAATTAACTCGCAAAATTACGTGAGTTAACTCGGAGTTAAATAAAAATTTAAACTGACCGAAAAATACATTTCTGGAGTTAACTCAGGTTTAACCATGAGACTGTGACAATCTCGCATTGAAAAACTGGCCCTAAAATGAGTTAACTCTAAGTTAATTTAGGATTTAAATTGGCTGAAAACACGTTTCCAGAGTTTGCAGAAAGGTTTTTGCCCTGAGCCTAGAACCAGTCCTGATTCGCATGACCGTAAATACGAATAATTAAGAGGTCATTATCCACAATTTAAAAATATTAACAACTTGGTAAGATACCTATAACTTGTTGGTAGTAATTTAAAAAATGAAGGTGAATGGTTTTCACCATGTAAGATTTTCCCTAAACAATTTGGCTTCAAGGCAGATAAAAGAATACCTTTAAAATCTGCCCACACGTTAACACAGCTGAAACACGACGACTTTGACCATCTCTAATAGGTGTCAAATGCGGAAAAAATGATCTAAACGGAAAATTGAAAAAACAAAAACCCCTGTTGTTACCGCAAATGTACCTACTCCCACATGCCAGATGACAAGCATTCTTCGTATAGTTAGGATGGACGTCGTGCTTTTTTCTACCCATAATGCTGATGCAGCACTATTAGTTTGAGTACACATCCAACCGGCATCCCTGGCATTAGCTCTGTACTCTGGAGTGGCAAAGACAAATCGTCCCTCAAGGACATACCAATAATTCATCATTTCTTATTTACAGCGGTTGGTTGGCTGGGGTATAGTTGCGTATATGGAATAACCAGAACTACTTGTATATAGCCCGCTCTTCTACTTCTTGACAACTTGACAAACCGAATCGAACCTGAATGAGTTCGAACTTTCCCAAAGAAGATGCATTGTTATGTTTTTTGTTATCCATATATTCATAAATAACAAGAACAACAACAACAACAACAAAAGCAGCTAGTCCATAGTGTCTCCAGTCTCTAAGTCCAGATCCTGGGATATGTGTAGAGTGAGCGAAGCATTTCAACGGTGGCCGGTGGTATTGGGCCGAGATAGAGGCAAAGGATGCGGTTGTTATGTTGCCATAGGACTTGCTGTCTGACCATGACATCAATATTAGGAATTCACTGGGTGATGCTTCTGCTGCCTTCCTTGAATAAATGATGTGACTATAGTGAGTAGAGAGTTTAGCTCGCTTTTGTCCTATGTCCTTCTGGTCTTTTAGCCTTCTTCTCGTGCTTGCGTTTCTATACGGTCACTCGGTGACGTGGCAGAGTTGTGTGAATCAGCCATTCAAGCTGCAGCACATTACAACAGTTCATATACTAACTAGAGCAATAGCATAGCAACATAGGCGAGAGTGACTAAATCCTGTAAACCCAAAACAGTGGATCGTAAATCTTCATCTACAGTCGATTCAATTCGGAATTGTCTTTTGCCCATAAAGACAAAGGCATGCAAGATGAATAAATAGTTGGGTCGAGTCGAGTCGAAGTGGATAAGCATAGATTGTTCCTCGTTGTATATTCATTTCAACGGGGGCCGGGGGTGGGAGATGTTATATTCCGATATCCGGATATGTATAACTGTTGGAATACATCAATCCTTGGATGTTAATAAAAGAGGCATTTTGTGTTCGCCTTTGAGGTTAAATCGATTTTTTTTTTCTTGTTTCTATGTTGGTCGTTAACTCAAACAAATTCATTCATTCAACTTTTTGATCGACTTATATAGACCTAAGTTTCGTGTAATTTAAGTCTGATGTATCCCTTTTATGGAGGCATTTCTCAATAGAGATGCTTTTTTTCATCGAAATAGACAGCACTAACTGTTTGATTTCTTTTTGATGTTTCCACTGCGGTGCCGCTGGAAGAACTTTTTTTGTTTATATAAAAGAAAACTTCTTACATAGCGAAATTCCCTACACATTTAAACTTCTAACAATAAAAGAGAAAAATCTAAGATTATTTTTATATTTTTGTTTTTGTTTTGTTTTTGATTGACAGTCCATCTGTTTCGAAAATGCCTTTTGATGCGGAATCAGATTGATTGACTGGCAATAAAATTTATATTTAATAATATATTTTTTCATGTATCATCAGAAGGTGTTGCCTCAAGGGAATATAGTGGAAGAATTCATATATTCATTTTAAGTGAGAATTTTTCAACATATAAGCACAATAGGGTGATCGTTTTTTAAATGAGTTTTTTTTTTTTAATTTTCATAGTTGGACAGATTTGTATTTTCATCCCCTCTAGTCCCTGTAAGGGCTTGTTTAAATTTTCAATTTTTCTTCAAAATTTTGATTTTGCAAATAATTTCTGCCAAAATTCAAAGTGGTAGAAGATGTCTAGGTTAGTATACACCAGCTAAGATCCTTAATGTCAGAAAAGCCTGCCCAGCCCAATGAATGGAACCAATGTTTGTCTCATAACGAAAATTATGCTATCTCAAGAATGTGCAGGAGCTCTTCTTAACTTTTTCCCAGCATTTGAAATTCATTTTGGACTATTCTGCGCCCCCAGGTCTTCTGCCATCTTGAGTACAATTTTTTACTTCGTCACGGTGCGCAGATTGTTTGTCTAATCACTGCCACTTCCTTCTATGAATTTTAATAGCGCAACCACAATCAAGCGTTTGGTCGCGCCAACTTTGACATATTCAATAGAAACAATGAACTCTTATGAGGAAATCTTAAATCACCTCAGGCTTCGTGTTTACCTCAGATCGTAAATATCGTAAGCCTGATTGAAATGCCCGAATAGAGCTATTTTCTATTTCAGTGGCGCTTTGACAGCTGAAACAGATTTTTTTTTGTGTTATTCCATTTTTTTGGTGCGCGGGGGAATTGTTTTGAAAAAAATTTAACTCAATTTTACATTTCTGATATAAAAAAATCAAATAGTAATTCTTAAAACATGTGTAGAAACAAAAATGTTTTTTTGCGATAAACAACTTTATTAATAAATTCAACGACAACAGCAACAATAATGTTTTTGATTCCCATCGAATATGAAAACATCGTGTTGTCAAATTTACACACACACTGCTGAATGACTCCATTTTACAAAATGGCTTCTTCAAGCATTTATCACTTTTGACAAGTAGTTCGACGAAAAACTGTATATGTGTGTGTGTGTTCCAAATCTACTCCTTCTTAAAATCGGGAACAGAAAAAGATTCCAAAAACATTACTCGGAACAGCCAATCGAATGCTTTTCCAGTAGAAGGAGTCAAAAAGGAGTGGAAAAGGAGTACGCTGAACGTCCAATTGAAAACGACATAAGAATCATTGAACGTGTTTGATGTTGTTTTTTGGTGTATTACATGCAAATTGGATACCTATTTTAGAACTATGCCAATTTATTAAAGTGTTTCTATTCTCTCTTTAAATAATTATCAATTGAATCAAACTTTATAATGATAACAAAAAACAATCAATCAAATAAACTAAATATTCCTGTGAAATCAATTGTTTTTTCATTTCCAAATATTTATACATTTTTATATATTTGACAGCTGTTCGGACTGTTCTCTTTCTTGGGCATGTTCGAATGAATGAATAAATTTAAGTTCAGAGAGAAGGTTAATGTACCCGGTGTCCAGGTTCTGAAAACCTTGCATCGATCAAATACGTTGAGAAATGATGAAATCTGAAACAAAACACGGTGACGGGGAGTTTTGTCGAGGCAAGGGCTGAAGACTTGCTTGGGTTCTTTAAGACCAAGGGAATTTCGAATTATCAATAAAAGGTTTTTAATTGGTAACTACACACATTAGGTCTGTTTTTTAAGAGGTTTCTGATAACAAATTGTGAAAAGTTCTGAAAATTTGAGAGAAATCTCACTCCAATAAACACAACTATTATATACGAAAGTAAATGAAGAAAGATAAGCTTTTTTAATAAATAAGCTCCATTAATTTAAGTGATATATTAAAAGATCACAAAAGAGACGAAAAATATAGTTCTGTATTACGTATAGCATGATTTCTTTTACACCTTCTAAATTCAATGAGTTTGATGGTGAAATCATATCTTTAGTTTCCTTCCTTTAATTCGGAATGAGAATTTGTTTCCGATTTAAATCTGTTTTGTATCGAAAACTCCATTGTGACACTTTGACGTTTCCAAATGTTAAAAAAGGTGTGTTTGGTTAGTTTTTTTTAAGAACTCTCGCTGTTTAAGTCGTTTTAATTTTTTTTAGGGCCAGTTGTACGAACATGGTTTAAATTTTGATCCGTGGTTCAGCAATTTTAGCTCACCGATTTCGATGGATTAATTGAGGTCCAATAATAGTTCAAGGTTCAAGTATGTGATAGTAGCCAAGTAATTTAATTTACGTGCTTGAAACATCGTTGAACTTCGCAGTTAATCCACCGAAATCAGTGGGTTAAATTTGCTTATATTTATCTGATTCTGATGGCAGTTTTTTATTGACACTTCAGAATTACAAATTAAAAATAGTTTCACCTACAAAAGTAAATACACACTGAACCTTAGAGGGCACTAGTTTATAATGTATATTAACTTTTGAGACACATTGTAATAGTGAAAAACTAGTTTGGAGAAATTCTACTGATTTAATAAAAACACTGTTTTGCTCTATTGACACTTAAATTGATTTGATAAGAAAAAAAAAATTTAGTGTCATAGTGTTCCTTCCAACCAAAAAGAACATCGATCTGAAATGGTTGTTTTTATACAAGAAATATAATTTTAATATTTTTCTTATTCAATGTGTATTCAAATGTAATTACTTTTAACAATCTGATATCACCATAAAAGTAAGTACATGGAACCCACTCGCACAATTTATTTTGAAAATTCTTTCATCGAGAAAGCCTTTTAAATACTTTTTTGTTTATAACTATAACACACACTTTCGGTCTCCCTTTTCGATGAAGAATTTTCAGAGTGTTAATTTAAGGAAACAGAACTTTTACTGTGTCATATTCGTAATTTATCAACGTCCAAAGCTTGAATCTACATTCCGTTTTGCAAATTTTAGGGTTGCGCTTAGTGACACAGATTATTGTAAAGTCGGTAAAAAGGCCATCGAAGCTCGACCGACCCAACGCGAGATTGTGATTCGGCCTTTATCTAGAGAAGTTTTTGACCAGTTCTCCGATGGAGTTCTTGATTAGAGGCGGTGTTCGCCCAAAAATGCTTTAAAGACATCTTCATAAAAATTCATAAAAGTTTGTTGCTTTTTTGTGATAGAGGCGGTCACTTTCCATGAACTTCACCCATAATAGTATTGAAGACTCTACGTTCGAGTGGAACAGTGGATGCTTGTTCTTCGTATTGTAGACGTTGCTCTTCCAAACCTTTAAAAGCATGCCAGAAGCAGATTTTGCTTTGCTAATACGACAGTAAATATCTTCATCTGTAACACCGCCATCTTTTGAAACAATGCTTCTTTGGTAGATAAAGTTGTTCACTGCTTCACTGTCTGAACAGAATGGAGAAGGAGCTGCAACTAAAGCTGCAACTGGAAAAGCTGTCAAAATGTTGAATACATACAAGTCCTATAATACGAACAGAACACGACGCTCCTGCAGACGGAGTTGCAGATGAAGCTGGACAAGATGCTCAAATTTAAACTTTGGATGCAGCTTTTTTGACCTTTCATAATTGTGAGCGCAATCAAAATTTTAGCTTCCATTTCATCTTTTTCCATTTTTATTTTTATTTAAATTTTTATTTTTGTATTGGATTAAATTGGCACAGCTGAGTTAAAATAACAAAAATGTCCGAAAGCTGTACAGCACATTGTGGGCGAGTAAAAAAATATCACGCACGACATTTTTTGACAGTTATTCCAGTTGCAGCTGCAGCTCCAGTTGCAGCACTCTATTCTGGTCTGGCTGTGAACCCGCATACCGCAACGTCAACTTTTTCAGAGATACCAGAAACGCTAAGGATCATCTTTTGTATTCACTTCGCTTCACTTGCTTACTATTTGATGTATAGATCCATGATGTTGTGAAAACAAAAATCGTCCACTTAGTTTAGATGTTGCAAAAAGGAAAACATAGTCCACTAGTTTCAGCGTGCTTGTTCGATTCAGGTTGCATGGAAAACATCTTCAATAATAACAGCTGAACTGCACTATGGATTTCAAAGTCTGCAGATACCTTTCCACTATGAAATACTTGAAAAGTTGCACACGCTTGTAGGTGGCTTTGATAATAGCGATAAGCTCCTCAGGTATACTTCTCACGGAAGACCAAGAAAATAACTAAACTGTCAAAATAGCCCAGGAAAATTAGACAACAAAATGACAAAACTACGAAAAAATCCCAACAAAGCTGAATTTTGGTTTAGAGCTTTGTTTTGACGTCTTAAGCATTTCCTGAAAAGTTCCGCAAATTGGGACCTGGGCTTAATTTTTTACGAAAAAAAAGTGTTATAATCTTTTTTGTCCAGAATTTAATGAATTATATCTGCTGAGATATTAACAAGAAACCGTTATTTGTCAATTTACAGCACAAAATAAAAAGTGTTACTTTGACACGCTATAACTTAAGCTACATCTTAGAGTTTCCGACAAACTAAGAAAAACTGAATTAGCCCCCTTTAACTCCCCCCCCCCTTAAGACGTCAAAATAAGCTCTCAACCAAAATTCAGCTTTGTCGGATTTTTTTCGAAGTGAAAGCCTAATTTTCCTGGGTTAAAAACCTTTTCAAAATCGACAAAAAGTTGATGGAGAGGAGAATTTAATGCATTGCTCTGTTATGGATATGATCTATACATGATAAGTCTACCGAGAGTCCCGCTTACTCTTAGTCGAGATAAGAAAGCAGATGTTCTTTGATTTGTTCTTTTTGATTATTTTTGCCAATATCTTTGCCACCTCAGCTATCATCAGGGAGGACACAGATTCATCCCTTTTCCATTTGTCCATTTCTGGATTATTAAGGGATGTAGCAGTTTTACGGTTATTTGTTAAGTAAATTGATAAAGCTCAGTGGGAATGTCGTTTAAGCCTACCGCTTTGTTGTTGTTTTTCAGAGATCTGATTGCTGATGCTATATTGGCTAAACTGGTTGAGGAGGTGCGGTTAAGCGAAGGTTTTACTGTGAATTACTCATTTTTATTTGGAACCAGTACACATCAACGTCTAGACCTTAGACCTTTCCCAGAAAAGAAGAGAAGTTCCATCAAGATGCACGAGTAATAGAAATTAAGTACCAAAGACCAAAGCAAGTATGTGAATATATTGTTGAGGGACATACAGATTTTGGAAATATTTGGTGGGGCATAGCACAAAAATGGTTGGGAAACACTGGTCTAGACAGTTTAGTATTAGCACAATGGCAAAGTGTTCCTTCTATCTCTTTAACTAACAGGGTACTGTCTTACCATCATCCGGTACCGTTATCTTGACGAGATAATGTTTTCGGGAATTATTTTAGACCAATTCCTTGGTTATCTTGTAGATGATGGTGTGATGTCATTCCTGGAAAATCTGCTTCTTCAGCCTGTTCTGCGAGGGCATTTATGCGACTTCTTTAACAACGCCTGATACTACGCTTCACTTCTATTCCTTTCTACGATACTGAGATTCGATGTCAGTTCTCTCGACCTCTGGGTCTACTGCAAGTCGGGATCTCATAGAATTTTTTATTTTTTTTTCACACGCTATAGGATCCAGCAGTCTGTCAGTATTATTGGACGGGTGTACGGAAGAACTTTTGTCAAATTTCATGTACAAATGCAGTTCGAAGTCGAAGATAGACCAGCAGTTTTGTAAATGTTTGGGATTAAGCTTTCTGCTGGTATCCTATTTTTCAGGAGTCATAATAAGATAAGATATCTTAATGTCGTCTTTCGAACTATAATTCACAAATGATTATTAGTCAAGTAGTTTTATGAAATAGGCCCCTGGACTATCGATAAAAATTCGTCGAAGAACGATGGAAATTGAAACAAATCGTATGAGTTTTGTGGCAAAGTTTACCGACGAAATTTATCGATGCTATAGAACATGGGCCCAGAACGAGCTCAAGTGCTAGGTTGTCCTATCCAACTTTAAGTTTTTAGATCCCCCACCATGATTGTAATGTCTCCAATCAGCGAACTTCTGAAAGCTGCACTGAGTTGACTGTTAAACTCCTGTCTTTGGTAGGTTTCTAGGTTATAAGACTTTAACGTGCCTTCGAAGACATCATAAGTCCAACACCATAAAAGCGGGAACATCCAGTTGGTTTTCTAGCCTTAATGATGAAAATGCTTTTTGAAGATGAATCCACCCGATCTGAGCTTAACCATCCCATTTTGCTCAGCGCCCAGATGTCTTGGTGGGAATTTTCTCTCAAGTTGGGAGAATCTGGAATTGTTAAGGAACCCTTACTCTTTAAACGGTTGTCGAGAAGAGTTATAACTTTTCAGAATCCAATCTTGGTCTCTGTTCGATAGCCAAAAGTCGTCGTCGTTAAAATAGTTCTTCTTCGAGGCTGTTGTTGCCGACTCGAAGTGATTGTTTTTTTTGTTTGGCGGGGATGCCAATCCGCGGGTTGGTTTTTTTACCTCAGGACAGCAGACCTAGTTCGATTCGAGTGATCACTGGTATTTGAGATGAATTTGTCAAACAGAACTTACATCTATTGACGAGACACCTTCAAGCTGTATTTGATACCACTGGTTGCTGAGATTGACCCAAAATCCAATTTCATTTGCTTTTTAACCAATACCTCTTCGCCGGCAGTGCCAACACGAATCCTTTTTGGCATCGTTCATAAAAAAAAACATCATCAATGTTATCTCTCACTTTATGCATAAAGTGCCATTAAACTAAGCTTGCATAGGTACAAGGAACCTTCACTTACAGAGTAAAAGTGCATCCCAGCTTATACTCGTAGATACCAACATATATTTTATATTAGAAGTTACAGCTTGCTCGAATGAAAACCTCATCGTTAAAATATTGAACCTCAGAAACAAGGTATGTTGCATGACCGGTGTTTGTTTACAATAATTAAACAGATGCCCCAGCCACCATCAGGTGAATTTTATATACGTGTATGCATTACCCGTCCATATATACATGCAAGTTCGAGGTAAGTGGATGAAAAAAATAACCCCAAAGGATTCGGTAAACAGAACTCCTGGATGGCAAGAGGGTTTCAGGGTCTATATTCTATCACACAAGTTAAATAAGTACGTACAAGCTATTATACATCCACCAGGATATTTTCTGGATTAAGAGTGCTCTATTTGGTTTCTGGTTTGACTTTTTGAGATTTAGCATGAAAGTATTTGTTTACCTTCACCCTTTGGAATAAAAGTCTTTCAATATTATGTACATATGCTAGAGGGATCACCCCTTTTTGTACGAGTGTAGGAACCCACATATATATTCCTTTCTATGTAAGCATGTTGCAAAAATCACATCATGACTTTAACGACTTCTTTAAAATGTTCATCTTCTAAGAATTTATACCCAAGGGCTGACTTGTTGACTTTTTGTGCAGAAGCGTTAGACAGGAATTATTGAATTTCCTCTCAAGTTTGTGTAGAGCTATAATGCTACACATATTATTATATAATGTTTATTTCTTTTTTCTCAACTGTTTGTAGAAAAAGCTTTCTGAATGTGGGAGGTGTTTAACCTGTAAATTTAATTTTAATAATATTATTTTTCTTTAAAGTTATAAAATATTAATGAGATGATTGAGTAAACTGGTAAAAGGTTTATAACCTTGTTTAATAATTTTTCTCACTGTGATACCTTTCTTTATTATCTTTAAAAATATTTAAAGGTGGTAAGTATATGTACCACCGGTCTTACAGTGAACCAACAAGCTGAAAAAGTTGACATCGATTAATAATTTTTGAACTAATAAATGGATTCGCATGATTTTTCAACATTTTGTTTTCTAAGTTTCCCTGATAATAACATTACAAAAAATATTGATAGTGCAAATTTTTTTTTTTAATTTCCCGTGGGAAGGTGCAAAACCTGCATATCAGGCTCTATGAGTACCGAAAAACGCGTGCTCATAGAAGTGTGAGATTCTTACTACACTAAAACCACTTCCACTTCCCGATTGCAACTAAGTTGAAACTTATCTAGCAATTTATTTTTAACGAAGTAAAGTAACGTGTTGCAGGTTACTTTCCGGTGATAGTTCCTGCTTAATCCGCGATTTTAAAGCGGTTTTCTGTTCACCGCACCAAGTCGGAAGGTTTTGTTCTTCGCAGACGGCGTACTAAATTCGACTCGTCAAGAATGTCTTTATTCGCTGAATTAGCATGTTCTAATAGTCAATTTCTATGTTTTGCGCGAAACTTTTTATTTCGTCCCGAACCGTAGGAATCCCGAGATCCCTGTGAAGAACTTCGTTTTTCATGTACCACGGAGCATTTACAAATGACCTAAGCGATTTATTTTCAAACGTTTGTAAGTTATTAAAGTTTGTATCGCAGGTACAACCCCAAAGTTGTATACCATAAGTCCAAACAGGTTTAAGAACCTGTCGATATAAGATCAATTTATTTTCAATACTAAGCTTTGAATATTAACCGAGTAACCAGTTCATATCTCTTAATTTACTTTTTAGTTCTTCGCATTTCTTTTTTACGTACGGCTTCCATTTTAATTTCGCGTCTAGAGTCATTCCCAGATACTTTTCCTCAATCTATCTATTTATTTTTTTATACGTAAAGTGCACGTGGACTGACTTTTGTTCATTGAGCGCTATTCGCCATGTTTTCGTCCACTCATTAACATTATTAAGAGCATTTTGTAATTTTATTGTAGCTTCGCTAATCGTTTTGCCTACTGCTAGTATTGCAGTTTCAGGTACAGAACTGGACCTAATACACTTCCTTGTGGTACCCCAGCCACTATTTCTTTGAAATCAGAATAGTCATTTCCGTGTCTTTCACGTAAAAGTCTTTCATTTAGATATCCGTTTAGAATTTTGAAAAGTCCTTCAGGCAGAACTTGTTTTAATTTGAAGTTGAAGCCTTCGTGCCACACCTTGTCAAACGCCTGGGACACGTCCAAAAAGACAGTTGAACAGATTTTCTTTTCTTCAAGAGCTCTCTCAATTACGTCAGTAATTCTATGCACTTGATCAATTGTCGAATGCTTGCTTCTAAATCCGAACTGATGTTTTGTAATTGTAATTGTTTCTCTTCTTTTATCGGTTGCAGGCGCAGGAGTAGTATTCTTTCAAAAACTTTTGATATAATAGGAAGAAGCGAAATCGGTCTGTAAGATTTCTTTTCGTGAGAAGGTTTGCCAGGTTTCAAAACCATTATGACTTCCGCAACTTTCCATTGGCTCGGAACATATTCTAACCTTAGAGCGGCATTTATTATGTAAAGGAGGTTAATAAACCCTTTACGAGGGAGCTTTGTTGGACTTAAGCTTCTTTATTTCTGTTTTTAATTCGGCAAGTGTAGCATTTCTCGCTATGAAGCTTTCATTTGAGGTAAAATTCATATTAATATTTACGTTGAGATCTTGCCCATCGAACGGCTTAAATGTTTCCTCTAAGTAATCGACGAATACCGTCGCTTTTTATCTGTCACTTTTCGCCCATTCATTTTGGCTTTTCTTAATCGGGGGCACTGGAAGCTTTGGTTTTTTCGTTGTTTTTATAGCTTTCCAAAGTGAGTAGTTGGATTTTTTCCCCGCTGTCAAGCCGTCAAGGTAATTTTCAACTTCAACTTTTGAAATTTGAAATTTGATAGTGCAAATAGTAATATTTTAAAAATAAAATGGTGGTTTTCTTAAAAAAATAATTTCTTAATAATAAGTTTTTTTTTAACTAACATTAAAAAAATGATTGAACTGCCAATTTTGAGTATTTATCATATTATGCATATGAAAACTTAGTTTCAAAAAAATGTATCAACCTATTTTGGAATTATTGGATATTAGGGATATTAGTAAAAGATAAAGGTTTTCTAAAAAAACAACATTTATTTTTTTCCTAAACTCTGTAGCGCAGTTTAAAGGAGCTTTGGCATACAAAATTTGATTGAAATCAGTTGAACCCTTTTCATTTTACCGAAAATTGAAAAAATCCTAATATTGTTGGTTACAGATTTTGGTAAAAATTATTTTTAACAAAAAAGTATACAATATGACTGCAACTGTGCAGTGATTTTTTTTTTAAATTGTTACAGAAATTTTTGAGATGAATAGTTTCTTTTTTCCCTCTTAGAAAATCGACAAAAAACATTAAGTAAAAAATTTGAAGAAGATCGGTTTTGTGACGTAGGCTCAAGGCCGAGATACAGAGTGGAGCTGGTTGTAGGATCCGGTGGGGTCCAATTTTTGTTAAGTACATTATTCCTCAAAAAAATTAGTTTTTTTTTAAGGTTAAGGTTAAGGTTTTTTAAGGTTAATAATAAGAAAGCATAGAGAAGCATTTTTCAAAAACTTTCAGCTTAATATTTTAGAAAGTTAAAAATATTATTTTTCAAGAGCAAAAATGGTATTTTGAAACGACTTTCTGATTTGCTAGGACAAGCTTGAAACATGAATTTTAATTACAAACCACGAAATGGCCAAGTTTGTAAATTGCTACGTTTTAAATGTTAAATATGTTAAATTACCAGTTTTTGTATTATTTGGCGATCAAAATGCCTTGATTTAGGAATAAAACTTGATTCGTTAATTGCAATCGCAAATTTTTCAATTGGTGATTTTTCAATTCTTTCCGTGCGGGTTGACTCAGTTTGGGTTAACTCAAATTTTTGCTGGCACACAAAAATTGAATTTAAAAATAGATGCGTAGTTTTACATATGACTTACAAATTATAATTTTTCTTCATTTGTTTATTAATATATATTAATTTCTTTGTTTCGAAGGGCCCAATTAATTAAAATGGAATATTAAAAAATATGAAGTTGCACAACAATTTGTTTGATTTGAGTTGACTCAAACCGGGTTAACTTACAATTTTTTTTCAGTAAGTATTCAATATTTGATCAAAATTTGATAAAAGCATTAAAAATTAAAAAAAAATTGGCGCTTAGTTAGTGAAATTTAAGAATAAATCAACTTAAGAAAATCACCTTTTTTTCAAAATCATTGATTTAAAATTTAATTTCTCAAAAACTATTAATAGTCCTGTTAATTTGTGCTCAAAAAGGCTCTTACCGAGCAGATTGTGGAGTAGTTTTGATTTGCCCCTCTTTTATGCTGTCGAGGTTGCTGAATTAAAATCTGAGGCTTGCGACTAAAATTTCGTGATGCAACATGGACAAAAATGCAAAAAAAATTACTAAAAAAATGCAATGCAGGTTTTTTCACAAATGGCTCGAAAGCTACCAATTCAAACCAAAATTTCCAATAATCTCTTTCCAAGGTTTTTTCTGCAACAATCCCTTTGGACTCAAGCACTAGTTGAAATCGACGTATTTTTTCTGTTTTCGAAAATCAACTCGAAAGCATTAAGTAACTACCTTATTTGAAAAATTTGAATTTTTGTCTATAACATGAACCAAGATATTTTTCTGATGGTCTTAGGTGCGCTGAGCTTGAATCAGGACTTGAAATTGCTCTAGCATTTCACGTTTTTGCAATATTCGAATCTAAAGATATAAAAAAACTGATTTTTACGCAAATTTGGGAAAATATTTTTTTGTCAAGGTGTTTTTTATTGGGAAAATGTTTATAGTCATTCTGAAGTATGAACATTTTACTTCAGAACTCTTTTTAAATTGTTTAAATACTGCAATTAATTTTTAAGAAATCGTAAGCTATACGTAATTCGAAAGATCCAGTCAATTTGTGCGCAAAAGGGCACATAGCGCACTAATTTTAACATAATTTTCCCCCTATTAAATGTTTACCAGGGTGCTAAATCCGAATCTGAGCTTAGCCACTAAAATTTCTTAACGCAAAATGCAAAAATTTGCATAGAGTGCTACAAAAATGCAAATTGACTGGATTTTTTTGAACTACGTAGTCTCAAACAAAGGCAAACGATTTTTCGAAGATGAATAAAGTTATTTGAATTTTAAAGTAAATTCTTTTTAAAACAAAATTACCTCGACAAATAATATAACCCTAAATTTGCATAAAAACGTATTTTTTTAAATCTTAAGATTCGAATATCGCAAAAACGTGACATGCTAGAGCAATTTCAAGATCAGATTCTAGCTCAACATCAAAAAAAGTATACATTGGTTCATGTTACAGAGAAAAATTCAAATTTTTTAGACTTAGACTATTGAGTGGATTTTCGAAAACAGTAAAAAAGTGAATTTTCAACTTGCACTTGGGTCCAAATGGATTGCCGAAGAAAAAAACATTGGACAGAGATTTATTGGAAATTGTGTATGCTTTTTTCGAAAATTACATTAATTAACTATTAACTGGTAGTTTTTGAGTTTTCGATTAGTGATAAACTCCCAAAAAAAGCATTTTTGCATAATTTTTTGCATTGAAAAGCAAAATCCTTCAAATGCATTTATCTCAAGACTACTAAAATGGAAATACGCCCTTTTTCCTTATGACAGCAGTGGAGGTTGATGAGTTCTGTTAATCAGATCTTAAAAACTAAACTCAGTGAACTTACAGAAAATGTCAGAGCAGTATTTTCCATTTTAAAAAACTGAAGTACAGTCCATGTGGTCCTAACACAGAAGTCTGAAAACCGCTATTTTCAACCCCTCGCCCTTACCACGGATGCCAAAAAAATCCTGCCAGACTTTTGAATTTCGTGTCAAAATGCATGCACCTATGGGACCTCATATTAATTGTTTGGTTATGTGTTCAGCCCGAAAATATACTTGCAGCTCTAAGCCTAATATGACTAGACTGTAAACTTTAACAGCTTAGTTGAAACAAAATAAAAAATTTAACTTTCGAAACTCTGGTGGATTCCCCATTATTGAAATAGTAACAGAGTTTCGAAATACGAAGTTTCCAAGGGTAAAGTTTCAAAAAACCAAGTTTCGAAATGACAAAGTTTCGAAAAGATAAAGTTTCAAAAGGAAAAAGTTTCGAAATGTCAAAGTTTCACCAGAGAAAGTTTTGAAGGGCAAAGTTTCGAAAAAGTTCCGAGATCCTTGTAGCATGACCGATTTCAATGAATTTGACACAGGTAATATCAGGTATTGAATTAAAAATTTTAAAAATATTTCCAAAAGGGTGTTCCAAAAAAAAATGTTAACTTCGTTGTGCCTTGAATAATTTTAATGAAATTGACAAAGGTGATTCCTGATATAGAATTAAAAATGAAACAAATATTTTTAAAACAGGATTTTCGAAAAATAGGTCAACATAATGAAACTTCGTTGTTCCTTGAGCGATTTCAACTAAATTAATTAAATTAATTCTGTTTTAGGTATCACCTGTGTCAATTTCATTAATATCAGTCAAGGAACAACGAAGTAAAATTTTTTTTTTGGAACACCCTATTGGAAATATTTGTTTTTCTTTTTAATTCCTTATCACCTATTACCTGTGTCAATTTAGTCGAAATCGCTCAAGCAACAACGAAGTTTCAATTGGTTGACCTATTTTTGGAACACCCTGTTTTAAAAATATTTTTTTCGTTTATAATTCTGTATCAGGTATTACCTGTGTCAAATTCATTGAAATCGATCAAGGAATATTTATCTTTCGAATCTTTATCTTTTCGAAACTTTGCCTTTTGAAATTCTGGTGGAACCGCCATTATTGTCTGTGCTTTCGTTGATTTAAAATTTTAGGTAGATTTTTCAGAAATTGACCTTGCCTCAAGGATATAGATTTTTCTTCCCATACAATTTTTTCTTAGAATGAAACCAGAATCCAAAATATTAAGCACAAATTACGGGACCTAGTATACACGAACATTTATACAGGGAATTATTTAGCAAAACGTAAGAAATAAGCGCTTAAGCACCGCCTTCCATTATACCTTTGAGGTTGAAACTTTGTGCCGATAACACAATAATGATTTAAGTAACAAAATAATGTGGTGGGCCAGTCATAAAATAACAAAACACGTATTTTTGGAATACCCTAATGTACGTACAAAAGTATTTCAGTTTTAATTTTTCTCGGGATTAAAATAGGTAAAAATAAATAAATTAATTTAGTGGCGCAACAGCTCATGGAGAACCAGGGCCTAGTGACTAACAACTCTCAACCATTCCTGTGTGCGCGTTGTTGGCAGGAATGGAGGGGATTTACAATTTGTTGCCGAGTCCGAACGGCTAGGTGAGAAGCACTTATTCATGTCAAGTAAACTCTTGAAGGATTTGTTAGTTCCTCGCAAGAGGCAGTACCTCGGAAAAAAACATTTTTGTTTTTAGGTGGCAGTGGCCGGGAATCGAACCCAAGCTTTTGGCATGACAGCCCTACGCACTAACCATCATGCCACGAGGTACTACGATTAAAACAGGTATAAAATGAAAAAATATGTTTCTTAAAACTCCTAATACTTTTTGCATTATTTCAAACTCTCTGTCTAAAGGAAGTCCTCAAAACAAAACATAGAGGGAGGCCAATTTTTGTTTTATTTTTGACTTTAAAAACTAATAAAAACAAAAGCAACTTTGAATTACTTATTAACAAAGGCTAAAAAGACAAATAAACAAAAAAACTGTAGTAGGTTTTTCCAAATTATAGCGACTGAGTATTACAACCTTCAATTATAATCAATGTTTTATTCTAAGATACAATTTTATTAAAATTCATTTTTCTTCTGTTTAAATAAACTTTTGTTAATGCAAGTATCTTTTAAAGATTATCAACTGATGAGCAAAAATAAATAAAGCGCCAAATGTTCGTCATATAAGGTATAAGACACATCCAATCTAGCTTATACATAAATTAATCCTATTCCCTTGTCCTGAGGCACGTATGTTTTGTCTGGAAAGTTTTCTGGAGTCGATGGGTAAGCGCTTTTTTTTTGTTGAATTTGAACATTTCAAAATTGTACGAGTACGCTATACTCTCACATGCTGACAATCCAACAACCATATAACAGCTTATTCCAAAAAAGGACAGATATAAAGTGCATTTCTTTGCTAAGTCAATATTTCTGCTATATACCATAAATATTATGTAGGTTTTTTTTTCAAAATTGAATATAAACCAAGAGACTAGAAAGTTTTGCCTCGCAGATGTTTGAAATTGGATGAATGTATGAATATGCAGGTATGCATAAAAAATTATTATATCGGGTTTTTCAATAAGAGCGCTACAAAAGTTTTTTTTTAAATAAAACGAAAACGGTTTTTGATATCAATGAAATTCTTTATTCCTGTGAAAGTCCGTTCAATGCCATTATGTATGGAACTCGATTTCATTTGCATGGCCACCACGGGCACGCTTGCAGAAGTCTAGACGCTGAACCCAATTTTCGACGGTTTTCAAGCATAAATCGGCCGTTACAGCTGCAATTTCACGTTCGATATTCGTACGAAGTTCATCAATCGTCTCTGGTTTGTTGGCATAGACCATAGACTTGACGAAGCCTCACAGGAAATAGTCTAACGGCGTCAAATCGCACGACCGAGGCAGCCAAGCGACTGGACCATTTCATGAGATAACACGTTCTCCAAACTTGGTTTGCAATAAATTGATTGTGACATTCACTGTGTGGCTTGTGACGAGTCCTGTTGGAACCACACGTCCTTCAAGTCCATATCATCCAATTGGGGCCAAAAATACTCGGTTATCATTGAACGGTAGCGATCCCCATTCACAGTAACGTGCCGGTCTTGATCATCACGGAAGAAATACGGCCCAATGACGCCGCCGGCCCATAAACCACACCAAACCGTAATTTTTTCAGGATACAATGATAACTCATGGAGTACGTGTGGATTGCTGCCTGACCAATACCGCATATTTTGTTTATTGACGAAGCCATTCAGCCAGAATTGAGCCTCATCGCTGAAGATGATTTTTTGATGAAAATCCGAATCATTTTCAAGTTGTTGCTCAGCCCAATTCACGAACATAAGACGCTTCTGGTGGTCAAGCGGCTTCAGTTCTTGCGTCAATTTAATCTTGTTAAGATGTAGGCCAAGATCTTTTAGCAAAATGCGCCACAACGACGTCACAGAGATGCCCAACGCTTGAGAACGACGTGTGAGGTAGACATTTGGGCTTTCTGCAACTGAAGCCTCAGCGGCAGCAATATTCTCCACACTATGTGCACTTCTTTATCTCACTGGGACGGGAACATTTTGTACTGTGCTTGTAGATTCCAATTTTTCCACTAGACGCTCAATTGTTGATCTGCTAGGACTATAATGACGACCATAAACGTAGCGCTCTTAACGTGAGGCCACTGACTCCAAATTTCGGTAGTAAATTTTAATAATTTTGACTCGTTGTTGGCTCGTTTATCTTTCCATAATGAAATGGCAAACCTTACTGAAGAGAAATGTCAAAAGAGCGACAAGTTGGTCTCCACCAACACGCTTCTTCCCGCCAGTTTGGTGTGTTCGTTGAGGTCCTCTTCAAAGACTTTCCAGGTCGGAGAATTGATGTTCATTTGTTCAATCGTTGGCTTTTTACTTTTGAGGCTATGTTGGTGTCGCTGTTAAGCGTGCTACACAATCACTTGGTTGGGGAATTCAGTTATTATTATTTATTCACTGAGTTTAAAGTGAAGCCTATGTACACAAAGTCTTCAGCACTTCGAAATTATAGCTGTCTATTGTCATTGGTGATGTTCTGTCCGAGAGGTCGTCGTCTTCGGTTTCGGGTCTCCTATTTTCATCACAACATATATTTGGTCTTTCCTTTATTCACCGTTAAATACATCCTCATGGCTTCCTTCTCAATACTGTCAATATCGTCAGCGTAAGTGAGAAATTGGACGGACTTTTGAAAGATTGCAGCCTTAGTGTCAACGTCAGAGTTTTGGAGCGTGTCGACTTGCCTTAAACCTTTATTGACATGGGAGGTATCGGTAAGGTGTTTGCTGACCTTGATGGCTCAAATAAGTAAATAAATTTGGACACCTCGTGGAGAATCAGGGCCTAGTGACTTACAACTCTCAATCATTCCTGAAAATGAATGAAGGGGACCTGCAATTTATGACCAAGTCTGAACAACTATGTGAGCTGCTTTTTTTCAAGACAAGTGTACTCTTGGAGCATTTGTTAATTTCTTGCAAGAAGCAGTATGTTGGAATAAACATTTCTGTTGTTAGTTGTTAGTGGCTTGAAATCGAACCCAGAACTTCGGCATGACAGTCAAATGCATTAACTCTTATGCCACGAGGTGTACTTTAACTTTGATGGATCAGCCTGCATTATTCATCGGTATCCTGTACAAAAAAACGACTTTGGGAGGGATGTCAAAACTAGAAATTGCTCAATATAACCATATGGCTCTTTTCTAAGGATTCTGCCAAACGTGACGCCTTGAAGTCGATTAAAAAGTGGTGGGTATCGATTTGCAAGTACTCGGTATCTTTTTCCAAAGATCTGCCGTAGTGTAATTATTTGGTTGATGCAGGACTTTCCTGGCCTAAAACCATACTGATATGGACCTTTTAGGTTATTGACGAATCACTTCAGGCCTTCACAAAGTTCGACAGAGGAGATCATGTATGCGATGTTAAGGAGACTAGTCGGTTGTATGCAGTCACTTTTTCAGGATCGAGCAAACAATTCCAGTGTTCTATTCATCACGCATGACTTTCTCCTGCTATTTCTTGCAGATGCGCATGCTAGTAACAAATTCATCACCGACCACTTTTATAAGAGCTGCCCTAAGGCCATCAGCTCCAGCAGCTTTTATAAGACTTAAGTTTAGAAAAAGTTGCTTTCACTTTGTCAAGATTGGGTAGACGGAATTGTTTGCCAACGTCCATCATCCAGAATTGGATTTATCACCAGAAATGACTTTCCCATAACTTTATCACGGACTGCGATTCTACCATAATGTACTCTGGTGTCGTACTTGCAAGCTTCGGTTTGAGTCTTGTAGCCTTGACAGGTTCTTTTAACCTTTCGGAATATTTTCCGAACTTCATCTGTGAAATAAGCACACCTCTTTATTTCCTTAATCACGCCCTTCTCATGGCCTTTCTTTCATTCTTAGAAGCCGGCACTCCTATCTCCTTTTCTGCTCATAGAACCTAATAGCAGCTCGAATTCTGGTCCTTTAATGCAGCGCTTTTCACTCCGCTTTGTATGCTGTTGTTTGGCTGGATGTACGTGTCGGCTTTCTTGGTTGAACCTTGGGTTTCACTGGTGGTGTTCATGCAAGGACGTGCTTAGCACTGTATTTCCTTGATTTGGATTCGGTTTAGATATCCGTAGACTTTCAAGAGGAAGTGTCCCGAGTCAACGGTAGCTCCTAATAACCTTTGGAGAACTTTGATATTGGAGGAGTGCCTTGCGTCGATGGCAATGTGGTCAATTTGGTTGGTTCCATGTGGATATTAAGAAGTGGGAACTGCGAACTGGGTACCACACTAGCCTTGATGGGAATTGTCGTCAATAGCTTGTTCACATATTTGAAAGTCAAGACTTCTTGGTTAAGTATGCCTCTAACGACCAATGCACATCCATAAAGACACTGTCTTTGTCTGTCGAGTAGATGTCGCAGACTTTCAGTTCTATTCAGTTCTTATATAACACTTCTTAGTAGCAGTCTTGGGCCTCCGCTATGTTTAGGTGCACTTGGTCTAAAGAATGACAGAACATTGCACTTGCAGATCCAAAATTTGCTGTCCTTATAACGTTTGCTAGGCTCGTCAACAACTATACATAACCTTATGAGGATGAGAAGTCACTTTTATGGTACGACCCCACTTGGAGGACCAGACTCTTTTAAATAATACTTCAAGGTTGGGGAGGTGGATAAACCGCCTAACTCCTTCGAGTTAGCTTATAAAAGGTGTTTCCATGTGGTTCAGCTTGACTGAAACCGTAGAAGCCACCGTTGATTCCATCTGGGGAACTCTTTCGCTGTCCCCTTGATGAAAGGAAAAGTGCCTTAGTGGGAAAACTCCTCCGTTCTCTGTCTTCAAGATTGTTGGTGAAACCGTTAGAGAGACCAGTATACATTCTTGTGTTATTTATTGCAAAAAAAATTATTGTGAAAATAGTGGCTTCAAACAAATGACGGGCAGTGTATGGGTTTAGGTTCATATGAAAGAGTAAATAACCACACAATTCATTTTAAACTCACACAGTGTGCCGTAATATTTTTGATGTTTCATAATCAATTATTTACCTAAATTGACCAACCGTTAACACTCTTTTGCAAAAATAGCCTTTCGTAGCCTTTAAGAGATATTGTTTAATGTCATAGCCCCCGATATTCATACTCAATTATTTCAATTATCTAATTTTCCAACGTGCACACACTGCAAAGTCTCAACAATTATTAATTAATAATTTACTTATCTAACTTAATGCTATCAAACACACAAGAAATTATTATATAAAAACAAGCAATAAAAATAAAATGCCTTTCAGTGACAGTTCTACGATGGCTTTAATTCCATATTTTGAGTTAATTCGAATTCCTGTGCAATTTTATAAAACAATGGGTCAAGATATCCTTGAATCTGCCAAACATAAACGACTTGAATCAAATATCTTGAACATATTATTCTACGCAGGACTTATTAATTATATTGTTGAATATATTTTGCAAGTATTATTTTTTGTTGTGGCCCTTAGATCTACAGATTATCTTTTGGCATATGCAGTGGCTCCATCTATTGGATTTGGTATTGTGGCTTTTTTCAAAATGATGACATTGCATTTGAATAAATTGTCAATTCGAGGACTTCTCATAGAATTAGAAGAAATCTATCCAAAAACATTGCAGCTACAGAAGGATTATCAACTTGAGAAGTTTTTCAGGCTTTTGAAACCTATCATGAAGCTCTATGCGGGCCTGTGTTTGATGAATACTTTTTACTTTGTACTTTTCCCAGTTGTTAAATCGATTTTGGTTTCTTTAACTTTTGGGATTGAGTTTGACTTTCCTTTGCCGTTATTCATTTGGTACCCTTATGACCCCAAGAAAAACTGGACTCTTTATCTGTTGACCTATGGTTTGCAGGTCTATGCAGCCTTATTAACAGCTGTTGGTTATTTGACAGCTGATTTATTACTAGTTTCATCAGTGGAACAACTCTGCATGCATTTTACATATATTTCATTAAGATTCGATAAGTTTGAGCCTAATTCAAATGGAAATAATCATCGATTTTTGAGGAGTATCGTGAGGCATCATATTAAGTGTTTGGAGTTAGTTTAGATACCTTTATAGAAGAGTTTATATCATATTTTTATTTTTTTTTCAGATTGAGCGATAGTGTTGATACAATTTTTGGGTTTTCATTACTTTTGAATTTTATGGCATCTTCTGGAACACTTTGTTTTGTTGGTTTTCAAGTAACTTCTGCAACAACTGAGGAACTTCTTCAAAACATTGTATTATTGGTGACTTCTTTGTCTCAGGTTTTCATTATTTGTTATTATGGAAATAAATTAATTTATACTGTAAGAACCTTTTTCTGAAATGATAGCTTCTGAATTTGTAGTCCTTTTTAATTTTTTCATTTTCGAAGAGTGAAGCAGTTGGTGAAGCTGCATTTGGCCATTCATGGTATATGTGCAATGTGACATATCGAAGATTGGTGGTTCTAATTATAGCGAGAAGTCAGAAGATTGCAGCTATTCATGCCCCAACTTTTCCTCCAATATCTTTGGAAACATTTATGAAGGTACGTTGAATCAATAATTAAAAAAAACGTAATTGTATTTTTTAAAACTATATAACAGGTTGTCAGCATGGCATATCAATTCTTTGCTGTAATACAAACAACTAGTGACAAATGAGATGGCACCAGAATCGAAACCATACGTTCTTAAAATAAAAAATTAACTTTTATATAAGACGAAAGCAAGTATTTTGTTTTTAACTCACATTGATAAGCGCTTAAGAAATTGTAGTAGTATGTAAAATGCATAAAACGCAATTAAAAATGTATAAAGAAACCAAAGTTCTAGATTGATTTGGAAATTCATTTAGTATTTTGTTATTTTATTAAAATACAAAATGTTTAAATAAATTAACTGAAAAAATTTAAACAAAAATTTAACAGTTTATTAATTGATACTTATAGCTTACCAATGTAACAGTTTAAATGATGACATTTACTTAAATTTTCCTGTATTCTTGAATAAATTAAAAATGACACTACTATACTGCCTATTATCTCGTAAAGACCCTATCTACAAAACTTCCGATTCCGGAAATTTGGAGCTAAGGAACTGTCTCTGATTTATTCGTTTATTTTTTTTGACACAAGATCTTCAAATAAGACAGAAAATGGAAATTTCTAAAAGCCCTAACTACAAATCATATGCACTGAAATTTTAAAAAGCCCTAACTAGCCACATATGGCCTTTTATAAAGTGCTGCATACTAAAACAGACCAACTTTATTATTTTAAAAAGCCTTTTGTGGCAGTTAGGGCTTTTTACAAATTTTCTAGATCCATTTCTGTTTAATAAAAACAAATTCTTACAGAAATTATTATAATTTATTTAAAATAAAGAATTTTAATACAAAAAGTTGGTGGTGCAAATTGGTGTACATAGATATTTTTGGAAACACAGAAAAACCCTATCTACGCTATTTTATAAATTCTATAGAATTTTTAATTTTAGGTAATTGTGAAAAATAAAGCACTTTAAAATAATATTTTTTGGAATTTTTTTAGTTTTATATTCAGGTTGCGGTCAGCGATTTATTGTTTTCCCTTATAACTCAGAAGTATGAAAACTTTAATTAGGGCCTTTACGAGATTATGGGTGGTATAAGTATGAGATCAACCCTTGGTCTATCATCTTCATTATGTTCTACCTACAAAAAGGTGATCCTATGTCCCAAGAACTACCGTGTGATTTCCCTGATAAACATCGCATCCCAGATTCTATGTATTAAACGTACTGTGTGGTGTGAGCGTCTTAAGCAATTCTACAAGCCATGCAAAAATGATCATAGTCCAAATATTCACTCTCAGGCAAATTCGTTAGTCGTTTATTGGCTGTGAGAGTTTAGAATTTGTCGCGCAATGTTTTCTACGTTGCTTAGTAACTTCACATCAATTTTAGCACAGCATCACCTCAAAAACTGGAAAAAACTGCCTAACCCGAATGGTTTTTCGCTAAATAGCTTATGTTTAGTTAGTCATAAATAAGTTTTGACAATTTCGGATTTGTTGTTCTGTTTTTTTTTTTTTTAATATTTTTTATTTTTTTTTATATTTTATAATCCGCCATTAGTAAGTTGTTGATTAGTTGTGATCAATAAAATTTTTTTCTTGCAATGTTTTCTATGAATCTTTTTATCCATTTATCCATTAATAGGTCGTTAATAAATTGAAGTCCAGACGGGTCCAAAAATATTCGGTTATCATTGAGCGGTAGCGACCCCCATTCACGGTAACTTCTCACGGAAGAAGTACGGCCCAATGACGCCGTCGGCCCATAAACCACATCAAACCGTAATTTTTTCGGGATGCAATGATGACTCATGGAGTACGTGTAGATTGCTTACTGACCAATACCGCATATTTTGTTCATTGACGAAGCCATTCAGCCAGAAATGAGCCTCATCGCTGAAGATGATTTTTCGATGAAAATCCGAATCATTTTCAAGTTGTTGCTCAGCCCAATTCACGATCATACGACGCTTCTGGTGGTCAAGCGGCTTCAGTTCTTGCGTCAATTTAATCTTGTTAGGATGTAGGCCAAGATCTTTTAGCAAAATTTGCCACAACGACGTCCCAGATATGCCCAACGCTTGAGAACGACGTGTGATAGACACCTTTGGGCTTTCTGCAACTGAAGCCTCAGCGACAGCACTGGAACATTTTGTACTGTGCCTGTGGATTCAAATTTTTCCACTAGACGCTCAATTGTTGATCTGCTAGGACGATTATGACGACCACAAATTGGACGTAGCGCTTTTAACGTTGAGGCCACTGACTCCGAATTTCAGTAGTAAATTTTAATAATTTCGACTCGTTTTTGGCTCGTATATCTTTCCATCATAAAATGGCAAACTTTACTGAAGAGAAATGTCAAAAGAGCGGCAAGAAATATGAAGTCGTTTGGCTGTCCCTGTTGCTCTACTTTTGTAGCTTCCCATTTGAAAAACCCTTTACAATGTTTTTTATGTTTTTTATTTATTTTCCTTTATTCCTATGAAATCAGCAAAGAGCTTCGGAAAAGTTTTTAAAAACAATTATATATTTTTACTTGCGATATATGTAGGTACTATAAGGAAAGTTTTGGATTCGTGCAAAAAAAAATTTGAGATTACAATCAAATATGACATTACGATGATAGAGAAAACCGAAAAAGTGGGTAGCACAATTCTGTCCATCTGTTCGTCTTCAGCCTAAACGGACCGATCGATTTTCTTCAAACTTGGTACATTTATTTCTTAAAACCAAAAATTACGGTACCTGCCATAACATTTTTTCTAGCAATTAAACACAGTCGTATTTTTCTCAAAAATGGCTCGACAACTTTTCTTAAAACCAATTGAATAAATTTCTTTTAGTAAAGGCTTTTTTTGGGTGGAAAACCATTATTCAAAAAATGGTTATTAATGATACCTCTCAAGGAACGATTTATTTTATTTTCAATTTTCTTCAAAACGTTAAGACTATAATATTCAATAATTTTTTTAATACAGAGGCTTCCAAAAACTATAAATATTTTGGTGTATTTACAAATTCAATTTTTTTTTTGAAAATCAAATATGTATTTCGAAAACAATATATATTTTTTTTTGTTTTGAAACTCGATATCTAAGAGTTTTTAATTCTTTCTAAAATACTTCTAAAAACATTTTTACATATATGAAAAAATAACGGTACTTTCCATACAACTTTACTTTTGTAGACCGGAAAGAATAATATCCTTTTTTTTCAAAAATGACTACTAGAATTTTAATTAAACTTTTTCTGTATTCCAAAATTAAGACGATGTTTTAGAAAAAATATACAATTATGCACTCAAACTATAAATAGTATCTGTCATAGAACGTGTTTTTTTTTTTTGAATTGTCTCACTATCGGCTGAATAGATTTAGATAAATGTTTATATACAAATTTCAGATAGGATTAAATAAATTAAAATTTCAAAAAAGAAAATTTTGGAATTTAAAAAAAAAGTTTCAAATTTTGGGTTGACAATTTTTTTTTTCAATTTTGTTTTTATCTGCATTTAAAGATTTTTTCAAAAATTTTATATAAAAATTGTTCTTAAAAAAACCGCTACCTATAACGAATAAATTTTTTTTGGCCATACGATCATATTCAATAAAGAATTAAGATGGGATTTTTTCCATCTTAAACTCTCAACGAAGTATTTTTTAGCTTTTTTGAATATCGTATTTTATGCTTTTAAACACTTTTCTCTCATAATTTACATGTCCTTACACATAATTTTGCTAAACCATCAGCACCTTGAACATAAGAGCAAGTATGTGCGACCCAGTCCTGCATTTTATATTTAAAACTGTCGTGCAATGTTTTCCATGTTTTTTGTTTTATTTCCTTGTTTCATTATGAAATAACATTTAAAAAGGGTTTAAAATTCGTTATATTGAGCTACTGGTTTATTGCTTAATATTTTTTTCACAGAAAACATCGCATGAAAAATTGAATATGTCATAGCTAATTTACGACAAATTTAATATTATGCAATTAAAAATGTCAAGCTTAAAAAATAAAGAACTACAAGTTCGAAATTTTCAAAACTTATTTACGTCGTTTAATCCCCTTTTTGAGGTGATGTAATGCTATCTAGATGTTAAGAAAAAAAAAAAAAAAAAACGTAGAAAACATTGCACAAGAAATTCAAAATTGTCTTAACTAATAAAAGACTAGTTAACGAAAAATTATTAAGTCATAAACCATTCCGTATTAGTAGTTTTTTTTAGGTGATGCTTTGTTATTTTGATGTGAAGTTAGCAAAGGATTAACAAAAAAACATAGAAAACATTGCAGGATTAAATTCAACTTTCTTGCAACTAACTAAAGACTAAATAATGACAAATTACTAGGCCATTAGGCATTAATTATAAGAAGTACCATTTTTCGAGTTACATATGTCAAGTTAGCGAAGCACCTAGAAAACTTAGAAAACATTGAACAACAAAAGCGAAATTGTAACAACTAACTAACTGCAAATTATCCACCTATTGAATTTTTGATTCGTCAAATTCACTTTGCTTATTTGACACTCATCGAAAAAAGTATATGTGGCGGCTGAAGTTGAGATCTCGGGAAAACTGCATCCAATTGTGTTGCGTGACATTGGGAAAGAGACGATTCAATGTGCAACTAAGGCAAGGCTCTTCCGAACTATTCCAAACAAACAAGGGTTTCAGCAAAGGTATTGTGCTATCAAATATGATTTATTCAATCTCGTTCTGGAGCAAAAAGTGAACATAAAATGTTAACACTTAACAGGGCCGTTCCTAGCCCTAAGAGCACCTTGGGTAAGCTCAGCGATGCCATCTTTTTTGCTACAAAAAATTTTATACAGAGTTAATAGAAAAAAATCAAATAATAAGTCTTGCCACTTCTACCGTATTTAGGCGCCTGTAAGGCTATCATTGAAATTCATTGTTAAAAATTTTGTTCTTCAATTAAAAAGAAAGAATATTAAAGAACAATGATGAGTTGCAATGAATTTTGGAATTTTTGAACGAAATCAGCACAAGCTTGAATCATAAATTCTTATCTGATATACTATGGAAAATAAAAGTCAATTTTATTGTTAAATTATCGCTGTTTTTGGACGCAGATTTTGCATTCGTCAAGTATGAAATTGTCCTGTTTACAGAAAATTGGTTAAGTCAAATTCAGTCAGTTAACTTTTTTCTTTGCAAAATTTTGTTCGATTTTTTTCTGTTCAGCTGTACCGCAGATGATGATTTCGAACATTATATCGTATCCAATTCATTTCGGTTTGGTCAATATACATAATAGCAATAATAATTGCACAATTTTTCCTACATAAGTTCACCTACATGACGAGGTGGCGCCTTTCACGGAACGTGACATGCCATGTGCGGTACGGCGCCTTGCATGGCACGGCGCCATGAGGCAATTTTTTAACAGATCTGTCTTCTAGAGTATGTCGATGGTATTAACATCAACTGCCGTTCATAACAGGCTTTTTAAGAGTCTGTCAACAAACAATGAAATATCTGTCAATTCACTATTTTGACAGCAATAAATTCGAAGTAGTTTTGACGCCAGGATAGTATCGACGCCAATCACTGCTGATATGGTTTCTACGACCGTCTTTTTGCTTCTGTCACTTTTCAAAAAATGAGTTCAAAATAGGCTTTTAAGATTCCTTATTAAGTAAATAAATCAAGAGATGCATATTCTGTCAAGTGGCAGCCAGAGTGCACTGCCTTAACTCAAAGATATATTTTTATTCTGCTCCCTTTTAACTTGCATTGTTGATGTTCCTAAAATATGTTTAACTGCATCATAGTATAGCAAACTTGATGATTCTGAGTGAGTGATGGTTCATTCTTGTAACTTCTTTCAAAGTTCTAAAGTACAAAGTGAATAAATTTGACATATAGGTACCTATAGTATTCATGGTTTATAAAAAAATAAATAAAAACAACTTTCAGTTCGAGGTATAAAACTCGCACCTTTTCCCCTTTTTGACGCGAACAAAAGCGCATTCACACGTATGCACCATTTTATTTTATTAAAAATTTAAATAGAGCAGCAGCAGAAATGTGTCAGGGCATTAGCGTTGTTCCTGAATGAGTGAAGATGTGAATTTGAGTTGGGCAGGAAGTTTGTGTTAAAAATAGAGCACTCAGCTTTTTTTTTTGTTGTTGAATGATGATGGCAGTGCAGTGTCGTATATGATATGATATTCCTCTAATGCACTGCAAAAAGTGGTTTCAAGAAAAAACAACATAAAGTGCTGAGATTGTTAGAAAGGTAGATATTTATGAAAATCATAGAAGGAATATTATGTAGTGTCATAATGACTTTGATGTGTACTAATCATAAGTCTATTATTTTTTCTTCTTGGAATAAAATGGAAGATTTACTAACTCACTTCACGTTAGCTTTCCTCATCATAGGAAAAAGCCTTGGTACTCGTACCATCACAGATCTTACAATAAAAAGTTAAAAATGTTTTTTTTTCCTTATTTTCTTGATCTATTTATTTTCAAAACATTTCTAAGAAAGCACATAGCTATGTAGGATAGATGCAAAATGCAAGCACTTTTTCTAATTTTTGGGCTTAATGTCCCGATGGGTGAATAGTTTATAGTTAGTATGAATGGATATAAATGCCTTGATCTGGGAGATCCATCCGGAAAGTCCTGTCCTATCGGATGGCGTAATCAGGGTTGCCATGTCTTGGACAAGTTCGATAGCCCAAAATCGGAGCCGGAAAAATAGCCAAAAATAAGGTAGCCCAATAGAGAAAACAAAAATTTTGAAAACTTCAATCACGATTTATTTTTATTAAAAAAAAAACAACGGAAAATAAAATACATTCCTTGCTCATAAAAGAAAAAAAAGGAATTTAAATGGAAATTCGGGGAACAACAGAGAAACTGAATGATTTTAAAGTGAAGTTTGTTGCTGTTGATATAAAATGTCAAAACCAATGAGTACACTTATGTCCCTTATTAAACGATTCCTTGCGTCTGACTTTTTTGTATCTGATATCACCTTCGCAGCCATTAAAAAGAGTTCGACGCAAAAAATCATCGGGTAATACGGGACTATTCGGTACATAAAAAGTGGTGCTAAACTGTGGAATGCTAAAAGAATACCTATGTTAAAGGGGAAACAAGTATTTTATCTATGATTTATTTAAAGGAACACAAATATCACCCAAGATTAGATTTGGGCTATTAGTAGCCCAATTATGATTGGACTCTGGGCTGTCATACTGAAATTGATGTCAGCAATTTTGGAAAAAGATAGCCCAATTTCCGATGAAAAGCCCAATCTGGCAAGCCGTAAGGAACTTTGCTCTAACCAATTTTGATTGAACTATTTCTTTGTGGGCTGCAGCTATGTTCGTTTGAAGTACCCAGTTCTTTTAATGGCATAGACCGTCATTTAAGAGCTTCACTTCTTTCTTCAGTATGGCTTCTTAGTACTGTTTGGTCTTGTGTTGATCTCGTTGTTTGTATTCCGCTTAACCATCAAAAAGGCTGATGAAAGCCTCTATGGTCCCTGGCAATCTTATTTTTAGCTTCCTAACAGTCCGTTGCGTTTACTTATCATTTTATTTGTTGTATGTATTTTTTCCTGAACCGAGAACATTTTTCGATCGGAAAAATAGATTTTTCGATGTTTTTTTTTTATGGCGTAACGAGAAAGTAAAGCTTTTGATCTTTATTGGCTTATTTTTCTTAGAACATCCTTTAGATATGTTGGAAGTCCCATTCTACGGTAATTTTTAATGAGTCACAACTTCGATCTTTAGTTCATTCTTTTCTCCCTGGCCATCACTTCTTGCTACCGCAATGGTTTTCTTCGAATAGGAGCCACTACTATTTTTAGCAACCTGCCCATATCCACCCCCTTTTAGATCTACTTTCAAGGCTATTTTGTCTTCGAGAGAGTTTTCCTGAACCTTATTATTTTGGCCCACTCGAATAAAGGACTTATAGCGGGTGATTTTTTAGCTGGTTTGGTTTTGGCAACACTGGTTTTGACAGCTGACGTGTGTTTAGTACCTTGTGTCACTATCAAACAGCTTCAATTTGGTTTGCAATTTAACCATGGATCGTCTTACAAATGAACAACGCTTGCAAATTATTGAATTTTACTATCAAAATTCGTGCTCGGTTCGAAATGTTCATCGCGTGCTGCTTCCATTTTATGGTCGGCATTCTCGACCTTCTGAGCAGTCTATTCGGAAGATTGTGACCAAATTTCGCACCAAATTTACTTTGTTGGACATTAAACCACCAACACGTTTACGTACTGTGCGTAGTGAAGAAAATATTGCGGCCGTATCAGGTAGTGGGACAGAAGACCGCGAAATGTCGATTCGGCGCCGTTCCCAGCAGTTAGGCCTTTGTTACAGCACTACGTGGAAAATTTTGCGGAAGGATTTGGGCATAAAGCCTTTTAAGATACAGCTGGTGCAAGAACTAAAGCCAGCCGACCTACCACAACGCCAAATTTTTGGTGAATGGGCTCTTGGAAAGCTGGCCGAGGATCCGCTTTTTTATCGAAAAATTGTGTTCAGCGATGAGGCTCATTTTTGGTTGAATGGGTACGTAAATAAGCATAATTGCCGCATTTGGAGTGAAGATCAGCCAGAAGCATTGCAACAGCTACCAATGCATCCCGAAAAAGCCACTGTTTGGTGCGGTTTATGGGCCGGCGGCATTATTGGGCCATATTTCTTCAAAGATGATGCGAATCGCAGCGTTACTGTCAATGGTGAATGCTACCGAGCGATGATAACAAACTTTTTTTTGCCCGAAATGGAAGTTCTTGACTTGCATGATATGTGGTTTCAACAAGACGGTGCCACATGCCACACAGCACGCGAAACAATGGCGCAATTGCGAGGCGAGTTTGGTGAACAGTTAATTTCACGTTTCGGGCCGGTCAATTGGCCGCCTAGATCGTGCGATTTGACACCATTAGATTATTTTTTGTGGGGGTATGTCAAGGCTAATGTCTATAGGGACAAGCCCGCTTCGATTGACGCACTGGAAGCCAACATCCATGCATTCATTCGTGAGATACCGGCCGATATGTGTGAAAGAGTATGCCAAAATTGGACTCAGCGGATGGGCTACCTGAGACGCAGCCGCGGTCAACATTTGCATAAAATTATCTTTAAACATTAAATTGCAAGGTTCAAACTATCGATTCAAATAAATATTTCATTCATTTTTTCGAATTTTTTGTGTTTTTTTTTTAAAAAGTTCTAAACCTCTTAAAAAATCACCCGTTATAAATAGAGATTTGAGACATTTTACGTTAACGAATTTGAAATTTCAGACTTGATAAGTTTAAACTGAGTTGTCTGATCTTTCACATTCTGTGCTGCGTTAAATGCAATGATTAAAAATTGAAATTGGACCAACCCGTTTTCTTAAGCTTATTGTTAATTTTTTATCATAAATTTTATAACAAGTTATTGCAAGCGAACTCTTAGGAAATATTCACTATAAAACTTTTATTACAGAACTTATGGCATAACTACGTATGTACATAAGAATTAATTTCATTTGGATATCAGCTGGTATTATATGCCCTCCGATCCTACAGACATCCAGGGTTTGAAGCTATTGAGTGCCCAATGTTGTTTATCCCTAGTACTAAGACCTTATTGATAGTGCTTTAAACATTTTGGGAGCTACTGAAGAGATGAGTTTTAAGCACCTAGCTGTTCTTCGTAAGAGTTGATCCATAAACCAAAACCCATCAACTTTTTTCAAGCAGCTAGCTAGGCATTTCTTTAATTAGACAGGATTTTCCTTCGTCAAGATGTTTCTGAGATTTCTTTTATTTTCACACTTCTTCAATGCTTTCCTATACCTACTTGTTAAGGATGTTCTTTTACAAGATTACTAATGCGATATTTATTGAGTGCTTTTATATCGATTGAAACGTTTTCGATAATCATTTCTGGGACGTTCAAGTCCTGAATCCCACTAATGTTGACTCTTTTTTCCTTACTTGATTTAGTAGAAAGGGACAAGTCATATATTTTTTTTATGTTAAGGTGCGATCATTTTCCTATATCAGTCAAGTTCGTTTATGTTAAGATAAGGTCTCAAAAGCCCATACTCATATCAGGCCCTGAGTGCAATAGCCTAACTGTATTTTTCATTATTTTCAACTGATTACTTTGTACTTTGAAGTTTTAAAATTTTTGAAAAGTTGTAATTTTAGACTTAAAAAACATGGTTTTGATTTTTTATGCAATATGATCGAAAAATAAATGGTTTTTGGTCTTATATTTCCTTCAAAGTATTGTTATTATTTGTATTGTATTAATAATATTGTTATAACAGATCAGATAGGCTAATCTTGCACTCAAGCTTTTAATTTCTTGTGATTGGCCTCTAAGTGCAAAAAGGCCTTTTACTATGACAATAACGGTGAAATTTGATACATACAAATTCAATTTTCGTGTCAAAAACAATTTCATTAAAATTACAGTTAGGCGCTCTCAGAGCTTCATATGTGATATCAACTATTACGTTATTTTGCCTAGAGACTTGAAAATTTTAATTTTCAGTTTAAGAGAAAAAAAATTCTTTTAAAATTATAGAAATGAAGCAGTTAAATTTTTAAGACTGCAGTAAACTAAAAAAATAACTTTTCGTGGTGAAAAATGAATAATGGTGGAGCTAAATATTATAGGCAGAAATTTATATGCCTAAAGCCCAGTTTACAGTTCCCGCACAAAAAAAAATCGATGCAAATAATTTCGCATGTTAAAAATTAATGAGGTGAAATAAGAAATGCAAACAAATCATTGCTGTCATGGAATGTCATGCAAAACAATGCAAACATGCAAACAAAATGTGGTGAGTAGAATATATATTTTGGATGTTCGGTTTACACTTCCAGAAAAAAATATACTTACCTCAAGGCATTATTTGTATGCAAATGATTTTTGTATCAACAATTGTAATCTATTTTAGGCCTAAAGTTTATTAATTTAGGGTAGATTCATGACTTAATGGGTGGTTTAGGCCAAGGCAAATAATGTTCGCCTTAAATATTAAGCAATTTGGTGCACAGATTAAGTGGAAACTGCTTTTAAAATTTTGATTTTTTTTTTCAAATTATGCTTAAGGTACAAACAAAAATAGTTTGGTTTGTAGTTCAACAAAAACACCTTAGACGAGTACATGCATATGCATGTCGTATTAATGCTATTCACCACTCTGACATTGAAGTAATTCAACATATTCAAAATTATGTTCCTTTGGAAAAAAAACTCAAGATCTTCTTTTTCTACTGGAATCTATCCTCAATTTCAAGGCTTTTATATGAGTTTGGTTTTGACACCATTAAACTTACTGCAAAGATGAGTGTCAAGTAAGCAAACTAACTTTGACGAAGCGAAAAATGAGTACTTGGATAATTTGCCATTATTAAGTCTTTATTTATCTGTGACAATTTCAAATTTGTCGTTCTATGATTTCTATGTTTTTTTTTTTCTGAGAAGTAGTAAAATCTTCTAAGACTTAATATTTTAGTACTTAATAATTGCATTTAATTAGTCGTTATTTAGTTGTTAAAAAAATAATTTTATGCGATGTTTTCTATGTGTTATTGGATAATTTGTTTTCTATGATTGTCAAGTTAGCCACGCAACTTTGACAAATCGAAAAATTGGTGGGTGGATAATTTGCCATTAATTAGTCATTAAATAGTTGTGACAGTTTCGAATTTGTTGTTCAATGTTTTCTATGTTTTTTTTGTGCTTTGCTAACTTGACAATTCTTGAAAAGCGGTGAAAACTTCTTATACTTAACGTTGTATTTCTAAATAATTTGCCGTTAGTTATTCTTTAATTAGTTATGAAAAATGTAATCTAATCACGCTATGTTTTTCTATTTTTTTTGTTGCGTCCTTTGCTAGCTTTATATCAAGTAAGCAAAGTATCAAAAAAAATAAAAAAAGGGGTAAAAACTGTTAATACCGAATGGTTTATTGCTTAATTATCTGTCGTTAACACGGCACGAGAAAATTTATTTTGTGACAACTAATTAACCACTAATTAAAGGAAAATTATTAAGTAAAAAAATGTTATTTCTAGAATATTTAACCACTTCTAGAAAAAAAAAACATTGAAAACACAGAACGACAAATTCAAAATCGTACAAACTTATTAACGACTAAATAATCATGAATTATTAACCCATTAATCATTCAGTGTAAACAGTTTTTACCACTTTTTCTGGTAGTGATATACTAACTTGACGAGAAATTAAAAAAGAGTCCAAATAACATAGAAAACATTGCACTACAAATTCCAAATTGTCACAACTAATTAAATTACTATTAATTTTAGCAAATTATTAAGCAATAAACCATTCGGTATTAGCAGATTTTACCCCTTTTTTAGGTGATACTTTGCTTACTTGATATCAAGCTAGCAAAGGACGCAAAAAAAAACATAGAAAACATAACGCAATTAGATTATATTTTTCACAACTAATTACAGACTAACTAACAGAAAATTATTAAGCTATAAAACATTGAACACAAGAAGCTTTTAACGCTTTTCAAGATTTGTCAAGTTAACAAAGCACCCAAAAAAACATAGAAAACATTGCACGTTCAAATTAAATTTTTCACAATTAATTGATGGCAAATTATTAAGCCATCAAATATCAAGTATAAGATGTTTTTACCGATTTTCGACAAAGCAAAGCACCCAAAAAAACATAGAAAACATTGAACGACAAATTCTAAATTGTCACAACTAATCAACGACTAATTAACGGCAAATTATCCACCTACTCATTTTTCGATTCGTCAAGGTTGCTTTGCTAAATTGACACTTATAGCTACTGCAAAGGCAATCATATCCATTTGAAGATATATATCAACAATTTTTTTGGTTAGTTTTATTATTCAAATTGGTTTCTACCACATATTATTTAAACAACAAGTCTTAAGTTTATTCTATAAATAAGGATGTTATTCTTGTTCTCCTATTAAAAAATGAAAAACTTTAGTTGACAAATATTCACGAAAAATTGTCAAAAGAAACAAAAAACAAATTGTTACTTGGTTCCATACAGATGTGAGCACTCGAAAGTTGTGAACACAATCATTTCGTTATTATAATAATTATTAAATTATCACCAATAATGTCATCTACTCCATACGTTATAAGTCTGCTATCATACGAAGACTTTTGAATTATGAATTTTTTTTAAAATAAAATAAAACATCTGATTTCACCTTCGCACTCATTTAATTTCAATAAAAAGTCCTCGTGTAGTCATAGACTAAATGACGATTTTTTTTCATTTAACATAGTCTACCAACATACCCCTACATTATCTTTTTATTCTTTTAAGGCTGCCAAATCAATTTTCGAGTTTGGAATTGGCAAAAAAAGACACAAACATTCAATTTAATTCATTAATTTTTTAAATATATATGTACATAATTATATTTCCTATTTTACTTAAAAATAAGTTAGTTTTTGCTAATAATTTTGATTTATTTCTACTTTTAACTTTCATTAGATTCACATTTTTGATCTAACAGCTGTTCCGGTGCGCGTACCACATTTCAAAAATAAAAATATAGGCAGCTAAAGAATACAAAAATAATTGTAAACTTTGTTTGAGTAAAAATAAATAATTTATTCATTGATTAAATGGCTTTTTTTAAACTTGCTCAAGGCATCCATTGGGTTCAGCGCCCTACGCATTTGCACCGCTGGCATGTATAACTTGGCCGGCCCCACCCTGTTAGCAATATCATCCATTATCCAATCAATTTGATTTACTTAGAGTAAATTAAATCAACAAAACAATAATTATGTCAAGAAGTAAATCTACAAGATAATCTCAAAAGAACATATGTTCTTTTTTTACTATTTCCATCCACCGTTTATAACAAAAAGAAATCCCCAACGATAGGAAAGTTCTTTCTGAACATAATTTAGTGTCAATATCTAAAGAATCAATTGAAAAATCTTTCCTTAACTTTTATCCTAAACGATTTTATTTTTCTTTGTGTAAAACACACAGAAGATTACTTGCTATAAGTAAGGTCAATAATTCAATAAAGTCCCTGTTGAAAGTTATAGGTATTCTTTTTTTTTGTCAGAAATATAGCAAAGCAGACATTTTGAAGGGTTTTTCAAAAAAAAAGTAAAGTAAAAAAAAAATGAAAATCTAAGGGCTTTTAAGTTCTTCTTTATTCTATGTCTTAAACTGCAAAAATTGCAATCCTGCAACATTCTTGAGTTCACATCAAATTTTCCATAAATTATTGTTCTCTTTCATTCATGAGTGTGGTGATGGTGTTATCGACCCTTGTGCCAACTAAGAAACCTCTATCCTGCTTTCTTTATCGAATATTAATATCAACCCCCATCAACCTAGATACTCGTATAGGAATGTTTTTTGTGTCCCTCTAAAGACCTCATCCAAATTTTGTCTATAATCGATTCATATTCAGTAAAATTGAAAATTCCTTGAACCTATGCCAACCTATGTAACCCATAATGCTTTACAACTATACAAAGAGGATATCCTGCCGAGTGCATAACAAGTTGAAGATTTTTTTTTGTTTAACTTCAACAAGGAGAAAAGTTTAAAAAAAACCTAGATAACCCCACCAACAAAAAAAAAAAATAACAAGACAAAGTAAAAAAAGAGAATTTTGAAGATATTTATCTATCAACTAAGAGAATACACACTCTGGTTTAATTGCTTAGGGATATGGTGATTTTTTTTATTGCAAGATACTTTTTTAAGGAAATATGTACATAAGTATGAGTTTATTGAAAATCTGTATAAATGTTTAAAATAAGGACCCGGCTTAAGATCTGCATTTATCTATGAAATCTGATTTTGTTCATTTAAACATTCAGGTACCTACCTATCACGCGTGTTTCCACAACCCTGGCAGGTCTCATCAGTACTTCAAATTCAATCGCGATTCTTCCTAAAAAAAACAAAGTCCAACTCGTAAAACTCATTATTTTCCAAAAAAAAAACCTAATCAAGTGACATAGAGTGTGTAAAATCATATAACCCTGAGTATACATATACTTTGTAAGGAATTGAAAATCTTGAAGAAAATTATAGCTGGGCTACGGAAGCGTATGATAATTTTCGGGATTTCCCAGGATATCGATTAATGCATAGCTCTGGCTTCATCTGTTATAGCTTATATAAATGTACCTACTCGTATAATACACAGGACCTGTATAGCTAGTAACGCGAACAGTGTGGAGCAAAACACGCGCTACTCTTATACACTCGCTTGTTTGCTTGGCTTAAAATTATTGCCACATGAAAGGAGAGTTATAAATTTTCGTGTCGGACGAAAAGTTTTGTTCTTACATGGGCAATTGGTCTTGTGCACTTTTGTGTGCATTATCCTGCCTGATGGCTAGGATTTGGATTGCTCGAGGAAGGCAAATTTACATAGATTAATGACTTTAGGGGGTAAATTAAAATAGTTGGATAGAAAAGGCGATTGATATAGTAAGAGTTTGAGAGAGATTGAGAGAGAATGATAGAATGAGAGAGAGAGAGAGAGAGAGAGATAGAAGAGGTGGAAATATAGAGAGAGTTAGCAAAGAATCAACAAATTTTCATTATAATGGTGCTTGTTAGAGTGTCCTTGAGTGTTTTGAAATTAATTTGACACAAAATTTTCTCGGGTGGCAATTTAATAGGTAGCCATGGGAAGTGTCTTTAAAAAGTGTTTTTGTAACTGATTTCTGTATGGGTGTGGTTGTGTGTGAGTTGAGTGTTTGTGTTTGTAATTCGAGGCTGAAGGACAAATGAAATCGAGCAACACCTGAACTCAAACCATAATGTTTGTCGTTTGCCAATATATAAACGAGCTGTTAAGCAAACGCCTTGAGATTTTGAAATCGTTCCCGGTTCGTTACTAAAATTTAATCCTTCATAAAAGGTTTTAATTATTGGAATATAAGGTTATTGGACATATTATAAAAATGTCTTCATCACTTTTATAAAATTAATAAAAATGATACTAACTATGCAGGGAAGACATAATTAGACTTAAGATTTATGTCAGTGAAAGCTAAGGTAAGAATGAGCTGTAGATTAGTTAGCTTTTAACCCTGAAAAGAATGAGAGACGGACCTGCAATAGATGTCAAAAATGCTGCAATGAAAGTTGAAATTTGTTCAAGTCTTTCAACTGCGGTTACAGCTTTTTTGACATCTATTCCAGCTCCGTCTCCCATTCTGTTAGGCAGTCAATTGAGCTATAAAGAAAAAGCATGTACAAAATTATTATGGATTTATGTCAAGAGGTGAAGTTCCTTACTTGAGAAAGATGGCGTTTAAGTATGACAAGGGCATTTACCTACAAATTTTTTCTAGCCAGAGGTGAGTTCTTTAGAAAGTTGTATCCTCAGTATTCGGTTAGCTTAATAACTTGGCTAAGCATCTTCCCCACGTAGGCTTTTGCGCCTCATGAGTTCAAGTGTTTGTCTTGGGAGATGATTGTTTTTACCAAAGAAGCAACAAATTTTAGTGAGTTTGAGGTTATTTGTTCAATTTTCACGGTATTTTTTAGTTAATTGCAGATTTTCGTGTTTCCTTAAGCATTAAACAACTCAAATGACTTCAATGCCAGACATCATCTTTAGCTGGACACAACAATCAGCAACGAAGAAAAGTCAATTGTGAATGTTTCAACAGGGATGAACATTCTCTGGTGGTTATGTCCCAACCAAAGCTTACCTTTTCTAAGAACACAATCAGAGTTTGGGCTTTTTCTTGGCTTCGTCGAACCGGAAATCTGAAACTATATCTGCACAATAGTGCCTATAAAAATTTGGATAATGAAGCTGTTCAACTATCAGTTAAATGTAACCAACCTATATGAGCTGTCAGAGAACTTCATCAACTACAGGCCTCTGGATGTGGAAAGATTTCTTAGGGACATCGTTCATTCAAACAAAAACTTGCTGAACAACAAAATAGACGAAGCTACATATAAGTGTTTTGGACTAGGCTGTATCTACTGCACTGGACAACCAAAAGCCACCTATGACGCCACGAACGGAGTTATAAAGCAGGACTTGCTATATAAGAGTTTTATAGAGCGTGCACTTCGTCTTTCGTGTGAACGGATTTGAACCCATCTGTTGGGCCAAATCGAAGTAGCACCGAGGTAAATGATTTCCTTAACGACTCCGATGTTATTGTTGTTAAGAGTGACGTTTTGTCATAACCGCCAGGAATATCTTTCATTATTTGTTATATTTGATTCCTCGAAGAACAACCAGCTTCACCTGTTCTTCAATTGCCGTGCTTGCCTCTAAAACGACCTGTTGGGTGCGGCTGATAATATCGATATCATCGGCAGAAGTTGGACAGATAGATCCTTCAGAGTTAATGCATGTTTTGCGCACTATGTGCTCCTGAATGAGATCAAAGAAATCATATCATAGTGAATTTCCTTTCCGAAATTCTGTGCGTGTTTGGAATAGTCAAGAAGAGCTTTTCCCTAGTTTCACATTGTATCGCGTATTTTCCAAGGTCACGCAATTCAAATGTTTCAGTTTTTCGGGATCTTTAGTACAGTTATCGCCATATAGAGCACTTGACCATCAATGCAGTTATATGAGATTTTAAAGTCGATGAATGAAGTTGTTATGTCTCGACTTGAAATTCCGGATTTTCATGCGACTGAATGTTTGGTCTATAGTTGATCTGCCTCGCTTGGCAGGGAGTCACACTGGTACTTTCTGATTATAATGATGCGAAACGACTTGAAGACGCTCACACAGTACAATAGATGTGATCTTGTATGTGACGTTTATCATGGATATGTATCGATAGTTCTTGCAGGGCATAAGATCGCATTTTTTGGGACATATGGAGCTGATAACTCAATCATCAAACATGCTTCCTTCTAACCCAACCGGTTGGATGAGCTGTTGCATGCATCTTTTCAAAACGATCTTTTCTTTCGAGCTTGAAGAGATCCAGTGTTAAACCATCCAATTAAGCAGCCTTGTTGTTCTTAGCTAAGACTACATATTCTTCACTGGATGGTGATACTGGGTCTTCATTGTCTGGAGTTGGGTTTTTTTGTCCTTATGACCATTGCCCACTCAGAAGATGCTGAAAATGTTGCTTATATATATTAATTATTCCTTGTACTTCGGTAACTAGGTTAGCTTTGCTTTTGCGAAGAGCCTGCGTTTTGATTTTAAGGCCAGCAGCCAGTTGCTTGGCTAGCGAACGCTAGACTCTTTGATCTCCTTGAGCTAGGAGGCTGCTTATGCTTCTACGCAGAGTCCTCTTCTCCTCTAATCTCCTTGCCCAAATCGCATCTCTCATTGTTCTTGTGTTCTACTACAGCATATTCGCATTCTTCTGTTACCTTTTTTTAGCTTAGCGCTTTCATCATGATATGTGTTTTTTTTGGGGGTAGTTGGCTGCCTATTTTTTACACTGGAACCACTAGTTGTTCTCATCAGTGTCAGTGAATCAGTGAATGACGGCGGAGAGCTTCTCGCAAGTATGCACATCTTATATGTTAGAGGCGTGTCTTCCATCGATTTGCACATGGTCGATTTGGTTGGCGTATCGACCATTTGGGAGCACCTCGTTGTTTTGTGGGTTCTTAGCTGTGAAAGCTATATGGTACTACTTCTCACCGTATTAGTATTACGAGCTTCTGAAAAGTCTATACGTGCCTACCAGCTAATAAACCGAAGGTATCTTTCTTATTGATTTGAGCATTGAGGTCCCCGAGTTAATTTTTTTATATCGTGGTACTCGTGACAGGCTTCGTAAGCCATAAAACTAATTCCTCAAAGAATTTTCAACTGTATTGTCAGGGGCCATCAGCTGCGTATACAGCTTAAATTCTTGGGGGGGGGGGGGAGGAGGGTATGCGGTGATACCAACACAATTTTTTTTTCATAAATTCTAAGGAGTTTGGTTCAAAAATTCAAAATATTGGCAAGGTCAAAATTTTACTTTCGAGACTCTGAATTTTCAAATTTTGGTTACATTTAGAGTTGAAAAATTACATTAGTCTCGGAAAATCTTTTCGTCTTAACTTTTGTAAATCTAAATTTAGTTTCAGAAAAACTCTGTCACGTACAGTTTTTGCTTTGTATTGATTTTTGAATATGAATAAATAGAACAATCTTAGATAAGGTTGACCTGGTAAAAAATTAGACTATTGTGTCTATTCATTTCAAATTTGGAAGACTTGTTTCACATAACAATAGCTTTTACATGAAACCAAATTGTTTTTTTTACTCACATTTTAAATTCCGTAGTTTTTATGATTTATACTGTAAAAAAAATCATCTGATTTGGGAGATACTGAAATTTCCCTTAATATTCTTCTCCTTCCCCTAAAATTCCCTTCCCATTCAAAAAATAATATTCATAAAATCAATATTTGATCAAACGATTTATAAAAGAAAGCAAGAAAAGGTTTTCAAATCCCAAAAATACCAGGTTTTGACAACACAAAAAATAGCTACAGGTAAGACTTTTTCTATTATTGTTCTTCAAATTCTAAATCATAACGAACAAAATTGGTGTATTCCCAGCTCTCCCCCTCCATTTAGCAAACTTTATTTTAAAATTGGTTTATATCAATACCTATTGGTCTGCTAGACCAATGCAAGAAATATTAAGCTTACAATTTTAAAACAATTTTCTCATAGGCCAAACTCTCTGTAGTTTGTCTCTTAAAAGATAAACAGTAGGAAAGTTTTCAAAAACGAGCTTTCTTCATTTTTTACCCGAGTGGGTTTATTTTTGAAACTTTGCTGTTTTGCGAAGAAAATGAGTTTCGAAAAAATTTTTTAATGATTTGGCAAAATTAAATATAGTTCATTCAGATTCTTTAAGTACGAGTAGTTTGGCAAAAAAATATTTAGTGGTGAAGTAATTCGACGTCAAATGCACCCAAAAAACGGGTTTTTGATATACGTTTATGTTGAAATATCTCAAAAACGTGACGTACTAGAGCAATTTTAGTTCGGATTCAATATGTCAAAATCCTTAAAAAAAGTTTGGTTTGATTCAAGGCGGTTTTCTTTGTAGACCAATGTTTTTTATGTTTGTTAATTTTTGTTTATAAATATGAGTAATTTGAAAAAAAATAGAAACATTTTTCTGTAAATAATTTTTAATAGCAGAATTAAGAAAGGTAGAATTTTAAAAAAGCATAATTTTAACATTAAGAACTGAAAGAATCAGGCAAACGAGTATGTTTGTTAAAAAAAAAAAACAAATTTTGAAATGCTGAATTTTCAAACCAGAATTTTTAATCTCTACCAGCTTTATCTCTGTACCTAAATAAATTTATGAAATTTGCAAGTTTCTAGAAATTTTTATAAAATTGTGCACAAAACGAAAAAAAAAGCAGAAAACAATTTAAAAAACTTTACGGATTCATGTGAAGATTCAGTTAGCGATGATATTTTTACAATTGACGACTCCAAAGAAAAGGAAAAAAAAAACAGCAATCCGTAACACTGAATTACTCCACGATATCTCAAACCTGCGACCGATATGGGGTATCAAACAGAGCGGCAGCTGCCATTGCTTTTGTTATCTTACAGGAATCTAAATTACCCATTATTGACAAAAATAAACTAAGAAGGGAGCCAAAAAAGGCAAGAGAATATGATCAAAATAAAGAATCTGTTTCTGAGATCAGTGCCTTGTATTTCGACGGTCGAAAGGATAAAACTTTAGTCAACCGGAAAAGAAATGGAACGTATTACCGCGAACAAGTGATCGAAGAACATATTTCACTAATAAGCGAACAAGAGTCAAAATACTTAGGTAACATTGCTCCAACATCAGGTACTGCTAAGTGTGTCAAAGAAGAGTTGTTTACCTATTTCCTGACCGAAAATATATCATTGGAAAATTTAGTAGTTCTTGGATGTGATGATGCCAATGTTAATGTTGGGAAATTTGGAGGGATCATGCGTCTGTTGGAAAAAAGAATAAAAAGACCATTACAATGGATAGTTTGCATGATGCATATGAATGAGCTGCCATTCCGTCATTTATTTGCCCTTATTCATGACGTAACTTTGGGACGAAGAACATTTTCAGGAGTGATTGGAAAGGATTTGAAAAATTGTGAAGAAAAGTCTATCGTTAAATTTAAGAGCATTCCAGGAGAGCCGCTGCAGATAATGGACCCGAAGAACCTTAGCTCTGACCAACTTTATTTATTCAGAATCGTTTCAGCGGTTTTGACTGGCAGTTGTCCCGATGACCTAGCTGATAAATCCCCCGGAAAGAAGTCCTATGCTAGGTGACTCACTAAAGCTAGTCGCATTCTTCGTCTTTATATCAGAACAGTAACTCCTATGGAAAGTTTGATATTGTTAGCAACTTACGTCGTGAAGGTGTATGCTCCAACTTGGTTCAATATCAAAAGCCAACCTACCTGCAAAGATGGAGCCAGGCATTTATGGGATTTAATCTCGAAAAGTCGCTATCTTTCCATGGAATATCAGACTGTTATTGATCCTGTAATCGAACGAAACAGTTTCTTTGTGCATTCAGAAAATTTATTTCTAGCAATGTTAACTGATCCAAGAAAACATATCAGAGAATTGGCTCTGCGCGGTATTTTAAAAGCTCGCACCGAAAAACCTACTCGGTTTAGAGTTTTTGAAGTCCCAAATATAAAATTGGATGCAAAAGTGTACTATGACCTCATCGATTGGCGAAAGGATATTTTTGAACCACCAAAAACATATTTCAAACGATAAACTTCAATAATTTGTATTGCTCAGGAAGAAAACAACCAAATTGAATTTTTACGGCTACCATGTCACACCCAGGCCATTGAGACCGTCACAGAAGCATCAGCAACTTTATGTATCTCGTAAATTGATGCCAAATTTTGACAGTAAAAAAGACTTTTGTGTAAATTGATTGTCGATTTAAAATCAAATATTTGAAAAGTTCCTTTTAATAATCCAATATGATGAAAAATAATTTTTGTTGCATTTTGAAGTGAAAATAATGAATTAAGAAAGAAATTTACCTTACTTTAGAAATTTATTACTCAATGCTTTTTTTTTATTAAAAATTGGAGGCCGAAGGAGTTGTCTGATCTCAATAAATTTTTTTTGTGTTAATTCACAACATCATTTCGCAACTTTTTACCTCTATTAGAATCGAAATATATGAAAAAAAAATTGTCATACAATTGTGACCCACCCTAGTATACATAGTACATATAATTCATACTGTATAGCGATGATGTCCTATATACCTCTATTTAAGTTTCTGAATTCATCAATTAAAACCAATTTGACTAATTTAATATCCATAAATGTGAAATATGAAGAAAGTATGCTCCTACACTCCCAAATGAGTTATTCAGAGGGAAAAAAGAGATGAAACAAAAAACTTTTTTTTTTTAAATTCAATGGTAGTTGGAAATAGTTTTATACATCCATATATTGCAGCCAATTCAATTCGACGAATATTTTTAATATAAATAATTAAATTTAAATGAATTGAATTTTTATCATTTTCCCCATACACAGTTTGGTTTGGTTAAGTGCGCATAAAATGTGAACTGCAATTATTGCCTTTTTCCATATATAGGAAATTCAAGTCACATTCGCATCACATCATGGTTGACGGAACTTGACGTGTGGGTATATATATAGGGGCTGCTTATGGCTCCTTCCATCTTTTCATCCCGGAACTCATTGAAATTTTAAATACTCGTATCGGCTCAGTGGGGTGTATTGGCTTCACTAGCTTGGATAGGGAAACTGATGGGAATGATTTTTCATCTACCCCAGGCGGGGGCGAGTGAAAAACTTGATGACATTGTATTATGGTCGCAACCAGCATGGAGTGGTTCAGTGGTTTCAAAGGTGATCAGTTCCGTTTTTCACTCCTGGTCAGTTCCAAAATGAGCGTTTATAGGTACTACCTTAAAACCTATAGGTACCACCACCGGTGTCTGTCGCGTCCAAAATGATGGTCCTTGTGTGATTGTATTGCGTGGACAGGATGCGGTGCGTTTGTGGTCAAGTTGCAGCACTTTAAGCGCGAAGTTGCATATCATTTATTTGACATTTTTCTGGTTGAATTAAACATCATATGAAGGCTGTTTCACTGTTTTATATTTTAAATGAATACAATAATTGCAGTTTATATTTATGCGTTTTGGGGTTAAGGTTTTCTGCGGGGATATTTTATGATTTTCCGCTGCAATGAATTGTGATTGCCTGCCAAGTATAGAGACCGCATTTATTATACCTACATACATACACAACACATCAGCCTGGAGTTATGTCTCTCATGAAGGATGGATTTTCATCTCGCCCCCCGGGTCCAGGAAATTGCAAAATGTCAAATAAAATGAGTTATTATTAGAAGAGTTGGGTGCTCACTGTTCTGCTCAGCTCGTATCAGTCCTCTGCTCGGCTCAGCGCGGTTCGGCCTTCATGTGGAAAACTTTTTAAATGGGATTTTCACAGTTAACGGAAAATTAAAATTCCACAGAAAATTGAATGGACAGTTTTGTGCTTTTGGAATTTTTATAAAATTAAATTTTCGGAAAGGCTTTGCAGATTTTTTTAACATTCCGAAAATTTCAGATAAATTTAATACCCACATGTCGTGACCTATGAAGTTATTTTGATGAAGTAGGTTCCTTATAGTCGTTAATCTTCTTTCTATATTAAACTATGTTGAACATGAGATTATGTCAAAGTGGTCATCTCTGATGTATTGTGTGAAAAAACAGCCAATAAATCTTCATACGTAACTATCAACCGCGATTTGTTTCTATTTGTTAAAAAAAAAATTTATTTTTCATTGTGAGATTATAGTCTTGCCTAACCAAAGTCTCTGTCTAATTGATACAAATCTAGGAAATGAATACAAATCTTGTATTGTCTTGCTTATCCTGACACTTGAAGTAGGAACCTAACTTAACAAAACTTAAGATCCATTCCTAGTCCAAATTGTAGGAGTACCTATTCATAAAAAAAAACTAACTGCCAGCTTTTCACCGAACCGGAATCGACCCTTTGGACTGTTTTAATAAAACACGACGTGTATTTGTAGACATATGGATCGAATGTGTGGTTTGCATCCCGAAGGCGACAAATCCTCCAAGGAAGGCCATAGCACATTTTTGATCCAAGTCAAATGCGTGATGTTATTCAGAAAAGAACCCATCAGGCATCTTTCCCAAATACAATCATTTGAATTCGAACATGTTGAAACACTTATGCAGCCAACAACCTTGTCTATCATTTTGTTTCTATGGGAAAATTCCTTTAAGATATTTCTCTCACCTCAAACACAATGTTTTTGAACCATGGAAAAAGGCTGGAGAGTTTGTTAATAAGTAATTTCTTAGAAAATTACTGTCTTAAAGTGTGCATTGTTTCCAGCTGAGATTATGCTTACTGGTCTCGTCAGGGCCAGCTGTACTGAAGTAAATCCAAGTTTTCGGAGGAACAAGGTTTTATAGAACCTTTTTACAAAATCTTTATTGAAACATAACTCTTACATTACAACAAATTACCAAATTATATTAAGTTTAATATAATTTGATTGATGGTGGCATCTACAAGCTGGTGTTCTAGTTAATTCTGGGTACTTGGAATTGAGTGGTTCAGTCATGCTGGTCGTTTTGTTTTCAAACTCTGTGTCAGGAAATTGAATTTTTGTCCTTAAAACTTCGGGTGAAATGGTCATCGGGTAATATAAACTAATCAGCAAGCAAAACACCCTTGGTGGCATAAATTCACATATATCGGATTTTTTAATAAGAGCGCTACAAAAGATTTTTTAAATAAAACAAAAACGGTTTTGGATATCAATGAAATTCTTTATTCTTGTGAAAGGACGTTCGATGCCATTATGTATGAAACTCGATTTCTTTTGCATAGCCACCACGGGCACACTCACAGAAGTCCAGACGCTGAACCCAATTTTCGACGGGTTTCAAGCATAAATCGGCTGATACTGCTGCAATTTCACGTTCGATATTCGTACGAAGTTCATCAATCGTCGCTGGCTTGTTGGCATAGACCATAGACTTGACGTAGCCCCACAGGAAATAGTCTAACGGCGTCAAATCGCACGACCGAGGCGGCCCAGCGACTGGACCATTTCGTGAGATATAAATTTACTGTGGCATTCGCTGTGTGGCTTATGGCGCCGGCCGTCCTGTTGGAACCACATGTCCTCCAAGTCCATATCATCCAATTGGGGCCAAAAATATTCGGTTACCATTGAACGGTAGTCATCCCCATTCACAGTAACGTGCTGGCCTTGATCATCATAGAATAAGTACGGCCCAATGACGCCGCGGGCAAATAAACAACACCAAACCGTGATTTTTTGGGGATGCAATGATGACTCATGGAGTACGTGTGGATTTCTGACTGACCAATACCGCATATTTTATTTATTGACGAAAAATCCGAATCATTTTCAAGTTGTTGCTCAGCCGAATTCACGAACATACGACGCTTCTGGTGGTCAGGCGGCTTCAGTTCTTGCGTCAATTTAATCTTGTAAGGATGTAGGCCAAGATCTTTTCGCAAAATTCGCCACAACGACGTCACAGAGATGCCCAACGCTTGAAAACGACGTGTGAGAGACACATTTGGGCTTTCTGCAACTGAAGCCTCAGCGGCAGCAATATTCTCGACACTACGGGCACTTCTTTGTCTCACTGGCACGGGAACATTTTGTACTGTGCCTGTGGATTCAAATTTTTCCACTAGACGCTCAATTGTTGATCTGCTAGGACTATTATGACGACCATAAATTAGACGTAGTGCTCTTAACGTTGAGGCCACTGACTCCGAATTTCGGTAGTAAATTTTTATAATTTCGACTCGTTATTGGCTCGTATATCTTTCCATCATGAAATGGCAAACCTTACTGAAGAGAAATGTCAAAAGAGCGGCAAGAAATATGGCGTCGTTTGCTGTCCCTGTCGCTCTACTTTTGTAGCGTCCTTGTTGAAAACCTTTATTTTGGCTCTGGGTAGCACTATTCAGCAAGTTCAAAGGCCTTGGTAGCACTTCTCAGCTGGAAATACATACGTGCCCATGGTAGCATTTGTTGCCAGGAACTATCGGGTAGCACTAAAAAGCAGAAACTACGCCCCTGACGACACTATTCAGCAAGTCTACAATGGCCTTGCTGGCACTATTCAGCAGGAACTACGTTTCTCTGGTGACACAATAAGGCAGGAACTCTGCACCTGGTAGCAATATTCAACAAGTATAATACCCATGGCAGAACTATTAAGCAAGCACAGCATACTTGGTGGTATGTAAAAAAAATTCTCTTGCAGGTAATATTCAGCAGGAACTACGCCCGTGGTGGCAATCAATCAGCAGAAACTACGCACCTGGTGGCACTATTCAGCAAGTACAACGCTCTTAGTGGTAGTTATTTTTGGCAAGAACAACACTCTTGGTAGCACTGTTCAACAAGTACAATACCTTTGGTGGAACAATTCGGTAAGTACAACGCCTTATGTGGGACTATTTAGAAAGTATAACATCTTTAGTGGCGCAATGCATAATCCAAAAGGCCCTAGGTGGCACTATTCAGCTAGTACACCGCCTCTGTACCGAACCAATTGCCAAATACCAGACATTATCAACAAAAAGATGGCTGTCCTCAGTTGACTTACCTACAAGCTGAAATGAACAGCTGGGTTGATTAGATTTGCAAAGTATTAGTGAAAATTAGTGAAACATGCACACATTGAATCAACTCGTCATTCAGCACAGGTCTTTTTGTTGTTGCAGTTCACATTTAATTATTTGAAACAAACAAAATGAAATTACAAATACAACAATGTGAATAGATGGGTTTTGGAGGGTAAAACGCACGAAGCATTGCCATCTTTATATTGATAGTCTCTGGCCAAATACTATGTGCCTGGTGGAACAAATCAGCAGGAACTCGGCCCCTAACGGCACTCGAAACGTCAGCCTTTTGCATTTTTGTAGATCAAAAATTGGGATTTTGATCTCCGAACTAAGACCTCTTACCAATGGTGTGAGGAAGCTTTAGTAAGAAATAGCTGAAAAATCTCTCCGAACTTACTTGGTCTGTCAAACGAAAACGAAAATATATTATTTCACTTTTCATTGTTGAAAAGATTTGATCTTTTTTTTGAAAAGATTAGCTCTTTTTTTTATATTCTTTAAAAAAGTGAGATCTGAAGACGAAAACTGCGATTTACAGTTTAAAATTTTATTTTTGTGTTGAATTAAAGTTGCACAGCTGACATTAAATAAGAAAAATCTCAGAAAGCTGTACAGCACATTGTGGGCGAGTAAGAAAAATCACGTACGACATTTTTTGACAGCTATTCCAGTTGACGCCTCAGCTCCAGTTGCAGCACTCTATTCTGGCAGGCAGCAAGTTAGTGACCGAAACGGCTTGAACCGTCAATGGCCGGAGTTAAACTCAGCAGGTATTGCCATGAATATTGAATGAATTTTGGTGAATAACAATCCTCGCTAATGTTAATTAAGGGTTTTTTTCCTTTGCCATGGGCTAGAGATGCTTCAAGTTAAATAGAATTTGACAGTTTATTGCTTTAAATAAGTGTGCGCAGCACTTTATTTTGACGTGGGTGGAATATTTCGTTACAAATGTCATCGAATACTCTTTTTCCACAGCAGAAAATTAAATGTGCATGTACCTACTTAATTAGTATATTTGTACCAATTTTAATTATTTTCCATCTACCTACATACATATATCGTAGAAAATAGATGCAATTAAATTTTTCATTCTGGTGGTTTCTCCGTATTCTGTAATGGTAATCTATAATAATTATATTGATTTCAGACAAAACAATAAAGCTTGCCATATACTTGCCTGCTTTTATTTTACAGCTTAACTGCATCCTTAAACAATTTTGAAAATTCAACACTTTAAAAACTTATTTTACTCGTTATCGTTGAATATGCGTGTTAAACTTAAAATATCCCTTTTCATTTTTTTTAAGTTGATATTAAACACTTATTTCCATCCACCCAGGAACTCTGTTCGATTTATTTGCTCATAAAAATTGTTGGAAGTTAACTTTGAACACAAAAAAAAAAATATTGAAAAATTCCCCATCGCGATTTCATAATTAAACCATCAATAATAATTACACCAAACCTATATAATAATGTTTTATTTTTGCGTCACATTTTTGTTGTTGTTTTTAATTTCGATACCGTCATAGTACATACTCCAGTGAAAATAATTTTTATTAAAAAGTTCCGGCGGTAGATATATCTACCTAGAGTATATAATTTTGTTGTTTTTAAGTACCATAATTACAAAGGCAAAATGTCCACTTCAACCGACAACTCAGTTAAGTTCGATTATTATTTTTAATTTTATAATTTTTTTTCCTTGTTTATTAACACGATTTCATTAAAAAAAAAACAAACTCGTCACAATGGGGAACAATAAATATATTTTGTGGTGTTTTTATTTCTGGGAAGTACCTACATACATTGGTGGAAAATTTCATTATGAACATGGTCTTGAGATTTTTAGTTAAATTATTTAAAACCACATCATGTCATATATACGGCAAGTTTTGGATTGGTTAAGAAAAATCTACCTTCGCGATTTTAATCAAATTATTATCAAATTTTGATAATAGAGAAGACAAACAAAAGTAGGCGCACCAATTACGTCCTGTCTATATACAAAAGAATGTTTAAAAAAAACAAGAATTAGGCTCAAAAATTCCGTTAAGCGAAAAAAGACGTCTTTGAAAATTTGAGCTCTTAAAATTATTGTCTCATTGCAGATTTTGGTTTTCAGTTTAGGAGAAAACACCTGATTGTATTTGGAATTTTATAACTCAATAACCACAAGTATTTAAACTTAATAGATTATTATTTTACTTATAGAAAACTTAACGTTCTACAAAAAAGGTCCTGACATGTTTTATCAGAAATCCAGGTGCTTTAAAGTTACAGCCAGCCAAACTTATTCCATAAAATTATTATACATTTATTTAACATTATAAAGCTGTTTTTGTATTAGTAATTGAAGATATTTTGTTAAACTAATATCAGTCTTATCGAAAAATGACTTAAGACCTTTTTTGTAGAAGAGAAAATTTTCTTTTCTTTCAAATGGTGCCAAATAATACTACTTCACTTCCATTAATACAATTGTAGTACATTAATAAGTAGGTTTGAAATACATTTTCTTGGGAAATCTTTAGAAATTCCCTAATTAAACTGGTCAGAAAATTTTTTGAAACATAGGCCAAAATATATTTTTCCAATGGTTTTTGATATGCTGAACTCAAATTGTAGTTCAGAAATATTTTGTTAGGTCACGTTTTTTGAGATATTGCCATATGGTAAATTGAAAAAAGATTTTTTTTGCAGTTTTCGATGTAATGTTTAAATTTGAGCTAATTTGTTTTCCACAAAATTTTCTGAAGGAACTAAATTTTTTTTTTACTTCTATTAAAACCTTTCCAATTATTTTCCTCTGAGAAATCTTAAGTTTAAATAAATGTGTTTGGTAGAGTTGCAAAAGATTGCAATCTTTTGCCAATGTAATCTTAAGAGACTTTAATAAAAGATTGAATTCTTTGCATTCATTTTTGAGAATGCGACCTTTTAAAAATGCAATTGCCATTCTTTTTTCGTTAAAAAGATTATAATCGTTTTTGTTTCCAATCTTTTGTCATCACTCATTGATTGCAATCTTTTGAGACTTCATGCATTCCTTGCATTCTTTTTGAATTCTCTTGAAGTCTTTTGAATTCATTGAATTTTTGGCGTTTTTTTCTATGCCTTTTACATTCTTTGAATGTTTTAAAATCTTTCGAAGTCTTGCATTCTTTGAATCGTGGCATTCTCTTAAAGGTTTCTTAATTCTTTTGAATTCTTTGAAATCATTGCATTCTCTTGCAACAACACCTACAAAAATAATAAGTGTTTTTGACCAAAAAGTTAGTATATCTTACGAAGCTTTCGTGGTGCAAAACCACGAATAACTTTCGTAATTTGTACAAATTGGCTTTTGTGAAATTAAAATTATCATTTTTATTCCATTCGTGAATAATATGAAACTTTCGTATAAATACTAATACTGTGAACAAAAATTTTATTGAATTAACGAAATATTTTAAAAAATTTTTGCAGAATATACATAATTCTTTTGAATATTTTGTATATTCTACAAAATCTTTGGATTATAAATCTAGTACAAATTATTTGTACGAACGTGAATGTATTTGTGTGGTCATAAGGCGTGTGAACGGGGAGAACCAGAAGCCAGTGCCAATGACTTAGAGGTCCTGTGTATTGTATAGGCCCAACTATAATAGGCGTAAGCAAATATAAGGTTAACTAAACTAATGTGCTGTTAATCGACAATAATGGTGGGGTCCTTACTATTGATGAAAGCAATTTTCATGAAAAGTGGAAGACTACTCTTTAGATGATTCATCACTTCCCCAAAAGATCAAGCATAAGATGGAATTCCATCCTGGAAACTATATAAAATAGTGACACATCAAATTGAGTTTAACGATTATTGTTTTCAAAATGACTTACTTATATTGCCTTTTTCACATCCAAGCACTTACAATGTTGAAACACAAATGATGAAAATATATACCCGTAATCACACAGTGAAGTAAGTCTTTTAAAATATTTAACATGTTTGAGTAACGAAAAATTTAGTTAATTTTAAATAGCATTCGTACTATCTACGAAATATTTTTATAACTTCTTGACGGTTGTTTTGATGAATTTACAAATATTTTGTTATATTAAGAAATCATTCGACATTTCCCCTATTTCATCCGGACTTAGTGAAATGAACGAAATGATTTGAACATATAACTAAAATGTGTTCAAAAGAAATTAACAAAAGGACTTTCGTGTTTGCGATTGTAATACAAAGTGTTTGTAATTGTAATACAAAACTTTCGCATTCAATTCTTCCTACGAAACATTTGTTCTAGAATGCACGATAAAAAGTTTTACGAAATTATTTCGTAGTATCTTAACGAAATATTTTGTTGGGTGAACGCGTTGTTATTTTTGATTTTTATCATCACCGAAGAATAGAAATCTGAATAAAATATTTTTGTTGAATTCAATAAGAGATTTATAAAGACTGCATTCGAAAAGATTGCAATCTCTTACAACCCTGATATTTGGCATATTTCATTTTTCATTTAATTTAATTTAATTTAATTTAATTTAATTTAATTTAATTTAATTTAATTTAATTTAATTTAATTTAATTTAATTTAATTTAATTTAATTTAATTTCATTTCATTTCATTTTATTTCATTTCATTTCATTTCCTTTCATTTTTCATTTCATTTCATTTCATTTCATTTCATTTCATTTCATTTCATTTCATTTCATTTCATTTCATTTCATTTCATTTCATTTCATTTCATTTCATTTCATTTCATTTCATTTCATTTCATTTCATTTCATTTCATTTCATTTCATTTCATTTTATTTCATTTCATTTCATTTCATTTCACTTCATTTCATTTCATTTCATTTCATTTCATTTCATTTCGTTTCATTTAATTTCATTTCATTTCATTTCATTTCATTTCATTTCATCTATTTCATGGATACTGTACACAAGATACTTAATCCTATATTGTTCAATAATTTTTTTGGAGAAAGCTTTACAATGTTTGAAAGAAAAGTTAGTCCTCTACAAAAAAGGTCTAAGGTAATTTTTCGATAAGACTGATATCAGCAGCGTTGCCGCAAAGAAAAAATTAATGAGGGCCTCTTCGCAAATCTTTAGGGGCCATTTTACAAATACTGGGGCCACATATTTTATATGAAAATCCTTCCTTATAAATTGGTTTTATGATTTATTAATATTATTTGTTTAATGCACTGAATCTTTTTCAATTAGTTCAACCACATATTACATTTCTTATTGTTAAAATAAAAATTAAATTATATTTAGTACACCTAATATATTTTCGGGTTAGCACATACTACCTAAATTTTATTTCTTTTTTCAAAATCTTGTTAAAGAATAAAAATACGACAAATTCTCAAGTTGTCCTTCAAAAAATCCTTGAGGATCCTATTTGGATTATGAGTTTTAAAAAAAAGAGAAAAAAAAACACTCACAAAATGCTGTATTGAAGACCTAATCAATTAATTGCAGACGAACCAATATTTTTAAATATATGATAAAAATATATTTTAAATTTTAAATTATTAAAAAAAATGCCTCACATTTCCTCGTAAAAAACTGAGAGTGTTTTTTTTTTTTGGATTAGTTTGTTCAGTTTATTTTCTGTTGCAGTAAATTAAAAAGAAGAAAAGAACAAATGGAGTTGATTTAACTTGTATGTGAAAAATACTAAGGGTATTCATGCAACGTCGTAGGTTTACAAAATTGTGTAAAATGAAAAGTTTACGTAAAGTTTGCATGAAAACATTTGATAAAATGCTACGTAATTCAATCAGAGTAAGAGTCACAATGACGTTTGGAAAAGTTTAACCAATTTGGTTAATTTTACGCAACAAAATCCTTTGAAAAGTTTAACCAAATTGTGTAAATCATTTCCCATACAAAATTTGACAGTTCATTAACCAAAAGATAAACTTAACCAATTTGTAAACTTATCTAGGGTTTTACGAAGTTGCTCCTGCTCTGTTAAAAAACGGAGGAAAAATATTGAGCGCTTAAGAAATATAAACTGGCTAGTTATTTTGTTGAAATTATAACCATGATAAGTTAAATCTTCAAAATTTGGCCAGAACCAAAGGCCAAACTATAAAACTTGGGACTAAAAGACCCGGTCGGGCAATTTGTTACAGTCAATTATGCAATATTAAAAAAAGTGCTTATTTAATGTTAAATAAAAATATATGATAATTTAATCGAAAGATTTTGACTGAACCATAAAACAGCTGATGGATTAACGATAAGACATGCCAATAAATTTTTTGTAGAGTGTTCAATTTTCTATTAGAAAAACCTTAGTTTAAATAATATCTGTGGTAATTATGTTATCAAATTCTAAATATAAACAGGTATTTTCTGTTATATAAATCATATGGAAAACCGAAATCTGCCGAGAAACATGAATTTTTGAAAGATCAAATTTTCACAACGACTTTTTTCGCTTGATCTTTGAGCCTGTTTGCAAGAAAATCGAAAGAAAAACATTTTTTCGAAACAATCTAATACACATATTCACTAGGGTGGTCCTTAAATTGGGCGTAGTCTTGGATAGGCCCAAGACTAAACAGTTTCCCTAATTTTTCGGATTTTTATTTCACCCCCCTGGTCTCCCTATTTTAACTTTAAGGTTCTAATTGTGGGTAAAGAATAATTCTTATAAAACGCGAGAATATATCAGAATGTATAGATTAGATTTAGACGAGAAAAAAATTGTATTGGAGGGGAGGTCTATTTTCCCCCGTTCGGGTCGGAGGGGTTATTTTCTAGAAATTTGGCCAAAAACAGAAAAAAAATTATTAAAAAAAAAACGGAAACACTTACAATGCCACGCATTAACTTTTTTCTTAAAGCCACGATTCCATTCTATAATATGCTTTCTACATAAGGTTTTTATTTTGAATAGTTTTTGAAAAAAATGATTTTTTGTTTTTTTAATTTTTAAGTTTGAAAATTATTTTTCCAAAAACTGCTTGAAATAAGATTTTTGCTTAAGAAGCATATTATAGAATGGAATCGTGGCTTTAAAAGGAGCTAAAGCGTGGCATTGTAAGTGTTCCCGTTTTTTTTTAAATAATTTTTTTCTGTGTTAATCCAAATTTTGAGAAAATCACCCCTCCCACCTAAACAGGGGAAAATAGACCCCCCCTCGACTACTATTTTTTTTCTCGTCTAAATCTAATCTATACATTCAGATTGTTTTTTTTCGCGTTTTATAAGAAGCACCCTAACCCCATATAGTTAGCACCTTAAGTGAAAATAGGGAGACCAGGGAAGTGAAATAAAAATCTGAAAAAATTAGGATTTTTTTTTTTTATGCCTATGCTTTTCAGAATTTCAAAAAGAACACAATATAAGGACCACCTTAATATTCATATGTTTGTACTTTGACCTTCACCTATTTTCGTCAAATTTGGTACAAAGAAGTTGAAGTGATTTCTTAGAGTAGGTATAAGACGAAATTGTATAGATTTCGATTCTCATATAATGATATCTGTATCATAAATTCATGTCATTTAAGTCTGTTAAGGGTGTTGATGAGTTTCAGTAAGGTATCCTGAAATGTTAGAGGGTACTTCTTAGTCATTGAATAAATGTCTGTATTCTGCCGGTTGTAGTTGCTGATTCAAAGCGGTTGTGTTCTTAAGATATTGGGAGTGCCAACTCTCTTCTGGGGGGAGGGGTTTTTATTTGAAACTACTAATCCAGTCATTTAAGCTTTTTCCTTTGGACAAAAATGGTGGAAAGTTAATTTTTGGTGTATAGCATGGCACTATAAGGAAACTGTTAAAAGTCCCCATCGATGGGAGTGCCGCTTTACGTGGGGTCAAAGCCCCCCTAAACGAGTTTCCAAATTTTTATTTTTTAAAACAACGGTAATACTGACGATGTCTTGCTTAGCTTTATTGCTAAGCCAAACCTCTCTCCTTTTGTTTTTATTTTAAATAAAGTTGTTTGAGTACCTGCAATTTTTGCAAATTTAATTTTTAACTCAAAACTCAAAATGTTGACAAAAAGAAATTTAAAAGAACCTTATTTCAAACTTATTTTTTAGTAATTAAATATTTTTTTTTTATTTTAAAGAAATTCAATGCTTTTATTAATTTTTAGTCAAAAATAGAAAACCGTTGAATTTTAAAACAAAAAGACTACTTAATTATATACAATTTAAAAAAAATCATTTTTTTGGTAATTTTAAATTTGAAAATTAATTATTTTTCGAAAAAATTGTTAACTCAAACAACTTTATTTAAAATTAATATAAAATAAAAGATTTTAGGATCTACAAAAAGGTGTAGCATGGCATTGTAAGTAAAATAATCAGTTTTTTAAGTCAATTTTTAGGAAAAATTACCCTCATGGCTAAATGGGGGAGAAAAGACCATCCCCCCCTCCCATACGTCTTTTTTTTTCAATCCACACTAAACACTCTCCCTTTTGTCATATTTTATGCCAATCAACCTATATAAACAAAATACCCGTATGATTAATGTAGTGGAACCCGGATCGATGAGGAACTTTCCCAAAACCTTTGAATAAATCCCTGTATGTATTTTAAGTAATTTTTTTTCTAATTTTCCTGGGGAATACCACGCTAAAAAAAACACACCTTGTACTCAACTTCAAAGTTGGTGTAGAGAGTAAATTTTATATAGAAATATAAAATTCGTATCATTGCCGATTGAATTATCGCCATGCCATGAAAAAAATTGACTTAACATTTTCTGTATGAAATTTGCTGCAACCTAGTCCTTGAAATTTGTTCTGCTAGAGTTATGATTCCGGAGATTTTCCTTAAAAACTGTTTGGGGGGTCTTTGAACCCCCTGACATTTTTAGCAGCACTCATATCTATGGGGACTTCTTACAGTTTTCTAAGAATATCATTTGAATGCCATCTACTAAAACCAAGCTTTCCGCCATTTGTTCCAATTTTTTTCTGATTTTTTTGCCTAATATATATTTGGAGCACTGCCTTGGCCCGTAAATTTACCTCTTTCTCTTTTTAAGAATCCTAGAATCCTGGAAAGTACTGAAAATTGAAACGTCAAATATTTAATTTTAATTCACATATCTGAAATATAGTATTGATTTTTGATTTTTCAAATTCAAAAATTGATTTTTTTTTATTTCCTTATTGCAATTCTATTTATTGCTTTTTCCTTATTGTTGTAATTTATCACTTTCCTTTTAACAGTATCATATTTTAGGAAATACTTCTTTTCTTTTGAAGCAATCTAATCCAGAATATATACTTCACCTTAAAAAAAAAAAATAAATTTGGCTACCAACCAACTTAAAGAAAACCATAAAGAACACACATATCATAGCCTAAATACTTTCCAATATAATATAAAAAAAACGAGCACACAAATCAAGAACTAGTGCGATAAAAACCATTCTCCCTATAAAGATCATGTTTCAATTTCTTATTAACATGACCCACTTTCATCTCCAATAATATCTCATTTCCATGTTTGCTTTATTTCAACATCAATTTGCATATCCTTTTGATCTGGAGCACTAAGAGCTTTGCCAAAGAAGTCAAACCCCTACAGCAAATCCCTTTCTAAATGCTTTGGCATACAACAACAAGAACAAAAAAAGTAAGAGAAAATCACAAGAAATTTGTTTTCAGAGTTTCCCATGTCCACCACAAACAAAAGGACATGCTTTCAAACAAGATAGCTAATTCATGTCGTCTTTTCATTTTCAACGTTTAGAATTTCTATTATTTTACCCAAGATAGTAGGTATGTAGGTACCTATAGAACCAACCCTGCTTTCAACTGGAATCAAATGCGGACTATGTGTATTCTTACTTCAAGTCATGTCTTAAGCTCTTGTAAGTTAAGGGATTTTACCAATGTTCTGTGCATGGTATGTTCATATATTGTCTTAACTTATTACCATATGAAGTGACAATTTGTAAGGAAAGAATGGTTGAAAGGAAGAAGGAGAAGCTTCGGAACTTTAACTCTTTGTGCATGGGTTTATAGCAAGTTACACCAATAATATGTCAATTACAATAATCTAAGGCTAAGTTATGGAACTACAAGTATAATAATAATCTGTGGAGAAAATTGTTCGATTTGGATAGATTTTGTTAAAATTGGGTTTAAAGTGCAACAGTGTGTTCTTAAAATCTGAATTTAATGTTGAACATCGTGTATGGTTACTTGGAAAACAGGGGTTGAATTTATATTATAGTGTCTGCTGATTTATTATTATTATTTAAAAATTTTCTTATTAACATTTAGAATATTTTTTTCTTAATGCTAAAATGTTGGGAGTTCACTAAACACTTTTTTGGCACTTTACTTCATTAAGATGTGATGAAAATTAAGTCAGTTTGGTCTAAATACAAAGCAAAATCGTAGTCTCCCTCCAATATTATTGTTAGATTCATACTCCAAGCATTATGTAGCAATTGCTCTTTCCATTAAATATTGATTGGAGCATGATATTCAACTCCAAATTCAGGTGAGTGGAGAAGGTGAGGTCCTTGAAATGTTTTCAGATATGACTGTCAATAAGGTATACTTGCCCTATGATCAATCAAAATATATTTTTTGTGTGAAAACAAATTTGTTAAGTATACACCCCAGTGACCGTCAATATTTTTTTGCTTTGATAGAAAATTTATTTTAAAATTTTCCAAAAAGACAGGGGCGGAAAAATATAAACGTCAGAGTTAAAATAACACTTTACCAATATCCGTTGACACAAAATTGGTAAAATGCACGACTAGGTCGCACGTAATTGCTCTTATGTTCAAAGCACCGAGGGTTTAAGAAAACTATATTTAAATAAATGGAAGTAATGGGAGAAAAATGTTAAGGAGCATGAAATTCGATATTCAAATTAGCTAAATAAACTTCGTTGAGAGTTTGAGATGAAAAAAAAAAATAACGCCATCTTAATCATTTATTAAATATGAAAAAGAATTAAATCGTTGGAGCGTTTTTTAAAAAAAAATATTTTGTATATATTAAATTCTTAAAATATTTTAATGGAAAATTTTTGGTATGCAAATCTCAAGTTTTTATTTATGTTTAAAAATTTTTTAATGAACAACACCAACTTGTGTACATTACCACCAAGTATATTATAAGCTGGAGTTATAGCTATTTCACTAGTGCCAACTCGATCACCAGACTCCTTTAGTGGTGCTTAGTCTCGTTATACTCGTATTAGTTGAAAAACACTTTTGCCATCATCTGGGAGCGAACCACGAACCTTACGATTCAGGGGCGGATGCACTACACACCGTGCCACTGAGACCACATGATAAGCTCAATCCCAATGCAGGTGTAGTTATTTATCAATTGCAAGAGCGACTAGCATTTTTACTAACACCACAAGCTTGCTATTGTTCAGTCGTTCTTTCTTTTTTCCCCCTGCACCAATTCGTATGCCAATAATTCGTTGGTTCATGCAAGGGGGATGAGTTGAAAGAGTTGACGCTGGTCAAGAATTAATTTTATATTAAGTAGGGTTTTTTATTTATGTCTATATACAAATTTACCGGCAATGTTCTAGTGAATTACTCAGTTGCATTCCTCCCCTTAAACAATTCCGCCCTAATACTCGTACTTCTAGGAATGCTCACCAGTTTACCCTTGAGCCCAACTTCGGAAGTACTGTTTAGTATAGAGATTCTTTTCTTAGTCGCACTACCCTAATGTGGAATGCTTTACCCGACTCTGTATTTCCCTCCCATTTTGATATTTAGAACTACAAACCAATGTGCATCGGTTTCTCCTCTTGAATTCTTCCCTATTTTCCTAACGCTCGCACTGTGTTCAATCATTTTAAGGGTAGTCACAACCCCTTTAGTGCGTGTTAATTATAAAAAAAAATATAAAAATAAAATTTTTAAAAATTTGTGAACCCGTTTTTTGAAAAACTTCGAATTTTCATAAAAGTAATTTTTTTTTTCTTAAAATACATTAAGTGTTAAAAACCGTTTTATATACAGAAATTCATTAAAAATGGAAAATATTTGATTTTCAAAAAAATCCAAAAAGTTTTCTTGTAAATTTTGGTAAAAAAATTTTTATATTGTTTAGAAAATTGTTGAAAACTTAAGTACCGTTTTGAAGAAAATGGAAAATAAAAAAAATGGTTTTTTGAGAGGTACTATTAACAACCATTTTTTGAAAAATAGTTTCCCTTCCAAAGATATCTTTTAGCAAAAGAAATTTATTGAATTTTTTTAAAGAAAAGTTGAGGAGTCGTTTTTGAGAAAAATAAGGTTTGTTGTGAATTTTAATTGTGACCCGTATGCCTGACAAAGTGCATTCAGTTCCTAGGATCGAAACTGGGGACCGTTGTCACATACGATCACCTTACCAGATGCCAAATAAAAGTAAAACGTTTTCTTCTAATTCCCTAACAACTGCCTTAGCAGTGGCCGACCTCAACACAAACAGTCGTGGAAACCTGGTAAAGTAATCCACTACCGTCAAAATGTAGATAAAACCCCTAGTCGACTTAGGAAGCGGACCTACCAAATCAATGCAAATCATTTCCCACGGTGCCTTGATTCCTACTCTCTCAGTCACTAACCCAGCTGGTTTATCATTCACCGGTTTTACTTGTTGGAAAAACTTTGCAGCTCCTAACATATTTTGTAAAAGGTTTTGTAAACTTGGGAAAAAAAATTCTATGGTAGGTACCGTTTTTCTTTGTTCTAAAAATAAAATGAAAAAAACGTGTAGACAGAATCATTAAAAACCGCTATGTACCAAGTTTAAATAAAATCTATCCAGCCTAAACATGCATAACTTGCCATATACTACCTATATATCGCAAGTAAAATCGGCGATTTCAATGGGTTTTGCTGTGTTAAATTGTTGAAAACTAATAATAGTAATTTTATAAGGATTGCATGGATGCGTGCTGAAAATCTTTTGCCTTACTAAGGTTGTTAATAAAATCTCCAAATAATTTCTATTTAAGACACACAATAATTTGCAAAAACTAATCATTATAAGAGTCAATTAAAGAGCAAGAGACATAAGTACACAACATTGCTTTGGATCTTACGAGTACAACCTGCAAAAATATCGGATAAGTTAATATCTTCACTTCGTCTAGATAAGAGGTGAGTGGAATTGTTTGAAAATGTCGCGTCGTCGTCCAGATTGAATAGTGTAATATGCACGGTAGTGGGATTCGGTTCGCCATTCAACCTCCAAAATTCGTTTTAGTGCTGCCAGATGAGATTTCTAAAATCCCATCATTTTTGTACTGGAGGGAAAAAGAACCACCATAACTTTTTCTGTTTTAATTTTTTCAAGAATATGTCAATTTTTGATGCCTGATTTGTGTGATATCCACAAAAAATATGTGCCATAAATCATTATAAAAGTTAAACATGTTTCAGTAAGTGTTCAATCTTAGACTTTTTTAATGATTCATTAATATTTTTGGTTTTTCTAATTTCAGGAATGATTTTTGTGCCAAATCATTAATATAAATTTCAAAGATAGCAGCTCATGGTTTGTTATGCCCCTTCTCTTTAAAAAAAATGACTATTTAAATGTTTTCCATAAAAAGATCCCACTATAAATATTTCCTCACCAATTTTACCATAAAAGGGATTTTTCTTACCATTTTGGCTTGAAAAACCATCAATCTGGGAACACTGCTTCATTCCTAGATTCCTTTTTTTCAATTTGTGATTGGCATTTGGTGCACGTTTTAAAGAAACAAATCCCAAATGCCGATCTTCGTTAAGACACTTACCGGAAAAAACGATTACCTTGAAAGTAGAGCCCTCTGACACAATCGAAAATGTCAAAGCTAAGATTCAAGACAAGGAGGGAATCTCCCCAGACAAGCAGCGTTTGATCTTTGCTGGAAAGCAACTGGACGATGGTCGTACTCTGTCCGACTACAACATCCAGAAGGAGTCCATCCTTCACTTGGTGCTCTGTCTTCGTGGTGGTATCATTGAACCAGCCCTCCGTATTTTGGCCCAAAAGTACAACTGCGACAAGATGATTCGCCGCAAGTGCTTCACTAGGTTTCATCCAAGAGCCACAAATTGCCACAAGAAGCAGTGTGGGCACACCAACAACCTCCAGCTCAAGAAGAAGTTGAAGTAGACGACTGCAATTGTGGCCTGTCCACTTTTATTAATTTTTTGTCTATGGTCTCATTTGAGATGACCAGAGTTGTGGAAATGCTTCTCCCATTTGGGGCTCTGAACCTTTGGCACCTCATATATGGGAAATTTGATATTTTAGAATGTCATCTAATTGGTCAGTAAGTGGTCAAGAAAGGTCAACTAGTCCTAGAAATTGGTCAGCCCTTGATAACTAGTTATAAAGACTTAAAGTTTCTCAAGGTCACTCAAGGTCACGCTTGATTTTTGGCACCTCATTTATGGGAAATTTACAAAAAAAAGATGCCATCTGAAAGATTTGTGGATAGTGATAAAAGGTCAACTATTTTCAGTAATTGGTCAGCTATATTTTTTTTTCTATGAATTTTCAAAACTCGTTTCAAGGTCACAAAAAAAACTTTTGGCACCTCATTTGGGTCATTTCAAATAAACAAGTATGCCATTTGAAAGGCCATTTCACGGTCATAAAAGGTCAGCTATTTTCAGAAATTGGTCAGGCATAGTTTTTTTTAAATGAATTTTTAATTTATTTAAAAAAAAATTTCAAGGTCATAGCGATTTTTGGCACCTCATTTATGGGAAATTTGGGAAAATTGCATACATTCTGAAGGATCTCTTGGTCTTTATAAAAGGTCAGCTAGTTTTAGTAATTGGTCAGCCATAGATTTTTTTTAATGAATTTTTGAATTTTTGTTCAAGGTCATAGCGATTTTTGGCACCTCATTTATGGGAAATTTGGGAAAATTGCATGCCATCTGAAACACTTTCTTTTTCAAGATGGCGGTCATTCCCTTACCCCGGCACCTCAAAAACTTGGTTTCTTAAAGAAGAGATGCAGCCAAACTCAAATCGTACCCATCGATTATGGAAATTTTAATAAATTTTTTGACAAAATTTAATCCACCATGATTTTCTCAGAATCTATTGGATCTATATCTATTTAAAAAATTTTTAAATTACCCGAATGAGGTGCCAACTATCTATACTGTGACCTACATACAAATGCTTTAAGAATTAATTAAAAAAAAAATATGACTGACCAATTACTGAATCTAACTGACCTTTTATGATGACCGAGTAATCAATCGAGTATCACATAGTATATTTTTTTTTGGAAAATTACCCAAATGAGGTGCCAAAAATCGTTCGTGACCTTGAATTTTTTTTTTGTTTAAATCGTAAAAAATAATCTATCGCTGACCAATTACTGAAACTAGCTGACCTTTTATATAGATCTAGAGATGTTTCAGATGGCATGCAATTTTCCCAAATTTCCCATAAATGAGGTGCCAAAAATCGCTATGACCTTGAAATTTTTTTTTAAATAAATTAAAAATTCATTTAAAAAAAACTATGCCTGACCAATTTCTGAAAATAGCTGACCTTTTATGACCGTGAAATGGCCTTTCAAATGGCATACTTGTTTATTTGAAATGACCCAAATGAGGTGCCAAAAGTTTTTTTTGTGACCTTGAAACGAGTTTTGAAAATTCATAGAAAAAAAAATATAGCTGACCAATTACTGAAAATAGTTGACCTTTTATCACTATCCACAAATCTTTCAGATGGCATCTTTTTTTTTGTAAATTTCCCATAAATGAGGTGCCAAAAATCACGCGTGACCTTGAGTGACCTTGAGAAACTTTAAGTCTTTATAACTAGTTATCAAGGGCTGACCAATTTCTAGGACTAGTTGACCTGTCTTGACCAATTACTGACCAATTAGATGACATTCTAAAATATCAAATTTCCCATATATGAGGTGCCAAAGGTTCAGAGCCCCCATTTGGAGTTGCAGATATTCTTTTTGTAAAATAAATTGTGTCGCTTGAGTTGACTCATGAAAAAAAATAGCACATCTCTATTTCCCTGATTGTGAGCTTCTTATGCTCTAACTTTCTCCTTGGTCTTCCTCTCTTCTCTTCTGCTCGTAGAGCTCACAAGTAGCTCGGGCCTTTCTATGCAGCGCCGCTTTGTATGCTTGTTGTCTGGCATTATCTTGGCTAAAACGAGGTAGTGGTCAAAGTCAACGTTGGCTCCTCGGAACGTTTGGACTTCCTTGATACTGGAAAAGTGTCTTGCATCGATTGCAATGTGGTCAATCTAGTTGGCGGTTGATTGATCGAGAATTAGCCACGTCCCCTTGTGTATATTGAGATGTGGGAACTGCGTACTAAATACCTACCACCTACCCACAACAAATTCGATTAACCTGGGACCGTTATTGGAGGTAGTGTCGTGCAGGCTATAGCTAATTTGGCATTTAAATCTCCCAAAACAATCATGTCTTAGCTAGAGTATGTGTCGTCTTGTTCCGGAGTTCGTAAAACTCGTCTTTGATGTCAATGTCTTTCTCTTCTGCATTTTTTCCACTTAGCGCTATTTAAATGGGTCTTTTTTTAGTGCGAGTAAATTATGCAAAGTGAAATAAGGCCACAAAATTATTATTGGGGTCTTAATTTCTGGGGCTTAGTTTCACGGAGCCTCATCAAAACTGTGAAATCATTTCGTTCGTCCTTGGCAAAACTATAGTTTGGTTAAGGATTAACTAATTTGGCTTGGCCTGGGATTAACTAATAGTTGGGCTTGAAATGTTGAATAATCAAATTCCGAAAAACAAGTTTATCCTAAGTGTATTACAGTGAACTAGTTAAGCCCAGATAACAGTAGTGTACCCTAACGCAGAAAGAGTGAACTATTTAGTTGAACCTAGTATAGACTAGTTTCTTCGGTAGAATATACAATTTTTAGTAAGTTTAAAGTAACAATTTAAAGCAGCAAGATATTGTTTGATAGTCTATCCTTACCTAAAATTGTGGACCTTTATATGTAGGTTTGTCAGAACCAATAAAATTTTAAGCCAAAAAAAATGTTTTAAAAGCTCCATTTTTCTGGCTAATCACTCAAAACCACATCTTCAAAAAAGGAAATGTATATGTAATGCATCTGTCCAAGCCTAATCGTGTTTCTTCCGTATAATAGCAAAGCCAAGACACTGTATTTGGCTTTTGTAAAACCCCAGAATTTTTTTGAAATTGTATATTAAAATATTTTTTTAACAATAAATTCGAAATTAAAGATTACAAAAACTCGCCTAAAAAATAGAATTTCTACAAAAGCTACTGTTTTTCCTTGATTTCATTTTTAAGATAAACTGGTATTCAGCTTTTTATACTGTATACCTTCAGGAAAAACGAATATACATACCCATATATTTATACATTACATATTATATATGAATGTTAGTTTATGCGAGATTGAGTTTTCTATATGCGCAATTGCTATATCCTTGGGCATATACTATTTTTTGATTCACTTGCCATACTATGCATGAGCAACATTTATATATGGTCTTTACAGTACCAGAAAATTCCGGTTGAAGTGTTGAGAAAAAGAGATAAAAGCATTTTTCAATGTAAGCCCTATGGCTTGGTTTTTGTTTATTTTTTCATTGTTATTCCCTTGAATTCATATAAACATAAAACATACACTTATAGTACCTATTTGAAGGTGCTAAAGTGTCCTTCTTTCATTCAATACATACATAGCTAACGCACTTCACTTTTCGGAAGTTAAGAGAAGAGCTAAAGGCTAGGTTATAAGTCAAGGATAGTTCAAGTTTTTGTGAAGAATAAAAATAAAGTGAATAAAATTGCGACGGAAAAATAAACAATAAATTATTGCTAAAAGGAAAATAAAACAAAAAAAAAAGAAGGGATGGATTTACATTTCAACTGGCCCCTGACAGTTAATAAACGTTTTATGGACAAAGTAAGAACTTACATATTTCCACTGAAGTAGTCGTTCCTCTTAATCAGTTTTTCTATATTTATAATCCGGTCAGGAAACCGTATTTATTCCGTTAGCTTTGATTACTGGAATTCATCTGAAAGGATAGAATTTTGCTTGCGATTCATATTTGTAATCTTTTTGGTTGGACGCCATTTTGAATAATTGTGCCCAATCTGTGGGCCGGTCAGGAAATGGAGATCCCTTCGCTCTTAATGGAGACCATATTTTTTTGATATTTTTAAATTTTGAAATATAAATTTTTCGATATTTTTTTATTTGATTTTGGGTTCATTGTTGTTGTTAACATTTCAAAAATGGCACCCAACCTGGGCTAAATGGTAAAATAAAAAATAAATCGTGTTACTTTGAAAATTTCCATGGTAAAAGTGATGTGTAAGGGTTCTCAAAATCTTAGCAACAGAACCAGTGGAAAATTTCATTAACTACAGGAAACTGGATGTAGACAGGCTACAAAGAGACATTGAAGACATCACAGCTCTGCCAACCGTAAACAGGAATCTGGACAACATTGAAATTGACACAGCCATTGACTGTCTGGAACTGGCTGTTGGAAACACAATGGATAACCGAAAGCAGCCCAAGACGTCAAAGGATAGATAACAGCACCTTCCCCAGTATATCCAAAACCTATATGCCCATAGGCAACGACTTAGAAAACGTCTCCAGGGGATCCACCAGTGAGTAAGCTCTTGGAAAAGCTGATACTGAGGAAGCTCAAGAAGTTCTGAAGCGAAAACAACATCATCCCGGACATACAGTTCGGGAAAAGCATTCCGCTCTGCATCAGCTCAAGTTTCAACATGATATCACCACAGCTTTAAGCAACAATCAAGTTACTGTCGAATGCTTCCTGGATGTCGAGAAAGCATTCGATACTGTATGGATTGAAGTCCTTATCCATAAACTCCAAATACTAGGCTTAGCACTTATCAAAATTATTTTCTGTGTTCTTCTTCCAGGATTCCCGGCCACTGCCACCTTAAAACAGATTTTTTTTCCGAGGTGCTGTCTCTTACAAGGGACTGACAAATCCTCCAAGAGTATACTTGTTAAGAATAAGTGCTTCTCATCTAGCCGTTAGGACTCGGCAAAAAATTTTATGTAGGTCCCCTCCATTCCTGCCAACAACACGCACACAGGAATGGTTGAGAGAAGTTAGTCACTAGGCTTGGTTCTACATGAGCTTTTGCGCCCCTACTTATTTTTTATAAAAACTGCAAATCGACAGTAAAAAGAATCAGGGCACGAGTTGCCGAAGGGTCAAAAGTTGGACCACTTCTCTACAACATCATGAACTCTGACCAACCAATTTCAAGTGAATGCCAGAACTTTCTCTTCGCTGATGACTCACTAACATATTGCTCATTATTCTCTCCATTGATAGCTGTCCGAGAAGTCGAGGCACACATCCGCAAACTGTTTCAGTTTTACACCAAATGGGTTATCCGGATCAACTCATCCAAATCAGAGCTTGTTTGCTTCAGAAAACCAGGGGGAAGACGTGGTCGCTTAGCTGAAAGCTGCAGAAGCATCCACCTAGCACTCCTAGATGGTACCAGATTACCAGCTAAATGCAGCGCCAAGTACCTAGGCATCAACTTCAACGAGCTTTGAAGATTCAACTTAGTTTCACGTTCTATACTCAAAATGGCCAACTTTGCTTTCCATTTCGTGTACCTGCTGGTGAAAGAGAGAAGTGGGCTAAGCCAGCAGAAAAAAAAAATGTTCATCGACAAGTGACTTCTGAGACCAGTTATCAGTTACAGCTTCCTAGTTTGATTCACCATCTCCAAAATAGCTATGAAGGAACTGCAAATATTTGAGAGAAAAATCCTGAGAATCTGCTCTGCACTTTGTTTCGATCGTCAACGGCATAAGCACTTCAAGAACGAGCTACTCTGCTCTGAAGCAAAGGTAGTCCTTAATACTATCTATGCAGATAAACTGGTAAAGAACGTCACCCTAATCAACTGATAAGAATTATGATAAGCCAACAACGACATCCGGAACCAATGTACCTAGGAGTTAAGGAAATCTAGGATACAACTACAACAATCAACGGAGAAGCAGGACACCTCTACTCTGATCCAGGGTCAGCCCATTATCGTGGCTAAACGCCAATCCTATCCCAACCCTAGACCAATACTGCCACTTAACTACCGGGACTGAACAACCCAAGGACGACAAAGTTAACCTGACTTTTATATTAAGTTTTCAAAAATTATAAATCATATTTGTATTTTAAATTTTGTCAATGTATAACTCAAGGCCCCTTATGTGCTAACAAAATCCTGTTATTATCAATGTATCGTATAGTTATAAATTATTTTTTAAGCCTATTGTAAATAGAAAAGTTCAATTAAGCCAAATTGAAAATTGAATGTTTTGAAATCAGACATACCTTATACATACAAACTTTTTCTACATACATCAAAGTGTGGGATCTCAACTTTTTTGATAGTTTTTGATATTCTGAACTCGAAACAAGTTTTGAAAACACTTCCAGAAGCCAAACGAATGTTTTGAAATATTAGTTGATGTCTTCCAAATTAGTTTTTGAGTAGGTGCACTCATAGGTAAAATATCAATGTTGCCACTTTTTATAAACATTATATTTTTATGTCAAATAGTGTAACTTTTGTTTTGCTTCAGTTTAAATGTTAGTGTTGCCAATTTTTCAGAAACATATCTTTTTCAATTTTTTTTTTTCAAAAATGTAGTACCTCATGGCATGATGGTTAGTGCGTAGGACTGTTATGTAAATGTTTTTTTCGCGAGGTACTGCCTCTTGCGAGGAACTGACAAATCTTCCAAGAGTATACTTGTCATGAATAAGTGCTTCTCATCTAGCGGTTCGGACTCGGCAAACAATTGTAGGCCTCCTCCATTCCTGCCAAAAATACGCACACAGGAATGGTTGAGAGTTGTAAGTCACTAGGCCTTGGTTCTTCACGAGCTGTTGTGCCACCAAATTTATTTATTTATTTTTTATCTTTTTCAATGGTTGGGAACTCCTCTTCTTTGGTAATTTTCAATATTTTGAACTTAGACAAACATTGCAGAAACGAATCAAGATCACATACGCGTGTTTGGAAAATAAGTTGCAAGTTTTTATGTTGAAAATATTAAAAATTACCAAAAAAAGTGGAGTTAACACCTTTTGACATAAAAAGCAATGTATGTTCCCCAAAAGTGGCAACTCTGACACTCAACCGACGCACGGTTCATCGAATCAAATCCTTTTTTTAAAACATCAACTGTTATTTTAACCATGGAGATTTTAAAAGTAATTTATGAGTTTTGTATTTAAAAATTGAGCCCAGATTGGGCGCCATTTTTACAGCATTGACTTTCAGTACTTACAAATCTATAAATTTGGTCCCTCCCAAAAAACAGCGCTGGGATTTCAGTTTGCTGACTGGACTATATATTGAGCGCCATTTTTCAAAATGGTTTCCAGGCAATAGGATTACAAAAATGATTCCAAAATTAAATTTTATCCTTAGCACAGGCAGAAACTGTGTTAAGTACCACTTCATAAATAACCATTATTTTAAAATACTGGATTTCTAAGATTCGTATCCTAATACGTTTCCTTCAACTAACTACGGTTCTTATTGAAACATGAGAAACATATAATTTTTTTCCCCAAAGCCTCCTTTACGCCAAAAAATAATTCTCCTATTTATGAGATTTCAAATGGCCTGCCCATAAAACACAGTTTGCAATTCCTCTTACCGACAAAACCCCAATAATGCATAGGTATAAAGTCTCTGTTATTGAAAATTTTAATAAAATGTCACATTGGACATGGTAACGATTCTGAAATTGTGGATTTGTTTATGTAATGCGTCCCATTCACGTATATATTTATGTTCCTATATATTGACGTTTTAAAGATTTATTGATAGCATTGAGACCCATCAGATGACATGTAATGCAGAGAATCGTTTTCAGTGCTCAGCCCCAAAATCCCACCTGCCATCTTTTCAGCGTCAACCCCATATCAATGGATAGAAGGTTTATATCCTTTTCCATCATGACATCGATCCCAATATCAATGGATGATGTGATGTTCATATCTATAGGTGTTCACCTCACCTGTGTTCATGCAATACTGGCCCATTAGGAGAACCATTGTCTTAGAATAAATGTCCTCTCGGTAGGATGAAAAGGGAGGACTCTTTGTCAAAAGCATAAATCTAAATATATGATTGATTTATTTTCGAAATGCAATGGAATGGGAGCATAAATTATACTTGTTTGACAGAGACAACAGTTGAATTTAATTTTGCAGTCAGATTTCATTGAAAATACAATTTTGGATAATATATCAATAGGAGATTGTGTTTACATAAAATTAAAATGACTTAGATTATAGGAATGGATATTATTGGTGGACATTTGAATGTGTGATTTCTTTTTACAGAATTTCCAAAGAATTAAAATTAAAATTCTTTTTTCATCTGTTTTCTTGAAATTTAAAAGTAGAATTTTAAATATTTTATTAAAAACTTTTCACTTCTAGCTAAGCAAGTAAAGTGGGGGTACTTCATTAATTCATTAATTTTAATTAGTATTCATTATCATTTTCTACACATTGCACAGATAATTGTATTCTGCTTGTACATTCAATTAATGTTAAATCATTTAAATAACATCTTACGATAGATGTGGCAATCGGCCATTTGTCTGTATGCACCCTCTCAATATCTTAACTATATGATATGCATTCAAAGTCAAATAAATAGAATTTTGGATATCAAACTCATTTGAATCTAGTTTTGAAATCGAATAATATTCTTTTTTACTGTGATACCTTCGTAAAACAAGATAATTACTTTACAAAAACTAATTGCTATTTTCAATTACATGTTTAGTTACTAATTATGTGTAATTAAAATGATAGTTGACATAATTTACAAAAAGTAATTAATATTTTTATTTTTATTTCTACTCTTATAGTCATGTTTGTTTCAACGATTCTGCCTATGTAAACTCTTGCCTCCAAAATAAATGGATTGAGATCAAATTTTCAAGATTTTTTTTTGTTTTTGCCTAAGACTGGCGTGCGTTTCTCAAGCAAACTTTTTAAGAGCAATGTAATGATGCAAAAGAACTTTGACATTGCTGGTTCTCAGAATATTTATCCCTTTTTTGCCCTCTTTGCCGTTCACGCAACTCCTTTGCTCCACTTAGGATATATTTTCGGTTTTCAAATAGAGGCATCACCTATATGCTTTTGCTTTAAAATGTGTTTAATTCATTTGTGAGATTCTTGGGGATCTGTCAAAAAATAATTCGAGGTACATAAAATATTTTTGATCGAGATTTTGTCAATTCGAGATTTTTGAGATTCGATGTCTATGATGTCATGATACGATTTGTATATGATTTAAAAAAGACAAGAAGTTAAATACAAAATATTTCCTTTGCTAAACAAAAATGTCTATAACTTCTTAGAGGTGTTATTGTCAAAATGCATAGTAAAGGCTAACTTCATTCGTGGGATTAATGTTTACTCCGAGGTAGTCGAACTACTTACATAGTTTAAAGTTATTGCTATAAATAGTGACAGTGACATTTTATCCTATTGTCGGCTGGTTGGCTGATGTTGTTTCATTGAATAATTTGGTCTTGTTGTTGCTTACTTGAACACCAATAAGTCTTACCTCTTTCAGTTGTCGTGATGTCGATGTAATATAAAAGTGCTTTCAGTGTTAACGCCTGCCCTGTACACTATTTGCGCCAGGGCACATCAGTGGTTTCGGTTTTATGGAGAAGGCGTCAAAATGCAATTAAATCTGAACCGCCAAACCGATTTTGATGAAATTTTCAGTTGAGACAAAAACTTGCAGAAGAAATCATCACAATAAATTTCCGCCTTCTGTCATGCCCACTTTTTAAATACGGTAATATAGTCACCCAAATTGGCAGAGGCCTGGATTTTGTTCTGAGAAAATATTCTTTTAATATATTCGTCTACACAAAGATTGTTGCCACGCCTACTTTTTGGGTGTTTTTAAAATCTTTTTCATATTAAGGGACAGTCTCTTGCAATAAATCCAAACAACATGAGCATGAGAAATGATCACAAAGAATATTTAATATAGAATAATATAGATTTAAAATAAAAACATTTTCAAAACATATTGCTAACAAAAGAAAATAAAATAAAATATTCTAAGTTAAGTAAAGAAAAATTTAAAATATGTTAATTCAACAAATTAGAGACGGTAAACACAATAGTAAACTTGAATAAACCTGTAAGAGGGTGATTGTGGGTACTGAGGTTATGTTTTTCAAAACATAATCGAATTTTTTCAATACTTCAAACGAAATTTTAAGGACTATGTTAAAACTTTACTTAAACTTCGAAGAGAAACAGAAAACAACAACTTTAATGTCAACTGAGTTTTACCAGTATAAAATTTGAAATAAAAATAAAAAAAATCACCAAATAAAAAAAAAAATAACATTTATGAAAATAAAATGAAATAAGTCAATTTTACGCAAAAGTTCAACTACTGTATTTTAAGAAAAAATAATTGGCTCACTTTGAGTGCGAAAACAAAACTGATAACACGTGATATTTCAGACGAAATGTTTGAAACGGTTAATATTGAACTAAAGGGTGATTTTTTAGCTGGTTTGGTTTGGCAACACTGGTTTTGACAGCTGACGTGTGTTTAGTACCTTGTGTCACTGTCAAACAGCTTCAGTTTGGTTTGCAATTTAACCATGGATCGTCTTACAAATGAACAACGCTTGCAAATTATTGAATTTTACTATCAAAATTCGTGCTGGCCGAGGATCCGCTTTTTTATCGAAAAATTGTGTTCAGCGATGAGGCTCATTTTTGGTTGAATGGGTACGTAAATAAGCATAATTGCCGCATTTGGAGTGAAGATCAGCCAGAAGCATTGCAACAGCTACCAATGCATCCCGAAAAAGCCACTGTTTGGTGCGGTTTATGGGCCGGCGGCATTATTGGGCCATATTTCTTCAAAGATGATGCGAATCGCAGCGTTACTGTCAATGGTGAACGCTACCGAGCGATGATAACAAACTTTTTTTTGCCCGAAATGGAAGTTCTTGACTTGCATGATATGTGGTTTCAACAAGACGGTGCCACATGCCACACAGCACGCGAAACAATGGCGCAATTGCGAGGCGAGTTTGGTGAACAGTTAATTTCACGTTTCGGGCCGGTCAATTGGCCGCCTAGATCGTGCGATTTGACACCATTAGATTATTTTTTGTGGGGGTATGTCAAGGTTAATGTCTATAGGGACAAGCCCGCTTCGATTGACGCACTGGAAGCCAACATCCATGCATTCATTCGTGAGATACCGGCCGATATGTGTGAAAGAGTATGCCAAAATTGGACTCAGCGGATGGGCTACCTGAGACGCAGCCACGGTCAATATTTGCATGAAATTATCTTTAAACATTAAATTGCAAGGTTCAAACTATCGATTCAAATAAATATTTTATTTATTTTTTCGAATTTTTTGTGTTTTTTTTTTTTTTTAAAGTTCTAAGCCTCTTAAAAAATCACCCGTTATAATCTAGGTACTTTAAAAAGTCAAGAAACAAAAAAAGTAAGCACTGTATGGGCGAAACCACTGTGTAGGGGGTCAATTCTCAATCTGTGAAACTGTGAAATGAAAACAAAGCGATCAATTCAGCTTTCAGTTTTATCATTTTATCACTTTACAAACAAGAGCAACGCGACTCCCGAACTCGGTATAAAAAACAGTTGTCAAAGTGAGAACTAAAAAGTACTAAAATGAAAAATTCCGTCACTCGCTCACAGAAAAAGATGAAATTTGCTTTAATTTTTTCATAATTCGACAATAGCATTTGGCGTAAGGTATATTTGGCGTTATCATATTTATCACTTCACAGTTTCAAAGGTCGACAATTCACCCCCAGAACGATATTAAAGAAATCACATTATAGCGCATCTCCTTGCTGAAATGCTGTGCATGTTTGAAATTGTTTGGATGAATTTTTCCCTTGTTGCACATTAAAACGTGAATTTTCTATTGTCACGTGACACAACTATATCGGTGTTCCCAAGGTACCAAGTTTAGCCATCTTCATATAGAGCTCTTGATGTTAAATGCTTTCATTTGTGGCTTTGAAGTCGATAAATAGATGGTGGGTCTTGATTCGAAATTTGTTTGGCTCTTCCCGAATTGCCTGAGATGAATATTTTGTATATGGTCAATCTGCCTGGCCAAAAGCCACAGTAGTACTTGCTATTTATGATGTTGCAGGTTGCAGAATGACTTACGACGCTCACACAGTACTTTGGATATGATCTTTTATGTGACTTTTATTAGGGATATATGTCTCGATAGTATTATTTGATATTTGAGTAAATATTTAAGAAAATTACATTGTTTGAAGATTTTTGTGAACTTCCTTGTCAACAATATCTTTGTCAATACATGTTATTAAAAGATTAGCGTACATCTTCAAAGTGAAGCCACAATAAAATTTCAAACTACAACAACCCAAAGCTTATGCGATGTAGTCGTGAATTTTATGTTTTGAAAAATACGTCCTACAGGCATGATTATTTCATTAGATCTTCTAAAGCAAAAATGTTCAAATTTTAAAAGAATTTTAAACTTTTTTCAAGTTTAATTTTTTAATAATAAATGTTAAAATTGGACACGCTTGAAAAAATATTATTATAGAAGAAGCTGCTAATTTTTGTGAATAGATGTCTTCAAAACATTCTAAGAATATTTTGGCTGAAAACTATCTTCAATCAAAAATTTCATCGGAGAACTTGTCAAAAATCTATCGAAATCTTAATTCGTAGAAGAAAGTGCCAGTGGATTGGACACATCAGTTACCGAGCAACCAGAACCAGATTATTCTCCGTCAGATACATATATCTTACCCCTTAGAATAACCTATGAATTGTAAAAAATAAAATGTGTTTCTCTGTCCCAGTTCCAGACCCACCTCCAGAATCTCTTCCGTCAGACATTTCTCCATCAGGCACACCACAAAAAAAGAGGTTATGAAAAAGTTATAAAAAAATTTTTTTCTTTGTCCCGCTTCCAGACCCACTTTCAGTACCTCCTCCATTCAGCTCAACTCCATCACACACCCCACCAAGAATATCCATGAAAAATATATTAAAAAAAGTTGTTTCTTTGTGTAAGTTCCAGACTCCCCTTAAGAAACTCCTCTGTCAGAAATTACTCCATCAGATACAGTATTAAAATAATCTAGTGAAAATTAATAAAAAAAACTCTTTCCTTTGTCCCAAGTTCCAGAACCTCTTTGGTTGGTGCGAATTGGTGGACAAATGTAATGTGGGGAAATGATCGACGGGAAATCGTTGTTTAGTAAACGGGACGTGGGATCGCAAAATGACATCAGTGCAGAGATCAAAGGAAGAATTACTCTCTTGCCAACCTGTTTCTTCAGGCTATGAAGGCATCAGAGTAGTAAAACCCTCTCTCGAAGAACCAGGGAGAACTAATAGGACCCAAATCGTCCCGGTTCCTGCTGTAAAGGGCAGAAGTAAGGAACCTGTCAAAAACGGATGAGAATCTGCTTGGGTGCTTTGAAATGAAAATTCTTCTGGTGATCTTCGGTCCAGTTTGTATCGGTAGAGTATGAAGGAGAAGATTTAAAAATCAACTTTAAGGGCTTTACAGCGATGTTGATCTTGTCAAAAAGCTGAAGATGGCTGCGATACGTAAAGCATATGGACAGCGACACACCAGCCTGACGATCTGTCGGATCTACCTGTGGTGGTCTGCGCAGCATGTGAAGATCCCAACTTCGATGGTGTGCACAAGTGGAGACCAACCTTAACCAACTTGAAGTGGTTAACTGGAGGCAGCTACCTAGGGATCGAGCTGGATGGAGGAATTGTGATCGCCATCTTGAGTAAGCCAAACTATGATTTCATTCACATATGGTCTGTCAGCAATTATTCTTAAGAGAATGCGTTGATAAATAAGCCAAACTCCTTACCAGACTCTTCAACTTTTCGTCAGATGTGATGTTTTTTCCAAAGAAGTGGATTAGTTCATAATTCTTGTTCAAAAAAATGGCTGCAAAAATGATTTTTCAAAAATAAGAGACTCAAGCAAAACAGATTTTTGAATAGACGACATGGTGCCCAACCCCTTACATGATTGAATTTGTTTCAAAACGATATCTGACTTAAAAGAAGGTAAGGACGTTGATGTCATTTCAAGTTGCAACAGATTTGACAAAACTTACCACGAAATCATTTTTCAGACATAAAAAGTTTGATTTTCCACATTTGTTCTGGGATGCAGTCATATCTTGTTGATAGTCATTATCGAGTACTTTTTCTGAACAAGTGTCATCTAACCTATCTCTGAATTACCTGAAGTACCTCACAGAAGCCACTTGGGACCTCTTATCTTTGTTTTTACTATACATTTTATTGAACTGATTTCACCCCAATCTGACTTAAAAATGTATGCTGTAATCGCTGTCTATGCTCTTATGCTGTAAACACATTCCGGTGCCAAAAGAACTTCGAGTCTTATAATACGAAATATTAAGAACATTGAACCTCTGAGTCCTAAATATCATCTGTGCATAAATCCAGCGTGTCACAATTCTCTTACAATTTCTAAAAAAAAAAAACACAGACAATTTATAATCGTCTAAAATTCATCCAAAAATCGAAATCATCAAACAAAAACACACGAAAATTATTGTCATCCTAGATTATTGGCCAAAAGCTTTTAGAGATGCACATGAGTCTTTTATTACATAAATTTATTTGGCCATAACCATTCAGCAGACAGAAATCGTATATCACGTCGTCGGTCGTCGTCGAAATACAATTGCAAAACCAAAACAACAACAACAACAACACAGCATGTAGTCGCGATAACAGAATTATTTCCAATATAATCCTGTCGTGTTGGTTTTATGTCTGTGTTAAGTCGATATTCGATATATTGGTGCTTTTTTCAAAAAAATATTGATACAACCCAAGCGCTTCCGTCCGTACATAGTTTTCTAAGTGAATGAAATAAAACAAAGGATATCATTTCATTTTTTTTTTCATTGTTGCCAAACTTCCTGTTTGCTTTATTTATTTGAATTTTTTTATTCTTTCACAATACTCACCGAGCACCTATAGTTTTATTGAGCTTTAGGATTGTTTCAATGTTCTTTCGAAGGAACAACAAGGACGAGAACGACAACATTCAAAATATGTTTCCTCTCAACTTTACGGATAAAGCTTAGCAATTTATCCGACTGTATGGAGCGCAGAAGCGAGTTATTCCTCTTTTTGTTTTATTTATTCTTTGTGTATTTCTGCAGGAAATAGGATATTTTTCATTCTTAAAACACACCTGTCGCTCTTTAAGCTATACGATGCTTTCAGTAATATGGGCTCTTATGGATTTTTTCTTTTTTTTTTTTTTATGAGAAGTTAATTCATTGGCTTGCTTGTTGGTTAGTTGAACGACCTCCAATAATGTTGGTGCAAAGATAAATCACATTATTAACGACCATATCGGTATTACTTTACTTGAGGACATATATAATAGCCTGAAGGGCACTCTAGGCTATGATGTTCCCATGTGAAGGAAGTAATACCGAAACGGCTGTTATATAAATGTGATTTAAGGGGAAGTGTAAACATTATTATAACTTATGAAATGATGGTAGGAGTACATTTGGGGAAGGTATGCGATTATAAAAAAAAAAATTCTTCACGATTTGATAAAGTTAAATTGAGTTAATGTTTGTAAAGTTATTAAGAAAACTTTCACTAGACAACCACTCAGGATTATGTGTTTACATGAGTGGTTTTTTGAAACTTCATTGCTCTCTATCTTCTTAGGGACTAACTACAGAGAGTTTGACCCATGACAACAATTTTGTTGTATGTAACCTTCTTCCCTCCGACCAATAGATATTGAAATAAATCAAAGTTTAAATTTTACCGTAGATTTTACACTTGTTCGACAAGTGTAGGGAGGTGGTAGAGGTATACAAACGGTTATTGGTTCAACCCCTCAAATGCTATTATTGTTATAAATTACAAAAGTACGCAAATGACTTGACTGTTTATGTCGTTGGCTCTCTGTCTAGAATGAAGATAATCGACTTGGATAGATTTTGATTTTTAGATAGTAGTTTCAATACGTGTAGAAAGGACTTTCAAAAAATTCAATGAAATGGTTTTTAACAAAAGAAAAAATAAAAAAAAACGTTGTTAAAATTCTCTAGTCTCGAATATCTCGACAACGAATTATGCTATCAACTTCGGGTTATTATTTTTTTGTGCGCATATTAACGTTATTAAGAAGTAATAAAAATATGAAAACATATAAGCTCACAGTTTTTTTTTTTTAATAAAAAAAAAAAAGAAAAAAGTTTTTTGGCTCGAATATCTTTAGAACATACGATGATATTGTGTTCAGGGTAATTTTATTCTATACACAAGCTTACAATAAATAATTGATAAAATTTATAAAAAAAAATATAAGAAAAGAATATTTTTTAAGTGAAAAAAAAACAAGAAGAAATTTTACCAAAAATTGTCAAATATTTTTTTGTCTCAAATATCTTGAGAACAAGCAATGATATTGGCTTCGGGTAAATTTAATTCTACTTGTTCAAAATTGATATTTGATAGGTTTTGTTAAATAATTCAACAAACAATGTTTTTGTTGAACAAAATTTTTCTTCCAAAATATATTTATTCTACGCATTAATTAAACAATGTTTTGGCCGGGATCATGACGTTATCTCGAATGACAAAAATTTCGAATGAAACAAATCTCGAGATTTTCTTTAAATTTATTTCTAAAGCTAAGTCTCTGATTACACGCATTTTATGCTAAGTTTATCAAAATATAGTCTTTTCTGGGCAAAACAAAAATAAAAACAAAATTTAACAAATGAAGTGAAACAAATATATTTTATAAGAATAAAACATGAAAAATATACCAAATATGAAAAAAAGTTACATATGTATATGTATAAAGAATTATTAACTAAAAGCAGTGAATTTAGATAGTGCGACAGTGTCACAGGGTGTCGGGTATCTTGGGTGATAAGTTTGACATTTATTGGAACATTTTTGGATAGTTTGGTTCCTATCTGGCTATTGAACATAACCTAAACGGAGTTGCCTAAGCGGTACAAAGAACCCAAGTAGGGAATTAAAATGGTGCAGTTCTAAGAGACCCGCTGCAATAAGGCCCATGGACCTTATTTCCCAAAATAAAAGGAGGAAACATCCACGGGTTTATTTTCTATTTTGAAAAGGACACAAAAGCTATGGGTTTTGTTAACTTTTTCTTGTGGGTTATAATTCCAATTATGAATAGAAAAAATACCCATTCAACAAAATGAAATAAATGAATAAACATTATAAATTCAAAGTTTCTTTAAATCCAGACTCTTTAAATGCAAAGGAAACTCTGCATACACCCAACCTCAAGCCTACTCCAAATCCTATAGTGAGCCCAAACAGGGGGGTTGCCCCATACATACCTCACCGTTTATTCGCCGAGGAATTATTTGGTTTGTGAAATTTAATATCTCGCGCGAATAAACAGTACTTCTCAATTTTTTTTCTAGATTTTTGTAGTTCGAGATTTTTGTTTTCGAAATATTATTACTTCTTGATTTTATTTTTCGATAAATTTGCTTTAGAGATTTTTGCTTTCTAGATTATTATTTTCTAGATATCGTGGTGGACCCGTTTTTGACCTCTATCTTTGGTCTTCACTTGATTGCATATTGAACATCTGAAAACGTTTTTGAAGACCTTGAATTGGCGATTGTTTATTAATAAAATAGCATGAGCATGAGGAAGTTACCAGTGTGGATCGCACCCAGCCTTTTTTTTTTAATTTTTTGAGCTCAAAAATCACATTAAAAAAATATGGATAGATTTTCAAGATATTAATTTTTGAATATTGTGTTCTATAGTTTCGAAGGTCCCTTACTATTGAGAATATATACACTTAAGAATGTACAATTTGCCTTCTAATGGATTCAATTGACCATTATTAAATTGGAGACCAACATCTATTCTCTTTTTTTTTGTGATTAGTTGAGAAGTTTGAATTATACAGGCCAAAATATAAAAACCAAAATGTGAAAAAAAAGAAAAACATCAAATCTGTTATTTCAGCTAAAAAAATTTTTGATTTAGCAATGCAATAACATGCCTTTCCTACTTTTTGTATCACGTTAAGTGAACTTATAACTCAATAAAATAAGGTTTGGGTGAAAATTCTTACTAAAGTATGTTTTTTCTCCTAAATGTCAAATTTTCTTTTTTCTAAAATCACTTAAAGCCTTTCATTTACAAATATAAAACTGACTATTTTTGGGGAGTCTCACTATTAAGTTGGATTTGCGTTTTCATTATGTCGGATGTTTTAGAAGAAACAGCCCTAAAAATACAAATTTTGTGTTTAGCTCATAAAAGCTGGATTTCGCCATCTAGAAGACATCTACGGTTGCTGTTTTATTTGACTGCTTGACAAGGTACTATTAAGCAGGTTTGTATTCGTGCAAAAAAAATTCGTGATAAAATCAAACATATCCGTTTGTCTGAACAGTTACAGCCTAAACGACTGGATTGGAGACTTGGAACAAATTGGTTTTTGGTGATTCTGTCCGCATGTTCTTTTTATTTTTTTTAAACTAAAAATAAGGGTACCTGTCATAAATTTTTTTTATCTGTTCTACAAAATCTTATTTCACTCAAAAACGGCTAAACAATTTTCCTTAAAAAAATATAAAGCTTACTGACGATGTAAGCATAGCTTCCGAAATGCATTTAAGTAAATAAATAAATAAAATAAGTGTTTTTAGTTATTTAAATTAATATCTTTTATGTATGTTTTAAAAAATTCAATAAATTTCTTTTGGAAAAACTACCTTTGGATGGGAAACTATTTTTTCAAAAATTATTAATATTCCCTCCCAAAGAACCTTTTTTTTAATTTTTAATTTCTCCAAAACGGTTATTTTGATTTAAATAACTTTTTTTTATACGGAAGCTTCTAAGCAATGTTAAAAGTTTTTTTTTACCAAAATTTTCAATTTTTTTTTTAAATTTTTTAAAAAATGTTTAAATTTTTTTGTTTGCACACCAAACATTTTCCTTGAAAATATTTTAAGAATTCGATATAAAAAATTATTTTTTAAGAAAACCGTTCCAACCATTTTAAATATTTTTTTTTCATTTAATAATATTCAATCGAGGTCAAAGATGGTGCTCTTTTTTTTTATTTAAAACTCTTAAAGAACTTATTTTAGCTAATTTATATAGCGTATTTCATGCTTTTCTCTCATAATTTCCATGTCTTTACATATAATGTTCTTAACCACTCAGTGTCTTGAATATAAGAGCAAGTACGTGCGACCCATCTGTGCATTTGTTTTTAAAAAGTGTTCAGTACAATTTGTTGAAGTTGCTTGCCACCCACATCTGCCCTTGAATAACTTTTTCCCGGAGCAATAAGAAAACTGAACAAATTTCCAAACCATCTTTCTATAGAATTTGGAAATTGGTTGGTTAATCGCTTGACAGATTGGTCTTCGTTCAATTTTTTTTTGAAGCCTTAAATAAATGTCAAGTTTTTTGATTTTTAATAGTTTTTTTTTTAATTTCAACGACATCGTAAGTAGCCATCTTTTCATAGAATTTGACAGTTATTGTCTTGACAGATGGAGGACAAAGTACCTTTGGACGGAAAAAGTGCGTTTTGATTAAAATATCAACGAATCGCCCTAAAATTATTTTTTTTTCCGAGACAGTAAAAAAAAAAACAAAACCTTTTTTGATTTCTAAGAGGTTTTTAATCCATCGACATTGTAGCCATCCCTTAATAGAGTTTGACAATTAATGGCTTGACCGATGGGTGAAAAAACACATTCTAACGATTCGCCAGTTTTTTCATTTAAAAAAAATATTAAAATAACTCAAAGTGTCTTTATTTTCCTCATTTAAAGAAAAATTATTTAAACAAAAACTCACTTTACAACCATATCAGATGAAGGATGATTAGTTTCAAGAATCTTTTCAGTTTCTTATCTTGTCCATATTTACCTGAATTTTATTCTCCGGTCTCTCCGAACGAGAAATACAGAAAAAAGCACCTATTTAGTTTGTTGGCAATGCAAATTTTTGAGAAAATTTAGTTTGAACAATAGAATTAATTTTTCAAAATTTAAAGCTCAAGAACAAATCTTTTAAAACCTATTCACTATACAAAATTGATTAAAACAGAAAATTAACAAATTAATTAAATTCCAGATCGAATTATTTTCTTTATCTAAATTTTCAAATAAGTAGCAAGATACATTTGTTTTTCAAAAAAAAAACCAATACATTTTTATTAAATGACGGTTTAGGGGGCCGTCTGCAATTTTGCTTCGTGCGTGGTCTCGAAACATTATGACAAAAATAGTAAATACCTAAGTATATTATTAATATTTTTCTCAAAATATAACTATATACATCCATTCTAAGTGGAGATCAGACTTTTTTCTCGATCACACTCATATTGAATTAAAAAAAAAGTCATGAGTCAAAACACAAAAGTCGTCGCATAATAGCACGCACTATGTGTCCTTAATGCTAGAAAGCTCAATAACATAGAAGAGTTGCATTACCAATTATTGTTCTATTTGCTGTTTTCAATGCCAAATATCACTCGAATCCTACTACCTATACAAATTCACGGCTAAAAAATGACGAAAAATGTTCTTTTTGGTGTACTGAGGCCTAATATCTCTCAAACCCCATGGTTTAGAGCTTAACATCGATGTAACGGAATAATGTACTCGCATTAACCTTTCCAACGAAGACGTATGACACTTTCGTGTTGAGTTTAGTAGGTTCATTTTACCCATTATCCTTTCTTCAAACACAAGATAAGGAAAATAAATGTAGGTAGCTACTTATTCCACGTTTTATCTCTTAATGCATTTTTAAAAGTGCATATTAATACGATAATTATCCTCATAATTCCAGATGTAAATATATACGTACATACAAAATAACATTCAATTCACAAAATGAAAAAGAAAAAAAAACAAATTTATGGTATCCCCACAACCGCAATGTTTAACCAACGACACAATAAATTTTGTGTCACCTCAAGAAAAGGTTTTTGAAAATAAAAACATTTTCTATTTGCATGACAACACATCTTTTCTCAGTCTATTGTTGATAAAAAAGCATTGTCATCGTCGTCATTGTCTCGAAAAAAATCAAAAAAAAATGTATATGTTTTAAAAATATATACTGTCAACAGGTATAGGACATTCAACTGTGCCAAAATCAGTATTTTTATCTTAATCACCGCGAAAATGTAGAAGGCACCAAAAAAAAAATTACCATAATGTCCTTGCCGTTTTTTTTTTGTGTTGTTGTGTCATTAACAAACAATTCGAGCGAAGTACTTTGCCCATTAGACAGTTCCACAATATAAGCAGGCTTATTTTGGTCCTTGGTTAAGGACTAAAATGTGTATAAGCACTAAAAAGCCACACACAATAAAAAAAAATTAAATAAAAAAGTACATCCACAATGAATGAAGGGTATTTATTTTTGACAAAGAATTCGCGGGACATGAACCGTTTGGTTAAGTCTACTTTGAAGTCATTATCATCATTGATGTACCTATACCTACTTTAACTGAATATTTAACCAAATGAAATATATTGTTAGGAAGGTATTAAAAAAGAGAAGCCTTTTTATCACTCCATTGACCAAAAGTGGTATGGCGTTCCTCAGATACAAATGACACTGCAATTTAAATGGGAGTCTTTGATATAGGAATATCAAAGACTCCCATTGTATCTCAAATTTAAAGGCTGATTTTCACCCATTAATTCTAAAAATTATAAGCAAGCTTTGAGAAATGGATCAAAAACAAAAAAAGAGGCTGTGTGAGACCCACACTGGAAACTTCCCATTGCGGCCCTCGGTAGTTAGAGGCCTGATGTTATTTTTTTTTTTTTTTTTTAATATCGCCAATTTAAGATTTTTGAAAATATTCTTAGGTATTCAATATGCAATTAAGTGAAGATTAAAAACAAACACAAAGCCAATATCATTGGTTGTTCTCAAGATATTTGAGACGAAAAACAAATTTTGGCAATTTTTGGTAAAATTTCTTGTAGTTTTGTTCGCTTCAGAAAAACTGTTCATCCAATATTTTTTACAAATTTTATCGTTTTTTTTTTGTATAAACCAATGTAAGGAATAAAATTACAACGAAGCCGATATCGCCTTGTTTTTTCTTAAGATATATGAGCAGATATTTTTTTCTCAATAATTTTCAACTGTTTTTTTGGCCCCGTGATATAACTCCCCAATGAAATAACTGCCCAAACTGAAAATAAAATAACTGCCCAAATTAGGGAGCTTTTGCATTTGGAAATAAACCTCCAACTTAGAAGATGAAATAAATCCTTCAAAAAGGCATGAAATAAGTCCCCAAACTAAACCACCACTCGCACCACTCCGCGCCGGTCACCGCCACCAGACCACCGCGCCACAGAAGGGGGTGGCACAATTCTGTCTTTTCTGTAGATTTTCTTCAAACTTGGTTCATTGTGGTGTTTGGTGACTATGCCCACTCGTTTTTGTCATTTTTTTTTTAGAACCAGGAATAATGGTACCTGCCATACAATTTTTATTTAGCAATTTTTAGCAATCGATTTTAATAAAAAACAGTTCGACAACTTTTCTTTAAAAATTCAAAATTCAATCACTTTTAGTAAAGGCTTCCTTTGGGTGGAAAACCATTTTTCAAAAAAATGTTTTTTTTTTTATATAATTCATTTTTATTTTTCAATTTTCTTAAAGCTAGACAAAAATTCATAAAAACTAGCCTACTTATCAATATCTTAAAACTAACTTACTGGCCCCAGTCGGGCGCTCTAAGTTAAACTAGAATAACTTAATGCTAAAGCCTTTCGGCCTAAGAACTATCTTAATACTAAATCCAGGTCGGTTTTATTTTTTACCGAGAAGAATTTCACAAAAAAAAACTCGGTACCTATGTCTTTATTTTTTGGTTTTATATAAAACTTACAAACTACATAAAACTAAATTAAAGCTAATTAAAACTAATTAAAACTACTTACAACTAATTTTAAACTAATAACAACCTACTTATAAGCTACTTACAAACTAGAACAGCCACAGCAAGCATTTTCCGGTTTTTATATTTTTTTTTTGTATTTTTGTTGATTTTATAATTTTTTTTGGTGTTTTTGTATGTTTTTTCTTTTTTTTTTTTGGTGCCACCTTGACTGTCCCTACTTAAAACTAACTACCTAAACTTTAAACTTATGTAAGTCGGCCATACAAGAGAAAATAGCAAGGTCAACTATTAAATGTCTGAAGGAACTTCATCTTCGTTTTTCAACCACCAGAACTGGTGCTCCTGCTTTACCCTATCTTTTCGATCCCGTTCGGACACAGTCCTACTGAACCGAAGGTGCTCAGCTTCGTCTTGTGCGAGGACGTCTCGACTGTAAAGGAGCCGCCGATCTACAGTTCTACGGCTGACGTGGTAGATTAGCGGAACCGCCGCTCTATCCTGGATCAACCCTCGACTGTCTAGGTGGAGGAATGCATCGGGCGGAATAAAGCCGCTTAGACGCACACTCTCGTAGTATTCGTATTTAGGGTAATAAGCCCCGAAAATTAAGCTGTTAGACGAGGACATCGCTCTAGCAATGTGACCTCGAATATACTTCAGCAAAAAATTATCTATCCTGTTTATGTTGGCCCCGTTGTATAGAGCCAGGTTGGAATAGTAGTGTTTGTACTCCGACTCTGGTGTCCTGTGCAATCCAAGGCAGCGTCGTAGACACTGCCTCTCAAACACCCGAATCTTTTCCATTTGAGATGGGGCAACGTTGAACCAAACCGGGCATCCATAGGCAATCATCGGCCGGATAAGGGCCATGTAGCAAATCACCTTCACCCTGCTGTCAAGCCGGCTGCTATAAAACAACCGTATCGTCAGGGCAAAGGCTCCCCTAACCCTGGCCAGAGTAGCATGCATTCACCTTGTACACTTGCTGGAAAGCAGCCCCCACAGCCTCCACTTTCTCCTGCGGATCTTCGACAATAAAGAGGTCATCGTCCAAGACGGCGTCCTCTGGATTAATTCCTGCTGTCAGAAGTACGTCTCTGTTGTCTGTCGTTTTCTGAAGCTTGAGACACGGAAGATCGTTCTGATCATTCCTTCTAAATATCTTGTTAATTTGCGGAAACATGCTCGGGTCGCTAGCATTAACGGCCCGAATTTTGGTGTCCCAATACAAATTAATTGATAACCGATAGTTCTCTTTAATTAGTTGGTTGATGTTCTTGATCGAGGACTTCAGTGTCCTAATCTCCAGATCGTGAGGGTCCGTAAACCGTCTGTACAAGAGTTTTAGTCTTGTCAGCAGTCCACTTTTTTGTCTGTGTAGTGCGTCAATGATTGCGTTTCGATACATGTCGGTTGCGTCCCGTTGCTTGTATTTCGGTATTGTTCTGTTCATTGTTCGTTTGATTGTCTCATCCATTTGTTCTAGGTATTGGTCTATTTCGTTATTTGTCAAATTCCTGTCATTTGGTGGGGATAAGTTATTCGAACTGATTTCGCTCGATAAGGCGTTGGTAAAGTGTGGCCAGCGCACCTTACTGTAATTGTAAGTATGCACAGGTACATACTCATCCAACTCCACGAGCTCGTTCGGAAGCTGTATTACGGCGGCGAGTCCGCAGTGATCACTGTCGTACTCGATCGTTCGTAAGCAGTTTCTTGGTCTTTGACCCACAGTGTCAGTATCAAAAAAATGGTTATTAATGGTACCTACCCGAAGAACCATTTTTTAATTTTCTATTTTCTTTAAAACGGCATTTCAAAGTTTGAAAGCTAGATATAGAAAACTAAACAAAGCTAGCATCTATTTTTGGATAGACCTCTCTTAATTAATTTTAGGAAGGAACATCTCTAAAGATTCTATAAAGTTATTTAATTGCAGTTGCTGTCAGACAGTCTACAAAAGGTTTCTGTTACAATTTCCAAGAAGTCTTACCGAATACTTCACTTTGACATGTGAAATCGCAAACACGAACCACTTTGACATCCGAAATCTTAGACACGAACCATACAAAAATGTCGAATTGATATTACAGAGGCTTAAACTCGTAAAAGTCAGTTTAAAGAAACTTTTTAAAAACAATTATTATATATTGCGAAAATTATTGTCTAGTTGCGTTAATGGCTTGTTGTATTAAAAATCTCTTGTTATAAAACATACATTAGCGCACTAGTACCAATCCCATTTCCATCGAATAAAATCAAGTATACAAAAATGAACGAAAAGTATGTTTTAGCTCTGAGAAACTTGAACTAAATTACTTTTATCAAATTCAACTTGTGTGTGGTATGTATTTTTGTGTGAGTGTTCAACGAAGCCACTTAAAAACGAAAATAAAAAATTATTTAACATTATTTCTTCTCCCAAATAAAAGGAGCCCAACAGCGAATTGAAGAAGTCACCAACAAATCTACAGACCTATATGAACGCGTAATCTAGTATTGATGTCAATAAATATTTTGAAATTCTAAAAAAGAAAAAGGCTAATCAAGTTTTTACATCTTCCGAATCTCATCCGAGATGGCCTAGTGGGTAGAGTGCTGTACTGTCATATAGGAGTTCTGGGATCGATCCCTAGAGCCGCTAGAAAAACATTTGTGTGTTATAATTATTTCCAATACATTAACTAAACAAATAATCGTATCTGAAAACACAGTTTCAGATTACAAATGGTTTAAATAGTAAAAACCACTTCAAAGAAATTAAAAATTAGTTATTATATTATATTATATTATTATATTAGTTATATTATACACTTCTAGTAGACACTGTACAACCTATCCATAAAAGTTTATAACTCTATTAAACTTGTGCTCTTTTCTTTATAGAAATCTTTCTCAAGCTATTTGTCAAAACCTAAGCTTCACTAATTATTTCGAATAGCGCTCGTTTAAACTTCTTTAAGACTGTCAAGAACTTACTTTAGAGTCTCGAAAATGTTCTCCTTTTTATGTTTAAACAAATTTTACAGATGTCTTACAGAAATAAGAAAGCCTTTTCAGGGCGAAACGAAGCTGAAATGTTAATTGGGCTGTCATAGAACGTGTTTTTTATTTTGAAATTTCTCATTATCGGCTAAACGGATTTAGATAAATTTTTTCATACACAAAATTTCAGGTGTAATTAAATAATATTGCATATAAAAACTTACTAAAAATTTTTTTTGAATATTTAAAAAAAGTTCCCAATTTTTATTTTTGAAAATTCGATATTTCAAAAACGGGGTGACAATTTTTTTTCAAATTTTATTATTATACGCATATCAATAAATACTAAAGAATTACATACCAAAAGTTTTTCTTAAAAATGTTTTAAGAATTTGATATATAAAAAATTACTTTTTAAGAAAACCGCTCCAACGATTTAAAATTTTTGTTTGTCCATACAATCATATTCTGTAAAATAATAAGATGTTTTTTTTCATCTCAAACTCTCAACGAAGTTTTTTTGCTAATTTAAATATCGTATTTCATGTATTTTAACATTTTTCTCTCAAAATATACATGTCTTAACACATAATTTTCTTAAATCCTCAGAACCTTGAACATAAGAGCAATCACGTGCGACCTAGTCGTGCATTTTATTTTTTTTTGCACGTCTCCAAAACTTGCAATATAATACGTATATCGTTAATAAAAATGTCTGTATCAAATTTATAAAACCTTTGATATGCAAATCTTATTTACTAATGTGTATTTAAAAATACAATTTTTAAAGTATATTGCTAACCCGTTTTTGAGATACCGAATTTTCAGAAAAAAAAATAGAAACTTTTTATAAAAAATCAAAAACTACTTTTTTTTTTGAAAATTTTGAAATGCAAAATTTGTAACTCTTATTTGAAATTTATATGTAAGAAAATTAATCTTAATCCGTTCGGCCGATAACGAGAAAATTCAAAATTAGAAAAAAACGTTCTGTAAAATGTATGTACTGTTAACAGTTGCTTTTTGTAAATTTTTACAATATTTGTTCGTATACCGTACTAATATAAGCATAAAGAAAAAGTTTTTTACAGAATCGTAGAAGCCGTTTTGAAAAAAAATATTTTTCTTAACGGTTTTTAACATTTGTATGGAAGGTAACGTTATTTTTTTATAAAAAAATTTTTTTTCTTAAAATACAAAAAAAAAAAAAATATTGAAGAAATATTTAAATACCGAGTTTAATAAAAATTGACTGTTTACTTTTCATAATAGGTTTTTTGATTTTTAAACAAAAAAAATTTTTAACATTTCTTATAAACCCAAACATTTTTTTTTTAAATTAAAAAAGATATTTAAATTTTTCTGGATAAAAACAAATTAAAAATAAATTTGGCTGCGCAACAGCTCGTGGAGAACTAGGGACTAGTGACTTACAACTCCCTAGCATTTCTGTTTACGTGTTGTTAGCAGGAATGGAGGATACCTAAAATTTCTTGCCGAGTCCGAACGGCTAGATGAGAAGCACTTATTCATGACAAGAGGATCTATTAGTTCCTCGCAAGAGGCAGCACCTCGCGAAAAACATTTCTGTTTTTTTTTATGGTAGCGGTGGATGGAAATCGAACCCAGACCTTCGACATGACAGTCCAACGCATTTACCACCATGCCACGAGGTACTTCCTTACAAAAAAAACATCTAGCTCAAAATAACGGTTTTGGAAAAAATCGAAAGTAAAAAAGTGTTTTTAAGGGAGGAACCATTAATAACCATTTTTGAAAAATGGTTTTCCGCCCAAAGGTAGCTTTAATTAAAAGAAATGTTTTGAATTTTTTTAAAGAAAAGTTGTGGAGACGTTTTTGAGAAAAATTTGATTTTCTTAAACTGCTAAAAAAAATGTATGGTAGATAACGTTATTTTAAGTTCTAAATTAAAAAAAAAACATATCAGCAGAATCATCAAAATCCACTATGTGACAAGTTTAAAGAAAATCTTCAGCTGTTTAGGCTGTAGCCCAATGGACAGACAGACAGGCAAACAGAACTTTGCCACCCACTTTTTTGGTGTTCTCTTCTGTCATTATAATGTCATGTTTGATTGTTATCGCGAATTTGTTTTTTTTTTGCTCGAATCCAAAACTTGTCTTAAAGTCCCTCAGCAAAAAGTAGTAAAAACTTGAATTTTGATGCCGGTCAAATGAAGTGCCATAATGCCAATTGCATCAAAACCCAAATCTTTCCGCCACAAAAATATATTTGTCCTAATTTCTTTCAATTCAAAGTCATTCAATTCAAAGTGAAATACCACAAACCAAAATGTCTAAAACAAACTTTACCCACAACAATATCAACTTCGATTCTAAGCTGGCATATTCGTATATTTTAACATCTTTCTATTTAATTTATATTTTTAATTTATTTTATTTTATTTTTTGAAACTGAAACTTTGATTTAAAAGGTACAAGCATCAATTGTGAAGGTAGGTATAGTACACACTTTTCTGAGTTTTATAATATTATAAGAATAACAGTTTCCTTAACTACACAAAAAACCCTATTTATATAAAATTCCAGCTAAAACTCGAATTAAAAGTTAACAAGGCCAAAGTATCCGAATAACTTTTTCAATTATTCAGCAAATGAATTCACATTATCTACTAGGTACATATATAGAAAATTGTCAGGAACCCTAGTAAAATATTTTCATAGAACAAAAATAGAAGAAAAACTAATGCTGAAACATTTTACGGGTATACATACTCAACTCCTAAGCTCTACACTCTATGATGAGATGACCATTTTCGTTGACTGTTTGGAAAGTATCTCTAAATTTTCTCAAACGCCAACTCAGTCTAGCAATGTCGAAAAGGTACTTATTAATCGACTTCAAAATATTTTACATTTTCTCCATGACGAGGATGGTATACTTGTTTCGTGTATGTCCAATGTCCATATTGTCCACCAAGACAAAGGAAAAGTTAAGGATAGTTCAGAAAATTTGGTTAATTTGGTTAGTTTTTTGGGTTAGATTCAACTGATTGAAAAGTTGAACAGTTATATCCTTCCATGTGTTAGTTTTCGGTAAAAATAAAACTACTACTGCAACTGTGTATTAGAATCTGAACAATTAGTGTTGATAATAACTTTATCCAACTTTACTGGGGTTTCAATTGAAAAAAAGTTTTGTACTCAACATTTATTGGAAAACTACGAGTATCTAGTAGGTACCTATGTAATAATTAAAATTAACATTGCTATAGAGGAAAAGGGACGTATACAAGATTTCTCTCAAGTGGGGGATTATATAAATTTAAAATTTGGTATTGCTAACTTAGTTTTAAGGAGTAAATTTGACAAGTAAGAGTAATTTTGTCACAGAAAATTTGGAGGTGCGAGGAAATAACTTCAAACAAGGAAAATTTCACCATATAGTGGGAAATAATTTCACTTTCTTAAAAAGCTGCTTTTTGCCACCACTGGAATCTGTAAATGAATCCAACAAAGTCAAAAATTATGATATTCGCCATAATAGAAGTAGCTAGCTTCACATACTCGCTTAAGGGAGGAAGAAAACTGGCACTTAGGCTCTAAACTTTTAGACGTAGTTGAAAACTATATTACCAGAACTTTTACCCCTGAACAACCCTTAAATCTGCACTCAGAACAGATCTTAAGGAATCCGTAAAAGTTCTGAGTGTGCATGGAAAAATGTGCTATGCAGGTTTGGGCAAGAAAAATTTAAACTCTTTCAGGTAACTGCCCAATTAACAGTCTGCTTTGGATGTCAGACATGGGTATATGAAGCACATGAAAAAGCTTCAAAGGCACTTCCTAAAGCAACTCTTCAGGCTTCCAAGTCATGCTCCCACGTTAAGTTGGAAAGGATTTGCCATTGCTCGGCTGTAAACATTGAGATTGATTTCCAAACACGTCTTAAAAATAATTTAACTTCCCGACCATTGTCCAGCCCAATGTTTTTTTTTTTTAGATTCTTTGCGAAATGACAAGAACTAATGGCCATTTGCTGATATAAAACTTAATTACTAAAGTTCAAATAAAAGCTTATTTGATAGTTTACGCTGATAACATTGAAGTTTTGACGATTACCACAAAATTTGTACACCATTTGGACACCAGGACAGCGGTATGCAATGGTAAAAATATATCGGAATAGTTTCAAACGAGGACAGGTGACAGACAGGCTGTTCGCTAAGCCAAATTTTCTTCGGACTATTCATCGAAAATATAACCGAGGCAATTCCAGGAGGTGTAGATTATGCAGGTCTGTTGATAAAAACTGTTCTTCTGATGGATGATATTGTGCTGTTTGCTAACACTCCAGAGTCATTTCAGCTTCTGATAATATTAGATTCCTCGAATATTGCAGGAGTTGAAAAATTATTGGAAATCTGAACAAGTCAGAAGTTATGGTTTTCAAAAAAAAATGAGAGAATAGTTTTACAAAAAGGACAGAATTAAAATTGTAAAAGAGTATTAATACTTTGATGTTCTTTTCAAAAAGAATCCTAACCTCAAAGAAAATTTCTTGAAGTTTTAAATGTAGCATGGAATTAATGTTTTAACAATAAAAACATTGCACACAGCGACAAAAGTGTACACAAACTTTTGGTTCTTAAACATAAAAACAGTTTGTTGTTGTTTGTTGACATTTGTTTACTTAGGGTAAAGTCGGGTAATATGGTACCATCGGGGATATGGCTCTCTTTAAATATTTCCTACTTAATTATTTATTTTTAAAACAAAAATATTAAAACACCAGTAACTTTAATGTAAGCTCTCAATTGATGCGATTTAAACTGAAATATAGTGTCCTTAACTTTAAAACCATAACCGACAATAAAAAAATTTGTGACTTAATTTTAGTCATTTTTTTTTTTTGCATAACTTAACAAAGAGCAGTAACGGAAGTATTTGGCACCAGGGGCTTATAACACAGACCGACAAGTCAACTAGTCAATAATTACTTGTGCAACTATGATTGTTTAACAAGTCAAAATCATTTCTGTAACTCAATAAAAAGCATAACAATTGCCAACTGAAAAAAATGCCCTCGACTTGTTGAACCATTCCAACAAGTTTTTCTTTCACAATGAGTCGTAAATTCTTTGAAGAGTAAATATTTGATCAAAAATCAGCGTTGTTCGTTATATGTAGGAAAGACTTTCAGTAAGATATGGACATTTTGTACACCGCACATGGACAAGACATATGGCTCTATTTCAAAACAATTTTTTTCTTAAAATCGATTTGTCTATTTTTGATTCTTACAATCACTGTTCGATTCAGAATATAAACTTAAACACTTAATAAACCAAATTCCTTACACACTAAATAAATCCAAAACAATCTTCATGATTCCATCACTTGATAAACACTACTGTAAGCGTTTATTTCTTACTTGTTGACTTTGAACAAGTCCGCAACCGTCAGTTGAAATTTATAAACTATTTAACAAGTTTTTTGAACTCTTGTTGTTTCCAGTTACAGAAACGATGGATTTATGAAATTTCCCACTTGTTGGAAGAAGCCAAAACAATTGTTCAAAGTCTCCTAGACTTGCTGTTTTGTGTTACACAAATTTTAAAAAGTTTTTGAATTTCACTTGTTCAACAAGCACTTTATGTATTGTGTTATATGCCCCAGGTGTTCGCTCGAAAAAATGAAGAGTGAAGCGTGTTTAGAGAGGTATGGCACCCCTTAAACTGAGTAAATATTACAAGGGTGCCATTTCACCCTCTATTGCATTTGGTTAATTTGTTAAGTTTCTAGGACTGCTTTCTTTAACATTCGAGCTGAACAAGTGTATTATGTGGATTTTCCAATTACATTTGATATAATATTGCATTGAGTGTGGCAAAAATTCATACAAAAAGTGAATTCCATATCACCCTCTAGCAGGTGCCATATCACCCACCATTTTTTGACATGTCTTTTTTTAAGTATTTTAATTTTTCTTAAAAATATGTTTTTTATATAAGCTTTCGAAATCAACCTATTTTTTTGTGTTTAAAAATTAATCACAGAAGACAGTTTGTAATAAAAAACCATCTTCACTTTTTGAGTTACAAAGAATATTAAAAATGGGTGCCATATCTCCCGGCTTTACCGTACATATGTTTGTGACTATACAGATTTTATATTTTTTTTTAAACAATGGCAGGGGGGGGGGGGGTAGATTTGTGCCTGCACCTGTTTATGATAGGTGGATCGATTTTCTAAAATATTGGTACAAAGGGGTTTTTGGTGATTCTGGCCACTCATTTTCTTAATTGTTTTTAGAACTAAAAATTACGGTACTGCCATTTATTTTTTTTTACCTATTTTACAAAACCTTGTGTTTCTCAAAAACGGCTCTATAACTTTTCTTTAAAAAATCAATAAATTTATATCACTAAAAGCAATCTTTGGATGGAAAACCATTTTTCATTTAATGGCCATTAATGGTATACCTCGCAAGGAAAATTTTTTTATTTTCGATTTTTTTCGAAACTGTATTTATGATTTCATTAATTTTTTTCATACAGAAGCTCCTAAAACATTGAAATAGTTTTGCCTAACAAAATTTTCCAAAGGAATTTTTATTTGATTTTCAAGGAAATGTTCAAAAATTTGTTTTTAAAATCAAATATTTTGAAAAATACCTGGTCGATTTTTATAAAACTCAGTATTAAAGTTTTTTTTTAAACATTTTCCTTAGTATTTTAAGAGAAAAATGTACTGTTATGAAAAACATGGTACTTTCTTAACAAATGTTAAAAAACCGTTAAGAAAAATATTTTTTTTTCTTAAAAATAGCTTCTACGATTTTTATAAAAATTTTCTGTATGCTGAAATATTGGTAAGAAAAACTTAAAATAGTACTTATACTCATAGAACCTTTTTTTTTGTTATTTTGAATTTTCTCAAATAAGATTAAAAAATATTGTATTCCAAAATATTAAAAAAAATGTTTTTGAGTTTTTAAATAAAGTTCATTTTTTTTTTAAATCATCAAAACAATTTTTCTTTTATCATTTATAGAATTTTTGAATGAAAAAAAGTGCGCTTTTTACACGCAATGCTAAAAAAAATTTAAAATAATATTTCCTTATCACCATAGAAATGTATCAACTTTGACTCGCTCAGGCAAACCCTTCATTCAAATGAAATAATTTCGTCGCTTACTAGAGTTTCAAACATTTTTTAATTCACTTTTGCAGTAACGGGCCACTGGCCGGAGGATATGGCCTTCGATTCCCCATTTATGCCATATTAAAAATTTTTTTTTTGTTACTAAAACATACTTAAATCTTGAACCACCATTGAATCTAAGTTAATTCTCCGAAATCAGCCAGCAAAAGCTTGCTGAACCATTGATCAAAATTTGAACCAGGTTTATACAACCGAAATTAAGAAGTATTTCTGAAAAGGGAAGTCAAAATTTACATTGAAAAAATATTAGAATTTTAGAAAACAGAATTTAAGATTATCAGAAGAATACACAATTTTGGAAATACAATTTTTGGCACTTACAGAATTTCGGATTGGCAAAATTTTGAAAAATATAATTCTGGATTTGCATAGTTTTATAATACAGAATAATGGAAAAGTAGACAGAAAAAATAGAATATTTTTTGTTCCTACAGAATTTTTGATCCATATACAAAATTTCGGTCATACAAAATTTTGGAATGCAGGATAACGACCCATTCCCATTTTATTTTTTATGAATGCACATTAGGGTGGTCCTTAAACTGGACGTTGTCTTGGATAGCCCTCATTCGATTCAAAACATTGAAAAACAATTTCACTAATTTTTTTCAGATTTTTATTTCACCCCACTTGTCTCCCTATTTTCACTTTAAGGTACTAATTATGGGTAAAGGATTATTCTTATAAAACGCGAAAGTAAATCAGAATGTATAGATTAGATTTAGACGACAAAAAATTGTTCATGCGGGAGAGGTAATTTTTTAAGAAATTTGGTCAAAAACAGAAAAAAAATTAAAAAAAAAAAAAAAATGGGAACACTTATAATGCCACGCCTTAGCTTTTTTTAAAGCCATGATTCCATTCTAAAATATGCTTTCTAAATAAAGTTTTTATTTCAAATAGTTTTTGAAAAATAATTTTTATCTTAAAAAAATTTAATTTTTTGTGCTAAGTTTGAAAATTATTTTTTTTTAAAACTATTTGAAATAAAAACTTTATTTAGAAAGCATATTTTAGAATGGAATCATGGCTTTAAAAAAAGCTAAGGCGTGGCATTATAAGTGTTCCCATTTTTTTTCTGTTTTGATCCAAATTTTGAGAAAATTACGCCTCCCGCCTAAACGGGGGAAATACTCCCCCTCCGACACTTTTTTTCTCGTCTTAGTGTAATCTATACCCTCAGATGTTTTTTTTGCGTTCTATAAGATTCACCCTGACCCTATAGTTAGTACCTTAAAGTGAAAATAGGTAGACCAGGGGGGAGGGGGGGGTAATACAAATCTGAAAAAAAAATAGGAAAATTAGTTTTTTCTATGTAGAACCATTGTTTGTTTTAAGATTTTGATAAAAATATTTAAAATAAATTTTTTAAAGAAAGCCGTTCCAACGATTTAAACATTTTTTTTTCCATACAGTCATATTCAATCAAGAATGAAGATGGCTTTCATTTCAAACTTTTAAAAAAGTTCTTTTAGCTAATTTTAAAAATATTGTTCTAGTATTTTCTGTTTTTAAGCATTTTTCTCTCATAATTTCCATGTCTTCACCAGACCTGTAAGCTTTCAAGTACAAGTACCCGTCAAGTACCCAGTACCTTGTACTTGTACTTGTACTTCTACTTGAAAAAACAAGAACCATGTACTTGATACTTGAAAAACACCAAGTACAACTACTTTGTCAAGTTTTTTGTTCAAAGTACTTGGTACTTAAATACTGCCCAGTACATTTTCAAGTACTATTCAAGTACAAGTTAATTTCAAGTACTTTTCAAGTACAAGTTAATTTCAAGTACTTTTCAAGAACAATTCGTTGAGTAGTCTGGTTGAGCTATCGAATAATAACTATTGCAACTCAAAAATACACATCACGGTGGCGGTGGCTGATGGCGTTTCGTTGTCTTGGCGTCATCTCGCTTAAGTCTCGCCATGGACGTCATTATTCGATAGCTCAGACAGACTACTCAACGAATTTTACTTGAAAAGTACTTGAAATTGACTTGTACTTGAACTGGACTTGTACTTGAAATTGTACTGGGCAGTATAAAAGTACCAAGTACAAGTATGTACTTGGCACAAAGAACTAGACAAAGTACTTGTACTTGGTGTTTTTCAAGCACCAAGTATATGATACTTGATTTTTCAAGCATAAGGACAAGTACAGGTACTGATGGGAACTTACAACGTACTTAAATACAAATGTACTTAAGTACCTTACAACTCTGGGTCTTTACATATAATCTTTTTAAACCATTAGCATTTTGAACATCAGAGGAAGTACGTGCGACCCATCAGTCGTGTATTTTATTTTGATCTGATGAGGAGTATGTGTAGACTAAACTGGTAGTTTATAACCTATCATTGTTAGTTTGTGATGGAGTCCAGGATAACTTTATATATTTTTTACTGAGACCTTAGATTGTGTATGAATTTACCAACTCAAGAGATGCTTTCATATCGTACATGATTTTGTTTTCAGTTCGTACAAATGGGTTGGTCATGAAAATTTTATTCCAAATTTAAAATTTACCAAATCACACATAGAAAATGATGTTTCTTCTTATTACCATTGAAAATCTATTTATAAATGCGTTATTCCATCAGGATGTGTGTATGAAACCTCACAAAAGCCATGAAAATTGAAAATAATAATACAACCACCAGACAACAAGGAGTTCATATAATTTTATATCAAAACCCATTTTTGACAAAGGTACCAACACCTTATGTTTAAAACAAATAAAAAAACATAATGAGCAAACAAAAAAAAAAATATCTCAGTTCAAGCAAGTATCTATAATTTCAAAGGGCTGTCGTTTTAGGAAAAAATTGTTGTCAGTACTTTTTTATAAGGCTTCAAAAAGCTTTTTTCTACTTTTAACACACATTTCTCATTTTTGATTTGCCTTTTTTCAAACACCTTATTTTTCTGACCTGTGTATAGATTTGGCCCAATGGTCTCTAACTTGTTAATTACAAATAGCTAAAGGTATATTCGAAAGAGTTTTTTTTCAGAACTTAAAAACAGTTTCTCTGAAAAACCAGACCTCCGAAAATTTGTTTGCAAAAATATTAAAGAGAGTAAAGTCACTTTTAAGATGGCAAGAACTACCGACGTGAGTTCAGTTAAAAAAAGGCTAACACAAACACTCCCTTATTATTGCCTACTGATGCGACAGCACCGAACCTTTTACCATTATCAAACTTTTTTGACGCAATTTTTTGGTGAAAGGATGACAAGAGTAACAAAAAAAAAAAAAAATCCAAAAACGTTTCATATAAAATGAAAAAAAGACTTCTTTTATTTGGTTTTATTATGTGTGTATAGCTCTAGCATCATAATACACCTAATTCAACAGAAGAATTGAATTCACTGAAGTTTTTCGATTTCTCACAAAAGAAAAAAAAAAACACATCCCACTCCTTACACTCCCTTCATACCTAGTCATCATTTTGATGGTAGGTGGCTTTGAATATAGATAGTAGGTACCTAACCTACCTACTTGTAGCGAAAAAAGGATTACATCCGATGATATCACCTTTTATGTGTGAATTCGATTTGCTGTTCATTTCATTTTATTATACTTTTGGAAGGAGGGAAGCTTCTTATTCTGATGGTATAGAGGGAAATTTGGTACATGAGTGACTCCAATTGATTATACGGGTACGGGTAATGTTACCTACATTATTATATCCTTAATATTTTTCGTCTACATTTTCTAAAAATAGGATATTAACAAGAAAAAAAAAGGAAATAACATTTGATATGGATTTTTTGTATACCAACGACTTGATGGAAATGTTCAAATATCAACATCCGTTTATTAGGACACAGGTTATATTTTTATTCTTTGAAACACACATCAACCTCACCAAAAAGGATTTTATTCGTAATTATATTTATGTATGTTTGAGTGTGATGGGATGAAATTGATGTTATGTGTAGAAAAATGTTTTTCTGTTTATTTTTTTTTTTTTTTTGGAGAATTCATACTTTTAGATCAAAAGGATCAAAAGGTTCAAAAGAAACTCACAGTTAATTTTGTCAATGGAAAAAGGTGATTTAAAAAAAAAAGATATAATTTACTTTCTTCAAATCAGATAGAGTTCAGCATAAAATGAAAGGGGATACGAGTTGAAATTGCTAATGGCTGTGAGGTTATTTTATTTTGCAAAAAAAAAAAAAAAAATTGTGGGAATTCATTCAATTGCTGGAATTTAACTTGTTAATGTTTTCTGCTTACTTTTATTTTCTTTCCTTGAAAGTTATTTAATTAGAAAATATTAAATTATGTCCCTTAACTTTTTGTAGGGCTGTCACTGAGACCAACCTGTCATTTTGACCTGGCGAGTTGAGCTTTAGTTTACTAATAGTTCATGTCCGAACTTAACATTTAATAAGTGTTTCCAAGGTGACAATACTAAAATATTTATTTCGACATAATCTAAGCATACGACACGTGATTTAAGGATTTTTTTTTAAATATCAAATATTATTAAAACGAAATGAACTCGATACAACCACCTTACAAAAAAGTGATAGTCTCTTTCATAGATGATGAGTGAATTTTTAATGAAACAAGTAAAATATTAGCAAATTTTAACAACAGAGATGAAGCATGGTCTACTTATTTAATTTGCCATCGGAAATAAGATTCAAAAAAGTCTACAAAAATATTTGTAGTGAAATGGTGTTTTTTATTTTTCAATGAAATGGAAAAATTTTGAGCTACAACCATGAAACCCCTCCAAAAACTGGTAGATTGATGAAGGGGAGGGGAGGGAGAAAATTAATAATGTGTTCCAACACTCAGAGAAAAAGTCAGTTTAATATTATTAAGCTGGGCTCTGTTAAATTTACAAGGTGCATAATCCCATATAAAGTTACAGGTATTTCAGAAAAAAATGCATCTGATTTAAAATAATTATATTATATATTTATTTATTTATTATTATTATATTTATATATTTAGTGGTAAATCAGTTTGGTGACCTTTATTCCCATATTCAAGTTGATTTAAGAAGATGACCTGTTATTTTAACATTAAATTCTGGTAAACAAGAAATTTTGACAAGAATATAGCGCTAATTTTAATTGAAATTGTGTTTTTTTTTACACTGTGTGTTGTGAATTTCTATTTTACCTGAAATTAGGTTAAAGAACCGTTATATATGGTTATTTTTACAATGTTTACCTGTTTAATTTAACCTGGCCTCATATTAAAGAAACACTCTGCCATATAATTTCAACGTGACACCAGTGTTAAAACACAGACAAACAGGCCATCCAACTATCTGCCTGTTCAAGTTGCACTCTACCAGTGTTTAAACAGATACCTAAGCCATCGTTAAGGAAACATGCTACCTTTTCATTTCAACTTGACACCAGCGTTAAAGCATATAAACACACAAGTCATCCAAATAAAATGATTTTAGGTAAACCTGGCCGCCTGTTGAAGTCTCAGCCTCTTCCAGGACTGAAACACCTACACAAGCCATCCAAACAAAATCAGTTTCAATTTTTAAGTTTTTTGTGCAGCAAAGTGGCCAAGGAGATGCGTGCTATCTCAATGTGTGAGAGGTTCCCAGTCAAAATTAAGTAAGTATCACAAAGTATTTTTGAAATAAAATAATGTACCTAGTAATAAATGTAAATATGTATATACTTTCAGAATAATGCAAAACGAGTTGGACGGTAAACAGCGTTAGAGACGGAACCTAAACGCATGGATCCAAGATAAAATAATTACCAAATGCATAGTTGATTCAACATTGAATCATGTAAAATTAACAAGATCTTAATGTTAAATTTACAGGAATTTGAACATTTTGTTTATGTTCTTCTTAACTAGATTTTCATGTTAAGTTAACTAGATTTAACCTGTAAATTAGCAAGGTTTCGAGGAAAAATTTACAATTTTACTATTTTAAAGTAGTGTTAAATTTACATGATGTCATGCAGATAATGAAACTGCAACCTACGTTGATTTAACACGACATTAAAACCAGGTATCTGGATAAGCAGTTAACTTGATCTACCGAGTTGAAAAATAACAACTTGAAAATCAGGAATAATTATCGAAATTGGTTTATTATACCTGCTTTTTTCTCTGAATGTAGACAATTTACTAAAGCATCAAACTTTTTCTATCTTTTCAATAATTATGTATTTTAAAAAAATATACGTTTTTTTAATATGTAGATATAGATATTTAAGTTAAAGTGGTCCAAAACATCCGTTCCCACTAAACTAAGTTTCTACCTTGTAGGTTTAAAAGGAATGCGGTGCTCGAGCAACTTCCTTTGTGTAATTTCCCTGGAAAATCCCCTGTATAAATGCTTGTGTATACTCTGGGTGTCCCCGAATTTGTGCTTGATATCTTACGGAAATTTAATATTTAAATCAATATTTTTGAAAAAATTGTATGTAATTTGTAAAATTGATTTGTTTCCAAAGTGTTTGCGTAATTAAGCATCACTGTTTTTTTTTAAATAGCCAATACTCTTTCCTATCAAATATTGAAAACAAAATGCAAAAATCTTTCTTATTTTTAAGAGATTAAAAAAAAGGAAGATACTTTTACCCAAAAATAAGCCTGGAATAAGGGTTTAGCTGATGGTTATGTTCTTGCTTCATAAGCAATACCAACCAAACAAGCAGTGGGAAAAAGTAAGTTTTGTTTTTTTTTTTTTTAATTTCTTAAAAACTGAGAAAGATTTGTGCATCAGTACTTCATTAAACATTCTTAAAAAAATATTTAAAATAAATAAAACGAGAGTGCTTAATCAAGCAAATTTTTTAAAAGAATAAACATTAAAAAAAATCACGTTTTTTCAAAAATATTGACTTTAAAATTTAAATTATGAGCCAGTACCTACAATTTTGAAAAACAGAATTTCGAGTGCAGAATTTAGCAAAAAGAATTTTAACCCCACCAACATTTTTACCCAAGCCCCAAAAACAGTTCTTGGCAATTATTTTTGTATCCAAATGTACAACATGCTTACAGTTATCCAATTATTTTTTTATCAAATCCCTAAAATCCTTATTTAGGTAGGTACCACTATTTTTGGAGCTAAGCAAATTTTTAATTTCACCTACATATAGAAAATAAAGTAATAGTATTAAGTTCTAATTTTTAAGAAAATTAGTACAGTGGTCCTATAGGACGAGGTATAGATAGACTGACAGACAGTCAGACTCTCTTTTTTTGTTATCATCATAATGTCAAATTTAACTAAAATCTTGATTTTTTTGCCCGAAATTAAAACTTGTCCCATGGCACTTATGTGTGTATATTGTGGTGGGTCAATTCTATATGAAGAATAAAACAATTTAATTGGATTAAGTTATTCCAATTAACTTTTTTTTCTCTGAATGCACCAAAACCTCTTATTCGATTTTAAGACTGTCATGAAGTGTTTTTCCAAGCATTCCACATGCCTGTCCCTTATGCCAGTTTTATTCACTCATTTAATCCAGGTTAAAACTTAAACCCAGATGGTAAATAATTTAAATCCAATTCTATAATATTCCCTCGCTTAGTATAAACTTAAATTCAATTTTTTAAATCCAATCCCGATTAATCAAATTGGATTAACACTGCACGGGAAATCAGTTAAAGTTGTAAAATCCAGATTAAAACCGAATTTCATCACTTTTTCATGTCATTTCATGTAGTGATATCAAAACCGAAAATTCTTCATTAATCATTGTCTCGGTGTCATCTTGCCGATCTCTTGCCGTGGACATACAAACGTAGTTTTCAGTATCGTGGTCACAAAGCCTGTCTAGCTGTGGTCTCGCCATGCCCTTTTACACGGGAATCTGTGTCGTGGTCTTCTCGTTATGGTCTTGCCGTAATAATTAGTCGTGGTTTTTGGCATTGACAATGTTTTGCCATCACCTTGCTATGGTCTCGTTTCAGTCTCGCCTATAGTTTTTTTTTTTTTAATGAATATTTTCAAAATGGTTACCTGGTTTTCAGTGTCGTCGTTAGTCATATGTGGTTTTTTCTCGTGCCCATATAAAAAGCTATCCGTATCGTGTTTTTCTCGCTATAGTCTCGCTTTGGTCTGGCTGTGACATCTACACGTGGTTTTATCTTTGTTTACATCTTATATCCGTTTCGCTTTGATCTCGGTTTAGTCTCGCCAACATCGTTTCAACTAGAAACTCGGTTTAAACTTATATTCAACTTGAAATCAATCGAAGTTTATTAACATTTTGGTCACCTCTTATTACAAATATTCACCATTTTTTGATCATTTCAAAATGTTTTTTTTAATAAACTTTATATTTGTTTTAAATCCAATCAAATGAATGCCTTTAGAATCCTAGTCTACCCGATTAAATTTTTGAAAGAAGAATTTTGGAAAATTTCAATTATCAAGAGTAATTAGCCAAACAGAATGGTATGGCCATAGCTGTGGCTCATAGCACTGTCAAAGTAGTAATATACACAAAAAGTATACAGTACTGCAATGTGTAACTGTAAAAGTAGTAAGACATGTATGATGTAGCTGATGTTAAAAAAAATTGATGTCCTTTCCAGTTTTTGAGTTAAATGAGAGAAAACAGCATATTTGGTTATATTTCTTGTAATTAAATAAAATAAAGCTTTTAAATAAGTTTGCACTTGATACTCGTATTGCCTATTCATCAGCTTTACATGATGACATGGTAGAAAAACTGTTAAAAGCTGACTGAGAATCAGGATTCAAAATTCCATTGCCGCAATTCATTTCATGTCGATTTAATTTCAATAAGATTCGGCAATTCACAATTTTGTATGCACATGGATTTGGCACCCCTGGGAAATGCAGCTTGGGTGTCCCCTACATAAATCCAGGGCTAGAGAAAGTGTGGGCAGCCATTCTCAATATGAGTTACTTTTCTTGGATTTTAGTTTAATCAGATACCTCCCATCTGTCAAATTCGGTACTTGAATTCGGGGACCAACTTATAACCACGTTTTAGTTTAACACAGATTTTTATTTCTTCAAGGTACAGAACTGATATGATATGGCAGATGGACCCTTCTCTCTCCCAGTAGGTTATAAGAAACACCTGTTAACAAAAATTGGGAAAAAAGGAACCGAGGATAAAACCGAAAGTTTTTGTTGCGGAAAATTTTACCGAAACAAACTGAAATTACAAACAAAAATAAAGATATGAACAAAATTAGGTGCTATAAAATGTGAATTAAGAAGTGTTGCTCCATAAATTCCAGAGCATTTTAAATCTTATCTTAGAAATTAAAACAGCTTATCAAAGATTGTGTAGTACTTCGTGGAATGATGGTTAGTGCATTGGACTATCATGCCGAAGGTCTGGGTTCGATTCCCAGCCGCTGCCACCAAAGAACTGAAATGTTTTTCCCGCTTAACATTTACTGCCTCTTGCAAGGAATTAACAAATCCTCCAAGAGTATACGCTTGTCATGAATAAGTGCTTCTCATCTAGCCAATCGGACTCGGCAAGAAATTGTAGGTCCCTTCCATTCCTGCCAACAACACGCACACAGAAATGGTTGAGAGTTGTAAGTCACTAGGCCCTTGTTCTTCCTGGAGCTGTTGTGCCTCCAGATTTATTTATTTTAACCAAAGATTGTATTTAGTATTTTAAAATAAGTCAAATAATATTTGTCTGATGTAACTCATTTTCAAACAGATATTTTGATGACTTTACTTCCATCAAGACAGCATCGACCGCCACAAGATTTTGCTGTGACCTTTTTATTGATTAATTTTAAATATGTTGTTGAGTGGCTTCAGGTCAAATTAAAAAAATTTAAAATTTGTGACAAAATATTTTTTTACAGTGTTAATTTCAAACGCCTGTTTGCCTGTTTTGAGCTTCTAACTCCTAAATCATTAGTTTTTTAGGATTTCAGTTGTGGTGGTGCCATTATGATAGGTCTTCTATAATTTTTCCTTCTACAAAAGATCAAAGTACAAATTAATCAACAATTTTAATCAAATAAACCAACATTCAAAAATTAAATATTTATTTCTCAGAAACTGTGGGTTTTTTGTATTGAAAAAAGAGTCAAGCAACGTCTATTTCTATTAATAATTTAGCATTGGAAAAAAAGTTCAAGTATAAAAGTAAATTTTTAAACAAAATCAACAAGACCAAAAGCCACACAAAATTTTGACACTAAAGTTTCAATAAATAATATCTCAAGCTCAAGGTTATTGTTTATTGCTTGCAGTATAAATAAATCTCAGTTTAGTGTCGATGATTTTCCTCTCAATAGCACTTAGCGTAGGCGTTAGGTCATAACATTACTCTTAGCTATGGACTTTATTTTATATTTGTGTGGGTATTCTTTATTCATTGGTTAATTGATTGGGAAGAAAATTTGGTTTTGGAAATATCCATAAAATTTATAGGCACAGATATTACAAAATCACGTGCCATTTTAATTGCGGTCAGCCTGTAGAAAATAACTACAACTATGATGATGAGGTTGAAGTGGTGTTCATGTTTTTAATTATAAATTGCGGTTTAATGTGATATCTATATCTATGGTATTATCATAAATTTCTCCAGGTGGGTAGAATTGGAATTAAGGAGATAAGTAGCTCATCCCAATGTTTTTGCTTTTCTCGATTTCGATTAAATACATCAAAAATGTAGTCATTAATTTTTTTTTTGTCAAGGGGTTCCTCAGGGATCAACTGTTGGTCCTCATTTATTTGATATTTTCAAACTCCACATGAATATGAGTACGTAAATATGTAAGGTTTGAATTAAATTGACTTTAATAAATCAAAATTTATCCAATAAATGGAAATTTAATCTAAGAAAAATAAACAAAACTCGTCAAACACAAAACAACCTTCACATGCAGCTAATAGCCTTTGAAAAAAAAAGATGTTGTATCTTAAATTCAGTAATTCAACCATACAATACCTAGCAATTTGCTGTTGGTTTTGTTTTTATTTTCAAATTGAAGATAGAAAGATTGTTGTTTTTTTTGTTTGTTCTTTTAAATCCACCACATTGTTTTGATTGTTCTATGCAAGGTTAAACAGGTTTGGGTATTTTATTGGATTTATTTTTCAAAAGGAATTAATTTGCTTTGACGAAAACATGCGTTCGGCCTACATTTAGGATAAAACGTTCGTGCTGGGAATTAAGCAGTATATCGTGACTTCTTGGCTCTATTCAAGTATATAATTGTGCGTAATTTATTTTTTTTTTTTCGTTTGTTGTTCCTTTCAAAATATAAAACAAAGGAATGGAATAATGAAAAAAAAAAATCAAGAAAAACACACAAAATCCTGATTTAAAACTAGATAAAAGTTAATTGGGAAAACGCGTAGAATTTCAATTTTCATTTTATCGTTAATGTTATTGCACTTGTACTTGAGATTAATTATGTTTTTTTTGGTATTTAAAAATTAATCATAACTTCTAGGTGTGGGGTTTTTTTTTAAATTTAGCATAGGAAGATACTTTTATTATAAAACAAATTTTAGTACAAAAAAATCAACCTTAAATGTTGGCAGGTACCTAAGTTTTTTTATTATTATGGAAAGAACATTGAAAATAATGTTCAAATTTTTAATTTTATTTATTTGTTAAGAGTGATACAAAATTATAAATTAGAAAATATACAAAAGGAGTATTTATTCAAAACAAGTGCAAAAAACTAAACAGAAACATTGATTCGAATATTAAAAAAAAAAATGAAAATAATCAATATAAGACCCACTCGTTTGGAATAACTTTAGATCTGTTTTCAATTTTTTTTTGAGAGCTGTCTAATACTACGTATTCATTAGGCCAAATGAGGTAATTTCAGTGAAAATTTCCAAATTCGTACGAAATCACCTAATTTCCCGTACAAATTCACATTTCCAAATGAGGTAATTTCAACCAAATTTGCACGAAATCAGGTTGGAAATTAAGTCAAAACCTTTTGAACACACCCAATTAGTCACAGTTTGAAGATCTCTGAAAAGGTTTTGTATGAAAATGTCAAAGCAAGATGGAAGCAGAAAGAAAAAAACAACAACAACAAAAAGCGATAAACAGCCAGTTGAGATTCAAAAATGAAATGAGTTGTCAAACGAAATTACCAAATTAGAAATGAAAACACTTTTTCTGTGATTTGCAAAATTACCTCATTTCAGCTGTAATAAAAATTGTATTATAAAATTAAATAGTAGATAGCGTAGCATAAATAGCGGAATGGTTTACAAGAATAGTATTTTATATATAGTATATTAGTATATATTTACGGATTTTTACAACTGCGTGAAGTTAGCAACACCATTTTCAATTTTCAAAAAAAAAAACTATTATGCTTTCATATGCCGTATTTAATTTTCGATTTTCGAAAAAAAAACTTTAGCTGTGTTATGCTAAACTTGTGCGGCCTTGTGCCGTACAAATGTTAAGAAAAATGGAAAATTTGTAAATTTTACGAATGAATTTTATTGAATTTGGATATTTCTTAAAAAATACAGTTGTGTTTACGAAAGGCTGCAACGTGAAGTTAGGACCGCTATTTTCAATTTTCAAAAAAAATGCTAAAAATATTGAAACAAAATTTGCTAATTTTGCACTTGAAATATATTTTTTTTTTTAATCTTAAATTAAATTGTGCTGTTATTGTGCAACTTATTGTGCTAATTTTGTGCTGCCATTATTTTTTTAAATATATATGGCGCAATAAAGCACAAGTTGAACAGAATACAGCACATTTCTTCTTGTTTAAATATCGAATATGGCGGTAGTAACATCACGCTTCGCAAAATTCTTATTTGGCCTTAAAAATTGCAAAAATGTGATCTTTTGTTATTTTTTCAGCATATAACAGCATAAACTGAGCACAAATAGGATTAAAAAATAGTATTCATTAGTTTTTAACATTTAATGTTAATTATTTGAGTTGTTTGCATCACAAACTGCGCGCACAAAACAGCACAACCTTATTTTTTGAGAAATTGCATAGATTCAAAAAGATTTTATTGTAAAATTTGTAAGTTTTTTGGTATTTTTGATAAAAGGTAGCACAAGTAAAATTAATAAAGCACATTTTTACGAATTTATGAGAGGTACTAGCGCACTCAATGCTTCTTGTTTTTGTTGCATCTCTCATATTTGCTCTTTGTAGAGTGCCTCAATCCCAGAGGAATGGCCAAAGATGGCTGAGTCATGATGGCGAAAGCAACCCAATCGAAGAAGTGCGACGAGAAACGTTTATTGAATTCGGTCAAGTTGACGATTCAATTGGGTCTTTTCGGCTTCTTCAACTGGTTTGTAGGTGAACTTGGCAGCTGTGAAGTTAAAGTAACCGTATGATTTTGGACGAACGACCACAACATGAGTGTAGTTGGTTTGAGGAGCAAAACAATCCACGCTGGCACTTAATTGACCTCCAACGATTTCGAAAGCTTCAGGGTGAAATCCATTGACGACTTATTTCACATTGACTGCAGCTCCATTGCCAACATTTTAGACTGTGTACTTGACCACCAAATCGCTCTTCTCCACGAGATATTTGTTCATGATTTGTTTGGAGACCAAAGGCCTCGCGCTGGTCTTATCTTTCGATGACGGGCAGGTGTTTGTCAAGCCCAGGAGGGCAATACAAAGAAGACCAAATTTGAACATTCTAAAAGGAAAATCAAAAATTACTTTAGAGAAATGGAGAAATTTGGCTGTTGACGTGGAAAGTGCATGCGTGGACCATGGCCTCAATCAACAAGCTGCTTCCAGCTGACTCAAAGAACTAACTTCCTAATAACCTAACTCCCAAAAAAAGGGTTTGGTTTATTTGTGCTAACTCCCATTTTAAAAAAAACTTAATCCCAACTATGAAACGAACTAAGTCCTAAGATAAAAATGAACTAAGTCTCAGCAGTGGAAAATGAACTCACTCCCACTTTTTTGAGGATGGGACTTAGTTCATTGGGATTTAGTTCATAATGAACTTAGTCCCAACTGAATTAACTCCTGTCTTTATGAACAAAGTCCCACCACGAAATTTTGATGGAAGTTAGCTAGTAGTGCTGTTTTCATCCACCCTTAATAGTGTGTATGCCTCTGCAGTCTGCAACATACATCAGGATCGGGATAATAAGTGTCTTATACAAGGAAACAGTGATTGGCAAGAGTAATTCTTCGTTTGATCTCAGCACTGGTACTCATAGCAGAGCCTAGGTAGGCAAAGTTTCTGATCACCTTAAAATATTAGCTGCCTAAAGTGACGTTCTGTCTGAGACATTGGTTTGATTTTGCATTCATTCATCGTTAAACCCATCTTCTTAGCATCCTTTTCAATCCTCACGAAAGCACCATCACACTTTATTCGTCTGGTTATGTCAATATCGTTAGCATAAGCGAGTAAATAAGGGACAACAAAATTCGGGCCGTTAATGCTAGCGACCCGAGCATGTTTCCGCAAATTAACAAGATATTTAGAAGGAATGATCAGAACGACCTTCCTTGTCTTAAGCTTCAGAGAACGACGGACAACAGAGACGTACTTCTGACAGCAGGAATTAATCCAGAGGACGCCGTCTTGGACGATGACCTCTTCATTGTCGAAGATCCGCAGGAGAAAGTGGAGGCTGTGGGGGCTGCTTTCCAGCAAGTGTACAAGGTGAATGCTTGCATTCGCCCCAATCATGACCTGGAAAACAGAGCCTTGCTCCACCACTTCTACCTTCGGAATGACATAACGCAATGGCGATCAGAGAACCTTGGTTTCACCGGGTTCAATGAAGATCATTTGGCAAACGCCATAATCGCCGAGCGAAATGGGCCCAGTTCCCTGTTAATTACGAAGATGGAGCTCCAGCTCATCTTCGATTCATTAAAGAAGAAGAAGTCAGCAGGAGTCGATGGCATATCCAACGTTGTACTTCGACATTTACCTCAAGAAGCAGTAGACATTTATACTACTCTATTTAACAACGCTCTGAATAATGCATATTATCCAGTGCGGTGGAAGACAGCTGTGGTGCATCCTCTCCCGAAAAAGGGAAAGGACAACTCCAATCCGGCGAATCTCCGGTCGATAAGTCTTCTTCCGAGTATCAGCAAGGTATTCGAAAAAGTTATCAATAGAGCTCTGTCTAAGTGGGCAGAGGACAATAATATCATACCGGACAATCAGTTCGGTTTTAAGGCGGGACATGACACTATTCATGCCGCATCGAAACTCGTTTCTGATGTCCAATGGAACAAATCTAAGAAGCAGTGTACGGGTGCCTGTCTGGTTGATTTGGAGAAGGCCTTCGACACCGTATGGTTAGAGGGTCTTTATCTAAAGCTGACCAGACTTGGCATTAGTAAACCACTATTATATATGCTTTATGATATGCTCAATGGCAGAAAGTTTGTTGTCAAGAGTGGCAATGTAACTTCTGCCACAACCTTTAATATTAAAAATGGTCTTCAGCAGGGAGCGGTCAACTCGCCGATTCTATTCAGCATTTACACCAGCGATCTGATAAGTAGTCTAACTCAGGCAATTGCGTATGCCGACGATCTAATTGCGTACAGAACAGCTCCAAAAGTCGAGGTCATCAGGATTCTTTTGCAGCGTGACTTCGAGAAGATTCAGCGATATTGCGATGACTGGAAGCTGAAAATCAACTTTCAGAAATCAGAAACTATCTTGTTTAGGACTCCGTTGCGTGGAGCCACAAGGGATACGAGAAAGAACTGGCGCAAGCTGGTGATCGTAGGACCAAATGGACATCCACTGGCGAGTAAAAGTGTAGTAAAGTACCTTGGCATCTGGATGGATCAGTATTTGTATTTCGACAGACATATAAATGCTGCACTGGCCAGGGCTAGGGGAGCTTTCGCCCTGACGAAACGGTTGTTTTATAGCAGCCGGCTTGACAGCAGGGTGAAGGTGATTTGCTACATGGCCCTTATCCGGCCGATGATTGCCTATGGGTTCCCGGTTTGGTTCAACGTTGCCCCATCTCAAATGGAAAAGATTCGGGTGTTTGAGAGGCAGTGTCTTCGACGCTGCCTTGGATTGCACAGAACACCAGAGTCGGAGTACAAACACTACTATTCCAACCTGGCTCTATACAACGGGGCCAACATAAACAGGATAGATAATTTCTTGCTGAAGCTTATTCGAGGTCACATTGCAAGAGCGATGTCCTCGTCTAACAGCTTAATTTTCGGGGCTTACTACCCCAACAACGAATACTACGAGAGTGTGCGTCTAAGCGGCTTCATTCCGCCCGATGCATTCCTCCATCTAGACAGTCGAGGGTTGATCCAGGATAGAGCGGCGGTTCCGCTAATCTACCACGTCTGCCGGAGAACTGTAGATCGGCGGCTCCTGTACAGTCGGGACGTCCTCGCACAAGACGGAGCTGAGCACCTTCGGTTCAGTAGGACTGTGTCCGAACGGGACCGAAGAGATAGGGTAAAGCAGGAGAACCAGTTCTGGTGGTTGAAAAACGAAGATGAAGTTCCTTCAGACATTTAATAGTTGACCTTGCTATTTTCTCTTGTATGGCCGACTTACATAGGTTTAGGTAGTTAGTTTTAAGTAGGGACAGTCAGGGTGGCACAAAAAAAAAAAAAAAAAAAAAAAAAAAAAAAAAAAAAAAAAAATATAAAACATACAAAAACACCAAAAAAAAATTATAAAATCAACAAAAATACAAAAAAATTATAAAAACCGGAAAATGCTTGCTGTGGCTGTTCTAGTTTGTAAGTAGCTTATAAGTAGGTTGTAATTAGTTTAAAATTAGTTGTAAGTAGTTTTAAGTAGTTTTAATTAGCTTTAATTTAGTTTTATGTAGTTTGTAAGTTTTATATAAAACCAAAAAAATAAAGACATAGATACCGAGTTTTTTGTGAAATTCTTCTCGGTAAAAAATAAAACCGACCTGGATTTAGTATTAAGATAGTTATTAGGCCGAAAGGCATTAGCATTAAGTTATTATAGTTTAACTTAGAGCGCCCGACTGGGGCCAGTAAGTTAGTTTTAAGATATTGATAAGTAGGCTAGTTTCTATGAATTTTTGTCTAGCTTTAAGATAGTTCTAAGATAATTAAAAAATAAAAATGAATTTACAAAAAAAAAAAAAAAAAAAAAAAAGCGAGTAATTGGACGAACTTTTAAGAGATTGTGTCACTAGTGTCCAACTTTTTTCACATGAATGATGTCGGTGAGGTCTTTACCTACCTTGAAGGAGCAGGGTGTATTCTCCATCATCATCCTGAACAAACATATGAGATTGGAAGGTATGAAAAAACTAGACATTGGTCCATATAGCTTATCTCTATAGATGCTGTCATAAGCGGCCTTCAAATATGTGAACAAGTGCTGGGTATCGATTTGAAGCTTCAAGGATTTTTCAAAGATTTGTCGTTGTGGAAATAATTGGTCGAACCTGGCCCAAAGCCACACTGATATGCACCTTAATTACTTAAGGTGGCGCTTCAGTCCTGGTAGACTAGGGCCTCAAACAACAAGCTTCTTCTAGCTGGCTGGGTTTCTAGCTACCTGTCTCCAGTTTCACATGCCAAGTTGGTTGAGGTTCTCTTCCACTTACGTGCGCCTTACTATTCTCCACTACTGAGGCGTCCCACGGGGTTAAATTCAAAGGCTTTCCAGGCCAGATTATTGCTCTAGGTGATCTAGTTATCTCAGTCGTTGGTATTTCACTTTATTGGCTGAATCAGTGTCGCTGTACTGCCCGTACACTTCGTTGTTTTATCTTCTTCTCCAGTCCTCATCTATGAAGATCAAGAATCACCCAGAGAATTTCCCTCTCAAAACCCCTTAGATTTTGACTATTCTACGTCTCCAAAGGGTTCCTCAAGACTCGCTCTTTAATTTGACCTATTTTACTCTTCTTCACGCCCAAAAGCTTTATTCAAATAATTTAAAAGTTGAAATAGAGCGTGTTCAATTCTAACCCAACACCTCTATTAACGCATCTTATTTTTTTTTCTTCGAAATCACTTACCAGCAGCAAAAAATAACTTTTCATTGAGTCCACATCTGCTATTCAATATAGTTTCATTGTCCCTGACTGTCCTTGATCCTTGGACAAGAAGACACCCTCGACTTTTGAATTCCCTTATTTTTTGTTTGAACACGAGTCATTTCACACCATGAACCGTTACTGTCGTCACACCATTGCCAAGCTATAGCATAGCATAGTCCGTATCTTCTATGTATATGCGGAGTATATCCTTTTGTTTGTTTGTCGATATTAAAATTGTTGGAAAGGATTCATTTTAACGCGTAATACTCCACCCTCTGCGACTGTGACGTTGGTAGCTTCTGATGGGATAATATACTGTTGCTTCTGAAGGTAAGGATTCTCCAGTTTAGTTTGTTGAATTCAGAAGAATTGACTGACAATGAGGAAGGGAGTGATGGAAGTAAAGAGGGCTATATGGACTCTGCAGTTGGGATGATGAACGGAGAAATCCCAGCAAAACCACACAAGTACTGGGATAATGTTTGAAAGAATTTAACTAAAAAGAAAGCATTCAATATAATGCACGTTGACGTGCTAAGAGGATAAAAGCGGTGGAGAATGGGGATTGTGGTAGAAGCTGATAGACTGAAGGCGGAGAAGGATTCTGGTGAATGGAGAAATAATCGATGAACTTAGGGTCGTTTATATTTATTTTTTATTTTTTCCATCATAATACTCTGTGGGAGTTCGTGTTGGTTTGAAGGGGATGCTGGCTGTTTTTCACTTGAAATTTCCATTCAAAGGTGAGATGCTCAGAAACTCCAATAAGGCACGAGCAAGCAGTTTCTTTATATACATATAGAATACCCAGTGATGGAGGAATCAGATGAAGTGAAAAATGTTCATGAAACCAGAGAGAAAAGTAAAGGATCAAATCGGATGGAACAATTTGCTCGTTAAGACTCGGTGAACAACTCAGACATTGAGAGTGTTTATCTGTTTTTCATGATTTTTTTTGTCTTTTTTGTTCAAAGAAGAAACTTAATGCGGAACGAAAAATTGATGGAAATTTAAACATTGAATTGAGCTGATTTGTATTTATTTAAGAGCAGCAAAAAAAAAAAAACAAAAAATATTTATGAATTTGAAATTTTATAAGAACGAAATAAAATAAGAGGTTTTGTATTTTTTGGATGTATATAAAAATATAAGACGAATTTGTATGTTTTCGTCTTAGGTATATTATATCTATATTTTGATGAAGGTTATATAACTTACACTTATGTGGCTACCAATCCACGAAGGGTCACAACCTGCGAAAAGGCAGTCTTCCATCTTCTATGATTCCAAGCACTCTGATTCTAGTCATCAAGCCCAAGATTTAAGGGATCCTCGATAGCTTGGAAGCTCAGTCTTTTTCGTTCTCTGGAGCTTGGGAGCTGGGATTTAAAGACTATAGAAATCAGGTACAGAGTTTGGTTTGAAACTTTTCCTCCATTCGCACTCCTCACACACGGGACTAAATAACCGTCGAAAAATTTTTCTTTCGAAAGAGGCCAGTATCAGTTCTCCCTTTTTGTAGCGCCCAACACTCGGAGCCATAAAGCAGGACTGACAGTGAAAGGGTCTTATAAATAGAGCGTGTACTTACATGTGAGAAGATTTGAACCCATTTGCTGTGCCAAACCAAAGCAGCTTGAACACACCTATTTTTTCTATTTATCAGTGGCCAGCAGCCAGTTGCTTGGGTTTTTTAAAAAGCCTTCGGGTGTTGTAACGATCGTGAGACCGTTCGATCTCCTTGAGCTGGGAGGCTGCATACATTCTCTTTTTTCTACGCAGGGTCTTTTTCTTCCCTCTACTCCCTACAAAACTTCAAAGTCAGACATTCAGAGTTGGTTAAAAAGGCTTGTTAAGGATTTTGTCTGTGAATAAATAGGAGAAGATCTTAAAAAAAAAATGAGTGTGGGAGTAGTTTTTATTTTTTAAAAATATGAGTAAACCATTCGAGAATGGTTGGAAAGTTTTTTATGAAATAGGCCCAGCTTTTAAATGAACTATATTTCGATCGTCTTTGGATTTTAAGTTTTTTTTTATAAAAGAGCCCCAACTCTCTAAACTGTAAGAAATTGAACCCCCTTCTAAAGTTATTAAACACCTGTCTTGTGTCCCTAACCAAGGATCCATTGTTTTTTTTTTTGCATCATCGTACGAATCGTAAACTCTCCTAAGGAATTTTTTTTCTGTATGTTGGCAACTTTGTAAGACTGTAGCTAAGAGACATTTTTATGTCTGACATAAAACCTGAAGAGACCGGAATGTAGAAAATTAAGTTCTCTTCAAAAAAAAAAACTAAAATCCATTTTCCCCATTTTAAAAATGAGGCCCTATTTCGTTATCAAAAAAACCACATTTTTTGGGCCAGTTTTTATTTGTTGTTTGAGGTCATTTTTTATTGGGGCCAATTTACATGTAGCCTGTAATCAAAATTGTGTGGTAATCATCAAATTTGTAATTTAAAATTAATTATATCTGAGCTACGTTGGTGTCAGTTAAAATCTTTAAAGCCATTTTATGTGAAAAGTTGGGCCAATTTGAAATTTGTTTTGACTAGAAATTTTAATCAGGTCTTGAGCTTTATATGATCATCAATATAATAAATGATTTAACTTTCTAAATGTTTCAAAATCAATCATTAAAGTTTTCAATGATAAGTTTCAATGATAGCTTTAACTGGCACCTAACTCAATTACATGTAATTGTAATTGAGATCGAAAAATTCAATTAAAATTCCATGCTTAATATTGCAAAATTTTCTCTTTTTGTAACTTCGTTTTTCGAAACTTTATCTTTTCAAATATTTGTCCTTTCGACATTTTGTTTTTCCGCAAATTTTTCCTTCAAAACTTTTTTTTCGATAACTAGGTGGATTCCTCAAAGAAAATGTATTGATTGAAATCAAATCACTTTGGTGGGAGAACTATCTTTATACAGTCAATTAGAATTTTCTAAATATCATTAATCATTTAACCATTTTAGTTTTATAGCAATGCGGGCTAGTTAATGGTGGGATTACTTACAATAACATTTTTTACATTTCCAATTACAGTGCGTTATTCAATTAAATTACCGATTACATGTAATTGAGATTGAAAAATTCAATTACAATTACATGTAATTGAGATTGAAACATTCAATTACAATTACATGTAATCGATATTTAGAGCTGATACAGAATAAAAAATAAAATATTTTCAGAACAGGGTATTCCAAAAAAAATGTTCTTACATTGCAACTTCCTTGAAGTTGACACATGTGATAGCTGAAACAATGATTTCTATAAACTTGACACAGGTGATAGCTAAGACAGATTTATAACAGAGAAAAATATTTCAAAAACAGGGTGCTTATAAATATGTCAAAATCACCACCATCACCTGTGTTAATATAATTGAAATCAATCAAGGCACAACGAAATTGAGATTTTTCTTGCAACACTCTGCAAGTAACGGGTGATTTTTTAGCTGGTTTGGTTTTGGCAACACTGGTTTTGACAGCTGACGTGTGTTTAGTACCTTGTGTCACTGTCAAACAGCTTCAGTTTGGTTTGCAATTTAACCATGGATCGTCTTACAAATGAACAACGCTTGCAAATTATTGAATTTTACTATCAAAATTCGTGCTCGGTTCGAAATGTTCATCGCGTGCTGCTTCCATTTTATGGTCGGCATTCTCGACCTTCTGAGCAGTCTATTCGGAAGATTGTGACCAAATTTCGCACCAAATTTACTTTGTTGGACATTGAACCACCAACACGTTTACATACTGTGCGTAGTGAAGAAAATATTGCGGCCGTATCAGCTAGTGTGACAGAAGACCGCGAAATGTCGATTCGGCGCCGTTCCCAGCAGTTAGGCCTTTGTTACAGCACTACGTGGAAAATTTTGCGGAAGGATTTGAGCGTAAAGCCTTTTAAGATACAGCTGGTGCAAGAACTAAAGCCAGCCGACCTACCACAACGCCGAATTTTTGGTGAATGGGCTCTTGGAAAGCTGGCCGAGGATCCGCTTTTTTATCGAAAAATTGTGTTCAGCGATGAGGCTCATTTTTGGTTGAATGGGTACGTAAATAAGCATAATTGCCGCATTTGGAGTGAAGATCAGCCAGAAGCATTGCAACAGCTACCAATGCATCCCGAAAAAGCCACTGTTTGGTGCGGTTTATGGCCCGGCGGCATTATTGGGCCATATTTCTTCAAAGATGATGCGAATCGCAGCGTTACTGTCAATGGTGAACGCTACCGAGCGATGATAACAAACTTTTTTTTGCCCGAAATGGAAGTTCTTGACTTGCATGATATGTGGTTTAAACAAGACGGTGCCATATGCCACACAGCACGCGAAACAATGGCGCAATTGCGAGGCGAGTTTGGTGAACAGTTAATTTCACGTTTCGGGCCGGTCAATTGGCCGCCTAGATCGTGCGATTTGACACCATTAGATTATTTTTTGTGGGGGTATGTCAAGGCTAATGTCTATAGGGACAAGCCCGCTTGGATTGACGCACTGGAAGCCAACATCCATGCATTCATTCGTGAGATACCGGCCGATATGTGTGAAAGAGTATGCCAAAATTGGACTCAGCGGATGGGCTACCTGAGACGCAGCCGCGGTCAACATTTGCATGAAATTATCTTTAAACATTAAATTGCAAGGTTCTAGCTATCGATTCAAATAAATATTTCATTCATTTTTTCGAATTTGTTGTGTTTTTTTTTTTTAAAGTTCTAAACCTCTTAAAAAATCACCCGTTATAAAAAAGAAAATGAAATTTTGAAGGGGTTTTTTTAAAAAATATTTTTTTTAAAAAAATTTTAAGTAAAACTTTTAGTATTTAAGTATGCAAATCTTAAGTATTTATTTATGTTCGTATATAAAATATAATTTGAAATATTGAATTTTACAAAAAAAAGTATTGAAATGATGATCAAAATCTGCTTAGCTGATATTCAGAAAATTAAAAATTAAAGAAAACGTTTTATGAGATGTACTACGAGTAGTAATAGTTGCTATTTGTAATTTTTTATATTTTATGGTAGTAGATCCAAAAAATCGTAGGAGCCGTTTTATAAAAAAAATAAAAAATTTCCTAAACGGGTTTTTAACGTTTGTGTATAAGGTCCCGTTATTTTTTCATTAAAGAAAATTTTATTCTTAAAACACTTTAGAAGGAAATAAAGAGACTTTAATTTTCAAAATTTTTGACTTTCAAACAAGAAATTTTGAAACTTTTCCTAAAAATACAATTATTTTTTAATTTATGTACACAAAAATATTAATAGTTTTTGGAAGTCTCTGTACAAAGAAATTATTAAAATCAGTCATACCGTTTTGAAGAAAATTGCAAATTAAAAAAAAAGACTCTTTGGGAGGTACCATTAAGAACCATTTTTTGAAAAATGATTTTCCACTCAAAGGAAGCTTTTATTAAAGTTATTTATTGATTTTTTTTTTTTTAGAAAACTTGTAGAGAGGTTTTTGAGAAAAATAAGATTTTGAATATTAAATTGTATGGCGGGTACCATTATTTTTGGTACTTAGAAAAAAGAAAAAAATGTGTAGGCATAATCACCAAAAAACCAATGTGTACCAACTTTGAAGAAAATCTATCGGGCCATTTAGGCTGTAGACGAACAGACAGACAGACATAATTGTGCCACCTACTTTTTTGGTGTTCTCTATCATCGTAATGTCGTGTTTGATTATGTTTTTTTTGCACGAATCCAAAACTTGCCTTATAGTACCTGTTTTTGTCTCACTTAATTTTAGTCGAAAACCTCAGATTCGGGGTCAGCATCCCAGATACATAAGGCAGGGAATAAATCAAAAAGTCCCCTAAATTTGCATGGTAAAACACATTATAACTGGACTTATTCCTTTAATTTTAAAAACAAAGAAATAATTTTAAATTACAAAATTATTTACATTTTCTAATTAATTTGAAACAATTTTTTATTACATTAATTACATTCCAATTACTTTTATGTGATAACAATCAAATTACAAGTAATTAAAATTACCCAGTAATTCGGCACTATTTGAATTGGAGTTGAATAATTAGACTTCTTACTACCCAATTTTATATATTTAATAGAAATTTTCTTAAAGCAAAAATACTGAAGCACTAAAATTACGATTTTCAAATAATTCAATGGGGACAGGTGGGGAATGAGGCATGAGAAAATTAAAACACGGTGGATATCCTATTTTTGAACCATAAGGGATATTTTTGACGTTTTCATATGGAATGACTCTTATGCAGCTTTTATTAAAAAAGGTACACTGTAGCGTATGTGTACTATTTCTCAATGTTGTACTATAGACTTTGAGTGACAACAAAAATTCGCAAAGCTCAGCCTGTTACAAATTATTGTGATGTCAAAGCCTAGTTTGATTGTGCTATTTTTGAAAAAGCTTGTCCTCTATTATTATAATTTTAACTTGTTGTTGAAGTCAGAAATTGAAAAATCCGACCACGCTCCAAGGTCGCAGATATTATTATTTTTTTAATATACATTTTTTGAAAGTTGAATGATGTTCCTTGAATGATTGTCTAGTTTCTTCTCACACAATTTTTTAAAATCACTTTCGAAATTCTAGTTCAAACATGATAGACCTCCTTAAAGGTCTAGGATAGAAGTGTCAAATGTCAAGTTGATGAGTCTGTTGAATTAAGTTAATAAAGATCAAGGTACATCGAGACAGAAAAAGACCAAGGCACTTTTGACAAACAGATTTTTTTTTTTTTTTGTTTTACCCCCGTAAGTACCTATATACGAATTGCAACATGCTGGAGAGTAAGTGCGAGACTCTTTCAAAAGCTGTATTTATTGCAATACTTTTCAAAATAATTCGCCGGAAATTGAATTAACGAAAATACCTCTCCGCATTCTTTGAGCGAGCATGCCAATCTAATTAAAACGTTCGTGTTAAAGAGTCTATCTAAGGGATTTCACATGTTAACTTCTCATGATGTTATGTCTTTTCAGCCCCTCTGCTACTTAGATTTGCTTTAATTTAGTCTACAAAGCGTTGATTGTGTTTTTGTTTTTTTGTTTTTTTTGCTTTATTTTTATTTGTAAAACTTTTTACATTTTCATTCTTTGCATGCTCTGGTGTTTCAGTTCCTGAAGTCCTTTTGTAAAAAAACTTTTTCTTCTTCTTATATAGTTAAAGTTTTTTTTGTTGCTATTTATAGAACATTCTCTGCACTCTAAGGCTAATGGTGATGGCGATGGTCAATAGAATGAATGAATCTGAGAGGTAAAATCCAGCGTTACAATACACAACTTTTTATGGGGTAGTTACATTGGGGACTATAGATAAGGTGGTGGTGAGGGTGAAAGTGAGGATAAGGGTGTTTGTGTGTATTGTGCGAGTATTGTTATGGTGTGAAGTTTTGCTAAAGTCTCAATTTTGCTATTTTTTTTTACTTTTATTTTCCATCTCAAGGCACTTCATTCCATTGGAAAGTAATTTCATTCCTTCATTCTCCATTGTTTACAGATCTTAAGTTTCCTTCAACAATGTTTTGCCTCATACCTTCTGAAATTTTTCACAAAAATCAAAAACAAAAGTAAGTTGTAGGGACATACAAGTAGCTTGTTCAATTAAATGATTGGCATAGTCATCATTCTTGAGGTTTCTTGGCCACATATTTCGATTTGAGTTTTTCCTAGAAAAAAAAAGGACAACCAACTGTGTTGGAATGGCTATGAAGGGGACCCTGTTATGCGTATTTGTTTTATAAGGAATTTATGGTTCAGTGTAAATGGTTATATAGGTGCTCCAAGAATACAATACAAACAATAAAAAAAACCTAATGTGCCCGAGGTTCAAGTAGACTGGGAGTTAGCGTTGCTCAGAATAAAATCATATTTAGATATTTCTTTAGACGATTTTTGCACCGATGATAATCTCATCTTAAACCTAACTACTGGCAAATATCTGGCCAGAAAACCTTATATCTGAAGTATGCAGTCATATACTCAGCTGGAATAAAAAATTAAAATTCATTTGAAAGTAAGTAGATATTGTTCGTTTTAAAAATATTCAACTCTATCTACCCAGACTATTGAATTGTCTTTTATTTATTGTTTGTCAAGGATAATGAAATTAGTTGTAATTTTTTTCATATAAAGCCACTCATAAGCCATAAGGAATTTTATGAGCAAGTTGTTATATGTTCTTATACAACCACAAGCAAATAGGTGTGAGAAGATTATGTCCTTAAAATAACACCATTGTTTTATCATACATTCTTGCATTGACAGGGACAGCTTATGTGTTCCATCGATAAACCTTTATGATTGATTGAAAAATAAATACGCAGTTATAATGTCACTTTACCTTATATGCATTCTTGTCTTTATATGGATACATGTTTGTATGAAAAGTTTTTTTTTATCTTGTGTCACAGACATTTTTTATTGATTAATACTGCTTCAATTTTTTTAAAGATGGGTTTAATTTTTAGTCATCATGGATAAGAGGATTTATTCTTACTTTAATTGATGTTTTCTTTAAAAACTGTGTCAACACCACCAACAAGTAATGTGTTAAAAAGTGACAACAATACAAAGTTTTTCCGCAATTTTGTTCCTCGCCTCGGTCTTTGCAGCAATTTAGTAGATACTTTGGGTTTTAGAATCCTGCACAATTTCCGGAGGACAGATAAGAGGTTATGGTTTGCTCTTAAAAACTTTATACCAACTGTCACATACTAGACATATTGGCATCCATATTTTAAAGGGTGTACGCTGGATTTTGATTTAATGGAGGTGGGGGGGTAAACTCATTCAAAAAATAGTTTTGGTACTGAAATCTAGCTTTAAGATGCTTTCAAAAGAAGACAAATTGTTCAATGTATGAAATATATTCTGAATAGGGGGGCAAACACCCTTTCCTGCCTCCTTGAGTACACCCTTGCTTAATTCTATAGCTGTATTGCAAAAAACCATAAATCAAAATTTTGTGCTACTACCTCATGACGTACCTTGTGGTTGGTCTTGTCGCAGATCTGCGTCCAATTCCCAACCACTTTCACTTAAAAACTTCACCGAAGTACTGCTTCTTGCAAGATTTTCACAAATTCTGTCATGAATAAGTGCTTTTCATCTAGCGGTTTGAACTTGGCAAAAAAAAAAAAATAGATTGCCTCCATTCCTGAAAATGCTAGTTGTTAGTCACTAGGTCATGGTTCTCTTGGAGCTATAGCACCTACAAATTTTCCATTAGTACCACACATTGTAACCATAACAGATATCCCAATCAGGAAACTTTAGAATCAGAACAGGCAATAGGGTCATAAGTGAGAATCATGTTTTGGTCTTTACTGACGGTTTCAAAACCTTAGAGAGGGTTGGGTCAGACATCTACTCAGTAAACCCACCCATAAATAGATCCATAAAGCTTCCAAACTTTTGCAGTGTATTCCAGGTGGAAGTGCTTGCAGTTTGTGAAGCCGCAAACATCTCGCCTCATGCAATGTAGTCAACAATATTATTGACATCTTCATAGATTGTCAGGCGACAATTAAAGCCATTGGAGCAAGAAGAAAGTAGAATACACCAGGGTTTCTTGGAAGCTGCAAATCTCAGATTCATTGACACTTGTCGGACTTAAAGGAATCTATGGCCAAATATTTCAAAGAATAAAACAAATTACTTACTCAAGCTAAGCAGGCCTCAATTATCACTCATAGTTTGTATCCTAACCGGGCCACAACTCAATGGGAACCCACATGAGCAGAATGGGCATCAGCTAATTGGACTTATGCAGAAGGTGTCAATATGATGAAATGGAGGAGGACTGATCTCACTTCTTGTGTGAATGCCACAGCCTAACTAGAACTAGAAGAGCAGCCTTAGGAGAATATTTTGCTGATGAACTGAGTGACATCTCTATCTTGCCACTAAAGAACATCCTAAAATTCATTCAGATCACAGGATGGTTCACGGAGGCCGCTCACACGTAACCTTAAACCTTCCCCCTCATCCCCAATCCCCTTAATCCCCTCCCTTTCCCTCCTCACACCTACCTACCTACACCCTGGGGAGCGCAATGGATCCACTGAGATCCGAGTGAGATGATGCAGCTTGCCGTATTATTCGGCAAGTACCATTGTGGCTTCCGGGAAGAAAGATTAGTCACAGATCAAACATTCAGCCTCAAGCTGATCCTGGGAAAGAGCAATGAATTTCAAGTCAAGATCTATCATCTATTCACTGACTTCAAAGCTGTCTATGATAGAATTCATCGTCAAGAGTTCAATATGGTAATGGCTTAATTTGGGATCCCGGGAAAAGATCTTCCGAACTATTCCAAACATACACACGGTTTTGTTAACGATTTCTTCCATGTTTCTCTGGAACAAAAAGTGCACAGGGCAGGCGTTAACACTGAAAGCACTATTTTCTACAAGATCTATCTTACTTCTAGGGTATGCTGATGATAATAAATAGCATAATTGACAGCTCCTGATAGGCCACAAAAGAGTATTTAACGACAATTTAAGAACAGGCATAAACTATTGGTCTTCAAGTAAACGAGGACCAGACTAAAATACATGCTATTAACAAACAATGAAAGATCTGTCAATTGGCTAGAACAAAACATCACTATTGCAAGCAAGAACTTCTACGCAGTTGAGGAGTTTATCCTTTTTGGAGTAAAAATTAATCACATGGAAGACATCTTATAGTGAAAATCCAACAAAGAACCTAGAAAACCGTTGCAAATTCGGTATGGCGTAAAAAATGGATTGAAAGCTTCTCACACATTACAGGCGAAATGCACGCTCTATAAGACCCATATATGTACTCACAGTCCTGCTTTATAGCGCCTGATAATAAATTGTTGGGTGATAAGCAATAAGGGAGAATTGATACTGGGCTCTTTAAAAATTTCTTCGACGGATATATATGGTCCTGTTTGTGAGTAAGACACATAGTTTTGAAGATACAACCGTGAACTCTATGAGCTGTATGAGGATGTGAATGTAGAAAATCAACACCACGCCAACTAAACTGGCTCGGCAATATCAAGCGATTTGACAGTAAAGCTTTAGCAAAGAGAGTCTTAAAATTGCAGTCCCTAATTTTGAGAGAAAGAAGACGACCAAATCTTTGGTTTTAAGACCATGCGATCGCGAATACCACAAAACTTGGTCGTTATTACTGGAAGAAGTGATCTCGGAATCATAGAGGATGGAAGGCTGACATTTTTCAGGGCCTGACTCTGGATTAGAATCCGGATAAGAAAGTTAGCAAGTCGTTTTAAACAGAAACTTTAAAATTAAAATTACTGTGTATTTAGCATTTAATTAGTTACAAATTCAAATATCAAAATTGTCTGATTCTTAAGCAGTCTTAAGCAACGACAGAACAGTATTAAACTGCGGATAGCTGAGATGGCTGGCAACATTAGAGTCCTTTTTCCGCTTTGGAAATACGGTCAGAGGTTAAGACAGTGAAGGTTGGGAAATAGTCCTTAGTCTAAGCTTCTCGGAAGTGGTCTTAGCTTCTCTGAAGTGGAAGGATGTTAATACAGCGAGGTCCCCAGTCACCAGAGTCCCCAGTATTTACTATGGCGTTGGAAGATATAAGGCTAAGACACCGAAAGGTGAAATACAGTCTCTAGTCTTAGCTTTTCGGAGGATGTTAAGACAGCAAAAGTTGGGAATGAATCCCTAGTCTTAACTATGACGGCGGAAAAGAAAAGACTAAGACAGTAAATGTTCAGATTGAGTCCCTAGTCTTAGCTTCTCGGAAGCGGTAGTTGGGTAAGACACAGAACGTTGGGATAGAGCCCCTAGTCTAAGCTATTGATAAAGAAATGGGAGAACAAAGGGAGATTTTAACGGCAGAAGCCTAAAAGTTTTGAAACTACTACCTGGTATTGACAACCATCAGCGTGCTTCGTTATTAGTTTTACACTATTAGGTTTGAGATGGTTCTGAACCTTGTTCACTTGATTGGTTGGTACTATAACACACGGTGCTTTTTGAAAAAATTGGCCAACCTCATTTGTTGATTCTGCACTGTGAACCAAATGTGCAGTGTAAAAAAAAAAAAAAATAAAAATAAATTTGGTGGCACAACAGCTCGTTGAGAGCCAAGGCCTAGTAACTTACAACTCTCAACCATTCCTGTGTGCGTATTTTTTGGCAGGAATGGAGGGGACCTACAATTTTTTGCCGAGTCCGAACGGCTAGATGAGAAGCACTTATTCATGACAAGTATACTCTTGGAGGATTTGTCAATTCCTCGCAAGAGGCAGTACCTCGTGAAAAAAACATTTCTGTTTTTAGGTGGCAGCGGCTGGGAATTGAACCCAGACCTTTGGCATGACAGTCCCACGCACTAACCATCATGCCACGAGGTACTACTGCAGTGTAAAAAGCACGAACGAAATTTATTGCTGACGTTTTTAGAAATTTTCCTGGGCTTCTATCAGATATGCAGCTAGTGTTGTTAATTCATTGCTGAAGTCATAGTCAACTGCTTTCTATGGGCGCCTTTTAAGTTGGTGGTTCGTTTCTGCACATGATTAGGGGGATAAAAAGATGTAACTACGTTAAAAAACTACGTTGAACTATATTTTTGAAATCTTCTTGTTTATTAGACCAGTGTCCAATGTTTAGGAAAACAAAAATTCAGAAGGTATCAACAGCATACACAAGAAACTTTAATATCCTTAATTGATTTTACCATTTTTGTTGTTGTTGTTTTATTTTATTAAAATTTACTAAATATCTTCTTAACCTACATTCGTGTTCGGTCCCAAAAACCGGAGAATATTTTTGGCTTAGTTGTTTATGTATGAAACTACACACATCCCTTGGGTATATAAAAAGCATCTCTCATCTAAGCAATAAATCAATGCAACATAATATTTCAGCTTGTTTGTCTGACTCAAAGTACATGTTTCCACAAGCATAAATCTCCAGATCAAACATGACAAACGAATATTTTTAACATAAAAACATTTCCCCAAAAACTAAATCTTTAACATTCAGCTGCTCTCACCACCCCTGTCTGAGTGTACAATATCTCTTACATACGTATGAATGTATGTATGTACATATGTCGTAAAACACGGAAGAAAGTAGGTATATGTACAAATAATTCTCGACATCTTCACACCGACTCGACAAAAAGAATGATAGTGACACATCACCCGAACATGAACAAGTCCTTATTTATTGTTTCTATACTATTTTTTTTTTTTTTATTACTCTCTATTTATTTTTTCAGTGTGATTTTGAATTATTTGCTTTGGGGTTAAACTAGAACAACAATGCCCTAGGGTATAGAGAACGCATGTTTTTGACCTGACCTAAGGAAACCCCTTTTTACTTTGATTGGAAAAATGTTTTATGGAAGCAGCAGAGACAAAAAAAAATTAAACAAACAAAAAAAAACAAAAATGTCAAAGCAGGCCTAAATATATGCCTGGAAAACAGTATTCTTTCCTGGTATTCCAGATTCCAGTCATCATCACTGGATTTGAACTTTCAGCCTAGTCATGCGTAGTTGAAAATCCCGGCAAGACTGCCAAGAAATTGAGGGGTATTCCATTCAAAGAGACCAAATACTTAATCTGGAAAACTCCGAAAAAGCTTAAGCCCATCAAACTTTGAGAGAACCTTTGAAGTTTTGGAAACGAGTAAATTCAGTTGGATAGAGAATTTGTGGGTTGTTTAGTTTTTTTTTTTGTGTTCTCATTTTCTTTTTACAGTTTTTGAGATACAAATCCCACGTGGAAGAACTTTCGTATAGTTTATGACGATTGTGTCAGTAGTTTAAACAAAGTTATTGGCACAATAATGTTTGTGGAGTCCGGGCATTCCCGATAGTTTTGAAATTTTATTTCTTTAGTTAAGTTTGGAATGTTTTTTTTTTTTTTATGTTTTGTTCAGTGAGCATGAGTTTGAAATTTCAAAAGTACCTATAGAACTTCAGGGTCTAGGGTCAAACTTAAGAAAAAGGTCTGATTCTTTACTAAATTTGATGTTGATTTGGGGTTTAAATAAACAATTGAATTCTTTAAAATAAATAAGTATAAAAAGTTTTGATTTACAGGATGTGGGAAGGATAATTAAGGGAGAGAGAGCTTAAAGTGGGCTATAGAAGAATTTAAATCGAAAATGTCTCTTTTACATTACGTCTTTAAGGAAGCAATCGAAAAATGTCTCTATTTTGGGTGTCCTCGGTTCAAGAAGTGAATGCAAATGAGTGGCTTGGACCTGAGACAACGATTATTTGTCTTGAATTCAATTAGTTGTTCATAATTCAAATTCAATTCCTCACATCCTCTACGATACTGAGCCCACTGCTTCCAGTTAGACCAAGCTTTCTGGTATCAGCGATAGTTTAATGGCTTTTAAATCGTATGTACGGTTGGTATTTTTTTTTTTTCTAAGAAGGTTGAGGTTAGCCGAAGAAAGCAAGTAAAAATAAAAAGGAAAGAGAACTCAGAATGATCACCAAGTTTATAATTTTAGCCTTTAAGTTACAACCATAGGGTTTTACAATCTTACAATGTTTGTAAAGCTTATTATAAATAATATGGTGTTTCATGTGCATCGAAACTTGGTACCGTTGAGCTACAGTAGAACTACAGGCCCAAATATTCATTTAAAAGAAGCGAACCAGGGACAATATGGTAGGAATCTGATTCCAGCCCAAGGCTAACTCAAGGAAGAATTACTTTGTTGTCTAATCATTCACTAAGAAGGAATAGAAAGGCAGTTAAGGGAAGGAATCTTATTGCAGCATAGGGCTTACCTGAGGAAAAAGTAATTTTATTGCCCATGCTTGAACTTGGAGCATAAAGGGAGTTTACTGTTGAAATCAGATCTCAGCATGAGGCTAACTCAAAGAAGAATTACTTTTTTGTTCAAGGTCTAACCCGGTAGGAGTATGAAGGGAGTTTACGGTGTTGGAATCTGATTCCAGCTCAAGGCTAACCCAAGGAAGAATTACTTTTTTGGTCAAGACCTCAGCTAGAATGAGCAAAAAAAGCTGTTTTCAGAAGAATCTGGTTCCAGCCCAAGTCTAACCCAAGAGAGAATTACTTTTTTGCCCAAGCTCTAACCCGGAAAAAGCATGAAGGAGCTTAGGGTAGGAATTTGATTCCAGCTTAAGCTTAAGGTTTACCCAAGGAAGAATTACTTTTTTGACCAAGAAGCAAAAAAGGAGTTTACGGAAGAATCTGATTCTGGCCCAAGGCTAAACCAAGAGAGAATTACTTTTTGCTAAGCTCTTACTCAGAAGGAGTGAAAAGGAGTTTACTTTTGGAGTCTGATACCTGCCCAAGGTTAACCAAAGGGAGAATCTTATTTGTCAAATGGCGGAAGCCAGAAACATTATCTTAAAATGATAATTTTTGCTTAATTAACATTTAATTGTCATTTTATTTATATCTTATCTTAATGTAATGGCTGCTTCATTTTTCGGAGTGGTGTTCAAGTTCAGTTGTCAATGATATGGTTGGTTGGGGGGGGGGGGGGGGGGAGTAGTGAGCTTGGGTGAGCGTAGAAGGGAATTTTCTCTTCGTCAGTTCTTGAAATAATATTCTCATCTAGTAGTTCCATCGCTTCAGGGTTTCGCTGGTTGGGATGTCGTAGCTGGTTTAAAATTACTTCTAGCAGAGGGTTCGAGTGGTTCATCAGATTTTGTAGACATCTTCTGCTGGATTGGATTGGTATCTATCTAGTTGTAGAACATTGGCCTTTCGATAGAATTTCATGTTGCTGACGTGTTTTCTTCGTATTCTGTCGAAGTGCAGGCCTGAGCAGATCAGCAGAATCTTCCTCTCGAATGTTGCAAGTTTTTTCATTTGTGATTTTGTTGTCGTGTAACAGATGGGAAAGCAATAGGTGATGAGGGGCCTGATGAGCTGCTTGTATAGGAGAAGCTTCGTCTTTTGGCTAAGTCCGTCCTGTTTTCGCATTAACGGATGGATTCGATAGAAAGCGAAGTTGGTTTTTCTTAGTCGGCTGCTGTGTGAGGATTAAATCAGTATAACTCGTTGAACAGAAAGATTTGAGTCGTCTGAGTATTAGCTCCTCGAGTTTCTTACTCATGTTGCACAGAAGTGAGATGGGCCTGTATCCAGAGACGTCTTTGTTGTTGCTCTTTTTGTTGTGGAAGCAATTGTTGAGGATAATTTCCAAGAAGATCATCACCGAATGCGGCAGTCTCTTCAGGACGAAGTTGGAGATATCGTCTGGTCCTGTTGACTTCTTTGGATGACTTCTGTGAATGATTTTCCTTATGTCTTCTGGAGAAATGAACTTGTGGTGTACCGTGGGGTCACTGGTGGGGTTAGTATTGCTGAACTGTACAATTTCCTTAAATGTTTGAGCGGTTTGCACTGATATGTTGACTTCATCCAGGAACTCAGGATCTGATGGTGGATTGGGTTTGAAGTATTCTTCAAAGTAGTCAGCAAATGTTTGACTTTGTCTTCGTTGGTGATAACATCCCCAAGGGTAGTTGTGAGGACATCTGGGATTGGTGGCCTCTTACCAATGATCCAATTGATCTTTATAAATGTGTCGGGTCTAGGTTTAATTGTTTGAAGTCTCTTCTGGAGGGGGTTGTCATTGTGGTGCTTTACTGAGTTCCTAAACATGATTTTTACACACTGTAGCTCACTTGAAACGGCCTGGTAGTTGGAGCTGTTGGTATTCAATTTCCTATGGTGAATTCTCTGAAGCAACTTTCTTTGCCGCTGTCTGTGGGGATAAAGGTTTTGAATATAAATTGTCAAATTATAATACCTGTCCCGAGAAGTTATTGGTTGTTTTTGATTCTCAAGTGAGCTACGTCTTCCAGGGCATCTGTTGCTGTATTAATCTCAGAGTCTTGTAGATTTCTATTATCGGAGGAAGGATGATTGACCCTGACTGACAATGTCACTTTGGAGCCTGGTTGCATCTAACTCCAAGTAATTGATAAATTCCACTTCTGGTTGATTGGTGGAAATGAGCTGTTGCTGGAAATTTACTGAGAGCAGAACGGCTTCATGATCAGAGTCGCTGGTGAGAAGCTTCAATGCTTTATTGTTTTCCCAAATTCCCTTATTTATTATTGTCCAACATTCGGCACTATAGGGCAGGACTGCCAGCATAGTTTTAAAAAGTGTTTAACTGGTTCGTTAGGTTAATTCTTCATTGGATCTTCGCACTAAGATGACGGTGGTGGGATTAATGTTTTCTGAGGAAAATAGACTCCTTGACTACTTCAAAGTTGTTGCTATCAACAATGATGTTCTGTCCCAGGCCATTGGTAGATCTTTCATTGTTTATAGATAGCATGTTTTTGGTGTTGTCTTCGTTTAGTTAAAAGTCAAAAAGTTTTGCCTGTTCTTTAATTACCATGAAAGACTTATTAATAGCCTGTTGGAAGTGGTTGATTATGTCGATATCATCGGCTTACCCTAGGAGCTGGACAGATCTGTTTAAAATAGTGCCTTCAATGTTGACCACTGTCCTGTGCACTATTTGCTTCAGAACGAGATTGTCAAAATCACATGGCAGCGCAATTCCTTGCCGAAGTATACTGTTGGAGAAATTGTCAGTTCCTCACAAGAGGCAGTACTTTGGAAAAAACATTTATGGTTTAGGTGGTAATGGCTGAGAATCAAACCCAGATCTTCAACCTGACAGTCCCAACGCACATACCATTATGCCATAGGTTCCCCAATTATATTGTGGCAAAAAAACCTTAGATTCTCACAGAGTATTTTGGATGGATCTTATATGCAACTTTTATCAGAGGTAGGTATGCCTCGAAAGTTTCTGCAGGTCATAAGATCGCCTTTTATGGAGATAGGACATATGAGTTGATAGATTGGGCATCGGGCATACTTCTTTCCACCTGAACTTGGTTAATGATTTCAACATAATCCTCTTCGTGCGTGAGGAACCTCACTAGCAAACCATCAAATCCGGCAGCTTTACTGTTCTTAAGCTTTCTTATAAAAGTCTACCTTTTCTATTCTGAGTGGTGGTAATGGGCCTTTATTGACTGGAGCTGGGTTTTCTTCTTGTCCCATTTATCGCTCTACTCAATGCCAATCTAGTAGCTGCTGGAAATGTTGCATGAATACATTTATCCACCTGATGCTTCTGTGACAAGGTTACCTTCACTATTTCGAAGAATCTGCAGCGTTTCGGTTTTAGGGCTAGCAGTAAGTTGCTTGTTTTTTTGTATAAAACTTCCAGGAATTGGTTGCTTCGATCGCGAGACTATTTGATCTCCTTGAGCTGAGAGGCTGCGCCCTCTACACCCTCTTCTTTGCACTGGTCCTTCTCTCCTCTACTCTCTTCTCCTTGTTCGATGCTTCTCTCTCGCAAGCTGCATGTACATTTTTTATCACCTTTTCAGCTGTACTTAAGCATTAATAATCATTCCCCACATTTTTTCGGAGGGGCCAATTTAGGTTCTGTGAAAAAGTAAATAGAAAAACTTTTCATCCTGTCACACTAATTCCGATTCCCGTTTTGTGCAGATGAGAAACCAAATATCAAAAACTTTCAAATGAATAATTTTCTTTCACGCCATAATTTTTGCAAGTGAATATCCTAAATGGAAACGTGAACATGATCAAACATTGTCAAATTCAATCATATCTCTTTCTCTGTCAAATCCATAAGGAAAAAAGTGTTTCTATCTCATACATTTCTCTGTTCTCTTCAAAAGATGAGAAAATTGAGAGAATCGTGCAGTTTTCATGAGAAATGGTAAGGTAGTTCGGTCATCGATAATATAGTTTTAATTCACAGAACCAGAATCGGTTAGTTGTGCCAAATGAATCGAAAAAGTGAAAGCAATGCTCGGCAGCGAATGTGAAAACTATTTATGCGATTCACTTTTTCACAGAACCAAAGTATAGGCCTTCAGGTATGCTACCAAATTCGAATTTCTTCTTCAGAACGGGTTGTAATTTCATTTTATTTTACAAGCGACATCTTAATCTTCGCAAAAGAAGGAAATAGTCCGGAAAAGAATGTACGCCTGAGATATTAGAAAACACCCTATGGAACTTATAATATCTCAATTAAAGGAGTAAATTTCCCCTTGATGTGTGTAAATGTTTTAACTGGTACAGCTATGAATTATAAACAATTTTTTAATATTTTTTTGAAAATTATGGTAAATGTCCGTTGTGCGTGCATTCAATTACTTTACGTTGTTTTTTTTTTTTGCTGTCTGAACATCTATTAAAAAAAAAAATGCTAACAGCTCAATCATGATAACTGATTGGCAATTTGAAGAAAATAATACACAACTCTTATAAGCCCAGAAAGGAGATGAAGGCAATAAATTTGAATCACGCCAAAAAGGTTCGACTCGATACATCTCTATACAACACATACTCATACTATATTGTGGGTTGTGAATGTGTGTTTTGGTGTATTATTTTTTTTTTTAAGGGGAAAGGGGGTGATTATTTATACAAACATGTTAAAGTTTTATCGGAAACCCAGATCCTATACCCCTATATACCATACAAGCTACGACCCAAAAGCCAAAAAGGCAAGAACAAACAAGTGAGAATGTGATAAATGCCAAGCATAACCAATGGATAGATAAATTTGTCCTTTTTCAAAAGAATGATGGTCAAATGATTTATTTAAAAGATATCACAAATCGTTGCGTTGGCGTTGGAGTTGGCGTTGGAGTTACCATTGCCATTGCCATTGCCGTTGATGCGTCTATAGCGTTAGTAAGTTTGGTCCTTCGAGTATTGGTTGGTTGGGTTAAAATTTGAAATATTCGATTTGCCAAACTTGAATGTAGAGTCATATGTCAGAAACAGATTTGTAAAATGTTCATTTAACCCCTAAACTGACACATTTGTGTCTCGCTCTCTGTGTTATTTATAACAGATTAGTTTTTTTTCGAAAGGTGGGATTTTAAATTGTTATTTTCTTTTTATGAATACTTTTTTATATTTTTTTAAATATCAACACAATATAGGTACAAAAATGTACACATAAAAGATGAAATTTTTCAACACCATTGTGTCCAAACTGTCTTTCAAAAACAAATTATTGATATCTATGGTCGTATGGATGGAAAGGAGGTTCATATGTTTATACAAACATATTTTTGTAGTATAAGGATTTCAAGAAGATGGTTGCCATAAGTGTACATTTTTATAGTTTTAAGTGGTAGATTGTATTTATTTTAGTATATACAAGAAGTTATATCAAAATCGAAGGAGCTGTTTTTGAGAAAAAATATTTTTAACGATTTTTTTCATAAAAATAAAATTTTATCTTAAGAGATTCTTAAAATATTTAGTTCGAAATACTTTATTTAAAAAAAATCTAAAATTTTTTAGAGATCCAAAAAATATTTTTTTTTAATTTTGGTATTTTGATGTTTTTCTTTTTTGCTTCAGAAAGAAGCTCTGAACAGAGTCCAAGCATCGAGTATATTCTGAACATCTTCTGCCCTCTGAGCCAAGCGTGTTCGGGACATTGCGCTCTGAGAGTGTTCTTGAACACCTGCTGTTAAATGCTTGTGTTCAGCATTTAACTCTGTCTACTCAGTTATTTCATTCTGAGCTCAGAAGTCTGAACGGTAGAAGAAGAGCTAAAACTGAAAGACAATTTTTTCAGACATTTCAGGTTCTGCTGTCATAAAAATTTTTATATTTTTCGTACAGAACAGAATATATAAAAGGGATTATTGAAATCACCATTTTTTGAAAAAAACTACTTTATTGATTAATTTTTTGTTAAGAAAAATTACAGGGCCGCTTCTGTGAAAACAACGATTATGTTAAATTTCTAAGAAAATTTATGGAAGGTATCGTTACATTTGTTTAAAAAAAAATTGGAAAAAAGATAGTTCGAATGGCTAGATGGGAAACACTTATTCATGACAAGTATACTCTTTGAGAACTTACCAGTTACTCGTAAGAGACAGAAACTCGGGAAAAACATTTCTGTTTTTAGGTGACAGCGGCTGGGAATCGAGTCAAGATCTTCGGCATGACAATCCAATGCACTTAACATCATGCCACGAGGTATTGTATTTGTATTTGTCTAATAGAACAGGAGTTCTAGAGAGCAAACACTGAAAAATATAACACATGAATGGTAATAAAAAATTACAGTAAAACCTTCGGAAATTTCGGAAAAAAATAATAGAACATCGTTATGTTCCTATTCCCACACATAACGTTCGAGTTCCACCAAAAGTTTCATCCATTTCTTTAGCTGGGATAAGATACTGTGGCCAAGTTTAAGGCAAGTTAGAGGCTGTTATCTAATTCAGAAATGCATTTACAGAATATTATCTGAAAAAGTCTTCTTTTCAAAAAAGCAAATGAAAGTTTAACTTTAATAGTTCTGTGTTCGATAATGCAGTTTGCTAAAGTCACATGTTTGAAAATATCATCAGCAGTGCAATTCCGCCGCATCGTTAAAAGGTCAAATTGACAGAACAAATAAGTATTCAGAAGCCAGAGAATGTGTGCGTAAAAGTCAAATGTGCTTGCAAGCTTAATTGACTGGCACCATGTCGTTAATAATCAAATAGAGGCAACACAAAAATTAACATGAAACCAAGTAAATGGGGGAAAAACCTGAAGTTTCTAAAATATTCGATGAAGTACATATTTTTTTATTTGTGGATGAATATAGTACGGAAGTTCTTAAAACTCATCCATGAAAGTAAAAAATCTTCATGCACACAGTAGACGCTCGATTTAGTGAATCTCAAAATAGTTAACTATCCAAAATAGTAAACACACGAAATTTTCTATAAAATTACATTTTTTATAAAAATAACTCGCAAGCATTTAACGTTACTTGAGAACACTGGGGAATTGTTTCGGTTTTTTTTTATCTTATAAATTTAAAAAGCCATACACATCAAACAAAAATTGACATTTTGTTGAGTTTTAGTCTGAAATTTTTTGATAGTTTTTTCTCAATAATTTTTGTACAGAAATGTAGTTTGTCATTTTAACTTTATTTAACTTTTTGGAACATTGATTTTCGAATTTGTTTCATTTTGTATTCACATTTGCATTTTAAAAAGTGAAATCAGATCAATGTGGGAATCAATCTGCTCTCTAGTATGAAATAATTTGACTATGTATTCTCAAAAAATGTGGCATAAGAATGTAGCCTGAAATTTATCTTTTAATTAAAGACCTTAAATTTGAAGACTGGACGTTATAAAACTGACGTTATAAACCTTACAATCACTCGATTTGAAGGCTATTTTTGCATATCGGAATTTTTCTCCACTTCACATCTGGGAGAGACGAGATAAATCGTTTGTTTTAGTATCTTTAAATATTTTCGTGAAAAGAAAAATCAGGAAAATAAAAACGTAGTCCTGTTTTCACTGAAAAGGCAAAATTTTAGAAACGTAGAAAGAAAAAGAATTTTTTGGTGACATTTTAATGAATTAATATTTTATGCTTGGTTCGTTCCTGCTCAGGGGGGGGCAATTGCACCCATTGCCTCCCCCTGTATCCGCGCCTGGATGAGTATTTATAGAAAATATTTCTATATGTAAGCAAGCACATTACATATTACAGCATTTTAATATAGGCTTAATAAAATCTTAATTATTTAAAATTTTGTATCATTTTCGAACAATGCGTTAGTATTTATGTTTATGGGGCAATAACTATAAAAAAGCTTAGACCCCTGGGCTGTCCCCTGGTTGTTAATATCTGATTTAAACCTTTCAGGCCTAAGAAATGTTTAATAAATTCTGTTTTTTTTTTTTAAACTTTGTAAAATAAGTACGCCTCCGTCGCACGAACTTGCTCTTATTTTCAAGTGACTTTAGAAATTTAAAGATAAGTCAGAAGGCACAAGTTGAATCGAAATAAGAAATAAGTTGTGTGGGAAGGGGTGCATTAAGGTAAGGAATACGATTTTCTAAAAAAATGATTTGAAATAAAAATAAATTATTAAAATCTTCAGTTCTCTGGAACACCTGTTATCAAAAAGGACCATAAGATCGTGATTTTTTTTGACTGTACGCTTTCAGTTATGTGAAAGAACGTTCTAAAATGTGTATATTATTAGTTCTTACGATTATTTTTATATATGTTATGCTGAAACCAGGGCCGTACCTCTCTAAACAACTTGAACCACAGTGTACGGACACCATGACGATTTTTTGGTTAGTTCTATCATCGTTATATTAGATTGCAGGTTAATTCTAAAAATTTTTGTTTGGCATAAAATCAATATGTGGGCTGTCGTGAATAAAATTTCTTACGAAATTTTTCCCACCGTCAAACCTGCAAAGAACATTGGTCAATTATTTTTATTTCCGATCTTAGAAGATGGTAGAAATTCCGTGAGAAACTTTATCTATGATAGCTCCCTAAATGAGCGATATCCTTAAAATTGGCTCTTTTTGGAAGTTGAAAAAATTTAGGAAAATTGTGCCGATAGCTTATGATAAATGCAATGATACGCAAAATGCTCTACCGTAGCTACGGCCCTGGCTGAAACTATCATAGTTTTCTTCCATTGTTCTTAGAATCATGACCCATATAACAAATAGAGTATGCCAAAATCGGGCATGGCTGTACAACAACCATCCAGAACAATAAATCAAATAGACCACAAATCACAAATTCAAATCCTGAATTCACAATTTTTTATTTTTTTTAATGAACAACAACAACCTGTGTGCATTACCACCAAGTATTATAGGCTAGAGTTATAGCTATTTCACGAGTGCCACCGCGATCATCAGATTCCTTTAGTGGTGCTTAGTCTGGTTAAGCTCGTATTAATTGAAAAACACTTTTGCGTCGTCTAGGAGCGAACCATGAACCTAGCGATTCAGACACCGATAAACTACATACCACGCCACTGAAACTACATGATAAGCTCAATCCAAATGCAGGTCTTAGACGAGTCAATATAAGTCTCAAAGTTACTTGGGACAAATTCCAACAAAAGGTTTTTTGATGGTGTTTTGCTCGATTTGGTGTTGTATGTAACTTTTGTAATTTTTGTTTTGATTTTTGTAACTTAGGGTTTTTAGGATCGAAGAATTTATTTAAAAAAAAAATACATTTTGTCGATGGGGCCGAAAAGTGGCATATTTTAAAGCATATCCTATTTTATGTGGTTTTTGTCTAAGAAACAAGGAAAAAAACCAAATATATAAAGTAATAACTGTAACACATTACGTAACCTTTACAGTAAAACCAGGCAATTTATCCAACCATTTATTTGATTTTCTCGGTTGCTTGGTATTGCAAAATGAAAAAAAAAAATACTACTAATGCATTTAATTTTTTATTTTGGTAGATAAATACTGCGTTAATTTGGTCAAAATATTTTTTAAAAAATCGGGCATGACTACATACAACTTTTTGATCAAATGGTAGGCAGAACGTTAAATTTTTGACTATAACTTTTTTATTAGGTAAGATATTTCAACGAAATTTTGGACTCAATAATAAAATAATATTTTAGTTTTGTAAAAAAGGTAAGATAAGGATATTTTGTAGTGGGCAATCAAGTATTCGTAAAAAGCATTTAAAAAATTTGATACCATTAAGTAAAAAGTGGTCTCAAAGCCACGCGAGGTACTTACCAGGAACAGTTTCAAAAGTCAAACTCATTGATCAAATGCTCCTTTTTAGTCTTTCATTGAATCAAATTAACTTAACGGTTGAATTCTGATTTCCTTACTTTTCTTAATAGATTGGAACATTATTTTATTATTAAGTTTTAAATTTCGTTGAAATTAACCGAGAAAATATAAATTTTTTAAACAGGTTTTACTGTAAATATTTTTTTGTTACAATTTATGCGTGATACAGGAAAAAAACTGCGCATTTTTATAATATTTGGTTTACTGCTTTTTTCATTTTTTACTGCTTGAAACACTTTTTTTTGAGACGAAAACTACACAAAAAGAAATAATGCTTGAAAACATGTCACTTTTTGGCCCTGTCGAAAAAATTCTATTTTTGGAATGTATTGTTCTAAAACCCTAGATTATTCATTTATTTATTTATTCTTTCATCTACGGATATAAATCTTACAGTTCTACGACAAAAATTACCAAAGTAACAGTTTTTTCTGATTTCTTGTGTAACCAGCCGCCATCTTGAAAAAAGTGACTTTCGATGGTCTGATTTTGGTAAACTTTTTTTCTCATGCAAACAACACCCATTTGAGCAAAACACCATCAAAAAACTTTTTGTTTGAATTTGTCCCACTAAATAGAATCTTACATCGACTCGTCTATTTCGTTGTTTATCATTTGCAACAGCGACTGACATTTTTACTAATACACACAAGCTTGCTATTGTTCAGTCGGTTTCTTTCTTTTTTTTCCATGCACCGACTTGTATGTTGTTGTTCATTAAAAAAAAAAATATTCAATATAAATTGATGTATACTTCGCATCATGTACTGCACTTGTGTGGATTTCCATTTACACACAAAACTCTACTTAAATTAAAATTTTTTATTTGCATCAATAAGAAAATGTCACACTGAATGATTTAAACATGATGAAATCTATTAAAAATTATAATTTGTTGATTACTTTTTATTATTTCATTTGGAAATATACCTACATAACACATATAGAAATTATGTTGGTCATTTCGGGCTTCATAGATTCAAATACAAAAATTATTGGTCAGAGTGTTAATATCGATTTTTAGTACATTTCACAATTTTTTTTAAAATCTTTAACCGAAATGATTTGAAAGGTTTGGTACTCTAGTCTAACTTAATAAACAGCAAAATTGTTTCAAAAAAGGTTTTATTTTTGAAATTAAAAAAAAGAAGAACTACGCGACTATGAATATCGAATAACTTTTAAATATGTTACTTTAATACATATACATATGTATTTTTGTTAATTAAAAATTATTTTTACTAAACGATATCCTTAATGACTACAAGGTAAAAGCACAAATAAATATCATTAGGCTGTTTTCTGTTGAAATCTACCGGATATGTTTTCAAAACCATATCTTCATCATTGTCCCAAACCCAATTCAATATAACAAAAATTCAAAATATGAAAAAAATCATCTGAAAAAAATTCGTAGATAAGCATACATACACATGAATGCATAGTATATTGAACCTACAATGGTGTGTGTGTTTTAATTTGTTTTCATAGTAAATTGTGTGTTCCAAATTGGATATTTAAAAAATATTAAATCTATTTGCAATACTGATAAACAGCTTCCTTATATCTACCAACCGTATGCAATACATATCTATAGGATGTTTGTGAAGCAATTTAAAAAAAAACATCACATCTTTTCATATTTTATATTAAAATTTCAATTAATTTATGTGTTTAACTCATTATGACAGTAAAATATAGTTTTTTTTTGTATGTTTTGCATTCATTTAATTAAATTTATGAAAATAAAAAATAAAACTTGTCATTTGACACTTGCAAAAGGACTAAAAAAAAAAGAATACAAATTGTTTGTTAATTAATTCGAATTTGTGGTTTTTATTTTAATTTGCAATAATAAAAATATTTTATGTCAATATCTCAGTTGTTATATATTAATTTTTTATTGATTTTTAAATTGGTAGGCTACTGTAGGCTGAAGTGGCTTTCAGCGGTATTACCAGTCACATGGTTTACTTAAAATATTGAGAGATGTCAGCAGAATGACTAAATCGCAGCGGAGAGTATGGATATCGTACAGAGTGCTCCGTTCATGCCTAAACAACCAATACTAATACATACATCGTTTACAATATTGGAGAAAACAGTCATATAACAAAGCTTGGACCAACCAACCCCAAGCCATAAGATGGAACGTCAACTGACTCCATATCGAAATCATGATGAGTAGAGGAAAGAACCGTCGACAAAAAGAGTGAAAGCTTCAGATGTACGAAAAAAACTACTCTAATCGAGGAAGAAAGTTCATATCATGTTGATCAGAGGCAGTGGGCGTCTTTCGACAACTGGGGGCCCCAGTCCTTTTAAGATATAGGGGCACTTGGCCTCTTACAGAAATTCTTTTTAAAATAATTTTGGGTTATCAGTTTATCTCTCGTTAAGTTTGACCATGAATTTTTAATTAGGGTTACAAAAATTATGATAAGTGATAAGTTGTTGCAGAAAATAGCAATACTCTAGTAACATCGTTAGAGCTTTCAGAAGCAATACTGTGCTTTTACAGCTTGTAGGTAGTCAAATCTAAAACTATAGCTCTGCAACAGATTATTTCACAGCTCCTAATATTATGCCATTTTTTAAAAATTATTTTGTAGAAACAAAGTTCTAAAATACTTTAAGTCCCGTTTTTTAAATGAACAAATTATTAATATGAGCACATAAAAGCCAGGTCAACCGGCCCATGCCCAAAAACGTCACTGAATTTCAAAAAAATTTCTGCATTGGAGGTAAAAAGTCACCAGAGGAAGAAGAAGACAGGACGACCAACTCCAATATGACCTTGAAAAAATCCAGAATCAAACGCCACGAGCTCAGAAGGGCTTACTATAACTTTTAGTAAAAACTGATGACCTCTCGGGACCAGGATACAAAATCGATATGCAACAGCTCAGTACGCAGAAAATTACAGCCTATTAGATGACGACGTGATGATACCTCTACGAACCCACGAGAAGATATTGAAGCTTTCAGTGAAGAAGAGCAGAAGATTGCTGCCAACGTTCTACAAAATAAAAAAACTTCCAGACCAGATAGAATTACGGTAGGAGTCATTAAACAAATCGTCCAATTTTGTCGACAACTTTTTGTCAATATTAATAGCAAATGTCTAGCTATTGGAACTTTTTTCAAACCCTGGAAAAAAGCAATAAATTGTTTGGATGGAGGAACACGGGCTGATATCTGGCTATTGAAAGAACCGAAGAAGTGCTTCTAACTAAAAGACAAGTCCTTACGATAATCGACTACAACATCAATGTCTGAGAATAAGACTTAACAAAAAGTTCAGTTTCTGCGAACAGATACGGTCAGCCGCAGAATGATATTCAAAAATCACAGCAGACTTATTCAGATTGATGGCAAATATAGGAGTCCAATAGCAAGCAAAAGAAGACACCTGGGAACACCTGAACAAGTGAAATCCAACAACTTTTAAAAATTTGTGTAACAGGGAAAAACAAGTCTAGGAGACTTTAAACAATTTTTTTCGGCTTCTTCCAACAAGTGGGAAATTTAATAAATCCATCGTTTCTCTAACTGGAAATAGCAAGAGTTAAAAAATCAGAGAATTAACTTGTTAAATAGTTGATAAGTTTCAACTGACGGCTGCGGACTTGTTACAGTAGTGTTTTATATCGTTCGTCCACTAATATAAGAACAGCGTTGATTTTTGATCAAACATTTGTTCTTCGAAGACTTTACGACTCACCGTGCAAGAAAAACTTATTGGAATGGTTCAACAAATCGAGGGAATTTTTTTTCAGTTAACAATTGTTACGCTTTTTATTGAGTTACAGAAATGATTTTGACTTGTTAAACGAACATAGGTAAACAAGTTATTGTTGACTAGTTGATTTGTTGTTCTGTGGTATAGGTCCCTGATGGGGATTGGTTTACAAAATGTTTTAAATTTTTATTCTGAATCGAAAAGTGATATTGAGAATCAAAAATAAACGAAATATATTTGAAGAAAAAATGTGTCATCCGTGTGCTGTGTACCAAATATTGATTATTTTACTGAAGGTCCCCCAACAAGTAAGGTCCTTCCACTAATTAAAGGAAAACGCTGATTTTAAATAATATTTTTCCAGAAACATTAAGACTCTTAGTGTAAGAAATACTTGTTCAACTGGTTCAACAAGTCGAGGGATTTTTTTTTCAGTTGAGAATTGTTCCGGGTTTTATTGAATTACAGAATTGATTTTCACTTGTTAAACGAACATAGGTGAACAAGTAATTGTTGACTAGTTGACTTGTTGTTCTGTGTTATAAGCCCCTGATATTTTCAACTCATGCAATCCTCATTCTAGGATGGAGGCAGGCGCTTTTCAACAGGACGAATACCAAAATGAATGGCAGCAGTACAGAGAGTAGACAATCTGCACGTAGTTAGCTCCTACCATTCGCTGTTTGACCTAGCCGCTCTTGTAATTGCAGAAATGATGCGAAAAGATCTTCTAGCAGCACAACAAAAGAACGCCTACAGAAGAGAAGTGTAGGGTTGAAGATGTTATCCAAATGATTGATTTCAGAAAAACAAAGCAAAAGAAATGAAAAATTCGTCTAAATGATTGGTTTCAGAGAAACAAAGTGAAAGAAAAATGGGCGTGGATGTGGGTGGTTCTTATTTTATTAATAACTTAAATCTTCTCTTAATTAAAGAGAAAAAACTATGGAAGTGCCATTCAAGAAACATATTACAAGAAGAAATTATAATATTCAAAAAAGATGTTGAAATGCGAACACTTGGAACTATTGGCAACCCAAAGAACAAAGCGCAGAAGTTGCCGGCAAACGAAGAGCGATGAAAAACCGGATCTATTTTTTTTTTACATTTTTTTTTTTAATAATTTGGTAATCATTTTAAGATATGCTTCCATTTGAGAGTAAAAATACTGGAAGCAACTCTCAAACTGCTCTTAAGAGTAAAACCCGCAAGTAATAGAAACTGTTATGAAATTTTCTCATTGAGGGTTTTAAGTGAAAGTATTCTCTGTAATACCTAACTTTTGAACAAAAATAGAACAAAATCAATCATGTAGTTAACAAGATATTACAAATAGCCTAAAACCAGAAATCACTACGAATCTAATTTGAAATAGAAATGAAACAAATCAAAATAATAAATTTTCAGGATCAGCTTTTATCTACTATTTACTTGAGGGTAAACATAAGTGAAACCTGATCTAGCTCATAGCTAATGGTGTTATTAGATAACACCTAAGATATAAAAATTATATGAAACTATATTATAGGAATATACTACATACATTATGCATTTCCGTGTATGAAACAACATTATTGACCAACACGTTTTCTATCTCCAATAAAATGTAGGTATATGCTATATGCCACACACAAATAATCGAGATATATTTCCAAGCACGAAGCAAACACTTAGATCCGATAAGATTCATCAATCTTCCTAATCGCACCACCTATTCTATATAGTATAGCAACAAAGCTATAAAGCTGAAATAAATATCTTCTTTCACCATCACTACTCCATACTTAGAAGCAAAATATATTAATATATGTTTTGTATACCTCGACAATGTACAGATTTCAATGTCAGACTATATTTGTTTTTCAAATAGGATGCTTAAATATTCCTAGAATTCAAGGTTCTAAAAGGCACGGATTTCAATTACTATGGAGTTATAAAATAATGATGGATCCGGAATAATATTGACAACCCAAAATCAATGAATGTATTTTTCAAAGCAGTCATAATACCTACTCATCTAAGAGGATATAAATATTGAGAAATTTGAATACGAACATTGTGTTGAACAATTTAAAACAAATAAAATGGAGAAAATGCAGAAGTAGGTCGCACGAGTTTCCTCATGTGATTGAAAGCTCTAATGTGTTAAAGAAGTTTGAGGAAAGAGAAAAGCATTTCATCTTTTCTAAATTTGCACTGATGTGGAAGTTTATAGAAGAAATTTACTTACTGCGGTCTCCACTATTTTGATTTTTTTTTACTGCATTGGGAATCAAAATCGTCAAAAGTTTTCAATATCCAATTTTATACTAAAAAAATCAATTTATCAAATTATTAAAATTTTCTTCACTTTCTGGCCATATTTGAGGGTGTGGTGAGTCGGAAAAGTTAAGTTACCCATAAAAACATTTTCAAATTTGTGTCTAATTTTTACGTTTTAGGGCCAGTTTTTCAATGCATGAAAGGTCCCAGGCTGATATACACGGCATCAGCCTTTCATCCTCTAAGATCCCAAGCATGCTGCTTGCAGTCTTTTAGTCCATGCTTTCAGACATTACTCATGGCTTGGTCTATGAAGCAAACTTTTTCGTTTTTTTTTTAATTTTTATTTTGAAGGAGTTCAGTATAAGATCTCCTTTTTTGCTTATCGTCCAACACTTGGTGCCATAGAGAAGGACTGGAGAGTTTTATAGAGTGAGTGTGAGGAGTTTTGAACCCATCTTATGTGCCAAACCGAAGTAGTACCGGTTTTCTGGGGTAATCCTTCATCAGATATTCACTAAGATGTCGTTTGTGAGATTAAGATTAACTCCGAGGCAGATGAGCTGCTTAACAACTTCGAAAATATTGCTATCCACAGTGACGTTTTGTCCTAGCCGTTTGACAAATCTTTCATTGAAATTTGATAGCATGTCTTCGCTTACTTGAAGACCAACAAGTTTCACCTGTTTTTAAAGTGCCATGAAAGTATAGTCTATAAAGGACTGATGGGAGCAGCCAACATAATGATATTGATATCAGCAGCATAGCCTAAAAGTTAGAAAGATCTGATCCAGTGCACTATTTGCTCCAGAACAAGATTGAAGAAATCACATGATAGCGGATCTAATTTTCTGATGTCCATGTTTGGAATAAATTAGGTTAGGTTAGGTTAGAAGAGCGTGCGTAGTACAGAGGCTGTTGAATACAAGCCTATTGGTCCATTGTGATCCGCTTACAAAATAAAGTAGAAAAGCTCCTCAACTACTGGTTCATAAAGACTGGTTTGTTTGCGAATCAGCCTGTACTTTCTATGAATTTTATCAGGTTAGCCATTCAGACCTGCGCTAGATCATTCAGTTCTTCAGTAAATCTATTTCCAAAATAATGTAGGTGATTTGTTTGTCAATTTAGACAGTCACAGAGAAGGTGTTGAAGGTTCCAATTTCTTTGACATCCTGACGGTTCCTACAGAAATCGGATGCGAATACATTTATTTTAGTGACTTTTCTGCCAGCAATGGTGCAATGACCCATTAGTACGAGTATACTTATCAAGATTGTTATATTCTTTTTACGATAGAATGTTCGGAGTTTTATTTTATTAACTCTAGGCCATAAGCTTCGAGAGTCATTTCTGGACATCCAGGAGTTATTGATTTACCTTTACGTAATTAGGTTTATTTTTGGTCGGGACGACTTCCCCATATTTAAATAGTTTCTACTGTTCCTATTTGATACCCGTTTCTTGCCAGTTCATCAGCTATATTATTCACTTCTTTGTTGGTGTGTTCCAGGAACCCAGCAAAGTTTGACTTGGTTAGTGTTACAAATATTGTTCAGAAAATCTCAGCATTTTGCTACTGTTTTGGATCTTATAGTCTCACAGCTTGTCTGTCCATTAAAAAAATATGATCTCCGACGAAGTCTGGTTTTTCTTACATAAAATTTCTGTGGCTTTTTACATAGCGTACCTATATCTCAGCCTAAAAGACTCTTCACTCATCTGGTAGTTGAAATGACTCGCCAATATTAAGGACTTCACAGAACACCACAGGTCTTGTCATTTCTTTCATTCACACTATTCACTGATTAGTGAGTTGTGTTTCCATCCATGTCTTCCGAGTGTTTCAATAAAAAAGTGCTTGTTAAAATCTATTATAGGGCACGTCAAGTCCGGGTCCGGCCACTGTGCTATACTCTTGCAAGATAGACCCATCACCTTAGGTGCTATGCTATGCTCGATGTTATGTGAACTAACTGGATAAGTATTCCCGGAATATTAAGTACAGCAATCACGACATAGAGTTCCTGACAATGAATTCTATCACATGCAGATTTGAAATCAATGAGTCTCGACTTGAAATGAGTTGATTTTTTTTTTCAAGATCTCCCCGAGAGTGAATAGTTGGTCTATGGTCGATTTGCCTGGCTGAAAGCTATCACCAGTAGTTGTTTGCGACGTAAGCTGTTTTTTTGTATAAATGGGACACATGGAGCTGATAAACCAGTCATCAGACATGCTTCCTTTCAGCCGATCTTCGTTGATGACTTAATGCATGCATATTTTCAATTCATTCCCTTCGTGCTTGAAGAGTTCCACTGGTAATCCATCAGACTCGGTGGCCTTGTTCTTCTTAAGCTTTTTTATAGCTTAGTCTACCTCTTCTTTACTGGGTTGTAGTACTGGACCTTGATTGACTGGAGTTCTTGTCCGTTTTTCGCTTTACCTGATGAGCTTTCAGCAGACACTGCTTAACTACATCTATTATTCCTCCGTACTTAAAAAGCTACTTGTTGTTCTTAAGCTTCCTTGTAGCTTATTCTACCTCTTCGATACTGGGTGTTGGTATTGGGTCTTCATTGGGTTCTCTTCTTGCCCTATTTCCCGATTTACCTGATACCCATTTAGCAGCTGCTGAAAATTATTTCCTGTGCTTAAGTGACTGTTTCGAAGAGCTTGCGTTCTTGTTTTAAAGCCAACAGCCAGTTGTTTGGCTTTTGTTTTATAAAACTTTCGGGTGTTGTTTCGATGGCGAGACTATTCGATTTCCTAGAGCCAGGAGGCTTAGTACGCCACCGTCTTCTTTCTACGAAGAGTCTTCTCTCTTCTCCTTGCTTGATACTTCTCTCTCAGTTGTCTTGTCTTACGCTGCAACATATTCATGCATATGTGCTTCTTCTGTCAGCTTTTTCAGCTATACTCATTCACCATCACCCAACGTGTTCTCTTTTTGGCTGGTTGGGAGCCTATTGTGATTTCGGCTCCCTCTTTGATGCTATCGCGATACTGAGGCACATAATTGTTTGTACGAGTATCTGTGGCAGAGGTGAATGTTTTAGTGATTTCAGGTATGCTTTGGTGATGAACGATTTTTGTTTAAAGCTTATTGTATGGTTCCTTTATGGAGTCAACAAAAATTTCTCAACCACCTACACCTTCTATGGACTGACTAATCTCATGCTAAGTTAGATTGAAGTTTCTATTATGGTCCTCTAGAGCAAGAAAAAAAGTCAAGCTAGCTTGTTCTTGTTATCAGCTTGAGATAGTACACCAAATCTAAAATTCACCACCCCTTAAACAACTGTCCATAATCCGACCACTACCATCCTTCCTTTGATGGTTACTTTATTGTCCCTCTAATTGTTCGACTCGAAAAGGAACCAAATTGGATTACACAACACAATTTACTCATTAAAGCCCAAAAATAAGGTCCTTTTAATATGGTTTCAGTGGCCAATTTATAAAAACCTGCCAATTAACACTCGTTCTTTTTTTGGTTTGTTCTGTTTTCTTTATCGAATTCGTAATGTTCTTATTTTTATACTCATCTAATCATTTAAACGAACAAAGAATTTACTGGTGCATTATATACGAGTGTGTGCTATCTTTTTCACAAACACATTTGTCACACAATTGGCAGCAGAACCATATAATATAATATTGAGGACTTTTATTGTTCTGTTCTATTTGTTGGATGATGGGATGGCATTGTTTTGCGCATCCTTTCAATGGTAGGTATGAATGTATAGGCTCGTCGTCGTCGTCGTTGTTTCAGTGGAAAATAGAGAGACTTAATTGTTCCCTGAGGGATGACAAGCTAAATGAATGGTTTCTTGTTCCCTTCTCAAAATATAAAACTTACACAAACAACAATATGACAAAAGGATACAGGGCTGAAAGATGTTCATTTATTGCTCCAGCATTGGTTGTCTTTTTTTTTTCTTGATGCTCCTGGAATTAAAGGCATGAAAATGTGTCCTCTATGGAATACCCAATTATTCTGCTATTCTATGGGCCACGTTAAGAAAAGAAAAATATTTTGTTATTTATACCGTTTAGGCTTCAATTTTCCCGAATTCCCAAGTATAGAACCACTGTAATATTGATTAGATGTCTTGATGCTTTGTTAATGTTTTGGCATGACAAAATCCAAAGGTGTGTTTGTGAATGGCTGTCCTTGAATTTCGGGTTGAATGTTAATGATGAAACCTTGCAATTAATCAAAAAGGGTATTAAATTGCTGTTCAATTGTTTATTTATTAGAGTTTGGTACATTATTTAATCAATTTGAAAATTGTTTAAAATTAAAATTTTATGTGAGGCAAAGTTGATTTTATATAATTATTACATTAGTACGACATGCATCAATAAAAAAGGTTTTAATTACTTTGAATTTATGCTTCAGCAATCTTTTCAAGGACACCTGAATTTTTAACAATTATAACAGTTTATAATTGCCATAATGTAGGGAATGGCAATTGGTTGACGCAGTCACAAGGAGACAATTTTTTACCGACAAAAAAAAAAAATAAATAAAAAAACAATCAATCAAACCTCCAACATGAAATCCAGACCACCACGATTTTATGGAGTCTCTTGAAACATATTTCGGTTTTTTGTTAAAGGGGATACAAAAGGTTTTTTGAAAAAATGTGAAGAAAAAGGTTGGAGCTTATGTTATTCTACACAAAAAAAACTAACATACTTTTTTTCATAAAATCAATAGATTCTGAGAAAATAATGCATGATCTTCACGGTGGAGTAAATTTTGTCAAAAAAAAATTATTAAAATTTCATTAATCGATGGGCAAAATTTCATCTCCTCTTTAAAAAGACAAATCCTTGGAGTGCCCGGGGTAAGGGGGCACCACCATCTTGAAATAGAAAAAGATTTAATTTTTGTTCAATAACTCGATGAAATTTCCTTTAACAACAAAACTCCGAAAAAAATAACATTTAGACAGTAAAATTATCTAAAAAATGAGCTATTAACTTTGAACTCTCTCAAGATGGTGGTCTTCGCCTTAATCCGGACACCCCAAAAACTTGGTTTTATAAAGAGGAGATGTAGCCAAACTCAAATCGTACAAAAACTCTAGTCCACCGATTATTGAAATTTAACAAATACATAAATTTTTTGACAAAATTTACTCCACAGTGTCGTTCTTGCATGATTTTCTTAGAATCTATTGCTTTTAAAGGGTTTTTCAACAGGGACGCTACAAAAGTAGAGCAACAGGGACAGCAAACGACGCCATATTTCTTGCCGCTCTTTTGACATTTCTCTTCAGTAAGGTTTGCCATTTCATGATGGAAAGATATAGGAGCCAACAACGAGTCGAAATTATTAAAATTTACTACCGAAATTCGGAGTCAGTGGCCTCAACGTTAAGAGCGCTACGTCCAATTTATGGTCGTCATAATCGTCCTAGCAGATCAACAATTGAGCGTCTAGTGGAAAAATTTGAATCCACAGGCACAGTACAAAATGTTCCCGTGCCAATGAGACAAAGAAGTGCTCGGTGAGTCGAGAATATTGCTGCCGTTGGGCATCTCTGTGACGTCGTTGTGGCGAATTTTGCGAAAAGATCTTGGCCTACATCCTTACAAGATTAAATTGACGCAAGAACTGAAGCCGCTTGACCACCAGAAGCGTCGTATGTTCGTGAATTGGGCTGAGCAAAAACTTGAAAATGATTCGGATTTTCATCGAAAAATCATCTTCAGCGATGAGGCTCATTTTTGGCTGAATGGCTTCGTCAAAAAACAAAATATGCGGTATTGGTCAGGCAGCAATCCACACGTACTCCATGAGTCATCATTGCATCCCGATAAAATTACGGTTTGGTGTGGTTTATGGGCCGGCGGCGTCATTGGGCCGTAACTCTTCCGTAATGATCAAGACCGGCACGTTACTGTGAATGGGGATCGCTACCGTTCAATAATAACCGAATATTTTTGGCCCCAATTGGATGATATGGACTTGGAGGACATGTGGTTCCAACAGGACGGCGGTGCCACAAGCAACACAGCGAATGTCACAATCAATTTATTGGAAACCAAGTGTGGAGAACGTGTTATCTCACGAAATGGTCCAGTCGCTTGGCCACCTCGGTCGTGCGATTTGACGCCGTTAGGCTATTTCCTGTGGGGCTACGTCAAGTCTTTGGTCTATGCCAACAAGCCAGTGACGATTGATGAACTTCGTACGAATATCGAAAGTGAAATTGCAGCAGTATCGGCCGATTTATGCTTGAAAATCGTCGAAAATTGGGTTCAGCGCCGTCTTCAAGCGTGCCCGTGGAGTATCGAGTTCCATACATAATGGCATCAAACGTACTTTCACAGGAATAAAGAATTTCATTGATATTCAAAACCGTTTTTGTTTTATTTAAGAAATATTTTGTAGCGCTATTATTGAAAAACCCGATATGAAAAAAAGTTTGTGTAATCTTTTTTGTGTAGAATGACATAAGCTTATATTTGTGCCTTATTTTTTTTTTAACCTATAGTTTTCGAGATATTAAGAAAATAACTGAATTTTACCCCCTTTTACCCCCCCCCTTACAAAACTAGACCCCGGCCCAAATTAACAGAACTTTTCAGGAAATGCTTAAGACGTCAAAATAAAGCTCTCCGCCAAAATTCAGTTTTGTCTGAATTTTTTCGTAGTTTTGCCATATTTTGCCATTTCCAAATGAAAAAAAACACGTTCTATTACAGGTACTAGCAACAGTTGCTAAGTGCAAAATTGTATAATTTTTTTAAAGTAGATCGTATTAATTTTAGTATATGGAAAAAGTTTAATCAAAATCGTAGGATTCGTTTTTGAGAACAAAATATATTCCTTTTACGGTTTCTAATTTTATCGTATATGGAAGTTACCGTTATTTTTACGTATATTTTAAAAATTTCTTAAGATAACTTAGAAAGTACTTAAAAACTCTTAAGAAACTCTTTAGAGTTTCAAAAAAATCGATCATACCATTTTCGAAGTATTTGGTTTAAAAAACTTAAAGAACTTAAGAAAAAAAAATAAAATTAAAATTTATAAAAAAATATTTATTTTATTGGAAGCCTCTGTATAAAAAAAATTATTGAAATCAGTCATATCGTTTTCAAGAAAATCTAAAATTTAAAAAAATGATTCTTTGTGGGGAACCATTGATAACCATTTTTTGAAAAATTGGTCTCCACCCAAAGGAAGCCCTCTGCTTTTTCAGATTTATGGCTCATAAGCAAGAAGAGGAACCTTTAGTAAAAATAAGTGTTTTAAAATATCAAATTTGATTTTTCAAAGTAATTTTTCTTATTGAAATTTAAAATGAATTGATTCTCGAACTTACTTTTTAATTTTTGTTTTAAAGTTTATTAAAGAAGGTTTTAAAAAATCGCGCCAGTTGAAGGCTTGTGATAAACGAAGTTTTATATATTTTTCGAAATGATTTTTGTAAAATTTGAATTATTCAAAAATTTTAATTTCACAAAAATTAAATTTAAATTTTGGAAAAATTAAAATTTCACAAAATAATTTCTTTTATCTTAAAAGTCAATACGAAAATTAAAAAGAGGATTAATTTTTGTATCAAAGCTTTGTTATCACAGAAATTTTTTATATTTTTCGAAATAATTATTGTAAAATTTAAAATTTTTGAAAAATTATATCAAGTAATTTTTAATTTTTTTTTAAGTATTAATTAATGAAATTTAGAGAAATCAAATAAAAAGGCAAAGACTATTTTACTTAATACATATATATATATACATTCTTGCGAAAATGTGGGGTGGGGTGTGAAAACGTTAATAATAAATTAATAGACTTTTAACCCACTAATGTGAACCAAGAGCCTATAATGGACTTTCGGCTTTTGCACTTTTAACCCTGCGTCTAATTTTACTTGGGTCTTTGGATTATCTTCAACTTTTTATATATAACTTTTTTCTATATGAGGTCTTCTTTTGCCAGAAATTGAAAAAACCTCGTTTTCACAATCCACTTCCCATTTTTGCAAGAATAATGTATTAACTTAAATAGTCTTTGCCTATTTATTGGTTTTTCATATATTTTCTTTAATTTCTATGTTTTTTTGAACAATTTGTAGGCCAAGTACGTGTAACCCAGTCGTGCACTTAATTATTTTTGATTTATCTTCAAAGCCATATAACTAATTTAAATATTTTTTTTAACACAGAACCTTCTTAAAATATAAAGACCATCAAGTACCAATTTTTTTTTTTGATTTTTAAAAAATGTTTCAAAATTTGTTGATGTTCGTAAAGTTAGCTCCACCATTTTCAATTTTCAAAAAATAAGTTGTGCTATTGTGCTCAAAATATTTAAAAAAAATCGCATACGTGTAAATTTTACTTAAGAAATTTTTTTGGAAATTTGCAATTTCTTGTGTGAAGAGAAAAGATTCAATAACTGCAACTTTTAGGACTAAAAACTAATTTTTGATTTATTTATAAGTTTTAGATTTTTCTTATAAAAAGAATTATGCTGCTTTGTGTTCTTTTGATACTGCCCCAATTTTTATATATTTAAAATAAAAATTCTTGAATTTGAATAAGTATTTGAGTTGAGATGCCAAGTTAACTTTTCTTTCAAATGACGATTTGCATATTATTTATTTGAATAATGATGCATGCTCGATGCTAATGCTCAACTAGTTGGAAAAGAATAAAGAAAATTGAATCAAAAGGTTTTATAAAGAATACAAAATATCATTGATGGAGAGGTCTTCTTCTTTTGATTATGTATTTTCCAAGAGGATATTGCTCTTTAGAGGATATTTGCAACTCTTTGTACGATTAATATACAAAAATAAGATACTTTTTTAAGGATCCAGAAAAAAAAAATATAAATACAAAACTTAAAGTTAAATCAGCTGAGAGATTTGCAAATTAAACCCAAGAGAGATGAAGGATTGTTAAATTCTTTTGCTATTTTCGATTTATATATTCAGTTTCTTGTCGTAGGATGGTGGACTTTTGGGAGCTTTAGTCAAGGTTCAATTATTTATATAAAAAGAGTGCGGTAGCCTGGAAACTCTTATTGAAACGAACACACCTTTGCTGGTTATAACAATGAATATTATAAAAGTAACTTGATCCCTGATGGAGTAAAGTTATAAAATTATATCAATTTCACCTTGTTGCTGTTAAAAGTAAGTATTATGTACATTACGATGTATAAACTGTATACTATGTTCTACAAATAATAAATATGCAAACGTAGGTACCCTTTACGTCTCATACTAAATTGTGAAGAACCTTTTTGCCTAATACGACGACAACACTTCTATTTATAAGAAATAGCTTTGACTACTTATATTATACAAAATAACTCCTTAAAGTTGTTGACACCAAAGGATTCAAGTCGGCTTAAATGAATTAACTTACACAATGCACAGCAGAACTTGGAGTGTTGAAGAATGATGCAAACACTCTTGGGATTTTTCGAAACATAATCATGCCTTTATTTGGCATCACGCTCATGCTCAACTTTATCAATGAACATGAATTATATTTAAGTCGAAGAAGGAAGAGAAAACTTTATTTGAGATAATATCGTAAATGAGTGTTTTGCGTGTGTGTGATATTTAGTATGGATATAATGTCAGTAGTTCAGTGACTGTGCGAATTACTAGTATTAAATTATCCAATTATAACTTTGATTAGGAATGACAAGAACTGTAATATATATAGAGCCTTCAGACATGGTCATCATTTGTAATGGAGATGGGTTGACTTAATGAGATGAAAAAGCAAAAACATCAAATATTTGGTTAATTTTTTGTTAAGGACATATATCATGCTAAAGCTAAAAGACTATGTGTAAGTCTATCTATTTTTAAACTTTAACTGATATTTTGAAAAGACTGTGAAAATTCCATGTATTTTGTATTGGTTGGGTAAGAGATCCCTAATGCCAAAATTCCGAAAATGCAATAATCATCCGCCGAAGGCCCAAATTCCGGAAGGCAAGATCCCGAATTGAAAAAAAAAATCCACACTTACCAAATCCCAAATGGCTCAAATCCTAAATCCCAGAGTCCCAAATTTCATAAGTATCGGGTTTTTCAATAAGAGCGCTACAAAAGTTTTTTTTAAATTAAACAAAAACGGTTTTGGATATCAATGAAATTCTTTATTCCTGTGAAAGTACTTTCGATGCCATTATGTATGGAACTCGATTTCTTTTGCATGGCCACCACAGGCACGCATGCAGAAGTCCAGACGCTGAACCCAATTTTCGACGGTTTTCAAGCATAAATCGGCTGATACTGCTGCAATTTCACGTTCGATATTCATACGAAGTTCATCAATCGTCACTGGCTTGTTGGCATAGACCATAGACTTTACGTAGCCCCATAGGAAATAGTCTTACGGCGTCAAATCGCACGACCGAGGCGGCCAAGCGACTGGACCATTTCATGAGATAACACGTTCTCCAAACTTGGTTTCCAATAAATTGATTGTGACATTTGCTGTGTGGCTTGTGGCGCCGCGCCGGCCATCCTGTTGGAACTACATGTCCTCTTAGTCCATATCATCCAATGGGGGCCGATAATACTTGGTTATCATTAAACGGTAGTGATCCCAATTCACAGTAACGTGCCGGTCTTGATCATCGCGGAAGAAGTACAGCCCAATGACGCCACCGGCCCATAAACCACACCAAACCGTAATTTGCTCGGGATGCAATGATGACTCATGGAGTACGTGTAGATTGCTTACTGACCAATACCGCATATTTTGTTCATTGACGAAGCCATTCAGCCAGAAATGAGCCTCATCGCTGAAGATGATTTTTCGATGAAAATCCGAATCATTTTCAAGTTGTTGCTCAGCCCAATTCACGAACATACGACGCTTCTGGTGGTCAAGCGGCTTCAGTTCTTGCGTCAATTTAATCTTGTAAGGATGTAGGCCAAGATCTTTTCGCAATATTCGCCACAACGACGTCACAGAGTTGCCCAACGCTTGAGAACGATGTGTGAGAGACACATTTGGGCCTTTTGCAACTGAAGCCTCAGCGGCAGCAATATTCTCGACACTACGGGCACTTCTTTGTCTCACTGGCTCTGGAACATTTTGTACTGTGCCTGTGGATTCAAATTTTTCCACTAGACGCTCAATTGTTGATCTGCTAGGACGATTATGACGACCATAAATTGGACGTAGCGCTCTTAACGTTGAGGCCACTGACTCCGAATTTCGGTAGTAAATTTTAATAATTTCGACTCGTTGTTGGCTCGTATATCTTTCCATCATAAAATGGCAAACCTTATTGAAGAGAAATGTCAAAAGAGCGGCAATCTTGCATCATATGTAAAGACATATGAGCGATTTTAAAATTATCTAAATCTGTTCAGTCGATTATGAGAAATTTCAAAATTAAAAACAACGTTCTATGACGATGCATAGAAAACAAATTTCCTTAACGATTTTTAACATTAAAGAATAATTTTTTTTTCAAAATATTTGATTTTCAAAAAGAAATGTTTGAATTTTTTTTTTTATTCAAAAATATTTGTTCTGCTTTGAAAATTTTGGGTAAAAAAAAAACAATTTTTTTTAATTAGAAAAAAAAATGTTGTAATAAGAAAAACCGTTTAGAGAAAATTGAAAATAAAAAATGGTTCTTTGGGAGGTACCATTGATAAATTTTTTTTGAACAGTGGTTTCTCATCCACAAGTATACTGTACTAAAAAAGAATTTATTGATTTTTTTTTAAGAAAAGTTGTGCAGCCGTTTTTGAGAAAAATGAGATTTTGTAAAATTTTTGAAAAATGGAAGTTGCCATTATTTTTAGTTATATAAAATTGAAAACAAAACGTGTGGGTGAAATTACCCATAACCACTATGTACTATGTTTTAAAAAAATCGATTTTAGAAAAAAACTTCGTAAAAATCATTGCAACCGTTTTAAGAAAATAAAATATTTTTTTCTTAACATATGCATTTTTTCATAGAAGTACATAGGTATATTTTTTCTAAGAACTTTCTAAGCAAAAATTTTGAAATTCCTTAAAAATAAAAAAAAAAATAAAAATTTATGTAAACAAATTGTTTAAATATTATAATGCTTCTGCATAAAAAAATTATTGAAATCAGGAAAACCGTTTGAAGAAAATTGAAAATTAAAAAAAAAAAATGGTTCTTCTAGAGGTATACTATTAAAAACCATTTTTTGAAAAATGTTTTTCTACCTTATGGTAGCACTTACTAAAAGAAATTTATTAATTTTTTTTTAAGAAAAGTCGTGGAGCTCTCTTTGAGAAACACGATTTTTAAAATTGCTAAAAAAATTCTTTGCAGCTAATCGTTATTTTGGGTTCCATAAAAAAAATTATATTAAAAATATTGACACACGTTCTTCTGTCTAACAATATTTACAGAATTGTGAAACTCACTTTTTCGTGTTTCAGTAATGACAAGTCTGGTCAAAATCTTTTGGCTCTTTTTCTTGTGTGGAAAACGGTATTCCGGCTATTAAATATCAAACTCGATTTTTCTCATTTTTAACTAGTTTTATTTAATGTTGATATCAATATTTAAAAAATGTATTGTATTTAGTATAATTTGTTTTCTTTTTATAGAAGTTCAATTCCAGTTAAAAAAAAATTAAGACTTGCGACATTTCCAAAATAAAAGTTGAGATTTCGTTCAAAGTCACTAAGAAATACAGTAGTTCAACATCGATGATTGAGAAAAACGTTTACTTAAGGTATTGAGTGATATTTAAATTTTCCAAATTTTAGCCATTTGTGGCGAACCTTATCTAGGCAAGTCGCAAACGGTAATACAACAAATTCACATTCGAACGTTCGACCTGGCAAATAGCAAGTCATAATAGGTGCCTACTTTTTTTCACATTAAAGCTTGTTTAGGTTTTTAACCAAGAAATAAAAATGAAAGGTGATCGAAATTTTGAATAAAAATTAATGATAAGTGCCATTGAGCTACAAATAGTTAAAAAAAAATTCTTTAATCGCTAGAAAAAGTGCAGCATCTCCTTACTGGTGACCAGTAACTTTACGTTACGTTTTCCAATGCATTATTATGACGGATAAATGCACAGAACCCAGGTTTTATTATTTTTAACATCGAATTTTACCATTTTTCTCATTTTTCGGAAATCGAACCCAGACCTTCGGCATGATAGCCTAACGCACTAACCATCATGCCACGAGGTACTACAAAAGCAGCTCTAGTGATAAGAAAACTTTTTTTCAAAATATACCCTAGGTAGTAGTTTACCTATTATTTTCGCATAAAGGTGAGAATCTCTTATAACCAAAAAATGAAAGATTTGTTGTTAAGTTTTCTTGTCATTTAAATGAAAATTATAATATTTCATTTAAAAATATCCCTTCAGCAACAGAAACAAATTTCTTTGAAATTCAAAATCATTCAACAAATTCAAATCTAAAATAAAAAACAAACAACAAACAACCAAAAATTAAATCCTTCATTTCATCTCTGTTCGTCTTCGTTCCCATCAATTCAACCGAATCTGTTTGCCTGCCTTATTCGCAATCATTTCAATTTGCAAAACAGCAGATAGTTTCAATTGGCATTTTGTAAGGTATTACCATCGATTGCAGCATTTGATATCAAAAAGAAAACTTTAATCTAACCAAAGAAAAGTCCATACAATCAAAAGTACCTATAGGTCGCTGGTACCTCGTACACAGACTCAAATATTAGGAAAAAAGAATCCAACACTTATCCTAACCGAAAAATAGTAAAAAAAAAAAAAAAAAAAATAGAACAAAAATCATCATCCAATCGATTTCCGATCAAAAAGATAGAGCCCTTTAGTCCTAGGTCAAGTCATCAGCTTTCCAGGAAAGCAATTTCACGCGAACCAATAACAGAAAGGTATATCCACAATCCACATTCACAATATTCAGGTCAAACGATTTATACGGAACTACTGTGTGTGTTTGTGGGTGGTAGAAGTCTTCTCTTATCAAATTCTTGCAACTTTTTTTTTTTTTTTGCAAAAATAGAAAAATGAGAGAAGCGATTGCCAGCAACAGAATAGCATCAGTGTTTAATGAAAAAAAATGGTTGCCTGTTACTTTGAGTTTTCAATATAAAAGTGATGCTGATGTGCTAATTGCAGAACAAGAACTTGATTTATATTAAACGATAGAGAAAATCAGAATGAAAAGAAAAAGAAACCTAAGGAAGCATGAAAGTCAAACAGAATACAAACTATAAGTAGGTGAATTAAGATTATTTTTCTTACAGCTTATACGATTTTGATTAAACATAAACATCGGTTGAGTGATGTTTAAATTTTTTGGTCCCGAATTTTCACCTTAAAATTCAAATAAAAAAAGTGTTTTTCGAAGTTTGGCTTATTTGGTTCAAGATAAAATTTCCGAAAGCAAACTGAGGTTTAATAGCTCAGATATAGGACCTAGGTAATTATCAGAATTTTCAAAAAAAAAAAAAATGTTCTTATTGCGCTTTTATAAAAAATAACAAACTTTTACTTGTTTTAAATTTTTCTTTTAAGATCGTCATTTTGTTGGATAATTTTTGTCCAGTTAATTGTATTTGGTTAGATAGCTTTGTTTATTTAGCTTTAATTATTTTGTTGGTTGTTTTTATACTTTTAATGAAAAATACTACTTTTGTCTTTAATTATGTCAATATCTCAACAAATAATGACGTCATACTCAACTCAAAGACAATTTTAGAAATTAATTTTCTATACAAGATTCTTAAGACTACTTTTTTTACCCTTCACCGTTAGTTAAAAAAAGTACTAACAAATGACTTTCGATAAATTTTTTGTTTCCAAGCAAATAGTGATTTCATGGCTTGCTTTGGTATGCAGGTTTGTTGACTTTTATATCATCAGTATTCCTGTATATTTTAATATTGATAAGCCCAACCATTTTTTTTCACAAAATGATACAACCTTAACGAACCAATTATTGAAACAAATTGTGTTAATACTAAACAATGAGAAATTGTCATCAAAATGAGAATATAAGAAACATTCCCGTCAATTTGCTTACACTTTTGAATTGGTTACATAGTTTTTTGATTTCAAATGAAATAAAGAGTATATACTTTTCCAAAAAATTACCAAAACTAAAATTAACAAAAGCTTCAAAAAATGTTTGGAAAAGAACGTACTTTTTATTTAAGGTGAACAAAAACCAAAACAAAAAATTGAAAAATCAAAAATGTCTAAATTTTGTACTAGATTACGCACACATTTATTCGGAGAAAAGATATTCGTAAAAGCAATAAAATACAGGCTTATGGCATCAATATGCCAGACCAGCAGATAATATGAGTAATGGAAGAAGCACATAGCTACTTGAGATCATATTTCGAGTGGGTAAAATGCCCAATAGAAATTTTTTGCCAAATTTTTAATGCGGAAACCTCACCATATAAGGATCAGCCTTTTTTATATTTTTAGGAACTGATGAAGTTTATGTTTGAAATGTCCTAAAATATGCACTTGTGTGCATAGAAGATTGTCCAAAATGTTCAGAAATTTTCCCAAGGGACTAGAACTAATTTTAATAGGCTTATTTTTAAGAATGTTTGTATTAGAAATAATTTTTATACCTAATCTGATTGAGTCTGAACAAAAATTGACAACTTTGATGGCTGGAAGTAGCAAATTAAATTTTAGGTCAACTGCTCAAAAACTGGAAAAAATCAAAAATAATCCAAAGTAATAGTTTTAATAATGTTGTTACTTTTTCTGGTTGCATTGTTTTAATCCAATTCCTAGGAATTCTTACACATACTTGAAAGTTGAAAAAAACCGTTAAATTACCATTATTTTTAAATACAAGAATATTTAAATTGCTTTTTGAATTCAGAATTTTTAGCCTAATGTCGGACTAAAATAATGCAACCAGAAAAAGTTTCAGCATTATTTAAACTATTACTTTAGATTATTTTTGATTTTTTCCATTTTTTGATCAGTTGACCTAAAATTCGATTCGCTTCTTCTAAATTAAATACAAATCAGTATTGGAGTCTTTTTATATGAAAGTATATATTCAAGCGCATATTCAAGGACATTTCAAACATGAACTTCACTCAGTTCCTGACTACGAAAATGCTTTATTTAAAATTTTGAAATTTGGGACCATATTTTCACCTTAGTTGTGAAAACATAGGCATAGGCAGTACCACTGAATTCAGCATCCCCAAATTATCAAATGTACCAAAAACTTTTTAATTTATATTGAGAATTAGCGTGGCAGTTAATTTTTTCGCTAAAATTTTATAAACGTGTGTGGCGCGCAGTGCCCACACCACGCATACCACTCCGTGCCATCGCTGCTAGACCACCGTGCCATGCCGCACCTCCCCCCCAACCCCACGCAGTAGCCTTCGAATTCACTTGTCACATCGTAGGCACCTCCCACGCAATAGCTATGAATTTCATTTTCCTGTATTCCTGATTTTTGATTTTTCTATTGTTTATTCTATCGATGACGTATAAATCGAAGGGAAATATAATACACTGACAGAATATTTTTAGAGACTTCTTTTATTGCAAATTTTGGGGACTTATTTGATCATGAAATTACCTCCAATTTTGAAATGAAAAAGGTCCCCAAAAAACCATGAAATCCCCAATTTTGTGAAGTCAAAAACCAAAGAAAAGTAGCTTTCCGCATCGTCAAAGAGGGAACGCACCCATACTGTAATTATCATCTATCTCTTTTTGGCATTAAAATTTCACCAAATGTCAGTTTTATTTAAGTGAGGTGCGCTCGAGAGCGTGAAGAGAATGTCTGATATTTCTCTTCGTTCTTCCAAAGAATTGAAGTTGATCAGTTTAAGGCGGTCTAGATAAGGTAAGGAAGGATCAGAAGATTGTTCAACGTAAAGCATCGAAGAGCAAAGTGAAGGAAGCGACGATGGAAATGTGAATACGTTAATAAGGGGAATAAACTTGAGAAGCGTATTCAAGGAATTGACTCACAAAAAGGATTTGAAGAAGGCAAGGTTTTGTGGGTGGAAAAGGAACACAAAGAGAAATTTAACTATCAACAAGAAAGTTGTAGTATCATTTACAGTTAAATTATCAAAATCAAAGGAGACTTTGTTGAGTTAATGGGGTCAGTTTTGAAAATAAGGTCAAGTTATCTATCCATGAAATTTGTGATCCCGCTGACTTGGCAGAGGCTTGAATCCGCAAGGCTTTCAAGAAAGAAATATTCCTTGGCAGATGTGGGGTTGGAAACAATAAAGAACGATGGACTCCATTTTAAATAAGGAAGATTGAAGTCACCTGCCCGACAGTTTAAAAAAACCGCTTTTCACTTTGAATTTTGAATTTTTGAAACAGTCTGGCAGGGCGAACTTACAATCAAATGGTAATTTTAGCTGAGATGGTGTTTTTTTTTAACACTGTATGCTACAAATTTCGATTTTACCACAAATTAAGCTGCAGTACGTCTTATAAGGTTATTTTTATAATGTTTTTCTGTTAAATTTAACCTGACCTCATATAAAATAAACACTTTGCCGGTTAATTTCAACATGACACCAGTGTTAAAGCACACACTCACAGGCTATCAAAATAAAATAAGGTATTTGAATTTAACCTGGCCATCTGTTGAAGTAGCACCCTACCAGTGTTGAAACATTCACACACAACACTCTTCCAGGGCTGAAACACACAAACAAGCCATCCAAACAAAATCAGTTTCAACTCATTGAGCTTGTGTGTAGCGAATTGGCCCAGGGGATGTATGATATCTCCATGTGTGAGAGGTTTCCAGTTCAATACTTAGTTAAGTGACACAAAGTATTGTTAAAAAAAGCAAAATTAATTTGACGGTAAGCAGCTTTAGAGGTGAGACCTAGACGCATGGATCCGGTAATTATACCGGATACATGGTTGATTCAACATTGAATCATATTGAATTGACTAGATCTTCATGTTAAATTTACATGACATTGAACATTATATTTATGTTTTTAACTAGATTTTCATGTAAAGTTTACTAGATTAACTGGTAACATTTGAAAGGTTTTCAGGTAAAATTGAAAGTTTTACTATTTTATGGCAGTGTTAAATTTACATGATGACATGCAGGTATTACCTGGAACCTAAGTTGATTTAACACGACATTATAATCAGGTATCTTGTTAAGCAATTAACCTGATCTCCCGAGTTGAAAAATAACAACCTGAAAATCAGGTTTAATAAACCAGAAATTGATTAATTATACCTGCTTGTTTCTCTGAGTGCAGATGTAAATAAAAATATAAATCAGTTTTCATAAAACAATTAACTTTTTTAAAAGATTTAAAACAAAACCTCTTTGTTGGAAAACTCTTTATTTTATGAATTTATTAATTATTAAATTTATAAAATAAAAATTCTAACGTTTTAAAAATTATTCTTACTGTGGTAAGATATGATTACACAAACAAATAATTATTATTTAATACCAAAAGACCAATAATAGCTACATCCAAAAATAGCACATATACAATGTATATCCATTGTATAAATATGTTTACACATATTACACCTACAATGGTTATTAAATTGCCTCTCTTATACGATCCAATAATAATTCATAAAATAATTATTGTATTCGAATTACAAAATAATAATACAATATAATTCTCTAATATGCCTATATCGTGTGCTGTCCTTCCAATATGAAAACCACAAACGACGTCGATGAGTACATACACAAACGTCCTTGTGTATATTTTCAATACACTAGCATTATACACGATATACCTATCGCAATAGTCCTGTACAAATAAATCACAAACCCACAATGGCTATTCTTAATCCAATTCTATTTATTTGCTCACCTGTTAGGTTCCTACAGTTAATCTAAAACGGATATTCACCATAAGTGTGTATACAAACATATTATGTTGCTCATACCTACTTCTATATATAATACAATGCATATCTATAGAAATCTTGGCAAGAAGAGAACATCAAAGGACATTTTACTAAAATGGTGACAGGTCTAAAGAACGTAAACATTGGTTTTAGATAATGTTGGCTCTCTTCAAAGCATTGAGGTTGCAAGCCCTGATTTGTTTAATGGTTATGGCATTGAATGCCGCATGTCGAGCTCCATTGAATGGGTTAAGCATGCTGTGCGGTCTCTATTGAAAATCAAGACATCATTTTCCATTTGTAGAATTTAATTTAGTTTTCTTTTTTTTTTTGTCTCAGCATAATAATTTGCATGTGTTCTGTACTTTATGTCAAGATAAATTAATTAAGTTCAAAGAGTCGGTTAGATTGTCTTTAAGTGAAAGAAGACATTTTTAACGAAATAATAATCATATTTGAATAAAACTATGTAGAAATATACATATATAAACTTTTGAATATTATGTAAAGGTACCGAAATATACAATTTTTAGATGATGAGGGAAGAAAGGAACAATAAATTGTATCCAAGGGTTTTATAATTGAATATGTCTGTTTGCGGCGTAAACAGTTTTAAAACCACAAATTTCTACTAAAGGACAATTAGCAAAAATGTGTTATGCAATTACAACGAGACATATGTAAGTCTTTGGAATGTTATTTGTATATAAAGCAACAGCCACTATGACTGCTCATTTCAAACCACCGCCCATGACTTTCAAAGTATCGACTTTTCTCGATTCTTAGAATGTCGATCACAGCCGAAATTTTGGTGAAATTCCGTCCATTTTTTTTAAGTTCAGTCAGTCCTTAAACTAGAAATTTTTGCTGCCGAGATTATAAAAATCGACCTTATCGACACATCGTACCCAAATCCATTTCAGTTGTTGGCCAATATATGTCCCTAGTATAGCAATCACAATTTCTCAATTTTTCTACGTAAGCTCGCCTTGTGTCAGCCTTCATGACACTATCGTGGAAGGTGGTGAGCCATTTGCGGTGCGGTGCGGCGGCCTTCACAGCAAGGCAGCTGGGGCATTTGTTCCATTGCCCCACCACTAAGCACGGCCCTGAGTCAGTGTATTCATGTTGAAATGTCAAACCAAACTAAAATTAAATTACTTGACAATTGTTATAATAGTGTTGCCAACTTAAAGTTATATACCTCTATAAAAAACACCCTTTATAAAATATCTTAGGGGCAAACAACAAGCATTTAATTTAATTACTTGACAAAATATAAATATAATACAAAAAATTGAAATCTTTCCATCTTGGTTAACTTAAAAACTAATTTTTTATAGCTATATAAAGTTGTAGTAACATTTAAAAAAAAAGTTTTGTTTTGCCAATTTTGGAGTATATTTTAAAATATATTTATAAATCCTTTTTGAAAAATAAAATCATATACCCGTTTTTGAAATATTAAATTAATTTTTTTTTTTTTTAAACTCAAAATTAATTTTTTTCAAAATTTTGATTTGTAATATTATAAAAATTTTATCGGAGCTTTTGCATAGTAATGTTGGCAAATATCAGCTGATCTATTAGTGAGAATATCAAAAATAAAAAAAAAATTGTATGGTAGGTACTTTATAACAGTTTTTGGTAGTTTTCTTAACCAAATATAGTACATTATTATTTCGGTAGTCCCCTGATTATGGCAAGTACCGTTATTTTTGGATCTAAAAATTAATTTCGTTTCCCCTCTGTTGGGTTACAAAAAAAAACCTTAAGTTCAAAATTTGAAGAACATCGCTTTAGCGGCTTAGGCTTGATGTCGAGGTACAGATGGACGGACAAAATCGTGCCACCCACTTTTTCCGAGTTCTCTATCATCGGCATGTCATGTTTGAATTTTATCTGGATTTTTTTTAATTTTTATAGATACAAATTAAATTTTCAAAAAAAAAAAATTATACCTGATTTCAAAAATCGAATTTTCAAAATTTGTATCTTTTTTAAATTCAAATGCTTTTTTGAAGTTTTTGTATAAAAAGTTTATTTAAAAATGTAAAGTTGCGTTCCAGATATAATTTTTTAATTTTTAAAGAAGGTAGACCGCTTAAACTTTAGTTTTGAAAAAAAATATCAAAAATGGGTTTAAAACAGTTGAATGAAAGCTGCTTTTATTTTTGCAAAAAAGTAAAATATTTTTTAATAATAAATACAAATAAAAGTAATCTGAAAAATGTTCGACAAAGTAGTTCTTGATTTCGATAAAGAATCCGATTTGAGCTTTTTGGGAGCTTCTGCACTGCAAAAAAATATAAAAATTAGGCCGGAGATTTCTAAGAAAATCAAAAATAAAAAAGGCACAATTTAAAACCATTTTTTCAAAAAATTTTTTCCATTCAAAGATTGCTCCATCGAAAATTAATTTAAAAATATATTTAAAAAAAAGAAAATTTTGTAAAAATGAAAAAAAATGTGAAAATGCTTGCTAATATGAGAGATTTCACTTTTCAAGATTTTCAAAAAAGCAAGCTTTTCGTTGTTCCAGATTTTGCATTGCCCTTTTTTCAAGATGTTGGTCTTGAGTTAGGGTTGGGGTCGAAATTCTGTTGGGTCATAGTTCTGCTTTCAAAATCCTGCATGTCAAAACTCTGTCTCTCAAAATTCTAGCGGTAGAAAATTCTGCATGAACAAAATTCATTTATTCAAAATTCTGTATTCCAAAATTTTGTATTTAAAAATTCTGTTAATATGTCGTAAAAGAGAAATCGAATTTTGGAAAATACCTTTCTTGTAACGGAACTAAATTGAACATACATAATTGAAACGATTTTAAATTTAGTTTCATTACAAGAAATCTGTTTTTCAAAATTCTGTAATTAAAAATTCTGTAAATATGTTGTAAAAGAGAAATTGTTCTGATAATGTAAAAAAGTGCGCATTTTTTTACATTATCAACACGATTTCTCTTTTACAACACATTTATAGAATTTTGAAATAGCTACAGAATTTTGAAAAACTGAATTTTGAAATACAGAATTTTGAAAAAAAAAACAGAATCTTGGTCATGCAGAATTTTTTACAACCAGAGTTTTGACATGCTGAATTTTGAAAGCAGAATGATGACCATACAGAATTTCGACCCCAACCCAATTTTTATATATTCCAGAATTATTACTTTAGAGATGGACTACATTTTGACGTGTTTGGAATAATTCGTTTCAAATATCATTAAAGAGTCTAAACTGCCTTTTTGGGAGTTGAACATGAAGTCAGAAATATTATAACCTTCAGATTTTTTTTTTTCAATATAAACCTACATCTACATTGTAGGCTAAGCCATTAATTTTTTTTCTATTCTTTTTTTAAAAAAAGTCATTATTTCAAAAAAAGAAATGTAACCTGCAAGGTTGGTTTTTTAGGTACCCACTAAAGCAAAATTATATGGAAATTTTGAATGTATGAAAAAAAAGATCTAAACCACAAAGAACAGTATTTTGGTCGTACTAGCAGTACGGTAGTATGGAGTTTCAAATTGTAGTACTTCAACATTCCTGATTGTGGGCTAAGTCTATCTACTCCTCTAACTTTACCTATCCAAGGCTTTCATGTACTTTGTTATTGATTGATTTATGTAAAAATTTAAAATTTGTAAAAAAAAGTTTTACCCTATTCCATATTAAAATTTCACTGAATGCATGCGAAAATTGGTCGAAAATTGAATTATTTGTAACTTTTAAGCTGGTAACTTCAGCATCGGGAATTGTTGTCTAAATGAGAACAATTATCTTATATTCTTCAAAGAAAGATTTATTTCAACATATTTTTAGTTTGAGAAATAATTTCATAAAGATGGAATTTAATTCTTCGTTAACTTTGTTTGTAAGTTATCAATTTAGACTATGTACAAATTATTCCTTACAAATTTTATAAAGTTTTCAAATTTTTGGCTGAATTTCAATTTCTAAAAGTTCTTATACATAAGAAATTTAATCTTAAAAAAAAAACAAACCGTCCATAAGGATTTTCCTCGCTGTTTTTTGCATTGTAAATAGTTCGCGCATTTTACGAGAAACCAACAACAAATATTATACTTTTAAAATAAATGAAAGCAGAGAATTATAAATTCTATATAGTTTTACGCGAGTTCAATTTGAATAGCTACCATTTCCGTTCATGTCGTTCTAGCAATGGAAATAGTTTTCTATTGAAATCTTAGAATTTAAGATAATTTACAACAATATAATCCAAAACAGAAATGCAATAATTATAACTAACTCATAGATGGAGTAATCCTTTTTAGTAGGCGAAAAAGCGTTTGGTTTTTGAAAAGAGTAGCTAAACAAAAAAAACTCTTGAGAAAACTATTTCTATGCGCTGTGTTCATGTTTTATTGTCGTGTTTAGTTTTTCCATTGAATACTCTATGTCTATAGTATTGTCCATGGAGCTTCCATGAATCTCGTGGACATTTAGTGGCCTCATGTAATTCTAATTTAAGAATTAAAAAATATTCAAAATTTGGGAGATATGCCGTTTATAAAATATACGAAAACAAGAAAAGGACTTTTTCTGTGTTTTCCTTTATGTCCATGATATTTTTTTCATTCAAACTAAACTGATTTAAGTCGCTAAAGTTTTTTAACTAGATGCTAGGTACGCTTAAACTGTGTTTGATTCATTTATACCACTTATGTCAAAAATATGCCGTTTAATTTTTTCAAATTTTAAAATAATTGCAAAATTATCACAATTGATGATCTTACAAAGTCCGTTCTTAAACATATATTGAAAACCTTCTTGAACATGACAAGAAAAATAGTGACGAGCTCAACATTTTTTAAGTAGGTATTATAAGATATACCTTTTTAATTTTTTTTTTCAAAAATTTAAAACAATTGTCAAACTTTCTATTACAAAAGCCGGGGTTTTAAAATAAATTTAAGCTCCTGTCTTTCTTAAATATAAAAAAAAAGTGCCAAACGAGGTTGGTGGTAAGGTCAGTCATTTTCGATTTAAAAAAAAAATGTGCTTGTATCGCATGGGCTGTTAAAATTCCCAAATTTTCTTAAAAATTGATTTTCTTAGAATTTTTCAATTTCATACTTAAAAATGAAAGTTGTCCTGTTTAGAGCTCATTTTGTGCTGCCATGTCTCGATGAGATAAAAAAACGTAATTTATGTGACTTTTAGGCGAAAAACTTATTTTTGATTTTTTTGTTAAGTCTTACATTTTTCTTAAAAACTAATTTATGCTGCCATATTACGAAAAGAAAAAAGTTCGCATTTATTTGCACCTTTTACCACCATTCTAAATTTTCAAAATAAAAACTTGTGCTGCAATGTGCTCAACATGTCGTTCCTTGTACCGTAAATGTTCCTTAAAAATTTTCAAATTTGGAAATTTTACGAATGAAAATTTCTTAAATTTTGCAATTTTGGAAAAATGAAAGTTAAAACGTTTTTTGCGCCGTTTGTGTTGACATATTCCGAAGAGATAATACAAATCTAATATTGCAACTGAAGTTAGCGCCGCCATTTTCAATTTTCAAATAAAAAAAACTTGTGCTGAAAATTGCCCGACTTGTGCTTCCTTGTTAATATTTTTAAAAAAAATTGCAAATTTAAACAAGTTTATTTTAAAAAAAAATTTTTAAAATTCGTAAATTTACAAATTTTACGAATGAAAATTTTTCAATTTTAGCAAAATTTTGCAAATATGGAAGTTTTGTCATTTTGTGAATAGTTTGTGCGCGCATATTCCGAAGAGATGAAAAAATTCAACTTTGTAACTTTTACGGCAAAAAAACAGGTTTGCGAAGCGTGAATAAGTATAAGCATCAACATTTCCAATAAAAAAAAAACTTGTGCTGCAATGTGCTAAGCTTGTGCTGCCTTTTAAAAAACTACAAATTTGACACATGAATATTTTTCACATTTTGCAGAAATGAAAATTGTGCCCTTTTGTGCTCAGTTTGTGCTGAGATATTCCGAAGAGATGCAAACCCCAATATTGTAATTTTGTTTTTGCAAATTTTCTAAAAATATTTACGGCACAAAGCAGCACAACTAGTTTTTTTAAATCAAAAATGGGGGTGCTAGCTATAAGCTATGCAAAACTTTTTTCGCCTTAAAAGTTACAAATATACAATTTTTTCTTTTCGAAATATGGCAGCAAAAACTGAGCAGAAAAAAGCACAATTTATTAAAAAAAAAAACTAAAACTTAAAAGAAAAAATCATAAATAAGCTTTTGGCTTGAGTGCCACAAATATACAATTTCTTGTTTTTTTCAGAATTTGGCAGCACAAACTGAGCACAAAATAGCACAACTTTTATTTTTTAAGAAATTGCGAAATTTAATTTTTTTTTTTCAAATTAAGGATGTTAATTTTAATTTTTATGGCACAATTCGGCACAAGTTGAGCACAAAACTGTACAGCATTTGTTTTTGAAAACCAGAAATCGCGGTTGTGTAGTCTTAAGAAATTTAAAGTAAGTACATATCATAAGAATTTAATTTAAAAGAGGAAAGGAAATACAATGCAACCCTTTTACGCAGCGAGGCAGAGGAGTGAGCCAACCTAGAAGTACTTTGTGAGGAACGATTGAAGAAAAATCAGCACAACTGAGGAAGAATTGGGGAGTCTGAGATGCAACTCCATAAACCATACACGATATGGTACGTAGAATTAGTGGAGGCCCTATGTCCCGTATGAGGAACCTCAAGGTTGTAGCAGGTCCGAGGACCTAAGTTAGTAAGTTTGCAATTTTTTTTATTTTTTAAACACTGACTGGTAGCTTACCTTGAACAAAATTCCTTGCTACGCCAATGGACACATTCATCGAAAATAGTTCTTCTCAAGTATGAACAATAGGGTGGTCCTTAACTTGAACGTAGTCTTGGATACCCCTCATTCAATTCAAAACATTGAAAAACAATTTCTCTAATGTTTTCAGATTTTTATTTCACCCCCCTATTTTCACTTTAAGGTATTAATTATGGGTAAGGGATTGTTCTTATAATAAGCGAAAATAAGTCAGAATGTATAGATTACCGATTGTCCGATACTATTTTTTCTCGTCTAAATCTCGTGACCACCCTAATGTACATGATGTGCCGTCACCCGCATCACCAAGCAAACCCGCGGAGGACGTAATTAAAAGCTGTTAAGTTCCATAATCTTTACCATTGAAAAATGATTTTTCAAATACAAAAAATAAGTAAATATCTGAAAAACATTACATTACAAACACATCTACATTATCCAAAAATTGAGCGTCTTAATTGAAAGACCTTAAACTTATACCAATTGCAAGTCAAAAAAAGTTCCTTCCATCAGTAAACACCATCAAGTCATACAATTTTATTTAATGAAAAGAACACAGTGAAAGGGAACATTTTTCTACTAAGAGGGATTCCTTATTTATTATTTTAATAAATTCCAGAATTTTTATTTAATAATTCATAAAAATATCAAAAGATAAAAAGCTTAATTGAATGCAATACAAATTCAGCCTTTCAATGAACATCCTTTTTAATTGATTTGACCGCTTCTACCAAAGTAATTTTAAATCAACTTTTGGTTGAACGTTTATGTTTTTTTTCTTTTCTTTTTTTGTTAAAATCAAAAGGAATAATACAAGAAAAAATAAAGCATAATTTTAAATTTCAAGTGGCTGCATTCATTCGAGGCTATAAAAAACAAGTAAAAAAAATGATAAACTAAAAAAAAAATGCCTCAACAAAAAGCAAACAAAGGCAATCATCAGAAAGTATTAAAAAAAAAAAATAGATAAAAAAATCTCCCACAAAATCAGAATTATCTGCCATAATCCGCAATGTCCTTGGGCAAAGCAAAAGCATCAGGAGCATCATCATAGCAATCGTTCTTTATGCTTCAATATTTAGTCAACAGATGGAAATGAGGTCAAAATTCAAAGAATGTGTAATGAAACCAAAACCTCAAAGGCCCAAAACTCCGGGTCGACCAAAACTACCAAACGAAAAACTGAGGGACGACACGGTCCATACCATCATGTCAGGCCAAGCTAGGTGAGCCGATCCAAGCCAGTATGCAGCATAAAGGAACCGCATTCTCCCATCTCCTCGGAGCTCGGACTCGCTCGTTAACTTCATCATCAAAAAGAGCCCTCTTCTCTCGATGGAAGACCAGCCAGCGCACACACAAAAAATTTGCATGCAGAACCCCAAGGAGCAGCCATCATCCAAACGAAATGATATGCACAAAACGATGCTCTATATACATCAGAGTGATGGATACTTCCTCATAATTATCCTGTTATAAATTCAGCAGGTAGGTGGGTATTTATATGCATAACCAACTGTGGTTAAGGATATTATCCAATTCATTTTGAACGAATATAAAACGGTTTAATGACCAGGAAAAGGTATAAGGTATAGACACTTTGAGGGATTCGCTTTGAAGGCATACGGACGAAATGGACAACGCTATCGAGATCGAGAGGGACTATTCAAGAACTGTTGGAATCTCGGAATTCTTGATTTGTGTAAGAGGGCAGCTGTTGGCCTGACCAATTGAACAAGTGTTCGGGGTTGCCATCCTAAGATTATCAACCAGACTATTATAAGAGCAAGCCAACAGATGGCGTCAACGGTAATTGCCAACATTCCTTAATTGTCATGTACAGGGTTTTCCAAGAAGCAGGGCTAGTTAATGGAAAAACAATTACAATAACATAACATTACGGCCTAATTGAAATGTAATTTAATCTCCCAACTTACTGAGTAAGTAATTAAATTTAAAAATCTCAATTACAATCACAAACTTCCTGTAATTTAATTAAAATTACTCATAGAATTAGATGAAAGTACTACTGGAATGTTATTAAGACTTTATAATTAATTAAGTAATTATTTTTTTTTTAATTCAATCAAACTAAACAAAAGCTTTTAGTAAAATAAGACTAAATTATCTAAACTATGTTCATTTTTCCATAATATTATTGAGCTTTGGTTTTGTTTCAAGATAAAATTAGTTCTAAATTTTTCCGAGCTTTTGTTTCCTGAAATTGATTTTGAGTATTAAGACTTTCAAAAACTGCCCCTTTCCAAGATCAAAATAGATTACTTTGTCCACGTGTAGAATGGCCTTAAACATGAAATCATTCAAAAATATTGAAAATTGTAGATTTTAAGCCCCTCCCCTTAAGCCTTATTAAATCGAGATTTTAAAACTTGTTCCAGGAACTTTCATTTCTTAAAACTGATTTTTTTTACTAAAATTAAAATAAATGCATTTTTTTGTTCTGAGCTTTCGTTTCTATAAACTGATTAACTAAAACTTGAAGAGAAATATTTTTTGTTTGGTTTTAATATTCAAAATTAGTTAAAAAAAAAGAAATCTTGGCATCATTTCGAAAAGCCCTAAGACATCTTGGAACATGTATGGAATTTTGAATTTCCTAAAAGCTTAGAATTTACCTTGAAAATACGATTGGTTAACATGCACTTGCTCTTATGTTCAAGGCGCTGAGGGTTTAAGAAAATTATGAAAAGATATGGAAATTATGAGAGAAGAATATTGAAAAGCATAAAACACGATATATAAATGAGCTAAAAAAATTGGTTTAGAGTTTGAGATGAAAAAAGAACGCCATCTTAATTCTTTATTGAATATAATTGTATGGACAGGAAGAATTTAAATTGTCGGAACGTTTTTTTTTTTAAAATATTTTTTATATATAAAATTACTAAAACATTACTAAGAAAATTTTTTAGTATGTATATCTAAAATATTTATTTATATACAAATAAAATTTGAACCGAAATTGTCAGTCTGTTTTTGAAATATTGAATGTTCAAAAAAAAAAAAAATTGAAATTTTTTTAAAAATTCAAAAAAATTATATGCCATATTTTCTAAGCTTATTAAAAATTTTTTAAAAGAAAAACTAATCAAAATCTGTTTAGCCGATATTCAGAAAATTCAAAATTAAAGAAAACGTTCTATGAGAGGTACTATTAATATTTGATATTTGTAAATTTTTATAGTTATGGTAGTAGACCAAACTAATTATACCCTACAGAAAAAGTTTAATAAAAATCATTGGAGCCGTTTTGAAGAAAACAAATATTTTCCTAATCAATATTTAACTTTTTTATGAAAGGTGCCGTTATTTTTTCATTTAAGTAAATGTTTTTCTTAAAATACCTTAGAAAGGGTTTAAAATACAGAGTTTTATAAAAATCGATCATATATTTTTCAAAATATTTAATTTTCAAAAAAAAAAAAAAAAAATGAAGCGTTTCTACAAAAATCTAGAAATTTTAAATTTTCTTAATTTAAGTTCACATAAATAATTATAGTTTTTGGAAACCTCTGTATAAAAAAAATTATTGAAATCAGTCAACCGTTTTGAAGAAAATCGAAAATTAAAAAAATGGTTCCTTGGGAGGTATCATTAATAACCATTTTTTTAAAATGGTTGTCCACCCAATGGAAGCCTTTAATTAAAGTAAATTATGGAATTTTTTAAAGAAAAGTTGTGGAGGAGTTTTTGAGAAAAATACGATTATGAAAAATTGCTAAAAAAAAGTGTATGGAAGGTACTGCTATTTTTGGTTCTAAGAAAAAAATAAAAAAAGTGTGGGCGCAATCACCAAGAACCACTATGTTTAGGTTGTAGACGAACAGACAGAAAAAACTTGCCTTATAAGTAGTACTTTTATCACAAGTAAAAATTGGGGCTAAAATTGTTTCAAGTTTTGGACTTTTGAAATTTTTATCATAAAGCTCCAAAACCTTGGAAAAATGTTCAGAACAACTGGGACAATTTGAAATAACATGCAAAATTTTGATTTTGGAAAAAGGGCTAATTTGAAAACAGGTTTTTTTTTTTTAATCTAAGCCCTCCATTCTTAATTGTTTGAAAAAAGACAAATTTTTAAAATTAATGATAAATGGAGAATAATCAAGAACAACTTTTAAAAATAACAAATTAAAAAAATTTCTCACACTGAAACTGAAATAGTAGGAATTCCTATGTATTTAGTTTTTTTTTTTTCATTTTATTGAGTTTGAAAGTTAATTTTTTTAAAACTATTCGCAAAAAAACTTTATTTTAAGATAAATTAAAAGAAGGGATTTCTAGATATACAAAAAATAGAAATAATAGCATCATGGCATTGAAAGTGTTACCGTTGATTTTTATTATTTATTTTTGTTTAAAGTAATTTTTATAGAGAATTGCACTTTCTGGCTAAATGGGGGGTAATCAACCCCCCTTCCTTAATAATTTTTTCTTGTCTTGACCCAATCTACACAATCTATCTGTTTGTCATACCTTGGAATTACTCTGTTTATAGGACCATGTTTCTCAATCATAATTATCTGTGAAACGAAAATAGATGATAAAAATTATTTTGAAAGAAAGAATATTTGTTGCGAGATCTTAGCAACACTTTTTGAAGGTAGTAAAATATTCTGGTACCTATGTTCATATAATATAAAATCCTTAGAATTTATGAATAATAAATATTCTTTGGTGATGATGTCGAAGGACTTTTTAAAAGATTCTTTTTAGTTATCTCGCTAAAAATAAAAACTGTTATCTACATTACAGAGGAAAATTCAAGGATCAAAGTACCTTTGTATGTGTACGTTTAAAAATTATCCTTAAGCTTGTATTATCAAATGAAAATTTTTACGAGAAAACAAATTTTTATAAATATGTAGCTCTTAGTATTCGAATTGTTTTCCCACTCTATCTGAAAGGTAGAAAAGCTAAGCTTTTTCTTTATGCAATCAATGTTAAGTATGAATTAAATTGCACAGGAATACTAGTCATAAAGAGGATCAAGTCCAAGATATTTCATAAAAATATTCTGTCTCAACAATTTTGTTCCTTTAAAATTTATACAAAGAAAATTTCAGTATCTTAGATGTACAAATGTATGTAGCTCTTATAAAGGAAGTAATTTCTTGTTGAGCATCGTTTGCGAGAGGAAGAATTTGCTTAGCAATAATAACACAGCTAAACTGAGCCCTGCAGTGTAATCGTCCATCTATCTATGTGTATATTATGTATTTCTAATAAGACCAGCCCATTTCAACTTGGAGTCACAAATTAAGGCCACTTTACACGATAATATAAGTCATATGACCTGTCATTATATTGTCTGTATGATTTCTCATATGAGCTGTCATTTCAAGTCAAGTCATGCGGTTATAATTTTTGTATGTTTACACGTCTTTACTTCGCATTTGATTTTTCCTATGGTCAAAACCAAAATAAAAGAAAAAAAGTCATAAACAAATAAATTTTTGTGGAGCCAAACTACTTTTTATGAATTATCCATTGTTGTTTTCATTCAAAATAAATTGTTTTTGTAGAAATATTTTTATTTTCAATACTCTGAATTCACTACTTTCCATGAAAATAAAAAATCTCGTTTGACTTCTCAAATGGAATTAGCTGCAGTTCTAATGTCAAAAAAGTCATATGATTTTTGCTTTTGAGAAGTCATATGAGATATATGAGTGTGTTCAGAGGGTTTGGTATGAATTTTTTGACAGGTCATACGAGAAGTCATATGACTTCTATAATCGTGTAAAGTGGCCTTTAGAGCTGGGCTGATTTAATTGAACATTGCCTAATATATTCTGCTAGGACTATTTTTAAAAAAATAAACCAAAAAATAACTTACAACCAAGTGTCAAGCAAGCCCATGATATTAACCATTTTCGACTTGCATACATTTAATTTAAAATATGGTGAAAAAAAAAAAAATTTAATATCATTAAATTAAATTCATGTTTTCGGTTACGAGCAGACGATTCGCAAAAGTCTCGAAAATTTGCAAGTATGACGTCATATTTACGTCACGGTCTTTGATCGCAAATACATTTGTGACTTTTTTAAAATCGTTTGAAAAGTCACATAAATAATTTGTGGCAATTTTCGAGTATTTGCGAACGTCACAGCCATTTGCGAACACCCGAAAATGGAACACTGCAAATGCGGATATTTGCGATGAATTTTGTTGTTGTACTTGAAGTAATTGGCTGTGGTTTTTAGTATTTCGGTATCTTTTTTTATTTTTATTATTAATTTTTTAATTGAATCACCAATTTCGAAAAGGTCACATCTCGAATTTTTTCACAAATACGTTTTTGCATTCCAATGTCATCATAATGCTTCCTGGCACCTATTATGCTCAAAAAAGTATATCTTCAGTATATTTACTGCCATTGTCATGTAACTCAAAAGTATTTTTTTTAAACTTGAAACTAAAGTTTTGAAAATAATTAGTTCTTTGCATTGCCTGAACATTTTATATTTTCAGAGATTTGACCTTTTCGAAATTGGTCCTTCAATTAAAATATTTTTTTTTTTTACTGCCGCAAATCGTGTGAACACCTCGCAAATATGATGAAAAATTTGTGATCTTATTAGGAAGCACCTTGATCGCAAAAGTATTTGAAAACTTTGGGACAATAGTCGCAAATCGTCTGCACACATGTGTTTGCAGGTTTGCGAGCACTGTTAACCGTAAACCATTTGCGGTATATTTGCGAGTTTTTTAGTGACGTTAGTGCTCGCAAAGATTTGCGACTATTGCAAATCGTCTGCTCTTAGCCTTAGAAACCATTGAAAAGTATGGATTCATGTCAATAATATAGGATACAGGGTTCATTCAACATTGGATAATGTTAAATTAACTAGCTTTTCATGTAAAATTATCAAAATAACTATTTAGGGTAGTGTTAAATTTACAAGGTTTCATGTAGATTGTACCTGCAACCTATGTTGATTGAACACTACATTTAAATTAGTTCCAAATGAAATAATATCCTAATTTTTGTATAAAATTTTGGATCATAACAGATTTCTGGTTTTATTAAACAAAGCAATATAGTGGGTGTTGCCGTTGTTTTTAAATATGTTTTTTTTCATATTCATATTTTTTTTTCGGAAAATTTCTCCGGCCTCCTCCTGAATTTTTTCTTGTCTATCTCCAGTCTACCTACATGATCTGGCTTTTTCCCGGTGCACAGTGTAACCGATGGTATGAAAAGTTGGCAAAAATTATTTTTGTATATTTTTATGTTATTTTTAGGAAAATAAGCTCAAATAAAAGAAAAATTGAGCAAAATGCTTTGATTTAAATGTGCAAAGATAATTTATATATAAACATAAAAAATATTGCGTTTAAATAATTTTTAAATTTATTGTGAAAGAAAATTGCTACTTATTTTTTAAACTTTTTCTTTTGAATTTAAATGAAAACATTCTTTTCTTTTCTTAAAAAAACGAAAATTTAATAATAGATAATAACATTACAAAATAGTTTGAGAAAAAATATATATTACACAATATTAGGCCAAGGTTACACATGTAAGTTTTACTTTCGTTAACGTTACTTACGGAAGCAACTTTCGGTAAAATTACAAGTAAAAATTCCCGTTTTTTCCAACTCACAGCTTACTCAAACGGCAGTGTTAAGTTTTCAAGCTTACGTCAGCAATTCTTATTGTAAGTTCAGCTGAAATATAAAGCCTCTTGATAGTTGCTTCTCTCAGACCTACATAAGTGGTAAGTAAAACTTCAATGTGAAATCCTGGCCCAAAGGAAATCTTGCCTTGCATTTACTTCTTATAATATCGTCCCCTGATTGTAAGAACTAGGTAACTCAATTTTCAATTTATGAAATATCTCGGCAAAAACGGTATTTTTTTGTGCAATTTTGAAGACTTTTCGTCAAATTTTTGTCTACCAAAGAAAAATATAAAATATTTGTGAAGTTTAAGATACATAAAAATTAAACTATCAGTCGTTCTCTAGTAGCTAGGTATCTATGAACGTTGCTACCTCCAAAATTTTTAAAATTGAGTTACCTAGTTCTTGCAATCAGGGGACGGTATAAATTGATGAGTTGTAAGTTGGGCATCTAAGAACATAGATACAGTTTCATCTGGTGAAAGCTGAATAGGTTCCGAACGATTTATTTGATTTAAAACTATCTTATGAAGTTGTTATTAAAGATGACACTTTCAGCAATAACAGGATATACAGGGTGGCGCACCAATTGTGCTACAATAAGAAATTCAAATAACTTTTTTTTTAATCGATGTATTTCATTTATTTTTTTTTTTATTGGTTAGGAAATTAAATTTTATTTTAAATAGTTAGTTGTTTTTAAAGATTATAGACCGCAAATGACCTCCACGCTCTCCCACGCATATGCGGCACCTGATCAAAAAATTATTCATTGCGGCCTGAAGAGTTGAAGTTGGGATCGCCTCAATTATTGTCGTTATGGACTGCTTTAATTCAGTTAAATTCCTGGGCTTCGTTTTATACACCTCTTGCTTGGCATAACCCCATAAAAAGAAGTCTGGTGCAGTCAGGTCAGGTGACCTTGGGGGCCAGCGAAGAGTGGAGTTCCTAGAAATTAATTTGTTTGCGAATTTTTTGCTTAGCTCCGCCATAACTGGTCTGGCTAAATGTGCAGTTGCTCCATCTTGCTGAAACTAAACGCTGTTGAATGGTATACGTCTTCGGTGCAGTTCTGGGTACAAAAACTCCTTCAACATCTTTAAATAACGGTCCCCATTGACAGTAACGGTTACACCGTTTTCTTCAAAGAAGTACGGCCCGACAATACACCTTGATGAAACTGCGCACCACACAGTGACTCGTTCTGGGTGCAGTTCCGTCTCATGGAGCATTTCTGGATTAGACTCATTCCATATACGGCAATTTTGCTTGTTTACATTGCCGTTAAGATCAAAATGGGCCTCATCAGACATGAACAAACAATTGATCAATGTGTTGTCTTCTTCGGCCATTGATATCATTTTTTGGCAAAATTCCAGGCGAACAGGCAAATCCTGAGGGTTTAACTTGCTAGTAATTTGGACTTTGTACGGAAACAAGTTTAAATCGTCATGAAGTATCCGTTGTAATGACCGTCTACTAACTCCAATTTGCCCCGATAAGTTTCGGGTCGAAACGCTCGGATTGGCCTGTATTGCAGATGCTACTGATGCGATTGTATCCTGAACCCAAACATTGGCATCTCGATGGTACGGCCTTCGTGCGATGCTTCCAGATTCGGCAAACATGTTTACAAACCTCATAATGGTCCATCTACTCGGGGGATTACCGCCAAACTCCCGCCTAAATTCCCTTTGGACGGAAATGATGGACTGCAAAGCATGGTACCGTTGCACTATCCAAATTCTTTTCTCCGTATCCCAAGCATCCATTTTTATAAATCTAAATAGTGACCTACAAAATAAAAAAAAAATAAGCCAATTACTCACATAGAAAAATAGTTATTACGTTTTATTTTTGTAGCACGATTCGTGCGCTACCCTGTAGTATTAGTCATTTTGTCTTGTGTCAGATACTTTTTCCACCAATTTAGAAGCGCCTGAGAATCGAAAGCCATTTTCGAAAACGTCAAATCAAAGTCAATTTGATCGTCTTATTATCGTCATTTTTTGACGCAGATACTGCGTTCGTCAAATATGCAATCGTTCTGCTAGCACGAAATTGGTTAGATGAACGTTAATTAGTTTACTTGCAAACGCATTTGACGTTTACGAACACGCTCTCTGACTTTTCAATATTTTGTTCATCGAACCGATTTTTTTACTAGCTGCACTCTGTAGATGATGTAAACTGCATAATCGAACCCACTGCTAATGAAGCACAATTTGTATTGGCGTTTTCGAATAGAAGACATTTGCGTTTAAGTTCATTCTGCAATTGCATTTTTGACGTAGATGACGCATTCGAAAACGGCCTCTGTGTCAAAAATGCATTTACAATATGTTCTTTATCGCGAACTGCTAAGGTCACATGTTCGAAAACATCATCTGCGGTGCAGCTGTGCAGTAAAAATTAACTAAACCCGTTTTGTGCAAGCAAGACTATTGCATATTATGACTATTGCAATCTGCGTCAAGAAAAGACGATCATTTGTCGATCAAATTGACTTTGATTTAACGTTTTCGAAAACGGTGAAAAACTCACTTGCGTCGCATAACAAAACTCCTCTGTTGAATATTAAGACTGCATAAAATGGTTTAATCTTTCTGAAGAATCAAAAAACGTTGATTTAGGTATCCCTACTCCACCTTTGGTAAAATTTGGAAAACCTATTGACGTTTCCATTCAAGCATTAGTTTGACAAAAATCTGTCCTTTATTATATACAAATTTGGCCACCTGTTTTTGAAATCGATTATAAAATTAGAAACAGAAGAAAGCAGCTCATGTATTTTTGAGTTTGGACATTTGGTACGTTTTTCGAGATATTTCTTTAAAAACAAAGCTTTACCATTACTTTACCATACTGTTTGGCCCTTGTGCTGATCTTCTAGTTTTTGAGACAAATAAGATTTTCTTCAACGGTTTTTAGCAATTTTCTTAACTAACAAAACTGAATAACTGCAAAACAATTTTACTAAGGCAGGCCTAAAACTGAAAACTGCCTATCAGATATTTTGCATACAAATATGATATCAATAAAAATTTTATTCAGGCAGAAATGACCGACTTTCGTTTTCCCATCAAGTTCTTGTAGTTAGTGAGTTTTTACTTGTACGCGCCGCCAAAGGTTTGTGTTTTTTCAATATTTTCTGAATATCTTCTGGATCATTTTAAAGAAATAATCCAATACCTTAAACTCCAATCTGTAATTTTAAACCTCTTTATAACCTTTATAACTGCGGATGGGACCCATCAGTCTTTCGTTTTGTCTTTTTTTTTTTGTGTTTATGTTTAAAACCAAGCATTGATTGCAAAAAAACCACACTGAAAGTACAGTTTAACATAACGACCACATTAATTTGCACTCAGGTCATTCCAACTCCAAGCAATCCCAAACCAAGCACCTTTTTGCAAACAAAGAGAAAGCGAAAATATACATATATAAGGACCATAAATTACCATTCACCTCAAAATCGGAAGTGGTCATCCAGAAAAACCATTTGACTCTGCAAAATTGTATCCTTTTCCGATTTCTGGAGAGAATAATAAAAATGCGAATTTACGAGGAGATTTCTGTGGATTTTTCCTTCTACATATATTTTTGTACGCTTATCACCGGGGTAACATTTACTTATACGCTATACCCTTGATGAAGCACTTTTTCTCTCATTGCGACATAATTATGCGTTTATAAAATATTTACCACCTTCCTCTGCCTTCATTTTTTGCTGATACAGTTGGATTATAAAAATGCATGCATATGCATACTGCGGACATATACATTTTGGAAAATGATTAATTATTATGTGAAAGGGGAGTTCAGGACAGACGAGCACAAAAAAAAAAAAATAAATATGTAAGTGACCTATTCTCAAGCAATGATGATGATGTGATGAAAAATAAAAATAAAATTTCAAGTTTTTAGTTTAAAACTAAAGTATGCTTCTATATTAGTCCACTAATCTTGTCGCCTGTGAGGAAAGAGGCTTTGCGTCAGATCCGAAATCCGGAAGTCCTGATTGAATACTGACTCGTTGCCGGTTGTTTTTCTTTTTCCCCTCGTTTATTCGAGAGGGAATATATTCTAAGAAAACCCGCAATATTCTTAAATTTAATTCCAAAACAAGTAATTTTAATAAATAATATTCTAAAAAAATATTTAAAAAATCTATTTTTGAAGAAAATAAATGCTTTGATGTTTAAACTTATGAAGTGTTTTATTTGTTTTGAATATTAATTTCTTTTTTTAATTTTGTGTCCAATTTATTATAATTAAGACCAGGTGGCTTATACCAACCAATATTTATTTATTTACCTCTCCCTCCAGCCTCCACCGCACTGTGGTTCCGTTTGTATGGGGAGGCGGTCATAAATAAATAAAATCTAAACAACGTATCCGATTTTGATGAAATTTATGGATATGATACAAAATGCCATAACACATCATCACAAGAAATTTCCACCCACTGATACGCCCCTTTAAAAAAAATCAAATATGATCCTAAAATTGACAGCAACTTGGGTTATGTTCTAAGAACATTTGAAAATTAGTGTTCTTTTAAATAATTCACCCATACAATATTTTCTTGCCACGCCCTCCTTTTGTAGTTTTTTTTGAAGAGTTTTGTTTAACTCGTATATCGAATTGTTAAATCTGAACGACTAAATCGACATTGATAATTTTCAGACATGATAAAAAAAAGGGTAAGAATCTTATTCAAAATAATTTACACCCAATGACTCGCCCATTTGGAATAATATGGGTAAAAATCCACTTTGATGATGTGGAATTTTAATTAACATAAAATCATCACATTTCGTGAGGGGCTTTCACTAAAGTAGGTATATTAGCAACTTACAAAACTTTTTCCCATTTCAGACCCTAAATATGTTATTTGTTTCTATAGCGCTCCATTTAGCCCTCTGACAGAGAGTAAATGCCTTATAGGAGCATTACTGAATCTTTAAATATTTTCTGGTGCAAATTATATCAGCTTGATAGAAGCGATGAACCAATGTTTCTTAAATATATCTATAATGCTCTTATGTTATAACTAAGATACTTTCACTTCAATAGTCATCCCGCAAAATTATTATACAATCTTTATTAGTTAGCCTTTGTTTCTATATTGCTTGTATCGGGTTTTTCAATAAGAGGGCTACAAAAGTTTTTTTTAATAAAACAAAAACGGTTTTGAATATCAATGAAATTCTTTATTCCTGTGAAAGTACGTTTGATGCCATTATGTATGCAACTCGATTTCTTTTGCATGGCCACCACGGGCACGCTTGCAGAAGTCCAGACGCTGAACCCAATTTTCGACGGTTTTCAAGCATAAATCGGCCGATACTGCTGCAATTTCACGTTCGATATTCGTACGAAGCTCATCAATCGTCGCTGGCTTGTTGGCATAGACCATAAACTTGACGTAGCCCCACAGGAAATAGGCTTACGGCGTCAAATCGCACGACCGAGGTGGCCAAGCGACTGGACCATTTCGTGAGATAACACGTTCTCCAAACTTGGTTTCCAATAAATTGATTGAGATGCCCAACGCTTGAGAACGACGTGTGAGAGACACATTTGGGTTATCTGCAACTGAGGCCTCGGCGGTTTCCAATAAATTGATTGTGACATTCGCTGTGTGGCTTGTGGCACCGTCCTGTTGGAACCACATTGAGAACGACGTGTGAGAGACACATTTGGGTTATCTGCAACTGAGGCCTCAGCGGCAGCAATATTCTCGGCACTCCTTTGTCTCACTGGCACGGGAACATTTTGTACTGTGCCTGTGGATTCAAATTTTTCCACTAGACGCGCAATTGTTGATCTGCTAGGACGATTATGACGATCATAAATTGGACGTAGCGCTCTTAACGTTGAGGCCACTGACTCCGAATTTCGGTAGTAAATTTTAATAATTTCGACTCGTTATTGGCTCGTATATCTTTCCATCATGAAATGGCAAACCTTACTGAAGAGAAATGTCAAAAGAGCGGCAAGAAATATGGCGTCGTTTGCTGTCCCTGTCGCTCTACTTTTGTAGCGTCCCGTTTGAAAAACCCTTTATAAATACGAGTACATAGGTACTACATATCAAAATTTGCATTCGTAACAAATTTGAAGTGGGAAAGAATTAAAAAAAAAATGGGTTTTGGTGGTATTTTCCAAAAAAAACCGTTTTCTTAATTTGGATTTTCTTCAAAACGGTGATTGTGATTTTAATATTTTTCTATATATAAGCTTCTAAACAACATAAATAGTTTTTCTTATAAAAATTTTCCAATTTTTTTTTTGATTTTGTAAAAATGTTCAAATTTTTTTGTGTCAGTTCTTATAAGGTTTTTCTTACACATTTAAAAAGGAAATTGTCCTTACGTTAAAATAACTGTAGGTACCTTCCATAAAAATGTTAAAAAACTATTAAGGGAATTTTATTTTCAAAAAATGATTCTTATGATTTTTATTAAACTTTTTGCCTATATTTAAATTAGGCCATTGTACGAGTACTACCAAAAATTACAAAAATGTACGAATTTATGAACTAACGAAAACTATTTATAAAAAATCTCATAGAAGGTTTTTTTTTAATTTGAATTTTGTCATTATTGACTGAACAAACTTAAATTAATATTTTTGTACACAAATTTCAAATAAGATTAAAAATATAGTTTATCCAAATTTTCAAAAAAAAAGTTCTTGAGTTTTTTTAAAAAAAGTTTCAAATAATTTTTTTTTAAGAAATCAATGTCTCAAAAATGGTTTGAAAATTTTTTTTTGAATTTTCAGTTTAATTTGCATATAAATAAATACATAAAATTAGCATACCAAAAGTTTTCTCTAAAAACATTTTAAGAATGTACTTCTTAAGAATATACAAAACTTTTTTTCAAAAAAAACGCTCTACCGATTTTAACTTTTTTTTTCAAATTTTCATATTCCATTGAGAACTAAGATGGCTGTCATTTTTTCATCTCAAACTCTCAAAAAAGTTGTTTTAGCTAATTTAAATTTCGTATTTCATGCTTTCAAAAATTTTTCTCCCATAATTTCCATGTCCTTACATATAATTATCTTAAAGCCTCAGCGTCTTGAACATTAGGTACGTGCAACCCAGTCGTGAATTGTAGCACAACACAATTTTTTTTTCAAATGTAATTGAAAAAAATCAATTACTTATTACATGAAATTGAGAAATTTCAATTAAATTAAGTTAATGTATCTAATTGATACCAAAAGTTTTTATCAAAAGACTATTAATGAATAATTGATTCAGTTAAATATAATTAATTTATTGCTTTTGCCAAAGACATTATTTTACGTAAAATTGCAATTGTAATTGACAGAATGCTTTTTTTCAATTAATCGAAAAACCCATTTCTTTTTTTTTCAATTAAACACAATTTAGAATTGAATTGAATATGTGTTATTGGAATGGAAAAAGTTTAGTTACTAATAACGTGTGATTGAAGAGAAAGCTGAAATAAATTACTAAAAGTTATCATTATTTCCAAGCTTTGGTGGTCACCAACTCCATCCATTTGGCTTATAGTTACTCAGAAAAAAATCTTTTCAAATTTCGTTACACACCAAAATACATACCTTTTGAAGTTTGTACAGGAATATTTTTAAGTAGATAGGTATCTAGTTATATTTATTAAAAAAAAAAACTCTCACTTGTGCACACTATAAGTACAAATGTCACCTCTTGACATCCTGTTTGCATAAATTTTCATAATCATATTCTATTCGAATAAGTTAATCCTACGTGCTTTCCTCGGGATAAGACACGATGAAGACGGGCTATATATACGAAGCGCGGGATCAGATTTCACTCAACATAAATCCAAAATATCAAGTATTAAATGGAAAACGGATTTCGAAAGGATCTGGTTCCGTTAATGTCCTTAAGTGACACTAAACGATGAGGGTGACACACAAAAAAATTGCTAAAGGAAACACGACTGATGGGAAACGATTTTTTTCTTCCTGAAAAACCAAATGAAAAAAAGACCATCACCACACTTAAAAAAAAAAAAAAAAAAAATAGAAAGACACACATAAGCTAGACCTGGGATTATGGTGAATGAATACATGCAAGAAGTACCTATATTCGGAAAAATAAATCCTTTCAAAAACAAGGAAGCGAAAAATGGAAATAAATCTTTAAGCAAAGAAACTTGAAAATTCACCCTGAGTAAAGGGATAAAGATGTCGGCGACATTGTGCTGCTCTATGCGGTGAAATGGAAGAGGTAAGCGGCTAACGAAAAAAAACTTAGAATAGAAAAAAAAAGAACTATTGAAATATCCCATTACATTTTCTGTTGAAAGGATAACGAACGGATATGGTGACGACACAAGCTCGTTTCAAATGACGCGATTGCTATTGCTCTCTCCGCACCAAAGTTCCAAAACTAAATTTTCACCCATAAGAAAAAGAGAAAGTCTTTGTAAAAAAAAAAAAAAAAAATGAAAGAAGAAAACACCCACACAAAACTTAAAAAAAAAAAACTGAACTTCTGTGAATGCAGAGGCATGAGCAAGGATATGTGCTCGTTTTTGATCCTTTTGGCTTTAGCACTTCGCTGGCTTGTAACACATTCAAGTGCGCTATTCATTTCATGTAGATATCTTTTTCGTCTTCGTCGTCCGATGTTCCGCGCTCAGTCATCATAGCGAATTGCGCCCAGGGACTTGGAGCTGTAAACCAGGAAGAGCTGATGAAAAGATTTGTTTTGCAGTATATCCTTTAGTCGTATGACTAATGACTGGTTTGAGAGTCCTTGAGACGGAAGTTGAAAAATATATACAATTTTTATTTTTTTCTATTTTTCATGAAATGCATTTGGCAGAGAGGTGTGAGAATTTGTAAGGCAAAGGATATTCGTTTTTTTTTTTTATGAAAATGAACAAAGCGCCTGAAGGAGTGTGCAAGTGAGAATTAGGACAAACATTCTGGAAAGCAAATCCGCTTCGCAATCTTTTCTTACAAAAGAAGATGTTTTTACCAAGGTGTATTTATTCCTAATATGAGAGTTTTTGAATGAATTTGTCGAGCCAAAAACGGGGTTAATGACAGACAGGTTCTATATTTCACACATAAAACACTGTAGCATGGGCACATTCATTCAATTTTTATGTGAATTGCAAGTTTTCAGTTACAAGTGTCAGTTTTTGAAAAAATCAAATACATTAAGATAAGTCAGTAAGCCTAGGTACACACCATCCATATAAATAATTGGAACCTACTAAGAAATTAGTCTAAGAAGTTTTCACATCGTGATCTTTGTCGTTCATTGGAAGCTCCTTAGGCTTTTTTTTCATGAAATTTAATTAACCTTGATACGCCATTTTTATTCGAATATCAAGCAATAATGAGTCTTATAAAAGGTCTTCAATTTTTATATTGCCCTGTTTCTTAATTTAAAAAAAATTCTCTTTCTTAAAAATATTTCCGGATGATATGTAGTCTTAAATAACCTCTCATAAACAAAAAATGAGGTTCAATATATCTGTTTCATAAGACATCCTATTGGAGGGAATAGTCATCGTCCCAAATACCATCAAATCTCTCATCCTGAACTTATATATTTCTCAGAAGAATATGACCATCGTAATTATTATTCTCTCTAAATTCAAAAAGTAAATTAAATTCATTCAACGAAATTTTAAACGAAAATAGATATTAACTGGAAAATCAATTAAATTTGTTTTCAAACAAATATTTTTTCTGTAAATTCTGAGAAAAAAAAAAACATGGCAAAAATAAGGAAATAAATTGAAGATTTCAATTTGAGTAAAAATTCTACTGCTAACTTTTAAGAAATATTGCTATATTTTAAATAGATAGTCGGTTGCATATGAAAGTTAAATTTCCAAAATAAAATTTTAAGCCGTTTTTGAGATATCGCAATTTCAAAAATATAAAATTCAATATTATTTGATTTTATTTGAAATAATGTAATTAAATATACAAAATTTAATAGACCCTATAATGGCAAGTTATCATTCCTAATAAAATTGAACTTGCAAATCAAATATTTTGAAAACTACATGGAGGATTTTTATAAAACTAAATATTTAAGGTATTTTTACACTCTTTAAAGTATTTAAAAAAAAAATAACAGTGTACTTTAAATACAAATGTAAGAAACCGTTGAGGAAAATATTTTTTTCGTTAAAATGGCTGCTACCATTTTTATAAAACTTTTTCTGTGAGCTTAAATTATTTCGGTAAACTACTAAAAATTATAAAAATAGTACCCCTAATAGAACGTTTTCTTATTATGAATTTTGTTCATTATTGGATGAACAGATAAGATATATAATATTGACAACCCTTTTTTTCAAACAAAAAATTTTTGAATTAAAAAAAAAAAATCTCAATGGATCCATTATGCTCCCAGGGTGGGGGAAATATAGGAATGGGTAGTTTAGGAGGGAAGGTTAAGTGGAAGTTTTAGGTTTGAGGTGCCTCCCTAAACCATCCTTATCTTTGGATGAAGTTGAGGATGTTTTTTAGTGGCAAAGGCGAGATATCGCACAATTCGTCGAAAAAGTATTTTCCGAGAGCATTTTTCCTATTTATAGCAAGGCTAGGGCATTCACAAAGGAAGTGAGATGAGCCCTCGTCCGCCTCTTCGCCCTGACACCCTCTGCATAAGTCAGATGTGATGATGCCCATTCTGCTCATGTGGGTTTCCATCGAGTTGTGACCCGTAAGGATTCCAACCAAGAGGGACAGTTGAGGTCTGCTAAGCTTCATTAAATATTCTGTTTTTTTTTTTTAAATATCTGGCCAAAGACTTCTTGAAAGGTATAAATAGTTGACCATCTGTCATTAGCGTCTTTGAGAAAACTTTGGTGAATTCTGTACTTTTCTTGCTCCAGTAGCATTAGTACCCAGTGTACAATTTGGCTCCGTTCAAGTGATGAACCGTTTTTGGCCAGTTCATCATGCCACTTCATTCCCATAAATGTCACGGTGTCCTGGGACCCATCGAAGGGTGATAGAATTTGTTACGCCAAGTAATTTTAATTCACTACGGCAACCATCAACTAGTTTTGACTTCGTGACAATTGTCAAAATGGCTCTGATTGCCGCCTGGCTATCTATGAAGATGTCAATTTTTTTGTTCGTCAGTTCACATCTGGAAAGGTATTTTGCGACCTCGCAAACTACAAGCACTTCCGCTTGGAAAACACTGCATTCCAATCTTTAAGTCGTAGACCACTTCTGACCGCCAATTCTTTCCTGAACAGATCGAGTGCGGCAAGTGAGAGGAAAGTTTCTAGGGCTGCGGTTGGAGTGGTTCTCATGGCACTAGTTATGCCGATACACGCCAGTCTCTGAATTTTGGTCATGGCTTTAAGATTGATTGCCTTATCCAAGGCTGGCCACCAAACCAGACAGACGAACGTCAGGATTGGCCTTACAATGGCTGTGTACATCCAATGAATGGTCTTGGGCTGGGTCCCCACCTCTTCCCAAAAATTCTACTGCATGTGTAGAAAGCTATTGCAGCTTTTTTTTCCCTTTCTTTGATGTTCTCTTTCCAGTTAAGTTTACGATCTATAACTAAACCAAGATATTTGGCCGTACCAGTTATATGGAGTGGCGTCCCATTGATGGTAAGGGGATTTATATTTGGAATATTTCGTTTTCTCGTAAACAGAACAAGTTCTGTTTTCAGTGGGTTGACATTAAGTCCACAGCTACTGGCCCAATAACTGAGCTTGTTAAGGGCTGTTTGTAGGAGCTCGCACAGAGTGGGGACACATTTTCCTGATGCCATTATAACTATATCATCAGCGTACGCCACGATTTTGACGCCGCTTTGCCCTAAATTGACTAAAATCTGGTTAACGACAAGAAGCCAGAGCAGAGGAGATAAGACTCCTCCCTGTGGTGTACCTCTACACGTCCTAACTTTAAGCTTGCTATCACCCATTTCTGCATTAACAGTTAACAGTTCCAGTTTGACAGCATCGGTTCAATGCTGACAGAGTCTAGGGCTTGTCGTATTGCACTATTTTCAACGTTGTTGAAGGCCCCTTCTATGTCAAGGAATACTCCCAAGGTATATTCTTTAAAATGGATTGATTTCTCAATCGTGCCAACCACTTCATGAAGTGCCGTCTCAACAGATTTGCCCCTTACGTATGCGTGCTGGGCCTGTGAGAGAACACTATCATTAAGCGTAAGGTGAATGTGCGTTTCTATCAGCCTTTTTAAGGTCTTGAGAAGAAAAGAAGATAGGCTAATTAGACTAAAATCTTTCGGTTCAGAGTGAGTGGGCTTGCCAGCTTTCGGAATGAAAATGACATTGACTTCCCTCCAACTAAATGGAATGTAAGTGATGTTTAAACATCCTTTGAATATTTCAACCCGAAATGGTACAATGACGTCCTTAGAGCTTTGGAATAATAGGAATTATTCCATCAGGCCCTGCAGACTTGTAGGCTGAGAAGGAGTCTATGGCCCAGGCTACCTTTTGGCTATCTACTAGTCAAAAGGCATTGACTGCCAATGCTAGAAGGTAGGCTTATGGTGGGGCCCCTATCCATAAAAGATGAGCTAAACACACATCCTGGGATGTGGGTGCTCATAAGAGACTCCATCAGGGTTTCAGAGCAGGAATCAGTCCAGGTTCCATCCGGTCTTTCAAGAAAGCCAGGGGTGTGTGGACCTTTGACATGACTTTCCTGACCCTAGCAGCATCATTTGTTGACTCTATGTCTGTACAAAATTTTCGCCAGGCTGCTCTTTTTGCATACGTGCTCTTAGTTTTTTAACTATGTAGTTGTTTATACAACTAAAAGAACGATTTAAATGCTTTCTACATATTTGTATGTTTAAATTTGAAATACTTTCATATTTTAAAAGTTCTTAATTCAAAGCAACTTGAACATAAGAACAAGTACGTGCGATCCAGTCGTGTATTTTATGTTAAAATCGTAGGAACTGTTATTAAGAAAAAAAAAATATTTGCTTCAACGGTTTTTTTTTAACATTTGTGTATAAGGTATTGTTATTTTCTTATAACAGTAATATTTTTCTTAAAATACTTTAAAAAATGTAAAAAAGCCTTTAAATACCGAGTTTATTAAAGTAGACCATTTAGTTTTTAAAATATTTGATTTTTTAACAAAAATTTTGCACATTTTTTTAAAATCCAAAAATATTTTCTTGAAAGTTTTGATAAGAAAAACTTTTTACATACATTGTTTAGAACCTTCTGTATAAAAATGAAAAAAAAAATGTGGGCAGCATCACCATTTTTTTTTTGCACTTTTTACTTGCCTTCTTCTTTTTAGATTATTCCTTAAAAAACTACGTTTTAAATAAGTATTCAACTAAGGGATTAATTATCTGCTTAGTTTATGATACGTGCAACTCGCTCTTGATGAACACCCTTAGTTCAATTAGTTTAATTAATATAAAAGTTCAGGGCTAGAAGAAGCAGGGATAAACCTTGACTACATAAAATATAAAAAAAAACGTTAAAAAAAATATATAGAATTGAGTGCCTTCGGTTTTTTTTATTGAAAATTCAGTATAGAAGTGAAGAACTCAACTTTTTCTGCTCTTTAAGTATCAACTGTTTGAAAAAAAACTTTATCAAAAAAAAAAAGAAGCAAAATAAGACCTTCAGCAGACTGAACAACGAACATTTTTGTCCCTTTGGTGGTTTTGTGGAAATATTTATTTTCAAATATAATTACAAAAGTATGCAGACAATTTTAAAAAGCAATCCAGCTTGCCCTTTCCGATTGAAATAAGCATTCTTTCGTGTTTCTTGTCCAAAGCACAATCATGAATATAAAAACATAATTCAATGAAATTTATGTTGACACAGTGATAAAAGTAAACAATGTTGAGACTTGAGAGCCGTGTGCCTTTCTCGGACGAGAGTTTTGATTTTATTTTCATTTTGTTGTTGTTTGTTTTTTTTTTCAACTTGTGATGTTCCCACATTCACTTATATACATTTTTTGTAGGAGACCTAGGATGGAAAGTTAAGGATTCTTACAAAAAAAAATCGTACTCTATAATTTAATAATTGAGAACACGAAAAACTTGGGTTCAGCAATCCTGTTTCGGAGAGATTTTTGTTTTAATTCGAAATAAAAATTCGAAGCAACAAAAATATTTTTAATCCTTTAAGTTTCTTGAACTAAAAAAGTAAGAACATGCAACCCCAGTCATGTATTTTATCTTTGGCACTAATATACTTGAAAATATTCCACGACTAGTAGCATCCTGACTTTCTTGGAACACCTTGTGAAATTTAAAGGATTTTCCTGGAAAAAAAGAACAAACAAAATTAAAGTGCCTGCACGTCTAACGACTTTGCCATTATTGCCTCCGACGAAGAAGTCGAATGGGTCTCATGGAATTTAAAAATTTCTTTTTTCTACTACAGGAACGCGGGTGGATAGAGGGCAGTGTGTATAGGATGGATTCTTTATATGTTTTGACAAGCCATTCTATGCCAGGTTCATATATGTATGCCATCACACTATCACAACATTCTTGAACTATTTATGTTTCATGATGTCCTCTTGTTTGTTATTCTATGAAAAGTCTTTTGTGCTGATGATGGTTGGCAGGAAAGTAAAAGAGGAATATACCAAGAGTAATGTAAAGAATTTCATGACGTTCTAATGTCTTTGGATAACTGGAGGTCCATTACAAAATTGACAAACTGACTTATGTAGGTATCACGATCTTGCCAATACGAATAAAAAAAAATGCAACCCAGTTTGAAGCTATTTTTCTTTTTTCTTTCTTTGTTTTATTTCAATAGTAAAATTGAAAAATTCAGATGGTTCAATTTGAAGGACCATATTTTACTTGAGAATTTATATGTACTTACATACCTGCTATGATATATCAAGATTCTAGAACGATTGAGAGATATTTTTGTTCATGGAAAACTATGCGGATAGAATGATTTGATTGAAATCGCTAAATGGGTCACGACATGGGAAGGCATATACTACATTAAGGTGGTTCAAATTAAAGGAATTTGTTGTACCATTTCTGTAGTTGTGAAATAATCGTTCCTACTCAAAACATCTAAAAACTAAAAAAACGAGAAATATAAATCTTAAGAAATATTTTTTTAGATAAAGCTTAGAGTCGACAAAAGTCAATCGGCAATATAATTCTTGGAAGATTTGAAATTTCTACGAGTATCAAAAAGAAAAATGTGTACAATATTGTCATTTCCTCCAGCTAAAAAGAACCATCTCTGAAAATTTCTAGCAAATCGATGTTTTTAGAGAAATCAATAAGAAAGCATAAAAAAAAATTGGTGATTCCAAATAAAATCATTTTCTTAACGTTTTTCCTGCTAAAATTTTCTTTGTGGTGTTGTCTCCATGTTGTGTGAATTTGAATGAAATAAGAAATAAAAATTGTTTTAAAATTTTATTTAAAATGATCTTTTATTTATTTAAAAAACTTTATAATATCACAAGATTTGTTATTTTGTAAAAATTAGCGACGCGTTTCGGATAACTTATCCATCTTCGGGCTCGAACAGTTGAATTTCCTACAAGTCCCTTTCCTGTTTCTACAGGTCCTTTCCTGCTAAAGAAAAAAAAGCTGAGACAATTTCGAAGGAAGGTTTGTTGAGATCTTCGCTGAGTTGAACCAACTCACTTAGTTTTTTGAAGAGCTATCTCGAATTCCTGACGTTCCAGATCAATCCGGGAGCACACTAGACTTGACTCTTACCGCTGACCCTAATAAATATACTATTAGTGTACTATTACCTCTAGGAACACAAGAATATTGTGTCATATCTGCAAATTTCTTGTGCCAAAAAACCTCAGTTAAAGGGAAAACTCCTAAAAGAACCGTTGGGCAATAGGAGGAAGCCAATTAGGATGGTGTCAATGTTTTTTTTCAGGAACTGTAACTGGTTATTGTGCTTCCTCAATAGTGACGCAGACCTCACTGCAGATAACGATAACAATCTTATTTCTTTACGGGATGTGAAATTTTTTTCCGAATAGGATAAAATCTTTCAAAATGAAAGAAACATCTAGGTTTGATTCGAGCTCTAAAGAGGTTGTTAAGGCCAGAGAAGTAAGTTTTTGATGTTATAAAGCCAATCCCATTGAGGAAAACCGAAAGAAGTTTAAACAAGCTAGAAAAATTTTTAACTGTTATAATCAAAGAACCAAGTTTTTGCATTACCAAAGACTACCGCAAGAAATACTAAATACAATACTCACTAGAAAAGCTTATTTGCTTGCAGTACAGTTTGCTGTTAAATCGACTCTACTTGAGAAATTGAGACTAGTTCATGGTACTAATCTCATTTCGAACTCGTGCAGTTGCAAGATCTCGGAATTCACAAATCCACTGGTCCGGATAGTTTCCCTCCCATTGTTCTGTAGATGTCTTGTTCAACGCTGGCAAAACCACTGCGTAAGCTTTTCCATCTATCCTACTCTACAGGTCTCTTTCCAAGTGGATGAAAAACATATTTTGTCCAGCCTGTCCCTAAAAAAGACGAATCTTCCTCTCCCTCTTACTATCGTCCAATTGCACCTACGTCCCTTCTTTCCAATGTCATGGAAACGCTGATTAATTATCAGCTTAAAAATATATCGAAGAACAGAAGCTTTTTAATGACCGCCAGTATGGCTTTCGTAGCAATAGTTCCACTGGTGTCTGATGGTATATATCACATCATTAAAAGAGTTCGTCATCAAACTTTTTTATCGAAAATGTGTGCATTTGGTATCGATGAATCTCTTCTCCGTTAGATAAGAAATAACTTTTCGGACCATTCAATACAAGTCGTCTTGGATGGCTACAAGTCTGATATTCATAACATAATAGCTGGTGTACCCCAGGGCTCCGTATAGTCTCCGACTCTCTTTCTCATTTTCATTTACGACCTAAATGCATGCCTTAAACTAAGATATGTGCCACATCATTGGAAAATTGCAGAAGTCATTGTTATACCTAAACAAGGTAAGCCACCAACAGAAGTAACATCTTACAGACCCTTATCGCTTATACCAATCATGGCAAAAGTTTTCGAAAAACTGCTTCTGAAAAGACTAAGCAAAATAATAGAAGAAAGAAGACTAATTCCGAGCCATCAGTTTGAATTTAGAAATTAACATTCCACGATAGACCAAGTGCATCGGATTACGGATGTTGTGGAAAAGGCACTTGAAGAAAAACAAGTATGCTCGGCTATATTCTTAGATGTTGCTCAAGCCTTTGACAAGGTTTGGTACTTGGGACTTGAGTACAAACTGCAAAGGGATCTTCCCAGGCAGTACTACGAAATACTGAAATCCTACGTTACGAACCGACTCTTTAGAGTACGGTACGACCAAAATTACTCGGAACTAAAGAAAATTGAAGCCGGTGTACCACAAGGAAGTGTCCTAGGACCAACCCTGTATCTGTTATATACAAGGGATATTCCAGTGGACATCAACGCTATCATGGCCACCTTTGCTGATGATACAGCAATATTGGTGCCAGATAAATCCGTTACGAAGGCTACACAAAAACTGCAAAATGCAGTCGATAAAGTTAGTGATTGGACGCAAAAATGGCGAATCAAACTAAATGAAACAAAATCGACGCATATAAACTTTACAAACAAAAAAAATAAACAATGTTCCAATTCTTATAAACAGTTCAACAGTTCCCTACTCCAATACTGCCAAATACCTTGGAATGACTTTGGATGCAAAGCTTAAATGGAAAGAGCACATCAAAAAGAAAAAAGACGAACTAAACTTGAAGTACAGAAAAATGTACTGGTTACTAGGAAAGAACTCTGACCTATCTATCCAGAACAAGCTAGTGTTATATAAGCAAGTACTGAAACCCGTTTGGACATATGGCATCCAACTTTGGGGCTGTACAAAGAAAACAAATGCTGAACCCATCCAAAAATTCCAAAGCAAGGTCCTTCGCGGAATAATAAATGCCCCTTGGTATATAAGAAATAGCGATCTACATCGTGACCTTCAAATTGAAATGGTTACAGAATTGGTTAAGAAACACGCTGTATCACACAATCATCGACTGCAAAGTCATACCAACTCCGAAATGGAGACCGTCTTAAATGTACGAGACAATGTTCGGAAATTAAGAAGAACCAAGCCTCATGAGCTGATGGTCTAAAAGCTATGGAAAGTGTTATAACTTAAACTTCCCACAATGCGACTGATAAATTAAGAAAGAAAAATCATTTGTCGATCTTTCATAGATTGGTCCTTATTCACCGGTGGTTTTAGTGCGGTAAGAGTCCCACACTATTTGGTACCGATTCTTACCGAGTGTCTTTTGAAGATTTCCATCGGATAAAAAAAAAATGTATGACCTATTTTCTGAAATTTCTAATCCATTAAATTACTTTTTTTTATCCACAGCTTTTTATATTTGTTTCTAGATTCACATCCCTGTCCCTTGGATGTGGAACTTAAATAACAGCGTATGATAAGCTCATTAAATTCTAATCTTGACAGCACTGTCTAGTGGGGAATTAAAAACCGTGTAGAATTTAATGCTTCAAAAACCCAATGCTGTTTGCTGTCGCTAAAGCCGATCCCACCCCCAATGCTTCTAACCATGAGTGGCACTTGCATCGATGAAACAGAAAAGCTCTCAGTTCTGGGTATGTGCATCACGTTGCCAAAAATGCTGCAAAGTTTGCCAGGCTTCATTCGAAGATTCAAGAAACTCTTTTCCCCTTCTGATCTGACTGTAATCTATAAGGCTTACATCTGACCCAAGCTTGACTATAACTCCCACATTTGGGCAGTTGCTCTTATTACTCACTTGAAAGCTCTTGGATAGAATATAAAATATTGCCTTAAAAATGATGATCCATTACTCAAAGAACAATAACTCAATGTTTCATGTCTTTCATTATTTTATCGCTATTTTTATAAGCAATGTTCTAATGAAATAGCCAGTTGAATTTTTTCTCTTTAACAATTCAACAGTAATACTCACACTTTTAGGAATGCCTATCAGTTTACCCTTGAGCCCAACTTTGGACGTACTGTCAAGTACAGAGATTTTTTCTTAAGTCGCACTAAACGAATGTGGAATGCTTTACCAGGCTCTGATTTTCCTTACCATTTTGATAATAGAACTTTAATACCAATATGCATCGGCATCTCCTCTTGAATCCTTCCCTATTTTCCTGATCACTTCACTTGTACTGTGTCTCATCATCTTAATGCATCAGAGCTGGTATGGTCTCGGTTTCGTTTTGGTTTCCGATACCAAAACCAAACGATACAGAGACTTTTCTGGTATCTTGGCCAGCCCTTTATTTCTTTATATAAAAATTGTTTTTCATTACAAAAAAAACATAAAATTTCACCACATCTTTGTAAACTGTCAATCTAGTTCTCTTTTCTCCCGCCTAAGTAGGTACAATAGGGCAATTCCTGGATTTGTATAAAAACAAAACCGAGATATAAAAGGCATTTCCATGAAAGAAAACACGAAAAAAGCATATGGCAAAATTCTGTCTGTTGGTCTGTCTGTACCTCGACCTATAACTTAAACCTACAAGGAAATTGATTTTTTTGTAGATCCAAAAATAAGTCAAAATCAAAATCTCAAAAACAGCTCTAACGGCTTTGATGAAAAAATTAGCATTTTATTTTAATATTTTTTAGTAAAAAAATTACCAGTCTACATCTGCTAAAAGGTGCCTGTCATATAATGTTTCTTTTTTATTTTATTTTTTTCATTCTTGGCTCAGCCGATTTCATTCATTAACTTTAACTTTTTTTTTTGAAAATTCAATATTTCAACAATTTTCAAACAAATATATTATTAAAAGTCCTCTGTGAAATGTTTTAACTTTCGACATTCAAAATAAAAATCTTTCTTGCTGAAAATCGGGAGAAAGTACATGCACCACTGGATACATTGGACTCTTCAAAATATCTAATAAAATTAAGCTTACTAGTTTAATTACTTTTAATGGTGAGAAATATTGAGGGATCAATTTATGAACAAAATAAAAATTAAAAATCCAACACAACTTTCTCAACTTTGTTCCGATAGTTAAAATGAAGTTTCCCATCAGTAAAAAGAAAATAACAACAACAACAACTCGAATCTAACAATTGGAATAAATGATGAATTCCTAACGTCCTCACTTGCGTCACTTCTCCTGGTTTGGAGATATTGCTTGTTTTCTTCCTTTTTATCTATTGTCATCAGACAAAAATGTAGCACACTATCAAAAAAAAAAAAAAAAAAACCCATCCACTCCACATGTCCTTTGAAGGATAGTTTTGTAACTCATGTTCGTTCCTAAGAGATAAGTTTCTTTTTTTTTGTTGTTAATTTTTCCTTCTGTGTCTTCTTGGAATGAGGATACTGAACTCTTATAACCCTTCAGCAACACAGCTTGAGGACGTTGACAGTCGCGTTACATTTGCTGCGATTAAAAATAATGATTTTCATCAGCTCCCTTTCATAATTAAGATCTGATGAGAAACTTTCAACAGGACAATGAATTTCATCTTAGATGCCCTTGGGCTTCAATCAAAATGTCTCTCTAGTCCAGTGGATGAAATAGCGATTGACAAAAGTTATCCTTCGCTTGATTTCAGTTCGGGATTTTACAATTATGGCGCATTTGTTTTTATCTTGCGAGTATTTAAGAATGATTGCAGCAATAGTTGGTTATTTTAACTGAATGCTTTTGTTTCATCAGATCCAGATGGTAAATCAAATAATTTTTTTTTAAGACCAAGTTGAGCGCGTAAAAATACGTAGGTAGTAGGTATTAAGCATAGTTCATCAGCTGAAGAATGAATCTCAGCTTTAAAGATAACAAAAGGTACGTATCGAACCAAAATAAAGCGGAATACTGAAGAAATTGAAAGTGAAACGAGTATTACTAGGTGCGAAGGCCTTAACCAATTCCTTTGAAATTGCAATCAATACAGTAGAACCGCAGTCGGTGCAGGGGATATGGAATAATCGCTTATAAATAAAAAAAAAAAAAAATGGGGCAACAGCTTATGGAGAACCAGGGCCTAGTGACTAACAACTCTCAACCATTCCTGTGTGCGTGTTGTTGACAGGAATGGAGGGGACCTACAATTTTTTGCCGAGTCCGAACGGCTAGATGAGAAGCACTTATTCATGACAAGTATACTTTTGGAGGATTTGTCAGTCCCTCGCAAGAGGCAGTACCTCGGAAAAAAGCATTTCAGTTTTTAGGTGGCAGTGGCCGGGAATCGAACCCAGACCTTTGGCATGACAGTCCTACACACTAACCATTATGTCACGAGGTACTACTAATAAATCGCTTAACTGAATAATCGCTTCTGCACAATATTAAAAGTCTTCCAGCCAGATTGTACCATAAATGTTCACTTAGTTCAGGCACAATCCCTAGTAGGTCCATGCGACCATTTCTCGAAGAAGAACTCTTAATTTATTATTTTACATAATTTTTTTTTTCATATATGTACCTTTTAAGTTTTACTCACATTGCATGGATTCGGAGTGTTTGCATCAAGTTACATCTTAAACAAGGAAAAAGGAGACAAAATCGTTCTGGTACATAACTTCAATCAACAAGTTGTTACAAATCCTTCAAGAGCATTCCAACGACTACAATGGAAGCAAATAAATACGAAAGTTAACTCTGATAAATTCTTCTCCTTTTTTCTCTAACATCAAGAGCATAAAACTTTTTGAATTCTTATTTCCATTTATAATTTCTTTTCACTTCAACGTTTTATATTTGACATTTTCTTGATGAGAAAATTGCTAAAGAAAGGACTGTATACAGCTTTTGTGTTTGTACATAATTCAGTGTAGATATTAGGGTGGTCCATAAATTGGACATAGTCATGGATAGCCCCCATTCGATTTCAAAAATTTATGTTAAGATTTTTATTTTACCCGGTCTCCCTAATTTCACTTTAAGTTCCTAATAATGGGCAATGTGGTTGTTATAACACGATGAGAATAAAATCGTATGGGAGGGGGGTCTATTTACCCCTGTTCAGACGGGAGGAGCAATTATCAAACTTTTATGATTTGTTTTAATTTTGAGTTTGAAAATTATTTTTTCAAAAACTATTTACAGCAAAAACTTTATTTAGAAAGCATTGAAAAGATTGGCTACCAAAAAAGTTATTGCATTGTAAGTGTTAACAATTTTTCTAAATAATTTTTTTCTGTTTTGAGGACTTTTTTTTTGAGAGAATTACCCCTCCTGAACTGGGGGGGGGGGGAATAGATCCCCTCCATTAGAATTTTGTTTCTCTTCTGAATTTAGTCTATAAGGTCTAATATTTTTTTCGCGTGTTATATGAATCACCCTCAGCCCATTATAAGTAACTTAAAGTGGAAACAGGGATATCAAGGGGGTGAAATAAAAATCTGAAAAAATAAGGAATTTTTTTTTTTCTCTTCCAGCTCGGAATCAAAAAAAAAAATACTAATATAAGGACCACCCTAGTAAAAATATGAGGACATTAGGTATGTATATTCTATATGAACAGTAAGTGATTAGAGACAGGGTACATAATGTATTTTTATTTAAATAATAAAAGTAAAAATGTGAAGAGACAAATTATTAAGACTTATTTGTGTAAATGTAATTCAAGAAAAAAACCTTGTTTATTTTTATTTTATTATTTCAAAATATTAATATTACGAGTTAAGTCACTTTTCACCCAAAATAATACTAAGCTTTCACACTCAAAAATTTGCTGTGGACTCTAAGTCTATTAGGTTTTTTATCATCTCCAATTTTTATTTTTAAAATAACAAAAAAACATTTTTTGAATTTTTGACATTTCTTTAAAAAACAAAGTTGTGCTCAGTTCATGTACTGTCACAGAATACAGAATAAATACAAAAAAATTTCAAATAATTGCAACTTCTATAGCCAAATAAAAACTTTTCCATGGGCTATAATCGTAAAGTTAGTACCGCCACACAATGGTCCGTTTGTTGAATTTTGGCAACAAAAATCATTTCTGACGCTCAAAAAGTGCTGCCAAGATAAAAAGAAATTTTTTGTATCCCTTAAGCATAGGCAGCACAAACTAATTAGAGAACAGCTTAAAATAATTTTTTGAGAAATTGTGAAATTTTAAAAAAATTACAAATTTTCTATTTTTGTCAATTTTTACTGCACAATTCAGCCCAAGTTGAGAAAAATAGATGAGATCTAAGAACGATACCATCAGCACCTTTTTTTAAACAGGGCAAATGGCAGGACAAGTTGGGCACATTGCAGAACAAACTTTTTTTTTTTTAATTTAATATGGCGATGCTAACTTCACGCAGATTGATTCCCCCCTTAAACTAAGTAATTTATTTCTGGCTTTATATAATAGGCTATTAATTATGTTCTACAAAACAGGGGAATAAGGAACTTAAACGTTCATTTAAGATGGAATAACCTTGGAGTGTTATTTATCTAGAGAGTGCATTTTGAAGGGATGCAAAAGTTTTGTATACAATTCGAAAACGAAGCAAAATTTTGAGAAAAAGTTGAAAACCTTTCTTGTAGACAGTAAAATTTACCATCGAAATGGATCATTCAAAAAATTTTGGATACATTTTGGCACTTTTGAAGAAAATCACATCATGCCACTATGCCACAATGCCTATATCTTTCTCTGCAGGTTGAAAAGTTATATTTGACTATAAAACAAGAATTGTGATTTTTTTGAATGATTCATTTCGACGGTAAATTTTACTGTCTACAAAAAAGTTTTCAAAATTATCATGAAATTTTGCTTCGATTTCGAAGTCCCCCTCCAAAATCTCACAAAACAAAATCTGGCAATGACAAAATCCCTTTTTCATAATCTCGCAACTAAAAAGTCTCTGTTTCATTGATTTTGAAACAGCATTGTTTTTCTGCTATGATATTTTGACCTTAATTTTATGTTTTGGATAACAAATCGGAGCTTTACTTATATATTGTGAAACAAGCCTTTTTAATTTTTTAAGACAATGCAAAACTTTAGTTAAAAAGATTGTCATTCAATTACTATATTTTGTTTATGTAATGAATATATATAAATCTTAAAAATACCAAGCGAGCTCAACTACAAGATCAAGAACATGTTACCAAGCTGTGCATTTTATTTTTGTTTGTGACTTTGACCAGACCAAAACCAGACAAGACCGATACCGATACCGATACCGATACCGATACCGATACCGATACCGATACCGATACCGATACCGATACCGATACCGATACCGATACCGATACCGATACCGATACCGATACCGATACCGATACCGATACCGATACCGATACCGATACCGATACCGATACCGATACCGATACCGATACCGATACCGATACCGATACCGATACCGATACCGATACTGATACCGATACCGATACCGATACCGATACCGATACCGATACCGATACCGATACCGATACCGATACTGATACCGATACCGATACCGATACCGATACCGATACCGATACCGATACCGATACCGATACCGATACCGATACCGATACCGATACCGATACCGATACCGATACCGATCCCGAGACGAGACGAGATGAGAGTTTGGTATCGTGGCTAGCCCTAATTTTAATATGATCTTCTGTGTGGGCTTTGTATGTAACTTACCTGCCATATAATAATTTTTCTTAGTAACGATTTTTTCATTACCAGCTCAACCAATTGCAATAAAATTTTGTAGGCAAAAGCTATCGCCAAAATTGTATACCGGAATTCAAAAAAATAATTTTTTGGATTTAAGATAAAACATTATATTTTTTTTTTTTTGAAAATTCAATATTTCGAAAACGGTTCATGAATTTTGTTGAAACTAATTTTTTGTAATGTTACCGAAATTTTATATAAGAAAAAATTAAAAAAAAAAAAACGTTCCAATGATTTTATAACGGGTGATTTTTTAGCTGGTTTGGTTTTGGCAACACTGGTTTTGACAGCTGACGTGTGTTTAGTAACTTGTGTCACTGTCAAACAGCTTCAGTTTGGTTTGCAATTTAACCATGGATCGTCTTACAAATGAACAACGCTTGCAAATTATTGAATTTTACTATCATAATTCGTGCTCGGTTCGAAATGTTCATCGCGCGCTGCTTCCATTTTATGGTCGGCATTCTCGACCTTCTGAGCAGTCTATTCGGCCGTATCAGCTAGTGTGACAGAAGACCGCGAAATGTCGATGCGGCGCCGTTCCCAGCAGTTAGGCCTTTGTTACAGCACTACGTGGAAAATTTTGCGGAAGGATTTGGGCGTAAAGCCTTTTAAGATACAGCTGGTGCAAGAACTAAAGCCAGCCGACCTACCACAACGCCGAATTTTTGGTGAATGGGCTCTTGGAAAGCTGGCCGAGGATCCGCTTTTTTATCGAAAAATTGTGTTCAGCGATGAGGCTCATTTTTGGTTGAATGGGTACGTAAATAAGCATAATTGCCGCATTTGGAGTGAAGATCAGCCAGAAGCATTGCAACAGCTACCAATGCATCCCGAAAAAGCCACTGTTTGGTGCGGTTTATGGGCCGGCAGCATTATTGGGCCATATTTCTTCAAAGATGATGCGAATCGCAGCGTTACTGTCAATGGTGAACGCTACCGAACGATGATAACAAACTTTTTTTTACCCGAAATGGAAGTTCTTGACTTGCATGATATGTGGTTTCAACAAGACGGTGCCACATGCCACACAGCACGCGAAACAATGGCGCAATTGCGAGGCGAGTTTGGTGAACAGTTAATTTCACGTTTCGGGCCGGTCAATTGGCCGCCTAGATCGTGCGATTTGACACCATTAGATTATTTTTTGTGGGGGTATGTCAAGGCTAATGTCTATAGGGACAAGCCCGCTTCGATTGACGCACTGGAAGCCAACATCCATGCATTCATTCGTGAGATACCGGCCGATATGTGTGAAAGAGTATGCCAAAATTGGACTCAGCGGATGGGCTACCTGAGACGCAGCCGCGGTCAACATTTGCATGAAATTATCTTTAAACATTAAATTGCAAGGTTCAAACTATCGATTCAAATAAATATTTCATTCATTTTTTCGAATTTTTTGTGTTTTTTTTTTTTAAAGTTCTAAACCTCTTAAAAAATCACCCGTTATTTGCTTGAAACATTAAGTATAATCAAATAACGTGTAGCTCTAGGTATCTAACAAGTTATTTTTTCTGTAATTAAATACTTGCTTAATTCAAAAGTTCATATGTTCCAAGTTCCAAGCAACTTGAATGTTAGAAAAAGTACATACGTGTGATCCATTCGTGCATTTGGTTTTATATAGAAATTTCAAATAAAATTGAAAAACATTGCATTACAAAATTTTCAAAGAAAAATGTTTTGAAATTTAAAAAAAAAAAATCAAATTTTTGGATTATCGATTATGGAACGGCATATCTTGGTTATAAGTGCAACTTTTCATGAAAATGTTGAAATTAATGACAGAAAAATCTTTGGAAAGACTGCCCAATAACACTTAGTTTAAAACAATCAAGCTCGGAAACCGAAATGAGTCGGAGAAGCTACGTAACGAGATCGAGAACGTGATTTTTGGTAACCGACATTTTTGGCGACAATTTTGACGGTCTCTTAAGTAAAGTTGTATTTTTAAATCTTATTTAATTATTTATTACTTGAAGCAAATAATTCCTGAAATTCGGTTTCTCGAGAACGATTCAAACTATTTTGATGAAATTTTCAAAGCTTGACTTTGTTCCATTTAGCTTTAGCAGAAAATTGTTAAGAAAACAGTCTAAGTGAAATTCACCATGAGTGCGTCAAGTTAGTAAAGCAACTTTGACGAATCGAAAAATAAATATATTATATATGATAAACTGCCGTTAACTAGTCGTTATTAAGTTGTGACAATTTAGAATTTATCGTTCAATGTTTTCTTTGTTTTTTTGGGTGCTTTGCTAACTTGATATCAAGTTAGCAAAGCACCCTATCGAAAATCAGTAAAAACTTCTTATATCTGATGTTTGATGGCTTAATAATTTGCTGTTAATTAGTTGTGACAAATTTAATTTGATCGTGCAATGTTTTGTATGTTTTTTTTGGGTACTTTGCTTACTTAATATCAAGTTAACGAAGCAACTCTAACGGATCGAAAAATGAATAGGTGCATAGTTTGTCATTAATTAGTTGTGACAGTTTCAAATTTGTCGTTCTATGTTTATTTTTTGAAAAGTGGTAAAATCATTTTAAATTTAATATTTTAGTATTTATTAATTTGCCGCTAAAAACTTCTTATACTTAATGTTTTATGGCTAAAAAATTTGCCGTTAGTAAGTTTTTAATTAGTTGTGAAAAATATAATCTAATCGCGCTATATTTTCTATGTTTTCTTGCGTCTTTTGCTAGCTTGATATCAATTTAGCGAAGTATCACCTAAAAAAATGATAAAAACTGCTAATACCAAATGGTTCATCGCTCAATAGTTTGTCGTTAATAAGTCTTTAATTAGTTGTGACACACAATTTTAAGTGCAATGTTTTCTACGTTATTTGCACTCTTTGTTAACTTCACATCAAGTTAGCAAGCATATCACTACCTCAAAAACTGATAAAAACAGTTTACACCAAATGATAAATGGCTTAATAATTCATGAATATTTAATCGTTAATAATTTTTTTTTTTATTTTGAATTTGTCCTTCTATGCTTTCTATATTTTTTTTCAAGAAGTGGTAAAATTTTCTAGAAAAACATTTTATTACTTTATAATTTTCCTGATATCAAGTTAGCAAAGCACCCAAAAAAACATAGAAAACATTGTACGATCAAATTAAATTTGTCACAACTAACTTACGACTAATTAACGTCAAACCCACCTACTCGTTTTTCGATCCTTCAAAGTTGCTTTGCTAATTTGACCCTAATGCCATGTCAGTTTTCATATCTCTTGAAATCAGTTATAGATTCAACATTTTCGATGAAATTTAAAATGTTTGTTCTTATACCTAAGCTTGTGTAGTACCTATTTATACCTAGGCAGTGGTTTTCTTATATTTTGGTTCCTTGGTTCTCTTGTTCAAAAAATTGAGGGAAACAAAATCTAAACAAAATATCTATCTTGAGGCAAGACATGTGTTATTTTTATCAAAACACTGCCTTATTCTTGGTAGGAAAAAACTTCATCATAAACCCTATTTCAAGTCAAAACTTCCCATTGAATCATTTATAAGCCCACTTCTGGTGCACCTCTTTCATCGATGCATTAACTTTTATTAAAATCCCTAAAGTTTGTTTTCAAAACTTAACAAATACTTGATGCCCTAAACTTCTACATAGAGCTTGTCAAATATTGTTTAGTAATTCATATTTCAAAATTAAAACCTTAAGGTTTTAATTATAAATCTGGCAAAATCATCAAAATGAAGCTCCCGCATATGGTAAGTATCCTACATCAACAGTGGATATAAACTTGAGCTACCTACCGGATTTTTTTTGTTTAAATTGCAAAAGAGATCTATCTTCCATCTTCCTACATCAACACGTCATTATGAAGTTCAAAAAAAGCTTTTAACCTTCTAAAGCAAATATGTTACTTCCTTAGTTCTCTTTCTACATCACAATTTAAACACATATTTTCCGAAGCAAAACTTGCTGTTTTACTTACAAACAACTAAAACTGCCTGTTTCTCTTTTTCGTGAAGAATAACGGTCCCTTTCCTTTCCAATTTTTCCTTCTAAACGAAGAAATAGTAAACAAATTTTGTTTGATTTGATTATTCAAGGCGTTCTCTTAACAAATTCTTATGATTGACAAAAACTTTTGGGTGCAGGGTCTAAGTTATATGTTTATAGTAGACCCTTGTCACTTTTTTGTCAGCTGTCTCTGTTATGTAAATTGATTCCCTGTTTCGGATGTATTCATTGGAACCGTTGTTGTTCAAATGATAACTAAATTTAAAGTGGCAAGAAATCAACTTAACACAATTGTCACTAGATTCTGAGATTTTTAATCGACCTTTGATGTTTGTGTTTTCTGGGAAGGATGTTTTGTAAGGGAATTCCATCGTGTCTCGGTGTGAAGTATTTATTAAGATATCCCTATAAACCCCTTTTCGGAAACAGGAATCAGTTTAAATATATTTGTAGCAAAAAGTTTAATTTTGATTGCCCTATCCTCAATTTATATTCAACACACAATACACATCCAAACACAATTTCGGCTTAAAACTCATCCTTCCTAACGCATATCTTCAGCAGACAGGAAATTGACTGCTGCCAAATTTGGAAATGTCAGATGTAATAATGCCTGGCTTCGTCGCTGCGAATGTTGTTGGTTGTTGGGTGGTGCTAAGGAACCTTTTTTACAAATATACCTCTACCTACCCGTATAGTATTTCATCCATGTTGATTATCCTCCATATTTCCCTGATCATGCAAAAAGGAAGCTCCTCCACCAGGGAAAACGTATATTATGTAGATATAATGTATTTTGTGTTGGTTCATGATTCCCGATTAACAACGACGAAGACTACTGATGGTTGGGTAAAAAAAAAATATTATCCTCACGAAGCCAAGAAAAATCACATTTCAATCGATTTTGGTTGGGAACAGGAAAAATACAAGCCCCTAGAGCCCACAGATGGCGGGAATTTGTTTGTTAAATTCGAACTCGAACTCGTTATAGAAATCACCCAAGAACCCCTCAATCCAATCTGGCATCGTCCACGGTGGCAATGGCATTAGTGGTGGGATGGTATAGGAATTGCAGAGGCATGAAGATAAAAGGATTGAAGCTTTCGTTTGAAGGCAGCAATTGTGCACCGTTAAAAAAGTTCCACGTTTAAATTCTAATATTATTAGGTACCTCTAAAGGTTCATTTTCCTAGATACTGGTCCTTATGCAAAAATATTTTATTTTATGATTGCAAAACACTCATTCGTACAGAAATCAATAAAAAAATAAAATTCGTGATTGGATCGCTCGTAAAGGCTTATGGTTTTAAAAATTGTATAATTGTAAGGACATGAAAATTAGGAGCGCAAAATAATTTGAAAACGTTAAATCCTATATTTAAAGTCAATAGCTTATGGTTTATGGTTTTGTAACGAGGTGTCAGACTTTGACTACCTTCTTTTGAGTGGGTCTAGGACCAAATAAGACTGCACTTTTAACTAGATAAGAGTTGTACAGGGGCCTATATCTGCGCTGTATTACATCAACTGCATTCAACATTTTTATCCAACAACTACACCAGTAACATTTATATGTATTTTAATAAACTTTTTTATCTTTTATTTCTGAACTCAAGGTTGTATGTTTGAATCAGACAAATGAAACTGATGTAGTGCAGATTTTAGATGGATGATATAGTCAGGCTGCACATACTGCAAGGACGGAGAGGGAAATCTGATCACCGATCTACAAAGCATACTGGAGCGATGGGAAGTGTACTTTAATGAATTGCTAAATGGTCAGCTCACAGCAGAAGTGGAGGCTCCACTACTTCAAGATGAACACCCTATGCTGCCGCCACCAAGCATAGAAGAGGTTGAGAAGGCTATAAAATGGCTCAAACGAAACAAAGCCCCGGGAGCCGATGGCATACCAGCCGAATTATTCCACCACGGCAGGCCAGCCTTACGTCAAGCAATTCATGATATCATAGTGCACGTATGGGAGCATGAAGAAATGCCAGAAGACTGGCGAAAAGGTATCATATGCCCCATACATAAGAAGGGAGATGTCAAAACGTGCAGCAATTATAGAGGTACCACGTTGTTGAGTACCGCCTATAAGATACTCTCCTCTATCCTACAAGACCGGATAACCCCATACGCTAAAACAATCATCGGCCAATATCAGTGTGGTTTCATTCCAGGCAAATGCAAATCAACAACTGATCAGATCTTTACCCTTAGGCAGGCGATGGAAAAATGTCTTGAATTCAACATTCCAACATACCATCTGTTTATAGACTTTAAGGCCGCCTATGATAGCATAGCCAGGGTAGAACTCTACAAAGCCATGAGAGAATTCGGCATCCCAAATAAATTGACACGACTATGTAGGTTGAGCATGACCAACGTAACAAGCCAAGTAAAAATAGCCGGATTGCTATCCAGACCAATCAACATCTTTAATGGACTCCAACAAGGGGATGGTTTGGCCTGCCTCCTCTTCAACCTTGCGTTGGAGAAAGCAAACCGTGACTCTGGCACGGCATCCAGCCAGATACTGGCTTACGCAGACGACATCGACATCATCGGAAGAACCGAACAAGCTGTACACGATTCCTTCATCCAGATCGAGCAGGCGGCACAAAATCTGGGGATGCACATTAGTGAAGGTAAAACAAAGTAAATGGTGGCGTCGAATGCAAGAAGAACAGTTGGTCAAACAATCAAGGTAGCGGAGCACGAATTTGAAGTGGTGCAATCCTTTAAATACCTTGGGTCAATAGTAGCAGCCGATAACAATATAGAAGAAGAAATACGCGGGCGGCTTCTCAAATCCAACAGAGCCTACAGAACAGAACAGAAATCTAACCATAACTTCAAAACTGCTGCTGAACAGGACCATGGTCCTGCCAGTACTCATGTATGGATCCGAGACTTGGGTGCTTAGCTAAAGGCACTGTGACCTCTTAGCCGCGTTCGAGAGAAAAGTCTTACGGAGAATTGTTGGCCCCATATGTGAGGAAGGACGATTCCGGAGACGGTACAACCATGAGTTGTACGCAATCTACCTTAAAGCAGACATAGTGACAAAAATTAAGCTCGGTAGACTCCGGTGGGTAGGGCACCTAGCTCGAATGAGCGAAGAGGAACCTGCTTGGAAAGTCTTTTGTGGTACATTCTATGGTAGACGGCAGCGTGGTAGACCATGCTTGCGCTGGAGAGACGGCGTAGACCAGGACGCCCGAAGCCTTGGGGTGCGCAACTGGGTGGCGTCGGCTCGAGACCGGGATAGGTGGAGAGACTTGTTGAAAGAGGCCAGGACCGGACCCCGGTTGTCGAGCCGATGATGATGATGATGATGATATAGTCAGGCGCGGATACAGGGGGAGGGCAATGGGTGCAATTGCCCCCCTGAGCAGGTACGAACCAAGCATTAAATAATTAATTCATTAAAATGTCATCGAAAATGCTTTACGTTTATAAAATTTTTTCTTGTTTTTACGTTCTTATTTTCCTGATCATTCATTTCACGAAATTATTTAACGATACTAAAACAAACGATTTATCTCACCTCTTACAGATGTGAAGTGGAGAAAAATTCTGATATGCAAAAATAGCCTTCAAATCGAGCGATTGTAAAGCTTATAACGTCGGTTTCATAACGTCCTATCTCCAAATTTAAGGTCTTTAATTAAAAGATAAATGTCAGGCTACATTCTTATGTGACATTTTTTGAGAATGCATAGTCAAATTATATCATACTAGAGAGCAGATTCAGTCCCACATCGATCTGATTTCACTTTTCGAAATCAATGTTCCAAAAAGTTTATGCCCCAACCCTCCTACGTAAGTGTTTTTTTTTTGTAGTTAAATGTAACGTAGAAGCCAGCAGTGGCACTTATCTAGACTTTAAAAAAAAGGACAATTTAATTAGCTTTAGAAATTCTAACTTTACTTCAAATGCACAGATGAAAAAGATCAAGATAAATTTAAAATGACAAACTACTTTGTGTAAAAAAATTATTGAGAAATAGGTGCCAACAAAATTTCATACTTAAAAGATGCGTATCCATTTGGCAGTACTTTTACTAGAAAATTGTCGAGACTAACTTTCGGATGTCTTCCCCTCTGGTGAGCTAATTTCATGAATGTGTCTACTTACAAGTTTAACACTCTAGAGCTTGTCCCCATCTTTTAACTCTCTTATGTATTTCGATGTATGCAACTATGTTGCTCATCTTTTTAGCCATAACTAACGTTTCTAATGGTAATACAGTAGACGTTCGAAATAGTGGGCCTGTTCAGTGTTCATTCTTTTGAGATTATTCACTTTTTCAAGTGGAAGTTTTTAAGACTTTCTAAAGATGATTTTGATCCAAAATGCAAATTTTTTTCGATGTGAATGGTTTTTATATCGGGTTTTTCAATAAGAGCGCTACAAACGTTTTTTTAAATAAAACAAAAACGGTTTTGGATATCAACGAAATTTTTTATTATTGTGAAAGTACATTTGATGCCATTATGTATGGAACTCGATTTCTTTTGCATGGCCACCACTGGCACGCTTGCAGAAGTCCAGTCGCTGAACCCAATTTTCGACGGTTTTCAAGCATAAATCGGCCGATACTGCTGCAATTTCACGTTCGATATTCGTACGAAGTTCATCAATCGTCTCTGGCTTGTTGGCATAGACCATAGACTTAACGTAGCCCCACAGGAAATAGTCTAACGGCGTCAAATCGCACGACCGAGGCGGCCAAGTGACTGGACCATTTCGTGAGATAACACTTTCTCCAAACTTGGTTTCCAATAAATTGATTCGTTGTGTGGCTTGTGGCGCCGTCCTGTTAGAACCACATATCCTCCAATTCCATATCATCCAATTGAAGCCAAAAATATTCGGTTATCATTGAACGGTAGCGATACCCATTCACAGTAACGTGCCGGTCGGTCAACGACGTCACAGAGATGCCCTACGCTTGAGAACGACGTGTGAGAGACACATTTGGGCTTTCTTCAACTGAAGCCTCAGCGGCAGCAATATTCTTGACACTAAGGGCACTTCTTTGTCTCACTGGCATGGGAACATTTTCTACTGTGCCAGTGGATTCAAATTTTTCCACTAGACGCTCAATTGTTGATCTGCTAGGACGATTATGACGACCATAAATTGGACGTAGTGCTCTTAACGTTGAGGCCACTGACTCCGAATTTCGGTAATAAATTTTAATAATTTTGATTCGTTGTTGGCTCGTATATCTTTCCATCATGAAATGGCAAACCTTACTGAAGAGAATTGTCAAAAGAGCGGCAAGAAATATGGCGTCGTTTGCTCTCCCTGTCGCGTTACTTTTGTAGCGTCCCTGTTGAAAAACCCTTTATTTATAAGTTATGAAAAACCGAAACAATTCCCCAGTGTTCTCAAATAATGTTAAATGCTTGCGAGTAATTTTTATAAAAATCCAATTTTATAGAAAATTTCTTGTGTTTACTATTGTGAATAGTTAACTATTTTGAGATTCACTAAATAGAGCGTCTACTGTATTCGTGAAGGTTTTTTTTTACTTTCATGGATGAGTTTTAGGAACTTCCATACTATTCATCCACAAATCAAACAAAATTTACTTTATCGAATATTTTAGAAACTACAGGTTTTTCGCCCATTTACTTGGTTTCATGTTCATGTTCATATAAAAGAGGTAGTTGCGTTCTTCAAATTTTGAGTATTATGAAAAGTACTCCAATTGTCTGTAGACCTTATCAAGATTATGGGAACTCTGGAAACAATTTCGCATTAGTATGACCAAAAATACACCAAAATTGCCCCCCTCCCCCTGAACGAAATTCTGGATACGTGCCTGAATGTAGTTGATATACACAGCTCTGTTGTGGTAGCGCTGAAATAGGCCCCAAGAATGATATTCCTAACGTTTTGTCCTTGGGTCACTATTTTAAGTAGATATTGTGGGTCAGGTCTATTCCTCACTTCCTCAACAAAACCGAGTTTAAGATTCAAAGGTATTCCGTGTTATTTATCTTAATTAAGGTCCAAAATTGCAATATGGCACTTTTTTTTATCAAATTATCAAATTTGGACTTTAATATTTGTTCTGAGTTGTTCTGAGTTTTTTGGGACGCAAATGCAATTATATACCTTGCTCGGTTGTTGAAATGAGGATATGTACTGCTAATTTCACAGTGAAGTTAACAGTGCGAATTGGATTTTACATTTTTTTTGTCGAATTTGGACTTCAAAATTTGAACTGATTTTTTTTCTTGAAGTACACACAAAACTGCAAATTTGGGTAGCCTACAATTGCATTTTCCTAGCTAACTTATATGTTGAAAAAAGCACTTGTACTGTCAACTTCACTCACAGAGAAGTTAATAGTGCAAAATGAATTTTTCGACAATTTTAGGCTTCAAAATTTGAACACAGATTTTTTTTGAAGTTCACAACAAACTGCAAATTTGGAGCCTCATTGGAAATTTCTATACAGCTCCGTTACTGAGAAAAACACTGTTCTGTTGACTTCACAGTGAAGTTAACAGTGCAAAATGTATTTTTTGATTATTTTTTTTGTCAAATTTGGGCTTCAAAATTTGAACAGAGTTTTTACTTAAAGTGAATAGAAAACTAGGAATTTGGAGCCTCATTGCAAATTTTTATCCAGCTCTGTTACTGAGAAAAAGACTGTTCTGCTAACTTCATCGTGAAGTTAACAGAGCAACATGGATTTTACAATTTTTGTTTGTTAAATTTTGACTCAAAAATCTGAGATCAGTTTTTTCTTGAAGTGAATAAGAAACTGCAAATTCGGAGCCTCATTGCAAATTTCTTTCTAGCTCCGTTACTGAGAAAAGACTGATTCACAGTGAAGTGAACAGTGCAAAATGAATTTTTGATTTTCTTGTCAAATTTGATTCACTTGCACTGTTATTTTTACAGTGAAGGTAACAGGTGCAGTGGGTTACACCCACTTTTTGGTGAAATGCAAAATCCGGAATATAAATTAATTGAAAATGCAAAAAAACTTCAAATTCCTGCCGTGGTCCATTGGTCTAGCTTAGAATTGTTCTGCTAACTTCACCAGACGAGTTCAAACTTATTTGTGTGTGTTCCTTAATACATATCGCAAAGTGAATCTTTAAAAATAAATAAATATTAAAAATAATATTTTTATCAACTTAGACAACATATCCACATTTTTTTTTTAGTGTAGCGTCACGGTGAAAATCTACTATCACAACACACTATAGCCCATAACAATTGTGGTGTTATTTTTCTCCATTGCAAAGCTGTTTCTATCGTATAGGCAGACGTCATAAATGGCAAAACCATTTGCCTACCGATTAATGCTACTATAGCTTGGCCATCGTTATGCTCTTGGTCCGTGCCGTGCGCCATCGTTCGGTGTTTCGAACACTGACTTTGAATTTATTTTTTTTTTTTTTTTGCTATAAAGTGATTTGGCGATGGTGGTAGAGTCATTATATGGTGCGACAGACTCCTAAATTGTATACGGTCCTCAATGCGACACCACCGGTAGAAAGGACATCATTTTTAGATATGTTGTATAAAGGAAACCAGATGTACCCTACCCACACCATCTACATACCTACACCTACCCTACCATCTACATATACAATACCGAAACCCAGCACATTTTAAACTACAAAAACTGATGATGTCAAATTTGAATTTAATCACTCAAACAGCTTATTGATGAATTTTAGATTAAGGTATGGTAGTTAAAGAAGAACGTTATTCTAAAAGTGTCAAAAAGATGGTTAGGGTTTAGGTTTTGATCAAAGAGGAAAATATTTAATATCTTTGGCATCAGGAAAACAAAAAACGAAAAAAAGGAAAAACAAGAGTATTTTTTGATGAGCTAATGGCCAACTTCGAGGGCAAGTCTTTCAAAATATAGTTAGCCATAAAATATTCAAGGTTTATTTGATGATGACTAGGTATTATATAGCCTTAAGGGATTTTAAAATCATTTCTCAGATTTGTAAATCATTCAAAAAGATTTACTTATAGAAGGTATACCTTGGTAGTAGTACCTACGTATCCTTGAAGAATTTGAATAAAAACCAAAGCAATCCTAAAAGGCAATTCATGCAAATTTAATGCAGCAAGTGTTTTGGTATTTAAAACCTCAAGTACAATTTGTTTTTTTTTTTTTGAAAGTTAATGTCAAATGAATTCAACTCTTTATTAAAACTCTCTCTCTCTCTATAAATAAGTGATAAACTTCTCTCCTCTGTCTAATAGACTCTGAAATTTTTTTTAGTTTCTTACCCAAACTGAATTGATTGACATTTCAATCAAGTATCAAGGCATTCACTAAAGCCCTGTAGCTGACTTTTCATTGCTTTCAGCGTTTATAGAGAGTTCAAGGACCAAAAAGTAGAATGCTATATCATTGCTGCTGCAATCTATCTTTGAAATATTGTTTCATTGACTCAGTCACAAAATATCTGCCATCATATCTCCCCCTTGTTATATGACGTATAATAACGAAAAGCAACAGTCTATTTGAAAGTAAAGCTTGAGGCGTTATGGTGTACGGAAACACCAGCATAAGACTGTTAATAATTCACACATAATTAACAATGCCCATACGAGCCTCTCTTCCTTGAAAATAACAAAATTGTTTGAGTGCACCAAATCATGGTCGATTTTGGGCGGCAAAAATGAGCAAAAAGTAATTTAAGGATATCTTTTGGGCAGTTCAGCTAGCATTCTGTTGTTCTTGTTTTTAGAAATTTGAAAAAATCTTAATTTAGCTCATTAAGAAAAAAATTGAAACTTCAAGGACTTCATTTCCTAAAAAAAATAAAGAGGCATGGTGCGACCCAGACTGGTGAATTGCCATCGATGCCCTCGGAAACTAGAAGCCTGATGTTATTTTATTTTTAAAAAAATCGCCAATTTAAGATCTTCGAAAAAGTTTTTAGTTTTTCAATATGCAATTATGTGAAGATTAAAGACTAGAATAAAATTAACCCCAAGCCAATATCATTGGTTGTTCTCAAGATAATCGGGAAGAAAAAATTAGTTTAACATTTTTTGGTAAAGTTTACATTCCTCAGGAATCCTATGTATGTAATCCTTGGTAATTTTTTTCAGTTTGTCAACTACAAAAGAAAATCCGATGGCTACCCAATATCTCTCTCTCTCAATATCGAAACTACAAACGATCCTAGCACTATTTCCAACCTTTTTGCAACATTCTTCAAACAATCTTTTGCCGATGACTCCTTTGTACCCGATTCTGCCTTATTCAATTATCTGCAAAGTTTCTCTCTTGAACCGCTTCTCCCTCGTACCGTCGATCCTTATCTCATCGAATATAAATTAAATCAACTTAACGATGAATTTAATCCTGGTCCAGATGGTCTTCCTGACATTTTTCTTTAAAAAATTCTCTTCCTCTTTCAAAAATTTTCAGCCTTTCCCTAAAGGCTCAGCCTTTCCCTAAAGGCTCCGCCTTTCTCTAAAGGCTCAGATACACAAAATGGGTCCGAAGGGCGATGTTAACAATAATCGGACTATTGCCCAGCTCAGATACACAAAATGGGTCCGAAGTGCGATGTTAACAACTATCGGCCCTCTGCCAAGCTTTCACACGTACCCAAAGTCTTTGAAAGTATTTTGTATGAAACCTTAAGTTTCCATTGTAAATTTCTCATCTTCCCCTCACAACATGGCTTCCTCAAATGTCGATCTACTACCACTAACCTTGTTGAATTCGTGTCCTTCACCCTCTAAGCCTTAGAGAAAGGCCACGAAGTTGATGTTATCTCAACCATTTTCAGCAAGGCCTTTGACAAAATTTCCCATAAGCTCATTCTTTTCAAATTGTTCACTCTTGGCTTCGAACCCTCTCTGTTACAATGGATTTCTTCTTACCTTGAAAACCATTTTTACAGCATTCGTTTTAGATCTGCAACCTCTTGTCCTCTCTTAGCTACCTCTGGGGTCCACCAAGGGAGCCACCTAGGCCCACTTTTATTCATTTTTACTGTTAACGATATCGAAAGGGTCATCAAACATTCTTCTATCTCTGTTCACCGATAATACCAAGTTTTTCAAGATCATTTCCTCAAAACATGACTCTTCCCTTATTCAACAAGATCTTGACAATTTTTCAGTTTGGTGTCTAAAAAATTGCCTGGAGCTAAACGTTGCCAAGTGTCAATCAAGAACTTTTTCACGCAAACGCATCAAATCTCCTCTCCGTCTCTACTTGATCCATAATCAACCCATACCCTCCGTCGATAATATTCGAGACCTTGGCATTTTATATGTCCCTGAGCTTAATTCTCTTTTTCGCATAGACGATATCATTTTCAAAGTAAACTCAGCTCTAGGATTCATCAAAAGAAGGTCTAAGGAATTCTCCAATCCCTACGTAACCCGGTCCTTATAATTGGTTTTTCAACAGGGACGCTACTAAAGTAGAACGACAGGGACAAGCAAACGACGCCATATTTCTTGCCGCTCTTTTGACATTTCTCTTCAGTAAGGTTTGCCATTTTATGATGGAAAGATATACGAGCCAACAACGAGTCGAAATTATTAAAATTTACTACCGAAATTCGGAGTCAGTGGCCTCAACGTTAAGAGCGCTACGTCCAATTTATGGTCGCCATAATCGTCCTAGCAGATCAACAATTGACCGTCTAGTGGACAAATTTGAATCCACAGGCACAATACAAAATGTTCCCGTGCCAGTGAGACAAAGAAGTGCCCGTAGTGTCAAGAATATTGCTGCCGCTGAGGCTTCAGTTACAGAAAACCCAAATGTGTCACATGGATGGCGTTCTCAAGCGTTGGGCATCTCTGTGACGTCGTTGTAAAGAATTTTGCAAAAAGATCTTGGCCTACATCCTAACAAGACTAAATTGACGCAAGAACTGAAGCCGCTTGACCACCAGAATCGTCGTATGTTCGTGAATTGGGCTGAGCAACAACTTGAAAATGATTCTGACTTTCATCGAAAAATCATCTTCAGCGATGAGGCTCATTTCTGGCTGAATGGCTTCGTCAATAAACAAAATATGCGGTATTGGTCAGACAACAATCCACACGTACTCCATGAGTCATCATTGCATCCCGAAAAAATGACGGTTTAGTGTGGTTTATGGGCCGGCGGCGTCATTGGCCCGTACTTCTTCCGTGATGATGAAAACCGGCACGTTACTGTGAATGGGGATCGCCACCGTTCAATGATAACCGAATATTTTTTGGCCCCAATTGGATGATATGGACTTGGAGGACATGTGGTTCCAACAGGACGGCGGTGCCACAAGCCACACAGCGAATGTACTAATCAATTTTTTGGAAACCAAGTTTGGAGAACGTGTTATCTCACGAAATGATGCAGTCACTTGGCCACCTCGGTTGTGTGATTTTACGCCGTTAGACTATTTCCTGTGGGGCTACGTCAAGTCTATGGCTTATGCCAACAAGCCAGTGACGATTGATGAAGTTCGTACGAATGTCGAACCTGAAATTGCAGCAGTATCGGCTGATTTATGCTTGAAAACCGTCGAAAATTGGGTTCAGCGTCTGGACTTCTGCAAGCGTGCCCGTGGTGGCAATGCAAAAGAAATCGAGTTTCATACATAATGGCATCGAACGTACTTTTACAGGAATAAAGTATTTCCTTGATATCCAACACCGTTTTTGTAGCGCTCTTATTGAAAAACCCGATTCTTACCAGTTCTTTATCACGCTTAAATGCGTGGAATAAAATTAACCCGAAGTCGTAAGCATGATTTGTTCTTGAGATATTCGAGACTAAAGAAAAATAACAAGTTTTTTTTTTTTAAATTGCTTTTGTAAAAAAAATCGTTCATTAAATTTTTTTAAAAGTCCTTTCTGCACGTATTGAAACTTTCATCTATAAAATAAAATTTATTCGAAGCCAATATCTTCATTCGTTCTTGAGACATGGTGAACGAAAAAAAGCGAAGGAACGAACGAACGTACGAACGAACGAATGTACGCAACGTATGAATGAACGAACGTATGAACGTACGTATAGACACAGACATATCTCTAAAAATGATGGACTTCAATTCTATGGATCTTGAAGATATGTCGAAATTTTCATTTCGTCAGATCGGAAAAGTTCCAATAACTTCCAATGAGAAGTTTAAACATAAATATATGAGTAGCTTGGAGTAATATTAGAATTTAACCTAATATTACTCCAAGCTAAAACAATGAAACCACAATTATTTTCCTAATTCACCCTAATCAAAAGAATTTGTATAAAAGTTCTTAAATTAGATTAAAAATAATCTTGAATCAAGGCGAATAAATAAAGCTTTTAGCCCCAAAAAAATAAAGCGATAATATTTAATAAGCTCCTCCATAAAATTTCAACTTAAGTCTATTTATGGGGGATGAACTTTATCCACGTAGGTAATTTTGACAAAGAATGAGAATAATTAAAATTTAACATTATTTCATCTCCTTATACAAAAATCCACATAATGTTCCTGACTTAAAGTTTAACTTGACTCCCTTTATTTTAGAGTAAGCAATAAACTTTCACATTCAGTCATTCATAAGTACTCGTACATACCTATCTGATGTTTTGTATGTAACTTCTGGGAGAGAGAACATAACTACTATACCTACATTCCTGTTAAAATTCACCCTCAAAAAAGCCCTCATATATAGTCATAACAAGCCGCCAGGCCCCCATCTAAAACCATGTTGTATGGCAATTTGTAACACTTGAAGATTTCCGGTTAAAGGACGTGTCATCATAACTCGCTGTCATAGACTTGTGCGCTAAATGAATTATTAGATCAGATTCCCTTTGGTAGCTATATAAAATGTTTAAAAAAAAGGGTTTATCCTTCTTTTTGCTTAACCAGCTGATTGATGTTAAATTGTGGAATGTTTTGTCAAAGGGATATTTTTTTTTTTTGGTATTGAAGAGTCAATTTAATTTGTGATGGATCTTTTGGACTCTTTAGATAACCTCTCGGTTTTTTTTTTCTTCAGTTGGCATTATGATTGCTTTTTCTTTCTAGGTTTGTTGTTATGGCTTAAAGTCAAAATAAACGAAATCAGCAAAACATCAAGCATTGCAGATAAATATTATACAAAATTTCCCTTTCAAATTCAACTTTTCTTCAGAATCAGATTTGAATTGTTTTCTTCAAATCCAAAGAGAGAAGGAAAAATGGAAATGAATTTAAAAAGTAAAAAAAAAAACAATTTCATATAAGAACGGATTGAATGTAAGTTTTTTGTTTAGCTTTTGTGATAAGAGCAGGTAAATACTTTAAAGGTGAATTATTTGGATACATGAAACAAACTGAAAAGAACAGGATTTGAAACTATTTTTAAGTTCCAAGTGGGTCTCTCAATTCTGTCTGTTCGGCTACAGCTTGGTATATAGTGGTTTTTGGTGATTCTGCCCACTCGTTTTTTTAATTTTTCTTAGAACTAAAAATAACGGTACCTGCCATATATTTTTTTTAGCAATTTTCAAAATCTAATTTTTCTCAAAAACGGCTTCAAAACTTTTCTTAAAAAAAAAAACAATACATTTTTTTTGGTGAAAGCTACCGTTGGATATGGGAAACCATTTTTCGAAAATATGTTTATTAATGGTTCCTCCCCAAACATTTTTTTTTATTTAAAAATTTTCTTCAAAACGATTATTTTGATTTCAATAACTTTTTTTTTAACAGAATCTTTTAAGCAATGTTTATAGTTTTTCATTCAAATTTTCAATTCATTTTTTATTTAAAAAAAATATTTTTTTTTTGAAAAAACTCGATATTTAAGGATTTATTTACTCTCTTCAAAGTAGTTTAAGAATTTTTTTGGTTTTTTGAAGAAAATGACGTTATCATCCATAGAATAATTGTTAAGAAACCATTATGGAAATTATTTTTTTTTTTAAAGACGCCTGCAACAATTTTTATTAAACTTAATAAGTTTGACATACTATTTAAAATTTACAACAACAGTACTTCTCATAAAAGGTTTTTTTTTTATTTTTAATTTGCTCATTATCGGCTAAAGAATATGCATACCATCGCCAATTAAATAACATTTAAGCCGTTCGATAGGCAAGAACTGAACGAAAATATTAATAAGCTACATAACAAGAAATGTTACACTTGCCGAATTAAAAAGAGAAATAAAGACACTTAAAACTAATAAAGACTTAATTACGGCAGACATTTTAAAAATGCTCCCTCGTAGCGGATTTTTTACCTTCCTTACATAATAAATGCCGCTCTAAGGTTAGAATATGTTTCCAGCCAATGGAAAGTTGCGGAAGTCATAATGGTTTTGAAACCTGGCAAACCATCTCACGAAAAAAGTCTTACAGGCCGATTTCGCTTCTTTCAATAATATCAAAAGTTTTTGAAAGAATTCTACTCCTCCGCCTGTAACCGATAATAGAAGAAAAACAATTAATACCTGAACATCAGTTCGGATTTAGAAGCAAGAATTCGACCATTGATCAAGTGCATAGAATTACTGACGTAATTGAGAGAGCTCTTGAAGAAAAGAAAATCTGTTCGACAGTCTGTTGACAGAACGTGTTGCAGGCGTTTGACAGAAGTGGCACGAAGGCCTCAAATTAAAATTAAGATAAGTTCTGCCTGAAGGACTTTATAACATTCTAAACGGATATCTAAATGAAAGACCTTTTCGTGTAAGACACGGAAATGACTATTCTAATTTTAAAGAAATAAAAAAATGGCTGGGGTACCACAAGGAAGTGTATTAGGTTCAGTTCTGTACCTTTTATTTACACGTGATATACCTCAAAGAGAAGACACTATCGTAGCCAAGGTTGCTGATGATACTGCAATACTAGCAGTAGGTAAAACGATTAGCGAAGCTACAATTAAATTACAAAATACTCTTAATAATGTTAATGAGTGTACAAAAACATGGAAATAGCACTCAATGAACAAAAGTCAGTCCACGTGGACTTTACGTATAAAAAAAATAAATATATTACCCGTCTTTCTTAATACCGCTCGTGTTCCATTTGCAAATGAGGTAAAGTATCTGGGAATGACTCTAGACTCGAAATTAAAATGGAGGCCACACGTTAAAAAGAAATGCAAAGAACTGAAAAATAAATTAAGAGATGTGAACTGGTTACCTACTCGGTAAATATTCAAAGCTTAGTATTGAAAATAAACTGATTTTATACAGACAGATACTTAAACCTGTTTGGACTTATGGCATTCAACTCTGGGGTTGTAGCTGTGATACAAACTTAAATAGCTTACAAACGTTTGAAAATAAATTGCTTAGGTCATTTGTAAATGCTCCGTGGTACATAAGAAACGAAGATCTTCTCAGGCATCTCGGGATTCCTACGGTTCGGGACGAAATAAAAAGTTTCGCGCGAAAACATAGAAATCGACTATTAGAACATGCTAATTCAGCGATTATTGCCATTTTTGACGAGTCAAATTTGGTACGCCATCTGCGAAGAACAAAACCTTCCGACATGGTGCGGCAAACAGAAAACCGCTTTAAAATCACAGATTAAGTAGGAACTTTCACTGATGAAAAGTAACCTGCAACACGTTAGTTAACGTCGTTAAAAATAAATTGCAAGATAAGTTTTAACTTAGGTGCAATCGGGAAGTGGAGGTGGTTTTTGTATAGCAAGAATCTAACACACCTATGAACACGCGTTTATCAGTGCTCATAGAGCCTGATGCAGGTCTTGCACCTACCCACGGGGAAAAAAGTCTACTCTCAAGGCATGCAAAATTTTACATTAAAAAAAATATATATTCTTGTAATGTTATGCCAACATTTTTAAAAAAGATTTATTTTCTGATTTACAAAAAAAAAATTAATTAATAAACTTTTTAATTAATTCATCAATTAACTATTTAAGGACCACCCTAATGTTATTTACATGCTAGGTACGAATTATTCCTTGCTATTAATTGAATTTATTATTTTAAAAAAAATTAAAATAAGGGTTGCTCAAACTACTCGCAGAGTTTGTGTAACCCTTATTTTTAAAATTAGCTAATTTTGTTTTTTATATGTCTTCTTCAAAGTTTAAAATTTAACTTTTTCAACAATTTATATAAATCATCACAGTTTTAGTGACATATTTGTATGTTTTCGATTGATTCCACACCATTAGCTATTCGCAACGATTTTCCTGCTTTATAGTTTTAAATAATAGTACGCATACGCCATAGTGTCCCATTTTAATAGGTTTTTTGATTGAAAACAAATTAGTTAGAGGGTTTGTTGTTCAAATGAATTGCAATCAATTTTATAAATAGAAAATTGTAAAAGTATTACTTTAACTTGCCATTTTACAAAAAAATCAATCGTATAGTATTATGCTTCAGCCAAACTTGAGAAAGTGTTTGATTTGATGTGCTGTGAATTTCTCATTTCAAATCAAATATTTCTTATGTAATTTTCAGCTAAATTGAATAAAGCTGATCAGTGATCACCATGATATCGTTGGTTTTGGAAATAGAAAAAAATAAAAATTTTTAGGGGCAAAATATTTGTACTTATGTTTGGGTTCTCTGAATAATATGTGTCAAAAAGTCAGATCGTGTTAAGTCAAAGAAGAAAACATTTCATCTCATTTAGACTTGATGTGAAAATCTCGGAGAAATTGACTTAAAACTTCTGTAAGAAATTTGTATATAAAAATATGGGAGTAAAATGTTAAAAAATATTGATATTGTTTGAACAATTCCCTTAGAAGTTTTAGGTGAGAATAAGATTGCCGTAGTGAATGAATTCTTAAACAAAATTCAACTAATTCATAAAAAAAAATTTAAAAAACGTTGGAATAAGGAAAATTTTACTAAAAAATTAAAATTTTTATTAACATACAGATACAAATTAAATTTCAAACAATATTAGTTTGGATTTAAAATAAAAATTTTGATCTAAAAAAGAAGTATTTTTTGAAAAATTTTATTTTAAAATATTTTTTTGAACAATTTGCAAGTTCTGTTTATAAAAAAAACTTTTTTTAAATTCGTTCAACCGATATACTCGTAGGTAGTGAAAAAATCAAAAAAAAAAAAATAATGGAAAATTTAAAGAAGAGAGAAGATAGCTTAGAAGAAATTTTAGAACACAAACAAAATTTTTTTCACAATCGTAATAGTTATTTTTATTTTTAAGGCACTCCATGTGTTTAATATTTCTCATCAAACTGCACATCAGCTCTGTTGTAGGTGTCATAACAGGACAATGTTTAATAGGCAGGCACGCAAAGCGGCTTGGCATATATTCAAACGATTTTTGCAGAAGCTGTATGGACGAGGAGGAGGAAGAAACGATTCCTCACCTTCTATGTACATGGGTAGGCTCCACTTAGGAGACTACTTCTATAACGATCCTAGTGATCTGGCAGATTCATGTGGCATCACAATGGACCAACTCTGGTCTAAGTGTGTCAGCTTTAATTTACTGACAGCCACTTCTACCTAACCTTACCTAAGAGTGATTTTTGTCAAAAATTAAATTTTCTTCCAACGTTTTTTTTTAAACATTCTTATATAGTATCGAAAAACGTTAAGTACCTACCTAGGTTTAATAAAATCAACTGGGTTATTTTGGTAATACTGAATTTTCAAAAAAAAATACTTAAAAAAAAAAAAATTCAATTAAAACCAAAATCTACGTCACATTTGAACCCTTTAGATTTGTCACTCTTGAGTTGGAAATGTGAATTTTATATTTTTGAGGTTAATCCTTTTTTTTCTGAAGAAAATGCGGTGTTGTGTTGCATTGCTTATGATGGTTTCACCCAGAATTTGCTTCTCAATTCTTTTTTTTTTTTTTTTTGGAGGAATTCAGGTGTCGTGTCACTTTGGCATCAAATCGTTTGGTATAAAAATGTAAAAAATAAAATGAAATGCAAGCTGCGCCTTTGGCAGCAGTCAACCATCAGCAAGCGCCAACACCAGCACCAGCCAGCGTGTTGATTCTATTGTAATAGAATTTCAAAATGCTCTTGCAACTGCAGGTGGGGGTGGTATATACATGTATACAAAGATCTGCAAAAAAGGCTGATTGAATCTGATTCCAACTAAAGGAGATGACGATGACTACCTACCCAACAACAACAAACTATCAGGATGGCTTCCGGAAGTGGAATTTACATTTGCATGACATGCATTATTCATTCGATGGAATTTTTGCAATTGAACTTTCTATTTGTTTAGTTTCCTTCCAGATCTTAAGATATATTTGCATTGAATGCAGTTGATGCTTGCATTATTAAAAAAAAAAAAAAAATAAGTTGTTCTAATAGAAACCTGGAAGAGTTTTATTATATTTTCAAAAAAATTGGAAATCCAGTTGATACAATTAAACATAATTTAAGGATAAGGTGTTTTTAGAAAAATAGTGAGATGAATTCTGCAAGAGAGGGTAAAAGGGAAAAGGATCAGTGAAAAAATATTTACTTCTTGTACTTCTTGTATTTGTAGTACCTCGTGGCATGATGGTTAGTGCGTAGGGCTGTCATGCCAAAAATCTGGGTTCGATTCCCAGCCGCTGCCACCTAAAAACAAAAATGTTTTTTTTTTCGCGAGGTACTGCCTCTTGCGAGGAACTGACGAATTCTCCAAGAGTATACTTTTCATGAATAAGTGCTTTCTCATCTAGCCTTTCGGACTCGGCAAAAAATTGTAGGTCCCCTCCATTCCTGCCAAAAATACGCACACAGGAATGTTTGAGAGTTGTAAGTCACTAGGCCTTGGCTCTTCACGAGCTATTGTGCCACCAAATTTTATTTTTTTTACTTCTTGTATTTAACGAACTGTTAGAGTATTGTTAGTCCTTGTCATTTGTTTTCAGAATACTGATTTTTATTAAAGCAAAGGTAAATATAAAAAACAAGTCCTCAACATAGTCGCTTAGAATGTGCCTTTTTAGTCGAGTAACCAAATCAACAGGCAAACAGGTATAGTTTATCGCTTATAGTACTTAAATGTTAAGGTACTGGGAACATAAAAACTGTGCATTTTTAAAAACAAGACAATAATTTTTAAGTAGAAAAAAGTCCTATAAATAAAATTTTAAAGAAAAAGCCATTAAACTTAGTTTTAATATCAAAGTAGATTGATACCTTAAACATCTGCAACCTTGATCCACTTAAAATTATCTTCATCCCCCGAGATTTATTAAACACGGAACTATGCCTATCACACTTTATTAAAACATCCCTCTCTAAGAGCCATTTGTTTTTTTTTTTTTCCAACCACCCTTAAGTCACAATGATAAATAATTTTAACTCCAGAATTCCTACGAGGCTATTCTAATTAGGTTAGTTGATTTGGTTAAAAGTGAGAACTTTGAATATTGCAACTATATTGGTATTAGCAACCATTTTTGTATATCCTTTCTGCCTTGCTATAAATTCCTACACCCACAGAGTGAGATTATAAAATTTTATTGGATCCCTAATGCAATTTTGAGTTTTTGGTTCCTGTGATCCTGTGTGGCGCATTGCCATCTGAAAAATATAAGGTAGACAAAAGACAAATACATATACATCTGTACGTACATATATAGAATCTTATTCCATTTCCAAATAACTTGTTCGTTTTCAGTTTTAATTGAAATAAACTTTTACATGGCATAATAACTCTATGGAATACCTACACCAAAAGTTGTGTAGTTCAATTTCACATTTCATGTCTCTCGGTATTTTTTTTTTGTTTTTTTTTTTATTTTTGCTTTAAAATTGTTGGAAAATGTTTCTCAGGAAAATCTGTGATAACGTTTAATGAAAAGATTTTCAAATTTCACTCACGTTAACGTTATAACTATATAAAAGGAATGGTGTGGGAAGTTGCTGAGGCTGGAAGTTATTTTTTGTGATAGAGAACTAGGGTGACACAAGTTTTTATTAGAATTTCTTCCATTGATCCCTTAACATCAACTATGCAGGGATATACAAAACTTAATGAAATATTCCTGCTCAAAAAATTCCTACCTACACATTTTTTTGTGAAGGGTAACTTTTATATACAAAAAAAAAAACTATTCACAATAAAGTTTGTAGCTTAATTTTGTACAGTAAATTGCAATGATAGCATATAAATCCATTAAATGACATAAAAATGATTTTCCGGAAATACCTGCCAATCTGAGTGCAGAGATTAAGCGAGAAAAATAGATCACAATCTTGACATTCAAAGTTTTTCTCAGACTTAGAAGTCTTTTCGACAAGAACTCTTTAAAATATTTTTTTATGACCCAGAAGCTTAGACCTTCCAAGAAACGGAGAAGATTCAATTCTAATCTACAGTGGAACGAAAAATAATTTTTAATGGATGGACTCTCATGTCTCATATTTTATCTACAAAATTTCACTGATTACTCAAATTATTAAAAAAAATTTTAAAGTAAGTAATAATTTTTGAAAAAAAATGGTTTTCTTCAAAATAAAAAAAAAAATTTCATACTTAGCTATAAAATTTTTGATAAATTTTTTTTTAAATTTTGTAACGCTAATTTTGAAAATTTATCAAAAATCATTTAAAAACCTCGTTTCAAAAAATTTAATTTCCTAAAATATTTACGTATTGAATTTTGAAAAATTAAATTTCTTTTTTTTTTTCTAAAATTTTGGTACGCAAACAAAACAAATTTATTAAAAAATGTATGTCAGGCACTCGTTAGTAACAGTTTTTTTTTTTTTTTTTTTTTTTTTATCCGATGGAAATCTTCAAAAGACACTCGGTAAGAATCAGTACCAAGTAGTGTGGGACTCTTACCGCACTAAAACCACCGGTGAATCAGGACCAATCTATGAAAGATCGACAAATGATATTTCTTTCTTAATTTATCAGTCGCATTGTGGGAAGTTTAAGTTATAACACTTTCCATAGCTTTTAGACCATCAGCTCATGAGGCTTGGTTCTTCTTAATCTCCGAACATTGTCTCGTACATTTAAGACGGTCTCCATCTCGGAGTTGGTATGACTTTGCAGTCGCTGATTGTGTGATACAGCGTGTTTCTTAACCAATTCTGTAACCATTTCAATTTGAAGGTCACGATGTAGATCGCTATTTCTTATATACCAAGGGGCATTTATTATTCCGCGAAGGACCTTGCTTTGGAATTTTTGGATGGGTTCAGCATTTGTTTTCTTTGTACAGCCCCAAAGTTGGATGCCATATGTCCAAACGGGTTTCAGTACTTGCTTATATAACACTAGCTTGTTCTGGATAGATAGGTCAGAGTTCTTTCCTAGTAACCAGTACATTTTTCTGTACTTCAAGTTTAGTTCGTCTTTTTTCTTTTTGATGTGCTCTTTCCATTTAAGCTTTGCATCCAAAGTCATTCCAAGGTATTTGGCAGTATTGGAGTAAGGTACTGTTGTACTGTTTATAAGAATTGGAACATTGTTTATTTTTTTGTTTGTAAAGTTTATATGCGTCGATTTTGTTTCATTTAGTTTGATTCGCCATTTTTGCGTCCAATCACTTACTTTATCGAATGCATTTTGCAGTTTTTGTGTAGCCTTCGTAACGGATTTATCTGGCACCAATATTGCAGTATCATCAGCTAAGGTGGCCATGATAGCGTTGATGTCCACTGGAATATCCCTTGTATATAACAGATACAGGGTTGGTCCTAGGACACTTCCTTGTGGTACACCGGCTTCAATTTTCTTTAGTTCCGAGTAATTTTGGTCGTACCGTACTCTAAAGAGTCGGTTCGTAACGTAGGATTTCAGTATTTCGTAGTACTGCCTGGGAAGATCCCTTTGCAGTTTGTACTCAAGTCTTAAGTGCCAAACCTTGTCAAAGGCTTGAGCAACACCTAAGAATATAGCCGAGCATAGTTGTTTTTCTTCAAGTGCGTTTTCCACAACATCCGTAATCCGATGCACTTGGTCTATCGTGGAATGTTTATTTCTAAATCCAAACTGATGGCTCGGAATTAGTCTTCTTTCTTCTATTATTCTGCTTAGTCTTTTCAGAAGCAGTTTTTCGAAAACTTTTGCCACGATTGGTATAAGCGAAATAGGTCTGTAAGATGTTACTTCTGTTGGTGGCTTACCTTGTTTAGGTATAACAATGACTTCTGCAATTTTCCAATGATGTGGCACATATCTTTGTTTAAGGCATGCATTTATTATAAATCGGAGTTTTTTGAAGTAACAGTTTTTAATAAAAAAATACAAGATGAAGTAATGCAATGTTAATTCAATTTGAAAAATCAAAATTAAAAAAAAAATAAAATGCTTTGCTGAGTCGCTCGTACTTGCTCTTAATTTCAAGATTTTGAGTGTTTAAGAACATTATATGTAAAAACATGGAAATTATGAGAGGAAAATGTTTAAAAGCATGAAATATGATACTTAAATTGGCTAAAATAACTTCTTTGAGAGTATTAAATGAAAAAAGAACGCCATATTAGTTCTTGAAAAAAAAACATTTAAAATCGTTGGAGCAGTTTTCTTAAAAAATAATTTCTTATATATCCAACTCTTGAAACATTTTTAAGGAAAATTTTTGGCATGCAAATTGTAAGTATTTATTTATTTGCATATAAAAGTAAAATTTCCAAAAATTTGTTAACTAAATTTTTAAAATTTTCAAAAAAAAAAAAAAAATTGAAACTTTTTTTAAAAATTCGAAAACTTTATTTGTTTTTAAACTTTGATATCCACTTTTTTTAATTCTTATTTGAAATTTGTATTTAAAAAAAAAATTTATCAAAATCTGTTCAGCAAAAATAAAAAAAAACCCTTCTATGATAAGTACTACAAGGTGGCGCAAAACTTGTCACCCGATTTTGTTTTTGAATAACTTTTTACCTAAATAAAAAAAATTGATTTTGGTTAATGAATATGTTTATTTAAACCATTAGAATTTGTTCTGTTAAGAAGAAAATATTATATCTGACAAGTGGCTGCCGCCAGTGTTGATACACATTTGTGCCCGTTTAATCATATTTTGCACGACTTTTTTCAAGACTTCCGGTGATAAAAGTTCGCATTCATGTCAAATATTCTCCTTTAGGGCTGCGTTTGTCTGAGGCTTGTTGATATAGTCACGCGACTTCAAGAAGCCTCAAAGGAAAAAGTCTGGGATGGTTAAATAAGGCAATCTTGCTGGCCATGCCAAATTACCAAATCGGAAAATTACTACTGACTGATTTTGAGTAAAAAAAAAATAGACGCAATTATTCCACGCTCTTGGGGAGTATAGCGGTTCTTTGTTTTTCTAAAAATATTCTACAGATATCTTTTTTACTAATTTCAAATATGTAATATTATTCATACCGTACGTCAACGACGTCATTTGCAGAAATTATGGCATCCTCTGATAGGATGATTAATTTTGCGCCACCTTGTAAAGGGTGATTTTTTAAGAGGCTTAGAACTTTAAAAAAAAAAAACACAAAAAATTCAAAAAAATGAATGAAATATTTATTTGAATCGATAGTTTGAACCTTGCAATTTAATGTTTAAAGATAATTTCATGCAAATGTTGACCGCGGCTGCGTCTCAGGTAGTCCATCCGCTGAGTCCAATTTTGGCATACTCTTTCACACATCTCGGCCGGTATCTCACGAATGAATGCATGGATGTTGGCTTCCAGTGCGTCAATCGAAGCGGGCTTGTCCCTATAGACATTAGCTTTGACATACCCCCACAAAAAATAATCTAATGGTGTCAAATCGCACGATCTAGGCGGCCAATTGACCGGCCCGAAACGTGAAATTAACTGTTCACCAAACTCGCCTCGCAATTGCGCCATTGTTTCGCGTGCTGTGTGGCATGTGGCACCGTCTTATTGAAACCACATATCATGCAAGTCAAGAACTTCCATTTCGGGCAAAAAAAAGTTTGTTATCATCGCTCGGTAGCGTTCACCATTGACAGTAACGCTGCGATTCGCATCATCTTTGAAGAAATATGGCCCCAGCGGCGTATACAGCTCCATTTCTTGGGGGGGGGTCATACCAAAACAAAAACCCAATTCAGTTCTTATGAATTTATTAATTAAAAGACTGATCCACGGTTTCCATTTTTTTCGCTTTTTTTGGAAATAATTTCTGCTGGTCCCACAAATGTTACCTTTTTTTTTAATTATAAAGACGCTCGATATAGTGAGGTAATAAAACCAGCCTATTCACTCTTTCGAGATTGTTTACTTTTTCACAAGCTTTCAATGAGGTTTAAAAAAAAGAAACACTTGTTTAGTGTCCTTAAGCAATGTTAAATTCTTTCGGGACATTTTTGTAAATCAAAAAATATGTTTTTATATATAATTTTGTGTGTTCAATTTAGTTAATTTTTTTAGATTTACTTAATCAAGCGTCTACTGTATTATTATTTGCTGACAAAGCTTAAACATTTTTATATTAAGGGTATTCATGCAACTTCGTAAAACCGTAGATAATTTGTTAAATTTATCTTTTGGTTAATGAACTGTCAAATTTTGTGTCTGAAATGATTCACACAATTTTGTTAAAGTTATCAAGGGATTTTGTTCGTAAAATTAACAAACTGGTTAAACTTATCCAAACATCATTGTGACTCTTACTCTGATTGAATTACTTACCATTTAATCAAATGTATAACAAAGGTCGTTCATGCAAACTTTTTACACGATTTGTAAACTTACGACGTTGCATGAGTACCCTTATTATTTTCTGTGTAAAACACAAATTTTGTAGAGCTGAGTTTTGGAAACAAAATTTTGATCCACTCCCGAATTTTAATATGATCTTGAGTTTGTGTACCAAAAATATTTCGTATGGATTTTTTGTGCTCGCTAAAAAAAACCAACATAGGTTTTGGAGATGTTAATCTTAATATTTTACTTAATATTAATATTTTTTAATATTTTTCTTAATATCTTACGTTTGAAGACAGTTTTAAGCGACAATTTGCCTTTTTTTTTTAATCTGATAAGGGGATAATAATGAGGGGATAATTTTCTCATTTATTATTATTTTTATTATTTATTAACAAGCAATTTAAATTACAAGCAATTACAAATTTAACAAGTCTAGTTGCAGAGACTATTGGCTTTCTTGCTTATGAATTTAAGTTACAATTTTTGCATTTTTGAGAAATTCAGTAATGTTATTTATATTTGTTAGACTGGTATTCTTGAGTATTTCCTATTTGGAATTGTTTTTGAAGATATTGATAATTATGGGCTGTGACACCGGACAAAGTTCCAAAATATGTTTTAGATCAAGGCGGGTGTTGCAAGTGGAGCAGGTTGGGGCGTTGTTTGAGCGTTGTTTGAGGAAATGTTGGTGGGAAGCAGTGATGTGTCCAAGTCGAAGTCTAGCAAAGTAAGTTATTTTTTGTTTATCAATCAAAAATTGTGGTAGTTAGAACCACTCTTTTATTGAAGACAAAAATTCTTAGCTTCCACAATTTGTTTTTTTTGAAGCCTGAAAATGAACATTTGAAGTATTGGCCGCAGATCAAAAAATTGATCTTTTAGAATCCCTAAAAATTAATTAGTAGATAAGCCAAAAATCCTTTAATAAATTCAGATCTCAATCAAAAAATGTTTTTAGGGTGTATGACAGGGCTGTGTCTAAGGGTGGGGCACTGGAGCAAATGCCCCAGGTGCCTTCCTATGAAGGAGGCTATGCGAATGGCTCGCCACGTTCCATGAATGGTGCCATGAAATGTGTTTGCGGAATATTCGTTAACGCAAACTGCTAAAGTCTTCTCTTAAAAAATGCAAATATAAATTTCACTGCGTTAGTATTGTGTTCAATAGTCAAGTTCGCTAAAGTCACGAATTTGAATACATCATCTACGGTGCAACTGAGCAGTACAAAAATCGAGTTGATGATTGTTGAAAAGGCAGAGAGCATGTTTGTAAACGTCAAAAGCTTTAGCAAGTAAATTGACTGGCGTTGATGAAAACAAATTTTCAACAAACAGGACGAATACATATTATTTGTCATGACGCTTTCTGCATCAAAAAACGACGATCATTTCATGAACAAATTGACTTTGACTGACTGATTCTATGATCAATTCATAGTTTAGGGAATAATGCTTAAAAGCACGCTTAACCTCGCGTTGGATTGTCATCAATCGAATATAAGATCGAAACGATCAAAAGAAAATGTATTTTAAACATACTCCAAAATTAATAGTAACTGTTAAATTCGTGTTTAAAAGTCAGACAAGAATGTATGATTAGAGTTTTTGTTGATTTCATTCAAACATTCCAAGCAGAGCGATGTATTTTAAGTTACGTTGCGTTGAAATGAAATTAACGAAAGAAAAAATATCGAATACAAATGTCGACAGGTTACAAAATCAATTTACATCAACTTTTTTTCTAGGTACTAAATATTGGGAAGAAATATCGAAAATGCGATAAAAGCCGATCCTTTTCATGACTTTCTTTTTAGGCTGCTGACTTTTTGTCTAAGTTCGAAGCTAAAAATTTGATGAACTAATAACCAAAATAGGTATTCTTACATGCCATAAAGTCGATATAAACCGACATTTTAACTAGTTAAATCGCCTTTTTTGCTGGTAATTCGTACGTAACCTATACTGAAACATGTTGGTACTGGGTTTGATTCGGAACGGCCCTGGTGTATGGAATACGGTTTAAAGTAAAATTTTTGTTTTTCATTGCAATATTTGTATAATATCGTCTGTTAGTTTTATTTATCCATTCATTTATTTATTTTTTTTTTTATCGAAGATGATTTCCTTGATATTTTGAACAAAATTTTCACAAAATAAGTAAGTTAAACTGATCAAAAACAATATTGAAAATACTTTGAGAATTAAAGACTGTATATCTGCCAAAAACGTAGATCTACCAAATTGATTTTGAATCAAAAAATACATCAATGCTAAAATTTTCTGAATGAAAGTGGTTTAAACCGTCTATTTGATAAATCTTAACCAAAAAAAATTGTATAATTTCGACAATAAAACCCCAATAGTATTATTTGGGCAATGGCTTGTAAATGTTGATAGGAGAAGGTAAATAAACTTTACCTATAATGAGTAGGTAGCCTGTTCCAAAGCTATAAGAAAATAATTTGTTTGAAATTATATTTTAAGATGGCAAATATTTTTGCTTTTCTTTTTATTTTTTGCGTATATCTTTTGAGTTCTCGGGGGGGGGGTCATGACCCCGTGACCCCCCCCTTGTATACGCCGTTGTATGGCCCAATAATGCCGCCGGCCCATAAACCGCACCAAACAGTGGCTTTTTCGGGATGCATTGGTAGCTGTTGCAATGCTTCTGGCTGATCTTCACTCCAAATGCGGCAATTATGCTTATTTACGTACCCATTCAACCAAAAATGAGCCTCATCGCTGAACACAATTTTTCGATAAAAAAGCGGATCCGAACATTTCGAACCGAGCACGAATTTTGATAGTAAAATTCAATAATTTGCAAGCGTTGTTCATTTGTAAGACGATCCATGGTTAAATTGCAAACCAAATTGAAGCTGTTTGACAGTGACACAAGGTACTAAACACATGTCAGCTGTCAAAACCAGTGTTGCTAAAACCAAACCAGCTAAAAAATCACCCGTTATAAGAAGTTGTTTTTTGTAAATTTTTATAATTTTTAGTGGTATTTCGCAATTTAATTTAGGCATACAGAAAAAGTTTAAGAAAATTGTAGGAGCTGTTTTTAAGAAAAAATATTTTCCTTAACAGTTTTTATCATTTATGTGGAAAGTACCGTTATTTTTTTTTTTTAAGTTAAATTTGTTCCTAAGATACTTTATATAGCGTAAGAAATCCTTTAAATTTTGAGTTTGGTAAAAAAAAACAATTTGCACTATTAAGAAGCTTCTGTATAAAAATTGTTTTGACGAAAATCGAAAATGAAAAAAAAAGTAGTTCCTTAGGAGGTACCATTATAACCATTTTTGAAAAATGGGTTTCCATCAGATGGTAGCTTTTATCAAATGAAAATTGTTTAATTTTTTTTAAGAAAAGTTATGGAGCCACTTTTGAAAAAAAAAATTGTAAAATTGCTAAAAAAAATTGTACCGTAATTTTTGGTTATAAAAAAATTAAATGAATATGAAAATTACTAACTTATCTGTTTAACTGATAACAGAACTGAAAATTTATGAGAATTTCATCAGTTTCGGTTACAGTTTCAGTTAAACGCTTCAGTTTAACTTAAGAGCTTAAATGATAGCCCAACTGAAACTGAAATGATCCTCTAAATGGGCCCTTAAAAGTTTTTTTTTGAATAAATAATTTTCTCAAAGTTTTCTTTGATTTCTAAAATTTTCTATTCCTATACATTTGAATCAAAACTCATCTATTTCTATACAAATCAAATCAATTCTACTTGTAATCTTAATTTTCAAAACTCTTCTTTTCCAAACAAAATTGACGTTTTATAATTTTTAGGTTCACCTAAATAGGTTCAAAACCATCAAAAATAGATAAATATTAAAAAGATATATATGTTGATTCTACTCTGGGAGAGTTTACTCTATCCCTTACAATCGAACAATATTGGGTTGCTATATTTTAAAGGGATTGTACGAGCTTCCAAGATCAACATCGCAGTGCACTGAGAAAAAAATTGAACTCAATCATATTCAAATCAAACTCAAACACATATATGATTTGGCAGGAAATCGATTTCTATTTAATTTAAATAGAATCGTATTAAATCATCGTTGAAACGGTTTGAACATGATTTTGTTCAAATTTACCATGCTATCTATTTAACATAAAGATATTTCTGTTTGTTTTAATTAACTTCATTTGATGTTGTTTTAAACAAAATCATAGTAATTTTTTAAAAATATTTTCGTGTTTGAGTCGAAGATGTTTTCTGTTTTAAATCAAATGATTTCAATGTTAGTTTTTGCAAATAGATGCTAGCTCTTTTAACTAAATACAAATGTTTTCTTTTTGTAATGATGGAAACGTTTCCTATAATATCTGCAACATACATACATATCGTCGGTTCAAAAAAAAAAAGTTACACGTTAGAAGGAAATCAGATTGAAACATATTTTTTTCCACTAAAAAGTCACTTTTTCCTTCCCTTTTTAAATTAAGTTTCCCGTGCATACCCTTCAATGTTTTATAAAACATGGCGAAATGATACTTTTTAGATTTAATACTTTTAGATCTAGTGAAGCGAGTACTCCGGATGGCCTCCGAATAGAAATGCATTAGCTTGCAGATATGTCAAGTATTTTCAAAAAGTGCTCTACATCACATATTCACCTCTATTACCGATGTCGTCTCGTTTTTTCGACGACTCTCGTTTCTTTTGTCGTGTCGTTTTTCAAATGGCATTCTATAACTTTTTCGACGCTACAAATTTGTAGCAAATTTTCAAACGATGAAAAAGTAATGGATATCTGTCAAACTCAAATGAAATTGAAAACAAAACAAATAAAAAATCATTAGTCAACACTCAATAAACAACAAATGCCGTTAATTTTATAATTATCAACTAAATAATACATTTAAATGATCAGTTTAGAAATGTTTTATAACACAAGTTGCAATAGTGACGAGAATGAAGAAGTGCGAATCGCAGTTTTGAAAATGCACACTTATAAAAGAAACCACATATTCAAAGTGAGTTCATATTTTTAATTCAACTTTAACTATTAAATGGAACTTTTGTACCCTTTAACAGATTCAAGCAATACTTTTGATTAACAAAGGAAGCTTTTAAAAATGTGTTAGATGAAATAAGTGACAAAATAACTATTCGGCAACGTTCATCATTGATTCCAGTAATATTGATGCTCGCAGTCACCTTAAGAATTCTAGTTGAGGGAAGTTACCAACATGGCGCTGGCAACGACTTCAATTTAATTATCTCCACCAACAATCAGCAAGTTTTTTTTAAGAAATTATTAATGCTATTCAAGCTCATGTCTACCTAAAATGGATATGATTGCTAGTGACAGACGATGAAAAATCTGAAGCAAAACATAGCTTTTTCAACGGAATGGGGTTGCCCGGCGTCATTGGATGTACAGATGGTACACATATACGAATTTTCACTCCCAAAAAAACAGAAAAGGTTTCTATAACCTTCCATTTTTAGTTCAACTTTCTGTACACCTTTCACAGATCCCCTTGCCAATTGCTCATTTTTCTCCACCAGCTCAACAAGCGCCTGAATCTGGCTTTGATTTGTTTATTTCAACAGAAAATGTTAGCAAGTATTTAATTGTTTTGTTTATGACAAATAAAACTACAATAAATTTCATAAAATAAATTATTTAATAAGAATACTAACCGTTTTGCGGCCTTACATTTCTTTGTCGTTAACAAATTTTTGAACGAGAGCTACCGTCAATTTTTTCATATTCGTCGTTTCATTTCGCCTTACAGAATGCAGAATGAAAATGTTCAACAACATTTGACGTTTACAAACGACAGCAAAACGAGTGACAAAAGTTGAAAACGACAAATGGAATGCAGATTGTGTCGCGTCGCATATTTTACTGTCGTATACGACATCGGTAATAGGTGTGATTTACTGTTGATTTGGACTCAAAAGGCTGTTCGTTTCCTCACAAGTGAATAAAATAAAAGATTTCGGACGATGTTGCAATGGAGTGCTTGGCGAAGATTCACCGAAATAAAGTTAAATTCACTAAGTCACTTTGTTACCATGCATGGAACATGAGTCGATCATCTTTCACCTGAAACGAAGCACCTGTCAAATCTTAAACAAAAAATAGCTCGATGGTTTCAATAACCACCAATAATGGTGCTGATTCAGCAGTTGATCGACATTTTAAAGAGTTCGACGCTTCCAACTATAAATTGGGTATAGCAGCTTTTGCACATCGATTAGAAAAATATATTGAGCAAATAAATTGAGGCTGTGTAGAGCAATAAAGTTTGTTTATAGGTCAGGTTCTTCCTGGACCGCCTTATATTGCATGTAATGCTTTCCATTTAAAAAAATGAACTTGATATTTTTATAAAACTTGTCATTCCGATGATAGGAAAGACGAAAAAAGTGTGTCTCATAATTCTGTCTTTCGGTCTGTCTGTCTGTTCGGCTACAGCCTAAACGGCTGAATCCATTTTCTCGGTACACTGTGGTTTTGGGTGATCTCCCCATACGTTTTATCATTTTTTTTTTAAACCAAAATTACTGCCATACAATTATCTCAATAATTTTACCATTTTTTTTTTCAAAAACAGTTCCACAATGAAAAAAAAAATAATAAATTTCTTTTAGCAAAGGCTACTTTTGGTAAGGAAACCATTTTTAAAAATATTGTTCTACCTCCCAAAAAACATCTTTTTATTTTCATTTTCCTTCAAAGATTTCAATAATTGTTTTTAAAACTTAAGCTTCTAAAATTATTATTATTTAAATATTTAATTTTATGAGAAAATAATTAAATATTTTCTAAAAACTAGGTTCTACGATTTTTATCAAACTTTTTCTGTATGCTAAAACTAATGCAATCAAATTCTAAAAATTAAAAAAAAATACCCTTAGTAACTATTAATAGTATGCCTCTCATAGAACTGGTTTTTATTTTAAATTTTATCATTATGGGCTTAACGGGTTCAAATTATTTATTTTATTTATAAACTTTAAAAAAAATCTAATAATATTCCATCAATAAAAATTTTTAAAAAAGAAATGTTGGATTTGAAAAAAGGCTTTAAATTTTTGTTTTGAAAATTTACCTTGAATAACTTTTTAAACGTTCATGTCGCATTGACAGGGACTTCTTGATGTTGATTAGTCGTATGAAAGAAAGATCTGTTCCAGTTTACAGCCTTAAAGGAATTTTGCCAAAGTTTTAAATTTTGTTTGTCTATTTAACTGGATTATCCCCATTGTAAAGGAAAAATAATTTACACCTTTAAGGCTCTCCCAAACCAAAGCGAATGCGGAGCGACGACGAATTTTGTATATTTGTCATATGTTTTGTACTATTGTGAATTATTCGCTGCAAATCGCTTCGCATTCACGTTGGTTTGGGAGAGGCTTTACTTCTATCTTCTCTTAAAGTTGTAAAGTTAATCCCGAAGTTAAAATATAGTAACGCAATAGCTTGTGGAGAACCAGGGCCTAGTGACTTACAACACTCAACCATTCATGTTTGCGTGTTATTTGTAGGAATGGAGGATTTCGAAGTTATTCACAAATCAACCTGATCACTTATAAACATATATAAATATGTACATATTTTAATTGATCATATACTATTTATTTAGAGGTTTTCATAACAAATTTAATTGAAGAAAAAGAATCCGATTTTCAACGCAAATATTTTGTATACTTTTGAATACCTATTTTCTTTCTGTAATTAACTCTCCAAGCCATCATACTTAAGTTTGTATTATAGCAAAATGGTACATGTGAGATACTAATCCAGAATTTTCCACATTCTTTTTTTAATCAAAACAAACAAAATACATTTCTTTGTAAAACAAAAACCTCAACTTTTCAAAATTACAAAATATGAGTGGAAATGGAATTTTTTTCAGATAAAAAACTTTTTTTTTTAGATAAATTAAAGAGTAGAGGGAAGAAGAAATATTTCGTTACCTTGGTACTACCTACCCATAACTGCGCTCGGCTCAGTGTTCGCACATACATATATCTATACACTTACAAAGTAAACCTTATATCACGCAGGTTTGGATAATTATCCCTTTGAAAACTCATAAAAAATATTCAACTTATATATCACATTTGTGCGGATGTCACATCTGCGTCTCACAGTCAAAGAGTTGGCGTTACATAAATATACTTTTGCCCGGCTAACGATGCAGAAATATATGTAATTACTTCCGGCAGCGCATATTGCCAATTATTTATGATTTTAATTACAAACTTTAAGATTACCAAGGTAGGTAGGTACTAGATGCTCATTAAGTTATTACATTTGATGCTGTCCTGGTTTTAGTTCATCTTCCCTTTTGCGCCACACCTTAAAATTAAACCGTGTTCAAGGCATGCAAGCGGAAACTATAAAGTATACGATGTTCCCTATACCATGATGATGATGATGGTAAGGTGTTTTGCCTTTGCCATTTTCTGTGGCCCTATGCATACAGATAATATTTATAGTTTTCTAGTCCCATTTACATCCGCATTTAAGACTCTGAAACCCATTCAAGCGTATGCCTATGGAGAACTTTTGAAATATCAAAGAAGTTATTAGGTTTCGACGAAAATTTGCTTATTGAAGTTGCAAAGTCTAGTCCGATTATTATAGTTTCAAACTTTAAGTATATTTTTGTTTTTGTTAGTTAAAGTTTTTGTTCTTATTAATAAGTATATTCTACAACATAATACTGCGGCTTATAAAATATAATATTGAAATATTTGGAAGGATTGTAAAATTTTAATGATCATTATTAAAGTCCTTCTTAGCTAAATTCTCTTCTTCATTAACCGAAGGCAGCTTATATGTACGAAGGTATTTCAACAAAGTTATTTCTTGCCAAAGCCACAATATGTGTGAACCATTCACCATCCGGCAAAATATTAAAATTAAATTAAATATTATTGAAAATACATTCTATGTGTAAAGTTGACTCCCTCTAAGAATTTTCACGGTTTGTCAAAATTGGTTTGAGTTCTCAAAAAAACATTAAGTAGAAATTTGAGTTAGAGAAAAATTCGACTTAGGAAGTTAAGAGGAAGTCAACTTTGATGTTGCTTTTTTGTTTTAGTGTCTGTACGTGTATAAAGTAGATGAACATCATTCGTTCTCTACAAGAATTTTTTGCCGACGATCTAATTGCGTACAGAACAGCTCCAAAAGTCGAGGTCATCAGGAATCTTTTGCAGCGTGACTTCGAGAAGATTCAGCGATATTGCGATGACTGGAAATTGAAAAGCAACTTTCAGAAATCAGAAACTATCTTGTTTAGGACTCCGTTGCTTAGAGCCACAAGGGATACGAGAAAGAACTGGTGCAAGCTGGTGATCGTAGGGTCAAATGGACATCCACTGGCGAGTAAAAGTGTAGTAAAGTACCTTGGCATCTGGATGGATCAGTATTTGTATTTCGACAGACATATAAATGCTGCTCTGGCCAGGGCTAGGGGAGCTTTTGCCCTGAAGAAACTGTTGTTTTATAGCAGCCGGCCTGACAGCAGGGTGAAGGTGATTTGCTAAATGGCCCTTATCCGGGCGATGATTGCCTATGGATGCCCGGTTTGGTTCAACGTTGCCCCATCTCAAATGGAAAAGATTCGGGTGTTTGAGAGGCAGTGTCATCGACGCTGCCTTGGATTGCACAGAACACCAGAGTCGGAGTACAAACACTACTATTCCAACCTGGCTCTATACAACGGGGCCAACATAAACAGGATAGATAATTTCTTGCTGAAGCTTATTCGAGGTCACATTGCAAGAGCGATGTCCTCGTCTAACAGCTTAATTGTCGGGGCTTATTACCCCAACAACGAATACTACGAGAGTGTGCGTCTAAGCGGCTTTATTCCGCCCGATGCATTCCTCCACCTAGACAGTCGAGGGTTGATCCAGGATAGAGCGGCGGTTCCGCTAATCTACCACGTCTGCCGTAGAACTGTAGATCGGCGGCTCCTGTACAGTCGAGACGTCCTCGCACAAGACGGAGCTGAGCACCTTCGGTTCAGTAGGACTGTGTCCGAACGGGATCGAAAAGATAGGGTAAAGCAAGAGAACCAGTTCTGGTGGTTGAAAAACGAAGATGAAGTTCCTTCAGACATTTAATAGTTGACCTTGCTATTTTCTTATGTATGGCCGACTTACATAGGTTTAGGTAGTTAGTTTTAAGTAGGGACAGTCAGGGTGGCACCAAAAAAAAAAAAAAAAATATAAAATCAACAAAAATACAAAAAAAAAAATATATAAAACCGGAAAATGCTTGCTGTGGCTGTTCTAGTTTGTAAGTAGTCTGTAAGTAGCTTATAAGTAGGTTGTAATTAGTTTATAATTAGTTGTAAATAGTTTTAAGTAGCTTTAAGTAGTTTTAATTAGTTTTAGTTAGCTTTAATTTAGTTTTATGTAGTTTGTAAGTTTTATATAAAACCAAAAAATAAAGACAATGATACCGAGTTTTTTGTAAATTCTTCTCGGTAAAAAAATAAAACCGACCTGGATTTAGTATTAAGATAGTTCTTAGGCCGAAAGGCAGTAGCATTAAGTTATTATAGTTTAACTTAGAGCGCCCGACCGGGGCCAGTAAGTTAGTTTTAAGATATTGATAAGTAGAGGCTAGTTTTTATGAATTTTTGTCTAGCTTTAAGATAGTTCTAAGATAATTGAAAAATAAAAATGAATTTAAAAAAAAAAGTGCGTAGTACTGTCATGCCAAAGGTCTGGGTTCGATTCCCAGCCGCTGCCACCTAAAAAAACAAATGTTTTTTTCGCGAGGTACTGCCTCTTGCGAGGAACTGACAAATCCTCCAAGAGTATACTTGTCATGAATAAGTGCTTCTCACCTAGCCGTTCGGACTCGGCAAAAAACTGTAGGTCCCCTCCATTCCTGCCAAAAATACGCACACAGGAATGGTTGAGAGTTGTTAGTCACTAGGTCTTGGTTCTTCACGAGCTGTTGTGCCACCAAATTTATTTTTATAAGGGTAATACAGTTGACTCCCTCTAAAAATTTTCACGGTATCTCGAAATTGGTTCGAGTTCTCAAAGAAACATTAAGTAGAAATTTGAGTTAGAGAAAATTTCGACTTAGAGGAAGTTAAGATGAAGTCAACTTTTTTGTTGCTTTTTTTTTGTTTTAGTGTTTGTACGTGTATAAAGTGGATATACATCATTCGTTCTCTACAAGAATTTTTTGTTGTATTTTTTTTTATTTTGACCCAAAAAGCCAGAAATAGAAATATTTGAAACATCCACTTTGAAGAAGAAAATATTCATGACAAAATGATACGGAATTGACAATCGGCTTGATTTTTTAAATTTGACAGCTGAGAAGTTGTAATGAATATACTTTTTTATTTAAGCTAGCAGGCATTTCCATACAACCCCATGCATATCATAAGTTCCATACATTGTAATGTGCACCCATCTATGGTTATTTCAGACAAACAGAATTGTTTGTGCCTTAAATCAAAATAAAATTGATAAAATTTCACACAAATTTGTTCTTCGCTTTTACAATTCACACTGGCCTTGTACTCTAGCAAATAAAAAACAAAAATGACTTAATGGTCGTTTCTCCTCCTTCTGTTTTGGATATCAATCAAGTGAATAGAGAATTAGAGATCAGGCCATAACAAACACTTTTTACTTGGTGTTTCGGTGCTCATTATGCGCATTGCTTAGTACAGAACCTAATTTAATTTTTTTTATAAAATTTTTCTTCATGAGAATCATCAGTTACGTAAGGCAAACAGTATATGTATTTTATATTAGGTGTGTTGGTTAACTTGAAATTTCTTACTAACTGACACAATTTGCTGTCAGAAACAATAGGAGAAAAAACCAAGTCTAGGAAACTTATGGAAAATTTCATGGAATTTCCATAAGAAAGTCCAAACATTTTGTTTCTTACAATCGTTGTTTCTTTTGAGATAATCCTCAAGAAACTCATTTGATATACGTTTCTCCTTTGTAGGGTCCATCCAATTCGTTCCTTGGGGTTCGTACCAGGGCCCAAGCCCAGGGACAACCGTTTTGTTCCTCTTGACTTCTCTTCAGTCTTCCCCAAAAGTTGCTAGACTGGCTAAAATTTTGAAACTTAAAAGTCGGTAGAAGTCGCCAGCAGAAGCTTTATCTAAAAATTTAATTTTGAAAAATTTTAAGTTTTGTAAATACTCGTAATTTGGATATCAAAAAACTGAGGATGTATTATAAGAAAAACAAATTATTATCAAGAGTAATAAAACAATTCAGTCTCAAAGACCTATGTGCGCATAGCAGTAATTAAATAAACAATTAAAACAGTCTATACTTTTAATAAAAAGTGAACTAAATTGCTGGATAACGTACCAAAACGTCCTAACGTAATAGGTTAGGTTAGAAGGGGTGATGATACGGCGAGCCGCATCATCTCACTCGGATCTCAGTGGATCCATTGCGCTCCCCAGAGTGAAAGGTGGGTGGTGAAGAAGAATAGGGAGGAGTTTGAGGAGAAGTATTAGTTGTAGGGGGCCTCCCTGCACCATCCTGAGTTCTGAATGAATTTTAGGATGTTTTTTAGTGGCAATACAAAGATGTCGCCCAGTTCATCGAAGAAATATTCTCCTAGGGCTGCTTTCCTGGTTCTAGCTAGGCTGGGGCATTCACATAAGAAGTGAAGGGAGCCCTCTTCCGTCTCTTCATCATGACACCCTCTACATAAGTCCGATGAGCTGATGCCAATTCTTTTCATGTGGGTTCCCATAGAGTTGTGGCCCGTTAGGACGCCAACTAAGAGTGATAATTGAGGCCTGCTTAGCTTGAGTAGGAATTCAGTTTTTTTCTTCGAAATATTTGGCCAAAGGTTCCTTAAAACCCGACCGATGTCTATAGATGACCATCTGACATTTGCAGCTTCCAAGAAACCCTGGTGTATTCTACTTTTTTCTTCCTCCAGTGGCATGAGCACCGAGGCTACGATTTGGCTCGGATCAAGAGATGATCCGCTTTTGGCCAGTTCATCTGCTATTTCATTTCCGTGAATATCCCTATGTCCTGGGACCCATTTTAGGGTAACTGTGTTCGTTGCGTTGAGTACTCTTAACTCATTTCCTAACGTAATAGTAAATCACAAACTTCTTGATTTTTAAATTTGAATTAACCAAAATCTAGCCAACAAATTTGAAGCAAATGGATATAACTGAAATCAGGCCACATTGCTAGCTCTTCATTTGGGTACAGTTTGCTGTTTGATGAATTTCAATTTTCAATGATTGGAAATGGAAAATGACAAATTGTTATTCAAAAGCCATAAATACTTTATTACCAGGGCCATAATGTGAAAAAAGAAGTGTTATTGACATGTGTCCTAACTCACAAATTCATCAAGTAGCTAGAAAAGTTACCAAAAATTATTTAGTGGCATCAAAATATTTTTTGTTGCTAAATTAGTGGAAATTTCGCCAGTGGTCATAGCAACAAAGTTGCGGCAGCCCTACTACATTCATTGAACAACGTCCTCTTTTGAGTTCCATCGACTCCGTTTCCCAGGTTGTGTGGTTGGAACAAGAGTTTTTTTTTGCAAATTCTCGAACTTTTGGCTCTCTTTTGGGCTTCAGTTGAACCGTTTTGCTTCCTTTATTTTCTGCTATGGACATTTAATATGAAGTACAGTGTTAGTTTCGATAGGGTAAAGCAGGAGAACCAGTTCTGGTGGTTGAAAAACGAAGATGAAGGTCCTTCAGACATTTAATAGTTGACCTTGCTATTTTCTTATGTATGGCCGACTTAAAAAAAAAAAAAAACAGTGTTAGTTACTCAATTTATTATTTTTTCGTAAGTAAATAAAAAAGACAATTAAAGACGTTTCTCCTTACCAGAGTTCTATATATATATTTTTTTTGTAGGGATGCCTTTTTGTTTGCATTAATTATTAAAAATAAAAATTTTAATGCAATGTGAAAATATTTTGGGTTGAAAAAAAGTTAATGTAAATTCGAAAATTTGTTGCATTACAAAAAATGTTAATACTGTATGGACAGAAAAGATTAAAAATCGTTGGAACGGTTTTCTTAAAAAATAATTTTTATATATAAAATTCTTAAACCATTTTTAAGAAAAACTTGTGGTATGCAAACTTTAAGTATTAAATTATGTGCAAATTATGTGGCGCACCAATTTTGCTACAATAAGAAATTCAAATAACTTTTTTTTTAATCGATGTATTTCATTTATTTTTTTTTTATTGATTAGAAAATTAAATTTTATTTTAAAAAGTTAGTTGTTTTTAAAGATTATAGACCGTAAATGACCTCCACGCTCTCCTACGCATATGCGGCACCTGATCAAAAAATTATTCATTGCGGCCTGAAGAGTTGAAGTTGGGATCGCCTCAAATATTGTCGTTATGGACTGCTTTAATTCAGTTAAATTCCTGGGCTTCGTTTTATACACCTCTTGCTTGACATAACCCCATAAAAAGAAGTCTGGTGCAGTCAGGTCAGGTGACCTTGGGGGCCAGCGAAGAGTGGAGTTCCTAGAAATGAATTTGTTTGCGAATTTTTTGTTTAGCTCCGCCATAACTGGTCTGGCTATATGTGCAGTTGCTCCATCTTGCTGAAACCAAACTCTGTTGAATGGCATACGTCTTCGGCGCAGTTCTGGGTAAAAAAAACTCCTTCAACATCTTTAAATAACGGTCCCCATTGACAGTAACGGTTACACCGTTTTCTTCAAAGAAGTGAGGACCGACAATACACCTTCATGAAACTGCGCACCACACAGTGATTCATTGTGGGTACAGTTCCGTCTCATGGAGCATTTCTGGATTAGACTCATTCCATATACGGCAATTTTGCTTGTTTACATTGCCGTTAAGATCAAAATGGGCCTCATCAGACATGAACAAACAATTGATCAATGTGTTGTCTTCTTCGGCCATTGATATTATTTTTTGGCAAAATTCCAGGTGAACAGGCAAATCCTGAGGGTTTAACTTGCTAGTAATTTGGACTTTGTACGGAAACAAGTTTAAATCGTCATGAAGTATCCGTTGTAATGACCGTGTACTAACTGCAATTTGCCTCGATAAGTTTCGGGCCGAAACGCTCGGATTGGCCTGTATTGCAGATGCTACTGCTGCGATTGTATCCTGAACCCGAACATTGGCATCTCGATGGTACGGCCTTCGTGCGATGCTTCCAGATTCGGCAAACATGTTTACAAACCTCATAATGGTCCATCTACTCGGGGATTACCGCCAAACTCCCGCCTAAATTCGCTTTGGACGGAAATGACGGCCTGCAAAGCATGGTACCGTTGCACTATCCAAATTCTTTTCTCCGTATCCCAAGCATCCATTTTTATAAATCTAAATAGTAACCTACAAAATAAAAAAAAAAATAAGCCGATTACTCACACAGAAAAAAAGTTATTACGTTTTATTTTTGTAGCACGATTCGTGCGCCACCCTGTACCTTGAAAAATAACAACCTGAAAATCAGATATAATAAACCAGAAATCTGTTAGTTGTACCTGTATTTTCTCTGGGTGTAGCATATCAAAACAATAATTAAAAATATAAAGAAAGACAATCTTTCAGCAAAAAGGCCAGGGGTTTCGCCTTTTCTGGCTGGACTATATATTGCGTGCCATTTTTCAAATTTCATTATAAGTGTGTTAAAAATGAATAACAATCGTACAAAGAAGTCCCGCCTAATAGCACAGGATTCGGTTTCATAAGCGGACTATAAGTGGGTGGTGAAATATTTTGGACTTGGAAAGGTTAAGAGCTTTCTCGTCTGTAAATAGATTTATGAATGCCTCTGGAGATTACCGATTTTTTCTAAAATAAAAATAAGCATTTCACTCGGACATCCCTCCCCCTCTACCTATAGCATTGACAATAAATATTTTATTTTAAAGAGCAAAATTGTGTGCTCCTTCCATCCACACATCACAGTCAGATAATTCCGTACATGACACGACTCGTAAGGATACTAAGAAGTTTAATAGAAAACAAAGCCTTCAGCATTTTTACACATTTAAAACAATACCTCGCAAATATGCCGTATAGTAATATTGTTTCAAACACTTTTGTTGTGTTTTTTTTTTTGTATCTGAAAGAAGTAAAGGTAAAACTCATCCATAGGTACCGGTGCACATGAATAAATAATAAAAAAAAAAAAACATGTAGAAAAAAACTTTTAAAATCCTCCACCATCGAAGTTTTTCTGGCGCTCTTCATCCGCATAAATACACGAATATTTTCACCTGAAAACGCCTCGCGATATATTCAAATACTACTTACCTTACAATCCTGGTTTCGTTCGGTGCCGAACTCAATCCCACAGTTTATGCAAATCGGTTTTCTATTTAAAATCCTGTCGCTGCTGTCGCGAAATGCAAAACACTTCGTCGTCATATTGTTTACTTTTTGACGCCTTTCAGCTCTATACCTTACTTATATACAGCCTGAAGAGTTTCTGTGTCGCAAAAATTTTTGGGCGTTGAACAAAAAGGTGATAACAGTAAAAATGAGAAAAAAAAAATGTTAAAGCGAACAAAAAGTCATTGAAATGCGAAGCGGAAAAAAAATGAAGATTCCTATTTGATTTTTTTTTTTAAATGTTCAAACTGAATATGCTCATGAAAAATGCAAGAGCATCGGATAAATACTGATGGAATTCTTCAGGTTGACAATTGAAATAGAAAACTTGAAGGTTTTTTGGGGGCTTTACCACAGATAAAGGAACAATGTAAGAGGTATTTTTGACAAGGAAGTAGATATTTTGAACGGAAAATGGCTTGAAACACTATAATATTTCTAGTAATTTTAACTCAAAAAAGTTTAATTTCTTTTAAAAAGTAAGATTTGTACCTATTGAGCTGTAAGCTGAAAATAATACCTACATAAGTTACTGGTGATCGAACACCAAAGTAAAGTCCAGCACAGATCCTCGGTATTTTCCTGACAAATATTTACAGTTCCTTCACATCTGTCTAAGAGATGTTGAATCAAACTGGGAAGTTGTTACTGAAGACAAGTCTCAGGAATCGCTAGTAGATAAGAACTTTTGTTTGCTGGTTTAGTCTAGTTTTTCATTTTATTAGCAGGTATAGGCAATGGAAATCATAGTTGGCTTCTTTGAGAACGGTCTGTGAGTATGGGTTGAATTTCTACATTTCACTGTAGTTAATTCTTATGTTCTTGGCCTTGCGGTTGGCTGGTAATCTGGTCCTGTTTTGAAGTGCTAGGGTAATGCTTCTACAGCTTCCAGCTGAGTGACCAATAAGGGTGAGTTGATCCGGATAACCCATTTGTTGTTAGATTCAAAGAATTTGTGAATAACGTATGTGTGCCTGGGCTTACCGATAGATAATATATGAGTGAGCTATCAGTGAAGAGAAGGTTCAATATTCTCACATTCACTCAAAATTGACTGGGTAGAGGTCAAGATGTTGTAGCAAAGTGGTCCAAAAGTTCCAAGCTTTAAGAAACTAATTTCTGCTGGTCGTAAGTGTTGATTTGTAGCTCACCAGTTGCGCGTAGAAGTTTCTAAAGGAAACACTAATATTGATTAGTGCTGAAAAAAATAATCCGCATCAAGGCAAAAATCCAGCACTTGAGCTACATCAGTGCACATGCGCCTATATAAAATAGGGATGACACTACCAAGGAAGAACTCTACGAGCTCCTCGTCAAAACTTATGAGCAATGCCCAATGTCACAAGATTGACTGTAAAATATTTCTAAAAGATTCAAATGGCGAAATTGGTAAAGAAAACATCTTTGGTATGATAATCGAAAAACATAGCCTGCACGACATGGACATCACTTCCAGAAACGGATTCAGCCTTATCATCTTCGTAGCGGGAAAGATCATGGTGTTGAATAGCACTTGATTTTCTCCTCTTGATATCCCCAAAGGCACATGTCCATCAAGTTAGCATTACTTTAAAATTTTTACAATCCAATAATTTGATTTAATTGTCGTGAATTTGTCGTAAAAGAAAAAAAATTGTCGTGGTTGTTTTTTTTTTTTAAATAAACTCCTGGTAATGTTAACTTGACAGTCAAGTTAGCATTACCACCCCTCAAAACAGGGTAAAATTACCTCAAAAAGGAAAAAAGAGTATGTGTGAATTTGTCGTAAATTCGTCGTAAATATATCGTGAAAAAAATTTCGCGCTTGTTTTTTTTAAATTATCCCCTGGTAATGCTAGCTTGACAGTCAAGTTACCACTACCACCCCTCAAAATAGGGTAAAATGAACTCAAAAAGAAAAAGGAGTATGTGTGAATTTGTCGTAAATTTGTTGTAGATACATATAACGTAAAAGAATACTAATTTATTAAAAATTCCTTGAATTTGACAAAACCCCCAAAATCGTTGTTTTTTTCTACTTTCAAAAAAACCATATGAAAACTTTTTAATCTAAGTATGTTTTTGGTATGGAATTTGTTTAAACAACTTTCGTAATATGTGTTTAAATAAGTTGTGTTAAAAAATAATTTGTGGCGCCATTTTTTCTATAAAAATTCCTTGAATTTGATAAAAAGCCCCAAAATCGATTTTTTTTTTCAAAAAAAACCAGCACAAACATATGAAAACACTAAGAATAAAAAGTTTTCGTATGGTAGTGTTTTAGTAGCTGTTTTTTTTTTGAAAAAGCTGAAAAAAACAACGATTTTGAAGCTTTTTGTCAAATTCAAGGAATTTTGTATTCATTTTTTTTATGATATATTTACGACAAATTTACGACAAATTCATACATACTCCTTTTTCCTTTTTGAGTTAATTTTACCCTATTTTGAGGGATAGTAGTTCTAACTTGACTGTCAAATTAGCAATACAAAGGGTTAATTTTTAAAAAACAAGCGCAACAATTTTTTTTCTTTCACGACAAATTTACGACAATTAATCCAATTATTAGATTGTTAAAAATTTGAAGTGGTAGTGCTAACTTGACGCCTACCAATGGCACTAGTTGACGTTTCCCCGATGATCGAAATTGCGATCAAATTGATCTTGTTGCCATAGACACACTCCTCTATCATACCTGCTGGGTGTTCATATAGTGAGCTCATTGCTTCCCATACGAATAAGCATGGAATCTCTTAGGCGAACATAAACCATGAGGAGAAAATTAAACATTAGAAGACTGTAATCAGAAGATACCACCATAGCCAATGCCAACCAAATATCCCTTGAGCTGGCGAGAAATTCTAATACTGATGAGATGGGCCCAGAAACCTTATCTGCAAGCAATTGCCAACAAGCTATTAGGAATAGGAGTGCTTCAGAAGAGGTTAAATGATTCTCACAGCCACGCCCCGAAAAAACCCCCACCCGGTTTAGGCGTAGGCTTACATGTAGTGGTAACAAAAAAAAATAAGGGCTTTCTGTCATGTTGACAAGATTATTATTGATTTGGTTTATAATCTGGAGTTTCTTCCACTCGACCAAAATAAGACCGCAAGGAAAACACCACCAGGCTAAAATCGAACAAAGTAGCCGGTGCCGATGGTCCACAGGCGGAAATTTTCAAATAAGTACACTGGAGTCTTGAGATGATCTGGTAAGGAGCATACATATAGCAACTTGTAAATAAAATATGATCGCATGAATGTATGCCCCTAGAGTTGGAACTTATAGTACTATAGGCTCGACTCACACCAACTGTTATTTTCTGCATCAGCTATAGATGCATAAGTCTTTTAAATATCTATTAAAATATCCTCTCAAGCATGTTATGTGATCAACACCTGAAGATATTCACTGACAAACAGATTGTAGTTTCAGACCTGTAGGGCTAACCATCGATCAAATTTGCATATTAAATCCTGGAGAAGACCCAAGAATAATGGAGAAGACCCAAGAATTAATATCGATAAACATCATAAATGTTCATCGATTTCAAAGCAGCTTATGGCAGAATTGACCTTGACCGCGTGACCTTGAAAAAAAAAACTTGATAAAATTGTAAAAAAGAATCTTCAGCTGACCAATTACTGAAACTAGCTGACCTTTTATATAGATATTAGGGCCTTTCAGGTGGTATTAATTTTTTCCAAATTTCAAATAAATAAGGTGTCAAAAATCGCAATGACCTTGAACAGAAACCTAAAAATTCACTTTAAAAAATCTATGGCTGAGAAATTACTCAAGCTACCTGACCTTTTATATAGATCTAGAGATCCTTCAGATGCTATACAATTTTTGCAAATTTCCCATTTATGAGGTGCCAAAAATCTCTATGACCTTGAATTTTTTTTTAATTCTTAAAAAATTCATTAGAAAAATTTAATAGTTGAAGAATTACTGAAAAAAGCTGACCATTTAGGACCATAACGTGGCCTATCGATTGACATACTTAGATTCTTGGAATGACCCAAATGAAGTGCCTAAAGTTTCTTTTGTGACATTGAAACGAATTTTTAAAATTCATAAAAAAAACTATGACTGAGCAATTACTGTAAATAATTGACCTTTTATAACGATGTAGAGATCTTTCGAATGATATAATTTGTTTGTAAATTTCCCTTAAATGAGGTGTCAAAATCGTGAGTGACCTTGTGAAACTTTAAGCCTTTATTACAAGTTATCTAGGGCTGACCAATTTCAAGGACTAGTCGACCTTTTCTGACCAATTAGATAGCATTCTTAAATATCAAATTTCCAATATATGAGGTGCCAATGATCCAGAGCCAGTGAGCAGTACCCAGAATTGCCGGGTTTTGGTATCTCTGTCAAGCTGATACGCTTAATGAGGATTACATTGGAGAGTGAACGAAACCACCAGAAGACTACCAGAAGGCGATTGCGTGCTTTCATGTAGCTGCTTTAATATTGTTCTTAAGAAAATAGTGCACAATAACCGGACCAACACAACTGGCACTATTTAAAAAATCCATACACACGACGTCGACGTAATGGAAAGAACGAAATGAGCCATTACGGTTGCCTTTTCTTCATATTACGGAGCAGAAGAAAATAAAATTGACAATACACACAATACCAAACGAAACGATACTTTTTTAAGTATCGTCAAAATCGAAAAATTTCAGTATCATCTCGGTATCGAAATCGTATAACTCAGTCTCGTATAACAAAGTCTAGGTATATCGGTATCGGTCTCATCTGGTTTTGGTCTTGTCTCAGTCACAAACCTTGGACTGTCATTCCGAAAGTCTGGGTTCGATTCCCAGCCACTGCCACCTAGGAACAGAAATGTTTTTCCCAAGGTATTGCCTCTTGCGAGGGACTGACAAATCCTACAAGAGTATACTTGTTCGGACTCGGCAAAAAATAGTAGGTCCCCTCCATTCCTGCCAAAAATACGCACACAGGAATGGTTGAGAGTTGTAAGTCACTAGGCCTTAGTTCTTCAAAATTAATTATTTATCTTAACCACAAGCAAACATAAAATAAATTCTGCGTCAAAATATCATAACAGGAAAAAAATACTGTTACAAAATCATTGAAGTCGTTTCTGAGAAACCAAGCCTTAAGAAAAAAAATATTAGAGGTAAATGGTGGATTTCATTAAAATCACTTACTTTAGCTTAAAAGAATCTAGTAAGAAAATGTCATCCAAATGATTGGTTTCAGAGAAACGAACCGAAAGAAAAATGGGCGAGGAAGAGAGTAGTTCTTATTAAATTAACTGCTTATACCTTCTCCTAAGTAAAGAGAAAAAACTGAAGATGCCATTCAAACCATTAGATCCGTTTTCGGGAAACTTATAACAAAATATATTTTTTCAACCAATACCAAACGATACTACCGAAAGTTTCGGTAAATTTCGGTTCCAAAAGTATGGTTTGGTTGCAGTATCGTCTCGGTATCTTTTCGAATGCTTTGGAGCTGGTATCTTCTCGGTATCGCTTCGGTTTCTGATACCAATACCAAACAATACCGTGAATCTTCTAGTATCGTGAATTATCCACTTGTTATAAATGAGGAAAAGACTGAGGCCGAGTGAGCAACTGAGGAATAAAGCCCTATCAGAAACTAGAAAAGAGACGCTGTAAATTAACTTTCATTCCGGTCTTGTTATAGTGCATAAGTATGAACATTCCTCCATCTCCGGTGGAATGACCAAGTTGGGATGGACATAAGCCTTTTTGATTTATAAAACAGGAGACAGTAGGCAGGAGTTTATGACCCAGGAGTACCCCCCGCTGGTAGCACCAAAAGTAAAGTAAGTTAAGTTGAAAGAAAGACTACAGAATTCAGTGCATTCACTTTTGAATGCTTTTTCGACATCCAGGAAGCATCTGACAGTAACAAGTAACATTAAAGCTATGGTGTGTGATGATATCGTGATGAAAATTCAGGAACATCTGCGGTGTGGAATGGTTTTCCCGAAAATCGACCTGCATATCTGGAATTATATTGTATCAGCTGCAGAACTTCTTTAGTTTTGCATGTATCAGCTTTCCCATGAAATTATTTAAGTTGTTAGGAGGTGATACCAGCTCGTAATTGCTGATCATGTCCCTCTAGCATCTTTCATGGTCATCGCCACGATTTTCGTCTTCTTCCATTTTTGAGAGAAGTACCTAACCATTAATTTATGATGCAGTTGTTGAGAATGATCGCTAAGAAGACCATTATCCATCAGTCTGCCTGTACAAGCCTTTTTACAAATTGGGGTATCTATACTGAAGCTTAGGCTGTCGGCTAGGCCCCTCACTGGATTACTGTCAATGAATGTTGCTCTTTGTCTTTTCATGTTATGTATCAGTGTTTGTTGGATGAATTCCTTAATTTTGTCTAAGAGGGCTGGATCAAAAGTTGGGTTTGGTTTGATGGTAATGTTTACCTTTGTTCTGATTTGATGTCGCGGGCCGATTTTTGTTGAAAATTATTGCTTCCCAAATTGGTGATTTTTGCCCAATAATTCTATTGATATTCTTAAAGGCGTCATGGTCTAGGTTTAAGTGGTAACGTAGGTACTCTTGACTACAGTAGTTGTCCTATTGTGGTGTTGAAAGAATCTTTTTTGTAAAAATAATAGCATGCCAAAAAAATCAGTCCAACATGAACACAATAAGTCAGAAACCTCATAATCTATAGCTTTAACAACACATATGAATTGCCTAAATTATGTATTAAAGCATATTGGTTCAATTATTTCTTATATTTTCCATTCCGCAATATCCTACTATGAATAAATAGAGAGTAGGTACTTTGTTTGTTCATTTCGCAGTCTTTATAAATCCATGCATTACGTGTTGGGCATATTTTGTGTAGAAAATTAATTAGACCTAGTTACCTAATATAACTTGCGGCTAGGTGATACATCTACATCCAACGTTATATCATACAGTAGCTTGTATGAATGTAGCTTTATACTATCAGACTTATGCCAATGCCACCTCCATATTCATGATTTATGATAAAAGCTGCGACATTTGCCCTCTGGTTTATTAATCTATTATAACAACAGAATTCTAATCGACTATTTTCTCTGTTCAACATTACGCTGCGTTACGACACGGTATTAAACCAAAATATCCGCAGTTCACATGTTGTCAACTTGTAGCTAGCTAACAACTTCCAATTTAACCACAAAAACTACACACAAAAAAAAAGGAAGTAAACTTTTATTTTTATCATTAAATTCATGTTGCAATTTAATAATCATACCAAATGGGCAGGCAAATGGACAAATGCAGTGTCAGAAAATTAACCTGCAGCAACCATATTAACGTCTGCCTGTTTAGAGGTATTAATTCAATATTTAATTATACTAGACGGACGGACAAGCCGCACTCTGAAATAAAGCATATACATAGCTACATTAGAGGCAACTTGCACCGCTACCAGCTATTATTTGAACGTATGCGGAATTCAGCGCAATGGTCTAAACAGCTACATATAGCAATGTATGCCAGCTGACATATCTGCATGCAATGCTCATGAATTATTCATATAATTAGTTCTCGGATAACGGGGTAGTAAATTTAAAATTAATATGTTTCTAACCATCCCCTGCTATACTATGGTGCATATTATGATGTGTGGGACTCAGAGATTGGAAAGTTCTCCTGCAGCGCTTTATTTTGGCTACGGCAAGTTTGCATTTTAGCTGGAAGCTATAGAATAAGTGGTGGTGGTAGTGGCTGGTGGCGGTGATGGTGAATGTATATGAGGTGTGAAATAACGTTATTTAATTTTTTGATTGAAAGTATGAATTATTTAGAAGTAAATTAAAGTTTGAACTGTTTTTTTTTTTTTAATTTTTTTTATTATTTTATTATTAATTTCTATGACATTATTTTAATGTTTTGCAGTAAAAATAATAAATTGTTCCACAAAAAGAAGATTTTAAGGAATAAATTAGTTTTAATTGCTAAATTTAAAATTTTTGTTAAAAATTGATTAGTTATTTTATACCTTAAGCTATTGTTTAACAGTAAATGATAAATCCCTAATGACAATTATGTAAAGGGTATTTTTTAGTTTTCAATCTGGCAATACTTTTTTGGAGTTGGTCTTTTTGACAGCTGTCATTTGATTTATGTTCAGTTTGGTTTGCCAGTTCACAATGAATAGACTTACTTCTAAACAACGTTTGCAAATCGTGGAAATTTATTACCAAAATAACGATTCGGTTCGCGCGACGCATCGTGAAACAATCAATTTATAAAAGGAAACTTTTGGTGAGCGCATTATCTCGTGTCATGGGCCTGTGGCGTGGCCTCCAAGATCTTGCGATTAAACACTGCTGGGCTATTATTTGTGGGGCTATGAGAAGTCGCCTGTCTATGCAGATAAGCTCGAGACTTGGAAGAGAATATTCGGTGCGTTATTGCTGACTTAGGGCCCCAACTGCTGCAAAAAGTGGTAGAAAATTGGGCCTCTCTTAGTTGCGGCGGCAACTAGCCCAAAATTATTTTTAAAACATAATGGCAAACCCTTGTCTTTAAAATAAAGCTAAACTCTTGGCCATAACATTAAATCATATGCGTTATATTTCTTTTTGAAAACCACACGTTTTAAAAAAAAACACCCGTTGCATCCCATTTAAAAGTCTTTATCAAATCACCCAGTCAAGAATAATAGGAAAATCTATAAATTAGTGAAACGATAAGGTCATAAGTTAAAAAATTTCACGGAGTCCATGATTGTTGGGCATTGTAGGAAGCATATAATCACTGATTGGAGTCAAAATGGTTATCTCCAGACATGCAACGTACTGTGTTTATTTTTTACCTCCACGTAGTAATCATCGGGTACTGGTCTCGTCCATCAGACTTGACTTTGTTGCTATTAAGCGTGACTTTTGAAAAAAAGACAAGAGATACTAAAATCTTCTGTAGGAAATCACAGGCTGCATAATTGGGCTGAAATATTGGACGGGATTATCAGGAGGATGGTGTACGGTAAATGAATCCAGCAAAGAGAACCAACGGTGAAACTAAACAGTCTTGAATACAGAGACCTTGCATGAGCAACTCAAATACACTTAGCAATAAGGTCAGTAAGTATTTGAGGATTTTCCGGATGTACTTGCTAGGGTGGTGGATGAACTCTTAACGGGCCAACGGCAATGCTCATAACCCTATAGTGGGTTGGTGAAAATTAAATGGTGATGGCGGAGATGAATACTTCACTGGCCAATGGCAAACCTCATATCGCCATAGGTAATGGGGCTATAGATATAGAGCTGGTCTGGGTATCGGAATGGAAACCGAAACGATACCAGCTCCAAAGCATCTGAAACGATCTGAGACGAGACTTTTTTATACGAGACCAAACGAGTTTAAATTACACGAGACCAAATCCCAGACGATACTGAAATTTTTTGATTTTGGCGATATCGAGACGATACTTACGAAAGTTTTAGTTTGGTATCGTGGCCAGCCCTACCTGGGCTTCTGGCATCGAATCATCTGACCTGCTGTCCTAGGGCCTAACAAGAAAATATGGTCTTGCAGGCATGGGGGTTGTGTCATTGGGCTTATTTTCCTACCACGTAAGCAAATTTCAGTTATGAAGGAGACACGAGGAGCCTTGAATGATGATAACCCTCAAATGGTAAAGAAGACCCAGCACGTCAATGGGATACAACTAGAGAGTATGAATGTGAGGACTCTTAACACCCCAGGTGAAAGCTCAAAAACTTGAGGCTGTCCTCTCACGATATAAGGCAGACATTACCCCAATCCAGGAGATGCAATGGATAAGGATAAGGATAATCATACCTGATAATGATTAAAAGAAAATATTGCGATATTTATTATCAGCTGTGATGAAAGACTACCTGGGTTGGGATGCGGATTTACCGTGGGAAATCTTTAAAGCAGCAAAGTTGTTGACCTTAAACCGATAAGTGATCTCTTCACTTTAAGCCACTTTCCAAAATATAAGCCAAACATGTGACCACACCCCTCACAATGGAGTTGAAAGCTCTTTAAAGGATGAGTTTTATGACCTCCTGGACAGAACACATGGAGCCTACCCTGATTCCGGAGTACGATGTAAAAATGTTACCCGGGGTCCATAATGCTTGAATTGGAAAGGAAGACAGCTTTCGTGGCTTAGTTGGCAGATACATCTTTCACTAAGAAACAAATAACATTGGCCTCCAACTAATAGGATTTTCAAAATCTCGTAAAACAGTGATATTGCCCTAGATTTTCACGGCTACGAATCCATAGACAAACCTGGCGTTCCTGAAAAGGTCGATCATGTGCTAATCAGATATTGACGGAAGACACGCTTCTTTTTTCTTAGACGTTCATGCTATTTGAGAGGCAAACGACAACTCTGAACATTTTCTTGTTGCGGCGAAGGTTAGACCTCAACTCGACAGTCAAATAAAAAGAAATTATGAAACACCATGAAGAAGAAATTTGAAGTTAGTTGTTAGAATACTAAGAGTCCCCAGCCCAGACCCTATACAGTGAGAATCTGAGCAAGAAACTCGCCACTCCGAATTTACTTGCCACATATGCCAACAACGGATCCGTGAAATAACTCCCCCAATGAAATAACCCCCTCAAACTGAAAATGAAATAATTCCCCAAAATTTGTATGGAAATGAGAAGTTTATTCAAATAAAAGAATTCCCCAAAATTGGGTATCAAAGAGGCAGTTGATACCACAAATGGCTACCAACCACTCGTGGTATGATGATGAATGCGTTCAGCTGAAAAAAGTAAAGAGAAGAAAGAAAGGAATATCGAGCCAGGAGAAGGAGAGAAGAGAAAGCCCTGCGTAGAAGGACAGTCTCCCAGGAGGCTAATAATTGAAATAACACCCAAAAGTTTTACAAAAAGAAATCAATTTAACTGGCTGCTGCTTTAAAAACTAGAACGAAGGTTCTTCGAAACAGCAAAGGTATACACGTACATATAGCCACAGAAGCACAGGGTATAGTAGATGTACTCAAGCAGCATTTCCAGCAGCTGCAGGAAGAGCGAGAAAAACGACAAGAAGAAAACCCAAGGTCAGTCAGAAAAGCCTAGTTCCGTCCCCAGTACAGAAGATGCAGTCTTTGACATAAAGAAGACCAGCAGATCTGACGGTTTACCAATGGAACTCTTCAAAAGCAAAGGATAAAAAGGTACATGCATTAAATTAGCAATGAAGTTAGGGTGGAAGAAAGAATGTCCGATGACTGGTCTATTAGTTCCATTATGTCCCACTGATAAAAAACGAGAACCTATGTTTTTCCAGAACTATCGAGGCATATCCCTGATTTATGTCTCATAAAAGATCCTATTCAAAATACTGTGTGAACTTTTTAAGCCGTTCTGCAACACTAAAATAAGCTTATACCAGTGGAATTTCTAGCCAGCCAGAATGAGCATACACCAAGTATTCACTCTCAGACAAATTCTGTAAAATTCCAATACCTGGGATTTCGAGTTCAGCCATTGCCATAAAGATCTCCTTTCTTTATGGAAATGGCTCGACATCTCAGGAAAACCACGATGCAAAGTGTAACTTTGTAAAAACTGCTTTGAACTATTTCAAACAGATGCAAAAGTTGTTGGCCCTTGGGGATAGGATGTGGTTTCTTCAATCTAATTCAGGGGCAAGTAGTGCTCACTGATGACACTATTTTGAACAGATCTGGTCAATTTTTAGGGAATGCCAATAGTATTGACATCATCGGCTGCTCTCAACATGCTGTTATAAAGTTGGTCCTGTTTCAGAACAGGTGAAACTTGTTGGCTTCAAGTAAATTAAGTGAACATTAATTCTATGAAAGACATCTTCATCTTAGTGGAGTTTCAAAAAAGAACAGACTTCGATTTGGCGCAGCAAACAGGTTCAAAAATCTTGCACATGCAAGATGAGGTGTAGCCTCTATAAAAACCTTATACTGATGGTCCTGCTTTACGGCATTGGGTGTGGGGCAATAAGCAAAGAGGGATAGCTGATGCTGGGCTCTTTCGAAAGAATAATTCTTCAATGCATATTTGGTCCACAATCTCTCTAAGGTGTATCAAGATGTGGATGTAGTCATTAAAATCAAAACACGTCGACTATTGGTATGACCACATCAAGCGAATAGACAATAATTCTCCAGTCAGGAGAGTCTGTGAATCCATGCCTTTAGGTTGAAGGGAACAAAGAGAACCAAAATTACTTGATTAAAAGATTAAAAATCAAGCCATCTATGAATGACTGGAAGCAGCGTGCTCGGGATTGTTGCTTGACGTGTCACAAAAAAGGTCGCAGCTTCTAAAATGGGAGCCGAATAAGAAAGTTAAGCAATCTTCACTATTAAAAGTGATCAATCTTTTGCTTTAATTCTGAAATCATATGTTTTTAAGACACTGATAGCTTTTATGTACTCAAAAATTCAGTAGGTATCATATTTTTGCCCTTCGAAGTATCAAAGTGGATCTATTCTCACTTCAAAAGTGTTGGAAAACACTTCAATACTATTTCTTTCTTTGTTGAAGAAACAGTGGTAGGTAGAAGTGGTTGTCAGTAAAAAATACTAAAACACTTAGACCAAAGTTGGTCCTTTGAAATGTTTTTAAAATTTTACTTACCTGGTGAGATTTTTAGAAATAGTCACTTTATAACCATTTAACTTAAAAAGCATTTTTTTTTCAGTTTCTCTCAGTGAGAAACGTGAGAAACTTCTTTTTCGACTTTTTTTTTAAGTTTTTGTTAACCACTGACCTTTTATTGTTGAGAGAAAAAATAAACGTCATTTGGAGATCTTTATTTTGCTCTGCCCATTTAAAAGCTCTGCTCTTGGAATTTCAAAGAATTGTTTATTATTCATTGTTTTAACACTTTTTAAGAAAAATTAAATAGAAGTTTAGTAATCGTGGGCGACTCTTTTTGGTCTAAGAGTCTTCACGCATCTGAGTGGTTGGTTCTTGGCGTCATCTTGCCAATTGCGTTTTAGAAACGGTTTTGTACTTTCTTGCCAGGACATTCACCTCGCCGTGGCCATTTAAACATGATTTTCTCATTTGTGGCTTTGATGTTAATATCATCGGGTCTCGCCGTATGAATTTTCACGAAATTTTCTCGTTCATTGTTATAGTTTTATCTCGATAGTGTATTATTTGACAAATTTACTAAATGGAATCTTTTAAAGATGGTCAAGGTAAGTCAACAGCTTTCTTGAACGAAATTTTCTTGGGTGGCCAGCAACTTGAAAAATTGTAGCTCAAATAAAACTCTAATTTTTCTAATAGTCGAAACTTAGCGACACCAAAGCGAGACCAAAGCGAGGCGATGATAAGACGTGTGTAATGACAGAAACCACATGTAAATGTCATGGTGAGACCTAAGCGAGACCATAGCGAGAAAAACACGACACAGATAGCCGGTGTAAACGGATACGGCTAGTCCAAAGAAAGATTTTTACAGTGATAAGAACACTGAAAACAACGTTTTTAACGACCACATCGTCGTCGTCGTTTAAAAAATTAATTTTTAAAAATAAATCCCAGCCCAGGACCAAAATAAAATTTGACGAATTAAATATCTCTCAGTGAGAAACACAGTTGAAAATATAGGTCATCTGTTATTTTCGATCTCTGCATGGAAATTTAGGTCAAAATAATTGCACCAACTGCAGCTGTTGTACAGGGTGGCGCACGAATCGTGCTACAAAAAATAAAACGTAATAACTTTTATTTCTGTGTGAGTAATCGGCTTATTTTTTTTTATTTTGTAGGTTACTATTTAGATTTATAAAAATGGATGCTTGGGATACGGAGAAAAGAATTTGGATAGTGCAACGGTACCATGCTTTGCAGTCCGTCATTTCCGTCCAAAGGGAATTTAGGCGGTAGTTTGGCGGTAATCCCCCTAGTAGATGGACCATTATGAGGTTTGTAAACATGTTTGCCGAATCTGGAAGCATCGCACGAAGGCCGTACCATCGAGATGCCAATGTTCGGGTTCAGGATACAATCGCAGCAGTAGCATCTGCAATACAGGCCAATCCGAGCGTTTCGACCCGAAACTTATCGGGGCATATTGGAGTTAGTAGACGGTCATTACAACGGATACTTCATGACGATTCAAACTTGTTTCCGTACAAAGTCCAAATTACTAGCAAGTTAAACCCTGAGTATTTGCCTGTTCGCCTGGAATTTTGCCAAAAAATGATATCAATGGCCGAAGAAGACAACACATTGATCAATTGTTTCTTCATGTCTGATGAGGCCAATTTTGATCTTAACGGCAATGTAAACAACCATGAGACGGAACTGCACCCAGAACGAGTCACTGTGTGGTGCACAGTTTCATGAAGGTGTATTGTCGGGCCGTACTTCTTTGAAGAAAACGGTGTAACCGTTACTGTCAATGGGGACCGTTATTTAAAGATGTTGAAGGAGTTTTTTTACCAGAACTGCGCCGAAGACGTATACCATTCAACAGCGTTTGGTTTCAGCAAGATGGAGCAACTGCACATATAGCCAGACCAGTTATGGCGGAGCTAAACAAAAAATTTCGCAAACAAATTAATTTCTAGGAACTCCACTCTTCGCTGGCCCCCAAGGTCACCTGACCTGACTGCACCAGACTTCTTTTTATGGGGTTATGTCAAGCAAAAGGTGTATAGAACGAAGCCCAGGAATTTAACTGAATTAAAGCAGTCCATAACGACAATAATTGAGGCGATCCCAACTTCAACTCTTCAGGCCGCAATGAATAATTTTTTGACTAGGTGCCGCATATGCGTGGGAGAGCGTGGAGGTCATTTGCGGTCTATAATCTTTAAAAACAACTAACTATTTAAAATAAAATTTGATTTTCTAACCAATAAAAAAAAAAAAAATAAATGAAATACATCGATTAAAAAAAAAGTTATTTGAATTTCTTATTGTAGCACAATTGGTGCGCCACCCTGTATCTGCGTAAGTTTGTGGAGAACTTGTTAAACAACCGAAAATATTTCCGCATTTGTCCTTAATGCTCAACGGAGAATAATGAAGCAGGTACTGAGAAAGTTTGTCTTAGTTTGAAAACTTCAAGCAATCTACACACTAGCTACAGATCTCAGTAACTAAGACTGATGTCGCACAGGCTTAAAGAAATTTTTTCATCAAGATCTCAGACTATTTGCTTTCTTGGTCTTAAACAAAATTCTCGAGAATGACTCTCAGATAGCAGTCTATACCTTTGTGTGAGTCAATTTTAAGACTGTGTCCAATTGCGAATTTCATTCTCGATAGCTGCTTAAAAGTTGTTCTTATAATCTTTTTACTCACAAATTGATGCGTGTCTATTTTAGATTTTTTTCCATACTAAAAAACTCTCCAGAATGACTCTCGGATAGATGACTACAACTCAATCCCTCAATGAGCTAATTTAAAGACTGTGTCTAATTGTGAGTTTTACTCACAAGATCTCTTTAAGAACTGCTCGCAGTTTTCTTACTCTCAAATGGCACCTTAATTGACTCGAAAATTGTTGCAAATCGACCATAGGGTGGTCAATTTAAATGTTAAATAAATGTATTTTTTTATAATTTCGATTCTATTTTATTCAAATAAAGACGCAACCTTAAACACATCAACCAGTGGCATTCATCATAAAGTCTTGAAACTTCATTAATTTTACACCGTGTTTTCTTCTATACAAAACCTACACAGACACACCGCTAGCTGATGGCACACATCATGCAAATTAAATTGTTCTGGTAAAACACAACAACTGATGAATTAAACTTTCATTTTATATATAAACAAAGCCTTTGTAGCATAAGGTTTTTGGTTAAAATCGTAGCCATATCCAAACCATTCGTATATCATGTTACTCGTGGTGGCATCTGCAATTACAATCTTTTACCTTAAAATATTTTGCAATTAATTTTTGGGTAGAAAACTTCTACACCGCATATACCTATACATTCACCCAACCACCCTTTGAAATTTAATCACTGTAAAAGGTTTTGGATTAGCTTTTCACAGCCAAACCTTAAAGTTGTCATCCTCAACCCTCTGGTAGTTCCCTAAATTACAAACATCTTAGCCAAAAGATACTACTACTCATCTTCTAAGCAATCGTCATTTCAAAAGGTATAGGGAAAGGATACACTAAGGAACATAGATATACAAATTCAATGCCCCCCCCCACCCCATCGCCATGGAAAAAAGATAAAAACAAAAACAAGACATCAGGATACCTTCGCCTTCGAAGGAACCAAGAAGCTCCATTAAATTTTATATACCATCTTCAGGATGGATTGAAGTGCGATGGTGATGGTAGTGTGGTATAGTCTGAATGAATGAATATATGAATGTTTATATATGGGTGGGAAGGGGGGTTGGGGGTGGTTGAATTCACACAATTGAGTCTTTAAAGCGTTGAAATGACACAAACGTCTTAGAAAACTCAAACCCAGCTTGCCTCTCTTAACTCCTGGGCTTTTCATTGCTTTGAGAGATTGCGATTGAAACAAACGTGTACGTAAGGAACGTGTTACTTATAGGAAAATTGCTGATTACTTGAGGAATGTCTTTGTGCATATGTATGTAAAGTATGTAAACGTATCCACCCTTTATTAATAATAAGAAGAACAAACAGTAATTTGAAGAGCTCAGGCACCAAGTAGATCTGTGTTATGAACTTAACGAACATTATATCATCGGCAAATTCAATTAGCTGAATATGACAGCAAAGGCACGAACTTGATTATTTATGATGAGTGAGTGGTTTATTTGATATTTTGGCAGAAGATACAAAAAATCGTCTAGTCAAGATAAAGAAAAACATTTAAATGCCCTGGGGATTACAGATATTTAAGTTTGTATATAGAAATGTTTGTATCTATACTATCGTATCGAATTAATTAAGAAGCTACAGTCAAAAAATAATATACATAGAACGAGAAAAATGTCGATAGAATTAACTATTAGAGTTCTCTACTATGGAAACTTATATGTATGTAGTTCTGAAGTATTTTGTACACAATCACCTTTTAGTAAGTTACCTATAAGCTTAACGTAAAAAGAAAGATTTTTCTTTCAAAAAAGCCCAATATCAAGTCTTCGTTTTTACTTCCTATATACATTCAATTCAATTCAATTCAATTTAATTCAATTCAATTCAATTCAATTCAATTCAATTAAATTCAATTCAATTTAATTTAATTCAATTCAATATATAACAACTATATTTTAGCATGGTACGTTAAGGTCCGTACTAAATGGCAATTAATGCATTCGTATAAAAAGTGAACTCGAGATTTTGATCAGACTTGTCATAACGATGATAAGGAAAAAGAAAAAAAGTGTGTCTCACAATTCTGTCTGTGTGTCTGTTCGGCTACAGCCTAAACGGCTGAATCGATTTTCTTAAAACCTGGTATATAGTGGTTTTAAGGGATTCTGCACATACATTTTTTTCTTTTTTTTAAGAGTTAAAAAAAAATATCGGTACTTGCCATACAATGTTTTGTTTTAGCAACTTCAAAATAAATAGATTTTGTGTCACAACAGCTCATGGAGAACCAGGGCCTAGTGACTTAGAACACTCAACTTGTGTGCGTGTTTAAGACAGGAATGGAGGGGAGCTACAATTTTGTGCCGAGTCCGAACGGCTAGATGAGAAGCACTTAGTTATGACAAGTATACTCTTGGAGAATTTGTCAGTTCCTCGCAGAAACAGTACCTCAGAAGAGAAATATTTCTTTCATATGTTAGTTAGCAGTGACTGGGAATCGAACCCAAGACCTACGGCATGACAGTCCAAAGCACTTACCATCATTTCACGAGGTACTATACAGTTAAATTTATTTTGCTAAATCTAATATATTTTCAAAAAGGACTCCACAATTTTTGTTGGATGGGAAACCTTCTTTCAAAAATATTAGTGGTACCTCCCAAAGAACCATTTTTTTATTTTCGATTTTCTTCAAAACGGTGATTCTTATTTTATTAATTTGTTTTACCGAAGCTATAAGCAATAAAAATAATTTTTCTTAGTCTTAGATTTAAAAAAAAGAGAAAAAAAATATTTGCGATATAGGTGTACTAGGGCAAGTTTTGGTTCCGATGCCTGTCTGTCTGTCTGTTTTCATCTGGATTTAGAGGCTGCACCAACGATGCAATCTTCTTCAATTATTGAAGTTAAGGGGTTTTGGTGATTCTCCAGAAGGAAAATTAAAATTTGTAAATATTTAGCTCAAAAAATAACGGTACTTGCCATACTCCCGTTAAGGAAAATCTTATTCATCTCAAAAACGGCTCCAACGATTTTTTATAACAAAATCTGTATGTTATTGTTCGTGTGGTGTACTTTCTGGTAAAAAAAAATACCAAAAACAGAACCTGCCATATACCGTTTTTTTTTTACTTAAGACTTTCTCATTAACTGCCCAACCTATTGCAAGCAAACTTTGTTTTCATAAACTCCTTTTAAATAACACTAAATTTGCATTCCTTCACGTTTTTTTAAAATTTCCATAAAGTATTGCATCCCAAATTAATTCTTACTTACGATATTAGCCAAGTTTTGTATCCGTGCAGATACCAGTTTTCGATATAACAATCAAACATGACATTACGATGAAACAAAAAAAAAAAAAGTGGCTGGCACAGTTCTGTCTGGTTGTCTGTCTGGCTATTTTTTGATATTCCTTGAACAATAGCCTAAACCACTGAAGCGATTTTATTCAAATTTTGAATTTAAAGTTTTTCTTAATTCTTCACAGGGGAAATCGATATTTTTTTAGCTCCAAAAATAACGGTATTTGCTATACAACCGTTAAGGAAAAGCTATAATGGCATACTTGGTTTTAGGCCTCAAGCTATTTGACAAGTTGATTAAATAATTTAAATGCCTATGTTTTATACATTTTATACTGAAATATTTTAAAAGTTCTTAATTCTAAGCAACTTGAACATCAGAGCAAGTAAATGTATTACAGTCGTGCATTTAAATTCCATTGCAAATATTTTTTGAAAAATAAATGAATTAATTAATAAATTGAAGCCAGACCTTCGGTATGACCAGTCCAACGCACAAACCACTATGCCATGAGGTACTAAAAATATTGTTTAGGAAAAGTTTATTTTTGCCCTTAAAACCTCAACTCTTTCACAATAAGTCCGTATTTACTCTACAAAATCTATTTTGCCTAGCAACTAGAAGCCACTTTTGTTGCTTACGACTTTCCTTAATGGCATCCTCCGAACAAAACAAGTTCATGAAACGTCAAAATAACCAAACAAAAAACTTTGTATTCCCAAAATTTGCAGCCAAGTAAGTGGGAAAGTGTTAGCAATTACAGTCTCGAGAAAACGAAGTAAAATGCTTTAATAGCTTGCTACCACGAATCGCTTCGGGTTGCTTTTAGCTCAATATTGCTTTCTAGTGCTAGCAACTAAAAGTTGATCGCAATTCACAACTTAGTTGCGTAGTGGTTGCTAGACCTTGATTTTGAGATAAGGCAAGCGATATGTCATTTAGGAAATTTGTAAAAAATGTATGCGATCAGTCCCACCTGGAAAAAAATCTAGTTTTTAACGGGCCACTTAAAAGTTTTACATTGACCCTAACATGAGCCTAGCAAGTGTAACACTCGAAATTGTATCGGGCCTCACCCGCTACGTATCCTTTTGCCTAGACAGACAAAACAAAAAATTTAAAGTTGTCTTTGTTTACGATATTCTGGTTACCACTTTAACTAGTGAGCTATTTCGCAATACTGTTGTGTGTTGTTAAAAATTAAAAGGTATATAGATACTTTAATTTTTCTTACTATGTATAAAATATTTTTTTTTTATATAGTAGATATTTGTGATGGGATAAAAGGACTTATCTAACAAGTTTTTGTCTGGCGAGGGTATTTGACAAGTTTTCCTTGCCTAGATTGACAAAGACTTGACATTTTTACAGGCGCGGTAACAAGTCCAAAAAATGTAATTTTATAAATTTGTTAAGTTGGATTTTTTGGAAATTTTAAATCAATTGTAAAAGTTTTTCCAAGTACCGCCCGATTTTTCGAATTTCATCTCTGGGAAATCAGCAAGAAACCAAAATCTAAAATATTGAAACTGCATTATTCTTTAGATCTTAAGAATTAATATCTCACAAATAAGTAATAATATAACATCGCAATTTCAAAATTTCACCTTATAATTTTTCAGATATCAACCAAAATCTCGAAAATTAAAATCTCGAATATAGAAATCTCGAATACCTACTGAGTGGCCACATTATTAGCTGGATTTTTATTTGCGAGATCTCGAATGCGAGTTTTTCATTTGCATGGTTTTGTAAGTTGTACCTAATTCAAAAGGGCGCTTATAAAAGGTCAACTAGCTACAATAATTGGTTGAGGATTTCTTTTAATGAGATTTTAAAGTTTTTTTTTAAGTCATTCCAGGTCAGTGAACAAAATTTTTAGGTACCTTATTGAGGTTATCTTAAGAAACAAATATGTTATTTCAAAGGTCACTAAATTGTAATTATGTATATGGCATCCCATATTATGTTTGCTTTTTGGGAAGGTTACTAAGTAGTCATAAAAGGTCAGGTAGTAACAGTAGATAATTTGGCAGACTCATGACCCCCATGACCCCCCCTTGTATCCGCCAATGTAAGTATCATACGCGAGTTGTTTATACCATTAGGAGGGCGATTTAAATGTTTTTCTCTATTTTTTTTATTTTTGTCTGTAATTGCTTGCATATTTCAAAAGTTTGTAGTTCCAAGGTTGGGATTTTAATTTTTTTTCAAGGAAATATTTTGAAAACTACATGATCGATTTTTATTTAACTCAGCATTTAAAGGCTTTCTTACACTTTTTAAAGTATTTTATGGAAAAAAATCACTTGTGTGAAAGAACAAGGGTATACTTTCCATACAATTTAAAAAAAAAACCATTAGAGAAAATATTTTGTTATTAAAAACGGCTTCTACTTAAACTTTTTCTGTATTCAAAAAATAGTGCGACCAGAAATTAAGTACGATATTAAAAATGTTGGTGTAAATTAAAGTAAAGTAAAGCTCAAAAAAAAAAAAAAAATTAAAACAATTTTTCCGATCGAAATGGGTCCAGGAACTACAATATTTAAATTAGCTAAAACAACTTCTTTAAGAGTTTGGGATTTAAAAAAAAAAATTACTTTTTTATATTTGTTACCTTCATAGGAATTTCTTTTAAATTGCATCCAAATCATTATATCAGAATACAGATATAATGATTTAGATGCAATTTCAAAGATTTGTTTCTATAAAGGAGAAAAATATAGAAGAATCAGTTTTTTTCTTAAGTGGGCTTTTCAGTGGGTGAATTATACAAAACTCAATTTAAATATTTTTTCTCGTTTATTGAAAAAAAAACTCTGAAATCTACACCTGAATCGTTTTATCAGTTTTTCTAGATACAAAAAAAAGTGGGCGTGTCATTGGGGGATCTTACAAAACTTAATTTTTGTATATTGTTTCCTGTTCATTTAAGCAAACCATGATAGTTACACACCCAAATCATCATATCCGTTTTCTAGATTCTTAAAAAAAGGGGCATGTCAGTGGGCGGATTTTACAAAACACAATTTTTGTATTTTTTTTCGATCATTTCAAAAAACTCTGAAAATTTAACCCCAATCACAAATTTTCTATATTTTAAAAAAGTTGGTGCATCAGTGGGCGGATTTTATTGAACTGAATTTTTTTAATTTTTTCTCGTTCATTTAAACAAACCCTTAAAATAATACCCAAATCATTAAATCTGTTTTCTAGATACTAGAAGGTGGATTTTTGAAAAAAAAAATTATTTCTATATTTTAAGAACAAACACTAAAAATTTCATCCAAATCGTTAGAGCCGTTTCCGAGAAAGCAAATGCAATTCAAGCTCGTTCAAAGTAATAATAAGACTATAAATTTCTCTCATAATTTTCATGTATTTACATATCATTTTCTTAAAACCTCAGCGTCTTGACCATAAGAGCAAGTTCGTGTGACCCTGTCATGAATTTTACTATTTGTAGTTCAATACTCGGTGCCATAAAGCAGAGCTGCCAGTGTGAGGGTTTTGTAGAGCATCCACTTCGTCTTTCGTGTGTGCCAAACCAAAGAATCACTGCTCTTGCTGGGGTAATTTTTCGTCGGATTTCTAGTAATACACAGAGCCTGTTTAGATTGGAAAAATTGAGTCCGGACTCGTGAGTCTCATCGTGTCTACATTCGAACATTTGAGGCGCCTCAAAAAACATAGAAACAACGACAACTTTAAAGCTTTGCACATTGAAACAACAACAAATGAGTCTCATGAGGTCGGTGTTTATATTATGTTTATGCCTCACGACATCCCTGAACCCTGACCCCCCCACTCCTCTTAACCACACACTACCTTGAGACCGGTCTCAATCTTCACAATCTAAACAGCGTCATATGTCGCTCGTAGGATTAATGTTCACTCTGAGGTGCATCAACTCATTATTACTACTTCGAAGTTGTTGCTATCAACAGTGACGTTTTGTCCTGGCCGGTTGACAAATCTTAGATTGTTTGTTGAAAGCATGTATTTGGTCTTGACCACTGTTTGTTGACGTCTGATGCAGCTGAAAGCATAGCGGAGAGCTTCTCGATCAGATGCTCACTGTAGGCTCTGGTGACTCTACGACTGTTTCCAGGTAGCTACAAATATATATACATATCTTTCTTCCAATAGAAGCGAAGAAGACTTTAAAACTTATTGTTGGTAGGTACTAAATTATTAAATAAAGTCAAAACGAATTACTGAGGTAATCTCATACCTAACCAGAATCCAGAAATTATTTGAAAGCATCATTCTCTGCATAGTAAATTTTATTGGTTGTCTTCTTTTATTACTCCAATTGTCCCTCACTACCCATACAGACAGACCTAATATCCTTAGTTATAAAAACGTATACGGTTGTGTCTTTAGTCACATTTGAAACCATTTTATTAATGCCAACAAGAACAACCAGAAAAAAAGAAAGAAAAGGAATGTGTTAACATAAATTTTACCGTAATGGCATTCCAATAAATATTCACAAGTCCCCAAACAATACGTTTGCTGCGACCAACATCACTCCGCATCTATATAGGCCAATATAACTTTTCCTACTTCCGGCAATTTGTAAGCAAGCATTCAACTTTCAACACAAACAAAATGGCTCGCACTTCATTCGACGAATAATCCAAAAACAAAATCCAACTCTACAACAGTCCACTCCACATACTTCCGGTACACCACCATCAGTTATAACAGTTACCGCGTGTAACATTTTCCATTTCCATCAAACGTTTTCACAGTGACGCGCACAATTGCGTGCGTGAAATAAAATATATTCAATTTTGGATAGCTCCCCAAGGGGTGTTTTCTTTCACTCACTGATAAATAATTGAAGGTCCGTTCACATTTTACCGCCAACTGCAAACTGGTATAATGAATAATCTACATTTCTCTCAATTCTTTAATACAAACCTACGATTTGACATACACATGCACACAAGGTGACATATGGAATGAAGCCAACGAGTGGTGACAGGCGAGGGATTGTTTGTAACTTAGCTTAGCTTGGCCTTAAGGTAAAACGAATACGACTGGATGTCAATATTATTTATTGGTACGCGTTTCGGTGAAAAATTACAAACCATTTATCGTGTATCGCGTGAAATTGGCCACAGATTAGGCATGCAAAGTAAATTGAATGCAAATGGCTTGGCAGTTCAGTTACACATACACATATATAGAAACAGAACCGAATTGTATAGGTAGGTTTTACGATTCCCCAGATGTCATCGGTTTTTTATTTCGTGGGAAGATACCTATGCGTAGAAGGTTTGAACTTCTTTTTTTTTTTTTTTTACTTTTTTTTGAATGAAAAAACCTCAAAATCTATTCAGATTAATGACTCGTGGCCTTGTGTGCTCCTCTGTGTCCTGACACACTCTTGTAATCTTATGAAAACAGTATAAAAATTCAAGTGATGATATTTTTCACCGTGATAAGCTGCCGCATAAATATTTGCTGTGCAATAATTGAAACCATAAATTACGAGACTAAGAAATAGAGTGGATCGAATGGTCGGTGAGACGATATGGTGGGCACTGAGTGTGGTGATAAATGTCCTGATAATATACGAGTATTATTGGTAAACTCATACCCATGCTTAGGTGCAAAAATTGATAGTGTGACTAGGTGTCTAAAATAGAATGCATCCTACACATACATAGATACATCATCCAATATAAAATATTTTTGATACAATATTCTTTTTCCTTACCTACATATCTCAAGAAAGTCATCAAAACTTACTTTACTTTACCTTTGATTGCGCTCACAGCCCAGGATGCGGACTACGACCTCAACCAACAAACCTCTCCAGCCAGCTCTGTCCCAAGCCAGCCGCCTCCAGTTACACACAGCAAGTTGGTTGAGGTCTTTTTCCGCTTGTATTTGCAACCAACCTGTTGGGTAGTCTGTCTTTTCTTCGTACACCATCAGGGTTGGATTTGAAGATTTATCGAGCTGGTACGTCGATATTTATACGCTCAACGTGTTCCAGCCATTTCAGCCGCTGTGTTTTCAGCTTTTTGAGCTGGTCGACGTAGCTGTATAAAGAGTCAATGATGTTGAGATACCTTTCTCGTTGATAATTCATATTTCGTCTTATCTTCATTGACAACCTAACCCATTTTTTCCGCCTCGATTTAGTTCTGACAGATGCACCAACCACAGCTCACTTGAAAAAAGGTTTTAGGCGAGCACACAGTAATGCTGACAAGATTTGGTACGTGACGTTTAGGAGACTTAATCCTCTGTAGTTGGAACAGGTCAAAGCAACTGTTTTTTTGTGGATGGGACACACAATGCCAAGGTTCCATTTATCGGGCATACTTCTATCCAACCAAATTAAGCAGATGAGTTGGTGCACGCTCCTTACGAAGACATTTCCCCCTGCTTTGAATAGTTCGACTGGGAGTCCATCTTTACCAGCAGCCTTGCACGATTTAAATTTGGAAATCACTTTTAATTTAGGTTGGGTATTCGAAAATGTCAGCCATCATCGTCCAAGCTGAATGGAATGTTTTACCTAGCAGCGGAGTATTGGGTATTTTCTCAGTTTAGCAATCTAGAAATGCGTTCCTTCTAGATCCTTAGGACTCACTATGTATGTAGGAGTACTACCATGGCCCCGTTCTCATCTCGACAGGTTTCCGTTCTGGCCTTGTAACCTTTTGTAGATCATTTCATCATTTGGTAGAACTTATGAATATCAACCCTGCTGGTACACTCCTCAATAGACTCGACCTCCCGATTCTCTTGCTCCCTTTTTTTCTTCCTGAGAAGTCGGTGATCCTCAATGTTTGTTTGCCCGCAGAGCTCTTGGGCTCCTCTCTCATCTGCTATCATTCTTGTATGCAGCATTTTTTGTTAATTTCGGTTGCCTAGTGAAGCCCAGCAAGTCAGTGGCTGCACTTCTGATGGATCCAGTGGTCCTCTGTACTTGATGCTGGTGGCAGGCTTGCTTATAAATTAAAAGAGAGGTGGTCGGCAGGAGTTCGGGCAATCTCTTGCGAGTTAAGCTTTTCGGCATCAAATCTTTTTCAGGCATCTGCTCGTCGTTGTGACATAGTGAACATCCGCAAACGTTCTTGAGATACTACGAAGTACGGGTCCAAGTCTATGTTTGCCTTTCGGAACGTTCAAACAAGATTTTTGGAATCAATTAAAGTTTAGCTTGGGCTTATTATTAGAAACAAATCGATCCAGACCTACGCAAAATTGATTCCTATCACCTGGTGGATACTTAGAGGATAACTGTTGGGCGCCTAGCAGTATATCTGACGGACGTCTAGCGGATACCTAGAGGATCCTGTAGGATGGCCGGCAAATAACGGGTGATTTTTTAGCTGGTTTGGTTTTGGCAACACTGGTTTTGACAGCTGACGTGTGTTTAGTACCTTGTGTCACTGTCAAACAGCTTCAGTTTGGTTTGCAATTTAACCATGGATCGTCTTACAAATGAACAACGCTTGCAAATTATTGAATTTTACTATCAAAATTCGTGCTCGGTTCGAAATCGAAAAATCGAAAAATTGTGTTCAGCGATGAGGCTCATTTTTGGTTGAATGGGTACGTAAATAAGCATAATTGCCGCATTTGGAGTGAAGATCAGCCAGAAGCATTGCAACAGCTATCAATGCATCCCGAAAAAGCCACTGTTTGGTGCGGTTTATGGGCCGGCGGCATTATTGGGCCATATTTCTTCAAAGATGATGCGAATCGCAGCGTTACTGTCAATGGTGAACGCTACCGAGCGATGATAACAAACTTTTTTTTTGCCCGAAATGGAAGTTCTTGACTTGCATGATATGTGGTTTCAACAAGACGGTGCCACATGCCACACAGCACGCGAAACAATGGCGCAATTGCGAGGCGAGTTTGGTGAACAGTTAATTTCACGTTTCGGGCCGGTCAATTGGCCGCCTAGATCGTGCGATTTGACACCATTAGATTATTTTTTGTGGGGGTATGTCAAGGCTAATGTCTATAGGGACAAGCCCGCTTCGATTGACGCACTGGAAGCCAACATCCATGCATTCATTCGTGAGATACCGGCCGATATGTGTGAAAGAGTATGCCAAAATTGGACTCAGCGGATGGGCTACCTGAGACGCAGCCGCGGTCAACATTTGCATGAAATTATCTTTAAACATTAAATTGCAAGGTTCAAACTATCGATTCAAATAAATATTTCATTCATTTTTTCGAATTTTTTGTGTTTTTTTTTTTTTTTAAGTTCTAAACCTCTTAAAAAATCACCCGTTAACTAGTGGAGAACTGATGCACGCCTAGCAATATACCAAGCGAACGCCTAGCGGTTAACTGACGGGCGCCTAGTGGATCAAAACATATGATGATAAATATAAGGTGTCAATTCTAAATAAAGTGACACTTTTAAAGATAATCACGGTTCCATATGCTTGGAGCTCTTCTTGAGTCAAAACAAGCTCTTAAAATACTCGACATTTTATAGCAGCTTCCATGTACCAACCAGGGTTGCCATGTCTTGAACAAGTTCGAGGACTATTAGTGAATAAAAAGTGGTGCCAAATTGTGAAATACTTTTAAAATAAGTTTAGGGGGAGAAAAATGTGTTATTTAAAATTTATTTATGCTAAAAAAAATATAGCCTGAGATTAGATTTTGGCTATTAATAGTCCAATTATGATTGGGCTATCATACTGAATTTTCTGTTGGTAATTTCAGAATAAAAAATTGCCCAATTTGCGATAAATAGCCCAATCTGGCAAGTCTGGTATCAACTTCTTACCGTGGGTCAGATTCTAAGACAGATCCAAGTTGAATCAATCGATCACACCCAGGAAAACATCAGCATGTTCGTTGCCAACCGGATTGATCCATTGACTATTTGAGATACGTGCCCAATTAATGAAATCAGGCTGATGTAGCCATCCGTGGAGTTTATCCTTCTCAATTGAGGAAACTTTAAATAAGTTATTTGCAGCTCTTCCCCAGTTATGCTGATTTCTCACTAACCGTTCTTAACCAATTACTTCTCTAAGTTGTCCAACTTGTCTGCCTCGCTGCGTGAGAGGTGAAAATAAATATAAATCTATTACGTTTAGATTTCATAATAGAATATTTTTAACATTAAAACACGATGAGCTTTAAATGACTCTATGCAACGTCACATAACTTTTAGGAATAACATTCGCGTTTTTTGAAGCATTTGTTATTTAACGTAGTCTCGAAAATGTGTCTATTAAAAAAGCTGTTATATGATTGAGGAACTATTAAAAAAACAAGAAATTTTATGGCAGAACGTTCTGTATACAGTAAAACATTGCCAATCAGCAATCAATAGTGCATATTGCTAGAAAAATATGGAACAAGTTAATTATTACCCAACAAAATTGTTAAACTTAGCAAAAGAGCTGTCAATTTTTGGGTTGTGAGCAATGCCTAGCAGTGTTGCCAGAAACACTGATTTATCTTAATTTTCTCCGATTCTAAATTTGACTCTTTCTCCGATTTTTAATACTTCGTGTAAAAGGTATTAAAAAATACTTAGTTTCCACTCTTGAATTCATATTATTTATAATTTCTTTTTATATTTGTTGGTATCTGTTATGTATCTGGTATTTCTGCAAACTTATTTCATGTTCAAAATATAAAAAACGTGAAGTGGATATTTTTTAAATGACCCAAATGAGATGCCAAAAGTTTTTTTTTGACCTTGAAACGAACTTTGGAAATTCATAGACAAAAACTATCGCTGACTTATTACTGAAAATAGTTTACCTTCTATCGTGATCTAGAGATCTTTTGGATGGTAACTTTTTTTTGGCAAATTTTCCATAAATTGGGCACGAAAAATTGGTGACCTTGTGTGACCTTGAGAAACTTTAAGTCCTAATTACAAGTTATCCAGGGATGACCAATTTTAAGGACAAGTTGACCTTTTCTGACCAATTACTGACCAAAAAAATGGTCCAGAGCTCTCACCAGCTGACATAAAAAAAAAATTCATGAAAAGCGGTAACACTGAGATGTAACCTGAAGATGCTTTTACTTGACATCTAGCTTCTAAGACACCGCGTTTTCAATCTAGAAGCACTTCTGCAACTTCGCCTATCTTTTTTCTTTAACAATTATTTTCCCAAAATGTTGTGTGGAGGCGTTTCAACAACTTTTTTTCATTTCAAGTATTAATAATTACCAAAAAGTGGAAATTCTTCCATTTGACATAAAAAAAAGTTTATTCGTGAAAAGTGGCAACACTTACATTTTACTCGAAGGTGCATCTGCCCAAAAACTATCATCTAAGAAATCAATAGTTATTTTCGTAACGTATGTTCCAGAAGCATGGAGGCGTTTCCGAAACATTTTTCATGTTCAAAATATTAAACAAAAATGGAGGGTTGCACCTTTTGCATACAAAAGTATTTCCTGAAAAGTGACAACACAGATATTTTACATGAAGGAGCATTTGCTCAACATCTTTCTTTGAAGATATCCTAAGATTGAAGACAATATCGGTTTTCTAAGTCAATTAACGTGTTTACTTAGAACACCCAAATAAACGGGGTTATTTCGTTTTTATTTCTGCGTACAACAAATCTAAGCCGTCTTTGAAGTTAGCAGGGCAACTTTCACCCACGCAAATGGGACCTTGACAGGAATTTGCAATTTTTTTTGCATTTCTATTCCCGATTTTGAAGTTTTCCAAATATGGCTGTAATCGAGTAACCTGTCAGCTTCACAGGGGAGCTATAGCAATTCACATAGTGCATCTCACGAACCAAGCATGCTAGAAACTTTAAGTAAGGCTCCAAATTTTGAAATCCTTTTTTGAAAAAAATTTCATACTGTTCTGCTAACTTCACAGTGAAGTCAGTATGAAATTTTTATTTTCAAAAATAAGGACTTTCAAAGTTTGAAGTAGCCTATTCTTGAAATGAAAAAAAAACTGATAATTTGGAGCCTTACTAAAAGTTTCTAGCAAGCTTGGTTCCTGAGATACACTTTGTGACCTGCTTACTTAACACTCTTATTTGGCTAGCTGCAAAATCGGGAATAGAAATGCAAAACAAAATGCAAAAAAAAAACTGCAAATTCACGTCAAGGTTCCATTTGCTTGGGTGAAAGTTTCCCTGCTAATTTCACAGACGTAAATTTTAGGATAGTTATGTGGTCTTTGACTTGGTTGCTTCAATTCTGAACTATTCTACTTGTGTGAGAGTTGTTAGTTGGCGGAAATGGATATCAACTACACTCTTTCTCTGTCGAATACGAACGGCTTAGATGCGATTTTTTTATGACAAGAAACAGTTCGCAAGAGGCCCAAAAAATATAATTACGTTAAATGATATACTTATCTACCTACAACATAAACTATAAATATCATAGAATTTAAAGATAGAATAAAAACACGTATTTTAAATAAAATTTTATATTTACCTTAAATGTATCTCTAAATGATCGATCGTTTGCATGCTATACTACGAGTATCTTCATCCCGTTTTAAGAACACCAAATAGCAGATAATTATATTGGAGAGTATATCAGCAAACTTCCATTTTAATATCCTTATCCTGTTTATTGTTAATATACACGAATGGGTACAATAAATTAAATTAAGCATATACTATTTACAAACCTCTCTCTTCTGACTGTAAAGTGTGTCATTGAAAAGCGAAACAAACCAAAACCAACTCAGCTCGTATAGTTGAACTCAATTTGACCTGACCAGCAAGCAACACCCAACTACTCGCAAGCCAACAACAACTGCTGCATGTCTGCTAGCTACTTACATATAATTATTTCATATAGGTTTACATATTACCATTGTAAAATTGTCCGAGGGCATCATCGTCGAGTCGGGAAAATATACAGAACAAATTAATTTTACCTTTCTGTTTTTGAAGTTTAAATGGATGAATAAAATATTATATAAGTAGGCCAATACCCAAACAGTTCTCAGCTGGAGAAACCATATTTTAATTAAGTTCTGAACACGTCAGAGATTAATTTAATAATGTGGAAAAGGCGGACGTGGATTCGTATAGCGTAACATATTTTGGATACACGATACATTATTTAATAAAATATTATAAAAGTTTATTTGGTCAGGTTGAAAAGGTTAAAATGGAATATAAACACACTTGAGAAACTATAACACTAACAATTAAAACATAAATACTTAAGGTAGATACTATGGATGAAATGTAATGCAACTCGTGTGAGGGAAGAGGGTGCTTAGCTTATATTAAGTGTTAAACATTCGACACAGAGTTTATTCAACTAACTAAATTTTATACTCAAAATCAATAGCAGCTCCTTAACGATTTCACATCAATTTTTGAAGTTTCCATCATATCATTCCTAGCACTAAAAACAAGTGGATAAAAATTCATGGAAATCTAATTATTTAATTTTGCTTCCAGCTATCGGAGTAAATTGTGAATCAGTTTTGTGTACAAGCAAATCATTTATCTAATTAACCTTTAAGTTAATTAAGGTGTTCGAAAACATAACCATTATTTATCTTTTCCTTTAGTATTCATCATAAATTTTAAAAATTCAAATGATGACTTAGGCACTAAGGGCGGTATTCATCAATCACTCATAAGAGGCTCATAACTCAAATGATATTTATGCTATTCAAAACACTCATAGCTTACTTTCAAAATCCAAAAATGAGAACATCTCTTTCCCTCTTCAACAGACAACCTAAACTGCGAAATCAAACAGTTTTATCAAACTGGCCCAACTTTGTCGGGACTTCTTGGAGAGTTAAAAAAACTAGTGTTTCATGCAATTATACACAAATTCTGTGTGACTACAGTGATTTTACTTTCTTTCCATTAATTTTTGTTTTTTTAGTGTTGTTAGTTCCGCAATGAATATTATTGCACGTTTCAGTTTGCTTTATAGAATGTTAAGGAACATTTTCTTTCAATGCTTTTTGGTTTCGCTACTTATGTTGTTCATACTTTATTTACTACATTTTCAGATCCAAAACGTACCCCTTTGATAAAAGGGAATTTGTATAAGGTATTGACTGATTTTTTATTTAAGTTTTCACAACAAAACGGCCTAAGACAAGCAATGATCTTCAACACGCGATTTATAAAAATGAACTTATAGGTACAAGTGGGTGGCAGTAAATTAAAACTGACACACTAAGACCAGAGTTGGTCCATTTCCATTGTGATATGAACTCATAAATAAGTGGGAACAAAAATTCCAGAAATCCAATCAAATTTGTTTGGAGGGTTATTTCGAATGTTTTCGACCACTCACAGCTATTCACTTTTATTGCTTGTTAAATAGGTTTCTGAAACTCTTAAGTTATTGACGTTCGGTGAATACGGCCCTAAGTGACTTAGTGAGGTTCAACACCACACCATATGAAGTAACTTTGGTTTAACAGCTACCCCATTATGTTGATTCACTTGAGGCAAAATAAATGTTGATTAAGTAAGAAGATGCTGATCAACAATATTGTTCAACATTTGTTCATCTGAATGCAGTCCGATTCAATTAGGTAGTGATTGAAAAAGTTGCTCAACTGAACCATATCTTTTTAGTCTCAGCGTGTGTATCAACACAGTTGCTAGTTGTCAGTTTTATATCACCAATCAGTGCATTTATCTTGATTCATTATTGATGAAAACTAATATACACATTTTATTAAAAAAAAAAATTAATACAAAATTATAGTCTTAACGTCATATAACTAAAACGTTTACACTGACGATAATGTTGATCGGGATATACAATTATAATAATTGACAAGATTTGAACAAAAATTTAAATTTTTCTATCAATTTTTACCAACGTTATTAAAATTCAACGTTTCATTGAACATGTATTTCAAATATAAAACTGCTTTCGTCTTGGCGGCCGGGTAAATAGTAAAATAATGAGCTTAAGTTTTACAAGATTTTTTTTTTTAATTTATTTGGAAGAGATTAGGAGGCAGCACCAAACTTAAATTCAGCAATGACCTTTATAATGACTCCTAGTGTAAATATGTATTTAAATACTAATATTTGAATTAAATAGATAGGGACTATAATATGGCACGTTTTGCATTCGTATAAAAAATTAACTCGACATTTTGATCAGACTTGTCATTACGATGATTTATAAATTAAGAGACACAACAGCTCGTGGAAAACTAGGGCCTAGTGACTAACAACTAACAACTCTCCACAACTTTTTTGCCGAATCCGAACGGCTGAATGAGAAAAACTTATTCATGACAAGTATACTCTTCTGTTTGTCAAAACCTTAACGACTGGATCGATTTTCATAAAACATGATGCTTAGTGGATTTTGAAAGGTATATCTAACCTCACGTTTTTTCGTTTTTTTACCGAAAATAAATAATGTATCTGGCGTAGGTATAATACTCGTAGTATTTAAACAATTTAACAAAATCTAATTTTTTTGAAAAACGGCTCCACAAATTTTCAATAATTAAATGCATACATTTTTTGTATTAAAGACTAATTTTGTAGAGAAAGCTTTTATTCAAAAAAACTCATATGGTACCTCCCAAAGAATCATCTCTTTTTACTTGCGAGGTACTATAAGCAAAGTTTCGTGCAAAAAAAATCGAGATAACAATCAAACATGATATTACGATGACATCAGAGAACACCAAAAAAATTGGGTGGAAAAATTCTGTCTGTCTGTTCGTTTGTTAGCCTGAACGGCTGGATCGATTTTCTTTACACATATTACAAGTAAAAAGTGGTTTTTGGTGATTCTGCCTACACGTTCCTCTTAATTTTGTTTTAGAACTAAAAACAACGGTAGGTAACATACAATTTTTTTAAACAATTTTACAAAATCTTATTTTGCTCAAAAACGGCTACACAACTTTTCTTTAAAAAAAATTCAATAAATATCATTTGGTAAGAGCTACCTTTGGATGGATATAATCTTTTTTTATTTAAATTTTCTTCAAAACAATTATTTTGATTTTAATATTTTTTTTTATAATTTTAAAAATTATTGTTATTTTTGGAATTTTAAGCATGTTTTTTTTTTTAAATCACATAGGTATTATGAACACTAAATATATAATCAATTTTTATAAAACTCGGTATTTAAGTTTTTTTTTTTAGTATGTATGTACTTTGTAAATTATTTTAAGAAAAATGTTTACTTCTATAAAAAAATAACGGTACTTTCCATACAAATGTTAAATACCGATAAGGAAAATACTTTTTTGTTAAAAAAGGCTTCTACGATTTTTATAAAACTTTTTCCTTTTGCTCGAATTAGTGCGATATTCTAACAAAAATTATAAAAAATTAGAAATAGCAAGTAGTTATTGAAAGTACTTCTTATAGAACGTTTTTTTTTTAATTTTGAATCTTCTTACTATCAGCTGAATGGATTAAAATTAAGTTTTTACACACAAATTTCAAATAAGATAAAAAAATATTGCATATGAAAACTTTCAAAAAAAAGTTTTTAAATTTTAATTTTTAAATTTTTTAAATTTAAATTTTTTTTGAAAAATCAATAATAACGTGTTGTTATTTTTTTTTTTGAAATTTTATTTTTATATAATTACGATTTACATACCAAACATTTTCCTTAAAATGTTTTATATATGTATAATAAAAGCTATTTTTGACAAAAACCGCTCCAGCGATTTTAAATATTTTTTGTCAAGTCAATCAAGAATTAAGATGTAATTTTTTTTCATTCAAAGCTCTCAAAGATGTTAGGAATCGTATTTCATGTCTTTAAAAATGTTTCTCTCATAATTTCCATGTCTTTACATAGGTATAATATTCATAAACCCTCAGCGCCTTGAACATAAGAGAAAGTACGTTCGACCCAATCGTGCATTTTATTTATTTTGGATTTTCTTCGAATCAATAGTTCGTATTTCAATTATATTTTGATTTATACAGAAACTTTTCAAATATATAAATCGTTTTGTTTTTACCAAAATATTAAAAAAAAAAAATTTTTTGCATTAAAAAATTTTTATTTTGTTTTTGAAAATATAATATGTTTATAAAACTAAATGTTTGATTTTTAGGAGACTTCATATTAATTTTTTTAACACGCTCTAAATTTATTTAAACACGCTCTAGAATATTTAAAAAAATTATTTTACTTTAGTGAAAAAATAACTGTTCTCTCCATGAAAATGTTAAAATATATATATAATTTTTTTTTTTAAAAAGGTGATATTGATACATATTTTTTGTAGATTTGCTAAAATTTGTGCCAAAAATAGTTTCTCTCATAAAATTTATACATACGCTGAGAAGTTTAAGATCGATTTTCTTAAATACAACTTTCATTAAAAATTAAATATAACTGCATATCAAAATTAATTTTTTTTTGAGTTTAATAAAAAAAGTTTTTGATTTTTTTTTAAATAAGTTGACAAGTTTTTGTTTGAAAGTTTATTTGTATGTGCTTTTAAAATTATACACAAGAGTTTTACACCAAAAGGAGTTTGATGTATACAAAATATTTTTTTTCAAGGTCAGGAACAATTTTGGCATTGCGTTTGCAATTTTACGAAAAAAATCTATGGCTGACCAATTTCTAAAACAAGCTAAACTTTTAAGTAGATCTTTTTACTAGATCTAGAGATCCTTGAAATCGTATTCAACTTTTGCAAATTTCCCATATGTGAGGTGCCAAAAATCGCTTCGACCTTGGATTTTTTTTTTAATCTCGCGTGACCTTGAGAAACTGTAAGACTTGATTTCATGTTATCTAGTTTACTAGTTGATTTTTTCTGACCAATTAATGACCAATAAGATTGTATTTCGGTTTTTTTTTTAATTTCCCATAAATGAGGTACCAAAAGTCCAGAGCCCAAATGTAACCTGTATTTTTGAAAACCTCTGTGTTGTTTTAAAATGAATGTAGAATACATACCTTAAATTAATATAAATGTCTTTCAGCTCATATTTTTAAATCAGATGTTTGTTTTTAAGAAGTTTCAGTCCACATGAAAAATTAACTTTATTTTTCCGCTCCGATGCCGTTTCAGCTAAAAAATCAGGAAATGTTTGTGTATTTCATAATAAACTTACCAAAATATTATTTTAATGGTTGTATAAATTATCTACAGATAGCAACAATATTTATTTTTGTACTTCCCAAAACTACGAATTTCTACGAATACAATTTTTTTGTTATGAGCCTTGACAGAACTTTGGGCTTCGTAGTTTTCGTAGAGATTCGCGAACAGAAAAAAAAATAATAACGTTGATTTCATAAAAGTAAAAATTTTTGCTTTAAATTAGACCTCGAGGTTGTTTTTATTTTTCGTGTCCTTAATCTTACTCTTTAATTTATTTTTGTTTGGACTGGTGCTGTCGTCAGCCGTCTATTTCCGTCAGTGCGAGATGTGTTCTCTTGGTTGACAATTTTTTTTTTGTTTTATTTTTATTTTTCAAAATATTATATATGGTGTTTCTGGTTATATTATGTAGGAATGTATAGGTACAGACAAAGCAATGACACACACACAAACATTAATATTGTAATGATTTCCTTGAAATATTGTGTTAGCTCCTACGTGCCTCCTTGAAATATTTATATTCTTCTTCATAAATACATGGTCGGTGGGTGGTGGGGTAGTTGTGATGATGACGATGACGAAGATGACGACAACGACGACGACGTTGGTTGTCTGCAGACTGCCTGTCTTGAAGATTCATGGCTCATTTTATCTTTTGCATATTGAAATTAAAAAGATGAGAATCCTTAAGTCGTCGGTAAGTGTGTTAAGTACTTGGCTAAAGTAACTATGTTAATGAGACAAACTAGGGCATTAGGGGATACTTTTTTTTTTTACTTGTCTTATTGTTATTTTAAAGGCTCTCTTGGCAGGATAAGTAGATGTTGTGTTATGGACTTGGGAATTATTAACTCCTTATGTTTGTGGAACATATGAAATAGTAAATCTTCTCAACAATAAGAAAGAAAAAGAGGGAAAACTATGAATGGCGATAACTCCTGTGATCTTTAGTCCATATTATTTTCCGGGCCTGGACACGATAAAATAATTCCTAAATTAGAAAAAGATTACCATATACATACAATTGAAACCAAACTTAAACAAAATTCACTTTGCCAGGTGCTTTAACAGTTCTTTGAAATATGATAAAAAATTCATTGGAAATCATTTTTTTATTAGAAATGGAATAATAAATTGTTGAAGGGAATTTTATGGAATTAAAATCAAGTTCGAGTAAAGATCTTGTAGCTGCTACTCTTAGATAGGAAAATGCTTAGTGAATTTTGTGGAATAAAAATTGAATTTGATTAACTTATCTCTGTTCTTCGATTCATTGAATTCATTTAACATCAAAAAATAGTGAGGGAAATGCATAATGTGAAACGGAGTTCATTATATTATTGTTGAACAATAATTTAATATTTTTTTTTTTTTTAATTTAGGGACGGTACAAAAAAAAAAAACGATTAGCTACAGAGTAATATTGCATTGAGTGTTAAATAAAGAAAGATTAGCATCAACTGCTGGGAAATGAAATCAAAGGAACATTGGCAAATAGAAGAAATATACATAGAAACATATATCGGGATTTTCAATAAGAGCGCTACAAAAGTTTTTTTTTTTAAATAAAACAACAACGGTTTTGAAAATCAATGAAATTCTTTATTCCTGTGAAAGTACGTTCCAAGCCATTATGTATGGAACTCGATTTCTTTTGCATGGCCACCACGGGCACACTTGCAGAAGTTCAGTCCTTGAACCCAATTTTTGACGGTTTTCAAGCATAAATCGGCCGATACTGCTGCAATTTCACGTTCGATATTCGTACGAAGTTCATCAATCGTCGCTGGCTTGATGGCATAGACCATAGACTTGACGTAGCCCTGCAGGAAATAGTCTAACGGCGTCAAATTGCACGACCGAGGCGACCAAGCGACTGTACCATTTCGTAAGATAACGCGTTCTCCACACTTGGTTTCCAATAAATTGAATGTGACATTCACTGTGTGGCTTGTGGCGCGTGCCGTCCTGTTGGAACCACATGTCCTCCAAGTCCATATCATCCGATTGCGGCCAAAAATATTCGGTTATCATTGAACGGTAACGATCCCCATTCACAGTAACGTGCCGGTCTTGACCACCACGGAAGAAGTACGGGCCAATGACGCCGCCGGCCCATAAACAACACCAAACTGTAATTTTTCGGGATGTAAAGTTGACTCATGGAGTACGTGTGGATTGCTGCCTGACCAATACCGCATATTTTGTTGATTGACGAAGCTATTCAGACAGAAATGAGCCTCATCGCTGAAGATGATTTTTCGATGAGAATCCGAATCATTTTCAAGTTGTTGCTCAGCCTAATTCACGAACATACGACGCTTCTGGTGGTCAAGCGGCTTCAGTTTTTGCGTCAATTTAATCCTGTAAGGATGTAGGCCAAGATTTTTTCGCAAAATTCGCCACAACAACGTCACAGAGATGCCCAACGCTTGAGAACGACGTGTGAGAGACACATTTGGGCTTTCTGCAACTGAAGCCTCAGCGGCAGCAATATTCTCGACACTACGGGCACTTCTTTGTCTCACTGGCACGGGAACATTTTGTACTGTGCCTGTGGATTCAAATTTTTCCACTAGACGCTCAATTGTTGATCTGCTAGGACGATTATAACGACCATAAATTGGACGTAGCGCTCTTAACGTTGAGGCCACTGACTCCGAATTTCGGTAATAAATTTTAATAATTTCGACTCGTTGTTGACTCGTATATCTTTCCATCATGAAATGGCAAACCTTACTGAAGAGAAATGTCCAAAGAGCGGCAAAAAATATGGCGTCGTTTGCTGTCCCTGTTACTCTACTTTAGTGGCGTCCCTGTTGAAAAACCCTTTACTTAGCTTCATGAGAAGTTTAAGGAATAAAAGCTATAACTTGTTATCCTACAAATAATTATAATTCGAACCTTACTAGCATCTTTGGAAATATATTTTTTTACTTTTACTTGAAAGTTTTTATTTAACAACAACTTATCAAATTGACTACAGAACAAAATTCACCTCATATACCATGAATTATATACTAAATATGTATTGTTTAACAAGAAAAACCAACCAAATTCATCAGTACTCAAGTCACTTTATAAATTTCATAAAATGCTAAATGCAAGAAGTATACCAAATACGCCCCAAGACTTTCAAATTACCCTACGTTACATTGAACAGCTAGACTAACTTCAGAATCAACACTTTTAAGCCAAATCCGAAACCCAAAAACTCCTTATATGCGATATCAGGGGGCAAAACTATGCTATTTAATGAAAAGTTTTGAAGATTCTGTTTGATTCATTAAAGAGTAGTAGCTATATATAGTTGTTCTCTGTCCGGAGGTATTAGGAGGTACTATATAGGAAGAGATTATCCTCACCCTGTGTGTTTTACGTTTTACGTTTACGTTGTTGGTTGCAAAACTCTTTGAATTGGCCACATTATATTTTACAGGTGTAGCTGATGGTTAGGAGTTTATTGTTTGAAGTGAAAGTTTTTAGTCCAACTTTTGTAAATTAGACGCCATTATGCCAGCTGGTGCATGGCGTGAAGCTAAAAGTAAGGGCATAAGAGTATTAAAGGGAATTGATAAAGTGCATCTTAAGTTCTTCATATTAATCCAGAGTTTCATTATTATCATTTTTCATTTTGATATTTTTGTTATGTATTTAGTTGGTTAGATTTATTACTTTTAAGCCAAGTTTATTAAACAAATAAAGTTTAACTACAATTGTTAAGAAACAGATTAGCGAAAATGATTTCTTTGAATTAGCAATTAACTCTTAAATCTTATGCTATGTGAATTTTAAATTTTTTATTTGGAACTTACTTCTACTTCTTTCATCTCTTGCACAAACAATTCTTGGAATGAGGTGAAGATATTTGTATTTCATAATTTTGCCAACAATTTAAACAAACAAAAATTTTTTACTTTTTCAACGAACTATTGAAAAAAAGTTCTGAAACGGTTTTTTTAGAAATATCTTGAAGAAGTATACAAATAAATTGGAAGTTTAAGCTGCTCTTTAAAAAAAAATTTCATTCCAACAGGTTTATTGGGTCTTAAAATCGAAATCCAGAATGGATTTCCTTCGCTTTGATGTAAAGTATTTTTTTGCATTGAATTTTCACGCCAAAGTTTTAAGGATCCAATTTTAGATTATTCCACTTTACACCTTACAAACTGTGATGCACGTTTCTCTTTGTAGACGATTTTATGCTCATCGGTTTCAGCAGGGTCGTTCTGACGAAAAAACGAAGCCTAATTGAAAATAATTCTTATAAATATTTATAACACTCAATTATATTTTGCCTACTATAAGTTTTCCAGGTTCGTTAAATCTAACGATCGAACGATTCATTTGTCCTGATTTGCCCTGTCCACTGCTCCTGTCAAAATTTAAACTTGCTGCGTCAGTTAGTTTGTGTTTGACAGCTATTTTTATCAGACTACTCACTAATTTGAGGAGAAAATGGAAAAAATTGAATTTCGTGTGCTTATTAAGCATCATTTCTTGCGAAAAAAAACCATTACCGAGACCAAGGCTAGGCTTGATAAATACTATGGGGACTCTGCACCAATGGTAAAAAAGTGGTTTACTGAATTTCGTTGTGGCCGTACAAGCACTGAAGATGCCGAACGTCCTGGACGCCCAGTTGAGGTCTCTACACCCGAAACAATCGAAAAAATTCACGATATGGTGTTGGCCGACCGAAGATTGAAAGTGCGAGAGATTGTGGAAGCCGTAGGGATCTCGCATGGCTCAGTGGTTTCAATTTTGAATGATCACTTGGGCATGAGAAAGCTTTCCGCAAGATGGGTGCCGTGTTTGCTCACAGTCGACCACAAACGCAATCGTGTAACAACTTCACAGGAAGGTTTGGCGTTGCTTAATCGCAATATGGAGGAGTTTTTGCGCCGTTTTGTAACCGTGGACGAAACATGGATCCATCACAACACACCAGAGACCAAACAACAGTCAAAACAGTTGGTTTCTAAGGGTGAATCGGGTCCAAAGAAGGCCAAGGTGGGTTTGTCAGCCAATAAAGTTATGGCGACTGTTTTTTGGGATGCATGCAGGATAATCCACATTGACTACCTTCAAAAGGGAAGAACAATCAATGAGAAATATTATGCCAACTTATTGGACCGATTCAATGACGATTTGAAAAAAAAACCGACCTCATTTGGCCAAGAAAAAAGTTCTTTTCCACCAAGACAATGCAAGGGTGCACACATGTGCAGTTGCCATGGCAAAAATCCATGAATTGGCTATGAATTGCTCCCTCATCCACCCTATTCTCCAGATTTGGCTCCGAGCGACTACTTCTTGTTCCCAAACCTGAAGAAATGGCTTGGTGGAAAAAGATTTGACTCCAATGATGAAGTCATCTCGCAAACAAAGGCCTATTTTGAGGACAAATCATTTTTTTGGAAGGGATAAAAAAATTGGAGAAGCGTTGGACAAAGTGTATAGAGCTCAAGGGAGACTACGTTGAAAAATAAAATTATTTTTTTTATCAAAAAATCTGTGTTTTATTCCAAAAGTCACGGACTTATTGACCCGACCTCGTATTATTTTGACGTCAAGGTTCTTGCGAGATCAGACACACTAAAAAAGGTAGGCCAAACGCTCTGTTACATCTATCAGGTACTATGCCCTTGGTAGTACTTAAACTAGTAGGCTCAAATGCTCTGAAAAATCAACAGGTATTACCCCGCTAGCAGTATTCAAAACAGCAGGCTTAAGAGCTCTGTTACATCAGCGGCTACTTTTGTTCTGGTAGAAATCAAAACAAAAGGCTACTTTTCTCCTGGAAGCACTTAAAACAATAGGCCTTAACACTCTGGTACATCAGCAGTCAGCAGCTACTATTCTTCTGGCGTACTTAAAACAGCAGACTTAAGCGCTCTGGTATACCAGCAGGTACTGCATTCTTAGTCGCACTTAAAATAACAGGCTATAACACTCTGGTACTTCAACAGGGAGTATGTTCCTAGTGACACTCAAAACAGCAGACTAAAACGGTCAGGTACATCAGCACATACTACGTCCATGTAGGCACTCAAATTAACAAGCTAAAACGCTCTGGTTCATCGGCAGGTACTTACGCCTCTAGGCACTCAAAACAGCAGGTTAAAATGCTTTGGTATATTTTGTAGATCTTACGTCCCTCAAAACGTACTCAAAACGACAGGTTAAAACTTTCTGACACATCAACAGCTTATACGCCCCCGGTGGAACTCAAAGCAGCAGAAAAAAACGCTGTGGTACGTCAGCAGGTATTATGCCCTTAGTGCCAATCAAAACAGCAGACTAATAAGATCTGGTACAGCAGGTTCTACGCCTCTGGGGGTCCATTCTCGATCTGTGAAACAGTGAAGTGATAAATGATAATGGCTTCACTCTAAATGCGAATCTCGAAGTGTGAAAAATTAAAACAAATGTTTGCACATGATACTTCTCTTATCACAATCAATTCATTCAGTGAAAACCTGTGAAAAGATAAATGAGTAGCCATCTTGGTCTCTCTATGACACAGCAAAATAATCATCTTTTATACTATGAGAGATTGAGAGAGATGAGAGGCATTTCTCAGTTTAGTACTTTTAAGTTCTCTCTTTGGCAGCTGTTTTTCATAACGAGTGCGGGAATCGCCTTGAGCGTGATGATAACATAATTAAACTCTGTGAGAACTGAAATAATAACTTTGTTTTCATTTCACAGTTTCACAGATCGAAAATTTGCCCCATAACGTCTCTAAAATTAACAGGCTGTGACGTTTTGGTACATCAGTATCAGCATGTACAGGAGACTTAAATGCTCTGGTCACCAGCATCTTCTAGGGCCCTGATGGATGGCACTCACAACAACGGGCTTAAATGCTCTGGTACATCAGCAGGTAGTACGCCCCTGATGACACTCAAAACAGCGGACTAAAATCATCTCACATCCGTGAGCTCTATGACCTAGATAGCTCCCAAAACATCAGGCTAAAATGCTTTGGAAGATCAGCAGGTACCGAAGCCCTTAGTAGAAATAAGGAAAGAATGTTTGATTCCGAACTAAGGCCTTTTTCCAATTGAGGGAGAACCTGTAGCAAGAAAAAAAATTGGTGTAAAATTTCTTTTTTCTAAATTAGTCGTTCAACAAAGCCCCTTATTAGTGGTGGGGGCAAGATCCGAGAAAACAAATAAAGCTTAATCATCGAATCGTCTTGTCTTAGGGCTGTGTCAATTAGGAACGATTCGATTTTTTTTGATCCGACCATCGAAATGTATCGATGATTGAAGTCACAAATTTTTATTTCAATCGATTTCAATCTTAATCATTTCGATGATTCTCGATTTTCCATCTCATTTTCAATCATTTCGATGATTCTCGATTTTCCATCCCAATCTCAATCAATTCAATAATTAATCTCGATTTTTGGTATCAATTTTTTCAAAAATGTCTAAATTTTTAGAGATTTTCGGCAGTTAATAGCTTGACAAAGAAGAGATAAACTAGTTTTTGACAAAAAATGTGTATTTAGATCCAAATGTCATCCAATTGACCTAAAATCAACTTTTAGGCGGAGCATTAGAAATTCTTCAAAAATTTCTGATTTTTTAGAGGTTTCTTAATCCAGTGACATCGTAGCCATCCTTCAATGGAATTTGACAGCTGATAGCTTGATAGAAAGGGGACAGACTACTTTTGACAGAGTGTATTTTGATCTAAAAGTAACCAAATTGCCCTAAAAAAGGTGATTTTTCTGGAGCAGTCAAAATTCTTCAAAAATGTCTGATTTCTTAGCAGTTTTTTAATCCATCGACATCGAAATCATCCTACAATGGAATTATACAATTGATGGCTCGACAGATAGGGGACAAACTTTGTGTTGGCAGGATAGGTGTATTTCGATCCAAATATCAACCAATCGAAGTAAAAACACATTTTACCGGAGCAGTAAGAAAATTGAAAATTTAAGATTTTTTAAACAGTATTTGAACTAATCAAATTGTATTGTTTGTTAATTTGGAATAGTTTAATTTTAATTTATTTATTCGATCAACGGGGAAGTGTTGAATTGAAGATTGGATTTAATTGAAATTGAAATTAAAATGTAACTAGAGCACCAATAATGAACTGACAACTGAGTGAAATAGAAATGATCGAATGATTGATTGATTGAAATAATCGAATCAAGTTTTTGATAGATTCTTGAACGATTCGATCATTTGAAACGAACGATTTACACAGCTCTAAATCGTCTCAGCTTATCTACGACTTTAGTTTAATTTGTCACAAATATTAAATTTGCTTTTATCGTCGACTTTGCCTTTAGCCGACGAAAGGGTCATTTTATTTCATCTCAGCAAGTCTTCATGACGTATTTTTAGTAAAGACTGAATGTGAACTGTATAAATAATGAATTAAAAATGATATTATTGTAGATTTCCCTATCACGTCGTATGTGTGAACTTATAATTACCATAATATGTATATCAACCCGAATGTTTACAGCGGTAGTTATTTTTGAATAATAAAAATAAACTGCCAAGAAAACAGGGCTGTCTCTTATCAAAGTAAAATTAAGTGTAGTAGCATGGAACATCTCAAGACAAAAAATCGATGTCTCATTCGGGGAAGTGACAAATTTTTCAAGTACATCTAAGGCTTTCTCACGCAGCACCAAATTAAAGGAAGGTACCCACAATTCCTGCTTATTAAAACAAAATACACTCGAAGGATCGGTTAACAAACTTACCTAGGTTACTACGCCCTATAGTTGTCCATGAGCTAGTTACACTAATTTATTAATATAATTTCCTATTCACCATTGAGACTATTTAATTTCAATTGCAGCGTAAGAGCATTGACGAAAACATACTGACTGAGCTTAAAAGTGGGCCCCTGGTATCATTTATCATTGTTAAATTAAAATGTTATCCCTGTTGGCATAGCGGTGTTGCATAATCATTTTTAGAATTTCTATCGAGTAAATATTTTGTGCTGAAATACGACAATGTATACATATTTTAAACGGAAATAGAAACCTATTTGTCATAGCTTAATAGGAATTTAGATGATAAAGTGCGGTGCATTTTCGAAGGATTTACCTACTTTGCAAATTGCGCATTGACTGGGGTATTATTATCAAAGTTAATACAGGATTTGTTGGAATTTAATAAATAAAACAAAATAAACTTTAGTATACCAAAATCAAAGCCCAGTTGTAATATTATTATAGGAATGATATAATTTTCACTTGAGAGAAAAAGTGTATTAAGTTATTGTTTTAAAATGAACAATGAGCTTGGGAAGTATCTTCAATTAATAATTATAAAAAGCCATAATATCAAGGCCGTAGCAGGCATTGGAAGTCTGGATTAGCTCCGGAGTGGTTTAATGATAAATCAGGGGCACTCACAATAAACAACAAGAACTGAAATAAGAGCCTATATATTTCAGGCTTATAAGTATTTTTGATTTAAAAAAAAACACTCGGTACGTAGGCACTTGCTCTTGTGTTCAAAAGGTTTTGAAATTATGAGATAAAAATATTTCAAGGTATGAAAATCGATAATTAAATTCATCCAACCAAGTCCTTTAATGGTCTGAGGTAGGTGAAGAAAAAAGAATGATATTTACAAGATACTTGATCCAATACGAATGAATGGAACAAGAAATTTTAAAATCGTTCTTAAAAAAATATTTTTTCATACAATAAATTCTAAAAATTGTTTTAAGGACACATTTTGGTACGCGAATCTTATGTTTTTAATAACATGCATATAAAAATAGAATTAAAAAAATTGTTAATATCACGAAATTAAAAAAAAAATTGAAACTTTTTAAAAAATACAACAAAATATTTTTTTTTTAATTTTCTTAAGTGTTAAGTGTACATTTTTTTTGATATTTAAAAGAAGATTGCACAAGTTCTAGCACACTGAGTTTTTTTTATCAAAATCGTTGGAAACGTTATTGAGAAAGAAAAAACATGCTTCGCTATTTTTAACATTAGTATTTTTTCATAAAAATTAAATTTTTTTCATTGCAGTTGTGGTCCAATGTAAAGAATGATATAATGTTCAAGCTCCATATATCGAAATTTCGTTATATTTAACACGTTTTATCTAGAAAGAAGTAGCTATTATTTATCTGTTAACACTTTATCTTGCAGCTTTTTCCAATACAACCCATTTGTGTTCTCAGTGTTCTCAAAAAAAATGTCCCGAACAGAAATAATAATTTTTCTTAAAATATTTTTGATTATTTTTGTGAAATTCGTTATTTGATCGTTATATAGATTACCTAATGGGCTTCCAAATAGTGTTCGTAATATCAATCACTCGTTTTATCGGCATTCGTTAAACCGGACCTTAACTGAATTTCCAAATTCGTAGAAAGGGAAATTTCTATTCCCCTGAGGCAATGGAGGAAATTTTTGAAAAATTCACCTAAATTTTAAAATCAACAAAAGTACAACCAATAATGGGCTATAGTTTTTTAGTATTTAGTATCACTGGCCTCAGACACTAATGTCGACTACTAACTAACTGAGAGGTTAAAATAAAATGTTGAGCTTAAAATGATTTCTACCAATAAACAAGTTTACCCTTTTGCTAACAAAATACTCAGACTTTCCTTTAATCTACTACAATTTACATCAAACTCCATCAAACATGCTTTCAAAGTCCGCACACTACAATAATCCAAATAAAAAATAGAAGAAGAAATACACAAACACAAATGCACTGACGCAGGGTGGGCCTGCAGTTACACGGCTAAATGCTGGCGCCCAAGCTAAATTAAAAAAAAAAATCATGAAGATGTTTTTGCCATTTAGAGGAGCTATATGAATGTTTGTAGAGATTGTAAATCGTTAAAATAGTAAAAAAGTTTATTAAAATAAATAAAACAGTGAATATTTGCAATACGTTATTTTAACAAAATATATAAAAGACAACATGAGGTGCTGCATTAAATAATGTAAAAACACCTATAATTCGGAGTGAACAAACTTTTTTTTTCGCAGCAGGTTTTGTCTCATATTTTTTATAAAGTTATCTGAAGAAATGTTTAGGTAAATATGTTATTATAGAAATCATTTAAATTGATATAAATTTTCTCGAAAAAGATACAAAACTGACATGATAGAAAGGGCCAAGAAAGGGCCTTGTCACCAGCAACAAGCTGGACAAGAATTTCTTATTTGACAGATGAATCTTAACTTTATCACTGAATCAAAGTTTATTTAATTTATAAGAAATTAGCATTTTTCAAAGTTAAATATCAACTTTAAACTATTCTAAGATAATTAAATTACCTAAAAAATATCACTTCAAATTACTTCATGTGGAAATATCAGACAAAACTAACTTGTGAAAAGAAATATTTGTACACTCTTTTTTATTGGTGTTTTTACAGGATTTAACATAGCACCGCATGTTATTTTATATTTTGTTTTATAAAGTAATTTTATAATACTTTTTTTTAATTAGTTTAATAAGCTTTTTTTACTTTAAACACAATTTATTATCTCAATACACTTTCCATTAGCTCATCAAAATGACAGAAGAATCTCAATTTGTTTTTTTTCAACGAGTGAAAAAAACAACTGTCAGAGTGGCCGTATTCTTTTTAGCAGTAACATTTTCGGTACTTTAGTATGTTATTTGTGAATAGGGTCTGGGTTTTCTTAGACGATATATATTTAACAAGAAACATGCATATTTGGAAAATATTTGATAATTTTTTGGCACATCACGAGATTGATATACGAAAACAAATTATTTTGCATTAGTACTTCTTAGGAACAGTGATATTTTCCTTCCTGGGGGCCGATTCTGGTTCTGTGAAAAAAAGAATCGAGTTAGCTGTCAATGCTTTCACACTAGTTCCGATTCTGTTTCTGTGAAAATGTGGAACTTCATGCATTTCTCTGGTCTCTTCAACAATACAAGAAAATTGAAAGAATCATGCAATTTTCAGGAGAAGTGGTAAAGTGGTTTGAGCATCGATAGTATAGTTTTCATTCACGGAACAAGCATCGCTTCTTTGTGACAAATGAATCGGTAGCAATGCTCGGCAGTGAATGTGAAAACAATTTATTCGATTCACTTTTTCATAGAACCAGAATCGGCCCCCTGTTGATTTGATATACAAGCGAAACAATTATACACATTTTGCTATCATTGCGTGAAATCCAAATATTTTGTCTCAATGCCACAAAAGTCAAAAAATTAACTTCGTTAATTCGTTTTGAGATTCTATTTAACTTTCATCTAGACTAGATTTTGTTGTTTAAGGTCAGTAATCGATTTCTGATGTTGTTTCCTTCTCCTTTTTAATTCCATTGATAGGTACATGAAACGACCGCCTTGGACTCTTTTTTCAAAAGCATTTATCTCTTTGACAATTAACTTGAAGTGTGGTTCGACGTATTTTTTCATATGTTCAAAAAGCATTCCTAAATGAAATCGGGCAGTGAAAACTCTTGTAAGAAATTGCTTTAAAGAAGCAAACCATTGGAGGACTTTTGAAATGCAAAATGATTGAAAAAGGAGTACTCTTGGAGTGTCCAAAGAAAACGATACACAATTCACACTCAATTCGAAGTTTGTAGTGTTACCGCCATATTTTTTCAATTTTTCAATCGAATTTATCAAATGCAAACACCCAAATTTAGGCCAATATTATTCATTACAAAAAAAACATTTATTGGAATTGATCGAAAATAATGAAATTATTTGCGACTTCAATGGATGAATAATATGGAATCTGATGTAGTTTTCGGATGCAAATTACTTTAAATCTGGATTTAAGTTTTAATCTGGATTAAAGGAGTGAATAATATGGGCGTTATACTTTTCACCGGACGTTTATAGAAAGTACGAGTAGTACTTTAAGAATAGGAAAATGGATCTGATTCACTAATTATGGTGTTTATTATATACAAAATGTAAAACGAATGCTCAAAATACAAAACAAAACAAACATGCACTACACCATACGACCGAATGTATATATAGGTTCCTTCATCTTTATTAATACAAAAATAACATTTTATTTCTTTTTTTCTAACAACAAAAACTAAGACGTTTTGAAAATACCAATAAAATTGCACAGCAATATTCGAGTATATTTTAGTACTTATTAATACGTAATACATATTTTGAAATAGCACTACAGGCAACACTTGCACTGAAATGTCATTCCACTTATAATAATTACGACTTTTGTTGAGGATTTAGGCGAACAAAATTCTAGATTTATAGAATTTGTATTTTGTTTGAATCAAATAAAAGAAATTCTGGTTAGTATACGAAATATTATGATTTAATAGCGAGGGTAAAAGATGATACAGAATTACCAAAGAAGTGATGCTTACGGCTTGCCGGTTGAAATCCAAGAGAGCGATACAAAAAGAATTTCATGCTCACAAGCTATTGAGTGGTTTTTACGAATATGATAACAAAGATAACAATGATAACAAGTTGAGTGAAATTGTAATCAGTTAGCATAAATAAATCGTAAGGTAAATTAACATTTTGTTTGCAAGTTGTAACAATTATAATTTTATCGATAAATATAAAGATTAAATTGAATGACTGCAATTTATAGCTTGAATGATGATAATTAAATGATGACAGTTGATTCTTGAACATCCCGGCCCCCCTGGAACGGGTTTCAGGACATTGGCAAAGGTGCTAGCTTGGTAATTGGACGAACAAAGGTACCACCAGTTGTCTTCACGGTAGCAACTCTTACTAGGCCATCAGATCCTTGATTTGTTGCCTCTATCTTTCCGAGGAGCCATTTTGTTGGCGGAAGGTTAGGCTCCTTTATAATCACCAGATCCCCAGGTTTTAGGTTTTGATTAGCTTTCTTCCACTTTGGTCGCTCTTGAAGAGAAGTGATGTACTCTGAATGCCATCGTTTCCAAAATCCCTGGACCATGTTTTGCAGATGATTCCAGTGCGAGAGACGATTTATAGGTGTGTTTAGAGTGGTAAGTTCAGGTACAGCAGTCAACGGTTCACCTATAAGAAAATGACCAGGTGTTAAAGGATTTAAATCATGATCAGATATAGAAAAAAGAGGACGAGAGTTCAAAACAGCTTCGATCTGTGTAAGAACTGTATACAGTTCTTCAAAGGTAAGTAGAGTTTCACCAATTACTCGCCGTAAATGAAATTTGACGGACTTTACGCCAGCCTCCCAAAGACCCCCGAAATGGGGTGATGAAGGGGGTATAAAGTGCCATTCGATGTTATCCTTAGCGAGTGATGTAGCAACGATTTTGTTATGGGCTTCTGACAAAACCAACTTGTGCATCTCATTGAGACACCGCCTTGCACCCTTGAAGTTAGTCCCGTTGTCCGAATATATATTCGAACAGAGTCCACGTCGAGACACAAATCGACGTAAGGCTGCCAGAAACGCTTCCGAAGTAAGGTCACTCACTAGCTCGAGGTGAATGGCCTTCGTGGCCATACATACAAACAAGCATATGTAACCCTTTGAAACTTTGGGATTACGACCCCTTGATAGTTTGATGCTTAGAGGACCAGCATAGTCGCATCCAGTATGGGAAAAAGGACGACTTTGCGTAATTCTTGGACGAGGTAAATCACCCATTAGTTGAAAGTTCGTGTTCTTTCGGAGTTTGAAACACTTGTTGCATTTGAACACAATTTGACGAATAATATTACGACATCCCAAGATCCAATATTGCTGTCGTACGATGGCGAATGTTGCGGAGACTCCTGGATGTAAATAACTTTTGTGAATGTCTTCTATAAGAAGAGAAGAAAAACGGTTATTGGGAAGAATAATAGGATGTTTAATATTAAATGATAAATTGGCATTTTCAATTCTCCCTCCAACCCTCAGAAGACCTTTACTATCAAGACATGGAGTGTATTTTAGCAATTTAGATTTAAGGGGCAACTGTTTTTTGTCAATTAGGGCGCGGATATCATCACTGAATGAATTTAATTGAACCGATTTAAGGATAGTTACTTTTGCAATTTGAATTTCTTTAAGAGTTAGATATGAAGTACGACGATTAGATTCTGGACTTAGATAGTTAAATATAAATCGGATAACGTAAGCGAGTTTCCGCTGCATACGAGGCCAAGACGATGTGTTTTCGATTATGTAGTCAATTATATCAATTTTATTCGATGTTGTCAGAAGAACTTCACGTGGATAAGCTCTTTGTTCGGTTAAGATTTCGTTATTTTCCGATTTTAGTGTTGTTAGTTTGGCCTTTGGCCATTTATTTTCTTCTAACGATAGCCACGATGGACCATTCCACCAGAGATGATGGTCTGGCAAGTTAGATGGTAGAACACCGCGCGACGCACAATCAGCTGGATTCGACTCTGATGAAATATGACGCCAAAAAGGTCTGGGAGTTGACTCAAGAATGGCAGCAGTTCTATTGGCGACGAATGTTGTCCAGCGGCGAGGAGGCGAAGACAACCAATGCAATACTATTTCAGAGTCGCACCAGGTCACGATTTTTGAAACATTTCCTTTAAGTGATGATTTGATAAGATTCAGCAAACGAGACAAAAGTAAAGCTGCGCATAACTCCAAACGCGGTATAGAAATTGGTTTTAATGGCGCAACTTTTGTTTTGGCTGCAATTATCGTTACCTTGTAGCTTCCATTAGCAATTTTACAGCGAGTGTACACAACAGCAGCATAGGCGAGTGAGGATGCATCAGAGAATCCATGGATTTCGACTCCTTCTGTAGATGGGTACAAGTTTCTTGGAACCCTAACCTGCTCGAAAAATGTAAGTTCCTGTCTGTACTTAAACCATCGATCAGCCAACTCTGAGGGAAGTGGGTCGTCCCACCCAAGCTTAAAATTTGATGACCAAAGCTCCTGAAACAGAATTTTGAACAAGATGACAGACGGTGCTAGGAGTCCTAACGGGTCGAATATACGTGAAACCTCTGAAAGTAACGAGCGCCTCGTTGCAGTTATTGCTGAAAGAACCTTTGACATGCGAAAAGAGTACTCATCCCTTGAAGGATTCCAATGCATGCCCAGAACTTTTATGTAAGATTGCGAACGTTCTATGTCGAATATTGAGTATTCACATTCTTCTTTCGAAAGAGAAGTTAAAAGAGGCCAACAATTAGAGCTCCATTTTCGCAGTTCGAGCTTAGCCATAGAAAGTAGAGCAACTACTTCTGACTGCAATGCGATGAGGTCCTTTGAAGATTTTGCACCTGTCATGACGTCGTCAACGTAGACATCTTCTAAGAGTACACGAGATGCGTTTGGATACTGAGATTGATAGTCTTCAGCTATCTGCTTTAGGACTCTTACGGATAAAAATGGAGCGGATGATGTACCGTAGGTCACAGTTCGTAACCGATAGTGTTCTATCTCCTTTGAAGGAGATTCACGCCAAACAATGCGTTGATAGTCGGAGTGCAAATCGTCTACCCAAATTTGGCGAAACATTTTCACGACATCTGCAGTGAACACAAATTGATGCTGCCGAAATCGTAAGCAAACGCCTATTAGGTCTCGTTGAATAGGAGGACCTATTAAAAGAGTGCTGTTTAAGGATTTCCCACTGGAATCCTTGGCTGACCCATCAAAAACGACTCGCAGCTTTGTAGACGAGCTTTCTGGTTTCAGAACTGCATGATGGGGAAGGTAAAAACAATTCCCATTAGAAGTACCTACTTCTGCACGAGGAATGAGAGTCATGTGGCCCAAGTTAATGTATTCACGCATGAAGTTTGAATACATTTCTTTCAGTTTAGAATTTTGTGAAAAGCGACGCTCCATTGAGTTAAGACGCGAAATGGATAGGGAAAGAGTGCCATTGAAGGAAGGATTTGGTTCTTTGAAAGGAAGTTGAACTACAAACTTCCCATCTGAAGCCCGAGAAAATGTCCTTCGAAAGTGTTCCTCGGCCTGATCGATAACAGACGATAGATTTACTGGAGCTACCTCATCAAGCTCCCAAAAACGTTGTAACGACGCATCTATGTCAAGAGTAGAATGAAGAGAAGTGCAATGATTTGAATGTTCCGATTCAAAAAATTGCCCTGTAATTATCCAACCAAATGAAGTGTTTTGGGCAAGAGGTAAACCGTCACGACCACGAATCTGCCCGTCTTTCAAAATATTCCAAAGTTTATCGCATCCCAACAGAACATCAATGGGAGCAACGAGGTTGAAATTTGGATCTGCGAGTTCAAGATTAGGTATATGAGACCAAGAAGCGACGTCTATTGATTGAGAAGGTAAATTTGAAGTTATCTTATCGAGTATGAAAGCATCCACAAACACATTAGTAGAATTGAAACGAGAAACAAGGTTGAATGAAATGCGTCCTTTTGTGTAACCTACTTCCTTGGAAGATAAACCAAGAATAGGGATTTTAGCGTGTTTTCTTTGATAACCGAGTCTTTGAACTAAAGATTCAACAACGAACGAAGATTGGGACCCGGAATCAAGAAGCACTCGACAATCTAAGAGATTTCCCTGGTTGTCTTGAATTTTAGCTAAAATTGTTGGCAAAAGCGTTTTACGACAGCTAAATTCAAGCGAATGATTATTAACGATTGGCGGCGTGGTTGTAGCAGATGATGGTGACGAAGACTGTGATTGTGGCGAAGATGAAGAAGAATATGACGAAGAGGATGATTCCTGTTTTGTGTTAGAATCTGCAGGGTGAACTAGTGAATGATGGCGTGATCGGCACTCCCGACAGCGAAATGACGACCTGCATTTATATGACGAATGTCCAACGCGAAGACAGTTGAAGCATAGTGAATTGTTTTTTACAAAGTTTCGGCGTGATTCAGTGTCTAGCGCGACGAATTTAGAGCACTGAGGTAGAATGTGATCATTTTCACACATTGGGCATTTTAACTCTGCCTTTGAATTTGAAGACTCGGCTAAATGAGTTCGAATGTTATTTGCTGGCTTAGCCCGCGACGTAATCGATCGACTACCAACAGCTTGACAAGCCTCAAGAGCATCACAACGTGTCTCTAAAAATTCTAAAAACTCGATAATTGTACTGTCTTCCCGAGAACCAATATGCTCTGCCCATGATTGTTTGGTATCATGGTCGAGTTTATTTAACAATAAGTAAATCAGCCAAGGGTCACGGCTATTTTTTCCTAGTGCTTGAAGCCCCCGCACGACTTCATCAGCTCCGTCAGAAATTTTTCTGAGAGTTTGAACATTGCTAACATTAGAGTTAGGAAGCAACAAAAAGGTTTCTATAAATGATTGAACTATCAATTGACTGCGGTCGTACCGCTTCTCTAGGCGATCCCATGCTTCGGCATAGTTCGCTTCCGATATGGAAATATGTTTTATTAAATTTGCTGCATCACCCCGAAGATAAGACTTCAAGTAATGAAACTTATGAGTCGCATTGAGATTTTTCTTTGTATCGACAGACCCCAGAAAAAGATCCCGAAACGACGGCCAGTCTTTATAACTTCCACTGAATGGTGGCACTACAATAGTCGGCAGTTTTGAAGTGCCTGCATTAGCTTCCGACGAAGACGAATTTAATTTTTCGAGAAATGAAGATTGCTGTTCAGTTAACCGGTCTATGGCTGAAGAGTTTATAATTTTTTCCTTTGCATTCACCCTATCACGAATGGTTTTAAGTATTTGTGCATTAGTTACAAAGTACTTAGACTCGTAAGCGGAAAATTCATTTTCAATTTCCTCGATTTCATCGCTATCTTCCTCTGTAAACTTTTCTAAGATTTCGTTATGCAAACTGCAAAACTCAGACCACGCGGTCTCTAATTTTTCTAGTCGAATTTGCAACATTTCATCCGATGTAGAATCGTTTATAGTGTCTACGAATGCTGCAGCCCGAGTTAAGCGCCCTTTCGCATTCCCACATTTAATTTTCAATGCACTTGTCATTGCGTATAAATTAATAAAAAAAACTAAAGTTTTTATCTATACGAATTTAATCGAAGGAAATTTATATCATATAAATGTTCTGAGACGAAAGGAAAAGATTCCTTGATATAAATTTGATCGACATAAAATCTATTCGATTGAGTTGCACGATTATCGAAGCTGAATTCAATAAAATTGATTGGCACGTGATCACTTATCCCGTATGGAGAGCACACAGCACAGTCATATATATGTATGAAATTGTTTAATTTAGATTTGCAACCACTAAATTTATTTATTGTTTTTTTTTTTTTTTGTCTTTAAATCCGGCTCGAAGGACCAAATGTTGAGGATTTAGGCGAACAAAATTCTAGATTTATAGAATTTGTATTTTGTTTGAATCAAATAAAAGAAATTCTGGTTAGTATACGAAATATTATGATTTAATAGCGAGGGTAAAAGATGATACAGAATTACCAAAGAAGTGATGCTTACGGCTTGCCGGTTGAAATCCAAGAGAGCGATACAAAAAGAATTTCATGCTCACAAGCTATTGAGTGGTTTTTTACGAATATGATAACAAAGATAACAATGATAACAAGTTGAGTGAAATTGTAATCAGTTAGCATAAATAAATCGTAAGGTAAATTAACATTTTGTTTGCAAGTTGTAACAATTATAATTTTATCGATAAATATAAAGATTAAATTGAATGACTGCAATTTATAGCTTGAATGATGATAATTAAATGATGACAGTTGATTCTTGAACAACTTTAAACATGGATTTCTGTGTATTAAATTTTGACGTCTTATTAGTGTCTAGTCTGGCAGCAAAATTGATTATTGGTATGTGATTTCTCTGAAAGGTGAATACTTTTATTTAAGCTATGACTAGATTTGATTATTAGTAAGGCTCACTGTGTTTTGAAATTCTTAATGTTCTTATTTTTAGTCAAATACTGAAAACTGAAAAAAAAACCCTAGGGGGGTAGTTTTTAACAGCCTTGGGGCAGTTTTGGATATACCTTAAAATCGCTTTAAATTTATTTTATGTACAGGGTGGCGCACGAATCGTGCTACAAAAATAAAACGTAATAACTTTTTTTCTGTGTGAGTAATCGGCTTATTTTTTTTTATTTTGTAGGTTACTATTTAGATTTATAAAAATGGATGCTTGGGATACGGAGAAAAGAATTTGGATAGTGCAACGGTACCATGCTTTGCAGTCCGTCATTTCCGTCCAAAGGGAATTTAGCCGGGAGTTTGGCGGTAATCCCCCGAGTAGATGGACCATTATGAGGTTTGTAAACATGTTTGCCGAATCTGGAAGCATCGCACGAAGGCCGTACCATCGAGATGCCAATGTTCGGGTTCAGGATACAATCGCAGCAGTAGCATCTGCAATACAGGCCAATCCGAGCGTTTCGACCCGAAACTTATCGGGGCAAATTGGAGTTAGTAGACGGTCATTACAACGGATACTTCATGACGATTTAAACTTGTTTCCGTACAAAGTCCAAATTACTAGCAAGTTAAACCCTCAGGATTTGCCTGTTCGCCTGGAATTTTGCCAAAAAATGATATCAATGGCCGAAGAAGACAACACATTGATCAATTGTTTGTTCATGTCTGATGAGGCCCATTTTGATCTTAACGGCAATGTAAACAAGCAAAATTGCCGTATATGGAATGAGTCTAATCCAGAAATGCTCCAGAGACGGAACTGCACCCAGAACGAGTCACTGTGTGGTGCGCAGTTTCATCAAGGTGTATTGTCGGGCCGTACTTCTTTGAAGAAAACGGTGTAACCGTTACTGTCAATGGGGACCGTTATTTAAAGATGTTGAAGGAGTTTTTTTTTACCCAGAACTGCGCCGAAGACGTATACCATTCAACAGCGTTTGGTTTCAGCAAGATGGAGCAACTGCACATATAGCCAGACCAGTTATGGCGGAGCTAAACAAAAAATTCGCAAACAAATTAATTTCTAGGAACTCCACTCTTCGCTGGCCCCCAAGGTCACCTGACCTGACTGCACCAGACTTCTTTTTATGGGGTTATGTCAAACAAGAGGTGTATAAAACGAAGCCCAGGAATTTAACTGAATTAAAGCAGTCAATAACGACAATAATTGAGGCGATCCCAACTTCAACTCTTCAGGCCGCAATGAATAATTTTTTGATCAGGTGCCGCATATGCGTGGGAGAGCGTGGAGGTCATTTGCGGTCTATAATCTTTAAAAACAACTAACTGTTTAAAATAAAATTTAATTTTCTAACCAATAAAAAAAAAAATAAATGAAATACATCGATTAAAAAAAAAGTTAATTGAATTTCTTATTGTAGCACAATTGGTGCGCCACCCTGTATTTTAATAATTTTTGCTGGTGGTTTTTGTTATTTTCAGGGCGAGTTTATATCTCCCCATTTTCAATAAATGGTGATTTCATAGTAATCAAACGCTATTTCAAAATATGGCGCAAAATTTAAAATTGTTCGATTGAATGCAATACTTTAAGAGTGAAATCTTTTTCGATTTCAATTAAAATATTAAAATGAATTGGGGAAAAAATGAATTGAAAAGTAAAGTCAATAAAAGCAATCTTTTGATTAAATTCAATAAATTATTTGTAATGATAGCACTCACAAACGATTGCATTCTGTGCTGACAGAAAACACTGTACAAAATTTTACTTAACATTTAATCATCAGATTATCTTGAGTTTGTCAGTTCTTATTCCATCTGCTCTTGTTTATTTGAAACTTTTATGGAACGAATATTTGTATATTTAACTATGGTCTATTAATCATTTTGAGTAGATATAATTAAAATTAAGATTTTACGCATGTTTTTCAAAAGTTTCATAGGCGTATAGGTACGAGTACCTACGTCAAATTTTAAGAAGTTGCTAAATTTTAATTTTTTGTTTAAAAAAAAACTCTCCCTCATTGTAATCATATTCCTATTCCTGTTTTTGCTGAAACAGGTTTTCTAAGTCTTTTATCTCCATCACGACAGATGCTCACGGACAAAATTTTATTAAAAATAGCAATTTGATAGCCCTCATTCACATTTTTATAGGTACATAGGTACAAAGTAGGTACATACCTCATCTACCTGCCTACTTTGAAATTATTATTATACAAAATAACTTTTACGCCGTTACCACAACTCAAACCTCCCAAAATAATCTCATAAATAATTTCAATTAAAATTTCATCTAACAGCGTACCTAGCTAATTAGCTACATCTTGGCAAGTTAGGTATAGTCACAAACGCTGGGGTAATATTTTATCAGGATCGCCCTAAATACCGAATAAATAACAATCCTGCAACCAAGCAAAACCCAAAATAATCACCATTTTAAAAATAACACATTAAAATTCTGAATTAACAAAAAAAAAAAACAAAAAAAAAATAAAAATAAATTAAAAATCCCACATCTCTCTCCACGATACCATCTGCTAAGCTGTGAAAGCGAGTATTAATTAGATTTACGTAAATAGCCTTAAAGCATCTCGAGGTAGGTGTAGGCATGCTGCCCGGCTGGCGACTGCGACTTGGATATGGTATAGCTGTGGGTACTCAACACATATAAGAACAAATTAAACACTACACCCATTCGAGAGGACCACGCTGATGAGGATAAGGACGACCGACGCGACGCGATGATGGCAAAACGATGCGACGAGCCTTATAAGTTCCGAAATCCGAATAACACAATACGATTTGACGGTGGTGGCGGCCAACCAGGAACAGGAAACAAAAACAGCAAAACCATAAACAGAACTCATTATCCCTCTTCAACTAATTGATATTAATGAGGAGATGGATTTCCTGGTTCAATTATTGTGTGGTTTGATTTGTCGTTTAGATCGGGTTTGAGATACAAAAGCAAAAAGTAAAAACCAAATGGAAACTTAATACTCTCTCAATGGTTCTAATGAGGTTTTTACAAATCAGTTTATATTCTGTGTGTGTCAAAACCACCCTCGATTTGTGCTTGTTCGGATTGGATCGGAGCGTAGGTGGGAAGCCATTTATGCTGACTTCAAAACAATTAATCTTCTTTCAACAGGCACACGGGCTACAGGATACAGCTTGAACGTTTTTAAGTACACCAGACACCATCGCCGCACCGAATATGGAGCTGTTGGGTTCCTCGATTTTATTTGCACTGAATTCTGTTATCGAGAGTTATTTTTGTGTGCCACGTTTTGTGTTTGGATTTGGAATTCGAGCACAAAACTGCCACCGCAATAATTACAAATTGTGATGGTGTGAACAGTGGGTAGGGTATGGGGTAGGTACATGCGTCGTGCATGCACCATCCAAAGGCTATAGATAGGTATTTTATACCAGCGATTATGCTGTGAAGTGTCCATTTATTCTAAATGGGTTTTGGTGGTGATTTAAGAGTTTAAATTTTGAAATTAATCGTAATTTATATCCCTTTTGATGTCCGGCTTGAATTTGCCAAAAAATGATAACAAGTTGATTCTGACAGGGTCATAAACTTTAATGGGCCTTACAACAAGGCTTACGTTTTTTCAAAAATTAACCAATTCAAAGCGAAAATATGCTTGGTGTTTATTGAAGTGTAAGTGGACAGACGTAATAAGAGAATGTGCTGCCGTCACTGTAATTTTAAAGCAATATAGGTAGTTTTAAAATGTATAAAAAGCGTATAGTGGAAAAAATGTTCCCAAATGATGGTCAAAGTCAAGGTCGATTGAGAAAATAAAAAAATTTGATGAGTTTTTTAATGTTCACACTTCAATAAAAAAAAAGAAATGTTCACCACACTGCAAATTATAACAAATTATTACATTAAAAGTTGCTTCGACAGCACTGGCAAAATGGAGGAGCGTAACGTGTATTTTGTGTGTGCCACTCTCAGTGTGGTGGGTCTGCAATGAAATAAATATGGTTCAGACTTTTATCATAGCTGGTTGTAAATGCTGTATTTTACAGATTAAACCTTATATTTGTACAAATTTGTGGGTTAACAATAAAAAAGAACCATATTATTATAAAAACAGTAGACGTTCGATATAGTTAAGTAATAAAAACCAGGTCTGTTTCCTCTTTTGAGATTGTTTACTTTTTCGAGCAGGAGTTTTTAAAAGCTTAACAATGAAGATCAAATTCTTCCAAAATTAAAATTTTGTTTGATTTGTTTTAACATTTATTAAAGCGCTAGAGTTGAAATATATTCGTTGGAAAGGCATTAAAGCTTATGTCAAAAACCAACAATATGTAGCTTTTCGTGTCGTCAAAAGGAGAACATAGTACCCATACTGTTTTTATCAGCTATCTCTTTTTGGCTTTCATATTTCACCAAATGTCAAGTTGAACGAAGCTTGACGAAACACTCTACTCCACAATTATAGCTTCGTCATATCCTTTCCGTGTATTCCCTTTTTTTTAAGTGTAAGATCAACCTAGTCTTGGGGTTAAGCTTGATTTAACTCCAGAAAAATGTTCTTCAGTTTAAGCTAACTCCGAGTTAACCCACCTTATTTGGTGAGTTAACTCAGGGACCAAATTCAGTGCCTTTTCAACTGTGGCGCCATCTCGATATCGATAGTAAAAGTGATAGTCAGTACAATTCCGTTCCGTTCTCATTCGTAAATGGCGTAGAAGGATAATATCCATAGTGTCGCACATCAATGGCCCTAAATTTTTAACAGCTGAAAGATAAAGTTAATCGTCAACTGAAAAACTGGTACTGAGTTAATTTGGGGTTAATTTATTTTCAGGATTAGCTAACACTCGGATTTAACTACGCTTCTTCCTATGGTATGTAGAAATGGTGGCATAGGCGTAACACTCTCCCAGTACCCAATTAGTGCTGAGTTGTGCCGTTTTGATACCATAACTCGTTTGACTTCATTCCTTCGGGGGTCTTGCAGATACATGATTGAATGCGAGATTTCCACCTGTGCTTCCGTATGTCCACTCGGCATGACCGGAGGTTTCCAGTGGAGATCAGCATCCACCATAAGCCTAGAGTTCTTTGATTTGAATTAGAACGGATTTGGAATATGGTTTTAGTATATTTTGGGCTAGCACCAACGTCAAGAGGCGGGACTTAAGACACTCAGTCGATTGGATCGCATCCCGCCCAAAGCCAGCTGGGATATGCCGAGCTCAGCAGATAGCAGAACGACTGGAGCGCGAAGGATCCAACCGATGATTGCTGTCATTGAGCATCATGAAACCAAGCAGAGGCCTGTATTCCGAATTCTCACGGTCTTGGGGTCTGGGGGGGAACATGATACAGAATCAACCGATTTTGTCTTAGATCTGTTTCGCCACGTTAAGAAAGGAAATCAAGTTTTTGATTTTCATTTCAGAAAGTTCGTTGAGGTCGTCGAAAAATGCCACTTCAAACGAATGTGCTCTTACTCTAGCCATAGCAGGATATTTACAAAGAGAGTTAAGGACTGTTTCATTTTCTTGCTGATCATTGCAGCTACGGCAGTGAGTATTGTATGGAATACCCAGTTTTGCTGCATGTTCCCCTACTGGCCAGTGTCCAGAACAGGTTGCAACGACCATAACTATGTTTCGCCTGGGTCTACATAACAGATCAATTGTTCGGGATTTATTATAAGTGGGCCAGATCTCTCTGGACAGTTTGCATTCGGTCCAGCTATTCCACCTACAATTGGATTCACAAAGGAAGATTGGCAGTAAATTGCCTTTCTGAACTTTTAGAGGAATGTTGACTCTTTCCGCAAGTGAGTTGTGAAGGGCTGATCCTTGCCTGGCCAGTTCATCTTCCCGTTCATTTCCCTTAATGCCCCTGTAGCCAAGAACCCAGATGAGGGTGAACTTAAGGTTGAAATTAAGGGTTGCGAGCTCCTCCCGGCATTGCTGGACCAGTTTAAGGGATGATGTAGCCGAATCATTGGCTTTGACAGCGGCCTAACTATCTGTGAGGATAGCTGTATTACGATTTTGGTTTGGATCTAGTTTAAGTATCCTGCATGCCTCCCTAATTGCAAGTACTTCAGCTTGAAACACACTAGAATAATCGGGTACACGAAAGGACCTTGAGATATAAAGAGACTCGGAAAAGATTCCTGAACCAACACCACACTCCATCTTTGAGCCATCAGTATAGATACATAGTTGTGTCGAAGTCTCTCCTAAAATATAAAAAATGTTTTTGAAAGAATACTACTCCTGCGCCTGCAGCCGATAATAGAAGAGAAACAATTAATACCTGAACATCAGTTAGGATTTAGAAGCAAGCATTCGACAATTGATCAAGTGAATAGAATTACAGACGTAATTGAGAGAGCTATTGAAGAAAATAAAATCTGTTCAACAGTCTTTTTAGACTTATCGCAGGCGTTTGACAAGGTGTGGCACGAAAGCCTCAAATTCAAATTAAGACAAGTTCTGCCTGAAGGACTTTACAACATTCTTAACGGATATCTAAATGAAAGACTTTTTCGTGTAAGACACGGAAATGACTATTCTAATTTCAAAGAAATATTAGCTGGGGTACCACAAGGAAGTGTATTAAGCCCAGTTCTATACCTTTTATTTACACGTGATATACCTCTAACCGAAGACACTATCGAAACCACGTTTGCTGATGATACTGCAATACTAGCAGTAGGTAAAACGATTAGCGAAACTACAATTAACTTACAAAATACTCTTAATAATGTTAATAAGTGGACAAAAACATGGCAAATAGCGCTCAATGAACAAAAGTCAGTCCACGTGAACTTTACGTGTAAAAAAATAAATAGACTACCCGTCATTCTTAATACCGCTCGTGTTCCATTTGCAAATAAGGCAAAGTATCTGGGTTCCGGGAATGACTCTAGATGCGAAATTAAAATGGAAGCCACAAGTAAAAAAGAATTTCGAAGAACTAGAAAGTAAATTAAGAGATATGAACTGGCTACTCCGTAAATACTGAAAGCTTGGTATTGAAAATAAGTTGAGTTTATACAGGCAGGTACTTACCTATTGGGACTTGTGGCATACAACAAACTTAAATAACTTACAAACATTTGAAAAGAAATTGCTTAGGTCATTTGTAAATGCCTCGTGGTATATAAGAAACGAAGATCTACGGTTCGGGACGAAATAAAAAGTTTCGCGCGAAAGCAAAGAAATCGGCTATTCGAACACGCTAATTCAACGATTTTTGACAATCTTGACGAGTCGAATTTAGTACACCGTCTGCAAGGAACAGTACCTTCCGGCTTGGTGCGGTGAACAGAAAACCGTTTTAAAACCGTGAAATAAGCAGAAACTTTCACCGGAAAGTAACCTGAAAGACGTTACTTAACTTCGTTAAACATAAATTGCTAGATAAATTTCAACTAAGTTGTAATTGGGAAGTGGAGTTGATTTTAGTGTAGTAAGAATCTCACACACATATGAGCACGCGTTTTTCGGTCCTCATAGAGCCTTATACAGGGGAAAATAAATAGATATAAAAAAAATATATATATCTATGTGTAAGAACCTTAAGTAAAAAAAAAAAAAAAAAATTAAGTGTAAACATCTCACGTTTGTCATATAGCGTTCACATCCTTTTGATAATGGCTTGTGTACCTCCACCTATTTGCTAATGAATCACAAATGCTTTCACAGACGAACATTTAGGAGTCCTGATAAATTAGGTACAATTACAGGTACATGAATTTCCATTTTGAACTAATGAATACCTACCGAAAAATTCGTGAGAAATCAAAATATTTAATGTTCTAATTTCCTAATGAACTCTGTGTTTTTGTTTAAGAGCTTACATGTCATTGCTAACTGGTACGGAAATACAATAATGGGAATATGTGAAGGCTATAAACCATAATGTTCAAATAGTGCGCCATTTCGAAATATGCTTTTAATGCTATAAAGCAAAGCATCACAATGCCCTAATTAGAATAAAATAAATCGCAATGTTTATTAAGGCAATAGCCTTTCATATTCTGTCTGTGCCTATTTTTCACTAAACAAAGTATTAATTCAATAATAAATCGAATTAGTTCTCCACATTTACCACCACCTGAACTAAAATCCCTCCGCTTAAAAATTACGTACTTGAACTAAATCTGGTTGGCTTCTTTTTCACATCACACAAATCTTTTGTATAGAAACTGACAATAAAACAAAGTGCGCCATCAAAGATTCATTGAATGGATCCTATACCCAGGTATTATGTGTGTTGTGTATGAGCTTGAGCATATTTCAATCTGCTCTCAACATCACACAAATTATACCTACAACAAACAAACACTTTAAAGTGTAGGTATGTGACTAGAGACTGCTTCCATATAGCTGATGCTTATGTTCTCAATTCTATACAACAATTCCGGTTAAAACCTCGGGAAATTGTCATTTGTCAAAAGCTGATTACACCGTCTAAGCCCGTGTCGACAGGAAACAATGGAGCTATAGAAGAACAAAAGCCTAATTCCATGGCATCGCACAAAAGAGGTGACGAACATTATTCTTCCTCGACAAACTTGATGACGAGAAGATGGATAAAAATAAAACTCTTTGCCCAGATACGTATATGAGGCATATTTGTCTTTCCTAGATCCTTTTTCTACCCTTTACTCTTCTTATATACATATTCATTCATCAACATATCCTCTCGCTACCCGATTTGCCTTATAAATAGACCTCTTAACACCGTAAACCACACCAAGTCTCCGTGAACGTGTACCTCTGTGTTCTGGCAGAAGAAAAGAGTTCGTTTTAGTACTTTTTGTTTAACTTTTTTTTTTCTGTGATGCAAAAGCTCATTAACCCCTAAAGTGACGAAGGACATTTTATGAAAATTAGACCATTCACACAGATTTCCGACTTTCTTACGATACTTGAGGCTACCATCATCCATAGAGCTTGACTTAGATGCAATATTCTTCTTGTAAAAGAGGGGAAAAAAAATACTTCCAAGAAACACTAACGTAGCTCATTATATTGATTCATCACTCGAAGCTATTTGACCGAATACCAAACAAGAGCCATTAGCAGCTTCAAGATCTAGTACCTATAGGTATATAGAGGAGGTACCATCCTAGAGAACACACGAACCACATCATTTAACCCAGAAAAAAGATTGGATAATGCAGTTCAGAAGTGGCACTGTTGCAATATACACAAGAGACATGGCGTGGTGTTTGGCGTAGGTATAGTAGTAAAAAGAAAAAATAAAGGATGTCAAGTCCTGGAAGCCGATAGTTGGAGTCAGTGCGAAGCAAAAGAGGACGACTTCAAGGAGATGATATTAATTCTAATGCAAATGAATGCAACATAAAGCTCAGCGATTTCTGCAACCTACTTCACTTCTGCAGCGTTCAGCGTCAAACATCATGTTTTTTAGGTTGACCCCATTTTATCAATATGATGTCGGTTTGGGACTTAAGTTCGTTTTTTTTTCTGTAAGCAGATTTGTGGTATATTTCGTCGCGGGGTTCTATCACAAAGACAAAAATACTGACTCAGTAGGTAGGTATGACAACCCAAATTAATGATAAGAGTTTTAATATTTTCAACTGGCGATAACTTGTCACTGCGCTTATGTCTTCTGATTATGCTCCTTCTTCAATATTACTAAATTTATGTAGTTGATTCAGGTTGAGGTGTAAAAAATGAAGATTATGAACCACTTCCAGGAAATGTATTCAAGTATTTTGCAGTGGAAAAACTGTTGCTGATTTGTGATAGGTACACAAATTTATAATCAGTTTATATTTATTAAAGAAGGTGCTTTAATAATGCTGACATTTCTGCAGAAAGAAACTTTTACCTGTTGCCAAACAAAGCAAAATCAAATAAACGGGGATTTTTAGGAAAGAGAGAAACAACTCTTTTCATAGGAATTATATGCACATCGTACATAAAATTGTATTCCTGGAAGTTCCTAATTGCATTTAGAATTCTGGGAAACCTTCTTAAAATGGGAACGTATATATTTACAATTATTAAAAAAGAGAGGGAAATTGAATCATTTGCCAAAGTTGAGGTTTTTCGATTATTTTGTGATATTAAAAAAAATGGTAATATTTACTTCTTCTACTCTTATTGGAGTCAAGCTTATAGTGTAATAGTTAAAAGTCATTTTGACACAAGGCTACAACTTTGTTCTTAATTTGAGATAATAGCTAAGTACAAAGCCATAGTTTGACAGAATTAACATGGTCGAAAGGCTACTATCTGATTTTTTTTAATGGAAACAACATTTTCAAATAAACCAATAAGCCTGTTATTTTTATATATATTTTAGTTTATGCATTCTTTTATAAGAAAAAAAAAAAAAAATAGTGCCAGATCGATTTGGTGATCAAAAGTGCTTGCCGGACAAGATTTAAGCTTCTAAGGTTTAATAATTGGCGTATTGTTTATTTTGATAAAACGCTTAAGCTGGGTGTATGACTTATTTATGGACAGTTCAGTCAAATATTAATTTCTCTAAGATAAAGGTGTTGCCAGCAGTTTTTTTTCTATATTTAAAATAATCCCCAAAATAAAAACACCTGGCATTAAAAACATTTATGTACGTTAGACTTATAGTACTGGTAAAATAGTAGAGACAAGCCTTCGAATAAAAAAAAATGGTACCACCATGAAACTTGGTAAAAATGAGAATGAAGAATCAGAAAAGTCTATAAAATATTTCACATGGAAATGTTTTTTTTTCAAGGTGGAGAGAGGGATCAGTTGTAGTGTATCGAATGAAAAAATTTCGCCTTGTACAACCTTGTACCACATTTTTAAAAGGGAGTTTTAGTGCTAAATCAAATGACATACAAAGCAAATCAATGCGGTCTTCTTACTACCATTTTTATGTATAAAAGTTAGATATTACCGAAAGCCAATTGGTAATAATGGCTTATCGATGAAATTTGGCATCCATGGTTCATTTGTCATAAAAAACAATAAGCAGAAGAATCAATACAAATATTTGTGGCAGAAATGTGTTTTTTTTGTGGAGGGGGGGGGGGGTGTTGTGGGGCTATAGTGGGATTATTACTATACACTTCGAAACTTGGTGAAAATGCTTTATGGACTAACAGAATGAAGAATCAAAAGAGTCTATACAAATATTTTGGATGGAAGTGTGTTTTTTTTGAACAAATTTGTGAAGTGTGGTGTTATTTTTTAAAATTCTTTGAAAAGAATAAATGACCTTTAAGGAACGTGGTAAAATTTTCTTTCTGATTATCAGAATGAAAGAATTTACAAAAATATCAAAGGTGAAAGGGTGTTTTGTGGGTTTTGGTAATTTGCGTTATTTGTTTTTCGAAACAATATTTATTTTTGACAAAAAAAGGACTATAATTTTCTTACCCTATAAAAAAACACCCTTTTACTATAGATATTTTTGTAGATTTTTTTGATTCTTCATTCGGGTAGTTCAGAACATATTTCTACCAAGTTTCATGGAGGAACCTTTTTTTCAAAGATTTTATGATAACAATCCTACTACTACCCTTACCCCCCCTCCCCCCCAAAAAAAAAGAACACCTGCTCTCCACAGATATTTTTATCGATTCTTCTTAATATTGCTTTTTTGACGAATGAATCGTTTCTGCCAAGTTTCATCATTTTCCATTATTTTCAATTAGTATTCGGTATAATATTCAAATTTTATACTGAGATCAAAGTCATTCTTACATAAAAATGTTAATTACTTTTTTCAAGGATGCTCCATCGATTTGTTTCTTATGTCATTTGATTAAGCATTAAAAACTACCTTAAAAACATGTGTCATATGCTTAGGTTGTAAATACTAGGGTAAATTTTTCCATTCGAGGCACCATAACTTCCCCCCACCTGCCCCACCTCAAAAAACACTCTTCCATGTAAAATATTTTGATAGACTCTTTTGATTTTTCATTCTCATGGTACATGAAACGTTTTAACCAAGTTTCATGATGGTACCAATTTTATTGTTTTATTTATCCTATTTTACCTGTACTATTTATTATGGATAAAGAATAGGTGTGAATTTATTTTTAAATAATTTTTCTATCAATACTCTTACAAGGTGTTATTGATATCGAATAATAATTAGCATAATTCGTACAATGGGTTGTGGCTGAAGTTATAACAAATGGCAAAGGTATGTTCGAATAGTTTTAATGTAAAGTTTGTATATTTGTCAGTCTTAACAAATGACTTTATGCATTCTTGTTATAATTATGGCCTCCTTGTCATCAGGGTAGCATTGCGTAGACTTGTGTAAGCTTGTGTAGGCCTCCGTAGACTTGCAGAAACTTACGTAAATATGCACCTTTGTCGATTTGCGTAAACTTCCGTTGACCGGCCATGATTTGTGTATATCAGTAGAGCTGCCTAGACCTCGTAGAATTGCGTAGACTTGCATAAACCTGCGGAGAACTGCGAAGCCTTGCGGAAATCTATGAAGACCTGCGTAGACCTGCGTAGATTTTCTAAGACCTGCGTAGACCTGCTTAGACCTGCTAAGACCTGGGTATAGCCTTGCGTAGATCTGCATTAATCTGCGAAGGGCCTCCGTTGACCTACGTAGACTTGCGTAGACTTGCAAAGACCTACATAGACTCGCGTAAGCCTCCTGCGTACACTTGCATAATAATGTATTTGCGAAGATCCGCTAAGACCTTCATTGATCTTAGTACACTTGTGTTGATCTGCGTAGACCTACGAAGACTTGCATATACCGATTATATTGGTCCAGAACGGCTTAAGATGTTCACAAAGATCTATGATCTAAGACGATTCGACGTTTATCAGTGATATACCTCAATCCTTCTACCAGGACCTAGAATCACCTTTTTTTTGTAGATGGGACATATGGAGATGAAAGGCAAGTCATTGAACATGCTTTCTTCCACCATATAGACTTGGTTGATAAGTTAATGCATGATGCACCCTTTCCACACATCTCTTCCGTGCCTTAAGAGCTCTACTAATAAACCATCAGATTCAGCAATCTTGAGTTTCTACTGCTTAGTCTACCTGGGGAAAATATACATAAAGAGCTTGTTAAACAAGAGAAATTCAACAACTTTAACAATTTTGTGTAACACGGAACAACAAGTCTAGGAGACCTTAAACAATTGTTTTAGCTTTTTTCAACAAGTGGAAAATTTCATAAATCTACCGTTTCCCTCTGAAAACAACAAGGGTTCAAAGAATAGAGAATAAACTTGCTGAGTAGTAGATAAATTTCAACTGACGGTTGTGGACTTGTTCACAGTCAACAAGTAAGAAATAGCCGTAGTGTTTATCTAGTGATGGAATCAGGAAGATTGTCAAGACTTTATTAAGTGGTAAGCAATTTGGTTTATAAAGTTTCTAAGTTTTTATTCTGAATCGAATAGTGATTATGAGAATACAAAATAGACAAATATATTTTAAGAAAAAAATTACATTGAAATAAAGCCACATGTGTTGTCCGTGTGCGGTGTATAAAATGTTTATTATCATACTGAAAGTCCTTCCTACAGGTAACGTCCGTTCATTAATAAAAGAAAAAAAGCTTGATTTAGATACAATATTGTTTTCGGAGACTTTACAACTCATCGTGTAAAAAAGACTTGTTAAACTGCTCCAATAAGTCGAGGGATTTTTGTTTCAGTTGACAATTGTAACACTTTTTATTGAGTTTCAGAAATAATGTTCACTTGTTGAAGAAGCAATTATTGACTAGTTGGCTTGTTGTTCTGTGTCTTAGGCCCCTAATCTATACTGAATGGCTTTACTAGGTCTTCAATGACTTAAGGTGGGTTTTCTTCTTGATCTTATTTCTCACTCTACCTGATGCAGCATTCAGCAGCTGCTGGAAATGCTGTTGAATACATCCTACAATTCCCTGTTTTTCGGTGCCTACATAGGCTATCTTTGCTTCTTCGAAAAGTCTGCGTTCGGTTTTTAAAGTCAGCAGCAGGTTGCTTGGGTTTTTTTCTTAAATAAAATTTCAAGGTGTTGTCTTGATCACGAGACTCTTTAATCTCCTCGAACTGGTAGACTGCATACGCCCTCCGATTTCTACACAGGGTCTCAGTTTTTTAGGAACAAAATGCGTTCATCTTATTAACAAAACTTCTTTAAATAAATCAAAAATTAGTTGAATTAGACACAACGAAAACTAAATATTGACCATAAATGTTTATCGTACTGACTTCCTGAATTTGTTTCTCTTTTGTCATTTGTATAGATTTAGCAAAAAAAAAGCACTCACCGGCTTTGACTGATTAATCTCTAAATAATAATTATTTGAACAAGTAAAACGATTAAAATCTTAATTGAGTGCAGAAATATTTTGCTTACCGCTTAGCGCCTAGCATGCCATCAGCTCCTCAGCGAATTAAATTGACAACAAGTCTCTAAATTAATTGAATGTCCCTCAATGGGCTGGTTATATCTAGTTAATAGCTGCTTTATATAACCTTATCAGACACGAAATAAAAGGCGCAAGCCCTCCCAAGAAATGCCATAAAACATGCAACAAAAACTTAAACCTTTTTGATTAATCATTTTGGTGACCGATTTATTCTAATTTTTCTTTCGTTTTGTTTTCCGGATTGTTTAAATTGTAGCCAATTAAACTTTCTGGTGATATTGTATAAAATAATGATGGCGGAGCAGTGGTAGGCTGAACGTTGAACCAAAACCACTCGCATTGGTCTGAAAACCAACCATAAATAACCCAGAGGTTATTGTTTCTTTCCTTGGTACCTACCACATTCTACAAGGGTCCTGCTGCTTTATGACAATTATCCTTTCAAGAAGTTTGTTCGGCTTGGCTCGGCTCGGCTCTTTTTCTATACATACCACTTCCAACAAGTCAAGCCTCGTAATGTGGTTCAAACGCTAGGAACTTATTTTGTTGGTGTTAGTGTGTGTTGGATGTTGGGTATGGTTGGGCTCCATGGCAGTTTTAGTTAAAGAACTTTTGTGGTATAGATTTTATTCTCATTCACGGATAATTGATTAACGGTAATTTATGGGTTTTCCTTAGAAATCGAATGAAAGTTTAAGCAACGCGTCGAACAAAATTACGTCTCTCTTAACCCCTTTATCGTTTCCTTATGGACTTTAAGGCGGGACTTGAAGTGAATGTGTATAGTATCTACATAATACATACAGATTTTCAAGTCTAGTTTGATGTACGAAGTAACGTATTCATTGGTAGAGGTAGGTACACTACCACTGACACTAGTGATTAATTTTCTTGTATAAACACAAAAAAAAGCTTGTGGAACAAATCGTTATGAGTTGTTTCCGAACGGAAGGATTTGTAATGAATGTTTACTCATAATATGTCAAATATCAGTGAAAATATGCCCTTGCTTATATTTATGAGCAGAGAAATCTTGTAAAGAACACATTTATCACACTGGTGGCTATTTTTCAATATGAGGTCTGATCTTCAAGGTCGAATAAAATGAATATATGACTGTCGATTTTTTTTTGAAAATTTTGGTTCCCCCGAATATAGCAACCTACTAATTGTTTTCCGTGTTTTTTTTTGTTACTCTTACCGGCAGAGATCCATTTATACTTTCATTTCAAGTAACACAAAATATTAATAAAATGATAAGAATTCCTAATCATTAAGCTGGAAAATTTTTGCCCGGGATCCCCGACATAGTTTTTATAAGAAGTCTTTTTTTTGTATTATACCAATTGTATATACTACAAATTATGCTTATGGCAAAGGCCCTCACTATGTCAAAAAAAAATAGAACTTTTATATATTTTCGAAACTTCTCTATAAAAAATTGTTAAAATCGAAATAGCGTTTGGAAAAAATCCAGTTTCAAATCGATACCCGAATCCATACAGACGAGCTATATTGAGCAATGTCTAGTTTTGCCATACCTTCCAAACTCGTCCGTTTGTGCAGGATGACGATGGAGAATGCAAGCTGCTCCATCAAAAAAGAATTTATACAAGGCGACGCGCTGTCATGCCACTTCTTCAACATCGCTCTTGAAAGAATTGTGCAAGACTCTCACGTCAACACAAGATGCACAATTGTGCCAAAGTTCGTCCAACTACTGGCTTATGTCGAGGATATTGAGATAATTGGATGAACAAAGCGTGATGTCAATGCTGCTTTCGTGAGTATTGAGGAGGAAGCCAAGAAGATTGGTTTAACGGTGAATGAAAGCAAGACCAAATATATGCTGTCAACAAGATAGGACACCAAACACCGACGTCTCAGTCAGAACGTCACTATAGACAGCTATAATTTAGAGGTGGTCAGAGACTTTGTCTACCTAGGCTCCGCTATAATCTCAGCAAACAATACCAGTGCTGAGATCAAACGAAGAATTACTCATGCCAATCGCTGTTTCCTTGGGCTAAGAAGGCAATTGAGAAGCAAAGCCCTCTATCGAGCAACTTAAGTGTCCCTGTATAAGACGCTTATCATCCCGGTTCTGATGTATGGTACAGAAACATGGACAACGGTGGATGGGAACGCTTTAGGCTGTTTTGAGAGGAAAATCTCCGTGTGATTTTTGGTCCCGTCTGCATAGATGGGAAATGGAGAAGAAGATACAACCACAAACTGTTCGGGCTGTACAGCGACACCGACCTGGCCAGTAAAGTGAAAAGCCAACGACTGAGATGGCTGGGTCACCTAGAGCGAACGAACAACAATGCTCCGGCCCGAAAAGTCTTTGAATCCAACTCCGTGGGACGGCACAGTAGAGGAAGACAGCGCAACAAGTGGCGCACGCAAGGACCTCAACCAACTTGCCGTGCGAAACTGGAGACAGCTAGCTAGAAACCGAGCCGGCTGGAAGAAGCTTGTTGGTTGAGGCCTTGGTCCACCCCAGACTCTAGCACCATCTTAAGTCAGTAAGTAAGCGTTTTAAAGAAAACAGAAAACTAATGTTTCTTCGGGAGGTTCCGATAAGAACTATTTAATGAAAAATAGTTTCATAAATAAAACTGCCCCACAATAAATTTCTTCCAGTAAAGGCTATCTTAATGGGATGGGAAACCACTTTTTAAAAATTAAGCATTTTTTGAAAAGTGGTTTCCGTTTGTATTGCTAGTTTCTGCATTAAAAGAATTTTTGAATTCAGAATAACCTGAAAGTCGAAAATAAAATAAAATGGTTCTTTGAGAAGTACTTTTAGGTACTTTATTATTTTCAATTTTCCGGTTATTCTGGTTTCAATAATTTACCTATGCAAAAACTTATAAGCTCACCAACATTTTTGAAAAAAAAACATATTTTGGATTTTTTAAAAAATTTTCAAAAATGGAAAATCAAATATTTTGAAAACTACTTGGTCGATTTTTATAAAACTTGATATTTAAGGTTTTAAAACACTTTGAGATATTTTAGTACAAAATTTTACTTTTAGGAAAATATAACGGTTAAAATTCCATACCAATGTTAAAAAACCATTAAGGAAAATATTGTATTTCTCAAAAACAGCTCCCAAAATTCTTTCTATACAAAAATTATAGAAATGTACAAGTAGTAAATATTAAACTTTTTTTTAAAATTTTTAATTTTCTCACTATCAGCTGAACAACATAAGATTAATTTTTTAAAATAAATTCCATATGAAAATTTAAAAAAAAAAGGTTTTTTAAATTTTTATAAAAAGCTTAAATTTTTTAAGGAAAAAGTTTGGTATGCAAATCTTAAGTATTAATTTATGTGCAAATAAAAATAAAATTTGAAAAAAATATGTCAAACCGTGTTTGAAATATCGAATTTTCAAAAAAAAAAAATAAAACTTTTCTTAAAAATTCATAAACTTTTTTTATGAAAAATTTTGATTTATATTATTTTTGTAAATCTAAATTTGTTAAGAATTTCATTTTTTTTCTTCTCCATGTCAAGTAAGAAAATCACTTAATTGGATATATCATGAAAGGGTTGCAATAACAAAATAATTGTAACATTTTACTTCCCAGCAACCTAAACAAAAATAATTTGATATCAAAGGAAGATTTTTGTTTGTCTTTTTTTTTTTCTTGCCATTGGAGAAGTATTTACATTTTAATTTAGTGAACAAGGGGGTTTGTTTGTGTGGACTTGAATAAAAATTTAATAATAACTACAACAACAAATCAAAGAAGAGCACAATACATACAAATTTTGTTTTCGATATTTTTTGTTAGATTGATTTCCAATATCTTTAATCAAACATTGTACATTTTTTGTATATACATAATGTACACACAGCAACATAGTTAATTTGTTGATTAGAGGAGAAATTATAAAGGGATCCTTTTAAAATTTCCCTTAAATGGTAATACGAGTATGTATATGTTAATTTCGTTCCTTTTTGTTTTTGAGATGCTTTTTTTTCTCAGCATTTTCTTTTCTTTGTTGTTGAAAAAGTTTGCAGAGTGAGAGTATAAAATTTTAATTAATTAAAGAGCTGTCAGAAAATAAACAAAAATTATAAAGTAAATAAGAAACAATTTAAATATGTACAAAATTGTCTTAAAAATAATTCATGGATACTTAAGGGAAGAACTATGTATATACCCGATTTCCTCATGTCTACCAGAGCTCAATTTAATGGTATAAATCAATACTTAAAATGAACACTTGTAGAGTTTTGTGTTGACATCAAAAATATTGATTAATGTCAAAATATATGTATCTCTTTCTTTAAACTATCGCAAAAAATGTTAATACTTCATTAACTACAGGGTGGCGCACGAATCGTGCTACAAAAATAAAACGTAATAACTTTTTTTCTGTGTGAGTAATCGGCTTATTTTTTTTTTTATTTTGTAGGTTACTATTTAGATTTATAAAAATGGATGCTTGGGATACGGAGAAAAGAATTTGGATAGTGCAACGGTACCATGCTTTGCAGTCCGTCATTTCCGTCCAAAGGGAATTTAGGCGGGAGTTTGGCGGTAATCCCCCGAGTAGATGGACCGTTATGAGGTTTGTAAACATGTTTGCCGAATCTGGAAGCATCGCACGAAGGCCGTACCATCGAGATGCCAATGTTCGGGTTCAGGATACAATCGCAGCAGTAGCATCTGCAATACAGGCCAATCCGAGCGTTTCGACCCGAAACTTATCGGGGCAAATTGGAGTTAGTAGACGGTCATTACAACGGATACTTCATGACGATTTAAACTTGTTTCCGTACAAAGTCCAAATTACTAGCAAGTTAAACCCTCAGGATTTGCCTGTTCACCTGGAATTTTGCCAAAAAATAATATCAATGGCCGAAGAAGACAACACATTGATCAATTGTTTGTTCATGTCTGATGAGGCCCATTTTGATCTTAACGGCAATGTAAACAAGCAAAATTGCCGTATATGGAATGAGTCTAATCCAGAAATGCTCCATGAGACGGAACTGCACCCAGAACGAGTCACTGTGTGGTGCGCAGTTTCATCAAGGTGTATTGTCGGGCCGTACTTCTTTGAAGAAAACGGTGTAACTGTTACTGTCAATAGGGACCGTTATTTAAAGATGTTGAAGGAGTTTTTTTTACCCAGAACTGCGCCGAAGACGTATACCATTCAACAGCGTTTGGTTTCAGCAAGATGGAGCAACTGCACATATAGCCAGACCAGTTATGGCGGAGCTAAACAAAAAATTCGCAAACAAATTAATTTCTAGGAACTCCACTCTTCGCTGGCCCCCAAGGTCACCTGACCTGACTGCACCAGACTTCTTTTTATGGGGTTATGTCAAGCAAGAGGTGTATAAAACGAAGCCCAGGAATTTAACTGAATTAAAGCAGTCCATAACGACAATAATTGAGGCGATCCCAACTTCAACTCTTCAGGCCGCAATGAATAATTTTTTGATCAGGTGCCGCATATGCGTGGGAGAGCGTGGAGGTCATTTGCGGTCTATAATCTTTAAAAACAACTAACTATTTAAAATAAAATTTAATTTTCTAACCAATACAAAAAAAATAAATGAAATACATCGATTAAAAAAAAAGTTATTTGAATTTCTTATTGTAGCACAATTGGTGCGCCACCCTGTATATATAGTCAAAATAAAATTGAGGTAGAATTCCATGCAACTCCCATCTGCTCTTCCTTGGAAATTCCCTTTTATGATGGTCCAGACTGACAGAGTTTGTCTTCTTATATTTGGCTTGGAAACATTTTACTGTCAATTGGAGCGACGTAGTATGTTTTTATCTTTTACACATGCACACTGTGATTCCCCAAAAACAAAAAGATTTATTAATAAGGAAACCATTTCTACTGAAATTTGTATACCTGTATTTCAAATCTTACAGAACTGCACGTTCCTAAGATATCTCTACTTTTTGACATATTTCAAAAACCAATTTTCAAAAATATGTGTCATTTCCCATTTCTTGTTGTTAAAACACAGTCAAAATATATTTGTATACCAGCTTATAGGCCTTAACAAAAAGAAAAGAAAAATAAGCAGGAAGTGTCAAGATTTTAGGGTGAATGATATATGGAAGGTGTATATAAGTACACCGAATAACCCTCTCGTGCTTAATAGCTTAGAGGAGATATAGGTTGGGTATGTTACGTATCCTCTTGCAGTGATGGGAAAGTTAATAGGATCTTTCCGCCACCCACGCTGCACCCCGCACTGCTGGCTTTTTCAAATAATATGTACCTACAAATATTTTTCTGATACCTGGTACTTAGGGTATTCTCTTAGGTATAGAGAACCAACGAAAAAAAAAAATATTTTAATGTTGTTCTCTATTTTATGTTCTGGGGAAGTTGTTATTTTTGCGCACATAATAATTTATGAAGTATTTATATTTTGTTTCCCCTGTTGCTATTACTTTTACTCTTGGTCGTTCGTGGTTATGTCAACTCTAAGAAAAGAAGAAAAATAATGTCAGCTTTAATAAAGGTGTGCTTAGAAGGCATAATGTTGGTGGTATCACGAGACTCTTTAGCATTATTTAAACAGTTAATATCGAATACGAGGCATTATTTTGATAAAAAGTATTTTAAATTTCTACGGATGTAGACTTTGAATAAATTCGTGAATTTGTGATTTCTTGCTATTGGGAACTATTAGGTTGTTAAATAGAATCACCAATCACCAATTATCAATAATTCGGATTTACCTGGGTTAAAAGTTTCGTTTGAATCAACGCTTTCTCAGCTCAGGTTACCATGCTTAACACAGAAAATGCTACTAAATTCACACGCGTTTCTGAGAGAATGATGGTTGTAGGTTGCACAGGCCTGGGTATTAAAAATATTAATTTCACAGTATTTCTAGTCAAATTTTTGGTTCAAAATAGAATTTAATATTGAAATTTATGATTTTGAATGAAACGAAATTTTGCAGGAAAGGTTAACAGAAACCAACAAAAAAATGAGAAAAATAAAAGATAAGCAAAGATAGACTCAAGACGTTCAGGTAACAATTAAAAATTAAAATTAAATTAAGTGGTGCAACAGCTCATGGAGAACCAGGGCCTAGTGACTAACAACTCTCAACCATTCCTGTGTGCGTGTTGTTGGCAGGAATGGAGGGGACCTACATACAATTTTTTGCCGAGTCCGAATGGCTAGATGAGAAGCACTTGTTCATGACAAGTATACTCTTGGAGGATTTGTCAGTCCCTCGCAAGAGGCAGTACCTCAGAAAAAATCATTTTTGTTTTTTTTTTTTAGGTGGCAGTGGCTTGGAATCGCACCCAGACCTTTGACATGACAGTCCTACGCACTAAGCATCATGCCACGAGGTACTACTCAGGTCACAATTAAGGCTGGAAAATACTGTGAGGAAATTCGAAATCGAACGGCTACAGTTGCAAGAAATCAAATGTTGTCTTCCGATCAAGTCTCTCGTTTTCCCTTAAATAGATAGTCCTATGCCGCCAACTTCAAGCATCGAGAACCAGTGAAAGAATAGCCAGGGAAGCCATCAGCCTTTCACGTCCACTACAGTGAAACTCCTGACTAAGGAAATAGATAGATGACAGCTATTGCAAAAGTTAATATGGGAAATTTTAACAAAAAGGAACCTCCACAGAATACAAGGCCTCAACCCATGCCAGCAAGGATCATGAAGAGAACATCGTGGTAGAAACGCAGTTGGTGGTGAGGATATCGAAAAAGCATTTCTGAAAATCGTTAGAAGACGGTGATAATAAGTAGAATTCCGTTGCCATGCAGATTGCATCGCTCAACCCCTGGATGACACCTCCTGACCAACAATTCCACCCACCTGACCTCGACGAAGTGACTAGATAGCTAGGTAGAAATAAGCTTAAGTCTTATTAAGCTATCGGAGCTCATGGTCGAGCAGCTCAAAGTGGCTGGCGATGAATTTGTTAGGAGTATGAACTAATTTATCTTCAAAATATGCTCAGAGAAAAGTAAGCGATCTTCTAGGCTTTAATATCGCATCTAAGATATTCTGAGGCGTACTTTGTAAATGCCTTCGTCAACAACCTGACTGATTCACTTCAGAGTGGCTTTAGGCTAGAAAATTTCAACTTAAATCATAATTTCAGGAATTTCAAATCGATACCTTCCACCTTTTCATCGATTTCAAGGCCACGTTTGACAGCATCTCTATAGAAACTACCTAACTATTTAAGCAAGGCAACAGCACGCGTGATGTGGTGACGCACTATCATACCACTTGTTCAACCTCGTTCTTGAAAGAATAGTGCAAAACTCTCACGTCAATACTAGAGGCATCACAATCTCTCATAACTAGGTCGAATTACTGTCTTCGCTTCTCGTAAAAGTCGACGGTATTGACGTAATCACACGAAAAAGGCATGATGTGGTGCTTTTCTAAGTATTGAGAATGAAGCCTGATGGACGATGTATTTAACGACCAAATACTCGTATATGCTGTCAACAAGAATTGAGACTCAACAATGAATTCTCCGACAAAACGTCACCATAGACCGCATTAATTTCTAGGTGGTTAAATATTTTTTGTATACCGCTATATCAACTCTGTAAATAGTACCAGCGGTGAGATCAAACGAACAAAAATCTCTTACGAATAGATCCTGGTTCTGATGTATGATAGATAGACATGGGCATAATATTATTGGTGAATGAGAGTGCCTTAGGCTGTTTTGAGAGGAAAATTTTCCAGTTGATTTTTGGACCTGTTTGCAAAGATGGGGAGCGGAAAATGAATCTACACCAACGTAGCCAAAAAAGCGAAATTCCAACGACTGGGGGCTGGATCACCTTAAGTGAATTGACATCAATGCTCAGGGCCAAAAAGTCTTTGAATCTAATCCCGTGCAACGGTGCTGTAAAGGAGGATGGCTAAATGGACGGGCCACCCAAGCTTAAGAGGACCTACCTAGAGACCGACCCAGATAGAAGAAGCTTATTGCTTTAGGCCCTGGTCCTTCTAGACTGCAGCACCACCTTAAGTAAGTTGTTCCAGGAGTTTAAAGTAGAAATAGCTGTCAGTAGTTAATACTGACACACTAGACCAAAGTCGGTGATACCATATGAATCCAGAAAACTCCTTCCTAACTCGTTTAACCACTTAGAGCTCCTAATGAAGCATACGGGGCTATTAATATCTGTGTTTGAACACTAACATTGCTAAAAAAGTAGTTTCCTAAGTGGAACTTACGTCTATGTGAAAGAGCAGGGCATGTACAAAGAAGGCGAGAAATCACTTCTTCTTCTTCCTCGTCCATACAGCTTCTACAAAAATCGTTTGAAAGTATGCCAAGGCAAGTTGCGTGCCTGGCTATTATAAAGTGTTATGACACCTACAACACAGCTGAAGTGCAGTGTGTGTAGAGATGTTAAAAACATATATGGAGCACTTTCAATCAAGGTTTGGCTATACTTATTTTGTCGCCAAACAAGGGGTGATGTTGTTCCACCTAATGTTTTGTTTTCGATAGATATACCAATATTTGTCTTTTCAGATAAATAGGTAATAATGTTCCACTTCTATTGAGTTCATCAGCTTTACAATTGCCTGGAATGCCAATATGGTCCGGCAACCAACAGAGGTGAATGTTAAACTTCTGCGCCATCTCAAACAGAGATGCTCGACAATCAAATGCTGTTCTAGAGTTTAAAGAGACAGAGTCCAGAGACTTTAACCCGCCAATGGTGACCTATATGTCTGTGAGACCGGGTGTTCTTAAAGCGGCTGACTATCAGAGAAAATGCGGATATTCGAGCTTAATATCACGTTTTCCTTGAACCAAGATAGTATTTCTTTTATCGCTAGAAGTTCCACCGGAATACGCTCCAGTGATCAGGAAGATGGAATAAGAGACTTGAATTTAGTCTGTTAGAGTACGCATCTTCACCAACCCAATCTTTTGCTTTCAATCTGTGTCGGTGAAAAAGTGAATCAGTTGATCTGCTAAAAATTCCACATCTTCCCAGGTGGAAGTGGAAGGTATGGTGGCTTCAAATTTATATCGAAGTTCAATAGTGGGATTGTGTATGAGCAGTAATAGTTACTTGGAAGTGATCCGAATGAGTTAAGAATAGCGGAGTGGCTAATCTCATTCTTTATTGATCCAATGTGAAGAAACAAAATTTCTTTAAAGAGTAAGTTGAAAAAATAAAATTCCGGAAGGGTTGTTAATAGCCCAGGAATGTTGTGCAAAATTCTTAACTTTTGGCAATAGGATTGAAAAGAACTAATCAAGAGGAGTATTTGACAAAAGAATCTCCGCTTATAACTGTTGAGGAGTCCGAGTTATCAACGTTTGAAAAAAATGGTGGAATAAAAAAAATCCAATTTATAAATCTACATTTCACAAACTTCTAACAAAATTTAAATGATTCAGGACCAATAGCTTTACAAGGATTGATTTTTATTTAAATACAGGGTGTCCACCAGGAAGGTATACTACTTTGTTTGTTTATAATCTTTGATCAAATGAAAGAGAATGGATCTTATGATAAATATATAATTTAATGTCGGAAATTATGTATGGAATACGATATCAGGTAAATGTCCGCCTCTGTTAGTTTCACAAATGCGAGCCCTTTTGAGCACATTTTTCATTACATTCTCACACAATTCACGCGGTATTTCATTAATTTCATCACGAATATTTTGTTTGAGTTGCTCAAGCGTTTCTGGTTTGTTTGCATAAGCCTTGCTTTTAAGATATCCCCTCAAAAAGAAGTCCGGAGCAGTCAAATCAGGCAACCGTGGAGGCAAATCATCATATCTTGAATTAACTTGTTGTGGAAAGAGGTCTCGCAGTAATTCCATTGTAATCCTGGCTGTATGCGATGTGGCACCGTCTTGTTGATACCACATGTCAATCAAGCCCAAAGCATGCAGTTGTGGCGGTAAAAAGTTTTCAAAGTTGTTTTTTGAAGACCAAGCTCCTGAGCATGGCGTCGAGTTAAGGTTGATGGATTATTTTAGCAGTAATGTTTTTAGTCGATCTTGCAGTACGTTGTGGTCCACGCTTGGGCTTATCACCTATAGACCCTCTTTTTTAGAAATTATTCACTACACGATAAATAGTGCATTTTGTTGTTTCTTCTCATTGTCACAGTAAGCGATGATTGATTTTTATAAAATGTTTAAACGATTAAAACACATTGGTTTATCGAATATTCTTACTAAATTTGCCACGAGTCTTCTTTACGACTTCCAACTGTGAACTATTAAGACTATTGCTTACTAAAATGGTGGCAAATTATAATAGTATCCCTTCCCGGTGGACACCCTGTATAACAATGACTTCTGTAATTTTCCAATGATGTGGCACATCTCTTAGTTTAAGGCATACATTTATTATAAATTGGAGTTTTTGAAGGCAATTGAAGGCATTTCTTTCAAAACCAGAGCAGTTATTAGATCGTACCCTTGTAATTTATTGTTAGACATTTTATGTTGACACATACTTCTTACATCTTTGAGCGTGGCAAAAGGAATTTCACATTCGTCGTTTCTATCAACAAATTTGTTGAAGAAACAATAAGAAACTAGAAAACTGAAATGAACAAAATAAATAAATATTTTTTTTTAGAAAAATGCCTTCATACGAGGGCGGGTCAATAAGTCCGTGACTTTTGGAATAAAACACAGGTTTTTTGATAGAAAAATAATTTTATTTTTCAACGTAGTCTCCCTTGAGCTCTATACACTTTGTCCAACGCTTCCCCAATTTTTGTATCCCTTCCAAAAAAAAATGATTTGTCGAGGTCCTCAAAATAGGCCTTTGTTTGCGAGATGACTTCATCATTGGAGTCAAATCTTTTTCCACCAAGCCATTTCTTTAGGTTTGGGAACAAGAAGTAGTCGCTCGGAGCCAAATCTGGAGAATAGGGTGGATGAGGGAGCAATTCATAGCCAATTCATGGATTTTTGCCATGGCAACTGCACATGTGTGCACCCTTGCATTGTCTTGGTGGAAAAGAACTTTTTTCTTGGCCAAATGAGGTCGGTTTTTTTTCAAATCGTCATTGAATCGGTCCAATAAGTTGGCATAATATTCCCCATTGATTGTTCTTCCCTTTTGAAGGTAGTCAATGTGGATTATCCCGCGGGCATCCCAAAAAACAGTCGCCATAACTTTATTGGCTGACAAACCCACCTTGACCTTCTTTGGACCCGATTCACCCTTAGAAACCCACTGTTTTGACTGTTGTTTGGTCTCTGGTGTGTTGTAATGGATCCATGTTTCGTCCACGGTTACAAAACGGCGCAAAAACTCCTCCATATTGCGATTAAGCAACGCCAAACCTTCCTGTGAAGTTGTTACACGATTGCGTTTGTGGTCGACTGTGAGCAAACGCGGCACCCATCTTGCGGAAAGCTTTCTCATGCCCAAGTGATCATTCAAAATTGAAACCACTGAGCCATGCGAGATCCCTACGGCTTCCACAATCTCTCGCACTTTCAATCTTCGGTCGGCCAACACCATATCGTGAATTTTTTCGATTGTTTCGGGTGTAGAGACCTCAACTGGGCGTCCAGGACGTTCGGCATCTTCAGTGCTTGTACGGCCACAACGAAATTCAGTAAACCACTTTTTTACCATTGAAATCGATGGTGCAGAGTCCCCATAGTATTTATCAAGCCTAGCCTTGGTCTCGGTAATGGTTTTTTTTTTCGCAAGAAATAATGCTTAATAAGCACACAAAATTCACTTTTTTCCATTTTCTCCTCAAATTAGTGAGTAGTCTGATAAAAATAGCTGTCAAACACAAACTAACTGACGCAGCAAGTTTAAATTTTGACAGGAGTCAACTGACAGATGCTTGTTGACAGGAGCAGTGTTGCTGTTTCAGTAAAGAGGTCAGAAATTCAAAAAGTCACGGACTTATTGACCCGCCCTCGTATTAAAAAATTTCAATGGTACAACACTATAGAATTATTAAGTTGAAGAAACTAAAAAACTTATTATGTTTATAGTTTTGTACCATTGTCATTTAATAAGTATGCATTTTTATAAAAAGAATATTTATTTATTTTGTTTATGATTCAATTTTAAATTTCTTTTTACCTCTAACCTTTTTGGAAAAAAACCTAAATAAAACTAGAAAACCTAACTTTGAAAATAATTCCTATAACAACTTCACTTCATACTTAAGTTTAAAGTATCGCTATTTTATTCGTCAGAAGAAGGTAAATCAACAGATCTGTTGCTATGTATGCGATTACACTAAACCTTGTTACTATATTGACGTCATTTTAAAAGTTTAATGACATTGTTACTACTACAAACAAATTATTTTTAATCAGTGTAGTTTTAATTTTGCTCAAAAAAAAAAATAATATTTTTTTATCGGATTTGTTGTGTAAATATTGTTTTTCTTTTGTGGTAAAAATTGTCCGCTTCATTTAAACTTTTCATAAACAAGAGATATCGAGAGCAAGGACGTTGCTACCAAAAAAAAAAAAAAATATCACAATCCCACGCTCTTGTTATTTTCCTCTTCTTGTGCTTATCCTTCTGCAACTAAATGGATAAAAAAACAAAACAAACAAAAAAAAAACTCTTCCCTACACTTTATCATTTTATATACTTAACGCGACCATGTATTCCCTTTGAAAACGCACTCAATATTATTCTCTCACTCAACCCCCAACCGTCCATTCGGGGTATAGATGTTTTTTATACATGAACTACCCCTCCACATATACCCCATGCCATTTTTGGCCACCCTATGCGAGCCTGCGACAAGAAAAAGTGTCCCCCAAAAGCAACAGCATCCTTCACCTCATCAACTAGGTGAGATGATGTGCGCTGAAGTGGATTTTTCCGCACACTTATCCTGGGAATAATAATGAACTTGATAGTATCCCTATAGGTATACCGCACACCAAAACAGCACATTAAAATACAAATAAAAACAAAAACTTCAAGTTGTTGTCTGCCTCTAGAATGGGGATGGGTATAGGTGTGTACGTAGAAAGATTTTGGGGGATAGAAAAATATAAAAACAAAAAATCTCCATACACAAGGCCGCCTACAAAGCAATTTGATAAAAACTTTTGTCACAAATTCTTCAACACCAGTACCAGCAGCAGCAGCATTAGTAGCAGTAGCAGGATGGAGGCAGCGCAGATTTAGCATCAGCAGCTCTTTAGTATGAGGAGAAACAAAGGTCCTTAGCCTTTATAATCTGCGATGCGATGAAGTGTTTTGGCGCGCTTCAATGACCCTTAAACCGGTACATATATATAGTCGTACAACATTGGTTTGCAGGGTATGTATATACGCATATAGGCCTATAGGCCTTGAGAGACGAAAAACTTTCGGTTGTGTAAATTTCCACTTTCTAACCCCCTTTCGAAATACATCCCCGGAGAACAGAGATTTAATATATAATTCAAGACTTTAGGGGGACATACAATATACACTCTGAGGGTTTACACTTACACCAAAAACTGAAATTCATTTCGTTGCGAATTCAATTGAATTGCAAATGTTTTTTGAGTTGAGCTATCCCCATTTTTTGTCCTCATGTTTCTTTTATTTTATTTTATTTTTTTGTTTTGTTTTTGTTCCGGTTTGAGGTTTTTTGGGTGCGTGCTAAAAGAATTTTCACTATACGTAGATGTTTTGGTTAATGTGTTGGAACAAAGACGATTGCATGAAAAGTGTATTATTATGTTTTTTGAAACTTTTATTTTTTTTCTGTGGTGAAATTTATTCGTGGCTTTTTTTTTGTGATTTCAGCGGAAATTGTATTTGTCATGGTGATCTAAAATAACAAGGCTAACAAGGAGCATGACGAATATAATATTATGTTATTTTTCTAGATATGGTTTCCCTTGAGGAGTCATCTTTCTTTAAGCTGAGATTTGTTGATTTTTTGATGGGGGCTATAGACTCTAGGGAGATTATATTTTGTATGAATCAATTTTTAAAGTTTTTTAACAAGTAGAAAGTAGGTTTTTTCAGAACCTACTATGCAGTATGAAACACAATCATTATCAGTATTTTTAAGCTCGGTCACATCGTGCGAACCATTACTTCTCTTCCTTACAGAAATACATATTAGCTGGATATGGGAAACTTCTGGAAAGTTTTATATTTTAGACAATTTTTTTTTCACATAAAAATTATAGGAGATAATTTGTGGTCTTCTAAAGAATTTTATCAATGTTTTTCGCTTAGATGATCAAGAGTTGAGATTGACGCTAAAAACCATTTTGCTTACTCAAGAATTTTGTCCGTTTTTCTGCAATATTTTTTTTTTTATTGGGAAAAGGTGTTCAAAATGTTTGTTAGCAAATATTTTAAAAGATATTTCAATCTTCAAAATCAAATACAAATTTCAACACTCAGAGAAAAAACCAAGTATAATTAACCAATTTCTGGTTTATTATGCCTGACTTTCAGGTTGTTATTTTTCAACTCGGTAGATCAGGTTAAATACCTAACCAGATACCTGATTTTAATGTCATGTTAAATCAAAGTAGGTTTCAGGTTATATCTGCATGACATCATGTAAATTTAACACTGCCTTATAATAGTAAAACTGTAAATTTTACCTGAAAATCTTCCTTATTCTACCTGTGAATCTAGTTAACAGTACATGAAAATCTTGTTAAAAATATGAATTAAATATTCAACGTCCTGTAAATTTAATATGAAGATCTAGTTAATTTAACATGATTCAATGTAGAATCAACCCTGTATCCGGTAATTATTATGTCTTGGATACATGCGTAAAGGTCCTATCTCTAACGCTGCTTACCGTCCAATTCATTTTGCATTATTCTGAAAGTATACAAATTTATAACTATGTATACTTTTTTATTTTAAGAAGTCTTTGTGATACTAAACTTAGTTTTGAACTGGGAACCTCTCACATATCGAGATAGCACGCATTCTTTGGGCCACTTCGATGCATACAAAACTTGTGCTGAATATCAATAAGTTAAAATTGATTTTGTTTGGATGGCATATGTGTGTATGTCTTAACACTGATGTCACGTTGAAATTAACTGGCAGAGTTTTCCTTTTATATGAGGCCAGGTTAAATTCAAAAAGTAAACATTGTAAAAAAAAACCACATAAAACATTACTTCAACCTGATTTGTGGTAAAAAATAAATTCACAACATACAGTGTTAAAAAAACCCGATATCAGTTAAAATTAGCGCTATATTCTTGTCAAAATTTCTTGTTTACCAGAGTTCAGTATTAAAATAACAGTTCATCTTCGGAAATCAACTTAAATATGGTAACATAGGCCATTAGGCTGATTCGGCATTGAATATAAGGTTATTAAACAATTCAGGTAAGTTTTTGAAATGTCTATATTTATTTATGGGATTATGCACCGTGTAAATTTAACAGGGCCCAGGTTTATTATTAGCCTGACTTTTTTCTCTGAGTGACTAATTTAGACAAAAAATTCAATGTTGAACAAAAAGTCTTAAGTGTACATTTGTCAAATTCAGCTTATTTTATCCCGAGCTACCAAAACTATTTTAAAGTAGGCAGTGTGACCATTCTTTCAAAATGGCAGTACTGAATTTAGTAACAGTTTTTCGAAACAAAAATATTAAATAATAAAAACACTTTCATTCAAATGTTTTTTTTTTTTTTTTGTTTAACGGTATATTCAATAGCCTATAATACCTATATCGCAAGTAAAGACCTTGTCCTTCCCAAAATTTAAGGTTTGGTCAGTATTTTTTTAACATTCTAATGTAATAACATGAATTGGGCATGAAAGGGATAAAAATTGGGAATACAGAATTCATGCTTGCAAAATTGAGCTCCTGATATTTAGACTCATTTAAGGACTTTTATCTTTGAAGATCCGACTATTTAGGCTGAACACGATACCAGAAAAGTTTCGGTATCGTTTGGTGTCGGTATCGGAATTCGAAACGATACCGAGACGATACCGTGTTTTTTGGACCGAAATTTACCGATACACTCGGCAGTATCGTTTGGTATCGAAAAACGCTCCAATGATTTAGATGACATTTTAGAGCTTTTCTCCTTAGCAGCGGGAAAAGGTTTAGGCAATAATTTTAATTACAACTGCCTACTGCCACGCCCATTTAACTTATGTTGGCTTTCTCTGAAACCAATGATATGGATAAAATTTTCAGACTTGGTTCTCTTGAGTGAGAAAGTGATTTAAGCGAAATCCATTAATGTTAAAAAAATTATATTTAAAAATAATGATTTTTATCTTAAATCTTAGAAATACCCAGCGAGTTCAATTACTAGATCAAGAACATGAAACCAAGTCGTGCATTTTATTTTGGATTTCGACTCATACTAGACCGCAACCAGACGAGACCGATACCGATACCGATACCGAGACGAGACTTTCCTATACGAGGCCAAACGAGACTGAGTTATACAAGACCGAGACCGATCCCGAGACGATACTGAAATTTTTCCATTTTGACGATACCGAGATAATACTTTCAAAAGTATCGTTAGGTTTGGTATCGTGGCCAGCCCTACTGATTATTAAAACTGAAATTAAAAGCTTCAACAGGAGTTCACATCAGTTGTTTCTGAACTAACGGATGATTTTTTAGCTGGTTTGGTTTTGGCAACACTGGTTTTGACAGCTGACGTGTGTTTAGTACCTTGTGTCACTGTCAAACAGCTTCAGTTTGGTTTGCAATTTAACCATGGATCGTCTTACAAATGAACAACGCTTGCAAATTATTGAATTTTACTATCAAAATTCGTGCTCGGTTCGAAATGTTCATCGCGCGCTGCTTCCATTTTATGGTCGGCATTCTCGACCTTCTGAGCAGTCTATTCGGAAGATTGTGACCAAATTTCACACCAAATTTACTTCGTTGGACATTAAACCACCAACACGTTTACGTACTGTGCGTAGTGAAGAAAATATTGCGGCCGTATCAGCTAGTGTGACAGAAGACCGCGAAATGTCGATTCGGCGCCGTTCCCAGCAGTTAGGCCTTTGTTACAGCACTACGTGGAAAATTTTGCGGAAGGATTTGGGCGTAAAGCCTTTTAAGATACAGCTGGTGCAAGAACTAAAGCCAGCCGACCTACCACAACGCCGAATTTTTGGTGAATGGGCTCTTGGAAAGCTGGCCGAGGATCCGCTTTTTTATCGAAAAATTGTGTTCAGCGATGAGGCTCATTTTTGGTTGAATGGGTACGTAAATAAGCATAATTGCCGCATTTGGAGTGAAGATCAGCCAGAAGCATTGCAACAGCTACCAATGCATCCCGAAAAAGCCACTGTTTGGTGCGGTTTATGGGCCGGCGGCATTATTGGGCCATATTTCTTCAAAGATGATGCGAATCGCAGCGTTACTGTCAATGGTGAACGCTACCGAGCGATGATAACAAACTTTTTTTTGCCCGAAATGGAAGTTCTTGACTTGCATGATATGTGCTTTCAACAAGACGGTGCCACATGCCACACAGCACGCGAAACAATGGCGCAATTGCGAGGCGAGTTTGGTGAACAGTTAATATCACGTTTCGGGCCGGTCAATTGGCCGCCTAGATCGTGCGATTTGACACCATTAGATTATTTTTTGTGGGGGTATGTCAAGGCTAATGTCTATAGGGACAAGCCCGCTTCGATTGACGCACTGGAAGCCAACATCCATGCATTCATTCGTGAGATACCGGCCGATATGTGTGAAAGAGTATGCCAAAATTGGACTCAGCGGATGGGCTACCTGAGACGCAGCCGCGGTCAACATTTGCATGAAATTATCTTTAAACTATCGATTCAAATAAATATTTTATTAATTTTTTCGAATTTTTTGTGTTTTTTTTTTTAAAGTTCTAAACCTCTTAAAAAATCACCCGTTATTTTTTAATTTATTTTTTATATTTTCCTCAACTCAATTTTATAGTTTAGTGGCGAACAGATATTCATATGTTTTTCAATTTAGTGTGATAGCAAAAAATAGCACCATGTCCCATATAAACCCTGCACTCATCGTGCCTAAAAAAATTACTTCAATCTTCGCGCGGATAACATGTAATTTATTTTAAAATAACAATAAAACCAGGATGTTTCTCATAGTAACTTTTGGTGATTGTTTTGCTTTGAAATACAATTACTTATAATTTACTTTAATACAAACATGAATTTTTTTCAACTACATAAATACAAAAACAAAAAATAAAATATTAAAATTGTCGTCCATATTTTAAGTAAAAAAAAACTCCAGGATTACACGGTTAATTACTGCTAAGTCTTCTATTTGGTTAAATTTCCGTTATTATTATTAAGGTGTCTGATATCTGACATTTCAACCATAGAAGTCTTTGATGGTTACATTTATGTGGTTTAATTTAATTTATATTAAGAGGATTCATTTAATTGAATAAACCTCAACTTTTAATTTATTTTACAACAAAAATAATCAAAAAAAAACTATATTCAAATAAATTAAAATTTGAATTAAATATGTTAGTTGATATCTATTATTCATAATTGTGGTGATTTCGATTTTAATTAAAATAATATGAAAAATTTATGCCTAAATCATATTTTCTGTTCTTTTGCTCACATTTATTAGGTAGGTACAACATGCAAATAACTATATTTTTAATGTTGAAAGTTTAAAATTTAATTATGTTAAACAGCTTCATATATTATGTAGACATACTTACTTTGTTAGCAATGTATTTCATTTTGTTCTGATTAAAAGCTAGCTTTTATATTTTTCCCATAATAAAAATTATTTCTAAGAATGCTTGGCAACATTTTATAACATTTTTTTTTAATGAAGACGTTAAAACGTAATATTTTTGCAAACTACCTTATTTTGTTTTTATGAAAGTAGTTTATGTCGTTTTTTTTTTTGCAAAGAAGTTGTTTTATTATATGTTAATATGTCATCATCATGTCATATATGTCATCATCATACTTGAAAGGACTTTCCTTATCTTCTTTTGGCAATTCCATTTGAGCAGGTTGTCATTTCATTAGGAACGAAATGATGAAGTGCGGCATTGCATTTATCTTACTTTGATAACTTTAAAATTACTTTGTTGCACGTGTTTGCTTTTATTTGAACTCAGAAATGACTATCTTTATGGCATGATGTTTCAGCACAAAAAAATGCAATCAAATAAATTTTATATAAATGAAGGAAACACTGTTCTTACACTAACTGGTGTGAAGCTAAGTTAAAGGTAATAATAAGATTGCTATACAAAATTACTGTTACTAGTAACATTTTGTAACAAAATTGTTGATAAGTCCTTGACAACAATCACCATATATATAATTTGAGTTAACTAGTACAGATTTTACGGGAGAAAAAGAATATATTTAAGAATTTATGAAAATTTTCCCATTAAATATTCTACAACAACATTTGTTTGCATTTTAGGTAAATATTTATATTTAAAAATGTATTTATATTTTGGGGTTTGTTGGTATAGTCCGTGTGAGTTTTGATGTCGGTTTAGTCAAAACAAGTCCTGCGTCTAAGCAACAAGGTGCAGCCCAACGAACGTACCCACCAAGCTTAATGTTGCTTAGTTATATGAAAGCTAGTTTTTGAGAAAATAAAAAATAACAAAGCCTACTTTTCATCTTATTAAGTGAAGCTAGGGTGTTTAGAGAAAGGAGAATTAGTAACATATGTACATACATATATGGGAACTATGCTAATTTCAAATTCTTAGCAGTTTTGCCAATGGCCGTATCATTATTAAGAATGAACGTTTCGGAGTCGTAAAAAGAGCAATTTGAAACAGGAATTTGAAATCTTTATGAAAAAGCTGAGAGTTTTCTCAAGAATTTCCTTAAGAATATTTTGCAAAAAAGTGATCCCATCACCAATCCTTTATTTTAGTTTTTAAATTTGATCAAACCGAAACTCTGTGTTTTTTTTTTTTTATAATTTGATATGAAAAAAGGTTAAAGCCACATCTAATCAAAAGGTTTCCTCGATATTTTTGAAATTACCGAAGCGTTTGATTTTGGAAAAAAAAACATCAAAATTCCCTTATTTTTTATTTATTTCATGTAAGGAAAGGAAACAACTTTTCGAACAAAAGATGACAGACTAAGAAGTGGCAGCATATTTTTGGATTCAACACATAACCAAAAAATGAGTATATTTTAAGTCCTTTTAATTGGATCGTAAAAAAGTCCACGTTTAGACTTAAAGAAAATAACAGAGTATCTTTTCCTATTTTTTAATAAATTAATTAAAGTGCATATGGCCCTTACACAAAATTCTGAAAACTACTATTTTCAACCCCTCATCCTTACAACGGGCAACAAAAAAATCCTGCCAGACTTTTAAATTTCATGTCAAGATGCATGCATCTACAAACCGTCATACTCATTTTTTGGTTTTGTTTTTAACCCAAAAATATGCTGCCAGCTCTTAGACTATGAATCTTTGTTGAAAATTTATTTTAATTTTCAAAAGCCCTTGTTTTATTTTCTATGATGTTATCAATAAGTGGGCTGGAATACTGGGCAAATAAATTCCAGAATTTTCAGACCGTTTAACAAAATTCATAATTTTTAATAGAAAAGTGTTAGAAACGTCAACTTCTCGGATTATAATGAAAACATAAATATAATTATTTAATCAAAAGTTTTAATATTTAAATTTGTTTAAAATTCAGGGTCTCTTTTAGTTTAGTTTTTTCTTTTATCTTAATAATTCGCTAATGGGATTGTTTTGCTTTCTAGGCGTAAATATCGCAGAACAATTTTTGCACGGATGAGGATCTTTTAACAGGTGGTCTTCTATACCGGAAAGAAATATTTGAAGGCATACTTTTTTTTTTATTAATTGATATGATGCGTGAAGTTAGCTTAGTTGCAGGAATTCAGCTGAAGTATTTTGAAAAAATATCAGGAATTATATAATTTGTTTCGTGGGATGCCAGATCCTTAGAAATAAATGCTTAAATGCGAAATTTCAAAAATTGAGTTAATACCCTATTTATGACCGTTAAATAGTTTTCGAGTCAAGCTAACTCTAAGCTTATATTTTTAACTGGAAATGGATAAAAATCACACGAAAATTTCATTACAGGTTTCAAGCAAGTTGCTTAGCTTAAAAATCGCAAAATCATTTTTCTAAGTCATCACCAAAATTGCTTTAACTTGCGATATTTATTTTACTTGCGATATACAGGGTGGCGCACGAATCGTGCTACAAAAATAAAACGTAATAACTTTTTTTCTGTGTGAGTAATCGGCTTATTTTTTTTTTTATTTTGTAGGTTACTATTTAGATTTATAAAAATGGATGCTTGGGATACGGAGAAAAGAATTTGGATAGGATAGTGCAACGGTACCATGCTTTGCAGTCCGTCATTTCCGTCCAAAGGGAATTTAGGCGGGAGTTTGGCGGTAATCCCCCGAGTAGATGAACCATTATGAGGCTTGTAAACATGTTTGCCGAATCTGGAAGCATCGCACGAAGGCCGTACCATCGAGATGCCAATGTTCGGGTTCAGGATACAATCGCAGCAGTAGCATCTGCAATACAGGCCAATCCGAGCGTTTTGACCCGAAACTTATCGGGGCAAATTGGAGTTAGTAGACGGTCAATACAAGGGATACTTCATGACGATTTAAACTTGTTTCCGTACAAAGTCCAAATTACTAGCAAGTTAAGCCCTGAGTATTTGCCTGTTCGCCTGGAATTTTGCCAAAAAATGATATCAATGGCCGAAGAAGACAACACATTGATCAATTGTTTGTTCATGTCTGATGAGGCCCATTTTGATCTTAACGGCAATGTAAACAAGCAAAATTGCCGTATATGGAATGAGTCTAATCCAGAAATGCTCCATGAGACGGAACTGCACCCAGAACGAGTCACTGTGTGGTGCGCAGTTTCATCAAGGTGTATTGTCGGGCCGTACTTCTTTGAAGAAAACGGTGTAACCGTTACTGTCAATGGGGACCGTTATTTAAAGATGTTGAAGGAGTTTTTTTTTACCCAGAACTGCGCCGAAGACGTATACCATTCAACAGCGTTTGGTTTCAGCAAGATGGAGCAACTGCACATATAGCCAGACCAGTTATGGCGGAGCTAAACAAAAAATTCGCAAACAAATTAATTTCTAGGAACTCCACTCTTCGCTGGCCCCCAAGGTCACCTGACCTGACTGCACCAGACTTCTTTTTATGGGGTTATGTCAAACAAGAGGTGTATAAAACGAAGCTCAGGATTTTAACTGAATTAAAGCAGTCCATAACGACAATAATTGAGGCGATCCCAACTTCAACTCTTCAGGCCGCAATGAATAATTGTTTGATCAGGTGCCGCATATGCGTGGGAGAGCGTGGAGGTCATTTGCGGTCTATAATCTTTAAAAACAACTAATTATTTAAAATAAAATTTAATTTTCTAACCAATAAAAAAAAAAATAAATGAAATACATCGATTAAAAAAAAAGTTATTTGAATTTCTTATTGTAGCACAATTGGTGCGCCACCCTGTATTTAGATTAATTTTTTAAAATACAAATTTAAAATAAGATTTTACAATACTGCGTATCAAGACTTTCAAAAACAGTTTGTGAATTAAAAAAAAATGTTTCAATTTTTGTTTGGAAATTTCAAAAACGATTTGGAAAATGTTTTTAAAATTTCATTTTTATATGCACATAAGTAAATACTTGAAATTTGCATACCGAAGGTTCATATTCAATCAATAAGAAAGATGGTGTTCTTTTTTCACCTCAAACAAGTTGTCTTAGTTAATTAAGAACAGAAAAAAAAAAACAAACAAGTCTTATTTTTTTTTCTCATGGATTCATTTGATTTACGTCATGCACACTACTTTGAAAAAAATTGTCTTAAATGCCAGTATTTGTGGCTATGATTTCAATTTTTAGGCTTAACGCCTAGCAAAAAAAAAAAAACAAAAAGGAAATAGGCCAAATATTTTTAGTAGGGCTGGCCACGATACCAGAAAAGACTCGGTGTCAGAAAGAGTATTACTAGACCGATACTGAATTTTTTTGATTTTGGCTATAACGAGATGATACTAGGTTAGGTTAGGTTAAGGTAGCTGTCAGGAAAACTGCTGACACACTTAGGCCAGAATAGGCCCATTGTGATACCACATAAAGAATGCGAGGTAATCCTCGCTAATTAAACCAATTGGAGCTTTTAATAAAGCGATGGAGACTGTGAATGTCGATTTTATTTAAGTCACTGGGATCATCAAAGAAAAAAATTTCCTAAGTATGTTTGAGAAAGAGCAGGACGTGAGCAAAGAAGGTATGGGATAGTATCTACCTCCTCCTCGTCCATGCAGCTTCTGCAGAAATCATTTGCAAAAATACAAATTCTATTGACGTGCTTACCTCTGAGGCAGTGTTCAGTAATGACACCAATTGTGGACCTTATATGCAATCTACTCTGGGATAACAAACATTCCGTGTTGGCCAGATCTGCTTTGTCGCCAGACAAGTAGTGATATTTACCTGTCCATCTGCCGTTTGTCATCATCATGGAATCCTGCTTAAGCATAAGTTTACATGTAGCGATCGGTATTCCAACATTCATCTTGTTAGGTGATATTGGTGTACTAGTTTCAATCCTGGCGAGTTCATCGGCTTTACAGTTTCCTAGTATATCTCTGTGTCCCGGCATCCAGAAAAGGTGAATGTTGAACTGTTCTGCCATCTCCATTAGAGACGATCGGGCAGTTACGGAGTTTGTAGAAACAGAGCCTAATGATTTAAGGGCAGCTTGGCTGTCTGAGAAGATACGGATATTCAATGCAGATATTACGTTTTCTTTGAGCCAAGATAAAATTTCTTTTATCGCCAGGATTTCCGCTTGGAACACGCTACAATGATCAGGGAGACGGAAGGAGAGACTAATGTTAAGTCGTTCTGAGTACACGCCGCCACCTATCCCCTCTTCGGATTTTGAGCCATCCGTGTAGAAATGAATTGTTTCATCTCTCAAAAATTCATTATCTTCCCAAGTGGATCTTGTTGGAATTGTTACTTGAAAATTTTTGCCAAAAACCGGCTGAGGGATGGTGTAGTTGGAGTGTTTAGAGATTGATTCAAATTTATTCAGAATGATAGTGTGGCCAATAGAGTTGTTGGACCATTGAAAAATGGCTCTGAGACGAATAGCTGTGTTCGCCGCTACTTGTTTAGTGTATATATTAAGCAAAGGGTGTGATGTTAAGCAGTATGTCTAACGCAACGGAAGGTATCGAACGGAGAGCTCCGCTGATACACAAGCAAGCCGATCTCCGTACTTTGCTTAGCTTATCACGATAAGTTACTTTATCTAAAGCAGTCCACCATACTGCCACCCCATAAGTGAGTATCGGTCTGATGACCGCTGTGTATAGCCAGTGGGTGATATGTGGCGACAAGCCCCATTTGCTTCCAATAGCTTTTTACAGGGGAAAAGTGCCACTGTGGCTTTTCTAATTCTTTCTTGTATATTTGGTTTCCAACTCAACTTTTTGTCTAAAATCAGACCAAGATATTTAGCTTGATCTGAGAAGTTAATACCATTTATTGATGGAGGGTCTATATTCGGAATTTTATATTTCCCTGTAAAAAGGACAAGTTCAGTTTTGTAGGAATTTACACCTAGTCCACATTTGTCTGTCCATTTTAGTAGTTTGTTGAGAGCGGTTTGCATTAATTCTACAATGATTTGAAGATGCTTTCCCTATACGTCATCAGCATATGCAATAACTTTGAAACCAACCACTTCTTTTTGAGCAAGGCTAGCTTAAAACTCATATTTGCAACTGCAAATAGCTCAAGTTCAAGTATAAAAACAAATTATCAAATAGGCCCAACATTTTACATAAAATGATTTTGAATATTTCAATGATCATTTGGTAAACTAGTCAACAACTCAAAGATTGACCTTGAAATAATGAACTTCATTTTATGTGAAGGGCTGGGCCAAAAAGATTTGTTTTTTAGAATGTAAATAAAAACTGACACAAAAATGTTACTATTGCATCAAAAGATTCATTTATTTTTCTCTTCAACCTACTCAAAATAAAACATTACAATTTAAAGTTATAACTTGCAGTTTAAGGTCTAAAATTTAGAAACTTTAAACCTATTTTTTTTTTTTATGACTCCGATACTATCATTTTTAACAAAGATACGGCCATTTGAAAAATTGCAAAACATTTGCATCCTTTAATTTTTTTACATAAGAACATAATGAACCTGTACCTGCATAATGTAGTTTAAAAAAGAAGTTGTTTATTCTACAAAGTGTATGGTTTGAAAATAATTTATTTTACAAAATGTCACTTAAAATAGCTTTTTTTAAATAAATTTTCAACTTTAAGAAATGTACAAGTATTGTTAGCCCTGCGGTTGCTTTTTTATATTTTATTTCCTATTTAAAGTAATTTTTTTTTAAATACAAAATCATCTCTCTTGCTTTAAAGGGGGGAAAAAGACTCCCATTTTTTGTTATTTTGTTGTCTCCACTCAATTTTCACGCTTTATATCTATGTGGAACATTTTTTTTATTCAATATTACTGAATGGAGTTCTCTCACTCAGTGTTCTCCATTAGCTTTCATTTCATTTATATTAGAAAATAAGAAGTCACTAAAAAATTAAAAAAAAAAAAAACACATAGAATGTAATAATTTTAATTAAGTACATAAAAACGAACATATCATTGATAAACAAACGCTAAATTCTTTGCCAAAAGCTTCCTTATCATACCATCATTAAAATAAATTAAACAGAGTAACGATTTTCCTTTTTTAGAAATCTCATAATCCTTTAAGCATCTTAATTAAAACAAAATTTAATTTTGCTATTCATGTTTACTTTAAGGTTACAAAATCCTTTGATAATTTTGATTTATTTAAATTAGACTGTGGAAAGGGTTAAGGGTGGAGTGCGAACGAAAATACCTAATTGCGGAAATCATTTTTTTTTTTGTTCATTTTATTTATGACCATAATATAAAGTGTCTATGTATATCGTAGCATAAAATCAATACACAAACACCACATTGATAGTTCTTGTTCTATACATTGGAGCAATAAATTATCATAAATTCATCCTAAAAAATAATATACGGCATATAATTTAAAATGATTGAATGAAGTCGAAAAGCCACTTAACAAAATTAATAAGAGGATTCTCAAACTGCCTCTTTTTATTTATTTTTTTTATTTCATATATAAACCCACTTCTGGAAGCCTTATTTCCTAATATCTATAAGATTTATTATATCTACCAACCACACATGATAACTTAAGTTGGTCCATAACCTAAGCTGACCAACAACTGTCATAACTATATTAGCACCATGTCAATTACAGAAGAAGAATATTGACACAATCTTCATAAAAAATTGTCAAATCTTCTAAAAAAAAAAGAAAATTCAACGGAAATTGAGGATTGTACCTATATACCAAAATTTACACCAAATGATACAAAATACTTATAAGTCGATGATAAATTATACTTACTCAAGAAAAAAAATCCTTCCATATGCAGACACATACAAATATTTAAAGCTATGTGAATCCCTTAACTGAAAATAAATATAAAAATAAAAGAAAAAAATTATTCTCAACAAAAATACCTACAAATGACAGAAATCCTACTCGAAATGGAAAAGTAACCCTAGGAACCTATATTTCTCTATGTGGACAAAAAACCAACATACCTACATTCGTATTGGGTATTTTTTTTTATACACAAAAACATAAATGATGTTTTTCCAAAAACCAATTATTCATAATTTACAGGCGACGATTTTTCATAAAGGGTAATAACTTCACTCATGCACAGGCACACACGCTGCTACTTCTTTACTCTCCAGACAACTAAATCCTTGAAAAGCTATGCACAGAGATGAATGTGCCATTTTAGATTGTTTTGTTTTTGCTTTTGTTTTTTTTTTTTTTTTTGCCAAAAAAAGGATCCCCTCTATACCTACCAAAAGACTCTGAAGCAGCAAACGAAAGGAAAACATAATTTTCCACACATTGCTTCTATACACAGAGAGAAGTTTTCCCTTCTCGGCTTGACGATGGTCCTTTTGCTACAAAAAGAGACTTTTTCGTTACTTAACCATTTATGCCATGGAAATTGCTTTCTATTGAGGATATATGTGTACTTACAAAATAAAAAAGCATGCAGATGTACAACTCACAGCCCAACAAGGATACCAAAAATGTCTTTCAAAAACTACGTAGCCCAGGCCACAACATTTTTTTTTCTCAACAAAAAAGTCCTATCTATGGAGAGATACCCTTATACCCATCGCCTATCTGCCCAGACACACATGGCTTGTCTTGTACCAAAATACACATCCGAGAAAAATACCAAAATGCCGAAAATAATAATTCATCGGGAGCACACGCTGAACAAGTGGGATGTCTACGTGCACAGGGACCAAACTAGAACACACAACACAGCAATAATATCCCAAAGGAAATAGAGCGCCTATGGTTTTGACCTAACCTAAGGATGTTTTTTTTTTTTTTTTTTTGGTTTTTTTGTCACCCCACATTTTAACACCCAAACTTTAATTTCGACTTCAATTACACTGGAATTCTCTATGCTGGAAGCAGTATCTATTGGAAAATGCATCGCCTATGTTGGAAAATTGAGGAACTTAAAGCTCAACACAAATATTGCTCATGCGTATTTATGCGAGATATTCTAGTCCCAAGTGCATCAGATGTAAAAACTCCGAATTGGCCGTTCGTTTTCCATTGGAGAAATTGAAACTTTCTAAGTCATCACTCCGAACTGCTGGTACTGAACTTTCGTTCACATCCCATTCATATGCAGAATTTGGCCCGATAGATGTTCGGGCGAGGATAGGTACAATGAAAAGACGAGAGCAAAGAAGCAAGAAAAACAGAATTTATCTCACAAAAAGCTGCGTCAACATGGAATCGTGTTACTAAATGTCAGAAGTCCAGTTATAATCAAACTGTTGCGAGAGTAGCACAATGTCGGTTCGCGTTTGGTAAAAAAAAAAAACAAACAAAACAAAAAATATTTAAATCGAAGCCCCTTTCCGCACTAAGAAAACATAAAAAAGCTCGCCATCCTTTCTGCCAAAAAGGACTGTTGTTTATATTTATTTGAGATACAATTACATGAATTGAAATTTGATCAAGGATTAATTAGGGTTATCGAGAGAATATCACTTGCCCTTCTCCCCCTAGCCCCCGCCCAGTACACTCCTAAATGCTAGTGCAAACAATTAAACAAAGCTACGTGTTTTGCAGAAGGTGTGAATGTTATTTGAGGAAATATAATTATATCCTGCGAGGATTTGTTTTGGGTTCGAAGTAGAACACGTCGTCGTTTCGCCGGGAGAAAAAAAAGGATATAAAATTTACCACCCCGTAAAGTTTGATTGCTTTTTTTTTTGTTGTAATTTTATTTTCCTTATGTCGTGAATTTTATTTTATTATTTTTTTCCGTACAAATCGTTGGCTTATCGAGCTAATGGGTGCGTGAAGAACGTGTGCGTTTGTTTGCATACCATATATACCCAGGACACACACACACACCAGTGAAATTAGAAAAAAAAACGAAAACCAAAGATCCTTGGGAACAAAAAAAAAAAAAAATAATTTCCCACGGGAGTGGCTCTCAAATAATATTAACTCCTCGCACAGGAAGGCAATGTAATGAAATATAAACATCAAATACAGTATGTCCGTTATAATGTCCTATAGCCCTTTAATATGCCTATTTTATTGCAAAGTCAGATTCGAAGCTTCGATAACATTATTATGTCCTTAAAACGAGGCATTTCCCATAAATAAAGTCTCGAGTGTGTACGTTATAAATTCTATTTTCATTGAAAATATCCTTACGAAAAAAAATAGAATTAAATCCTTGGAAATTTGTATTTACAAAAAAAAAAAATTGGGTGATGTAAGTGAGAAGGATATGTTGTGCTAGAAATTAATTTTGAAAAAAAAACCCCCAACATATTTGGAAAATTTTCAAGAATTGTGTGTTCTTTTGAAAGTTTTATACATAACGAAAATTAAAAAAAAGAAAATCTCATATATCCTTGAGACGAGCTATAGTCCAGTCACTTTCTAGGAATTTTAATAAGAGATTCTCAAAATTTTTATCTGCTCAGCCAGAAGGTCGCCCAACAAAACAACACAAAAAGGTCCAATAAAATTGTTATTTCGATTCAGTGAAACATGAGGATGCCTTGAGTGCGCTCAATCAAAGTGTGTGAAGGCGTTTTTAGTGGAATTACATATTCAAGGCGATTATATGCCTGCCAATCTCAGTCTGTGAATTTACAAAATAAAATATTTTAAAAATAAAATCCATCATCTTAAAAGATTAAAAGTGAAAAAAAAAAAATATTTAAAAAATTGAAGAAAAAATAGAATCTTTTTAAGTAGGAGTAAGGCATTCTTTAAACCTCATTTGTCCTTATACAAAAACAAATTTACATAAAACAACAGCAAAACCGGGAAAGGATTCGCTCAAAAAAAAAAAACAAAAAAACAATAACAAAAACAAAACAATAGAAAGAGAAAAAAGGAAAACCAATGTAAGTTTATATTTATTTCAACAACTGTATTCATAATAGTCCTGCTGTATTTTCACTGTTGTTTTTGGTATGTACTGTTATGAAATGAAGATTTCTTCAATCCTTGTCTAAAATAATCGGGTTGGGATTTTTTTTTTATTCTAATTTTCCGCATTTATCGGTACCCACAATTGGAGTATGCAACAAACGATATTGGGGGGGGGGGTGAATGAATACAAGAGTGTAACATGAAAATGCTGTTACCCCATACTTACACTCTCAACCGGGGGGGATCTTAATTCTTCTTTGTGCAAATTACGAGAGATTTTATAGATGCGAATACACTATTATCCTTTGAGCTCTTGAATGTTGTTTTTGAACCAGTTTTTTTGGAATCCCTTTATATTGTTTTTGTTTTTTTTTTTCTTAAGGAGATGCGATGAAGATGGAAATATATTCAAGTCATATTTAAAGTGAGAGAAAAAATAAAAATAAAGGAACACGAACAAAAATATTGTGTTAGTGAAATTTCTTTGTCCTACTTTTGCCATACTTCCTATAAAACATTTTTTTTTTTTTGGGAGCGAAAATGATTATTTATGGAGATCCTTTTGACTTTTATGGTAGAATGGTAATGGTACTCGTATATAGCTTTGGTTGGGGTATAGAGCTAAAAGGGTTTGCTCTTTCGTATGATTTCTTACTTCCTTAAAGAATAGGGATGTGTTGTTTTCTTGTGTGGTAGGTATACGCGGAGCCATGGAATAATTCCTTGTGATGTGAGGTTTTTTTCTTTTTTTTTTATCATTATTTTCGTTTTAGTAGCTTCCTTCTTTTGTGGAAGATTTTTTTTTTTTTTTTTAGTTTTATTTGAAGGACTAATGGAATCTATATCATCCGAAAAAAAAAGAAGTGTGTGGGTTTGTGTATATCTATTTACACATTTGAGGAAGTAGGTATATAAAAATGATGTGATCTTAGATTGAATTTAAGATACTTTTTATTCAGATATGCTAGAGAAGAGTTTAAGAAAATATGAAAAATTATTAAGATCGTCTTTAGAGATGGTTATTTTAGGTCAAGATTGTCTTTAAGTCTTATAGAGTTGTGAAAATTGCTTTATAGGTGCTTAAAACAAAATATATTGGCTTTTGCCACAACACATTAAAAAAACCACAAAAAAAAATACGTATTTTTACTGAAAATTTGACGATTGACACTGCCCATCAACAAATAGATAAATAAAATGGGACTTTAGTGACTGCTTAGATAAAATATTTTTAATTACTACGTAGATTAGATACACACTAATATTTACACCGTTCCATCATTTTGAGTTTTAACTATCTTACAGTTATGTTTATTAATGCAAACAAAAAATAGAATATACAAACGTTCCTTAAAACCAAATTGCCTAGTCCAAAGGGTTAAAATTGTCTTTGTGTCAGTAAGTAAACGCATGCCGGAGGTAATGCTTTTTTTATTTGAATTTCTGTAGGAGCCAAAAAGACTGCGAGTTATTCGAATTTTCGCCTATAGGTATAGTCTTTTATGAGTCACTCCATATATATGTACATCTGAAGGTTAAATATGAGTTTCAGAAGTTAAAGGTTCACACCGAGAAAACAATAACCGAGTGTGTTTTTCAATGGTTGAAAAAAAATGTTAATTATAATGAAGTCTCGGGTTAAAACACTGCATTAGGTTAAAATTAACAAAGTAACCTCGATTTAATTAAATTGTTTAAAATAAACTACAAAGAAGATTAAATTGAACGAAGGACTTTGTTATGTTAACCAAGAATTTTGTTTGGAGTAATTCATTTAATTTAAATAATTGCATTAAGAAATAATCTGGTTTGAATTAAGTAATCTTGTTGTTTGAATTAAACTAATTAACTAATGGATATCTTCTTTAATTTAAACGAGTTTATAGGTCAAAACCATCAACCAAAATTGTGTAATCTAACTAAATAAAAAAGCTAATATACAGAATGGTAATCAATTTATTTGGTTGATTTAGCCCAGTAGAGTATGTCAAAATAACACATTTAATGGTTTATTCCAACTTTACCCTTTTATTGTATCAGGGTGTTAAATGAATCAATTTTTTTTTAAGTCTAGTTCACTCGGGTAATTTTTACAGAGTAAGTTTGGAAGTTGTATATTAGGAACATCACTTATTTAATATTTGCGTGTTATTTTTTGAGACACTGTTTTGTGAAAAGGACACTAAAGGGAGTATATTTTAAAGATAAAAATTTGTAAATGATTTTATGCAACTAGCGTATTGTTTTAAAATCAAATTTTAGATAAATAAAATTCATAAAGTACTCAGGTATTTAATTTTAACTCTCCTATTAAATGTGTTGATTTGATAGGAGTTTTCCTTTGGAGGTGGCGAAGTACTTGCAAGTACTTTGCCAGTTTTTTTTTCAACCAAACACATCAAACTGCTTTCCCATGTAAAATGTATCTACTCGCCATGAGAGTAAGTGCAGTTGATAGTTCTAGATTAGGGTTTTCATCTACTTACAAGTACTTTGCCACCTCCAAAGGAAAACTGCTAATATAATTCCACATTAAATTTGAGCAATACAAAAATTTTTGTCTTTTGATACTGTATGTAGTAGGTACAACATACATACTTACATACATTCATACATGCATACATATGTCTGTTTCTGTCTGTTCAGTTACAACACTAATGGCTCACAGTTGAACGATCAGTAGTTACAAATTTCTGGTCATGGGTTGTACTCAGGGTCCCCAGATCGAGAGGAAAAGCATCACATTTCCTGATTTTATGATGAAAAAGGGAAATCGAAGTACAAGCTTAAAAAAGTGGAAACAAATTCATAAAGGGGAACAAAATTAAATGAAATGTGGAAATGTTTTTAATTTATAAAGTTCGACTAAAATCTTTTCTCATATGCCTATGAAAAACCATATTTCGTTTGCCTTCCATATGGTAGATCTGCGACCGAAAGATTATATCCAGCAGCTAATCGAAATAGGACAAATCTTTAGATTCCCACAATAAGTGGAGTTTTTCTTACACAAAAGTTCTTATTTTTTTGGATCATGAAATCGAAAAAGCCTATATTAAATTACATACCAAAATTATGCTCCAAAAGATAAAACTTATCATACATACTAAAACTTATAAATAACATCTACATTTATTAGCAATATATTTAAATGCTATGAATTTTTGTGATGTCTTCAAATATTACTGATGTGTCAAAACTTTGGTTATTGCAGACTAAAATGCCCTTAGTCTACAAAACCTAAGATATTAATATAAGAAAAGTCACTATTCGAGTTTTATGTTGATTTAAGTTTATTATTAAATTAAAAAGTGTTAAGAAAAACAACATTTTTATTTTTGTTTTTATGCATGAAAATATGAAAAATTTATTTAGGGGAGAAAAAGGTAAATTTTTTTTAGATTTGGGGTACAAATTGGGTTTGCTGATAATTACAGGAGAAAAAGCTAACGAAAGTCATGGGACACTGTGTAGGTACTTATTAATTTTAGATATGAAACAATATTTCTTTTGAGATTTTTTTTTTTTTTTTTGAAAATTTTCTCTTTTTTCATAACCTGTACAAAATTTTGGTGTAACTAGTCACAATGGTTCTCAAGAAAAACTGGCTTAACCTTCCACTATGTTTTAAAATCGAATAAAATGTAAAATTAGGTATTATTTTGTTTTCGACATTTTGGATTGAATTTTTAAAAAAACATTTAAAAAATTTTTTTTTAGAAAAAGTTAAATTTTTTTTCAATATGAAAATAGCCCCATTTACCCTTGCTCTTTAAAAAGAATAAATTGAGCTTTAGGTAAGCTTTTAAAAATATGGATTCATAAGCTAACTTATTAATGTACTTTTTTTTTCCTATCTGCCCCAGCTTACCTAAGGTTTTTTGTTTTTTAAATCGTCTACATGAACCAACTTTTAACAACAGCCGAAGTCAAGAAAGTGATTTTCTTCAAAATTTAATTTTTCAACTAAAGAGAAATTTTCTTTTTTAATTTCAATTCTAAAAATAAGAGTAATTTCCATACAACTTTTCAGGAAAATCTTTGTTTTAAGCATATCGTAAATTTTAGTAAAATATTGTTTACAAAAAACTGTTACTAACGATGCCTCACCTCAACAATAAAACGGTTTTTTAAGTTGATTTTCTCAGATGGCTTGACTCAATGGCGTACGCAGAGTTTCTCTTAGTTAGCACACTCATACAGAATTTTGACTAGGCGTGGCAAACCTCATTCGAAAAAGAGTTTTGGAAATATTTTCTTAAAAAAAATAAAGAAGATAAACTACCTAATGCATGAAACATAATTGTGATTAGGGGAAGGCAAGTGCACCTACCTGCCCCCCTTGCGTACGCCCCTGGCTAGACTGCTTTAAATATATTTTTTATTTCAAATTTTTTTTTGCCATTTTTTTATTCAATATTTTAAAAATGAGTTTATTGTTTTTTTTTTCAAGTTAGGTTCTTAATAATTAATATTAATTTTTTGAAAAGATATCTAATACTATTTTAAAAATATAAGTATTTATTTAGTGTGTTTTTTGGCACTATACGAACTAACTCCCAAATGAATTAAATCCCACTCGTCAAAATAAACTAATTAACACCAGAGGAAAATCAGCAAAAATGTATGGAATGTCGTCTAGGAACCAATAGCAACGAGACGTATATCGTTGGAAAGGTATTTTTACGAGCAAAAATAGTTACAATTACAACTTTCTTAAAATCAGTGTGTGGAAAAAGTTATTCTCTGTTGTTGGCGATTTTTTGTAGAAAAAAATTAGTGTGACGTAGGCAATAAGAAGCCAATAACATTCTTCATAAAGTTATATTTGAATCGAACTGCTACTAAAAATATTGTAAATAAGAAAAATATGAAGTGTCGATATTGGTTCAACCGGTTTAAATATTTGTTGGCTATTTTAAATACATTTTACTCATGCAACCACCCACCAAAACAAAACCTTATTTAACGAATTACTTTTTTCACACAGTGATTTGAAATAAGCCCTCATAGTACCTATTAAAGTACACAAAAATACCTTTCCGATGACATATGTCTCGTTTATATTTGTCTTGTAGACCGTTATGTCTTATTCTCCTTTCGTGGTGGGACTTAGTTCATAAAATTAGAAGCTAATTTAGTTGGGACTAAGTTCATTGTGAACTAACTCAGGGAAAGCTCAAAGTAGGGGGTCCGGCGAGCCTTCCATGGGTTGTCATGGGCACACGGGATCACGGGTGCGGGTAATAGGTCCTACTGCTGGGACTTAGTCAAGTTAGATCATTTGGGAGTTAGTTCGTAGTTGATTCAAAATAACCTTTTATGGCCTTTAGTCCTACAAATTGGCATTTCGTCCGTCTTACTCACTTGGACTCATCAGTGACGTAGTGAGGGCCTTGTCATACGCAATTTGTATTAATTTTAGTTCAACTTACATGCATTTTTTTTTTACGAAAATCCTCTGTAAACTATATCCAAATAAATATAAAAAGATTAGAATTCCGAATCATTAAGCTGGAAATTTTGTTGCCTGGGGCTTGGCATGGTTTCTATAAGAAGTTTTTTATAATACCAATTCTATATACTACTGAAATAAATCAGCCCAGCAGAAGACTTAGCATTAAGGATTGGACTTGTTTGTTCGTAGGGAAATTTTTCCGATAATGCTAAAAATTAATCAATATTAGTTCAAAAGTTTTTCAGTTTTTTATTCCACTGTGTGACTGGAACAATTTTTTTCAAAACTACTGGTAGGTGCAATATGATTTTCGGTCATTAATTTCAACTTCCAGGTGAATTCTTGTCTTCTTGACACGCAAAATAAAGGTGTAACTAAGCTTGATGTTAGCGTGAACCCTCTTGATTCAAATTCCTCCGAGAATAAAAACAGTTCTAGAATGATTTTTGGTTTCTTTGTTTATTTTTATTTTCATTCAGTAAATCATCATTTATTATAATACATATTTAAATAAAAAACGAGTTTGGTAAAATATTTGGTTTGTAGTTTTTTTCAGTAAAAAAAAAAATCCAAAAATTATAATAAGTCTCTATAATGGAAAAAAGACAAATTAACACTAAGTTCTTATCCCTGGTCAAAAGCATGATTAAAAAAAAGAATTTTGAGTATTCAAACAAGCACACAAACTCCAACGCGAAAACAAAATCTTATTTTACTCAGATTTATGTAAAATGTAATCAATATCTAATGGGGCGTATTCATTAATTTTGTTTAAGCTACTGCTAAGCAAATCTTAAGTTTACGTGATAAAAAAATATGATAAGCTTCAGAATTTTTCAGCAACAGCTTCAACGAAAAAAAAAAAACAATTCAAGATACTTCTAAGGGTTTTCATGTGTTCGATATGCAATCAAGGAAAGACCAATGATTGGTTTGCCTTTGAGAAATAAGGGACAAAAACATTATGTTTTTTTTTGTAAATGCTGTAGAATGGAAATTAGTGGTTGATTTTTTTGATAGTCATTTCTGCACATTAGTCGTATTAACTATAAAATATACGTGGTGAACGAAAAAGATGAATGTATGTGTGTGTGTACATCAATATATCTCAAAATGCAAAGATATCCATATCAAAATTTTCGATTTTACAAATCGGACCAATTACAATACCATTGAATATTTTTTTTCCTTTAATTTGAATTTATAAGCAAATTAACATCACGTTCAAAACCTCCATTTGTCCATAGTCGTGATTTATAAGCACATTAAGTGACTTTCATTAAGTTGCTTGAGTGATGAAAAATGCGACAAGATTTGATGCTTTCTTCGTTCTAGTGAACGGCAACAATTTAAAACAAATGGCAGTTTTCACCCCTACTCTGCCACTTACTTACTTACTAACTCCAGATTGCACTCATAGTCCTGGGTGGACCACGGCCCTTACTGTTACACCACTTTTTAATAAAATGATAATCAATGAAAAACCAAAAATTATTAAAATTCGAATCGGTGTTAAAAAAAATTAAGTATTCGCCAGAGTGCACAGATGTAAGGTATATTGCGTAGGTGGTCAAAATTGAAAATGTCTGCTCTTAAGATTGGTTTTCTAAGAGCAAATTGAAACCAACAAAATATATAAGCTTTTGACCAATAAGCGGACCTTCTGGATTCGCCATTTTCAATAATTCTGAAATTTTAAATTAAAAAAAAAAAAATTTAAACTAAAAAAAATATTATGCTGTTTTACGCAATCGATGGTAGTTAATTCGTGAGAAACTTATTTCATATTTAATATACCTACTCGTAGTTACTTTGTTAAGAGAACTCAAGTACTCTTTTTTATTACTATAGCCACTTGTAAGGATAACTTTCGAAAAAAATTATTTCATATTTGTTTATCTCCAATGGATACTCTTTCAAACGAAATATGTTTTGTGTTTGTGTAAATCGACACGCTTTGCTTTTCTTTGACATTCTCCATCATTTTTATATTTTAATACCTAAATAAATTAACTATATTTTTAAACAATGTTGTTCATATATTTTCGATGCGTTTTTTGATGGATAAAAGAAAATTCTATTGAAACCCTTCATGTCATATGAAGCCAAATATGACATTTTCCATTTTCAATTTTTTAACTGTTTTCTTAAAAATTCGTGTGGTAGGGGTTACCTAATATGAATTTTTATTGGAGAATTCGCATATGCATCGATGCTACTTGATTTTTGTTTAACTTAAGCACAAATAAGATCAATTAATACAAGCTCTAAAAACGTTGCATTTAACTACTAAATTAAATGCATGTTTAAGTTGCTTGGAACTTAAGAGCTTTAAAAATATGCAAGCAATACTAAACAAAAATTTAATGTCTTCTGTCATAGTACGTTGAGTCATATTTAAAAATAGTGTGTTTGCCAAAATGTTTTTTGAGCTTGAAAATACATTTTCCAAGTAATGGGATGCACGAGAGTTCAATTAAGCTAAGAACTAACTCCCTTGCTATGTGAACAGACTAGATTCAATATTTGCCAAGTTTAGTGTTAGGATAAATAATGTAATTTATTTTTGGAAAGATTTTTGAAAACTTTGAAATTCGTGTTTATGTATATTAAATATTATTTTGAACTCATAACAGTGTATGTACATCATATACTTCAAAATTTTAATTTATGTAATGTATGGTTTGTAATTTTACAAATTTGTTTACATATAGTTTTTTAATTATTATTTAAATACATGCACCCTTGAAGCATTTTCACACGACATTGACTTGAATTTAAATATTATCTCATTTTGTGTGCTTTCATTTGAAAAAAAAAATTAAAAAAAATAGCCCATTGATTTTCACAGCTTGTATCCTTCCGCCCTCAAGCCACACAAAACCTTTCATAGTAATTAACGTATTGACATTCAATAAATTTAATAATCAAGGTGACAGCTTGTGGATGACCTCTATACCCACCTTTTACATTCCCATCCATATTGAAAATTGAAGTAGCTATTATCCATGGATATTATGTAAATACATACACATATCTGCACGCATATATTTATGTACCTATACCTATTGTATGTATTTATTGATTTTGAATGTAATTAATGAAATTAAACTGACAAAGGCAATGTCGAAACACATGTCAAAGTTTTTCAAAAAAAAAAAAAAATGAAACCTACATAAGTATATATGTATAGTTATTGAAAATCTGTTTCAACCAAAATGAAAAAGAGAGAATATTTTTAAAGTTGGAATATTGATGGATTTGTAGATATTCGTGTTAACACTTGGAAATATGGAAAAGATCACAATATTTTTATTTTTTTTTTTTTATTTTCCTGTTTTGAGTTGCCTGTCGAAGTCCGGACTCATCGACTTATTTCCATATTCTTTCATATACACATCTATGTATTTTGATTTTCGTAGGTTCACCCTAGCAACATGAATATTTTAAATGTCATTTTAAATGTCAGGACAGTCAGAAATGTAAAGTACGACTAGGTTGTAAGTAATTGCTTTTTATTTGCCCTCTTCTTTTTTAGAAATACCTGTTTTTTTTTTTATTTTAATAAAATTTACAATAATTTTTAAAAACAAAATATCAAAACCGTTCTTACGAGTATGTATTTATTTATGTTCTTTAAATTAAATCACAACAATTTGATAAAGTGGTGAATTTGATGAGGCACTATAAGGAGCGAATTATATGAATTTTTTTTATTAAAACTGCTGTAAGTCTGTAACTCGTTTGATGCAAAGATTGTTCTCACATAAGCATAAACAAACCTCTTAGTTTGATAAAAAAATTCAATAATTTTTGCACACAAAACCAATACTTTTCCAGTGTCGTCTTTAGAGGAAAGTAAAAATCATATTCCATATGGCACTTCGATTCATTTTTATATTATTTATTTATTTATTTCATCAATTTCCAGCATGGTTGAATTGATTTGTTGATTTCTTTGTGTCCCACCGGTTGTTTACCTCAATGGGCAAAGACTTCGATCCAATGGTTTTAAGGAAATGACATTGTTCAGTATACGTGCATCATGCGAACCGATTAATATATGAGTAGATAAAAATTGATTATTTATGATTTTTAATTGGTTGAATGTCTGTCTGCAAGTAGTCCTTCTACTTCTACGTAACTCCTTTCATTCATTCAACCCTCTATGTCATACAATCGCTTTACGGAAGATTCCGTGAAAACTCGACAAAAAAAGATGGAGCACCAAATTAAAAATTGATGGTTTAAATTTTTTGATATCCATAATATTTTGAAGCAAGTTTAGGGTATTTTTACAAAAACTTTCATTTCAGAATATGTATTTAAAAACACAGATTTTGTTGAAAAGTGATGATAATATTTACATTTGCGACAGTCCTAATTCCTGCGATGCACTAATTTAAGCACAGGGAAAAAGTTTTATAAAAATCGTAGGACCCGTTTTTACGAAAAAAAAACAAATTTTCTTAACGGTTTTTGTTCAAATTTCTGTGAAAGGTACCGTTATTTTTTCATAAAAGCAAAATATTTTCTTAAAATACCGTACAAAGTATAAAAAAAAACCCTTAAATTCCTACTTAATTACTTATATTTTTTCAACAAAAATATTAAAATATCAGTAAATTTAACGTAAGCTCTCAATTGATGCAGTTTAAACTGAAATAGCGTCCTTAACTTTTAAACCACAACCGAAAATAAAAAATGGTGACTGAATTTTAGTCAGCAAAGTGCAGCAGCTATTTCGCACCAAGTGTTAGCTCTAACGAAAAAATGAAAAGTGATGCGTGTTTAATTTTTTGTATTTACCACTATAACTAAGCGTATACTTGTTTTGTTTGAGTAATTTGAATAAACAGTGGTAATATCAAAAGGGAGATATGGCACCCCTGAAGCTTAGTATATATTAAAAGGGTGCCATTTTACCCACTATTGCATTGGGCGAATTTTTCACTGACTTTCTAGGACTACTTTCTTAATCATTCGAGTCGAACAATTGTATTATTTGACTTTTCTAATTGCTTTTCACATAATACTGCATTGAGTGTGGCAAAAATACAAGCAAAGCGAAGAGTTCCATCTCACCCACCAGCAGATGCCATATCACCCACCATTTTTTGGCAAGTCTTTTTTATAAGGTATTTTAATCTTTCTTAAAATATGTTTTTTATAAAAGCTTTTGAAATCAACCTATTTCTTGTGTTTAAATATTAATTACAGAAGATGTATATCAAAGTTTAAAATTAAAACCATCTTTACTTTTTGAGTTTTAAAAAAAGCTAAAAATGGGGTTCCAAGTCTCCCAACTTTACCCTATGTACTTGATTTTCAAAAAAAATTGGGAACATTTCCTAAAAATCCAAAAATTATTTTTTGAAAATTTTGAGTAAAGTAGTTAAGAGTGAGTAAAAAATTATTTTCATTGCTAATAAGAATCTGTAATAAAAAAAAATTTTTAATACCGTTTTGAAGAAAATTAAAATAAAAAAAAAATGGTTCTTTAGGGAGGAGAATGGTTTCCCATCCAAAAATAGCCTTTAGCAAAAGAAATTTATTGATTTTTTTTTAAGAAATGTTGTGAAGCAGTTTTTGAGAAAAATAAGATTTTGTAAAATTACAAAAAAAAAAATTAATGGAAGGTACCGTTATTTTTAGTTCTTAAAAAAAAAAATGAAAAAAATGTGTGGGCAGAATCACCAAAAACTATGTACAGAGTCTTAAGAAAATTGTGTTTTCAATATGAAATAAATTTTTTGTATATAAGATTTTCGTAATTTAAAAATAAGAAAAATGTATGCCATTGTATGAAAAAAATTATCAACTCGTTTTTGAAATACATATACATAATTGAGGTGAACAAATTAAAAATTGATCGAAAGTGGTATAGCCGTTAATGAGAAAATCAGAAACTAAATAAAATGCACGACTGAATCACACGTACTTGCTCTTATGTTCAAGTTGCTTGGAATAAGGAAAATTTAAAATATGAAAGTTACTATAAAAATAAATATAAAAACATAAAAACCATTTAAATCGTTCTTTTAATCTGTAAACAACTAGTTAAGAAACATAGAGCTCAAAAGCAAGTATGTCATTTGATTACTTGAAAAAATATGAATATATGACAAAAACAATTAAAATTAGGTGGAGCGGTTTTCTTTAAAATTATTTTTTTATATATAAAATTTTAATAACATTTTTAAGAAAATGTTTTGGTATGCCAATTTTGAGTATGTGCTATAGTAAAGATATATTTTTAAACCTTGTTTCAAAAAAAATAATATACTCGTTTTTGAAACATTGAATTTTATCTCAAAAAATCTTTAGAGCCGATTTTGATAAAAAAAAATATCAGTGTATTATTGTCATACAACGGTTTTTTAAATTTTAAATTTTCTCATTAACGGTTCAAATGATTTCAGTCAAAATAAGCTTTTCATTTGCGGTTGTAAGGCAAGTACCGTCATTTTTGATGCCAAGAAAATTCCAATTTCCCCTCTGGAGAGTTTTAAAAAAACATTAAGTTCTAAATATGAAGTAAATTGCTTCAGTGGTTTAGGCTGTAGGTTGATATACGGACAGGCAAACAGACAGACAGACAGAATTGTGCCAACCGCTTTTTATGTGTTCTCTATCATCGTAATGTCATGTTTGATTGTTATCTCGAAATTTTTTATTTTTTAACGGATCCAAAACTTGCCCTATACTTCCTATATCGCAAGTAAGAACCGTAGGGCAGGTATCTACCGTTTTTGGTTAATGCCAAAATTTAAAACATTGTTAGTTCATACCATATAGTCAACGAAAATGTACAAAAAAACAGCCAATCTGGGGAAAAATTTCAAGTGAAGATTCTTAAATGCAATTATATCCTTTATTTTTGTATTAAAAATTCGTTTGCAAAAGCCTACAGACGAATCTGGCTTGCATTAAAAGTTATTCATACTCGTTGTATGATTGTGATTGTGGATTAGAGGTATCTATTGTTGTTTTTTTATATTCAAAATGGGTATTGTGGATCTTGTAAAAAAATTAGAAGGAAGTAATTCCACATTTTCCAAAATTGAATTTTGAGACCACGCGGCTGGTTTTACGTAAAAAACCACAATTCAAAAAAGTGGTCAGAAAAACCATTCAAATTTGCATCGATATGTGGTCACAGTTACTTTGAATGAATTTTTTGCTTTTGTAACCTGCTGCTAAGAAAATAGAAAAAACTGCTTCTTAAAATGACATAAAATAACTTTTTACCTTAAATCTTCATGAAAAACCCCAAAAAATCTACCTAATCGATTATTTTTAATTTATACTTTATTTTTGTTTACGTCCAGTTCTTATAAAAAATAATATCTTTTTATTGACCGCTTAGAAAACATACAAAACATTTAGTTTCGCTTGTAGAATTTTGCATAATTAACAAATTGTGTTAAAATAAAATTTCTAACATTTACCATTTAAGAGCAGTAACCGAAAAATTTTTATTTTCGATGCTTGACCTTTTTGAAGTATTAATAATCTGTTACTGGTTACTTGTATGGAAAAAAGTGTTGTGATATTTTTTTTAAAGTAATATTTTATTCTACAAACTGAGCATATATTATTTAATGACAATATCGTTATTTAAGAGTTCAAAGCAAAGATGTGAAATTTAGCGTTTCTGACGAAATTTTTCAAAAAATTATATCTCATATACTATTACTCATAAAAAAATGAATATGTTTTGAGAGAAAATAACGTCATAATCCAGACACTTTGTATACAAATGTTTCCGATAACACTCACCATTTTTGAGCTATTCGCAAAAAAATGATTTTCGTCTTTTTTTTTTGTAGAGAATCATCTTATAAGCATTAAATTTAACTTGAAACCATATGTTGGAAGATTTTAGTATTCTGTTAGCCTTATAGTAAGTGTGTTGATTTGTCATGCCGGAATTCTTTAATTAAATCTTCCTAATATATTATATCCTAGCATGATATCGCCACTCATCTTAGTCATCTAAATTCGGCAAGTACATTGTTAGAACCATCTATCCTTGCCAACTAACATCACATACTTAGAAATGTTTGAGTGAGTACGAATTCACTACACCGGGCGCTTTTCCTCACCGCCAAATGTTTTTGTTTATTTTAAAAACGTTAACTTTTATGCACTTTTACTATATAATTTATTGCTTTTGTTCTTACCTGAGTTGAATTTTATTTAAGAATTCCTTTAATTGAAAATTTAAGATAATAAAAAGATTTGGGAAAAATATGTCGGTAGTGTTGGTTTATTTTTTATATTTTTATTGAAGGTAGTTCTGAATGTATTCATTTTCTGATTTGCATGTAAGAAAATAACAAGCAAAGGGTGGAATTGAAATTATTTTCCGCATTCCAACTTATTTTACATTCTCATTCCGTGTTTTCAGTAATTCATATCAAATTCATACGAGTTCATACAAACCTTATAATAAGGAAAGTGTTAATTTTACTTTCAATGAATAAATTTGAATTTAAATTGAATTAATTTCTGAAATAAAAACAACATGTTAATTTGATTGATTTAAATAATGAATTGTTCATTTACTATGCATTGATACCTTACTTATGTAGATATTATATAAAATGGACGACTGAATCGCACGTACTTGCTCTTATGCTCAATATGCTTTGAATTAAGAACTCTTAAAATACAAAAGAAAAAAATATAAACATTTAAATCATTTTTTTAAGTGTATAAACAACTTGAAAAATAGCTTAGAATTCAAAAACAAGTATGCCGTTTGATTCCTGGAAAACATTTATATTTGAATAAATGCAAAGAAAATTGAAATTATTCGACAGGTTTTTTAAAAACTAGTTTTTATATTTAAAATATATATATATACAAAATATTTAGATAATATTAATTATTATTATTATTATTCGTCTCAAAAAGAGCTCCACAACTTTTCTTCGATAAATTTCTTTGGGTAAAAGCTACCGTTGGGTGGGAAACCATTTTCAAAAAATAGTATTTAATGGTACTTTCCACGGAACCATTTTTTTATTTTCAATTTTCTTCAAAACAGCTATTCTGATTTCAATAATTCCTTTCTACAGAAACTTCTAAGCAATGCAATAGCAATAGTCTCTCTTACAAAATTTTCAATTTTTTTTAGTTTAAAAAAAAATTCAAATGTTTTTTCTGAAAATCAAATATTATGAAAACCATGTAAGGCATTTGTAGTACAAAAAATTGTAGGTCCTCTCCATTCCTGCCAACAACACGCACACAGGAATGGTTGAGAGTTGTTAGTCACTAGGCCCTGGTTCTCCATGATTATCGTAGGAGTGAAGCTGTATACGCCGCTGCTTTTATCCTTTTGCATCAATGTTAAATTGGATTCAATTTTAAGAGCAAATATTTATTACTTGCGTCTAGAGCCTTTTTTATAATGATTTAACAGAAATATTCCTTCAACATTAACATTTTCATAAAGTCACAACTTTTTGAAATTGTCTACATGTCACTTTAATATCTTACCTAAATATGTCAAAAGTTTATTTTTAAAGTACTTACCTAAATGACACTTCAAGAGAGGTCACATAAAAGTGTTTTTGTTTTTTCATTTAGGGTCTTAAAAGTTCACATCCTTAATTCTGTCGAAACTAGTTATTCCTTATTCATAAAAAAAACTTGCAAAATGTTCTTGTTAACTGAATTGTATATCTACATACATATCCTGTTAGTTTACCACTCCTGTTGAAAAATTAAATAAATGGGACACATCCACTTTTGTTCACCATATCCTCACTTATAATCCTGCCATGGTCAAAAATAAAAAGGGTTCATAAGAGTTCTTAAAGTTATTATTATTCATGAATTGTACACAATAAAAAATATCTATACTTTTGATTTTTTTTTCGTCTATTTTTCCTTTGTTGAACTTAAAAAAGAAAAAAAAAAGAAAAATTTTAAAGTTCAACATCCCCTTTGAGATTAAAATTTTTGGAAGAAGCCAGAAGTACCTACTATTCGTTTAAACTAAAAAAAAGATACAGACATTACAAAACAGGAAAAAACCTAATATATAAATTGCATATTTCAAGGGGTCAAACACATAAATATCAATTTTAACCCTGCTATATCGACCGGTTTCAGGGGTCACTTCATTTACAAAAAAAAATCTTATAAAATAAACAAAAAATAAGAATAAAGAACAGAGCATCGATTGAGCGAGCAAAGTGACCTTTTTATAAGATCATAAATTGATTTGAAAGTCCTAACCAAACAGGCAAAACAATTATCATAGCATTTAACATAATAAGTTGAAATTTATTGCAAAAATATTCTCTGTCTCATTATAAAGGTTAGGTGCCCACTAGCATTTATGTTGGTATATGTATGTAGAAAAAGACAAAAGAATATCTATACCTGTATATACACATTCTTTCCTTAAAAAATCCTTTTTTTTCAAAAGAGAAACAATCACACATAAATTGGAAACTAATTTAAAACTTTATTTTGTAGCTTCTTTTTTTTTAAGGAAAAGTTTCTATGTACATACCAACGTTTCATTCCTCTTTGATCTGCTATCTTGTATCTCTCAAAAGTATCTTTCTTTTTTGTTCTTCGACCCCAAACGGATTAGTTTTGTATCAGGAAAGGCAAAAGCCTTAAGCAGCAAACCAAAAGTCATGCCCTATAGCATTGTTATAGAATGAATAAAAAAGTAGGTTTTCGACCAGGAGTCATGGAAAAACACCAAACAACTTTAACTTACTTCTTTTTGACAGGACTCCCTACAGTATCCTTAAAATGTTCGATTTCAAAATACGTTTTTAAATGTGTGTGTGTGTGTTGAAATATCTAGTATGTATGTATGTATTTGAAACACAGTAATATGAAATATTTGAGGTCAAAAAAGAAAACTTACTTTTGTTTTGACATAAAAGGGTTAACAACGAGTGTAAATAGAAGATTTATGTAGGATATAGATTTATTAAAATGTTTATATAAAAATGTTATGAGAAAAACTCAAGAAAATAAAACAAAAAATATACAAGGGTAATCAGAATTATAACATAAAATTTGCATTAAATTGAAATATTTTATCTAAAAGGAAGGTATTTGGGTATTTTTTGCAGAATCTACGTAAATACTTGTTTTTGAAAACGCTTATAAACATCCTTATATATATATGATCAATTATTCGAAAATTACATCAAAGTACCATTGAAAGAATAGACAATTTGCAATAAATCCCTGCTTAAGATTTTTTTCTGCGACAACCCATTTGGACTCAAGCGGTAGTTGAAATTTGACGTGTTTTTACTGTTTTTGAAAATCCACTCAAGAGCACCAAGTAGCTACTTTATTAAAAAAAAAATTTAATTTTGTCTGTAACATGAACCAAAATATTTTTTTCAATAGCCTTTGATGCGTTGAGTTCGAATCTGGTCTTAAAATTGCTCCAGCTTGTCAAGTTTTGGAAATATTCGAAATTAAAGATTTTAAAAAACTGAGTTTTTGATGCAATATTGGGGTTCTGTTTTTTCTCGAGTTAATTTTTTTCGAAAAAGTGTTTATGGTCATCCTGAAGTATGTACATTTTGCTTCAAAATACTTTTTGAATTTTTAAAATTCCACCATTTTATATACAAAGATTTCAGTATGAAAAACTAAAAAGCACAACTGGGTCGCACATACTTGTTCTTATGTTGTGGGCGCTGAGAGTTTAAGAATATTATATATAAATACATGGAAATTATGAGGGAAAAATGTTTAGAAGCACGAAATATGTACGATATTTAAATTAGGTATAAAAACTTCGTTGAGAGTTTAAGATAAGAAAAAGAACGTCATCTTAATTCTTTATTAAATATGACTGTATGGACAGAAAAAATTTTTAATTATTGTAGTGGATTTTTTTCTAAATAATTTGTTGCAAGGTATTAAATTCTGAAAAAAATGTAAGCTAGCTTTTGATGTGCAAATCTTAAGTATTTATTTATGTACATATAAAATTAAAATTTCAAAAAAATTTGTCAACCCATTTTTGAAATATCAAATTTTCAAAAAAAAAAAACTGAAACTTTTTTAAAAATTCAAAAACTTTTTTTTTTGAGAATTATGATATGCAATATTGTTTCATCTTGCCCTGAATTTTTATATAAAAAAAATCTAAATCCGCTTAGCCGATAATGAGAAAATTCAATATAAAAAACACGTTCTATGACAGGTACTACTATAATTGTTGCTAAGTCCAAAATTGTATAATTTTTTGTAGTATATCGTACTGATTTTATGAAAAAAGTTTTATCAAAATCGTAGCAGTCATTTTTGAGAAAAAAAATATTTTCCTACCGGCTTTTTAATTCTTGTATCGAAAGTACCGTTATTTTTCATATATGTAAATTTTGGGCTGGGGTCGACATTCTGTAGGGTCATTATTCTGCTTTCAAAATTTTGCATGTCAAAATTTAGTTGTCTAAATTCTGGCTGTACAAAATTCTGCATGACCAAAATTCTGTTTTCCAGAATTCTGAATTCCAAAATTCTGTTTGTTCAAAATTCTGTTTTTCAAAATTCTGTTTTGATCGATTTCTCTTTTACAACATGTATATTTACACAATTCTAAAATACAGAATTTTGAAAAATAGATTTCTTGTAATGGAACGAAATTGATCGTGGTAAGAACATACTTCATAATGGAAACGAATTTTAATTAAGTAAGTACATACCATCTTAAGGCAGAGTTATAATCCGTTTTTGATAATGAAAAGCCAATACGAAAGTTTTTTTCAAGAACATAAAACATTGTCGATGCTTTGAATCGCTGACTAGAAAGCTTGATTGGTAAATGAAAGGCGGGCTATATAAGCTCATAAGCAACCGGAAAAATTAACTTCTTTTTGTAAAAGCGCAGATGAATACAGTAAGAAGGGGAGAAAATCAAAAAAAAAGTTTTTGCAAAAAAAAAAATAGCCCAGGAAAATTAGACAAAAAAATGGCATAGCTACAAAAAATTCCAACAAAGCTGAATTTAGTTAGAGAGCTTTGTTTTGACATCTTAAGTATTTCCTTAAAAGTTCCGCAAATTTAGGCGGGGTCTTAATATTTTAGGGGGGGTTTAAGGGTGTAAAATTCTGTTTTTATTAAGTTCTCAAAAACTATAAGTTTTTTTTTTTTGGAAAAATGTAAAAGTACAAATTGTAGCTTATGTCATTCTACAAAAAAAAAGATTAATAAACTTTTTTCATACAAGCAATAGATTCTGAGAAAATCATGCAAGAACTTTACGGTGGAGTAAATTTTAACAAAAATTTTATAAAAATTCCATTAATCGATGGGTTAAAAATTTTGTACGATTTGAGTTTAACTACATCTCCTCTTAATAAAAACCAAGATTTTAGGGTGCCTGGGGTAAGGAGAACACCGCCATCTTGAAAAAGAAAGTGATTTGGTTTTTGTTCAGCAACTCGATGAAATTTCCTTTTACAACAAAATCATGACAGATTAACATTTAAGATAATAAAATTATCTAAAAAATGCAATTTTAACAACCTTTGTAGGTTTATTTATCTTGAAGTTATAGCGTATTTAAGTAACACTTTTTATTCTTTTCTTTAAATAGACAAATAACGGCTTTTTATTAATATCTCAGCAGATGTTATTTTTTTTCGAAAAACTTATGTGTTTATGTTAATGGTCATAAATTGTAGACAAAAAAGATTATAAATTTTTTTTTCGTAGGAGCAACAGACTTTGAGAAAAACGTGCACAAGCACGCTCATAACATATTTTACCATGGCAAAATGAAGAAAAAAAATAATAACAGTGAAAAGCTCTTTTTATAACGATTGTGCACGTTTTTCCTGAAATCTGTTGCTCCTACGAAAAAAAGTGGTATAATCTTTTTTGTCTTTTTTACTACCTGACATAAAAAGCTTTCTGTGGGTCATATCAGAATCATAAAAAAATGTTTGGTATTATGAGAATTTTTTATGACAGAATATTAGTTTTCATAAGCTTATTTTGGAAAAACAGAATTTTGACCAGAAAGAATTTTAAAATACAGAATTTTGCATTTACATAATTTTGAAATACTAAATTTTTGGGCAAACAGAATTTTGCCCAGACAGAATTTACAAAAAAAAAGCAGAATTTTGAATGATCAGAATTTCGAAAACTAGAATTCCGACCCGCGTCCGTAAATTTTGTTCTCAAAATATTTTAGATAGTATACAAAAAAAACTCTTAAGCATCGAGTTTTAAAAAAATTAATCTTTTCGTTTTCGAAATATTTGATTTTCAAAAAAAAAAATTTGAATAGTTTTTTAAAAACCCAAAAAATATATTTTTTTAGTACACAAACATATTTATACTTTTTGGAAGCCTCTGCATAAAAAAAAATTATCGAAACCAGTCATTTTTTTGTTTTGATAAAAATCGAAAATTAAACAAAATGGTTCTTTGAGAGGTACCATAAATAAACTTTTTTTGGAAAATACTTTTTCCACACAAAGAAAGCCTTTTCTAAAAATAATTAACTGAATTTTTTTACGAAAAGTTGTCGAGCCGTTTTTGAGAAAAATACGATTATGTAAAATTGCTAAAAAAAATTGTATGGCTTCAGGTACCGTTATTTTTGGTTCTAAGAAAATAAAAAAAACGTGTGAGCATAATCACCAAAAACCACTATTTACCAGGTTTGAAGAAAATGGATGGGGCTGTTTAGGCTGTAGACGAACAGACAGACAGATAGACAGAATTGTGCCACCCACTTTTTTTGGTGTTCCAGTTTTAGTACATTTCAACAAATTTTTTGTTCTTTATAAGTTGCAGCAAAATGTTTCTACAGTTTTGAGATTTTAACCAAATGAAGCCACAAAAACAAAACAAACATTGTTTCCGACAATTTTCAATTTTTGAAATAAAAAAAATCACAATTGGCGGAGAATCACCCATATTTGTGTCTGTCAAAATAGAAACAACTTTTATCACTTCATGTTAAAGATTTAAATCGTAAGTTTTCTTTGTTAAATTACGAGTATGCCTTGAGACTTTATTTGCTGCGAAAAAATATGATGCGCTGTGTAGAAAAAAGTAACTATTTTTTGGTTTGGTTTTGTTAATTTTTGAAACTAGTTAACCATTTCTATATAAAATTTAATTTTGAACGAAAAGTTCTAAGATTGATTTATTATTGTGCTAAGCAATTAACCTTATATCAGCAGCAGAGATCAACTGGTTTTAACTAGGACGTTTGAGAAAATGGTTTTAATTTTTTGTCATCTGGCTTTCTGTAAAAATATCAATTTGTATTAGTTTTGTACATTTTTCCTACAAAATCTGAATAATATGAAACCAGTAAGTGAAAAAAAAAATATTGCATATTAAAAAGGTCACAACTTTTCAAGTGAAAGGCCAAAGCTAGATCACCAAAACAAAACCCTAAAAATTTGAATCTAGAATTTCAATTGAAATAGTCTTCGTCTTAGCTCATTTATGTCACCTGTGTAAAATACAGAATCCGTATCAAAGTTAACTATACGCAGATGAAGCTCTCTAGATTTTTTTGTGCTTCAAAGATATGCAACGTTGTTATAAGCATTGACAAAAAAATGAACATGGTAGTAAGTTAACAAAATATTGAGGGGAAAAGTGCCTACTACATAAGTACATATTACATTTGTAACAAATTAATTGATATTTTCCGTAATTGAAAACAATTTGTTTTTATATTCTTTAATTAATTTTCAGTTTCATCAGCACTGTATGCAAATTCAAACGCATAACCAAAAAATACATAAAGCACCTGAAAACCATTTGATTCTAAGAAAAAAATATTGTGATTTTATTAGAAATTAAAAATCAAAACAATTTAGCCTTAATTCGTATTTCATGCCACCCAGATTTGTATTTTAATTATATATAGGGTAAAGGTTAAAATTCTAAAAGCTGATTAAAAAAAAAAAAAACAAAATGCAACGCACTTGCATACAACAATTCATGTCTACATTTTTTGTTTTGCATTTGAAAGTAACTTTCTAAGCTGATTAAAAGTTAAAAGCTTTTTTTTCGCACAACATTGTTGGGTTTTGTATTGTTGGTAGTTCATTTACAATTCGAGAAAGATTCACATTCAAACTAGAAAGAAACTTTAAGCCATTCACATTTTTCAAATAGAACTGTTTCCAAAGTAAAAATCTAAAGAGAATATGGTTAATTTAATAAGCGCAAACATTGCACTTCGTTTTTTTGCTTAGGCTTTTTTGCTTGTGATTATTTCGTTAAAAAGAAAGATAAAAAATGCATGCGAAGCAGCGGATGTGTCAAGAAAATGAACACAGATTTTGTGGAAAATTTTCCTTATTTTATAAAATAGATTTTGTTTTTGATTTGTATCCATTTTTGTCGACTGCTAATTGTTATTGATTAACTATGTCATCTTAAACGAAGGGAAGTTAGTAGGTAACATAAAAATAGGCTATGTCCCAACCTACACTTTTATTGATGCCTTCAGAATATAGACACCCACGATTTTATTTTGATAACAAGTGAAGACCATTAGGATTTGTTTTTTGCTTCTGAGATATTCGAGACCAAGACATTGTCCAATAATGTTTTGTAATTTTTCTTCTAGAAATAAGAAAATACATTTATAAAATTTTCTACAAGAATTATCAATTCATAATTACTATACATTGTATGCAGAATAACTACCTGAACAAAATGGGGAACCGGAGCTGCTATAGATGTCAAAAATACTACAATGAACGTTAAAATTTGTTCAACTTCAGCAACTGCAGCTGCAGCATTTTTGACATCTATTCTAGCTCCGTCTATCATTCTGTTCAGGAAGTAAAATTGACATGAAGTCTATATCATTCTCAAGATTTTCGAACCGAAAAACATTTTTCAAATTTTCAACATTTTTCAAATGTTTTTAATATCTTTTTTCAAATATTTTTCACTGATTTAAAAAGTGTCAATCCTGTCTTTCTTTAAACCCTTTCAGTTGCTGGCAGTGACTGACATTGTTTGCAGAATAAAATCATCCAATTATCGAGATATATATGCTTGAGATATTTGATATTCTTGAGATATTTGAAAACAAAAATATTTTCCAAACAATTTTTCATAGATTATTGTAGTTTTTTTGGTTTAAAATAAAACTATTCGAATTTTTTGGTCTATATTAAAATAAACCCAAAGTCAATAGCATTGTTTAATTTCAAGATATTCGAGCAGGCCCGGCAGATAATATGGGAAGTGTGGGTAGCACTACCCACTCAAGATTTTTGAAGTGAATATTTACGTGTTTGGCGGTATTTCTTAACAATACTTATTACATTTGTACTTGCGCAAGAAGAAAAAAATATTAAAATAATTTTCAACATAAAATCACCAATTTCACATACCATGCATACGGGAACGCTGAAGGACGTTTGTCGTTCTAATTGAAGGCCTAGAACTCAAATATTTTTCTCTATAAATGTCACAAAAAAATACAATTGACGTGGTAAATCCAAATTCCGAAGGAAGTCAAAGTGGCTTTAGCACTTCACGTGTTTGAGATATTTCAACATAAACATGTCAAAACCTCGTTTTGTAGGCAAATCTGACGTCGTATTTCTTCATCACTTAATATGTTTTTGGCTTTGCAAAGCTAGTAATAGGATCTGAAAGAACTGTATTTTGTCTTCCTAATGCCCAATTTCACGAAAAACTTTTAATTATTTTAAAAGCCATTTATTTTTTAAATGATGTTTTTTGTTTTCACCAAATGCTTTTAAATTCAAGAAGATTTTAAATACCCTTAAAAACTCGTTTTGTCTCGTTAAATTTTAAAAGTCTTTTTTGTTCAGCCATTCCAGTCAACAACAGCTGATATCTTGCTGTCAGAATAATTGAGGGGTATACCTTCAAAACTCTTCTTTTTTCACTTTTGAGTATTTTGAGTCAAAGTAGTTTTAACGCTTAAATACATATATGTCTAGGATGAACTTAAATAAATTTTGTATGGTTTCAATCTATAAGGTGAACCTAATAATTAAAAAAAATATATTTAATTTGGCTTCTTTTCCATTTAAGTTCAGTTTTGAAAATAACGATTTGAATTGTGTGGGAATAGATGAGTTTTGATTCAAAAGTAAAAAAATAGAGAATTGATTTAAAAAATCAAAGAAAATTATTTTAATTATTAAAATAAAATTTCAAACTCAAAATAATACAAATGTCCACGTTTTTTTTATGTCATTGGAATACACGAGATCTTTAAGCGACCATTTTGTTTTGCAAAGACAATGAAGAATTTTGGTGCGGAATTTGATTTGTGTTGGCAATAGATTAGTTTTGAATTGAACGACTGAGTGGAATATAACCCAGGAAAAATGTACTTTCACTGCTGAAAAATTCCAAGTGAAGATTTTAAAATACAACTATCTTTATTTGTGGCCAAGGAAAACGCAGCCGAAAGTCTACAAACGAATCTGGCTTTCGTAAAAAGTAATTCAAGGTTAAATGTCAAAAATACTGGTTTTTCGCTTATAACTTTGAAACGGTACATGGTATTAAAAAGTAGTGTACAAAAACTTGTAGAAAACATAATTTTCTATAAGAACTATTGAAACACTTTTTTTTCTCCAATGCGATGGTTAAGAAGATATCAACTTTTGAAAAAACGTAAATTGACGAAAATACCCCCTGTTTGCTTATAACTCAAAAATGGTGAGGGTTATTGAAAACATTTGGGAGTAAGGTTTATGCACTATGTTACCATCAATATAAAAAAATATATTTTTTTTTCTAATAGTGACAGTTTTAAAGATATAATTATTTGAAAAATTTCATCAAGAACACAAAATTCCAGATTTTAGCTTTTAACGAAGTTTTTATAAAATAATTCAGTTTAATATGTAATCTACTAAAAATATTAACACATTTTTTTTCAATACGAGTGATCAGTAACAAGATGTTGCTACTTCAAAAAGGTAAAGTATCGAAAATAATCATTTTTCGCTAACCACTCTTAAACGGTAAATGTTAGAAAATTTGTTTTAACTCAGTTTGTAGTTTATTCAACTTTCTTCAAGAAAATATACTTTTATTATTTCATTTAGCAAGATATTATTTCTCAAATAAAATGGGAAAAAGTCAAATATAACGGTATTTTATGTTTTCCTCTTAAATGGTGATGTTTTGACAAATAATTTATTCTTTTCTTATATACAATAATATTTTCTATACGAATTTCTATGAGAATTTTTTCAATGCGAGGCCCAATAAAAAGGTATTGAGATTTCAAAATAGATTAATTTTGGAAAGTGCTTGTTTTTCGGTCCCAAAATTATTATCACCGTGACATTATATAATGATGGGGTTTTTTAGAAGATCGAAGTACTTACATTTTTTAACATAGAGAAAGGGGTCTATCTTCCCCCATTCAAGCGAAGGTGCAATTTCCTGAAAATAATACCAACAAATTAAAAAAAATTGGCAACACTAACAATAGAGTACTATTTTTTACTTTGAGGTCTGTTCTTAATTATGTTTTTGAAAATAAGTTGTTCCTGTCCATAGTTTTCGAAAAAATAAACTTCAAACTCAAAATTTAAGAAAAAAAAACTCATACAATTATATACTGTTGTTTTTTTTTTAAATTATGAAATCAAGTACTGTATTTTTTACTATACACTTCCCTTATAAATTTTGAATCGAACACTGAAAACCAGATGATTTTATGTCATCTGGTTTTCGAAAAAATTGTAAACAAAGAAAACTTAATTTCATTAGATTTTTTTTTCTGTAGTACCGAGGAAAAAAGCATTTCAACCTGAGGAAAATTCAAAGGTAAAATTTTTAAACTAAAAAAGGTTATACGCAAGAAAAAAAAATGTCGGACGTTTGACTTTAAATAACTCTTAGTGCAAGTCAGATTCGTTTGTAGACTTTTGGCTGCGTTTTTCTGGGCCACAAATAAAGATAATTTGCACTTGAAATTTTTCCGCAGATTGGTATTTTATTTGTACATTTTTCCTGGGATAAAAGTGTAGTTTTGAATAATCCCAAAAGTATAGGATATAATAAGTTTTTATAAACTTTAGCTTGTTAAGTTAAGATGAAGGAGCTTCAAAAGAATACTTCCTCATAGTTAACTCATTTTTGAAAAAAAGTGGAATAGAAGAGCTTTGAAATAATACCCCTCAATTGTCCCCTCATCCATAATGCGTTTTCACTTCTTCTGATACACTTCACGTGTGAGAGTGAAACAACCTCTTCTTTTATGTCCATTGGTGAAACTAAAAATTTTAAATGTCTGACAAAATTTAGAAGGAGTTTAGATAAGAGCAATTTTAGTATTTATGAAACTGACCATAAATTATTTAAATTTTTTTCGAAATTAATTTTCTTCTCAAAACAGCATAGTTTCCAAAAACCACTCTCGTAGAAAGATTTAAGTACTCAATTACTCATTACACTTTGCCGCTATCCTTCTTTTAATGGATAAACTATTCAGAAAGTCGGACCTAGACAACAATTGTTTGAAATTGTAAGCTTAATATTTCTCATTTTTTTAAATCGATTTTAAAAGTAGAGGCGGCTTAATGTAAGTTCCACTATTTCCGAAATCTGATGATTTTTGCTTACAGTTTCATTCAAATTGAATAATGCAGTTTTTTTTAAACATTGGTTAAGAATGTGAGTAAACATTGATGAATTAAAATTAATCTGGTTTCATGTGAAAGCGAAAATATTATATTTCAAATCATTCATTTTCTACAAAAGTCAATGAAAGAAAACTGTACGCAGTTTTTGAATTGGTAACACTAAAAATGAGAAAAAAAAATGTATTTTAATGGGGCTGTTTATAATTCCATTAAAAAAATGATTTAAAATAGAAAAAAAAAACTTCAAAATGTTGTTCTCTCTTAAACAAAAAATTACCATAAAATAGCTGTTTTTATATTTTTTGACTGGCAGAAATTACCTTAATTTTCTTTCATTTTTTTAATCACCCATTAATTAAAAAAACTACCACTTTTAATTTTTATGACTTCCTTGAACGATAAGTTTCGGGCTTATATTCAATAAGAACTTCAAATAACTTTTTTTTTAATCGATGTATTTCATTTATTTTTTTTTAAATAGTTAGTTGTTTTTAAAGATTATAGACCGCAAATGACCTCCACGCTCTCCCACGCATATGCGGCACCTGATCAAAAAATTATTCATTGCGGCCTGAAGAGATGAAGTTGGGATCGCCTCAATTATTGTCGTTATGGACTGCTTTAATTCAGTCAAATTCCTGGGCTTCGTTTTATACACCTGGTGCAGTCAGGTCAGGTGACCTTGGGGGCCAGCGAAGAGTGGAGTTCCTAGAAATTAATTTGTTTGCGAATTTTTTGTTTAGCTCCGCCATAACTGGTCTGGCTATATGTGCAGTTGCTCCATCTTACTGAAACCAAACGCTGTTGAATGGTATACGTCTTCGGCGCAGTTCTGGGTAAAAAAAACTCCTTCAACATCTTTAAATAACGGTCCCCATTGACAGTAACGGTTACACCGTTTTCTTCAAAGAAGTACGGCCCGATAATACACCTTGATGAAACTGCGCACCACACAGTGACTCGTTCTGGGTGCAGTTCCGTCTCATGGAGCATTTCTGGATTAGACTCATTCCATATACGGCAATTTTGCTTGTTTACATTGCCGTTAAGACCAAAATGGGCCTCATCAGACATGAACAAACAATTGATCAATGTGTTGTCTTCTTCGGCCATTGATATCATTTTTTGGCAAAATTCCAGGTGAACAGGCAAATCCTGAGGGTTTAACTTGCTAGTAATTTGGACTTTGTACGGAAACAAGTTTAAATCGTCATGAAGTATCCGTTGTAATGACCGTCTACTAACTCCAATTTGCCCCGACAAGTTTCGGGTCGAAACGCTCGGTTTGGCCTGTATTGCAGATGCTACTGCTGCGATTGTATCCTGAACCCGAACATTGGCATCTCGATGGTACGGCCTTTGTGCGATGCTTCCAGATTCGGCAAATATGTTTACAAACCTCATAATGGTCCATCTACTCGGGGGATTACCGCCAAACTCCCGCCTAAATTCCCTTTGGACGGAAATGACGGACTGCAAAGCATGGTACCGTTGCACTATCCAAATTCTTTTCTCCGTATCCCAAGCATCCATTTTTATAAATCTAAATAGTAACCTACAAAATAAAAAAAAAAATAAGCCGATTACTCACACAGAAAAAAAGTTTTTACGTTTTATTTTTGTAGCACGATTCGTGCGCCACCCTGTATTTCATACCGACTACCCACTCGGGCTGAACATAATCTGCTGGGCCTGTTTTCGAGTCCAAATATTCTTCAAAAATTTTAAACAATTTTTTATTTAAAAATAACTGCCAGTTAAATTTTTACCAGTTCTTTATTTCGTCAATATGCTTTAAAAAAATTTATCCAAAGTCGATGGCATTATTTCTCTTCGAAAAATTGGAGCCTACTAAAATTTTAAAACTGTTTTTTTTTTTTTTTTTTAAGTTGTAAGTAGATACAACATGTTGTATGAAATTTTCTTTATAAAGATACATAGATACATTCCTTTAAGGATTGCGTTAGTGTGTATTTTTGTTTTTATCCAAAGAAATTCGATGAACCCTTACGATACACCTGATATTTGGTGACTTTGATATAGTATTATTTGATAGATGTCGGATTTCAAACTTCTACCCTCGTCAAAGAAAATATAATTTTAATTTGAAATAATGTTCCTGAAATTAGGATGATTCCACAAGTTTTCACAAACACATTTTCCCTCTTATCTCAGATTTGATTTTTATCAAAAAATCATCACCTTGCGTTACCTTTTGTATACGAAGCCGTCTAAACTTCCAATACTGCGTCGCAGAAGTCCATGTCCAAGGAACAATATGGCATGAAGAAAATTTCATTTCTTATCCTTATATCGCAGGTGTTTGAGCAGGTAAGGTATCAAGATACGAGTATGTATGTATGTCCTTATCAACTCAATATGGAAAGTCGCTTCTTCTTATTCATCATCAATCTATTAAATTAACTTCCCCTCTGTGTATATAATAATAACCATGATAAATATTTGCCAATGAAAGAGCGACTCCCATCTAAGCGATGCGATGTCACTGTCCAAACAAAGACATCCATTAGGGATTAGGCTATTATGTTTGCAAAATACAAACACAAAAGAAAGAATCAGCAGCTAGGTATACCTATACATTAATACCTACCTAGATATGTATATACCTACATTTATAGAAGGTACACAAGGATCTGTATTAGAAAAGAGTAAAGAAAGAAAATTATAGTTTGTCAATATGATAAGTAAGCAAATCCTCCTTTGTAGTATAAGTGGGGGTGGATTATAGATAGAAGACCGCCATTAAAACCAGTTCTGTGTAAAAAGGCACTAAATAGATTGTCTATTGGTCTTGATATTGTATTGTTCCCAATGGGAATAAATAAAATGAACAAAAGTATCTTAAACACAAAAGCTTGAATCTAAAAGGCGTTTAATATAATCCATTGGGAGTTTTGTTTCTTAATCTTTGGAATTAAGGGTTTTTACTATGTCATGTAGTTTTTTAGTTTTAGTTTTAGTTTTAGTTTACCTTCCCAGAAATTATTTCCAATTATTGAGTTGCATGTTCTAAGAAACTATAGTTAAAATAGAGGATTAAATATTTGGTTTTCAAAATTAAAAAAAAAAAAATGTTCATATAGAATAAGACTCCAAAAGAGGTGTTTGTGTGGCGTGCGTTGTAGTAAGTCTGAAAGTTAGGGCAAAACTCCCCTTTTCTTACTTAAAAACTGAGAACTTAAACTAAGGTAAGTGTGGAGGAGGGTGATTCAGAGGACGGAGTTTTAAGGAATGGGTACTGAGTTTAAAGTCAAAGGAGTTCACGTTCAAACTGGCACTTCGCAGCATTCAAGCGATAGGATCGAGTGAGCCATAGGAGATCTTTTAGGTGAGAAGATAAAAAAGACGAAGACTTCGTGAACGAGAGTTAATGTTTAAAGAGATAGAGTTGTAGAGTTAAATGCAGTCAACGGAACCAGAAAAAAAACGATGAATGAAGAGAATGTCTGATATTTCTCTTCGTTTTTCCAAAGAATTCATGTTGATTAGCTTAAGACGGTCTTGATAGGTAAAGGATTGTTCCATGTAAGGCCTCGAAGAGCAAAGAGAAGGAAACAACGCTGGAAGCTCTTGATTCTGGAAATGTGAATAAGTGTATTCAAGAATTCCTTTGGCGATCGTTTGACGATGCCGAGCACTGAATTTGCCTTGAGAATGAAATCATCTATATGGGAGAGAAAATTAAGTTCTTAAATAAAATATTATGCCAAGGTCACGAATATTATCAACGAAGGGAATGGGTTGATCATGAAGGAAGTAGAGACGGGGAGGAGATTTAATACGCTCATGCGTAAAAGTGATTGATTGGTATTTGGCAACGTTGAGCTTCAAGCTATTTTTAAGACAGAAAACTGAAAACTGTCAACATCCTGTTGAATAAGGAAGGAGTCATGTTGCGCAATGGTCTTGAAAAACTTGGTATTATCAGCGTACAGTGAAATATAAAAATGTTTGATGACCTTTTTGAATATCATTGATAGCAAGAATAAACAAAAGTAGGCCTATGTGGCTGCCTTGATGGACACCGTAAGTGGCTAAGAAAGGGCAATGGTTGGCGGCTTTTAAACGAACGCTGTTATAACAATTATCTTGGTAAGAGGAGATCCATTTTAACAAAGACGGTTCGAAGCCAAGAGCGGACATTTTGAATAGTATTAGTTTATGGGAAAATTTATCAAAGGCCCTACTAAAATCGTTTGAGATAACATCGACTCCATAATATGTCTCTATGGCTGATAACGTGAAAGACACAAGTTCAACAAGGTAAGTGGTTGGAGACTTGCATTTTAGAAAGCCATTTTGTTTGGGGAGATGAGGGATTTGTAGTGAAAACTTAACTATTCATACAAAATACTTTCAAAGAGTTTGGGTATGGGAGAAAGCTTGACAATTGGATGATAATTGTTAACATCACTCTTCGAACCCTTTTTGGTATTGGGATTAAGAAAGATGATTTCCCTATCTGAGGAAATCCACCAAAATTTAGTAAAAGGCTGAAAGTTTTTTAGAGAGGACTAGGATTTAATAAGTTTTCGATGAGATACGCATCTACAGTGCGAGGGAGAAGTGGTCTCAGGTGCAAGGGAGCCATCGGCAAAAAATTTGTTTGAAAAATTTGGCAAATAGGTCGGCGAGAGTGTTAAGATTGTTTGATGTTTCGTTATTGAAAAAGAGAGTTTTTGTGTAGCCATCAGATTTTCTTTTATAGTTGACTAATGGAAAAAAATAACTTATAGAACCATTGATAAGGTTGGATTGTGTGGTCACTAGATAGCGAGAAATAAAATAAATATTCAAATTTCCTATTCATTGGGAAATTGACTATGTATGTACATATATTAGGATGGTCCTTAAATTGGACGTAGTCTTGAATAGCCCTCATTCGATTCAAAACATTGAAAAACAATTTCCCTAATTTTTTCAGATTTTTATTTCACTCCCCTGGTCACCCTAATTTCACTTTAAGATACTAATTATGGGTAAAGGATAATTTTTATAAAACGCGAAAATAAATCAGAATGTATAGATTTGATTCAGAGGAGAAAAAAATTGTGTTTGAGAGGGGATCTATTTCCTCCCGTTCAGGCGGTTGGGGGTAATTTTCTAGAAATTTTGCCGAAAAAAAAAAATTATTTAAAAAAAAAAACGGGAAAACCTACAATGCCATACCTTAGCTTTTTTTTTAAAGCCATGATTCCATTCTGTAATATGCTTTTTAAATAAAGTTTTTATTTTAAATAGTTTCTGAAAAAAATAATTTAAATTTAAAAAAATTATAATTTTTTGTTTTTAATTTTAAAGTTTGAAAATAATTTTTTCAAAAACTACTCGAAATAAAAACTTTATTTAGGAAGCATATTAAAGAATATATTAAAGAAAAAAATGTTTCTCGTTGGGAGATGCTAAACCTTCAAAAGGCTCTATAAGGACCGAATAACGCCTGCTCAAGGGTGTGTGAGATTTTTACTGCCTTTGTATCACACTCCTCACTTACTTACTTTAAATTAGATGGCGCTCATAGTCCGGGATGGACTACGGCCTCAACCAACAGGCCCCTTCAGCCAGCTCGGTCCCTAGTTAACTGCCTCCAGTTACGCACTCCAAGTTTGTTGAGGTCGCACTCTACTTGTGTGGCTGGGGTCTTCCTCTCTTCCGCAGAAAATCAGAGCTGGTGCGTAGGTGTCCACGTACGCCCCACGTGTCCCTGCCATCTCAGCCACTGTATTTTCAGCTTTTCGACCGACGATTTTCAGCTTTTTGGTCGACGTCGCTGTAAAGCCCGTAGAGCTCGTTGTTAAATCCTCTCCTCCATACTCTGATCGATACAGACTGAGACCGAAGATCACCCGAAAAATGTTCCTTTCAAAGCTCCCAAGCAGATTCTCATTCATTTTTGACAGAGTTCTTGCCGGGATGATTAGGGTCTTATATAAGGTGTCTTTGGTTCTTTAAGAGAGAGCTTTACTACTAAAATGCCTTCTTATCCCAAAAAAACAGCGGTTGGCAAAAGTAATTCTTCGTTTGATCCCTGCGCTGATGTCATTTTGCGATCTAATAGTAGACTCCAGATAGACAAAGTCTTTGACGACTTCGAGGTTGTACCTATCCATTGTGTTGTTTTGCCCATGCCACACCCCACATCTTGTCAAAAGCTTGCGACACATTGAAAAAGACCATCGAACAAATTTTATTATCTTCAAAACCTCTCACGGTTATACCAATTGTTGAATTGCTTGAATGTTCAGGTATTAACCGTTTTTTTTTTCTATTATTGCCTGTAGGGTCTAGTATAGGTGCAGAAGTGATATTCTCTCAGAAGCTATTGAGATTATATGAAGAAGCAAAATGGTTCTGTTAGACTTCTTTTCGTGAGATAGTTTCCCAATTTTCAATTCCATTATAAATTCCGTAACTTTTTAGTTACGTTTTGTCAGAGGAAATTTCCACCCACTTACACGCCCACTTTAAAAAAAGTATTCTAACTGTCAGAGTTCATATACATGGGGGTGAGTTCCTCTAGAAAGTTGTAAATAACGTAATGTCATACATTATATCCTTTTTCGTGACCTTTTTAATTGTAAATTAAGTACCTATATAGTTGGTCTTAGGTCTTTTTTTTATTTAAAAAGTTTTTAATTTTTTTTTAGATGAAAACAAATAAGACCTAAGCCCACAATAGGTACTTAATTTGTTATTTCACGCCTACTTCTAGGGGTGGTATTACAAAATTTTAATTCTGACAAAAATAATAGTGTAACCAATTTACCACGCCCACTTTTGAGGGTATTTCTGACAAAAATCTATTCCTTAAAAAAATTTCAAAAAATGAAAACAAACAACAGAATAATAATGTAGAAAATACCTTTTTGAGCATGCTGGATTATTTCCTTAGCTTTCAATAAGCCATTTTTCAAAAAAGAAATAACCAGTTGACTTTTGAAACAAAAACAAATTAAAATATACAATTTTTAAAAATCACAAAAAAAAAAATTCGTTGAAAATTGTGGTTGTGAGGAGCTTCCCAACTTCCCAACGACTCCCACCGTAGTTTATTATTGGAATTGGTAGGTATATTGGAGACAGCATTAGGTAAGCATTTTTATTATGCAACAAAAACCTTTTCTTGATTATTGTTATCATCACTTTCGTTAAAAAAAATGATAGTCGGCAAAGTTGAACAATTTCATGTGAAAGGACTCTGTTACTTAAAGATCAATATTTAAACTGAATTCATATTTATATTAATTTATTGAACCAAAAATATGTAAATACCTAGCTCTTTATCTCAGTATCCTGAGGAAAACCAACGAAAAGCCGCTCCGATTAAAATAAGGCTTTCAGATGGATTGTATGGATTGGGGTTTTATTTACATGTTACATATTTACATACTGACCAACTCATATTTTGATTGAAAATATTTTATAAAAATGTCAATAATACAAACATTGCAGAGTTGTTCAGGGCTATTTTCTTTTTGATTTAAAGTAACATAATTTTTCGAAACCTATTGGACTTACTTATTATTGTCATTTTTCTCAGTGGTAAATGTAAACAATTTATGGAAGGTCTCTGAACTTAATATGAATGAATGATTTAAAATAAATAATTCAAGGAAATGTATGATTTTCCATCCCATTATTGACATCCAATGGCACACAACTCAACTATACAACGGGGATATATAGTAGTTGAGTGAGTTGTTTATATTCTACAAAACTGTTGATACCTAGAAAATTCTTCAACTAGAAGTTTGATGAGTGACTTTGGTTAAGTGGCTTTGCTTTCTTCTTTATACCCCCAAAAGTTAATTTAAATTTATCGCATGCTAATTGGCCATTAACTTTGATTGGGACGCTTAATTACTGCTCTTTTGTAGAAAATGGTTAAGGCCTCTATTCAATTCAACATCCTCTTTGTTTATGTTAAGAGAAATAAAGATCTTGGGCCAGGGGGGACTACTATCACCACCAACTTTTTGAAGTAATTTACTGGCAACAAAAAAAAAAAAAAATTAAGTAAAAGTAGGTGTACCGGAAATTGAAAAGGTTTTTTCCCTCGATGATTTCTCAAGAGAGTTCTCAAAACGCTAGAGGCTTTTAGAGAGGGTTAACGGTTAAGGTTAAGTTTTTGGAAAATGTTAAAGGGACATAAATTGATATTTTTGTGATTGGCAATTGTTGCTGCGCTTGACTAAACTTTATTAGGAAATTTATAATATGGGTATTAGAAAGTTTCTTCAAAGACAATTTGTGACTGAATTTCATTATAAGGACAAGTTTCTTGTTTATTAAGCTCTAGGTAAATTGAGGAAGGTGATTTTAGTGAGCTAGAAAAATTTGCTTAGTAAGTGATTTAAGGTTATGTAAGTTCTTGGCTCAAAAATGGATTCATTTTTGTATTCTGTTTTGTTACTTAAGACGAAACTAGTGTAAGAAAAATTTTGACTAAAAAGTCACGAAATCAACATATGTAACCCCTTAAAATCTTTCAATCTACCTAGCGAGTTGTCGATACTTGTAATGACTCTAAGGATTTTGTTCAATATTTGCCAAGAGGCAATTTTATACAACTCAAGATAATCAATTATATTGTATATTAAATATGGGTCATTCATTTATAATGAATATTGAAAAAAATTAAGTTGGAATTGATAAATTGGTTCATATAAAATAAGAAATTTTGGGGATTATCCCATATGTTGTAACACGTTCAAAAATAAACATTTTTTTTTCTTTTGCGAAATTTGTCAAAGCAAATTTAAATAATAATAACTCAATGCTAGATACGATTCCTTTTTGGAAAGATGAGCTAGAAGCTCTTATTAAGAAAAAAGCAAATGAAGAAAGGTCTAACCATCAACTGCCAATGCCAATGTTTGTGACAATTTTGTCTTAAAAGAGGCTTCATCCATTGTTAACAACAAAACAAGTATATTTCATAAGACTTTTAAGCTCTGCTACTTTTATCGTGATAAAATTCGCCCAAAGGCAAGTGAGAAAAAATTAGTCTTTGATTTTAAAAATGCTGATTATGAGCAAATTAATTTGTTTTTTGATAATTTTGACTGGTCTACGCATCTGTCATCGGTTGATGATAAAGCTTATGAACTTTCTACAGTTTTAAATTTTGTTTTTGAAAACTATATCCCAAAAAAAGTGTTTACTTCTAATAATGCTCCTCCTTGGTAATGATAAGGAACTGTCAAACTTAAAAAATCGTAAAAATAAAGCTCATCGCAAATGGATAGCTTCTATATTTTTGGGACTCAATGATGAATTTCAAAGATATGACAAAGTTTGTTACGACATTAAAACAGGGTCTATCATTAAAAAAAATCATCGTTTCTCTTATAAGTTTGTTAACATTAAACGCAATGTTAGTAATTTTCCATCTACAATGCATTCCGAAAAAGGCGTTTGCTCTGATGAATATGATATATGTGAATTATTTGCTTCATTTTTTGAAACTGTCTATACAGACCCGATAACATTTGATTTTAATGATTTCAATCATATTATTGAAAGCCATGTTAATCTGAATTCTCTGTCAATAACAATTTCTTACCTTCTTCGTAAAATCAAATTAATCGATGTTAATAAGGGCAGTGATCCCGACGGTGTTCCCCCACTTTTCTTGAGAAAAACTGCAGAAACTATTGCCAAACCCTTACTTATACTTTTCAACCCTTCGATTACGAGAGGTATTTTCCCTAAGGAATGGCGCAGTGCCTTCTTAACACCAATTTTTAAAAATGATGATAGATCGAATATTAAAAATTACAGGGGCATTGCTATCTTGTCGGCTATTCCTAAATTATTTGAAAAAGTTGTTACTGATAAGTTGGGCGTATTGCTCAAGTCAGTTATCAGTGACCATCAACATGGTTTCTTTAAGGGTAGATCCACGACTACCAATTAGGCCGATTATACTTCACATATTCTCCTGGAAATGGAAAAAAGGAACCAAGTAGATGCTATCTATACTGATTTTTAGCAAAGCTTTTGACAAAGTTGACCATGGCTTACTCTTATTTAAATTTAAAAGGTATGGCATACAAGCCAAACCTTCTAAAGTGGATAGAATCATATTTGTCAAATCGTACTCAGTGTGTTAGGTTTTGTCATGTTGTCTCTCGTAAAATATACGTTACTTCTGGTGTACCTCAGGGTAGCCATCTTGGCCCTCTCCTATTCTTATTGTTCATTATTGACTTGCCCTTATTATTCAGAGGGTGCAGATATCTTTTATATGCAGATGACCTCAAGCTGTTTCAAAATGTGAACAGTACACTTGATGGACTCTCATTGCAACAATGTTTGAGCACACTTGAAAGCTGGTGTAAAGTGAATGGAATGATGTTAAATGTGGACAAGTGTAATGTTATCTCATTTCTAAAAAAAAAAGTACAAATAAATTTTGACTATACTATTGGAGGACAAAAGCTAATTCGAAAAGACTTAATAAAAGATTTAGGGATTATTATTGATAATAAACTAACTTTTAAGCACCAAATCGACAAAGTACACTCTAAAACCATGTGTATGTTAGGCTTTGTAAAACGAAGATCTAAAGAATTTAAAGACCCTTATATCACTAAAGCAATATATTGCTCACTTGTTCGATCTTTGTTAGAGTACTGTAGTGTTGTATGGTCACCGTTTTATGTTGTTGATGTTAAGAAACTCGAATCTGTCCAAAAACAATTTTTGTTGTTTGCATTGAGAGGTCTTGGATGGAACCCTGATTGCTTTGTGTTGCCTCGTTATTCTCATCGTTTGAATCTTATAAATATGAGTAGTCTTTCTAATCCTAGGGAGTTGTCTGAAGCTTTATTTGCATTTGATATTTTAGAAGGTAATATTGACTCATAATTTTTAATGTCAAAAATATCCCTAAATCCAAATGTTCGCAATTTACGTCACACGAAATTTTTAAAGGAATCTAAATCAAAGACTGATTATGCATCTCACGAAGCTTTTAATCGGTGCTCAAAGGCTTTTAATAAGTATTCAGAATTTTTTACCTCTAATGTAAGTAGGGATACTTTCAGGAATAAAATAATTCAGAAAATGATGTTTAATGACTCTCCATGATATATTGAAATTATAACTATCTCCATTGAGACTATTAGTTATTGCTAGTATTAATTGTACTTGTTTATTATTTATGATTTGTTATTTATTTGTTATTGTATTTTCTTAAAAAAAGCAATTGTTTCCAACTTTATATTTTTAATTTTATATTTATCTTTAACTTTGTTATTAATTTTATAATTTTTGTTTTTGTTGTCTTGTTTTGGCAAAATAAACTAAACTAAACTAAAACTTTCTGACACATTTCATTCAAAAGGTCTCAATGAGTGCTATATCTTCAGGGAAATGGTTGTATAATAATAACAATTATATAATAAATCACTGTTTCACTGCGTTATAACACCTAAAAAAATATTGGCCTATTACACTTTTCCTGCACGGAATACAGACTTGAACCCATAAAATAAAAAATAGCACTCATTGAGACCTTTCCAACGATAAAGTTCGTAAAGTGTTACAGCGATGAGGCAAAACTCATACAATTATAGTCATTCTCCTTTCTTATTCTGTTTTTTGAGAAGAACTGATTTATGAAGAAAGCTTAAAAGTGTTTTTATTTTAAATGACTTCAAATGTAGAGCATTAACAATACAAACAAACACAACAAGAAAGATTCACTACTTTAACTACATTTTTGCAATTAAATAAATTAAATAAATACAAACTTCAAACAGTTTTGAGAGAAAAATTCAATTTTGATAGATAACCAAGCAAGTTTTTGCCCCCAACCACAACAAAGGCTGAGCAAAATGCCTGCTGGATTTGACATCACAATGAATACGTACTAACCCTCATACTGATATTTTGGTTATATACATACTACCACTTAACTTGTTGTGGGCTCTTTTATTATTAGTTTGGGGGCCCCAAACATCATTTGATAATATTTGAGGTCTTCTTGCGTCACTTTTCGTGCCACAACAACACATTTTTTAGTGCAGACCCCCACCCAAACAGCTCCTCTAGAGTTTATGAAGGTGTAAATGATTTTATAGTTCTATTTGGGACCCTCTTAGGGCCACAACAGCTTAATATTTAGGTAGTATGAGGGCCCCAATAGGCTCTGAGAATATCTTAGTGGCATTTTCGGAACCCTATTGGGATCGCAATAACTCAATATTTAATGTTGAAACCTCCAGAGCTGCAATACAATGTTCGTTAAAATTATTAATTGGGGCCTCATCGGGAACAACAAACGCAACACACAACGTACAAAAAAAATAAACTAGAGTTATTGTTTAAATTGAATATTCGAATGTCCTTTAGAATACTTCTTGGGGCCACAAAAGATGTTTTGTAAGTATTGGGGCCCATATTTCTAATTTCATGCAAGTTTCTTTTAGAACAACAGAAAGTATATTGTGTGAGTCGTAAATTGTAAAATTATCTTCTACCGAGACAAAATGTAATCACAGTGAGTCCACTTAAATTTCGAAGAAATATGGTTTTGTACATAATTCGTTTTTATATAAAACTTTATGTGTTCTCTATTGTGGATAGTTCACTATTTTAAGGCTTACGCTGTATACACAGTTTCCAACAAATCTCTCTTAGAGGTCTTTTGGTGGGGACAACCTATTTGGACTCAAGCACTAGTTGAAAATTCATGTTTATTAAGTGTTTTCGAAAATCCACTCGAAAGCACTAATTATTTACTTCGTGTGACAAAATCTGAATTTTTGACTTTAATATGAACCAAGATATTATCCTTTGATGGGTTTTGGTTTGTTGAGTTTGAATCTGGGCTCAGAATTATTGTAGCATGTCACGAGATATTTGAATCTATCGTTTTGAAGAAAAAAAAAATCGTTTTTGGTGCAAATTAGGCGTTATATTATATCTCGAGGTAATTTTTCCCAATTAAATTTGTATGGTCGTTTTGAAGTGTGAACATTTTTTTTTTTTGAGAGAAATAGGATTAGATTAGGTATTGTAGACAAAACCCTTGAACGAAAACAGTTTTCAAGTTATTAGCAAAATCCTGCAAAAAAAAGATCATTATTTTACAACTCTTTATGAGTTTTTGCATGTTGCGTCACGAAAACATAAATCAGGAAAAAAATCAAAACCATCCTAGAGTAATTTGCTCCTTTTAAGAACAAATTGAATGGATTATGTATTGGCATATTTCTAAATAATGATTGTTAAGGAAGAGTTGGGTACAGGACCCAATTTTTGTAAATCCCGTTTTTTAATGTCCCTTAAAATACCTCTTTTATGCCGTTTGTTTTAAAATCCGGGTTTTAAATTTCAGTGTGATAGTGCGCTGATGGTTCTTTTTAATTTTATGTTTTTCATCGTTTAAGGTTGTAGTTACTCTTCCATTGCATGAATTGATTTTTTTTTTTGTAAACCAGCTCAACATAATGTGGACGCAGCCTAACCATCAACAGCTTACTTTAATTTATTTCAACTATTTCACTAATTGTGTTCTCTTGCAAGAACTTGAAATTTTTCGCTTTATCGAACACTTAATATTTTTTTGGTTAAGGACAGGCCTGGCAGATAATATGGGTACCACTACCACTCGAGATTTTTCGAGTGGGTAAATAAAATCACAAAATTCATAAATTTTATAAAATATTAACAAAAAAAAAAAAACTCAAATAAGTTTAATGCGAATCAAAAAAATGCCATACAAAATGACAACGAAATTATAAACGAAAAATTTTGCTGAATACTTTTTGTTTTTAGTTCGGTGCTCGTGCTTGACTAGAGAAATTGATAACACTGCGGCCTGCAACGAAAGGTGCTTTTAAACAAAACCATACTTTTGTTAAAAATTTTGGCATGGTAAATTCGAAACCAATGTAAAAATTGCTTTAGCACATCATGTTTTCAGACATTTCAACATAAACATTTTAAAAATCTATTTCGACGTCGTGAAGTAACCACTCAATAGGTCTGTTCGCGTACTCCACCGTGGACTCCACAAAACTACCAAATTTACCCAAAAGCTGTTCTCGTACTCAAAAATTGTATAGTTTTTGTAAGAAGAGAACGCTAGCGAGAGAGTAAAAAATTTCCCCTTCCTGACAATTTTTGCCAAATTCTGCCCAAAAAATTTCCTTGGGCAGAAACTGTCAATTTTGTGTTCCGAGTTGAGAACAACAACAAAAACCAAAATGGCTGTTGTTTACTTTTACTTTTAGTTTTTGTTTTTTTGTAAGTGCTTTTCTTTTCCTATCTGTTTGTTTTTTTGTGTTAAATAAATTTACTGATCAATTTTTAAAATAGAAAATGTGACTTATTGAGAGTTTCGTGTTTTTGTTTATCGTGAATTGGTTTTTGGTTAGAAAAAACTGATATTTGATAACAAAAAACTGTTAGTCAATAATGAAGAAATTTAGTCTAAAGTGTTTTTTTTTTTATTTCTGGAATGCTAATGTTTGTGATTAGCAGATTAATATAGAAACAATAAATTTTTTTTTAAAAATGTAAAGGTAAAATTGAAATTCCCATTCTGTGGCTTTGTTTTCTTGATTTCTAATCGTTTTTTTACTTTTTGTTGACGTTCAAAAAGTGGTAGAAATTTTTGTTCTGTGCGCTCGTGTTCTTTTGCACAATTTTACTTCTCTCTGAGAGAATTGCATCTCCTCTCCTCAAATTTTGACAGACTGCCAAATTTAGCCCGGAAAGAACACGAACAAACCTAATATGTCTAAGCCAGACTCCTAAAAGGATCTGAAAGAATTGTATTTTATCTCTCTGAATCATTTCAATTTTTTTTTTCGAAATTCATTTTCTTCTCAAAACAGCAAAGTGATCCAAAAACCTCTCCGGTAAAAAGTGGAATTAAGCGAATTGCCCGAAATTTCATGTTTGTGTTTCTTGTTGAACTGGTGACAACAGAAACGAGAAAAATTTCATTGGGGGGCTGTTCATCTTTCTTAAGGCAAGGGTTATACGATTAAAACAAAAATATTTAAGGTATGAAGCTTGAAAATTTGTTGTTCCCTTTTCAAAAAAATACCATAAAATTGCTGTTTTTTTTATTTTATTTATTTTTGGCAGCTTCTAGCTTGAACGTCCTGAAAGGACGTTCTTATGCTTAACTATAGTTAGTTTTATCGTTTATTTGCATTAAAAAAATTTCTTCAATTTTTCGTAGAATCACCCATTAATTGAAAAACTATAACTTATTATTTATAACATTTCATACCAACAACCCACTTGGGCTGAACATGACCCGTCGGGCCTGGTTTAGGAAACCAGTTTTAACAAAAAATGTAAAAAGAAAAAAACCAAGAACTTTATAGTTCAGCCTAACTTTTAAAATTTGGGAACTGCTTATTCATCACCCATCATATAAGAAGTAAATAATAATATATATTTATCTAATTGCGAAACGGACTAAGCGGGATTAAACGAGATTTTTAAAAAGCAGGCTTTGCAGAGACGAAATTTTACTTAAGCAGGATTATTAAAAGCGGGATTTAAGAAAAAACCGTATTTTCGAAAGGGGGGTTTAAACATTATTTTTCGGGATTTAAAAAACGGTATTTTGAAATACGGGCTTCCATTACGCTCCCTTCAAAAAATTTAAAATAATTTTTAATATACTCCTCATGATTATATGCTTTATATTTGGTTTGAAGACTTTCCTTCCACTTTTACATATTTTTTACATACATTTGAGTAAAAGACTAAAAAATCCCATGTATTTTGTATGGAAAATTTCAAGTGCTTGACCGATTAAAGAAAAATTGTGTACAGTTTTTTTTTTTAAACTTTGATCACTTTTAGGGGAAGGGGGATTAAAGAAATTCAAAAATAAGCGCCACCCTACTTACTTTTATGCAAAATAAATTCTCAAACTCAACAGAACTGCATTATATCCTTAAACGTGACATTTCCTCTTACCAGACATATCTATCATCATCGTGTCGTCGTGCTGGCTGTGTATTTATAAACAACTTGCAATATATCTTTGTCGTATTATGCCATTACATTTATAGAGGACATAATAATACTTACAGCTACATATCAACGTACCTATCCTATGGCCAAACACGCACACACGAACCTTCATTTATTTGGTTTGGTTTTGTGTATCTCTCTCGAATTACAACATTAAAATGCAATTAGGCTCTAGCATGATATCGTATATAATATTATGTTTGATGAACAAAGATGGTGTGGGGGAAGGACGAAACAAACAAGGACATGACATTCACTTGCTCGCTCCAATTTGGTGTGTAGAAACGAATTAGAGATAATTTTCTCCGCTACCGCTAACATGTTCTTGTTCTAAAGCAGAGAGTAATTATTGTGAAGAATTATTATCCTGGCTACATAATATAATTCTATGAAAATAAATATAATTTTCAGCAGATCATTCTTGATAATGATATTACTATAGCATCAGAAGAGCCGACCGAACACTCAAGGATGACAACGCCAAATTATTATGCAGTAATTTTGAAATTTTCATGGCCAGTTTTAATAGCAGGATTTGATGATTTTACTCCATTAAGATAAATATAATTTGATGGGAATGGGAGTGTACCTACTTGTAGGACTCGTAGTAAGTTAGTCTACAGGGGACAAATATTTTTATGTTGAAATATCTACTGAAATAAATCTACTTTATATTTGCCCATACATATCTATTATCTACCTACCTATTTATATTTTTTATCATTTCCTGGAGTGCTTTCATTCTTCACTTTGCCTTGATAAAAAAAGCTTTTTCTTTTTGTATCTAATAAAAAGCACTTAACAGAAGACACAACGAAAAGATTGCCGGGTTTAAAATAAATTTGCTGACAAAAATAGTAAAATTAATTTAGAAAAGGACCTTATTTGGTTTCGTATTCCGTACGCCTTTTGGACAGTCTTGAAATTTAAAAAAAAAATTCGAAATTGATATACATACATATATAAATGGGTATTTTTCCCAAAATTTTTGTTTAAGTAAATTTAATTAGACATAAGAAGATAATAATTTAATTTATATTTTTTACGCGAAAATAAAAAATTATTAGAAAATTAACTTTTGCACGATGTTTATTTAATCTTTAAAAAACACAGGTTGTTTGAAGTAACTTTTTTAATATTATCATAATAATTTATTTCTAAATAAGGTAAATAAAGATTTTTAACTTTATTTAGAGTGGACTATTCATTTTGAAAAAAAGTAGTGTAACGCGTGTGTTTTAATTTTTGTTTCTGCAAACAATAATAAATAAAACGCAAGACTGGACTACAAGTACACATATCATAAAATAAAAATAAAAATAATTAAAACATATAAAAAGCATTAAACTCGTTAGTCTTTTTTTTTTGTAGAAAACTAAATTTACCATCAAATAAATTCAGTATTCGAAAATTATATAAAAAAAATTGGTTTAGTAAATATAAAAAATAGGTCCAAGAAATTGAGAAAAATCACTTCTATTTTTGTTTGCTCACATCTTTTTTTGGATAGGTGTGGCCATGCCCTCTATAAAACAAGGATAATACATAGTTAAATTTCTTTTAAAATTAAAAGTTTTATTAAAAATCGATCCAGTAGTTCAGTTTAACTTACATGGATTTTATGATATATTTAGTTTACAGTGGTTTTTGTTAAAAAATGCTTGTAAGCTTAACTGAACTTGATAGAAATTGCTCATGACAAAGGCCCTTACTATGTCGCTGATGAGTCTGAGTGAGTAAGCCGGACGAGATATGTACCAGCTGACTTCTAACAATGAGGTATGGAGACTACCAACCAAGCATTTTTACCAGTTTTTGATGGTTCAAAGAGTCAATAAGGCCTTACCTTTGTATATAAACTAAAACTAACAGTTTATATACTAAAAAGCATTACTTAAATCCATATCCACAACCGACTTTTCTTCAATGGCATTAGTGTGATGTAAAGTAAGCAAGATTTTTTACTGTTGGCCTACCAGAGACATATTTGAGCGGTTCTTCTGATTAAATATCACACGCACAAAAATTCAGTAATTTTTAACTTAACTTCCAAATAGCTTTAGAATTGTAGAAAGCTTACAGATACCTCCATAACTTATTTACAAAATAGTCGAATTTATATGTTAATGGGAATATGGTACGAGAGTTTCCACTTATCTAAAAAGTTGTCTTCTTTCTGATTTATTGAAAAATAGTGAGCAATGGTCAATATATTAAATTGCAGAAATTTTTAAGGAAAATGGCAGGTATGCAATCTGGTCCAGCATAAGCATTTAACTTAAGTAATTAAAGCTTGGATATGAGTTCATCATCATTCAATTGAATCGATTTTGAATCAGTCTTACATATTTATTAAGTTGAAAAGTAGATTGAAAAGAAGAAACAGATCTTCTTCTGTCGATCAAACTAGCTATTATTTCTTTAATTATGTGTACCGTTATGTTCACGTTAAAATTTTGTATAATTTATGAAAAAGTAAGCAATTTTAAGACTATCACACAAAAAGCTGATTTTTATTATCATTAAACGCAAAAATATGAGATCATCACAGGAAATTTGTACTGGATGGTTGTATTTTGGCCCACTGAGCCACTAAATAAAAACACACAATAAATTTTTCAATGTGTGTTATTAATTGCAAGTCAAATTATTAAATGAATTGGAACAAAAAAAAACCAAATTCAGAAAAGTAAAAAAATATTCCACATACGCCATAGTGAACATTTACTAAAATAACTCAAACAAACCTGATTTCATAAGTGTTTCAGCTCTTAAAATAAAAATCAACTGACATATAACGACGCATGTCATCGTGTATGGTTCGAGGAGTTTTCTCATGTCATAACTGATTTTGTTGTCTTGTCCGTTGACTCCCCCATAACTGTTCTTAATTGTGCATATCTTGGGTAACACAATGAAATCACTGATATGATTTGGCTCACCGTACCATCAATCCTCTTAATTTTGAAGAAAACATCGTTAGAATCATACGAATTTGTCATTTGCATTCATTTGCTATCAAATTTATGAAAAGAATGTAAAGGAATGCAAAGAGTTCAATGATTGTAAAATAAATGCAAAGAATGAAAATCAATGCAAAACAAAAATCTAAAAATGAATGCAAAGAATGCAAAAGAACGCAAAGATTCTAAAATGAATGCAAAAAATGAATGCATTCTCAAATTATTGCATTCAATTGATTGCTGTAAAATGAATGAAGGAAAAAATGATTACAATTATTTTAAGGCGAAATTAATGGTGATTGCAGAATTTGAAGTCGTAGTTTCAAATGAAGTTAATTAATGCAATCTCTTAATTAAAGTCACAAAAAATTGCATTCGCAATCATTGCATTCTTTTGCATCCCTGCTAGACTAATATACGAATGGGAAGTTGTGTATTCGTAAAAAAAGTAAAATCCACATTTTCGTCTGACTTTTCATTACGATATGGGTCCCATAATTCTGTGAGCTTGGCTATAGCCTAAACGGATTAACTGATTTTCTTGAAACATCGTACAAAGGAAATGGTTTTTGGTGATCTTCCCCACACGTTTTTTTTGCATTTATCTTAGAACCAAAAATAATGGCACCTGCCACACAAATTTTTCTTAGCAATTTATAAAATTTCATTATAAAATAAATCAGTAAATTATTTTGTGTTAAATGATTATTGACAGTCTCTCTAAAAGAATCATTTGTTTGATTTTTAATTTTTTTTTTTACCGTGAGACCGCTCTAAAAAAAAATAAAAAAATATTATTTTTCAATATTTTTATGTGCCCAATTACACGATACACGACGACTTAGGAGTCATGACTTTTTTCAAATTTAAATGAGTGCTAAGGTGAGATCAGATGTTTTTTTTCGATCACACTCATTGAATTTCGTAAAAAGTTTTTTTTTTTACGATTAATTTATGGATTAAAAAAAATATTCAATGTTTTTCGTTGAAAAATATAAATTTAAAAAGCGGCATAGTCTAATTTCTTGAAACTCAGTAGGTACATTAATTTTGTCAGCATTTTTCACAAAATTTGACAAAGAAATTTTACGTTTATGTAAAAATAAAGCTGGTCCCTTCCATAATGTTAAAAAAAAACCATTGAGGAAAATCATATAATTCTCAAAAATGGTTCCTACGTTCTTCATAAAACTTTTTCTGGATTCTTAAATTAGTAAGATAAAAACTTTAAAAAATTAAATGTAAAAGCAACTTGATTACTGCACTCATCACTTGACTATACATTTCTGCACCAGCATGACTAGACTCGCATTTACCATTTAAATAATTGTTTTAGCAATTTTTTAATTTCCCATCTGTTTAATTTCAACTAATTCATGTTGAGCATTTAACTGTGTTTAATATAATTATTTAACTCTGAGCTCAAAGAGTGCACTCCAATCACGCTCTGTACCAAAAAATCACAAATTCATTAACACCGCCATTTTCGATCATCGAAAAAACTTCAACTTTATTTAAAATATTTACAAATTTGCAAATTTCATGAATTATTATTTGGTTTTTTGATTTGTTTATTTTTAAAATTGACAGTTGTGCCATATTGGGCTCAGTTTATGTTCAGCCATGCACTGACAGGATAAAAGATTACACATTTGCAACTTTTACGGTCTGAAAAACGCTGTAGCATGAAGTTAGCACCTCAATTTTTGATATTAAAAAAAAAAAAGTTGTGCATTGATATCAACTTGTGCTTCCTTGTGCTCTAAAATAAAAAAAATAAATCACAAATTTGCCAAGTTTACGGATAAAACCTTTTTGCAGTTTCATAAAAATGCGGTTTGCTACTCAGTTGATTCCTGGCAAACTAAAATCGAAAATAGCGATGATAACTTCGCAAAACTATTTGTCCGTAAAAGTGTCAAATGTGTGTTTTTTTTCTCTGTGGCATATATCGCAGCGAAAACTGATCACAACTTTCATATTTATAAAACTGCAAAATTTTCAAAAAAAAAAAAATAATCCTTAAATTTGCAATCTTCCGATTTTTGGCATAAGGCCACACAGTTTTTGTTTCCAAAAGTCAAAAATGGTGGAACTACGAGTAACTTCACGCACTCACTCTGGTCTGAATTAAAAAAAAAACGCTTCTTGATTCTTGGATCGGTTTTATTATAAATTTAATTTACATTTAGTGCTCATCAGTATGCAACAATTGACGTTGAGTATAACAAATCTAAATTATAGTAAATACCCAGCTAAATTATTTTCAGAAAAATCACTTTTGTAATTTCAAATTTGTCAAAAACTTTTAGACATTTTTTACCATTTGTAACCAACCATTTTAATTAAGTCTATTAAATTTAAAACTTATGATCAAAGTCTGAAAAGATTGGGCACTCTATTGAAAATTTATTTTTTCTTTTTTAACTCTGTATCAGCCTTCACATTTGTCAATTCCATTAAAATCGCTCAACGAACAACGAGCTTCTGATGAGCATTGGAAACTTTAAAAAAATAAATAAATTTAGAAGCGCAACAGCTCGTGGAGAACCCTGCCTAGTGTCAACAACAACTCTCAACCATTCCTGTGTGCACGTTGATGGCAGGAATGGAGGGGACCTACAATTTTTTGATGAGTCCGAACGGCTAGATGAGAAGCACTTAATCATGGGGGCACCCTGCTAATTATCGGGGTTGCTCAGCGTTTCAGCAAATTCGTACCAATAAAGCGGCTAAGCAGACAGCGGTAGAGATACGCCCATCAACGCGTGCTCCTACAACAACGCCCGTCAATCCCCAAATTTCCTACGCCCAAATGGCGGCAGGAAAGGGAATAACGGTACAGCCTGCAGCTAAGGTAGCTCAACCGGCCCTCGGGCCAAAAGCTCCGGACGCTCAGGCCGAAATTAGAAGCATATTGCTGGCAATTCAAGGCCAGCTGACAGGGCTTCACAATCAGATAAAGGAGCAGGCGACTAGGGTAGACTATCTCTACTCTGTTTTGCCTAGCCTAACGCAAATTAGAGGTTAAAGGCGCGCTGTCGGAGAGGCCTCTTAGGATCCTTGCTGTGAATGTAAATTCACTGATTAGGACCGAACGTAGAGCTAATCTTTTCCAATTGTTGAAAGACCAAAGTCCAGATGTGTTTATGGCCAGCGAAACTAAGCTGAACCAGAAACATAAACTGACTAACAACAATTACAATATCGTTAGAAGAGATCGACCCAACTCCACTCAAGGGGGGGGCGTCGCAATCTTCATACGAAAAGGCATAAATCATAAAGTTATATATAATAGTGATCTACGTAGATTTCGGCTGTTAGAGGCGTGTGTCGTATGCATTCCTCTCCAACAGGGGAAGCGAATGTATGTGATCGCGGCTTATGCACCGGAATCACCTCAGCCAACTGATTTTTTGACAGAGCTTGAAAAACTTTTCGAAGATCTACACTTGAGCTTGGACGAAAATTACTTTCTCATGGCCGGTGATTTGAATGCCAAACACTTAGATTGGGGAAATCAAGTACAGAATCCGAGAGGTATTCATCTTTTTAATTGGATGAGTCAGTATAACGCTGAATATCGTATAGAACTGCTGGCTACGGATCGGCCATCGTTTCCAAGAAGCGGTGCCTATCTGGATTTATTGCTATTAGACGCAAGAGTGACAATTACTGACACTGTGGGTCAAAGACCAAGGAACTGTTTACGAACGATCGAGTACGATAGTGACCACTGCGGACTCGCTGCCGTAGTACAGCTTCCAAACGAGCTCGTGGAGTTGGATGAGTATGTACCTGTGCATACTTACAATTAGAGTAAGGTGCGCTGGCCACGCTTTACCAACGCCTTAACGAGCGAAATTAGATCGAACAACATATCCCCACTAAATGACAGGAATTTGACAAATAACGAAATAGACCACTACTTAGACCAAATGGATGAGACAATCAAACGAATAATGAACAGAACAATACCGAAATACAAGCAACGGGACGCAACCGACATGTATCGAAACGCAACCATTGACGCACTACACAGACAAAAAAGTGGACTGCTGACAAGACTAAAACTCTTGTACCGACGGTTTACTGACCCTCACGATCTGGAGATCAGGACACTGAAGTCGTCGATCAAAAACATCAACCAACTAATTAAAGAGAACTATCGGTTGTCAATCAATTTGTATTGGGACAACAAAATTCGGGCCGTTAATGCTAGCGACCCGAGCATGTTTCCCCAAATTAACAAGATATTTAGAAAGAATGATCAGAACGACCTTCCTTGTCTTAAGCTTCAGAGAACGACAGAGAACAGAGACGTACTTCTGACAGCAGGAATTAATCCAGAGGACGCCGTCTTGGACGATGACCTCTTTATTGTCGAAGATCCGCAGGAGAAAGTGGAGGCTGTGGGGGCTTCTTTCCAGCAAGTGTACAAGGTGAATGCGTGCATTCGCCCGAATCACGACCTGGAAAACAGAGCCTTGCTCCATCACTTCTACCTTCGGAATGACATCACGCAATGGCGATCAGAGAACCTTGGTTTCACCGGGTTCAATGAAGATCATTTGGCAAACGCCATAATCGCCGAGCGAAATGGGCCCAGTTCCCTGTTAATTACGAAGGTGGAGCTACAGCTCATCTTCGATTCATTAAAGAAGAAGAAGTCAGCAGGAGTCGATGGCATATCCAACGTTGTACTTCGACATTTACCTCAAGAAGCAGTAGACATTTATACCACTCTGTTTAACAACGCTCTGAATAATGCATATTATCCAGTGCGGTGGAAGACAGCTGTGGTGCATCCTCTCCCGAAAAAGGGAAAGGACAACTCCAATCCGGCGAATCTCCGGTCGATAAGTCTTCTTCCGAGCATAAGCAAGGTATTCGAAAAAGTTATCAATAGAGCTCTGTCTAAGTGGGCAGAGGACAATAATATCATACCGGACAATCAGTTCGGTTTTAAGGCGGGACATGACACCATTCATGCCGCGTCTAAACTCGTTTCTGATGTCCAATGGAACAAATCTAAGAAGCAGTGTACAGGTGCCTGTCTGGTTGATCTGGAGAAGGCCTTCGACACCGTATGGTTAGAGGGTCTTTATCTAAAGCTGACCAGACTTGGCATTAGTAAACCACTATTATATATGCTTTATGATATGCTCAATGGCAGAAAGTTTGTTGTCAAGAGTGGCAATGTAACTTCTGCCACAACCTTTAATATTAAAAATGGTCTTCAGCAGGGAGCGGTCAACTCGCCGATTCTATTCAGCATTTACACCAGCGATCTGATAGGTAGTCTAACTCAGGCAATAGCGTATGCCGACGATCTAATTGCGTACAGAACAGCTGCAAAAGTCGAGGACATCAGGATTCTTTTGCAGAGTGACTTCGATGAGATTCAACGATATTGTGATGACTGGAAGTTGAAAATCAACTTTCAGAAATCAGAAACTATCTTGTTTAGGACTCCGTTGCGTGGAGCCACAAGGGATACGAGAAAGAACTGGCGCAAGCTGGTGATCGTAGGGCCAAATGGACATCCACTGGCGAGTAAAAGTGTAGTAAAATACCTTGGCATCTGGATGGATCAGTATTTGTATTTCGACAGACATATAAATGCTGCTCTGGCCAGGGCTAGGGGAGCTTTTGCCCTGACGAAACGGTTGTTTTATAGCAGCCGGCTTGACAGCAGGGTGAAGGTGATTTGCTACATGGCCCTTATCCGGCCGATGATTGCCTATGGATGCCCGGTTTGGTTCAACGTTGCCCCATCTCAAATGGAAAAGATTCGGGTGTTTGAGAGGCAGTGTCTTCGACGCTGCCTTGGATTGCACAGAACACCAGAGTCGGAGTACAAACACTACTATTCCAACCTGGCTCTATACAACGGGGCCAACATAAACAGGATAGATAATTTCTTGCTGAAGCTTATTCGGGGTCACATTGCAAGAGCGATGTCCTCGTCTAACAGCTTAATTTTCGGGGCTTATTACCCTAAATACGAATACTACGAGAGTGTGCGTCTAAGCGGCTTTATTCCGCCCGATGAATTCTTCCACCTAGACAGCCGAGGGTTGATCCAGGATAGAGCGGCGGTTCCGCTAATCTACCACGTCGGCCGTAGAACTGTAGATCGGCGGCTCCTTTACAGTCGAGACGTCCTCGCACAAGACGGAGCTGAGCACCTTCGGTTCAGTAGGACTGTGTCCGAACGGGACCGAAGAGATAGGGTAAAGCAGGAGAACCAGTTCTGGTGGTTGAAAAACGAAGATGAAGTTCCTTCAGACATTTAATAGTTGACCTAGCTATTTTCTCTTGTATGGCCGACTTACATAGGTTTAGGTAGTTAGTTTTAAGTAAGGACAGTCAGGGTGGCACCAAAAAAAAAAATATATATATATAAAACATACAAAAACACCAAAAAAATTATAAAATCAACAAAAATACAAAAAAAAAATTATAAAAACCGGAAAATGCTTGCTGTGGCTGTTCTAGTTTGTAAGTAGCTTATAAGTAGGTTGTAATTAGTTTAAAATTAGTTGTAAGTAGTTTTAAGTAGTTTTAATTAGCTTTAATTTAGTTTTATGTAGCTTGTAAGTTTTATATAAAACCAAAAAATAAAGACAAAGATACCGAGTTTTTTTTGTGAAATTCTTCTCGGTAAAAAATAAAACCGACCTGGATTTAGTATTAAGATAGTTCTTAGGCCGAAAGGCATTAGCATTAAGTTATTCTTGTTTAACTTAGAGCGCCCGACTGGGGCCAGTAAGTTACTTTTAAGATATTGATAAGTAGGCTAGTTTTTATGAATTTTTGTCTAGCTTTAAGATAGTTCTAAGATAATTGAAAAATAAAAATGAATTTACAAAAAAAAAAAAAAAAAAAAAAGCACTTAATCATGACAAGCTTACTCTTGGAAGATTTGTCAGTTGCTCGCAAGAGGCAGTACCTCAGGAAAAACATTTTTTGTTATTTTAGCTGGCACTGGCTGGGAATTGAACCCAGACCTTTGGCATGACAGTCCAACGCACTAACCATCATGCCACGAGGTTTTCGAAATTTCGAAGACTTAAAAACGATTTTAACTAAAAAAAACCAAAACTATGATTCGCGATCGAAACAAAAATAAAATGCCCTTTTTCACGAAGTAAGGAATCATATTTTATTGATTGGTCTTTGAGCCTTAAATTTTGAATTATTTTTATTCTTGTCTTGATTCAGCCAATATTCATGTTTAAGGTTTTTGTCCACCCTGTGCAGTATCAAATACATAATTTCAGGCACATATTACGATTGAATAAAATCTCTTGTACCTTTTCTAAAAATAGTAGAAGATGCCGTCATAGACCTACTTACCCCCATCGAAGCTCTCAATGAAAGATAAACACCATGTCGAGGTAGTTTCTAAAATATAAAATTTACCCATGGATTGACTCTCAAGACATGTGTGTCTCCAAGCATAGGGGTTTCATGATTTAAAGGTCAATTTTTGGCTTTATTCAACCTTTTACCCTGGTTATTTTGAAAAAAAGGCAAACATTATTTTAAACTTTTAGTCCCAAAAATGTTTGAATACCTTGCCATCAAAACCATATGGTAGCAATGTATATGTCGGTATAATGGTCCTACTTAAAAGTAATGTTTTTGACATTTAAACAATTTAGCGTGTAAATATCTGACCATTCTACCATCACGCATTTTAGAAACAAAAATGTTTTATCTAAAATGTGAGATAGAATGTCATTCTTTATACAGTAGTAAAGGTTTTCAAATGAGGACATTCATCACGTAACTGGTTAATGGCTAGTGACTATATTAAAGCCACAAAGTGCTAGTTTAAACTAAAACACAGAGAAATTGTATTTTTGAAATATTTTAAATTGTGAATGAATGCCCTTTATTTAGAGCTGAGGTAATAAGTTAAAAATAATAACAAAAAAAGTTTGTTTTTTTTATAAATTGAGCATTTAATGATTTAAAATGTTCACCTATTGCCATTATGGCCTTAAACAAGGTATGCATATCTCATTATTTAATAAATAATTAGTTGAATTTAAAATGCACAGTCAAAGGATATCATTTAATTCTTCCTATAACAAAAAAAAAAAAATCAAATAATATTGTTTGTTTAGATTATAATTTCTATATAAATATTTTATTTGTATTTTTATTTGTTATCTTTTTTATGCAAATTTGTTTTTATTATATTTAATACATAATTGCATAGAAAATATTTAGCTGATAGTTATTTTATTTAATTGCATTGACTGCAAGCTCGATTTCATATAATTTGTATATGCAAATCTCAAAAGCAGCTCATCAGCTTAATTAAAAACAAAACAAAACATAACAATGTAGTGAGAGAACATTTAAAAAATGAAAAACATTATTATTCAAGGGAATTGGTCACAATAATTTATATCTAAATTGTTTTGTATTTTAACAATGAATATAAATTAAATGTTTTTGAAACGAAATTATTTTTAAGTTTTTAAAAAATGTTTATATATTTTTTTTTGTTATTTAATATTTTTGATCATTATAAAAGTATGTACATTTGTACATATATTTATTTATTAATGAGCTAATATGAATTTATCATAGCCATTTAACATATAAATTTAATAGATGATTTTTGTTAGGAATTATAAACAATTTGTTGATTCTGCAAGTGTCATAACAACATATACATAGTTGTGTATCTACTTAAAGTCAAATATGTACAAAATGGCATACGTTTTTTTAGAACCAAGCTACAGAAATATACTAAAATAAAAAAAGTCATAGTGAAAGTGTTCACCAGCAACTTGGCGTTCGAAAATGGAGACATCTATCTAGAGACCGAGAAGACGAGAAGAAGCTAGTTGGTTATGGCTTAAGTCCACCCCAACCAACAAGTAAGTACTTATTAGGCCTTTTTCATAAAACTTATTCTGATGAGAGGCGTCTAGTTATGAAAACGATGCACTATGGCTCAAAAGTGGAGACAAATTATTTGATCGAATGATAAATGTGTAGGGTTTTGACAATTGATTCCTTGTTTGCTATCGGGAACTCTAATCAGAACTCCTTTTTTTTATTTTTTTTGGATTTTGAAAATTTTTGGTTCTAAGTCAATGGGCAACTAAATTTTCTCTAACTGTTCCAATTTGGCAAAACTCTTTCAAAAACCCATCCAGAACTGTTGATTTGAAGTTGAAAAACATGCTTAGAACTCTTTTTCTGAAAAAAAGGCCTTGCTGCGTGAAGTTAGAGAAAAAAAACTTTTTTTTTTCGCCAGAACTATTGAAAAAAAGTATGAGTAACTCTAGAACTCTTTGTTTGCTACCGGGAACTCTCATTTTGTACTCAATTTTATATAATTGTTTTGGTAACTTCACAGGATTTTGTATTTTAAAAACCTTCTTATGGAAGCTAGTACCTTTAAAGGGAAACTTTTTGACTTAATTACTGCCAGTATTAAAATAGTGGTATTACGAGGGGTGCATACTTACTTTTGAAACCTGAATTTTAAATGTCCATATCTGAGACATTTCTCGAGAAAAATGTTTAGTTTTTGGTTACATGAAAAGAAAAATTTTTAATTTTGTTTATAATTTTGTTTCCTCTGCTGTATATTTACTTTTTTGACTGAGTGTATATTCGTGGGTACTGATGGCAAGTTATGCATTCATTAAAAAGATAACTTTCGAGATTTTGGTCAGACTTTTCTTAGGATAGATGAAAAAAGTGGGTCGCTACTGGCGGCTGGATTGATTTTCTAAAAAAATGGCACATTATTGTTTTTTGTGATTCCGCCCAAAGGTTTTTTTTTTTTATTTTATTGTATATATTGATTATTTGTGGTAGGCACCTCCTAAAAAACTATATTTACTTGCGATATAGGTACTGTAGGGCAAGTTTTGGATTAGTACGAACAAAAATTTGAAATAACAATCAAACATGACATTAAGTCATTACGATGATAGAGAATATGAAAAAAGTGGATGGCACAATTCTGTCTGTCTGTCTGACCGTATATTGACCTAAAGCCTAAGCTACTGGAGCTATTTTCTTCAAATTCTGAACCTAAGGTTTTTCTGTTTTGGTTTTTTTTAGCACCAAAAATAACGGTACTTGCCCTACAACTGTAAATGAAAAGCTCATTTATCTCAAAAATAGCTCTAACAATTTTGATAAAAAAAAGGTCAGTGCATTATTAAAGATGTGGTGTACTTTTTGATAAGAAAAAAATACCAAAAACCGTTATTAACTGTATCTGCCATACAACTATTTTTTTAATTTTCGATTTTCTCGATAACGACTCAAACGATTTTAGTCAATATTTTTATACAAAATTTGTTTTAAAATGTTAATAATTGTAGGGTATCAAAATTTTGAAAAAAAATTGTTTTGGATTTTTAAAAAATTTTGTTTGAAAATTAAATATTTAAAAAAAGAAATGATATTTTTTTTTTTAAACTAGATTTAAAAATGTATTTTAACATATACTCAAAATTGGTATACCGAAACCTTTTTTTTTTAATGTTATTAAAATTTTATATATAAAATTTAATTTCTAAGAAAACCGCTCCAATGATTTAAATTTTGTTTTGCATATATTCATATTTTTTCAAGGACTACATTGGCATATTTCTTTTTGAGCTCTTAGTTTTTAACTAGCTAGTCGTTATTTATTTTCTATAATTTTACTTTGGCTCCCCTAAGGGTTACAAGGCTCCTGTTTCCTTACTCTGCTCCCTCCCCTCCCCTCTCTATCACTCTATCTTTTCTTAGCTAGTTGTTTATACAATTAAAAACATGATTAAAATGCCATTTTATATTATTAAATATTATATTTTTTTAAACTAAATTCAAATTTAAAAAGTTCTCAATTCCAAGCAACTTGAACATAAGGTAGGTGCGATCCAGTCGTGCATTTTATTTTATTTTCGATTTTCTTTAAAACGGTACCTATTTCTTATAGTTTTTACCAAAAAACCTTTTCAAACACACGATTAAGTCGCATATACTTGCTTTTATAATCAAGACGTTGTGCTGGGGTTTAAGAACATTATAATGTTTTGACATGTATATTATGAGAGAAAAATGTATAAAAGCATGAAATACGATATTTAAACTAGCTAAAACAATTTTTTGAGAGTCCAAAATGTAAGAAAGGAAGTCCATCTTAATTCTGGATTGATTATCATTGTATAGAAAAAAACTTTTGAAAATCGTTGGTTTTGGTTTTTTAAAAAAAATTATTTTTATATATAAAATTCTTAAAACATTTTTAGGGACAAATTTTGGAATGCAAATCTTAAGTTTTTATGTACAGTTAAAATTAAATTAAAAAAAAAATTGTCTACCCGTTTTGGAGATAAAAAAAAAAATTGAAACTTTTTTTAAAAATTCAAAAACATTTTTTTGAAAATTTTGAAATGCAATTCTATTCAATCTTATTTAAAATTTGTGTATAAAAAAATTTATCTAAATCCATTCGGACGATAATGTGAAAACTTAAACTTAAAAAACACGTTCTATGACATGTACCATCAAAAGTTGCGCAAAGTGGAAAATTGTATAATTCGTAGTAGATCGTATTAATTTTGGTACATGGAAAAAGTTCAATGAAGATCATAGGAGTCGTTTTAGAGAAAAAATATATTTTCCTTTCCGGTTTTTGAGCTTTTGTATAAATGGAACCGTTATTTTTTTTGTATATGTAAAAAACTTCTTAAAATATTTGAAAAAGTACTAAAAAAAAGTATCGAGTTTCAGAAGATCGATCATTTTGTTTTCGAAATATTAAATATAAATTTTGAAACACTTTTTAAAAATTCAAAAAATATTTGTTTTTCTAAATTTGAGTACCAACAAATATTTATAGTTTTTAGAAGCCTCTGTATAAAAAAAATTATTGAAGTTTTATTGAATTTTTCCTAACAAAAGTTGTCAAGCCGTTTTTTGAAAAAATACAATTTAAAAAATAAGAAATAAAACTAAAAAATATTGTATGGCAGATACCGTTATTTTTAGTTGTAAAAAAATGAAAAAATCGTATGGGCATAATCACCAGAAACCACAATGCTGCAATTTTTAAGAAAACCGATCAGGCTGTAGACGAACAGACAGAGAATTGTTCCACCCACTTTTTTGGTGTTCTCTTCCATACTAATGTAATGTTTGATTGTTATCTTAAATTTTTTTCTAGCATGAATCCATAACATTGCAAGTTAATATGGTACCATCATGAAACTTGGCAGAAATATGTTCTTAACTATCAATGAAAGAAAAGGATATCCAAAAATATCTATAATAATGGGTGCAGGAAAGTACAATATTTTTTTTTTTTCAAAAACAAATATTGTTTTCAAAAACAAGTGACACTGCTTTTATTCAAACCCATGAAAACGCCCTTTCACCCTGGATATTTTGGTAAATTTACTGTTCATTTTCGTAGTAAATGAAACATTTCTACCATGTTTCTGAAAGCTACCATCGTTTTTAAGGTATTTTGAAAAATAACACCATACTTTTTAATTTGTTTATCAAAAAAACACCCTTCCACGCAAAATATTCTTTTATTAAAACACAATGTACAACATTTTTAAACCCTCAACCTATAATTTTTTCAATTCATTTTTATTTTTCCATTCTCTTAAAATTATCTTAAAGTTGAATAAAAAGTGCCTTTTCGGGTTATCTGTCTCGCTTTAAAAACCCCATTGCTTCAGTCATCAGTTTAAACTTATACCTAGACCAAGATCCCAGGGCCGCTAGACATTCCAACGTCATTTTATCAAAGCTGAATTTTTTCGGTGACTGCACCCTAGGGTAAGTATAAACAAATGGATAGTTCGAATCCTGAAACTGGGTGCGTTTCGGAGGTATTAAGTGCTAAAAGGTAGATTTAATTGGTGCAAAACAACGTTATTTTATCAGAGCTGATATTTTGATATTTTTTGAGGAAAGTTTTGAAAAAATTATTTTGACACTTGCCCAACACCTACAATGGGACCCAATTTCAGCCAGATACCTTTCCAAACGTTCCAAAAAATCGTGATATTTATGTTTTAGTATCAAATCTGAATTTTAAATATATTTTTTCGGGCAACCTGTTACCATATATTTTCAAGCTGCCAGGCACCTTTAATGGTATTTCGGACAAGACATACTTTAGTTGTCCGGAGTACATAAAACGAAAGCTTTGATACTAAAACGTAAATTAAAATACTTTTTTGAAAACCCTAAAGGTGTCTGGTAGACAATAAGTCCCACTGTAGGTGCCTGGAAGCTTGGCAGAATATATTGTAACTGTTGCTCGAAGAACATAATTTAAAAATCAGCTTTGATACTATAACGTACATTTCACGATTTTTTGGTACCTTTTTAAAGGCGCCTGGCTAACAAATGGGTCTAACTATAGGTGGTCGGCAAGTGTCAAAATAAGTTTTTTCACTTGATACCTCCGAAACGCACCTGGTTTCAAGATCCGTACTATCCACCCTAGGGTGCATTCACAGAAAAAAATTCAGCTATGATTAAATGACGTACATATGTCTGACGGCCCTGAAGTCTTATTCTATTATCTTTATAATTTGCTGTAGACAACACATTTTCATGATTTTAATTTTCAACTTCAAAATATACTTTATTCATCAATAATAGATAATTTGACATTTTGCTTTTAGTTCTTTTGACAAACTTTAACTTACCATAAATTCTTTAAACATGAAAACAATCGCATAAAGAATAATAGCGCCAGTCTGCCCCATTGTGTTTAGATACTACGAGTAATAGTGACAAAATAAACACAAACATGGTTCAACGATAATAGCAGTGTATTTGCAGGGGCGTAAATTAAATAAGACCATCACAGCAACGGCCTACTAATTATTACACCTGGATTGTCCGAAGGACATCAATCCACCCCGTTCAAGGTATATCATGAATGTCGTTTTGACAAGCTGTCATGCCATCACCATGTCCTGTTTTGGTGAGCTTTAAGCACAAGATAATGATATGCATTTAGGTCACTTTCGACTTTCCCATGAGGCCTCTGTGTGCCACCAAATCTAAGGGAATTGATATTTGCAAACTATACACCACACCAAGTAGGTAAAGTGTGGGAGTTTTTGATTAGGAGTACATATGTGTATACGCACGGTATAGGATGAATATTTAATTTTTGACAAGTCGGTTTATAATATACACACGTCACTGCAACCGAAAAAGGGTTCTCATTAAATCGCATTTAACAATGGTTCGCTGGATTTCAGTCATTCAACTATAAAGCCGCCTAATTTGCGTTTCTTAGCTTGGTTGTATGAAGGTATACCATATTTTGTTAATGTACACCTCGTCCTCATAGCTTGTTTGTGTTTGTTAGCCTGGTTTTTGGTTTCCTCTTGCTGCTTCGCAAAAATATCAGAGGAATACCCTACCCAGTGTTTGCCAAAACCGATTTGCAAACATAATATTTATTGTACAGCTCCAACTTGCTATGGGCAAGGCCTTCTAAAAGTAAAGGAGGTAGGATAGAGCAGTTCTAGCTCAAACCCTAGTCATCATACGTTATCAAACTTACAGCTCTATGTACAAACAGCTACCCCAACCACAAGGCCCAACAAAAATATATACTCTGCCCATTTGCTGTATAAGAACTCTCTCTCTCTCTCTGCCAAATAAGCTTTATCGCTGCGTTGGCTGGACAAACAATAACAACATTATAGGTACCGATTGCTCCAACATTTGTTAAAGGCACACACCAACCACAGTTTGCCTTGGATCCTAACCCTGTGTATACTTGGATTAGAGGTTTGTAATAAATTGTTTGTCCCTGTTAAGTTGTTGCTTTTATTGTTTTTTTTTTGTTTCTTTTGATTTTCTGGATGTTTTTGTCAAAGTTTTGCTTTCTGAAGTCAGGTCCAGAAATGAAAATTACATAAGGAAAAGTTAGGTTTATCTGCTATAATAGCAAAAAGCAAAAAACACACACATACTCGTATAACTTGCATGATTTAATTATTAAAATGGATTAAGCTCAAGCTTTTCCTTAGTTTGTTATAGTAACACTTTATAAAGGTAATAAAGGTATATATCTATCTCTATAGGTATAGCTACTTTCGAATAAGTTAGTCCCTTTTTGTAACAATTCCTGAGCATTTTTATTGGGTAATTCTCAGCTTTTGCTATATTCTTTATAGATTTATTAGTCCTTTGTTAAAGGGTTTGAACGGATTATGAGGGTTTGTTTTTATTTTCATTTTGTTGCGTGCGAATTGCGAATATAGGGTTTTATGTACGGGTCAATTGGGTGATAAGTGATACCTAGTGTGAAAAGAATTTAGTAGCTAATCTTTTGTAGAAAATCTCAATTCAGCTTGGGGGTGAATCAATTTTTTTTTTTTTCTATTATGGGAATGGGGTGATTTTGTTATGTGAATAGTTCGTGTTTCGATTTATTATAGAAGGTATATGTGGGTAACGATTTGATTTGTCTGAATGGGTCTAATAGTTTTACTTATTTTTAAAAATGTAGCTACATATATTAGTATTCCCCGTACTAATCTAAGACCCCATTTTGACGATCACTTCAGTTTCAAATGAGCTATTATTTTAGCTCAAAACTGAACTGTAAGCTAGGGTCATAAGGACTATGGCCCGGGGCTGCACATTGCATGGGCTTGGCACCCAGGTTTGGGTTAAAAGTATAAAATTCCCCTACAAAATAGTATGAAAAAAGTATAGCCATAGAGGCGCCACACAGTGATAGGTTTGTTGAGTTTTGGCGACCGAGAAAAGCTTTTCCCACTAAGTCTAAGAGCTTCAGCATATTTTTGAGTTGAACATATATCCCAAATAATGAGTATGAGGATCTGTAGATGCATGCATCTTGACATCAAATTCAAAAGCCTGGCAGGAGTTTTTCGACGCCCGTGATAAGGTCCAGGAGTTGAAAAAAGCGGTTTTCAGATTGTGTTAGGACCACATGCCCTTCAATTAATTTATTAAAAATAAAAAAGATGCTGTCATTTTCTTTGAGCCCAAAAACTTTAATTTTAATGATTTGAAAAATAAAACTCAAAACATGAGCTTTTGATTTGAAAGTATTGTTAAAGGTAGGAACTGAGTCAGGTTTATAAAGAGTGTATTTTTTTTAAACGTGTGGTTTTCAATCTGGCAATACTTTTTTTTTCGGAGTTGGTCTTCTTGACAGCTGTCACTTGATTTTTGCTAAGTTTGGTTTGCTATTTCATAATGTATTTGACTTACCCTTGAACAACGTTTGCAAATCTTGACAACCAATTACCAAAATAATGGATCGGTTCACGCGATGCCAACGACAGCCAGCTAAGCAATCAATTTATTGAAGGAAAATTTTGGTGAGTGCATTATCTCACGTTGTGGGCCTGTGGCGAAGCCTCCAATATCGTGCGACTTAACACCGCTGGACTTTTTTCATGGGGTTATGCCTACGCAGATGAGGCCGAGATCATTGACGACTTTGGAAGGGAATATTTGGTGCGTTATTGCAGACATACGTACGGCCCAAATTACTGCAATAAGTGGTCAAAATTTTACAATATTGACGGTTAAAAGTTGCCAATCAAATTTCAGGTCGATTAGGTAATACAGTAGACAGTAGACGCTGGATGTAGTGAAGTAATAAAAACTATTCCTGTTCACTCTTTGGAGATTTCGCACTTTTTCTAGTTGTAAAAGGCTTTCATCCAAAATGCACATTTTGGTTGATGTGAAAGTTTTTACACTAATTTAAGTATTAAAAAAAGTTATCAATCAGGTTTAAAAACAAGAAAAACAATTCATAATTATCCTCAGGCAATGTTAAATTCTTGTAAGACATTTGTATAAAAAATCAATGTTTGTATACAAATTTTGTGTGTTCGCTATTGTCAATAGTTCACTATTTGCAGATTTACTAAATCGAGCGTCTACTGTAGTTTTAATAATATTAATATTTTTTCAGGTTACATTATTTGAATCTGACGTCAGGATAAGATTATGTTTTGTTCACGTGTATGTATCAATATATATTTAAATGCTAGTATAAATTGCTTTAAAGCAGTCCCATCAGTAGAAGTTTAAGAAAAGAAGTATCTAATTGCTTACAGGCCTAACACTATTTATGTTCCAGATGACTTACAGTAAAAACGTTAATTTTCCGTCCCTACTTAAAAATATCAGGCAAACCTTTAAAATTTTTCCTTTTTTTTAATATCTTAATTTGTATTTTGCTTATTTAAAAATGCCGCATTAAAAATGTGAACTTCATTTTTTAAATTTAAAACAAAAAACATCCATTAAAGCTACGAAATTAATTTTTGCGTATAAAATAAGAATTAAAAAATCTACAATTTTGTGCAGTAAAAGAATCATAATTTTCGTATTTTCAATTTCTAACTTTAAACTTATTTAAGGGAAACTTAAGTATTCAAAAATTAGTTGAAGCTGGAAGCTCTTTTCATTATGAAGTGAACTTATTGCTGTTTTCTTTATTTAATGAGGCACCAAAACATATTGGCCCTGGGCGCCTTATCATCGAATACGCCACTGGTTGTCAGTTCAATTATAACTTTAACTGATGTGTAAATACGTTTCAGTTCTGTTGCCATTTCAATTGCAGTTGGCGCTGATGAATTAACGTCTTCGAGTGTCTATTTGATTTACTAAATGTGTTGAAGCGAAAAGATAATTTGGTCAATTTCATAAAAATTTACTTCTTACTATTTAACTCAAAAAAAAAATATTTCCCCGAGATTAAAATAAAATAAATAAATAAAAATAAATTTTTTTCTTTCCAGGAAGGTACGTTGGACTTGGTTAAGTTACATTCTCATACTCATATTTGCGCAAATTGTAAGTAAATTAACCAACTCTAATATCACCACTACCCCACTTTTTCTGCAAACTCATCCACCAGAGCTTCATCCAACGCATCCAACGAATTAAGAAAATGGTGTAATTGGTCTCTATTTCAAATAGATAATAGGGAATTGCAGTTGAGTCTGCAAAATATGAACAGCTTAAGTGTTATAGCCTAGGAAGACTAGAAAACAATATGACATTACTACAAAAAAACTCCAACAAAGCTCATTTTTGAAGGCTTTAGCATTTCCTAAAAAGTTCATTAAACTTGGGAAGGTTGAAACATTTTTAAGATAGAGTTAAGAAAGGTAGTATTAATATTTTCTTATTTTCTCGAAGCTGTAAGTTTTTTTGTGAAAAAAAAACTCTTGAATTCGAATAATTTTACGAAACTGCATTTACATATCATGGAATCCAAAACCGTTTGAGTGCAAAGTTGGCCCCGCCATCAGACCATTTAAGAAAATTCAAAGTTTAATGAGAAAAACGGTTTTTTTTCGAACAGTCTGTCAGGGCGAACTATACACTCAAATGATCTAGGATTCAGTAATATAGAATCCGAGGAGCTAATCAGGCAGGGCTGAAAACCAAGTTTAGCTAACACGATAACAAACAAAAACAAAAATAATTAAATTTCAATAATTCCAATTTTTAATCTTCACCTTACACGACATCGTTTGATCACATATGCACTGGTTGTGGACTGCAAGACTTTGATTTTTTGAATAGCGTTAATGCAAGCCAAGATCAAATCCAGTCTCTTTTAGAAATTATTTTAGTAAGGCACCAGTATTGCCGCTGAAAAAGGGTCCCAGGGCAAAAATAGGGCGGTTTAATAAAATGCCATAAAGAAGAGAATAAAAGTAACAAAATACATCCAGAAGCCAACATTTATTTCAAAATTATAGCAAAATTTATTCTGGTACCAAAAAAATATTTATTTAACTAAAATTACAACAAAGCGTAGATAGGTACCAATGTATCTGTTCAAATTGGAAAATAAATGTTACTTTCCTTTTTTTTGGTGCCTTAAGTTTAAAACCTGGTAAAGTTCAACTATTTAAAAAAAAAACTCAATTTTGAATGACAATCACATTGAATTTTTAAAAAGAGGGACCAAGCGGGTAATTTTTTAATAAGTACGGGCCACGGGGTCCTAACGCAATTAAGGGTCTATAAGGCCACTAAAGCCGCCAAACGGCAACTATGCCGCACTCATTGAATTTTGGAATCTAAACCAGTTGTAACGCATCACATAGTAATATTGCCCTCTTTTAAAATCAAATTGCCCCCAACCATTTGGTCATGGACTAACGTTGGGAAACACTTGGTTAGCTTAAACTCTACTGATTTAGACATATTTCTTTATTTCGCTCTAGAAAAGGATTTAAAATCAATTTGGCATTAATTCTTTTTCATGTTTTATTTGGGTGGTATGCTGTTGACTTAGAAAAATGTTGGTATTTATACCTGTGTAGTGACTAAAATAATTATTATGAAGTGGACCAAGTTTAGTTCTCATACAAGGTTCGAAAGTAGTCCACTTTCTCATATTATATAGTTGAATATACAGTGAAAGGTAAAATCACCTGATTTTTATTTGATTTTTTACAGATTTTAGCAAACTGAATATAGGTATAGGGAAGACGAAAAAAGCGGGTCTCACAATTCTGTTTGTCTCTCTGTCTGCCCGTTTAGCTACAGCATAAATGGCTGGATCGATTTTCTTAAAACTTATACTTTAGTGGTCTTTGGTGATTCTGCCCACACGTTCTTTTCATTTCTGCATACAATTTTTCTTTGCAATTTTACTACATACTCGTATTATTTTTTTGTTTCAAAAACGGCTCGACAACTTTTCTTTAAAATAATTCAATAAATTTCTTCTAGTAAAGGCTATCTTTGGATGGGAACCCAATTTTCAAAAAAAAATTTTATTAATTTTACCTACCTCCGGGAAATTCCATGAAAAAAATGGTCATGACGATAGAAAAACGGAGAATTTATCTCAACCCCTATCTATTGTTCACTAATTTTGAAATTAGAATTGCAAAATACTCTACAAGAAACAAACATTTGGTTGAAAATAATATGAAATTATAAAAGGCCTAACCCTAAATTTTTAAATTGAAAACGTGATAACGTGAGTTACCGAATTTTTGCAACGTGAGTTACCATGATGTATTTTACTAAATTTTTATAAAATATTTTCAGAAATTTAAAATTTCTGTACAGTTATGAAAAGGATGATGTATTTTGGTATCTAATTCAAAACTATAATAAAGCTTCATTGGTTTGTTCAATTAAAAAAAAAAAAAAAAAAAATATGCAAGGTACTGCCACAAAACCCGTGTCCGGGTTTTCGCATTTTTTTACTAAGAACAAATTTTTTTAACCAACATTTTTATTTTTGTCTAGTAGTCGCAGTCAATATACCATGTATAGAGTATATATTTTTTTCATTTATATTTAAATAGGTAGGAAAATTTTAATAAAGAAGCTCGTACAACTTTCCCAAATGTAACGTGAGTTACCATGGAATTCCAAAGCAAATATGAAAATCAAATAGATAATACCAAAAACCATATAAAATATCAACTATTAATAGTACCTCTCTAATAACGTTTTTATTAATTAATCACTACTGTCTAATCAGACTTAAATTAATTTTCTTATATACAAATTTGAATTAAGATTTAAAAATAATGCATATCAAAATTTTCAAAAAAAAAGTTTTTGAATTAAAAAAGAAGTTTTTTTTTTCCATTTGATATCTCAAAACCCGGTTGAATTTTTTTTTTTTAGTTTAAATTTTATATGCAGACAAGATTTGCATACCAAAAGATTTCCTTAAAAATATTTAAAGAATTTGATAACATTTTTTTTTTTTCAAAAACTACTCCAAACATTTTTAGATTTTTTTCATACAATCATATTCAATCTGGAAAAAAGATAGTGTTCTTTCATAATTTTCATGTCCTTAAATAAAATTTTCTTAAGCCCTCAATGTCTTTTTGAAAAACCATCATAACATAGAGGCCACATTGGATTTTATTTGTTTGATTTTTTTTATGGGAAGTCTTAAGGCCTGCATAACCCTGCACAAGGTTGTCCCTTATTTACAGGACACCCTGTATATATGTACTGTATATCTTATCACTAGTAATTCAATATTTTCAATCAAAGTCTTTAGTAAATACAAAATGGCTAGACAACTATTTTCCATAATATACTTGGATTTAATTATAACATTTTTTTTGTGCGTGTGTTTCAAGTGGATATACAAGATACCTACACGCAATTTGGATTATGTAGATACTCTATCTCCAATTTTATTTTTGTTTCCATATATCATCCTACTTTGATGTAAGTATCTATGACTCTATTCTAATAGTTATGGATTGATAGAAATATATTAAAACAAAACAAAAAAAGCACACAATCAAAACATTTAAGATGAAGTTTTTTTTCTTACAGTATACCTACACATACATACGCAGCAAATAATAAATTCCTTTGGATTAAATCAACCGATATAAAAGTTTTAACATATGCCTCATTTGTAAGAGTAAGACTTGAAAGCAAATAAAACCTATCTTATCTATCAAGAAAATATATGCCTCTACTATCAGACTCAAAGATTAATCAAGATTATTAACCCTTAACAAAAACATAACATACCTACATAACATTTTTTGTTTTCCTCCAGGAAATATAAGAAAAGAACAAGATAGGTAGAAAGAACAAAAAAAAAAAAAAACTTCAAAACCGATAAGTTGAAAGTTTCTAGTTTCATTTCCCTACGCTATTTCTCCACCTCCCATGTTTTCATGTTTTGCAAAACAAAAATATATGTAAGTAAATATCTTAAACAAAACAAAAAAATATAAGCGAAACAAATACAGAAAAGTTGAAAACATCCAAACCACCGTAATTGCCTCTCTCTGATATCTTAACTCTGCGCTACTGCCTGACATTCTATCTGTCTGTGATTATTATTATACCCTCAGCACACACACACACAAACAAAAATACACATTTACTATTCAAATACCTATACCAAGTATGTACCTGAAGCTGAGCTAAAAGCTGGGACTATCATTTTACAACTTCATCCCCCAATCACTTGCTGTCTGAAAAACTATTCCACCCCTGAGGCACTCTCTGGGTATTGTAATGCTCGAGAAGAAAGGGAAAACGCAAAAAAAAAGGAATAACAAGAACAAGTCGTTATCAGTGTTTCACTTAAACTATTCTGTTGTACACCCCCGACACTCCAAGGACTCCACCCTTGAACCTAAATATTATCTCCTACCTAGGGGGCGGCCATGTTAGCTCAGCAAAGCAAGTGAATGTGAATTGAATGAATGACTAAAATGAAGAAAAAAAAAAGATGGAGGAAACAGACGGAATAGTGAAAATGACTGTGTTCTCCATTGCAATACTAATTTAAGATCTTATATCTTATTTCTCGAGATATTATTTTCCTTATCTTTTCATACTTCTTGGATTCTTGAATTCTATATCTGATGTGGTTGGAATGGGGAGTATATGGAAAAGTTGACTGCTGATGGTTACATGAAGGCAAGCATAAAACCCAGACCCGATAAAGCGAGGAGACTTACTCAGCATATTATTTGGATAAAATTACGGGTTCACAGGTTCATTGGATTGTTTTTTTTTTTTTTTTTTTTTGTATTTTGTTTTCCTTAAATGAGGTCGAAGAAACGAACAGGGTGCGTATGTTGTTGCTCCCAGAACTGTTGATATACAAAATTGGAAAACAAAAGAAAGTAAACTGCCTTAATAATCCTTGCCTTCAATAACTTTGCCAAGAAAATGAGAACTTATTGCAAAAGTCAAAGAGGGTGAGAAGTGTTCTGAATGAACAAATAGGAACACGTATCCCATAGACCCATAGTGTGGTCAAATAAAGCCTTTTTGTTTATATTTTTTCTTTCCTTATCATCCCTTAAAATGCAAATGATTGGATAAAAGCTTATTAAAGATTATACTACACCCGATTCACTTGGGCTTATAAAAAGTTCATTTATCTTAAGTTATTTGATAAAGATAGAGATTGTTAGTGGGTATCAATTTGTTTTTCTTTCTTTTTTTTTTATATGCATATATTGATCATAAATAATGATTACATTGATTTTAATAAATTGTTATGTGTTGAAAAAATTCGTTCATTATAATCGGATTAAAGTTAATCGATTGTGTGAAAATTTTCAATGCTTTTATCCCCTAAAGTGCCCAAGATTTGATTCAGAATTTATTTTTTTTTAAACTGTTGATGGTAGGGTAGGTACTTGCATTTATTATGTAAAATGAATACTTTTTATTGGAAAATGTATGAAGTTAGGGAAGGGATGCCAACTTAAGCTTGAGATAGTTTATGATACAATGTGCCCTAATAGGCATCCAATTTAAACCAACCTTTTTGAATTTTATTCTAAGGAATTGTATTCATATTCTTATACTTGCTCTTAACAGCACAGTTATTATGCACAGAAAAATATGATAGGCTTTTGATTTCACTACCAATCAGCGTTGCCGGATTTTTTCTATTAATTTTTAATAAAAACTAAATTTTTGAAGCAAAAACATGACGCGTAATGACATGCTTTTCAAATCACAAACAGAAAAAAAAGCAAAGTAAATGCGGCCATATTTTTCACTCTGCTTTTGAGTTAATTATCCCACCATTGAATTTGGATTTACTAAATCAAATGATTTTAATAAATGTCTATATTATTCGCTCCAAAGCTTGCATTAAAACCATTTTTTGACTTGTATTATTTTCTTACTTGACATTCTTTCAGTTTAGATGAAATTGCATTAAACGAAAATGGATTAAAAAGTTTGACTATCGGATTTAACGAGTGAATTATGTAGAATTGAATTTAGTTTCCAGATTTAAATTATTTTAAACCTAGATTTAAGTTTTAACACATTAAATTATATTATATTATATTATATTATATTATATTATATTATATTATATTATATTATATTATATTATATTATATTATATTATATTATATTATATTATATTATATTATATTATATTATATTATATTATATTATATTATATTATATTATATTATATTATATTATATTATATTATATTATATTATATTATATTATATTATATTATATTATATTATATTATATTATATTATATTATATTATATTATATTATATTATATTATATTATATTATATTATATTATATTATATTATATTATATTATATTATATTATATTATATTATATTATATTATATTATATTATATTATATTATATTATATTATATTATATTATATTATATTATATTATATTATATTATATTATATTATATTATATTATATTATATTATATTATATTATATTATATTATATTATATTATATTATATTATATTATATTATATTATATTATATTATATTATAATATAATATGTCATGCTATTGTTGGTTTATATACATTCTATGAAATATTTTTCACTTAAGTATTTTATTTTACTACTACAACAATAAAGTGCCATATAAAGATTTCGAGTGCAACAGTGCGATTTAAATGAAAATGTGCCATAAGTGCACTATCGTGTAATAACGGCAACGCTGCTGTCAATGAAAAAATTCACTTCAAATTCGGAACAGAACATATTTATTTGATTCCATTGAAATTTTACCAAAGAGCTTAGGTACCACCTGTATGTTCCCGAAAAGTGGCAGCACTGACAATTTACTTAAAGGTCCTTTCGAAACTTTTTGTCCAAAATTAAATTTTATATCAAAATTGATGGTCTACAAAATCTTATTAAAAAAAATTTCAGCTTGAAAAGTTAACAAAAATCAAACAAAACTAAAACTCGAAAAATCAAGAATTTCTAAGTTTTTAAAAAAAGTCTGCCTAGTTGTTTTTTAAGTCTATATCTTGGCTCAATACTATAAATGTCAAATACTCAAAAAGATCGTTCTGTTGAAAATTTTAATGCAGCATTATGTTCATAACAAAAGCCGATTTATCAAAACGTTTGCATTATTATGCGCCATTTGGCAACCAGTCACTGTTTATACATCAAAAAGAAATAGTTACCGAGTTTCGAAAAATGAAGTTTCTGAAGGAAAAGTTTCGAGAATAATGTTTCGAATAAAAAAAAACTTCAAAATGACAAAGCTTTGATACGATAAGGTTTCGAAAGACAAAGTTTCGAAAAATGAACTTTCAAAATGAGAGAGTTTCGAAAAGTCAAAGTTTCACTAGAGGAAGTATAAAAGGACAAAGTTTCGAAAAAAAAGTTCACAAACCCTCAGAACTTCATTGTTCCTTGACCGATTTCAAATATATGTCAACATATTGAAACTTCGTTGTTCCTTGAGTGATTTCAACAAAAATTCGCACAGGTAAAAGCTGACACAGAATTAAAAACGAAAAAATATTCTCCCAATAGGGTGTTCCCGAAAAAATGAAATTTTGTTGTTTCTTGAGTAGTTTTAATGAAATTGACACAGGCAATAGCTGTCAACTTTGTTGTTCTTTGAGCGATTTCAACAAAATTGACATAGGTACCTAATAGCTTATAGAGAATAAAAACGAAAAAAACGTTTCAGTGAAATTGACACAGGTAATAATTGATAAAAAAATATTTTAAAAACAGTGTCTGGGGCAGGGGGAATGAAAAAAAGAATGCAAAATAATGCAACGAATGCATGCATTATCAAATGATTATGTTCAATTGATTAGTGTAAAATCAATGAAGGAAAAAATATTTGCAATAAATTTTGGAGTCAAATGAATGGTGATTGCAGAATTTGAAGTCGCAGTCCCAAAGTGAAGCCAATGAATGCATTCTTATAATTAAAGTCACAAAACATTGCATTCACAAAAGATTACATTCTTTTACAATCCTTCTACAGCTATGTACACCACGAATTGTTTGTGTGTTTAATTGATAATAAACTTAAATAATAAATTAATTCAAAGAACACCAAGTATTTAATATATTACTAAAGTTTAATTTTCTAAATTAAGAATATTGTGTGAGTTCTAATTATTAACAAAATTGTAAATATGGACTTAGAAATCATCAGAATCGAACCAAAAAAAAAAGAAAATCAAATTGTACCTTGTTTAAAAATTAAAAGTAGATACCGCACCAGCATCACACCAAAAAGAAATAAAACATAAAATTGTATCTTGTTTAAAATTTGTTTGCCTGTCTCCAAAAATTATTCATTACATAATTTGCATACGAAATTATTTCATTGTTATCCAATTGTTCGTTCTGTTTTGATCCTCTTTTCAGACAAGAGTAAATCAACAATTTCTGAATTAATTTTTTTATCAAAAATACCGATTTTAAAAGAATATTTTTTCCATTTTTCTTCCAAATTAATATTAACCAATTTATTTATTTGAAAAAATTCGCTGTAGTCAATATGGTAATTGGGTTTTCTTTACATAATTAAAAAAAAAAAAAATGCTTTTTAATGTGCAACCTTCGAAATAATTTTTTTTTCTTAATTTAAAAAAATATTATTGCCATTGGAATCATTAATTTCAATTTCTTAACGACATCGAATGTATGTATTTGAATCAATTAGAATTCATTAAATTCTTTTTATTCAAGTTCAGAGACTAAATTCAATGGCACTGTCAATTATGGTAGGTGCAATTGAAATTTCCATAAATCCATTTGTGACCTGTGAGTATGTTATACATACTACATTTATGATGTATAATTTTAAACTACAATAATAATCTTTGTTTTCTAAACTAAAGTTTCCGATTTCCAAAATTAAAATTCACACGTTTCAAGGTCAATTCAAAAAGGCTGTTTCAGATGATTTCATTTTTTTTTTTTTTTAATTTTATTTCTGCAGCAAACTTTGAAATGAAAATCGATCCGACAATTTCAAAGACTAATAATCATATCGTGACCCCAATTTGAAAACGGAAATTCTATGCGCCTGTTTGGATGGCATATGCGGCATAATAACTCCTGCCATACTTTTTTTATATATATTTTAGTCGTAGTCGTAGTCGTTCATATATACCTACATAGTTTTCCTCCGCAACCCATCATTATCATCTCGTTCAGTTCAATTTCACTTTGCTCCCATTTTCTGAAAAATCAATAAATTTCTATAAAATATACATACATGTGTACATAGAAGTGTACGTAGGTATCTGTTCCGTTTATATATTTATCTGTCTATCTATTAAACGGGCACCCAACGACAAACAAAAAAAAAAAAAAAACAGTAAAATAGGACAACCAAAAAATCAAGAATTCCTTGTTCGCCATTGCTACTACGTGGGCCTTTGTGGCATCTGTTTAAATGTTTTGCTTGGATGGTACTGTTTCCCACTCCATCCCCTTTTTTGTTGGTGTCCTTTAATCATTCTTAGTTCCGTCGCCATCTTTGACTATATTATACAACAACAAAGACAGCCAAAGGAAAAACTTATCGATTGCCTCCAACACCAATACTTTCATCTTTGCCATTAACCCCAGTACCCATTACTTTTACTTTCAACGATTCCTTAAACAGAATTTGGTCCGATTTTTTTTTAAGTAGGTAGGTTTTACCAGACAACTTGAAAGAACAAGGTTGAAAATTCATTGAGATAAATAAAACACAGAATCTGCATCAAACAGAGAGAAAAAATAAATAACAAGAACATAAAATAAAGACATCTTTAATCATTTTTTTCCCAGCATATTACAAAGTTACAACGCCACATAAACTGTTCGCATAAAAATATTGACCAACGGGTATAAGCATCCTCAAAATAAAAATAAAAATAAAAAAAGATGTCTCCCCGCCGCCGCACATCTCACTCTGTGAAACACATTAAAAAAACATGAACCAAAAAAAATGGAATGGCACATTAAACTAATAACAACAAAAAAAAAAAACTGTGCGTCCTTCAAAGGAAACACCCACCCCCCCTTTTTTTTTTGTTTTTTTTTTTTGTTTTTTTGTTCAACATCGCAGCAGAAACGCACACAATGAGAAAAACACGAAGAAGAAGAAGAAAAACACCATAATAAACATCACTAAAGCCCGCCATTAAGGATAAAATTTCAATTAATTAAACTCACGCCGCCATTGCGAGTGGCATTTTGTCAGCTGAGTGCAAACATCCTGTCTTTTTGCGGGTACGCAACTAAAAGCTGCTTAAGTCAAGACTTCGATGTGCAAAATTTAATTAATTTCATATCCATTTTTGCTTTTTATTCCATTATCACAGTTTATTGTTTTTTTTTTTTTTGTTATTTGTAAAAAAGTCGTTAAAATTAAAAATTTATAGTTATAAATCGGTTTGTCATTCTGAAGATTTATCTGCTCCGTCCGCCATTTTGAATTAATACTTCATTTTTATTTAAATCAGAGAATTTACTGTAAGACTTGGTGAGATTGAATTTAAATTTCTGGATTGATGATTTTTTCCTTTGTTTTCTTTTTTCACGAGGTGCGGGTGGCATATACGTTTTGTTGTTAATCTTTAAGCAGAGTAGTGGGCAGAGATTTACTTACCTCTTCTTCCTCGTCACATATTTCACATGAAAATAAAACACTGACAAGAAAAGGGTTTTCGATGTGTAAAAACTACAAAAATTGAACATTTTTATGTGAACAAAATTCTAATAAAAATACAAATTTGATTTTTTCTCATATATATAAATATTTCTTAAATATTCGATGCTACTATTAATTATTAAGGGTGTTCTAGTTTTTGAGCCTTTTGAAAAGTATAAACAAGTTTTTCTTAGAGAAATTTTTTAATTATTTTTTCTTAACCTAAAGCCCACGATAGGAACTTAATTTAACTTTTTTCTTAACGTCAGATCTTCTTAAAACAGTAAAAGATGTTAAAAAACGGAATTCTAAAGATTACCAAATACAATAGCTACAATGAATGTAGTTTTGAAAATAAGTGATGTAAAATACAGGGTGGCGCACCAATTGTGCTACAATAAGAAATTCAAATAACTTTTTTTTTAATCGATGTATTTCATTTATTTTTTTTTATTGATTAGAAAATTAAATTTTATTTTAAATAGTTAGTTGTTTTTAAAGATTATAGACCGCAAATGACCTCCACGCTCTCCCACGCATATGCGGCACCTGATCAAAAAATTATTCATTGCGGCCTGAAGAGTTGAAGTTGGGATCGCCTCAATTATTGTCGTTATGGACTGCTTTAATTCAGTTAAATTCCTGGGCTTCGTTTTATACACCTCTTGCTTGACATAACCCCATAAAAAGAAGTCTGGTGCAGTCAGGTCAGGTGACCTTGGGGGCCAGCGAAGAGTGGAGTTCCTAGAAATTAATTTGTTTGCGAATTTTTTGTTTAGCTCCACCATAACTGGTCTGGCTATATGTGCAGTTGCTCCATCTTGCTGAAACCAAACGCTGTTGAATGGCATACGTCTTCGGCGCAGTTCTGGGTAAAAAAAAATCCTTCAACATCTTTAAATAACGGTCCCCATTGACAGTAACGGTTACACCGTTTTCTTCAAAGAAGTACGGCCCGACAATACACCTTGATGAAACTGCGCACCACACAGTGACTCGTTCTGGGTGCAGTTCCGTCTCATGGAGCATTTCTGGATTAGACTCATTCCATATACGGCAATTTTGCTTGTTTGCATTGCCGTTAAGATCAAAATGGGCCTCATCAGACATGAACAAACAATTGATCAATGTGTTGTCTTCTTCGGCCATTGATATCATTTTTTGGCAAATTCCAGGCGAACAGGCAAATACTGAGGGTTTAACTTGCTAGTAATTTGGACTTTGTACGGAAACAAGTTTAAATCGTCATGAAGTATCCGTTGTAATGACCGTCTACTAACCCAATTTGCCCCGATAAGTTTCGGGTCGAAACGCTCGGATTGGCCTGTATTGCAGATGCTACTGCTGCGATTGTATCCTGAACCCGAACATTGGCATCTCGATGGTACGGCCTTCGTGCGATGCTTCCAGATTCGGCAAATATGTTTACAAACCTCATAATGGTCCATCTACTCGAGGGATTACCGCCAAACTCCCGCCTAAATTCCCTTTGGACGGAAATGACGGACTGCAAAGCATGGTACCGTTGCACTATCCAAATTCTTTTCTCCGTATCCCAAGCATCCATTTTTATAAATCTAAATAGTAACCAACAAAATAAAAAAAAAATAAGCCGATTACTCACACAGAAAAAAGTTATTACGTTTTATTTTTGTAGCACGATTCGTGCGCCACCCTGTATATAAAATAATACATTTTTTAATGAAGAACAAATTTTGGTTTACAATTTTAAGATTTATCAATATGCAGGTAAAAATTTTTGTGTCACCAAATTTATTCATTTCCAATCAACCAATAATGAAACAAAATTCAAAATCAAAAATAGCATTCTAGGAGACTGTTAGTATGTAGTTGTTTAGTGAAAATTCGTTTAAGATCGTTCAAGAAAATTCCAAATCTAAAAAGTATTTTTTTTTAGAAAAATGGGATTTTCTTAAATTGTTTTCATTTCTTTTTTTTTGTAGGGAAGGTACTCGTACCATTATTTTTTGCATAAATATAAAATATATCTTTAAAGTCTTATAGAAGATTTTAAAAACCCGTTAATAACCATGTTTCAAAAAATCGACCAAGTTATTTTAAAAATTTTGAGTTTTCAAAACCAGGTAAATACTGTTCTATATACTCGTAGTTCTAAAAGCATGAAATATGATATTTAAATAAGCTAAAATAACATTTTTGAGAAATTTAAATAAAAAAAAAGAACGCCATCTCAGTTCTTGACTGAATATGATTGTATGGAAAAAATATTTTTGATCGTAGAAGCGGTTTTCTTAGAAAATTAAAGGGTATTCATGCAACGTCGTAAGTTTACAAATTGTGTAAAATGATAAGTTTACGCAAAGTTTGCGTGAACGACCTTTTTTATAAATTTGATTGAATGCGAGGTAATTCTATCAGAGTGATGCACAGTGATGTTTGGATAAGTTTAACCAGTTTGGTTAATATACGCAACAAAATCTTTTGATAAGTTTAACCAAATTGTGTAAATCATTTCTCACACGAAATTTAACAGTTCATTAACCAAGAGATAAACTTATCCAATTTGTAAACTCATCTAGAGTTTTACGAAGTTGTATGAATACCCTTATTATTTTTAAGGAACATTTTTGGCATACAAATCGTAAGTATTAATTTATGTGCACACAAAAAAAAAAATTTCCAAAAAATTTTCAACCTGTTTTTGAGATCAAATTTAAATATTCAAAAATTTTTTTTTGAACATTTAGAAACGCAATGTTTTTTAATTTTATTTGAAATTTATATATTAAATCTAAATCTGTTTAGCCGATAATGAGAAAGTTCAAAATTAAAAAAAAATCTATGAGAAGTAGGTACTATTAAAAGTTACTTTTTGTTAACTTTTATAAATTTTGGTAGAGCCGTTTTAAAGAAAAAAAAATATTTTTCTTAGTGGTTTTTTAACATTTGTGTGGAAGGTACCGTTATTTTTTCGTAAAAGTAATTTTTTTCTTAAGATAGCTACTTACAAAGTGTAAAAAAGCCTTAAATATTGAGCTTTATAAAAATCGGCCATTAAGTTTTCATAATATTTGATTTTCCAAGAAAAAAATTTGAACATTTTTAAAAATTCAAAAAAAATTTTTTTGAAACTTTTGTTAACAAAAATTAGTCACATTGCTAAGAAGCCTTGGTATAAAAAAATTGAAATCAAAATAAGGGTTTTGAAGAAAATCGAAAATAATAAATGGTTCTTTTTGAATTAAGAACCATTTTTTGAAAAAAAGTTTCAAATCCAAATGTAGCTTTAATAAAACAAACATTTTTTGAATTTTTTTAAGAAAAGTGTGGAGCCATTTTTGGGAAAAATTAGATTTTGTAAAACGGCAAAAAATAATGTATGGGGGAGCCACTATTTTTATTACTAAAAGAAAAACGTGTGGGCAGAATCACCAAAAACTAGTAAGCACCAAGTTTTAAGAAAATCGATCCAGCCGTTAAGGCTGTAGCCGAACAGACAGAAATTTGCCAACTACTTTTTTGATGTTCTCTAGCAACGTCATGTCATGTTTCATTGTTATCTCGATTTTTTTTGCACGAATCTAGAACTTGTCTTATAGTACCTATGTACTCGTATATCGCAAGTAAAAATAGTTGGTATATCGGGTTTTTCAATAAGAGCGCTACAAAAGCTTTTTAAATAAAACAAAAACGGTTTCGGATATCAATGAAATTCTCTATATCTGTGAAAGTACGATCGATGCCATTATGTATGGAACTCGATTTCTTTTGCATTGCCACCACATACACGCTTGCAGAAGTCCTGACGCAGAACCCAATTTTCGCCGGTTTTCAAACATAAATCGGCCGATACTGCTGTAATTTCACGTTCGATATTCGTACGAAATAGGAAATAGTCTAACGGCGTCAAATCGCACGAGCGAGGCGGCCAAGCGACTGGACCATTTCGTGAGATAACACGTTCTCCAAACATGGTTTCCAATAAATTGATTGTGACATTCGCTGTGTGGCTTGTGGTGTCGTCCTGTTAGAACCACATGTCTTCCAAATCCATATCATCCAATTGGGGCCAACAATATTCGGTTATCATTGAACGGTAGCGATCATCTTGATCATCACGGAAGAAGTACGGCATAATGACGCCACCGGTCCATGAACCACACCAAACCGTAATTTTTTCGGTATGCAATGATGACTCATGGAGTACGTGTGGATTGCTGCCTGACAAATACCGCATATTTTGTTTATTGACGAAGCCATTTTCAAGTTGTTGCTCAGCCCAATTCACGAACATACGACGCTTCTGGTGGTCAAGCGGCTTCAGTTCTTGCGTCAATTTAATCTTGTAAGGATGTAGGCCAAGATCAACGACGTCACAGAGATGCCCAACGCTTGAAAACGACTTGTCAGAGACACATTTGGGCTTTCTGCAACTGAAGCCTCAGCGCAGTTCTTTGTCTCACTGGCACGGGAACATTTTGTACTGTGCCTGTGGATTCAAATTTTTCCACTAGACGCTCAATTGTTGATCTGCTAGGACGATTATGACGACCATAAATTGGACGTAGCGCTCTTAACGTTGAGGCCATTGACTCCGAATTTCGGTAGTAAATTTTAATAAATTCTACTCGTTGTTGGCTCGTTTACCTTTCCATCATGAAATGGCAAACCTTACTGAAGAGAAATGTCAAAAGAGCGGCAAGAAATATGGCGTTGTTTGCTGTCCCTGTCGCTCTACTTTTTTAGCGTCCCTGTTGAAAACCCCTTTACTAACAAAATTGAAAACAAATATCAATCAGATTTCGTGTTATATTCTATAGAGAAATACTACGCAATCCCAGATCAAAATTACAAGTAAAAATATAAAAACGACATACAAATTTTAAAATTTTGATTTTGAAACTAAGTCGAAAATTATTTTGTTAATAATTTGGGTCAAAGAATGTTCCACTCTTTAAAAGATTGAAGCAGTAAATAGTAATTGAATGCTCTTAGAAAAGCTTTATCCTTATTCTTCCCATTAAATATATTTAATACAAATACTTTCATACAAATTTAACATAAGTATATTTTCAATAAAAAGAAGTATTTTTTTTCTTCATTAATATTTTAATATGTGAATTTTATTTTTAAATAATGCTATGAACAAAATATAATCGTCCCTTACTGAGCTCTAAAAAAATAAATTGGAATGAGCATCAGTGAAACCATTCAAAATTATTGTCCCTCTACCCACTGAGCCATGCATCTCCGAGGACGACAAGGAGAAGGAGTAAAATCCCAGTGAAGCATGTGAAGGTGTTTTTTTTTTTTTTGTTGTGCGTATAGGATATCATTTTAAAGAAATTTTGTGTCAAAAAACACTTTTTGTTATATTAAAGTTGCCACCTGGTGTCAACATAAAAAAGTGCTACTGAATATTAAATAGGTTTATATCCATTAGATTGTGACATAAAAGTGTATGATTTTAATCTTTCGGAAGACTTTGTTCTCAGCTGTTGTTGTAAAAATGTATATTATTCACTTAAGCCTGTGATGTTGCGTTTTTTTTTTTGCTGTTTTCTTTTTTTGAATAAATGAAAAAGAAAAAGGCTTATCGAAACATGTCACATTTTAAAATATTTAACTAGACGCATATGCATTTTTAAGATTAAAAGATGAGGGGGATATTTTATGGAGCGTTCAGATGTGTTTTTTTTTTTTAATAGAAAATTAGGTAGGTATTCTTAGTGTGTTCCTTGTCAGTGTAATAGAAACGATGTGAAATATTTACGATGTTAAATTTTCATTTAGGATATATCTGGATCCTTGGTTTGATTGACTTTTATTGAACTGAAAACAAAAGAGAGCCTCAATTTTTAATTCCATTTGTCTTAAAATTCACATAAAAACAAATTCATTTTTGTCTGATTTTATATTTTGTATTTCAGTGTCAAAAGTAATAAAAATAGGGGACCAATTTTGTCGTTGTTTCCAGTCACCTAACATGTGTGTGTGTTATTAAAAAATATTGAGTTCGATTATTTCATTAATTTTAAACATGTCCTAGTACTCCTATGAATGCCGCTTGTTAAAATACTGTCAAGGATCCATTTCCTCATGAGAACAAAGAACATCATTCATTTACAAAAAGAACATCACCATTGCAGGACCAAGTTCCAAGTACCTGCGGCGCCAAAACAAAACAAAGCAAGGGCAATCTAGCATTGAAAAATAGTTCATCATTGCATGCATTTAACACATAGCTAAGCTATACATTTTATTTTAAAATATACAAAGCTTTTTACAATGACCTTAAAAAACACTTTTTGCACTTTCAAAGCACAAAGTGTAAAAAGAAACTATGCATCGTCGTCTTTTGTATCATTCATATACACATTTAATGCTTACAAAATTCAACTCAAGAGAGAGAGAATGAGTTGAGCATTCCCACTAAAACTCTTATACCCACCCGAGGGAACAATTAAATTCCCATTTGTAATACAAAACAATAAAAGTCAACCAAATGAATGCGTGTGTGAATTGTTAAACAATGACAAAGAAACTATCTCAAGGCCGACACAAAAAAAAAAAAAAACACAAAGACAAAAAAGGAAAAAGCACTTCCGTTTATGTTGGGTGTCAATTGCTATGACATATGCCCATAGTGAATACTTACATATGTATATACCGAACACAGAGTGAACATCCTTTCATTTCTGCATGAACAGTTTCTGAACATGAAACCTAAACCAAACAGAAAAATAAAATAAAATCGAAAATGTCAGTGTCAGTTATTGGCCTAATCGCTAAAATCACTGACCTAAAAAAAAAAAATAGTTTTAGCTAAAAAAAGTCTCTATTCCATGTGATTGTGACATAGAAAACTAAAAGCGTGGGTACTACACTTGTTTTTCATTCATGTGCATTGCAGATCCCTTGCCTGAGGTGCAATTTCATCGTGTGACGTTCGTTGCATTGAGGATTGCAAGCAAAAAAAAAAATTGGCAATAATAAATGGAATTTTTTTAGAACGTTAAAAATGTGAGAAGGAATATGATTTTGGTTGTTGTAAGTTAGCATTCAAATTGCCGGATAAACTATTTGTTTTTTTTTTTTGTGAATTTTAAAATGATTTCACCACAGGAAGTAGAGAGGGAAATTAGAAAAAAAAAAATAATTATCTCATGATATTATTCTACAATTGGTAAATTGCAGAATGAAGCACAAAATAAATTCGATGATATAGAGCATGTTTTATGGGAATTATTGATTGAAAGGACATTGATAGAGTTTTTTTTAAACGAAGTGGCTGAGACTACAACGATTGCGGCCTAGTAACCCTAACTCTACACTACATTCATTAGTCCAAGAGCCAGAGTAAAAAAAGTAGGTTCATAATGTAATTTATTACTGAACAAAATTTTTTCTTAGAGGGATATGTACAGAGGTATCCCTCGAATCTGAATCTAAGTTCGCGGCATCACCGTAAAGGGCGAGATTTAGTAGCCATCTTGAAAAACGAGTTCTAGCAACTATGTCTTGAAACGTGCATTGCACGAAAAAAATACTAATTATTTTTAAAAGCTAATATTTAATTCTGTTTTTACTTGCAATAAAGGTACTACAGGGTGGCGCACGAATCGTGCTACAAAAATAAAACGTAATAACTTTTTTCTGTGTGAGTAATCGGCTTATTTTTTTTTATTTTGTGGGTTACTATTTAGATTTATAAAAATGGATGCTTGGGATACGGAGAAAAGAATTTGGATAGTGCAACGGTACCATGCTTTGCAGTCCGTCATTTCCGTCCAAAGGGAATTTAGGCGGGAGTTTGGCGGTAATCCCTCGAGTAGATGGACCATTATGAGGTTTGTAAACATATTTGCCGAATCTGGAAGCATCGCACGAAGGCCGTACCATCGAGATGCCAATGTTCGGGTTCAGGATACAATCGCAGCAGTAGCATCTGCAATACATGCCAATCCGAGCGTTTCGACCCGAAACTTATCGGGGCAAATTGGAGTTAGTAGAAGGTCATTACAACGGATACTTCATGACGATTTAAACTTGTTTCCGTACAAAGTCCAAATAACTAGCAAGTTAAACCCTCAGGATTTGCCTGTTCACCTGGAATTTTGCCAAAAAATAATATCAATGGCCGAAGAAGACAACACATTGATCAATTGTTTGTTCATGTCTGATGAGGCCCATTTTGATCTTAACGGCAATTTAAACAAGCAAAACTGCCGTATATGGAATGAGTCTAATCCAGAAATGCTCCATGAGACGGAACTGCACCCAGAACGAGTCACTGTGTGGTGCGCAGTTTCATCAAGGTGTATTGTCGGTCCTCACTTCTTTGAAGAAAACGGTGTAACCGTTCCTGTCAATATGGACCGTTATTTAAAGATGTTGAAGGAGTTTTTTTATCCAGAACTGCGCCGAAGACGTATCCCATTCAACAGCGTTTGGTTTCAGCAAGATGGAGCAACTGCACATATAGCCAGACCAGTTATGGCGGAGCTAAACAAAAAATTCGCAAACAAATTAATTTCTAGGAACTCCACTCTTCGCTGGCCCCCAAGGTCACCTGACCTGACTGCACCAGACTTCTTTTTATGGGGTTATGTCAAGCAAGAGGTGTATAAAACGAAACCCAGGAATTTAACTGAATTAAAGCAGTCCATAACGACAATAATTGAGGCGATCCCAACTTCAACTCTTCAGGCCGCAATGAATAATTTTTTGATCAGGTGCCGCATATGCGTGGGACAGCGTGGAGGTCATTTGCGGTCTATAATCTTTAAAAACAACTAACTATTTAAAATAAAATTTAATTTTCTAACCAATAAAAAAAAATAAATGAAATACATCGATTAAAAAAAAAGTTATTTGAATTTCTTATTGTAGCACAATTGGTGCGCCACACTGTATAAGGCAAGTTTTGGATTCGTGCAAAAAAAATTTCGGATAACAATCAAACATGATATTACAATGATAGAAAACAGGAAAAAAGTGGGTGGCACAATTCTGTCTGTCTGTCTGAATATCGAACTGCAGCCTAAACCACTAAAGCAATTTTCTTCAAAATTTGAACTTAAGGTTTTTTTGTAACTCTTTAGTGGGGAAATTTATATTTTTTAGCACCGAAAATAACGGTGCTTGCCCTACAATCCTAAATTAAAAGTTTATTTATCTCAAAAACGACTCTAAAGATTTTGATAAGAAAATCAGTGCATTATTGTGGCTGTAGGTATGATCTTCTTTTTGATAAAAAAAATGATTTAAAAAAAAAACATCTAAATTCAGTATTTCAAAAACGAGTTGATGAATGTTTTTGAAACTAGTTTTAAAAAAGTATTTTATATACACAAAATTGGCATACCAAAACCTTTTTTTTTAAATGTTCCTAAAATTTTATTATATAAAAAATTAAATTTATAAAACCGCTCCAACGATTTTAAAATTTTTTGCACATATTCACATTTTTTCAAGTAATCAAATGGCATACCTGTTTTTAAGCTCTAAGTTTTTAACCCTAGTTGTTTACACAACTAAAAAAACGATTTAAATGCTTTTTTTTTATAATTATGAAAGTTCTTAGTTCTTAGCAAAATCGAACACAAGAGCAAGTACGTGCAATCCAGACGCTCATTTTATTTTTTGTGGAATATGTACAGGGGTATCCCTCGAATCTAAGGCTAAGTGCGGGCATCACCGTAAGGTGAGAGATTCAGCACCCATCTTGGATAGAAAAAGAGTTCTCATATCACGTTCTAATATCACGTGAACCGTGCATTGTACGTCTAAAATAGTAAATATTTTTTAAAGCTTTTTTTTTTATTTTATTTTGTTTAATCAAATTATTATCGTGAACATTTTTTGAAAAATTTAATTTTTAAGTCAATGCTTTTGAAAAAAATTATGATTCTTATTTTCAAGTTTTCAAAAATATAGATAGCTGCTGACTTTTAAATTTTATTTCTCAAAACTTTTTCACCAAAACAATTGATTAATGATTAAATGATTAAATCAAATAAAAACTTTCAAAAAAATTTACTATTTTTGTCGAACGATGCACTGTTCCCGAGATATTTGATAACACACGTTTTCCAAGGTGTTGCCTGGCGCTTGCGCTCTCTGGCCTGCCAGCTTAAATTTACAGATTAAATTTACATTAGAGTTAGAGGGACAAACAAATAAATAAATTTTTTGGCACAACAGCTCGTGGAGAACCAAGGCATAGTGACTTACAACTCTCAATTCCAGTGTGCGTATTTTTGGCAGGAATGGAGGGGACCTACAATTTTTTTGCTGAGTCCGAATGGCTAGATGAGAAAGCACTTATCCATGACAAGTATACTCTTGGAGGATTTGACAGTTCCTCGTAAGAGGCTGTACCTCGGAAAAAAACATTTCTGTTTTTAGGTGGAAAAAAACAGAAACAGAACAGTGTTAGAGGGACACCCCTGAAAATATTCCATCAAGGAAATCAGTTCAGTAATTACTCGTAATTGCATTTTTTTTTATTATGAGCGGTGGGTATTATGACTAAATATTGTTTGGATTCTACACGAGGGTTGGGGGACACCTGGATTTGCACTGTGCAATACCACACTACCAACGTGTTTTAAATTTGGAGTGAAAAACTTGTCTTTTTCTGTTGGAATACATGCTTTACTCCTTGGCAAAAATCCTGTTATTAACAGCCTTTGTTAAAAGTCTGCACGTGCACAACGTTTTAGCTATGAGATGAACTGCAGAATCATGTGATTTATCGTTCTGAAGTAGACAGTAAAACCATTAGTTGGTCCGTTGTTATATCACATAAATCTAGAAGACCTTTTGCCTAATCATTTAACCTCTTGATGGAGCTCTTTATGAAGCATAACAGACTGCCTATATCTATACATATATGAATATGATCACTTGAATTATTGAAGTAGAAAATTTCAAAAATGAAGTGTTTTATCTATAGGTCATTGGGAAAAAGCAGGATATTTACTTATAAGTTAAAAGATGAAGAATCGATTCTTGCTCGTCTATTCAACTTCTGTAAGCCATTTAAAAATACACCAAACGGTTCGGTGCACAGTGATCCCAAATGACTTTTTTCGTTGCAAAAGTCATAATTTTTGAGCGCATAAGGATATCGCTATAATTTTCTGCTTAAACGAAATTCTAAAAGGTATCGAGTCATTCCATATGAAATCATAAAATTGAAAATGCCAACCCATTTTAGATTTTTTTTTAAACATTGTGACAGTATTTCTTATGGTTCAAAGGAGGGATATCCACCGTGTTTTAATTTTCTCATGCCTCATTTCCCTCTTGACCCCATTAAAGCATTTGATAATCGTCATTTTAGTGCTTCAGTATTTTTGCTTTAAAAATATCTATTAAAGATATCAAAACGTTTGATATGACATATTAAATTTTTAAAAGAGTACTAATTGTGACTTACATTTTAGCACACATAATCAATGTCAAACAATATTAAAAACGGTGCCGAAAGCACGAGTGTTTTTCTGATTTTTTGTCATTTTCAACTGACTCTGGTGTCACGACTGTTGAACGCAATTACATAATTTTTATTGAATATCAAGAATACTTGTAATAAAAGAAGTCAAACTTAAAATTGAACGTTCAACTCACTCATTGTATAAAAATTGTACGCTTGAAATAGTTAGATTTTGAAAAAACGCAGTTTTATAATACTGACATTTTTGACTTACAATATTTGAAACTTTCAGAACCTTTAGTTCTTATCTAGATCTTTAAACCCTGTAAGTTTTGTTTTGTTATTTTAATCCGCTATACGTTTGCTAGTGGTTTAAAAGAAGAAGTATCAGTCAAAAAATAAAAGGCTATTGAAGAGTATTATTAATGTCTTACTATATTTACATATGTACTAGGGTACATATCCCCCATTAAGGCAATTCAAAATAAAGTTGTGCAAAATTTTTTGACATCGGTCAACGTTCACGTGCCGGCAAGCGTTTGAAATTTCCCATACAAGATACATTGGTATTTTTTCAGTGTTTTACTCAAAATTTCGGAAAAAATGTAAAAGTGCATGGAAAATCTTCAAAGTTGGAACATAAATTAAGTACCAAAAGAAGTAAATAAAAAATTATTTTAAATTTTATTTAAACAGTTTTCACCCCGTTGTGCATTTGTTGTTATTTTTAATGTGATAAATATTGTTTAAGAAAATTGAAAATTATTTTTTTATTTACTTCTTATGGTACTTAGTTTATGTTCCAACTTTGAAGTTTTTCCATGCACTTTAGTTTTGAGGTTTCGAAAAATCAAAAATAACAATACTTTACTAATCATAAAGTAGAAATTTTTTATTTGGAGGAATTTTAACAAAAAAAAGTGTCATGTGAAGTTATTTTTATTAGCTCAAAAATAAGGCGTGTGGATTTAGGTACACTGCATATTTAAAATTTTAGCTAAACAATAGATAGCTTATTAACAAAATTTGTAATTCTGTAAAATTTTTTAGTTAAGAAATTCAACTTAACATAAAAGGGGAGTGAAAGTGGGTAGCTCTATTTCAAAATCATAAAAGAGGGTCGGTGCGACCCACACTGGTAACTTCACATTGGTGCCCTCGTTAGCTAGAGGCCCGATGTTATTTTATTATTAAAATGTCGCCAATTCAAGAGGTTGGAAATCTTTAACAGGTTTTAAATATACAATCAAGTAAAGATCAAATACAGAAACCAAAACAATAATAAGTTAGTGAATAGAATAAAGATATTTGGGAAGAAATATTTTGTTAAACAATTTTTGGTAGTTTCTTGTAGTTTCGCTTAAAAAAAAACACTTTTTGTTAAATTATTTTACAAAATCTATCGAATATAACTACTTATCAACTATCAATTATAAAAAAATTATCAACTATAAATTATAAACTAGTGTGTAGAACTAAATTAACCTGAAGCCAATATCATTTTTTGTTCTCCAAGATATTTGATATATTTTATTTGTTAAAATTTCTTGTAATTTTTTTTTATTAAAAAAAAAACTATTTATTAGACATTTTTACATATTGTATCAATTATTAACTATAACAAGTGTACAGAATTAAATTACCTGTAACCCTATATCTTTGTTTATTCTTAAGATATTCAAGCCGAAAATCTGTAAGTTAACGTATTTTCATTTTTTATTAATTCCTTATTACGTTAATTTGAGTTAAAAAAAATTAGCCTTAAGTCGATAGCATTATTTGTTCTAGAGATATTCAAGGCTAAGGAAATATAACACCTTTTTTTAATTGCTATAGTAAAAAAACTGCTTCTTGAATTTTTTTAAAGTCCTTTTTACATGTATTGAAACTTCTATCGATAAAATAAAACTCATCCAAAGTCGATGTCTTCATTCGTCCTTGAGATATGGTGAACAAAATAAAGTGAAAGAACTTTTAAAGGTAGCTACATGTCAAAATTTTGGCGAATTGACAAAAATCGGACCAATTAAAATAACTTCCAATGGCAATGGGAAGTTAACAAAATGGTGCAAAAAAAAACATTTACTTTTGATATAAAAACATGATCTCACGTTTCGTCAATTTTTTAAGAAATGTCATATCATTTCATATAACACCAATAATAAATTAGATTTTAAGACTAATATTTTAGCAACAGGAAAAGTTTTTTTTAAGCAAATTTTATATTGCTGCTGAAATTTAGCATAAAGTTAAAAAAAGTTAAAAGAAATGCAAATGAAAAAATAAATAACATGCAACCTTGTTGTAAACATAAATGTCACTGGGTCATTAACTGTGTGCAAAAAAATTGTAGAGCGTAGACTTCTCCAAATAATCTGCTACAATTATTAATTTCTCTCGTCAAACAGCGTAGGTAAAATAAGACTTCACTTTTTTAAATGTTTTTTTATGGGATTTTATGTTTCGAATCAGCAGCTTATTTGAGCTGCGTTCACTTAGCCCGCAAAACTGTGGATTTTTTTTTTTTCGAAAAGATGACCATATAAGTGACCACTTTTTGCCACCCATTAACTTTTTTTGACCACCCACAGTTTTCGAAAAAATTGATTTTAAGTTTAACTGTGGGCCAACAGAACGCTGCGCCTCAAAAATCGATTTTTACAAATTTGATTAATGTTTTGAATAAATGTTTTTTGAACATCCATGATGTTCAAAATGACCACCCTATAAATATTTTTTTGTTGATTTTTGAAATTTGTATTTAATTTTTTTTTTTTATAGATTTCCTTTTAATTTTTTTAATTTTCGGAATTTGAAAGATGACCATTGAGAAAAAGTCTATTATATAAAATGACAGCCCTTTAAAATTCCTCTAACTCATCCAAAAATATTTATAGGGGTCGTCAAAAAAAAGTTAAAGGGTGATGTTCAAAAAACATCTATCGAAAACATTAATCAAATTTGTAAAAAGCGATTTTTGAGGCGCAGCGTTCTTTTGGCGCACAGTTTTTCAAAATCGATTTTCTCAAAAACTGTGGGTGGTCAAAAAAACGTTAAAGGGTGGTCAAAAGTGGTCATTTAAATGGTCATCTTTTCCAAAAAAAAATCGACACTTTTGCGGGACAAGTGAACACAACGGCTTACTTAAAAGGCTTTAATAGGAATGGAGGAATAGAGAAGAATTATTGTTTAAACAGTGGATTCCATCCTATAAATGTGTTTTGCCAAGCAATAAATATATGAACATACATATATTATACTATTTGCAGTAATTAGTGATTGCTGAAGAAGATGGTATGTAGGTATGAGTGTCTTCTTCCATAAATACATATATTTTAAAAATAATTTTATTTCTATAAGCTTCTTGTGTGTAAGTGGGGTACTTTTGCTTCTACAACATCAAAGGGCTTTATTTTAAAAAGCACTTACAGATCTCATTTTTCACAACCGAAATGGTCCTTATTCCCATCAGGAGTCCATATATTATTTGAAATGATATTTGACAGAATAAGCAGTCAAGAAGTCAAAGTGAACATATTTTTTTAATATTTATAAATTTATTGGTTTTTCATATATACGTATTATATGTAGTAGATATCACAATATGCGACAAACAGAATTGAAACTAATTTTCATACTGTGGTTGTGAATATAAAACACAAGCAAAGGAGGGAGACAGGGAAGTAAGCTTTTTTTGATGAAATTTTTCATCACATTTATATGTAAACATGAACTTTGCTTAGATACAATGTGGGAGTACTGTTCGATTCCTACATGGTGGTACCTAGAAAATGACAGTTGAATGGTGACAATACAAAAACGGAATGATATTTTAATTTCTCCCTTATATTGGATGACCCTCTACAATTATCTCCTTTGGATTTCAAAATATCAATTTGAAAACATGATTTAAGCATCAAAAATCTCTGACTATCCTTAATCTTGTTATATTTCTCAAACTACATACTTTAATAATATTTGGGCTAAACAAAAAATTTCTAGGCAAAAAGGTATATGACATTAAAAAAAACATGGTTTTGTTTAATTTTTGCAGCTTTTACTTACTTACTTATCCGGCTCCCGATCCATGGAGGGTCTCTGCCTGAGATATTGCGGTCTTCCATCGGTTGCGGTCCCTCGCACGCTCCCTCCAGTCGTCGAGACCAAGCGCTCTTGCGTCAGAAGCCGCCTGATCCCTGTAGCGGAGGTTCGGTCTTCCTGGTCGTCTCGAACCTGGGGGCTGGGATTCGAAGATTTTTTTGGCTGGAGCATTGTTGTCCATTCGCTCGATGTGGCCGAGCCAGTGTAGTCAGCGTGTTTTGGCTCTTTGGACTACATCCACATCTTGGTACAGCTCGTATAATTCACGATTAAATCTTCTCCTCCATTCGCCCTCCTCGCATAATGGACCAAATATACGCCGGAGAATTTTTCTCTCGAAAGTGCCCAAATCAATTCCCCTTTTTTACTTATCGTCCAGTACTCGGCGCCGTGGAGTAGAACTGGTAAAATTAGCGTTTTGTATAGCGTGCACTTTGTCTTCCGGGAGAGGAGTTTTGAACCCATTTGTTTGGCCAAACCGAAGTAGCAGCGGTTCGCTAGGGTAATTCTTCGTCGGATTTCCACTAAGGTGTCATTCGTGGGGTTGATGTTTGTTCCGAGGCAGGTGAACTCCTTGACTACCTCGAAATTACTGCTACCAACAGTGACGTTTTGTCCTAGGCGATGGACAGATGAAGTTTTGTTTGTTGATAGCATATACTTTGTTTTGTCCTCATTCACTTCAAGACCAACGCGCTTCGCCTGTTCATCATTAGCTGTGAATGCTTCTAGTACAGCTCGCTTGTAGCGGCCGATGATGTCGATGTCGTCCGCATAGCCAAGCAGTTGCGAAGACCTGTTGAAGATAGTGCCTTCCAGGTTAACACCACTCTTGCGAACTATCTGCTCCAGGACTAGGTTGAAGAAGTCACATGATAAGGCATCTCCTTGTCTGAACCCTGTACATGTCTGGAATAGCTCGGATGAGCTGTTACCCATTTGCACGTTGCACCGCGTATTTTGTAACGTCATGCGGCATAGCTGCATCAGTTTTTCCGGGATCCCGAGTTCGGACATCGCCAATAAAAGCTCTTGGCGACTAATGCTATCATATGCGGCTTTAAAGTCGATGAAAAGATGGTGGGTCTCGACTTGAAATTCGTTGGTCTTTTCCAGGATTTGCCTCAATGTGAAGATTTGGTCTATCGTTGATCTGCTTGGCCTGAAGTCACGCTGGTATGTGCCGATCATAGTGTTGCAGAAAGGTTTAAGACGCTCACATAGTACGTTGGATAGGATCTTGTATGCAACATTAAGCAGGGATATACCTCTGTAGTTTTTGCAGGACATAGGATCGCCTTTTTTGTAGATTGGGCATATGGAGCTAATTGACCAGTCGTCGGGCATACTTTCCTCCTCCCATACTTGGTTGATGAGCTGGTGTATGCACCCTACCAGGACATCTCCTCCATACTTGAAGAGTTCCGCAGGTAGGCCATCCGAGCCGGCGGATTTGTTGTTCTTAAGCTTGTGGATGGCTTTCTTAATCTCTTCAGTACTGGGCGCTGGGACTGGATCTTCATTGACTGGTCTCATGCTTCTTTGTTCTACTGTCGCTTTCTCTACAGAATGCCCATTGAGCAGCTGCTGGAAATGCTGCTTAAACACGTCAACATTTCCCTGTGCTTCGGTGACTAGGTTCCCTTCGCTGTTTCGAAGAGCTTGCGTGCCGGTTTTATAACCACATGCCAGTTGCTTGGCTGTTTTGTAGAACCTGCGGGTGTTGGTGGCAGTGCTCGACTCCTCGAGATACCTGAGCTGATGCTCTTTTCTTTCTACGCAGGGTTTTCTTCTCTTTCCTTCTCTTTTTACGGTACTCCTCTCTTGCTGCTCTTGTTTTCCGTTGCAGCATTTGCATTCGTGCATTTTCCGTCCCCTGCTTCAATACTGCGCATTCTGCATCATACCACGGGTTCTTTTTATTAGGTGGTTGATAGCCTATGGTGGTCTCGGCTGTCTCCTTAATGACGTCGCGATACAAGTTCCACTGGTTGTTGACACTTGTGGGTGGGGGTACGGCAGAGAGTTTCCCGGTTAATTGCTCACTGCAGTCTCTGGCTTTCTCAGATGTGCTAAGGCATGCAATGTTGAATTTCATCCTTTGGGCGGTCTTGGCTTTCTTTTCATTGGACAGTCGGGCTCTGAACTTTGTCAAAACAAGAAAGTGGTCAGAGTCCACATTTGCACCTCGGAAAGTTCGCACGTGCAAGATGTTCGATGCGTGCCTTTCGCCAATTAGCACATGGTCGATTTAGTTTGCGGTTCGACCATCTGGGGATCGCCAGGTTGCTGTGTGTATCCTTTTGCAGCTTTTGCTTTCCCAAAAACATGCGGAAATAAAATGTTTTTAAATATGAACCAATCTATATTTTAATGGATTTCGATGTTTTTTGAAATGCCAGCAAGTTCCATCCTAGAAAGGAGCACTTACCTACCTTAGAACCAATGCATAAAAAGTACAAAAAAAATCAATATTTTTCTAATTGTATATATAAAAACGTCTCAAAAGTGAAAGCTTTCAGTGAAACATTAAAATATCATGAATTCTTTGTAACCAGTGACCGTGTTGATGTTTAAACGAATTTTCTACAAAAATGTGAATATTTATAGCATCACCATGCTAAGAATAAAAATTAATTTTAGTACCTAGTACCTACCCAAGTATATTCCAAAAGGTACTCCTGTTTTTTTTTTTTTTTGTATCTATCTACATACAAAAGTGACTGACAACACACATTTCACTTTCATCACAAGCAAAAATAAACATGATGCATGTTTTAGCACAGTCACAGAGCATTATGTCCTTGAAAACATTTAATCTTGTTGCTGAGCCGATGCGATGTTGGTTGGTAACGGAGAATTAAATCTCAGTAAACCGTTATGACTTGCCTTTAATACTCATTCGATATCCAAGGATGTTCGTATATAAAAACAATTTATTTTCACACAGTGACATCCTTCTGCCGATGGATGAATACACAATATTCTCACGAGGACATGAATACTTCACGCTATCTTTACTCAACCAAATATACAACAACTGCGCCAACAACAACTAAAAAAATATATATATATATAGATATACTCATACCAATAGGAACGAGTATGGGAAAAACGAAGAATACATTTTCCTCGAGATTTTATATTTTTGTTCACCTGTCCGATCCAGTGGAACCAGGTAGAACGAAGCCAATGCTGACGCGCGCGTTGTGTCGTTACGTGTGTACATAAGTACACAGCCCCTTACGTTAAGGGGCGTTTTAGAGATTTGCCGTATAACCCTTCTTTACATCTGAGAAAATTTATTCTCGCATACACAAATATGTCTAGTATAATTTCTTTCCATTTTTTTTCGCAAACGTATCCACATCGTGGAACGTCTTTGAAGCGTGAGCTTGAGGTTGGATTGCTGTGTGGTTGGGAGGTTTTCAAAAATTTCGCATGAATTTGATTCTATATCTGCGTTGTCGTAGTGTATTCCTTTGCCATTATCATTTCTATATAATCGTCATCAGCATAATCAGTTGGGGTGCCACATGCCACCCTCAGCTTCACCTATCTATAGGTACCTGCTACCTACACCTACATACCTACGTCATTTGTATGACTTTGCACCTGAACTGAAAACTGTTGGCTGATTTTTTTTTTGGTTTCCTATTTTTCTACACACGCAAATATCACTCTCGGTGGGTATTTTCAATGGCAGATAACTGAAAGTGTGTTTATAGTTTGAATGGTGAAATATTTTCCAAAAAATATTTTAATTTTCACAAAACAAAAGGATTTCACCTTCACATTTTTTTGTCCGTGGGCGAAAGTTACATGAGGGGGAAAAAGGGTTGCCAATAAATCAATAATTTTGCACTTTTACTGCGGTTTTTAAAAATATTAAGGGCTAGTTTTTTAGTTTAGGGTTAACTCTGAGTTAAATCAGAGTAAGCTAATCCTGAAAATAGATTAACCCTGAGTTAAGTCAGAAACAGTTTTTCAGTTTAGGATTAACTTTATCTTTCAGTTGTTAAATATCTGAGGCCACCGATATGCGACACTATGGAGAACATCTTTCTACGACTTTTACGCATCGGAATAGAGATGGCACTACAACGGAATTGAACTGACAATAACTTTCACTATCGAAATCGAGCGCGACAACTGAGAAGGTAGTCAATTTTACCCCGGAGTTAACTCATCAAAGTAGGAGTTTCTGGAGTTAACTCAGGTTTTTTAAGAGACTTGGATGATCTCGCTCTGAAAAACTGGCCCTGAGATACCTACAAACAAATACATACCTATGAGTGTAGTACCTCGTGGCATGAGGGTTAGTGCGTTAGACTATCATGCCGAAGGTCTGGGTTCGATTTCCAGCCGCTGCCACCTAAAAACAGAAATGTTTTTCCGGAGGTACTTCCTTTTGCGAGGAACTGAAAAATCCCCTAAAAGTATACTTGTCTTGAATAAGTATTTCTCATCTAGCATTTCGGACTCAGTAAAAAAAATTGTAGGTCCCGTCCATTCCTGCCAACGACACGCACACAGGAATGGTTGAGATTTGTAAGTCACTAGGCCCTGGTTCTCCATGAGCTGTTGCACCACCAAAATAATTAGTTTTACTGAGTTTAAGAGACTCCATTCAGGAATGATTTGGATTAAATGGAGTTAATGCATAAAGAGATAACTTTTGAGAGGAGTATAGTTGGAGGTACAATTTCACAATTTTCAATTAAAATCCATTTATTTGGCAAAAATAATTAAATTTTTAGTGCCATGATCCATAAGGGCAAGTTGTTAAGTGATCTTGTCCTGCGTGAAATAATTCCCCAAACTGAAAAAAATAATTCCCTAAATTTAATATATGGACACTATGTAGAAGTTTTGTATGTGAATAAATTCGCCAAATTATATTTCATGGATTTTTTGGGGACTCTTTTTTAGGGCATAGTGAAATAACTCCCCAAAATTTACTTGGAGATGAGACGTTTTTTTTATAGAAAAGAACACACCTAATTGGGGATTAATTTCATGGGTTTTTGGAGACTTATTTTCCATTTTTAATTGGGGAATTATTTTAAATAGGAATGTCCCCAAATTCTGTTATGACCTTACGAACTTAATATGTTACTCGTACATAAATCAAATAAATTCATAAGAAAACTCCTGGGACTTATTTAATTTTTTGTTTAGGGGAATTATTGTATGGGTGCTGGGAGATTTATTTCAATTTCGAACTTGCGGGCTTATTTCAAAATCAAGGGACCCTAAGAAATGTGTGCGTTTTTCTGCTGAATTCGGTTTTTCGTAACCCTGAATTTGTACATAAGGATGTTGTCGTTAATTGGAAAATCCAAGGTTTTTTTTATACTTTCAAAAATGCCCATCCCTACATATACTAGTAGTTTTATTCGTTTGTTGTTGAAGATATAGCTAAACTTCAATTTAACTGTTCCATATAAGGTGATAGCTCCCTATGCCCATCTCATAATATCTACCTGACGTACAGCTGTCAATACTTGTGAAAAAAGTTCCTCTTTTCTTAAATCGTGAAAATAAAAGTTCTAACCATGGGGTTGTCCTCTGTTAAGATTGAACCTTTTTCTGAATCTAATTTTTTTTTTTTTTCTTTACAAGGTCCCTGGCGTGTGGAAATTGTTTATATGCAAAGAATTAAGCGTTGCTTCGACTCTGCTTGTTTCTTTTGTTGATCATCTTAAGTAACTAATAAAGGGATTTTCAACAGGGACGCTACAAAAGTAGAGTGACAGGGACAGCAAACGACGCCATATTTCTTGCCGCTCTTTTGACATTTCTCTCCAGTAAGGTTTGCCATTTCATGATGGAAAGATATACTCGCCAACAACGAGTCGAAATTATTAAAATTTTCTACCGAAATTCGGAGTCAGTGGCCTCAACGTTAAGAGCGCTACGTCCAATTTATGGTCGTCATAATCGTCCTAGCCGATCAACAATTGAGCGTCTAGTGGAAAAATTTGAATTCACAGACACAGTACAAAATGTTCCCGTGCCAGTAAGACAAAGAAGTGCCCGTAGTGTCGAGAATGTGTCTCTCACACGTCGTTCTCAAGCGTTGGGCATCTCTGTGACGTCGTTGTGGCAAATTTCGCTAAAAGATCTTAGCCCACATCCTTACAAGATTAAATTGACGCAAGAACTGAAGCCGCTTGATCACCAGAAGCGTCGTTTGTTAGTGAATTGGGCTGAGCAATAACTTGAAAATGATTCGGATTTTCATCGAAAAATCATCTTCAGCGATGAGGCTCATTTCTGGCTGAATGGCTTCGCCAATAAATAAAATATGCGGTATTGGTCAGGTAGCAATCCACACGTACTTCATGAGTCATCATTGCATCCCGAAAAAATTACGGTTTGGTGTGGTTTATGGGCCGGCGGCGTCATTGGGCCGTACTTCTTCCGTGATGGTCAAGACCGGCACGTTACTGTGAATGGGGATCGCTACCGCTCAATGATAATCGAATATTTTTGCCCCCAATTGCATGATATGGACTTGGGGGACATGTGGTTTTAACAGGACGGCGCCACAAGCCACACAGCGAATGTCACAATCAATTTATTGGAAACCAAGTTTGGAGAACGTGTTATCTCTCGAAATGGTCCAGTCGCTCGGCAGCCTTGGTCGTGTGATTTGACGCCGTTAGACTTTTTCCTGTGGGGCTACGTCAAGTCTATGGTCTATGCCAACAAGCCAGCGACGATTGATGAACTTCGTACGAATATCGAACGTGAAATTGTAGCAGTATCAGCCGATTTATGCTTGAAAACCGTCGAAAATTGGGTTCAGCGTCTGGACTTCTGCAAGCGTGCCCGTGGTGGCTATGCAAAAGAAATCGAGTTCCATACATAATGGCATCGAACGTTTTTTTTTCACAGAAATAAAGAATTTCATTGATATCCAAGACCGTTGTTGTTTTTTTTTTTTTTAATTTTGTAGCGCTCTTATTGAAAAACCCGATAGTATAAAGAATTTCATCAAGTTTTGACTGATGAATACCTCTACCTTTGGTGCTCTATGGCATTTATATGTGTTTCTGGAAACATAAATAGTTATAAGGAAACACTTTCAGTTTTGGGTAAATTTATTCAATAATTTCTCCAAATTTCTCAGAATTTCCCATATTAAAATCAAGTTCAAAAATGTCTCATAAATCAAATTTGATTTTATAAAATGAAGAATATGAAATCATCTCTAAGTTGCATGGGATTGAGATGATTACAAAGAAAAGTATGTAAAATGTAACTTTGGGCCTGGCAACCCATTTATATGAAAATAAACATAGGTACCTTCCTCTTATTCTAGTGCCATAATATAGAACCAACAATATTATATGTAACATATATGAATATAAATTTTCAAAAAGTTTCTTTATAAAGTCGGCATAACTAACGTTAAAATCTAGGTGAAGGTATAAGTACTGCAGAAAATGTGTAGGTTTTAGCTTGGTAATAATTTTATCCAGATATGTTGCTTTAAACATAAATACGTATAAATATAGGTAAATACCAAAATTTACATTAGATACCTACCAGAGATTTAGTTTTGGTTTTGTGTGTCTTGTCTTTTCATGTTATAACCCTCGAAAACCTATGTGATAATGACGGGTAGGCTTTATTTAAAATCCTTGATATATCCTTTGTGTCTTATACAAAAGTGCATATATTTATGTGTGTGTAGATAAATTTCTATATTAATAATAAATTTATAAATAAGATTTTAAGTATAAGATAGTGTTCCATCATCACCGAAAGCAAATAAGGAATAGAAGAGTGGGGTACATAAAGTGTTTAAGTTAAATTTTTCATTTTCACCGTAAACACATATGACAGATACACGCACAATTTATGGCTTTGTACGCATTAACAAAAGCTTACAAGGGTAAATTAATAATATTTTATTTACAAAGGTTCTTTAGACAAAATTTTTAATAGTGCATTTTTAATTATGCTCAAAAATATAAAACCCTACAGCATGAAAATAGTGATAAGATGAGGAATTATTTGTTCATAGACGATAAAGAGCGTTGTTTTCAAACAAACGTTGAAGACAATTTTAAAATAATTGAAGATGAGATTAAAAGTATTTTGGTTTCAATTTGAAATTTAATTTAATGTTAATGCTTAGCACTTTGTTTCTTGAAGACAAGCTTTTTTCAAATGGCCTTTAAACACAATTTTAATTTCTGAATAAAAAAAAAAACAGCAACTGGCTCAATTTTAAATCTGTGCAAACTTGACCTGCAAAAGTGTCCAAATTTCCTTTGTAAAAGATAATTGAATGACCAATTTTGACCACCCTTTAACTTTTTTGACCACCCAGAGTTTTCGAGAAAATTGATTGTGAAAAACGATGTTCCAAAAGACCGCTGATGTTCCCCAAAAATTGATTTTTCAATTTTGATTGATTCTCGCTCTTTCTAAACATCAAAGACCACAATTTATCTTTTTCGATTACCTCTGAAAATATTTAATATTATTTTTGATAACTTAATTTCTATGCCTATTTTCTTTTTAATAATTTAGAAATTTTGAATTTTGAAAAATGACTATGTTGAAACCTCAGATTAGTAAAATGACCTTCTTTTGAAAATACTCTAACTAATCAACGAAAAGGATGGTCCTTGATGTTCAGAAAAAGAACTATCGAAAGCTTTACTCAAATTTGCATAAATCGACTTTTAGGGGTCAGCGTTGGGCCACCATTATTTTTCTTAAAAATTGAGTTTCTCTAAAAGTGAGGAGGATAATTTGCTATCATAGGTCAAACTCTCTGTCAACATCAAACTGTACACCTATTCATCTCGTATTTAAGTTAGTGTTCTTAGTTCAACACATCAAAGGCTATTAGATATGTTACGAAAATGACTTGACTTCTTATGTCATTGGCTCTTAGACTCAATTGGCCAGTTTATATTTCTTGAGCGCTCAGTATTTTTTCTCAATTTTTTGACAGAGCAGAAGAGTAAAATATAAACAACATTCCTCACATAGAAGTCAAAACAACTCCCTTTTTCTTTTCTTTTTAGGTGATTTACTGCGACAAAAAATAATTGAGCAAGCGAATCCAAAAAATTTCAGTCTCAGTTTTTAAAGGGAAAAATGAGGAATTTTTGAGAGGAATCCTGTTTATATTTCTGAGCGCTCTGAGTCCTCTGAGATCTCAGAAATATAAACTGGCTAAATAATCAATAATTAAAACATGTTCTTCTATAGTGGTCTAGTGTAATGCTTCAATTTTACAAACCTAAAACGTCAGAGCATTCAAATCGTTTCTGCTAAGAGTTATCAACACTTTACCACATAAATGGATTGGCAAATGTTTGTTTCCGCAAAAGTACAAGAAACTGCGTAACAAGATTGAAACAAGACTTTGTTTCATGAGACTAAAACCAATATCTATAGTTGTTGACACTGAGTTGTCTTATCTTAAAGAAAACTATCAAAAATCTCGTCTCTTTGCCATTCATCTAAAGACCAACCCCAACTAGATTATTAACAATAGACCTAGTTCACAATGCAAGCTCTTTGTACTGAGTACAGCTGGCTTTGTACTTGTTAGGCATCAGCTTACATAACTAACTTAAAGAGGTGCAACAGTCTTAATTGCACCCAGCTCAGCAATAACTAGATAATTTATTCCAGGTTCAAACATCTGAAATGTTGGTCCAAGATCCAAGTCCACTTCGAGATGTGGCTACCTACGAGTTTTAGCCTTTTTCTACTGCAGCGATGCAACTCTCGGTGGTGGATTCAAAGATTTTTTGGGGTGGAGCATTGGTGTTCATTCACTAAGTGACCCAGTCACATGAGCCGTTACTCAAGTACCTAAAAAAAGGTCCCCTTAATTGCTTCCTTAAACCCGAAGAAGGCCAATATTGAGGGCCTTTTTGGGGTCTTTTTTTTCAAAAATCCCGTGCCACGTTCTGTCAAAAAAAGTTCAATAAAAATAAAAATTTGTGGGCCAATCCAACAACCAAACTATAGGGTCCGATCGGATACGTTATGGCAACGCTGTTAACCACCTTGAAATTATAGCTAGAAATGGCAAAGTTCTATTCAAAACGTCACACAGTGGTCCGTTTGTTGAATTTTAGTGACAAAAATCATTTCTCACACCAATTCTTTATTATACAAATTAATGAAATTCGGTACACTTGATTATTCAGTGGTATTACCTATTTTTTCTACTTCAATCATGGCCTGCAAAATTTTGTTCAGAACATGGTCCCAAATTTCAAAACTTTAAATCAAATATAGTTGAAGTCAGGAACTGTCCTAAAATGACTCCTATAATAATGGTCTAAAATGTTCAGAATTTTTCTGAATCTAATCTAATCTAATGTTAGTGCTAATTTTTACAAAAACATTTTGTGTGAAAGTTATTTATTTTTCCTTAATCGTAATTTGAAGGCTGGAAGTAGCAAATCAAATTTTAGGTCAATTACATTAAAACAAAACAAATACATAGTTTTGATAATTTTGATATTTTTTTTCTGGCTGCGTTTTTTAAATTTTACATCAGACTAAGAATTCTGATAGTTGAAAGTTGGAAAAAAACTATTAAATAACCATTATTTTTATATTTAAGATTATTTAAATTGTTTCGTAAGAAATGGTAGTTTAACGGTGATTTCAACTGTCAACTGTTAGATTTTTCTGTCTGATGTCTTAATTAAATAATGCAACAAGAAAAAATATCAACGTTTCTAAACATTTTGAACATATTTTTTCAGTATTGGAGTCATTTTTATATGAGAGTTTACTCAGTGTATAACTTTGACAATACTTTATTTATTATAATTTTGGGACCATGTTTTGACTAAAATTGTGAGGCCCTTGTTTGAAGTAAATAAATAAATAAATTTAGTGGCATAACAGCTCATGGAGAACCAGGGTATAGTGACTAACAACTCTCAACCATTGCTATGTGCGTGGTGTTGGCAGGAATGGAGGGGACCTTCAAATTTTTGACGAGTCCGAACGGCTAGATGAAAAGCACTTATTCATGACAAGTATACTCTTGGAGGATTTGTCAGTCCCTCGCGAGAGGCAGTACCTCGGAAAAAAACATTGGTCTTTAGGTGCCAGTGGCCGGGAATCGAACCCAGACCTTCGGCATGACAGTCCTACGCACTAACCATTATGCCACGAGGTACTACTCTGTTTGAAGTAAAGGGTGTTGTTTTTTGGCGTGTGGTTTTCAATCTGGTAATACTTTTTCCGAGTTGGTCTTTTTGACAGCTGTCACTGGATTTATAATCAGTTTGGTTTGCCATTTCATAACGAATAAACTTGCTCCTGACGTTTGCGAATCGTGCAAATTTATTACCAAAATAATGGTTCGGTCCGCGTGACGCATCGTGAAACAATCAATTAATTGACGGAAACTTTTAATGAGCACATTATCTTGAGTCGTGGGGTTATTTTTTGTGGGGTTATGTGAAGTCGCTTGTCTATGTAGATAAGCCTGAGACGATTGACGCCTTGGAGGAGAATATTCGAAGCCTCTCCAAAAGTTTCCTTCAATAAATTGTTTTGTTCGCGTTGCGTCGCACCAACCAAACCATTACTTTGGTAATAAGTTTGCAGGATTTGCAAACGTTGTTCAAGAATAAGACGTTTCATTATGAAATGACAAACCAAACTGAACAAGTAACAGCTGAGTCGAGCAACAGATTGAAAACCACACTTCTTAAAAATAACACCCTTTAAAAAAAAAATAAGTAATCCCCAAATTATAAAGTGTAGGTACTAAATTTGGATATTAAGAATTGGAGTGGAAAATCATTTTTGACAGCAAAATTCAACAAACGGACCACTTAGCGTCAATGTAGGGTGTCCGTTTTTGATGACAACATAACCTTGCCTTGCCATAATTGACCCTTAAAGCCCCAAATCCAAGATATCCATGTGATATATTTAGCCTTTAGTGTGGGCATGACAGCTTACTTACACCATTTTTCAAAAACGAAGTTTAAGAAGTAGCTTGACAGCAACTTGCCCTGGTCTTAACAACTTTTTTTACATCTAAGGTATCAATGAGGTCTTTGTCTACCTTGATCAAACAGCACGTTTCACTATTCACTGAAAATGAAAGAAAAGACCCTGTATAGGTGATGTTCAGGAGACCCTGAGTTTTGTCTATTTTGAAGATCAGGTAAAAAATGCTGATCCTCTAACTATACATTGCAAATGAGCTGCGGTACATACTCTAAATCAAATTATCACCAGCCGCTTTGAATAGCTTTTTTGCCAGGTCCTAAGCTCAGCCATTAGCTTTGATGGATTTAAGATAAGCACCAAAATTACAAAATTTGACGAATAAGCTGCGTAGGGAATCTGAATCAATTCTGACATTTGGCTCATGATAAAAATTTTAGAATTGAGTCAGATTTCCTCAGCAGTTCAATCATCGGGTTCTGTAATCGGGGTGTAGATGTCACTTCATCGATTTAGAGTGAACAAATTTCTTACGGTTTAATCTGCCTCGTTGCAGAATTCAATCACTATTTCCATTTTTTTATTAGCAAACAAATATTTTTCTATATTCCCAACACCAAATTGTAGGCTAGGTTAAAGCATTTTTACTTTGAGAAGTTCTTTTTAACATTTCAAAAAAGTTATGAATATAAATGATTAGAAATGTTTGTAAGTTTAAAATTGTCAAATTTTGCTTTCCAAGTTATAACTAAAATAGTTAAAGCTTGACAATATGACCATCCTCTCATAAACGTAAGGATGGGACATTTTCAGTCTTAAGTATGAAAGCATGCTTATAGCCCAAACAAATATATTTAATCATAAAAATTCTAGAACATTATTGTTGTTGTGTAGATACTCCTCATTCCCGTTTTATTCAAAAGCTTTTATATCAAATTTCTCATTTTTTATTTAAGTTAAGACAGAACAATTGTGAAATTTTTTACGTTATGTGTTATAAGCATTTTAAAACCAATATTAAACATCTCATCAAAGATCCCTCAAATATAATTTAGCAAAAATTATGCAACCATAAATTGATGACAGAGAAATAGCTTGATTATTCTACACCCCAAAGCAGTGCACTTCAGTCCTAAGTATTAGCTACAGACATCTTATACTGAGTCTTAAATTAACAAGTCTATAAAAATGCCCAATAATGCTAATTAAGGCAATTCATTTCTGAAACAAAAAATGACAATATAAAGTCACCATTTCAACCCTTTATTGACCATTTTTGTTTTGTCCCTTCCAATCAAACCATTAAGATTGAAAGATTTATAAAATAAACGATAAACTGACAGTCTAGACACTTTATAAACAATTTCAATTAAGCACGCACTTCATTTGGGCTTTCATCGTTAAATTTGAAATATCTATAAACGCAAACAAATTTAAAACTCTTAGTTCTCGCTTAGCAAATATTGATTAAGGACTTCAAATTTTGATGATTTTTTAATATCTTCATATTCTTTTTCACAATTGCGCAAAAACATACATAAATTCTTAAATGTAAACAAAATAAAAATAAAACTACTGAAGCAAACAAAAATCATCATAATCACAAACACAACAAAAAAAACATAAAAATTCTTAAACTATGTCAAAACTCGAGGCACTAGGTCATCGACTTCGGGAGTCTTTCTCTTAATGTTTATTCTTGTTTTTAGTGCCTCTTTTCGTCTAGTTTTACTACCACTATCAATCACCATAAATGTGGTAGAATATAGGTCTATGTAGAAAAAGGAAATATTTATTTACCATTTTTCCCGGAAATCAGTCTTGTTAAATGAAATGCAAATGAAAACCATTTGAAACGGAAAAACAGAGCTGCATTGAGATAGCATTTCCATTTCCATATCCTGCCCGTACTCCGTCTCTATTAATGGAAGCTCTTTCTCTTTAATGCTGTTTTATTTGCACCAAATAGACATTCGCACACCTTTATTTGCAGCACAGCTTATCTACAGTTATATTCCGCTTCAGTTTCTCTAGAGAGTCAAGTATAAAGAAATAGTGTCTTTAACTTTCGGCATTCAGTATAGCTTTAACTGCACTGCTTAAGGACATTTTCCGTAGAAGCGGAGTGTGTGGGTGTTAACCTATACTAAATGTTTTTTTTCTCCCTCATATAGGATACCTCTACAAGTGCTTACAGTGTGCATTAGTAGGTATTCGTGTGGATGTTGACCCACTTTGAAAAAATGAACACAGTAAAAAAAAAGTATATAGTCGAATTCAGAGAGAAAAAAAACTAAAGCGAAATATACAAAATAAAATAACAAAAAACAAGGAATCCAAGGACGAACAAAATGTCATTGCGAGAGTAGAATTTAAGAGAGGTCACGCCTGGTGGCTGCCAGCAATTTGAACTCTAGTTGTGATGAAAAATGAGAAATAGAAATGTGATACAAGAAGCATTAAGGCTATAAGCAACTATCTTTGCTCAAGCTTATCTATGAACGTAATATTATGAGTTCTGCTGGTCTTCTACTCAATGGTGTTTGTGCGTTTAATGTTGAATTTAAATTGACTGAAAATAAAATAGTCAAAGGATGGAAAAAAGGATATTCTCCTTCTATGTTAAACGAGAGGAAAGTATGGGAAACACTTATTTGGTATATTTGCGAACAGTAGGGAAATGATTTTGTATACAAAAATGTTGAATTTGAAGGCAAAATAATTTTTTTTTTTGAGCACAATCAAAAGACTTAGAGAAAAACATGCAAGAACTTCAAGATGTAAAAAATTCACATTTTAAGTATAATTTGTGATTGTCTACGTCTCGTTATTATAAAACCGTGTTTTATTAAGGTGAAGGGTATAAGGGGAAGGCCCCTACACAGTGGTCCACCTGTTAAATTAAGGTGACAAGAATCGTTTTGCCTTGACACAAATTTATGAAATTTGGTACATTTTAGGATTTGGAGATGATGAATTCAGTGGTACTGTGGATTATTTTTTTAATTCAAACAGGGCCTTCACAATTTAATTAGGTAGGTCTAAAATTTATTAAAATCTGATGGGATTATTGCTCAACATTTTGGGCCCCATTTTAAGATATTATACACATTTTTGTCATCAAAAGAAACAAACGAACACTTTTTGCCGTTTCGAAAAAGAAGATGATTTGTTTATTACATATTCACCAACTCATTACCATATTCAATGAAATGCACCACTGGGTCGCATGTACTTGCTATTATGTTCACGACGCGGAGGGTTTAGGAAAATTATTTATATACATATAAAAACATAGAAATTATAAGAGACAAGACTCCAACAATTTTGAACTCAAGAGAAAAAGAAATAAAATATCCTGTCGAAATAACGGAGCTGATCTTGGAGAAAAGAAGAGCTCGAAGAAAATGGCAAGCTACGAGATTTCCAGGTGATAAGGCAGTTTTTAACCGTCTTAACAATGAACTAAAGAAAAGAATCTGTGAATTTAAAAGTGATTCACTTAGTAGATTCCTGAATAGTCTGACGGCGGATGCTTCTACGGAATACTCCTTATGGAAAGCAGCTAAGCGCCAAAAAAGACCACAGGCACAAAACCCGCCAGTAAAAACTCAAAATGGTAAATGGATCGGAAACCCAAAACAAAAGGCTGATCTCTTCGCTGAACATCTCGCGAATGTTTTTAAGCCATTTCCAGCAAGCACAGCTACAGATCCATTACAGTTTGTTGATAGAAACGACGAATGTGAAATTCCTTTTGTCACGCTCAAAAAAGTAAGAAGTATGTGCCAACATAAGTTGTCTAACAAAAAATCACCAGGGTACGATTTAATAACTGCTCAGGTTTTGAAAGAAATGCCTTCTATAGCCTTCAAAAAACTCCAATTTATAATAAATGCATGCCTTAAACTAAGATATGTGCCACATCATTGGAAAATTGCAGAAGTCATTGTTATACCTAAACAAGGTAAGCCACCAACAGAAGTAACATCTTACAGACCTATATCGCTTATACCAATCATGGCAAAAGTTTTCGAAAAACTGCTTCTGAAAAGACTAAGCAGAATAATAGAAGAAAGAAGACTAACTCCGAGCCATCAGTTTGAATTTAGAAATAAACATTCCACGATAGACCAAGCGCATCGGATTACGGATGTTGTGGAAAACGCACTTGAAGAAAAACAAGTATGCTCGGCTATATTCTTAGATGTTGCTCAAGCCTTTGACAAGGTTTGGCACTTGAGACTTGAGTACAAACTGCAAATGGATCTTCCCAGGCAGTACTTCGAAAAACTGAAATCCTACGTTACGAACCGACTCTTTAGAGTACGGTACGACCAAAATTACTCGGAACTAAAGAAAATTGAAGTCGGTGTACCACAAGGAAGTGTCCTAGGACCAACCCTGTATCTGTTATATACAAGGGATATTCCAGTGGACATCAACGCTATCATGGCCACCTTTGCTGATGATACTGCAATATTGGTGCCAGATAAATCCGTTACGAAGGCTACACAGAAACTGGTAAATGCAGTCGATAAAGTTAGTGATTGGACGCAAAAATGGCGAATCAAACTAAATGAAACAAAATCGACGCATATAAACTTTACAAACAAAAAAATAAACAATGTTCCAATTCTTATAAACAATACAGCAGTACCTTACTCCAATACTGCCAAATACCTTGGAATGACTTTGGATGCAAAGCTTAAATGGAAAGAGCACATCAAAAAGAAAAAAGACGAACTAAACTTGAAGTACAGAAAAATGTACTGGTTACTAGGAAAGAACTCTGACCTATCTATCCAGAACAAGCTAATGTTATATAAGCAAGTACTGAAACCCGTTTGGACATATGGCATTCAACTATGGGGCTGTACAAAGAAAACAAATGCTGAACCCATCCAAAAATTCCAAAGCAAGGTCCTTCGCGGAATAATAAATGCCCCTTGGTATATAAAAAATAGCGATCTACATCGTGACCTTCAAATTGAAATGGTTATAGAAGTGGTTAAAAAACACGCTGTATCACACAATCAGCGACTGCAAAGTCATACCAAACCCGAAATGAAGACCGTCTTAAGTGTACGAGACAATGTTCGGAGATTAAGAAGAACCAAGCCTCATGAGCTGATGGTCTAAAAGCTATGGAAAGTGTTGTAACTTAAACTTCCCACAGTGCGACTGATAAATTAAGAAAGAAAAATCATTTGTCGATCTTTCATAGATTGGTCCTGATTCACCGGTGGTTTTAGTGCGGTAAGAGTCCCACACTACTTGGTACCGATTCTTACCGAGTGTCTTTTGAAGATTTCCATCGGATAAAAAAAAAAAAAAAATAGGAGACAAATGCTTGAAAGCAGGAAATACGATGTTTAAATTAGCTTAAACAATTTTCTTGAGATTTTAAGTGGAAAAAAATATCAAATGTAGTGTGGCTTTTCTTGTTAAAAAAGTAATATTTTGGTCACAAAACTTAGTGGTTTCTAGGAGTTCATCACAAAAATCACGACACATATATTTCACCCAGAAATAAAAAAATCAGAAAGCTTATGCAAGAAAATAGACGGTAACGAAGAAGACACGTACGATTTAGAGATTCTGCGCGGTCCTTCAAGATATGAATTTGAGTTTTTTTGCAGACCTAGATACATAAGCTCACATAGTATAAGAAAAATAGTTGGTTTGGTGCTAAGTTTCATTTTACGATCGAAAAAAAAAAACAAGAAAGATGGTAACGAAGAAGAGATGTACGAATAGATTCTTTTTTATTCAATTGCATTGTAAATAATAACGTACATATGTGTTTTTTTATCACTTCCCTATCTTACAACAACAACTAATAGATTTTTGTATATGTAGGTTTCTTGTTAACTCTAATATTTTTAATATTGGTTTGCCTAAATATATTTTTTCCACAATTTAAGATTGAGTTGCTTGGTTTCAATTTTTTTTGGAATGGCCGTATTTAAACAAAATTTCCCAGAAAAATATTTCTTTGATTTTTTTTTAAATCTAATATTTCGAAAATGACATGATTGATTTCTTTGAGAGACAGCATTGAGTGTTTTTCAAACACTTTATAAAACAATAAAAAAAAATATCTTTAATCGAAAAATAACGGTATAACAAATGTTGAAAAACCTTTAAGGAAAATATTTTTATTTGCTGTATGCTATTAAATCTATTACCAAAAACTACAAAAATTTAAATTTAGTAAATATGTACTAATAGTACCTAAAACCTCTATTTTTGAGAAAAGGAGTTTCTTTTGTTTCTGATTCTCATTATTGGCTGAAAGACTTTACATTTATTTCTTATAAAAGTATTCAAATATGAAAGCAACAAGCCTAGGTAATTTTCAAAAATAAGCATTTTGAGGTTACAGCAATTATATTACCTTAAAAGAGCTAAATTTGTAGCCATGTATAATCATATATATATTTGATTTCTCGGAAACGGCTCTAACGACTTCGATAAATTTTTCAGATAGAGGAAAAAAACATAAAAATAATTTTTTCACAATTAGGCCTACTGCCACGCCCATAATTTTTAATATCCAGAAAATCTTTATAATGATTGAGGTTAAATTTCCAGGGTTTGATTATTTAAACGAGGAAAAAATATAAAAATTGATTTTTGTAAAATCCGTCCATTGATACGCCCACTTTATTTTGAATATCTAGAAAACGGATATAAGATTTGGGTAGAATTGTAAGAATTTTTTTTTATGAACGAGAAAAAAAATATCAAGAATTTTGTTTTATGAAATTTGACTGACACCGCCCACTTTTTTTAATATTTAGAAAAACCGATGTAAGGATTCAATAAAAGAGAAAACAAATATTAAATTTGAGTTTCTTATATACACTCCTCGTCAACTGAATACGCACAAACATTTTTGAATGTATTTTATCCATTTTTTCCAAACAGTGATGGTTATTATGCCATCTGTTGATGGTAAAAATGTTCGTAACATATAAATAACAGAATTTCAAAGTTTTATCCAAAAACAACCGTGAGTTTTTCCTTCAACCACTTCCAAAGTGTAACTTATACAAAGTAGAAGTTTTTTTTTGAGTCAACTGAATAGGTACAAAAATTAAAATTGGTATTGGAATGGAATGAACAAGTTTTTGTTTAAGTTTAGTGGTGGGTACTTCCACCTTTATTTTTAATTACTTCGTAAATTCGATCCGGCATGGAATCGTATAGCTTTTTAATGTAATTTAACGAAATTTCGCTCCACGCTAATTTGATTGCAGAAATTAAGGTTTCTTTGTCTTCGAACTGACGACCACCCTCATAAACTTTGCGTACTAACCATCCCCAGACATTTTCTATGATGTTTAGATCAGGTGAGTACGGCGGCCATTGAAGCAACTGCACTTGTGGCTCCTCTATCCATGTTTTTATTATGCGCGCTGAGTGAATAGGCGCATTATCATGTTGGTAGGTCCAGTTTATGGGTCCAAAGATGTTAGAAAATTTAGGAAAATTTCTTTCCAAAATTACTTTATACCCAGCTGCTGTCATTCTTGATGTTACAACCTCGAGCTCAACTGTTTCATAATAACTGGCTACCCATATCATGACACCTCCTTCACGACTATGATGGCGCTTTAAAAATCTTTTTTCTTTTCTTAAGTCGTGAAAATAGAAGTTGAACCCATCAGGGCCATCGAAATTAAACTTTTTTTCATCTGAAAAAACCACGTGATACCATTCTTTTTTCCAACTCATGTGAAGTCTTGAAAAATCTAATCGCAACATTTTCCGTCTCTCGTCAAGTGGTGGTTTTTTCTTAAGTTTCATTCGTTTAAGATGGCTTGAGTTGGTGATTACTCTTAATACTGTTGAGCAACTTGCGTTTACGCCGACTTTTCGTTTTATTTTTGCCACAGAATCAGAAGAATTTGATGCATATCTTAAAATTCTTCGTCTCTCAGCTGCTGTTGTTGCTGTTTTCTTACCTCCCTTCATGTTTTTGCCGTATGCATCTTTATTTTTCAAGTAAGAATAAACTACATTAAAACTTCGGCCAACTTTATCAGCTATTGCACGTCCAGTTAGGCCTTGGTCTCTAAGTAAATCGATTTTAGCTTTTTCAACACTGTTAGACACGTAGATCTACCCATTTTTCTTAAAATTTGAAATCAAGAATTAAATTTTACTGAAAACACTAAAATCGTTAATTTAAACTGTCAAGCACTCCAAAAAACTTATAAACAACGAAGAAAATGGCGTTGTACCTATTCAGTTGACTAGAAAAAAACTCCTACTTTGCATATAAAACACTTTGCAAGTGGTTGAAGAAAAACTCACGGTTGTTTTTGGATAATTCTTCCGGAATTATCTGCTTAACATCTTAAGGGAATAGTTAGCATCAACAGATGGCATAATAACCATCACTGTTGGGAAAAAATGGATCAAGTATATTAAAAAATGTTTGTGCGTATTCAGTTGACGAGGAGTGTATAATCCACCTACTGGCACTACCACCTTTTTTTCTTAGAACATTGGATATATTGATTTAGATGCAATTTCAAAAAAATTGTTTCTATAAAGGAGGTATATTGTTCTAATGAACTAGGATAAAATGCAAAAATTGAGTTTTGTAAAATGTGCCTAGTACAATGCCCACTTTTGGTTTCGATTGGTTTCTCAAAAATAGCTCAATTTCAATAAAAATTTCAATATTTGTTCAATATTAAGTAGACAAATACAGTTTTGGTAAAATCCGCCCACTTCTTTCTTGGAATCTACAAAGCAATTAATACAAATTTTTACAAAAATAACTCTTTTAAGAAAAAAATGGTTAAGGAAAAGGAGTAGCAAACCTTCTTCTAATATTTTTATTATTTATCCAGAGGCATTTTCTACAAAAAAAATCTAACGATTTTGATGAAATTTTAAATATTTGTTTTTATGAAGTGGAAAAAACCAAAATTCAAGAAACGGGATTATTTTTTTATGTTTACAACTCAAATGATGTTGATAATATTTTAGGAAATTATTTTCATGAGGAAAAAAATTAGAATCGTTTTAAGAATATGCACTCCTCACCCACTTTTATTATTAATTAGTTTCTTGAAAACGGCTGTAATGACTTACATAAGGTTTTAAAAGTTTATTTATTTAAGCACACATACAGATTTAAATGTTATTTTTATGAAAACCTCGCACGTCAAATGATTTTGATGATATAAAATAAAAATGTGGGCTTAAGTCTTAAGGTCTGAGCTTACTAAAAGAACTAGATGCTGTATCTCATCAACGGGAAACCACTCGTACAGATTTCCTGACCCCAGTTAAGTGGTTGACGTTAAACATTTTGTATTTTGTGGCATTCAAAATCTAAGTGCCTATTTTAGAAATTCACTTTTGTTAAACAGAACAAACTAAAAGTTGACGGCGAGTGAAAAACATAATATCTTTACGGAACCATTTGCATCTATAGCTAAGTTGGGAAGCAACTAACAAAATAATTGTTTTCGATTATTTTTAAATGTAATTGAACAAATTCAATTACTAATTACATCTTATTTGAAAAGTGTCAATTACTTTCAATTTAATTGCATTAATGTAATTAAAAATAAAAGAAATCACCAAAAAATATGTAATTATTACTTTTCTTCAGTAATCATTACATAAAATGTAATTAATTACTTGTTTTTGTTAATTACATTTTCCTTGATATTGCACAATTAGTTCATTGTAGTATAAAATTTCTGTATTTGTATTGTTTTAAACTTTTTAGCATATATTTTATTCACTTTCATCAGGTTTTGAAATTACTGTGGTATTTTAAATAATCGGCTTTTGAAAAAAAAATAAATTAATTTAATAATAAAAAAATGGGCTAATTTCTTATTTCGTTCTTGTATATTTGAATCAGTTTAGCAGTTACAATATCTTTTTTACTTTTATTATTGTTATTTTAATGTTTAAATAATAAAAACATGTAATTAATTACAATCTTAGTAATCACCCAAGTAACATCGTTGGAGCTAAAAGAAGCAAAACTGTTCTTTAGCAGCTTGTAAGCAGTGAAATCTGAGACCATAGTTCTAAGACAGATTATTTCACAGCTCCCAACATTTATTTAAAAATTTTGTTCCATAATCGAGTTTCCAATACACATTAAGCTCCATTATTTTTATAACGTCCCAAGATTTAAAAATATGCTCTTTAATAACGTTCAACGTTCTTTAAACGAGCAAATTATTAATATGAGCATATAAAGAGGCGTTATAGAGCTTCTTAAAACTCATATTTAAAATACTATTGCATGATTCAATAGAAAAGTCAAAAAATAGCTGCACAGAATGCGGCTGTAGAGTTAAATTACTAATACATTCACACAAACGCATGCGCATTGGATAACTCTCTGAGCATTATTAAATTTCTCTGAGAATTGTGAAATTTGAAGGCTGAACAAAGCTACAACAAAACGACTATAGAGCTTAATACTAAACCTGTCTCATATTAGTAGGGTGTTTCACAATAAAATACAATAAAGATAATTTCACCGAGAAAAGTCAAACCAAAACTAGAAAATAAATAAGTTCCTTTATATTTCTAAGCAATACCAAGTATGCACCGTAATTGTCGAATCAGAGATCCGAAATTTCTAAAAAAAATTGTATTTAAATCAATTGAACAGTTTAATAAAATGTTTTAAAATAAAATTAAATCAACGGTTGAGTCGCACAAGTGTTTGCTTGCTGAGAAACCATAATGCACTTCAATTGTTAATAAATAAATAATAAATTTTTTCCACGATTTAAAATTATTCAAAACTTTCAATTTTCGAAACACCCTTCTTTTTTAGCCTTGAACACAAAACTCTCATTTTGTGGGAACTAGCTCTACAATATCCATATTGCAGTTCTATTGAAGACAAACTATTTTCACGATAAAAAATATGGTGACAGAAAAAAAAACATTGAAATAATTTTTCTTATTTTATTTGAAACGAATAAAAAACCTTTATTTTCAATATAAAACACACTAAGTATTGCAAATATTGCAATGAAAACAAAAATATTTTATTTCAGATATTTAAATTAATTTTTGTAACAGATTTCTGTGTTGCTTAAGTTAATTTTTTAAACATTTCACTGCGTAATATAAAGAATTTCGAAGGCGCGTTGTAATTTTGCGAAGTACATTCAGTACATGTTTGATAAATCTAAGCGCGCACTAAAAATTCACTTACATGGAACCGACAAACAATTAATTTAATTTCTCACTTAAATATTTTCTCTAGGAATATTTTATTATTTTCCGACACCACAAATTCACAACACATAAAGTTCTCGCATGTTACTATCACACATATAATACATCGTTCCAATATTATTTACTTTGTAATTTGTATTACACAAACCCAAACTAATACAAACAAAGTGCTGTCAAAAATGTTGCTTTAAAGATTTCTAATTAATATACCTAAGAGCTGCAAGGCCTTACAAGCCACTGATAAGAGCTGGTTTCGAGCAAATATTAGCTCTCAAACTCAATGAATTCGCTGTAGGCAAGCTCTGCGCTTGCTTTAGAAGTGTATCTAGAGCTTCTTTTGAAATCAACGAGCTCTAAGATTAGCTCTACAAACGCTTTTAGAGCAATTAAACAGCTAAAATTGTTACTTGGGCAATTATCTAAAATGTAATAAACACAATGCTTTATTTCAATTACTTCCAAAAACCCATTACTCTTATAAATTAAATGTTATTTGTAGTTAATTTTTTAAAATAACAATTGCAAGTAATGTAAATGTATATGTTTATTTTTTCAATTACAATTAGTATGTTAAATTGTTATTTAAAAATGTTTCAATTACTAATAACATGTTATTGAAATGGAAGTTGAAATAAAATTTATCATTATTTCCCAACTCTGATCTATAGTAACTGCGTTCACATTCACACTCATATTTAGCACAAAAGTGGCCTTGAGGAATTATCATTCAAAAATTTTTTTTTTAAAGAAATCTATTAGCTTTAAATCTCTTTGAATCCTCTCCCCGTACCTATGCAACATTCAATTAGGAATGTAATAAATCAAACTCAAACATCCTTACATATCCATGACCAATTTTAGTATATGCCTTTGACAGCACATGCCACTAATTAAATCTCTGTGGCTTAGTCCCTCTGGGACGAGACGTTAACAAAAAAAAATCTAACTTGCTATGTTATAGAGTAGGTACCTACCTACATATATTTCATTTCAAAATCAAATGTGAAATGTCGTTCAAAGGTACCTGATTACGTCAGTTATCATTCCTTTAGCAGATTGTTTTTTTTTTTTCTTTCTAATTTTCTATTGGACTTTCTGTATGTGCCACATATTCAGCATTCATCTAAATTTCACAAACACTCACACACACATAGTATAAACTTATTCAATGTTGAAAAACCCCCCGTCAATATTCAATTTAAATTCTGTTCACTTGGTTATGGTCGAATAGGAAAGCAACTAACCGCTCCAATGAATTTTCCATCCCTTGAACCTTATTCAATAGAAAAAAAAAAACTTCCCCCCCCTGCTGATTTTCTGTTCGATCGCTCAAAATCTCTCACAATATCTATGCTTCAAAAATGCACTACTAAGCCATACCTACTACTGCTGGCACACATTCCCATACACATACACACACACACACATTAACTCATACATTGAAATTTCAGGACTACTGTTGAAAACCGCGAAGCGACCATACTCTGATGGCTCTGCAAAATTCGAATTTCATTTTATAATCTCGCCGTCATTCTCATCAATATCCTTCCACCACCAAAGGTAAAAGCATATCCAACCAAACCAAGCCGACCCTGCAACCAAGCTTATCCCAACCTTTAATTAATTTGGCATCCACCGGAGCAGAACTCCCCATCCTTTTTCAACCCTGTCAGGGAGGGAAACATATACACCTACTCCTACATACACATGCCCACATATTATAATGTACCAATATTATCATCATTCCCAACAAAAAGAGCTAAAACCTTTACCCATCAGAAAGGTAAAGTCCCCACATACCTACACAACGGTACTCGTGTGTATCTTAATCGAAAAGGCCTCCAAAGTGATTCCTTGACGGATGATAAAAGCTGTCAACCTGGGTTAGTTTGTAACTACAGTTGATTTGCAGTGAAAGCGTAAAACTTGGACGGGACGTGAATGCCTAGAAAACTGAACGCGAACATATAGTACATTATATACTTGTGTATGTCTATGTATGTGGTTAGAGGATTTGTTTGTACACGAGAAGGAAAAGTGACAGTTTTGTGGTGAATTTAAACAATGCATTCGCGGTTGCACGGTTTGATGATTATGGCCTTGATTGTTCAGATGAGCAAACCTCATTGAATAAAGTAGGCAAGTTGCGTGTTTGAATTTGTAGAGAGAGGGAAGACCTAAAAGAGAGCCCTTGATATGACAGAACAATTTAAGGTGACATCCTAAGGGCAATGATTTTTGATTGGGAGAACATCGAAAAGGTGTTCTGGAATTTGTTTTATGTTTGAGTGCTTTTGATGAGTTCATTTTGAAAGCATACTGAAGCTAGAAGTCATAACATTTTATTGCCCTCGATAAGTTATCTGTTTATATAAAGTAAATGTTTTGCAACATTCTCAACCAACGGAACCACGCATCTACAGTGCCCGTGGGTAGCTTAATTTTATGCCATGGTACTTATAACGTTATATATGGTTAAATTAATGTTTAAGTAGATAGATTTAAAAAGCCTTACAAACGATTGCTGGAATGATGTTGTCGTAAGTTTGAAATGCTCTTATTTTTAGTAATAAAATGAGTCAATTAAAATTTTATATTTATGAAGAAGATTTTATATCTTAAAATTTGTTAAAACCCGCAGCAATAAGAAAGTAATATTATTCAATGCATAAGTATTTTAGTAGTAAAATTTCACCTTAATTTTAATATAAATGATAATTTTTTTATTGCATTCAATCTGTCATAAAATATTTATTGTCCCTTTGAAAGTTCGAATCAAGAAAAGCATGATATCTAGTTTAAAGATTTAATTTAACAATATGTTTAGTTTAATTTAATTTTATTTTAATTTAATTTTGTTCGTAATACCTCGTGGCATGATGGTTAGTGCGTAGGACTGTCATGCCAAAGGTCTGGGTTCGATTCCCAGCCGCTGCCACCTAAAAATAGAAATGTTTTTTTCCGAGGTACTGCCTCTTGCGAGGAACTGACAAATCCTCTAAGAGTATACTTCTAGTGAATAAGCGCTTCACATCTAGCCGTTCGGACTCGGCAAATAATTGTAGGTCCCCTCTATTCCTGCCAATAACACGCACACAAAAATGGTTGAGAGTTGTAAGTCACTAGGCCCTGGTTCTCTTAATTTTATTTAAGAAAATTTTTGTAGGAAAAAATACATGCGGTAGAAGAAAAAACTAAATTTAAAATTTTGTGTAAACAAATTATTTTCATTTAAATATTTTTTTAAAACCAATACTTGACCTTATAGCTGCGGTTTTTAGACTTTGAGATATATTGGGGTAAAAAAAACACTTAAATATTAGCTCAGGCCCACAAACTGACAAAACCGCTAATGGTCGGGCAAGTTATTCAAAGGATTATGAAATTATCTCCTAGATCTTAAGTTCTGGTAAAAAACAAAAGGGATTATCTTGTGAACATCTCAAATACAAATTTATTCCTTGGCAATTGATGATAAGATAAGATAAGATCAAAAAAACCATATTAACTTTTGAGTCAATGGCTAAGATGCGCTTAACCAAAAGTCTCTAAAATTAATGGTTTTTTTGAGGTTTTAGCCTTTCGACATTTTTTGGTTTGAGGTTTTTGTTTTTGTTATTTTTTTCGAGATTTTATCGATCGAGATCTTGGTTTTTGAGATATCGCGGTAAGCCCGTTTTTACAATTACTTTGTTTAAAAAATGATTAATTTAAATGAAGAACTTAGGAACAAAAAGTGACATTTACCTACACTTATACACTGCAGAATGCCTCACCATTTTTTACTTGCGATACATAAGGACTATATCGCAAGTTATGCATTTGTACAAAAACTAGACTTGAGATTTTGATCAGAACTGTCACTAGCCGCGTTTTATTATCACTCATAGCCCAGCCCATATGGGCCACCTCATGAAAATAAAAACGATGCGGGTTAGTGAGAAAATAGTGCTATATACCTATCTCTCTTTTTCTTATGGTTCATCTCATGGAACATATAGGAACTGTCTCTTTTCCTTTCACTGATGACTACTGCTGACAAAACGCTGACATCATTCACAATCGTAAATAGCCGTCTGCCATAGTCAGAGTGAAAACTTGAATCTGAATCCTCGATAGAAACCTGGATCCCATGTTGTTTTTGTAATTCGTGTAAAAAGATAACCTCGACCCAGACACCCAGATAATAAAACGCAACGCAACGACAAAAAAAGTGGGTCTCACAATTGAGGCCGTTAAGTGCCTTTCACATGAGCTGCTAATAGCAAACTTCGAATTGCGAATGGTCGTGAGTTTTGAAATTTCTTTCACATGAATTTTTCCCAACAGAGCCGAATTGTTATGAAAATAAACCAACAAAATGGGCGCTCAAGAAAAATTTAGATTAAATTCGAGCGAATTTATCATTCACAGATATGCGTCCTGATGTTGTGGATTGCGAATAAGTGTTTGACAGTTGGCAGAAAATATCTCGTTGGTCAAAAATTTACCAATTTAAAATTTATTTTAGGGCGTGTTTTCTTTTTGAAAATGTAGATTGGATCATTTATTCAATTTATTGAGAAATAACCAAATTTTGTTGATTTTTGCGCCTGGAATTACCTACACAATTTTATTTGCATTCTAGGGTCATTTGAAAGGTACTTTATCCCATTTACTCCCAAAGGTGCTAAAAATAAAAAAATAGCTTTTTAAATTATTTTCTGTTTACTTAGCTGAAAGTTAAGACATATTCAAAAAAATTACATTTGAAAAAAAATTTAGGTTGGAAGTGTTACAGACCTGTTCCTTTTATAGTACAATGGGATCATGCATACTCAATTTATTTGTATAGGCTTGAAGATTTTAAAAGGGCATTTTCTAATTCATTGAATAACATTACTCATTTGATAGCTTAATTGTTCATTTGGATTAACACTGACAACATCTTGAAGTTTTTTAAGTACCTAGTTTCAAGTACAAGCTATTTTTCTAGTACAAGTACAAGCAGAAGGCACTGAGTACTTGACTGGTACTTGTGTGTACTTGAATGCTAACAGGACTGATCCCGTAATCAAAATATTGTTCATACATTTTATGCAATTTGTGTTATTTTGAATGCATCTCGGAGTTATATTTCTATGCCAGTACTTAATTTTGGATGAGTCTGCCTCCCTGATCACCATCCGGTGTACAACGACGACCTTGCTTAGACAAAGTCTTCCAGAAATAGAGGAGGAGCCTTAAGGCCCGCAGTGTGCACCAATTTGATGCAAGCATTTATCATCACATTTAGGCATTCAATTTGAAAAATCAAGTCAAATCTCACACGCTCTTCTCTTAGCAGAAAAAATAAAATACCTCTTTAATTGCACTTTTTTTTGGGTATTTACTTTTTTGATGAAGCAAAATAAAAATAAGTTTAAAAGTCTCTGCGTAAAAAGCAACTTTGACAGACCTGAACAAAAAAATATTTGGAAAATTTTGAAAGTGCTTTATGAAGTCAAAACGTCATTTACGTAGTCATTTTTTGATTAAGCCTAGCTTGAATGCTTAATAAAGTATTAGCATTTTTGTGTACTTTAAAAAAGACAATGGGAGAGAATGTGTTAGTGCCAAAGTTTGACATTTTTTCTTGTATTTTAACATTTATGCATTAAAATTCATCAAAGTCAAAATATGTAACTTATAGTCCTTCACTGTTGCACTCACAGCCCCAATTCTGCCTGTCTGTCTCTCTGTTCGGCTATAGCCTTATTGACTTGATGGATTTTCTTAAAACTTGGTACATAGTGGTTTTTGGTGATTCTGCCCATAGGTTATTTTCATTTTTTTAAAACTTAAAATAACGGTTCCTGCCATACAACTTTTTTTGCAATTTTAAAAAATCTTATTTCTCTCAAAAAATGGTTTCATGATGTTTCTTAAAAAAAAATCATAACTTTATTTCAGTGAAGGCTATCTTTCGATAGGAAACCATTTTTCAAAAATAGTTATTAATGGTACCTCCCCAAAGAATCATTTTCTTTATTTTCGATTTTCTTCAAAACGGTAGTTTTGATTTTTTTCACAAAAACATGTCTTCCCAAAATGTTCAAAAAAATATTTCTTGGATTTTTAAAAAATGTTCAAATTTTTTTTCAAAATAAAATGTTGATATTTACACATAGCAACTATTAATAGTAGGTTTCTCATTATCGGTTGAACAGATTTAAATTAATTTCTTAATACAAATTTCAAAAAAGATTAATAAATATTTTATATTAAAATTTTCAAAAAAAAGTTTTAGATTTTTTAAAAAAGTTTAAAATGCTTTTTATTGAAAATTGGATATCTTATAAAAAACAGGTTAGCATTTTTTTTTAATTTTATTTTTATGTGCTCATAAATAAATATTTAAGATATTTAAGAATTCCAAAAGTTTTCAATTAAAATTTTTAAAAAATTTGAATGTTCTTTATTACACGATGACTTTAGAGTCATGACTTTTTTCGAAATTCAATGAGTGCGAACGAGAAAAAACTTCTGATCTCACCTTCGCACTCATTTAATTTCGAAAAAAGTCATGACTCTAAAGTCGTCGTTTAGTAGGGCACAATTAAGAAAAATTATTTTTTTAAAAAACAACTTCAACGATTTTGAATTTTTGTTTTTCATAAAATCATATTCAAACAGGAATTGAGATGGCTTTCTTTTTTTTCATCTCACTGTCAAAGAAGCTGTTCCATAGGTAACGTAATTCATGCTCTTAAACATTTTTTTCTCATGATTTCTTTATCTTTACATACCTTCAGCGGCTTGAACTTGAACATAAAAGCAAGTACGTGCAACTCAGTTGTATGGTTTCTTTTTTAATGTTCCATTTCTTTTATGATATGTGCTGCTATGGAAAGCTTTTCTTATTGTATTTGTTTGTATTTAAATTGATTCACCTTTTAGAGCTCTTAAGTCTAGAACCACTTTCTTATCCTCCTTATCATCGTTTGATTAATCTCTATTTTTTTTAAATGCTTCATTTGCCGAAATTCATAATAAACTCTATAAAATGATTTTACACTTTACTTGATTTCTCAGTACACCAGGTTTATAGATTTCCCTCCTTTTCTAACAGTCTTTCATATTGAGAAATTACACATTTCCCTGCAAAATTTATAGCAATTGCATTTTTTTTCTAACAAAAGAGTTGATGAACAAGATTTTATAACACTTTTCTTTTAACAAAGAAAGGAAATTGACAAAAAAAGAAACCTAACATTTTTCTCACAAAAAAAGAAAATTACTGATATTCGTCTTCCTGTCTTGTCGTCAACAAAAGATTTTCTTTTTGAAAACTTTCAATGCCCTTGATTCTCATTGTGCATAAGACACATACACATAAATAATACTAACTATACACGTATGAAGCACACAAAATATTTATTGTGCTTTCGAAAAACTACAAAAGAGTCGTTTTAAACTCCAAAGGTAGGTTTATCCTTTTGTTATCCCTTTCTACGAGACAATTGATTTAATATCCTGAAACTGTTAAGTAAATCATTCTCTAGAAAGAAGAATCAAAACTTTATTTTTTTTCGTTTATCAAGCTTATGTCAAGAGCAGAAGTAAAAGTTTTGTTTAAAAAAATGACACACAAAAAATGAAAGAATATCCTGATTTTGAGTATCAAAAGATGACTGATTAACAATAATAATAAATTATGAAAACTTTCTAAAAGATTCACAAAAATATAAAAATAACTGATTTAAAGATAAAACATACAAATATTTTTCTTTTTGTTAAAAGGACATACACATATGTATGACTGGCTTCTTTCCACTTTCCATTTCTAAATCTTAATTGAATATGATTGCATACAAAAATTTTTATTTTTTGTTAAAAATTAATTTTTTTTGTACAAAATTCTTATCTTAATGCATATAAAAATAAAATTTCGAAAATAATTGTCAATCCGTTTTTCAGATATCGAATTTTCAAAAAAAAAATTGAAACTTTTCTTAGAAATTCAAAAACTTAATTTTTAAAAATTTTGGTATACACTATTTTTAAACTTTTTTTGATATTTGTATATAAAAATATTATTTAAATCTGTTCAGCCGATAGAGAGAAAATTAAAAAAAAAACGTCCTATGAGAAATAGTAATAGTTGTTATGTGAAAATTTTTATAATTTTTGGTTGTATATCGTATCAATTTCATAAGACAGAAAAAGTATATTTAAAATCGTAAGAGCCGGTTTTAAGAAAAAAAATATTATCCTCAACATTTTTATGGAAGGTACCCACCGTTATTTTTTCATACCTAAAAGTAATTTTTTTTTTTTAAATACTTAATAAAGCTCAAAAAAACCCTTTCATACCGAGTTTTATAAAAATCGACCATTTAGTTTTCATAATATTTAATTTTGAGCATTTTGTAGTAGGAAAAACTATTTTTATTATTTAAAAGATTCAGTATAGAAAAATTATTGAAAAAAATCGTTTTGAAGAAAATCAAAAATAATTTTTGTAAGAAAAGTTTTGGATCCATTTTTGAGTAAAATAAATTCTTGTAAAATTGCTAAGAAAATGTATTGCAGGTACGAGTATTTTAAGTTTTAAGAACAGAAAAAATAACATGCAGGCAGAATCACCGAAAACTAATTTCTTTCAAGTCTTAAGAAAATCGATCCAACAGTTGAGGTTGTGGCCAAATACACAGACAAACAGACAGACATGATTTTGCCACCCACTTTTTTGGTGTTCTCTATCATCCTAATGTCATGTTTGATTGTTAGTTGTTATCTCTAGATTTTTTTGGCATGAATGCAAAACTTGCCTTAGGTAGTTATCATTGAAACTCATAATTGAACATTTTAATAATTGATTTTGACACATTAAGAAAGGAAAATCATTTATTATTTTTAATGGACAAATAAAGCTTAAGATTTAATAAATACTTTTAATAAAAACAATTTAAATAAATTATTTCTAATTGCTTTCCCCAAAGCTATCGTCCCAAAAATCCTGGGTGCTGCAAGCTATAAGTTCTAGTAGATATTAAAAAAATAAACCCGAATTCTCTCCTATAATTGAAAAGAAAAATTAAAGAAAAATTCATTGAATTTAACTCTGCTTGGTGTTCTCTTATTGGCTTTTGCGCAATCAAAAAACGTTAAGTAAGTAATTTTACGTTATATTAAATAATAAGACTAAAAATATTTAACAAAAAGTATTTTAAAGAAAAAAATTTAAATTTACCGCCACTGGCTCTTGAATCCGATTTGTGTTTTGGGTATTGGGTTTGTGGGGTTGATAGTTTTGGGGAGAGCAATTACATTTTTTTTTTACGAGAACTTGGCCTCTCTGAGCTCCGAGTATATTGGTTTAATAGCGGATACAGGGGCCCTTACAAGCCTGAGGGCCCTAGGCTTGAGCCTACAGAACCTATGCATAAAGACGGTACTGAAAATCAATCATTAACATTCTCAATGATGGGTTTCAATGAAAGCTATAACTGGTGCCTTATAGTTCTTGTATCGCAAGTCTTTTTGTTTTTTTTTTTAATATACGAGTATTTTTCATATATTTTAAGCAAATTCGAAATTTGAAATTTTGTGGAAGCATTTTTGAGATGTTGAAAATATCTCAAGATTTTAATTTTTCATAATTATGGCAACTTCTGTTAAGCGACAGATCAAATTGTATTCTAAAATAAAATTGAATCAAATTCTACGAGTTTCTTGAGTAAGGCGACAGTTATAGCTATCATTGAAACTCATAATTGAAAACTTTAATGATTGATTTTGAGACATTTAGAAAGCAAAATCATTTACTATTTTGATGAACAAATAAAGCTCAAGATTTATTAATATTTCTAGTTAAAAAAAAATTCAAATAGGCCCAACTTTTCACATAAAATGACTTCTAAGATTCCAATGATCATTGGTAAGGTTGTTCAGTAATTGAAAAAAGAAAAGTCTTTTTATGTGGAAAGTTAGGCCTATTTGAAATTTTTTTTGACTAGAAATATTAATAAATCTTGAGCTTTATTTGTTCATCAAAATAGTAAATGATTTTGCTTTCTAAATATCTCGAAATCATTAAAATTTTCAATGATGAGTTTCAATGATAGCTATAACTGGTACCTAAGATGAAAGCATAGCAATGGATTTCAGTTTTCAATAAATAGTACTTTTGAATTTCATCTTTTAATGACAGTTTAAAATGTATCAAATTTAAAGAAACCTTTACAATATTGTAATATAATTCATATATAAATTTTATGTAATGTATAAATTTGTATAAGTTAGCGTTGGAATTAACGGTATTAATAAATTATAAATAACGTTGCGCAGACTAAATTTTTTTCTACCGGAATAGCTATTGTTTGCTTAAATTGTGGATACCAATTTTTGAAACAAATATCAATTTATGTTCCCTTCACCCTTACAAACCAAAGAATGCATTTAGTTCTAAGGCAGCGACCACACTATACCGATCAACATTGTTGGCTAGCATTGTCGATTAACATACTATTAGACGAGTCAATATAAGTCTCAAAGTGACTTTTAATGGGATAGATTTTAATAACACGTTTTTGATGGTTTTTTGGTCTAAAGAGTGTTGAATGCATGAGAAAAAAACCAAATTTACCAAAATCGGACCATCGGAAGTAACTTTTTTTCAAATTTGTAGCCGGTTACCCCGAAAAAATCAGAAAAAAATCTGTAACTTAGGTAATTTTTGGCTTAGAACAATAATTTATGTAGCTAATCAAGGATTTAAGGGTCGAAAAATTAATTTCTTAATTTCAAAAAATAAATTTTGTCTATGGGTCCGAAAAGTGGTATATTCTTAACCCTAGTTTACGGATTGGGGTTTGCGTGAACCTCAATGCATATTTTCGACTTAAGATGAAAAGTCAGTGAACGAAATTTATTTTTCTTAACATTTTTTCCATCTCAGGGACCTCAGATAATTTTCTAGATTTTTTTCGGAAAAAAAGTCAAAAACAAAATTTGGGGTTCACGCAAACCCCAAGTCTTAATATGGTATACAAAAATATTTAAACCAAACACGTATTTTTCATATTTAAACATGAATTTCGATTGATGATGTTTAACAAAATGAATAAGATGAGAAATACAGAAATCAAATTTCATGCGATCGTAATTCCAGGAGGCATTTGACGAAGACGCTGTTTTTGGTGAAAAAAAAAGTTCTTACCTCAGCTGCCCTCTGCTCTATGAGAAATATGACAACTTTTATTTTTCACTAAGTTTAATAGTTCTTATTAAATTTTGGCAAAAACAAATACGTGTTCTCATAATAAGACATTTAAACTGTCAACATGATGAATGACAAAACACGCTTTAAGTATATAAGAAACAGTTAGATGGGTATAAAACTATGGGGTTCGCGCGAACCTCAAGTTTGGTTGTTCCTTAATTTTGCGTGCTGTAAACTAGTGTTAAAGCTCATCCATTTTATGTGGTTTGTAGCTATAAAAAAGGGTTCCAAACAGTTAAATGTACGTGCAAAGACTAAAAACAAAGACAGAAGACCAAACAACAAATTACGTAACATTTACAATAAAACTTGTTAAAGCTAAAAACCTGCCAAAAGTTTAATGTTCCACTAACCATTTGATCAAGAAGTTGAGTCACTGTATGTACAGTCATGCCCGTTTAGTTGCATATACTTTTGTGTCATCGAAGTTGATCTACATAATTCAACGTAATGTGTGCGTGGCTTAAAAAGTGGGCTACCAGCCGGAAATTGGTTAATACAAATACTTTTTCTAAAGTACGAGTTGATATTTTACCTCAGGGAAAACGGTAAAACTCAACACCTTCTGTGATTTAATTCACCATTTTTCATGAAATTATTTTTACAAACCAAGTTATGAATTATTATTTTAAGCAAATCAATTCAAGCCGAATTTCCCACCTTACAGCCTTAAACATAGGTTTTTACTCATTTCATTTCTTCTAATTCTTCTTTAAATATCATAATAAATTTCTAAAGGATAATTCTTTTAAAATTAAGTGGTGTGGTGTTTTTATGTTGGATTAAAGATTCGCTATATATTATATTTTTTTCTTGAACCCTTCAATAAGAAAAGAAAACAGGAAAATAGAATATACATTTTTTTTCAGGCTTTTGCCTTCGTTTAGAAAGTATTCATTGGTATTTTATTAAGTGACATTCTATTAAAACGGATAATGGAAGAATGACAATAAGCAAAATCAGAAACCTAACGGAGTCCGAATACGAAGGTGGAATAAAAACGATATTAAATAGAAATAACTTGTCACAGGAAATTGTCCTGGAATAAAAATTCACTAAGAAAAATGTGCGGTGAACCTGAAAGGAACAGGTGCAGTTTTTTTTTGCATTTTATTAAATCTTAAATGCGATGGATTTTTCAAAGAAAAAATTATTTTTTTAACAATGATGGTTATTATTTATGAACAACACACTTTTGGAAAGAGTTTTACAATTTAAGGAATGTAGGCTTCTAAAAACAATAAATCGGTCCTCACTACGTGACTGATGAGTCCAAGTGAGTAAGCCGGGCGAAACACCAATTTGTAGGACTAAAGGCCATAAAAAGCTATTTTGAATCAATAATTCAACAAGTCCAACTTTAATGCTAAGTCTTCTACTTGGCTGATTTATTTCAGTAGTATATAGAATTTGTATTATAAAAAAACCTTCTAATAAATCGTTAAGTTTGGAGGATTTCTTATCATATTGTAGTAGGTAACTTTGAACAAATATCTTATGTTAACCGAAAACTACTTTTTCAAAAACTAAAACACTGTTCTGAACTAAGACTTATAAAAAAAAAAGGTTCAGAACATTCAACAGCTTTTGCTTCTAAAACGATGTTTCCTAATTGAAGTTTATCGTTTTCTCCTCAAACCATATTCTCAGGCTATAAACAAGACATAAATTAACACAAGCAGATAAACTCTTTACTCTTGCTTTCTTAACATACAACTACAACTATACAAGACTAGAACCAACCAACCATGCGATAAAACCCTTTCCTAATTGTAATTTAAATCTTCAAATTGTTCAGTGTACGAGTATATACAGACATTTGTATACACAGACCTTTTGGATAGTTCATTAAAACTTAGGTACTCCAACTACAGAACCGAAAGCAGATGATTCCTCTCCTACGCAAATATGACTGCATAAAATCACACAATATAGAATAATTACATTACCATAGCAAAAGCCTTAATTTTATATTCTCACCCCATATAATTAATTTCTTGGTGGTTGTTTGCGTGTCGGTCATAGGCGTCCTGGACCTTTTTCGTGTTGGTGATCCAAATACAAAGATAGATACATTTATATCATCCCTAAAAGTTGTTGCTTTTTTCTTCATTAATATTAATTTTCTGGGTAAAATGGTTTTCTTAAAATCTTTAAATCTTCTTTCATGCTTTTCCAGAAACTATAGGGCCATTTTCAAGGGGAAAATATTTTTTGTCTGTATGCTATGTACTTCTTTTCTGTATGTTTTGTTTGTAAAATTAACTCAAAAATATACCGGAAGCTTAAGAAGAAAAGATACTTTAATAGCAGGTAGTAAACATAAGTACAAGTGAACCTAATATGGTTTGGGGATAGTGTTTGGTAATGGTTTGTCAATTAGAACTACATGAAATATAAAGATACGTAATAGAATTTTACATAGTTTACGTAAGATCGACCACAGCACTACACTTAATTAAATATTCTATGGTGAAGAACTAAAACTTAAAATCATGCATTTAATGGTTTCAAAATATTCTTCTTCTAACAGCTCAGGTTATTTCAGTATAGAAGCTAAAACATGGCTCCATGCTTCATGAAGTGACTCTCTAAGCCAAAAATGGAATAATTCCCCGAATTGGGGGTTCTGTTTTGCATTTTGAAATAGGTCTTCATGTTCGAAGATGAAGTAAATCCCAAAAAACGAATGAAGTAAGTAAAAAAATAGAACCCAGAGCTTGGTCATGAATATTTTTAACTAACGTTGCAAATAGAGTTCATGAGTAAAAAATTTTTGAGCAGTTTATATGCTTTTCGTAGTCCGTAACAGACCCAGATCTATGAGGGGCAAATCGTGGCCTGTGCCCCGGGCGGCAGCCTCCAGGGGCGCTAATTCCATGTGCCTTGCAAAATTAAGAATTCAAAATATTGAAAAACAATTTCGCTAATTTTTTCAGATTTTTATTTCACACCCTTGGTCTCCCTATTTTCACTTTAAGGTACTAATTATGGGTAAAGGATTATTCTCATAAAACGCGAAAATAAATCGGAACGTATAGATTAGATTCAGACGAGAAAAAAAAAATTGTAGCAGAGGGGAGGTCTAATTCCCCCCTTAAGGCGGGAAGGGTAATTTTCTAGAAATTTGGCCAAGAACAGAAAAAAAATTATTTAAAAAAAAACGGGAGCACTAACAATGTCACGCCTTAGCTTTTTTTTAAAGCCACAATTCCATTCTATAATATGCTTCCTAAGTAAATTTTTTATTTTAAATAGTTTTTGAAAAAATAGTTTTAATCTTAAAAATTAAAATTTTTTTGTTTCTTAAATTTTTAAGTTTGAAAATTATTTTTTCAAAAACTGTTTGAAATAAAAGCTTTATTAAGAGAGCATATTATAGAATGGAATAGTGGCTTTAAAAAGAGCTAAGGCGTGGTATTATAAGTTTTCCCGTTTTTTTTAAATAATTTTTTCTCTTTTGATCCAAATTTTGAGAAAATTACCCCTCCCGCCTAAACGGAGAAAAATAGACCACTCCTCCGTTACTATTTTTTTCTGGTCTAAATCTAATCTATACCCTTGGACTGTTTTTTTCACATTTTATAAGAATCACCCTGACCCCATAGTTAGTACCTTGAAGTGAAAATAGGATGACCTGGGGAGTGAAATAAAAATCTGAAAAAAATAGAATTTTTTTTTATGTAGAACCATTTGATGCCTATCCATCTCAGAATTTCAAAAAAAAAAAACAATATAAGGACCACCCCAATATACGTACATATATAAACATAATCATCGAAAAATCATGTTTCAAATTTGATTTGAAGAAATTCGGTTCACCCGTTAAAACTCCAGCTGGATAAAAGTTGGACGTAAAGACGCAAATTTTAAAATGGAGTTATCATGTTTCTGCCAGCACCACAGATTTACAAAAGACCTGGTAGAAGTCAGTTTAAGTTGTAAGGCATTATATATTTTCTCATTGTAAGCCAATTTTATAAAAGAAATTAAAAGAATTGATATTTTGGCACATATTTTCATTAAAAAAAATATTTTTTCTTATACCTAAGTACCTACTTATTTTTGTGTACCATTTTGAATTTTGGTTTATTTTTGACTCCAAGATTTTTCGAATCAGGCTTTCCTTCCATTTAACCAATTCAAAAAATTGTAGAATCTTTTGGAATGTAGGCATGTGTATAAAGCCGTAACCAGACACTTTTTTTGTTTGTGAAGGCTGGTATTATTAAAATGTTCAGACAACAAAGTTCACCATTTGATCCTCCGGCTTTCTGTGCAGCAAATGTGTAGGTAACTTCCCTTGTGTTAATCTCAATTGAAATTTACTCTAATCCTGTAAGGGCCAGTTTTTCAGTTCAAGGTGAGCTCTGAGTTAAATAAGAGTTAGGTAATCCTGAAAATAAATTAGCTCCGATTTAACTCAGAAAGAGATTTTCAGCTGAGGATTCACTAAACACGTTTTTGGAGTAAACTCGGGTTTAACAGTGAGACTAGAATGATCTCGCACTGAAAAACTGGCCCTTAGTCTTTTTCGCCGGTAAAATTTCTTAGGTATGTTTTAAAACGTTTCACTGTTAATACAATTCTTTCCGGTGGTGCATGTTAGAACAGAATTTTAAAAAGCTTGTGTTTCTATAGTTGTTTGTGGCATTTTGCCTTCTTAAACATGAATTTAAACTTTAAAATTTGAATTGTCTCAATCTAATTTTTGTGTATCAATTTTTTTTCTTCGTTGAAATTTTGTTTAGAGAAAATAAAAATTTTGTTTAATTTTGCCAAAAAAATTGAAAGAATCAGAATGCACAAAGAAGAAAGTATTATATGCTCTTATAGTTCTCGAATCTAATTATAAGTTGACTTAAGAAACCATCAGAATAGACGTACCTTGCTATGTTCATTAAAAATTATATACTTTGTGAGCTTTGTAGTAAATTCTGAATGTTTTGAGCTCAATTAGTAACCATCGCAGAAATTAAAGTAGATGCACTGCACATTTCTTATACTGAACCGGATGAACTGGAAATATATTATGATTAACAAATGCATTACAAGAAAATTGTTGGGGTTGGAGATTAAACCCTTGCAATCCCCTTCTGGCTACGGCCTTGTGTTTGTATTGTAAAGAGTGCAAAATATCAAGAACATTTTATCTTCCAGTTACAAGAAATTCAACCAAGTACCTAACCTATACGCCATTTTTTTTTATTAATCTCAAAAACTGGAGGGGTGCTAAATTCAAGTTTTTGCCCGACTCGGAAAAATTCTAGATTGATTCCACCAACCCATAAAGCACACCAAACAGTAAGTATTTGTGAATGGAACGGTGTCTCAACATACACTTGAGGATTAACCACAAATACGGCAGTTTTGTTTATTGACGTATCCATTCAATAGCGAGTTTCATCCTTAAACAAAATGCTTGAATTTTGTATTTGGTATTTACGTATTTCGAGTAGAGTTATGATTTAAAAAAAATTGCACAATTTGGAAACAGTGTTCAGATGTCCGTCTATATTCATTGTATTGTATTGTATTGTATTGTATTTTTTATTCATTCATTTAAACTTAAAACTATATAACAATATATCAATAAGAAGGTGAATAATAGTGTTCATTCCTTAACTGGGAAGTTAGTGGTGAATGACACATCAATAGAAAATCCATTGGTATCTGATGTGGGGTGACAATCAGTGTAAATTAAAATACAAGAAAATGAAAATTTAAATTACAAGAAAATGAAGAAAAAGCTTGCTAGCAACTGTATAAAAAAAATATTATGAGATACTTAACTATTCATTAATAAAATACATCTTACAGTTATTTTATTTTACATCAATTTTATAGGTGCTGCCGAAAAATACTAAATAAGTGATTCGATACAATTAAAATTCAAAGTAAATAACCAGTCTTTAACCTTTTTATTAAAACTTGAAAAACGGAGGGTTTCTCTTATAGATAAGGGCAATTTATTGAATATATTTGGAGCTGCGTATGTATAAAAATGAGAGAAATGTGTTCTATAAGCAAAAGGTACATTAACTAAGCTCATATTATTTACACGTAAGTTGTACATTTGAAAATTCCTACTAGGAATATTTCCGCTTTGTTTAAAAAACTCTCTTAGTACTTTAAAAACATATAAGTGCCTCATTGGTAGAATAAGCAATTCCTTAAATAAAGGCCAACTTTCAGCCAAGCGATTTTTATTTAGAATAATCCGTATTAAATGCTTCTGTGCAATCAATAAAGGTCGAAAAGTATTTTCATACGAACCGCCCCAGCTTGTTATGCCGTATTGCAATTTTGAGTTTGCAAGTCCATAATATATAATTTTTAAAACTTTTTGAGAACAAAAAGGCTTAATTAGATACATTTTCCGTGTGACCAACAACATATATGTTTTGATCATTTGAATATGATCTTTCCAATTTAGATTAAAATCAATTAATACTCCTAAGTACTTAAACTGTTGAACAGTTTCAATTTTAAAGCAATTATCTGTGCAGTGTATATTGGTTATAAAATTACTTCTACCACAATTATGAATAGGTAAAGAAAACTGTTTACAATCGTGACCATGAAACCGTAAATTAAAGTCATAAAGGCTATTACCAGATACCTTAAAACACATCAATTTAGTTTTTTCGCTGATAATCAATTTATGATAAGTAAACCACAACCTTAATTTTTCAAGATCTTCTTCAATATTTAAAATACTTTCAAAGATAGTCTCAGATGAATATGTAAAAACTATGTCGTCAGCAAAAGCAGTAGAAGTACCATTTAATTTGAGTTCGAAAATTGAATTAATGTAAATCAAGAAAAACAAAGGGCCAAGTACTGATCCCTATGGAACACCGTTCTTTAACAGTCTTGGTTCACTAAAGATTCCATTATTATTAACCCGTTGTTTTCTATTTTTTAAATAAGAATGTAGCAAATTGAAAAAACTACCGCGAAAACCTGCATTATAAAGTTTAGTTAACAAAAGATCGTGGTTCACAAGATCGAAAGCTATAGTCATATCAATAAACAGACCCATAGTTGATTTATCGCTATTTAAACTTCCATATAGTTGACTACATACCCTTAAGATAGCATCTTCTGTTGACAATCCTGCTCTAAAACCAAACTGATTGTTACAGAAGAAACTAAATTTTTCTAAGAAGGAAACAATTCGAACCTTAAGCAGCTTCTCAAATATTTTTGAAAAGGTTGAAAGAAGTGATATAGGCCTATAATTAGAAATAATTTTCCTATTTCCTTTTTTAAAAAGTGGTATAACTTCAGCACATTTAAGATGGTTAGGAAAACAACCATTTTCAACGCTTCTGTTAAATATGAAGGCCAGTACGTCAACAACATACCAAGCTACATTTCTTAACAAATTACTAGATACACCATCACTAGTACACGAATTTTTATTTTTTAAGGACTTAATAACATTGAAAACTTCGCTTGATGTTATCTTATCAAAAACAAAACTATTTGATTGTATATTATCTACAAAAACTCCTGAAGAAATGGAACAATCACAATTTAAACAAGGTTCAATAGTAGGCTTCAATTTTTCTGAAATTTCAGTAAAATATTCATTGAATTTATTTGATATTTTCAAAAAATCAGACTCAGTAGTTCCTTCAATTTCAATAGAGTCAATTTTAACAGAATTTCTATTTTTACCTAAAATGCAATCAACCACTCTCCATTCTTCACGAATATTACCTTCAGCTCTAGCAAACATATCAGCATAGTAGTTATTACGAGTATCATCAATTTCTTTATTAATCGTTTTGCTCAAAGTTTCGTAGTATTTTTTCAGTTTATTATTATTTTGATGTTTTTTACATTTTAAACTAAGTTTCTTCTTTTTTCTTATCTTATTAAGAAGATAGTTATTCATCCAAGGCTTAAGATGTTTCTTTTTACCCGAATGCTTCTTTTGTAAAGTACTTGCATTAATGTGCTTTTTAAAAGTTTCCAAAAATAAGTCAAATGCAATAGAGGGATTATTTTCGTAATAAACTTGGTCCCAACATTCGAAAGTCAATAATTCTTTTAATAATGTGTAGTCAACACAATATTTAACTTGATTTGAAGCGGCTTTTAAGTTTTGAGAATGATTGGCTGAAAAGTAATTTATTGCAATCATGCAATGATCAGAAAGTTTTAAATCATACACTTTACCAATGAAAATATTTGTATTGTTTTTATGGCATCTTAAAAAAATGTGGTCAATACAGCTCTTACAAGAATCTGTCAAGCGGGTGGGTTCGTTTATTAAACTCTTAAGACCATTTGAAGCCATAGTAAATAAGTAACTTTCAGAATCTTTGTCAAATTCATTAAGGATATCAATATTGATATCTCCTAAAACAATTAAATTTTTGGCTGAAGTTGCACTAAGAATGTTGCTTAATTCATCAATGAAAATACTTTTAGTAAAACTATGAAGTCGATAAATGCATAACAAAGTATAATCAATATTCTCAAAAACGAACGATAATTTTAATACATCAGCGCTAGATAAGTTAAGGTAAGAACAATTGCACATATAACCATTTTTCACATATACAGCTACACCTCCAGCAGAATAAGACTCGTTACAATTACCAAAAAGAGTATAACCTTGTATATTATATAATTCTAACTCATTATTATATATCCAAATTTCACTTAAAACTATTACAGCAGGTAAGTTTCTCAACGAATCAAGATGAGCTAAAAAAATCGAGAAATTTTTTCTCAAGCTACGTATATTTTGATGTAAACAAAAACAATTATCTACAGAATTTACGAGATCGACTGGGTTATCACATACAGAAAAATTAGAAGGTGAATCAGATCTAACTAAATTCATAGCTTAAGAAAATCAGCAGTACAATTTATTCTTACACAATTGTCACCCTCTTCTTTCCGCATGTAAACAGTCCCATTTCTCGTCCATACATATTTATACTTCTTCGTTGTTTTCATTGTTGTTGCAGTTTTAAATAAACGTCTGGTTTCATATGTTAAGCACTCGTTGACATACATCTACTCCAAAGCTGCATCGGCATTGAGTAGGTTCGTGGTTAACGGCTCTCTTTTTTCCCTCTTTGTTTTAAGTATTTTCTCCTTGCATATATTAGATACCAGTCTTACGTGAAGAACATTTTTGGTGGTTGCGTTGCCATTTGTTGTTGGATTGGCTACCTTTATTTTCTTCATGTAACACTGATCGATGTCTCCCTCTTGAACGTTCAAGCTCAAACCTTCACGAAACACTTTAAGCGCTACATCAGTACATAGCATTTCGGAACTGATGGACGGAACATTGAATATTTCAATACTATTAGTTAGCAGTTGTTGTTCGAGGTTATTGACCTTTGCCTCTAGAAAATTAATTCTTTTTTCGCACTCATAATTTTTGGCAAGAAGTGCATTGATATGCTTTTTTTGATTTTCTTGAATTGAGAGAACTTTTGTATATATCATCTCCAATGTTATTGAACCATTAGGTAGGCTGGTAGTTGGTGAAAAAAGCTCCGATGATGGAATGGAGGGTTTCGGTTGAGTTGTAGATGGAGCATCAGAAGGTGGAGGTGGCGGTGGCGATGGTGTTGACGTTGGTGGAGGCAATGATGTTGTTGGTGGCAATGATGATGAAGATGGTGGTGGCGTTTGATGGTTTGATAGTATTGTGCTGTTTGATGGCTTAGAGAAAGATTCTCTTCGTTGATTAGCACATTGCTTGCATCTCCAAGTAGATTTACTTTTTTTAAGGAAATCGAGATCGACGGCAGTGATTTTAACACAACTTCCATGAAAAATAATTCCGCAGTCACCGCACTTAATTTTAACTTCAGTTCTTGTAAGCTTAGATTTACAGATAGTGCACGACATTTTGGATTTAATTATTGAAAATACTTTATCAATTAAATCAAAATTTAAGCTCTCTACACAAGTGTACCCCACAACGACTCAGTGAGAACTGAAATGTCACATCAAACTAAAAATAAATCTTTTTTTTACAGCTGACAAAATGGCCGCCAGTTGAAATAATGTTGCCAACTTAAAGTTCTTTAGCTCTAAAAAAAACCCTCTATATGCCTTCTTTTTTATTAATCTCAAAAACAGGGGCGGGCGGCAAATTCAATTTTTTGCCACGGTTCAGAAAAATCGTATATCCAGGGCTGGTCTGTAATTATTATCGAGCTATAAGCTATAAAAGACTTAAATTTTAATTTTATCAGAACTATGGAACTCCATGATAGTTATAAGATTTACTGCAAAATATTTTTCTGATTTTAACACAATATACCTACTTATACCTTTTTTTGTGAGAATCAAAGTAGTTTCTCGATTTATAGCCAGTTGAATATTATTAAATTAAAATTGTGAACCTTTTGAGCCACAAATAGAATTAGGGTGATTCTTATAACACACAAAAAATATATGTATTTCAGGGCGGTGCAGGGAAATAATTCAACGGGCATCTGCTCCATATGAGAATTTATTCCATCTTAAGTGGGAATCTCTTCCACTTTTCAAAGTGCAATTTATTCTCACCGAGAGAGGGAATTTATTGCACTTTTTAGTGAGAAAGATCTCAACTTGGAACGTGGAGTTTTTGCCCACTTGGTATCAGAATCAATTTCACTTCTTTTTCTCTGATTCATTCTTAGGAGATATTTGACAGTTACAATTAATGTTGGATATAAAGGATAAATTCAAAGTTTCTTTAAATCCAGATTCTTTAATGCAAAAGAAACTTTGCATACAGCCAGCCCCGCATCTACCCCAAATCCTATAATGAGCCCAAGCAGGGAGGTTGCAGCATGCCCCCCCATGCATATCTCACTGGGAACATTACGTTTGCCTAAAATTCAGTTTTTTTAATCACGTTTGCCCGAATAACGTCCTAGCGACTTATAAATGCAGATTCCTTAAATGCAAAAGAAACTTTACATACCCCAAATCCAATAATGAACCCAAACAGGAGGGTTGCATACATGCCTCACTTTTTATCACCCAATTAATGCATCGTTATTAGGGAAAACGTGATGCGGGAAAATGTTATTCGGGAAAACGTAGCCAACCCGTAATATATCAAATTCCAAATTTTAGGTGGGAAAAAATTCCACAAAATTTCGGGTGTAGTAAGTACCCTCTCGTCGTGAGAATAAATTCCACTTAGAGAAGTGGAACAGATCCCCACTTAAAATGGAATAGATTCTCATGTGGTGCAGATGCTCGTGGAATTATTTCCCTGCACCATCAGGTCACATAGATTAGGCTCTGAACATAAAAATTGTATTGGAGTGGGTATTTTTTCCCCCGTTCTGGCAGGATAAGTAATTTTTTAAAAGGTGACTCAAAACAAATTATTTTAAAAAATAACGGTAATACCTAAAATGGCACGCTATAGCTTTTTTTGTATGCTTTCTAATAAAGTTTTTACTGTATTAGCCCAGGAAAATTAGCATTTCGCCCCGAAAAAATTCCGACGAAGCTGTATTTCGATGGAGTAGACATAAGGGCAGGTAGTTTGGGACAGCAAATCAGTAAAATAAATTTGGATCCGAATATTTCCTCATCCAGATCATGATAAAAAACTTGGCGTGTATGTATAGATGGTACTTGAATAGGCCTTCCCATTGACGTACACTATGTCAGGATTTATTTCATTAGCTTTGAAAAAATGATTTTTCTTGAAAAAATGGCACAATGATTGAAGTGATAACATTTGGCTGTGGTCTAAATTTTTACGAGAACGGATAATCAGAGAAAGCATCCAAAAAGCAGATATAAAAAATGTTTCCATGCTTTCTTCCAAATTCCATTGAAAAAATGTCTACATTTTTGGAAAGGTGTGTTAATTTTCTATTCAGATCGGAGAACGACAACAAAATATCTAATGAACTAGACATTGCAGAAGCTTTTGGTTTTCAGAAACGGCTTTTGAATAGATATTGACGAATTTGAAAACCGAAACTTTTTGAATGGCTTAGTGTCGAAAATATATCTACGAAAATACTTTTTTAGGCTAAATGCAAATAATCGAATATCACTTTGGATGCCTATATTTGGAAAGCTCTTGAAAATCTCAATACTAATTTTTTAATTAAACCTTCTTCAAGGCTCTGTTTCAGAAATGTCGCCATCCAAATACCTTAAGGTAGGTAGTTGGGGCAGAAACTCGTAAATATGAAGTAAAGTCGCTTTGGATGCGAATATTTTACCAACCAGATCATGAAACAAATTAATTTTTACATTTTTGAAATGTTGCAGCACTGACAACCTTAAGCATTTACCAAAAAAGTTCTGTAAATTTGGGATGGGCCTTAGTTTTGTAGGTGGTGGGGGGTTAAGGGGAGTCAATTCAATTTTATTTTAATTTCTGGAAAACAATCATTTTTTTGAAAAAAATTGTGAAGGTACAAATTTAACCTTTATAATTCTACACAAAAAAGACGGAAATTTTTTTTCGTAGCAGGAACAAATTTTGTGAAAAACTTGTAGAAACGTTATAATAAGAGCTTTTTACTGTAATAAAATTTTGTATTATCTTGGGTAAAATAGTTGATGACTTTTTGTGCACGTTTTTAAGAAAATCTGTTGCTTCAACAAAAAAAAGTCACAATTTTTTTTGTGTAGAATAAAAATTTATTAATTTAAAAAAAAAAAATATATTTGCTGAGATATTTAAAAAAAATTGTTATCAATCCATTTCATAGTACAAAATCCAAAGTGTAAACTCGACATGCTATAACTTCAAGACAGACAAATCTGAAAAACTATTGAAAATAATACCATTTTTTAAGGAGATATCGGATATTTTAATAATACAAAATCTAGTTCTTGCAATCATGGCACGATATAGTACATAGATTGATTTATATTTTCTGTCAATTTTTATGGCCGATAAGAACGAGAGGAAAGAACAGATGGAAGTTTATCAAACTGAAATTTTGTTGATACAATCTCAGCACAAGGATACATGACTTTGAGAAAGGTTCTTTTAAATGTGAATCTAATGTGAAAAGAATAAAAACAATATGCCTTGCCTTTTTATGTATACCTGTACCTGGAGAGTCTAGAACAAATAGAAAATTACAGAAATTCCATTGAAAAAATGGTACATTTATGAAACGTGGAGTACATTTTTCCTTTTGTCAATTGAATAAAAAACCACACGAACCTTTGAAAAAATCTGTGGTGAAAGAGTCCTTTGTTTTTAAATAGAGGGGAAGAGTGAAGGTCTAGGATAAATACCATAGCATCTACAAAAATAAATTCCTAAACTCAGAAAATTTGCCAAAGTATTTAATTTGTCAATACAACCAAGAATCAAAAGGGTCTGTTTTCTTTTTTTAAGCAAGAGGTAAATTCTGAGAAAAAAGAGAATTTGACCTAAACCTGATTTCTGACGTTATTGACTTAAATATAAAAATATGATACTTTTGATGGTTAAAATATAGATAAAAAATATTAGTCCCTAAAAAACACTATTATACCAATATGTACCTTTATTTGTATGAACTGTTTTTTATTCTATGTTGACATTAAAAATTTATTTTATTTTTGGTGAATTTCACAAGTTTAAGAATTTTTTGTATGGGTGTTATTGTAAAACGTATCTCAGTTAAATGTCAACCTAAAAAACTTTTCACCACAGAAAATTTCGAAAACTCTTTTGATTTTTTTTTCTACCGATAAAAAAATGAAACATCTATTCCCAGTTTATTGACTTGTCACTATTTTCAAAGAGTGTCCTTAAAATTTTACTTGTAATATGTACATACTTTAAAAATCGATAACTTTTAAAAAGGACTATAATTTTTTTTTTTTAAACATGTAGATTTGGGGATACTTTGGATATTCTGCATCAGGGAATACAATTCTTGTCAGTATAGTCTCAATGTTCAATGAGCAAAGTTTTGAATCCCATAACTCATTTTTTTTTTGACTATACTGGCTAACTTATATTTTTTTTCAATCGTCCAATATATAAGAAAAAATGTACAAATGAGCTGGACACTTAATTGCTCCTATATTAAGAGCCAGAGTTGCAACATGATGATTGCGTTTTGAAATTTATTTCAATTACTAATATTTAACTATACCTAATTAGTAATTTAACTTTTTCCATTACTATAACATATAATTGTAATTGAAAAAAAAATATACTTTTCATTAACTTTTATTGCAACTGAAAAAATGTACTTACAAATTTCAAGTAGTTAAAAAACTCACTTCGCAATTACTTACATGTAATTGAAAATAGTAACTGGTTTTTCCAAAGCAATGGAAGTAATGTAATGTTAATTACATCGGAGGTAATTGATTTAATGATTTGTAATTCATTATATGGTTTTAATTAATTTAAATTCACGTTAAATGTAATTGACGAAAGCAATATATTAATTAAATCTTTGTATAAATATCACCGAAAGAAGTGTAATCATTAATGCCTTTTTAATAATTAATTTTGTTTTCAAATACATTTTACCCAGTTAAATTAAATTTAAGAATTAGTTGAATCTATGCAATTAAATTTTAAAAAAGTGATTGAAAATTGTTAAAAAATTTTAATTACAAGTAATTATAATTGAATTTTCTGTACAATTATCTCCCAACTCTGCAAGTAGCTTAGAATTTTAAAATTGTGTTTATTAAAACATTGATTTTGAGAAAAATTTTCAAAAGCATGAAATATTCTATTTATCAAACTTGTTTATTAATTAATTTTAAGTCATAAATATACCCTTGAGTTTATTAAACAATAAAATTTTAAAAATTTACAAGGTGGTCAGAACTGACATCCACAAAAAAGCAAAACAAGTTCTCACCATCGATCATTATGTCATCTACTACAACTTTTTTCTGAACTAAAAATCAGCACGACAAAACTGCAAATACATAATTTCCTAAACCTGAATACTGTCATTTTTTAACAATATATAACCCTTTTCTATAAATTATACACGGAACTTGTTTATGTTAGAAAAACTTCTTGTAATTTATGTATGCATCTCTCGATGTTTCTCAACTTGTTGAATATTTTTACCTTGTTATAATTTGTTTCGCCAAACTTCAGGAAATTAAAATAAAACTTTTAGAAAAAAGACATCTGAAAAACGTTAAGGAAGGAAATTATGAAGTTTTTGACAGCAAATTTATTGCTATTTGTTCCCATAAAGGTTCTTCAAATGAAAATCTTCTGGATCATTTCTATCGCATCATGTCAAAATATAAGTCGCTCTAGCATTTTCGGACTTTGTTAGTTTAACTAAGTTTCTTGGGTGTTTACACTCTATAACATTTCACCTCCTGCCCTGCAACTTGGCCCATATTTTCTCTCTTTTATGTGACCCATAAGACTCAAACATTAAACATACATACATAACATATAAAGTTTAACTAGGAACAAAATCATTTATAGCTTCACACAGGACACTCAAAAACATGAGCAGGAAATAAATTGCTGTCTAAGTTGCATTATTGATGAAGAATTTCATGATTTCATTTAGATTCACAATCTGAGCCTATAGCACAATCCCTACCTCTCCCTTTTGTGCCACAATTTTGTTTTGATAAAACATTACAACATGACACGTGATTCGATTTTTTCATTCACAATTAACTGTCAAGGGCTCTTGGCTTGGAGGGAGCATGAAAAGTTTGCTTCCCCATCACATCATACTCGTAATCATTTTCCGAACTGAAAATGTGTTCATGAAAATCACTAATCCGACACGAGCATGAGAAAGTCCTTTTTTGATTCAATATATAATGTGGTTGGGGTGAGTTTGAATGTGAATAAGGGCACTTTATTACCCTGCGTTATGGGGGGGAAGGGGGTTTGTAATTACAAATAGTAGTTGCTGATGATGATGATGGAGGTGGTGTGTATATACAATAAAAAGAACATGGTCTGCAGCCCCATGAAATGAGGTCGGTAAGAGGCGCGGTGTCGGAGAATTACTTGGATCAAGAGGCCAATCTAAAGCCGGATTGTATGTATGTAGGTACCATTCAATTTGGTATAATATGCTCATGCTACTGCCAAAGAAACAATAAGCACTGTAAAAGCAGAGGACTCACCCTGCAATCGAACTTTATAATGGAACAAGGATTTTCGTGTCCATTTATATTGTATAAGACCATTTCAACATTTGTTGATGACAGTTTGTAAATAATTTTCATTTTTTTTTTTGTTGTTTTACGTAAATTAAATTATTTGACATGGAACAGTAGTTATTAACGTCACTTAAGTTCTTTTTGAAATTATATACAAAAGGAAGTTTTGATGAAATCGTTTTTGGAATTTTATAATTATTGACTACTCTTATAGGAAAACAAATGGTAATTATACATTAAGACATTTTTTAAGAAACAAACCACTTACTTACTTAATTAACAGGCGACTGTATGACAATTTTGAATTTTATAGAATTTATTGAAAGATCATCGCTATAGTTGTTATCGAGTGTGATAATTTCACAGTATTCGATAATTCATTGGATTTTTAATATATTTTGTTTTTATTAAGTGTTTTTCTAAAAAATTTCCCCTTATATCCAACGAGAGGAAAATATAAACTATCTACCCAGCAGGATATTTTTTTTGCCTACTTTCAACCTATATGCTTAGATTTGTATTGGCAGATCTTACGCGAATCTCTACGCATCTACTTGTGTAAAAGAGGCAATTAAATGAACCCCTACAGTGACTATAAAGGGGATGCAAATAAAAACTAGAAAAATTATGTAGGTAGTTTTTATCTTCATTAAGAACCGATTTAGATCCATCCAAATTGACCTTTTTTATAACCACCCTTAAGCTAATAAGTGATTTTTTTTTTCAGTGGCCAATAAGTAAACAATAAGGTGGAATTTTTAAGTTTTTTGATAAGGAGCAATAAAATCTAGCCCCGGGAGCCGATGGCATACCAGCCGAATTATTCCACCACGGCGGGCCAGCCTTACGTCAAGCAATTCATGATATCATAGTGCACGTATAGGAGCATGAAGAAATGCCAGAAGACTGGCGAAAAGGTATCATATGCCCCATACATAAGAAGGGAGATGTCACAACGTGCAGCAATTATAGAGGTATCACGTTGTTGAGTACCGCCTATAAGATACTCTCCTCTATCCTACAAGACCGGATAACCCCATACGCTAAAACAATCATCGGCCAATATCAGTGTGGTTTCATTCCAGGCAAATCAACAACTGATCAGATCTTTACCCTTAGGCAGGCGATGGAAAAATGTCTTGAATTCAACATTCCAATATATCATCTGTTTATAGACTTTAAGGCCGCCTATGATAGCATAGCCAGGGTAGAACTTTACAAAGCCATGATAGAATTCGGCTTCCCAAATAAATTGACACGACTATGTAGGTTGACCATGACCAACGTAACAAGCCAAGTAAAAATAGCCGGATTGCTATCCAGACCAATCAACATCTTTAATGGACTCCGACAAGGGGATGGTTTGGCCTGCCTCCTCTTCAACCTGGCGTTGGAGAAAGCAATCCGTGACTCTGGCACGGCAACAAGAGGGACCATCGTCAACAGGTCCAGCCAGATACTGGCTTACGTAGACGACATCGACATCATCGGAAGAACCGAACAAGCTGTACACGATTCCTTCATCCAGATCGAGCAGGCGGCACAAAATCTGGGGCTGCACAATAGTGAAGGTAAAACAAAGTACATGGTGGCGTCGAATGCGAGAAGATCAGTTGGTCAAACAATCAAGGTAGCGGAGCACGAATTTGAAGTGGTGCAATCCTTTAAATACCTTGGGTCAACAGTAGCAGCCGATAACAATATAGAAGAAGAAATACGCGGGCGGCCTCTCAAATCCAACAGAGCCTACTACAGTCTGCAAAGCTATTCAAATCTAGAAATCTAACCATAACTTCAAAACTGCTGCTGTACAGGACCATGGTCCTGCCAGTACTCATGTATGGATCCGAGACTTGGGTGCTTAGCAAAAGGCACTGTGACCTCTTAACCGCGTTCGAGAGAAAAGTCTTACGGAGAATTGTTGGCCCCATATGTGAGGAAGGACGATTCCGGAGACGGTACAACCATGAGTTGTACGCAATCTACCTTGAAGCAGACATAGCGACAAAAATTAAGCTCGGTAGACTCCGGTGGGCAGGGCACCTAGCTCGAATGAGCGAAGAGGAACCTGCTCGGAAAGTCTTTTGTGGTACATTCTATGGTAGACGGCAGCGTGGTAGACCATGCTTGCGCTGGAGAGATGGCGTAGACCAGGACGCCCGAAGCCTTGGGGTGCGCAACTGGATGGCGTCGGCTCGAGACCGGGATAGGTGGAGAGACTTGTTGAAAGAGGCCAGGACCGGACCCCGGTTGTCGAGCCGATGATGATGATGAATTATAAAATCTATGTTAACTTACTTTACAAAAAGTAGATTCCTAACTAACTTAATTTCAATTTTTCAAATTTAATAATTATCTGTGATTTATATTTATTAATTCTGATGTAAAGGTAGATGAAAATTGCAAGTTACACATTTGTAAAATTATTGAACTTAAGATTTCGATCAAACTTGCCTTGTAATGAGGAAACACAACACATGTCTTCTGTTAAGCTACAGACTAAACGGCTACGGATTTAACGGCTCAGCCAATGTTTTTGTAACTTGGTTCAAAGCGTTTTATTGGTCACTCCTGCCAGATGTTTATAATTTTTTTTTATTTAACAAAATTTTATTTTTCTCAAATTCGTCTACGACACAACTTCTCTTATAAGAAAATTTGATAATTACCTACTTTAAAAAAGTGTGGAACTTTTTTTCGAAAAATGGTTATTAACGTTCCTTGCAAGGAACCTGCTTTTTACTTGCAATATTTATTTATTCATTTATAGATACCTGATGATAAGTTATACATTCGTTAAGGAACCGAAATCGTCAGGAAAGTCGCAGTAACTTTTTTTATTTTGTATATTTTTATATTTTACAGATTCGGGACTTTGGTTTTTGGCCTTTCAGGTTATACATTTGTTAGAAAGGCCGAAATCGATATTTTGATCAATTTTTTTATAACGATGATAGACAAGACAAGGTTTGTCTAATGTCTCTCTGAGAGAGAAGCAGCCTTAATGTCCCAATTTATCTTCTTTAAACTTGATACAAAGCGATATTTGGTATCTCGGAAACCCAAAATACCTTAAATTCATAATTTCAAAATCCCGCAATCCCGAAAACCCAGAATCCTGAATACCCAGAATCCTGAAAACCCAGAATCCCAAAAGCCCAGAATCCCAAAAACCCAAAACCCCAAAAACCTGAAATCTCGAGAACTCAAAAACCAGAAAGGTCAAAATCTCGAAAACTCAGCATCCCGAAAACCCAGAATCCCGAGAACCCAAAATCCCAAAAAACTCGAAATCCTGCAAGCCCTAAGTCCCGAAACTATGTAAGAAAAAAACGAGTAAATTAAAAAAATATACAAAAATTGAAAAAAAAAAAGTTAGGTGACTTATTCTCTCACGAACTTTAAGGGCAAATTCAGATTAAAATTTTTATCTGGATAAAATAAAGTAATTTAAGACAGAAAACAATGAGTACATTCACATCATCGATACCGGACTCTTTTGCTCTTTTCAGTTTTTCTTATGAACAAATATTTGAATGTTGCGATAGCATATCGGGTTCGGCAAAATGGCTGCCCTCATAGAATTGAAATCAAATAGTTTTAAGAAATTAATAACAAAAGTAAAAAGTAGGTACTTAATTTCGAAGTAAATGGATTACATATATGAACTTTTCAAAACAAAAAGTAAACTAGAAACAAAACGTGAAAGCATGGGTTGATAAAAGTTTAATCACTAAGTCAGTGTACATACGAAATCCCAAAAAATGATATGAAACGAAAAATGTACGCAAATTTTTCATTGTAATAATTTTTCGGTATTTCGATTTCGGGATTTTGGGTTTCCGGGATTCTAGGTTTTTGGGATTTTCGGTTTTCGACATTGTGGATTTTCGGTATTTTGGGTTTTCGGGATTTTGGTTTTCAAGATTCTGACCCCAACCACTTTCGTTATCCTGCCCATATGTTTTCTAAGAACCAAAAATAACCGTAACTAATAATTTATAATAATTTTTCATAATCGTATTTTTCTAAAAAAAAAAGCTCAACAACTTTTCCTAAAAAATGTTTCAAATTATTTTTAGTAGAGGAGTCCTTTAGGTGGAAAACCATTTCTCAAAATGGTTACTAACGATACCTCCCAAAGATCCATTTTTATTATCTCGATTTTCTTCGAAATGGTTTTATTTTCCAAATTCAAAAAAAAAAATTCAATATCATATAATACAACTCAATAGATTTTTTTTTTTTTTGAAACTCGGTTCTTCAGAGTTTTTAAATAGAATATGAGTAGTCATAACTCTCAAAATTTTTTTTATAAAGAATTTTACTATCATCTTTTTTTAACAGATTTTAAATACAGTAGATGCTCAAAACGTTGTGTAAGCCGAAAAATATTCACATCGAACAAAATGAGCATTTTTATTCAAATTCATCATTAGAAAGCCTTTTAAAATTCCAGCTCGAAAAAGTAAAAGTGACCAATCTTAAAAGAGTTGACAGGCTTGGTTTTTTTTTAATTCACTATATTGAACGCCTATTGCATGTTAAATTTTCAACAAAGAAATTTTGAAATTTATAAAAAAAAATTTCAAAAATATTTTTGAAATTCTATAACTCAAAAATATGCTGACGATTATTTTGAAAATTTTATATTACAATCTTAAAAACGATATGACTATTTTTAATAATTTTAACATGCAATATTATTATATCTCATATTTTGGATTCGTGAAAACACAATTTAAAGATTACAATCAAGCATGATAAAACGATTTTGTCTGTCTATTTGTTCCATGACCTACAGCTTAAGCGTCTGAGGCAGTTTTTTTCATATTTTGAACTAAAGGTTTTTGGTAATCCCGTAGAAGGGAAATTTTAATATTATTTTTTCTTCAAAAATATCACAGTTGCATTTGCCCTACAACCGTTAGGGAAAAGTTTATCCGTCTCAAAAATGGCTCTAGAAATTGAGATGAAACAAAACCTAGGTAATTATTAGGCGTTTTCCTTTGAATGTGGTGAAGTACTTGCAAGTAGTTTGTTGAGAGCATGTGCAGTTGATAGTACTAGATTTGGGTTTTCATTTACTCACAAATTCTTACCACCTCCAATGGAAAACGCCTATTGTAGGCATGGTATAAGTTTTGGTAAGAAAAATACCAGAAACTCTTGTTACTGGTACCATTTTTTACCGGCACTTTATTTTTTTCTCATTAACTACTCAACCGATGTCAACCAGATTTATTTTCTGAAAAAGCTTCTTTAAAATTTTAATTGAATTAAAAAAATTTTGAGAAAATATGTTTGGATTTAAAAAGAGCATAAGTAGTACCTGGTGACATGATAGTTGGTGTGTTGGACTGTCATGCTGAAGGTCTGGGTTCGATTCCCAGCCACTGCCAAATAAAAACAGAAATGTTTTTCCCGAGGTACTTCCTCTTGCGGGGAACTGACAAATACTCCAAGAGTACACTTGTCATAAAGAAGTGCTTCTCATCTAGACATTCGGACTCCCCAAAAAATTGTAGGTCCCCTCCTTTCCCGCCAACAACGCGCACACAGGAATAGTTGAGAGTTGTAAGTCACTAGGCCCTGGCTCTCCACGAGCTGTTGCGCCACCAAATATTATTTTAATGAGAATCAACGATTTCCTTTTTTTATTTAAAATTTTCTAAAATTTTGAACAAAACGATGTAACGAAATATTGAATATAACTTTTAAAAAGGAGTCTATTTTTTTTACAAAAAAGTAATGCGCAGTTTATTATAAAATTTAGAAACTATAATTTTTTATTTTTTCCTGATAAATTCTCTTAATAAAATTTCTTAAACCATCCATCTTGATGGGAAATTTAATTTTAAACGAAAAGTTGTAAGAGTTAAATTTTAGAGAACTTACCCGAACTTATTTTTTTCCATTTTTTTACTTAAAATATTGTTGAGTATCTCTTCAAATGTTCCTCTTTAATATTGCCAAAAGATGACCAGTTGGATTTAATTCTCGAAACTTCAAAGCTCATCTAGAAGCAGATCAATTTGGTTTTCGACAAATTTTTAGCGGACTAGTGACAGGGTGCTTTTTTTGCTTAGAGCAAGGACAAGCGATCTGGTTGTACATTTTATGTAATTTTTATTGATCTTCAGCTATCTGTGTGAAGAATCATTTTGATATTCTAATTTTAGAAGCACGAAATCATTGAAAGGGGCTTGGTAAATTGTCTCGCTTTTTATTGTGATGTCTCCCTTATGATGGAATAACCCAAAAGTGGTTAATTCAATCTAATTTCAAGAAAACCTAAAACTTCAAGCCCAACAATAAATTTTAAACTACGATGTCGAACAGCAAAAAATGTTCGCAATATGTATATTTTATTTTAAGTATTTTTTGGTGACTTATGATCTACCAAAACTTGTGCCGCAACTGTAATTTCTCTAAAGGCATTTTATAAGCAATATGGTACACCTGGGCGTATGCGTACTTTTCTTTGTTTTTCATTTTAAACCCTTTTTTCTATATTGTAGTTTTATTTTAAAAAAATATCTATTAAACGCTTCATTGGATTGTAACTTTGTTCTCCTGACATCATTTGAGTTTAAAATTTATTAAAAAAAGAAACATTTTAATTAATCTTAAAGTTAAAAGCAAAAATTAATCGAATCGATGTCATGATGTCTCTTAAATGTAGTGCAAAAAGTTTATATGTAAAATTAAATATTAATTATATTAGATGAGATTAATAATTATTTCAAAAATAAATAAATAAATAAATCAAAAAAAAAATCAGTATTTCGTGGAATTTATTGGTATAATTTGTGGGTAGATATAAAAAGTTTCATAAATATTCTTTTTTATTTTTATTTAATTAATTTAGTACCTGTAATTTGAAAATATTAAAAAAGTATTTCAAAGAGAAAGTTTAATATTTTTTGTCATTCAGTTACAGTTTTTTTTTGTGTCAGAGAAATATGATGCTAAATTTTAAATAAAGCAAAGTAAACAAAAAAAAGATTACTTAAAGACACTCCTGGTCTACATACTACACCAAAAACTCTTGTTTTTTTTTTACTATACACCCAGGAGTAAAGCGCTCGTGATAATTACGATTGCAAATAATACCTAACTGTCTGATTTCAAAATTAAGCTTAAATAGCTTTTACACAAATTTTATTTTCACTTACGCGTTTTCTCATTAGCATTTATTTTATCTCATTCCATATGTAGCTACACCGACAAAATTCTAATGAGTTAATTTCTCAATTTATATATTAAAAAATGGTTGGTGGGTGAGTAATGAAAAAGTTAATTTTTAAAACATGGAATCTCTTAAACAGGAAATGCCATGAAAGGTTTACCAACAAAACTTATAGATACGAGTATATACAAATATCTAATTTCATATTTTGCGACATTTCATCCATCGTACTTAAGTTTTAGATGAATAGTCTCTCTTTATCTCCAATGAGCAGGGTCATTAGCCAGCAGTTTTGACTACCAAACACTCACTGCGTCAAATTGGATGAGATCAACTTCTAGTAGAGTCTTCCACTTGACCCTCAGTTTTACTCTAGAAAGTTTTTTCGAGCTGGTTGCACCAACCACTGCTTCAAACTTTAAAATATTAACTTTAAAACAAATTTTGATTAAATTAATCCTGGTTTCCTACCTATAAACTAAAAATGTTCTCTTTTTGTCTTAAGACTTAAGAATAGTTTGGGGATAATGAAGTTTTAGAGAATTAAAATAAAATTTTACTAAAAGACTACTAATTAGTCATTTCCCAATTTTGTGTACTTAGTAAATATTGTCTTTTTAAAAATTCAGACACTAAATTTTTTTTGGTGTATAAGCAAGTAAAGGACTCATCATACCCATTTACTTTAATTCCAGGTCACTGCGCTGAAATCCAAACTGCTGAAATTGGCCACAGTGACAGGATAAAAATGTCTCTCAAAACTACTGCTCCCAGGTCCCATAATGAGCTTAGCTCGTGTGTGGTAAAGGATTAAAAAAACAAAAAAAAAAAAAATAAAACTTAACAGGACACTTGTAATCAAATCTATTCGCATATCTGTAGTCTCAAAACTGCACACACATCAAGGACGAACGAAGGTAAGTTTTAAGTTAAAATTATTCAAACTGTGTTACATAAAAAACTTAGGATGAGAATAAGGATGACTGTGACGTTAATTCCATTAAATGAACAAAATGAAAAAAAAAAAAAAAATAAAATTGATCCTATCCGGGACAAAAAAAAAGCAACCATTTTACCAACGACGGGAATTTGTCTGCTTTGTAGAGATCCTGTATGTAATGATGATGAAAGAAAAAGAACAAAATAGAAAATGAGAATAAAGAAAATATATACATATACCCGCACGCCACCGCACCATAACATTAATACCAACCATATAAAGCTGTTATCCTTAATTTAGAAGCTAATTGATGGATACGTTTTAGGGGCAGGAATTCATTATTCTACGGGGTCAGTCTTGTGTGATTTATTTGTTCGTCTAATTTGGTTATGTTTTCCATTCGAGTTTTTCTCGCAGTGGAAATGTTGTTGTGTGTTTGTGTATATTTTGTTTGACTTTGGCTTGGCCTGGAAAATTTTTGGGAATCCTTTTATTAAGATTAAATCACGCATATAATTCTTGCTATTTAGCTTGATCAATTTTGAAAACAAGTAGGACCAAGATGGGGTTAATTGATGAAGAATATAATGTATGTATCAGGGTCATACTTGTTTGGCTTTAATAATGATTTGAAAGTTTATAATTTTTGAACATGTTTTTGATGATGTTCTATTATACTCGTAGTAGGTATTATAATTGATATTAATTATGGATGTAATCTAAGATGTTGTGTTGAGGCTTTTTTGAGATTACGTATGGACGTTGAATTCTGGTGTCAGTATCAGTGTTTTAAACTGCAGCTTGTAAATATCTGCAAGGTGCTTTATAAGTGATTCTAATTTTGATTATACATTTATATTTATTTTGGTGTCAAGTTTATGAGCCTGATAGTGGTAAAGCAAGATCAATTACGTTATGTAATGATGCATTAGAATACTGCCTGCCAGCACCGTTTATATGCATTAAATTGAATTACCTTTAGATAGTAATTAGACATACTGCTTAACATCACACCCCTCGATATATACACTAAACAAGTGGCGGCGAGCACAGCTATTCGTCTTAGAGCCATCTCTCAATGATCCAATAACTCTATTGGCCACACTATCATTCTGAACAAATTCGAATCAATCCCTAAACACTCCGACTACACCATCCCTCAGCCGGTTTTTGGCAAAAATTTTCAAATAACAATTCCAACAAGATCCACTTGGGAAGATAATGAATTCTTGAGAGATGAAGCAATTCACTTCTATACGGATGGCTCAAAAACCGAAGAGGGGATAGTTGGTGGCGTGTACTCAGAACGACTAAACATTAGTCTCTCCTTCCGTCTCCCTGATCATTGTAGCGTGTTCCAAGCGGAAATCCTGGCGATTAAAGAAGTTTTATCTTGGCTCAAAGAAAACGTAATATATACTTTGAATATCCGTATCTTCTCAGATAGCCAAGCTGCCCTTAAATCATTAGGATCTGTTTCTACAAACTCCGTAACTGCCCGAAACTGTCTATCGTCTCTAATGGAGATGGCAGAACAGTTCAACATTCACCTTTTCTGGGCACCGGGACTCAGAGATATTCTAGGAAACTGTAAAGCCGATGAACTCGCGAGGATAGGAACTAGTACACCAATATCACCTTGCAAGATGAATATTGGAATACCGATCGCTACATGTAAACTTATGCTTAAGCAAGATTCTATGATGATGAGAAACAGCAGATGGACAGGTATCACTACTTGTCTGGCGATAAAACAGATCTGGCCAACACTGGATCCGAAGCGATCGAAATATTTGTTATCTCTGAGTAGATTGCATATTAGCTCCACAATTCGTGTCATTACTGGACACTTCCTCATAGGTAAACACGCCAATAGACTCGGTGTCTTTTCAAATGATTTCTGCAGAAGCTGCATGGACGAAGAGGAGGAAGAAACTATCCCACACCTTCTTTGCTCATGTCCTGCTCTTTCTCAAAGACGCAAAACACACTTTGGAAATTTTTTCTTCAATGATCCCAGTGACTTAAATAAAATCGACATTCACAGTCTCCGTCGCTTTATTAAAAGCTCCAACTGGTTTAATTAACGAGGATTGCCTCGCATTCTTTATGTGGTATCACAATGGGCCTATTCTGGCCTAAGTGTGTCAGCAGTTTTCCTGACAGCCACCTTAACCTAGCCTAACCTAACCTAGATAGTAATTCAGAATTATTATAAATGCCACGCTGATTCCGCAAACCAATAACTAATACGAATTTTAACTTGCCATATACATATAGGTACTATTGGGGCAAGTTTTGGATTCTTGCAAACAAACATTTCGAGATAACAATCAAACATGACATTACAATTATAGAGAACTCAAAAAAATATGGGTGGAACAATTCTATCTGCATATTTGTTTGTCTGTTCTTTGACCTACAGCCTAAGCCATAGAAGCGATTTTCTTCAAATTTTAAACTTAAGGTTTGTTGTTACTCTCCAGAGAGAAAATTGATTTTTTTTTAGTTTCAGAACAAACGGCTATTGCCAAATAATCACTTAGGAAAAGCTTATCTAGCTCAAAAAAGTCTCCAATGTTTTAATAGAAAAAATCAGTTGATTAATATTTAATGTCATTTTGTTTGCATTTCTATTCCCGATTTTGCAGTTCACTTCACAGTGAAGTGAGCAGGTCACATAGTGTATCTCAGGAATCAAGCATGCTAGGACCTTGCAGTAGGGCTCAAAATTTCCAAAATTTTGAAGAAATAAACTGCAAATTTTGAGCCTTACTGCAAGGTTGGTTCCTTAGATACACGATGTGACCTACAAACATCATATTGAATTCAATTTTGGAAAATTTTTCAAATTGAGGACTTCAAATTTTGAGCCTTGCTTATCGTTGAAATGCAAAAAACTGCAAATGTGGAGCCTTATTGCAAGTTCCTAGTTGTCTTCACTGTGAAGTTAGCAGGTGACTCGATTACACCCTTATTTGGCGAACTGCAAAATCGGGAAAAGAAATGCAAAAAGCAAATAAACTGCAAATTCATGTCAAGGTCCCATTTGCGTGGGTGAAAGTTGCCCTGCTAACTTCACAGACGTCGGATTTTGTTCGATTTTGAATTTTTTGTTGAGTAATGGATCAAAAAAGCTTTTGTTGCAGTTTTGCCCATGGTTGAGGTATTTTTAGCTTGGATTGCCTGGACTAGACAAGGTATTTTTACGAATAGTAGTATTAACTATAGCAACTTACTTAAAATCACTGTGTAGAAATAGTTTTTCGCTGTTTTGGTGAATTTTTGTAGAAAAAAAATTAATGTGACGTGGATTATAATAAGTGAATAACCTTTTACACCCTGTGATTTGGAATAAGCTGCCTTACCAACTATTATTTGCATAAAAATACCTTTTCAATGACATACGTCTCTCTAATGGTTGAGAAAGCTTTCACTTAGTTTATCCCATACTACACAACAAATTTGTTCATACCAAAATGTACCAAAATATTATGCTAGTTAGCAAATACTTTTGTTCATAGAGTGATTTGAACTAAACTGCTTAAAAAATATTTAAGGTAAGAAAAATACCTTTCTCTTTGCTATTGTCCTATTCTCCATTGTTTCTGAAAATTTAATATTTCATAAACGGGTTATTTTTTTTTAAACAAGATTTTATATATATTTAAATATATTTTGTTTGTATTTCAAACATTTTTTTTTTTTAGTTTTTAAGAAAACCGCTTCAACAATTTATATTTGTTTCCATATTAAAATTTTTTTCAAGTAACTGAGTTCTAAGCATTTTGCTTGTTGCTTATACCGTTTAAAGAACGATTTAAATGCTTTTTTCAGTTTTTTCTATAATTTTTTTATGTTTAAAGAAGTTCTTTATTCCAAGCAACTTAAACATAAGAGCAAGTACGTGAGATCCATCCATTATTTTTTTTAATAATCTTACAAAATATAGTTTTTTTTGCAAAAACAGCCCCACAACATTTCTTAAAAAAAATAAATGAATTTCTTTTAGTACATTTGACTTATTTATAGAAAATCATTTTTAAAGTTTTTTTCCTTGAATATTAAAAAAATATTTTTATAAAAAAAGCAATGGTGCCTTAAATGTTAAAAAATCTGTTAGCGAAAATATTTTATTTCTTATAAATGGCTTCTTCGATTTTTATAAAACTGTTTCATGTTTAAATAAGTGCGATCCACTTAGTACTGTAAAAAAATTACGCTTAGCTACAGTTAAAAGCGGGTACCTCTAAAGCAACATTTTTATTTTGAATTTTTTGGTTATTATCAGCTGAACGAGATTATCTTTATACAAATTTCAAATATGACTAAATAATATTGCATATCAAAATTTTCTTAAAAACTGTTTTGAATTTTTAAAACAGTTTAAATTTTTTCTGAAAATTCGATATTTAAAACAAGCTTACAATTTTTTTTTTGAAATTAAATTTTTATATTCACATAAATAAATGCGCTTAAGATTTTAGGGGTACAATGTTCGTATTTTCTTTAATCTTCAAAAATGAAATCTCGCAAACTAGTAATCGCATTTGAAAATCTCGCATTTTCAACTCGAATCAAAATATTTCGAAGTCATCAATTGAAATTCACAATTTGAAATCTCGCGTTTTAAATCAAAATATGTGTTTCGCAAATTCAAATTACATGCCTACTAAGGTATTTTCAACACTTGTTAAGAAAATTTACTTTACTTTACATCTATATAAATCCCTTGAATTATCAATAACAATATGATATAAAATGAGCAGTCAGTAATTTATTTTACAGAAGTTATGAAATCTCGCAATTTTATTTCCTTGCAACTAATAAATTTTTGCAAGTTTTTATTTTGCGGAATTTTTAAAATTGCGATTTTGTAATTTCGAAATTATGAATAGTGAAATTTTGTAATTGCGAAATTTGTAAATGCACAATTTCAAATGCGAAATTTTAATTTGGAAGATTTTGAACCCAATCCAATCATCAAAAGTACAAATTGACACCCCCTAAATCTCTGTACACATACCACAGAAGCCATCACTCGTTTTGTGTACAGAGTGGTATAGTTTTTTTTTTGTGTGGAATTATAGGTGACTACTTTAAGACTGTGAGATAAATCTATCTCAGATTGTAATCAAGTAGTATCTGCTATCTAAAGATTATGATAAAGTGACATTTTCTATCTCAGACTGTAATTACGAGTGATGTTCCATTTAATACACCTAATGTTCGGTGCACCATTTTTTATGGCAGTATGTAAATATTTACTGCTGAAACTTGGTTGTTTGATTTGCAGTGGGGCATGGTGAACCTTTCTTGTTCAAATCAGTAACCATCAGGGTCCAGAACATTTTCACACATTTGAAATTAGACAAGTGAGCCAAAATTCACCAATTCGCTTACCATTGACTGTTTCACCTTCTCTTAAAAAAAAAATGGACCGAAGATGGTTTAAAAAAGCACGCCCTGAAATGGTGTTTCATAGATCTCATATGAACTCTTCGTTCCCCAATTTGGTCCATTTTGCTTGTAAGCACCACCAAAGATTGTAAAATGGGTCTCGTTGGTAATCAAAATTTGCTACTAAAGATCAGGTTTTTAAAATTTACCATCAAATTTTTGAACAGTTTTGGAAAATTTGCATAAAATTGAGTTTTATTCCACTTCCAAGCCCTAATTGAAATTTTAGCATCAGCCTTGATTGAGGGTCTTTTATATGGCAGCTTATGACATCAGAACAAAAGTCTTGTCATTTTTGGAATATTTGAAAATTTTGTCATTTTTTCTCAATTTTTCTAGACCAAATAATTTTTCAATCAATGCTCTATCTTTGTTCAAAATGAAAGATACAAATTAAGCCATGTGCTTTTCAAAAATTGATTTGGTTTGGACTAGAGTCACTAAAACGTGTGTACCCGAGCACCTTGCCGGTTTTCCGGGTACTCGAAGACATACCCGTTTATTTGATTAATCGGGTACCCAAATGCTTATGGGTATTAGGCAAATAGTATTCGGGTATCTGAAATACCAATGAGATACTCAAAATACTCGAGTACACGAGTATCTGAAAAACTCAAGTAGGTATATTTAAATTCATGGGCTCACAAATTAGTAGAAGTAAATAGGATATTTTTCAGAATTTATCTTTTTTGCTTTGAGGTTATTTAAAACAACTCAAAATATAAATAACAAAGTTTTATACTCCAGTGTTGTAGGTATTCGGGCTTGGGAGGCACACGGGTACCAGGGTGCGCAGATACTCCATTACGCGGGTGATTTCCAGGTATTTGTATACCTGATTATGTCGTTACTATCAGTTAGTAGACTGATATCACTTACCACAAAAAAACTAGCGGTCATATCTAAAGGATACTAAATATAGTGCAAATGATTCATAATAGTTTTTTTTTTTTTTTGGCTATGTCTATGTTGGATAACCACGACAGCCAAATTCATATAAAATCTTTATCTTAATACACAAAATGATATCGGGCAATCTGTCGTAAGCCTTTTGTGTGAAATCTAGACAGTGAAAGTAAGTAGCTAAGTGGAGGAATCTCTCTTGCAGGGCAATAGATTCATTGTGAATGAAAAATAGTCCCACAAGATGCTTAGTCGTCTATTTCACTTCATTCTGTTTTCTAAGATAAAAAAAATAAATAAAATATGAAAACAAAACACACAAAAAATGTGTTTTATGTTCCCATTTATGGAAGATATATCTCTAGCTCAGCTAGAACCCAATTGGATCACATTTGTGTATACAATATAAAACTATTAATTCTCCTTTATAAAGACTAGGATACTAGCATAGAGATGGATAAATGAAAGAAAAAAAAAAAGAAATAGCCAGATAAAAAAAATTTCCGTTTATTTCTGGATTTTTTTTTTTTTCTTTCAGACAACATATCTTAACTATCGTATACAAATACTGGACTTTCTCATTCAATATATGTAGTTTTCGATGATGATAGTGTCCAGCATAATATCTTTCTTATGGTTTTGCTTCCTCCTCTTTCATTATTATTTGTGGTCAACACCCTGGAAATTCAACCTGTTTTCTCGACCCTATATAATTAGCAATGTCCTCTATATGTGGAAGTGATTAATTTATTGATGGGCAATAAATCAAATGAGTGTATTGAATCCATTTTATACAATATACACCAATACAAATGAACTAAAAAGCGGATCTTGTTCATAGACCTTAATAATGTCATTTAAGGATGATATAGCAAAGCACATGACTTATTCTATAAATATGTATATTCAATCTTAAAGAGATTAATTTGTCAATTGCTGATGAGTTATAGGGGAGTTTTTGGATAGATTATAGAAATTAATGATGAGAATATATGAGAAACAATAACTAACAAACAACAATATTGTAGTCATGCATATAAATAGTATTATTCTGTGTCTTGGTTATAATTTGCTTAAGGCTAGTTAAATGTTTTACTCAAACAATTAGTCAAAAAATAAAAATAATAAAATGAAATTAAATTTTTAACAAATAATATTTTATCATAACTTTCTTAATAATAAATTTTTCAAAAGAATACAAGCAATTGTATATTTTTATGAGTTCAAAAACACACAAGCATAGGTAAAAATAGGAACAAGGTCAACCTTTCCTAAAACCTGATCAAAAGTAGTTTTTGCTGTTTCTGCTGACATGTTTTTTTATTTTTTTTTATTTAAAATTACGGTGTCTGCCTACGGCTATAAATAAAATAAATTTTGTGGCGCAACAGCTCATGGAGAACCAGGGCCTAGTGACTAACAACTCTCAACCATTCCTGTGTGCGTGCTGTGTTAGCAGGAATGGAGGGGACCTACAATTTTTTGCCGAGTCCGAATGGCTAGATGAGAAGCACTATTCATGCCAAGTATACTCTTGGAGGATTTGTCAGTTCCTCGCAAGAGGCAGTACCTCGGAAAAAACATTTCTGTTTTTTTTTTTTTTTTTAGGTGGCAGTGGCCGGGAATCGAACCCAGACCTTTGGCATGACAGTCCTACGCACTAACCACTATGCCACGAAGTACTACCCTACGGCTGCCTACGGATGGCCCAGGTTAAATTAGCACCCTAGGCGAGCTTCATCAATGGCGGTAGCGGTTATTGGTAGTAAAAGTACTCACTACGCAAGGTTTAGACTTTGCAATAGTGGTTTTATGATGCTTTCTTAAGGCGCCAATTGGGTTCAGCAGCCTGCACATTTGCACCGATTTCACGAATAGCATGTCCGGCTCTGTACCTGCGATATATTTCTTATTTCAATTTAAAAACTTTTCTAAAAAAAATGTAAACAATTTTCTTTAGTAAAAGCTACCTTTAGATTGGAAATCGTTTTCCAAAAAAAATTGTTATTAATTGTACCTCCCAAAGAACTGTTCGTTTATTTTCGTTTTTGTTTAAAACGGTAATTTTGATTTCAATAATTTTTGAACACGAAAGCTTTTAAGGAATTTATTATATGAGTAGTTTTTTTCTTACCAAAATAAAAAAAAACTATTTTTGGATTTTTAAAAATGTAAACAAATTTTTTTTGAAAATCAAATAATTTTTATACTACATATTTTATTTTTATAAAACTCGGTGTTTAAGGTATTTTCTTACATTTTCTACATTTTAAGAAAAATTTGTATTTTTTTGATAAAATATTATAAATTTACCTAAAAATGTTAAAAAAAAAACCGTTAAGGAAAACTACTAAGATTTTTATTAAAAAATAAAAAATTATAAAAAATTACAAATAGCAACTATTAAAAGTACCTCTAATAGATTTATTTTTGTATTTTCTCATTACCGGTTGAACCGATTTAGATTAAATATTTTTAAATACAAGTTTCAAATAAGATTTAAAAATATATCAAAAATTAAAAAAAATTTTTTTTTGAATTTTCAAAAAAAAAGTTTTTTTTTTTTTAATTCTATTTTTCAATTAAGGGCTCACATTTTTTTTGAAATTTTATTTTTATCTGCCCATAAATAAATATTAGAGCATTCCAAAACTTTTCCCTAAAAATATTTTAGTAATTTGATGTAAAGGGTGTTCTGTTTAAAAGTAAAGAACTCTGAAGTGGAATAAAACAAAGATGATTTTCTTAAATTTACTTGAAATTTACTTTATTCGAAAGAGAATCTTCTGACACTATAATTTATATAAATATGATTTCTGGCATATGACCGCCACAGCTGGCTCGGAAGTAGTCTAATTTAGAGGTCAAATTTTGGAAAACTTTTCCAACATTTGTGACCGTACCTTGACAATAACGCTGCGAATTTTGACCTCTAAGTGGTCAATCGCTTCGGGCTTATCGGCGTAAGCAAGTGACTTCACATATCCCCACAGAGAATAGCCAAGTGGCGCTAAATTGCAGAATCTTGGAAGCCAATTCACGGATCCGTAACGTAAAACTATGCGGTTATGAAACGTTTCCTTCAATAAATCAATAGAGACATGAGCTGCTGCTCCGTCTTGTTGAAACCACAGCAGCTTTTTTATTGAAGTATCAATTTAACCAAAAGTTAGCTTCATCGCTAAACAAAATTCGCTCGATACATATTTCGAACAGAACCATCATTTTCTAAACAAATTTGCATAATTTGGAAGCGTTGTTCAGGTGTCAGTCTATTCGTGTCCAAACTAAAAATTAATCACATGACAGCTGACACAATAATGGCAACCAGTTTAAAAAGTGTTGCCAACTTAAGCTTTTATACCTCTAAAAAACACTCGCTTCAACAATTTAATATTTTTTCCATACAGTCAACGATATTATGCCATCAGTGCCCAATCTATGGAGGGCAAGCCGAGCATTTTGCCCAAGGCGGCAAAATTTGGAGAAGCAAAATTGAAAATTTAGGGTAGTTAACGGCTGTTAAAAAATGATTTTATGAATTTCATAATTGATCGAGGCATACATAAAACACAATTATTTCGAATAAGCTTTTTATGGCCTTAGTCCTACAAATTGGCGTTCCGTCCGGCCTACTCACTAGGACCCATCAGTGACGATATAGTTATTAACAAAAATTCTCTTCACTAAACTATTTATTGAAAACTATTTAAATTGCTCTTGAAGCTGAAAAATAAAAGAACAAAATTTAGAACTTATTTTGAACGAAAAACACCTATAATGGTGTATAACAGTATTTCTCAACGTCCACGCCCCACATGCAATTTTTCAGGGGGACATTTATACATTCTGATGCTTCACATCCATTTAAGATATCAATATTAAAAGAATGCCAAGCAAAAAAATCTCACTTTCACACTAATTTATTTATGAAAATAGTCCAGACTCAATCTTGGCTTGTTCAAACTTTTGCTTTTGCCAAATTGTGAGCGCTTCTTCCAGGTATTCCGTAAAGAACAAAATGTGAGCATGAGGGACTTTTACTCTTTTAAAATATTTTTGGAACTTTTTGATTCTTTCAAGCAATAAAATAGAAACAAAAATTTGCAAACGATAGATTATAAGGCATTTGTGAGTCTCAGTCGATATTTTCGAAAAACCGGACTCATTTAATATGCTCATTTTATAACTTCAAGGAAAAAATATAATATTCTTTCAGAAGCAAAATGAAGATCTTTGGACTCGCTACCCTTATTAATATTTCAGACAAACATTTACAACTCAAATTTTGACAGGTTTCAATGTTTTTGAAAATGTGAAGTGACTGATACCGCTATAGATGTGATTGTTTACCATCTGGAATATATATCGCGGGATTTCAAAACATAATTTTCTGGTTTAGGTAGTTTCTACTAATTTTTAATAATAAATTTAAGTTTTTTAATGAAAATTTAAAAATTTGGAATGCTAAAAATATACATAATTTTGGGAAGACATAAACATTTTGGGAATGTCTCGGTGGGGCATAAAACAAAAAAATTTGGGAAACACTGGTGTATAATGTCAATAAATTCTGAAAGATGAATTGTTAGGACATTGTAACTTCGAGACCATTTTAACCCACGAGGACTCATCTGATATTGTTCATGGATTAGAACAGTTTACATTCTTATGAGTCATTCCATATAAAATCGTCGGACAAAAATGCCAACCCATTTTAGATTTTTTTTCAAACTTTGTGAGAATATCCCATATGGTTCAAAGGAAGGATTTCCACTGTGTTTTAATTTTCTCATGCCTCATTAAACTCCTATCCCCATTAAAGTATTTAAAAATCGTCATTTTAGTGCTTCGGTTTTTTTGGTTTTTAAAAATTACTATTAAAGATATCAAAACGTTTGATACGACAAACTAAAGCTTAAAGAAGTACTAATTGCGACTAATATTTTAATTCACAAAATCAATATCAAACAATATTAAAAACGGTGCCGAAAGTACGAGTGTTTTTCTGATTTTTTTTTTGTCTTTTTTAAGTGACTCTGGTGTCACGACTCTTGCACACAATTACATAATTTTTCTTCAATATCAAGTAAACCTATAATAAAAGAAGTCAAACCTAAAATTGACTTGTTCAACTCATTTTTTGTGTAAAAAATCTCTACTTAAAATTTTTAGATTTTGAAAATTCGCAGTTTTTAGATTATAATATTGACATGTTTGACTGAATGAAAAAATTTGAAACTTTTAGGACATTTAGTTCTCACCTTGATTTTTAAATACTTTAAATTTCGTTTGGTTATTTTTATCCGTTATATTCCGTTTTAAAGCGAAAGTATCAGTCAAAAAATAAAAGGTTATTGAAGAGTATTATTAATGTCTTTCTACTCGTATATTTGCATATGTACTAGGGTGCCCCCTTCCCCTAAAAGTGATCAAAGCAATTAAAAAAAATATTGTGCAAAATTTTTTTTTTTTAAATCGGTCAACGTTAAAACCTGCCGGCAAGGACTTAAAATTTCCCATACAAAATACAGTGTTTTACTAAAAATTTCGGAAAAAATGTAAAAGTGGATGGAAAATCTTTAAACTTAAATAATAAAAATAATTTTTGAAGCCTGGTTCCTAACGAATTTTGACATTCTTTGGAATATTCAAAAAAATTGACTTTTATATACTTTCAGACACGAAAAAGTTAAAAAAAAACAGTCAAGCTAAATTTTTGTTTTTTCAAAAACGAATCTAACAACTTTGATAACAAATGTTTAGTACACTAAAATAAGTTCGGTCTTCTTTAGAACGGTTTTTTATATTTTGGATTTTCCAATTTTTGGTTCTATGGATTTTATTTAATTTTGTATATTTGAATGAAAAAAAATGTGTATACTTTGTCACAAAATATAAATATTTGTTTCATTTTACCTGAAGCTCTTTCAACAATTTATTATCCACCATTAAAGGTCATCACAATAAAAAGTATATTAATTTTGTATATTTTTATTTCAAATAAATTGAAAAATGTTGCATTTGAAAACTTTCAAAGCTAATTTTTTGAATTTTGAAAAAAATTTAAATACAAACTTTATTTGAAAATCAGATACACATTTAAAAAACGGATTAAAAATTTTCATTATAAATGATACGCTCCCAAATTTCTTCGTAGTAATAATATTTAAACAATTTCTTGTAAAATGTTTGCTCATTATTTTACCGCTTACCGGGACATTCAAGTAGAAAGTGATCCATTTAGAACCGCCATGCCCTATCAAAACTCTTGCTTAGAAAATTGTGTTTCAATTTAACGATTTTATAAATTTAATTTTTTATTTGTTCTTAGCACAGTTAGAGTTTGGAAATTGAGTTTTTCAAATCTTTTTAATCTTGATTTGAAGTAAACATTTTAGAGTGGACGTCGGACTTTAAAAAGATAGTAACTTCATAATACTGAAGGTCTTGTCGTTGTTTTTTGAATAATATAATTTTTCTATTTTATTTTTTTTTCTATTGATTTTTTTGAATGATCAAATAAACTTGGTGGTGGAAAAAAAGTTTAGTCAAAAAAAAAATGTCCGTGATGTAAACGAAATTGTATTATTCGTCGTCAGTTAACATTTTGCAAAAAAGAGGACAGTTCTTTTCAAAAGTAAACTGAAATGCTTAAAGCATTTTTTTTGCAAACCCTGCGTAAAAAAATGATCGTGTGTACATAAAATTTAATAATATATATTTTTTTTAATATTCCATTATTCCAAACTTCTATATTCTTTTTGGCTTTTTAGTTCCAGCCAGCTAGGTTTATTCGGATAAGATGAGTTACGACTTGCGCCTGTCCTTATGTGTGCAAATTGTGATCAGAAAGTAAAATATATCGTGAATGAGAGGGTTTTTAGAAAGAAAGAACATTTGATATTTCACTAATTTATTGTTTTTTGGGTCACAATAGATCTAAAAGTTGCATTGGAATTTAAACCCATTATTCTTTCAAAATATTGCTTTCACAAATAAAGCTTATCCTTAAAACTTATTACATCTTTCAAACTTTTTTAATAATATTAAGAATTTTCTAACTCCAGATGTGAGGTATACATTATTATGAAGATAATATATTTAATCCGGTAAATATAGCGCTTCCCATCATCAAAACAATTTCCATTAATAAAATAAAATTTCATTGTTTTTTTATTAAGGAACAAACATTTTTTCTTTGAGGAAAAAAAAACTTAAAAAAGATTTTTAACGAAGTTACAAGGCTAAAGGCTAAAAAGCACCTTACAGTTCCCTCCGCATCTGGAAAATCATATTTAATTTAGAAAGGTTGTTGTATGGTATGGTGGTGTGTTGAAATTTTCTGCCTTTTTCAATTTTGATTTTGAAAACTCTTCAATGAATTATCTACAAGCAATTCCGCTTATTATCCCAAGATCCGCATAAAATGGAATAAAGAATTTGTTTAACGTCTTTTATTACTAAAATCCTAAGAAGGAAAACCACAACAACAAAAGGTCCATATCATCATTATTGAATCAGTAAAATAAACATGCGTTAAATACATATTAAAAATTCATAACTTAAAAAAAAAAAAAAAATATCAGGGTAGTAATAACTGTTTTTGGTTCCTGTATAGGATGTTCTTTAAAATATTTTGTGTATATTTTTTTGTTCATTCTATCAAAGCTTAAGAGGAAAAGTTTGGGGGTTGAAAGTTTCCCCTATCTGGAAAATTTAATATTCACCCATTATATAAATTCTGTTAAGACCCACACGCCCAAATATTGCCAGGAATGTTTACCGAAAACATTAGGAGGGCAGAGAAATTACGAGGCGACTGGCAATGGGTGGTGGTTGGGAGAGATTCTTTATTAATTTTTTCTCTTTTAAGTTTATGAGAGTCTGCAGTCTTATATATCTGTGTTTGTTGAAACCAAAAGAATGATTATCGAGAGTTTGCCTGATGAGAAGAAAGTGAAAGGTAGGAGCGAAAATTCGTAAATTACGATAAGGCTTTGAAAGCACTTGACGATGTAAATTGAATTTTTATCATCATCAACTTTCTGTCAGAAATGTACCTACCTAGGTATGTATGTAGGTGGTCTGAAAAACAATTGTAAAATCCAACAATGAAAATTTAATTGAGTTTTATTTTTTTTTTTTCGTGGAAAGGTAGAAATTCAGTCTGGACATGGACATGATCTCAGTTGTTCCATCATTACGAAAAATGAAAATTCCCAGAAACAGTCATATAAAATATAAATAATAATTTGTTGTTTGATTGGATACTTGATTTGGAATTTCTCAAGTAGCCAATATAAAATGAATTGTTTGTAATTTATTTTTGAGCTTGATTTTTTTTTAATGATGCAAACCTTAGCTTTGGTGGCTTGTATTTATAAAGGTTTTTCCAAAAAGGGGGAGTAGATGTCATAATGGATACAAATAAACTGTATCGGAGATATGAATTAAATACATAATAATTTGTTATTTGAAGGATACCAATGTATGCCCTTATGTAATGAGTGTCAAGTAAGCAGAAAACAACATGAAGGGATCAAAAAACGAATAGCGCCCTATTACACGACGACCTTAGAATCACGACTTTTTTCGAAATTCATCGAGTGCGAACGAGAAAAAACATCTGATCTCACCTTTGCACTCATTTAATTTCGAAAAAAGTCTTGACTTATTAGTCGTCATTTAATAGGGCACTTAGTTGTTACAGTTTCGAATTTGTCGATCAGTTCTACCCTTTTTTGTGTGATTTGCTTATATGATGTCAAGTTAGCAAAAAATCTCAAAAACACGTAAAAAACATTGCTACATAAATTCGAAATTGTCAAAACTTATAAAAGGCTAGTTAATGGCAAATTTTATAGCCATAAACCATTCGGTATAAGCAGTTTGTATCTTTTTTGAAGTGGTCCTTGGCTAATATGATATCAAGAAAGTAAAGTATCCAAAAAAACATAGAAAATATTTCAAGATTTAATTCGAATTTTAAAAACTTATTTTGTACAGCTTCCGAGTTATGTCTATTAGCAAAGCATCCAAAAATACATAGAAAACATTGAACGAAAAATTCGAAGTTGACAAGGTTATCAAAAACTATCCACCTTCCCACTTTTCTATTCATGCAAAGTTAAGAACCAAAGAAAATAAATCACTCAATAATACATAGAAAACATAGCACGAAAAAATTTTATGTAAATAATTAACGTCGAGTTAACGTCAAATAATTAAGCAATAAATATTAAGTTTATGCAGCTTTTACCACTTAAAAAAGAAACATAGAAAACATAGAACACCAAATCCAAATTGTCACAACAAATTAATGACTAATTATCTAGGTACATCAAAGGTACATATGTATATAAAGTTGTAACCGATTTTCCACATATCATAGAAAGGTAAAATTGTTGATGAAATAAAGAATTTATTTCAAAAGATTTTAGTGACCTTTAGTCCAAGTGCTTTTAACTCAAGTGCAACAATTTGGCTCATCAGTTAGATGTTGTAAGGCGCATAATTTAAGTCGGTGGTAATAATAATAAATCTTCTGTAGTATGTTTTATTCTTTAAAAAATGTATGTACCTATCTATCTATGTAGAGGCCATGAATGAAAAATTCTGAATTGTTACAACTAAATTAACAACTAATTGGCGACAGATTATTCACTTCTCTTTTTTTATCCGCGCAATTAACTTTGTTTACTCGATACTCAGCATTATGCATGGAATATGAAAGTGCTAAAACGTTCACAGAGGCTTCGCAAGGTGACATATGGATCCAAGAGGTCCAATTTTTAATGACTGCCGTATGAATTAGGTTGACTCTTAGCTCCACAAGAAAAGATTAACATGGTAAAAGAGCACGATCTTAATTTAAAACTTCATATTTTTGTTGTAGTGAGCTTAGAGCAAGCTGAAAACCTACTATCAGAAGCTCATCATAAATGCAAGTGTTAGGGCTGTATTCATCAAACACTAATAAACGGCTTTTAAGTTCATGAGGCTCATAACTCAAATAATATTTGTGCTTTTCACCAACCACTCATAGCTCTTTTTCGAAATTCGAAAAAGAGAGCAACTCTCTCTCCACCATATACCCCCAAACTGAGAAATCAAACTGTATTTTAACTTTTCTCACAAAAATTAGAATTATTTGAGTGTGTGAAGTTAGCAACCCTTTTTTGGAATTTGTTCCAGATTTTTTCTGGTTTGTTGCGGATTGTTCCAATTTGTTGTTGAAAAATATTCAAAAATAGGGGCCTTAGACCCAAAAAACCGATTTTCAAAGTTGTTCCAGATTGTTCTAGTTGTTCTGAACATTGTTCTAAATTTTTGGACATCTATGTTCAAAATTTCAAAAGTTAAGAGCAAAATTCGAAAAAAGTAGCCTTTTAAAAAATGCTTCAAAAATCTAAAACTAGCTTTTAGTGCAGAATCACCTAAATAAAATTGTTTCAAGGATTCATTCAAAAATATTGAAAATTGTAGGTTTTAAGCCGAAAACATACTTTAACTGAAAAAATACTAATTATCCTTGCTCTGGCCCTCCTTTTTCGGAAATCCATAGGAATTTTAAATTTGAGGGGGGGTCCGTGGGGAACAAAAAATAAAATGATATTTTGGTTTTGGTTAGATTATATCTTTAGTAATAAATGGATTTTCATGAATTTTTGGTATATGCTACAAGGAACACAGTTCTACTCTAAACAACTTTTGGATTTTTGAATTTTGTAAAAGGGGGGCCAATAGAGTTTTTTTTTTTTAAATTCAAAAACTGGAAGATATTTTTTAAAGCTCAGTTTTAGGAAGTTGTAGCTTATCGACTATGGTAGGCTTAGTTGCTCAAAACATGTATATGTTATTAAATATTTTTTATTTATTTATTAATATAAAAAACTTAAAAAAAAAATATTAGGGAGCCGCAGCTTCTATTTTCGAAAAAAAGTTTGAAAGACTATGTCTTTTTAAATATTAATTCAACAACTTTAATTTTTTGGAACAATGTTTGGAACACTTATTTAAACCAGAAAAAAAAATTTAAAAAGTTAGAATTTAAAAAAAGGGGGCTACAATTTTTTCGAATATATTTTGCTCATAACTTTTGAAATTTTGAATATAGAGGTCAAAAAATTTGAAACAATTTTCAGAACAACTAGAACAATCTAGAACAACTTTCAAATTTCGATTTTTGAAAAAAGGGGGCCAAGACCCCCATATTTGAATATTTTTCAAAATAAAATTGGAACAATCCGGAAAAAATCGGGAACAATCTGGAACAACTTTCAAAAATAATAAATTCCAAAAAAGGTGGGCTAACTTCACACACTCGAATTATTTGTGACTACATTGAATTTATTTACTTTCCACTTACTTTTTTAGTTTTGTTTTGTTAGTCCCAGGGGGATATCATTGCATATTTAATTTTATTTTATATAGACAAATTTTCTCATGATATTTGTTGGTTTCGTTTGATTGAACGAATTTGTATTATTGACCAATTTTTTTTCCAATTTTCACAATAAAACGGACTAAAACAAGCAATGATCTTCACCTCACAACCTACAAAAACGAACTTATAAAATAAATGGGAACAAAATTAAATCGCTGAAGACAAAATCAACTATAACATGTGTGTGTGTGTGACACTAATTCTTGTAAGGATTCAAGAAGTACCGACAACATTCGCATTTGAATTTGCTTGAAAAGTTACTTCGAAGTTTTTTGAATAAGTTTTTGGAGAGTGCGCTCATAAAAGTTATGAGTGGTTTATTCACTACTATTGCTTGATTAATAGGTTTAGAAGCTTTTAAGTTATGAGCGTTCGGTGAATACCACCCTTAGTGTGTTACGCTCACATTGGATTTATTCATTGTTAGAGCAATCAAAAGTCGTTTCTTTAAAAGTTTCCACCCACTTAAAGCTATCAAATGCCTGACAAACATAATATCATAATAATTCCTAATTTCTAATTTATTAACTAACTTTCTTTTATAAATGCTATGAAATGTTATTTAATAATGCGAGTAGATGTCATAACCATAAGAATTAATATTTAAATTGGTTGAAGGTAATTTTTGTTCCGATTTACTTACTTGTGGTTAAAACATTTTTTTTTTATAAATACAGAAATTAATTTTTATTTGTTTTTTTTTATTATTCATTAAATTATTAATGTATTTAACTGTTGTATATAATTGACACTGTTCAAGCAAGCCTTTATTACAAAAAAAAAGGTTCGCAAAGTAAATGAAGATTTAATAACTGTCCCTTTTTGAATCAAAATAATTTATTTCTTAAAATGATTAATATTGTACATAGTAGATTAAAACTGGTTCTTGGTTTGGGATTTAATTTGACCTTAAGTGGAATAATTTTCCCGCTAAATACACGCAAGAGAATAAATTGATCAGCAAAATAAATGAATAGCAAATAAAACGGTTCAGAGTATAAAAGACTCACCCTCATGCCTTTTGATTTGAAATTCAATAAAATGGGGTTCGCATTTAAACAGGATTTTTTTAAATTTATTTCTAAAAGTATAAAAGTTCTGTCATATTTTGTTTGTACCAAGCAAATTGTGGGGAAGTTTTTTTTAAATTCTTGGTTTATTCGGGTGCTGAACCCGAATCTTAAATTTGCGACTTTAATTTTATGACGCAACATTGAAAAAACGCAAAAGCACATTTTTGGATGACTAGAAAACTATTAATTATTCGTAAATTTTATCAAAGTACAATTGAATGTAAAGACAATTTTGAAGAAATTTCTGTTTAAGGTTTTGAAGAAAATAGACGAATTTTTACTGTTTCCAAAAATGCAATCAAAAACACTTATTAATAACGTTGTGTGACAAAATTTAAATGTTTGTCTCTAACATGAACCAAAATATTCTTCTTTGATGTGCTGAATTCAAATCAGGCTTCAGAATTTCTCTACGTCTTGGTTTTGAGATACTCAAATCTAAAATCTTGAACAAATGCGTCTTTGATGCAAATTTTAGTTTATATTATTTTTGTAAGTAAATTTTTTTGATTAAATTTGTATAGACATTCTGAAGTATGAACACTTTCTTTCAAGTTTTATTTTGAGTACTATTTTTCATCTTCACGAAATCAATATTTGGTTATTAGCCATTGTCTTAAGACATTTATAGAAGTTGCTTAATAGGTTCAATTAGCCAAAACTACAACTCGAAAAGCCCAATCTTAACAGTTCCCCAGAAAAAGGATATCCGCCCAGAAAATTTGTAAATGTGTGGACTAAATACACCAGTTGGCATCCTCTTTTTGAGTGGCCGCTATGAGACAGATAATCTTATGGTCGCCTCCCGCGGTATAAAAAAAAAACAATTTGTCAGCTAAAAGTTTAAGGTTAGTAAAAATGAAGCCATTTTTCTAAAAATTATGAAAGTTGGGTGGCCACAGCTCAAAAAAGTGTCCCAAAATGGGTGCCAGATTTGAAATAAGAAAATAAGGATAAACTTAAGTATGTGTGAAAAATATCACATCGGATAATTCTCACCACAATGAATTGTTGAGTGAATTGTCATCCTAATGTCCTTTTATATTTTTTCAAACCATACAAAAATATTATTATTTTGGAAGGTTTTTTTATAATACAAATTCTATATACTACTGAAATAAATCAGCCAAGTAGAAGACATTAAAGTTGGACTTGTTGAATTATTGATTCAAAATAGCTTTTTATGACCTTTAGTCCTACAATTGGCTTAAATTCCAGCTTAATGATTAGGAATTCTAATCTTGTTGGATATAGCTTACAGTGGATTCTTGTAAAAGAATTCATGTAAGTTGAACTGAACTTAATACAAATTGTGTATGACAAGGCCCTCACTACGTCACTGATGAACCCAAGTGAGTAAGCTGGACGAAACGCCAGTTTGTAGGACTAAAGGCCATACATTTTTTTTATTTATTAAAAAGGGGTTAGAAATAAATTATGAATTTTTGGTTGGAAATGAAAAACGAAACGAAAAATTCAATTCAATTTTCGACTATGCTTCTCAGATTTGAAAACCTTTCTTTTTGTCTAGTTGAAACGGTACAAAAAATTTGTCGTTCAGTTGCGCGTATACGTACTTTTTTATGAATGCTTATTCAACATTGAAATAACATTAATAACATTTTTTTCAATGCTCGAAAACTCCCTATCATTAAAAAATTACATCAAACTACTATTAAAGTTAAACATAATTTTCAATAAATCTGTTTTTAATGTGATTTTCTTTGACAACCCATTTGGACCTAAGTACTAGTTGAAAATTGAGGTTTTTTTTACTATTCTCTTAAATTTACTCGAAAGCACAAAGTAACTACTGTATTTGCAAAATTTGAATTTTTGTCTGTAAACATCAACCAAGATATTATACTTTTTTGTTGGCCTTTGATGTGCTCTTTTTATTTAAATCTAAAGATATATAAAAATGCGTTCTTAAGCAAATTAGAAGTTATATTTTATCCCGATAATTTTTTTTTGACAAAAAATTATTGGAATTATTCGAAAAATTTAAAAAAAAAAACTTTGTAAATATGAAAAAATATTTAAGCCAGTAGAGTTTTCGGTGTCAAGCTTGAAATGCTACAATACATCTGAAAAACTTGTTAAAATTTCAAAAAACATTTGGACACCAAAGAATGGAAAACAACCATTTAACACAATTACATACATACTTAAGGCAGTGTTAATAACAAAGTGATATAAATTACGACTTCAAATACAACACAACAAACAAACACACAGTTTATTTGAATAAATTTTATTTATGCAGGGTGTACTGTAAATAATGGACAACATTGGAATTAGTTATAGCAGGCCTTATGACCGTTCCTAGAAAAAAATAAAAAAACATTTTCCCAGTGACTATATTATGATGTTTTTTTCAAAATTTTTTAACAAGTACTTCTTTCTTCAGTTATGCTTACAATATGACCATGGATGAACAATTTTCACTGTTTTTTTTTTTTCATTTTTTAGAATTAGAGTTCTGATATATAGGTATTAAAATTTAATAGAAGTTATTGCATTTTTTATTACAAAATAATTAATGAAATTTAATAAATTAATTTTTTCATTTCAAAATAAATAATATTTTCAAAAAAACTTGGTCACCTCTAAAAAATAAAAATATTATGAAGACATGAGTTGCCAATTTCTTATAAAATCTATTCATGCACTTTCCAAAATGGTATAACACATGCTTAAGTATAAAAAAAACCAAGAAAATATGTCATTAATAGAGTAAAGTAGCTTTTAACATTTTCGGAAAAAGTCTATTAAAATGGTACAATAACCTTCCAATGTGGATAGGACAAATATTTTCTCTTTTGATGCGTAAGAAGGTTCAATGCAAGTATATAACTCGATTCTAGGTGCTGAAAGCCCCACCATATGGTCACCATATTAGAAAAGGGGTTCTTAAAAGTTTTCCCCGGTAACTTAAGTATTATTAGTCTCTTGCAGTTTTGTATGTCAGTACGTCCACTTTTTGTACATCGAACCAGAGTCTACTAAAGAAGTTATAGAATTTGCTTCAAATTTGGTAATGACCAGTTTTGATGTGATTCCCTAGAGTAGAATTTCAACAATTTATTTAAGATCATCTTAACCGATCTACCACAACAAGAGAATAGAACCCCAGTTGCCAAACTAATTTTTTTCTGTAATGTGTCAAAATTCGGATTACAAAATTCTGTTTTCCAAAATTCTGTATTCCAAAATTATTTAAATCTAAAATTTTGGATTTTAAAATTCTGTATTCCAAAATTCTGTAAATGATAAAAGAAAAATTGTTTTGTTAACGAAAAAAAGTGGCACCTTGTTTCACTATCAAAACAATTTTTCTTTCATCATTTATAGAATTATGGAATACAGAAACTGATTTGATAATGAAAAAAGTGCGTTCTTTTCCTAGTTTTTACACACAATGCTAGAAAAGGCTAAAAAATACTTTTTTATCACAGTAAAAATTCGTCAACTTTGACTAGATAATTTCTTCGATTATACTAGAGTTCCAAACATTTGTTAATTCGCTTTTGCATCAACTGGCCACTGGCCGGAGAACATGGGCATGGATTCCCCAATCTATGCCATCTCAATAATTTCTTTTCTCAGGGAGCTTTTTTTTCGAGAAATTGAGAAATCCTTCAAAAGCCATGAAAAGTACCTATTAACTTCGCTTTTGGGGCTCAGAATAAAATTTCGGCGTTGACAATCAAACAGATGCTAAAAATTTGAACATGAAAGTGAGTAAAAGGGTGAAAACTTGTAGTTTCTAAAATATTCAAGATAATTCAATGCTGTAAATTTTGTTTAATTTGTGAAAAGTTTTGTTTTAATAATATTGGCAAGAAAAAATAGTAAAAGAACTTTTCAGTTTCGTCCTGTAGTAAAAAAAAATTTTGACAACAATTTTCTTTCGTTTTAATCAGAAAATAGGTTCGGAACAAAAAGTCAAAATTAAGTCAACGACTAAAGGCAGCAGTACTGAGATTATTAAAAAACTCACAGAAATCATCTGGTTCATCCTCAAAATAATGAGAATCCTGCGATCTGTCTCCACTTTTCCCCATAATGAGAGGAACTCCCGAATTCAATGAGCTGGGCTCCATCATATCAACCCTTTTACCCGGACGCCATAATTAACCTTGAAACAGCAACGTCAGATTTGAAGCTCATCTCACCTCTTGTTATGACAAACTGTTTAGTTTCCTTAAACTTTAAATGCCATTTATTTAGCTCCCTTTTGAATCTTATCTATTTGATTTAATTTAGAGAAAAATAGAGCCGTTTTGAAAATTAAAATAATTTTGTATGAAAGATAGGCACCTTTTGATTATTAAAAAAATAATAAAAAGCCTTGTTTTGATCTCAAACTCAAAATTAAAATGATAATAACTTCTTAATTATCTCGTTTTGAAACAAAATTTGTTCACCATCTGATAGCTAGCTCTCTTTGATACGCGAATTCATCACACTCAATAAATTGAAAAAAGTGGCTTTAGTACCGTTTTGATTGTCAACGCCACTATTGTAAGTCACTTCAATTCCTGTCGACTAACACATGCACACAATAATAATGGTTGAAAGTATAGTATGTCACTTAACCCTGGTTTTCCTCGATGTGTCAAGCCACCAATTTATTTAATTAATAAAATAGGTATTAACAAAATAAAGAGAAACGAGCCAATTACAACACATTTCGAAACTAGTTGATAGATCCATGAATTTCCAGAAAAGTTATACGAAATTAAAGTAAAGCAGCTAAAAATTCAACGATTATATTGATTTACCCACAATTAGCTTACTAAGAGCCTGTTGTACAAATATTTAATCCGTGCTTCAGCAGTTTTAACTCATCGACAAGGTTCAACGATTGATGGTCCAGGCATTAAATTGGTTACTAAAACTTATTAAGAATTAAGAAAGATTCCTAGATAGGGAAGTCTAATTTAACATTGAAATAATATTAGAATTTTAGAAAACAGAATTTAGGATTTAAAATACAGAAATACAGAATTTTTGAAACAGAATTTTGGCACTTAAAGAGTTTTGCATTTAGAGAATTTTTAAGACAGAATTCTGGACTTACAGAATTTTGTAAAACAGAGTAATGAAATAGCTGAATAAAAGAATACAGACATAAGTTCATACAGAATTTTTGATCCATATACAGATTTTTGGTCACACAGAATTTTGGAATACAGTACAAGGACCCCTTCCCATTTTTTTTCACAAACGACCTTAAATTTTTTTTTTAGTTTTTTTGAGAAAATAGCCTCATTAATGAAATATTAAGTTTTCCATGTTTTTTCTTTTTTTAAGTTAAGTTCATATGTGTTTTCAGCCAATTTACATCCTAAATAAGCTCTGGTGAGTTAACTCTCCTAATTTGATGAGTTAACTCAGAGACTAAGCTGAGGGCTATTTACATTGTGGTGATATCTCCATTTTGAAAGTGAAAGGCTAACAAGTTTGCAAAATGACTACAATACATTTTTGAGAACTGAAAGATAAAGAAGATCCCAGTTGAGAAACTGCTTCTGAGTCAACTCAAGGTTAATGTATTTTCAGCATTAGCTGGTTTTGTTTTACCTTACTGAGAGTTAACTCAATACTAAAAACTGTCCGTTACAGAGTTATAAAAGTATTGTAAAATAGGCGCATGTATGTAATTCATTATGATTCCATCATTATTCGAAATAAAAAGAGAAATAACAAGTAGCACAAAATAAATTGCTTTACCTTCCCTTCACCTACGTTTATATATATACTTGGTGCTGTTAAGTGGAACTTTCAAAAGGGAAGATACAAGGAATCGTTTTTTGCGGACCCCACGCCACTGTTACTTACAGCTACAACCAATCTCATTAGGCCTAAAAAGTTATGATTTTTTAATTTAATTTGATTGAAAGTTAAAATTGAAAATGTTCTTTGTTTATTTTTGTTATTTTTCAAACATATTTTTTGATAATTTTTTGCTTTCAATTAATAAAATGACCGTAAGAATTCTATTATCTCTTGTCTCATGTCGAACATACAATACCCTGATGTCAATTCTTAATTCAAAAATGTCCTTCAAGACTTATGACGATTTTTAATTATTATTCTTATTAATTTATAATGAAGTTCTTCATAACTCCATCACGACACCATCCAAAAAATATAGGATCCCAGAAAACTTTGATTGGAGTCAAGTCATTAAAAATTATTTTTTTTTTGTTTAATGCCTGCACGAGCGACAAGGCACTCGATCTTCTTTTGAGCGCCAATAAAGTCATTCAAAGTTTTACAGAGACTTTTCAAAGGAGTCCATTGGTTTTAACGCTCACACAGTCACAGTGTATAAAATCTTGGTCTTGGTTTTCGTCTTCGTCGTCTTCGTCTTTGTTCGTTTTGTTGAAGTATATTGGAATGGCCCGCGATAAAGTATGCTCTTCAGACCATTTAATTACAAACTAAGGGTATACACCATAAAATGTTACCATCATTGTTTGTATGTACATTTATATGTCTGTGTGTGTGGGTGCGTTTTATTCTTTATTTTTATCGGAAATTCGTTGAATTGAGAAGTTCTTTGAGGAGGATATAACAAAAAAAAAACCATAGACGATAGAATCCTTCTGGCATTTAAAGGAAAATGTACAATTTAAGATGTGGTTGAGTTGGTTTTAGCTTTTTAGAGGAGTGGTATTGGGATATTGGGGATCTTGGATACTTCAGATTTTAATGGCATTGGTTCTACAACTCGTACAATACAATGAAGAAGAAACGATATACAACAAACGCGCGTTTGAGGGTAATTCAAATGATTACTGTTGAATTATTTCAATCCAATTTGTCTTTTGAGGAATTTTTTTGAAAGCATATTTTTTTCAAGGAAGTTATTGAAATAATCTACTCAAACTCTTTGTCCAGATTTTGGTTATAGCGAATTTATTGCCTTAGGTTAGATAAACGATTAATTTAATCAGAATTATTTAGAGAAGGGTGTATTTAGTGAGGAAACTGCTCTTGTTTTATTAAGAAATGTCTTGAAACAACTCAATATACCTTTATCGAAATTGATTTCTTCAGAATTAATCAATACCATTGTCAGAGTCTTTAAAGTATAAGAATCTAGTCAATGAAAGATTTAAACTTCAAGCATTTAAAGGGAAACTTCGATTTTTATGATTTTGCTTTTTGAAAGGGCCCACAGCTATACTGAAATCTGTATTTTTATTTTAAGATTTGAAAACATGAGTTTCATGAACAAAAAGTTATTCATTATTCACTAAAAAAAACGTCAAGCCTTGTAAAACTCATATAAATTGCATATACAAAAATTTGCAAAAAAAAAGTTTTGAATTTTTTAAAAAACATTAATTTTTTTTTTTGAAAATACAATATATTGAATAAAGCTTATGATCTTTTTTAAATGAATTTTTCCATATAGTATATGTATCAATAAATACTTAAAAAAAGCAACAAATTTGTTTTTTAATCATTTTATGCATACAATCGTTTAATCATTTTTTGCATACAAGTTCGTATCATCCCTCGCACCAGCTACTGCTGAAGATGTACAAAAGATCCCTCGAGATTGGAGGAAAAGTCTTTATCTGAGAACTAGAAAAAACAACGTCTGTTGTTGATCAACAAGTCGGGATACCCTTCTGTATTCAGACCCCTATGCGAGCTTGACTCTTCAGGTAAGCTTTAAGAAAAGATGCTTAGGTCCCGTTTAGCAGCTTTAGTTCATACAAAGAACGTGGAATAGTGAAGGCTACCCCAAACTACCCAACCGGTAACCCCACCAACCCAGAAAAGTCAATGGATGTACGGAACGCCAGATGGAACAACATGCTATCTGTGTAAGCAAGAGGTGATGTACAACACCACATATGATCCAAGGAGGAAAATGATTAGCTCTGGAGCAGCGGAGAAGGATCCATTTTGGGACCTGAACTATGAAACATCTTCTACGGTGGCACTCTTCGTTAAGAATTGCCAAAAGACATGTCAAAACTATACACCTTCTTTGTAGGGTAAGTCAATGACATCACCGTGGTAATAAGAGTAAAAGACACCTAATGTGCGCAAAAAAAGTTAGAAAAGGTCATGCGAAGAACAAATTTCTAAATGGACACAATATGGCTTCACTCTGATCACAGAAAAAATAGGATTAGTCTTCGGTGGACTTCTAAGTAGGATTTGAGGCCAAAGGAGGAAAACCAGAAAATCCTCTGTATGGTTGGGTATCGGTATCAGAAATAAAAACGATACCAAGACGATACCAGCTCAAAAACATCTGAAACGAGACTTTGATACACGAGACCGATACCGATGCCGATACCGATACCAAGGCGATACTGAAATTTTTCGATTTTGACGATACCGCTACGAAACATATACAAAAGTATCGTATGGTTTGGTATCGTGGCCAGTCATAATCCAAACCTTACTTCTTGGCAACATACATGAAGCAAAAAGGTACCAGCAGAATGAGCATGGAAAGTCACAACTTTGCTGAGCAGAAAAATTGTAGATGTTGAAGGTCCTACGACTAGCAATTCAAAATTGTTGCTGCCAACCATACATCCCATGATCCTTACGAAAATAGTAGTAAAGCGGCGAACGTGATGATTTTGGGATTTTAAATTCAGTGTGGCTTCCTGATTTTTTTCAACTTTAAACAAGAGCTTCACAATTTATGTCAGAGCTTTTGGTCCCACATTTCAAATTTATAAATAAAGTACTGTCAAGGTCATAAACTGCATGAAGTTTATGCTTGAAATGTCATTAAATATGCGTATACTTCCATACAAAAATTTTTTTGAGTATTGAATTGTACCAAATTTTAAGAAAATAGTCTAAAATGTTCCAAAATGTTCCCAACGGATTAGAACAAATTATAAAATGTATTAATTTTTGGAAATGTTTGTGTTGGAAAACTATTTTTAGACCTAATCTGATTGAATCTGAAAAAAAAAAACATTTATAAATTTGACGTTTGAAAGTAGCGAATCAAATTTAAGGTCAACTACTCAAAAAAATAGAAAAATAAACTTAAGTATCTTACAGTTTTAATAACATATTTTTTTGTTGCATTTTTTAAATCTGACATCAGGTAGATAGTAGACAGATGGAAAAACTGTTTAAATATTTTCATGTTTAAAAAATAAAGTGAACTTAACCATTTTTACTAACTATCGACTATCAGAATTCTAAGGGCTTCTAAGCTAGAAGTCAGATTAAAAAGTTGCTACCAGAAAAAATATCAATAAAAAAAAAAATTAAAACTATTAGGTACTAAGTTTTTGATTTTTTCGAGTTTTTGAGTAATTGAACTAAAATTTGATTTGCTACTTCCAGTCGTAAAATTTGTCAATTTTTTTTCAGATTCATAAGTTTGAATCTAAAAACAATTTTTAATATAGATATTTTGAAAAATAGGCACTAAAATAAGTTCTTATCCATTAAAAACATCTCTGAACATTTTGGACCATCTTCTTAAAATTTTGTATGCATCAGTACTAATAGTCATTTTCATATGAAAGTTTACATTCAAGCGAATATTTTTTTACATTTCAAACATAAACTTCACCTGGTTTCTGACTTTGAAAGTATTTTAATCAAAATTTTAAAATTTGAAGTAATGCTCTGACCCAAATTTTGAAGCTGCTGATTAAAATAGAAAAAAATAGGCAGTACAACTAAATTCAGCGTCCCCAATTCATGAAATGTATCAAATTTAATTTACTTGTATTTAAGTGGGAAATGATTTTTATGGCCAAAATTCATCAAACGGACCACTTTGACCGTACCATAGAGCCTTGCGCGTTGCTAGCTTCTACCGGAAGTTATTGGAAGCAGCCATCCTGTCACAAAAATGATTTCCATTAATCTACTAGCTGCAGAAAGGAAGTAGACTTGTACATTAACAGTGTCGGAATTTATTTATTTTCAAAATGGGTATTGTGTATCTTGATAAGGATTTAAAAAGAAGTAATCTTGGACTTTTTCCAAAATTTAATTTTGAGACCCCACCATCCGTTTTAGGTAAAAAACCACAACTTGAAAAAGTGGTCAGAAAAAACATTTAAAATATGCGTCGATATGTGCTCTTTTAAATGACATAAGATAATTTAAATATTCATGATAGCCCCCTGAAAATCTATCGATTTTCTAGCTGTTTTCGGTTATTTTTTCTAAATGCAATCCTCGAATTAGCCCAAGAAACATAATACAGCATACTTAAATTGATTATTCAGTCAATACAAATGAGTAAGGAAATCCAAAATTAAACATAATAAGTAAATGTGACTACATATCGAAGCAAACTTAAATGTTTTTTTTACCACTTCTTCAAATTTTGGTTTGTTAACCTTAAAATGGCCGCAGGTTCTTGAAACCCGATTTTGGAAAATATACGAGAACAAAAAATACTTCTTTCAAATTCCTTTATAAGATCCAAGATACCAATTTTGAATATAATGTAATATATGTACACTAGGGTGGTCCTTATACTGGGTTTTTTTTGAAATTCCGAAATAGATAGGCATCAAATGATTGATAAAAAAACAAATTTTTCCTAATTTTTTCAGATTTTTATTTCACCCCCCTGGTCACCCTATTTTCACTTTAAGGTACTAACTATGAGGTTAAGCTGATTCTTATGAAACGCGAAAAAAACAATCTGAGGGTATAGATAAGATTTAGACGAGAAAAAAATTGCGGAAGGGGGTCTATTTTCCCCCATTTAGGCGGGAGGGCAAATTTTCTCAAAATTTGGATCAAAACCGAAAAAAATTATTTTACAAAAAAACGGGACAGCTTACAATGCCACGTTTTAGCTTTTCTTAAAGGCACAATTCCATTCTATAATATGCTTCCTTAATAAATATTTTATTTCAAATAGTTTTTGAAAAAATAATTTTCAAACTTAAAAATTAAAAAACAAAAAATTATAATTTTCTAAGATAAAAATTATTTTTGCAAAAACTACTTAAAATAAAACCTTTATTCAGGAAGCATATTATAGAATGGAATCGTGGCTATAAAAAAAGTTAAGGCGTGGCATTGTAAGTGTTTTTGTTTTTTTAAATAATTTTTGTCTATTCTTGGCCAAAATTCTAGAAAATTACCCCTCCCGCCTGAACAGGAGGAAATAGACCACCCCTCCGATACAATTTTTTTCTCGTCTGAAGCTAATCTATACATTCTGATTAATTTTCGCGCTTTCTAAGAATAATCCCTTACCCATAATTAGTACCTTAAAGTGAAAATAGGGTGACCAGGGGGGTGAAATAAAAATCTGAAAAAATTATGGAAATTGTTTTTCAATGTTTTGAATCAAATGAGGGCTATCCAAGACTTCGTCAAATTTAAGGACCACCCAAATGTACACCTACGAATACAAGATGGAAACTGAAGTGAAAGCGGCAACCGAGGTTGATGATGCTAAACAACACAAAAATAACAGAATTGGCAAAAGCGCTAGAGTTCAGAAATTAGAGGACAATAGATGGCGAAGCTGACTGGAATGAATAGAAACACGAAGTAATGTTAACTAGCTATATTACAAATCCGACAAATCTTCCATTAAAAGGAAAAAAGTCCCCCGTTTTTTAACCTCAATATATTCTTTAATATCTCCGCTCAATGTATATTAAATTAATTTTGGTGGCGCAACAGCTCGTGGAGAACCAGGGCCTAGTGACTTACAACTCTCAACCATTCCTGTGTGCGTGTTGATGGCAGGAATGGGGGGACCTACAATTTTCTGCCGAGTCCAAACGGCTATATCAGAAGAGGCAGTACCTCAAGAGCAACATTTCTGTTCCTTAGGTGGCAGCGGCTGGGAATCGAACCCAGACCTTCGGCATGACAGTCCAACGCACTAACCATCATGCCACCTGCTTAATGTATACGAAACCAAAAATCATTCAGAGAATTTTCCTCTCAAAACGAGATTTGCGTCCTTATCGTATCCGCCTTTGACAAAGTCCATGTTCAAGTTTGTTCATTAAGTAGTTAAAGTGTTAATCACCCTTTTGCTTAAATCGCTTTAACTCTATTCCAAATTTACACACCACGAACCTTATAAACTTTGTTGTTCTTGAACTTTATGCTTTTAAACTTTTTAATTCAATAAAATTAAAATTATAATAACTTTGTTCGTACATTCACTTATTTAAAAAAAAAATAAACATTTTAACATAATTATTATTTTCAAGAGGATCTTATAGCTTCCCCAATTAAGTAATACTTAGAGGTCACCATTTACTAAACAAAAATAACAAAACATCGAAATATTGTTAATTTAATGGCAGCCGCGCCGCCGAATGATATAACCTTTTAAATTTCTAAGGACACTCTAACCGATCGACCCAACTTGGAAAAACCATCGAACAAAAATGTCCTTCAATTCTGGTTATATTTATTTTAATTATAGCTAAATTTTGTTTTAAAGAAATAAATTTTAAATTTTAATTGCAGTACCTACTTTTCTCAAAAATTGAATATTTATTTTGGGTCTGCAAGAAATCAAGGATGTTCAAGACTTGCCTCTCTTTCATTGCTCGATTTTTGGGGCCTTTTCTTAACATCAACTTTTTCTTACTCTGATGGCAAAAAAAAATGAAAAAAAAAAAAAATAAAACCGAGAATAATATTTCCTCGATTGCGGTTCACCCTAAATGGATGCAGTTGGTTTAAAATTCATTGCTGGCAAAAGTGATTAATTAATTGCAAAAAGTTACGTATAACTTAGATTGTGATGGAGGTTGAAAGTTCAAGACTCGACAGACACAAACCAGAACGTTCCGAGTGTAAGAAAAATAATTATACTATACACACATACATCCAAATGAAATTTGAACCAAGAAACTCTTGCCTCTGAAAATAAACTGAAAACTATGTCTTTTAGAGAAGTTCCGCGCGTTTATATATAAAATGGACGAAGACGAAGACCGAAATGAAAAGTAATTGTTGACTAAATGAAGTTTATATTCGATGTTATTGACGAACGAGCTTTGTTGTGTTTTTGTTGTTGTTCTTGTTATCCTTTTTGGAGAGTCCCAGCTGATATAAATTGCTTATTTGTGGCAGACATTTGGCAAAGAACCATCGTTTCATTATGAAAATAGGAAGATGGTAGGAAGGAGTGTTGTTCTTCCTAGAAACTGCTTCATTGTATGCATTCAAAGTTAGTTTCTAACTTTAATTATAGAGTTTGGCGATGGTTTTAACAGTTGCCATTAATCAGCTGTTACAAGGAGGAAATAAAAGCGTCGAATAAATGGGTAATTAAGGATGATGGTTGCAACCTTGCAACTTTCACTTCAACTTACTGACAGTGGCCCTAATAGTTCGTTGGGGAAATCAATAGGTTTGTTTGAGTTTTTTTGGTGTTAAATATATAAAATTGAGTAACCCACCTCTACAAATAAGAACGACGCACACCACCTTTTAAAATCAACCTTTTTTCTCGGAAACAAAAATGCTTTTACAAATGGAGTTGATCTTCTTTCATTAAATTTTCATTTTAATTTTTTTTCTATCTTGTTGATTTTAAAAGGTTTTTGGGAAAAATTTTGTTGGGTTTGATAAAAGAGGAATCAAGTTTAACAATCAAGACTTACAAAATTAATAGACATTCTATTTTATGAAATAAAATGTTTGTGTTTTAATCATCAACACATTTATTGCAGGCCGAGGGTGAGGAATAGGAGATATTTATTGGAACTCAGATTTGGAGTAATGTTGAATTACATTCCAACAATAATGGTGATACCCTAAAAGTATAAATTGGGTCATTTTGAAACCACAAAAATCAAGAATTATTATTATTTTTTTTTTTTAATATTTGCAGCTTTTATTTGTATTCGTCATTGATGGAGAACAGGATATGCATAGATACACTTAATTTTACTACCATATAATCAGCCATTTTTATTTGCGATATACATACATAGGTACTATAAGGCAAGTTTTGGATTCGTGCAAGAAAAAAAAATTAAAAAATCAATCAAACATGACATTACGATGATTGAGAACACCAAAAAAGTGGGTGGCACAATTCTGTCTGTCTGTGAGTCTGTTCGTCTACAACCTAAACGGCCCGATCGATTTTCTTCTAACTTGGTACAAAGTGGTTTTTGGTTATCGTGCCCACACGTTTTTTATTTTTTTTTAGAACCAAAAATAACGGTACCTTCCATACAATTTTTCTTAGCAATTATACATAATTGTATTTTTCTTAAAAGCGGCTCGACAACTTTTTTTACAAAAAAAATAATAAATTACTATTAAAAAAAGCCTTCCTTTAGAAGGATAACCATTTTACAAAAAAAATATTTTTTAATAGTACCTCCCAAAGAACTAGTTTTTAAATTTTCAATTTTCTTCAAAACGGCATGACTGATTTTAATAATATTTTTATACAGAAGCTTCGAAAAACTATAGTTATTTTCGTGTACTTAAATTAAAAGAAAATATTTTTTGGATTTTTTAAAATCTTAAATTTTTTTTTTGAAAATCAAATTTTATTAAAACTTTTCTTCGGCTCCTACGATTTTTATTAAACTTTTTGTGTATTTTGTATTTGTATTTTGTGTATGCTAAAATTATAAAAATTACATATAGCAACTATTAATAGTACTTCTCATGGAACTTTTTTTTTAATTTTGACTTTTCTCACTATCATCTGAACAAATTAAGATTATTTTTTTTCCATACAATCATATTCACTTAAGAATTAAGTAAGTAAGAATGGCATTTTTTTTTCATTTAGAAAAGAAGTTGTAATTTAAACATCGTATTTCATGCTTTTAATATTTTTCCCTCATAATTTTCATGTCCTTACAACAATTTTCTTAAACTGTCTTGAACATAAGAGCAACTACTTGCGACCTAGTCGTCCAAAGACCGGTTTTGTTAGTTTGTTTTATAAAATTTTGTATTTTTTACTAATTGGTCACTTGTAGGCGTATTTTGTACCAAAAAAAAGATTGTTTTAAAGTAACTGATTTTGACTTGCAAGTTTATATGAATTATCTCTCAAAATGTGCCTTTTAAGAGTTAAAATTTTTAATGATGAATAAATAACAAAAATCGTTAATAATAGATTGAATTTATATCCACTAAGAAAACATTTTTAAATAGCGTAAGGTTTGTTTTTCCAAAATTTTTTGTTTTTACTAGTAAAATTTGTGTTACTTACAAAATTAAAGATGTCCTTCAATTGTGTCCTATTAAAAATATGAAATTTTATGTTCTTAAACATATTTAAAAAAAAGGCTTTATTAAAATTATTAAAATTAGTCCAATGATGTACAAGTTTTTTTGTTCATCAACACCTTAATTGTTCTGATCTTTTTCATGAATAAACCATTTCACTCTGCAATACTCTTGAGGCACTGCGGCAAGTTTTTTTCATGATCATCGTGATGACACCGTGAAAAAAGCCATAATATTTGTAAGGGAAAAGTGTTCTGAACTAGAAATTTCAATTGAAAGGTGGGAAAGAACAGAAAAGAAGAAATTAATGCCAGGTAAAAAAAGGCCAAAAATACTGGTTTACACTGAACTTATTCATCGGTCTAGCCCATGGAAGACATTTCGTCAGTTTGTTCAGCTGTTCAACAAGAGCAATATTCTGAGATGAACCAAAGAAGAATTGCGTGCTATTGTTTCAATGCTTACCTCAACACTCACAGAACTAACAGACAACGGCAGTATTATATTGGAAATTAGGGGGAAATAGTGTCATATGGTAGTTGAAAAAATAAATTTAAGAGATGCAGGAATTTTTTTAAGTAGGGCTTCTCAGACTCGTTATCAGGTCTGTTATTGGTGATGACAATTTATTTAACAATATGGCATCTGAGTGTGAACGAAGCTTTTTCAAATTAAAATTAACTAAGACTTATCCAAGATCAACAATGAGACAAAAAATAAGTTGACTTACACTCCTCGTCAACTGAATACGCACAAACATTTTTGAATGTATTTTATCCATTTTTTCCAAACAGTGATGGTTATTATGCCATCTGTTGATGGTAAAAATGTTCGTAACATATAAATAACAGAATTTCAAAGTTTTATCCAAAAACAACCGTGAGTTTTTCCTTCAACCACTTCCAAAGTGTAACTTATACAAAGTAGAAGTTTTTTTTTGAGTCAACTGAATAGGTACAAAAATTAAAATTGGTATTGGAATGGAATGAAACAAGTTTTTGTTTAAGTTTAGTAGTGGGTACTTCCACCTTTATTTTTAATTACTTCGTAAATTCGATCCGGCATGGAATCGTATAGCTTTTTAATGTAATTTAACGAAATTTCGCTCCACGCTAATTTGATTGCAGAAATTAAGGTTTCTTTGTCTTCGAACTGACGACCACCCTCATAAACTTTGCGTACTTACCATCCCCAGACATTTTCTATGATGTTTAGATCAGGTGAGTACGGCGGCCATTGATGTCCATGTTTTTATTATGCGCGCTGAGTGAATAGGCGCATTATCATGTTGGTAGGTCCAGTTTATGGGTCCAAAGATGTTAGAAAATTTAGGAAAATTTCTTTCCAAAATTACTTTATACCCAGCTGCTGTCATTCTTGATGTTACAACCTCGAGCTCAACTGTTCCATAATAACTGACTGCTCCCCATATCATGACACCTCCTTCACGACTATGATGGCGCTTTAAAAATCTTTTTTCTTTTCTTAAGTCGTGAAAATAGAAGTTGAACCCATCAGGGCCATCGAAATTAAACTTTTTTTCATCTGAAAAAACCACGTGATACCATTCTTTTTTCCAACTCATGTGAAGTCTTGAAAAATCTAATCGCAACATTTTCCGTCTCTCGTCAAGTGGTGGTTTTTTCTTAAGTTTCATTCGTTTAAGATGGCTTGAGTTGGTGATTACTCTTAATACTGTTGAGCAACTTGCGTTTACGCCGACTTTTCGTTTTATTTTTGCCACAGAATCAGAAGAATTTGATGCATATCTTAAAATTCTTCGTCTCTCAGCTGCTGTTGTTGCTGTTTTCTTACCTCCCTTCATGTTTTTGCCGTATGCATCTTTATTTTTCAAGTAAGAATAAACTACATTAAAACTTCGGCCAACTTTATCAGCTATTGCACGTCCAGTTAGGCCTTGGTCTCTAAGTAAATCGATTTTAGCTTTTTCAACACTGTTAGACACGTAGATCTACCCATTTTTCTTAAAATTTGAAATCAAGAATTAAATTTTACTGAAAACACTAAAATCGTTAATTTAAACTGTCAAGCACTCCAAAAAACTTATAAACAACGAAGAAAATGGCGTTGTACCTATTCAGTTGACTAGAAAAAAACTCCTACTTTGCATATAAAACACTTTGCAAGTGGTTGAAGAAAAACTCACGGTTGTTTTTGGATAATTCTTCCGGAATTATCTGCTTAACATCTTAAGGGAATAGTTAGCATCAACAGATGGCATAATAACCATCACTGTTGGGAAAAAATGGATAAAGTATATTAAAAAATGTTTGTGCGTATTCAGTTGACGAGGAGTGTATATAGCTATACTTTCTATCTAAAAGCATCAGCACACAAAACATAGAGATTTTAATGATTTAATCGAAGCATTCAGTACAATAAAAAATTCAAAAGCACCTTTAAATAAAATCACTGCTCGTGTTTTTTTTTTTACAATCCTTAAAGGGAGTAACCTTGCTTTACCACTTTAACATGCCGGTGGTCACTGTCTCTCAGTACGCTCCTGCATGCGTAGATAGATACACCTCATTTAACTATCTTCTGATCAGTCATTTTTTTACTTGCGATGTATATCTAGGTATACTATATGCCAAGTTATGCATTCGTTAAACCAAATTGAACTCTAGGTTTTGATCAGACTTGTTATTACTTTTGGTGCTTAGGTGATTCTACCAACACCTTTTATCTTTTATTATAAATTAAAATCAACGGTAGCAAAGGCTTCCTTTGGATGGGAAACCACTGTTCAAAAGATAGTTCTTAATGGTACGAGTATCTCCCCAAAGTACCATTTTCTACTTTTTTGCGATTTTCTCCAAAACTGTACTCGTATCTCTGATTTTCAATAATTTTATTCACACAGAAGCTTCTTAATAATAAAATTAGTTTTTTTTTCTTATTAATATAAATAATTATTTAAAGAAAAACTGAAAAATAACAGTTCCGTCCATACAAATGTTTAAGAAGAAATATATTTTTTTTTTAAACTTCTCCTACTATTTTTTTGAAAACTTTTTCTTTATACTCAAATTAGTGCGATATACAACACACAAAATATAAATTTTAACCAATAGCAACTATTGAGAGTCATTCTCATAAAGAACGTTTTTCTTAATTATGAATATTTTATTATTATCGGCTTAACAGATTTAGATTAATTTTTTATACAAATTTCAAATAAGTTTAAAAAATCAAAAATCTAAATTTTCAAAATAAAAAGTTTCATATTTGTTTTTGAAAACTCGATATCTCAAAAATGGGTTGAAAATTTTTATTTAAAATTTTATATTTATATGCACAAATGCACATAAATAAATACGTAAGATTTGCATACCAAAAGTTTTCCTTAAAAATGTTTTAAGAATTTGATATTAAAAGTTTTTTTTTTATTAATCAAGAATTTCATCTTTTTTTCATCTCAAACTCTTAAAAAAGTTGTTTTAGATTTATATAGGTATCGTATTTCTCACTTGTTAAAATTAGTCCCTCATAACTTCCATGTCCTTACATATAATTTTTTTAAACCCTCAGCTTCCTGCACATAAGTGCATATCTATGTGCAACCCAGTCTACGATTTGGAAAAAAATCAATCTTAGAATGAGAGATTGTTTGACATTGATATATATTTTTTTTAACTAAGCTGCTATATTTAAGGTTAATGATAATTTTCCTAATTAGTTATAGGTCATAAAATTAACTTTATTTTCTGTTTCATCAAACTTAAAAATTAATATTAATTACCCTAAAAAAGATCTGAAAGGCAATACTGATCAAAAATGCAAGCTAATAAGTTCACGACTGGCTCACACGTAGGTACCTGATCTAATGTTCAAAAGCTTATTATTAAAAAAAATTTGTGAAGAGTCCGAAGAAAAACGGCTTTGGTGTTTAATGTTTCAAAACCAACAATATTTTATATACTATTGTGTTCATTTTTTCATGTTATATCAAGAAAACATACCAAACATCTAAGGGAAAAGATAAAACATACACTGGTCAAAAGAACTTAGGGAACAAGACTTTTTTAAATTTTCTTAGAGTGTTTTAAAGAACTGGTATGAGAAGTTCTATTGAGTTGAAACAAAAACCATTTAACAGCCTTATATTATTTGATTTGAAATTTAAAATTCGTGGGCAACATTTTTTTTACGATACCGTTACTATGCAACTATAAGAAATAATAACGCGAGTCAAAATTTTTTTGTTTGATGGTGACATTCTTTTGGGTAATTGTTTTTAGTCAATCAAATATATTGGTAAAATAATTTCTTTATTTAGGTTTAACTACCTTTTCGTATATTTTTGCGAAGTTTGTTTTGAAGGAGACATCGTTCTTCTAATGAAAAAAGGCATCTTCTTATGTCTTTGATTAGATACCAATATGTTTCAGCAAATGATGAAGAAATACAATTTCAGGAGTTAATGACTTTATAATAGAGTTCAGTAAAATAAAATTTTTTTTGAGAAAATGTTGTCTAAGAATTTTAGCTACTAGTTCAGATAAGAGAAAATATGATGTTTGGTATGATTTATTTTCTCAAAGAATGTTGCACATCTATGTATACAACAATTTTTTTAATGTTTCAAAATAGCTTTGAACTTAGTGTAAATTTCATTTGAGCCTTTCAAAAGTATGCAATTCAGTTCCAAACATAATAAACAAGTTTTGAACCTTTTCTCTTTATCTAGAAATACTCGTATTAAAACATGTATTTATCGATATTACAATCCCCAAACCATTGAATTCATGATACTCATTGGTGCAAATCCTTAAAGAAAACAAATATCTTCTCTCACATCAATCTTTCCACTTATAACACAAAATTCATTTGTATTGAATATTTTCTAGACTATACCTTCATGCATGCCAAAGTCAATACGATTATGTGAATAACCCTAAAGTTAATGGCTGAATAAAAGCACTCTCTTGTTGAACTTAACATCTAGGTGTATTGACTGCCACCTTTGTGGCAAATTATGTCAAAAGAAATAATGCTCGACACATAATCAGACATTAACATCTCGATTAGCTCCTTTATTCGATATCCATGGATTTTATCCTGGAGTCTTGTTTAATTTGATTACCTTATTACCGAATCATTTGCCACATACTTCAAGTAATCACACTTTACGTTTAACCAATTTGCATGACACGTGATGTGTATTATCACAGTTGCATGAATTTAATAATTATACACAGGCGTTAATAACTCTTATACATTAAGCTGTATACACTATACTGAACACACTCCTGCTGAAACAGACAAGGATGCGCCCTTTATGTTTCTACCTACCTATATTGAAAGAGGTTCATGCCAAAATTGGCATCGTTTAAAGGAGAACTTAGTTTAATCGATATCTTCTGTGGCTGAGTTATAATATCAAGTACGGACTTTAGCTTGTTGGCATCAATAATGATGGCAGCAGAAACATGCTGGCTGAAGCGAAACTGTGTAATGCTATAAATACAACACTTAGCCTAAATGGCATGGCCATCAATTGAAGCATTAACGAGTGTCATTAATTAAGACAAGCAGGATCAATAGACGAAATGAGCAGTTATAAAGACATTGACTTTATTTCCAGTGTTTTTTTTTTTTGTATTTTTTTTTTTGTAAACAGAAAAATAAAACATGTCAGACATGATAAACTTAATGTGGGCGGATAGGTGTAAAAGTTCCATACAAATTAATTTTTCTTTATTACTACAATAAATTCTTAGAGTTGGCTATTTGCAGTGAAAATTAGAGCAGAAAAATATGATTTGTGATAATGGAATTTTGTCATTATTCTTTCAATTAATGTTGCAAGACGAAAGTACATGAATAAAAATAACATTAAGCAGGTATATTGTATAAAAGATAATTACATACACAGAGTGTTCAACTTTGTTGTGTGGGCACATTAAATTTATTATTTAAATTGGATGAACCGATGGTGTATGTTGGTACCTCCGAAATTGAATTTTGTTTTGAAAATATTGATTTAAATGTATAAGAAACAAATTTTAAAAATTGTTTGATGTGGTTTCTTGAAAAAATATTTTTTTTTAAAATAACAGCATTGAATATTAAATATTTTTGTCTATGACCTTGAAAAAAAACTTTAAAAGTTTATTGAAAAACTAAATAAGTTGATCTTGCTTTCATTACGATTTAGTGGCCTATCAGATGTTATACCTTTTTTTTTTTGAGAATATCAATCAAAGGAGTTGCAGAAATTACGTGTAAACTAGCCTTTAAAAAACTGAAAACATTTGTATTAAAAACTGTCTATGCATAAGTAGGATGTGGGCGTATAGATGTCTAAAACTAGTTGATTTTTTTTTGTCCAGTTAAATGGCATCTTTTTTTGCAAATATCAGAGCTTAATTTTGTTAAGGAAAATTTTATGAAAATCGTATAGATAATTATAAAAGATTTTTTTTACCGTTTTTAACACAATTATTTTTGGTTCTGGAACATTTGCTTTGAAAACTATTAGAAAGTCAATTGAGCCGTTAATGAAGACTGAGAAAGTTAACTAAATTCAGAATCCCTTATGTCAAAATCGTGAGTTGCAAAAAAAGAGAATCCCGAGTGCCCAAATCACGAAAGAATAGAATTATACCAAAAGAAAATTGCTCAACCAATTTTGAATATCAAAATCAAAAAGAACCTGGGTGCAACCCACACTGGTAACTTCCTATTAGTACCCTTGGAAGCTAGAAGCCCGATGTTATTTTATTATTAAAAAATCACCAATTCAAGATCTACGAAAAAGTTTTCAGATGTTTACTGTGCAATCAATTGAGGACTAAAGGCAGAGCAAAATATTGTTAAATTAGCAAGTAGAATAAAGATATTTCGGAAGAAAAATTATGTTTAACATTTTTTGGTAATTTTCTTGTACTTTTTTTGTTAAAAAATGTAAAAAAAAACACGTCTGTGGAATTATTTTACAAAATCTTAATTATGAACCAGTATAAATAATTAAATAAACCAGATGCCTATTGGCTTGATCTCCAGATATTTGAAACAAAAACAAATTTCGACAAGTTTTGGAAAAATTTCTTGTAGATTTTCTTACTTAAAAAAACTGTTCAGTGAATATTTTTACAAATTTTAAAAACTATTTACTATAAACTAGTGTATAGAATTAAATTACGCTGAAGTCAATATAATTATTTATTCCTGAGAAATTTTAGCCATAAGACTTTTTCAACAATTTTCAGCAGTTTTTTTAGTTTAAAAAAAAGTTGTAAGTTTATATGTTTTCATATTTTTACCAATTCTAAATAAATATGCGTATAAAAATTAACCCATCGATAGCATTATTCGCTCCAAGATATTCATGACTAAGGAAATTTGACAAAGTTTTTTTTAATTGATTTATGAAGTGAAAATATCTCCCTCTGAATTTTTTGTAAGTGCTGTCTAAATGCTGTGAAACTACTTTCAATATTATAAAATTCATCCGAAGTCAATATCTTCATCCGTTCTCGATACTAACGAAAAAAAAGGAAAAGAACGTACGAACGTACGTACCAATACAGACATCTTTCTAAAAATAGCCGATTTCCTTTGAAGATGCCAAAGTACTTGTGAATAGATAAAAATCCAAATCTAATACTATCAATTAATTGCACATGCTCTTATGTGCGAGTAGATACATTTAAAATGGGAAAGTCGTTTGATGTGTTTCAGTGAAAAAAACTGGCAATTACTTTGCCACCTCCAAAGGAAAACGCCTGAAGATGGATTGAAAATCTAGGGAGTTCGAAACGTGAAGATATGAAAAATATTCTGTTTTACAAATCAAACCAATTAGAATAACTTCAAATAGGAAGTTAACAAGTAGGATTTTACTTAAGTTTCATTAAGCAGAATAAAAACAAAAACGGAAAATACTGGAATTCGGGATTTTAGCGATTCGGGAATCATAACTTCGTCCACTTGGGGTTTGGTGTGATCTAGGCATTCAGGATTTTTTGTAGTTTCCTGGGAGTAAAAATCACTAGATATCAGCTAAGGGACAGTTAAGCCTTTAATCTTTAGCTGATACCTACAAAGAATATAGAAAACCTATGATCATAATTATTTTTTTTTTGCAGGGTGATTCAAATAAGGTGTGACAAAATGATGGAGCATGTGACTAATTCGATACAATAAAAAATTCTAAAGCAAGAGAGTTTCTTCAAAATTGAAATTGAATTTAAAAAACAACGGTAACACTTGCTATGATAAGTCAATCTTTTCTTCCGGAATATTTCCTTTTATTTCCATTAGTTTCTCTCAAAAAATTATTCAAAAAGTATTCATAGATGTAAGTAACTTGATTGAAGATTTTCTAGGTAAGATAAAGTGCACTTATGCTCAAGACGCTGATGGTTTAAGAACATTATATGTAAAGATATGGAAATTATGAGAGAAAAATGCACGGAAAGAATTGAAAAATCACCAATTGCAAAATTTGTAGTTGCAAATTACGAATCAAGTTTTATCCGTAAATCAAGGCATTTTGATCCCAAACTAAAACAAGAAATTGAAATTTAACATTCAAAACGTAGCGTTTTACAAAATCACCAACAAAACATTCTTAAATCACGACAATCTTATCGCAATTTACTTCTCGTCACAACATGGTATGTATCTAGTGATTAATGTGTGACACAAACGATTTGTAATGCAAATTGGCCTAGTGGTTGCATGCTCGCTCCGCAACTCGAGGGTTGTGAGTTCAAATTCAAGTAGAGTCAAGCGTAAGGTTATTTATTTAAAATGAATTAAATTAAATGTTGTTGTATACCTGCAGAATGGGGGGTAGAGTTACGATTGATCTTTCGTCGCAATATCATGAAATAAAAGTGTGGCGATCACAAATCTTTTTGCAAATTTACAAATTGTGCGATTGAGGAATATTTGAGTCAAATTGTGATTTGTTGTTCGCAATTTTTGATACTTAAGAGTGTTGATTTACGATTTTTGAGTATCAATATCTTCATTCAAAACAAACAAATAGTCGTAAATTACGAAATCTGGAGCGAAGTCATAAATCGGGATTCATTTTTCGTAATTTGCAGCTCATTTTTCGTGATCTGATCTAAGAATTTTTTTCCGTGTATTTAAAAGCATGAAATACGATATTGAACCGAGCTAAAATAACTTTTTTAAGAGTTTTAACATCTTAATTCTTGATTGAACATAACTATATGGAAAATATTTAAAATGCTTGGAGAGGGTTTTTAAAAAAATAATTTTTATATATCCAAGCAAAGGAAAATTTTTGGTATGTAAATCGTTAGGACTTATCCATGTGAATATAAAACGAAAATTTCAAAAAAAATGTCAGCCTGCTTTTGATATATCAAATTTTCAAAAAAAATTAAACCCTTTTTAAATATTCAAAAACTTTTTTTTTTGAAAACTTTGATTGGTTTTTGGGGGAGGTTCCATTTTAACCTTTAACTTTAAACCTTTTAACTTTAGCTTTTACCAATAGAAATTAATTAAATTTTTTCCAAGAAAAGTCGTTGGAGCCGTTTTTTAGAAAAATAAGATTTAGTTAAATTAATAAAAAAAAATTATGTAGCAGGTACCGTTATTCTTAGTTCTAAAAAATGAAAAAAAAAATGGGCCAAATCACCATAAAGCACTACCAAGTCTTAACAAAATCGATCTAGCCGTTTAGGCTGTAGCCGAACAGACAGAAAGAGAGCCACACAGAAAGAATTTTGCCACCCGCTTTTTTTGTGTTCTCTGTCATCGTTTGATTATTATCTCACTTTTTTCTGCACGAATTCAAAACATACCTACAGAAGGTACTACATACATTTATCGCAAGCAACAAAAGTAAGGCATGACAGTGAAGTGCATTTTCGACACTAATGACATTTTTGAAAACAGCCGAAGACTGCGTAAAAATAAGATGGTGTGTACAGCCTCCCAGCTCAAGACGATTGAAGCAATACCCGAAAGTTATATAAGAAAGCTAAACAACTGGCTCCTGGCTCTTGGCTTTAAGACCTCAACACAGGCTCTTCTAAATACCGAAGGTTACTTAGTCACCGAAGTTCAGAGAAAAGTAGATGTTTGCAAGAAACATTTCAGCAGCTGCTAAACGGGCATCAGGCATAGAGCGAGAAGAAGGACAGTAAGAGAACATTAGTCCAGTCAATGAATACCCAGTATAGAAGGGGTAGACTAAGCTTTAATGAAGCTCAAGAACAACAAGGCCACAAATATAGATGTTATGTTCAAAAGCATGAATATATATGTTCTTTCTTTTAATATTTTTTAAAACAACCCCTTTAGTATTATTTTCGCTACAACAAGAATACTTGTGGAATTCTTATCAAGTACAAAACAATTTTAGATTGAAAATTAGTATTTAATGTACCTAACCTTCTAGGTCTATCCAAAACAGGCATAGAATAGAGACAAGTTCATCGTCAAATGAACTAATTTTCAACAAAGTACAAAAAAAAAAAAAATGATAGTTCCCTAAAAACTTGTGTTTATCTTCTTCCTAATTTTGTAGGTTTATTGAAAAACAACAAGTCAATTAGTCAACAATTACTTGTTCAACTCTGTTTTTTCAACAAGTGAAAATCATTTCTGAAACTCAATAAAAAGCGTAAAAATTGTCAACTGAAAAAAAAATCCCTTGACTTGTTGAACCAGTTCAACATGTATTTCTTACACGATGAGTCGTTAAGTCTACGAAAAAAATAATTTATCTAAAATCAACGCTTTTCTTTTATTAATGGACAATCGTTATTATGTAGGAAGGACTTTCAGTAGGATAATGAATATTTTGTACGCTGCACATGGACCACATATGTGGCTCAATTTCAAAGTAAGTTTTTTCTTAAAATATTTTTGTTTTTTTTTATTCTCACTCTCACTGTTGGATTCCGAATTAAATGCTTTATGAACCAAATTCCTTACTACTTAATTAACTCTAAGCAATCTTGCAATCTTCCATCACTTGATAAATACTACTGCAAGCATTTACTTCTTACTTGTTGACTTTTCACAAGTCCGCAACAGTCAGTTGAAATCTATAAACTCTTGAACAAGTTTATTCTCTACTCTTTGAACACTTGTTGTTTTCAGTCACAGAACCGTAGATTTATGAAATTTCCAACTTGTTGAAAGTAGCCAAAACAATTGTTTAAATGTCTCCTAGACTTGTTGTTCAGTGTTACACAAAATTTAAAAAGTTGTTGAATTTCACTTGTTTAACAAGCACTTTATGTATTGTGTTATAGCCCCAGATCAAATTATGAAAAGAAACTTCCATAGCCGGCATCACCCAATACTTAAAATGAAGCTCTAAAAACATTGTCCCTTTCAATAAATGAGCGCTTTTGCATCGGTGATTACAACAAAAGTCATGCGGAAACACGCATACAATCATGCATAGCACCAAAAGGTGTTAGTGAACACCTCGAGTCTTAAATAAAGTGTGTTGATCATATTTATTATTTTTTGTATGTTCAATTCCATATAAATATTTGAATTTCGAATGTGTGAGATAAGGTCAACGCGAAAGGAGCTCATGTAAAGTAAAATTTGTAAATCTGTGGTCTTTGTGCTTTTTGTTTCTACTTTTAAAACTTTTATATGAAATGAACCCTCTTAGCTATGAAATACTGTGTAGCCTTAAGAAATTTAAAATCCTTGAATTACTGCCCCCCTATACCTATGGATGTTCTTATTTGAAGAATTTTGTTTCAGTATTAAATAAATTAGAAACTTTTCTCCTTAAGTCTTGGCATATTAAAGTAATTTGTCGAAAAGATTAAGCCTAAACATTTGTTTTCAGACGTAATTTGTTTGCACTGTGCTTAATATTTCTTATAAACTATATTTTACTTAATGAATTGGATATGTACCAGTACCTAATTTAAACACAATCATTCTCTGAGGAAATTATATGCAAAATGGTATATAGTTTACATTTGGGAGTTTTTTGCAATCATGAAAAAGATGTCTTTTTCAAAAGTTGATTAAAGTATGTAGGCTAGGTATACACTACACTTAGACGCTCCTGCATAAAATAACCCACAAAGACTTATGTCTGAAATCATAAAGAAAAACCATTAATTTTTAGAGTGAATAACAAAACTTTACCTTTTTGAGCTTACTATTTATGAGAAAATGTTATAAGTATAAAAAATAAAAACAACAATTAAATAAACATTAGAATCATAATTGTTTAGCCTCAAAATATTCGGCAACATGTTTTAAAGAAAACATTTTTAAATTCAGTTCTCGGTTTTTTGTTAATTACTTTCATGACGTAAAAGTCTCTTCAACCATCTTGCCTCTTGCAAAATTTTAAAATCAAAAAGAACAAAAAAAAAAAAAAAACTTTAGCTTAGGTACACCTGAAATCGGCAAAAAGGCAAATGCACCAAATTGCTAAAGTTTCATTTTGTAAACGACACTTTGCCCGCACTAATTAAAATCTTATTTTCATTTCAGCTGTGCTATGAATTTTTCAATCAATTTTGAAAGATATACACTCCACCTTGTTGGATTGGAGTCATTATTTTAAGTTGTTAAAGATTCAGAATTAACAGTTTTACATTTTTAAGATAATATTCAATGTTTGTCGTTTGAATGGTTCTGGAAGAAGAGTATGGAATGTATTTAAATTGGAGTGGTCGTCACATACAAAATCTGTAATTTTCTTCTAATAGAGTTGAGGCCACTTTTGTCAAAAAACTTTATGGTCAGTACTTAAAAGGGTTTTTACTTACTCTCTAGAACCAAGTTTAAAAAAAAATCGAAGTTTTCAAAATACATACATATTTGATTTGCAAAAAAAAATGCATAGAGGCTTTTGAATAAAAAAATTTTTGAAATCACTATTACCGTTTTAAGAAAAATAAAAAAATTGTTGGCAGAATCACCAAAAACCACTGTATACCATATTTTAAGAAATTCTCCTGGCTTATCTGAACCCAAAGGGATCAACTTGTTGTTGCATTTAGATTTCATTTAAAAAGTCAGGTATAGTTTTTGAGCACTTCTGAGCTTCCAAAAAATAAATGCATAAACTACGATCTATAGATTTATTAAGGAAAAAATTAAGATTGCTATTGAATTGAAGCAATTGAATTGATTTTCAAAGTCTATAATCATTGGTCAAATTTGGCATTTAATGGCAATAAAAACAACACAACATGAGTAAGTATGTAGGTATTGGACACTTCTGGTGTCATAAAATTAAGATCTTACAACCTTAATATAATATTAGAAAAACCATTAAGCTAGCATGGTGCATGCTTTTCATTATCCATTACGACCAGCAGTGACATCAAATCAATATTAATTGGTGTCTAGTTTTTTTCTGCAAAAAAAAAAAAATAGTAAGTCCTGATGTAAGTAAGAAATTCAGTCAGCAAAAATTACTCCAGACAAAAAATTTTCAAGAGAATCCAAAATTTCAATTTACATGTAAAATGTTCATCAACAGACTACGAAAAATATAAATATTGCATTCTATATCGAATTGATTTGTTAATCATGTTTCCCATCGGTAACATGGCACGTTTGAACAAAGATCCATAAATATGTATAGTTTTCTGTAACTTGATATGTATAAACCAAACAACAAAATAGAATATTAATAACGTCAGAACATTATATAAAAGAAATATAAGGACCTTTCATATCATAATAATCCTTAAACTATATACAAACACAGAGAAGGTATAGGTATCTTTTTTTTTTTATTGAAATGAATGAAAGTTTGTCATAAAAGAAAAGCTAAAATTAATTCTATTAAGGGTATTTTGCTGAGTTTTTTTTTCGCAATCAATCTTAGTAAAATTCATCCCCTCTAGATACTATATACGAGTATATATAAGAATATTCCTTACTCGAACTTATTAAACAAAATGAGTTGCTGGGAATGAGAGGAAGATTTTGATTAATTATGCACAACGGAAATCTAGTCTGCACGTTTCAGGTTATTTTTTTTTTTCAAGAAACTTTAATGAAAATAACAAAATACAAAAAAAAAATAAAAGAACTGAGTGGAACGTTTTTTGATTTATAAGTAAAGCAAAACTCAAAATACTTTTACACAGAAACCAATTTGAATTTTATTCAATTAAAATATACATATATATTTGTATGTATGCGTATAATATATTCGATATTAATATAATAAAATTGAAGAATAATTTACTTATAGTATACGCATTTTTCAAATTCGAACGAACTAAACATGATCAAAGTAAATTACGCAATTTAAACATTTTGCCCCATTTCTTTTATTGTATACCTTAGTACTTTGATTACCAAATATTGTATAACACTGATTTTGTCATTTTTATAATAACATTATTGTATATTAAATATTTTTATATTTAATACCTTACTAGTGTCAGTACTCTTCGCTTCAAAATTGTAAAGAATGTGTGTTAGTTAAAACCGGCAAGATTACGGGGAGCATCACTATGTCCCAAAATTAATATTGCCACTTTCCATTTTGTGTTGACGATTGTAGGAGTATACAAATATATTTAAGCTTTTTGGTAGAAATATTATTTTTATCTGAAAAATTACATAGTAAATTTGTAGGCCATTCAACAGATGTTTTTATCTTTTAAAACTTAACTGATCAAATTTTGGTTGGGTTGTTTTTAAGATTTATAAAAGAATGGCTCAACAGCTGTAAGAGTGATACTCCAGCAAACATTTTTAAAAACACATTTTTGCCAATAGATTTCTCATGAACTGTTCATCGTACAAAAAAACTATGTTAATATTTTTGAATAGGAAATTTAATTATATTTTTGTTTCTATAAATACAACATTTATTTGAGCAAAACTTTCATTAACTCTCAGTTTCAAAGTGTGAAAATTACGACTTAAGAGAACAATAACTACACGTTGTACAATATATTTTTCGCACTCGTTGACCTCTGGTTATATTAAACAAAATAAGTCAAGTACCTGCTTTTGTTGTGAAATAAGGGATATATGTGGTTTTAATAAGAAGCGTCTCGATGCGAGGGTAGAAGCTTGATATAATATTTGTATCTTTCCCAGAAAGTTTCAAATATTAAGTTGAAATAAAAGTTAAAGAGTGACCCCTTCTCCAGTTAGGCTCATCAGTAAGATGCTGCTGAAGAAGAGTTCACTTAAACTTTTTTCAAGTATTCTTCAAATTCATCAGTATCAATTATTACTTCAAGGATTTTAATAAAAAAATTTATCCACGATCAAGGAAATTGTTGTTGCATGAAAAAATTAATAAACTTGGTTGTGCAATAGCTCGTAGAAAACCAGGGCCTAGTAAATTATCAACATGAATAAAATTATGATTTGAATGAACATTCACTTAATAGCTTTTAAAGTGAAATAACGCTGAATTATGTCATTACTTCTTCCTGAAATTTTTAGATGAATTAAAAAGTACTAGATCGTAATTAGTAATCGTTTCATATGAGAAACTTTGTTTGGTTTTCTTAAACTCAATTTTTCTAGTGCAAAAGATATTACAATTTCGGAAAGACACTAAGTTCCACAATTTTGCGATTTTTTTACATATTGAATTGAATTTAGAATAAAAAATATACAAAATGGCAACGCTCCTTTACGAAAACTGATAAAGTCACGTGCTCGAAAATATTATTTGCTGTGCAGCTGTGAAGTAGGAAAATCAAGTTGATAAGAAATAAAATGCATGACTGCACCGCACTGTACTTGCTCTTATATTCAAGTTGCTTAAATTGAAGGATTTTTATAATATGAAAGTAATTATAGAAAAGAAAATAAAAAAAAAAAACAATTAAATAGTTCAATCAATTTCATATGCTACTTACTCAAAAACAAATATCCCATTTAATTTCTTGAAAAATATGTGTACCCAAGAAAAAAAAAAAGAAAAAATTATTATAGCGGTTTTCTTAAAAACTACATTTCTTACTCGTATACAAAATAGCATTTTATGGCCTTCAGTCTTACAAATGGCTTCTCGTCGGTTTCGTATTTTTTATATTTATGTATAAAATGTTAATAAGATTTTTTGAAAAATGTTTTGGCATGCCAATTTTAAGTACCTATATATTAAAACACATTTTTAAATGTTGTTTCCAAAAAATTCATCAACTGATTTTTGAAATATAAAGAATTAATATTCTATTCAGAATTTCCCATGATTTCCGCATCCTAACATGTGTAGTGTAGTCTTTCATTACCTGAAATAAATATCGCAATTTCTTATTTTCATCATACTTTCAAGATGTCTTCAGAAGCTTCAAGACTCTTGTTAATGGTTCAAAAAAGTGATATCTGAATAAATTTCTTTGCTTGCAACTGTTCAAATTAACAATGTGCCCTTATCAGCTTGTATAAAGTCACGAGTTCACGTGCAATAGGAAATGGAATATTCGTAAATGTCAAAAATGCTGCAGTAAAAGTTAAAAACTCAACTCTATTCTGCTCCGGGTGCAGCATTTTTGATATTTATTTAGTTCCATTTTATCGTCTATTCAAGTGGTTTAGCGGAAGTATGTACTAGCTATTCAAAAAGTTAAAAAAAAAAAAAAATTCTCTTGAAATCTTACTATATAAAATTGGTTAGCTGAGCTACGCCTATTACTGAAGTAATAAACTACCAAACCATCATACAAGAACTTTCGCACGTGCTCAATAAATACACGTCCTTGTCCTTCATTATACTTAACTATGCCAGAAAGAATGTAAAGCATACAATAATCCTGCATGAACATTTTCTCCATTCTATAAATGTTAACCATGCCTCACTTTTTGAAATCCTGGAAATTTATACTCTCCTGGTTCTGGGAAAGTTACTAAAAAATAGAAATACATACATACCTACACACATACCACTTAGGAGGAAAAAATAAGCGTTTGCATAAAACCAACAGATTTTTGTTCTTATGATATTTATGAGAAATGAATGTGTGTTTGAATTTATGTGAATTGGGATTGAAAATGGGGGATTTTACAAAAAAAAAAAATAAGTTGGCTGTACTACCAGATAATCCAGTATCTAATTATACTATTTTTGTTATTGTATCCTTGTTCAACATAGCTATGTATAGGAAAATTTTTGCTAGTAGCTGGGATCTTATTTTTCCAGCTAAAAATTGTTGTAAGTCATTTCCACCGAAATGGATAACCTGCTGTGTTCTGGTTCATGTGCAATAATAAGCACGTTGCATTCAGAAGGTAGCCCACAGAGCTGTCATTAAATTAAAATCTAATTGAATTTTATGGGATCACATGAACTTTGACATAAAGCACCCAGCTGAAAATCATCAGTTAGTACTTATTTTTTCTAAAAACAGATTTTGCACAAAGTCATGCTTTCTTAAAAATATTTTTCGGTTATGATAATCATCTATTTATAGCCGCAGTATTTTTTATTTATGATTTTTAAACTTTGATTGCATTGAAAATGTTATAACGAATTTGGCGCCCAACGTGGGATTTAAAAGATAACCTGACTATTGTTTCGTTTAGTTAAATATAAATCTGAAATTTACTATTTTTTTTGTTAAGTAAAAGAGAGCTAGATAAAAGACGTGATTGAATTCAGACTCAAATTTCTTACAAAAGTTTTCCGGGAGCATATTTGTAAATTTGTTCCTACCTAGTAATTTAAAAATTTACTTGAACAAAGTTTAATAATAATTGATTGCTTGTTGTCGATAGCGGCCTCTAAATTTAAATGCTCTTGATAAGCAATAAAAAATAATTTGAATGCACTTCCATTCAAATCGATTTTTATCAGACCTGTTATTACGATCATAAGGAAGACAAGAAAAAGTGCGTCCCATAATAATTCTGTCTGTCTATCCGTTCGACTAGAGTTTAAACGGCTGGATCGATTTTCTTAAAACTTTGTACAGAGTGTTTTTTGATGGTTCTGTTCACAGTTTTTTTAATTTTTTTTTTAATAACTAAAAATAATTGTTACTGCCAAACAATTTTTAAGCAATTTCACATAATCTTATATTTCTCAAAAACAGATCCACAACTTAAAAAATCAATTAATTTATTTAAAGTTACCTTTGTACCTTTGAACCCTTACTAAGCCACAGAAGCAATTTTTTTTTTAATTTTGAACTTAAGGTTTTTTTTATCTCTCCAGAGGGAAAATTGAAACTTTTTTTAGCATCAAAAATAACGATATTTGCCCTACAACCGTAAATGAAAAGCTTATTTATCTCAAAAACGGTTCCAACGATTTTGATAAGAAAAAATCAGTGTATTATTGTAGGTATGCTGTACTTTTTGATAAGAAAAAAAAAATTACCGAAAACCGTTAGTAACGGTACCTGCCATAAAACGAAATTTTTTTCTCATCAACGACTTAAACGATTTCAGTCAAAATTTGTATGCAAAGTTTCTTTTAAAATGTTAATAATTGGATTTTTAAAACAATATTAATTTTTTTTTTTTGAAAATTCAATATTTCAAAAATGAGTTGATGAATTTTCTTGAAACCAAGTTTTAAAATGTATTTTAATACATATATACTTAAAGTTGGCATACCAAAACTTTTTTTAAAAAGGTAATTAAGAAATAAGAAATTAATTGTCTTGTTTTTGAGATCTTAGTTCTTATCTAGTTGATTATAAAAAATGATTTAAATGCATTTTTTTATATATTAATAATATTTTTATAGTTACGTTTATATTTTAAAAGACCTTAATTTCAAGCAATTTGAACATAAGAGCAAGTACGTGCGATCCAGTTGTATATTTTATTTTATATTAGATTTTCTTTCAAACGATGACTTTAATTTCAATAATTTGTTTCTATACAGAAGCTCCCACCTTAAAAATAGTTTTTCCTATCAAAGTTTTCAAAAAAATATTTTTTGGAGTTTTAAAAAAGTTTTCAATTTTTTAAATAAAATAAAATATTTGCAAAACTACATTATGGTAGTTTTTTTATTAGATTCGGTATTTATGGGTTTTATTTTTTTTAAGTATCTTTAAAGAGATTTACTTTCGTAAAAAAATTACGGTAAGAACCTTCCATAGGTAACAATATTATTGAAATATTTTTTTTTAATTGCTGCTACAATTTTTATAGAACTTTTTCTTTATGCTAAAATAAGTATGATATAAAAATTATAAAAAAATCGAATAGCAAATAATAAATTTAATTTAATTTTAAATTTTCTTAACGTCGGCTGAACAGATTAAGGTTAATTGTTCTTATACAAATTTCAAATGAGCTTAAAAATATTGGATACCAATTTTTTTAAATTTTTATAGAACTGATTTTTTTTTTGAAAGTTCGTCATCTCAAAAACAGGTAGGCAATTTGTTTTAGAAAATTAGGTTTTATATGCACACAAATAAATGTTAAGGATTTTCATACCAAAAATTTTAAGAATTCGATATAAAACTATTTTTGAAAAAAAAGAGCTGCAATGATTTTGAATTTTTGCATACAATCATAATCAATCAAGAAATTACTATCGTATTTCATTATTCTAAACATTTTTCTCTCATAATTTCCATGTCTTTATATATTGTAGTTGTCTTAAATCCTTAGCGTCTTGAATATAAGAGCAAGTACGTGTTACCCAATAGCGTATTTTATATTTTTAGCATAGAAAGCGTCAAGCCTTGCTCACACAAAATAAAGAAAATGTTGTAAGGATTTAATTATTATAGGTATGTTCAAAAAGTCATTTTTATTGAAAATTGACTTAAAAATGCCCATTCAAACTTTACCCTGTCTTATTTTTTTCACAGTCATGGTAAATTTCATATTCGTAAAAATATCATTGAATTCAAGATTTTGATCAAACAAAACTTGACGATTATAGAGAATATTTTTAAAGTAGTTAAGTCAGGCAATTTTGTTTTGGCTGTCCAAACCGTCTCACTGAATGGCTGAGCCCTGCACCTAGGGCTAGCCACGATACCAAACCAAACGGTACTTTTGTAAGTATCGTCTCGGTATCGTCAAAATCGAAAAATTTCTATATCGTCTCGGTATCGGTCTCGGTCTCGGTCTCGTATAACTCAGTCTCGTACAACAAAGTCTCGTCTCGCAAACCAGATAAAATGCACGACTTGGTTACATGTTCTTGATGTAGTAATTGAACCCGCTTGGTATTTTCAAGATTTGAGACAAAAATCATTATTATAAAAATCAACTTTATTATCTGAAGTTTTTTTGACTTAGCCTTTTTTCAGAATGACTAAGTAAAGTTCCGATAAGAAATTCGACAAAAAATTTTGACGCGGGGTCATACATTCACAGGAAAACAATGCATACAAATATTTAACTCAAGTCACTTTCTCACTTAAGGGCACCAAGTCTGAAAATTTCATCCAAATCATTGGTTTCAGAGAAAGCCAGTAAAAGTTAAATGGGCGTGGCAGTGGGCAGTTGTAATTCAAATTATTGCCTAAACCTTCTCTCTGCAGAGAAAAAAAAGTTCTGAAAATGTCATCTAAATCATTAGAGCTTTTTCCAAGAAATCATTAACAAAAATTGTTTGTTTGAAATAAATTAATAATAATATTCAAAAAACTACAAGAAATACGGTATCGTTTGGATCTGGTATTGTCTCGGTATCGTTTAGGTTTCCTATACCGATACCAAACGATACCGAGACTTTTCTGGTATCGTGGCCAGCCCTATCTGCACCCTTTGTCAAAAACTGCGAAAAATGGTAAGAAATGGTAAGGTTTGAAAGACCATATCCCGCCTGTCAGTTATGAATTCAAATATCGGTTTGAACATGTCATATTAAAGCCTCCTTTTGCCTATTCATAAATTGGGCTTATCTTTGCTTCAAAAAAATGTATGCGCAATTAAGTAACAAAAAAAAAAAAATAGAAATCTTTCAAATTCATTATTTGAATAAAATAATTATTCAGAATTAATAAAAAGTTTTTTGTTCAATATTCGTAAATCATGAAAATTGAAGAATATTGATTTATGTTTTCTTATGAGACCTACCAAAAAATATGTTGCCTACATTGGTTTGAGTTCAAGTTATACCCAGACCACAATATGGGGATGGGACACGAGATATCCAAATATTTCGATTTGTACGCTTTCGAAATTATACCTCCACAAATCTCATCTCGTTTTGTGTTATGTCCAGTCCTATATCAAAAATTCACTATAACTTAGATAAAACTATGCCACACACCTACTACTAGACTTGTAACTTCCTGATTTAATAGACTCCTTGCCATCAAACTCAAGAATCATTTCATCCGCAAACAAACAAGAAAATAATCCTCTTTCAAAAATATTAACGTAAGTGCAGCTTAAAAATTATTAAGTACCAGCTTAAAAATTATTCACAAGATCCTTATATTCTTAATGGGTCCGAGTAAATTTTAGTTACTTAATGAGGTACCTACTCTCTGGGGGGACATAAAATATATTTGACTATCTCTTCTTTGTTGACAAGTAGAACTGGGCTCAGAGTATGATATGGCATTGAGGGGGTGGTTCTTTTTGCAGGCAAATGTATCCTCTTAAGTGCCTGCAGTAATTTCTTATGGTTTTCTAGGAAATAACGAAGAGAAGTGAAACGCATTTATTTTTTAAGTATCTAGTCAAAAGCCTTTTGGCAGTAAAATTATTGAGTACAGAATTTTGTTTGTGTTGTTTATACAACAACATTAAGTCATTAAATAGCTCTAAGAATGTTGTTACATAAATTGTTTGATGTGTTTATGTTGTATGTATAATGTACATGTAAGTAGTAGATACTCAAAATTTTAATTTTATTTTATTTTTTTTTCAGAATTGGTATTCCATGGAACTGTTTACAAAAACTGAGATTTAAGGTTAGCAATACAAAAAATAAAGCACAAATCTAATTTATTTAATTCCTAATGAATGATTTTTCAACTTGAAACAAATTGGGTAATATTTTTTGAAGATTTATATTTAGATAAATTGAAATTGAAATAAATCCTTATTATAAAAAGATTATGTACTTAAATTTTATGGGATGAGAATTTTATAACAGAATAATTGTCGATACTCAATACATAGCCTTGAATATGAGTAGGTAGGTACTTAAGTTGAAATTATTTAATTTCAGAGAAGCCTCTTAGGCCAGCCTACGCAAATATTTAGTCAGGTTTGATGGCAATCGATATTTCCCACTCATTGCAATCTTAAAGTGTTCAAAACCAATGTTCATCAATTTCTCCACTTAAATCAATAGATAACTCTCCAACTATATACTCGTAAAGTTAAAACATTGAAGGGGTACCTCAATAACCCTTCAGTGTACACTGTGATATACTCGTATATATAAAAAAAATATGGACTTTTTAAAAAATACTACTTAAAAAGCATGTTTCATTTAATTTATTTTATTTTTTTAAAGTAATATCTACAATATCAATGTAATTTATACAAATTTAAAAGGACATTTTCCTTCAACCCACACTTTCCAAAGGAACTTGTTTATTAATTATTTACCACAAAATATCTGTTTCTATGAAGATTGAATATTTGTTGTGTAAGACTCAAAAGCAACAAAGTATTTCAAAGAAAAAAAAAAAAAAACAATAGGGATTTCAATAACTCAAGAAATAAAATAAGATATTTACGTTTATGTAAGTAGGTAGGTAGTAGGTCTATTTGTGTCTATACATGTATAGCATTAAATTAACTTTCATGGTAACAGAATTATTTGTTTTATCTAAAATGTGTCTATGTGAGGACGGGATTTGTTTAAAGGCGCTTTAGTTAGTTTAAAAAATAATTCGTTTTTTTTTTTGACAAATAAATAAAATGTAGCACTTGGCTCGAATAGACTTGATTTTGTTGCTTCTAATTATCAACGATTTAACATGTTATTTATTTATAAAAATTAGGTAATTGTGAATAATTAAGTTCTTTTTTGTGATTTTTTCAAAACAGTGAAAAAAGTATATTAAAAAGAGTAAAATACACGACTGGATTTTTATTTTCAAATTGCTTAAAAATTTTAGATCATTTGAGCTTTTTTTTAAATAATTTTTAACATATAAAATTGTTAAAACATTTTTAAGGGAAACTTTTGGTATGCAAATCTTAAGTATTTATTAATGTGCATATACAAAATAAATTTGAAAACAAAAATTTATCAACCCACTTTTGAAATATCGAGTTTAAAAAAAAAAAAAAACTTTTTTTAAAAATGCAGAAAACATTTTTTTTAATTTAATTACACAAAAATATTTATATTTTTTTAAAAGCCTCCGTGCAAAAAAAATTATTGAAATCTATCATACATTTTAAAGAAAATTAAAAAATACCATTATGAAAATTGCTAAAGAAAATTGTTTGGCAGGTACCGTTATTTTTGCTTCTAAAAAACAAAAAAAAATTTAAAAAAACGTGTGGGCATAATCATAAAAAAACACTATGTATTAAGTTTGAAGAAGATCGAGCGGGCCATTTAGGCTGTAAACGAATACACAGACTGACAAAATTTTGCTACCCACTGTTTGGTGTTCTCTACCATCGTAATGTCATGATTTTTGTATCTTAATTTTTTTTGCACGAATCCAAAGCTAGCTTTATATGCAAAAAAACATTTAAAACTGTTGGAGTGATTTATACAAAATTTTGACAACATTTAAAAATAAGTTATGGTATGAAAATTTCAAGTATGTTTATATTTAAATAGTTTAAAAACAATTCGTCAAATCGTTTTTGAAATATTAAATTTAAAAAAATAATATGTATAGTATACATGATTAAAAATGTTTTCTTAAATACATTTTTTTTTTTTTAATTTTGATCTGCAATATTATGCACATTTTAAAGGAGCCTTTGTATTTTGTAATTTTGACTGAAATCGGTTCAACCGTTAATAGGGCTGGCCACGATACCAAAAAAGTCTCGCTATCGTTTGGTATCGGTATCGGAAACCAAAACGATACCGAGACGATACCAAACGAAACCGCATTTTTTGGACCGAAATTTACCGATACTATCGATAGTATCGTTTTGTATTGGCAGAAAATTTGAATACTATTATTAATTTATTACAAACAATCAATTTTTGTAATTGGTTTCTCGGAAAAAGCTCTTATGATTTAGATGACATTTTCAGAGCTTTTTTCTTTAGCAAGGAGAAGGTTTAGGCAATAGTCTTAATTAAAACTGCTCACTGCCTTATTACTTACTTATACTGAAACCCACAATTTGGATGAAATTTTCAGACATGTAACCAAGTCGTGCATTTTATCCTGGTTTGTGACTCATACCAAACTGAAACCAGACAAGACCAATACCGGTACCAAGAATTTTATACGAGACCGAGACCGATACCGAGACGATACTGAAATTTTTCGATTTTAACGATACCGAGACGATCCTTACAAAAGTATCGTTTGGTTTGGTATCCCGGCCAGCCCCAGCCGTTTATGAGAAAATAGTTGTTGGGAAGTACCGTTAGTAACAGTTTTTGGTATTTTTTTTATCAAGAAGTACAACATACCTACTCCCCTGATATTTTTTTATCAAAACCGTTTGAGCCGTTTTTTTGATAAATAAGCTTTTCCTTAACGGTTGTATGGCAACCGTCATTTTGGAGCTTAATTAAAAAATTCAATTTCCCCTCTGGAGAATTACAAAAAAACCTTAAGTTCAAATTTTGAAGTAAATTGCCTCAGTGGCTTTGAGTGGCTCTTTGAGTTTTCTGTCATCGTAATGTTATGTTTGATTTTAATCCCAAAATTCTTGCACGAATCCAAAACTTGCCTATTTTATTTACAATTTTCTTTATCCAAAAATGATTTTAAATGATTTTAAATTTTAATTTATTAAAAAATATTCACATAAAGAACTTGGTTTTAAAAAAGAACAGCTTTAATTTGATACTTTCGATGTATAGGAACTTCATACATATATATACATATGCTCAGTTATGTATTCCTAAAAAAAAATAAAAAGTTATTTTCACAATTCTGTATATCTGTCCGTCTGTTGAGCTGCAGCCTAAACGGCTGGATCAATTTTGTTTAAATGAGGTAGTGTTTTTTTTTTTTTATCACGTGTTTTGTAAAAATATTGATTAATGGTAACTCACAATGAACTATTTTTTATCTTCGATTTCCTTGAAAACTGTTTAGCTGATTTCAATAATTTTTCCATAGATATGTCTTATAAGCATACGGAAGCTTAGATACATATGTCATATAAGCTTCCGTATTGTGAACCAACATTTTCATAAAAAGTTTATTTTGGATTCTTAAAAAATGTTCCAATGTTTTTTTTTTTTTGAAAATTAAAAATGTTTCGAAAACGACATAATTGAATTTTATTAATATCTGTATGTTCACACTTAAATACTTTTTTTTAAATTTTTCACGAACAACATTTTGTTTTATAAAAAAAAACCTTCCATACAAATGTTGATAGACATTTAATGAAAATATTTTGTTCTCAAAAAGCTTTTTGTGTGGGTACAACCCAAAATTAAAAACAAAATTACAACAAGCAACTATTTACCCTAAGTTACTCAGAACTTCTTTATTTTTTTACTTTCTCAGTATCGACTAAACAGATTTAGATAATTTTTTTGTTAAAAAATTTCAAGAAGATCTTATAATATTGCATACCAAAATTAAAAAAAAAAGGAATTTTCGCATTTAGCAAAAAAAGTTAATTTTTCTTAATTCGATATCATAAAAATCGAGTTACAATTTGTTTTGAAATTTTATTTTTATTTATGCGCATAAGTAAATACTTAATATTTGCATACCAAACTTTTTCTTAACATGTTTTAAAAATTTAATAGGTACATTATAGTTAAAGCTAGAGATACCTAAGAAATAATTTTTCTTAAACAACTCCAAAGATTTTAATAGCAAGTAAATGTGACCCATTCGTGCACTTTATTTTAACTACAAAAAGTATACAAAGATATTATCTGTTTCTTTGAGAAAATAATTTTGTAAATCTATTTTTTTTTTCTTAAATGATTTATGGAAAAGTTGTATTTTAAAATATTTTGAAAAAAATGTGACGTTTAAATTAATTCCATCCATTTGTTTGATTTGACAGTAGTTATAAAGTTGATGAGTTTTTGATCAATACATATTTTATATCAAGAAGCAGTTAAATTTAAAACATCAATTTCTTAGAGAATTTAACCTGTTTCTATATAAATTCAATCCACAAGGACCAACTTTCAACAATTCATGCGATGTTCGTTTTGTTAATACGAGTAGTTGGCAGGAATAGATGGAATCTTAGATATTTTACCAAATCTAAACGACTAAGATGAAAAGCATTTAATCATGACAAGAAGTACCTACTCTTCGGAGGATTTGTCACGTCCTCGAAAGAGGCAGTTCCACTGAAAAATAAAAAGACACATTTTAGGTGGAATTTAAATAACGGCTATTATAATAATTCTAGAAATACGAGAACAAATTCGCATTTACTATATTATACATTTACATAATTTAATTTATGGATTTTGTAGAATTGATAGCAACATTAAAGTTTCAGTGGTTCCAAGATAAAATTTCAGTTTGAAATAAATCATGGGGCATTGTTTTAAAATACGTTCAAATCAATAAAAATATTTTAACTTACATTGAAGTAAGCTGGCCATTTGGAAATATGATGCTTAGAAATGTTGTGATTTTTTTAAGATTAAATAACAAGATTAAAAGGAAGATCAAAGACTTATGTACTTTAAGAGCCAGTTGTACAATGGTGATTGAAATCCTAAATCACCAATTTTCAATTTTGGAGAGTTAAATGAAGTTAAGCTAGGTTAGGGGGGTGTGCACAGCACGGAGGCCGTTGCATGCACGGGGGCCTATTGGTCTGTTGTGATCCCCTTTCGAAATAAAAGCAGAGATGCTCCTGAACTACTGTTGCAGATAGACTGGTTCATTTGCAAGCCAGCCTGTACTTTAAATGAATTTTCTCATATTTGCCATTGAGATCTGCGCTAGATCATCCAGTTCTCCAACAAACCTGTTTCCAAATTAAGGGAGGCGATTTGTTTGGAGGTTTGGACAATCACAGAGCAGTTATTTAATGGTTTCAATTTCTTCGACATCCTGACAGCTCCTACAGACGAATACACCCATTCTAGTGGCCAATGGCGCAGTGACCTGTTAGTACATCTATGAAGATTCTAATATTCTTTTGACTCGGCGATAAAATGTACTGAGTTTTTTTTGCATTAATTCTAGGCCCTATAAGCTTCTATAGACAAAGCAGTCGTTTCTATGGTCGTCCAGGAGTTATTGATTTGCTCTTTCGTTATTAGGTCTATTTTCCCATTAATCACGCCGATGGGGATGTCTGGTCCCTTATCTAATTGGCTATTACTGTTTCTATTTGATACTGACCCTTTTCTTGCCAGTTCATCTGCTATATCATTCCCTTCTTTATTGCTATGTCCAGAAACCAAGCAGAGTTTGACTTGATTAGTGTAGCAAATATTGTTCAGAATGCCCCGGCATTTTGCTACTGTCTTGGATCTTATAGTCTCCTTGGCTATTGCTTTGATAGCAGCTTGGCTGTGCAAAAAAAATGTGATCTCCGATGAGCTCAGTTCTGCCGCTTTTTCAATAGCGTAAATCTCAACCTGAAAGACACTACATTCATCTGGAAGTTTAAATGATTCTTTAAAATTCACAGAATACCCCAGCTCCTATTCCTTCTTCCATTTTTGACCCATTGGTGTAGAAGGGGATACCCTGTTCACTGATTAGTGAGTTGGGGTCCCATCCCTGCTTTTAGGGTATTAAAGTAGAGAAGTTTTTGTTGAAATCTATTAGAGGTGGTAAGTAGTCAATCTTCACATCGAGTCTTGCAGCTTTGTCATATCTTTGCAAGATAGACCCATGACCAAAGGTACTATGCTTCCAAGAGCCTAGTTCTTAGAGTTGAAGTGTGCTTTTGGTTGTTGTGCATCTAATGTGCTCGTCCATGACTGGAAGGCTTAGAATAATTTCCAGCCCTACTTGTGGCGTAGACCCCTATGCCCCAGTTATTCCTATACAACAACAGCCTTCCACCACACGATTGAACCATATGGGAAGAACCGTAGCCGTGTATATCTAGTGGATGACTTGCGGTCGCATGCCCCACCGTGAACCGAGAAGGTTTTTTTACATATGTAAAAGGCACAAAGTGCTCTATTCATTTTGTCCTCTGTATTACTTTTTCATGATAGCTTGTAATCAATGATTACGAGATATTTAGCTGCTTTGGAAAGTTTTAGAGAAGCTAAACGATGGTTCAATTATGTTATAATAGCAAATTACTTTAGCTTGAACCAACGTTGAAACTCTGTTAGCTCACTGATATCTGTGAACTAAAATTGCTTAACCACGGATCGGAAATAGGTGTTAAGTCAAGAAAATTACAATAAATTGGTATTTCTGGCAAGCATTGATCTTCTTCTATTACATAAACAATAACTTGGTTTTTGAACCGGACTTTTGGCGATATTCCTTGTCACTTCGATCGATGGTATGGGATTAGAAGACTCTCTTGGTTGGATAATTATTGTTTATATTGTTGCATTTGCTTGATTTTGTTTTTATTTTTCTTTATTGAACAATTCTATTCACAACAAGGCTTAAAAAATCTAAATCAGTTGATAAGGGTAGTTGACTTTCAAGAGTTTTTTGTACTAGAAATTTTGTCTGTTGGCTTAGCCAAATTTTATTTTTCTTCAGCGGGGAGAGGCAATGGAAGTTAAATTTGGCTTTTTTGCGTAGGTATAGTCTTTGTTGGGTTAAATCTCAGAAGCTCGTTGAAATTGATATGCCTAAAGGTTTTAAGGGCTGCGCTTGGTTCTGATTCCATCTGGAAGTGTTGGAGAGTGGGCTAGGTGGCTGGAGCAAACAAGCTTCGATTTTGATGAATTGATCCGGATAAACCTATTTGGTGTAATACTCGAAGTTTGTAGATGTGGCCTCGATTTTTCTAACAGCTTCCAATGTAAGAAATAATATTGATTAATATGTAGGTAAGCAAGTCATCAGCAAAGAGAAGATTCTCACACTTGTGATTGGTTGGTCAGAGGTCATAATGTTTAATCTAGGGAAGCGGTCTAAGTATCAAGTTCGACCCTGATGCTCACTTCACTATTGATATGCTGTTCGTCAGTTGTACGAAATAGTTGAAAATAATTTTTATTAATGCAAAAGGAAAGCCATGTATTTGGAGTTTATAGATACGGGCTTCAATCCATTCATTGTCAAATAATTTTTTGACTATCAAGAAGCATCCGACAATAGCTCCATTGTTATTTAAAGCTGTGGTGGTGTCATGATGAAACTTCAGTAGCAGATACAGAGTTGAATACTCTTGTCGAAAACCAAACTGCCTATCTGGGGTGATATTGTTCTCTATGCGCAGTTTCTTAAACTTCCGGAGTATCATTTTTTCATTCATTTTTCCAAGATCTTACTTATGTAGGTCTTGGTCATGTTCATAGTACCATTCTTGCAATACTTAAATATTCTTAAAAACGCTTTGTAATTAGGCTGTTTTTTACCAAAACATTAGTAAAAAGGCTTTGAAATTGAAACTAAAAAGTCCTCATTTTTAAGGAATTTTAATTTTTAATATGTATTTATAAAGTCTAATAATTAAATTTCTAAAAGCTCCCTTAATGACAGTCAAAAAAGTGGCTTAAGAAAAAAAAAGTCTGAACAAAAAAAAAAACAAAGGGTAAAATTACCTGTCGGAAGAAAAGTCAAAAAGCATTCATAAGCAAAGAATCCATCCACCTGTGATTTTTCAAAGAAGTTGTAAGCTGTTGCTTTGACATTGGGTGCTACATGAAAAATTGTTTAGTAGCTTTACTAAATAAGAAAAACTAAACTAAATAATAAACACCAAACCCACACCCACACACTTAAAGGTAAGTTAATGAACAACACTAATGATTTTCTTCCATACCGTTACCGCACTCACCGAAGGAGCCATTTTTCTCATATTTTTTTGTTTTTTTTTTTTGTTTGTTTCTTCTTTCACTTGCTTTGGCCATAATCCTAAATTGCATTCAACTTCCATAAAAACTTCACCTCGTCCTCAACTCTAGAGGCCAGTAATAAAAAACAGGAAAAAATATCCTTCAAGGTAAGGAAAACAAGAGAGTAAAACAACTTAAAAAAAAAAAAAGAAAAATTATTACACAACTTAGGTAGGTAGGTAGGTATGAATTTCCATTTTCACAGGAAGGACATCACTATTTTCTCATTCGCAGGGAAAGTTGTATTTTTTCGTTGTTGTTTGTTTGGCTATGATATCGCTGTCGTTGTTGTTCTTGTTGTTGTCCTTGCTGGTGTTTATCCTACCACATCAAATGGTCGTCTTCTTGGAGAGGGTATTTAAGTAGGATGCACAACGAATTTAAATTCTCTAATTAGCGCGTGTCGGAAAATCCTGTGGGAAAATAACAACTACGAGCTGGCATAATCATTAGGCAAAAAAGTCAGCTCGGCTAGAGTGTTGGTTGTTGAAGAGCTTAGTGCTTTCCAAAGCCGTTAACATTAAACCAAATGTTTCAAGTTATAATTCGAGAACTGCATTGGAAATTATATCTCTAGATACTGTGAGATTTCTCTGCTGTATGCACCATTATCATCATCATTAATAAAAAGGATAATATTTTTGATAAATTTTAACAATAGCTTAGAACTTATTTTTTGTGCTAGATATAAGCTTTCCACATTATTACTATCGCAATGACCTTTTCGTTCTATGGATAGTCATGATCATTACAAGAGTTTCGTTTTTTTTTTTATACTGCGGAATGTATATAATTCTGTTCTGGGGATTTCTCGCTCTCGTGAGTCCTCAAAAAGTCCTTTGGATGATTTCTATTTGCTGTGTGTTTGGATTTTCCTTTTGTTTTTCCTTCAAGGATGAGCAGTGAAGGAAAAACCCAAATGCAAATTCAGATTCTTGCATTGAGACAGCATTTTAAATATCATCGTTGTCGCCAAAATGTCCCTTGTACTTCTGGAAATTATCTTGGGAAATGGTGTGAGTCGTACAAAGTGCGAGGCAAACCACGTTGTCGTAGTTGCAACCACGACCGACAACGACACAAAAAAGAACTAACAGAAATTAACCGAATAAGAAGGAAGCTATATCGTTCAGAGCGAAAAGCAAACGGCCAACAAATTATCCTGTATATAAATGTACATAGATACATTTGAATAGAATCTGTATATGTAACTGTAGTATCAAAAATGGCTTTGTATAGATAGCACAGTACCCACTTGCACTAAAAGGGATTATAGAGTGGAGATGGAGGCGTTTTAGCGTGGGATGCTTAAAGGATGGCTTCGGGGTCATTAAGTTAATGTGCGAGTGCGAGCACAGTTTTAGTTAATTTATGGTTCGTTATTTTGGCGTTTTGTCGTCGTGTTTATGAGGTGGGTCGTTGGTATTTAGTAAAGTACACATAGTTCATATAAATAATTAGGGGAGGTTTTATTCGTTTTGTCCTTTTTTTGTGTTTTTTTCTTTTTTTTCGGGGATTTTTATGAAGGTCCTTTGTGTTGGCGTTTCATTTGAAATGACACGTTTGTTTGGAATGGACGACATGGCTTGTGTTAAAAGGATACCTATAACTTTTTTTAGTTTATACGTTCAACAGAGTGTTGACATTTCGAGGACAGGAAATATGTAGATACCTACTTATGACACCTACCAACTTACTTGTTGAATATGAGTACGAGTAGGTTAGTATACTGTGCAAAATGAGAAGGTCCGTTTCGCATATATTTCTTTCATGTGTCGCACATTAATTGCACAAAAATTTTGTTGGTGATTTGATATTTTTTTTTTTTTGAGATTTCACTTTTGAAACAATTCGTTTACAGGCGTTCTCACGATCTCCTTTTAATAGTTTAACTGGAAGAAGAAGAATTCTATCTCAATACAAAAAAAAATATGAATTTATGAAAACAAAATTTTGACTATCATTGAAGCAGTTTTTTTAAAAACAATATTTTTATATACAAAATTTTCAAAACATTTTTATATAAATATTGGTATTAAAGTTAATTAGTGTTTTTATTTTTTAATTTGTATACTAGACTGTTTTAATTATTTTAGCAATTTTACTAAAATCGTATTAGTAAGTCGTTTTCAACTTAAACCATAAGAATGTATTTTTGACTTTCCAAAAAGCTACAAAACAGTACTGTACATAAGTGTTGTCATTGTTTTTTAATTAAATTTTCTATTCTATTTGTATTTAATGTAATTTTTTTTGTAAAATGGCCCCCCTGCTGTGGGATTTTTTTTTTTTTTTTTTTTTTGTGTACTTCAAACTAACATGCTCTGAATATTTTGGCAGAGTTTAACGCAAAAAAGAAAATAATTAACCCCTGCAGCCATTATGTATGTGATGCAAATAAAAATCTGAAAAATTAATGATTTTTTTCTTCATTTAGAGCTGACATACCCCTCCCAGGAGTGGATTAGGCCACCGGAAAGCCAGGAAAATGTTCGTAATAGTTCCGGTGTTAATTTTCATCTGCTTTTTATAAAGAAAAACTTTTTTAGTAATTTTGTGGATAATAATAAATATTTGAGGGCCCCCAGAACTCGTTTAGTGGCCTCTACGGATCTTTGGAGACTAGAGCTATGAGTGTTAAACGGCCTAGTTACTAGAGTCAATTTTAAATCTTATAGCAAGAATAAAAGAATATAATATGAAATTTGTTATCTATTTTTGGTTTCGCATTCTGTTGTTTGTTTAGAAATAAACGAATGGGGTTATGGTAGTTATGTGATGGAAAAAAAAACTGAAAAAATTAAGGATTTTTTTTCTTCATTTGGAGCTGATAGGCCCCTCCCAGGAGTGGATTAAGCCGCCAGAAAGACAGAAAAAAGTTCATAATAGTTCCGGCGTTAATTTTCAATTGCTTTTCCTAAAGAAAAACTTTTTTATTAATTTTGTGGATCAAAATAAATATTTGAGGGCTCCCAGAACTCGGTTGGTGACCTCTACAGATCTTTGGAGGCACCTATTAAAACTTAGTCGGTGGGCCCTTCATATATTTGGAGGTAACTGAAGAACTTAGTTGGTGGTCTCTACGGATCTTTGGAGTCCCCCAAAACTCAGTTGGTTAGCCCTACAGATCTCTGGAGAACCCAGACCACCCCAAGTAACATTTTTCTTCTTATAAATGTCTTTCAGATTCGTAGTAGATTAATTTGTGGGAGTAAAATGTGCTCTGGTAGTCTACAATCAGATTCTTATACGACAGCTATGAGCGTTAAACGGCCAGGTTACTAGAGGCAATTTTAAATCTTATAGCAAGAGTAAAATATATAATATGAAATTTGTTTTCTCTTTTTCTTTCGCATTCTGTTGTTTGTTTAGAAATAAACGAATGAGGTTATGGTATTTTGTGTTAGTGTGCGTCAGGTAGAAAATTATAAAGCATGTTTGCTTTGGTATTAATCTTGTCGTGCGTCTAACAATAATATTATGTTGAAATTTTATCAACTAATTTTTTACATTTAACCCCTCAAAAAAACATCACGCCTTCCAAAAATGCATAATTCAATGAATTTGTTTTCATTTTAGGTGGAATTTTTTAATATTGTCAGGATCCTTTTTTTGCAGTTAAGTTTCATTAAAAAAGGCTTTTTAAACTAGCATCTTATAAATTGTTGAACAATTTGGGCTTTCCTTTTTTAATTGTTTTTGTTTGGGTAAGGAAGACATTTTTTTATCAGGTATTGTTACTCCTATTAGCTTCTTGTTATAAAAAGACTAATGCTATTCATCATCTCCTTCATTCAACTCTTATAAATGTTTTGTTATCAGTTTATTGATACGATAACATTGTTCATAGAGTTCAGATTTTGTAATAAAATTCTTATAAGACTTCAAGTTTATAAACACCAACTAAAGGAGTACTGATGAGTACAGTTAGTACTTTAAATTGTATGAAAGGAACGTATATGGCCTGGATTCAAATTTTTAGAGCGAAGAGCTAGACAGAAGCAGAAAGTCAAAAAACATGAAGAAATTCCGATTTTTCAATTTTGTTTTTTAAAATGTTTAATACGAGTACATTTAATTTCTTCTGATTACATACTAAGAAAAATTTAAAATATGTATACTTTTTAACAAATTATTTAAAATTAGAAATATGAATCTTTTTATTACCTACTTATTGTTTCATCTTAATGCGACCAATCTCAAGATAAAAAAATACTAAAATATTAAGCATATCAATAAATTGATATTAATTAAAGAATTAATATGTATATAAGTCCGAAAAAAATTGAGAGATGTCTAAAAACTACAATATCAACTCTTATTTTAAACCATTTCGAATTTAAGTGTTATGTGGCCATTTTTTTAGAAGTCCAGGTAGGCCCTTTGACCCCCAGTCTACCCCTGGCCCATTCAAAGATGAAAACTAAAAAAAAAAAATATAACGAACACCTTAATGTATAAAGGTAAGGTACTCGTATACAGGAAATAATTATGAACAAGTAGAAATAATCGATTTTAAAAGTAAAATTAAATAAATTTGGTGACATAGCAGCTCGTGGAGAACTAGGGCCTAGTGACATATAACTCACAACAATTCCTGTGAGTGTGTTGTTGGCAGGTATAGAGGGGACCTACAATTTTTTCCGAGTCCGAACGGCTTGATGAGAATCATTATTATTCACGAAAAAGTATTTTTTCGTGCAGGATTTGTCAATTCTTCGCAAGAGGCAGTACCTAGAAAAGAAATATTTCTGTTTTAATTTTAGGTGGCAGCTGCTGGGAATCGAATCCAGAACTTTGGCATGACGATTTCAAAAGTGTTAGACAGCTTATTACACATATGTACATAGTACATAGTCTAAGAGGTGGTAAAAGTTTTAGTCAAAATTTTGTGGACGTAAAGTTTGGATCTGTGGAAACAATATACCACCAACAAGGCAACAAAACCACGGCCTTCCGACCACAACAGTAAGCGTTGTTTTTAGCTCTCAGAAAAAGATCTGTGTTTTTTTTTAAGCTCAGAGCACTTAACTTGTGTTTCTTTTTAAATCACAGCTGGTTGGGAGTATGCTCCTAGCGAATGAAGAAAATAGCTGAGCCGAACCAATTTCAACTTTTTCCACTCATTTCAAATGGGTACGTTCAACACATGTCATGAAGAATCAGGTATTTCAAGTTATCTGAAGTTAATTTTATTTTAAAAATATTTCTTAAAAAAAAGAGTGAACAATATTGACGAAATTAAACTCTTTTTTAATATTTTCTTAATACATCTGAATGAGAAACACTTTTTTCCCACATTAGGAAGATTTTGTGAATGATGTTAAACAAAAACCCCGACGTTCTAAATATTTTGTTCGACTTACCTGGTTCTACACAACAGCCTATTTCCAACGTACTTTTTTCATAACATAAACAAAAATGTCTAATTGTTATGAAGGTAGATTTACTTAAAACGGCCCTACAAACTAACTCCAAAATGAATTAACTCCCACCAGTCAAAATGAACTAACTTCAACCAAATTTCTTGGTGCGACTAAGTTCATAAAGTTGGGACTTACTTCAGTTGGGACTAAGTCCCAATGATCTAATCCCATTTTAAACAAAGTGGGAGTTGGCTCGTTTTTTCAAAAAAATAATTTTAGCCAATTTTTAGTTTTTGCAACGGACTTCAGATGCCAACCAGAGATAAAAATAATCATTAAATTTAAAATAGGATACCATTTTGTGTGTGGCATTGCTGTATAGAAAACGCTCCACGCGTAGAATGAGGGACGGAGCACGCGTGGTCCACCTCTATCAGTATATCGAAGTTACCAAATTGCTTGTTCATGACCAAGCTTATCAAAAGGAGTGTTGAAAAAACATTAATTAACATCAAATTAACTTGTTTTTTTTTTTGTTATTTAAAGAAACAATAACAAATTTAAATTAAAACGTACTTTTAAAACTAAACACAATTTTAATCCCTAAAACTAATTGAGATTAAAATTCATGTAGTTTTCTCCTTATCTAGAAAAACTCTGCTTCTTTTGTATAATTAGTTACATACTACACAACTTTTAGATACTGTCTGACATTAATGAAGAATATTAATTAAAACTTTTTAATATAAATAGCTTTTAGTTTCAATAAAATTTATTTCAAGCCATTATGCCTACTATCAAGTTTCAAATAACTCTCCTTAAAAGCCTAGAGGCAATGAATAATGTCTCACGTCTACCCCACTTCCGGTTTCCATTAAACTATGTTTTGTTTTAATTCTTGTTGACTTTTAATAGCTAACCTCGCAATGGTCATAAATCCAATTCTTTCGTGTTATATAGGAGGTATTATACAAATACATATCTATATCTATATAAAAATATAATTGCCCATTATAATCAAAAAGTTAACAGCATACATAATATTAAAGCCACACATACTGGCAACCAAAAAAAAAAAAAAACTTAAAACAAAAAATAATAAACTTAAAATGCCAAGCACACAAATCAAAAGGATAATGTGGGTTTTTGACATTTTTGTATATATATATTTTCCCATTTTTACATACCACCAAACAGCAATACTAGGGTCATAAGGAAAGTAGGTACAAAAAAATATGTAACTGTTGTATATACTCGTAGCATCACCCACTCACACCACCAAAAAGACCAAAGTGGCTACGAGTATTAATATGCCGATTAAACCTCGCTATTACAACAATATGGCAGCGTTGAAAGAACGTGAAAGGATGAATACATAAGCGGCGCGTTTATATACCACGCTCTAAGAGGCACGTTCCACCTATTATTTTAGGATCCTGGGTTCTTTGTATTATTATTATTATTTTTTTTTTTTTTTCACTCATTATTCCTATCCTTTGTATCACTTTTGTTAATGGAAAAATTAAAATGCCATTCTCATTCACTGGCAGAAATATGTATTTTTAAATTTATTTTTCTTCATTTTTTGTTGTTGTTGTTTGTGTATTCCTAAATCCTTTTTTTTCCCTTCTTGCTTCTGTGAATGGAATATCTATGTAAAAGAATAAGAAATTATTTAATGAGGAGTAAGAAAAATCCTTAAATCAGTCCTAGGAATTTACATACGCAATTCTAGGTATACAAAAGTTTTCGTTCATTGAAACAATTTTGGTATTTCAAAGAACAAAAGTAAACCAACCTAAATTAATCCCTTTATGTATGTAGCTCTCTTCATGAAGCTTAAATAACTTAATGAATCTTCAATATTTTAACATGAAAGTTTTTTATGTATGTGGTTTTACCAACGCCGAACATGAAAAAATCCATTTATGTTTTTTGGTAAAATGAAAATTTCGATTTTATATTATTTTATTCAAACAAAGTGCTAAAATCACTTTTCAACAGAAATAGGTACCCACCTAGCAAGAAAAAAAAAATGAAAAAGCAAACACCCTCTGTTTGAAATTGAATTAAAATCTATTTGTTTCAAAACTTTAAACACTATTAACAATCACTTATTGAATTTCTCTTTTGTTATCTTCATATATTTATATACGAGTATGTATACATTTCTATAGTTTATTTAAGACTTTTCAAGCCTTTAAAACACTCTATTTACACCTCCATATGCTCACACTATCCCGCCACCCACCCACACACACAAGAGCAAGAAAAAAAACAAAAACTTTTCTCATATTCTCCTCTTTCGGAAGAAATCAGATCAAAGTGCCAAGAGTGCACTCTACGAACATAATTGTGACAAATCAAATTTTCCTTAGAGCACCATCATGATGGGGGAGGGCGGTGAGAGAGGGTGGAGATGAGTAAGTGTTTATAGCACAGCAACACCATCACCTCTCTTTGTAGACGTCCTGCAGAGTTTTCCAATAGAGTTCCAATCTTTCACTATAAAACTAAACCTGAACCAGGATACGAGAATTAAAGTGTTCTCCGATAAAACGTTTCTGATTCCAGAGAAAAAAAAATTAAAACTCTCAAACATAATACCGTCTCGTACTCGTGTCTTTAAAACAAAAAAAAAGAAATACTCAACTCATTTCAAAAGGTGCCCGACAAACGGATATGCTATACTCTTATAACTGTTTGCTCTTTCCCCTATGATTTCTTGCTGTCAGGACTTTTTTTAAAACTTATTTTCACAGTGTTGAAACTGGGTTTTTTGTTCAAGTCATTTTCTTCCTTGTCTATTTTGTCCAAAAAATCTTTTTTTTTCAAACAGAAGCTTGTTGATTTTTTTTTTTTTTTCATTGCTTGACCTAAATTGTAAGCCATTTCATTTGTATCTATTTTGTTGATATCATCAGACCTTTTAGTGGTTAGTATTGAGGAAAGATACTACTTACCCATATTATACTCGTACATACTGGTTTAACAGAATTAAAAAAAAAATAGAACGATTTAAGCTTAAGCACTTGACCCTCGATGTTGTACTTTGGTAGTTGGTAAGGCCGTAAGCCGATTATAACGTCTTTTTTTGTTATTTGCATTTTTCAGAAGTGACTGTATGTTATACATAATATCCTTATATCTAGAAGAGTTTCTTTTTTTTTCATAAAAGAAAAAAAAAACGTTTAATCGAGTTTTTGATCTGATGAATTGAAGGGTTGGTAAGAGAACAGTTAACCCTTGTCACTTTGTTTGTAATGGGTGGATGGAAGTAGATTGTGGACAAAAAAAATCCTTTTTAATATTTTCATCTCTTTTATGACACCAAACTGTGTGGTCTTACTTCGCCCAACAACAGCTCAGTTTATTGAAATTTTGTAAAAGTTTCTATGAGTTTTTTTTTTTTATTATTGGAAAACTAAGAACATATTTTATTCATAGGTATTTTTTATTTCTAAATCATAATTCCTCCAGATGTTTGTTGTTTACGTAAATATGAATAATTTCTAGGAGTATTTCCTTAGAGTTATTCATCAATGGTGGCACAGTTGTTTGTTCAAGGAATTGATAAATATGGACTCAAAAGTACTTTAGTACCCACATGATTTTGAGCTACCTCTTGCAACTTCTTCTTCGTCTTCTTCTTCTCCCCAAGGTGAACATTGGGTACCAAATACCCATCATACTGAAGAGAAAGTCCCTTTTTTTAAGGAGACAAACAATAGAAGGGGCGCCTCTCTCCAAATTCCGGAGGTCTCAGAATGATTCTGCTGATGAAAAAAAGGGTGGCGCTGGTATCTATATTTCTATTCAGGCTGAAAATTTTTCAGTGAACACCTTACATCAAAGATATGATACTAAAGGGTATGGGTTTAGAGTCTCGTATTCCATATTGTGTTATTGGTGTGACTTCTCGGTCACTTAAAGTTATTAAATTACGAAGCATTATTGACAAACATAAAATACAAAATGGATTATCTGATAAATGACTAATTCCGCAAAATTGACAAGGAAAACCTTAGCCTTCGATTTGTTCGTTGAATAAAAGGTCTCTTAATAGGCCACATTTACATCAATCCAAAAATTATCGGAGGCCATCCAGACAGCTAAAAGCAAATATCATCAACACAAAAGAAATTTCATGGGATAGGCTGTTAGCGAAGACAAAAGCAGTGTAAATTCATCATTTTAAACTGTGACATATGCAGGAAATTTTAAGTTTTTACTATACACAAACGATAGTGCCTCATGACAGTTAGCATGAAGAAAAATTTGAGAAACAAAAGTCTCATATTAGTGCTTATTCCTTCAGAGGCGAAAAATAATGACACTTAAGAAATGCTGCCTCACGAGTCCCGAAGAAGACAATTGAGCAGTCTTCTAACTATACATATACTAAAATAATTGTCATATACAATTTCAATTTCTATTGGAATAGCTGGAAAGCATAGCCTGTATGACCCGAACTCCATAGTAAGGGATAAGGTTATCAAAATTCTTTATTTATCCTATTGGTATCCTTTCCTCAAGTTAACTATCATATCCTATCCTAGTTCTATCTATATCCAACTGAGTCTCGTCCGTATTATTAGTATCATATCCATATCCTATCCGTATCCTATCCATATCCTATCCGTATCCTATCCGTATCCTATCCGTATCCTATCCGTATCCTATCTGTATCCTATCCGTATCCTATCCGTATCCTATCCGTATCCTATCCGTATCCTATCCGTATCCTTTCCGTACCTTATCCGTATCCTATCCATATCCTATCCGTATCCTATCCGTATCCTATCCGTATCCTATCCGTATCCTATCCGTATCCTATCTGTATCCTATCCGTATCCTATCCGTATCCTATCCGTATCCTATCCGTATCCTATCCGTATCCTTTCCGTACCTTATCCGTATCCTATCCGTATCCTATTCGTATCCTATCCATACCCTATCCGTATCCTATCCGTATCCTATCCGTATCCTATCCGTATCCTATCTGTATCCTATCCGTATCCTATCCGTATCCTATCCGTATCCTATCCGTATCCTATCCGTATCCTTTCCGTACCTTATCCGTATCCTATCCGTATCCTATTCGTATCCTATCCATACCCTATCCGTATTCTATCCGTATCTTATCCGTATTCTATCCATATCCTATCCGAATCCTATCCGTTTCCTATTCGTATTCTATAAATATTCTATCTTAATCTCGCCTATATCTTATCCGTGTTCTAGGCGTTTCTCTTTCGAATCAAATTTGTATTCCATATGTATTCAATTTCTTTCAAATCCGTTTCATATTCATATCCAATCCAATTGGTATTCTATCCGTACCCTATCCGAACACTATCTGTATCTTCAATTCCATATCATGTGTACTATATCTGCATCATATTCGTATGCTATGCGTATCGTTTTTGCATTATATCCGTATGATATCCATTTCGTAACCACATCCTATCTGTATCCTATCAAAAGTCTATCCGTAGGTAATATTAATACTCTATTCGCTTTCCATCCGTATTAAATCTTTATTCTATCAGCGTCCTACCTGCATTCTATCCTTATCCTATCCTTTCTTAATCCGTGCCAAATTAGTTCTCTCTTTGAATCCTATTTGTACCCTATAAGTATTTTATCCGTATTTTATAGAACCCCAACCATATTCAATCCTTCTTTCGTATTTGCATCGAGTCAAGTAAGGTACTTTAAGATCTTAATACAACTTTTGGTGTCTTTTGGTTTGATCCTTTATGCAATTAAATTAATTTATCATGAAAGCGTTTTTTAGTTTCAATCAGCATCATTATAATAGGTGTCCAGGTTATTTTTTAAGCCAAGAAAAGTACACAAAATGCCAACCCTAATAGTGTATTATGTTTTTCATACAAAAACAGTTAACATTTTTTTCGACTTAAAGTTTCAGAACCTTGTCTTTAACACAAAAAACAAATTTACTAAACAAGAATTTTCCATAGAACCATCTGCCATTATTTAACACATAAACAAAAATAGCATCGTCCTTATTTTGCAAGCGAAAAAATTATTACAACCAGCCTTAGCACTTATAAAAGGAATACAAACACTAAATTGCTTAAGTTTCATTCTAGGGGGTAATGAACTATTTTTAATTGGAAGAATGCTTTATATTTTCTTCTTTTTTTTTTTTTGAATGGAAAATACATTTTTTAAATTAGAGCTTCCGTATAATTCTGAATCTTCTTAATGGAGCAGTATATTTCTCCACCATTTCAGCTATATGAAATAAAGCTTCCCAAATAAAAATATTCAAGTTTAATTTGCTCGAAATGAAGTATGGCCCGGTTATGTTACTTAATTGGCTATACAAAGTTGCACAGATGGATCCTATGGAAAAAATAATTGCGTACTACTTTATCTTTGTGTTTTTTTTTTTTGCTTATAAAGAAATAAAATGCACGACTGAATCGCACGTACTTGCTCTTATGTTCAAGTTGCTTGGAATTAAGAACTTTTAAAATATGAAAGTGATAATAGAAAAAGAATAGAAAAATGTTGAAAAAGCATTTAAATCGTTCTTTTAATTGTATAAACAACTAGTTAAAAAACTAAGAGCTCAAAAACAAGAATGCAACATTTGATTAATTAAAAAGAATGAATATATGCAAAAAAAATTAAAATCGTTGGAGTGGTTTTCTAAAAAAATTATTTTTATATATAAAATTTTAATAACATTAAAAATAAACTTTTGGTATGCCAATTATGATTACATATTTACATACATTTTTAAACCTAGTTTCATAAAAATTCACATTGTTGAAATATTGAATTTTCAAAAAAAAATTAAATATTTTTTTCAAAATTCAAAATTAGTTTTTTTTAAATTTTGATAACCAATATTTTGACTGAAATCGTTTGAGCCGTTAATGAGAAAATCAAAAATTAAAAGAGCTGATACATGGCAGGTACCGTTAATATCGGTTTTTGGTAAATTTTACCTTCAAAATACACTTATTTTTTTTAATCAAAATCGTCAGAGCCGTTTTTGAGATAAATAAGCTTTTAATTTACGGTTGTAGTCCAAGTACCGAACTTTAGGTTCAAAATTTGATGAAAATTGCTTCAGTGGCTTAGGCTGTAAATCGATATACGGATATATAGATAGACAGGCAGACAGAATTGTGCCATCCACTTTTTTCGTGTTCTCTATCATCATAATGCTATGTTTGCTTGTTATCTCGAAATTTTTTTTTCACGAATCCAAAACTTGACCTATAGTACCTACATATATTGCAAGTAAAAATTTAAGTAAATGTGAGTGTATAGCTATAACTGAGTGATGGGTATTTATGTTTCTGAAAATATTCACTTGTGATCAATACACATTTTATACCTACATATACGTTTATTTTACTTACATGACATAATCAAAATTTTGCTTTAACTTAAGAAAAGTCATCAGATAAAAAAAGTATGAAACTTTTAATTAATTTTGATTTGTCGCCAGAAAACGACTTCAAAAAATAATTTCAAGTAGATAATAATGTTGCCCGGATTTTAGCTCAATTGTTTTTATAGGAAAAAAAGTAATACCTCGTGGCATATGGTAGTTCGTGCGTTGGGCTGCCATGCCGAAGGTCTGGGTTCGATTCCCAGCCGCTGCAACCTAAAAACAAATGTTTTTTCCGAGATACTGACTCTTGCGAGGAACTGACAAATCCGGCAAGAGTATATTTGTCATGAATAAGTGCTTCTCATCTAGCTGTTCGGTTTCGGCAAAAAATTGAAGGTCCCTTCAATTCCTACCAATAACAAGCACACAGGAATGGTTAAGAGATTTAAATCACTAGGCCTGGTTCTCCATGAGCTGTTGCGCTACCAAATTTTGGTTATTTTATAATCAGAATAATTGATGTGAATGTTAACCATCGGAAACCTTTTAATTCCTACATTCGTTTTTTTCTAAAAGAGTGCTACAAAAGTTTTTTTTTAAATAAAACAAAAACGGTTTTCGATATCAATGAAATTTCGATTCCTGCAAAAGAACGTTCGATGCCATTATGTATGGAACTCGATTTCTTTTGCATGGCCACCACGGGCACGCTTGCAAAAGTCTAGACGCTGAACCCAATTTTCGACGGTTTTCAAGCATAAATCGGCCGATACTGCTGCAATTTCACGTTCGATATTCGTACGAAGTTCATCAATCGTCACTGGCTTGTTGGCATAGACCATAGACTTGATGTAGCCCCGCTGGAAATAGTATAACGGCGTCAAATCGCATGACTGAGATGGCCAAGCGACTGAACCATTTCGTGAGATAACACGTTCTGCAAACTTAGTTTCCAATAAATTGATTGTGACATTCGCTGTGTAGCTTGTGGCGCCATCCTGTTGGAACCACATGTCCTTCAAGTCCATATCATCCAATTGGGGTCAAAAATATTCGGTTATCATTGAACGGTAGCGATCCCCATTCACAGTAACGTGCCGGTCATGATCATCACGGAAGAAGTACGGCCCAATGACGCCGCCGGCCTATAAACCACACCAAACCGTAATTTTTTCGGGATGCAATGATGATTCATGGAGTACGTGTGGATTGCTGCCTGACCAATACCACATGAGCCTCTTCGCTGAAGATGATTTTTCGATGAAAATCCGAATCATTTTCAAGTTGTTGCTCAGCCCAATTCATGAACATACGACGCTTCTGGTGGTCAAGCGGCTTCAGTTCTTGCGTCAATTTAATCTTGTAAGGATGTAGGCCAAGATCTTTTCGCAAAATTCGCCACAACGACGTCACAGAGATGCCCAACGCTTGGGAACAACGTGTGACACATTTGGGCTTTCTGCAACTGAAGCCTCAGCGGCAGCAATATTCTCAAAACTACGGGCACTTCTTTGTCTAACTGGCACGGAAACATTTTGTATTGTGCCTGTGGATTCAAATTTTTCCACTAGACGCTCAATTGTTGATCGGCTAGGACGATTATGACGACCATAAATTGGACGTAGCGTTCTTAACGTTGAGACCACTGACTCCGAATTTCGGTAGTAAATTTTAATAATTTCGACTCGTTGTTGGCTCGTACTCGTATATCTTTCCATCATGAAATGGCAAACCTTACTGAAGAGAAATGTCAAAAGAGCGGCAAAAAATATGGCGTCGTTTGCTGTGCCTGTTACTCTACTTTTGTAGCGTCCCTCTCTTTAACTCTTTATCATAGAAAATTTAAACATTCTGAAGTATAGTTACATGAAAGATATTAATTTGTATCAATTTGAACTTTGTAATGAGATTGGAATATGACAAAAACTTCATTCAATAAACTCTATTTAAGCCCATGGAAAATGATATCTATTAATAAAATATGAATAATTGATTGAATAAAAATAAAAATTTACTATAGCACGTTTTAAAAATGGACTAAAATATATAAAATAATTTTTCCTATAACTGCCTTCAACCTTAAAAAAAAAAACGTGGGATGCATCATACATGATGCAATAAATTATAGTATAGAAGGCATAGAGAGTGGCATGAATGACACATGTAGGGCTTGTTAAAAAATATTGTGTGCTTTTTAGTTTATTTTAAAAACGTGTTTTATTTAAAATGTTATTTGAATTCAATTAATTCTATTTTTTTTTGCGTTTTAAGTTTTACAATCGATATTAAACATCTTGATGATATTTTTACACAAAACAAGTGGAAAATTTTGAAATTTACATATTTTTTGTTCGACAAAAAATTGGCAATGGGTTAAGATCTTAAAAAAAAAACGTGTTTAAAATTTCAAACCTCCAGTTTATTTGAATGTGAGTTTTAGATTGTTCCAAACAGACAGACAAAGAAGAAATAGACCGAGAGCGAACGACATAAGAAGCCAAGTAATTTTTCGTAACATTCTAACTCATATCATTGATTAGCCTTTGAGGTGTCGAACCAAGAACAGCTCATCTACGGGACGAACTACAGGGCTTGAGTTTGAGCTTTGACCTATGACATGAAAACAATTAGTCAACATTTTATGCTGTATATTCCTTGTATACACATTTTTCCCCTTGAACAAAAAATATTTTTGAAAAATCGATAAAAAAAAAAAATTACTTCGATTTGTACACCTGGTCTTATGGGCAGGCAAGTGGTTCTTGCAGTGTTGCCGGGAGACAAACGCACCCCAGATAACAAAAAATTACTTTTTGCTGATTTCTTATGAGTATGTTTTCAGGTTGTGTTTTCATAAGAATCAGAAAAATAGTATTTATTTGAAGGTAAAAATGTCATATTTTTTAAGAAACAATTTTTTCATTACTGTTGCTTTATTTATTTTGTAATTAAATTCATTTTTAAATTAAAATTAAATATTCTTATATTTCAAATTTACATGAAGTAATCCAATGTTCAAGCTTATTTCTCATCGAAGTTAAATCCGTTATTTGGTTAAAAACTTTCGATATTTCTAGTTGATGGAGCAAGATTTCAAGGAAATTTTAATTAAAACTCTAGATTTCAACGAAGTCTCATTGAAATCCCGATCCACCGATTCGAGACCTCAAACATTTTCAGCTGTAACCTCAGATATTGGTTTGGTGGGAACATAGGAACATGGGGAACTCTCGCATCCAAAAAATCAGTAAATATTTTCGGGAAATGTAGAAAAATTTAACGATTGACATTTGACAACAATTTAAAAATTGACATTTCACTTGTCGTCTATTGTGAGTTTCACCCGAAAAATGAACAATCGTACTCTTACTCATTTCGGTCAAAATATATCGTTATTAGGAGCTTAATTTGTCATTTATTTTTTGACTCCATACCAAAGATAATCAGTGGTATTATTGCCCTTTCTGCAACTATTTTAGTTATCTAAATCCAAGAGAAGTTCGAACGAAACTCTTATAGCTAGCTTTAAAAATTCCAGGGGAGTAAACATTTTTCGGGTGAAATAAATATTTTTCCGGGTGAAACTCACAATAAGTCTGAATAAGAACTCAAGAGTGTAATCTATTTTTATGGTGGCTGTCTTGATATCCAATCCCTTCGGTCCAAATGAATCCAAACGGATTGAAAACGGAAAAAAGATACCAGAATTAAAAACGCCAAAAAATGACGGATTGTAGATTCAATGTTTCAAAAAATTATGATTCATTGACAATCGTTGAAACGAACGGCTGCACAATGATCCATTATTAAGGATTCAATTTAACCAAATATCAGAACAGCCGTTTACTCGTATATACAGTCGACTCCCTCGAACTTTTCGGCCGTATTTTTGCAATCCCCTAAATTTTCCATACAAAAACTATCCTCTAAGTCGAACTCCCTTTAAGTCGAAGTTCCCTCTAACTCGAACACATTCTCTTGATTATTGACCAATTTTCTTTCCCTCTAAGTCAATTTTTTTTTCTTTTGCCGAAAAAAAAATAAAAAAAAATCTCTTAAATCACAACTTGTTATTGTTTCTAATTCTTATTAAGACACCAAGCTAGAGCTGTAACGAATCGTATGTATTCGTTACTAAGATGCGGGTATTCACTTCTATACCAAGTAACGAAACGTTACTACCTAAATGATGTCGTTACTCGTACGATTTCGTTACTTGGTATATACCATACTAACAATTCCTTATCGCACATTATGCATGTCACATTTTTCGCATGTGCGAAACGAAAATAAAATACCACATGAGAAATATTCCTTGCATTGATACCAACCAAAGTAACGCTTCTTTGTGATTTTGTGTATGAATTAAACATGAATCGGTATAGAGATCTATTTTTCCGGAGGAGTAAATAACCCGTAAAAGTGTCTGATTTTTAAGATGAATTTTAATCTATCTTTATTGTAGCCATCCTTCAATGGAATTTGACAATTAAAAGACTAACAGATGGACAACAAACTATGTTTTAGGGAAAAAATAATTTTTCGTCCAAATTACACTCTCTAAGGCCCTAAAATCGCATTACTCCAGTACATAAAATTAATTCTGAAAAATTTCGATTTTCAGAGCAAACATTTAGATTTTTCAGAGGTTTTTTTAATTTATTTAGATTGCAGCCATCCTTCAATGGAATTTGACAATTTATGGCTTGACAAAAAGACAACAAACTATATTTGAGGGCAAAAATAGTATTTCGTTCCAAATGTCACTCTAAGGCCCTAAAATCGCATTACTCCGGTACATAAAATTAATTCTGAAAAATTTCGATTTTCAGAGCAAATATTTTTAGATTTTTCAGAGGTTTCTTAATTCATTTAGATCGCAGCCATCCTTCAATAAAATTTGACAGTTAATGGCTTGATAGATGGACAAAAAATTATATTTTTGGGAACAAATAATATATCTTTTCAAGTGGCCCTGAAATTGCATTGTTAAGGTACATCAAATAAATTCTGAAGATTTCGATTTTTAATACCGCATACGTTTGTAACGAAAGTAACGAGAGTAACGAGTAACGATATTTTAGTAACGAGTACTCGACCCAAAAGTAACGTAAACATGCGGGTACTGATTTTGTCGTTACTTTTACAGCCCTACACCAAGCACACACTCGAACACTTTGATTCTCTATGTTGCATCGCCTGCGCCGTCATGTCAGTGTGCTGCGCTGTTATACCTGCAATTTACAATATATTCAGACACACAAAGAATAAAAAAAAAAGCGTTGGTAAGATTCCATTCCATTCCAACTTCCAAACATTTTGTGCTTTGTTTGAAAGCAGTAAACCTATATTACTGAAGTTCTCATTGTGAGTCTGTATATTAGAAAAGAAAAGGGGAACGTGGCGGTGAGACTCCAATTGCAATATACATGTGCATATTTGAGGTTGTGCTGATTATGCTTATGAGTTTCATAGCTATTTTTTTATTTGAAAGAATCTAAGTAAAAAAAAAAAACTCTCTAACTCGAATTTTTCTAAAACTCCCTCTAACTCGAACTAGTTTTGATATCCCGTGAAAGTTCGACTTAGAGGGAGTCGACTGTACTTTTTTATTTGTAATATATTGAAACACCGCGGAAAAGTGTCATATTTAAATAGAAAATCAGTGTATCGGAAATGGTCTAAAAATCGGGAGAATTACGATAAATCGGTGTTTCTGGTAACACTGGGTTCTTCTTTCAACACCTCAAAGAATATTCATTGAAATATGACATAATAATGTTACGCAAATGACTAGATTTTTGATGTCGTTAGCTTAAGCAAAGAAAGTTATAGTCAAGTAAATCTATGGTTTAACCCCGCAAGAAAATTGTAACAACACAAGATTTTGGCATCTTCTTAATGAAAAATTTGCAAAAATTAATACTGGCAGAAATGTCCTAAGATATGTGTTTATAACAGGTCAGCTAGTTTTAGTAATTGGTCAGTTATACGATAGATTGTAATTAATAAATTTTTATCGTTATGCCAAAAATCGTTCTCGAGTTTGAAATCAAAAATTTAAGAAATCGTTGAAAAGATCTGTAGCTGATTTTTTATAAAGACCCTAGAGCTTTTCAGATGGTATTAATTTTTCAAATTTCCCATAGATGAGGTCCCCAAAATCACTATGACCTTGAACACTTTTAAATTGAATAAAAAAAAGGTAAAGCTGACCAATGACTGAAACTATAGGTGACCTATTAATTGATTTAAAAATGAGTTGCCAAAAATGACTATGACCTTAAAGTTTTTTTAAATTCATTAAAAATTCATAACAAAAAAAGCTATGGGTGTATTGACTACTGAAAACAGCTTGATATGAACTTTAGTATTTCATAGAAAAAAATATAAGTCTGACCAATTGCTGAAAATAATTGATAAAATTGACCTTTAATCACTATCTAGAAAACTTTCGGATGGTATAAATTTTTTTTTGTAAATTTCCCCCAAATCAGATACCAAAAATATAGCGTGACTTTGCGTAACCCAGAGAAATTTTAAACCTTAATTACAACTTATCTAAGGCTGACCCATTTCTAGGAATAGTTGTTCTTTTCTGACCAATTGCTGCCCAACAAGTTCGCAAATTTCTGACTATTTCTAGGAATAGTTGTTCTTTTCTGACCAATTGCTGCCCAACAAGTTCGCAAATTTCTTTTCAAATTTTTCAAATTTCCCTCTATTAGGTGCCAAGGAACCGCAACTGAATTTTCTTTTCAAATTTTCTTCATATTCTATTATTGTAAAATTTAATATTTCAAAAAATATTTTTTTTTTCATTTTTACCATAAACAAGAAATATAGGTCTTGAAAACTTTAACAAATTGACAGAATTCCTTCTAAGTCCCATCCAATATTAAAATTATCCATGAAAAAAATACAAAAATTATTGCCCTTAAAGCAAAAAAGAAATTACAAAAAACAATGTTTCTCATAAAATTGGGAGACAAATTTCAAGGTCACTGATTTATGTTTCTTCCTATTTCAAAGCACATCAGCCATCAGATTTTTTATTTATATAATATTTAAGTGGTAACCTTTGAAAAAAAAAAAATTAGCTACTGCTAAAAAGCGACAAAAAAAATTAACTGCGTTAACAAAAAAAAATATATCCTTATCTCTAATGGTGTCTTAAGGGTATTTCCTTTTTCATTTTTTATTAAATTTTAAATTTGCCCATTTTTAATATTCCACCACAAACAAATTTTGTTCATTTTAAATATAAAATGTTATTATTTCTTCTTTTTTTTTTGCTCAAAGAAATATTTTAAGCGAAATAATTCATTTTTCACTCACACACAAACACACTAAATGATTTAAATGGAACGCGACAATATCTTCTTCCAACACTCTCTTGAGCACGTAGAAGATAAAAGAAGAGGAAAATATACAAGAAACATCATTAACCATAGTATACAAAAAAAAAACAACAACAAAAATAGAATAAGGAACAACACTAGTGTAGTTGTTAGCAAGAATAATCGTGCGTTAAGTGCGATTAAGTTCAATTTTTTCACAAGAAACTAAAGCAATATGTAAAGTGGTTGCTTGGGGGTTGAAGGTGAAGCTAGGCTATGCAGATGGATGGGAAAGGTTTTGGCATGTACACTTTTTATTATGTATAAGGACACCGTCTCACTATAAAAATGACTGACGAAGAAAATTATTTAAAGAAAGGTGTCGTTTCGTCATTGTCACTCGTTAAGGCTAATATGTTTTTCGTGCTTGACCGACTATAAGTAGGTACGAAGAAGAATACGAAACAAAAAATATATCTTTTAGAACGTTGTTGTTGTTGTTCTAGAATGCAAAAAAAAAACATGAATTTTGCTACATCAACAGTAAATCAACTTTAAGCTGTGAAGAAATTCTTTCAAGAATATCAAAAATACGTAACGACAAATTACCCGTAACTTTTTTGAATTTATTAATTTCCTGATTGTTCCAAATTTTTTGAAATTCACATTATATTCAAAAATGGGGGACCCAAAAAACCCCTTTCGAACTAGTCCCCCCTTTATTATTTTAATACTATTCCAGACATTTTTCTAGATTTTTGGCCTTCTGTGTTCAAAAGTTATGGGTAGGGCTCTTGATTTTACCCGGATTATACCCGGTTTCACAACTACCGGAGTATCCGGTTAAGAAATTACTCGGGTACCGAAGTGGTGAGCCTTTGGGTATTCGGAATAGTTGGATACCCATGTGTCTCAGGTACCAGAGGACTGGCAGCAATTGAGTATAAAAGCTGATTAGCTGCATTAAAAATGTAAAGGGTGCTTTTTTAAGAGGTTTAGAACTTAGAAATAGAATAAAACCAAGATGATTTTTTACTTGAGATAAAGGTACTATAAGGAAAGTTTTGGATTGGTCCAAACAAAAATTTGAGATAGCAATCAAACACGACATAGCGATAATAGAGAACACCAAACAAGTAGGTGGCACAATTATGTCTGTCTGTCTGTTTGTCTACAGCCTAAACGGCCCGATCGATTTTCTTCAAACTTGGTTCATAGCAGTTTTCGGAGATTGTGCCCACACGTTTTTTTCATTTATTTAAATAACGGTACCTGCCATACTTTTTTTTTTTAGCAATGATACTTTATCGTATTTTTCTCAAAAATGGCTCGACAACTTTTCTTCCAAAAAATGCAATAAATTGAGTACTTTTAATAAAAGCCCTTTAGGTGGAAAACCATTTTTCAAAAAATGGTTACTGGTGGTACCTCTCAAAGTATCATTTTTTATAATTTTCGATATCTTTTAAAACTGAAGGACTGATTTTAATAATTTTTTGTATAAAGAGGCTTCCAAAAATTTTTAATATTTTGGTGTATTTAAATTTAAAAAAATATTTTTTTTTTTTAAATGGTTTCCAATTTTTTTTATAATTCTTGATTGAAAACAAAATGATCGATTTTTATTAAAGTCTGTAATCAAAGGTTTTTTAACACTTTCTAAAGTATTTTTAGAAAAAAATAACTTCTATTAAAAAAAAACGTTTCCTTCCATATAACTTTAAAAAAAAACCGTTTAAGAAAATATTTTCTCTTAAAAATTAGTTTGATCTACAACTTTAAAATATAAGAATTTACGAATATAAAATATTAAAAGTACCTCTCATAGAACGTTTTATTTAATTTTACATTTTCTGAATATCGGCTGAAAAATAAGAGATTAAAAAATATTGCATATAAAAATTAAAAAAAAAGTGTTTAATTTTTGAAAAAAGGTTCAAATTTTTTTTGAAAATTCGATATTTCAAAAATGGGTTGACAATTTTTTTTTAAATTTTATTTTTATATGCACATAAATAAATATTTAAAATTTGCATATCAAAAGTTTTCTTAGCAAGTGTTTTTAAAATTTTATATATAAAAAATAATTTTTTTTAACCACTCCAACGATTCAAAACTTTTTTGTCTTTACAATCATATTCAATAAAGAATTAAGAAGATTTTTATCGAGTTTAAATATCGTATTTAATGCTTAACCTATAATATTTTTCGCTCATATTTTCCTGGCTTTTCATGTAATTTTCTTAAACCCTCAGCGCCTTGAACATAAGAGCAAGTACGTACCACCCAGTAGTGCATTTTATTTAAATTGGCATGAAATTTACTTCATTCGAAAGAAAAACTTTTGGCATTATAATTTTTATATGATTTCTGGCAGGTCCAATTTTCGATGATTTTTTTTAACATTTGTGGTCGTATATCGGCAATAACGTGGCGAATGTTGCCCTCGAAGTGGTCAATCCTTTCGGACTTATTGGCAAAAACTCACGACTTCACATATCCCCACTTGAGGATTATCATCACTCTAAATACGGCAGTTGTGTTCACTGAAGAATGCATTCAACCAAAAGTGAGCTTCATGATGGACGATTATATTGACTTAAAATGGACGTAGTGCACGATACATATATTTCGAACAGAACCTAAATAAATTTGCCCAACTTGGAAGCGTTTTCAGGCGTCAGTCTATTCATGTTAAAATGAAAACCAAACAAAAAATAAATCACTTGACAAGCTGACAAAATGGCTGCCACCTAAAATAGTGTTGCCAACAAAACAAACACGAATATTATTAAATTTTCGCGTGCTTGTCTTCCCGGTTAATTGAAGATACCCGGGTCCTCGGGTACCCAGGAATTTTGGATTCTCGGGAATCCAGCTATGTTTAGTACCCGGGTACCCAATTTTAAGTACTAAAACTGTCAAAAGTGTAAATTTTTATAATTTCTGGTTTTAGATTGCACAAATTTTAATATTGTGCAAAAAATTATCAAAGTTGTAGGAGCTGTTTTTGAGAAAAAAACTAACATTTTCTTCAACTGCTTTTTTAACATTTTGTGAGGAAGATACCACTGTTTTTTCATAAAAGCAAAATATGTTCCTAAAATATTCGTAGCAGTGTTAAAAACCTTGACTGTGTGGTTTTCGAAATACACACTAATTGTTACAATGCAATCGTTTATTTCATATATTTTTCACAAAAAATTATTTATAAATCGCATTTATCTGCCAAAGGGTTGGGTTCGATTCCCAGCCGCTGCCACCTAAAAACAGAAATGTTTTTTTCGCGAGGTACTGCCTCTTGCGGGGAACTGACAAATCCTCCAAGAGTATACTTGTCATGAATAAGTGCTTCTCATCTAGCCGTTCGGACTCGGCAAAAAATTGTAGGTCCCCTCTATTCCTGCCAAAAATACGCACACAGGAATGCTTGAGAGTTGTAAGTCACTAGGCCTTGGTTCTTCACGAGCTGTTGTGCCACCAAATTTATTTTATTTATTTTATCTTAAAACAACATAGCTATTTTGGTTTATGACGGCTTTGTTATAAATGGTAGACATTAAGTTTTCGAAAAAAGTTGAAAAATGTATCAAAGATCCAAAAAATATTTACTTGCTATTTTTGGTTCACAAATCTGCTATTTAAAAAAAAACTTATTAAAATCAGTTTTATCATTTCTGAGAAAAAACGATTATTTTAAATTGCTAAAAAAAAGTATATATAGCATCAGGTTTCCGTTATTTAAGGTTTTAAGAAAAAAATTTAAAAATTGGGTTTCTAGGTGCAGGGAATGGCCGGAATACGCTTTATGTAACAAGTTTGAAGAAAATCTATTCACTTTTCAATGTTGCTCAACAGACAGACAGAGAGCATCGCGAGACCAACTTTTTTCGTCTTCGCTATCATCTTGAAAACAAGTTTGATCAAAATCTCAAAATCTTTTGTTTTAGGAATGAATAACCTATCATGACCTAGGTATATCATATATGTAAGTTAAAAAGAAAACCTGTGTTAAAAGACATACATTTTGCGAAGTTCCTTCGTCATAATCAATATTACGCATTTTCATGTATGCAATCTTTTATCCTATCAATCATAGAAAAATGTTTTTTTTTATTTTAACAACAACATAAAAATTCAAATAAAATGCTGACAAGAATCTTGTTAACAAGGAAAATATTTGTGTAAACAGCCTTTTGCAAGAACCTTTCCAATCCTGAAATCCTTAAAATTCACCCTAATTTATCTTCGATAAAGATTTCGATCATCAATTATATTACACAATAAACATTATAGCGTGTATACAAAGCATATACATACATATATGAATGTCTAAAAATATATGTATGTAGGCTAAATATATGCATAATAGAAGCTATCAAACGCATAATATTTTGATTGTTGTTTGGCGCTGAGTATACAAAATATACATTTAATATCGATAAATTGTTTACTTATTGCCTTGAAGATGATGGGTCGTTAAAAATGATGATGATGAGTAGCGACAAAGTTGAATAATGATTTTTGACTTCACTTAAATTTATTCAAAACTCAATTTAACATTGTGCATGTCTTAAGGATGTTTTTTTTTATAGTCGTATGCCAATACGAGGGAATAAATTGAAACATTCTTGCATCAACAAGAAAAATAGCAAGAGTTTTTCTCTTTTATATTGTGTTTGTTCAGTTCACTAAAAGGGTTCTTATAGTTCTGACTATCCTTAAAGCAATTAAAATATTGCACTGCAAATGTGTGTTTTGATGGGTATTTTTATATCAAACAATACGAGTATTTTAGAGATACGTATACAATTTAAATTTACAAAGTAAAACACCATTAGGGGTCAGGATTAGGGACATACAGTTTTTCTTTTAGTGAAAAATCCAGATTTATGAATATCACACCAGCAAAATTTAATATAAATGCAATACAAAAAAGAATCTAAGGGAATGAATGTAAATTAATCTTTTCAGTATTCAAAAAGAACGGCAAGAAATATGGCGTCGTTGGCTGTCGCTGTAGCTCTACTTTTGAAGCGTCCCGTTTGAAAACCCCTTTATAAGAAAAGTAGGGGTGGCAGAAGAAGGCTTTTATTAAAACTAATTAGCTTATGGTCCATGGTTCCTCGCCTTAGTTTACAGTGCTCATGCTAAAAAAAAAGAAAATGTGATTTTTTTGCATGTCAACAATTATTGAGGTGAAAAACAATCATTATTGGTTTACAGTTTGCAGGCAAACTGACCATTGCTGTCAATGGCATTCAAAATAATGGACAGCAACATATTTTTTTTGGAAGGTAAGGTCACTTCAAACTTAAAAAAAAAATATATATTCACCTCAAGGTATTATTTACATGCAAATGGTTTATGCAAAAATATTTGTTTCAATTTTAGGCTTAAATTTAATAAATTAAGTGTAAATTAATGACTCAATGGTTGGCTTAGGCCAAGGTAAACATTTTTCGCCTTTAATATTATACAATATGGTGCACAGAATAGGTTTAAAATTGTTTTGAAAATTTTGATTTTTGTTCGCATTGAAACTCTAAACTATGCTTTAAACAAGTCATATCATGCCCCATTTGACATTTTGCATTAAAAAAAATGTTTGAAAACCTGTATCATACATTTTTAAGACACCGATCAATACACAATTGAATTAGGTATTGGTCAATTTTAATAGTCAATTTTAATTTACAATGTCAAAGCCATTCAAGGTTGTGGTTCTGCTTTTTTTAAGAAAATTACCTCTGATAAAGACAAGATTATAATGATATATGTAAATATTTCGGCACTTAGTTAGGAAAAAAAAAAAAACATTTTTAAATATTTCAAAAACTTACTATTACTACATAGCCAAGCCTTTCAACCATCAAAATATTTGTATAACAATGTACGCAGTACACAAAAAAAAAATGTGCACCTAAGGCAGATAATTATCAAGTCAAACTTCATAAAATCAGATAATATTAATAAGGTTTTTTTTTTGATAAAATAAAATTGCATCCCTACCTTCAGTGCAGACTGGCAAGAAAGGCTGCAAAACCAAAAAAATTATTGAAATAAAACCTTATGTTCTAATTATATTTTTTAATTTTCCCAAAACCCGAGGTGCCACAATTAACGCGGGATGTGGTTCAACCAATTAGAGAATGAGAGAGTAGTAGTAGCTCGTACATTAGGAAAATTATCAAAAAGCAATCTAAACTTAAGAATTTCCAAGTTTTATTTTTTGTTATTCTGATCTGAAAAAGGGGAAGAGTGTGCAAATGCAAGCTTGAATTAAGCCAAAAACCAACTCATTTTAAATAAACTCGCATTTATAGAATTTTATTTAAATGTTAGTTTGTTAGTTTTGCTTCTTTTTTTGTATTTTTTTGGGTTTTGCAACCTACTTCCTTGTCATTATGAACTTAATTAATTTTCGATAAGATCTCATATTAAGATTGAACATTGAGTAATTTTATTTGTCCTCAAATGAAGTTTCTTTCTTAATTCAAAAATTTTAAGCATCTTCTCATAAATATTTTTGATTTTGAATTAAGTCTTAAGTAGTGCATTTTAAATTGCAATTTTTCTCTGAGTTCGACAAAAAATCTAAAGACTATCCTACTTATCAATAAATTATAACTTTTCAGCCTTTGAATTATACTGATACTAAAGTTTATTTTCCACCAAGAAGAATTCAATTTTTGTTTATTTTTTTAAATAACGGTTACTGCCATACAAAACCGTAGAAGAAAATCTCATTTATCTTAAAAACGACTATACCGATTTTGATTAAATTTGTTCTGTGTGCTAAAATTGTAACGTTCTACTAAATAATACAAACAAATACACAACGCAAGTATTAACTGCCCTAGGGAACTATTTGTGGGTTTAAGTTGTTTTATAACTATCTTATCGGGCTTACATACATTTTGGTACACAAAATAAATTCCAAAAATAATTTATAATACAAATAGCATTTCTAACTTCAAAGATTTCTTAAAATTTATTTTGTGAATTAAAAAAGAAAAGAAAATATTTTTATGAAAATAAAATATTTCAAAATCTGGGTGATGATTATTTTATAAATAAAAATATTTATTTCAAAAATCGCTAGTTAAAAATAAGAAGATTAAAACATAAAATTTAATTTCAGATAAGTTGAAATTTTTAATAAAATAAATGAAATTGAATTATTTTGGAAAACATAAAAACCTTTGCACAATGTTATAATTATTTCAGTTTTTTTAATTTTTGTTTGTTTCTTTGTACCTATTGTAAACACAAAATTCATCAAAATCAGAGTAGTTTTTCTGGGTTTTTTTTAAAAACTATTTGTATATATAATTTTCAGAAAAAAAAAATAATTTCATAAAATTATTTGGACTAAGTAAGTGTTATGAAAAAAGAGGCTGTTCCCATTGATGTTGGATGTTATTTTTTAATTACAAAAACGACAATTCAATATCTTCCAAAACTTTTTCAGATGTTTAATATGCAATTGAGTGAAGATCAAAAATTGGTTTTCCTTCGAGATATTGGCCACAATACATTGTTTAAGTATTGTTTATATCTTTTAACTTGCGATTAATAGTATTTAGTATTTAAAGTACATACATATATAGCAAGTTGCACATTCGTAAAACAAATCGAACTCGAGATTTTGATCAGGCATGTCACTACGATGATATGGAAGTCTGTCTTTTTTAAAACTTGATACCTAGTAGTGTTTTTAGTTTTTTAGAACCAAAAATAATGGAAGGTCCCTGCTATAAAGTCCCACAGTAAAAAAAAAATACTAAATTTCTCTTTGCAAAAGCTACCTTTCGATGGGAAACCATTTTTCAAAAAATTGGTTATTAAATGAAACTTCCCAAAAAAACCACTTTTAAAAATCGATTTTGTGCATAACTGTATCACTCATTTAAATATTTTGTTTTTATTCAGAAGATTATAGAACATATAAATAGTATTGTGTACCTCTCTTAGATTTTGCGAAAAATATTTCTTGGACTTTTAAAAAATGTTCCAAACTTTTTTTAATAAATCAAATATTTCGAAAATGACATATTGATTTTTTTGAAACTAGGAACTTTCTTAAGAGGTTTCTTAAAATTCTTAAGAATATTTTAAGGAAAAATTAACTTCCATACACTGAGCAACAATTAATAGTATTTCTCATATAGAACGAAAAAAATAGAATAGATTTTTTTTTTTTAAATTCGATATCTCCAAAATGGGTTCACAATTTACTTGAAGCTTTAATATTATAAGTACAATGTGCACCTAAATTAAAGTTTAGGATCTGCATACCAAATTTTTCTTAAAAAATGTTTTATTCATCAAAACTTATTATTAAAAAAAAAAACAATTATTTTAAGTTCTGTTCAAACAATTACATTTAATCCACAATATATACCGGTGTATAGTATGTATATTAAATTATCCTGAAGCCCATACCTATCATTGTTTGTTTTCAAGATAATCCGCAGACAAAATAATTTTCAATAATTTTTAAAGTTTGTTCAAGATTTTTTACTTAATAAATAAATATTTTATTGAATTTTTACAATCCTTCCAATTATAAATTATGAACTAGTGTATAGAATAATATTATTTTGAGGCAAAAAATCTTTATTATTTTTCAAGATATTCAAGCGGAAAAACTTGTTTGAACAATTTTCACAATTTTTCTGTTTAATTATAAAAAAAATAAAAGTTAATATCTTTCATATTTATATCAATTTTTATTAGCTTCAATATGCGCATAGTAAAATTCACTTGGAGTCAATAGAATCGTATGTGAGTACATGAGAACCAAAACTCGTTATACTATGCATTTTTATCTAAAACTAGTACGTCCAGCTCCTTAAACTCGGGAGCTAATAACATTATTTGTCAATAAAAGCAGTCTTTATTGTAGAGAAAAACTTGAACCTCGTTCACATGGAGAATAGAATCCGAATTGAATTAGGATTTAGGTCAATGTAGACCTGTAGCTCGGCGAGCTGGATCGTATGGAAAATAAATTTTATATACCTTGATTGGAAGATTGAAGAATCGAGATTTTACGATGCTTGCTGGTTTGTTTGGTAATTGTGTATTTTGTTTCCATAGACTGCGGACAAAAGGACAAATGAACGAACAATCATGAACAAATACAGATATCACTCTAAAAATGATGGACACCGATTTTAAGAAGCTGTAAGTATAGACATATGTAAAAATTTTCTATTTTGATCAATTACAATAGTAATTCTCATGAATTTTTGATTTTTCTGTCCAATAATGATTTTCCTTTTGGCAAAACACTAATTACCGATTCTTGCTAGTTTTTAACTTTCAAACTCCAAATTAACCTTAATTGATTCGAAGTTTTTTTTTAACACGATTGTGTGAATTTGATAACATTTGTTATAAAACTAACCTAAACAGACACCTACATTTAATTATCGTTAAATTATAGCAGGTTCTATTTTTATATCTATGTAAGTCTTATTGGCTTTAACTGCCTGTATCCAATGGTGGAGTTAATTCTTGGAATCAAAATGTTTTACCTAATAGGTAATGCATTTAATTATTATTATCATTAACACTTAATCTACTTTAATTAAAATTTTAATCAGAATTAAAATTGCTTGTTTTCCCCATGTTTAAAAAAACTCCCAATTTGTTTCCTCTTCCTCCCTTTCATTAATCCTTTGAAACTAAATCTGGATACTTCACCACAGAAAAAGTCAATTAAATACCAAAAAGCTCTTTATTATCCAAACAATATCCACATTCCCTTTTCCAATCATAAGCCACTGACTTGAAAAGTATATATACACATCATATCTACTCAGAGTTACGAAATTTTAATCCTTGATTCTTATCTATCCATTTATCTTTCACAATTTGATTCTTGTTTAATATTCATCCGATATAGCTATACAAAATAATAATATTCAACACCAAATTATAAGAAGAAATCGAAAACCCTTGTATTAACATAAATTACTAAAAAAGGGCGGAAAATCATACCTAAGTTGAATATAATTTATGTGTTTGTGTATGTATAAATATATTTTAGCTAGAAACAAAATTTTTGGCTGTACCTAATAATACCTATCCAATGTCTAGCTAGCCTTCTAGCTATCTTGTGACAATATTTCCTTATGAGAATCAAATATATTTTATATATGAAAAGAAACCCTTACGGAAAACTCACAACAAAAAAAAATATTCATATTTCAACATACAATATTTAATGAATATTTTTTTTTTTTGCACAGCTTACAGTGCTGAGCAAAGAATTTGGGTGATTCTTATTAAAGACTACTTTTTGTTAAACGCGATATGCCAAAAGCTCTTATGAATTTTGATTACTCTCCTAGCTGTTAAGATGTTTTCATTTAAAATAAAAAAATTTACTTTATAGAAAATTGGCCACTGGATATGGAAACTTAACTTAACTATTTTAAATGATATTTACTCAAGCTTATCATCAATCAAATAAGAAACAAAAATCCAAAAATTCAAGTTCAAAAATTTTTAATTCTAAGTTAATTTCGGTATTAATATTTAAGCCTGAGAAAAAAAAATCATAAATAATCTTAAAATGGTTTATTATTACGAAACGAGTATTTTTTTCAGTGTGATCTTACCTCTCTGATGGTGACATGCATCCGGGATAACCTGTAGATGCCTTTCGAATTTTAATTTCAATTAAAATTCGTTGACAAAAACTTCTGCACAGCACTGTGTATACTTATATCTATATCTACATTTATACAATGTTCTAATAAATTCCCAACGGGGTATAAACAAGTCTAGGTAGGTACCTTCTCTGTGGTCTCACCTTCATATTCGCATATCCGCAAATATGTATGTGAATCGATGTGTAAACGTGACTTAAATGAACAAAATTCTAACCAAAAATAAGAAGAAAAAAAGACTGCCAAGCGTAAAAATATTTATACCTTCAAAAGATGAAGATGATAATGCTAGAGAAACAGCCAACAAAGATATATTTAACTTTGATTGATGAAGGTTGTGGTATTCGAGGTTGAAGATAGGTCTACAAAGACGACATTGTCGTTGTCGGTTTTCGTTTTTTTTTTTTTTTTCTGTTTGGCCTACAAGAAACCCAACCAAGCACAAGCAACAAACAAAATTACCGCAAATATTTTTGTGTATTTTTTGACAAAATTGGAAAAAAACGAAGTGAGAAAATAGGTAACATACCTTGCAAATGAGAAGACAGGACGAGGACATGCATAGATAAATAAAAGTATGAATTTTATGTGTTTGCTTCGTTTATATTCATATTGCGACATTATGAAATAAAAATCAGTCAGTCATTAAGAGATAATATGCCTTTTGGACACGTGGAAATTCCAAAAGAGGAAGCTATATCTTTCTTGAGATTAGAAAAGAAATAATTCGTGATGCTTTCAGTGATTATTTCGAAATATTGACTCCCGAGTCCCACAAACACACAAACATAACTTACATATCCAAGCTTGGAATGTCAAAAAAGCATAACAACTTACTTGACATTTAAATGACTTTGATATATATTACCATCAACTTAGAACTTAAACGAGAGGAGGTTGGACCAAACTCGTCAAAAAAAAACGCCATAGAATTCAACATTTTGTATAAAAATCAATTTTCGTCAGTTGAAAGTCTTGGGGCTAACCCACCAATGGCAGTTCTAATAACAAAGGTGAATGGGCAAAGTATAGTCCTCGTACTAAACATGAATGTATCAAATATCGTTGAAAAGGTTATTTTGAGTAATTACTTACCTATCGATGAAGACTCGACTAACTCACCATCCTCTACGATCCCGAGCACTCTGCTTCCAGTCATCTAGACCAAGCTTTCTGGCATCTTTGATGTATTTGTCCTTAAATCAGAGGTTCGGTCTTTTTCATGTTCTTGAACCTGGGCTGGATTCAAAGATTCTCTTCTCTGAAGCGTGTTTTGATCTTCTGAATTTTATCCAAAATCTTGATAAAACTCATAGTGCTCACAATTGTATCTTCTCCTTCATTTGCCCTCTTTACACACAGGACCAAAAATCCGTCAAAGAATTTTTCTTTCGACGGAGCCCAGTATCAGTTCTGCCTTTTAGCTTATTGCCCAACACTCGGTGTATAAGGGCTTTAAAGACAAGCACTTGGTCTTTCGGTTGAGGAGTTTTGAATCCAATTGCACCAAACTAAAGTAGCAACGGTTTTCCCAGGGTAGTTCTTCGTCATCGTCGGATCTCCACTAAGATGTTGTTTGTGGAAATAATATTAACTTCAAACGAACTCCTCAACCACTTCCAAGTTGTTGCTATCAAGAGTGGAGTTTTGTCCTAGCTGGTTGATAGATCTAATCCTCCTTTGCTCAAAGACCAACAAGTTTTGCCTGTTCTTCAATTGCCGTGAAATACTCTATAACAATATACGAGTAGATATCATTGGATTAACCTATAAAATGGAAAGATCTGTTGAAAATAGTAACTTCAGTGTTAAAGCATGCCCTGCTTACTATTTACTACAGGATGAGATTGATGAAATCACATGATAGTGCATCTCCTTGCTGATAATCTCCTTTAAATCGTTCGGAAGAGCTTTTTTCCTAAAGTTGCACATTAAATCGCGAATTTTCGAATGTCAAGTAATACAACTGGATTAGTTCTCTGGGTGGGAATCCCAGGACCAGCCATAGAATTCGTTGATCTTTCCCAGTATTTGCCTGAAGGTAAATACACTCAGAGAAAAAAGCTGGTGTAACCAACCAATTTCTGGTTTATTATACCTGATTTTCAGGTTGTTATTTTTCAACTCGGTAGATCAGGTTAACGGGCAAACCTGGTACCTGATTTTAATGTCGTGTTGAATCAACGTTGGTTTCAGGTAAAGTAACACTGCCTTAAAAAAGTAAAACTGTAAATTTTACCTGAGAATCTTGCTATTTTTACCTGTTAATCAAGTTAATTTTACATGAAAATCTAGTTTAAAAGCATGAATAAAATAATCAACGTCCCTTTAATTTAATATGAAGATCTAGGTTATTTAACATTATTCAATGTTGATTCAACCCTGTATCCGGTAATTATTATGTCTTGGATCCATGCTTGTATTTCCCATCTCTAAGTGTCCCATTACACGATGACCTTAGAGTCATGACTTTTTTTCGAAATTCAATGAGTGCCAACGAGAAAAAGCATCTGATCTCCCCTTCGCACTCATATAATTTCGAAAAAAGTCATGACTCTTAAGTCGTCGTGTAATAGGGCACTAACACTGCTTACCATCCAATTCATTTTGAAATTTATTACTATGCATATAATTTTATTTTAAAAATACTTTGTGATACTTGCTTAATTTTGAACTGGGAACCTCTCGCACCTGGAGATAGTACGCATCCCCTGGGCCACTTCGCTGCATAAAAAACTTGTGCCAAATATCAATAATTTCAAACTGACCTTGTTTGGATGGCTTGTGTTTGTATGTGCTTTAACACTGGTGTCACGTTGAAATAACCTGACAGAGCGTTTCTTTAACCATGGCTTGTGAGTGTGTTTCAACACTGGTAGAGAGCTACTTTAACAGGCGGTCTGGTTAAATTTAAATAATTTTATTCGGATGGCCTGTGTGTGTGTTTTAACACTGGTATCACGTTAAAACAAACTGGCAGATGAGGATAAATTCAACTGGTAAACATTGTAAAAATAACCATATAAAATGTAATATCAACCTGATTTGTGGTAAAATAGAAATTCATAACAAGCAGTGTTAAAAAAACCTGATCTCAGGTAAACATTTCTTGTTTACCAGAATTCAGTGATAAAATAACAGAGATACTTGGTATACAATTTTTGCAAATTTTTCATTAATGAGGTGCCAAAAATTGCTTTGACCTTGAATTTTTTTTTACCGATTGGTCAATTACTAAAATAAGATGATCTTTTATGACCGAGAAGTGGCCTTTCAAATGACAAAAGATTTATTAGTGACCTTAAAACAAATTTTGAAAATTCATAGAAAAAAAAACTATGGCTGATCAATTACTGATTAAAGTTGACATTTTTTCACGATCTAGATATCTTTTGGATCGTATTCTTTGGCCTTTTTCTAACCAATGATTGACCAATTACTGACCAATTAGATGGCATTTTATTTTTCAAATTTCTCATATATGAGATGCCAAAGGTCCAGAGCCAAAATCTACATCTTCTATAATGGGTGGTGGTACTGAGTCTTTATTGACTTGAGTAATACTCTCTCCTTTTTCTATTTCTCGCTCTACCTGATGCCCATTCAGCAGCTGCCACTATGAATACTAGGTTACCTTCGATGTTTCGAAAAGTCTGCATTTCACAGTTTTAAAGACAATAGCCAGTTTCTTGGATTCTTTATCATGAGATTCTTCGGTTTCCTTAAGCATACCCTCTTTTTTCTACGCAGGGTCTTCTTCACATATTTTCTCCTTGCTCGATATTCTTCGCCCGCTGCAGAATATTTGCATGTGCATCTTCGGTTCGGTCATCTTTTTTAGCTACTCACATTCATCGTCATACCACGGGTTCTTTTTTGGAAGAATCGTTGGTAAGCTGTTGTGATTTCGGCTGCCTCTTTAATGATCCTGGATCCACTATGGTAGTCGGTGTCTGTTTTAGGTGAATGCACAGCGTAGAGCTTATCACTCAGATGCTCGTAGTATTCTCCGGTGGCCCCAAGTATATGCTTAGGTAACCAGTTTCTAGTTTCATTTTTCATTTGACGGTCAAGCACTTAAGCTTGAAGCAACATTGAAATGTTCAGAGTTGACATTTTCCCCTCAAAGAAATCGCACGTTTTAGATGTTAGAGACATGTCTTCTGTCAATAAGCACATGTTCAACTTGGTTTTCGTAACGACCATTTAGGGAGCACCAGGTTACCTTGTGAATTCTTAAAACTATTTCACTATTTAAACTGCCTATGCTTTAAAGAGACAAAAGAGCACACATTTTTCACTAATCATACATACCTAACCTATACACATCTACCAACACAGCATCCTAAAGGCCACGCTATGACCCAATTACTACTCGAGTAAGCCTTTTTGAAATCAAAATTCGATTGTCCTGTGGGTGATAGTGAAATCATTTGGTAGACTTACGGACAATCAATTCAATTAGGTTTGTTATCCACACTTTAACCATCTACATTGTGCCCAAATAAGCACGCTCCTTGTTGACAGTTCCTGTTCCAGGAATGGAATCAATCCAATAGCTTGTTTGTGAAAGTACAAAAAACTGTCTCAATACACAATTTTCAAATCCTCATATTTATTATGTTGAGAGTTGGGATATTTTTTAAGTTTATTTAAACAAAAATTATTTTTTTTTAGTTGGAAATAAATGTCGGCACTCAATGTACTCGTATATTAATTTTATTATTTTCTTTTCTTTATATAATTTTTTAGCAAACAAAACAGTCTATAGATTACATCTTTTGATGGAGCCACATGGCCATATTGTAATAATCGCGGAATTGACACAGCAGTGTCCTTCTTGATAGCGCGTTGCACCATTTGTATTATTATTGTCAGCAAAAAACTAGGGCTGTCCCATAATTTCTACACAAATAGAAGGAAACAAAAAAATGAGGACAAGGGGAGGCAAAAATAAGTTGCCACTTTAAAACCAATTATTTCCACTTCAATGCTCGTATCCCTCTACAAATAAAAGGAGACAACAAAATTACACGATACGAAGTTTGATCCTGGCATTATAATGAAATTATGATATTCTTCAGAGTTTTCAATTTTATCACTATTTTTGTTTTTTTTTTTTTAATTTTTATTATTAAATATTGTTTTGTTTTATTCCTCTTCTCTGCTGGAGTTTGTTTTCAATTGAAACAAAAAAAATCCCTTTTTATCCCATAAAAATTGCATAAAAAGTTAATAAAATATTTTGACATCGAAAAAATTCTCTAGCTATGCCAAGAATTCCTTTTTGCATTTTTTTAAAACGAACTTTTGAACAATAAGGAAAATATATTGTATCAGTTTTGTGTTGGCATTGTGTTCAAAAATGAAAATTCTTATGGCGAAAATGAGTATTTTGGATCAGATTACTCAACATCAAGTAAACTTCCGATAATATGTTCTTGATAGTTCCTGGTTGCACTTAGGTGTATTGGTGCTATGGTTGAGGAACTGAACGGAATTATGAATTGATATTAAATACATTTTACTAACAATCAGTATGTGGATAAAATTGAATTATTCCTTAAGTTTCTGGAAAAGATTTGAATGATTTTTTAGCTTTCATGTGAGAATAGGGATAGTTTTATAAAACTTTTATGAAGTGACTCAAGTGATTTACATGTAAAAATTTAAATGCATATAATTGGAGTGTGGTATAAAAAGGAATTAAGACGTTCGTGAGTTTTTAAAAATCAATAAATGGGTCATTGAAGATAAAAAAACCGCGGAGTACAATTGAACTAGAAGGTGCTATTTGAATTCCGAGAATCGAGCTAGTTATCAAAACCTATTTTGTAGAAAATAATTTACCACCAAAATGGATAATTTAAAAAAAAAAATAAGGTTTTGAATAAAATGCAGACTTGGTGCACATGCACTTGCTGTTATGTTCAAGAAGCTGAGGGTTCAAAAAACATGACAATTTTGTACGATGAAAATATTTAAAGTAGGAAATACGGTCCTCCTTTAATAGTTTGAGGGGGTAAAATATCAAAAACAAAACAAGATTTTGGAATATTTTGATATGCGATTCAGAAGACGGACTTTTAGGGAAGGAGTACTGAGGTTACAGTCAAAGGAGTTCATGTTCAGATTAACACTTCGCAGCATTCGAGAGATAGGTTCGTTTGAGCCATAGGAGGTCCTGTGAGTGGGAATATAAAAAAGACGAGGATTTCGAGAACGAGAGTTAATGTTAAAAGAGATAGAGTTGTAGAGTGAAATGCAGTCAACGGAACCAGAAACCAATCGTTGTTTCAAAGAATTCAGCGCGGTCTAGATTAGGAGGCAGGATCAGGGGACTGTTCCACGCAAGAACTTAAAGAGCAAAGCGAAAAAAGCGACGCTGGACTCTCTCGATTCTGGAAATGCGTATAAGTTGATAAGGGGACCAAACTTGAGAAGTGTATGCAAGGAGTGGGCGAACAAATGATATGTATAGGGATCGAGTCACATAAGGGTTAGAGAATTCCTTTGACCATCTTTTGACGAAGCCGAGCGCTGAATTTTCCTTGAGAATGATATCATCTACATGGGAGAGAAAATTAAGTTCCGGGTGAAATATTATGCCAACATCACGAATAAATTCAACGGTGGGTATGGGTTGATCGTGAAGGAGGTAAAGACTTGGAGGAGATTTAATACGTTTACGCGTAAAAGTGATTGATTGGCATTTGGCAACGTTGAGCTCTAAGCAATTTTTAAGACAACAAATTGAAAACTGTCAAGGTCCTGTTGAATAAGAAAAGAGTCATGTGTCGACGAAATGATCTTGAAAAACTTGGTATCATCAGCGTACAGTGAAATAGAAGAGTGTTTGATGGCCTTTTCAATATCGTTAATAGCAAGAATGAACAAAAGTGGGCTTAGGTGGTTGCCTTGGGGGACACCGGAGGTAGCTAAGAAAGAGCAAGAGGTGGCGCTTCTAAAACAAACGCTGTAATAACGGTAAGGGGAGATCCATTTTAACAAAGAGGGTTGGAAGCCGATATTGGACAGTTTGAAAAATATTAGTTTATGGGAAATTTTATCAAAGGCCTTACTAAAATCGGTTGAGATAACATCGACTTCGTAACCTTTCTCCATGGCTGAAAGCGCGAAAGACACAAATTCAACAAGTTTAGTAGTTGTAGATCTGCATTTGAGAAAGCCATGTCTGGGGGAGATGAGAGATTTGGAGTGGAAACTTAGTGTTTCATACAAAACACTTTCAAAGAGTTCGGGTATGTGAGAAAGCTTGGAAATTAGACGTTCGAACCTTTTTTGTGTATTGGGATTATGAAAGATGATTTCCATATTTAAGGAGCAGTTTTCTTTAAAATTAATTTTGTATATACAAAAATGTATTAACATTTAAAAATATTGGTATGCCAGTTTTGATTTATATTTATACATCTACTTATTTAGTTTCAAAGAAATTCATCAACTATTGTATTCAAATCAAATATTGGATTTTTCAAAAGAAAAATTTAATATTGTTTTTTTAATCCAAAATTAATTTTTTTTTTTAAATTAAGATATGAAATTTTATTGACATTTTAAGGGAGTTTGGCCGTTAATGAGATTGATTAAAAACAAAAAACACAATTATATGGCAGGTAACTTTAATAATGGTTGTTTGTGAAAAATGTTTTTACAAAAAAGTATTCTGCACTGATAATAATACATTGACTTTTTTAATCAAATCGTTGGGGATAAGCAAGTATCGTTATTTTTGAACTTTAAAAAAAAAAATCAATTTCCCCTCTGGAGAATAACCAAAAAACCTTGAGTTCAAAATTTGAGGAAGATCATATCATTATTTTAGCCTGTAGATTAGGATACAAAAAGTCAAACAGACATACAGACAGAATTGTGGCACCCATTTTTTCGTTTTCTCTTTTATCAGAATGTCATGATTGATTGTTATCTCGAAAGTTTTCCTTACACGAATCCAAATTTGCCCTGTAGTACCTTATCGTAATTTAAAATCGTAAGACATATTATTAATGGTTGCTAATTGTAAGTTTTAAAAAGTTATAGTGGTAGTAAATCGTAGGAGCCATTTTTAAGATAATCAAAAAAAATATTTTCCTTAACGATTTCTTAAATGGAAGGTAACGTTCTTCGAAAAATGGAATAAAATGATGATAATTTCGACACAACACTTTTGGAAGCAAAAAGTCGTAAGACCTAGCTATATATAAACATTAGAACGTCCTTTCACATAATTGATAACAGCCAGTCAAGAAATTTAAAACAACGATTTAATGGACTGTTTTGAAAACAGGTGTCCCAAAGAACTGAGCGTTTTTTAAACTTTTTATTTTAAGTCATTTTTTTAGAAATGACCCCCTCTAACACAATTTCTTTCTTGTTTCGATCGAACTTGTGCCCTCACTTTTATACAATCTATGCAAAACACCCTGTGTAAATTATCATTAAATTTCTAAACCACTTGAAAATAAGAGTAAGTAGTTTATGCGATCGAGTCCTGCTTATATGTTACAAGTATTTAAGAAGAGTAGTAAGTGAGTATTTTTGGGGCTTCAAGAGATAAAATCAGTAATTAATGGTCAGGGGACTGAGGTCAGGGAACTGATTACTTTCATAGTTTTTGCCACTAAAACATGTAAACGCATTGTACAAAAAATATAAAAAAACATATATAATCAAGGTTTTACTTTAAAATGCTAAAATATATACCTGCTTACATACAAATATTTTCCGTAAACACTCATCAGGGGACTGAGAAACTGAACGGAAAATCCATGACCTCTCGCACAAATGCCTTCTTAACAATTGAAATAGCAAAAGAGCGAAAGATACGAAAATTATTTTACTGTCACCAGACTTAATGCATCACTCTGCTAGTTGATAAATATGAAACGTGAATAGTTTTCAAAGTTAAGGATATTTTTGGCTGTTTCAATCGGTCAGGGGACTGATTAGCAATCAGAGGGACAAAGTTTAATATTTTTTTTTTAATAAAATCTATAGGTACTAAATATTCATCTATAAATCATAAAAAGATATATTATCTAACGTTAATAATTGAAAGTTTATTTTGGTTTTGGAACTATGATAAGAGAACTTTGAGAATGTTTCCCTTGGAAAAAGAGCAGGGGACTGAGAATAACACCTTTTAAAGAATTTTTTGAGTAATGAAAATGTATCAGATCTTAATAATTTTGTCTTGCCATGTAGACGTCAATTAGATTTACAGTTATAAAAAAATCAGATAAAATACTTGAACAGTTATTAAAATATCAGAGGAGCCGTCAAAAATTCCATTATTTGTAGAATCATCCGGTTGCTAATAAAAATAATTTTTTTCCTCAAAATATTTTATAAAATAATTTTTTTCCTCAAAATATTTTATAAAATAATTTAAAAAAAAATTAAATAATCTACCATGAAGTTTTCAAACAATTTTTAAAATATTTTTGGAAATTCAAAAAAATGTTGGTCTGTTAATATTTATTCGGGAATACTTCTGTAAAAGACAAAATTATTGAAATTAGAAAAACTGTTTTGAAGGAAGACAAGAATTTAAAAAAATGTTCTTTGGGAGGTATTATCTAGCCTCTACTACAAAAATGAATCAAATATTTTTTGGAAAGATTGTCAAGCTGTGTTTGAGAAAAATAAGGTTTTGTTAAATTGCAAAAAAAAAAAACACCAAAAAAAATATATGCCAAGTTTTAAGAAAATCTATTTAGCCGTTTAAGCTGTCGCCAAACAGACAGACAGACAGAATTGTGAGACTCACTTTTTTCGACTTCCCTATCATCATCTGATCGAAATGTCGAATTCAATTTTTTTTACGAAAGCATATACCTTGCCATATAGTACCTACATAATGGGCGATTCTCCACAAAAAGATACTTTTGTGAGTGCAAAATTTACGAAAAAAATGGTAGATTTCCTAACTAAAGTTAATGCTGAAAGTGGTCGCACTACAAATGTAATTTTTCTAACACCAGATTTCACCACGGTTTGACAAAACACAAGAGCTTGCTTGCTACGGTACTGACATCTATGTACTTAATTTTATTTGGCAAAACAAGTGTTACAATCAAAATATTTTCCGAACTTGAAGATACTGCTAAAAAACACTGCTAAAAAAAGTTCGATCCATGAATAAAAGTATAAGGTGTTTGAAATAACGCATACCACGGTAATGACCATTGATTCGTGCCCAACTGATGTAAATTTTTTATGTTCGATGTCATACACACGAATTTGGAAAGAGTCGCTTGTTTACCATGTAAAAATGTATTCTATATATAGTATATGGTGACGTATGCTGATCAGAATCGATGTATGTTTATTACATTCCAACACAGCTGTAAGAATACGAAAATTAAAGTATATTATTTGATTTTTTTATAAAACTTGGGGACAGATGTTGAACTCAAACTGCAAATTCTGTAAATGAATTTTAAGTTACATATAAAAACTAAGATTATTAAAGCTGATGTCATATATTTCAAGTAAATACGAGTATAACTCAAATCAATTTTTAATTAACGTCGAGTTCTAACGAAATTGTTGGTCACCTCAGGTTGGGGACATGCCACGGTTATGACATTTGGGGTATAAATTAGTTTATAAAAATGTATATACACTAGTATATTTTTTTTGGAATTGAACTTGCAATTTATCGAACACATGATCCCCTAGCTAATAAAGTTGAAAAATTCTTTCTTATTAAATACATAAAACTATAGGTGTTTAAATAAAAAAATATTTAAAAGTATCAGTTTGAGAATCACCCATATATCGAAAGTAAAAAACAAAGCGAACCACATGGCATCTATGCAAGTATGTACAATCATTCATACATACATATACATAAATATATGACAACATGTTATTTTTTTCGCTCAATTAATAAGAAAAATGTACCTACATACATTTTTTTTATAATTAAAAAAAAAAAAAAAACAATGTTAACTTTGTTGTTAAAATAAATGTTGCAATATATTTGCTCGAAATGTGTTAACATTATAACAGATACGATAAAAAGGAATAAAATAAGTATCATCCATAAATAAAAGTTACTTTCACAACTATGTATATGTTTGTACATATTATATGGATGTGAAGTATGCTAATGGCTGCACTATTTCTATAAAGCTATATATAGGATAGGCACGAGTAAAATATAAATGCATGTAGTAACAGACGAACAAGAACACTGTATGTAAGTTTATATCCATAATAATGTATATGTATTGGTATGTATATGTATTGCATATGTATTTTGTTTTTCACTTGTTGTTGTTACATTAATAAAACCCAGAGAAACATCATTAATCTCTGTGAACTGTTGTTATTTATTTAACTATCCATTCTCGTTGTGTAAAAATTTCACTCTGTACTTTTAACACTTTTTCAGGATACTTTACTTATAGCTTGTAGCTTGAAATGCATTTAAAAACTAGTTGTTTTGTTGGAAAAATAAATGAAAAACATAATATATGCAATATTTTAAGGCTTAAATGTCCTTTACCATTTTTTTTTTTTTTCATTTTTAAAAGAAACATTGGAGACATTTGTATATCTACAAAAAGATACATAATTTTAGCTAAAGATTTTCAAACTACAAGAACATCATATCAATTCTACAAACATAAATCATAAATACATACATCTTATCTGACAAACACGAACAATTTTTGTTTTCTATTTTTCATATAGAAAAAGCGACAACGATTCAACGGAGACAAAACTTTAATTTATTATTTTTCTTTTAGCAAGTTCAAAAATAAAAAAAAAAAATATTCAAATTCCTTTAGCAAAAGCCTAAAAGTTTTATTCTTTGTATTTCCAAAGTGATTGAGTTAACCTTGGTAACCAAACCATCATACCTACCCTCCAAAACCTCAATAGTCTTGTTCCCAATATCGTGGTTTTGTTTTATCATCTTTTAAACTTTGCTCTCAACAAAAGCCGATAGGAAAATTTCTCCTAGACATTTTGACTTAAGAACAACAAAAAAGATAATACTTTTTTTAATAAATATTTTGGTAATGTAGGAAGCTAAGGTATACCTAGAGGATTTTAAAAAACTTTTTTCAAATTTCAAGTAAGCAAATGAGCATGATAAGTCTTCGAAGAATTTTGGTTCACTTATTGCGTAATTTTTTTTGGGGACAAGTCAATTTTGGTTGTTCCTTACTCAAAAATAAAAAATTTTTCTGTGGCGTGCTTTCTTCCTGAATTCAATTTATATTTAAAATCTATGGTGGCTGTTCTGATATTCGGTTGAATTGAATCCATACGGATTGAAAATGGCCAACCGGAATTGAAAACGTAAAAAAATGACGGATTGTGGATCCATAACTTTTTACCGAACATCTATGATTGAAGTGACGTTTTTAATTGGGGTTTCTTTTTGTTCTCCGATGCAATCCGTACGGATTCAAATTGGTCGAATATCAGAACAGCCATGTGCTTATACGATATTACTTTAGTTACTTCAATCCAATTTTTGTGTATTAAGGTAGAGTTTACATCTGTTAATAAAATAAGTCCAGGAAGACAAGAGCATAGGCACATGTTACATGTAACAAGCCTACCCAGCCTCAAACGTCCAAGGAGAAGTACTATTAATAGTTGCTACGAGTATTTGTAAATTTTTATAATTTTTGGTAGAACATATATCACACTTATTTTAGCAGACAGAAAAAGTTTAATAAAAATCTTTTCCTTGACGTATTTTTGACATTTGCATGGAAGGTTCCCGTTTTTTTTTTCCTAAAAGTAAAATTGTTTCTCAAAATATCTTAAGTACAAAGTATAAAACCAATCAATACCGAGTTTTATAAAAATCGACCGTTTAGTTTTCATAATATTTGATTTTCGAAAAAACTCGATTTTTTTTTTAAATCAAAAAAAAAATTTTGAGAAAATTTTAGTAAGAAACATTATTTGCATTTACTTAGAAACCTCTGCAAAAAAAAGATTGAAATCAAATTAAATGTTGTGAAGAAAATCCAATGATGCCATAATGACGAAAATTAATAGATGGTTCTTTGGGGAGGTACCCTCAATAACAATTTTTTGAAAAGTGGTAGCTTTTACCACAGAAAATGCATTGATTTTTTTTTAAGAAAAGTTGTGGAGCCGTTTTAGACAAAAATAAGATTTTTTTTAAACTGAAAAAAGTGTATCTATGGCAGATACCATTATTTTTAGTTCTAAAAAAAATGAAAAAAAAACGTGTTGGCAAAATTCCCAAAAACCACTTTGTAGCAACTTTTAAGAAAATCAACCCAGCCATTTAGGCTGAATAATGGACCATCTTTTAAAAAATTGGTTTCCTATCCAAAGTTAGTCTCTACTAAAAGAAATTAATTGATTTTTTGTGGGGTTATCATCAAAATCCCTTAGGCCAGCGGTTCCCAAACTTGTTATGATGTGGAGCCATAAAAAAGACACAAATATATACGTTGCGATAAAATTGAACAAAATTAGAATATGTAGGATTTTTCGCAAACCCAGGGTACTTACTCCTAATAACAGCCCAAAATTTATTTTATCATACAGAATCAAAAACATACTCTTATTACGAGTAACCAAATGGTCACACGACACAAACGTGAAAGCACAATGAACTGAAACAAAATTAAGATAAATCCATTGCTGGCGGTTCCACATGATGAAGAAAAAATATCAGTATTTACTCGCAGTATTCCTATATATTTATTACCATAGGTAGGCTGAGTTTTCATTCTAATGGAAAGCCATCAAGAAAAGATCTTTCTAGGCTTACCAAGTGTTCAGCAATCTCATTGCAAATACCCAGCTCGGATCTTCAGCATATTTCCTAGCAAAATTCTTATAAAATTCGAAAATACTCAACATTGTTTTTAATCAGAAATTGATTTTTCTTAAAGCCACCAATTTGTTCCCAAGATTCTGCACTTTTTCTTGGTCAATCCTGGCTGAAGAGGATACCTTTTCACGAAATTTACAATCTTCCTGGTACAGTGTTTTTACGTTATACATATACAAAAAAGTTGTGAATTTTCACCTATGAAGGTTTTTATTTGGAAATTATTTATTAAAATTCTTACTTTTTCTTAAAGAATTTCGTGGAACCCTTGAGACTATCTTGCAAAACCCAAGGGTTCCGTGGAGCACAGTTTGGGAACCAAGGCCTTAGACAGACAGAATTGTGAGAACCAGCTATTTCGTCTTACTTAAACTATCGTAATGAAAAGTCTGATCTAAATATCGAGTACAATTTTTTTTTTTAATGCCTAACTTGTCATATACATGTATGTAGTACGTGCATAATATGTACGTACATAATACATATGTACGTTGCTTATATCTTAACTAAAAATTCGATACATATGTAAGTCAATCCTAACATTACGATCATACAAAGAACACGAAAAAAGTGATTTAAGAATTTTGTATTATTCGATTAGACTATTACCCTGTTCCAAACCGGTTTTCAAAGTCAAAAAATTGGAAAAAATATTACCAGAAAATAAGTGATGGATAAAATTAGGATCAATAAAATATAAAAGTGGAAAAATAAACTTGGGTGGGTGAAAATGTGGGGTGGGGATGTGAAAACGATGTTTTTAACGTTTTCTGACTAAGGAAAACAAATTATACATAAAAGTTGTAGATATTGAAAAGACCTACAACTTTTATTTGGATAATTTTTTCATAGTACCTTAAAAATATTGATAAAAATAAAAATAAAAAAAACCCGTTTTAATAGTTCGATTTTTCAATAAATGCCATGTAGCTAATTGTTAATTTATATTTATTGTTCATTTAAATTTCAAAAATCAAAATAAAAAAATGTCAACTTTTTTGATTGAAAATAAGTCTTTTTTCAAATTAAATTCAGAAAAAAAATATTCATTTTGATTTAAATAACACACAGCCCACTTGAAACTCAATAACGAACGTTTTCGCAAAAATTTCATTAAAATCGAATTATATTTGTCGAAGATAAGAATAAAAAACCAAAAAAGTTGTTTTTGGTATTTCCTTTCAATATTTTTGAGGTTATGTGAAAAATTAATCAAGTTAATATTGTAGGTCTTTTTAACATCTTTACATTTTCTGTATAACTTTTTTCGATAGGAGGTCTATTTTAACCAGAAATCGTAAAAGAACTCGTTTCACATCCCCACCCCAAATTTTCGACCACCCACCCCACTTCCGGTCATCTGCTGTAGGGCAACTTATGTTTTCCTTTGTATATACTATGGATCCTTATTTTCCTTATCACTAATTTTCTGCAAATAATTTTTTTTTTTTCAAAAATTATCGGCACTGGTCTATTGGAATAAATACAAACGCACAGAATTGCTGATCCGCTTTGATCATAATCTCAACATTAAAGTTCCCATAATCTATTAAACCAAATAAGGGGTGTTTTTTTAGACATGTGGTTTTCAAAAAAAAAAATGCATGTATTTTAATGTTATGGTCAAGAATTTAGCTTTATTATAAAGATAAAAATGATTTCAGGCAAGTGGCGGTCATGACTGGTTCGAATAAATTCCAGTCCTATTTTCGACCACTTTTTGCAGCAATTGGGGCTGTATGTCGGTAATAACGCGCTGAATATTCTCTTTCAATGCGTCAATCGTCTCTGGCTTATCTGTGCAGACAAGCAACTTCACATAACCCCACACAAAATAGTCCAGCGGTGTTGAATCGCACGATCTTGCAGGCCATGCCACAGGCCCACGACGCAAGATAATGCACTCACCAAAAGATACTTTCAATAAATTGATTGTTTCGCGATGCGTCGCGCAAACCAAACCATTATTTTGCTTATAAATGTTCACGATTTGCAAACGTTGTCCAGGTGTAAGTCTATTCATTATGAAATGGAAAGCCAAACTAAGCATAAACCAAGTGCCAGCTGTCAAAAAGACCAACAAAAGTATTGCCAGATTGAAAACTATGAGTCTATAAAATATTTTTTATTTCAAACAAACTTTTTGTCGTTTGATGCTATTTGTTTCTCCCCTTTCTTTTTTAATGATCCTATTGTATAAAACAAAACATTTTAAAAGTAATCCAAATCTAACCCTTTCGGAGTATGGTTTCTCTACAAAAATAAAATTGTTCTTCCTCTATCTCCCTACTTCATCATTTATGCCTCTTTAGGCTTTAAGATTCCACATTTAAACTTTTAAATAAATCTCAAAACATTATGGATACGAATAAAGGCAAAGCATATGGCTAATTTTTGTTAAATGGAAAGAAAAACATATAAATATCCCCCAAGCCATTCGTTATACTATATTTGAATAGTCTCATCGCACATTTAGCGCATGAAAGTAGTATTCAAAAGAATTTTTCTTGAAGGATTTAAGTTTGTATCCTTGAATTTGTCATTTAAAATAGCGTGACATCCTTTCAATTTTTTTTTTTATTTTTATTTCATGAGACATTTCTTTCATTTCAATGTCAATTTTTTTCTGCATAGCACTATTGCAAAAAAAAAGAAGTTAAGTAGGTATATATAAACACATACAAACACATCACCTATATATATTTCATTTGCTCATCTTTGAATCCTTTCAATCAAATGTGTTGCGTCTTTAAGGAAGAGCAGCAGCTTCTTTCTGCATTTTATTATGTCAATTTTGATTTTGTTTTCATCCACGCAGAACCTATAAAAAGCACATCAAATCTCGACATCCTTTGGCTGAACAAAAACAAAAAAAAAAAGAAGAGGAGTAGCACTGATGACATTGACGCTATGGGAATACACTACCGGCTCAATTTGACATATATATGAAAATACACTTTGTACAAACAAGTATACATCTACATTATATAGCTGTGTATTTAGGATCAGAAACAGAATACATTTCTTAATGTCCTTAGATGAAAAAATAATAAAATATGAAAAAGGACACAAATAGTAGCAATCAGCAAAACGAAGATACTAAAAGCGTGCCGTCCGGTTTGTCATTCCCAGGAGATCACGTCTTTATCGTTTTCTACAGACAGAGATTTCTTTTCCAAACAGAGTAAATATAGTAAATAGAAATTATAGTGTAGGGTGTTTCAGTTAAAATGAAATACATATGGATACTTCAAGTGTGATAGTACAGAGAAATATAATATTCCATCTATGAACACATATTAAAAGCCTATAATGCTGTTTCCCTTGCTTTACACAATGTTATAGGACAACTTTAACTCAACAAAACCGTATTTTTGTATTCAAAAAGGAATAAACTGGAATTAAATAAATTTTATTTGGCATAACTTAAATAATTTGGTGCTTCTCAATTTTACATAACCTCTATTGCTTAAATAAAATCAAGTACGTAATCTGCAAAATACTTTTGGGTTTAAAATGTGTTTCAACTTTATCTTTCAAAACACCCTGTTGCAATAATAGAAATTTTATTTTATTTTTATAAGTCTACCAATGCGTACAACCTAACATTCATCGTGTATTATGTATATATTTCCGGTTCTTGTAGTAGATATACTAAAGAACCAAATAAGAATATTGATTTTTATTATTGTGATAAAAAGATCGTGGGTAAAACGAAATAAAACTTCTAACAGGGTCATGTTGTACATAATGTACGTATTTGGTATTTGCTCTTGAGACATATATAAGATTGGTTAATTTTTAATATTAAATTTAAAGACTTTTTAAATTTTTTAAAGCATTTTTTAAAGATTTTTTGAATTTTTTTTTAATGTCTCTCTTGACTTCACGTTTCACCACTAAGACAAAGACACCTAGGTACTATCAGCTATAATTATTTTGAAAGACTTCATTTAATATTTAAGTGCGTCTATGTTGCTCTTAAGTGCAAAATTGATACTAATATTTTATTCTATTTTAATATTAAAGACTTTTTTTTATTAAATACTAGCTGGCCCACCCTAGCTCCGCTCGGGTAGATAGAAGCTTTGAAAAACATTTACAAAATAAAGTTTTAAATAAATTTAACAGAATGTAGGTATGTATTATGCATAAGGTGGGAAACATTTGTGTATTTTTGTATACAAATTTGTTCGGTTGAAGGAAAAGTAAACGAAAGAAACTCCATCACCAGCTTCCTCTATGATTAATGGTACAAATTCTATTTTATATCCACGAAGTTGTTTGTCGTCAAAAAATAAATGGAATTTTTAGTGTATTTATTCGTGGACGAATAAAACAAACTAATGTTATTTCCAAACGGAAATAACATTAGTTTGTTCTGGATAGATAATTCAGAGTTCTTTCTTAGTATCTAGTAAATTTTTTTGTACTTCAAGTTTAGTTTTTCTCGTAACGGATTTATCTGGCACTAATATTGCAGTATCATCAGCAAAAGTGGCCATGATAGCGTTGATGTCCACTGGAATATCCCTTTTATATAAAAGTTACAACGCTGGTCCAAAGACACTTCCTTGTGGTACATTGGCTTCAATTTTCTTTAGTTCCGAGTAATGTTGGTCGTTCCGTACTTTGAAGAGTGGGTAAACGTAACGAAGGATTTTAGTTTTTTGTAGTACTGCCTTGGAATATCCCTTTGCAGTTCCTCAAGAACAAAAATCAAAAATCATCTTTTTGAACAAGTCGTTTTAAAAATTTAAGCCTCTTCTTTTTTTGTTTAAGTTTGCCCTCCGTCTGTCTTTGCTCCAAAAAAAAATTATTTTTATTTTTTTCTTATGTTGATTTGTTACATTGTTAAAATTAAATTGAAATTTTTGTATAACATTTTTTATACCATCGGTTGAAAATTTAATTTTGAACAAAAAGTTTTTTTATGAAAAATTGTGAAATTCAACTAGGTTTTCGAGTTATATCATAAATATTTTAAGTCTATTAAATAGCTTTATAATCTAATTTAGAAAAAATAGAATCGGTTAAATGAAACGGCACTAAAATCATAAAAACCGTTTAGTATTATTAAAAATATAGCAATAGTAAGATCCCAAAACCCCCAGACAAAATAATTGAGTTCAGGCATAATCTTCTGCTTAACGATTGTATTTTAGGGGAAATTCAACCTATGGGGTTAAAAATAAAATAAAATAAATAAAAAAATACGTATATGCCCCAGTGAACCAGCAATGTTTTTTTTTTTTTTTGGACACTTTCTTATTAAGTATTTCTTACGATTTTATCAAGGCCATGATACTCGTATCACATGCATTTTTCTACATGTTATATCACATCAACACTTCAATTATTTACTCCCATTGGAATTTATTGTTATTAGTCCTCCATTTTTCAAATCGACATTATGTTAACTTTTTAAGCTCCCTAGGATCGGAATCCATAATTTTAAGAGAGTTTTTAACGTTAGTATGTTCCAACATTCGTACGTTTGAACTTTCATATAAGTTCCTTCATTTTTTTTCGTTCACCATATCCCATATCTTAAGAACGAATAAAAATATCGACTGTAAATAAATTTTATTTTATAGATAGTAGTTTCAAAACGTGCAGAAAGGATTTTCAAAAAAAAAATTCATAGAGCGTTTTTTTACCATAGCAATTTAAAAAAAAAGTTGTTAAATTTCCTTATCCTCGAATATCTCGAGGTTAATTTAATTCTATGCATACTGACGTAATTAAGAATTATTTAAAAAATATGAAAAAATAATCAACTTAAAGTTTTTTAAATAAAAAAGAAGTGTTTTGGCTACAATACCTTAAGCAAAAACAATGCTATTGTTTTCGGGGTAATTTTATTTTATACACTAACTTATAATGAATAATTGGTAAAAAATTTTTAAAAATTTTCAATGCAAAGTTTTTTTTTTTTAAGCGACATAAACTAAAAGAAATGTTTCCAATAATTTTCGAATTTTTTCTTTGTTTCAAATATCCTGAAAGCAAAGAATGATATGTTGGCTTTAGACTAATTTAACTCTACATACTAGTTCATAATTAATTTTTGATAAGTTTTGTAAATTAATTCAACAAACAGTGTTTTTGTAAAGCGGAAAAAACTACAAAAAAATTCTTTACCAAAAACTGTTAAACTAAATTTTTCTTTCCAAATATCTTGAGAACAACCATAATGATATTGGCTTCGGGTTAGTTCTATTCTACTCACTAAACAATGCTCACTTAAACAATGTTTTGGTCTCTGTCTTTCGTCTTCCTTTTGATTGCACACATGCACACTGAACACCTGAAAATTTTTTACCTTGAATTGGCGATTTTTTAATAATTAAATGATATCGAGCTTCTGAGAAACTATTTTTTTTTTACAGAAAGGATTTAAAATATTCGTCGACTATAGACATGTACCTTATTCTACCTTGTATTATCTTCAAAAATAATAAATAAGTACTGGAGAAATACTTTCTTCTTTTTCTTTGTAATTGAAAACCCATGTTAAATTTTTTTCAAAACCCCTTTAAAACGTGATTTTTGTCAAAAATTGAAAAATTTTTGAAATAACTCATAAGAAACAAAAATAAGTTTCAAAATTAAATGTCCCCAAAAATAGAGTTTCTTTCTTTCTTTAAAGTCATTTTCTGAACGAAAACTTTAGAAATATTTACTTAAATATGTCAAATGTTTTTTCAAACCACATTAAGGGTATTTTTTGATTAAGTCGATAACACATCTAAAAATAAAACAACCTACTCGTATGAAGCCTAATCTGTCTGCTTCCCTTCATAGCTTGTATGTCATATTTGATTAAAACTTTGAGATTAATATTCTTTGTCAAAAACTTAACTTGCCTTTATCAAGAAGAAGGGACAAGGTAGAAAGTAGAAGTATAAAACCATAGAAGTGAAAGACAACGAAAGACATTATTATCTTTATTATAGCAAAAAAAACATGCTACCTTCGTTCGGTCTACTCCTTCCCTTTTAATATTGTGTCCTTTAAGAAATTCATGCTCATCTATACCCACTCTAGCTCTCAGACTCAATCAAAAGAAATAAAAAGAAGCTAAAAAAAGGAACGATGATGGTTTCCGATTTTTATCAGAATTTAATATGAAAAAGGAAAGGGGAATAAATTCATCATCAGACGATAATATTGACTACAGACAAGGATATGACAAGGCAGATAGTGGGTTATGGGTGTATAGGGAGTATTGGCAGTCTCCTGAAAATGTTCTGCTGATTAAGTAAAATTCCTGCAAGAATATTGTCATTAATATTGTGTTATTCTATAAAATTGTGTCTATTAGTCTTTGCCTTGTTTGGATTAAGGTATATTTCAGTTACATAAATGTATACTAACATAATAATCATGTAAAGTTGATTATTATGCTTGATTAAGTTTCAAGTTATTGAACTGGAAAAATTGCAATATGGCAGCAAAATTTAGTCATGGCAAAGATTATTTGGATATAATAGTAATATTTTTGATTTATTATGAGCTTTGAACATTTAGATATCATAATAGAATAATTAAAATTGATTTTTATATTAATCAATAGATTTTACTCCAATTCCCTTTTCCAAATAAATTAAAACTCAGAGCTAAAAAAGGGTTATTTACTAAGTTTGTATTCAATTTTATAAATATCCCTTATATATACATAATATAAAGTTTTAAGAACTATACTTCAATTGCAATCGGAATTTTCCAACACTATGCTACACTTAGTAAGTTAGTTATGTTTTATTTACCTTCTTGGTATTCATTTAATTATTCCAAAAAGAGAATTTAAAATAAAATAGGAAATCATAAATAATTATTTTTTGTTACAGTAATTATTAAAGGAAAGGCTGTTGTGATTTAAAATAATACCTTATAATAATTAAGAGTTTTTGAAAAAAAAATTATTTCTTACTAATATAGATATAGTGTTTAGTAAATTATTAAACAAATGACTATTTTATATTTTTTATTTTCAGGTAAGAATAAAATTCAAAGTATTCTACACCAACCTTATTATTGACAGATGAGTTATTAAAATTTTTATAAGGTGAGTTGAAAAAAATATGTTTTTAATCATTTTTAAATAAAATATAATACACGACTGGGTTCCACAGCACACGTACACTCAGAGAAAAAACAGGTATAACTAACCAATTTCTGGATTATTATACCTGATTTTCAGGTTGTTACTTTCAACTCGGTAGATCAAGTTAACTGCTTAAAATGATACCTGATTTGAATGACGTGTTACACTGAGCCAAAGAAACTGTTTGCCACAAGAGATAAAAGGCCCCACACGTTTTAGTTGATTATGATCAATGTTTCAATATTTCACTGACAGATTTTAATTCTCTGTTTGCAAAAACCAAAACTTCGAACTACAAATAAAAAAGTTCTCACTGCAAACAATGTTTACTTTCACAACTCATTTAATAACTTTTTCCTTCGAGCGAATGATCATTGAAAATAAATGGTCTAATATCTAGCTAGAAGTACTTTTGAAATTTAAGGTAAGAATCTTTCAGATTGACTCCAAAGGTTTAAAAACTTAAAATAGGGATTTAAACTATTGTAATAAAAATAATATTTTTTGCCTCTAGAACTAAATCTTAAAACTGCAAGGCACTATTTATGTTGCTCACAAAAAACTAATCTTTTTACCAGTAATGAAAAGTGTTTATGACAAACAATATACCCTTAAAATCTGAATTTGTTTGCCTTTAATACGAAGCGAACAATCATAAATTTGTAATTGGGAGTGATTGAGATATCAGTAATATTATTATTATTAATTTAATATTAAATACATACTTGGATTTGTATTCATAGATTCAAAATTTTCGGAGGGCCTATACCATTTGATATGAAGTCTTGTCAGGCACGGGTTACCTTAAATTTCAAAAACATTGCATAGTGTTATAAACTTTACTGATATAAGACAATGTGAACTGAAAGATAATAAAGTTAAAAACACGGAATTTTAAAAATTCCGAATATTAACACCAACTTCGTAACTTATTCAACCTCTCATGCTTTGTCAATCACAGCATGATCTATATCGTTTGTAACAAACAATTAAAGAACTACCCACTAATGCAATTGACGTTACTGTTAACTTCTTTGGCAATCTGGAACAAAACTTTTCTTTGTTGAATACAGTGAAAAACCATATTCACAAACAATTTGTTCCAAAAATGTGTTCTAAGGCCATAAATTCTTGAGAGACCTAGCTTAACGCTATTCCCCATATATTACTATTGGTAGTAAATGATTTGTACTTAAATTTAACAGTATTAAATACGCAATGCTTGTAACAAGGAAATTTTTCGGAGAGTGTAAATCAACGTTTGCTTCAGGTAAATTTAACACTGCCTTAAAAAATAAAACTGTAAATTTTACCTGAAAATCTTGCTAAGGTTACTTGTTAATCTAGTTAACATAAAAATCTAGTTCAAAAACATGAATAGAATAATCAACGTCCGGTAAATTTAACATGAAGAACTAGTTAGCTTAACATGATTTAATGTTAAATCAACCCTGTACCCGGTACTTTAAGTCTTGGTTCAATGCTTGTAGGTCCCATCTCTAACGCTGCTTACCGTCAAATTCATTTTGCATTGTTCTGATAGTATAGAAATTTATTACTATGTACATTAATTTATTTTTAAAAACCTTTGTGATACTAACTTAGTTTTGAGCTGGGAACCTCTCACACATGGAGATAGTACGCATCCCCAGGGCCACTTCGCTGCATAAAAAACTTGTGCCAAATATCAATAAGTTAAAACTGACCTTGTTTGGATGGCTTGTGTGTAGGTGCCTTAACAATGGTGTCACGTTGAAATTAACTGACAGAGTGTTTCTTTAAGATGTGGCCAAGTAAAATTCAACAGGTAAACATTGTAAAATTAACCATATCAAATGTTACTTCAACCTGATTTGTGCTAAAATAGAAATTCATAACAAGCAGTGTTAAAAAAACCTGATCTCAGCTAAAATTAGCGGTATATTCTTGTAAACAATTCTTGTTTACCAGAATTCAGTATTAAAATAACAGTTAATCTTTTTAAATCAACTTGAATATGGTAATATAGGCCACCAGACTAATTTAACACATAATATAAGGTTATTAAAATCAGGTAAATTTCTGAAATGCCGATAACTTTAAATGGGATTATGCACCTTGTAAATTTAACAGGGCCCAGGTTAATTATTTACCTGACTTTTTTCTCTGAGTGTACTTGCTTTTATGTTGAGGATTTTCAAAAAAAATATGCAAGGATATGGAAATTAAGAAAAAAATGATTAAAAGCAAGAAATATGATATTCCTTCTAACTAAAACAATTTCTTTATAGTCCAGTCAAAGCGTGATTTGAGCTTAAACGTTGAAGCTTGGTCTTTTTTTATCTGTCGAAAGGGGCTTATGTGAAAGGCTTGAAACCGAAGTTAATGCCCAGAAAAACAAAATATATGCCTTAATTTAAAATAACATAAGCTATTATGTATATTAAAAAAATAAATTAGTTTAAACAAATACGAGTACATTAAAATTTATAATTAAAGTAATTTTTGTTATTTGAAAATCACTTTTTCGTGATTATTAAGAAAAAAGGTTCATATAACGATGAAGTTTTATTTTTTTTTTTAAATTTTTGTAAATAACAGTTTAAAACAAATCAGTCCTCTACGAGTAACGGAAGCAGTAAACGGAACGCCGAAAACCATAACGCCCAAATCTTAAAATGTCATAACCCCCAACATCCGATGTAGTGTCCAAAAACTAAAAAAAGGAAATGTCACAAGATCTAAATTGAGTGTTATAACGCCCAAAGTACTCGTATAATTGAAGTGTCGCAGCGCCCGAAAAACCAGATATGTCATTTCGCCCAAATATTTTTTGTTTTCTAGTTGGACATTATGACAGTACTTTTGGGCGTTGGGACATATACTTTGGATATTATTACATTTTCAATATAAGATCCTAAAATCAGCCAAAAATTGTTTCCAGCACAAAAAAATTTAAAAACAAGCACTACAATTAGTTCTTATACCTCAGGAACATTCTTCAAAATTTTTGACCATCTTCTTTAAAATTTGTACAAATCTTTCTTTCTTGAAAATTTGAATGATGTTTCGGTTTTTGGGTCTTACAACATTTACGGATTTGGGAATTTTCGATTTAGGGTATAAAATTTAAGGTGGAAAATATAAGTCAAAGCGCCCTGATTCATTTCCATAACCCCCAAATTCAAATTCAAATTATTGAGAACAAACTATGTTTAGAAGATTTTTTCAAGTTTTAAATTTTTATTTGTATTTGAAGTTCCATTCATTTTCTATAAACCAGAAAAAATTATTCATGAATTAAAAATGGCCTGTTAAGAAGTTATAGAATTTCAAACTAAACGCCTATGATACTAATCCTCTAATAGTGGACACGTTAGCGCACGATAGGTATAAGAGCACACCACCTGTCTGTTCAATCTGAGGGTTTAAGCTTTAGCATACTAATATTTCCTTTTGTCTATTTGTTTAGTCAAAATGAATTTAACGAAAATTGATGGGAAATAATATTATAAACATTTATTTAATTTAATTTTTACTCTGCGACATACTGAGGTTGAGATATTAATTAAAATCTATAAGACTTAATAAAAACTTTAAATTCCTTAATAATCACGAAAATGTGATTTTTCAACAAGAAAAAAAACTTTAATCAATTATATCTTTGTATGTCTTTATTTAAACAAAATTAATTTCTGTATAATATAATACCTTATTTAATGACGAATAAATGCATTTTTTTTTTCTGTGTGACACACTCGGACGAAATATTATGAAAAGATCCAAAAATGGCAAAAAACGCATTTCAGCAATAACTTAGGTAAAAATAGTTGCTAGGTGGGGCAAATTTGGTTTTAAGCCTTTCACATAAGTCCCTTGCAATCCATTAAAATAAACAGACCATGCCTCTGAGCGCAAGGTCAGATCCTTTTTCACGACACCTTGACTGGACTATTTAACAAATAATTAGAAAGAAATTTGAAGAACCAGGGCCTAGTGGCTTACAACTCTCAAAAATTCTTGTGTGCATGTTGTTGGCAGGAGTGGAGGGGACCTACCATTTTTTGCCGAATCCGAACGGCTAGATAAGAAGAGGCAGTACCTTCTGCTTTAAGGTGGTAGCGGCTGGGAATTAAACTCAGACCTTTTTCATAGTAGATAGCACTAATTACAGCAAATAGAAAATTTTTATCATAAAAAAATTTTCCTGTGGATACTTTGCCTGGCCCCAGGCTAAAATACTTCCAGCTTTAATGATAAGGAATTCTAATCTCGTTGGATATAGCCTACAGTGGTTTTTTTGTAAAAGAAAAAATGTTAGTTAAATAGAATTAAAAAAACCTATTTTACATAAAAAGAAAGTTTTATAAAAATCGGTTTTAAGAAAAAAAAAATCAATAACAACATCATTTACGTTAACAGGTTTTCTTACATTTGTATGGAATGAAGCGTTATTTTTTCTTAAAAGTAAAATTGTTTCCCACAGTATTCCAAAAAAGTGTTTAAAAAATCCATAAATACCAAAGTTTCTAAAGAATCGACCACTAGCATTGCCTTACATAAATATCTTTGTAGCACCCAGCATTACGCTGAATTAACGGTGAGGTTTGTGTATTTCTTTTGAATTTAAAGAAGCGGGATTTAAAGAAACTTTGAATTCATCCTAAAGCTATATCCAACAAATCCAACAATATTTATCATTATTACTGCGGGCCTTATAGCACTGGGCTCTGAACCTTTGGCACCTCATATATGGGAAATTTGATATTTTAGAATGTCATCTAATTGGTCAGTAATTGGTCAAGAAAGGTCAACTAGTCCTAGAAATTGGTCAGCCCTTGATAACTAGTTATAAAGACTTAAAGTTTCTCAAGGTCACTCAAGGTCACGCGTGATTTTTGGCACCTCATTTATGGGAAATTTACAAAAAAAAGATGCCATCTGAAAGATTTGTGGATAGTGATAAAAGGTCAACTATTTTCAGTAATTGGTCAGCTATAGTTTTTTTTCTATGAATTTTCAAAACTCGTTTCAAGGTCACAAAAAAAACTTTTGGCACCTCATTTGGGTCATTTCAAATAAACAAGTATGCCATTTGAAAGGCCATTTCACGGTCATAAAAGGTCAGCTATTTTCAGAAATTGGTCAGGCATAGTTTTTTTTTAATGAATTTTTAATTTATTTTAAAAAAAATTTCAAGGTCATAGCGATTTTTGGCACCTCATTTATGGGAAATTTGCAAAAAATATATACCATCTGAAAGATCTCTACATCTATATAAAAGGTCAGCTATTTTCAATAATTGGTCAGCGATAGATTTTTTTTAATAATTTTTTTTTAAATTTCAAGGTCATAGCGATTTTTGGCACCTCATTTATGGGAAATTTGGGAAAATTGCATACATTCTGAAGGATCTCTTGATCTATATAAAAGGTCAGCTAGTTTTAGTAATTGGTCAGCCATAGATTTTTTTTAATGAATTTTTGAATTTTTGTTCAAGGTCATAGCGATTTTTGGCACCTCATTTATGGGAAATTTGGGAAAATTGCATGCCATCTGAAACATCTCTAGATCTATATAAAAGGTCAGCTATTTTCAGTAATTGGTCAGCGATAGATTATTTTTTACGATTTAAACAAAAAAAAAAATTCAAGGTCACGAACGATTTTTGGCACCTCATTTGGGTAATTTTCCAAAAAAAAATATAATATGTGATAGGTTACTCGGTCATCATAAAAGGTCAGTTAGATTCAGTAATTGGTCAGTCATATTTTTTTTTTAATTAATTCTTAAAGTATTTAAATGTAGGTCACAGTAAAGATAGATTCGGGTAATTTAAAAACTTTTTAAATAGATATAGATCCAATAGATTCTGAGAAAATCATGGTGGATTAAATTTTGTGAAAAAATTTATTAAAATTTCCATAATCGATGGGTACGATTTGAGTTTGGCTGCATCTCTTCTTTAAGAAACCAAGTTTTTGAGGTGCCGGGGTAAGGGAATGACCGCCATCTTGAAAAAGAAAGTGTTTGGTTTAATCCACCATGATTTTCTCAGAATCTATTGGATCTATATCTATTTAAAAAGTTTTTAAATTACCCGAATCTATCTTTACTGTGACCTACATTTAAATACTTTAAGAATTAATTAAAAAAAAAATATGACTGACCAATTACTGAATCTAACTGACCTTTTATGATGACCGAGTAACCTATCACATATTATATTTTTTTTTGGAAAATTACCCAAATGAGGTGCCAAAAATCGTTCGTGACCTTGAATTTTTTTTTTTGTTTAAATCGTAAAAAATAATCTATCGCTGACCAATTACTGAAAATAGCTGACCTTTTATATAGATCTAGAGATGTTTCAGATGGCATGCAATTTTCCCAAATTTCCCATAAATGAGGTGCCAAAAATCGCTATGACCTTGAACAAAAATTCAAAAATTCATTAAAAAAAATCTATGGCTGACCAATTACTAAAACTAGCTGACCTTTTATATAGATCAAGAGATCCTTCAGAATGTATGCAATTTTCCCAAATTTCCCATAAATGAGGTGCCAAAAATCGCTATGACCTTGAAATTTAAAAAAAAATTATTAAAAAAAATCTATCGCTGACCAATTATTGAAAATAGCTGACCTTTTATATAGATGTAGAGATCTTTCAGATGGTATATATTTTTTGCAAATTTCCCATAAATGAGGTGCCAAAAATCGCTATGACCTTGAAATTTTTTTTAAAATAAATTAAAAATTCATTAAAAAAAAACTATGCCTGACCAATTTCTGAAAATAGCTGACCTTTTATGACCGTGAAATGGCCTTTCAAATGGCATACTTGTTTATTTGAAATGACCCAAATGAGGTGCCAAAAGTTTTTTTTGTGACCTTGAAACGAGTTTTGAAAATTCATAGAAAAAAAACTATAGCTGACCAATTACTGAAAATAGTTGACCTTTTATCACTATCCACAAATCTTTCAGATGGCATCTTTTTTTTGTAAATTTCCCATAAATGAGGTGCCAAAAATCACGCGTGACCTTGAGTGACCTTGAGAAACTTTAAGTCTTTATAACTAGTTATCAAGGGCTGACCAATTTCTAGGACTAGTTGACCTTTCTTGACCAATTACTGACCAATTAGATGACATTCTAAAATATCAAATTTCCCATATATGAGGTGCCAAAGGTTCAGAGCCATAGCACTGGCCCGTTTTTTCATATTGAAAATCTGTTTGCACGACTCTGAAAATAATAAATGCAAAATCACCCAATTTTGCATTTGTTTTTGCATTAAAAATGTGCACTTAGTTCTCAAAAAGAAGTGGACTACTTTCTTACCATGCCGGGGAACTAAGTCCACTTCGCTAAAAAGGAATTTAATTCCCATTAAATGAGAATTCAGTGGACTAAGTTCCCTGAGACTAAGTCTTGCACCATTCTGGCTATTAGCTACTAACTTTTTCTACACAGTGCTTTGGCATGTAGAGACAAGTGACTATTCATTGTAGCTCATAGAAACGCCTTTCCAATAGCATAGGTACCTCTCGTTGTTAAAGCTTTCTAAACCAACTTTCATAAATTTTTGCAAATACCTAAAAAATCCAAAAAATTATATAGTGAGGTTAGGTCCACACTGTTAAAAACTTTTTATGAAATAGATACCATAAATTTTTTGTTTAATTAGACTTTGCCTGTGCCTGATTTTTGTGACTTAAAGTAGCCCTATAATAACTATAAGCATTATTTGATATTTTATCTCGTTTTAATGACACACAGGCAAATTCATATGCACAAATTTGTGTACCTATGTAAGTAGTCATGTACGTTATTAAAACACACGTGTCTCAAATTACTAAAAACTTTCTTGCAACGTGACCTTTGGATATAAAAGAAATATAAACAAAACAAAAATGTTCTTCAAACCACAAATTGTAGATTTAATTTCAAACTTTTTCCCCAACTATTATCGTCATCATCATCATAATCATCATCAACAAAATGAAAAGGGTCGCTTTTGAATTTCAGAATTGAATACAACATTCTTTGAAACAATAAAAACTGTAACTATAAGCATATTACGGTGCACATGCATGAATAAAGGAGCATCCCATTTTCATGTTTTCCTTAGAGAGAAAAAAAAGAAAGAAAGAAAACAATTTCTTTGTTTTTGTAGCGTCACGAGTATGTGACATTCAATATGAAATTGAATTCCATAGAAAGCTTTGAATTTCATTGAACAAATTGTTCCATTTTGTTATGACAAGTGGAAACACTTTTCTCTGTTAAGGAGATGATAATCTGTTGGAAACATAGAAATAGAATTTTTTCGGTTTTTTTTTGTTTGTTCTTTTGCGAAGGTTTACTCAATAGGGTGGAAAAAAGTTGTACATATATTTTGCAATGTATTCCAAAATCTTTGGGCTTAATGATAAAAAGTTTCTTTAGGAGTCCGTAGTTTAAGTGGGAAAGTGTGCTCACTGTTTTTTTTTGTTGAAATTGTTAGGTATTTTAAAAAATTCGGCTTAATTTTCGAGAGATATACCAAATATATTGTAAATGGTTAGATTCTCTCAGAAACGCAAGTTAGAATGTAGAAGTTATTAAGGTTTCAACCAAGTCTAGACTCAGAGAAAAAAGTCAGGTTTAGGAAGGTACCACAAGAAAGTGTATTAGGTCCAGTTTTGTACCTTTTATTTACACACGATATACCTCAAATAGAAGTCACTACCGTAGCCGCCATTGCTGATGATACTGCAATACTAGCAGTAGGCAAAACGATTATCGAAGCTACAATTAAATTACAAAATGCTCTTAATATTGTCAATGAGTGGACAAAAACATGGCAAATAGTGCTCAATGAACAAAAGTTAGTCCACGTGGACTTTACGTATAAAAAAATAAATAGATTACCTGTCTTTCTTAATACTGCTCGTGTTCCATTTGCAAATAAGGCAAAGTATCTGGGAGTGACTCCAGACGCGACATTAAAATGGAAGCCGCACGATAAAAAGAAATGCGAAAAACTCGGTAAATAGCTTTGAAGCTTAGTATTGACGGTTCGAGACGAAATAAAAAGTTTCGCGCGAAAACATAGAAATCGACTACTAGAACACGCTAATTCAATGATCATTCACATTCTTGACGAGTCGAATTAAGTACGCCGTCTGCGAAGAACAAAACCTTCCGACTTGGTGCAGTGAACAGAAAACCGCTTTAAATTCGCGGATTAAGCAGGAACTTTCACCGGAAAGTAACCTGCAACACGATACTTCACTTCGTTAAAAATATTTTGCTAGATAAGTTTCAACTTAGTTTCAATCGGAAAATGGAGGTGGTTTTAGTGTAGTAAGAATCTCACACACCTATGAGCACGCGTTTTTCGGCCCCATAAAGCCTGATGCAGGTTTTGCACCTATCCACGGGAAAATAAAAAAAACATTTACAATGTTAACTTGTGGAATTTAGCCTGGCCTCATATTAAAAAAAAAACACTCTGTCACTTAATTTCACCGTGACAACAGTGTTAAATCACTTACACACACAACCCATCTAAACAAAATCAGTTTCAACTTATTGATATTTGGCACAGGTTTCTTATGCAGCGAAGTGGTACAGAGGATGCGGGCTATCTCCATGTGTGAGAGGTTCCCAGTTCAAAATTAAGCAAGCATCACAAAGTATTTTTAAAATAAAATAATATTCATAGTAATAAATTTCTATACTTTCAGAATAATGCAAAATGAATTGTGGACGGTTAGCAGCGTTAGAGAGAGGACCTAGACGCATGGATCCAAGACAAAATATTTGCCAGATAGAGGGTTGATTTAACATTGAATCATGTTAAATTAGAGAGACTTTCATGTTAAATTAACAGGACACTGAACATTTTATTTAGGTTTTTGAACTAGATTTTCATCTAAAGTTAACTAGATTTACAGGTAAAATTTACAGTTTTACTTTTGTAAGGCAGTGTTAAATTAACATGATGTCATGCGGATATTACTTGAAACCTACATTAATTTAACACGACATTACAATCAGACATCTGGTTAAGCAGTTAACCTGATCTACCGAGTTGAAAATAACAACCTGAAATCAGGTATAATAAACCAGAAACTGGTAGGTTATACCTACTCTTTCCTCTGAGTGTATGCCCCAAACAAACATATTTTCAATAATAAAAACTCTTGAATGTTGAATTGTTCATTATTAAATGGGAGGGAACCTTTCAGCACATATGACTACATTATTTATCCACGCTTATGACCCACAGTGCGAAAAATTTATAAATCCAACTCTGTAAAGGAATTTAGATTTTTTCAAGTCAATGAGCTTCAAATCAGAATTTGTGTATATGAAGATTTAGTTATGCGTTTAGGGGTTTGGCACAAGACTAAATTAACACACAAGTAGTCTCAAAGGATTTATATTGCCATTTAATATATTAAAAAGTAGCACAAAATCGATGAGTATGTTTTTTTTTAAATGCCACTTTTTTCCCCACAAAGAAATATAAAAAAAATAATTCGAAGGAAATACATCCAGTCTTCCGTATATGAAATAGATCCGCAATTCCCAAATCGATAAATTATTGTCTGACTTGACTGTGTGGCATATCTGAAAATTATGTCTTAAAACCGTATACCCATAACATTTATGTGAATAAAAAAAAAAAACAGAATTATATTTGCCATATACACAGACATAAATTATGCCATTTTCCATTAACCTTGGGTGTGTTGTATTTTTTTTTTTCATCTCTTTTCTGATGAAAATTAACCAAAAAATAATATTGGTTTAATTTTTTACTCATGTTTAACCATTAACCAACAAACCACACAGAGATTTTGTTTATTTGATATGAAAAGCTACCTTCCTATAGAAAAATGTTCAATTTTTGTTTATATAATTTTTTTTTTTTATTATTAAAACCACAGAATGTAACCAGATACCAGAGACCTTATGGGGTTTCGTTTCGTTTTTTTTGTAACCAACTCATACTCAATAGTCATGTTTACATTTTGTGTATATGTAGGTATGTAAACTTTCGTGGTATTCAATGAATTTGAAAGAAATAAGGCATTTTTTTTTTTGTTGTGCAGGCTTAAACACAAAAACTCAAAAGGAGTAAATGATAAGGGTTGGCATGGCATAGGTTTCTTGAATTAATTTTTTTTTTCTTAATCGTTTTTGAGATTCAAAGATAGAAAAGTCTTATGTTTGCTTTGAGGGAACAAAAGATTATGAGCTTTAAGCCATTTATAATTTTTGTTTGTGAAATTAATACCAGAAAGGAATTTTCTAATTTTCTAACTTGATATGATGTAGGTACCCAGTTTTTTTTGTTGCTATAGGTATCGGTTGTACGAATCTATTCTAATTTTTTATTATTTTAAGCTTATAACAAGGATAATGCATAACTTAAATTTCAACTTCCTACTTAACTTAAGCTTACCCTTTCTAAATTTATAGCTAAAAATTATGTAACTTCTGGATAAAAATTTCTTAAGGTTACATTGAGTGAAAATTTATGTAAATGAATGTTTTGAGTACATTTAAAAAAATGTATTCGTTACAACCAATATATAGGTTCTGGTTGCAAGTATGTCCCACCTCATGTGTGGGATATTGACGAAACAAGGATGTCATCAAATTGGTCAGTATAATTGGTTAAAGAAATTCAACTATATTTAAAGTTATCGGTCAGTGATAGATTTTTCTTAATGAATTTTTAGTTTCATTCAAGGTCATAGTAAAGATTTTGGCACCTCGTTCAGTTAATCTAAAAAAAAAAATTAAATGTCATTTTAAAGGTGCCTAAGCTGTCGCCAGAAAAATCAAACAACATTTTAATCTCAGAAGAAAACAGAGCGCACATGAGAAGTGCATGATCAGGGAAATAGAGGGAGGGATGTTAGACAAGTTACTAGCTATATTTGGAAATTTTAAGAAAATGTAAAAAGAACTTCTTAAGGTTAATAAAGGGAAAATCATAGTTAGGGCTGGCCAAGAAATTTAACCAAACGATACTTTTGTAAGTATCGCCTCGGTATCGTCAGAATCGAAAAATTGTAGTATCTTCTCGGTGTCGGTATCAGTCTCGTATAACTCAGTCTTGTTTGGTCTCGTATAAAAAAGTCTCGTCTCGGTATTGGTATCGGTATCGTCTGGTTTTTGTATTGTCTCAGTCACCAAAAAAAAGAATAAAACTTTGTAGTTGAACTCACTTGGCATTTTTTAGATTTAATAAAAAATCTTTACATAAAAAATATGAATAGTAAATTGACGACAATTTTTTTCACTTAAGTTTGATTACTGTCATAAAAGTTTTAAAGGGCTTGTTTCACAAAGTCTAACCAAAGTTCCGATTAGTTATACAAAATATAAATTTTGCCTCAAAATATTATAGCACGAAAACAATGCTGTTACAAAATCATTGGAGCCATTTCCGAGAAACCAAGATATAAGAAATAATATGAGAGGAAGTTGGTGTATTTTATTCAAGTCACTTCAATCAGCTAAAAAGAACAAAGCCTGAAAATGACATCCAAAGGATTGAGAAACAAAGCCAAATGATTGGCTTCAGAGAAACAAAGCGATAGAAAAATGGGCGTAGAAGTGGGTGGTTCTAATTTAAACAATTGCTTAAACCTTCCCCTTAGTAAAGAGAAAAAACTGTTAAAATTTCATTCAAACCGTTAGAGCTATTTCCGAGAAACCAATTACAAAAATTTTGTGTTCGTTATAAGTTAATTAAAAAATTCAAAAATTTATTTTTTTCTGCCGATACCAAACGATACTACCGAAAGCATTTATGGTCCCAAAAGTACAGTTTGGTCTTGGTATCGTTTCAGAGGCCTTAGAGCTTGTATCGTCTTGGTATCGTTTAAGATTCCAATGCCGACACCAAACTATACCGAGACTTTTTTGGTATCGTCACCAGTCCAAATCGTAGTGAAATCGCTGCCAGTGCCAAGAACAACTTTCTCACAAATGAAGATAAGGGATCCGAAAAAAGTTTGTTGTTCAGAAGTAATAAATTCAAATTGCTAGTTATTAAAACAAAAAAAAAATCTTCTGAAATTAATTAGTTTTTTTTTTTTTTTGAATATTTTATTTAAATAATTTGACTGTCCTTAGTATTTGTAGTTAATAAGTTTTCTACAGGCAACTTTATTTAATCAATATAAATAAGTTGAAACTCATTGCATGGCTTGTATGTGATGCGAACCACGAAAGTAACATGGAACTAGGTGATGCGATTATAGCGCCTGCCAAGTTTAATTCATTAATCGCGGTGGAAATCGAGATTTTCCATCGCCAATTCAGTTCAATTCAGTTCAATTCAATTAAATTTTATTTTAAATTGGATTACATTAAATTAAATTCAATTCAATTCAATTCAGTTCAATTCAATTTAATTCAAATCAACTTAATTTAATTCAATTCGATTCAATTCGATTCAATTCAACTAAATTCAATTTTATTGGATAGAACAGTAAGACTAAGCCAATTAATTTTAATTTAAACTTAAAAATACAAAATACCAAATAACTCCCATATCTTCTGAATCTGAAGGGTGTTTTTCTTAGAGGTACAGAACTTTAAAATGGAATAAAACAAATAGGATTCTTATATTTATATTTGGATGCAGTCTAATCTGGTGGTTCATTTTTCGATGACGTTTTCCAACTCTTGCGGCCGTATATCAGCAATAACGCAGTGAATGCAGTCTTCCAAGTGGTCAATCGTTTCGGGCTTATCGGCGTTAACTATAGTGACTTCACGTATCCCAAAACGATATTGGTGGCCAATTCTGGAACGTGAAACTATGTTGTTACCAAGCGTTTCCTTCAATAAATCAATTGTGGTGTTGGCTGTGTGGCATGTTGCGCCGTCTTGTCAATACCACAGCTCCTGTACATCATGTTTGTTCAATTGATGAATGAAAAAGTCAGTAATCATGTCTCTATAGCATTCACCATTGATTGAAATGTTCTGGCCAGCATCGTTTTTAACCCATTATTTGCCACTGTACCCAATTGAGTGCAGTTTTTTCGTAATTTTGAAATAAGTTTTTTTTTTTAAGTAAGAACTATTTCTATAAAATTATTTTTTTAATGGAAGCGTAGACAAGTGTTTACGGGGTTAAAAATATTCCGTTGAAGATAAAAGTAGTTTTAGAGTTCTTTTTTGGAACATGAATCTTGTGTATTTTCCAATTTGAGCAATTTTTCGGCCATGAACCAATCAATAGTAATTTTTAAAGACTAATTTGAATCTAACTGAAATAATTGACGTTTCATATTTAGCCTAGCACTCAATAAACTTATTTACTAAAAAATTTTGAACACAAATTCACTCTTATCCATGGTAAATACTGCACAATATTGGTGTACTCAAATGAGTACTTATATTCAAAATGTAGGAAAACTTGCGTTAAAAAAAACATACATCTACCGCAAAACATTTGCATACAAACATAGGCGCTCGTAAGGGGCAGATGTGGGTTGTTCCCCCTGGCTCTAAGAAATACCACGTTATCAACATATTTTTAAATTTTTTTTCTATGGACGTTCGTCAAATACTTTCTTTTTTTCTGTTGGAATTGACAACAAATCAACCACCTCCTGAATGATTTTCTCTCCCTTAAAACCCTTTCGATGTATACCTATTGAATTTTCTGGGGGTGCTTATGCTATTCATGGCATTGATGAACTCTTTGATAAGCAAAACAAACATGCTACTGATGAAGGTAAAAAGAACTTCGGACATTACAAGACAGTAAATTATCAAGTATAACACAAATTAGTCTCAGAGACATTCATTTCGAGCTATATTCTACTCGAATTCGTCGAATGATCTATGTTACCTATTCCAGAACTTCCCTACCATTATCCGAACTATAGTATTGCTTCTGTCATTTATTGAAGTTTCCAAAATCTCAGAGGGTGTTCAGACAGGCCTCAAGTCAAAATAAGTCGCCTCACATGAAGCCTGTCTGAACATTATCTTAAAATTGTAAACAATTTATTTCTTTAAAAAGAACGTTAAATACCTTTCCTTAATTGTATTTTACTTTTACATTAGGAATTTTAAGTTTTAGCTTACAGTTTTTGTTATTCATGATGATTTTCTGCGGAATAATGAAAAACAATAGCAGATTCGCAACACAATTGGTGCGGATGTAAAATGGGAAATTTTGTATGGAGAGCGAATGGTTTGCGGTTTCAGTAATATCAATTGACAGCTGGCAAAATGGCTGCCAGTTGAAATAAGTGTTATAAACTTAAAGTTCTATACCTCTAAGAAAAAAACACCCTTTATATGCCTGCTGTCAGAAAAATGTCTCTGTTCTATGTCGTTCTTTTCAGGCAGCAGCAATCGTTTTGGTAATTCCTCTGAAATATTGTATTAATTTATAGAAACATAATAAGTTCACTAGAAATATTAACAACTTTAATTCAGTTGTCCTGATACAAAAAAAAAATGGACAACCGGTAGTTCTCCATCAACAATAATTGATTGCAGTTCTTGCTTCTCGATTGACAACCTGTTTAAAATTACTATATTTTGAGTAGTATTGGTATGTCGGTAAATATTATATCAACAAGCATAGTAGTGTGTTTTTTTCATTTTTCAAGTCAAATCATTTCCTAAGCGGTTTTTAGAAAAAAACACATACTTTCATTTTTTCGTGGAACAGTTCTTGACTAATTAACATACGAGGGCAGGTCAATAAGTCCGTGACTTTTGGAATAAAACACAGATTTTTTGATAAAAAAATAATTTTATTTTTCAACGTAGTCTCCCTTGAGCTCTATACACTTTGTCCAACCCTTCTCCAATTTTTGTATCCCTTCCAAAAAAAATGATTTGTCGAGGTCCTCAAAATAGGCCTTTGTTTGCGAGATGACTTCATCATTGGTGTCAAATCTTTTTCCATCAAGCCATTTCTTCAGGTTTGGGAACAAGAAGTAGTCGCTCGGAGCCAAATCTGGAGAATAGGGTGGATGAGGGAGCAATTCATAGCCCAATTCATGGATTTTTGCCATGGCAACTGCACATGTGTGCACCCTTGCATTGTTTTGGTGGAAAAGAACTTTTTTCTTGGCCAAATGAGGTCGGTTTTTTTTCAAATCGTCATTGAATCGGTCCAATAAGTTGGCATAATATTCCCCATTGATTGTTCTTCCCTTTTGAAGGTAGTCAATGTGGATTATCCCGCGTGTATCCCAAAAAACAGTCGCCATAACTTTATTGGCTGACACACCCACCTTGACCTTCTTTGGATCCGATTCACCCTTAGAAACCCACTGTTTTGACTGTTGTTTGGTCTCTGGTGTGTTGTGATGGATCCATGTTTCGTCCACGGTTACAAAACGGCGCAAAAACTCCTCCATATTGCGATTAAGCAACGCCAAACCTTCCTGTGAAGTTGTTACACGATTGCGTTTGTGGTCGACTGTGAGCAAACGCGGCACCCATCTTGCGGAAAGCTTTCTCATGCCCAAGTGATCATTCAAAATTGAAACCACTGAGCCATGCGAGATCCCTACGGCTTTCACAATCTCTCGCACTTTCAATCTTCGGTCGGCCAACACCATATCGTGAATTTTTCGGGTGTAGAGACCTCAACTGGGCGTCCAGGACGTTCGGCATCTTCAGTGCTTGTACGGCCACAATGAAATTCAGTAAACCACTTTTTTACCATTGAAATCGATGGTGCAGAGTCCCCATAGTATTTATCAAGCCTACCCTTGGTCTCGGTAATGGTTTTTTTTCGCAAGAAATAATGCTTAATAAGCACACGAAATTCACTTTTTTCCATTTTCTTCTCAAATTAGTGAGTAGTGTGATAAAAATAGCTGTCAAACACAAACTAACTGACGCAGCAAGTTTAAATTTTGACAGGAGTCAACTGACAGATGCCTGTTGACAGGAGCAGTGTTGCTGTTTCAGTAAAGAGGTCAGAAATTCAAAAAGTCACGGACTTATTGACCCGCCCTCGTATTTGGACAATTTTTTTTCTTCAAGAAACTAACAATTTTATGGCCGACCAAAGGCAACTTTCATCCTCATAAAGTTTTTAGTGTCACCTTTCGAAACTATTAGGACTTTTTCAAAATTCTCCTCAGATATTTTGTTATGTAAATTTATTAAACTTTACTTAAATATAATCTTAACGTTCATATCTCGTTAGCGGCAAAGTTAAAGTTAAAACATGCATAATCAAATATCCATAAAAAACCCTTAACAAAAAATATCCTTAGTTGCTTGTCTCGAGAATCAAGATCTTGTTGTATGTATATATTTTTTTATGACAACACAACTTGCTATTACAATAAAATAATAAAAAAGGTCACATTTTACGCAGATGGCCGGAAATCATTATAATATTATTCAAAAATAAAAATGATTCTTCTTCGATAAGGTATAACTTAAAATTCATCAAAATAAATTTCTCTTGTTCGCCATTGCCAGATATTTAATAAACCATAAAAAAAACCTTTACGACCTCATTGGAATAATTAAAAAATAATTGTTTTATTATCAAAATTATTAGCCTTTGCTTTTCGCCATATATACTCGTACCAACGAGTATACTCTTACTACAACACAAGTTTGATAGCTTGAGCTTCCGTACAAAGAACATTAAACTAACTTCATCCATTTTCCAAGTTATGGTTCTTATCTCGATCTTAACCTCAGAGTTAATGTTGTCATAAACTCAGTTTAGTGATTATTTTAGCCCGACAAGTTTATGACGGTACAGCGCCGAAAGAATATTCCATTTTAGGGCAAGCAGACGCCTATTTTCACACAGAACATGCTTTTCGTTTTCTCGGTTAAAAGAAGTTTTTTTTTTTTTTTTTGAGAATGAATCCACTTTTAGAGGCGAACAGGATATTTTTAAAGGTTTTCAGTTTTCACCCCTATAGCATATATAAGGGTTGGATGTGTATAGGTATGGAAAGCAAGTTGGGGTCATAAGGATCTGTATAGTACTCGTATATAGAGAAAAAGTTATGCTCCAAGCAACTGGTTGTTTCTATTACGTTGCATTTTGCTTTTGCCTCAAATGCATGCGGTTTATAAGAAGAGTGCGCTGTGTTTTATGAAAAGTTTGTTAGTTTAGCTGCAAAAAGTTTTTGCCTGAGCTATATACAACATTAGTTGTTGTAGAAACTTGATTGTATCCTGCGGGGCATCACTGTTGTTTATGCTGTCGTCGATTGCATTTACCTATCTTTTTTCAGAGTATCTCGCCAAGGAATTTGGGATTTTTCTATCATCTACTTAATTTTGTAGAATTTTTTTTTTGTATCTCAACTTTATATCAGAATTTGGAAAGGGTATGGTGTTCACTAGGAATATGCGTTTTTTTTAGAGCGAAAACTTGAAGTCTACGAAAAGTTAAAAAAAAAGAAGACTAGATTTAATTTAATACGTGCTCTCTTCTTGTTTCCGAAGTTATTTATTGCTGGTACGTGCGTGAGTTGTAGTACCTACGTTACGGTGTTAAAAATATATTTAAAAAAAAAAAAAAAAAATGAGGTGAATTGTTTTGCAACCTGACAAACTTGGTTGGGTTTTTTGTGCGGAAGGTGTGAGCTGCCATCATGCTGTCAAGCTCTATAATAGAACATGGTCTTAAGGGTAGAAATAAAAACTTATTCAGGTAGTTAGCTTTTATTAATTTGACAAGTTTTTTTCCTGACTTGAAAATATACACAAATAAAATTTTACACTGCTTGTTTCAAGTGAGATAATGGTCAAAGAAATGGACACAAATTTTAAGGAAAATTAAATTTATTGCAGAGCCAAAAAGTTAGCTGTGTGATTAAAGGTAGGTGCAAGCATTATCATTGCATAATGATGGTGATAAATAGAAGCACTTTATACTTTCTTTATCTGAAACTATCAAAACTTCATAAAAAGCAAATTTATAAAGTTCTGACCATATGGATGGTAGTACCTCGTGGCATTATGGTTAGTGCATTGGACTGTCATGCCGAAAACCTGGGTTCGGTTCCCACCCGTTGCCACCTAAAAACAGAAATGTTTTTTTCTCGAGGTACTGCCTCTTGCGAGGAGCTGACAAATTCTCCAAGAGTAAACTTGTCATGAATAAGTGCTGCCCGTCTAGCCGTTCGGACTCGGCCAAAAATTGTAGGTCCCCTCCATTCCTGCTAATAACACGCACACAAGAATAGTTGAGAGTTGTAAGTCACTAGGCCCTGGTTCTCCACGAGCTGTTGCGCCACCAAATTTATTTATTTATTTTATTTATTTAGACCATCTGGATGGCATACTAGAAGAATTTTGTGGAGATATTACGGCTGAACTAAGGAACTTAAGAACTAACTTAACCTTAGGGCACTAAGGCCACATGAGCGAGTAATCGATAGCAAGTTACTAATCCATCGAAACTTTTCCAACTCGCTAGTCAACTGTCTGGCCTCCTTCCGAAGCCAGTTCAGAAATTAATCAAGCGTTGAGTGATTTGGCAACTAATCCAACTCACTAGCGGGTACTCGCGCATTAGGCCTCCAGGCTAATTAGTAATCAGACTAAAAAAAGTACAGCACGGGATTTACCAGGATTTCAACTTACAAGCTTCTCCTAGTTAGCTCCGTCTTCAGCTAGCTGTCTCCACTTTTGAACGCCAAGTTGGTTGTGGCCCTCTAACACTTGCATGCACTACTTGTTATGCTGTCCTCCTCTAAACTGTGTCATTCCATGGGGTTAAATTTAAAGACATTCTGGGCTGGAGCATTCATGTTCATTCGATCTAGCCTGAATCGTTGGCAACATCAAGACCAAGATGATTAGTGTCTTATGCAGAGACAGCATAGTTGCTCGAGAGTTAGCTCTACTCCTCAATTGCCTTCTTAGCCCAAAGAAGCAATTCAAAACAGTAATTCTTCGCTTGATCTCAGGGCTGGTATTATTTACTGAGTTGATAGTGAAGCCTTTGTATAAAAAGTCTATGACTATCTCGAAATTATAGCTTTCTGTGGTGACGTTCTGTCCGAGATGTCGGTGTTAAGTATCCGTTCTCGTTGGCGTTAGATTCATCTTCTTAGATTTATTCCCAATACTCACAAAAGCACCACTGACATCACGCTTTGTTCATTTGATGTTTTTATCAGAGTTAACGAAAAATTAGAGGAACTTTTGAAAGATTGTACTTTTAGTGTTTACGTTGTTTAGTGTTGCACTTTTCTTACAGGAACGATGTTATCGCATGACAGGGCATCTCCCTGCTTTAAACTTTTTTTGAAATCGAAGGAATTGGTGAGGCCTTTCTTGACCTCGATTGAACAGCGTGCATTCTTCATCGCCATCCTCCACAAACAGAGAATTTAAGGAGGGATACCAAGACTAAGACCAAGACTTAAACATATAACTCCTCTCGAATACTGTCATATACGGCCTTGAAATCGATGTAAAATTGTAATGGCGGTGGGTATCGATTTGAAACTCTTGGATCTTTTTCAAGACTTGTCGTGGGGCTAATATTTGGTCGGTGAAGAATTTGTGTGGCCTAAAGCCACACTGATATGGAGGTTGTTGACAAGTTGCTTCATAATAACAAAAAGTACGACAGAGAAAAATTTGGAAAACAATCAAAAAGATCACCATTCTTGTGGATCGGGTAAACAATGCTGTGGTAACATTCACCGGGCATGCTTTCCTGAAACCATATTTTACAGATGAACACTCTTAAGCGCCTTTCACATGAGCCGTGAACTGCGGATGTGAATAAATTTTTTTGGGCATTGGGCAATTCAAAGCTCAAATATGAGCAAATTCTTGTTTTTACTTTGTGACAAACCGAATTAATTTCCTATCTAAATTGTTAAATTAAGCATTTTTATATTTTCGACGCGACCAACGAGATATTCTCTGTGAATAGCCAAACTCTTTATTGCAATCCACAGCATCAGGACGCATTCCACAAATCTATGAATGAAAGACTTTCGATTTCTATTCCTGCAATGGTATTCCTCTATTTCCTTCATCACACCTTGCTCATCCACCTTCTTTTTCCTCCTGAGAAGCCAATGTTCCTCCCCCTTCTTTTGTTCGTAGAGCTCACAATCCGGTTTTCCATTCAGCACCGCTTTCTAAACATGCTGTTTGGCTGCATATATTTGCCGGCATTCTTCGTCACACAAGGGGTTTCGCCGTTGTAGTTGTGCAAGGCCGAAATAGTCATAAAAGTAATCTCTGATGGCTTCTTGAAAATTCTTCTGCTAGTTCTGGATTCTTGAAGTTGGTGGCATAGAAATATTTAAGAGGGTGTGAGAAACTCTATCGAAAAAAGACCTTGTAATTTCTTGAGACTATAGCAATCTGACGGCGAATTTCCTCACAGTGTTTCCCAGTTTTGTATTTGGTCTGGATATCCTTAGCATTATCTTGGCTACAACAAAGTAGTGATCCGATTGAACGTTGGCTACTCGGAACGTTCGGACATAGTTAATTTGGCTGGTAGTTGATTGACCCAGGAAAAAGCCATGTCCCCTTGTATATGTGAGGACTATCACAACAATTCATCTCGCAGTAAAATCAATTCACATGAGGTGATACCCTGCGGGCAATATCTTCCCATTGTGCCACCAAATACGTCTTTTCTTCCTTGTTTAACTTTAAAATAGCTAGGGCACTGCTCATGTCTTAACCAGGAGCTCGGAGAACTCCTACTTGGTGTCATCTTCTTTAACTTCTGTTAAGGCACGCGTGCATATGAGGCTAGATATCATCATCTTGTCTGTTATTTGGGGCATGCGTTTATATGAGGCTAATGTTGTTGAATTGAGCCTTAATACGAATTGACGTGAAGCAATCGTTCACATAGTTAAAACCCAAGAATCCACATACAAAAAGACGCTGACGTTTTGTTACCAGTATCAGTCGACGTTGTACAGATGATATAGTCATTAAGTATAGTTATGGATGGCCCATTCCATCCTATCACACTTCTTAGATGGCGGTGATATCTACTTTGTAGTGGTCTAGCCAGGGTCCCCACTAAATGTTTGGCTGCATCCAGTCTATAGAAAGACAGAACATTCCTTGTTTCGTTTGTTGGGATTCATCCACAGTATCCGAGACTCATTGTTGCTTATTCGCAACCAAATTATTTAACGTGGCTGGGAAGTCCCCCCGATTAACGTCAACCTAGAAAACCAGACCCTTATAGTATAACTCCAACAGCAGAGTTAGATTACGCGATCCCCTTAGGCCTGCGCTTCGGATATATCGTACATATATTGTATACCGGATATAGCCCGTATTATGTGTGACATAACTGACAGGAACCGTAAACGCCACCACTGATTCCATCTTGATAAAAAGAGAAGTTCCTTATAGTAGGTGGAAACACTCTTCTTTGTCTCTGTCTTCATGACAGTTGATGGCACCTTTGAATATCTTTGTTAAATTGATCCGCCGTATACCATTTTTCTAATATGAGGCTCGTCGAAGACTTCAGTCGATATTTCCAACATAAGATTAAAGTGTTGCTATTTTTTTCTTTTTTTTTTCATCACTAACGTTTCTAAGTTTAGCAAGTCAAGTACGGATGAACGAGGCCAGTATACGATGGTTACCAAGTGGAGGTAAAATGAGCTTAATAGACGTGTAGCATTGTTTGCATCACTGGACGCCACGTGACTATCCGCTTCCTACAATGACCATCAACCATTCAAATTACACTCTATTTTTCGCTATAATGATGTCCACACAAATGCTGCTTGGAAACATCTAAAGGGTGATTTTTTAGCTGGTTTGGTTTTGGCAACACTGGTTTTGACAGCTGACGTGTGTTTAGTACCTTGTGTCACTGTCAAACAGCTTCAGTTTGGTTTGCAATTTAACCATGGATCGTCTTACAAATGAACAACGCTTGCAAATTATTGAATTTTACTATCAAAATTCGTGCTCGGTTCGAAATGTTCATCGCGCGCTGCTTCCATTTTATGGTCGGCATTCTCGACCTTCTGAGCAGTCTATTCGGAAGATTGTGACCAAATTTCGCACCAAATTTACTTTGTTGGACATTAAACCACCAACACGTTTACGTACTGTGCGTAGTGAAGAAAATATTGCGGCCGTATCAGCTAGTGTGACAGAAGACCGCGAAATGTCGATTCGGCGCCGTTCCCAGCAGTTAGGCCTTTGTTACAGCACTAAGTGGAAAATTTTGCGGAAGGATTTGGGCGTAAAGCCTTTTAAGATACAGCTGGTGCAAGAACTAAAGCCAGCCGACCTACCACAACACCGAATTTTTGGTGAATGGGCTCTTGGAAAGCTGGCCGAGGATCCGCTTTTTTATCGAAAAATTGTGTTCAGCGATGAGGCTCATTTTTGGTTGAATGGGTACGTAAATAAGCATAATCGCCGCATTTGGAGTGAAGATCAGCCAGAAGCATTGCAACAGCTACCAATGCATCCCGAAAAAGCCACTGTTTGGTGCGGTTTATGGGCCGGCGGCATTATTGGGCCATATTTCTTCAAAGATGATGCGAATCGCAGCGTTACTGTCAATGGTGAACGCTATCGAGCGATGATAACAAACTTTTTTTGCCCGAAATGGAAGTTCTTGACTTGCATGATATGTGGTTTCAACAAGACGGTGCCACACAGCACGCGAAACAATGGCGCAATTGCGAGGCGAGTTTGGTGAATAGTTAATTTCACGTTTCGGCCCGGTCAATTGGCCGCCTAGATCGTGCGATTTGACACCATTAGATTATTTTTTGTGGGGGTATGTCAAAGCTAATGTCTATAGGGACAAGCCCGCTTCGATTGACGCACTGGAAGCCAACATCCATGCATTCATTCGTGAGATAGCGGCCGATATGTGTGAAAGAGTATGCCAAAATTTGACTCAGCGGATGGGCTACCTGAGACGCAGCCGCGGTCAACATTTGCATGAAATTATCTTTAAACATTAAATTGCAAGGTTCAAACTATCGATTCAAATAAATATTTCATTCATTTTTTCGAATTTTTTGTGTTTTTTTTTTTTAAAGTTCTAAACCTCTTAAAAAATCACCCGTTATTATTCCGTGTGCTTTGGATGTTAGTTTTTCCTTGGCTGTTTTGAAAATCCCATGTTTCGGTGAAGAGGCAAATCATCAAAGATCAAGCTATCTATTCTATCTTTGTTGGAAGCCATTATATGCATATATCTTCTGTCGATTTGTTAAGGTAAAGTTTTTACTTCTGCAAAAAAACGATTATAACTGTCTTCAGAAAACCAAGGATTTTATGATATTGCTTCAAGGGATCCGATAACAGTTTGTTGATAACCTTTGAACTTTAAATTTCAAGAATATTAAATTAATATAGTTTTTTGTTGTTTTCAAATTTTGAAACCGGCTAGCATCTGTGGAAATTTGTCACTACAGTTCTTTTTCCCCAACAAGAACCATATATACAGAAAACCACACAAAATTCAGCACACAAGTTGTCAGGAATCAAAAGGAAATCAACCAAAAAGGCTCGACTATTATCATTTAATTCTTCATAGACTTACCAGTCACCACCAACAAATATAAGTTAATAAAAAACAAAAACAAAAATAAAACAATCGAAAAATGAAAACACTTTGCACTAAATGGCGTTGACAACCCCCAAATCTTCGAAAAAATCCCTTTGAAAAAAAAAAAAATAAAGTAAAAAATATCCTCAATCTAGATCTAGAAGATAACACCAAACTCATAACGAATACAAATCACTACCTTTCCCTTCCATTTAACAAATTGTTTTTGATCGAAAAAACAAATAACCCAACTAAACAAATAGCAACAACTTAAAAGTAGGAGACAGCAAAAGAGAAAAAGAGATTTCCAATAGATAAAATCCATCGATACATCTTATCTCGAGGAGTTACAAAGGATTTTACCGTTCTATCGATTTCCAATTCAATAGATAATAAGCTTTATATTCCGGTCCGGTTCAATAGCAGAGTCGCCCTTTACAATCCATTTTTCTACTTAATAGGTATACTCTTCCTGATGGTTCCTGCTGCTCCTTTGGTAGTAATGTGTCCTTTTCTCTACATAAGGACTTTTACTTTAAGCTAAACAGAAAAAACAAAAAGAATCGAGATGCAATTCTTGTTAAAAAAAAAAAGTAAATCAAATGGCTGGATGAGTTGCGCCCCCTGGAGGCTTTATTTGGATAAATAAATAAATTCCCCTGAGCATAATGGATGGCATAACTGAATATATCCAAAAGGTGTAGCATGAGTCTATAACTTTGCCAATATAACTCCAACAACACCAAGCAATGAAGATTTCAACATGCTTTGAACATTCTCAAATAATTTTTGTATAGAACGAGGGAAAATCTGTGCAGCAAAGTATAGATCAAGCGATAAATCTGGTGGAAGGACCATTTCAGGTTTTGCTTCGAGTCCTGTCTATACAGATTATGAACACAGACAAACAACAAAACTTTAGCTATCAATATTGATATACTCTGTGTATGTAGGGATGACATGCATATCCTGAAGACGAAGGATTCCCAGCAGGTGGGCTCCGCATTGGGCGCCATTTGTTTTCTTCTGCATTTCCTCATTGGTCTTATGTTATATATGTACACTACATATGTATGAGTGTGTGTGTGTGTAATATCTGCAATCGAAATTATATGTTCCACAGAGATACCTCCAATTGATTTAGATTCTTTGGAGAATCTGGGCTATGCTCCCAGGAATATACACACAATAATATCCCCTCCCCGTCAATGGTTTGCAGTTCTACGACATCGATGACGACGAAGAGGAAGACAATGGCATCCTAACGTTGGCACTAGTTGCCTAGGTAAGTTGCGCTTCTTCTTATTCTCCGCCCGGAAAACAATGAATTCCTCGACTGTGTTTGAACATGATAGGGAGGTGGTAGGATTAGAGAATATAAAAAACAATGCTTTGTCATTTCACATTCCTCTGTTATGGTTTTTCTCTTTGGTCCTTCCTTTCTGGTTAGAAAAAAAGTGGTTGTACTTGTGATCGAAATATAGAAAAAAGGCAAAAATCTTTGAATTAGTGCCAACTTCATTGGCGTTGTTTACAGGAGACGATAAATTTCAGGATTTTTTTTTTAGTTCCATCTCATCCTTTTTTTCTCATTCCTTCACTTTCCCTCTCTCCATATCATCTATGGTTTGTTATTTTTTTTTTTGTTGCTGTAAAAAATACAAGGGCTTAGAATGTTGTACTGCAGTATGTTCTCAATGTTGGCTAAGAAAACAAGCAAAATGTCCTTTTTTTTTGCTGTTGCCATTCTTGTTGTCCTGATTGTTTTCTAAAAATGCAGAAGAAAAACAATATCGGTGAAGGAAAAGGATTTCCATCAGTATACACTACATAGAATGCGGACATGCTGTTTTTTTTTGGATGGTAATGCATAAAGACAACATCGTATACACAATCGATTTGTTGACTGCCAAAAGCCCTATTGTATGGGATGAAAATAAATTGATCAAAATAACAGAAATGTCAAACCTAATGCTTTTGATTGACGGTGATTGAATTATAAGGAAATGGAATTGTATAGCTAAATGGTGGTTGTTGTTCCGAATGAAATTAATGTTGGTATTCACACATGATGGCTATGACCACTTTGGAGCATTTTGGATAAAATAAATTAGGATTAGAATTTTTTTTTTCAAATATTTTTTGCACCCAACAAAAGTTTGGAATCGAATGCCTATAACAGATTATCACTAGGTATTGACTTTTGCCTGTTAATAGGCTCAGCAAGACTTTAAGCCTGCCAGTATAGTCATTTATGCCAAAAGTTGTATGAAAAATCCTTAATCCGTTGGTTATAGTTATAGAAACTGGGTCATTGTTAAACAATTTAATCTACTTACATTTTTTGCATGGAATAATAAAAAATTCGAGGGAAAATCCTGTTTTAAATGTGATTAATCTCATGAATGATCTGACTATGACAAAAACTCTCTAGTCTCCACTTCATAAATAAAATTTGAAATTCGGAAAATTTATAATTAAATGAATGAAGTTAGTGATGTACGAAAAGTTTTTAATCCGAAATACAAAATTAATTTGATGAAAATAAATACAGTAGATGCTCGATTTAGTGAATCTCGAAATAGTTAATTATAAATAATAGTAAAACGAGCAGACAAAATTTTTATTTAAAATGGATTTTTATAAAATGTTTTGCCTGCATTTAACATTGCTTCAGGACACTAAGAAATTGTTTTTCTTTTTTTGTTTTAACCTAATTGCTTTTTTAACGCTTAAAGCCTAATATGCAGATCGAGTAGAGACAAATTTCGTCTCAACATTTTGTTTCTCAAGACAAATTCTGAAGGTGTAGAGATTGAATGAAAGAATGAATGACATTTTTTGGGGGTTGTTTCACTGCGACCTTAAGATCTATTGTGCCCCCACCTTAGACTGGATGAGGTTGCTCATTCTACAGTTCTTCCTCCAATTTTATTTCCCTAAGAAATTTAAGTATTTGGAGGACTATTAGAGAGGAAAGATCACTCTCTTCTACCTGGTAGTTTCCCAGGTGTTTTTGCCTTTGGTGCATAATTGCCTCGCATTTTCCTAGTATATGGTCTGGTGTTTCCTCATATGTGCAGCAGAATCTGCATGTTGGACTGCTAACTACACCATGGATATTTAGGTGTCTTTTAAGTTCACAGTGCCCGGTGAGGAGACCAGATATTATCCTAAGGTTGTTCCTAGTTAGGTTGATGCAGTCTTTAAATCGTGCTCGGTCGTAACTACCAAGTAATAATTTTGCCTGCCTCAGCTTGGGGAGTTCTTTCCAGTTTTTGGATCTTTTTGGCTCCTCCAGTTCTTTAATTTTGTATTTTATCACATTTTCTCCTAAGCCACAATAGGGTTCAGGCCCCATTAATGGAGTCTTTGCCCCTATTTTTGCTAAGGAATCTGCTTCTTCATTACCCTGGACACCAACGTGACCAGGTACCCAGTGAAGTGTGACACTGTTGTTCTTGCCCAGGACATTCAGCTTGTTCACACACTCGCAAACTACTTTAGAGCTGATTGCGTAGGAGCTCAGAGCTTTGAGTGCAGCTTGACTGTCTGACATAATGGCAATGTTTTGGTTTCGGTAATTTCTTTCGAGATTACGTTGTGCACATTTTGCTATGGCGTGAACTTCCGCTTGAAAAATGCTAGTAGACTGTCCCATCGGTATGGAAAGTCTGGTTCTAGGCCCAAAGACTCCAGCCCCAGTCCCATCAGATTTTCTCGATCCATCAGTGTACCATTTGATGGCATTTGGTTTGAGAGTATAGTTTACTATTTCGCCTACCCACTTCTTTTTATTACTTAACTTCATTTGAAAGTTCTTCTCGAAGTTGTATCTTTTAATCATGCCATCTCTTGGAATGTCAATAAGTTTTGTTACCGCTGACTTTGGAATGCAGTCCCTAACCCTGAGACTAATGCATTTACCAGTACCGGTTCCTTCTTTGGCAATCCTCATGATGGCTCCCTTTGCAGCACTTGCTATAGCTTCATGTAAGGGGGATAGATGAAGGATAACTTCCATGGCTGCTGTGGGGCAAGTTCTCATTGCTCCAGTTATGCATAAGCATGCGAGCCTTTGGACTTTTTCTAGTGATTTCCTAGTTGTGAGCAATTCGGTTCTCTTATGCCATGCGACCGCACCATAGGTAATGATGGGTTTTACCATCATGGTGTACATCCACCAAAGGATGTTTGGTTTGCAGCCCCATAATTTGCCTGCTAGTCTTTTGCAGATCATGAGGGCTTCTGTGGCTTTCCCGACGGTTATTTCTACGTGTTTATTCCAAAGGAGTTTACTGTCTAGTGTGATACCTAGATATTTAACCTCACTTTTTGTTTGTATTACCTCGCCCCCCAACCGAATGGGTTTCATGCGTGGCAGAAGTCTTTTCTTCGTAAATGGTATTATCGTCGTCTTGGTGGGATTAATAGATAATCCAACAGATATGCACCATTTCCTTGTAATAGCTAGCCCTCTTTGAATAATGTCACAGAGGGTTTCTTCAAACTTCCCTGTGGCTGTGATGACGATATCATCAGCAAAACCGAAACAGTTAATGCCTTGAGAAGTAAGCTTTTCTAGCAGTTCATCAACTACAAGACTCCACAGCAAGGGTGATAGTACCCCTCCCTGCGGACAGCCTCTTGTTGTTAAGATTTTCCGCGTATTTGGGCCTGCTGGTGCCTCAGCTGTTCTAGTGGCTAACATCTCAGCAATCCATGTGGATATGGTGCTGGACAGACCTTTCCTTACTAGAGCTTTATTAACCGCATCATGGGAGGTATTGTCAAAAGCACCTTCTATATCTAGAAAGGCTGACAATGTTATTTCCTTAGCGTCTAAAGCTTCCTATAAGACGTTAGTGAGTTCAAACAGAGCGGTTTCTGTAGATCTGCCCGTAGAGATTAAACAGGAGTCAAATGAGAACAGTAGCGTAGCTAGAAACAGTAGCGTAGCTAGAAATTAGAAAAATTATAAGATTTTTTTCAACTAGCAAATTTGAATATTTTATAAACAGAAATCAAATTCTTCCAAAGCATTTGCAGAGCAAGAAAATTGTGCACCTAAACTTGTTGGGGAACAATATAATGTCGAAAGGATAAAAATACCTCCAAAAAATTGGAAATTTTCATTTTTAATATTTCTTTTATTAAGGCCATTTTAGGGCAGTTGGTTGGCATTTGGACCATAATAAACTTTTTTCGGAAAAAATATAGTTTGTCCTCCAATTTTCAAGCTATCAACTTTCGGATTAAATTAACAAATGGCTACGGTGTTGATGTATTTAGAAAAACTCTAAAAATTTTGAGTTTTTTACTTCTGTGCAAAAAAAAGTGATATCAGAGCAATTGGTTGACATTTGGATCAAAACGAACTTTTTCCGTCAAAATATAGTCTGTCCCCCATCTGTCAACTCATTGACTGTCAAATTCTATTTAAAGAATGGTTACGATGTCGTTGGCTTAAAAATAAATATTAAAATATTTTCTGAATGTGTATGTGGCCCTTTTGTACCCTATGCTATTAGCTACGCCAATGACTGATTTTAAACAGCTGTTCTATATATTCTATTCTCAATTATGATGTTATCATTTTCTTTACACATTTTATATTTTATTTCAGTCATGCTTCCTCAAAACGTCTTAACTAATATGAAACAGGGAGATGATTTTAGTTTATAAAAAGTGAAATAAACATAAAACGTCACAATTTGTCCAGAAAAATAATGCTTCGAGCATTTTTTCCACACAAAATTTAGTGGAGACTTACTTTTACCTTTTCATGTACAGTGGCTGCGAAAGTCAAATTTTGTGCTGGAGCTGCGTACTGATTGGAAAAAAGTCCGAGATAAAATTTGTGCTGGAAAAAAATTTATATGGGAGGTAAATTTTGTAAATTTTGGCTTAAATGTAAAAAAATTCACATCGAAAAAAATGTGTATTTTGGTTCAAATTAATTTTTAGGCAGCCTTTAAAAACTCCCGCTCGAAATAAACGAACAGTCTAGATAGAGTAAACAGGCCTGCGTTTTATTAATTCACTATATCGAGCGTCTACTGTAGTTAACATCCTCTGAAGATCGCAAGCATAGCTTGTGTTTATTTTTAAAAGGTTATAACATTTATATTGTAGGTAATCAAATAGATATTTTGGTTTAATATAATTTTTTTTAAACTGAATCCCTCAGGCCAAAATATCCATGCAATATGAGATAAATTGCATTTCGAACATAAAAGCTGATAAAATTCCATCGATTGAAATGAATATATGTAGATACATTGTGAAAATTTCATAAAGTAAAAACAAAAATCGAGAGGTAATAAATTTGAATTCAGTGTCGTGATATAATGCCAAAACTATGAGTAACCACAGTGGAGAGTAAAAAAAAATTGTTTGTACTCTTTTTGTATCCAAGGGCATTATGTATCTGTGTGTTAAGTGTGTCAGTTACAAAAATACAAACGGAAAGACAAAAAATGTTACCATGAATTTTTATTTGTTGGAATTTTGTATTTAGTTATGGTTGCATCATTATTTTCTTACTCACATTTATTTCATAGAAATTGTTAGATGAAATTAAAAATGCGTTTTATTAAAAATCAAACTATAAATATATATCTATGTCTGATAAAAAAAAACATGTATGTAAGATTTTTCCAAAGTATAACATTTAATAGCCTTGTAGATTATTCACATCCCCTTTATTTTATTAATTCGTTCATTCTTCTTTGGCTAAAGAAGATGAAAAAAGGCCTGTATAAGATGTGGCCTTTAGGCAAATAGCACTACTACAACACATTTTTAACAAAATTTATGATAAACTTGGATACATGATACATTTTCCTTTCGCTCTTTAGGATCTTGAGGTTCATAGAAAGAAACAAGGCTCAAAAATTTAATAGACTCTGAAGAGATTTGTACATTCAAGTTTAAAAGTACTACAAATTATCACTCTCCACAAGCAAAATAATATTTTTAAAGTGAGAGTTGTGTAAGATTTTATTAAACTAAACTCAACGACTCTGGGATCTTGGCACCTCATATAGGTATACGTATGTTTGCATATGAGATACTCCCAAAAAAACTATGCTATCCAGTCGGTGATCAAGATCACGTAAGGTAATGCGTGAATTTTGACACCTATTTGTGATATATTTTCAAAACTGTATACCCTCTGAACAGGTGCGGATCCAGGATTTCGTCCAGGCGGGTGGCAATTTTGGTGTATTTTTGGTCACACTAATGCGAAATTGTTTCCAGAGTACAGACAATTGGAGTACTTTTCATACTTCTCAAAATTGAAGAACGCAATTACCACCCCATTTATATCTGCAAAGTGCATCGAGCAGCGGGTACTTTTAAGCTTCCTGAAATGAAGTAATGCAGGTTGTGGCAGTAACAGGGTGTTTAAACAGCGTTTTTGAACTCCCTCTAGATCTTTGAAGCACCACCTAGAATTTTGGAAAGAATAACAGCATCACACCGGTATGTTCCTATTTCCACACATAATGTCCGAGTTCGAGCAAAAGTTTCAGCCATTGATGGGATAAGATTCTGTGACCAAAGACAAGTTAAGGGCCGTTATATATCTGAGTCAGAAATGCATTTGCAGAGGCAATAAGAAAATTAACATGAAACCAAGTAAATGGGCAAAAACCTATAGTTTTTAGAATATTCGATGAAATTAATTTTGTTTGATTTGTGGATGTATAGTACCGATGTTCCTAAGACTCATCTATAAAAATGAAAAAAAATCTTCACGAATACAGTAGACGCTCGATTTAGTGAATCTCAAAATAGTTAACTATCTACAATAATAAACACACAAAATTGTTTATAAAATCGGATTTTTTATAAAAATAACTCGCGGACATTTAACATTACTTGAGAGCAATAGGGATTTTTTTCGGGTTTTTTTTTAACTTATAAATATAAAAACCATTCACATCAAACAAAATTTGCAATTTGGATTAAATTCATCTTTAGAATGCCTTTACAAACTTCCGCTTGAAAAAGTAACAATCCCGAAAGAATGAACACTGAACAGGCCTGGTTTTTATTGCTTCCCTATTTCAAGGTCTACTGTATTACCATCAGAAACGTATGTTATGGCTAAAAAAGATGTGCAAAGGAGTTAAAAGATGGGGACAACCTCTAGAGTGTTAAACTCGCAAGTGGACAAATTCATGAAATTAGCTCACCAGAGTGAAAGACATACAAAAGTTATTCATCTTTTTAGAATGAAATTTTTTGGTTCCTATTTCTCAATATTTTTTTATACAAAAAAGTAATTTACCATTTTTAATTTATTTAAATATCTTAATATTGTTCATCTGAGCATTTGAAAAGTTAGAATTTGAATTGCACCCATTGCCCTCCCCCTGTATCCATGCCTGCTTCTGAAAGGCTACTTAATCACCGTTAAAGGTCAAGTTTTCTTCATGAATTTCTAAAAACTTTTTCAAGGTCACAGCGGAATTAGTATATACTAGTAAGTATCCACCCATTAGTCGAAATTCAACCATTTATAATTTTTGCATTGATAGAAGCAAAAGAGAAAGTGTTTTTTAATAAGACTGGCATTTTTTATCAACCATAATAGCCTTTTGTAAAAGAAATTTGCATAAAAAGATTGTTTTTGATAGATTTCGTAAAAAACTGTACAAGGTAGGTACCTAATATGGTTGGCCCTTTTTGGGAAATCGCCTTCTGTAGTAAATAACATCGAAAGGTACCATTTAAAGAAGACCTTTCTAGGTACAACTAGTACTTTTATCTTTGAGTTTTATAAAATTGATAAGTTTAACAGTGATTAGTTTAGTTGTTAAATGTGGGTGCATTAGGGCAATGCTGTGGGGCTCACGAGCTGCAAAATTTCAACCTGTTGCTATTTTTTTCCATTTTATCAGTGGTAATATTGCTCTATTTACTGGACTAACAAAATATTTCTGATTTCAATAATTTTTTTCAATATAGGAGATTTAAAAAAAGCCCTTGTGACATTTTTTGTTTATCAAAATTTTCAAAAAAAAAATATTTATTTGTATTTTTATATAAATATTGAATTTTGTTTTTGAAAATCACCTATCGAAAACTACATTGGCTAATTTTTCTAAAACTTGGTGTAGAATTTTTTTTTTTACATTTTCTGGAGTATTTTAAGAAAAAATTTACTTTTATGAAAAAAACTGTGCTTACCTTCCATACAAATCTTAAAAAAAAAAAAAACATACAGGAAAATATTTTTTATTTTACTTTTTCTGTATATTTAAATTAATACGATCTACTACCGAAAATTATAAAAATTTACACAACTAAGAATCTATTAAAAGTGCCTTTCTCTCTTTTCACGCTTTTTTTTGTTCTACTTTGAATTTACAAATTATCGGCTGAATGGATTTACATCAATTGTTTTGTATTCAAATTTCAAAGAAGATTTAATAATATTGCATATTATATACAAATTTTCAAAAAAAAATATTTTAGAATTTTAGGAAAAAAGTTATTTTCCTATGAAAATTCTTATCTTATTATCCTATGATCCTATTTGCTTCCCGCGACAAGAATGTTATCTTTTGCTGAGTAGGAGTATCCTGACCAGTGGCGTAGTGAGCACTTCGGGGGCCCCGTACGAAACATTTTCTTGGGGCCCCCTCTATCCTGACAGTGGTACAACCTTAGGAATAAAATTTTGCCTTACATTTCATTATCTGTACGCTAAAAGAGATAAAATGTAGGTTTTGTATAAGTATCTTCAAAACAGTTTTTTTTCAAAATATGTTTGTTTTAGCTAGTAAAAAAATTTATAACACTTTTTCGTAAGAGCAAACATTTTCCAACGAAATTTTAATAATTTTTTTCCGACTAACCTGCTCATGAAGATCTTGCAAGTTTTTCTCAAAATTATTGATTTTATGATAAAACAGTCAGCTAAGTTTTAAGTAAAGATTAACATTAACTTACCTGTCCCCTTAAAATACTAACCCCAGCCCAAGTAAAGAGCAGGTACTTTTTTTAAATGCTTAAGACATTAAAACAAAGATCAACTTAAAAATTCAGTTTTGTCAGAATTTTGCATTAATTTTGTTTACACACATCGAGTCTTCTGTATATCTTGAGGGCCCTTTTATCTCGTGGGCCCCGAATCACTGATAAAGCTGATACCGTGGAAGTTTCTCTACTGATCCTGATACTAAACCAGCTTGAAATTCTTTAAACAAGTTTGGTGATTAAATCCATATTTTAGGATGCTTTTTTAACACCGATCTTTATAGAAAAGCTTGACCGAATCTATTTTTGAAACTCATAACTATATTCGGACTTTAATTGTGAAATCCCCATTTTTAACACAAATAAAATGCACGGCTATATGTCCTTTTACATCTTCAGAAGTGATAAATTAAACAAATTAGATTGAATATGATCCAAGGAGTGTGTAAGTGAGGTAAATGAAGTATTTGTGTAAAAACGCACCTCTCAGTTTCCATGACTTCCTCAAAATCTACCTACACAAAAAAAGAACTTTAACATCTGCATAAATGAACAAGTGGAGTGGCTGAAACTGTGTACCTTTACAAAAATTGCAAGTCATCCAAGAAATTATTGTGGTCGAGACCTATATTTGCTTCGAGGAGTACAGCCAAATGTCACAATACTGCGGTGCGAGGGTAGAAAAGTTAAAACGAGGCAAAACAGCAGCATAGATTGAGCTCAAGTATGAAAAATTGCTTATTCAAGTATGTGACAAGGCTATATGAACTCCCTTGCCAAGTTAAAATTATTATTTCATTTATGTACTTTTTTAAAATATTTTATTAAATAAAAATTTTAAATTCATCTAGTTTAAGCTTCTAAACGAGGTAATCTTTATTTTTATTTATGGTTTAAATTTAACACTTAAATTGCCTTGGGTTATAGGTATCAACTGAATGAACAAAAAAAAAGAAGAAAAACCCCAACAAAATGACAAAGGACAAGGTGAAATAAAATTTGTTTATGGTTATCAAAATATTCTATTCTATTCTATGTCGCTATATAATAATGCGAGTTAAAAAGACTTCAAGAAGTAGCTTGTCAACTTGCCATGGACCAAGTACTTATGCCTATTAAGCTTCAAAAAATGAACAAAACATCCTCTACACATAGATATCATTGCATATTTTTTAGATGAAAATGAAACATCAAATAAATTCAGGTAAAAAATGTTAATATGACGTCCTTGATGGCACAAAGTCTCAAAGAACTGAATATGAAAACATGTCTACATAACAGAGCCATGAAGGACTAAGAATTGAAAAGCAAGAAGGAGAACAACAGTGATGTTGCAGAAATAATGGCTCCTGGAAGTATGCAAAAATGTTATTAATTTTCATGTTTGCTGGTCATAAAAAGATATTTATGAAACATTGAGAAGATTGTTGTGCTAAAATTATTTGCGGCCAAGTTGGCAATAAGTCAGAAGAAAAAAAAAACTGTGTTTTCTCATCTTTTTTTTTTATTATTAAAGGTGGTATGGTTACAACTTTCTTTTGCGTATCGCTTCTAAGAATTGGAATTTCAGTTAAAGTCTGGGGTAACCGTTAGTGTAATTTATTTTACGTTTATATTGTATACTCTTTTTCAATTTGTGTATCATTAAAATTATTAACGTTGAATTTTTTTTTTTATTGTTGTTTCCTTTTTGATAGAGTAGAGCAGAGCAAAAAATTGTCGAGAACAGAAGAAAAAAAAATTATTTTTCTTAGGAATCTCTTAATAAGTTCAGACTTATGATTTGTTGACGTTTCCTTAATGTGCATTTTAACTTGGTTGTTGTACCTTAAAATGGTATAATTTAATATGAATGACGATGTTTGTATATTTAACCTTCATCTTGAGCATGAAATAATTTTGTTGTTACCTCAGAAAGGTATTTAATATATACGTACATACTCGTATATATTGAAATTGTGCTATGGAAATGCAATTAGTTGACAATTTATGACATTAAGAGTGATTGATATTCAAAGGACAATTATTTTCATGATGAGTTTTCTCATATGAATTTTATATAAGTACATTTTAGTGGTTATGGTTGGTATTTTAATATGTAAAATAAGAAGATGATGAAAACCATAAACAATCTCAAGAAGGAGGTATACATCAGGACTGCTTCCAAGAATGTGTATTTTTAGACAGGTTTATTACCTTGTAGCTTGTAGGTAAGGTATAAGTAGTTTTTCATCATAATTTATTATATGTACTTAATGCTCACAGCAGAAACTATAATAATGTTTAATTTGAATTTGAAAGATGTTGTTGTACTTAGAGATTGATTAATTCCAGTACAGCAACATTAAAAAAGAAGAATTTACTGACAAATAGCTTAGAAAAGGAATTGTATGAATTTGTAAAGGTCAATACAAAAGGAAAGATTTAAAAAGATGAGGAGGAAGACGTAGAAATTTGTCTTTAGAATAAATCAGAGATATGAAAAGCTTAGGTTTCGATAGCTTTCGAATGATTTCTATTTAAAATGGGTAGCCCCTTAACAATTAATTTAATAAAAAAACATAATATTAACATCTATAGCCTTAGAAGATATTTTTATAAAAAAAATTTGTTTTGGAAAAATTTAAAGACCTATGTATCAGACGAGCTGTACAGAGCCATGTCTGAAATCTCGCTGCTCCGTCAAAGTCGGTAAGAACACCACGGAACCCTTTGATGTCGAGAAAGGTTTGAGGCAAGGCGATGCATTATCATGCAACCTCTTTAACATCGTATTTGAAGCAATTGTACGCCACTCACAAGTCAACAACAGAGGTACAATTTTTCAAAAGTCCGTTCAGCTACTTGCTTATGCAGATGATATTGACATCATGGGAAGAACGAAGCGAGCTGTTACCGGCGCGTTTGCAAGTATTGAAGCGGAGGCGGCGAAAATGGGTTTGGCTGTTAATGAGGACAAGACGAAGTATATGCTATCATCGAGAAATGAATCTCAACATCGGCAACTCGGGCAAAACGTTACGATGGATAGGTACAACTTCGAAGTTGTCCAGGAAAATTCTTCGGGTGATCTTCGGTCCAGTCTGTATCGACGGAGTATGGAGGAGAAGATTTAATAATGAGCTCTACGGGCTATACAGCGACGTCAACCTGGTCAAAAAGCTGAAAATACAGCGGCTGTGATGGCTGGGGCACGTGGAGCGAATGGACACCACCTACGCACCATCCCGACGAGTCTTCGAATCCACCCCTGATCGTCTAGGCAGCAGAGGAAGACCCCACCTAAGGTGGTGCACACAAGTGGAGAGCGACCTCAACCAACTTGGAGTGCGTAACTGGAGGCAGTTAGCTAGGGACCGAGCTGGCTGGAGAGGCTTGTAAGTTGAGGCCGTAATCCATCCTGGACTGTGAGCGCCATCTAAAGTAAAGGAATTAAGTATTTATCAACTCTTAAATGAGTATTTAGGCCTATTAAATTGTTGATATCTTTTAAGACAGCAATGAGACTAAGTAGCCGCGCCTTTTACAATGAATGTGGTTTATTGAACTCTTACTAATTAATACTAAAGGTTTAATAATAATAGAGATTTATTTTCAAAATATACCAAATTTTCAGTATTCCTTAAAGGTCAAATTATTTTCAACATTCAAGATTTTTTTCTGAAATTATTGCTTGAAAAAAGACATAGAAACATTAAAGAATAAAATTTTCATATTTAAAGAGACGTTACTGGTCCTTTGACAGTCAATATTTGTTTTGGTTTTCGTTATTACCATTAAATGCTTCTTAAACCAAAATCCAAGGCAAGTAGTGGGTATTTTTTTGTTTCCATTTATCACTGACAGACTTCTCAGAAACTTGTAGTTCGGTGATTAGTAGAACTTTGATTCTACGGCTATGAATCCACAAAACAACCTCCTTCTTCCCAAAACTCAACTTACATTTAAGTTTCTATTAGCTTTGAAATTTTGATATGCTTCAAGTCTGAATATGTATAAAGCCTCTATACAGCTTTCATCAAAAACAAATTTCTTTCAGAAGTCACGATTTCAATAACTGCTTCTTTTAAATTGTTTGAAAGCTAGATAAAAAAAATTAAATGAGACTGGCATGAGTTTTCACATATACCTCTGTAAATTCATTTAAGAAGAAATATGAAGCTATGACTGTATAAACATTCTATAGAGTTATTTTATTGCAGTTGCTGTCAGTCAGTCTTCAAAAGATTTCTGTTACAATTTTCTAGAAATTTTATAGAATACTTCACTTTGACACGAACCATTAAAAGAAAATTTCAATTTATATTACAGAGGCTCAAACTTGTAAAGATCATTTTAAAGAACCTTTTTAAAAACAGTTATTATATATATATTTCGTTAATTGTATTGTGGTGTTGATGACTTGTTTTATTAAAAATCTCCTTATATAAGACATACATTAACGCCAATCCTAATCCTATCCAACTAACAATTTCGCTTCTGTATTCACCCATAGATGCTTTTCGTTTCCATTCAACCAACGCATAAAATCACTGCATAAAACTCCATAGATTGAAAAAGGTGAACTTTTCTTACTCCTATTATACCTTTATGGAGTTAGTTAAGAGAGCCCAAACAAAGTTCACTAAAATTAAAATAAAAAAACATTGTTGGTAGGTTCAGAAATTGAACCCGTGTCCCTCAGAAAAATTGGAATCACTTTTGTTTTGAATTGTCTCCTATGAGGCAAGAAGTTCTTACATTAATAAGAAAAAACTTTCTTCAAGAAATAAATAAATTAATAGATTGGCATGGATATAACCAGCAAATATTGTTAATTTAATAAATAGCGGTATAATAGAATAATAAATTAATTAATACCAGCATTAAATATTGGCAATAATATGAAATATATGTGATCAGATGATAAACTGAATACAAATTAAAAAATTGCTGATCATAGTTTAGTGTCACCATATTCACTAATACAATCAATATAGAAACAAAGTCACAAAAACTTACATAAAGATTGTATTCTAATTTTACAGGATGAGCGAAAGTAACGGGTGATTTTTTAAGAGGTTTAGAACTTTAAAAAAAAAAAAAAACACAAAAAATTCGAAAAAATGAATGAAATATTTATTTGAATCGATAGTTTAAACCTTGCAATTTAATGTTTAAAGATAATTTCATGCAAATTTGACCGCGGCTGCGCCTCAGGTAGCCCATCCGCTGAGTCCAATTTTGGCATACTCTTTCACACATATCGGCCGGTATCTCACGAATGAATGCATGGATGTTGGCTTCCAGTGCGTCAATCGAAGCGGGCTTGTCCCTATAGACATTAGCCTTGACATACCCCCACAAAAAATAATCTAATGGTGTCAAATCGCACGATCTAGGCGGCCAATTGACCGGCCCGAAACGTGAAATTAACTGTTCACCAAACTCGCCTCGCAATTGCGCCATTGTTTCGCGTGCTGTGTGGCATGTGGCACCGTCTTGTTGAAACCACATATCATGCAAGTCAAGAACTTCCATTTCGGGCAAAAAAAGTTTGTTATCATCGCTCGGTAGCGTTCACCATTGACAGTAACGCTGCGATTCGCATCATCTTTGAAGAAATATGGCCCAATAATGCCGCCGGCCCATAAACCGCACCAAACAGTGGCTTTTCGGGATGCATTGGTAGCTGTTGCAATGCTTCTGATTGATCTTCACTCCAAATGTGGCAATTATGCTTATTTACGTACCCATTCAACCAAAAATGAGCCTCATCGCTGAACACAATTTTTCGATAAAAAGCGGATCCTCGGCCAGCTTTCCAAGAGCCCATTCACCAAAAATTCGGCGTTGTGGTAGGTCGGCTGGCTTTAGTTCTTGCACCAGCTGTATCTTAAAAGGCTTTACGCCCAAATCCTTCCGCAAAATTGTCCACGTAGTGCTGTAACAAAGGCCTAACTGCTGGGAACGGCGCCGAATCGACATTTCGCGGTCTTCTGTCACACTAGCTGATACGGCCGCAATATTTTCTTCAATACGCACAGTACGTAAACGTGTTGGTGGTTTAATGTCCAACAAAGTAAATTTGTTGCGAAATTTGGTCACAATCTTCCGAATAGACTGCTCAGAAGGTCGAGAATGCCGACCATAAAATGGAAGCAACGCGCGATGAACATTTCGAACCGAGCACGAATTTTGATAGTAAAATTCAATAATTTGCAAGCGTTGTTCATTTGTAAGACGATCCATGGTTAAATTGCAAACCAAACTGAAGCTGTTTGACAGTGACACAAGGTACTAAACACACGTCAGCTGTCAAAACCAGTGTTGCCAAAACCAAACCAGCTAAAAAATCACCCGTTACTTTGGTCATTTCACAAGAGCAATAAAGAGAGATTTAAAAAAACATTGGGGCATCGCTTCTATCAGGCTAATATAATGTGCACCAACAAATATTCAAGGACTCAGTTATGCTTAAATAAGGTATTTACTTCCTGTCAGAAGTGTAAATGGAGCACTATAGAAACAAATAATACTTTACTGTTTGAAATACGAAGCAATTTCGTCAGTTGGGTATTTCTAAACCAATTGCAAAAAAAGAAACCAACATTTACATTAGTTTATATAAAATCAAATATTAAAACATCGATCCCATAATAAAGAAAATATACTCGATGAGAAACAAAAATAGGCGAAAACAGAATGTTTTGAACTAAATAGCTTTGGTCAAATTCAACCTGGGTGGTGTGCATTTTTTTTTTAGCGTTCATCGAACCTACGTTTAAAAAGAATTAAAAAAAATATTTAACATCGTTTCTTCATTTTCACTCAAAAGACAGGGGCCCGAAACTGAATTTAAGAATACATCAACAAATCTACAGGTTATTTCCGCATGTAAAAGCGTATCGAAACTAGGGTTAATTTTAAGATTTTTCCTCAAGTTCTTACAAAGAAAAAAATCTAATTAAGTTTTGCATCTTCCAAATCAAATCTAAAATGGCCGAGTGGGGAGAGTGCTGGACTGTCACATAGGAGTTCTGGGTTTGATCCCTAAAATGGTTAGAAAAATACATTAGTTTTTATAAATTTATAATAAAAATAATAATAAAATAATAAAAAAAATAATTAAATAAAAACAATAGTTATTATTATTTTAATTATTATTTCGCATACATTAACTAACAAATAATCGTATATGAAACACTGTTTCTGGTTGCAAATGGATTAAATGCAGCAAAAACTACTTCAAACAAATTGAAAACTATTTTTTTTTTAAACTCTGTAAGAGCTGTATTATTCACTTTTAGGAGAAGAAGAATTTATTCAACCAATCCATACCATAACCAATCCATTCAGCCAATCCATACAATAATCCATAATTCTTTTATACTTGTGTTCTTTTCTTTATAGAAACCTTTCTGAAGCTATCTGTCAAAACCTATAAGCTTTAATAATGTTTCGAATAGCGCTCGTTTAAACTTCTTTAAAGCCCTCAAGGACTTTGTTTTCAACTTCTATAATGTTCTCCTTTTAATGTTTACGATTTGATTTTACGATTTTTTTTACAGAAATAAGAAAACCTATTCAGTTTGGCTGAAATGAAGGTGAAATGTTAAGTGGGAGGTTTGACATGCTGATCAAATTGGACATATGCTAATTAATGAAAGCAACACCTCTAATATCATAAACTTTCATACTTTTCATTGACTCTGATGACCATTTCCTTTCTGCGGTAAGGTTTATAGCTCGACAGTCAAATTCGAAGAAACTACTCACCACACTAAAAAAGAAATTCGACGTTGGTCCCCTTAGCACACCTGGAGTCACCAGCTTCTGAACGAAAAGCTGTCTGCTGTGCATTTACCTGGCACACGCACCAAGATCAATAACCAGTGGTCCCTTCAGTATCATGATAACATTAAAGAGGCAACCAGGCAACCATATTATCACTACCGAGTAAGAACCCGTGGTATGATGAATGCGTTAAGCTGAAAATGGTGACGGAAGATGCACATGCGAATATGCGGCATTGGAAAATAAGAACATTGAGAGAACAAAAAGAATAAAAGAGAAAAAAAAACCTGCATTGAAAGAAGAGAGCAAACGAAGCCATCCAGCCCAAGGAGATCGAATAGTCCCGTGATCTAAATAACACCATTATAAGAAATCCAATAAGAAACTGGCTGCAGGCTTTTAAAGCGGAACGCAAGTTCTTCGAAACAACGAAGGTTTCCTAGTCACCAAAGCGCAGGTGATAGTAGATGTATTCAAGTAAGTATTTTCAGCAGCTTCTGAAAGGGCATCAGGTAGAGCGGGAAATATAAAGAAGAAGAGAACACAACTCAAGTCAATGAAGATGAAGACTATCAGTACCACCACCCAGTATAAAATAGGTAAATTTAACTGATCTGGATCTGGATCCGGATCTGATGGTTTACTAGCGGGGATCTTCAAATACGAAAGGAATGCATTGCAAGGGTACATATACATCAACTCATAAACCAATTTTGGTGGAAGAAAACATGCCCGATGACTCGTATAACAGATTTGTATATCCCACCATCAAAAAGGGTGATCCTATGTTCTGCAAAAACTATGTGACAATATCCCTGATAAACTTCTCTTATAAAAGAACATATATGGGATACTATGAGAGCGTCCTAAGAACAATAATCGGTAAGCACTCAGTGTGGCTTCCAGACAGACAGATCGACTATAGCCCAAATATTCACTCTCAGGCAAATTCTAAAAAAATTTGTGGTCGTCACCATCTATTCGTCAAACTCAAAGCCGCATATGATTAAATTCTACGTCAAAAGCCTTACATTTGGTGGTGACTGAACTTGAGATCCCGGAAAAACTGATTCAAATTCCTGTGACATAGGAAAATACGCGATGGAATTTCCAACTAGGGAGCCTCCCACTGCAGAAGAAACCTGCCAGACTTTAGTATTTTATGTCACGATACATGCAGCTGTAAACCCTAATACCCAGATTTTGGCTATGCATCCACTCCCCAAATTTGGTCTCGGCTCTTGGTCTATTTAATTCGGATTTGAGTTTTCCTTTTTAAAACATTTCTTAAAACAATCTGCCTTGTACAGAATCTAACCAAAAAGTGTCATAATGGCGGCTTTTTGCATTCACCTTCGCACTCTTCAACTGTTCAACTTCAACTGACCTCTCTTTCACGCCCACTCAATAGTGGTGGTATTCGGTCACGAGCTTTGTGTAAGAAGATTCTTCTATTGGCAGGAAGCCTGTCCCGTTGTTGAACCCATTCGACTCTCTCATTTTAAGTATCCCTAAAGTGAAAGGGATCATTCACAATGGGGAGTAGCTCAATGAACGCATCCAGACCGCCTCCGTCTTATTATGCCACAACAAAAGTTCAAAGAAAATCAAATCAACACGATTAAAGTCCACATCTCAATCCGACCCACACTTAGATCGATACAAAATATTTCTTTGGTCCACTTCTACAATTTACCAATCATAAATGGTGAGGAAGAATTCAATTTCTGACGCGAAGTTAAAATTTCCCTAACCCGTACATCTTCGTGCTGATTTGAGGAAATTGGGGAATCACGACACGCTATGTTGGGCCCTCGGCCATTCTTAGCTCGATGACTGGTGTTACCAGTGTTGACATGTAAGTCAATATAAGTTTGGATGTGGACCGTCTGTCATATATTTTGTTGAACAATGGACCATATGTCACATGTCACCTGTCACACACATATTGTTGGGCAAGGACCATCTGTCACATGCCTTAAGGAAAAGTGGGCATTTGGCCTCAGAACTACTATGAGTCTAATAAAAATGCAAGGAGTCAAAAGGAGTAGCTATGGTTAATTGGGGACATTCAGACTGATGAAGTGTATTGATATATCGGCATTTTTGAAGCTTGCCTGGAGACTTAAGTTCTGATCACGTTCTGAGCGCGGGACGGTCAATACTTCAATGTTTGTAAATCTTTCCAAAGACTGCCGGACCGCGCTCTGTTCGACCAGTCCTTAACTGGCAAATAATTTATAATCCACACGAAACTTTGCAAGAACAGATTGCAAGAATATTTTGAGGAATAAGTTTAAAAAATAGCGCAACATTTTTTTCATTTTGGGAGAGATACAAGAAAAAAGCCATACTTCTGACGTGCTTCCCCTTGCTGGCACACACATTTTTTTATCTATTGAATTTATCAGTGTGATGGGGAAGACAAATTGATCAATCCCATCAGCATCCAAAATTTTGTTTCTGCGAATAATAGGTCCTAGGAATACTTGGATCTCTATATGAATCAATAAGAAATTTAATGACATAATACACTTTCTTCCTCATCCCCTGACCATATACTTCTTTTATTCTTCAAATAACCCTAATTGACCTTTTTTGATTGGAAAGAAATTAGCCCTTAATAATGATTTAGATATCCATTAAAGAATTTCTAGAATCAATTTACTAATATTTAGGTCTTTTGTCCAAAATTACCGTACTTAAGAACTGAAACTCAATCGATAAATTTTCTAACATCAAATCTATCTTAATATTTGCAACCAATTTGAACAAAAGCTTTGATAAAATAAAAAAAAAAAATTTAAATCGAAAATATCCCTTTGGTTAGATATATACAAAGGCATCTATTTTATGTTTTATAGTGTATTATGCTAAGCAACAATGCTCTCTTGAAGCAATTTGTTACTCACTTTATCTATTAGTGAAATCCTATCAAATCCATGAACCCTTTTTTGTAAAAATAAAAAAAAAAAAAAATGTAAAAATAAAAATATAAAACTCATTCCATTTCTTTCAATTCAATTTGTAAAGCCAGCTTAAGAAGCCTCTTCTATGTTAAAAAAAGTTAGTATAGAGGTACGTAGGTAGGTATACGTCACATTGATGGCATTATACAATATTCACCTTCCAAAAAATGAATCCCAATAAATCCTTGGTTTTTGTTCATTGGACAACTACAATACAAATGCAATTTGTATAATATAAAGAGTCCTTTTGCTCCTTCGTCAAATCTTTTCTTTTGCTTCTTCTCTTTATGTAGATAGGGTACCCATATAGACCACATTTTTTTTATATACATAACAAAAATAAAATTGAGAAAAAGTTTCTTTTCTTCAACGCAATAAAATTCTTCTTTATTCTTACTTGTCCTAGAACTTTAAGTGACAGCGAAAAGGACTTGCTTGTAATAATTCACTTTGCTTTAGCAGTTGGAATCAGAGTTAAGAAGAAAAGGACAATCTAAAAGAAAAGATGTATACATATACACATAGATATACACAGACATACACATACACTTATATATGTATAAAAAAATGTCCTTCCTTATCGGATTACGTGTCCTAGTACCGATTTTTGATATCAGACAAGAGAGACAATTGCTTTCCCATTTTGCGGGTAAGCATCAGAGAAAGGTAATGAAAATCCTAAGTTCATTTCATATCAATGACGTTTTTTGAAATCCTTTTTACCATAATTCAGGTTTCTTTTTTTTGTCTTGCTTCCCACTTGGGTTGGATAAAAGGGCTTCCCAGGACACATCAACATCACAAAGGCAAAATGGAAATCACTCATTGATTAGCAACGAACAAACTTTTAATAGTTAAAGAGAAGTGGCTCCTTGATGTCCTTTCTTTCTCACTTTCTTTTACCAACGATTTGACTAGAAAATGGATGGTAGGAAGAGGCCTTTTCTATGTCTAATTCAGATGACATTTTAAAATTGACGCCTCCTCAATTTTCCACATTCTATTAATTTAGAATTCTTTTGGTTGAGGTATGTCCTCTTTGGTATGCGAATGTGAAGAAGCCTAAATAACACAAAAATTATTTATTCGAATTCTCTGTGTCACTGGGTTTGTTTTTGTTTCAAGTTTAAGGAAGGTATGTTGGTTTGCCGTTATTGTCGAGAAAAAAATCACTGGTGAAAATGCTTTTTTGGTCCACGGCCTTAATAATTCTTGAAAATTTGTGGTGACAAAAATCATTTCCCAAATGGTACACCAAAGCATCTGAAGTCAGTGGTACTAGCTATTTTTTTCTTATTTCTACAAGAGAATTTCAAAATTAAAAAAGTATTGTTGAAGTCGGGAACTGAGTCAAATTTATGATTGAAATGTCCTAAATATGTGCTTCAATGCATATTTTCATATAAAATGACTACAATACAGATTTGTACAGAATTAAAAAAAAAAATCCAAAATGTTGAGAAATGTCCCAAAGTGATAGGAACTAATTGTATTAATAGTTTTTAAGATTTAGTTGTATTAAAAATTATTTAAGGACCGAATCTAGTCGAAATTGAAAGAAATTTAACAATTTTGACGGATGTAAGTCGCCAATTTAGTCTGTTTAATACAGTCCCTGTACTGGAGTCCCGTAAAAATGTTTAGTATCGATTTGTCTATCTACCAATTTTTCATTCTACCATTCAACAATTCCGTTCAAACTAAACTACTTACCTGATTTCGACGAAATTATCTAATTGTTGAAATGAGATCAAAAGCATAGAAATATTATTTTCACCCACTGCCTGAAAAATTTATAGATTCGGGTGCTGCTATGATGATAAGTTTTTGTATACTTTTAGGGGCGGATGTAAGTAAAATCAAGTGATCTGGAAAGAACTTTCGGTAACCATCAAGGTGGTCTTGCGTATTGGTATATACTTACAGCAGTATTAATAAATTAAATGCACGACTGGATCGCACGTACTTGTTCTTATGTTCAAGATGCTGAGGGCTAAAACAAAATTGTATGTTAAGACATGGAAATTATGTGTGGAAAATTTTTAAAAGCAGTAGTAAAAGATATTTATATAAGCTAAAACAAACATCATTGAGAGTTGCAGATGAAAAAAAACGCTATCTTAGTTCTTAATTGAATATGATTGTAAGGACAATAGAAATATTGGATCATTAGAGCGGTTTTCTTAAAAAATTGTTTTGTATATATAAAATTCTAAAAACATTTTTAAGGAAAACTTTTGGTATGCAAATCTTAAGTATTAACTTATGTGCACATAAACATAAAATTTGAAAAACATTTGTCAACCCGTTTTAGAAATATCGAATTTTCAAACAAAAATTTTCAAACATTTTTTAAAAATTAAAAATTTTTTTTTTTGAATATTTTGATTTCATCTTATCTGAAATTTGTAAACTAAAAATGCATCTCAATCCATTCACCTGATAATGAGTTATTCAAAATAAAAAACACGTTCTACACTCAGAAAAAAAAAACAGGTAAATAATTAACCTATGCCATGTTAAATTTACAAGGTGCATAATCCCATATAAAGTTACAGATATTTCAGAAACTTACCTGATTTTAATAACCTTATTTTAAGTGTTTATATAGCCTGGTGGCCTATATTACCATACTCAAGTTGATTTAAGAAGATAAACTGTTATTTTAATACTGAATTCTGGTAAACAAGAAATGTTGACAAGAATATAGCGTTATCTTTACCTGAGATCAGGTTTCTTTAGCACTGCTTGTTATGAATTTCTATTTTACCACAAATCAGGTTGAAGTTACATTTTATATGGTTTTTTTTTTACGATGTTTACCTGTTGAATTAAACCTCATCTGCCAGTAAATTTTAAGGTGACACCAGTGTTAAAACACACACTCACTGGCCATCTGAATAAAATTATTTAAATTTAACCTGGCCACCTGTTAAACCAGCACTGTATTAGCGTTGAAAACACTCACAAGCCATGGTTAAAGAAACACCCTGCCAGGTTATTTCAACATGATACCAGTGTTAAAGCACGTTCACACACAAGCTATCCAAACCAGGTCAGTTTCAACTCATTGATATTTGGCACAAGTTTTTCATGCAAAAGGCCCTAGGGATGCGGGCTATCTCCCTGATTGAGAGGTTTCCAATTCAAAACTAACAAAGTGTCACAAAGTATTTTTAAAATAAAATAATGTACATAATAATAAATTTCTATACTTTCGCAAAATGAATTGGACGGTAAGCAGCGTTAGAGATGACACCTAGAAGCATGGATCCAAGACATAGTAATTACAATTAGAAGCATGGATCCAAGACATAGTAATTACCGGATACAGTGTTGATTCAACATTAAATCATGTAAAACTAACCAGATCTTCATTTGAAATTTACAGGACGTTGAAAATTTTATTCATGTTTTTCAACTAGATTTTCATGTAAAGTAAACTAGATTTACAAGTAAACTTAGCAAGATTCTCAGGTAAAATTTACAGTTTTACTTTTTTAAGGCAGTGTTAACTTTACCTGAAATGATCGTTGATTTAACACGATATTAAAATCAGGTTCCAGGTTAAGCCATTAACTTGATCTACCGAGTTGAAAAATAACAACCTGAAAATCAGGTATAATACCAGAAATTGGTTAACTATACTTGCTTTTTTCTCTGAGTGTATGACAGGTACTATATTAAAAGTTGCTAAGCGCAAAATTTTATAAGTTTTTATTCGTATGGATATAAGTATATGGAAAATGTTAAATTAAAATCGTAGGTTAATTTTTGAGAAAAAAATATTTTCCTTTCCGGTTTTTAATTTTTTTATGGAAAGAACCGTTATTCTTCCATATATGTAAAAAACTTTCCAAAAATATTTTATAAAGTAAGTACTTAAAAAGTCTTATGTATTGAGTTTCTAAGTTTCGAGTTTTCAAAATATTTGATCTTCAAAAAAAAAAATTTGAAACATTTCTTAAAAATCCAAATAATAGTTTTGTTTTTTAATTTAAGTAAACACGAATACATATTTATAGTTTTTGGAAACCTCTGTATAAAATAATTTATTGAAATCAGAGAAACCGTTTTGGAGAAAATCGAAAATTAAAAAAATGTTTCTTTAGGAGGTATCATTAATATTTTAGAAAAATGGTCTTTCACCCAAAGGAAGCTTTTACTAATTTACTGGAATTTTTTTCACCACTTCATCAAATTGAGGGGATTTTCTCATACATGTGCCATATGCATGCACTGCCTAACGAAGTGTATATACTGGTTGTAGTTGACGGTTCTATCAAACGTGTGCGTGTATGAGTTAATTAGTTTTCCATTCATTTAAGCGGAATTTGGAGAGTTAAAGTTATCCGTACGTTAACACACGCCACACTATTGCACATTTGGTAATAAGATTTATATGTAAACAGATGTATTAACGCTAGCACTTTGTTATTCGCCGTTAATTAATATAGGGGTTAATGATTGTTTTATAAACCTTTAAAATACCAAGTGTGTTTATCTACAAGATGAAATGACATGCTACCAAGTTGTGTATTTTATTTTTGTTTTGTGACTGAGATCAGAGAGGAACCAGACGAGACCAAGACCGGTACGATAATGAAATTTTTCGACTTTAACCATACCGAGACGATAATTATAAAAGTATTGTTTGTTCGGTATCGTAACCTTTTCTAAATCTCTGATGTAAAGTGCACATATTGACGTACGTCATAATGAAACCAATTTTCTTCGATTTCTCCATCATAGTAAATAAAAATGTATTGAATTTGAATAAAACCTTTTTCTTTATGAATCCAATACTTGACCCTTAGAGAGAAAATTAAATAAATCAAAAGCAAAAGAATATTGTCTCTATAATTTTCTTGAAAGGATTTCACTTCAGATTCCTGTCAATTTTCAAATTCAAATTAGACAGAGATGGCAAAAGAAAAAAAATGTCTCTCGAATGATGATAAGTTCCTTATCCTTGGTGAATAAAAATTGCACAGAGGTTTCTATTTCTTTGGGTTTTTTTTTTTTTGTTGTTGTTGGATTTAAATTTGGATTGACTGAAAGATGCGCGAGTAAAATGCTATATGATATTAAATTTTTCCTTTTTTTTAGTGGCTTCTCTATCATTTCATTTGCACGAAACAAGTGTGGATTGGAATTTTATTTTCTTCCGGGATTTCAATTGAAACTGTGGGGTTTTATACATTGTAGTGTAGGTATGACGGAGAGTAGGTATCATTGACTATATTTGTAGCATTTTATTCATGACTTTGGCCGATATTGAAGTATGATGAATTGAAATCGTGAAGAAAATACGAATTTTTATTTTTCGATAGAAAATCTACTTTTTTTCCCCCAATATATTAAAGGCAAAAGGTTGCCAGCTGAGGATTTTTAATTCTTGGAATTTAAACGTTGCTTTTATCAAAGAATTAAATTTATGTTTGGAGGTTTTGGTTTCGTCAATCTTTTACGATTTTTGAAATATTCTTTCGGGTATTCGAAGAATTATCTACTGATTTTTTAAATTAAAAAAAAATATTTTGCACCAAAATTTTTAAAAAAAAAAGTGTTTGGTATGGTGTTTTTTTGACAACTCAAAATTTCTAAAACAACTGTGATTTTTTGGGATCCATGAACTTTAACAAAATATTTTACTTTCATGAAAAAATAACGGTGCTTTTCATACAAGTGTTAAGAAACCATTGAAAAATTTCTGAAACTAAAACAACTCCCATGATTTTGATAAAATTTTCTCTAAAAGCCAAAATTCGATTTTGCTTCTATTAAATCATTATTTTTTATTATATATTTGATTTTAAATTATTTTATAATTGACTGTTGGATTTGAATAAAATATTTTAGACAAAAATTTTCAAAAAAACATACAAATATATAATTGCATATCAAAATTTCCAAAAATATATTTAAAAGAAAAAAATTCTTGCACCGTACCTGTGCGTACGCTTGAATTAATAAATAAAAGATTTAACTAATGCAAACCATAATCAAGTGTTTGGCAACACTTACCAGGACAGAGGTATTATAATGTATTAAAACATAAAGCAAGAATAACGAAAAGAAGATGAATTTCGAGAGAGAAATTGATAGGAAGGTGAAGAGGTACCTATCCCAATTTTTTTTTTTTTAAGTGAGGATTAGATATAAACAAAATCAAAAGGTCCTTTGAAATCTTCATGATTTTTGTATTTCTTACTCTACACAAAATGATTTTTAAGGACATTGAATGCTCAATTGAATTTGAAAAAATGCAAATTTTGTGTATTGATATTGTTCTGAAAAATTAAATGGATATTAGGTACTTACATAATCAACAAGAGGATATAATATAAGTTAGGGAGAAAAATTCAAGAAATTTTTGATTGAGTTTTTTAACAGACATTTCGTATGAAAGACTTTTTACAATTGTTTCCTTGAATCGGTTTTGTTCTTCTTATAATGTTTCTTTTTTTCTCTCTCTCTTTTTAGGTAAGACGATATGAAATCTAAATGGATTTCTTTAAAATGCTGTAAGTTGGATGATGATTTCAAAAATGTATTAACAAATAAAAAAAATGTGGGCTTTTGAAGCACTTCTCTGAAGTTTGTATATGTATTGAAGCTAGACCAATGGGACTATAGAAGGAAGTTGCAGTGTAATTTGCATTTACCTATACATATATTTCGGAGTTTGCCGTTTACCAAATAGTGGGTGTTGCCCAGTGTACTGTTAACTTCACTGTTGAGTTAGCCCTTATCTCAGAAATTAAGTTTGCTAGAAATTTGCAGTAAATAAGGCTTCAAATTTAGAGTTAAGTTTACATTTCAAGAAAATTAAGGTCCAAATTTTGAAATCCTTATTTGATAAAAACAAAGAAAAATATATTTTTCACTGAGGCCTTCTAAATGTGAAGTAAGGAAGTTAGCATGGCAGACCATTTTCTTTGCAGTGGAGATAGCTAAAAATTTGTAGGTTGGCTTCAAATTTGAAATATATATCTATGCACAGAAAACATACTATTGAGATTTTGACGTCGAAATTAGAGAACAAAAAATTAAAAATACATTTTTCACTGTTTAGTTCACTGTGAATGTAAAATAATTTTCTATGAAATTTGAAATTTTGATCAAATTTGTCTTAAGAAGCCCCTTAAGACTCCAGCTCGAAAAAGTGAACAATCTCTAAATATAGTCAACAGGCACTTAGGTTAGAGGTTCTAATTTCACTAAATCGATGGATCTTTTAAAGAGAAACTCAATGCATATGGGTCGAGCAAAATTAGGGAGGATGACGTCTTAAATGGGTCACTTCCGGTACATTTTTTAAACCATGACTAAGCTTATCAACTTAAAGGTTAAAACTAAACCTGAACTGTAGAGCTTGATGAGATAGAAAGAAAAATATAGGGTTTCCTAAATCAAAACGAGTGGATAGTGTTGGCAACGCTCTTCCAAAATAATTTTTTTCTAAGGTCGAGTTAAAGATTAAAACTCGTTTTAAATAAAAGATCAGATGGTACCGAAAAAAAAAATAAAATAGTATGTTGCCACTTTTGAAATGGGACACCTACGTGGCAAACCTTTTAAATGGAAAAAAAATTGCAAAAAACATGTTTTTTTCACAACTAACTATTTATGTTCTTTATGTTTGGTCATTTATTATTTACGAAATTAAAAAAAAATCTGTAAAAAATAAATAAATAATTTGTATACTAATACAAAAATTGACTATTGCAAACTTGAAGGTATAAGTTGACTGTTCTTAGCTGGGTGGCTGACCCTGGCAGCCCTAATTTTGCTAGGCAACCCATATGCATTGAGTTTCTCTTAGATAGATCCATCGATTTAGAAGTTAAAGACCATCTTACCTTAAGTGATCTGAAGGTGTGCTTTCTGCCAATTAGAAACAAAAAATACTGTCTCTCGTCTATTTGAAAGCGGTAACCTTCAAAGCAGCTGAATGACTCGACTTTACGTATACTTACATGTTGCGGACAGCTAAGAGAGTAAGTAAGGCTACTTTTAACTGTAAAAATGTAAACGGTATCCTTAGAATACAAGAAAAAATTATATTAAGGGAATATTGTGTCAACAAAATAAGTTTAAGAAATGATTACAAGCAAGTAGAAATAATCAATTTTAAAAGTGTCGGACAGTCAAATTATAACAAAAATATAATTATGTAGTTCGAGATGTGGTGAAAGTTTTGCTCAAAATGTTTTTACAATTCAAATTTTTTCTTATGTACTCTTTAGATCTGTGCAAACTAGATGCCAACAACAAGGCAGCGATATCACGGTTTGACCACCGCAATGAACAAGAAAAAAACATTGTCTTATACAGTTCTAGACCTTTGGCACCTCATCTATGGGAAATTTGAAAAAGAAAATGCCATCTAATTGGTCACATAAGGTCAAATTATCCTTGAAATTATGGGTAGCCCTTGATATGGCTTGTAATCAAGGCATAAGGTTTCTCAAGGTCACGTAAGGTCACACGTGATTTTTGGAACCAATTTTCTTGAAAATTTACAAAAATAATGTTTACCATCTAAAAGATCTCTAGATCGTAATAAAAGTTCAACTATTTTCAGTAATTGGTCAGCCACAGATTTTTTTTCTATGAATTTTGAAAATTCGTTTCAAGGTCACAAGAAACTTCAAACCCCATTTGTTTCATTTAAAAATTAAGAATATGCTATTTGAAAGGCCATTTCGGTCAGAAAAGTTCAGCTATTTTCAATTATTGGGTACTCCATAAATATTTTTTGTGAATTTTTAATGATTTTAAAAATGATTTTTTTTAGTCAAGATCAAAGTGATTTTTTGGCACCTTATTTATGATAAGTTCGAAAATTTTGTAAACCTGTCAGACTCTTGACTTATATAAACCGTCAGCTAGTTTCAGAAATTGGTCAGCTATAGATTTTTTTTAATAAATTTCTAAATCTTTGCTTTAGGTCATTGCGATTGTTCGCACTGCATTTTTGGGAAATTTGCAAGAACTAAATATCACCTGGAAGGTTGTACGATATAATTTAAATAATTGTTAACCAATAAATTCTTTTTTAGGATTTTTAAAGTTTTTTTCCAAGCTTACCTACATACCAATAATTTTTGGCATAAGGATAAACATTTTTTTAAAAAGTTTACGGCTGAAAAATGACTGAAACTGGCTGATTAATAACAAATTATTCATAAATGACATTTAATTAATTTTTGAGCAACAAATTAGCATTTAAAAAGCTACAATTTTGGGCATTAACAGAATTATGATTTTCATCCGCTAACTTCAGTCTTATTTTAGCGGAATTTTGAATGCATGAAAAACCGTTACAGCTACAAAATGGGGTTTTTGGCAACAATAGCATTTAATTAGCTACAAATTCAGGTTATAATTAAAAGGCTAAATTTTAATTATTTTAGATTTTTACCGCTAACTTCAGACTTATTTTAGCGGAAAATTGAATAACTCGAAAAGTACTCGAGCTATAAAAATTTTTGGTTTGAGCAACAAATTAGCATTTAATTAGCTACAAATTCAGATATAAAATTTTTTTCGTCCTTTTCTGATCGTGAAGTAGCCTTTCAAATGGCATACCAACTTCTTATTTAAAATTGACCCAAATGAGGTGCCAACAGTTTTTTTATGATCTTGAAACGAATTTTAAAAATTCCTAGAAAAAATCTATGGTGAATTTCCAATTCTTGTAATTGTTGAATTAAAAAAAAATTACTTAAAAATTATACCTAAATAAATTATTGGAAGTAATTGAAGGAGAGCAGTGAGTTAATTACATTTAAGGTAATTAAATTTTTAAAATGTCTCACTACCTACTAAAAATAAATTTAATTCTTAAATGAAATGCTAGTGCAAATAGTGAAACAAAAAAGTTTAATTGGAATTATTTCTAATTGTAATCTTTAAACACTTTTTCAATACTTTTAAAGGTACTTAATTGAAGAATTTCAATTACTTATAACAGATAATTTGAAAGAAGTGTCATTTATTTGCAATTTAAATTCAATTCAAGTTAATTGAAAATTAAACATCTAAAAGCAGTAATGACTACCTTTTTAAAGTAATCTTTAAAAAAAATTGTAATTAATTTATTACTTTTGACAATTACGTTTTGCTTTATCTTAAATTAATAAAATGAATTACAATTCCACAAATCAATTACTTTAAATCTAATTTTATCAGAGTGCTTTCCTTCAATTACTTTGCAAAAACCAATTACCTACTATCATCAATTACATGTAGTAACTGAGAAGTGAATTTTTTGTACTTGAGTACATGTAGTCTGTAAGTTAATGTTTACAATTACAATTTATAATTATAATGAAAATATGTGTTTTTTGAATTACAATAATGTGTAAATGTTTTGGAAAAAGTTCAATTACTAGGTAATAACGGGTGATGAAAATGAAAGTTGCAATAATTATCAAAAGTTCCTAAGTTAATATTAAACAGAAGAATTTTCTTTTAAAATTTTCTTCATATTCAATTATAAGTTAATATTATTTCCTAACTCTGAACAAGACAAGTTTCTTTAAAAAAATAAATTTCACTTGAAGCTATATTATGCTACGAGTATCTTTAACTTTTATTGGTTTTAATTTAATACGACAAGCAAATACATGGATTTATAACATTATTTTAAATTTTATTTATGTGTTGTTAAACCAATGAATGCTCTGTAAATAATTCTATCTAACAACCACTGAAGTTCAAAACAAATTAAATTAATACCCATTAATGAACCAATTAAATGCATCTACACACAAGATCTTCCTTGCAATAGAAAACCTCAATTGCATAAAGAATATGGTTTCCGTTAATTTAGCACCAACTCGACTACATGCGAGAGGTTAAAAAAGCTTATTCAATATAAAACGAGTGACACCTCTTAATGAGAAATATAACCACCTGGTAATGCAATTAAACCTTTAGAAATTCTTTCGATGTATTCTATGTCAGTTTCAGTTTATAATGTTGCTGTAATGGCTCTGTATGAAGCTTATTTTCTTTTCCGAGGAAAAATTCTAACATGATGGTACTTTTCTTTTTGTATTGCTCTGCTATAATCCAATCACCATTTTTTTTTTCATTTGTATTTGTTATATAGGAAGGTTTAATGTTGCAACATAAAGCTGTTGACTTAACGAAAATTACTCGCACACGAAGCGCATTTTAAAAATTTTCTCAGCAAAACAATATTCCCATCAGGACTTATCAGCTATGCCAAGTAGGTAGGTGGGTAAATATATATATGAACGCTCACATCACGCACTTCAGAAAAACCTTTTATCCTTGTGCCACGTAGAGCTATCTCTGTGTAAGTACTAATATAACTATATATGTATAAGGTACACGCTTTGCCACCTGAAATAGCTTTCTTCTTGCAAATAATGATACTATCCTTTTAGCTGCCAAAGCAGGAGCAAAGGAGCAATTAAAAAGTAAACCGAGCTCCTTAGAAGGAAAAGTCTCTCTCAACCTATCGTTCAGTAATTTCTCGAAGGTGGCTAAATTCCTTCGATGGCGAAAAGTTATCCCTTGCTATTTGGATTAATGTTTTGTCCCACATTTACTTCTTTTTTTTCAAGGAGTATTCCTATACCCAACAGGATCAGGAACACACATTCCACCAGTGGGGTAGGTATGGGTGGTGTGAACAAAAAAAAAAAAAAAAAACATTAAGAGCAATTATTTTTTAATTAAATCCATAAAACGATATATTTATGAAATTCATTTTGTTTACCAAAATATACCCTTTTTGGAAAATTGAAACATTTTTGAAAGGTAAAAAGGGATTAACCATATAATATGCGGCGTGTATGAGGGTGAAGCATATAATTAATGCCATCTCCTGAGGCCCTGATGGGGTTATATTTTTGACTTTGACTGTTAAAAGTCTTAATTATAATATTCGAACGCAGAATAGCTGTCATGTTTTTAAAGGAGGTATATTCAATTTTGTATTATGTCAGCCCTTTTCATTTCTATTTTTCGTGTAGATATATAAGTAGGTACCTTTTTGAGAACAAACAGGATAATGAGGGGTATTTGTTTTGTTGTAATTGGCTTTTAATATGATTTTTATAAAGTATGTGTCTTGTATCTTGTTACTTATTGGGTTTGGAGCAATTGATTTAGCTTGTTTTTACCTAAAATAATTATATTTTATGCAATACGTACGTAGCTGTACAAAATAACTACGAAAATAATGGTTTATGGTGGACTTACAAGTTGATGCTCTAAGTTTCTATTGTTATGATTTCAATAAATGTTTTAAATTTATTAAGTGGTAATGAATTTAAAAAGGATTTATTTTTTAAGGTTAAGACTGTGAGCAATGACCTTATATTTGCCTCATTTTAAATTAGCGTCAAATTGGCAAAGCAACTTTGACGAATTTAAAAATGGTTAGATGGATAATTTGCCGTAAATTTCTCGTAAATTTTTGCGATTTGTCATTTAATGATTTCTATGTTTTTTTTGGGTGCTAGCAACGCACTGGTAATAATTCGAAAATTTCTTATACAAACATATTAGGGTGGTCCCTTAATTGGACGTACTCTTGGATAGCCCTCATTCGATTCAAAACATTAAAAAAACAATTTCCCTAATTTTTTTCAGATTTTTATTTCACCCCCCTGGTCTCCATTATTTCAATGTAGGGTACTAATTATGGGTAAAGGATTATTCTTAAAAAACGCAAAAATAAATCAAAATGTGCAGTTTAGGCTTAGACGAGAAAAAAATTGTACTGGATGGGTGTCTCTTTCCTTTCGTTCAAGCGGAAGGGGTAATTTTCTAGAAATTTGACCAAAAACGGATAAATAATCATTTAAAATAAACGGGATCACTTACAATGCGACGACTTAGCTTTTTTAAAGCTTCATAAATAAAGTTCTTATTTCGAATAGTTTTTGAAAAATAATTTTAATCTTAATAAATTATAATTTTTTGTTTTTTTTTTAATTTTTAAGTTTAAAAATTATTTTTTCAAAAACTATTCAAAATAAAAACTTTATTTAAGAAGCATATCGATACCTTCCCGTAAGAATGTATTAAGCGACATTTAAAAAATTTTAAAGGCATCGAAAAAACCTCTTGTTTGATATTTATTTGTGTGTTTACAAGAATTAAAAAAACTGGAACAGGATTTTCAACTCAAAATCCATTGAAAAATCCTTGTAAATACACTAAAGAAATTATTAAAAAAGAGGCTTTTAAATATTTGTATTTAAAATTTTTAATATTTCGCTTAATACATTTTTACGGGAAGGTATCTATATTATAGAATGGAATGATGGCTATAAAAAAAGCTAAGGCGTTGCATTGTAAGTGTTTCCGTTTTTTTTAAATAATTTTTTTCTGTTTTAACCCAAATTTTGAGAAAATTAGCTTGATTTTAGGTTTGCAAAGCACCAACTCAAAAAGAGTTTGTAACTACAAATTACGAATGGTTTATAGCCAAATAAAATGCCTTTTATTAGTTTTTAATTCGTAGGGATAATTCCCAATTTGTCATGCAATGTTTTCTATGTTCTTGGGGCTCTTTTCTTAGTTTGACATCAAATTAGCATAGCACTTCAAAAAGAGTTAAAAATTGCTTAGACCACATTATTTATAGCCTTATTCTTGATTCTTGATTATATAAGTTTTAACATTTTTAAAACGGTCATTCTATGTTTTCTATATTTTTTGTTGAAAAGTGGTAAAAATACTTCTACATCTTAACATTTTATTGCTTACTTATTTGCCGTTTTTTGGTTGTGACAATTTCAAATTTAACATGCGATGTTTTACACTTTAAAAACATAGAAAAGATAGATCAATGAATTCAAAACTGTCACAACTCATTAATTAGTTGTGACAGTTTCAAATTCGTTGATCTATATTTTCTATATTTTTAAGAGCAACACATAGCACGTTAAATTTGAAACTGTCACATCCAACGACAAATTAAACACCTACTCAATTTTAGATCCTTGAGAGTTCTTTTGCTTATATCAAGTCAGCAAAAGCACCCAAAAAAACATAGAAAACACTGTATTGACTGAATTGAATTGAATCGTCACAACTAATTAATGGTTATTGTTAGGCCACAAAGCTATCTGGTATAAGAAGTTATTTGATTACTTGATATAAAGTTAGCAAAACATCCAAAAAAACATAGAAAAAATTGAACAACTTATTCGAAATTGTCCCAACTATTTCACGACTAATTAACAGAAAATTTTCTACCTATCAATTTTTTGATTCGTCAAAGTTGCTTTGCTAACTTGACACTCAATCATTCTTATTACTAGAAAGTTGATCCTGCCGTAAAAGGTGAGAAATGAGAAATTATTCAACTCTGAAGTACCTTCGGTTTTCCATTTTTGTCAAAATAGTTAAATGTGTATAACAATTATCAATAGCGAAGTTTCTTTTTTTTTTTGATTTTTATTTCCTTATATCTGTTTGTCAAATTGAATTATATCAACTTTTATCGAATTCGTAGAAAACAAATTAACGTAATAAATACTCGAAGCTCCTTCAAAAAAAAAAAAAAAAAAAAAAAAAAAACTGCCTAGAGTCAAGTTTATATCACTTTTCCAAACGAAGAACATCCCACTCTATAAGTATAACAAATCAGTTTGAATTGCTTTTGTTTCGACACCATCTGTATCTGTATTTTATATTCTACCTAAAGCTAGATCAATATCAGGAAGTAAAAAATATATACATATAAAAAAATCCTTCATCACAACCAAAAAATAAGTAAATATCGTATAACATTAACATCATTCACCATCATCAGCCAATTTATCCGCATCATTTTCTTCGAATGACAGAGCAGTCATTATGCTGAAAAGTATATATTTTACAGCAACACCTCTATTATACATTATACCCTAGGGGCCTAGAGGCTGTGGAATTCGGCAGATTTTTCAGTGTCTCTGATGTCTATACCGAAGCTCAAATTTTTGTGTTTTTTTTTTTTTTTTTTGTTTTTAAACTGAAGAGGGCGAAGCATCACTGTCAAAAAGAGAGGAAAATGAAATTGTTGCTATGTAGATAATATCCTTCTGAAATAATATTGAAAATCAATATTTGGTTTAATATTCTTTGGAGGGAGTAGCTGTCGGGAGAAGATTTTTGATGGAAAATCTCAATTTAAACTTTTACAAAAATCCCTTTGCCATCAGAGTGGAAAGGCATCTACGTCAGCATTAACAATGAAAAATATATGAATATCCTTGTGCACATAAGTTAAGCTTGAACAAAATATCTAATCGAAAGGTTTTCTAATACAAATTCTATTAAGAATACCTAGATATAAATTGTTTTAAATCAATAGAAATTGAAGATTTAACGCTGTCGAATTGGTTTTGTTGTATTTGTTTTAGAAAAAATATCTCTTTTATGTGCTGATGCGGTGGCTGTGGAGCTTTAAATCAGACATATTGTAGCTGAAATGTCCACTTCACTGCAAGATTGTTACCTGGACATGGAATCCCCTCAATATAAGACAATTATTCAAGAATTCAAAGATCTGTAAAACGATTTCAAGAAATTTACATATCAATTTGGGAAATGCAGGTTTTAGGTAAATAATGTTTAGGTAGAGGTACTTGTATTTTTTTTACTAACAACTTCCATGTTTTCGCCATTAAGTTCCATTTTTCATTGGATGCATTTCATTCATCACCTTGGGGGCTTAATGTGAAACCCTACCTCACTCCCGATGTGGTTGTGAACAAATCAGAAAGTTTCGATCGTTGTTCCTCTGTGCAGTTCTTTAAGAATGCATTGAAACTTCAATGATAATCAAACCTAGACTAAACAGTTTCTTTAATAAAGCATGTCAATTGTGTCGATAGTCGCTTTTAAATAGATGAAGAGCGCATTCAGTTTTCTACCTTGGCTGAAAAAGCTCCAGATTGTTAAAAGAATTCAAAAGAATTCAAAAAACTTCAAAAGACTGCAAAAAAATAAAAAGAATGGAAACAAATTCATAAGCCCACAAAAGATTGGAAAGAATGCAAAAAGATTTCAAATACATACCTACTGCATGAAGAGCTATAACATATTGCAATAATTTGATGGCAAAAAATTGTACAGAAAAGATTGCAACCTTTTTTAGAATGTTGACGGCATTTTTTGAAATTACATTAAAAAAATTTTAAAAATGCAATGTTTTTGTGGAATATTACAAACAATAATTATCTTATAAAGGGGTTTTCAACAGGGAGGCTACAAAAGTAGAGCGACAGGGACAGCAAACGATTCCATATTTCTTGCCGCTCTTTTGACATTTCTCTTCAGTAAGGTTTGCCATTTCATGATGGAAAGATATACGAGCCAACAACGAGTCGAAATTATTAAAATTTACTACCGAAATTCGAAGTCAGTGGCCTAAGCAGATCAACAATTGAGCGTCTAGTGGAAAAGTTTGAATCCACAGGCACTGTACAAAATGTTCCCGAGCCAGTGAGACAAAGAAGTGCCCGTAGTATCGAGAATATTGCTGCCGCTGAGGCTTCAGTTGCAGAAATCCCAAATGTGTCTCTCATACGTCGTTCTCAAGCGTTGGACATCTCTGTGACGTCGTTGTGGCGAATTTTGCGAAAAGATCCTGGCCTACATTCTTACGAGATTAAATTGACGCAAGAACTGAAGCCGCTTGACCACCAGAAGCGTCGTATGTTCGTGAATTGGGCTGAGCAACAACTTGAAAATGATTCGGATTTTCATTGAAAAATCATCTTCAGCGATGAGGCTCATTTCTGGCTGAATGGCTTCGTCAGTAAACACAATATGCGGTATTGGTAAGGCAGCAATCCACACGTACTCCATGAGTCATCATTGCGTCCCGAAAAAATTACGGTTTGGTGTGGTTGATGGGCCGGTGGCGTCATTGGGCCGTACTTCTTCCGTGATGAATGGGGATCGCTACCGTTCAATGATAACCGAATATTTTTGACCCCAATTGGATGATATGGACTTGAAGGACATGTGGTTCCAACAGGACGGCACCACAAGCCACACAGCGAATGTCACAATCAATTTATTGGAAACCAAGATTGGAGAACGTGTTATCTCACGAAATGGTCCAGTCGCTTGGCCGCCTCGGTCGTGCGATTTGACGCCGTTAGACTATTTCCTGTGGTCTACATCAAGTCTATGGTCTATGCCAACAAGCCAGCGACGATTGATGAACTTCGTACGAATATCGGTTGTGAAATTGCAGCAGTATCGATACCGATTTGTGCTTGAAAACCGTCGAAAATTGGGTTCAGCGCCTGGACTTCTGCAAGCGTACCCGTGGTGGCCATGCAAAAGAAATCGAGTTCCATACATAATGGCATCGAACGTACTTTCACAGGAATAAAGAATTTCATTGATATTCAAAACCGTTTTTGTTTTATTTAAAAAAAACTTTTGTAGCGCTCTTATTGAAAAACCCAATGTAAAAAACAGAATTTAATTAAGGCTCTGGACCTTTGGCATCTCATATATGGGAAATTTGAAAAAAACTAAATTCTAATTGGTCAGTAGAAAAGGTCAACTTGTCCTAAAATTTAAGTTGTTACTCGTATCAAGACATAAGGTTACAAGCAATTTTTAGCACCTTATTTGTCGGATATTTACAAAAAATTTACACCATTCAAAAGATTTCTAGATCATTATAAAAGGTGAACTGTTTTCAGTAAATGGTCAGCCATCATACATTTTTTTCTTATGAATTTTTAAAATTCGTTTCAAGGTCACAGAAAAACTTTTGGCACCTTATTTGGATCATTTAAGAAAAGCGTTTCATTTGAAAATCCACTTCGTAGTCATAAAAGGTCAGTAAATCTCTTTAATTTGGCCACCCAACAATTTTTGTTTTGAATTTTAAATAAACTTAAAAAAAAAATTAAATCACCGTAATTTTTGATATCTCATTTACGGGAAATTTTCAAAAAATTATTACTATTTCAAAGGCCCTTAGAACTTTATGAACGATTAGTTAGTTTCAGTTATTATTGGTTATAGATAGAATCTTTTTGACGATTTTTGAAATTTTGTTTTCAAGTTCACGAATGATTTTTGACATACGAGTATAAAGACTTCACGTTTTTGTTGGGAGGCTATTGGAAGAAATTTTTAATTTCGTACTTAATAATTAATAATTAATTCTAAAAACTTTTTGACAGGAAATTTAAATAAATTTGGAAGTCTAAATCAGTTACTTTTTCAAAATGTTTTTTTTAGCACATTAATACGCCTACAAGTGACCAACTAGTAAGAAGACAAAGTCTTATAAAACAAAGCATCTGATGAAATTGAAAAAAAGTCTTATGTATGTAAAACAAAAAAAGTTAGTAAAAATGAAAAAAAATCGTTAAAAAAATCTTGGCTGACCAATTTATTGAGACTAGCATACCTTTTTGTGTAGATTTAGAGATTTTTCAGATGATGTATGTCTTTTAAATTTCCCACAAATGATGTGCTTAAAACCTCCCGTGACTTTTCGTGAGAAACTGTAAGCCTTGAATGCATGTTAATTTCAAGGACCAGTTGACCATTTGTGTATAGGGTGTTTAGAACTCTAAGTTGGCAACACTATTTTAACTGGCGGCCATATTACAGCTGTCAAGTGATTTTTTTTTAGTTTGGTTTGGAATTTCAACTTAAAAAGACTGACGCCTAAAGAACACTTACAAATTGTGCAAATTTATTTTGAAATCATGGTTCTGTCCGAAATACGTATCGCGTGAATTTTGACTAGCGATGAAGTTCACTTTTGGAGTGATGGTAATCCTCAAGTGGTATGTTGAGACACCATCCACAAAAACTGACTGTTTGGTGTGCTGTGTGTGTTGGTGGATGGTCAATACTTCTTTGGAAAACGATGCTGGCCAGAATGTTACAGTCAATGGTGACCGCTATAGATCCGTGATTACTGATTTTTGTTCATCAATTGAACAACGAGAATGTGCAGAAGCTGTGGATTCAACAAGAAACGTTTGGTACCCGCATAGTTTCACGTTACGGACGTCGCTAGAATATTTTCTGTAGAGATATGTGAAGTCGTTAGTCTACAACGATAAACTTGAAACAATTGACCAGCTAAAATTAATAAATAAATAAATTTTGTGGCGCAACAGCTCATGGAGAACCAGAGCCTAGTGACTAACAACTCTCAACCATTGTTGTGTGCGTGTTGTTGGCAGGAATAGAGGGGACCTCCATTTTTTTGCCGAGTCCGAACGGCTAGATGAGAAGCACTTATTCATGACAAGTATACTCTTGGAGGATTTGTCAGTCCCTCGCAAGAGGCAGTACCTTGGAAAAAAACATTTCTGTTTTTAGGTGGCAGTGGCCGGGAATCCGAACCCAGCCCTTTGGCATGACAGTCCTACGCACTAACCATTATGCCACGAGGTACTATCAGGTTGTGACCAGGTGGAGGACAACGGCCACAAATTTATTAATAAACGTTGTTTTTTGTTGTTCTAAAGTTGTCTTACTTGGACAACGGCTTCGGTTGTGTAAAATTTGTCTAACTTGACATTTCATTGAATTAAATAAGGCATATATCCAACTATTAAGAACTTTTAAAAAACTGTCCAACTAGTCAACTTCCAACAAAATCTAATAAATAAGCGAATATTTTTACAATTTGTACCATGAAAATATTTGAAACTAATACAAGAAACTACATTTAATTAGAATTTCCATTTAAAACATTTTGCATTATTTTTATAATCATGATTAATACTATATTCCCACCGAATCAAAATCAGAGATTTCAGCTTAAAATTTTTGCGATTTAAAATTTTTGGAGAAAGATTTAATTGTGATTTCCATTGAAATCTAGACTTTTTATTGAGATTTTGTTAAAATTTTCCATAAAATCTTGTTACAGGAATTTAAAATATCAAACATTTTCAATAGAAGTTTCGGTTTTCATTTTCGTGCAAGCATAGCATGACGTTACATTTAGAGAGTAATTAAAATAATTGATTTTAAAATACAATCTATTTCCTTTTTTCTTTGAAACATCACTAAACAAATTAGTGTTTATATTAATAGATACATTATTATCTATACAGTTTGTGTAGACTTAATGGACTATAAAGCTGAACTGGACATCAGAAAAATGATTTCTCATGAATCTGGCCTTCAGTATAATTATGTTTGTCTCTGTATGTAAATATGTTTTGTTCCATGTTCTTTTAACATTATTATTTACATTTGTGGTTTTTAATTGATTTTTTGTGCAATCGGTTTTTTGTGTAGGTATTGAAAAGCAAAATTAAAAAAAAAATTTCACAAAATACTTTTGAAAAATTGCTTTAAATTTATGCATACTCGTTACTCGTATGCCTACATGAAGCATTTGCTTAAAATTTATTTGTATGGATCTGTGAAGCTTAACTTTGCTTTTCCAAGAAAAATTCTTTGTTTGTGTAGAATAATTTATAGCAAAAGGTGTTCATTTGAGGTTTTGATTTGTGTTTGATGAAGGATTTGATCCTAATACCCAAAACATTGCATATGAAGTAAAATAATTTAATTTGATAAACAATTTTTGGGTCAGTTTTAAAGGGTTTTAGTACCTATATACATGAGATCTTATGTCTCAACTAAGAATCGATTATTTTAATATATTTATTCAGTATTATGTTTGGAACATGAATGCGCAATTAAGGGATTAATACCTCATCTGATGATTACAAATACTGTAACCCAGAAAGTTCACTTATACTATGTTAGACATGATATTCCTTTCAATATGAAACGATATTTCAAATTAGTCGAACATCACTCGGTTCAACACAATAGAAAAACCAAAACATTTGTATTCCATATCTATTCTGTTCATCTTATGTTGTTTGTATTAATTTACACAGAAAACAATAATTATTATTATATCCTGCACCTGCAACGATAAAATCATCTAATAACTCTACCTACCTTTCCTACATATATAACAAAGCAGGAACATGAATTAAATTGTATAAGCTTAAGTCATTCTCAGGAAAACCAGAGATCGTTACATAAAAAGGGAGAATTGCAGGAATTGCATAATGTCCTTTATATACTTATTGGGAACACTATATGTTTATGTATATTCTTTAATTCAGTGGTCTTAAATTGTTGTATATTGAAGACAAGATTCATATTTCTTTATTGGATCCTGGAAAATAAATTGATTGATATCTTGACCATGACTGCTAGATCCTGGATGAGAGTCTTTCCTTTACCATATTATTTTTAATAAGGTTGATAAAAAAACAATATCTTATATACCTGCAAATATAAAGTATACAAAAGAATAGAAAAATATAATAAATACATTGCTACTGTGCCACTTACCAGAATTGTAAGAGATTGCAATCTTTTGCGAATGCGCTCGTTAGTATTATGGAGAGCAAAATGCAAAAGACTCCAATGAATTCAATAAAGACTTCAAAAGAATTCAGAAGCCCAATAAGATTTCAAAAAATTCAAAGAATGTAAAGACTTCAAAAAAATGCAAGGAATGCATAAAGTCTCAAAAAATTGCAATCAATTGATGGTGACAAAAGATTGGAAACAAAACGAATTTGCAATCTTTTTAACGAGAAATGAATGTAGACTGTATTTTTTTTTTTTAATCAGCATTGCAAAAAGAAAATGTAATTGTATTGTATTGTTGAAATCAATGAGGAATTTTATAAAGACTGCATTCGCAGGTTGACTTTAGCATCTCTAACCTTCAGATTACTTAGAGGAAACATTTAAGCCGTTTGATGGGCAAGAACTCAACGAGAATATTAATATGAATTTTACCTCTAATGAAAGCTACATAACAAGAAATGCTACACTTGCCGAATTAAAAAGAGAAATAAAGAAGCTTAAGTCCAACAAAGCTCCAGGATATAACTTAATAACGGCAGAGATTTTAAAAATGCTCCCTCGTAAAGGGTTTATTAACCTCCTTTACATAATAAATGCCGCTTTAAGGTTAGAATATGTTCCGAGCCAATGGAAAGTTGCCAAAGTCATAATGGTATTGAAACCTGGCAAACCATCTCACGAAAAGAAGTCTTACAGGCTGATTTCGCTTCTTCCTATTATATCAAAAGTTGCGCCTGCAACCGATAATAGAAGAGAAACAATTAATACCTGAACATCAGTTCGGATTTAGAAGCAAGCATTCGACAATTGATCAAGTGCATAGAATTACTGACGTAATTGAGAGAGCTCTTGAAGAAAAGAAAATCTGTTCGACTGTCTTTTTGGACGTGTCGCAGGCGTTTGACAAGGTGTGGCACGAAGGCCTCAAATTCAAATTAAGACAAGTTCTGCCTGAAGGACTTTACAACATTCTGAACGGATATCTAAATGAAAGACTTTTTCGTGTAAGACACGGAAATGACTATTCTGATTTCAAAGAAATAGTGGCTGGGGTACCACAACGAAGTGTATTAGGTCCAGTTCTGTACCTTTTATTAACACGCGATATACCTCAAACAGATGACACTATTGTAGCCACGTTTGCTGATGATACTGAAATACTAGCAGTAGGCAAAACGATTAGCGAAGCTACAATTAAATTACAAAATGCTCTTAATAATGTTAATGAGTGGACGAAAACATGGCGAATAGCGCTCAATGAACAAAAGTCAGTCCACGTGGACTTTACGTATACAAAAATAAATAGATTACCCACCCGTCTTTCTTAATACCGCTCGTGTTCCATTTGCAAATGAGGCAAAGTATCTGGGAATGACTCTAGACGCGAAATTAAAATGGAAGCCGCACGTGAAAAAGAAATGCGAAGAACTAAAAAGTAAATTAAGAGATATGAACTGGTTACTCGGTAAATATTCAAAGCTTAGTATTGAAAATAAATTGATTTCATACCGACAGGTTCTTAGACCTGTTTGGACTTATGGTATACAACTTTGGGGTTGTACCTGCGATACAAACTTAAATAACTTACAAACGTTTGAAAATAAATTGCTAAGGTCATTTGTAAATGCTTTATGGTACCTATATAAGAAACGAAGATCTTCATAGGGATCTCGGGATTCCTACGGTGCGGGAGGAAATAAAAAGTTTCGCGCGAAACATACAAATCGACTATTAGAACACGCTTATTCAACGATTATTGACATTCTTGACGAGTCGAATTTAGTACGCCGTCTGCGAAGAACTAAACCTTCCGACTTGGTGCGGTGAACAGAAAACCGCTTTAAAATCTCGGATTAAGCAGGAACTTTCACCGGAAAGTAACCTGCAACACGTTACTTAACTTCGTTAAAAATAAATTGCTAGATAAGTTTCAACTTAGTTGCAATCGTGAAGTGGAGGTGGTTTTAGTGTAGTAAGAATCTCACACTTTTATGAGCACGCGTTTTTCGGTCCTCATAGAGCCTGAATAGCAGGTTTTGCACCTACCCACGGGAAAATAACCACAAAAAAAAAAAAAAAAATCTCTAACCTTCAGGACATAACCCATCTTCCCACAAAAATTTATCTCACTTCATAAATTCTATCAAAAGCGATTCAAATAAAAAATCAGAGATATAATTACTAAAAAAAAAAAAATGTAATAATTGTCTTGTTTGCACTTTGAAGTTTTAAAGGATAGCTGACCTTGCTCTCATCTAATTAAGAAACAAAGTTTACACAAATGAAATAATAATTGCATTATTCAATAACATTTTGTAATTAATTGGCAGTTAATAGATAGTGTATAACAAAATATAGGTCATACATGCATAATATATTGGCTGTATCCCTTTTTTTTTTGTACTGATAACAGTTTCCCACATCCATTTAATTATCAAACGCAATTTTTCTCATTTTCGAGTTGTTTTATTCAATTTTAATATCAATATCAAATAATTCAACAAATATGTTATCGAGTACCTATACAGTTCGGGCGTTGGATCAGCAGCTAGAAGTTTTGTTTGCCCCGGACCAGGCATACGTAGTTTCTATAAAAAAAACTTTTTATAATACAAATTCTTCATACTACTGAAATAAATCACCTTAGTATGATACTCGAAATTTAGCAAAATTAAAGTATGGTCACAAGATTTTAATTACATTGAATCTTTTTTAGTCTGCCCTAATGAGGTGTTAACTGAAACATAAACAAGAAATTTTTGTTTTGTTAAAACTATAACTATTCGAATAAATATGAAATTAGTGTAAGAGGTTCAAGTTCAATAAAAAAAACTTCAATTCTTTTTAGGATATTTTCCTAGAAGATGAATAGTAAACTTAAATATTAAAAAATTAAATGAATCTTATACAAATACTCGAATCTTATGGAGTTTTTTTTTTTTTTGGTAACAAAAATTGATATTTTTTCCCGTTCAAATTTGTCAATACACAGATTTTGACAGCTAAAGAGCTTTTCAATGGAGAAAAAAATCCATTTTTTTATCGGACATCAATTTTGCAGTTCTACATTTTTTGGCTGATTTACCCCTCCTTTACTTACACCATTACACATCTGAACAATTGACAGCCATCAGTTAGACAAATTTGGATCGCCACAGCTTCACAGACACAAATTATATACACCAATATAATAAAAACGAATAATCAATCTGAAATCGTATACCTTTCGCGACGAAAAAAAATCAATTTTTAGAATAAAATCTGAATTTACCAGATTAAAACCCCATTAAATATACCCCCCATAATATACGCCTTTTTTTACTAGCAAAGGGCAAATTTTAAATTCGTGAACAAAAATTTGAAATAAACAATCAAACATGACATAACAATGATAGAAAACATCAAAAAATTGGGTGGCTTAATTCTCTCTGTCTTTCAAAACTACGACTTACAGGCTACCGCCTAAACCACCGAAGCGATTTTCTTCATATTTTGAATTTAATGTTTTCTTGTAACTTCCACAGAGCAAATAGAAATTTTTTTAGCTCCTTAAGCAATGGTAAGTACTTGCAATACAACCGTTAAGGAAAAGCTTATTCATCTCAAGAACGGCTCCAATGATTTTGATAAAAAAAAAATCCGTTGATAACTGTTGGAAAAGGGTGCTTTTTGGTAAGAAAACATTTTACCAAAAACTGTTATTAACAGTACTTGACATATAACATTCTTTTAATTATTGATTTCTAAATAACAGTTTACACGATTTCAGTCAAAATTTTTATACGAAAGCTCCTTTAAAATGTCAATAATATTCAAGATTTTTTTTTTTGAAACTTGGTTTATAATTGTTTTTTAATATAAACTCAAAATTTCAATGCAAAAACTTATTTTAAAAATGAACAAGAAATTGATTTTTAAGAAAACCGCTCCAACGATTTTCATATACATATATGAGGGAAGTTTTGGATTCGTGCAAATTAAATTCGAGATAACAATCAATCATGAAAAATTGAAAATTTTGTCTTTCTGTTCAGCTACAGCCTAAGCGACTGGTTTGATTTTCTTAAGACTTGGTGCATAGTATTTTTGATGGTTATGTCTGCATGTTTTTTCATTAAAATAACGGTACCTGCCATACAATTTTTTTTTAGCAATTTAACAAATTCTTTCAAAAATTACTGCAAAACTTTTCTTAAATAAATTCAACAGATTTCGTTTGGTAAAAGCTACTTTTAGATGGAAAATTATTTTTCAAAAAATAGTTATTAATGGTACTTCAAAAAGAACCATTTTTTTTTTATTTTGGTTTTTGGTATACAGAAGCTTCTAAACAATGCATATAATTTTTCACTACAATTTTTAAAAAACGCTCAATTTTGTTTGTAAATCAAATACGGTTGATCCTTATAAAACTCGGTATTTTAGGTTTTTTTTACAATTTGTAGGGTATTTTAAGGAAAAATTTTGCTTTTATAATTTTACTTATATAAATGTTAAAAAACCGTTTAGGAAAATATTTTCTTTCTTAAAAACGGCTCCTATGATTTTTATTACATTTTTTCCGTATGCTAAAATTGGTGCGATACACAACAAAAAAAAAAAAAAATACAAATTGCTACATTTAAAAATATACTTCTTATAGAACAATATTTTTAATTTTGAATTTTCTCACTTTGGATCGCTGGAATAGATTCAGATTAATTTTGTTTATAAAGAAATTTCAAACAAGATTCAAGAACATTGCATCAATTTCCCTATTTAAAAATTGCTGAATAAATATTAAGTCATTATTAACCCGACTTGGATATAACGCTTGGACCTGCAGCAGTTGGATCCGATGTTCATATGGTGAAAGGTTATATGGATCAGCCCAAGGGAGACCTTTCAGAGCAAAGCGAATGAATTTATAATGTATTGATTCAATACGACTTTTATGAATTTTATAGATGGGTGACCAAACTTGAGAGACATACTCAAGATGAGGTCTTACATAACAGTTGTATAGAGAAAGGGTAATATACGGGTCGTTAAATTCTTTTGCACAAAGTTTTATAAATCCAAGTATAGAGCTCGGTTTTTGTACAATGTAATTTATGTATTGTGTGAATTCTAAATTAGAACTAAACTGAACACCCGAAACCTTGAAGCTAAAGACACAGCATAGTTTGTGCTGCGAAATAGAATAATTAAAAGCACTTGCAGCTTGTTTTCTTGAGAAAGTAATTGTTTGGCATTTAACAGGGTTTAGGTTAAGACCATTTTCATCACACCATAGAGTAAAGGTGTCAATATCATCCTGCAAGAGACTGTGTTCATGATCAGCTCGTATTGTCTTGAAAATCTTCATATCATCCGCAAATATAAGAATTTCATTAGAACCTATACATGACACAACATCATTTATAGCGAGAATGAATAGAAAAGGGCCCAAATGACTTCCCTGAGGTACACCTGAGAGAGCATTAAATGTGTTTGGGAAAAAGTGTCGAAATTGTACCTAGTAGGATCTATTTTCAAGGTACGGTCTTATCCAATCTATAAAGAAAGGTGGAAAGCCGAAAGCTTTAAGTTTGAAGAAAATAATATTGTCACTTATTTGATCAAATGCTTTAGAAAAGTCAGTGTAAATGCAGTCAACTTCACTGCAATTTTCTTAAGCATTGAAGCATTTATATAAGATGGTAAGGAGATTTGTTACCGTTGATCTTCTTTGCATAAATCCATGCTATTTTTCGCATATTTAATTTTTACTATGAAATGCCAAGCTTTGACAAATAACTTTTTCAAAAAGCTTCGGTATACAAGACAGTTTTGATATAGGCCTATAGTTTTTGATATCGTTGCTACCCCCCTTTTTGGAAACTGGAGCTAAATATGATTTTTCCTTAAGCAAGGAAACCTCCCTGATTTTAAAGAAAGCTGAAATAAAGATTGAAGGGGATGAAGTAATATATGTACCTTTTTCATACTATTGGGGGAATTCCGTCTGGACCAGACGAGTAATAATCATTTTTACGTTATTAATGGTACCTGCCACAAAACGGTTTTTTTTAATTTTCGATTTTCTCATTAACGGCCAAAACGATTTCAATCAAAATTTGTATGCAAAAGCTCTTTTAAAATGATAATAGTACTGCATTTTACTGATTTGATGAATTTTTTTGAAACTAGGTGCAAAAAATATATACATACTCAAAATTGGCGAACCAAAACTTTTTTTTTAATGTTGTTAAAATTTTGTATATGAGAAATTAATTTTTAAGAAAACCGCTACACCGATTTTAAATTTTTGTTTGCACATATTCATATTTTTGCAAGTAATCAAATGGCAAAATTGCTTATACAATTAAAAGAACGATGTTTTTATAATTTTTTTTTTTTAATAATTAGTTTCATATTTTAAAAGTTCTTAATTCCAAGCAACTTGAACGTAAAAGCAAGTACGTACGATCCAGTTGCGCATTTTACTTTCCATAAAGGCATTTTCAACCAAGAATTAAGATGGCGTTCTTTTTTTTTTCATCTCTCAAATAAGTGGCTTTAGCTATTTAAATATCGTATTTTATGCTTTTAAACATTTTTCTCTCATAATTGCTATGTCTTTACAGTAAAATGTTCTTAAACTATCAGCGTCTTGCATATAAGAGCAAGTAAGGTACGTGGGACTCAGTCGGGCATTTTATGTGTTTTGCGCATATATTAATATTTTTCAAGTAATCAAATCGCATTCTTGTTTTCAAACTATTTTACTAGTTATTTATACTCGTATAATTTAAAGAACGATTTAAATGCTTTTAAATATTTTTTATTTTTTTTTTCTGCATAATTACTTTCATATTTTAAAAGTTCTTAACTACACAAGCCACTCGAACATAAGTCCAAGTATAAGCGAGTTTGAAAATTTTGATATTCATTATTTTTTAAAATTTTGAGTCTCAAAATTAATTTTTCAAAACTGTTCACTTAAACAACTTTATTAAAATAAAATTAAAGATGAGATTTCTGGCCTTACAAACAAAATAAATTTATTGTGTTACCGTTGTTTTTTAGTACATTTTTTTCTGTTTCAAGTTATACGATTTTTTTCTTGTCTCTACACTCTCAGGTTTTTGTCACACCTTGTGCGAATCACTCTGTATATCGTACGTAAAAATATGTTAAGCAGGGTGTTTCCGAAAAAATGTAATTGCCCTTTTTCTTTGAGCTAAATATTTCAATGGGATGGAGCTTTTTTCCTTGAGTGCTTTCAATAAAATTACAGTTGTTGTTGATCTTAAGGATTCGATTCAATGCACGCATAATCAAGGGCGCACGCAGGTTGTCAATCGAGGATGGGGGCCCTCTTGCGCACGCCCTTTAATATATGTATTGATTTTAAATTCTAGTGTTGATTGTCTAAATCGGTATACATATTTAGTTTTATTTGCGTGTATTTGGTTAGGTGTATTTTAAATCCTGATTTATCTCCAACATGTTATCTGCAATGATTAGTGTCAAGAAGTTAATGTTTTTGCTTTGTTTTTTTTTGTCGAAAAAATCATAGCATATGAACTTGAAATAATTAAAAACCCTTATAAACACACAATTCGCATTCATCCGTTCGCAGTCCCTATCACCTACACATATAATCAAGAAATTCAAATGTACTTAATACAAATTCAATGTTTATATTTTGACTTTTCTCTGTTCACACATAATAGAAAGGTACATACATTTATACTTATGTATATAGACATTTGACATACATTATCTATTATTATTATGCATGTTTGTATGTACTTTATAAGTTTGTGTGATGTGCAAACACAAACAATGTGCAAAATATCCTTTCGCCTTGGCCATATTCATCAAAACGTCTTCATTTAATATAGCTGACTTGATGGTTAATATGCAAAGTGATTAAGTATGCTAATCGAGGAGAAAAGGAAATTATAAGAAAATTTATTCGCCTTTTCATCTTCATCATTGCTGCTGCTGATGATGATGTTGGTGGATGGTGGATGGTGGGACTATGGAACTATGACTGGTTTCTTCAAAGTTTGTTGCCTCACATTAAAAAGTACACACATATTTACAATTTTTAAAATTTTTTTTTTGTTGAAAAATCACCCATAAGTTTTATATTATAAACTCAGGATTCAAGTTTCTTGATGTTGTCTGATGGAACCCTGAACACTTTCTTTCTTTTTTTTTTTTTTTTTTGTTAATGTTTCAAAATGCATAAGAAAAGACAAACAAAGGCGTTGACGACGACATTTTTCAAAGAACATTATTATTATTAAAGCTACACTGCATATGATGATGATATATCCTTGACACAGTTATTTTTAAATATTATTTTCACATAATGACGCCACCGCCCTCTTTTATGAAATGTAGTAAGGAAGCAAGAGTTTCACTAAGGATTAACAACGAAAAATAATAGAACCATCAAAAATTAATCAAAAAAATATAATATTAAAGGGAAATTCTTGAGGATGTTTTTGTTCACAGTAGTTTGGGTTCTTATTAAATGAGAGCCTTGAAGTTTATCCTCAGTAGTTGCTTTTCAATTATAAAATCTTCTAAAAACTCAATCAAGAACTATTTCATATTGGCCCGCTTGCTGATGGAATCTGAAGGCAATAAATAATCAAGTAATCTTCGTTTTGTTTAGTGAACCAAAATGCAAATCCTTTCAATCTACTAAACTGGCTGAACACATAATGCTTGATATAAGGTTCGCACCAACCATTTTGCTGACTAAAAGCCGAGAAACTAAATACATTGAAACCCTTTTTGGTGCGATACTAAAATATGTATAGGAACATGAATATGTATGACTTTACCTATACAAAATGAAGAGTGCGTCCTTTATGGAAAACGCACCACGCAATCATTTCATAAGTTTGTCGTGTGCGTAGGTCGTTCCAGAACCCCAGAAGCTCGTCATAGCTCCTCTGTACGTAGGTTGGTACACACATATGAATGAGGCTATATGCTCTTATATGAATATTTATGGATTAAAATTTTCCAAATTGATGGATTTTTGAACTCGATAGAGTCACGGTTGCCTCTAAAACAAGATTTTGAAAACCTCTTATGCTGCTTCCTCTGAAATGGTTGCTCTTATATCGCCTAACCGCATTTAATCCACCGTGAAATGAAAATTTTGTTCTCATCTTCTTCCATAGATTGTTGTTATTGGTATTGGTTAGAGGTTGCTACATCACCTTATGCCTAGATAATATATGTGTATGAACATACGTACCTATCGTTCTCCTGTTTTCGTCGTCGGTGTTTATTCGAATTTCTGGCATCGAGTCGCAAATGTTTATGTAAATTGCTATACGATGACGAAGACCATGAAGGGCACATCCACTCATGTATCAACCAAGATAGTAGGTTTAAAATTTCTACACTATCGAAAATTTATCCTAAGACCACCTCGCTCTTTATCCAATTTTTTTAAATGGAAAGAAGGAGTAGGAGGTAATATATTTTGTCTGCTTCGTATTTTTGAAAACATATATCTATCCAAAAAGTTCGTTACACGTTTACTATCAGCCAGCCAGGCAGGCAGTATAATCGTAAACAATTTCTTTCTTTTTTTTTTCTTGTTAAGTATAGAGAGCTTCTAGAGCCACATCATTACAGACATGCTATTATAAATAGAATGGAAGCTCCTAAGATACCTCTACGACTATATTGCCAACTTGCATGATACTCTGAGTTCTGATAAAAAAAGAGCGTAGATATATCAATAAAATATTTTTTAAAAATAATGCCTTCTGAATTCTTGAATAAATATGAATTTATGCAAACAAAATTATTATAAAATTCGTTCGAGCAGTTTATTGAAAAATATTTTTTATTTATGGGTAATTCTCTGTCAACTGCATTTTTTTAGTCAATATCCAAATTTACAACTCATTCAATTTGCTACAACTCTCTATAAGAACAAAAAAATACATTTTGAAAAATTTGTGGATTATTGTACAAGTAGTGTACTTTTTGGTAAGAAAATTTACTTGCCGTTTTTTTGATTTTCGATTTTCTCATTAATGACTCAAATGATTTCAGCCAAAATCTGAAAGATTTTGAAAGCTCCTTTAAAATGTCAATGATATTGCATATCAAAATTTAAAAAAAATGGGTTTTAAAAGAATTTTTTTTTTTGAAAATGATATTTTTCAAAAACGGGTTGATGAATTTTTAAATAAATTTATAACTGTATTTTAATATATATATTAAAATTGCATACTAAATCTTTTGTTTTTTAAATGTTAATAGAATTTTATATAGAAAAAAAATGTATTAAGACAACCGCTCCAAAGACTTTAAATTTTAATTTACATTTTTTCCATATTCTGTAAAGCTATTAAATTATTTTCTTACAATATTTATGGTGAGATTTCGGGTCGCCTGTTATATTTTTACAGAAAAAGGGATTTAAAGTTACATTTTGCGGACTTTGTAAAAAAAAATTCATGAATAAGTAACTATAAATGTTTACAGGATGGTACAAAATAAAATTATGATCAAACAATGGAAGCATAAAGTCTTTTTTTTTTGTTAGCAGTGAGTTCTTCATCTCAAGATGCCTACATTAAGCAAAAAATGGAATAAGACCATTCTGAAAGTTTCATATTTTAAAGTGATAAAAATGTATTTTGAGTGAAACAGATTAGGAAAAAAGTATATAGACTAAAATATTAAAACAAAAAGAGGCTAATGGGTGCAATCCACACTGGTATCTTCAAATTGGTGCTCTTGGAAGCTTGGGCTTCGATGTTATATTTTGTTATTAAAAAATCGTCAGTACCAGATCCTCTAAAACGTTTTCAGAGACCATTTTTTTAACAGATCAGTTTATATGTTGTTCTGGAAATTTATTTGCCCGGGTCTTCTACCTGGTGGATTTATTTCAGACGTATAAAGAATATGTATTATAAAAAAACCTTCTAATAGAAATTATGCCCCAGGCCCCTGGCAAACGAATTTCCAGCTTAATGATTAGGAATTCTATAATCATGTTGGATATAGTTTACAGTGGATTTTTGTAAAAGAATTGATGTAAATTGAACTGAACTTAATACAAATTGCGTAATACAAGGCCCTTAATATGTCACTGATGAGTCCAAGTGAGTAAGCCGAACGAAACGCCAATTTGTAGGACTAGAGGCCATAAAAAGCTATTTTGAATCAATAATTCAAAAACCAATCCTAAATGCTTAGTCTTCTACTTGGCGGATTTATTTCAGTAGTATATAGAATTTGTATTATTTATAATATTTACAAATGATTGTGAGAACGTCTTGCAAAAGGCTTCGCAAAACAACCCAATTTTTAAAGTGTGGAATAGGAATTGGGCAAAATTTGGTTACAAATAATAACATTGAAGGTTTTGGTCAATTTTTGAAGCAAAACTTGTATTATTTTGAAAAATAAAATGCACGACTGGGTCGCACGTACTTGCTCTTATGTTTAAGATTCTGAGTGCTTGAGAACATTATATGTAAGTAAAGACATGAAAATTATGAGAGAAAAACATTTAAAAAGCATGAAATACGATATTTAAATAAGCTAAAATAACTTTTTTGAGAGTTCTTATTCAAAAAAAGAACACTATCTAAGTTTTTGATTGAATATGATTTTTTTCTTAAAAAATATTTGTTATGTATTTCAAATTCTTAAAATATTTATGGAAATTTTTTGGTAAGCAAATCGTAAGTATTAATTTATCTGCATAAGTAAATTAATTTTAGAAAAAAAGAATCAAAGGTATCAAACTTTCAAAAAAGAGGGAAAACTTTTTTTAAAAATTTAAAAGCTTTTTTTTTTAAATTTTGATATGCAATATTTTGTAATAATAAAAAAGTTATGTTAATCTGTTCAGACGATAACGAGAAAATTCAAAATTAAATAAAACGTGATCAGAAGTAGTACTATTAATAGTTGCTATTTGAAAATGTTTGCATACAAAAAAGTTTCACAATTGTAGGATACGCTTTTAAGAAAAAAAATTCCTAAGGTTTTCAAGATTTGTATGGAAGGTACCATTATTTTTTTCATAAAAAGTAAAGTTATTTCTTAAAATATACTTTACACAATGTAAAAAATCCTTTAATACCGAGTTTTATAAAAATCGACCATTTAGTTTTCATAATACATATTTAATTAAAAAATAAATAAAATTTTGGTAAGAAAAACTATAAAAATGGTACGAAGCTTCTGTATAAAAAATTATTGAAATCAAAATAACCAAAAATTGAAAATAAAAATGGTTTTAATAGGGGTAATAAAAGAAATTTATTGAATTTTTTTTTAAGAAAAGTTGTGGTTTGTGGAGCCATTTTTAAGAAAAATAAAATTTTGTAAAATTGAAAAAACAATATATGGCAGGTATCGTTATTTTTTGTTACAAAAATGAAAAAAGGTGAAGAATCACCAAAAACCCCTATCTACCAAGTTTTTAGAAAAATGTTTAGACTGTAGCCGAACAGACAGACCAAATTTTGAGACCCACTTTTTTGGTGTTCTCTTTCATCGTAATTTCATGTTTGATTGTTGTCTCGAATTTTCTTACACAAATCCAAAACTTGGCTTATAGTACCTATATCGCAAGAAAAAAATAAACCAAGAAATCATTATTTAGTTTTAAGATTTTTGTGTGACCTTAAAAAACAATGTTGAACACATTACAAAAACAGTCTTAGTCTTTGCGATAAATTAATCCAAAAAATCGTTAATATTGGCAGTCTAAAAGATTGTTTCCGTGTAATTTAAGATCAAAATTCGATAAGCATGTAGGTAGTCAACAAATACATTTTATAAGGTTATAAAACATAGCTCTATTTAGGAAAAATTACAACAAATTAAATTGTAGGTGTAACGAAGTTCGAACGGTCAGCTAGTCTAGGTATAATAATAAATAATAATAATACTAATAAGTTACACGTATCTAATAACTAATAATTAAAATCTTTTTTTGTCTTTTTTTGGGAAAAGAAGGAACCCACATTTTGTTTCTTTCTTTAGTTTCTCAAAAACTGAGAAAGATTTTTACATTTAGTTTTTGCTATTTGACTAAAAAATATTTTGAACATTGAATTTGAAACAAAAAATAAACAGTTGATCAATCCATATTTTTAAAAATATTAACACACAAAAATTCACAATTTAAAAAAAAAAATGTACCTGAAATTTTATTTCTCAAAAACTCAAAATATTAGCTTTCTAAAAAAACTGAAGAATATTATTGTTTATGCTTTTTTTAATTTTTAATATTTATACATGCAGAAACGCCATCTTAATTTTTGATGCAATATGATTGTATGACAAAAAAAAATTAAAATAACTGGAGTGCTTATGTGCATATTAAACCAAATTTAAAAAAATCCAATCCGTTTTTGAGATATTGAATTTTCAAAAAAGAAGTTTGAAATTTTTTAAACATTCAAATTTAATTTTTTTGAATTTTGGAATGTTATATTATTTATTTATTGGTAAGTAAATCAACCTTAATCTGTTCAGTCGAAAATGAGAAAATTAAAAACTAAAAATTTTTATGAGTGTTAATTAATAGTCGCTATATGTAAATTTTTATAATTTTTAATAGTAAATCACATTGATATTAGTACACAGAAAAAGTTTTTTAAAAGTTCTTAAAGGTTTTTTAACATTTGTGTTTTTAAAATGTTCAAAAGATTGTTCTAAAAACCATTAAATACTGAGATACAAAAATCTATCATGTTGTTTTCGAAATACCTTTTTTGATTTTCTAAAAGTGATTGGAAAACATATCTTAAATATCCGAAAAATATTTTTTGAAAAATGTTGGCTCACAACACTATTCATTGACATTTTGTAGGAGGTCCCTTATATAAAAAATAATTGAAATCAGTTTTACCATTTTGAAAAAAATCAAAAATAAAAAAATAGTTCCTTTGGAGGTAACCTTAATAGCCATTTTTTGAAAAATAATTTACACTCCTACGAAGCCTCTTCTTAAAGTAATTTATGTTGCATTTAAAAAAAAAACAATATGAAATCACTATAGAGAAAAATTTGATTATGTTAAACTGTAAAAAAACATTAATGTATGGCAGATACCGTTATTTTTGGTTCTGAGAATAATTTTCAAATGATCAAAAAGTCCTATATGCACGGTGGCCATCCATCCTCTTTTTGAGAGGAAAGTCCTCTTTTTTCAGTATTGTGTCCTGCTTATTCAATTTTCTTAAAGAGGACAGACATTTCTCATCCTGCTAAAGAGTAGTTGTCACAGTGTACTATTTTAATCTTTCAAACTATTTTTCTAAAAAACGGAATCGACATATATTTTTTTTTTCTTCAATTTTGTCTTTGATTCTTAAACCTTGAGGTAGAAGCTCTACAAAATGTTTAGTTCACTAGGACGTATACGTACTTTTTCTTAGAATGTTTGCTAAATATTTTTTCTTAAATTTTTGTCTATACCTTTTCGATATTTTTAATATTAATCAGCTTACTCGATAAAAGATCATAACCTCTTTTACTCATGTACTTGGTTCTAAAAAAGATATAGAAATCAATGACGAGGAATTTTTTACGAAGTTAGTTGGGTCAAAGGATATGTTAATGAAGAATGGAAATTTTTACGCGAAAAGGAAAATTACTCAAATTTTTTGAAAATTTTGATGAAGATTTCTAGCTAGAAATGTCAGACTTAAAAAAAACTTGTTTGAATTTTAAATAACATTCTCACACCCGATAGTGAGTAAAAGCCATCAAATGCAATAAAAATCATCGATAAAAGAATCACTCTTAATAGCAAAGTCCAATAAATTACGACTTCGAATGGGCCAAATTTTAAATTTTTCTTAAAAAATCGTTATAAATCTAAGAAAAAATACATTGCGAAGAAAAATACAAGAATTAAACACAAAGTTAACTTGAATTGAGCTTAAACATAAAGGTATTAATGGTCATTAAATTATTTAATTATTAACTTGTTTTCCGCTATGTGTAATAGGTTTTTTTTTAATAATTTTTTTTAAATAAATATAATTCGTTCTTAAGCTTTTGTACATTTCTATAAAGCAATCCATTTTTTGCCTCTAAAAAATGGTCACCGTAGCTATTATACCAACTTTAAGTGAACTTGATCCAGGAGTTTGCTTGGGTATTTACCTTAACAGATAGACACACAGACAGACCGACAAATAGACATACAGACAGCCAAGTTGAAATATTGTGGGACCAACATATTTTCTACTTCTCTAAGTGGGTTATTATCAAAAATTTAAAAATTGAATTGATACGAAAATTATATAAGATTCCAAAATCTTGGTTGGCAACAATGACCCACCAGCAATATTCCAACAACACAATTATTTCCTTTTCCATTTCTGACGGTGTGACGCGGCGGGTGGTGTGGCGATGCCACATTTCCTCCATTTTCCTTTTTTGTGCTTTTAATGTTGTGTTTGCTGTTACAGTAAGCCCCACATCATCCACCTCCTGCTATCCCGCCGAATTCATCTTCATATCGTCGTCGTCGTCGTGCAGCAGGAGAAACTTTTATCGCTGGCACTCTGCTGCAGAACCGCAAAGCCATTAAAATAGTATTTGCTGCGAGATAAACATAAAATTTTGGAACGGTAGCATTTTTGGGCCTGCCTCTTTGCACTTGTACTTTTCCTGCCACACCACATCCAAAAAGCAACTATATAACTTTTTGCAAAGGCAATATAGCTAGCCTCAGTCAGCCCGCTCGTTGTAGTCCTTGCCTAGTTGAGCTTATATGGTACAGTACATCTCACATGCTGCATGCATATGGTGTCGGAGTATTAGGTGATGAACTTATCTATGCCAGGATGGGTGCAGGATGTTGAATGCAGGAATATTGTGATATTGGGATGCTTGTTCGGTGCTTCAAGAGGATGTTGCTCCTTTTAAGGTTTTCTTCGTAAACATTTTCTGCAGATGCAATCCGCATAATATGTATTTTTGGTATAAAATGAAATGCAATGAAGGGACTTAAAGTTCCTGGATATGTACATGTACAATGTACAGTACATAATACGGTATAGAGGGTAATAGGGGGTACCGTCACTCTGAGAGTCGTGGTTGAGTGTGAAATTGATATCTTTATGTTGTTTGCCGTATACGAGTACTCTTAGACGTAAAATCGTGCAACGCAACATTATAGGACGCATTAATGTTCGGTTCAGAGGGTTTTATGTATGAATGTATACGTACATGTGGTGTGACTGAGTGACATTCATAAAAATAGCTTATTCCGCCATCATATTGTGTTTTATTTTATTTTTTTATGTACCTGCATGAATAATACATATTGAAAACTAACTTATCAATAAATGAAAAATAACTTATCATCAAATGCCTAAATTCAAAATTAGATTAAGGATGAAGGTATTACAAACACACAAGTGAATTTTTGATGATAAATTCATAATAATAGTCATTCTGAACAAACGGATGAGTTTGGGAGGGATGCCAAACAATACGCGGCCTTAAATTCAATAAAGAGGTGGAGGGCATTGATTTGAAATTTCTTTCTTTTCAAAGATCCGTATTACCACGCAGTTGTCTGTTTGTTAAATTTTTAATGCAAAATGATGAATCACAAGAACACTTAATGATTTGGGGATGCTGAATTCTGTATTGTCTGTATTGTCTATCTTTTTTTTTCTACTTCAAACAGGTGATTCACAATCTATATCACAATAGGGTCCCAAATTTAAAAATTTGGAAAGATACAATTAGAAATAATTTCCAATACAAACATTTTTTTCAAACTAGCACTAAAAAAGTTATAATCCCTTGAGAACATATCTCAGCATTAGTGACTAACTTCTTTAAATTTTTAAGAAATCAGTATTCTAGTCATTTTTATATGAAAGCATACATTAAGCATATATTTAAGAACATTTCAAACAAAAACTTGACCCAGTTCTTGACTTCCATAGCACTTTTCTTTATTTTTAAATTCGGGACACATATTCTGACCTAAATTGTGAAATTGCTGTTTAATGTAGAAAAATTAGGCAGTACCCCTGAATTTGATCTAAAATTCCCCAAATTAGTAAGTGTATTATAATATTTCATAAAATTGTATCAAGCGTGGTATTGGCGTGGTAAATAATTTTTTTTTCTCCAAAATTCACCAAACGGAAAATTGGGTGCCATTTTTTAATTATTTTATATTCAAAATGGGTATCGTGAATCTTGTAAAGGATTTAGAAAGAAGTTATCTTTGCTATAGGACATTTATCCAAGCTTAATTTTGGGACCCCACGACCGTTTTAAGGTAAGAAAACTGTAATTCGAAAAATTTGTCAGAAAAACCATTAAAAATTTGAGTCGATTTGTGGTCAAGATTACTTATCATGTTATTTTGGATTTCTTGTCTTATTTGAATTGCTTGTAAGTACGCTGTATAATGTTGTTGGGCCAATTCGAGCATTCCAAGAAATTATTTTATGACATTTTAAAGAAAAGTTTTTTATTCTATTTTCTTAGCGACAAGTTACAAAGGAAAAAAACTGTGTGTTATTTCTGGCTACCTTTTTTGAATTGAAAGTTTTTATCTGAAACAGGCCGCGGGGTCTCAAAATAATATTTTGGTAAATGTCCAAGAACAAAAATTAGTTTTTTTATAAATCCTTTAAAAGATCCACAATACCAACTTTATATAACGGGTGATTTTTTAGCTGGTTTGGTTTTGGCAACACTGGTTTTGACAGCTGACGTGTGTTTAGTACCTTATGTCACTGTCAAACAGCTTCAGTTTGGTTTGCAATTTAACCATGGATCGTCTTACAAATGAACAACGCTTGCAAATTATTGAATTTTACTATCAAAATTCGTGCTCGGTTCGAAATGCTTTTTTATCGAAAAATTGTGTTCAGCGATGAGGCTCATTTTTGGTTGAATGGGTACGTAAATAAGCATAATTGCCGCATTTGGAGTGAAGATCAGCCAGAAGCATTGCAACAGCTACCAATGCATCCCGAAAAAGCCACTGTTTGGTGCGGTTTATGGGCCGGCGGCATTATTGGGCCATATTTCTTCAAAGATGATGTGAATCGCAGCGTTACTGTCAATGGTGAACGCTACCCAGCGATGATAACAAACTTTTTTTTGCCCGAAATGGAAGTTCTTGACTTGCATGATATGTGGTTTCAACAAGACGGTGCCACATGCCACACAGCACGCGAAACAATGGCGCAATTGCGTGGCGAGTTTGGTGAACAGTTAATTTCACGTTTCGGGCCGGTCAATTGGCCGCCTAGATCGTGCGATTTGACACCATTAGATTATTTTTTGTGGGGGTATGTCAAGGCTAATGTCTATAGGGACAAGCCCGCTTCGATTGACGCACTGGAAGCCAACATCCATGCATTCATTCGTGAGATACCGGCCGATATGTGTGAAAGAGTATGCCAAAATTGGACTCAGCGGATGGGCTACCTGAGGCGCAGCCGCGGTCAATATTTGCATGAAATTATCTTTAAACATTAAATTGCAAGGTTCAAACTATCGATTCAAATAAATATTTCATTCATTTTTTCGAATAATTTGTGTTTTTTTTTTTAAAGTTCTAAACCTCTTAAAAAATCACCCTTTAAATCCTTTATAAGGTCCACATTACCCATTTTGAATACAAAATTTAAAAAAATTCCGACACCCCTAATTAACCTATCAGGTTAAGCTGACAAATGGCTTAAGGCGTTCACAATGAAACGTCAGAGAACATCCTGTATACAGTCTAGATGATCGCTTTTCTGACAGTCGGGCAAATCATACTGAGGTTTCATTCATCGAGAATGCTTTCATCCAAACATATGTCCTATACAACTTACAAATTCATTACCAGTCGCTTTAAGCACTTCGGCCATCAGCTGCAAAAACCTTGTAGGACTAAAGTTAAGATGAAGCTGTCTTACCTTCTTTGAAACCAGGAAATTAATTCGTCTTCGCCATTATACAATTTGTAAAAATGATTTTTCCATATCCCCGCGATGTCTCTCTGTTCTTCCTTGCAGGCTTCGGTTCTTGTAACTTTGGGAGATTATTTTTAACTTCCGAATTTCATTCCTGCAATAGCTTCTCTCCCTCCATTACTTTGATAGCGGGCATCTTCTGCTAATTATTTTTCCTTCTGAGAAGGAAGTGTTTCTCTCACTTTTCCCTTGTTATGTATCGGCACTTTGTAACCTGCATATATCTGCCGGCATTCTTCGTCAAACCTGGTCACTGTATTAGTCGTGAGAGGCAAAGTCTTTACTTTTATCTTGTCTACAACGAGGTAGTGCTCCGAGTGAATATTGCCTCCTCAAAACGTTTGGACATCATTGATAGTGAAGAAGTGCCTAGTGCCTTTCGTTGGTCACAATGTGCTCGAACTGGTTGGCAATTCACTGACCAGAATATCACTATGTCCTCTTGTGGATATCTTAATGTGAGAAATGTGTAAGCTACCACAAAATTTCGCCCCACAGCAAGGTCGATTAACATTAACATGTCTTTCGATTATGCCCTCAAAGACCTTTTTCTCAGTTTGGCATTAAAACCACCCAAGACAATTTTAATTTCGTAGCTAGGATATTGCTCAAAAGTACTGCCCAGGAGCTTGTAGAACTCATATTTAATTTTATAACCTTCATATTTTGTGGAGCATGTGCGATGAAGTTTTTGAATTTTGAATTAAGCCATGATGCAAATTCGAGTGAGGCACTTGTTCACATAGCTTGAACAAATGACATCTTACTTAAAGTCTGCCTACGAATTCACATCCAAAAACCCAAACCATTTAAATGTATAGTTCGCCATTCCTGACCGTTTAAAAAATTCAAAATTAAAAGTGAAAAACGGTTTTTTTAAACAGTCTAGCAGGGCGAACGATATACTCAAATAATCACAGATTCCGTGATATGGGATCCGAAGATCTTATCTAAGGAGGGGTTAAAACCAATTTCGGCTAATACGATTACTTTCAAGTTGTATTCATATTTTTTTTCGATGCACTGTTTAATCGCTAAAAGACCCCAGTTATGGACTGCCAAACTTTCATTTTTTAATAGCTTTCGATGCTTATACTTCTTTTTTAGCTATCACCCAAGATCTGCTGAAGGTTCATAATCTAATAGGGTTGTTATTTTTTTCTTTTGTGTTACACTTGTTCTTATTAGTTTAGTAAGTTAAATCCGTATTATGAACTAGATCAGTATCTTATGGCTACCACGTGGGGGTAAAATAAGCACATTTGACGTGTGGTAAACTTTACACTATTGGACGTCGACATTCTGACGCGAATCAGTGACTATCTTCTTCTTACAACGTACAACTATTTAGAAGGATACGGCTGGCGTGGTGACCAATGGAAGTCTCTATTTCTAGTTAAATCACGCATCTAGAGAATCTGCCACGCATTAAAGCCACTGTTTCACTGTCTGCATGTTACATCGCATGATGCACCTTTTTGTTGATAGCAAACGTTTTAGAAGTCTTTAGCTATTATTTATTTCAGGCAAAACAAAGGACGCGTCCCAAGTGATGTTGTGGTGATAGCTTCACTAATTTATACTGTCTCAAAACGAACTTCAATGAATTTTTGGTAAAGCCCTCAGCTACATCTCAGAAATATTTTTCAATTTACATGAGTTGGAGTCCTCCATCACTTCACCGACCTGTCTAAAATTTTCAAATCTATCAATGAAATTTGAAAATCAACCAAGGCCTTGAAAGACAAAGTTTCGAAGTATTAAGTTTCGAGAAACCAAAGTTTCGAAAGGACAAAGTTTGGAAGAAATGAGTTTTGAAAAATGAACTTACGAAAGGAGAAAGTTTCGAAGCGTCAAAGTTTTGCTAGTCAAAGTATTGATGAACATAGTTTTGATATATATTGGCGAGACGTTGCTTACCATAGCAATCAAGCACAGTGGGAAATTAATGCAACTTTTCCATTTTTGTTTCCGCTTTTGTGCAAGTAAGATTGGGAACCTACATATATTGATCCATATTTGCCTTATTTTAATCTAATCTAATCAAGAGTGATCACAATGACAGATTAATGTTAACAAAACAAAAATGGCAAGAAATTTAAAATGAAATCTCTTGTTAATAGAACAAGAATAAATTATAATGGTAAAGCTTTTCCCTTAAAAATCAAACATGGATGCGATAGGTACCTAATAGTTTATTTTCACTTTTTCCACTGTATCGTATCGTTGCAAAAATATTCAGCCTCTTCGCTAATTTGAAACAATAAAAAAACTGAAGGTCCTTGAAAAAAAAAATTCATAGAAAGTAAACATTATCCTTGAACTTTTAAAAAAATCACACAGCAAAGGAGTCACTAATTTTTTAACCTTAAACAATTTCAAAGCACACAAAAAAAAAATCGTGTTAGTATTCAAATTTTACTAATTAAAGTACAGACTTGAAAAGCAAAAATCCTTTGCGAAATACTATGAATTGAATGTAATAAAAGTAAATACAATTCCAATGGAACACCAAGCTCATTATTATTGGCATTACAAAAAAAACAAATTTCAAAAAAGCCCCCCCAAAAAAAATGGAACAAAATAGATTTGGCCTTTAATTAACCATTTTATAGCCTCAACTGCATACAAAGTAGAAATCATTTGCCAAAATAAAATAAAATTTAAATAAAATTCAAGTCTCTTCAGCTCTCTTATCCTTATACAGGATATTTCTGGCAAAAAATCCAATTAATGAAACTGCATTGTTTATACAAAAAAAAAACAACATTAGCTACCCGTCAGTGAATTGCAGGGCTACACTTGCGAATTTATAAAGCAAATAAATATAAAAATGCAACCGACTGTGAGCTTGCAATTGCATTCCAAATTATCCCAAGTGTTATCCTTCAGCTGGTGCTGTGTTATCCCTTTCGGGCTGCACACAGGCTTTGGCTTCGCGTCGGCATCATAGTCGTCGTCTTTAAGGCAAACAATTCTTGCATGCCTTGGAATTTTGCTCTTTTTCTAAATTTTCGGTCACTAGATACGAAATATTTTCATTTCAGCTCTCTCTAGAGGAGTCGTGGAATAGAAAAACAAAACAAAAATTCGTGTCGAGAATTCAAAGTTGACCGCTTGGTAGGTGTAATGGCTCTTGATGTGTTACAGCCCCAAAACGAAAAAGGTTAATTGGTTTAGTTTTGTTACCATGCTCCTGTTTTTTTGTTATTTTAAAAAAGTCAACAGCAACAATATTAGAAAAAATATAAATAAAAAAAAATACTAAAAGCATTGACATCCTTACGTATATGCTTGAATTAAAATCCATATACCGTTTTAAATGTAGCTTTATCTTAAATAAATTGACATTCAATGGTTTTTAATATTCCATAAAAAAGTTTCCGACAAAATTGTGCCGCCCTATAAAAATGGCAAAATAAGCATACCTAACTGTGAATTTGAGGGAGAAAACTTCGGAAGTAAAAAAAAAAAAATTAAAAATCCTTCACTTTTCCAGGAAATAAACTAAAAGGATGTGGAGCACCAAACTTTGTGCCAACAGGAACTAAACAAAAAAATTACTGAAAATAGTTCAAGCTACCATGCAGTTGCACTCTAAATACCGCATAAAGGCACATATCCTGAAGTTAAATAATACAACAAAAAAAATTCTTTTGTATTGGTGAAGGATTTTACTGCACTCAATTGCCAAACCAAAAGAACAATTTTTATAGAAGAAGAAAAAAGCGCACACAGAACTTTAACGACTTCCGATTTCTGTTTGCTGTAAATCACTACCACCAAAGCCATCAATTCGTCTATGTCTACTTCAATTTTACAAGCACTAAAAAAAAGTCGAAAAGAAAACCAAAAGTCAATATGTGTGGGCGTAATGATTTCTCACAAAAATAAAAAAAAAGTTTCAAAAGTTTTCTTAGAAAGACAAACAAATTAATGCCAAAGCATCAAGGAAAAGTTAAAAATTTCAGTTTTTTTTCCTGTTATAAGGCAGCTAGTCAATATTTGTTTGTGGCCTTTGAGTATAATTGAAGGTAAGTTGAAATGGGTTTTTAACCATTATTTGAGAAGGGTTAAAGTAGATTTAAAATTTCAGCCTATAATTATATAATTTTGACCTAGAAAACAATGCTGGATTCTGATCGAGAAGCTGTGTTTTGTATGTGTCTTAAGCAGAACCTTGGATTTTGTGGTATGAAAGTGAAAGAAATATATTTTTGTTTGTAAATTAATCGAAAAATATCGGTTTTTCCAAGGAAATTCCAAGAAACGAATTTCAAAACTTTTCATCAGCTCTCTTAAAATTATGCCTTTTCGGAAATAAGCTCTGGGCAGATTCTGCGGTTTTTTCTGATTTTTTTTTTCAAATTGTTTATTTTTGTTAGGAAATTAAATTTTTTTTCGCAAAACAACCTAAAGCGTTATCTACCTAAAATAGTAGTTTTGCCTCATTATCATAATAAATCATAGTCCTGATCATTATGGTGCAGAGGGCAAATTTTTTTTTACAGCTTTCTAATTTCGAGAATAAACTTAATAGTACAGACAAATTAACATATTTTTATTCGAAAAAAAAAGAAAAATTGTTAACAGCAGTTTACCGACAGAAAATTGTGAAGAGGGTTAAAAGGAATGTTAAACTAATCTATTTCCCAGGAGCAGAGTTGTAAGGAATTTTCGGGGGTTTGAATAAAGGGGAAAAATTGTATTCGTTCGTTTTCTGACAAGTAAAAATCTTTTATTTAAATAATTTTTTGACATAACCTCCAAATTTTCGAGATAATGGCGAAAAGCCGTCTTTTTCTTTTGCTTTAGTTTTTTATTTTTCATTCCCCCAAAAATAGTTCAATTTAAATGAAACCTTGTGAAAATTTATACTGTTGTATTTTTAATTACCTCAATATTTTTCAAGTAAGACTATAGAGTAGTTTTTGAGATACTCAATTTATTTTGATAAAAAATACTTTTTTTTAAATGAAAAATGTACTTCAGAAAATCATCGTACAGAGTTCACTTGGGACTCATTTGTTTTGTATTTACATTTGCTTTTGTATAAAATAATGACAACATATACCAACCACAGTCAAAAATATGAAAAAGCGAAAAATTAATTTTGCAAAAATAAAAAAATAAAAAACTAAAGCAAAAGAAAAATACGGGTTTTCGCCATTATCTCGAAAATTTTGAGGTATTGTCAAAAAATGATCGATATAAAAGTTGTTGATTTTTGCGTGATCTACAACTTTTTTTCAGCACTAATCACACGTCAAACACGTCAACTTTAATCAGAAAACGAAAGAATACAATTTTCCCCCCTTCATTTACCCCCCAAAAATTCCTTACAACTCCGCCCCTGGGAAAAAGATAAATTTAACATTCCTTATTTCTTTTTATAAATGTGTAATTAGCCTGCACTATAAGTTAGCTCTTAAAACAAGTTTTTCAGTTAATTTAGATTGCGAGGTAATTTTGTTTGAAATCTCTCATTTTTAAGATCTCCAATATCGAAATCATGGAACTTAAAAATCTTGTTTTTCTTACTATCGCAATGACATAATCTCGCTTTAAGCAATCTAGTGAAGCTTCTCACCGATAAATCTAGCAAATTAAATTCAAACAACCAAGTATCGCTCTCAGTTTCGCATTGAAAAATAATAATCCTACAAATTTAAAATTAAAACTTGAAACGAAAAACTTTTTGTTGACAACTTAAAAATGTAACTTTAAACTAATTTCTCTTATTAAAAAGAAAACTCAAAATGTAATCAATGTTCTTGGAAAAAAAAATTATGTATGTTTTTATTTTTTGTAAATTAAATAAATTTCATTTTAAGGAAGCGAAAAGTATTTGGCAATGCTTCGAAAAGTATTTAATTTCTTTTGTGTTTTGTTCAAAATATTTTCAAAAAAATTATTTTCGGAACTAAAAATATTTAACATAATACATTTCACCAGTTTATATTTCTTGAGTGCTCAGTGTTTTTCCTCAATTTTTAGACAGAGCAGGAGAGTAAAATATAAACACTATTCCTCACTTAGAAGTCAAAACAACTCTCTTTTTCTTTTCTTCTTATTTAATTTACTGCGACAAAAAAATAATTGAGCAAGCGAATCCAAAAAATTTCAGTCTCTGTTTTTAAGGAGAAAATTGAGGAATTTTTGGGAGGAATCCTGTTTATATTTCTGAGCGCTCTGAGTCCTCTGAGATCTCAGAAATATAAACTGGCTAATTACAACGCCAGTGATCTTTTGACAGGAATTGAAAAATAAACAATAACAATTGTAAAATAACAGTGTGGTCTAAAAGCAGTTACTTACTGGATTAACACATTTTGCACAAAGTAGGATATCTCAAAAAATTTTATTGCATTACAGCAAATACATTTTTTTTAATCAAATTCTTTCAAAACTTAAATCTCACACGAGATTTCAATTTACGAAATTTCGATTAAGAAAACGATGTTTTTTTGCAACAAATACAAATTAATGTATTTTTTGCAACATATACAAAAAATGTATTTTATGTAAAAAATAATACAATTTCTTAACCAAATTCCTTGCGAATTAAAACCTTGCATTTGATTAAAATGCAATTAAATATTGCGAGATTTTGATTTGCGAGATTTTAGTTTGTTTATTCTGTTATTGCGAAATTGTGAAAAGCGGGATATTTAATTTTGCGAGATTATGAAAAGCAGGATTTTATAATTGCGATATTTCGTTATGCAAAATTTTAAATGCAAGATTTTAATTTGCCAGATTCCGTATCCAACTCCACGAATATGACCCAAACGTCATCATCAATTAACATATTTTTTCGCACTGAATTTTGCTGGTTGTCATAGTAGTGATTATTTAAACATTTCGGTGTCAATTTTTTAAAGTACTTTTACTTAGTAAATTAGTTCAACCCCACCGTCTCTGTTCCTCGTTCCCAGAAACTCGCAACTTTGTATTGAGTCTTACCCTCAGATAGATCACCATGTTCTTGCCCAATATTACTTCTGTGTCGCTGTGGAAGTCGATTATAGTACGGACTCGTCTTTTCGTTAGAAGCTCTACTACTTCGGTTTTTTTCAGTAGCCATTAATAGCCCATGCTCTTGTATGTAGAAATTTGTTCTTCTCTTGACCAGTGCTGTCAAACGTAGTACGTTTCTTGTAATGCTTTCACCTTTTACGCTACGTACTGCCGTACTGCTCACCTCTGTTTTGTACTGCATTTTGCTTTTTATGTTGCCCTTTTGTATTGTTTTTTGAATTTTGTTGTTCTCAATTAAATGTATCCAACAACAATATCGATGGCATTTCCTTACAAATTTTTCAATCTACCTTCTATTTCTATTTGTTATTTTTTTGTTGTTTAATAGTCTAAAAAGAGCAATTGTGGTGAATTTTTTTAAGAAAACTCTATCTTTTACTGGCTCTAAAGTACTTACTATCAACTAAGTCCTAAGCAAACGGCGATCTGTGTCTCTGTGTGTCAGTGTTGGAGTGGTCTTTTCACAAAATTTGAATGCTTTTAAAGTTGTACTTTAACTCCTTTTTAGGATTTTTTTTATGAGGAAATTTCATATCAGCAAAGGATTCCGAAACATCCTGTACAGCAATTTTCTTAAGAAATACCATTTTTATAATTTTGGAAATTTACTACAAGTTGACAAACAAAAATTATAGTGAAATCTGTAAAACAGCAATTTTGGACGCACAAGAAAACGAAAATATCGCGCAAAATTTTTTGGAATGTATTGCCCTGATCATTTGTAAAGTGACAGCACTGCTTTTGACTCTCTCTGTGCGCTTTCGGTGTCTCTCGCAGTAATTGCTACCGATGATTTCGTCAAAGGAAATATTCCAAAGGTCTGGTACAAGGAAAGTATAGGCCCTTTTAAGCTGTTCCGACTGTATTATCCTTTTTTCAGTTCTTCTGTGCTTTGGTAGATTATAGTTCTTGGTCTGTGGGGTACAGCCAGTAGTGGCATTAGTAACATTTTCCTGATAAAGTGGTTTCCTTGTTGGGTGATCTTGATGGCCTTAACCACTCATTCTATTGATCTTATAGCAGTCTTTCTTGAATCCATATGGTTTTTCTTGCCAGTTTCCTTTTCTTTGTAAAGTGGCTATTAGAAGTAGCTGCAATAGTTTCTCTTTAAGGTTTCCTGTTGTATTTAGCAGAGGCCTGTATGCAGATGGAGAGTCCAGGTGTTCTTTATTTTTTAATAATAAGTAGAAGTCTTTGCTTTTTCCAGCAGTAGACGGACTTTCATACTTTATTTATTAGAGAAGTTTTCTTGGAACATTTCACCATCAGATGCAAAGGCTATCCCAGGCATGGTGCTTCTATTTTCTGTATCCTCCCTGTGTATTTCCTAGTAAGTCCGAGTAGATATGTCCCACTTTAGACCTCTCGCTTCTAGCATTGAATTCTCCGGCTACTATTTTTCCCCTCCAGTTTCAAAGATGAAGAGTCTCCCAGGTCTTTAAGTCAGGTCCTCAGGTCAGGTCGGAATCCTATCATTCGGGCTAAGATAAGCACTGATTATAATTAGGCTATCAAATTTTATTCAAGAAAAGTTTCTATTCGATCCTCTATTTTAAATAATAATGGACCGGAGCCTGTGACCCAGAGGCCGACACTTCCTAACGAATCTGAGATCCATTTTTTTGTTCGTTCTGGTTGGTGCACTGCTCACTCATTATGATGATATTTGCTTGCTTGTTCGTCAACTATAAGTTTGATGGAGATAACTGACTACTTTCCTCCTCAGAACGCCCGGCTGCAGAATTAAAGTCATTTTTCAAAAAGCCTATTTATTTTTCAAGAACCTCTGCTTGGGACCTCTACCCTGCGAAAGATTTTGTACTGATTCCTCCCAATTTTGAGGATGGATATTTTAAAGATTTCACGAGCGGTATGTTGGTTGATATCCACAGTTGCCACCTTCAGTATAGGTACTCTTCTACTTTTTCTTGTTAGAAAAACTGGCTCTTGGCAATGGAGTTTCCACTTTCTCTCACTGCTTAGGTTTCTTGCACTTCTTCTTCAATGGTTAGCCTGTCTAGTTCTCTTACTTGAATTGTTATCTTTTGGGTAGAGGTTTCTAACAGTTGCCCTCTCGTTTAGGATTTTTTGAAGTGCAAAAGGTTGTAAAAACATGTTCTAGCAAATATAAAAGAATGAGATGAAAGATCAAGGAAAGTTGAAGGTTTTTTTTTGCAGAGATACCAGTGAAGAAGGGAAAATCCAAACTTCGAATGGTTTTTGAGCCTATACTTTCTGGATCCCAATGGTAGTCCTGTTTGAACACAGCGAAGTTTCTCTAATATCAGTTGATTTAAAAATAAGTAGGTACTTGAGTATAACAATGTTGCAGTATATTAGTTTAATAATGCCAACAAACTATCGATTTACACAAATTTTTAATTAAGTTTGTTTCACAAAATTTATCAATTTAAATACAAAATGATAACAGTTTGTTCCTTACGATGTCATTGTACTTTTAATAATCTCTCATAAGTTCCTTCGTCAAAACCTTCAAAGGCTTGAACTGCAGAAAAACAAACTCATCACTTTTATCTTCCTTTTGGTCTCACTGATGTAACTCCTGGCAGTATACCAAATCTCAATTTTTAAAATAGGATATATGGGATATTTTTGCATATTCTATACTCTGTTATCCCTTTAATCCTCTATCAAAAAAAAATATATATAATCAAAGTGGCGCCATATGTCTTCCGCTTCTTCAATACATCACCCACTAAGCTAGTCCATTTATCGATAAGAAGTATCTGCCTATTCATCATGTGAAATTTGTTTCCAGCACCCATCCACACCCGCACCAAAAATTGGCCAAAAATTCTATTTTTGTTTGTTTGGTTTCTTTTGCCTTGTTTCGTTTTGTTGCTTGTAAACAAGTCACGAACAACCACTTATAATTGAAAGGATTAAGATTTTTTTTTTGTGTTATTTTATTTTCCAAAACATCACATTCAATCTAAAATGTAAATCTCTTCCCAATATAATATTCTCTTCATGATTTTTATGTTTTAGCCTTTTTTAACGAACAAGAGAGACTATTGGCTCTAGAACAAGAATTTTGTTTAGGTAACATAAATTTAAAATTCTATTGAACACCTCAAGGTACTTATGTGTTTTTACATTACTTGTGTCTATATTAGGGTCAGTATATTGGTTTCATGAAAACGTTTTTGTTTGAAGTTTAAGTGAAATGTTTAAACATTTTGATCCAGCGAGATCATCATAGACTAGGCGTTAAACCTGAGTTAACTCTAGGATCATGCTTTTCAGCCAATTGAAATACTAAGTTAACTCCGCCTTAACTCACATGATTTGGTGAATTAACTCAGAGATCAAATCTCCATTCAATAATAAAAGGCGTAGTGTCGAGCCGCAATTTCAATAGATTTTTGACAGCTGAAATTATAAAGTTTATATCAACTGAAAAACAGTTTCTAAGTTAATTTGGGGTTTTTGTTGATGCATTAATGTAAAAATACGAGACAATAATATCGATATTACCAAAAAAAAAGGTTTCACCAATTTTGCACTCATGGCTGGCTACATATATCGGTCTGTGCGTTTGTGCGTCTGTGCGTGTGTTAGCTTATGTTTTTTGTTTTCTATGAGTGTCAAGTTATCAAAGCAACTTTGACAAATCAAAAAATGGATAGGTGCATAATTTGTCGTTAATTAATGGTGACAATTTTGAATTTCTCGTTCAATGTTTTTTTTTGGGTGCTTTGCTTGCTTGATAAATCTTGAAAAATGGTAAAAATTTCTTATACTTACTGTTTTATGGCTAAGTAATTTACCCTTGGTTAGTCTATAATTAGTCATGAAAAATTTAATCTAATTGCGCTATGCTTTCTGTTTTTTTTTCAGGTAATTTACTGGCCTGATATCAAGTAAGAAAAAGTATCACCTAAAAAACGAATACAAACTGCTAATACCGAATGGTTTATGGCTTAATAATTTGTCATTAACAAGTTTTCAATTAGTTGTGACAGTTTCTAATTTGTCGTGCAGTGTGTTCTATGTTGTTTTGCATTCTTTGTTAACTTCGCATCAAGTTAGCATATTACTACTTCTAAAAGTGGTAAGAACTGTTTAAACCGAATGATTTATGGCCTAATAATTCATTCATCTTTAATAAGTTTTAACAATTTCGAATTTTCCGTTCTATGTTTTCTATATTTTTCTAAAAGTGGTAAGAACTTCTCGAAATAACATTTTATTACTTAAAAATTTGACTTTTATTAGTCGTTAATTTGCTGGGACACAATCAATTTTTCGTGCTATGTTTTCTATGTTTCTTATAGGTACTGGTACCTACTATGGGAGAAGATCTAAATTCACGCAGAAAAAATTATTTAAGATAACAATCAAACATGACATTACGATGATAGAGAATACGAAAAAAGTAGATGACCCGTCCGTCTGTGTCTTTTGTCTTCTGTGTTCTGTGTTCTGTGTTCTGTGTTCTGTGTTCTGTGTTCTGTGTTCTGTGTTCTGTGTTCTGTGTTCTGTGTTCTGTGTTCTGTGTTCTGTGTTCTGTCTTCTGTCTTCTGTCCTCTGTCTTCTGTCTTCTGTCTTTTGTCTTCTGTCTTCTGTCTTCTGTCTTTTGTCTTCTGTCCTCTGTCTTATGTCTTCTGTCTTCTGTCTTCTGTCTTCTGTCTTCTGTCTTCTGTCTTCTGTCTTCTGTCTTCTGTCTTCTGTCTTCTATATTCTGTCTTCTGTCTTCTGTCTTCTGTCTTTTGTCATCTGTCTTCTGTCTTCTGTCTTCTGTCTTCTATATTCTGTCTTCTGTCTTTTGCCTTCTGTCTTTTGTCATCTGTCCTCTGTCTTCTGTCTTCTGTCTTCTGTCTTCTGTCTTCTGTCTTCTGTCTTCTGTCTTCTGTTTTCTGTCTTCTGTCTTCTGTCTTCCGTCTTCTGTCTTCTGTCTTCTATATTCTGTCTTCTATCTTCTGTCTTCTATATTCTGTCTTCTGTCTTCTGTCTTCTGTCTTCTATCTTCTATATTCTGTCTTCTGTCTTCTGTCTCCTGTCTTCTGTCTTCTGTCTTCTATATTCTGTCTTCTGTCTTCTATATTCTGTCTTCTGTCTTCTGTATTCTGTCTTCTGTCTTCTGTCTTCTTTCGTCTGTCTTTTGTCTTCTGTCTTCTGTCTTCTATATTCTGTCTTCTGTCTTCTATATTCTATATTCTGTCTTCTGTCTTCTGTCTTCTGTCTTCTGTCTTCTGTCTTCTGTCTTCTGTCTTCTGTCTTCTGTCTTCTGTCTTCTGTCTTCTGTCTTCTGTCTTCTATCTTCTGTCTTCTGTCTTCTGTCTTCTGTCTTTTGTCTTATGTCTTTTGTCTTCTGTCTTCTGTCTTTTGTCTTCTGTCTTCTGTCTTCTATCTTCTGTCTTCTGTCTTCTGTCTTCTATCTTCTGTCTTCTGTCTTCTGTCTTCTGTCTTCTGTCTTTTGTCTTCTGTCCTCTGTCTTCTGTCTTCTGTCTTCTATATTCTGTCTTCTGTCTTCTGCCTTCTGTCTTTTGTCATCTGTCCTCTGTCTACTGTCTTCTGTCTTCTGTCTTCTGTCTTCTGTTTTCTGTCTTCTGTCTTCTGTCTTCCGTCTTCTGTCTTCTGTCTTCTATATTTTGTCTTCTATCTTCTGTCTTCTATATTCTGTCTTCTGTCTTCCGTCTTCTATCTTCTATATTCTGTCTTCTGTCTTCTGTCTTCTGTCTTCTGTCTTCTGTCTCCTGTCTTCTGTCTTCTGTCTTCTATATTCTGTCTTCTGTCTTCTGTCTTCTATATTCTGTCTTCTGTCTTCTGTATTCTGTCTTCTGTCTTCTGTCTTCTTTCGTCTGTCTTTTGTCTTCTGTCTTCTGTCTTCTATATTCTGTCTTCTATATTCTGTCTTCTGTCTTCTGTCTTCTGTCTTCTGTCTTCTGTCTTCTATCTTCTGTCTTCTGTCTTCCGTCTTCTGTCTTTTGTCTTATGTCTTTTGTCTTCTGTCTTCTGTCTTTTGTCTTCTGTCTTCTGTCTTCTGTCTTCTGTCTTCTATCTTCTGTCTTCTGTCTTCTGTCTTCTGTCTTCTGTCTTCTGTCTTCTGTCTTCTGTCTTCTGTCTTCCGTCTTCTGTCTTCTGTCTTCTGTCTTTTGTCTTCTGTCCTCTGTCTTCTGTCTTCTGTCTTCTATATTCTGTCTTCTGTCTTCTGCCTTCTGTCTTTTGTCATCTGTCCTCTGTCTTCTGTCTTCTGTCTTCTGTCTTCTGTCTTCTGTTTTCTATCTTTTGTCTTCCGTCTTCTATATTCTGTCTTCTATATTCTGTCTTCTATCTTCTGTCTTCTATATTCTGTCTTCTGTCTTCTGTCTTCTATCTTCTATATTCTGTCTTCTGTCTTCTGTCTTCTGTCTTCTGTCTTCTGTCTTCTGTCTTCTGTCTCCTGTCTTCTGTCTTCTGTCTTCTGTCTTCTATATTCTGTCTTCTGTCTTCTGTCTTCTATATTCTGTGTTCTGTGTTCTGTGTTCTGTCTTCTGTCTTCTGTCCTCTGTCTTCTGTCTTCTGTCTTTTGTCTTCTGTCTTCTGTCTTTTGTCTTCTGTCCTCTGTCTTATGTCTTCTGTCTTCTGTCTTCTGTCTTCTGTCTTCTGTCTTCTGTCTTCTGTCTTCTGTCTTCTGTCTTCTGTCTTCTGTCTTCTGTCTTCTGTCTTCTGTCTTCTGTCTTCTGTCTTCTGTCTTCTGTCTTCTGTCTTCTGTCTTCTGTCTTCTGTCTTCTGTCTTCTGTCATCTGTCTTCTGTCTTCTGTCGTCTGTCTTCTGTCTTCTGTCTCCTGTCTTCTGTCTTTTGTCTTCTGTCTTCTATATTCTGTCTTCTGTCTTTTGTCGTCTGTCCTCTGTCTTCTGTCTTCTGTCTTCTGTTAAAGAATATTTATTTGTCTCAAAAACAAACCCATCGATTTTGATTTAAAAAAAAAAATGGGTATCTAATTTTTATTACACATTTTGTAAATAATTTTTTTCCAAAACCTGTTATTAACGGTACCTCCTGTATAACGTTTTTTTATTTCGATTTTCTCATTAACGGCTTAACCGATTTCATTGAAATTATTAAAAATATTGCATCTCAAAATTTAGAAAAAAATTAATTTTATATTTTTCAAAAATATTTTTTTTTTTTTTTGAAAATTCAATATTTCAAAATTATTTTGCATATATTTTTCAAGTAATCATGGTATTTTTTGAGTTCAAAGTTATTTAACAGGTTAAAGAATTACTTATTCAAATGCTTTTCTTATACTTTCTTACTTACATATTTTAAATTCTTTTAGGTTACAAGCAACTTGGACATAAGAGCATGTACGTGCAACCCATTCGTGCACTTTATTTTTTTATTTTCAATCAAATAATCGCTCTTGAAAAAAAAAATAAACAAAAAGTAAAAAGTAAAAAGAATAAAGACGAAAAACATTACGCGTTCGCTCAAGAATTCAATTCAGTAATGTAATTTGAAATGTAAAGTTTGCACCCTTGCAGCCCAAAAAAAAAAAAGGACGAAAAAGGATTTGTAAATTCGTAAATTGAGGTGAAATCGAAAAAAAAATTTACTGTTATTTTCTTGCGATCTTATATATCTCCCTAAAAGTAAAATAAAATGAATATAAAAACAGTCACACGGGGGAATCCTAGCAGAAAAATGTAGGTATATTTTTTTTTATTTCACAAAAAGATCGATATTGAGGTAAAAAGAAAAGGATTAAAGCGACAATCCTTTCGGGAAATAATTTTTTTTTTCACAATCCCCTAAAGGATAATGGTGGAACATTATGCAAACATTTTACGGGGGTATATATTATATTCTCTTCAGCTCTTCTCGTTCATGTTGTTGAAGTATGCATACTGCGGTTCTCTCTGATTTTCATCGGTGCGTAGTAGGTTCGTCCTTGGTTTATCATTATGTTTTGTGTTCGAAAAAAAAATTATATATTTAAATTTATATTTACATACATTTATATTGGTATTTAACTTTTTTTTTGCAGAGGGCCTGTCCAGGATGGAAAATCATTTAAAGTCATTCCTGTGCCTGTGCTCCAAACACATCCTTTCTGTTCACTTTTCTACATGATTGAGAAGTGTAAATCAAGTAATTTGAGCCTTTTGTCAAAAAGCTATAAAAAAGTGGCAGAGTGCTTAAAAATTCCATTTTTCGGAATTCTGATTTTCAACCTATGTATGGCTATATCGATTGGCCATAGGACTCTGGCAATTTTCGTTCCTTTGATTTGTATCAGTTGTTTTCGAGTATAATGTGTGTGTGTGTTAGTGTGGATACCTCATGGGCATACCTATAAGGACATTCTTTTTTGTTTGTTCTTTAATAAATACCTATACACATTACTTTATAAAATGAAACAAAAATTTTTGTAAAATGTTGCGAAGCCATTTTTATCTTTAAAAAAAATACAAAATCGGAAGAACTTTCTGTTGCATATACCCATCACACCCACCCACGCCACGCCATCGCCACGCACACACGAAAAACGTGTGAATAGAGAATAAGCATTGTTAAAGCTAATGGTCAAAGTCGTTATCCTTAATGGGTTTGGGGGGTGCCAAAAGGACAATTTGTTAGGATTTTATTTCAATGAGAGTGAAATTGAAAGGGACACGTAATAGGAGATAACTACTCCTACTAATGCGAAGTAGGCATGAGAAAGTTTGTTTCGTTTGTGGAGGTTTTTTTTTTGTTTGCTGTTGTTGTTGTTGTTGTTAGTGTTGTATTTTTAGGGTCAAAGTATATACTTGGGCTTGAAGCAATTAGAAATTAGAATGGAAATTCCAAGTGTCCCAAAACTAATGTCGCAAGGTCGTAAAAGTGCTCTTTGATTACCTTTTTAGAGTTTTGTTTAAGGGGAAAACCTACCTATACAGCAGGCATTTTTGTTATAGGGCTTAGCATGTTTTAGATGTTTTAAAGTGTAAAAGGTTTAGACATTATTGTGAACCGTGAACTTTTATTCAATTACATGGAATGCTCTTTTTCTCTTGCTTTTGGGACTCTGTATAGGCTATAGAGAAGGCTAACAATGAAAACTTTTGAAAGAAATAATGGAATGATAGAGCAATACAATTTTACTGGATTACTAATTGTGTTTACTGTTAACTTGAGTAAGCAATTATTTGGCAATTAAGATACGTTCAAAATAAAGTATGATTTTTGTTTGTTTTTTTTTTTTTACTAAATCATGTGTAACTAACTGAAGGTAAAATATAATAATAATATAACAAGTTCAAATCTAAGACCTTTAATGGACGTTTTTATGCTTTATATATTTGTATTACTTTTGTAAACCCTTCTGTGTCGGCCCATTCTCCATAGACTGCTGTTTGCACTGCTTAAGGAGAGCCCCTTTACGGCGCACTATGTCTCGCGGGACTGCTATTCTTCTTTTTTCTTTTTTTTTTGAGATTAGGTTGGGCGTAGGTGCAGATTTAGTTCTAATTCTGCTAACTCACTATCATCTTTGTGGTTATGTTGTCTGGTATAAATTAACCGCTGTTTCCTTCCAGTTCTCCTCTTTTGATTTCCTATCTCCTGCACTACTGCAGGTGAAACTGATATGGTCATCTTCTTGGGAGGGCCCATACTGGCAGGTTGGATTGTTTGTCTAGCCGATTTCTGGATAAAGTCACTGAAATACGCATGTCCGATGGATAAGTGGGAGACATAATAGTTAACCTTACCGTGTTTTCAGTCATTCACCGTTTCACCCATCACCCTCTCGTTCGAGATCAGCCCCGCTGTCCATCGCCCTCTGCCTTCAGAGCTCCCATGCTCTTATCACTTCCGTTTCGTTAGCTACTTAGCCTCTTGCTGTTTCTACTCCGACCTCCATATTACCGCCGCATTATGTATTTCATTTCTGCCTATTGGAGTCACTCACCGTTTGATGGAAGCTTTTCACGTGGAGAGCTACGCATCTCTGCAGAGCTGCCTGTACTTTTCCAGTCGAGGCATGTCTGCCCTAATCTCACATGCGTCATGCGTTATGCGTAGAGGAGAATGTAATCACAATTTAAAGATTTAAGTGACCTTTAGTCCAAATGCGTTTCACCCAGGTTCAACAATTGGGCTCATCAGTTAGAGATTGTTGTACCCTTCTAAGTATAGGAGAATGCCATATGAGCTGTCTTCATTCTTCAGCCTTCACTTGCTGGCCGCTGATCTACATGTTTGCCAATAGCTTATTCATTGAAGTATTCACTTTTGACGCTATATGATGGTGACCCCTAAATATCGGGTTTTTCAATAAGAGTGCTACAAAAGTTCTTTTAAATAAAACAAAAACAGTTTTCGATATCAATGAAATTCTTTATTGTTGTGAAAGTACGTTTGATGCCGTTATGTATGGAACTCGATTTCTTTCGCATGGCCACCACGGGCACGCTTGCAGAAGTCCAGACGCTGAACCCAATTTTCGACGGTTTTCAAGCATAAATCGGCCGATACTGCTGCAATTTCACGTTCGATATTCGTACGAAGTTCATCAATCTTCGCTGGCTTGTTGGCATAGACCATAGACTTGCCGTAGCCCCACAGGAAATAGTCTAACGGCGTCAAATCACACGACCGAGGCGGCCAAGCGACTGGACCATTTCGTGAGATAACACGTTCTCCAAACTTGGTTTCCAATAAATTGATTGTGACATTCGCTGTGTGGCTTGTGGCGCCGTCCTGTTGGAACCACATGTCTTCCAAGTCCATATCATCCAATTGGGGCCAAAAATATTCCGTTATCATTGAACGGTAGCCATCCCCATTCACAGTTACGTGCCGGTCTTGATCATCACGGAAGAAGTACGGCCCAATGACGCCACCGGCCCATCAACCACACCAAACCGTAATTTTTTGGGGATGCAATGATGACTCATGGAGTACGTGTGGATTGCTGCCTGACCAATACCGCATATTTTGTTTATTGACGAAGCCATTCAGCCAGAAATGAGACTAATCGCTGAAGATGATTTTTCGATGCAAATCCGAATCATTTTCAAGTTGTTGCTCAGCCCAAATCACGAACATACGACGCTTCTGGTGGTCAAGGGGCTTCAGTTCTTGCGTCAATTTAATCTTGTAAGGATGTAGGCCGAGATCTTTTCGCAAAATTCGCCACAACGACGTCACAGAGATGTCCAACGCTTGAAAACGACGTGTGAGAGACACGCGGCAGCAATATTCTCGACACTACGGGCACTTCCTTGTCTCACTGGCACGGGAACATTTTATACTGTGCCTGTAGATTCAAATTTTTCCACTAGACGCTCAATTGTTGATCTGCTAGGCCGATTATGACGACCATAAATTGGACTCACTCTGAATTTCGGTAGTAAATTTTAATAATTTCGACTCGTTGTTGGCTCGTATATCCTTCCATCATGAAATGACAAACCTTACTGAAGAGAAATGTCAAAAGAGCGGCAAGAAATATGGCTTCGTTTACTGTCCCTGTCGCTCTACTTTTGTAGCGTCCCATTTGAAAAACCTTCTATCAATTGACTAGTTTTGTTCACTCCGAAACATTCTTAAGAACGACAGCTACGATTTTTATAACACTGTTTTTGTATCCATAAATTAGTATGATCTACTCCCAAAATTTTTACAAATCTTACACTCAGCATTTAATAACACTTTTCATAAAATGTTTTTTTTTATATTTTGAATTTGCTTGTTATTAGCTGAATGGAATTAGATAATTTTTTTATAAATCGAAAAAAGGTTCAAAATTTTAGAAAATTTGGCATCTCAAAAATTGGTTGACAATATTTCTTAAAGTTTTAATTTTCTATGCTCAAAACTACATTCTTAAGATTGGCATACCAAAATACTTCGTTAAAAATGTTTTAAAGACCTTATAGAATTTTATAGGTACGAGTATATAAAATATTATATTTTTAAAAACCGCTCTAATGAATTCAAACGTTTTCTTCATACAAATATGGATTTATGCAGAAAATTTGAGATGATAATCAAACATTACCTTACGCTGAAAGTAGGTGATACAATTTTGTCTATCTGTCTGTCTGTCTGCACCTCAAACCAAAGCCAAAAGGATTAAAGTGATTGTGTTTAAATTTTTAATTTAAGATTTTTTTGTAATTCCTAGAAGGAAATTGAAATTTTTAAGCTCAAAAAATTAATTAATTAAAATTGTTAAGAAAAAACATATTTTTAAAATCTCAAGAACTGTTCCAATGATATTGATTTGAGGATATATGATGTACTTTTTGATACAAAAAATATCAAAAACTATTATTAACGCCATAAACGGTTTTTTTTTACTTTTGATTTTCTCACTAACGGTTCAATTGAAAATGAAATGATTTCAATACAAATTTCAAAGAATAAGATCAATAATATTACAAAATGAAATTTTCAAAAATGTATATAATAGATTTTTAAGAAAATATGCTTTTTAATTTTTTTTTCTAAAGGTAACTACTTGCCTATTTAAAAGTTCCATGCAACTTGAACATAAAACAGTTTAGAAGCACATTGTACAATTTGTACAATTGTAGGCATTTTTTTCAAAAAAACTTATAGTTTTCGAGAAAATAAAAATAAACTGCATTTTACCCTCTTTAACGCCCCTAAAAGTTAGGCCTTAGCCCAAATTAACTGAACTTTTTAGGAAATGCTTAAAGCTGGCCATACATGACTGAGCCATCCAATCTATTTGGCTCAGTTGGATCGGCAGCCAATCCACCCCACATTCGACCGATTTTGGATCGGCACGGGGCCATTTGGCTCTTTGGCTCTGTCGTGTATGGCCAGCTTAAATCATCAAAACAAAGCTCTCTACCAAAATTCAGCTTTGTTGGATTTTTTCAAAGTAAAAGTCAAATTTTCCTAGGCTACAAGGCGTGCCTGCCATTTGATAAAAACTTCTTTTTTTTTTTAATATCAATATCTCCATTAACTGTATGAATAAAAATCATCTTAAGGGTATATTCAACCCTGTTAAGTGCGCACACATTATAAATATACAACCTTAAGACATTTTTGTTCACACGAACAAAATACTCGTTCAACAGAGAGGGTAAATGGATCAAAGTGCCTTTGTTTCAGAACATAATAAGCAGTAGCAGTCACGGTGTGAACGAAATATCAATTGCTTTGTTTTCTAATTTCCGTTGATGATAACACTTAAATTTTTAATATCATCGATTTGGCTTAATTTTGATTCATGTGAAATACGTGCTAGCAATTTAAATTTAATTTCTTTCTATCACCATATAGTATAGGGGTTGGTTTACACAAAATCTTCCCTAGTGATGAAGCAATATCCCAAGGAAAAAAGAGAGAAAAAAAAAGATGGATTCTATTGCTATACTCTTACAATCAAATAAGATAAATAGGTCATTGCCAATTTAATCGGCTGTAGTCAAATCAAAGATCAAAAATGAAAGTCGACTATGTGTAAAAAAAAAAAATTGAAACCTATTATCATAAATTTATTCATCATGATTCCTTGTTGCCTCTGTATGTTGTTTTTTTTTTTTTCTTTTTATTGTGTGTGAAATCCTTTTTTGATGCGTATTTATGGTTGTAAGTATCCTCTCTTAACTACTCGTATAGTTTCGTTAAAGGTCATTCTCTCTAAGCCAAATAGGTTATTTTGATTAAATCAAATTAGTTTATATGTTTAAAAGGAGAAAAAACAAAACGATGAATGGATTCCAAGGGCTAATACCAACTCCTCCCTTTTATCCTTGATGAAAAAATGTAGTTTTTTGAGGGTAATGTTTAGTATTTTGATTTTTCCTTTTTTGATTTTAGGAATTATTTCAGGACTTTGTTGTTTCTTTGTCTATGACAAGGGCAACTCAAAAAATTGTTGAGTTGGCATATTTTTGGTAGATTTTGTATTTTTTTTTTTTTTAATATTTTCTTTGAAAGTATTATGTCGGCTTAGTAATCACAAATATTTGGGTTCATAAGTATTTTAGATAGAATTAAGATTTTTTTTTTTTTTGGTTGAATGAGTGAGTTTCAAAGAGAATATGTTGACCGGATTAAATATTTTGTTCTTGTATGAAGTTATGTAATTTTATATAAGCTACGTATTGTATATAATGATGTAAGCAAGTATATATTGAGCCTTCAAACTGCTGTTGGATATAATCTTAGTAGACAAGCAATAAATTAGAAGCTGGACATAATACTTATAGTAATCTATCCTTTTTGGATCAAGGCCACAAAAGATCTTATTGTTTTCGAGCCTTTTTTTGTTTTTCACATAAATAGGTTTTCTTTGATGTAGAATCGCAGTGGGAGTTCTTACGTAGATATACTTTAATAATAACATTCCTGTGCATTTGTTTACCTTTAATTATAGAGGAATGTTATGGGCTTTTAACAAGAAAACAATATGAGTGAGATAGGAATGAAATTAAGAATAGACAATGAGTCGCACGTTCTTTTTGTTTTTGATCAAGGTGACTTGAAGATGTTAGTTGTTGGTTTTAAAACAACATTTATAAGCACGTGTGGTTTTTAAGAGCTCAAAAGAAACCCAATATTTCAAGCAGGCTGCTTGCAATGAATTAAAAGAAGTTTTTGAAAACACCAAACTGGATTCACAATAGCTTGGTCCTTAAAACGGAAGTTGGGCTTTCTTTGTTCTTTCGAGCCTGCGGGCTAGGATTGACAGACTCCCTTGGCTATAACATTATTGATGATCATTCGCTGGATATGGCTGAGCCTCCTCCACCAACAACTCATAGAGAGTTTGCGGTTGTATCTTTTCCTCCATTCACTCTCCCCGGCACACACTAGTACCAGGAATTTATATATCACCCTATTACAAGCGTCTGAAAAGAATATTAGTCAGAGGCTGCTATAATTCGTCTCTTCATAGAGGCAGTGCTTACAATTATTTATCGAAAGAAAGTTATGGTTGGATAAAAAATTTTTTGAATGCTGAAATCCTCTATTTTTTCAAAAAGTCTTTAATTTCCCCAATCTACAAAAATGGTATTTTGAAGACTGCTAACATATTTATCCATTGATCAGTAAAGGAATTTCGCACAATGAACCTTATTGTTCATTTTGGCATAATCAAGTGCTTTGTGCACTTGGTCACTGTGAAAAATGCCCTTTTAAGTGCAGTGGCACTTAATGTGTTGGTATAAGGCATAGAAACTACAGCACTTGAAGCAGCCTTAGAGGGTGAAAGAATTGATATTGAATCTCAAAATTTTACTATTAGAAAAAAGGATAAACTTTATAGTGGAGATTTTCAACGTGTTTTTATTTTAGTAAGAAAATACAAAAGACCTTGAAAAAATGCCCTTCTGGACCAGAACCTGCTGAAGAAGAAACTTCCAGGCGCAAAAGTAGCATTTTTTTACTAAATAACCTAAGAATTGGTTGGATATCAATCTTGAAAATAGCATCTCATCAAGGACTGATGGCACACTGATGGTTATGAATGAGGATCAGCTCAAAACATGAAAAGAACACTTTGCCACCGTACTAAACTATCTAGAGCTAGATGGTGGCGGTAGTGTACTGGTTCCAAAACCAACTGAGCAATTTTCAGATACAAGTTTCCGTTTAAGCATCTGCCCAACCAACCTAGCCGAGAAAACATCAACAATCAAATCTGTAGAAACAACAAAATGGTTGGACTTGATGAGACTCCGCTGAGCTTTATCAATCAGCTTTATAAATACCTAGCTACAAAAATGCTATAACTCTTAATGGCACATTTTGTCAATTGTTTCGAGGAGCAACGTTTTTTTTTCTTGGTTTTGAGCCAATTTTTTTTAATTTTCAGCCGTAAGAAAACTTTTTTAAGAAAAACTATTCATTGTAAATTTAAGCTTCAACACTGTCTTACACTTGTTTTGTAGGCCAAGAAATCAACAAACTTTTAGTCTAGGTAGTCAAGTAAACGTACGTCTTGGCGATGGCCAGCATAGGTGGCCTTTGTGAAGTTACCTAAAGTATGTACCAGTGGAAACACGGGCTGAGGTGTTAGGATCTTCAACACCAAACATTGCCAAGAACTTCTTGGGAAGTGGAGCCGATAGACAATACCAGTTCCACGACGAGCTAGAATCAGTCACACAGATACTAAATCACACTTGCCAATAACTTTTAATGGAATTGTATGGGGTTAACAGATCTTGTTACTCCAGTAGCCACGACGGACTGGTACAACAGACAGTTTAGCCAAAATGAAAGCTCCACGAATAGCAGTAGATTCTTCATTGCTGCACTTGACGTCCAATGTGACCATATTGTTGTCACCGATAGCTACAAAAGCCTTGAAATGAGTACGTTGACCACCTACCACAAGTAAAAAAAGGTCTTTTCGAGGCTGTCAAAACCTAACGTTCAAAATTGGTGACTGGAACCCATTCTTTAGATTCTACTTTGTCACCAAGTTACTGTTGCCAGAAAATATTTTCTGAAATCGGGAGATTACCAAATTAGATATCGGTGTAAATCAGGGAAACAGTTTTAAGCCAACAAGACCTGATAAACGCACTACAGAAAAAAAATGTCCGCTTTCAAATTCAGTGTTGTACCCATAGTATGTTTCCGAATGTCAGTCAGCTGTTTTTGCCATTTTTCATAGGATATCTTTTTTGCATCCTAAATTTTTTAGGATAGCTTGGGATCTTTTTTTGACAGCTTTTTTCTCATCGTGTCTTAACAAGGGATTACAACATCATAAACATACCCAAATCGCTTTGAATACAAGTTTGACCGCGGCCAATAATTGTATTTTTCATTGGAATCAGAAAAAACCTACTTGTTTAAAGCTAAAAATATCATATATTTTGTTTTATTCATTTTGTATTTTTTTTTTTTTTCAATTTCAAAAGTAATATTATCTTAAATCAAAATTAGATATTTATTTTTTTTTTAATATGCATGAAGTATCTAATGCCCAAGCACTTGGTTGAAAACTTTTAATATTTCGAGATGATGGAAAAAGATTTCATGGAAATTTCAATGAAATCTTAATGAAAACTCAAGAATTTAACGAGATCTTAGGGAAATCCCACTTCACCAATTCGAGGTCTCAAAATGTTCCATTTCAGATGTCGGTATTATTTTATTATTTTAAGATTGACATAGTCAAAGTCAAAAAATGTACACCTTTTTATTATAAATACTGTGAATTTAAGAGTGGAAAACATTCTTTTTCCATTTTTATTTGAAATATTGAAAATGTGTCATACTTTGATCGAAAATCGGTGTATTTGAAATAGGTTTAAAAATCGAGGGAATTACGATAAATTGGTGTTTCTGACAATACTGCACCAAGTCCACGACATCTGCCACGACCTCGTACGCGTCCATGGCCACCACCACCACCGCGAGAGCCAAATGCTTACGGAATCCACCAGTCCGCAATTCTGGAGTTATGAAGTTAAGTAGTATAGGAAATGCCGGTTTCAGGACAGTTTTCAGACACGCCCACATTTCCTGATAAAGTGCCAATACTTTCAACATAATATTGGATACTTTTTAACGGTAATTAAATTTAAATAAAAGTTTCTGTTCAAGTACAGTATAAATTCCCAATAATAAATATCCATAACAAATAATTCCCAGACACGCATTATTTATTTGATACATAACCAATATTTAAAAAATAATATCTGATAAACAACCATAAAAATATAATTACTGTATAAATACAGAATAAGTCTACAATTTTAAATTCTCAAACAGTAGTTAAAATTTAAAAAAAAGTTAGAAATAATTTCCAGACACGTATTATTTTTTTTGATAAACAACCATAAAAATATAATTACTGTATAAATACAGAATAAGTCTACAATTTTAAATATTTTATTTTTCAAATCAAAATTAAAATATGTTAAAATGTTTTAAATAAGTACAAAGAATCACCGAATATATAAAATAAATGGAAATTTAAAATTCAGTTTTTTGTAATTCATATTTATAAAATTTACCTAAAATTGGTTCATTATTCAAGTCTTTTATTGAATAAGTAATAGGATGAGTAAAATGAATTTCACTAATAACAAAAATTTCATGAGTCCAATTATTTTTGTATTTATTTTCGAACATTTTTTTAAAGCAATATATTCTAACTCTATCTCCTATTTTAAATACTTGTTTTTCTTTAGATTCTATAACAGGAAACATTTTATTTAAAATTTCTTTTTCATTATATTTATTTACTTCACAAGGTCTCATTCCAATAGTTCTATGAAAATTTTTATAATTATATTCATATAAAATTTTATCAATGACGTCAATCCAATTAGTATTTTGTTGAATTTCAAAATAAACTTTTAATTTTTCATTAATTGTTCTATTAAATCTTTCAACTATTGAAGATTTTTTTTCACTAAAAGTTTGATAAATTTTTATATTATATTCATTCAATACTTTAGTAAAATTTAAATTTAAAAATTCTTTTCCAGAATCAGTATGAAGTAATTTTGGAGGATTTTGAGATTCCTTAATAATTTCAGAAAATGCATCTGCAACAGATTTACCATCTTTCTTTTTTAATGGTTTTATCCATGCAAATTTTGAAAACGTATCAATAACATTTAACATATATTTATATCCTTTATTTATTTTTATATCTACAGTTGTCATAATAAGTAAATCAGCTGCCCATAATTCATTTATTCCTTTAGTAATTATTTTTCTTCGTTCAAAATTTTTTCGAACTGGTTTATGTAATTCTTTTGCGATTTCTAATTCCTTATTCATTATAAAAAAAATAAATAAATTTATTTATAAATAAATGATGAATAATAAAGTTTCAGATAAAGATTTGAATGCTTATGTTAAATCTGCAAAAGAATTAAAAAATAAATTAAAAGAACAAAATCTTAACAAAGTAATAAAACATGATCAAATAAAAGAAGATTTTCAATCAATTATATTACCATTAAATCAATCTGCTACAAGTAGTAATAATTTAAATGAAGGTTTAAAAAACTTAAAAATGAGTTTAAATGAAGCATTACCATCAGCAAATAATTATTTGAGAGCTATTACAGAAAAACAAGATGAACAAAATTATCAAGTAAAAAAATTACAAAATGAATTTTCTAAATTATTACCAATAGAAAAACCAGAAATTGTTTTATCTAGTCCAACAAGTTTTGAAAGTAAAAATTATTATTCTCCATCATCTATAACACCAAATTTATTACCATCATCTAGTACACCTATTTCAAAAAAAGGTATTAATTTTGATGACCCTTCAATAACCCCAATAAAATATGTTGAAAAAGGAATTGGAAATATAGCCGTAAAATATTTAACTTTAAATTCTTCCAAAGCAAAAGTTTGTGATAATATTTATGGAATTAGAACTGAAAATGGTGAAGATCTTTGGATTGGAGATTCTCAAATTAAAATAAATAATAATGATATTATTCTAAAAGGTAAAACATATATTGGAACTAAAGGTTTATGGGAATTATTAATGTTAAAAGAACCAAATGAAGAAAAAATAACAGAAGAAGATTTACAAAACTATGCACATATTATTTTAGTTACATTTGCATATATGCGTAATAATGATAAATCTTCAAAAAATATAAAATCAAATGTAGGCAATAAATATATGAATTATATAAAGCCTATATTAGAAAAAAATAGAATTTTAAAGTCAGGAAAAACTGGATCAGGAATAGAACAAAATTTTAAAATTTATACAAAATCACCAGTTGAATATGTTTACTGGAATAATATTAATGAATTAAAAGATAGATTATTATTATTAATTGGTGAAAATAAAGCTGGTAATGATAGTCCTGAAATACATAATGAAATAATGAATATAATTGAAGAATTAAAAGAAGAAAATATTATATAATTTTTTTTTTAATTAAATGGGAATTGATAAATTTGGAAGAAAAAATAATCAATCCAATAATAATAATACTTCTTTAATGAATAATAAAATAAAAACATTAGAAAGTGAATTTTCAAATTTTAAAACAAATATGGATAGTAAAAATTCAAAATTAGAAAAAGCTACCGAAAATTTAAAATCTGATATCAATAAAGATATTAAAAAATTAAATGAAGAATTTGATAAAAATACTAAAGATATAAAATCAAATTTTCAAGCTAATATAAATGATTTAAAAAAAGATATTAAAAAAGATATTTCACATATAGAAACTCAATTACTGGCAGTGTTTGAACATTTAAGTAAAAACATCCAAGAAAATAAAAATTTATTGAAATCTATCGAAAAAATAATAGATAAAAATACAGATAATAAAATATCTAAAATTCCAAAATGAAATAAAAAAAAAAAATATTTTTCTTTTATGATATTAATTTTAATGATTATATAATGATGTCTAATTTAAGTTTTTCTTATTTTTAAGATCTATTTTCGCATTTTTTTTTCTAATTCTTTAATTTTAAAATGTCCATGTGCTAATTTTAAAATATTATTATTTTCATCTTTATACAAATAAAATTTATCATCGTATGGGGATAAACCAATTTTTTCTTCTTTTACAGTATATAACTTTAATTTAATAGATCTAATACCATGAATAGTTTCCTTTTTATTTTTTAAATTATTCAAACAATTTTTATAATCATTAAATGTTAAAGCTTTTATATTCATTTTCTTAATTCCTTTACATATCTTCTTTTCACTATTATCGGTTCTAAATGAATACATTTTTGATCTTAAACCACAAAATTCTCTAATAGGTATTCCATTATATTCATCTTTGAATTTTCCAGGTGTTTTTTTATTTTTATCAGATTTCAATCCATCTATAGGGAAATTATCTATATAATCACTTGTATCATATAAATCTATTTCATTTTTCATATCTTCATAAATATCAAATTCAGTATCATTTAATGATTTTGCTTCAAAATAAATAATAAATGAATCAGTATCAGTACCTAGTAATTTCATTCTATTTTCATATTTTTTCTTTAATTGAACATAAAATTTAAACATTAATAATTTTGCTAAATCAAGAATAGCCATTCCTCCAAATAATGGTTTATTTAATTTAACTGAAGTTTTTTTTCCAAAAACGATTACTAAATCATTATCAATAATTTTTCTATTTTGATAACTAGCTTTGCTTATTAATTTTTTCATAATTCTTGAACTTCTTACAATTTTTATATTTAATCTATTTCTTACATTTTCCATTTGTTTTCCAAAAACTGAATTATTCATTAATTTAAAGAAATCTTTTTCAAAATCATTTTTAGCCTGTTTTCTTAATTCAGTATTTTTATCAATATATGGTTTTAACCATGCTTCTTGACGTGATATAATACCTCTATGAATATTTAATAATTTTACACCTTGTTTTAAATATTCTTTTAAAAGCCTTATATTTAAAACATATTTTTCTTTCCTTTCTAAACTACAAATAAGTTTTTCAATTCTTTCATTTGGTTTTGAACCAATTTTTTTAGCAATCATTTCATTTTGTAAACTTGATAATATTTTAGGTGTTTTATGATTAGGTGCAGGTGCATAATCATTATAAAAATTATGCAAATTTTGTGGGATTTCTAAATCAACTTCAACATCTATAGAATAATCCCATTTTTTAAAACTTTTTCTTTTAATAATTTCTGGTGTAAGATCTATTATTTCGTCTTTATGTAACCATCTATGACCTCCAATTGATAATTTTTGACTCATTGCCCAACCATATAAATTATTTGCATCTAAATATAGTATAAAACTAGTTAATTTTTTTGAATCATATATTCCTTTTTTCTCAGCTTCTATTTTAGACAATTTATAAACTTGTTCTATATTATCATTATAATAATAACAATTATTTGCTTTTGCATAATCATGACTAATTTGTGAAATACCTCCCCTTATACCTTTTTCATAAAATTCATACATTTCCAAATTAGTTAATAATTCTAATTGTTGTCTAGTAAATTTTAAAGCAGCATTTATGCTTAAATGTGGTGCACTTACATAATGAATTGGATCTAAACTATAATTTTTATGACACATTTCTCTAAAATTATCAAAAACATCTGCCAATAAAATTACATCTAATTTTAGATATAAATTATGATATTCTTTAAAACTCCAAAAATGTCCTCTTTTGTTTTTAAAATAATTCCACAATTCTGTAGCAAATTTATAACTTTTCTTTGATATAGAACCAGATAATTTTGAATTAAATTCTTCATATTTTGGTAAATGTTTCATATTTAATTTACTAATATCATCTATAAATTCATAAGGATAAACACCTTTTCTAAGTAAAAAACATATTTCTTCTTTTAGAATATCCTTAAATACATAATTAAAATTTTTAAGATGATCATAATTAATTTGCTTTTTAATTTCACATTCATTACAATATGTACATGTTTCATATGCATAAATTTTATCATTAATTATTTTAAAAGATGGTTCTTTTAATTCTCTCATTTTATTACAAAGACAACAAAATGCAGTGTTCATATTTAATAAATTTTTAATTGCTTTATCTAAACTACAATTTATAAATTCTAAAGAATCTATAAATCTTAATTCAATTACATCAGGATCTTCCCAATCTCTAAATTCAGTAGATTCACATTTATAACAACGAATATTTTTTGGTAAATTATAATCATATAAACATTTCTTACATTGTTTCCATTTAGTTACAGCAGGAATAATATGATCTTTTAATTCAGTTGATTTACATTTATAACAACATTTACTTGTTTTAAAATTATATTCATATTTACATTTTTCATTTAAACACATTTTATGTTCATATGCATCAATTTGAATTTTTTTTCTAAATTGTCTAAATTTTTCAGTACTAGAAGCCAAAATAACCATTTCTGTTTTATAAGCTTTATTCTCATCTATTTTATCCAAATGTTTTATAATTAATTTACTATCATACCCTTTTAAATTATGAACTACAACATTTATAGCCTTTGGTAATTTACATGCAAAATTACAAGTTGTACATAATGCCCTTCTATATTTTCCAGTTAAATGATCATGATCCCACATTTTAACTACTTTTTCATTATTAAAATTTGTATAGCATATTTCACATTTTTCAGTTTTTTTAAATTTTTCAATTGATTCATCATCTTTAATTGCTGGTTTATTAATTTTAATTATTCTGTTATATGATTTGGCTGCTAATTTAAGATAACTATGAAAATTTTCTATCAATTCTGAACCTTCTGAAATATAAGAATTAAATTCTTTAAAATAATTATTATAAATTCCAAAACTATTAGGTACATGTTCATTAATTAATTTTGTATTGTTTTTAACAATATCACATTTTTTTAATGAACATTCAAAATCTAGATATAAAGTAAATGGATGATATATTTCTGCTCCAAGTGTTTTATATTTTAAAATATTTTTGTTTTTTTCTGGTAATTTAAAATTTTGAATTATATTATCTGTTTTTTTCACAAAACAAATTTTCTTATGAGCTTCAAGTTCTTCATTAGATTTAAATTTTCGAAAACATTTTTTACAAATTATTAAATGATGATCTCTATGATGAATTTTTCCACTCAAAAAAGCTGATAAATTTTTAATAGGAATAAAATGACATTTTTCATCATTTTCTAACAATAAAACATCAACATGTACTTTATTAACATTTGGTTCAAAAGATTTACTTATATGTAAACTTTGAATTTGTTCTAAATCATAATATTCTTCATCATCTTTAAAACAATAAAAATTCATAGTAATATTAAAATAATCTTCTAATTTTTTAATATCTTCTTCTTCTACCTTAAAGGGGTATTTCATTTCTAAATTTTTATATTTTTCATCATTTTCTATTTCGCTCAAATATTTTTTGTATTTTGATGGTCTTTCAGGGTGTTCTTTTAATTCATTTTGATGTATAAAATAAAGAATTGTATATAAAATACATTTATTATCAGTATTTTTAATATTAATGCAATTTTTATTATTGAATTCAATAAAATCACCCCCTAAAAGTGGTTGACTTTGATCACGTTGAATACCAGATTCAACAATATAACGAAAAATATAACCAGTATTGTTAGCTATCCTATCTTCAAATTGTTGAATAATATCTCTTACCATTTCATCAAATGTTACTAAATAATTTTGTCTATTTACTGATCTTGTAAATGATTGAATATAATAATCTTCATCCTCATCATTTCTAACATTTCGTTTCATTATATGAATAAATAAACTTACTCGAAAATTAGTATATCTTTGATGATCTCTGAAAAAATAATTTATATAATCATTTCTAACTATTTGAAAATGTAAAAATAAATCTTGAGTTTCATCATTTGTTAAAATAATATCTGTAACAAGATTACCAAATGCATTTTGTTCTAATGGTACACGTACTACATTTCTATTACGAATATTTTCTTCTGGAAAATCATATGAATCAAAATTATTAAAAAATGATTGAATTATTGATTCATTATGATTAGTGATGTAATTATTAATAAGATTTATTAATTCAGTTTTTCTTAATGCAGCCCACCCAAGAGGTGGATTAAAAATGTTTTCTTTTTTATACTGTCTCATTACTTGTCTAAGTTCTGAAACAGTTTTATTAATTGTTAAATTTGGTTCTATAAAATTTGTTTCCATTTATTAGAAAAAAAATTTATAAAAAAATAAAGTTTACAACATTTTTAAAAAATAAATAAATTTTCAATAAATTAAGTAAATTAAAATGAAAAATGTGATGTTTATGCCTCAATATTATTTTCTTTATTTTCTTTATATTGAGTTTTTGCTATATGATATTTTGAAGAAAAGTGTCTTGCTTTACAATATCTAACATATTCTTTTCCACATAAACAAGGAATTTTTTCTGTATTATATTTTAAATGCCTACATTGTTTACAATATCCTTTTCCATAAAATTCAGATAAATCTTTTTCAATTAAACATGTCAAACAAATTTTTTTACCATTCATTGGAGATAATAAAACTTTTTCACCATTTATAGTTCGATGATATAATCGTTTCTTATTTTTTTTTATCTTCCATTTTTATTTTTTATTTAGGTTGTAAATTTTTTTTAAAAATAAAAAAATTTAAACTTTTTAAAAATCATTTTATATTTCTTATTAATTAAAAGAAATTCATTCTCATAGTTAAATATTTTTTTATTAAAAAATATATAATTATTAGAATACTAATGATTATAAAAAGTAATTTATGATTATAGCCAAAAACTTCATTATATAAAATTATATCAATATAATCAATAAAATTTAATATATTCATTATAATGTTTATAAATGATTCAAACATATTGCAATTAATTTAAGTGATAAAAAATTTAAAAAAAATATTAATGATTTACAAAAGATTTTATTTTTTTTTATTTTTTCTTATTTTTATTACCACCTGAATTTACAGAAATAGCAACTGCATCTATATCATTTAATTGCTTATGTTTTAAAGATTCTAATTTTTTTAAATCTGCATTATCAAAAATTCTATCATTCAAATCATCTTTAGCATTTAATAAAGCTTGTTTAATAGTTGTTTTTCTATTTTTACTAATTTCTTTATTATTATTAGTTTTTATAATAACATTTATTAAATTTTCTGTTTCTTTTCTTATAATTTCTGCAGAAGCGGCCCCTTCTTTTGATTGATCTGTAATTTTTCTCAATTTTTCATTTTCTTGTTTATATAAAATAGTTAAATTTTTATATTTATTATATGATTCTCTATACTCTTCAGATAAATATTTAAAAGTTTCTTTTTCTGTTGACATAGAATTCATATAAATAAACGCTTGACATGCTAACTTTTTCTGTTCTTGAGGATAATTAGATTGATTAATAGAATTTAAAATTTTTGTTAAATCATTATTTGAATTTTCTAACGTTTCTTTTAACAAAGGAAAGTTTTCAATTAATTCATCTATATCTTTAAGATTAGTTGAATGTTGTTCAGCATATTTAACTATTGCTTCCATTTATTAAAGAAATTTTTTTATTTATTTTTTTGTACTTTACTGTATTTTACGGTTTTACTGTATTTTACGGTTTTTACCATAAAATACGGTTTTACTGTATAATACGGTAATTGATTTACCGTATAATATGGTAATTGATTTACCGTAAAATACGGAACTAACCGTAAAACACAGTAAATAAGTAAAAAAAAATATTTATATAAATGAAAGAAAAAAATAAATACACGTATGAAGAATTTATAAATTTATTAATGAATTATGATTTTTTAAATCATAGTATAGCTGCGTTTTCTAGAATTTATAATATCAATGAAAAAACAGTAAGGAATTATTTAAAAAAATTTGAAATTCCTTATAAAAATAAAAATGTAACTTATTATAAAAATAGTTCTGGTCAATTTACTTCACAAGAAAACGAAAATAAACAAATTAAAATTAAAAGAACTTATGGAAGAAAAAAATCTCATTTAACTATTATTCCACAATTAAAACCAATTACAATTCAATATCCAGAAAATAAAACTTTTATTAAAAATGAAAATGAAACCGTAATTAAACCTATTAAAGACGAAATTAAACCAGTTGAAAAAATAATTAACAAATGTGAAAATAAAACTATTAAAACTAAATCAATAGAACCAAAAAGAAAAAATGAAACTCAATCTCAATTTAGAGAAAGAATGTTAAATTCTTTTTTATAAATTAAAATATTTGAAATTAATGGAATAAATAAAATTACTTAATTTTTTTACTAAATAAATGGTAAGACATTACGGAAGCGGATATCTCAATAGTCTTATAAATAATCTTCCATTTGAATTACATAGTCCAGGTTATAATTATTTAGGGCCTGGTACTAATCTTCAATTGAATATAGAAAAAGATATTTTACCAATAAATAAATTAGATGAAGCAGCAAAAGAACATGATATTGCATATTCAAAACATAAAGATTTAAATAAAAGACATGAAGCTGATAAAATTTTAGAAGAAAAAGCTATGAAAAGAGTTTTTGAAAAAGATGCTTCTTTAGGTGAAAAAGTAAATGCTTATTTAACAGCTAACGCAATGAAAGTTAAAAGAAAATTTGGAATGGGGTTAAATAATGATTTACAATTTAAACAAAAACATGGAAAATATTTTAAACATCCTATTTCTTTATCTGATGATCAACAAAATAAAATTTATGATGCAATTAAAAATAAAAAATCTACTGAAATAAAATTAGAACCAATTCAGTTAAAAAGAACTAAAGAAAGTGTAATGAATGAAACTTATTTACCATTATCTAATCAACAAATAAATGCAATTAATAAACATATTAAAAATGATATGAAAACTATTTTTACTTTAAAATTGTCAAAAACACAATTACAGAGTATGAATAATAATGAAAAAATTGGTGGTTTTCTACCAGCATTAATTCCATTAATTCCTGCTATTGGGGCAGCAGTAACTGCTGGTACTTCTTTATATAGAGCATATAATGATAAAAAAACTAATGAAAAATTATTAGAAGAAAAAATTCGTCATGATAAGGCTTTAGAAGAAAATGCTAAAAATGGAAAAGGTTTATTACTTAAAAAATCTGGTGAAGGTATGTTACTAAAAAAAAATTTGAAATAATTGATTCAATCCCAGTAAAACCTTTAAGTAACTATGATTTAAAAAAATATGCTAAAAAATTAAAAATTTCTCATTTTAGAGGTGTTTTTATGAAAGATAAATTACCTAAAAAAATTAAAAATCAAGAATCTGGAATTATAAATTTAGATAATTTTTCTGGCACTGGTACTCACTGGATTGCTTATAAAAAAAATAAAAATACAATTGCATATTATGATTCTTTTGCATTAAATAAATTACCAATTACAGTTGAAAAATATTTTGAAACTTATAAAAATATTGTACTTTTTAATAATCATATTGATCAAAAATTTAATGAAGTAATATGTGGACATCTTTGTTTAAAATTTTTATTATTTTAGAATATTCTTTAATTCAATCACAAAAATAATTTTTATTAAAAAAATGATTTATTATCATCTTCATCTAATTTGTTCAAATTCTATATTATTTTCATTTAAAAATAATATATAATTATGTTTTTTATAATTTCTGACGTAAGTCTATTTGAAGTGTTTATATTTATCAAACATTTCTAGCTAATTGGAGTGTCTTTGTGGTGTTGATCGTCTAGAGTTAATTCTTGATTTTTACGTTTGGGTTCAAATCCCGCTAGTGCCTACGATATTTTATTTAAATAATACTTTGAATCAAAAAGAGCAATATACAGAAGTCATAAGCCAAACTAAATACATTTCAGTTGATATCAACTTATAGTATGATGTTTTATCATCAAACTTGTAAACAAAGCGAAGGAGAACGAGTATTATTGTTATCATATTTGACTTCATGGTAAGCTTAAAGGTTGTTCGTATAACTATATTATCATATGTATTAATTCATTCTAAGAGAAACACACCAACGGCACTTTGCATGTTCTAACAATTTTGTGACGTCATATCTATGTGAATAAATAAGCTTCAAGTAATTTTTTATATTTTCCATTATTTGTTTCTTTTTCTTTATCAATTGTAAGAAAACCATATTTTTCATTCCAGCAGACATTACAATAATTTTTAAAACAATCAAAATTTATATCAGTTATATGATCATCAAAAATATGTTTCAAATTAGTTTTATCTTGAGTGAATAAAATAATATAATTTACATTATCTCTGATAAGTTGTTTAGGAATTTTAGAGTATGTTTGACTTAAATAAAAACAAGAAATATTGTTATGCCTACCATAGGCAAAATAATTAGAAATTATATCTTGGGATTCTGTAGAAATGTCATCAAAAACTATAACTGAATAAGATGAAATTTCTTCAGGTTGAGGTAGTGAATTTAATGTTAAACTTTGAAATTTTCTAGATTCCAAGTTATGTTTTTCACATACTTTATTATATTTTTCAATTAAATTTTCTAAATATTTATATTTATCTTGATATGAAGTTTTTGAACAAATTATAACATCTGTATGATAAATTTTTGTAATAATGTTTAATAGAACATTAGTTTTACCACAATTACTTGGTCCACAAATAATTGCTCTAATAACATTTGGAAATAAATTATTTAACCTTTCAGGTGGTTTAAAGGTGTCATAATTTTTAATAGTTAATTTAGAATTTTTATCTAAAGATTTTATTTTTATTGAACTCATTTAATAATAAAAAATTATATATGCATTACTTGATTTGTTAATGGATTATATGAAAAACTATCATCACTTATTATTAAACAATGAATTATAGTATTAGATGGAAAATTATTACACCATTTAAAATCAATTTTTATATCAATAACTGCTTCTTTAATTACTTCATTTTGTTTAGAAGTATCTACAATAATAATAGGATAATCTTTTAAAAATGAATTATAATTCATCAGTGGTAAATTATGTTGACTTTGTCCATAATATGAATTTTTAAATTCTGAAAACATATCATATAAAATATCGCATTTATTTTGCTCATAAGATAATCTTAATTCAGAATTTGGATATTTCGTAGTATTAAGACTTACTTGTACGTTTTCCAAATTACATAAATCAAATTTACTATTATCTTTAGCAATATCATGATTTCTATCGGTTTGAAAACTGATTAAAAAATATCTTGGTTTTGCACTACTTGTAGTAATTCTCCATGTATATTCTTTTGCATTTGGAATAGAACTTGTGTAAAAATATTTCCAATTTCTAAAATACATATTAAAATTAGTGTTATTAGATATTTTCTTATTAATATCATGTTCAACTTCAATAGAAAATTTAACTTGTGGCATTCTCCAAATTATTTCAGAAATATTGATTTCAAAAGTATGATCTGTAAGTACAGTTAGAATACAATTTTTATCATCATTAGATCTAATAAGTTCTAATTTTTGATTAATTCTGAAAACAAAATTTTTATAATCTTCAAAGAAACCAATTACTGTATTCATTGGAATACTAACAGAAAAATAACCTAATTTATTTAATACAGAACCTTTATTATGTATTTGCCATCCGGCATTATTAAGAGCTAAATCATTAGAAAAAGATGATAATCCTTTCATAGTAGTTGTAATACCAGGATTTTCAATAGAATCTATTTCAGTTGAATTAATTGAATATGATATTTTACTAAACATATTTAATAATCCATTATTAACAAAATTAATTTTTTTAGTATCAATTTCGCTTAAAATTTTATTTGTAGCATCTTTAACAATTAATTGACCTCTAATCAGTAAAAGACTTTTATGAGGAAAAGTTTTAATATCTTGATTATTAATATCAATTGATATCGGCCTACCAGATGTATTTAACTGAGTAGTATTTGCCGGTAAATGATCATAGAATTGGTAACTTTCGATACCTTTTTCTTCACTTACAAATGATTTCATTTATTAAGAAAAAAATTTGCTTAATTAATTTATTTTACGAATGTGTAATCTAATACTTATTTTTTCATTTCTAAAATCAATTAAATCATCGTCTTGATCGACAATTCTAATATCAATTTCTCTTATGGAAGTATTTATAATTGGAAAATAAATTAAATTTCTAGGAATTTCATTAATTTTTTCACCGGGTTTATCATTTATAAAAAACTCATGAATAACATTTGTTGGTTTCTTATTTTCATAACTTCCAGTAGCAATATTACATTTAATTCGAATAGAATTAACTTTCATAATATTTACTGGTAAATCTGATTCTACTAATTTATTTGAAGGAATAATTTGTTTACTAAATCCTAATAAGGAACCTATTGAATTATCTTTTGTAAAATCTATTTCATATTTACTAAAAATTTCTACTTTTAATGTAGTCATATTTGGTGTGATTTCTATTTCTAAATTTTCATCAAAAAAATCATTAATATCATTAATTTCATATGAACCGGTTGGAAAAGTAATATCAATAAATTGATTATTTTTTATTAAAGTTAATACATTATTTTTAAGTAATTTAGATACATTTGGGATAGAATGATATGCACTAAAATTTAATAAACATATTTCATAATTTGAATTTTTATCTAGTTTTATTGGTTCATCAAATTCACAATTAATTCTCGAAGAATTTCCATCTAAAGAAATACTCGTCATTTTATTATTTATTTATTTATAAAAAAATATGAATTATAAGATTTGGGATTAAATCTGATATGTGTCAAAATCTTTTTCTAAAAACATGACCGGTAAAACCGGTCATTTTTTTCTTTTTTTTTCGATATAATAAAAAACATTTTCGCACATGTAAAGAAAACTTTCACATAGTTTTGAAATGTTAAATGAATTGTAAAGTAATTTTGAAAAATAAAATTTAATATATTTTTAGTTTAATAAATTGAAATTATTTGATTTTTCATTTTCATTAAATTTTTGACAATATTTAATAAATATTGGATCTTTAATTAATTTTGTAAAATTTAATTGAAATAACTCATTAACACATTTTTCTTTATTATCTTCATTTTCGTATTTTTCTATTAAATAGGCTGATAAAGTATTTAATAAATAATAACTATAAATATAAGTATAATTAAATTTTCTTGCTTTTTCAATTTTAATTTTATTTTTTTCTTCAATTTCTTTAATTTTTTTATCATTTACTTTCATTAGTTTCATAAAACAGAAATTATCTTTATTTATATCTTTTATATATAAATAATTATTATACTGTATTTTTCCGTTATCGAAAAATGAAAAACAAAATCTTTTACTATTTTCATGGTATACAGTTATTACTTCCAAAAATTTATCTTTTTTAAATCTCCTGGTTAATAATTTTCTATACTCTATAAAATCATCATCAAATTCACTATCATCATTTTCAATAGATTGAAAATCATCAACCACAAAAGAATCAATTGCGCTCGACATTTTGAGATTGTTTATTTTTGTTTGTATTTATTAAGAAAAAAATTTATAAAGAAAATAAAAAAAAAACTTAAACTTTTTAAAATGTATTAAACTTTAATTTTTTTATAACTTTTACTATTTTTTCAAATTATTTTTACGTTTCATTTTACGCTCAAATTATTTTTACGTTTCATTTTACGTTTCAATTTACGTTTCACTTTTTAATTTGAAAAATAATTATTTAAAATTGTAAACATATTTTCTACTTTTAAATTTCAATTTTTATTTATTCTGTAATTCTTTGTTCGTTTTTAAAACAGAAAAATATATATGTGAAAGTATACAGTAATTACATATTCTAGCTAACGAATTAGTTAACATTTCCATAATTTGTTCATCATTAATAAAAAATTTTAATTCATGTTTAAGTTTATGAATATCAATATTACGATCAGTTACTTCCTTTAAATCAAGATCGGTAATTATTTCATCAAGTTCTTCATTTGCTTCTTCACCCATAATATCTATAGATATTTTCTCTAAAATATGCGCAATCTTTAGTATTTTACAAATTTTCTCAGTACTTTTTAAATTCTCCATTATTTATATAAATATTTTTTTATAAAGAAAATAAAAAAAAAATGTTAAACCTTTTAAAAATGTATTTAAACTTTATCCTTTTAAAAATTTGTACTGTTTTTTCAAATTATTTATTTTTTTTTTTATTTTAAAAATAAATATTTAAAATTGTAGACTTATTCTGTATTTATACAGTAATTATATTTTTATGGTTGTTTATCCGATATTATTTTTAAAATATTGGTTATGTATCAAATAAATAATGCGTGTCTGGGAATTATTTGTTATGGATATTTATTATTGTGAATTTATACTGTACTTGAACAGAAACTTTTATTTAAATTTAATTACCGTTAAAAAGTATCCAATATTATGTTGAAAGTATTGGCACTTTATCAGGAAATGTGGGCGTGTCTGAAAACTGTCCTGAAACCGGCATTTCCTATACTACTAAGTTATATTCGCTAGAGGTTAAAACCGAATGCAGTACGAAGACCTAGCTGGTGCAATTGTTCCCCTCGAAAATAATGATTCTACTAGTTGAAAACATATCAACATCGATTGTGAGACACGCAATAGAGTGGGATCCTTTTACTCAAGATCGCAGAGAAGACCTACTTATAGGGACCAGAAAAAACTTGGCGCTGAACAGTTGAAAAGGAATATTTAAGAAGCTAAGAAATAGTTGGGGTGAGCTCAAACACATTCCCAGGAACAGAACAAGATGGCATGGATTGGTAGTTGTCGCTCTGTTTGCCATACGAAAGGTTCAAGGAGATCAGTTAATTGATTGATTCAGTTAGCAATAGTACTCTCTTCTATGAACTTTCTACTCTTGAGATTAATCAAAGTAATCAAAAACAAGTACACTGAATTGAAAGGAGCAGTCTGGTAAGGTCTCTTTCAAGTAATTTAAAAACCTCGGAATTGTTTGAAACATGTACCGAAGTACATGTCTTGGGGGCTTGAACAAGTTTTGGTTCAAGGTTCCTTAAAGTAATTCAAATTTAAGAACAAAAATTTACAAAAAAAATAATACATTCTTTGAATCAAATTTTATCTCATCAAAATCTTATACACATGCGACAAATAATGCTTTGATCAATCCCAAAGTAAACTGAACTGAACAAAATCCAATCAAGAGCCTATCTCACAAAATTATGAATAGACATAATTCATCGTAAGAAAAAAAAATGTCATCGAGTTGATATTATGTTCAACATTACTCGTATTTCTCTGTTTATCGTTGGTTCCATTTCTTGCGTTTGTTCATATTTTCTACTTAAAGTTAACTTCTTTCGCTTTACAAAGAAAACAAAAGTCTATTAAATAAAATAGAATTACATCAACTTGTTCGTTGCTGGTATAATAATATGAGCTTCCTTGTTTTAGACTCGTATATTATAGTCCAGTAGTTGTAGCTTGTATAGCCATGCATCCGTTGCGTTTCGCAAACATCATATCTTCCACATCCTTGAAGATCTATTGTTATGTCATCATAAAGTCGACAACTTTATTAAATCCAATTTGCTGTATTTGAAGACTTTTTTTTGCCGTTGTTGTTGTTGTTCATCCTATCCATAGCAATATTACATACATAACATCGTTAGATTCTTTTTGGAACGACGATGGACGAAGACGATCATAACAACTCTACGGACATTGGACTTGGACATGAAAGTGCTGTATAGTGAAGAATGTAGATTGTCTCCTTTAATTTCCACTCAACAAACAAGCAAGGATTCTATTATTGTTATCAACATTTTTCATTGCCTCATCTACTCGTAGTTTGTAGTAGGTACATTCAGTATTATTTGTCTATGCCAGTTCAGTTTGAGTTAACTGGTGTGTTGTGTATCTTGCCGTTCCAGACAACACTCAAAAACACTTGGCTGCATAAAATGTGATGCCTGCTTGTCCTAGAGACACGAGAAAAAAGGAGAATGATAAATGAAGATGCAAGTTTTCTATAGCATTTTCTTACAACAGGTTTAAAGAACTATTTTTTTAAATTTTTGAGAAAATTTATTTTCTTTAAGAATTTACATATATGTAGTTGCATTTTGAACTAGTAAATAATATTTTAAAATAGGGACGGCAAAACCATAAAAATGGATTGACAGGACGCGACGCCCTAGTATCAATTTAGTGAAGGCAGTTTTGCTATAGGAAATAATATTCCCTGAGTAAATAATCCAAAAGATAACTCCTTTCAATTGATCAAAACTTGGAAACAATTATTGAAAAATATTTGTGTATAACCTTTTTGAAAAAGAAACCAGCAAATGGCCCATCCATTAATGTTTAATATCTTTGTCTTTCAGTCAGAATCTCGTTAGTCCTTCAATGTCCTTTTAATTAATATCAGTCAAAAAAGTCACTTAATTTAAATATTAATGTCTCGGTAGTATATGATGGTTCCTCTTTGCTGTATAAAGAACCAATTTTTAAACTTTTTAGCATCTTGAAGTTTCATTTTATTATATTTTGAATTGGTTGCTTATATCTCTTAAACGATTTTTTTCAATTTTTGACGGATAAATTTAGCTGTGCTCTCCGAGATGTCATTTTACTGAACACCCCAATTAATAAGTGATATAATGAGTGTCAATTTAGCAAAGCTAAATGAGTTGTGATTTTGAATTTGTCGTTCAATGTTTTTTTAGTTTTTTTATGGAAAATAGGTAGAAACATTATTTAATCAGTTGTGACAATTTCAAATTAGTCTTTCAATATTTTCTATGTTTTGTTTTTTTTTCGAAAATAGGTAAGAACTTCTTAGACTTAATGATTTATGGCTTACTAATTTGCTGTTTATTAGTCGTAAATTATGTGTTACTAATTAAATTTGATAGTGCAATGTTTTCTATGTTTTCGTTGGATGCTTTGCTGACTTAATACCAAGTTTCCAAAGAAACTCTCGAACTGGATCGAAAAAGGGTAGGCAAATAATTTGTCGTTAGTAAATTGTGACGATTTTGAATTTGTCGTTCTATGTTTTCTATATATTTTTTCCAAAAGTGGTCAAAACTTCAAAAACTCAGTATTTTATTGCTTAAGCCGTTAATTAGTTGTGACAAATTCAATTTTGTCATGCGATGTTTTTTATTTTTCGATGATTTATTTTCTATGGGTGTCATAAGCAACTTTCACGAATTGAAATATAGGTAGGTGGATAATTTGCCTTTAATTAATCAGTAATTAGTTGTGATAATTTCAAATTTGTCATTCAATATTTTCTCTGGTTTTTTGAGTGCTTTGCTAACTTGATACATCACGAAAAGTTGCAAGAATTCCTTGGACTAAAAGTTTTGTGGCCTAATTTCTTGAGGTCAATCAGTTGTGAAAAATTGAATTCATCCGTTCAATATTTCTATGTTTTCTAGTTTATTTTTGTATCACTTCTTTAAATAACTATCATGTTAGCCAAGAACCAACTCAAAATAGGATAAAAACCGCTTACACCATATAGTTTTTGGCTAAATAATTTCCCGTAACTTAGTCTCTTCAATTAATTATGACGTTTCCGAACTTTTCGTTTAATGTCTTTTTGTCGAAAATAGGTAAATCAAATTCTTACACTTATCGGCCAACTAATTTGCGGTTAATTAATCGTAAATTATGTGTTAAAATTAAATTTGATCGTGCAAAGTTTTCTATGTTTTTGTTGGGTGATTTGCTAACTTCACATCAAACTAACAAAAAAACTCTCATAGATCGAAAAAAGATAGGCGAAAGTAAGTTGTAACAATTTCGAATTTGTCGTTCTATGTTTTCTATGTTTTTTTTTTTCCAAAAGTGGTAAAAACTTCAAAAACTCAATACTATATTGCTTAAGTCGTTAATAAGTTGCAATAAATTTAATTTTGTCGTGCGATGTTTTGTATGTATTTCTTGGTGATTTGTTTTCTACGAGTGTCAAGTTAGCAAAGCAACTTCCACGAATTGAAAAATAGGTAGGTGGATAATTTGCTGTTGATTAGTTGTTAAATAGTTGTAAGAGTTCTTTATTGTAGTTCAATATCTCCTATGTTATTTTGAGTGGTTTGATTACTTATTGACACAACTCGAAAAGTCGTAAAAATTCTTCTACCTAATGTTTTATGGCCTAATTATTTGACGTAAGTTAGATGTAAAAAATTGAATTCATTCGTTCAATGTTTTTTAATGGCATATTAAATTTTTCGTTAACTTGGTCTTCAAACTAATTTTGACCGTTTTGAATTTATTGTTCTGTCACATTCCCAAAATGCATTTATTTACTTCAATAAGCTTAAAACCGTGAAATAAATTCACTTGATACCAAGTTAGCAAAGAGCTTACAAAATTGAACGACACATTCGAAAGTGTCACAATTATTATTTAATGACAAATTATCCTCCTACTCATTTTTTGATTCTTGAAAATTGCTTTTTTGACTTAACAGTCATTGTACAAAATAATTTTAAAATTTATATGGCTTAATTATTCTTTACGGTATTTCGGGTGTAACTACTAACGGGACATTTACAGCGCTATTTTTTTGTCATTATCTGTGCGTTGTGATGAGTTTTTTGCTTTCCAGTCGAGGTTATACATGCTAGTCTTGTCTGGGTTGTCCTGAAAAAAACATGACACTTCGGAGGAAAAAGCTCTAAGAAGAACCTTATTAAAAAATCATATTTATATTCAATTATTTACAAAAACACACAACATTCAATTATTATAGTCCTTTGGTACTTCGGTTAGTTCTGGTACCGGAATTATCCACTTGCGTTTCTAGATTCTAGTCTTGTATCGGTTTTACTAGTTTCTGATCATTCGGTTTGGACTAATAATCTGGTGTATGGTCGGTACTACGGCTTCTGATAGTTCAGCTTTTAAATATCGTCCTTTTATTCTGACGTCAGGCTTAGAACGGGATCAGACGGTACTTTGCCCCTGGTGGTACTCAAAACAGCAGGCCGAACGCTCCTACCTAACCACCAGTTATACGAAAATTTTATCAAAGTACTATTCAAATTGTACACGATTTCCAATAAATCTCTGTCCAAGGTATTTTTCTGCGACAATCCATTTGGACTTAAGCAATAGTTGAAAATAGACGTATATTTACTCTTTTCGAAAATCCACTCCAAAGCAAGTAAATACTTTATGTGAAAATTTTTAACATTGAAAATATTTATAGGGTCGTTTTGGATAAATTATGGTGTTACTAAAATGAATAAAGTGAATAAATGTGTATATGAGATGAACGCTAGCGTATACGGGGGGTACGATTGAATTTTTGGTTGGTGTTACTAAATTGAATAAATGAATTTTAATTCTATATTTTTATAGTTATAAATGCAGTCAGCAGTTTATTGTGCAGCGTTAACTTTGTGTTAAAAAAAAATGGCTTGAAAAGAAAATGTATGTAGAAGTGCAAAATTATGTTTTTTTTAAATTTGATTTATAGAATAGGGCTTTTATGTGAAATGGTCGAAAAGCCAAAAATCTAAATGAGATGTGCTAGAGTGACAATTTTTTTGTTTATCGATAGTAACGTTTAATATAACAATTTCGTTCATATATTATGAAATTCCAAGAAATCTACGAGATGAGATATACCTTTAATATAACTGTAACTTTAACTTCAAAATTCAAAAATAGATGGTTCATAAATTATTTACTACACATTAGGGTTAGGTCTGATTGTAATAAATTTTATAGTTTGAGAAAGATAATAAATAATTAATTGTTTTTCTTTGAGGAAATTTTTATTAATTTTTTTTTTTTATATTTTTTACAATTTTTTTAGATATACTAATTTTTGTTGATCGATTTTTGGCAGTTATATTTTTGTCTTTTTAACGATTGTATTAAAAAATCTGAAATTCATACATGTGATAGATTACATAGATCTACATATAATATGTTAAATTTGAATTTTTTGAAAGTATTTCCGTTGACATAATTACATATTACTGTTCATTAACATACCACCTAATAACTCATTGGTCTGTGCACCTATACAATTAGTTTTTTTTTTTATTCGCAAATTCAATAATTGACAATTAATTTGATGTATCACACGTAGCCGTAGGTTCTTGATAAGCCTCACAAATCTAAAATACAATAATTAAAAAGTGGTACTTAATATTCAATCAATATTCCTATAGTTCATCGTCATCGTTGATTTGCAAGTTTGTGTGCGGAGAATCAGCCCAAATAAGAAGAACACAAATATTTCCCATAGTGCCACAGTTCATTCAAAATGTCTCTCTCTCTCTGTTCATTATGTTTTTTGATTTGTTTCATTGTTTGTCTGTTGTCTCTCTGTCAGTGAATTACTGAAGAAAATTACTTTTCATTCAAGTTCAGTATTCATGTTCACTCGTTCAATGTTCTTATGTTGCTTGTTCACTGTTTGTTTTGTTCAGTCGTATAGATGCTCCGATGAGGGTAGGTTTGTTCTGCTACTCGGAATTTTTTTTTTCAGCTAGTACCTAACTAGCTAAATTAAATGCAATTTGCGTTTGTGTTTTGTTACTTCGTAGGTAGTAGGGTTAGATGCTTACGGGATATGTTTGGTTAGTAGGTAGGTAATTTAGTAAGTTAGATAGGATGCTTGTGATATTCGTTGGAATATTTTTTGTTATATAAATTTTTTTACTTTTGAGTTTTATTTAGTTATGATAAGAAAGATTAACTAAGAAAATAAAAGTATGAAATATGAAAACAAGCGGAAATAAAAATATAGGTCAACAAAATCTGAAAACTAAAACATAAACAGCCTTATTTATTAGATTTTATATGCGGTTGACAAATTAGAAAGTTTTTTAGAAGTCCTTAATTGTTGAAAATATGTCTTATATAATACAATAAAACGTCAATTTAGACAAATCCTAGACAACCGAAGTCTTTGTCTAAGTGAGACAACTTTATGACAACAGTAAACAAAGTTTACTAATAACTTTTTGGAGTTGGACGGCTGCCTAAGGTTAGAAAAAGTTTGTAAATACGACTGAAAATGTGTTTTCTATTTTTGAAAATGAAGAAATGCCTTTATTGGGATAGTTTTTCAAAATAGACTTGTTGAATAGACTGAAAGTCGATTTATCATTATTGTGAATTTAAATTGGTAAATACTTTTATATATGATTATCATGTATTCCTATATTTTCCAATTTAATAGAAATTTCAAGTCCATCAAGAATTTGTTACCGGCTTTTGTCCTTTTGAATTTTTCGGAATAGACTCGCAAGCCCAAAAATTAAAAAAAAAAACCCAATGGTGAAAAATTGAATTTTGCGGAAACGTTACACTCACCAGCATTGAATATTTGTTTGTAGGCTTATATTTGGAGGAAAATCAATTTATTAGTCAGCGTTGCCTACAAAACACGTTACACGAGTTACGAAAAATAGATTCAGATACAAGAAAAAAGTTATATGAGCAGAAATATTGAATTTTTGGTTGGTGTTACCACAAAGCTAAATCAAAAACAAAAATAAAGTTACCACACAAAGAAAATGAAAATATAAAGATAGAAGACAAGCGGGAAAAATGAAGGTCGGTAAAATGATAAAAGGTGGGAAGTGTACAGCCTCTCTGTTTAAAAGAAGGTTCTTTCTTGTATTTTTGAAATAAAACAAAATTTAAGACCCACAAAGATAATAATTTGTTGTGCAGACGTAACAGCCCCTAGCATTTAATGTTTGTTCGTAGGCATGTATTAAGAGAAAAATTAAATTTAAGTTAGCGTTGCCTACTACAAACGTTAAAGGATATAGGAAAAATAAATACAAATACAGACCGAAAAAACAAGGAATTAGGGTTGAAATTTTGAATTTTTGGTTGGTGCTACAAAAAAGCTATAGAAAAAAAAAGTGTGTTACCAGACAAGGAACATACAAATATGAAACTAGGAGACAAGTGACAGAAAATATAGGTCAATAAAATGACATAAGGATAATATTAAATGTCTTTTTTATTTTTGCAAATGAAACAAAATTTGAAAATAAAAAGCTACAAAAGAATTGGACAAATAATATTTGTTTGAGACGTAACAACTACCAACATTGAATATTTGAATATTGTATTTTTGGAAAATCAAATTTTAGCTAGTGTTACCAAAAACGAGGTAAAACCAATACACAACAAAACAAAAATAGCAATATGTACATGCTAACATCATTTTGTCCATAGTCAAAATTTTGTTGATGATAGAACAAAGGGAATATGAAATATTTAACCGAGTTTTTAAAAGAAAAAGTAAACGAAAATTATGCAATAGTATAGCCTTATTTTGGGTTTTGTATCATCTTCGTATATTTGGGTATTTGATAATTTTGTTTATTCAGTTTTGTTTGTATGAAGCAATGAAAAGTTCAGATGATAAAATCATCAGATCAAAATACGAAATGATGAATAGCTTCAAATTCCTTAAATGTTTTTAAAGCTGTAGAAAGAAAAATCTATTTATGTGTAACTATGTGCAAGTAAAGATAGAAATACGACTGCAAGTATGCAAATTAACTTTGGTTAATAATTTTTTAAATTTTTGTTCAGTTCAATATAATTTTTATATTGGTCTTAGTAAAAACCATTATTAAAATTGGTATAGTTAATGTCCTTGGAAACTGGTAAAGATAACATTTAAAATAAAAGAAAGATTATTAAATATAAAGATTTAAAATGTATCCAGCACAAATAAGTCATTTTCAATGTCCCCATTGTTACTCAAGGAGTGAAATCTGTAAATTTTTAATTTTTGTCAACGACATGAACCAAGATATACTTTTCTGATGATATTTGATGCGCTGAGTTTGAATCTGGTCTTGAAATTTTTCTAGCATATCACATTTTGTAAATATTAGAATCTAAAGATATACAAAACATGCATTTTTATATGCAAATTTTGGGTTATATTTTCTGTCGAGTTTTTTTTTTAATGTTTTTGGGCATTCTAAAGTATGAACTTTTTATTTCATAATTCTCTTTGAATTTTTCAAATACCCTTATTCCTCTTCAAGAAATTCTTAGTCTTATTTTGGACTACTAATTAAAAAAATTCAGTCAATTTGCATTTGTGTTGCAGTTTTTCCAAATTTTTGCATGTTGCGTCACGAAATTTTAGTCGCAAACCTCGGATTCGGATTCAGCACTCTGGCAAACATTTAATAAGGAGGGAAATCAAAACTGCCCCACAATTTGCTCGCTTTGTGCCCTTTTAAGCACAAATTGACTTGATTTTTCGAATTATGTGTAGCTTATGACGAAGACCAACGATTTCTCGAAGGTGAATGGTGGTATTTAAAAAAAATTGATGCATTTTTGCATTTTTTTTCATGTTGCGTCACGAAATTTTCGCCGCAAACTTCAGATTCGTATTCTACACCCCTGAAAACATAAAAGAGGGGCAACATCAAAACTACCCCACAATTTGCATAATAAAAATACAATATGATACAATATGGCTCATCCGAGTAATGATTCCGGAATCTTTTTCTGTTCCCAATTTCAGGAAAGAGTAGATTTAGAACACACGCATACATATACAATTTTTCTTCGGACTACTTGTCAAAAGTGATAAATGCTTAAAAAGCCATTTGGTAAAATGGCGTCATTTAGTAGTGTGTGTGTAAATTTGACAACACGATGTTTTCATATTCGATTGAAATCCAAAAGTAGGGTCCGAAAATCCAATCGAAAACGACGTTGATTTGCTCTCTCTTCTAGCATCTGGTTAGTTTCCAGGTAGGTTCATATATGTATATTTTTTTATATGTATGCTTATACTTATGTACATACATATGTTTTTATCTATTCAAATAACATTTTGAAGTATTAAATATCAGTCTAAATAACCCCACTTTTAAGAATAAATCAAGTGTACTTTCACTTAAATCCTTATTTAGTGTTTTCACAAATCTAACTTTCCGACTGCCCATAGGTCTTAAGTAGAGTCAAAATTGTGTGTCTGTATTTAATTCCTAGGAATTCTCGTGAATGCAAAACATTTTATTTATATTTACACATAAACAAAATTCCAGAATGTTGCATCTCATATACATTAAAATTCTAAGTAATCTTTTAAGAAACATTAGTTTTACCAAGGACAATATTAATGTCTATTACCACAAAAAGTCCCCTGATGTGAGAACAAAAGCATCCCATGTAATTTAATATAATAGTTTTATTGTTTATTCTTCTTCACAGCTATGAATTGATTACCTACATACATTACATGGAATTTAAAATAATAATTTTTCGATATCACATTTATCCTTTCTTTCCTTTGTGCATTCCAGATAAAATAGAAATATTAATAATCCTGGTTGGAAATCGTTTAACAATTTCCTTGGTATCATATTGTACGTTCTTTTGTATTTGTGTGTGTATGGAATTCCATTTTTATTTCACAGTGATCAAGATACATTTATATTAAACAAAAAAAAATTACGATTTTTCCTCAGAAGGATATCAAAAGGATAGTATTTAAAAATGATAAAAAATGATATACTTGTGTTTGCTCTGCGGAAATACTTTTTTATATCGCATTTTACTGCACTCGCAACGCTCTATAATTTAATGGAGCACACTCGAGTCCTATTAAGGATTTTGTTTATTTTCTTTTGTATGAAGGAGATGGGGAGTTTTCGTTTGGTTACGTGTCACGTTCAAGGAGCATCCTCTTTTCGAATTTCCATTCAAGGATTACTATTTCTCTTTTTCTTATTTTTTTTTTTTTTTTTGTTTGCTACTACAAAGATATAAAAAGCGGTCGTATTAACTTCATTGTATCTACTTTTGTGGGTTAATGTAAGTGTTTGAGTCAGTGTGTGTGTGTGTGTGTGTATAGAATCTTTTGTGAGCCTAGCCTTCTAGCCTTTAGGTATTTTCGACTTTTCCCAATTGAATGAAAATTCTGTTGGGTGCAGCAGTTATGCGAAAGGTATAATATCAGTGTAGGTAGGTATAAATGTATGTATTTCTATTTTGCAATTTAAATTCAGTATATCACTGACTGGATGTGGTGTTTCGATTATTGGTATCTGATTGAGTGCCTGGGGTATTATTATTGGGATGGAATTTGCTTCTGTGTGATTCTGTTGTGATAGCATGGGATAAATTGGATTTATATTATTTTACTGAATATCATTTTATTTTGCAAGGGAATGCCATTATTTTCTTGGTTGGTTTTTTTTTTTTTTTTTCTTGGAAAGGGAATGCGTATATGTAATTTAAAAAGCTCAAAAGATGGTCTGATATGCTGTGTTTTTTGTCTGTACATGGAGCATGTTGCTTCTGTATAACATTTAATATTTATATACTTAACTAGATATATTTACCTACTTTGAGGCTCTCTAAGCAAAATCTGTTTCTAACATACACTTATCTGTGGGGTTTTTGCAGAAACTTGACAGCTTCCAAATTTTCAAACGGACATAAGGTCTATTGTGAACACATCAAGCTAGAGTTAACCTAATAGGTTAACCTAATTTTTTAAAACTGAAAAATGTAGCATCGTTTTCAAAGTTCCTAATTTGTTTGTTTACCTTTTTGTAAGTCACAGAAATTTCAAGAAAATCATTTTTGTATTTGTAAAGGTATAGATGATATAGCCTAAGAGAATGATTCTTCAAAGTGTTTTATCAAAATCTGTTCAATAATTTATTCAAAGAGGTGCAGCAGTGCACGCCACAGGGTAAGGGAAAATTTAATCTGCTTGTTTAAATTATTCGACCCAATCTCAGAACTACTCTGTATTTGTTATGTTGGAAAGGTTTTACTCAAAGGATGGATTCAAAAGTTGAACTAAAATTTAAAAATAATAAAATTTTAGGTACGGGTGATTCTCAACAAACTTACTTTTATGTCCCTTGGTGATTTAAGTTATTTACTCAATATTTTTTTTTACTTTTTGAAACTGTTTTGGCTAGACGATCATGATGTGTTTAATATATGTACTAATGGCAATTTCAGTTCCGAAAAAATCATAGGTCTATATATTATTAAAAAAATATTTTATATCCCAAATGTCACTACCGCGGCATGTCCCAACCCTGAGGTTAGCAAATAATTTGTTAAAACTCGATTTTATAATTAAAAAAATTGATTTGACTTATATTAACGTCAGAATTATATAATAACTACAGCTTTAAAAATTCATATTTTTATAAGTTTTAAATTAGCTAACAGAATTAGCAGTTTGAGTTCAAAAACTGTCCTAGAGTCTTGAAGCAATCAGAAAATGGTATCTACCCTATGATTCGTTATTTCGAACACCATATACTTTTATTCAAGGATCAAACCACTTTTAAATAGTTTTTGCCAAACTTATCTGAAATTTATTCGAAAAATATTTTGACCTTGGCATTTCATCATTTTTACATATAGAATCTAGTGTAAGCAAACTAACATTTATTTTTCTTTAATTTTTCAATTTCATAAAAAGTAAAGTTTTGCTGTCTGGTACTCAGTTTATAGTTTTTTAATTTTTCAATTTACTTTTACCTACATCGAAAATGGCGGCGCTGGGTAAAATTGATTTTTGAGAGTAAAAGTTTTGAAATATGCAGCACAAACTGAGCCCAATGCAGTAATGCATTTTTTGCGAGATTGCTAAATTTCAAAGAATTTCCATCCACAAAACTTAAAAATTTGGCAAGGTTTTTTTTAATATTTCCGGCACAAGGCAGCACAAGTTGATCACAATAAATAATGCATGGCCCACATGAATATTGAATGAAGTTTGCGGGGACTAAGTTAGTTAACGAATCTAAACATACCTACCCAAAATGTCAAAAATAAAATGCACACGACTGGGTTGCACGTGCTTGCTCTTATGCTCAAGACGCTGAGGGTTTAAAAACATTTTATACGTAAATACATGAAAATTATGAGAGAAAAATGTTTAAAAGCATGAAATACGATATTTTTAAAGAAGTCAACCCGTTTTCGAGATATCAAATAAAAAAAAAAAAGAAAAATAAAACTTGAATTATCAATTCAAAAATTGTTTATTGAAAATTTTGATATGCAATATTTTTAAAATCTTTTTTGAAATTTGTATATAAAAAAATTGATCTAAATTTGTTTGGCCGATAGTGAAAAAACCAAAAACTTAAACAGTGTTCTATGAAAATTACTATTAATAATTGCTATTTGTTATTTTTTTAATTTTTGGTAGAATGTCGCACTAATATTAGCAAACAAAAATAGTTTAATAAAAATCGTAGGAGCCATTTTTAAGAAAAAAATATTTTCTTTAATGGTTTATTAACATTTGTATGGAAGGAACCGTTATTTTTTATAAAAGTAAATTTTTTCTTAAAATACCTTACCGAGTGTAAAAACCGGATTAAATACCGAGTTTTATAGAAATCGACTTTATACTTTTTATAATATTTGATTTCCCAAACAAAATGTTTGAACATTTTTTTTTAAATCCAAAAAAATATTTGATTGCAAATTTTGGCTCCCTGAAACTACGCCAAAAAATAAAATAGAAAAAACGCCCAAGCACTTTTTTTTCTAAGAAAAGTAATCCAAAAAGTTTGGCGTAAATTCCATAATTTTTGATTATTTTTTTCCAAAACTTTCTTGGGCTTTTTCCTATTAGAATAATGAAAAAAAGGCAAAATTTTTGCATTTAGGAGAAAACGCCAAAAAATATGTTTTATGGCTTTATTCGCAATCGCAAAAATATTAGACTTTGTGGTTTTTTTCCAAAATCCAAAAAGAAAAAACGCCTGAAAACAAACTTTCTGACTTTTCTCCTAATCTTTAAAGAAAAAAAGCCAAAAAATTACCCGTTCGTTGTTCAAAATCGAAAACAAAAACGACATGTTTGTATAATGTATGCATATGTTATTTAATGGCAAATAACATTACTTTAGATGTTTTTAATTCTTTAAAAACATCTAAAGAGCATTTTTTTTTTTGTTGCACATTGTAACGTTATCAGTAGTAATTGATAGTTTGCTATTTCCTTTGTCGCATTGAAGAGCATCTTTATAAAGTGATGGACCGAATGAAAGCGGTGGGCTTCGTTTGGAAATTAGTCTAGAAATAGCTGTGGTTATACCTTTTGGGCTTAATTTCCAAAACTAATTTGGAAATTACACCAAAAAATTTTTATATTCTTAGGCATTTTTCCATTTTACTTTCTTGCATTTTTTTCCAAATGTTTGGCATTACTTCGAAGTTTTTGTCGTCCAATTTCATTTTGGGTGTCTTTTCAAAATTTTTACGACAAGTTTTTTTTGGCTTTTTTTCACAGTTTTTGGCGTAATTTTCTATGGCGTAATTTCAGGGAGTCAAAATTTTGGAAAGAAAAACTATATACATTACTTAGAAACTTTTGTATAGAAATAAATTATTGACAGACAGACAGAATTTTGGGACCCACTTTTTGGGTGTTCTCTTTCATCGTTAAATCATTTTTGACTTAACCTCGAGTGTTTTTTTGCACGAATCCAAAGCTTACCTTATAGTACTTATATAACAAATATAAGATTTTCTTATGTCTTGATTTTCACCTAGTCTTGAAGACACTTTAAACTAATTTTATTAATATTTTCTTTTTATATTATTTTCAGGTATGTTGACCAGGATTTTTAAATAAAAAAGGTTTGTCTTAAACATATTACTTAAATATTTTATCATTAATGTTACTTTAAAGTATTCCTTACTGTAGTTTTCAAATTTGTTATGAGTAAGTAAATATTAGAAATAGCTTGTTGCAGAAGTAATGAGGATTAATTATTATTTAACAAATTATGCAACTCGAATATTCGTATTTAAATGTTTAAAATCCGTTCAGAGATTCACTTTGCACATCTTTAAATAGAGTTAAGAGTCAATTTTTTTCACAATTTCCGGATCACTGTGGCGTATGAGTAGTATTTTTTGTAACTTTTAAAAATTTAACAATATATCGCTGCATCTGTCTTGTTCTATATTATAAATCAAATGAAAAAATAATTAATAGGTTTTTTGGCCTCTACTGCATTTTGAATGCCTTTCGCCCAGGTGTGTGGGCTCATCAATCATCGACCTAACATTGCGTATTAGATTGGGAATGCCGGCACATCTATCTGATGAGTTCACCATCATTCATAGACAAAAAAAAAACAAAGCAATGAAATATCGTTAAATTTTAAAACGTTCCAAAAATATTACGTATACGCCACAGTGCCCCACAAAAATGTGAAAAAAAAACAATAAATTTAATATTAAATCTATTTTTAGATGTGATAGGTGAACTGTCTAGACACATTTATTTACTTCTGAATGGATTCTATACATTTTACACAAATTTGGTAGTTAATGGCCAAAAAAATATATCTCAAAAGAGTGTATTATAGTAATTTAATACCTAGAAAGCCATGAATTTAATCAATTCTATTTTCATCCTGCAAAAATTAATAATAAAGTAATGAGTGAATGCAACTTTTGTTTAAATAATTAAAAAGTATTTGTTTGCCTTATTTTAAGTTAAATATGATGAATATCGAATTGTTTAATATATGTATACAATAGCAACATCACCATCATAATGAGAGGTGAAAAATATTATGAAACTAACATTTGATTAGCATTGAAGGTAAAAAAAATTAAAAAATAGAAGGACAAATTTGAGTTTTACAGAGTCTTTCAATATTTCTCAAAGCCTTCTGCATACGAAACATCCCATCTTGTATTCAGTGTGGAGTTTAAGAAAATTGCAGTATATATTGAATTTATTGAATTCATTGTTAAAGATTGCATTCATATTCATTAACTTCTCTTTGAGACTTCGATTTAAAATTATTTAATCACAATTCATTTGAAACTAAAAAGATTGCGTATACTTTTTTCCCATTAATACTACAGTAAACAAATTGAATGTAATTTTCTAAGAATTCGTACATTCTTGGAATTTGTTAGCCAAAAACAGAATTTTTTAAGGTGATGCAACGGCGACGCAGCAGATTTTAAACTTTTTCAGGAATTATTGACAAAAAAAAAATTGGGTAGACAAAAGTTTTGAAAAAATTAACAAACTAAAAAATTTAAATATATTAAACAGTACATTTGGCGGAAAATATGTATTTTTTTTTGTGGACTGTTTCTTAGTTTAAAAAAAGAAATGAAGAAGAAACTACTTCCTAGCTTCCTCAATAAAAAGAAGTTAAAATTATGTTCTGATATCATTTTAGTTTATTTATCACCTTTTTGTAAACGAAATCGTTGGGTTTTTAATCGCGCTTCTTTTAAGTGGATATGCTCTTATGTGAATTGAAAACACATTTAAAGTCACTTAACTCAAGTCGAAATTTAATTTAATTTTGTATGGCTACTACTCATTACCCAACTCAATGAGCCCACACAACAGAACTATAATTTTTTATAAAAAGTTGCTTTATCTTTTAATCTTTAACTCAATGCGTCCACCCTTAATTTTTTTTTTATTTTTCCAATAGGTAAGTAAAAAAACTTGAAATGGCTCTACGAGGACCGAATGACATGTGCTCATGTTTGTGTGAAATTCTGACTGCACTAAAAGAACCTCCACTTCCTGATTGAAACTAAGTTAAAACTTATCAAGCAATTAATTTTTAACGAAGTTAAGTAACGTGTAAAGGTATAACTTTCCGGTGAAAGTTCCTGCTTAATCCATGATTCTATAAAGCGGGTTATATACTATAAGTCTTTACAGATTTTAGCATACTTGTCTGTTTAGAATCAACCATACTATAAATATTCAATCAATACTAAGTTTAAAGTATTTCCCGAGTAGCCGGTCTATAATTCATGTCTCTTAATTTACTTTTTAATTTTTCGCATTTCCATTTTCACATGCAGCTTTCATTTTCAATTTGCCTCCCACACATCTACGTGGACTGACTTTGGTTCAATTCGGCATGTTTTTATCCACTCATTTAAATTATTATATAGGTATGAGCATAAAGTTATTTAATTGAAGCTTCGTTTGTCGCTTTGCGTCCTGCTAGTATCGCAGCATCATCCGAAAACGTGTCTACAATAGTGTTTTCTATTTAAGGTATATCACGTGTAAATAAGAGTTACAGAACTGGACCTAATACACTTCTTTGTGTCATCCAGCCACAATTTCTTAGAAATTTGAATGTTCATTTCCGTGTCTTATACGAAAAAGTTAGTAATCTGGATATTCGTTTAAAATGTTATAAAGTCCTTCATTAGAACTTTCGTTTATTTAAATTTGAGGCCTTTGTGCCACACCTAAAGAAAGACATTTCCAACAATTTTTTTTAAATTATAGTCCTATTTTTCCATTTATCTTTGATTTCAGTCTATGTTTGTAGATCTAAAAACTAAATTTTGAAAAATATCTAGCGCTAATAGTCCGGGACCGGCCGTAAGACAACCTATCTCATCATGGCCACGCAAAACAAGGACACCAACTTATAGTTTAAGTCCAAAAATTTAAAAACTACAGGCTTTATAAGCCTTCACTGATGCCAAAGATTGGGAAATGTATTTCTTAGATTGCATTTTTGGCTAAGGGAACCTTTAAAATGTATAAACCAATTTAATTAATAGGATAGCAAATGGTGAAGCATCCATTACATAATGAATGGAACATAGGTAGGTGCAAACAAAGAAAAAAACTTACAAATGTCTCATCTTTATAACATCACTAGCTGGCCCACACCGTCTCCACTCGGGTAGAGAGAAGTTTAGAAAAACATTAACAAAAAAAATTTATAAAAAATTCAACACTTCGTTTTATGCATAAGGTGGGTAGTATGTGTGTTTTTTTGAACGAATTTGTCAGGTTAGAATAAAACTTAAGAACTAGAGAAACTCCATCACCACCTTCCTCTATATGAGTAATGGTCCCAATTCTGTAATTTATTTATTTTATTTTTATGGTTTTAACCACCCACTTCTATGAACCTACGCAGCTCCCATGCATAGTAAATAGTTATATCTATAACTCAACACGTCCACCGATTAGAACTTTGATTGAAGGACAACTTATAAAACAAAAAAAAAAACCTTAAAGTTGGATATCTGCAAAATATTTTTTGCTTTTACTTCATTTCACCTTTTTAACAGCTTTATTTTGAAAACATTCATCCAGTTGTCCTAGAAGACCATTTTCTAAATTTAAACTTTCAAATATAAAAGAAAAATCGAATTACATATTTAGTTTACTAAATTTCACCCTACAAATGTCTTAATTTTATAGAGTAGCCTTTATTCCTTTAAGAATGACATTACCAACACAAAAAGTAATTAAAATTTTCAAAAATGTCTCGGAAACAAAAAGAAATTCTAAAATCTAATTCTTTTTTTACCAATTTCGTGCTATAGATATAGAGCCGATTCCTTAAAATGTATTTAGCCAAAAGGCTAAGCTCCTAATAAAACCTTGCAAACATAATATGTTCTTAAATCGGAATAAGTTAATTATAATTAATATCAAGCCTGTGAATTAGATGTTTATATCCTAAATACAACTTTTCAAGCATAAAAAGAATGTTTAGGACCAGATATGGTATTTTCTTACCCCATTTAAATCTATATATATTAGGGTGATCCTTAAATTGGACGTAGTCTTGGATAGAATCGAATGAGATTCAAAACATTGGAAAACAATTATTGTATTGGAGAGAGGTCTATTCCCCCCCCTCTTCAGGGAGGGGTAATTTTCTAGAAATTTGGCTAAGAACAGAACAAAATTATTTTAGGAAAACGGGAACACTTACAATGCCACGTCTTGGCTTTTTTTAAAGCCACAATTCCATTCTATAATATACTTAGTGAAGTTTTTATTTTAAATAGTTTTTGAAAAAATAATTTTAATCTTAAAAAAATAAAGAATTTTTCTTTTTAATTTTTAAGTTTGAAAATTATTTTTTTCAAAAATTATTTGCAATAAAAACTTCATTTGGGAAGTATATTATGGAATGAAATCGTGACTTTAAAAAAAGCTAAGGTGTGCCATTGTAAGTGTTTCCGTTTTTTTTTAAATAATTTGTTTCTGTTTTGAGCCAAATTTTGAGAAAATTACTCCTCCCGCCTAAACGGGGAAAAATAGACCCCCCTCCAATACTATTTCCTTCTCGTCTTAATCTAATTTCTACCCTCCGATTGTTTTTTTTTTTGAGTCTTATAAGAATCACCCTAACCCCATAATAAGTACCTTAAAGTGAAAATAGGGAGACCAGGGGGGTGAAATAAAAATCTGAGAAACTTAGAAATTTTTTTTCCTCGAAGAGTCATTTGATGCCTCTCCATCTCAGAATTTGAAAAAAAAAAACAATATAAGGACCACCCCAATATTAGGGTGGCGCTTATTTTTGAAATGTTTTAATTTCTTTCGCCCCCCCCCCCCCTAAAAGTGATCAAAGTAATTATAAAAATGGTATGCAAATTTTTTTTTTTTAAATCGGTCAACGTTAACAAATGCCGGCAAGCGCTTGAGATTTCCTATACAAAATACATGGGGATTTCACAAAATTTCGAAAAAATGTAAAAGTGGATGGAATATCTTCAAACTTGGTAAATATATTAAATATCTTAAGAAATAAATAAAAAATTATTTTCAATTTTCTTAAACAATATTTACCTTGTTAAAAATAACAGTAAGTATCCTTGTTATTGTGCAGTTGTTGTAATTTTGAATGGGGTAAATATTGTTTAAGAAAATTGAAAATAATTTTTTTATTTATTTCTTAAGATATTTAATATATATACCAAGTTTGAAAATTTTCCATCCACTTTTACATTTTTTTCCGAAATTTTGAAAAAAAAAACACTGAGAAATTCCCATGTATTTCGTATGGAAAATTTCAAGTGCTTGCTGGCACGTGTTAACGTTGACCGACTTCAAAAAAATTTTGCACACAATTTTTTGTAATTGCCTTGATCACTTTTAGGGGGGGCGAAAAAAATTCAAAAATAAGCTCCAACCTATTACAAATGCATAATATATCCTTTGATTATAACTTAAAAAAAATTTATCAGATTATATTTGTTAGTTTTATCCCCATTTCACCCTAATAACTTAGCTTAGTTTTGAAAAATATTTAGCAGTAAACGCCTTTCTATAAAATATTTCTTTCCAAAACAGAAAGAAATACAAATTGGTTACTTTTTGTTCTTGCCCCATTTCACCCTATAGATATGAAGATTATTCTCGAAACATGTCTAGCCTTTAACCCATCGTGCAAGTCTATCCAATTAGTAATCCCTTTCAAACTAAAGAAATAATTTTTAAAATCTGATACCATTTTTGATTTTACCCCATTTCACCCTATAAAATAAAATCTTTCTAAAAAATAACAACACTTAAGCCTTCCACTGAGAATTATCTCCAAAAGAATTTTTGAAATCGGATCTGTATATTTTAGTTTTTAAAAATATGAAAATTAAAAACTCTTACAAATACCAAAAGAAAAATACAAATATTGTTATTTTTACCTTAAGATTAATTTTTGTCAAAGTAACATTTAACTTATGTTACTCATCAGGGACATTGTAGATTTCCCTTAGTAAAAGAATTTTAGGGATCGGTTCAATAGTTCAAGAGATTACCCCCTTACATAGAAACAAACAAACAAATAAATGTTTCAGTTTTATACGAGTACTATAATAAAGATATATGTGTAGATAACATAGAAGTAAATAAGAAATTAAATAAAATATAGTAAGACAAGGAACTAGCCAACTTAACGATGGAACTGTTAGCTTGTTACTGATTTTGGCTTAAACTGTTTAATTATATTTTTTTCTCTTATTTCTTATTTTGACCAGAAATAAACTTGCAAGTTTTGACTGATGAAACTACTTACCAAACGTCTGTAGTGGTAGAAGAGCTTAACTTCAAACCTTCACATAGCTTTTTGATTTTTTTTTATGAAAAGTTTTTAAATTTTTTGTCTGGATTCCAGTGTCAAATATAACCATAAGCCACGTAAGAATTTAATGTTTTAAGATACCACCACACAAACAAAAAAACCTTCCCAGCGATCTAACTATAGGCTCCAGCTTGCTTCCTGAAAGCTTTTCCTTTTATTAACGTTATAACCCAACTGCTTTTAAGTTCTCATAGAAATAAAAAAACAAAAAACTCTCTGCCGCGATAAAATTTTAACATGTTTCTATTTAGTTGTTCTTTTAGTTTTTTGTTTTATTTTTTTTTTTTTTTCATTTTAGTCCTGTCCTGAATGAACAGCAAACTTCAGAGTTCACGTTATCCCTGGAGCCCACAATGCTTTTTTACTTCAGGCATTTCCGGTTATGTTTTAGTTTAGTCTTTTTTTTAATGTTTTTTTTTTTTGTATTATTTTTGTTGTTTGTTTTAAGCAAATATTCGCTTTTATTTAACTATCGCCGACTGTTTTTAGACAATTTTTTGTTGTAAATTGTATTTGGATTTAAAAAAATAACTGTCAACCTTTGAAAATTAAGGCATTTTTGCCTGAGGGGTAGTTGCAACACTATCATCTGGGTGCAACAAACTATGTAACTCAATTCCCCTGCCAATAGTGATGTTAATCCTCGAAGCTAGGAGTATTGAATCGAAGCCAAGTTTTACTATATTGAACCAAGCTAAATTGATGGTAACTAGAAATGGAAATAGAATGGGCCAAGGTAATCTAAATCTAAAAACAATGCTGTAGTGTAGTTATTGGACGATGGTATGTTTTTTTGTATCCTATATGAATTGTAGGTTGTAGCCAGTATACGAGGAGACTGGGGGGAATATGGACTATGATTTGAAGTGCACCAGACTGAAATCCACAAGGGAAAACTGTGTAGCAATTTGTATGTGTATCTTTTTTAGAAAATAAATAACACATGCTTTCACAATCCAAATTTTTTTTCAACTTTTTCATGGTTTCTGGTGAGGTATGAAAGGATATTTGCAAAACAAAAATAAAAAAAAATAGGCTTTATTGAGATATACATAGGTTTTTTCACTCTATGCACATTTAACTGTGCATGAAAAAATTGTAACGGTGACTCAGGAATAGAATAGCAGAATAACATCAGATTTTATGATATTTTATATTTTTGTGGTAAAATCAATTGCATTTTGCAGCAAATTAAATTTAATTGGGGACTTAAAATATTGTTTCCATTGACAACGATAAACTGAGTTGCAGAGAATTTTGTAATATATAGTAGATTTGGTAGCTATTTCAAAGTTGTTTTTAGAAAAAAAAATATATTGTGATGAGGTTGGTATGTGACATATTCACTGATAAATGCGAATGAATATTGAATGTGAAGTTTTTTGATTTAATGTTTTTTTTTGCATTTTATTTTTTGTTGCAGATTAATTCATTGTGTCAATATACTGTGCCTGGACATAGAAATATTTTTTTTTTTTTTATAAAACTTGAAATCCTGATTTTTATTAAAAAAGCAATAAAGCCAAATCTATTCATTTTAACGATATTTGCTGGTAGAGTCTTATAGAAGTTTTGTGTTTTTATTTAACCGTTGTACTTTGCCGTAGCTAACTGCAAGGTATACATTGAGCCAAAAAATTTTGTTTCACAAGAAAGAAACTGTTTGCCACAAGAGATAAAAGGCACCAAGCGCTTTAGCTTCTTGTAGTCAATGCTTCAATATTTAAATGACAGCTTTAAATTCTTTGTTTGCAAAAACTAAAACTTCGAACTGCAAATGAAAAGTTCTCGCTGCAAACAATATTTACTCTCACAACTCGTTTTATTATTTTTAGCTCTGAGCGAATAAGCATTGAAGATTAGCTGTCTAATATTTCGCTATAAGTATTTTTGAAATTTTTTAAAGGAATTTATCAGACTGACTCTTAAAGTTTAAAACTTAGAATAAAGATTAAAACCATTGCATTAAGGAATAATGTTATTTGCCCCTTGAACTTAATCCTAAAACTGCAAAACTATTTTCATTTTAACTACAAAAAGCTTACTTTCTTACCATGAAGGGAAAGGGTTTATGACAAACAATATTACCTTTAAATTTATTGGGAAGTGAAGAATTGTAAATTTACAATTCTTTCACTTACAAATAATGGTAAAATCATTTTTATTAAATATTATTATTAATTAAAATAAATACTCATAGTTAAATGTGTATTGAAAGTTTTAAAAATTTCAGAGTCAATCTGGGGCCTACCATTAGACATAAAGTCTTGGCTGGTATATTACCAAAAATTTCACAGACATTGCATAATCTTATTAACTTTACTGATATAAGACATTGTGAACTAAAAGACGATTAAGTTCAAAGCACGTGATTTTAACAGTTTTGAATATTAAAACAAACTTCGCAACTTATTCATCTTCACATTCTTTGTCAATCACAGCATAATCTATATCGTTTGGGACAAACAATTAGAGAATTACCCACTAATGCAATTAACGTTTCTGTTAAATTCTTTGGCAATTTGTGAACAAAAATTTTCTTTGTGGAATACAGTGAAAAACCATGTTCACAAACAATTTGGTCCAAAAATGTGTTCTAAAGCCATACATTCTTGAGAGACCTAGCTAACCGCTATATCCCATACATTTATATTGGTAGTGAATAATTTTTGCTAAAATTAAATACGCCATGTTTGTAACAAGGAAATTTTTCTGAGAGTGTACAGTTCAAAATTTTAATTTTTTATTTTAAGATCAAAATAATATCAAAATTGGGGATTATTTTGGTATTTTTTTTAAGTTAAATACTTCTCCGCCAATTCGTTCAATTTTTTGGAATAATCCACCTAAATCTACCAACGCATGTAAGCATTCTTGATCCAAATTCGTTGAATACTTACTTAAAATAATTTTTTAAGGCACACGAGTGATATAGTAATGACATCAATTTGTCATTAAATAATATCTGTACCTTGGTTGTAAAAGATCCAATGTCCATTTTTTTTTTAATTTTTCCGAGATCGAAAATTTTGATTTTTAATTTCTAAGGCACCGGATATAAGAAATTACAATTCATTTTCATTCTTCAAGTATTATTACTTTTGAAATAGACTCCTTCAGAAAAATTGGTCTCTTGCTTGTTGTTTTGGGTCCATGAAATAAATCCCCAATGAAATAGCTCAACAAACATAAAATGACAGTCTCCAGAGCCTTTAACAATTGGCAAAATGTTATCTGTCTTTTATTCAAAAAATTTTGTAATTCTTTAGAAGGGGAATTTAAATTTTTGTTTACCTTCAAAAATAACGGTATATTTACCATTCAAGTGCTAAGGAAAATCTCATATTTGTCTCAAAAACAAATCTAAAGATTTCAATAAGAAAAAATAAGTTTACTATTGTGAGTGTGGTATACTTTTTGTTAAGAAAAATTTTTAAAATCTAATATTAACGGTACCTGCCATATTCTGTAAAACGTTAGTAAAATTGCATTTGAAAATAAAAAAAAATTGAAATTGCGTTTTTAAAATTAACATATATTTTTTTTTTTGATAATTCAATATTTCAAAAACGAGTTAATGAATTGAATAAAAAATACTCAAAATTGGCGTAGTTGGCAAAATTAATTTTTAAAAAAACACTCAAACAAGCTATATTTTATTTCAATATATTCAAATTTTCCAATAAGTTCCAATTGATGACTTATTGAAAAATTTGAATACTTGTTTTTGAGCTGTAAGCAATTTTATAAGTTATTTTCTAGAATGAACGATTTAAATGGTTTTATATTTTTTCTATAATCACTTGCATGTTTTAAAGTTCTTGGGTTTCTTCTGCTCGAAGCAATGACAAATTTTTCTGCACCAAAAGTTGAAAAAATGTGTTCAAATAATTTTTAAAAAATTATGACTTGACGTGAATTTTCGCATAGCCTAGAAAAATTAGACTTTCACTTCGAAAAAATTCTGACAATGCTGAATTTTGGTGGAGAGCTTTGTTTTGACGTCTTAAGCAATTTCTTTAAAGTTCCGTTAATTTGGGCTGCAGCAAACATTTTTAGGGGAGCTAAAGTGGGTACAAATCAAATTTGTCTTAATTTCTCTATCAGTTCAGTTTTTTTTTCATGTGAAGATAAAAATTGTAACGTCCATTGGACATTGCAGGACAGGAATTTGCAGTTTTTTTGCATTTCTATTCACGATTCAACAGTTCGCCAAATAAGCGTGTAATCTAGTGAGCAAATTTGGAGCCTTATTGCAAGTTCCTAGCATGCTTGGTTCCTGAGATACACTGCTTGGTTCCAGAGATACACTATCTGACCTGCTAACTTCACTGTGAAGTTTATTAATCAGTAATAATTTTTTTTTTTTCAAAAATAGGACCTCAAATTTTTGAACCTAGCCTATCGTTGAAATGCAAAACAACTGATTACACCCTTATTTGGCGAACGGCAAAATCTGGAACAGAAATGCAAAAAAAATGCAAATTCCTATCAGTGTATCATTTGCGTGGGTGGAAGTTGCCCTGCTAACTTCACAGACTTCAAATTGTAGCTTATGTAATGCTATGCCAAAAATTAACATTTACTTGTGATATATAGGTAGTTACTATATGGTTAGTTATGCATAATTCGTAAAAAAAAATAACTCGAGATTTTGATCCGAATTGTCATTACGATGATAAGGAAGACAAAAAAAGTGGGTCTCACAATTCTGTATGTCTCTGTTCGGCTACAGCCTAAACGACTGAATCGATTTTCCTTAAACTTGGTACATAGTGATTTTTGGTGTTCCTGCCCTCACCTTTTTCATTTTTTCTTAGAACTAAAAATAGCGGTACCTGTCCTGCGATTCTTTTTCTCAGAAACGGCTTTTAATTTCAATAATTTTTGTATACAAAAGCTTCTAAACAATATAAATAGTTTTTCATATCAAAATTTTTAAAAGTATTTTTAGGATTTTAAAGAAAATTTCATACATTTTTTTTTTTGAAAATTGTGTGGTTGATTTTAATAAAACTCAGTAGTTAAGGATTTTTCTGTACTTTTTAAAGTATTTTAAGACAAAAATTTACTTATATGAGAAAATAACGGAACTTTCAATACAAATGTTAAAAAAAAAACAGTAAAGGAAAACGATTTTTTTTTCTTAAAAATGGTTCCTTCGATTTTTATTGAACTTTTTTTGTATGCTCAAACTGCGATATGTTATCAAAAATTATAAAAATTTACTAAAAGCAACTTTTAATACGACTATCTCATAGAACTTTTTTTTAATTTTAAATTTTTTCACTATCGGCAAATTTAGATTAATTTTTATACACAAGTTCCAAATGAGACTAAAAAATATGGCAAATAAAAATTTTCAAAAAAATCCTTAGAATTTTTAAACAAAATTTATTTTTTTTTTTTTGAAAATTCGATATCTTAAAAACGGGCTAATAATTATTTTTGAAATTTTATTTTTACATGTACATAAGTAAATATGTAGGTACGTTTTGTGATACAAAAAAATAATTTTTTAAGAAAACCGCTCCAACGATTTTATATTCAATCAGAATTTAAATGGCGTTCTTTTTCGAACAATTTTATGTTTTGATTTTCTTGTTAATTGTGTGACTGTGATTAAATAATCATATCTTGTGTGCATGTTTTTTGAAAAAGTTCAAAAAGTATTGATTTAGTACAAACATTTTATAACTCAATACGAGCGATCCAGTCATGCATTTCGTTTTGAACAGTTTGATATAAATTTTCATAGTTTAAAAAAACCAAGTTAGATAATACATTGCGGAAAAAATCACTATCTGCACAAGAAAAATAATTGAAAGGATAAAAATTCTTGTTTAAATAAATAAATATTTCAAAAAATCGGTCGAAATTTTGTAGAAATAAATTCAATTAAAAAATACCGATACTAAATACTAAAATCAGTTATAACTAAACAAATGAAAAACGAAAAAATTACACTTTAAGTTTTTTTGATTTAGAATGACCTCGAAAACTCTAGTTTTTATCTACAGTGGTGACTGTTGCACATACTGTTTTATGAGCCGCAATATAGCTATGCCCTCAAAATTAACATAACCCTGGTTATCGCTTATCAATGCGGATTGACCTCTAGGAAACGCAACAGTTACTTTTTTTATTTATAAAGTAAGTACTTCGTTAATACTTTTCACACAGCTTGTGTTTTACCATTCCAAAATCGATCCCCCTTACTCTATGCAAATAAAAAAAAAACATTTCCTGCCACAAAAATTCAGTGTGTGTGATTTAGAAAAAAATATTTAAATGACTTATTCGTTAAGTCTCTTAAAACTCCATCCACCATTCAAAATATTCTAAACCAAATATTTACCCAAAAATGGAAACGCATAGCATTTGACATAAACATTTTGTTTTACATTGTCACATCAATTATTTAATCATCACACACAAGTATGCGTATCTACTTTCGCCACTTGGTCTTGATTTAATTATTTTATTTAAACGTGTTGCTGTCAAGGTAAAGTTACTACTTCTGCATGATATAAGCTCTCCACAGGAATAATAAAATAATGTGTAATTCTACCTACACTCTATGTCATTTGAATAAAGACGTTTTTTTTCGGTTGTAATAATTTTTTTTTTTGAAGACTTGAATCTCGAGTATGGCTTAGTACTTGTTTTTGGTTTTGTTTGAATTTTGACATTTTGTTGGCAGCTACAAACAGCAGTTATTCAGCGACTTTCAGACAGTATAAGAAACAAATCAAAATTAAATAATGACTGCTCTTAATAACCAAAATATTTAACCTTATATTGCTTTATTGACTTTATTAAGGTAAAATGTAAGACGAAGCAAAAGTGTTTAAAAAAATATATATTTATAGATCTGGTTAACTGGATGGCATACCTACCATCTTCCTGAAGGCAGTATCCACTTGTTCATATTATTTGAAAAGACGGGCGTGGATCGGTATCCCGGAAACCAAAATCTCGAATAACAAAATCTTACAATTTTTTTTTAAAAATCCCGAATAATGAAATCTCGCAAATTAGAAATCTTTTATGCCATAAATCCGAAATTAAAAATCTCGTTTTTGAAAATCTCGTATTCACACTTCGCATCGAAAAATCTTGCATATTTCAACCAGAATTTCGCAAAGTCATAAGTCTCACAGCAACATATCGCTCTCAGTTTTTTACACTGAAAAATGGAAAATATAAACTCGAAAATGAAAACTTTTCTTGTTAACAATAATTTTTAACAATTAAAAAATTAACTTAAAACTTGTTTCTTTACTTATCTATTTTTTATTTTTGGTAAATTGAATAAATTTTCTTTTCAAACAAGCAAAAAGTATTGAATTTTTATCATGTGAAGTCTTTTGTAAAAAATACTTTATTTCGTTTGACAAAGTTATTTTTCAATATTTGTTTTTAAACTAATAACAGTGAAGTCTGAAAAAAAGGTAGCCGGTGGGCTTACATATTTTGCAGAAGGTAAAGGATATCTCGAAAAAATTAATTACATTGCAACAAAAAATACATTCTTTTAATCAAAATCTCGCAACTTAAAATCTCGTGCGAGATTTTGATTTGCGATATTTATGTTTGTGGGGTTTGGTTGTTGCGAGATTTTGAAAAGTGGCATTTTGTTGTGGCGAGATCTTGAAAACGGCATTTTGTTGTTGCGAGATTATAAAAAGCAGAATTTTGTAATTCGTTGGATTTTGTCATACAAGATTTCAAAAGCGAGACTTAATTTATCGAGATTTCGTTTCCAACCCTGAAAAGACAAGACCTACCCAAGGGAATGGATGAACGAATTTACTGTCAAATTACCAAAGAAAGGCAATTTTAAGAACTGCAATCAATGGCGTGGTATCCCCATTTTGACCGTCTTTCTGAAATTGATGGCAATTCTCATTTATTATTATCGAAAGAATTAAGTTTAGTGGGTGCTGACAAACAGAGAAAATGGCTCTGGATTTTGGGTACACTTAAAAAACCGTTTTTCTCAAAATCTATTGCTCCTACGAAAAAAAGTGTCATAATCTTTTTGTCTTAAATTTTATGAGCATTAACATACTCATTAGTTTTTTGAAAAAAAAAAATAACATCTGCTGAGATATTAACAAAAAACCGTTATTTGTCCATTTACATACAAAATTAGAAGAATTACTTTGATACGCTATAACTTCAAGATTAAAAAACGTACAGAGTTCTTTAATAGCTCATTTCTTAGATAATTTTAATGTCTAAATGTAATTTCTTTATGATTTTATTGTAAAAGGAAATTTCATCGAGTTGCTCAATAAAAACCAAATCTCTTTCTTTTTCAAAATGGTGGTCTTTTCTTTATCCCGGGCACCCCAAAATCTTGTTTTTTATTAAGAGGAGATGTAGTCAAACTTAAACCGTACAAAAATTTTGACCTATCGATTAATGGAATTTTTATAAATTTTTTGACAAAACTTACTCCACCGTGAAGACCTTGCATGATTTTCTTAGAATCTATTGCTTGTATGAAAAAGAGTATAAAAATCTTTTTTGTGTAGAATGACATTAGCTACAATTTGTACCTTCACATTTAGAAAAAAAAAACTTATAGTTTTTGAGAAATTAATAAAAACTGAATTTTACTCCCTTCAACCCCCCCCCCCCCCCCCCCCCAAAAAAAATTAAGCCCTGGCCCAAATTTACGGAACTTTTTAGGAAATGCTTAAGGCGTCAAAACAAAGCTCTCTACCAAAATTCAGCTTTTTTCGGATTTTTTTCTAAGTGAAATTCTAATTTTCCTGGCCCACATTTAAACTATCTAAAAAAGCTTCGTTGAGAGTTTGGGAAGAAAAAAAAGAACGCCATGTTAATTCTTTATTAAATATGATCCTATAAATAAATTTTCTTAAAAAATAATTTCTTTTATATTAAAATCTTAAGACATTTTTAAATTTTAAAGAAATTTGTGAACCCCTTTCGAAGTATCGAATTTTAAATTTTAAATTTTTTTTGAAAATTTTGATATTTAATCTTAATCTTATCAGAAAATTTTAAATAAAAAAATTATCTTAGTCCGTTCAGCTGATGACTATAAATAGTCGTATTGATGTTAGTGTGCGGAAAAAGTTAAATAAAATCGTAGGAATCCTTTTTGAGAAGAAAATATTTTTTTTCCGATTTTTTAACTTTAATTTTGTATGGAAGGTACCGTTATTTTTTCATATATGCAAAATTAATCCTCAAAATATTTTAGAGAGTACTAAAAAACTCTTAAATGTCAAGTTTCAAAAAATCCATCTTTTCGTTTGCGAAATATTTGAATTTCAAAAAAAAATCTTAAAACATTTTTTTAAAAATCCAAAAAAAAATACTTTTTTTTTAAACTTTAGTACACAAATATGTTTATAAATTTTGGAAGCATCTGTATACAAAAAATATTGAAATCAGTCATACTTTTTTGGAGAAAATTGAAAATTAAAAATTTTTTTTGAGGTACCATTAAAAACCATTTTTGAAAAATGATTTTCCACCCAAAAACCCTTTACTAAAAGTAATTTATTGAAATTTTTTTTTAAGAAAAGTTGTCAAGACGTTTTTGAGAAAAATACGATTTTGTAAAATTGCTAAAAAAAAAAATGTGTGGCAGGTACCGTTAGTTTTGGTTTTAAAAAAATTTAAAAAACGTGTGGGCATAGTCGCCAAAAACCTCTTTGTGCCAAGGTTGAAGAAAATCGATCGGGCCGTTTAGGCTGTAGACGAACAAACAGACAGACAGAATTGTGCCACCAACTTTGTTGGTGTTCTCTACCATCATAATGTCATGTTTGATTGTTATTTCAGTTTTTTTTTTGCACAAATCCAAAACTTGCCATTTGAATGTAGTGCCTAAATATATCACAAGTGAAAATCATACTATCGGTATAGTTTTAAGTGCGTATCCATTTTTTAAATTGGAGTTGACACTGACATTTTAGATTTTCCAAATTTAAAGTTGCGCTGCGTTGTGCTCAATTTATGCTAAGTGTTGATGAATATTAGCAAAAATACAGCACAATTTTCGTTCCTACGATGTTGCAACATTTCAAAAAAATTTTTATTTTTTTTTAATATTAATGGCACATGGTAGCACCAGTTGAGCAAATAATTTTTGAAAATCGAAAATGGCTGTGCGTAAAACTTGCAAATATGATAATGATTTCTATATCTTTGGTTTATGGCAGCACAAACTGAGCAAAACTTTCACTTTTGAGAAATTGCTAAATTTCAAAAAAGGATTTCATTTTCGAAATTTGCAAATTTGATTTTATCTTTTAATATTTACAATACATCATAATTTTTTTTTTTTGAAAATCAATAACGGCGTTGCTAATTTTGCGCACATCAACTTTATAAGAATTCAACGCAGAACTGACTGCATTAAAAAATATTAGCGGTTCCTTGTTAGAACAAGACGCTTACAAGATCTTGTATTGGAAAAGAATGTTTCGGATTGAAACACCTGTTGCAAAAAAAAATGTTTTCGTACATTTTATTGATTTTGTAAAAAAGATAAAACATCATTTAATTGATGCGGGGTGTAACTACTGTATGTGTATCAAATCTTTACTTCTCGTCTTTTTCGTTTTAATTTCAACATACCTACCATCTTGTTTGTTTATATAAAATGCCATTTGTCAGTCATGTAAAGAACAAACAAACAAACTGGAAAACATCCTCAGGGACAATTTATGAATGATGATTGCGGAAGTTTGCACCCTTCGCATACTTTATATAGAGTAGGTACAAGGAAAGATACTACATTCAGAATATAGAGGGTGCTAAGAAGAATTATTTTATATATTTTGGAAAATGTTTATTGCGTTTCCTGTGCGTTTTGGGTTGGTTGTCTCAGTCTCTATCAGATCATTTGTATTTTCCACCTACTCGAGCACGTTTTTTTTATCTCCAACCTTGCAAACAGTAAGTTCTCTACATATGTACATGTATAGGACCTAAGCCCGCATATGATAGGGAGGGAGTTATTCAGGAAAAAAAAAGTAACAGAAACAGAAACCAGCAGATTTTTCATTTAGAAACATCTCCGTTTTTGTATATATCTCTGTCTCTCAGAACGTCGTCGTCGTTGTCGGAACTTACAACCATATGTGTGTGGAATTCTATACCTTCTGGAAAGTTGAAGTGAAGAAGCATCCTGCCATAAAACAGCAAAAATGGAAAAAAGGAAGAGCCTATGGCAATCAACATGACTCGAATGATTAAAATATAAATTGTTTTCTGACAGAGACCCTGATGGGTGAATGAATGCTGATGCTGTGCCTGTGCCCATGATGATGTTGGTGATATTTGAAATGGAACTCTCCAGGATTTGGTTGTGGAAAATAACTTTTTAAGTGAACGTATTTGCTTTTGCGGTTTTATTGAGGCCTGCTTTACGCACATTTGCCCCAACCCCTATCCCAAATCCCACTTCAGTCATTCTCCCCAAACCTAATCGCTCCCTCCTCACAAATCCACTTTACCTTAGCTTAAGGGAAAACGAAAGTAGTGCGTATATGTCGTATGTCCTGATCCTATTCGCTTCCTGCGGTGATGATGATGTGCCAGGGAGCTTGCTCATGTTTATTTTTCAATCCCCAGAGTTTTGTTGTAACTCCCATAATAAAGGCATCTCAGGAAAAGTATATGGTAAAATGATTTGAAATGGGTACAAACTAGCAAAATGAAATGCAATTTGACACACACAGGCAAGTCTTACGTACTTGTGGCGCATGATTTATAAAGTTAATTAAAATTGTATTATTGTATAAATAGTATCTATCTACATATAAGACTAAATATATAACTCGGCATTAAATATTCTTGCTTTTTGAGTGGAATACTGCTGTGTGCGTTGCGGTGCTGAGGGAAGAAATTCAATTACTCAAACGAACTCTGGGTGTTGTGTGTTGAATCTAATAAATGTAGGCATTTTTAAGTCATATTTCAAAGTTGCCACAGGACGACCGAGGCAGAACGTCTTGAAAATTGAATTCCAGCCTCTGATGTGTAATTAGATTAAATTGTTTAACCCAGAGGAGTTTTAAGAAACTAATGCTGAAATATTATTAAAATGAAAATGTTTGAGCTTGTTCAAGTATGTATACATGTATGTACATAATGTATGTCTTGATAAAAGTTCAGAGAGGTGAACGCACAGAAGAAGCGTAACACTTTTATAGTAAATAACTATATGGTTACTTATCAGACAATGAAGCAAGGGTTCTGTATGTGGTATTGAGAGTTAAGGCTTTAATACTTACTTAACCTTTTTAAAATATTGAAGTTCTAATTTGTATAAACAGAATTATACATTTTTGAGTCCATCAAGGGCTAACGCAAGGGGGTAGGTTGGGGCACTTGCCTCCTTCCCCTTAATCACCATATTACATAATCACTTTACCTTTTTTTAAACGATAATGAGAGAATTCAAAATAATAAAGTTTTATTATTTAGTTTTGAAATCGCAAGGCCGTTTCTGAGAAAAAAATATTTTCTTTAACGGTTTCATAACATTATTTGATTGGATGCTCTTGAGGCTATTAAATGAAAACCTTTTAAAATGCTTATCGCACGTACTTCCTCTTATGTTGCTTGGAATTAAGAACTTTAAAAATATCAAATTAATTATAAAAAAAAATATAAGAAAAGCATTTAAATTGTTCTTTTAATTTTTATAAACATCTAGTCAAAAAACTTAGAGCCTAAAAACAAGTATGTCATTTAATTACTTGAAAAAATATGAACATGTACAAACAAAAATTTTAATTCGTTGGAGCGGTTTTCTTAAGAAATAATTTTTTAATTTTATAATTTTTTTAATTTTAATAAAATTTTAATAAAAAAGTTTTGGTATGCCAATTTTGAGCATGAATTTAAATACGTTTTCAAACTTAGTTTCAAAAAAAATCATCGACTCATATTTCCCAAATGAGTCTATTATTGAATTTTCAAAAAAAAAAAAAAATAAGTATTTTCTTAAAAAATTCAAAAATTATTTTTTAAAAATTTTTATATATTAATATTTTGATATATTAACATTTTGAAATAAATTTTGCATACAAATTTTGACTGAAACCGTTTGAGCCGTTAATGAGAAAATCAAAAATTAAAAAAACCGTTATATGGCAGGTACCGTTAATAACGGCTTTCCGTAATTTATTTTTTTATCAAAAAGTAAACCATATCTACAATAATACATTGATTTTTTTTTAATCAAAATCGTTATGGCCATTTTTGAGATAAATAAGTTTTCATTTACGGTTGTAGGCCAAGTACTGTTATTTTTGGTGCTAAAAAAATTTCAATTTTCCCTTTGGAGAATTACAAAAAAACATTAAGTTCAGAATTTGAAGGAAATTGCTTCAGTGGCTTGGGCTGTAGGTGGATATACGGACAGACAGACAGACAGACAGAATTGTGCCACCCACTTTTTCGGTGTTCTATATCATCGTAATGCCATGTTTGATTGTTATCTCGAAATTTTTATTTTGCATGAATCCAAAACCTGCCCTACCCAGCTAACAATTTAACTTATATAAGGTTCTTTACAAGCTATTTTCAGACTGCTATAGTAATAGTAAAAGGCCTTATGCAAGTCATTTTGGCGCAATTACCCAAGCAAATTAACTGCCATAAGACTTTTGTTGCCTGGTCTTATAGCAGCAAATTAACTTTTCATGAACTGCCATTTTGACAGCTATTGCTAATAGCTTGCCTTGTATGTTTAAATGAGGCCTGACCCAAATTCATTTTGCATAAGCAACCCATCGAGAGAAAAAACTTTTTTGCAAAGCTGACTCTGAAATAAAAAAGATATATTTTTTATCGGTTTTATTTTATTTTTCTGATGTTTTTTTTTGTATTGTATTTTATTTTATTGTATTTTTTGTCTCCTTAGTAAGCTTCCGAAACCTTTTTTCTGTATTCTGTAATGAGTCAAATGTTAGTTTAATTATAAAAATGAAAAGTTTTCTTACCTGGGATTTGTACTCGATTCCTTCCCCGTACCAGTCTAGCACTCCACCACTATGCCAATTTGCTGTTGAGAAAAACATAATCAAAAGTGAATAAGTTGGGGGAATAGTCAAAAGTTCAATGTTACAGTAAGGACTTTTTTTCTGTTTTACGATGTTCAATGGGTACCTACGTTCTTATTTATTTTAATCTGATTCTTTAATAAGCACAGTATTATATAAGACACACTTGTTGATCTTCTCTGATTATTTTAATTTGTATGAGGCCTTTACAAACAAGTCTTATACAAATTGCTTGCAATGATTTGTCATGGAGAGCCTTATAGCAGCAATTATTTTAATCATTTTCAGTAAACAACTTTGGAAGGCCTTATACCAGCCATTTATAACTTATATGTACAAGCCTTATATAGAGCTAGCGTACCTCATATTTTAAGGCCTTATAGCAGCTGTTTGTTTAAATTTCAGGTGGAAAATTCCTGGCTTCTGGCTTGCTCAAGATTGCCTTATACAAGCTCTATACAAGCTATTACTTGCCAAATTCGAAAAATTTTACCTTATACAAGCAAAATTGTTAGTTGGGTATAGTACCTATGTATATCGTAAGTAAGAATCAAAGATGTTGATAGACTCGAAAAATTTGATTTTCAAAAAAAAAAAATAACTTCTTTCAAAAATTCAAAAAAAAAAAATTGAGAAAGTTATGGTAAAAAATACTTTGTACTTATATATTTTAGAAGCTTCCATATAATTAAAATCAGAGATAACATCAGTTGGAAGAAAATCGAAATAAAAAAAACTTTTAGCGGAATGACACGTCTGATGAAAATCTCGGGTTACATTTTTTACGAATGCATACTTGTATAAGCAATACATCGCAAGTAGAAAATTGGTATGCCAATTTTGAGAAGGTACTTATTGGTATATATATATTGAAACCAAGTTTTAAAAATTCCCCAAAATATACCTAACCTATGCAATATTGATTTTGCGAAACAATTGGCAATCAGATATTTCGTTTCGGAGCCTAGACGAAAAATAATTTTACGTTTATATAAATCTAGGAAACTGCCAATAAATTTTACACACATGACAGACGCAATTGCGGATCCACTTTTTTGTGTTCTAATTTTCCATATTACATTAAGCGAAATAAATAAATACACTTTTTCTGCACGAATCAAAAACTTGTCATATAAATAATTAAATATCTATCGAAAGTAAAAATGAACCCAGATTTATATCAAACCTGGCTTCACTATGTGAGGGAAGACTGAAAAACATGGATCTCACAATTCTGTCTGTCTGCTTGTCTGTCCAGCTACAGCGTAAACGACTGCGCCAGTTCCCTTCAAATTTGGTACAGAGTGATAATTAGGAGTTACCACATTTTTTTTCACTTATTTAGGAAGGAGAATTAAAGAAACCTGGCATACGATTTTGTTACAGCAATTTTACAAAATCTTGTATTTCAACTTCTAACAACTTTTTTTTTAAATTAAATAAATTACCTTAGGTTATGGCTAGATAATTTTGGATGAAAAACCATTTACAAAGAAGGGATATAAATGGTTTCATCCAAAAAAATGATATTTTTGGTTTTCTTCCAAACCGTGTGACTGATTCCATTTTTTTTTTTTGTAGTTTCCCAAGTTTTTAAGAATATTTAAGAAATATTCAACTTTTGAAAAATATTGGTACCTCTCATGGTTAGGTTAGGTTAAGGTGGCTGTCAGGAAAACTGCTGACACACTTAGGCCAGAATAGGCCCATTGTGATACCACATAAAGAATGCGAGGTAATCCTCGTTAATTAAACCAGTTGGAGCTTTTAATAAAGCGATGGAGACTCTGAATGTCGATTTTATTTAAGTCACTGGGATCATTGAAGAAAAAATTTCCTAAGTGTGTTTTGCGTCTTTGAGAAAGAGCAGGGCATGAGCAAAGAAGGTGTGGGATAGTTTCTTCCTCCTCCTCGTCCATGCAGCTTCTGCAGAAATCATTTGAAAAGACACCAAGTCTATTGGCGTGTTTACCTATGAGGCAGTGTCCAGTAATGACACCAATTGTGGAGCTAATATGCAATCTGCTCAGAGATAACAAACATTTCGATCGCTTCGGATCCAGTGTTGGCCAGATCTGTTTTGTCGCCAGACAAGTAGTGATACCTGTCCATCTGCTGTTTGTCATCATCATAGAATCTTGCTTAAGCATAAGTTTACATGTAGCGATCGGTATTCCAATGTTCATCTTGCAAGGTGATATTGGTGTACTAGTTCCTATCCTGGCGAGTTCATCGGCTTTACAGTTTCCTGGAATATCTCTGTGGCCCGGCACCCAGAAAAGGTGAATGTTGAACTGTTCTGCCATCTCCATTAGAGACGATCGACAGTTTCGGGCAGTTACGGAGTTTGTAGAAACAGATCCTAATGATTTAAGGGCAGCTTGGCTATCTGAGAAGATACGGATATTCAAAGTAGATATTACGTTTTCTTTGAGCCAAGATAAAACTTCTTTTATCGCCAGGATTTCCGCTTGGAACACGCTACAATGATCGGGGAGACGGAAGGAGAGACTAATGTTTAGTCGTTCTGAGTACACGCCACCACCTACCCCCTCTTCGGTTTTTGAGCCGTCCGTGTAGAAGTGAATTGCTTCATCTCTCAAGAATTCATTATCTTCCCAAGTGGACCTTGTTGGAATTGTAATTTGAAAATTTTTGCCAAAAACCGGCTGAGGGATAGTGTAGTCGGAGTGTTTAGGGATTGATTCGAATTTGTTCAGAATGATAGTGTGTCCAATAGAGTTATTGGACCATTGGGAAATGGCTCTGAGACGAATAGCTGTGTTCGCCGCCACTTGTTTAGTGTATATATCGAGGGGTGTGATGTTAAGCAGTATGTCTAACGCAGCGGAAGGTGTCGAACGGAGAGCTCCGCTGATACACAAGCAAGCCGATCTCTGTACTTTGCTTAGCTTATCACGATAAGTTATTTTATCTAAAGCAGTCCACCATACTGCCACCCCATAAGTGAGTATCGGTCTGATGACCGCTGTGTATAGCCAGTGGGTGATATGTGGCGACAAGCCCCATTTGTTTCCAATAGCTTTTTTACAGGAGAAAAGTGCCACTGTGGCTTTTCTAATTCTTTCTTGTATGTTTGGTTTCCAGCTCAACTTTTTGTCTAAGATCAGACCAAGATATTTAGCTTGATCTGAGAAGTTAAGTGGAATACCATTTATTGATGGAGGGTCTATGTTCGGAATTTTATATTTCCTTGTAAAGAGGACAAGTTCAGTTTTGTGGGGGTTTACACCTAGTCCACATTTGTCTGTCCATTCAAGTAGTTTGTTGAGAGCGGTTTGCATTAATTCTGTTATGATTTGAAGATGCTTTCCCGATATTGCAATGGCAACGTCATCAGCATATGCAATAACTTTGAAGCCATCCGCTTCTAGATTGACTAGTAGGTCATTAATTACGATGTTCCATAAGATTGGCGATAGGACTCCACCTTGCGGTGTTCCTCTGCTAACAGATCTTCTAACAGAACATTCACCTAATGTTGAGTTAATTATTCTGCTTCTTAGCATTAGGCTAATTAACTCCCTAAGTGAGCTATCTACATTCAAGCTCTTAAGCGCGGTTGTTATTGCCATATTGCTGACGTTGTTGAAAGCACCTTCGATATCTAAGAATGCAACCAGAGTGTACTCTCTATGATGAAGGGAATATTCAATAGTGCGTACCAAGTTATGCAAGGCCGTTTCTACCGATTTCCCTTTGCGGTAAGCGTGTTGTGCCATAGAGAAAAGATTGGGTTCTATGGAACTACGCAGATGGATATCAATCAGTCGTTCTAGAGTTTTGAGAAGGAATGATGATAGGCTGATAGGTCTGAGATCCTTCGGATTTACATGGGAGCTTTTACCCGCTTTGGGTATGAACACCACTTTAACTTCTCTCCATAAGGATGGTATGTGTGCAAGGTTCATACACCCTTCCAGAATTATCTCAAGGATAGGGATGATGATGTCTGAAGCCATTTGCAGTTCAGCTGGTATTATACCGTCAGGTCCAGCTGATTTATATGGATCGAAGCTGTCGATTGCCCATTTGAGTTTTTCCCTAGTAATCAGACCTAGTTTATTTGTTGTTATTTTGTTAGACTCTATTGAGTCATCACTGCATATATTTTGGGAGCTACCTGGGAAGTGAGTATCTAGTAGCAAGTCAAGTGATTCCCCACAAGATTTAGTCCAAGAGCCGTTGATAGTTTTCAGGGCGCTTGGCATAATGGGATTTGACGAGAGGATTTTTCTCAATCTTGAAGCTTTTGAAGAATCTTCTATTTTGTTACAGAAGTTTCTCCAGGAAGTTCTTTTATTTTTCCTCAATTGTTTTTTATACTTCTTAAGAGATTCTTTATATAAATCCCAGTCAGAGAGTTCTTTGGAATATTTAGCTCGGTTGAAAAGTTTTCTACATTCCTTCCTGAGCGATTCTAGCTCTAAGTTCCACCAATGAGGTTTTTTCTTTCCTCTTATTTGGATAAGAGGACAGGATATGTCCATTGATTTATTGAGAGCTGAGGTGAGATCATTGACTTTATTGTCAAGATCGATTCTGTCTAGGGGGATACGTAATAGGTTAGGTTTAATTAATCTGCTAAGAGTATCTCTATATTTTACCCAGTTAGTTTTCCGATGATTCCGGAAAGCTATCTGTTTCGTAGTTTCATCATTTAGATTGAATTGTATATACCTGTGATCAGAGAAAGAGTGCTCTTCTGATACTATCCAATTCGTGATCTTTTGATGAATCGAGTCGGAGACAAGAGTAATGTCTAATACTTCTTGTCGGTTTCTGGTTATGAATGTTGGTTCATTACCAATATTGCTTACAATGAGGTTAGTACTGAGAATAAAATCAAAAAGTGACTCACCTCGATCGTTTATGTCAGAGCTTCCCCATACTGTATGGTGGGCGTTAGCATCACATCCAATGATGAGGCAGATTTTTTGCCGTTCGGCGTCAGCGATTAACCTCTTTAGCGTGTCGCCAGGGAGAGGGCCCAGGTGGTCGTGACTGAGGTACGCAGACGCAAGCCAGTAGGTACCTTTCTCGGTCTGGAGTCTGACTGCGGTTACGTCTTTATCGCTGTAATCAGGGAGTAAATATACATTAGTGGTACTTCTTACCAATATGCAGGATCTGGGATCACCTTTGTCCGTTGCATGCAGCAAGTAGTAGTCAGAAGTCCTGAGTCCTTGAATTGTGGATTTGTAAATCCAGGGTTCTTGGATCAGGACGACATCTTCCCCATTTTTCTTTATGCGGAGAAGAAGGGAGGCTGAAGCCTGTTTTGAGTGCTGGAGGTTAATCTGAAGTAGTTGCAGCATCATCGCTACTTTCCTTCAGATCCGCCCCCACCACGGTTTCGTTTAGCTCCTCTTCAGATTCTGACTCAGAAGGTGACCGTAGGAGATCATCCTCACTGAGCAGAAATTCGGACATGCGGTTAGCCTCCATGTCAGAGAAGCTGTCAATATTGGTAGCCTCAGGAGGCGGGTTAGTAGGGCATATTCTCGTGTTGGACGTACTCGGTGCATCTACTTCCATTGCTGGTTGGTCGATGCAACGAGTATTTTCCTCCACAGAGGATATGACCTGTGACAGTAGAGGTGAAGGTGTTTCCTCATCTTTTTTGTAGACTTTCAGGATAGCGGTAGTCCAACCAAACCTAATAACACCTTGAGTTGACACTAGGGGAGCCAGAGATTCCTTATTGAGTACCATGATGGCAGATCTATAAGGACCAACTGGATCTTCTAGCTTCGCAACCTTCCAGTCGTGAGTAGGGAGAGTTGGATTACCGTACCTGATCATCTTTAGGATTGTATCCTTGCAGGATAGATTTGCTGGGATTCTGATGCGAGCTCTAGGTCTGCAAGGAATGTCTTCCTTAGCCACGACTTCGAGCTTAGCACCAGGCCATAGCCCCTCTAACCTACTAACAGCAAGCTTATATAGATCATATGATCTCTGGTCATCAAAGGCGACGAGTTTGGCCCTACCCTGGTACCACCCTGCATCTTCAAAGACAACAGGCTCTCCTGGATTCTCCATTATAAGAGTCCAGTACGATTCCTGGAGTTTATTTGAGACCGTCGTCCATTGATCAGAAGATATCATACCATCCACATTGCTTCTGTCGATAACAGCTACAATAGTCTTGTCCTTTAGCACGTCACTAAAGGACAAGTCTTTTTTAGCATAGGAGGTGTTATGCACCTTTGGTTTTTTGGGGTTCGGAGTGCCTCCCTCTACAGACCGTTGTCGCTTCGACGAGAAGTCTTTGCTGGTCGTAGGTTTAGCAAGAATGTTCCTAGCCCAAGCGAGTTTAGCGGATTGCTTTGAGTCTAGATCGGTCATTGGCACACTTCCAATGACTTTTTCTATTCTCTCTGCGGCCCGCCTCTCGCTGCGTGATGCGTTTTTGTTTCCCTCGCTGGTGGAAGATGAGCTGTTTGTCACAGTTCTGCCGTCAGGGAGGGAACCCTCCATCGTGTTCGGACGGGGTCTGCTCTCACCAGTGGTAATATCGCGCGTCGCAGATATTTTTCTTGTCAGAACAGCCCCCTTCGAACTCGTGAGAGGTCTAGGAGTGGGTTTAGAGCCAAGCGTCATGGCTATATTCCCACGATTTTGTGTAAAGAGTGTTTTTGCTTCCGTACCCTTTGGGACTTGACCACCGTCAGCAGAGGAGAGGCTGACAGTCGCAGTCTCACCACTACTAACGCTGGGCAAACCCACCGAGTACGGATTGGATATAGTACCAGCAGGAGGTACACCTCCTCCCTTACTAGTAATAGCGTCTAGACTGTGAGTCGTTTCATCATTCCTAGGAGTGCCTGGGATGATGGTCGGCTCAGCAGTCCCACCGCTCTTCACTTCTTTGTGGATGGACAATTTTGTATTTATCGCTGGCGACTTAACCTCACCTGAGGTCAAGCCCTCGCCGGCAGTCGCGACACCTGCCGACTTTTGAACGTATATCCCCGTTCGATTTTGTTTTCTTTTATTCTTGCTTTTGTCCATATTTGTTCAAGTTTTCTAACATTGAGGTTTTTTGTTTGAGTTATGTTGGTTGTGGTACCTCTCATACAATTGCTAAGAAAAAATAGCTTGGGAATATCTAGTTTTTTGAAAATTTCTTTTATCTTGACTTTAATAAAAATTAAAAATTTTCAAAACATAATTATTCTTAAAACATATTATAAAAATTCTATTTGAATAAATACATAGTTTTTTTTAAACCACTCGCTCCTGATTTACAAAATTTAATTGGTATAGTATTATTTTTCCTCAGCTCAACCTATTAGATAAAAGAGTTGTTTTAGAATTGTATACTTTTGAACATTTTGCTCTCATAATATTCATGTTTTTATGAATCCAGTTTTTAAAAATCTAAGCATCTTAAGCATAAGAACAAGTGTATAGGTACGTAAGGGCGACCGTTATTACCCAAAATCGATTGTAAATAGAAGCCATGTTTGATATACTGGGGAACTTAGCTGAATTTGACAATATGACACTTAAAATTTATATTCAAAAATGAATTTCATATCAAAATGGAAAGTTCAAGTAATTTTACTACAAAATTTTAGGAGTTATGTAGGAAAAGTACAAATGCGAAAATCGAAAAATCAAAGATTCCAAAATATTTCAATAAAATGCTAATAACTTTTGTTGAAGTTAATAGACACAACAGTTTGATTTGGCATATGTTCAAAAAGAAAGAGAGATAATCATTCAAACTTAACCATATCTTACAATTGTTCGCAGTTTTAGCCCAAAAGTCTCCTTTTCTGTACTAAATGAAGAATTTCACATTGGTAAAAATATCCGAACTCAAGAATTTGATTAAGTAACTAAGTTGGGAATTTCGTTTTCCGATTGTTCTTAAAAAATGCAAGACCTACAGACTAAACTGTTTCCTTACAAAGGTTTTATTAAAATTATGAGTTCCTCAAACTATTGCATAAGGTCTTTTATCAAATTAAAGAACGCATTTCATGCCTTTAAACATTTAACTCTCATCTCGAACACAAATCTTTTTATACAATTAAATAAAATTTTAAAACTCCGTGTGAACCGTTGGTACATTTAATTTTTGTTTTGCAACAAAATGCCTTTGAGTTTTATGTTTTTAAAACCACCCTCTATTTTAATTTTATCCATATTTACATCCTTTAGTCACCAGAAGGAAGAAATTTCAAATTTCGTAAGTCTATGGAATGGTGTCACTAAACTTTTCTCATATATGTACCTACCTACACTTGAAATTTCCGCTCATTTAACGCCTTTAGAACGATAGAAAACTTTTTAATTAAGTTCTATTTAACCTAAATGGAAGAGGTCTTCTAGATTCCTATGGTATCACAATGGACCAAATTATGGTCTAAGTATTTATTATGGTCTAAGTGTGTCAGTTTTCCGGTCGATAGCCGCTTCAACCTAACCTAACCTAAATCTAAGACATTGATGTAGTTCAGTGTGTTACGACTCAAAAGTTAGTGTGTAAAGCAGGTAAGAAAAACACCACTAGCATTCCTTTTATGTACATATTTTGCAGAACTTAATTATAAAATTTAAGATTCCTTGGGACAGGACGTTTAATAAGAATAAAACATAAAATGAAAGAAATGTGAGCGTTAAGGTAGGTAGGTAGGAAAATTTTATAAAATTATTTTGAAATTAGTGGTGGTAGTTTTTTTGATACTCGTAGTACGAGTACTTATGTTTAAAATAAAACTATTTCACGACATTTTAAAAGAACAATTACATTTTTGATAAGAACTGGCCAATTTATGAACTTGCTCCCTAAAAGCAAATTTGCAAAGTTCAAGTATTGTATTTTATAACTTATAGGCACTCAAGATAAACCACAAGCATTACTTTCAACTTAAAAGTTAAATAAATATAATTTACCATTGTAGAAAAATCCAAACAAGAGATTTCTATTTTTATATTTCATCGCAATAAAAAATATTCGTGGATAGGATTATTATTTGTCACTTCTTCGCAAGGGGCAAGAAATATTTATGGTGGAATCAACTCGAATTGGGAATCCGATCCGAACCCAGACCTCAGGTCTAAAGCACTAAACCAAAGGGTAGATTCTAAATTTGAGTAAATCGTAGAAGTAAAATGGATATAAGAATTTTTCAATAATGGCCAATACCTTAAATCTTATTGCTAAACCACTGTTTAGCCTTGAACTATGAAATCAAGAACGTGCGACTTATTCGGGAAAATTTATTTTAAGTCAAACAACTTCTAGGGAACATGCCCTTGCTTATTCCGTTGTTGGAAGAAATAACGATTTTTTTTTTAACATCGTGTATTGCAAAAAGAGAAAGCACGAAACATAAAAAAAAGAAGAACTGTCTTATAAGTACACACTTAGATTATTTTCTTATTCCATTTGTCTGCTCCATTACATCAAATTCCTCTTATTGAACCGTATAATGCCTTTTGTGTGACTTCAAGGAGAAATTCTGTTTTCATTTCGTTTTTTGTTTACCACTCGAATTGTCTTTTAAATTGATTGTATTCCTTTAAGGTCCTTTAATCATTTCTTATTTACGGAAATTACAAAAAGTATCATCGTTCTTTTCGTCTTCTAAATTCATCTTCTTCTTTTTTTTTTGTAAATTCTTTCAACAAGGACACATTTTCATTAGGTGTATATAGGTACTTTTGTCTAATTTTTTTTTTTTTTTTTTTGGGTTCTGTTTGAAAAATCTTTGTTCTTTTAAATTATTTTTGTTGTTGTTATGGTTGTCTGGGGAAATGTTTATGCAAGTATTTATATTCTATGATGTGTCTATTATAAAAAAAAAAAGCTTAAGGAGTAAGTCGTAAAGTGTAATCTAAGGATCTAGCTATATGGATTTCAGTCTTGGTTTTTTATTTTGCTGTCCCTAGTTGTATGTTTTGCACCTACATAATGTATATTGGTTTTGGGTAGACAAGTTTAATAGTCATTTTAGAAAGGACTCAATATTGATTTTATATTATTTGTATAAACAGTCTTGTGCAAATTAATTTGGACAAGCCGATTTTTGATATTTTTTTCATTTATTTTAAATAATATTAATATATATTATACACTTTTCAAAAAATATTTTATATGCCTTCTTTAGCATCTACTTCTGCTGTTACACGTTTTGGCACTGATAGTACCAACTTTTCACAAAAAGTTTTGATTTCCGCATCGTGAAATCAAACATTAATAACTGCCGAAATTAGCTTGTTCTTCGTTATCTAGTCTTCTTTTATGAGCTGAGTCTTAATGATAGCCCATAAATTTTCAATTGGGTTAAGACCTCAGGCCATTCCAAAACTTTAATATTCTTCTTTGCCAAGAATTTCCTCATTTTGCTTGGATGTGAGTCATGGTGAGTGTCGTAAGAAGGATTGCCAAAGGAAAACTCCGACCTGGCCATATTGTTCAAGCCCTTAAAAACCCGTCAAAAGTTATGTTTTGGGGTTGTTTCATTTTTGAGGGTCCTGGAAACTTAAAACCCATTGAGGCATGATGAACAGCGCCAAAAACACAGATGCCCTGACGGAAATGCTTCTTCCTACCAACAGAAGAAGAGCTTCTGCGAAAGAGTCAGTCTTTCAACAAGACCTTGCTCCGTGCCACACGTCCAAAAAAAATATGAAGAAATTCTTGACAGACAAGAATATTTAAGATGGAATGGCCTGAGAACTCACCTGATCTCAACCCAATTGAAAATTTATGGGCCATCATTAAGACTCGGCTTAGAAAAGAGGACTTTATAACCAAACACAAGCAAATTTCGGCAATTATTGATGTATGGTTTCCCGATGCAGAAATCAAAAATTTTTTGTGAAAATTTGGTACTATCAATGCCAAACTGTGTAAAAGCAGTAGTAGATTCTTAAGGGGACATATTAAATATTTAAAAAAAAAATGTTTACAATTATTTATTAATATTAATTAAAATAAATGAAAAAAATATTGAAAATCGGTTTGTCCCAATTAATTTGCACAAGACTGTATCTAACATCAACCGCCTTATATCGTATCGAAGCCACTTTCTCCAACAAAATGGTAAAAAAATGGAATATTCATATTCTTTCCAAGACTTTGAATGGTAAATGCTAAGGGCTTTTTTTAGTGCAATCGTACAGACGCCGCATCAAAGTAGTGCCTTTCCTTTGTGTCATCAGTTACCTTCAAAAGCACTTGGTATATTAAAGTAATAATATTTTAAATTGTCGCAAGAAAGATCACTTTGGGATATGAATTTTTAATTTTTCTCACACCGATAATTCATCTTCCCTTGGGCAAATAACAAATTTGTGTGTGAAAAATTTAAAAAAATTCTTGTGACACCTTAAATTGTTTTTCTGTGGGAGAATTTTCAATTTGTTCAACCTGAATTGAAATAGCTTTAAAAAGATTTTTACCACAATACTGAAGTAATTTTAAAAGATTATTACTTTGATGTTGCCTCAACGACGGCACTGATGGCCCAATGCAGAGGGTGTGCGTGCGTGCTCCACACTCCCTAGATAAGCTCGAAAAAGAACTTGCCTACAAATGTTGTGTCTTACAGATCAAAACCAGAGGAAATAATGATTATGCTTTTTTATATAATTTCTTTCAACTTTCATTTCAATTACAAGTAGGGCTGGTCACGATACCAGAAAAGTCTCGGTATCGTTTCTAATCGGCGGTATCGGAAACTGAAACGATACCGAGACAATACCCAGCTCCAAAGCATCCTAAATTATACCGAGGTGGTACCAAACGATACCGTACCTTTTTGGCAAAGATTTACAGATACTCTCGGTAGTATCATTTGGTATCGGCAGAAAATATAAATTTTTCAATTTTATTATTAATTTTTTATTACAAACAAACCATTTTTGTAATTCGTTTATCGAAGAGGGCTTTATCGATTCAGATGACATTTTCAGAGCTTTTCTCTTATGCACGGGGAGGGCAAAGGCAAACATTTTAATTTAAACAGCCCACTGCCACGCCCATTTTACTTATGCTTTCTTTCTCCGAAACCAACGATTTGGATGAAATTTTCAGACTTGATTCCCTTTTGTGAGGAAGTGACTTTAGTGAAATCCATCAAATTTTTGTATGTATTGTTTTTCTGTGAACTTATGGCCTTACGTCAAAATTTTCATGCCGAATACCTAATCAGAGCCTTACTTAGACATTGTGGAACAAGCCTTTAAAATTGTTAAGTCAAAAAAAAAAACTTCGATCAAAAAAATGCATTAAGCCTATACTGATTTGTGTATTAAATTTGGCCATTATAAATACCAAGCGAGTTCTACTAAAAGAACAAGAACATGTTACCAAGTCGTGCATTTTATTTTGGTTAGCGACTGAGACTAGACCAAAACTAGACGATATCGATACCGATACCGATACCGATACCCATACCGAGACAAGACTTTATTTAACGAGACCAAACGAAACGAGACTGAGTTCTGCGAGACCGATACCGATACCGAGAAGATACTGAAAAAATGTTTCAATTTTTAACGATACCAAGACGATCCTTACAAAAGAATCATTTGGTTTAGTATCGTATGGCCAGCCCTAATCACAAGTAATTGTGTACCTAACAACATTTGAGGTAATTGATTTCTTTTGGATTTCAGTTTTTATAAAATTAAAAATCACATAAAATGTAATGTAAGCAATAAATTAATGACTAGCTACATTTTGTGTACCTACTTAATATTATTACTGAAAAATAAATTAATTTGCTATCAATTTTATCTTTATTAGCGTAATTGAATTGCAAAGTATGTAATTGAAACTTAATTGAAACTTAATTTAATTACTAATTGAATTTCTTCAATTACATTTAAAGAAAATAAAAAAAGTTTTTGGATATTTCAAGTATACAAGTAATTCTAATTACCTAAATATTTTATTATTATTTTTTTATTCTGGTTAAGACTTTAACCAAATACAGTGCATTTATATTGTATTTTAACTATGCAAATTGTGGGGTAGTTTTGATTTTGCCCCTCTTTTTTCTTTTTGGGGGTGCTGAATCCGAATCTGGGTTTTTCGACTTAAATTCCATGACGCAACAATTGGAAAAAAAGCAAAGACAGACAGACAGATCATTTATTGTAGCAGAATTATTATATATTTTTTCATTAAACCTATATTGCACAATTTACAGAGACTTGGTATAAAGCAAAGAATTATGCAAAAATAAATTTTATGGGAATTTTCCACTAATGGCTCGAAAACTAGAAATTATTCTAAAATTACATCCAATAAATCTCTGTTTAAGATTTTTCTTTCGACAATCCATTAAGATCCAAGCGTTATTTGAAAATTGGCGTATTTTTACCGTTTTCAAAATTCCACTCGAAGGCACTAAGTTAACTTCTTTATGCGAAAATTTTTAATTTTTGTCAAAAAAAATTAATCAAGATATACTTCTATGGTGGTTTTTGATGCAATGATTTTGAATCTGGGGCCAAATTACGGCGTCAGTAACCGAGTGAATGAGTACAATTAGTGATCGAAAATCGAATGAACGTGTAACAACTTCAAATTTCAGTATACTAAATTCCCCGAAACGTGAGCGGTATTGCCAAACTCATATAATTCAGTCACGAATTGCTCAATAACTGATGCAGTAATTAAGTCACTGGTCTTGAAATTGCTCTAGCACGTTTTTGAGAAATTTAAACCCAAGAAAAAAATTCTTTATTATTCAAATTTCTTCTTGAATTTTTCAAATAACCTTGTTCATCCACGAGAAATCGTTAGCCTTTGTCTTAGACTACGTAATTTGAAAAGTCAAGTCAATTTGCATTTTTGTAGCAATTTTTGCAAATTTTTGCATGTTGTGTCAAAAAATTTTAGTCGCAAAATTTAGATTCGAATTAAGCACCCCCGAGAACATTAAGAGAGACCAGATTTAAACTGCATCTCACAATTTGCTCGCTAAGAGCTTTTTTGAGGACAAATTGACTGGACTAATAGGGATTTTCAGAAAATATTATTACATATTGTCAGAATAACTCTCATATAAAATTCACTTTTCTATAAAATATAATAAGCTTTCTACCTTTTGAGACTGCTAATTTCCTAATTAAAATACCAATCTTTCAGTATTTAGATCATGGATCATAAAATATCACAAAATACGGATATGTAGCTATCATTCTTTACCAATAATTTTCCCACGAAACATAAAAAATATAGTTCGCAAAAAATTAATTCTATAAAAATTAAAAGTTCTCTCACGAAAAAAATAAATACTTTTCACTTGTGGTTATGTACACAATGAGTACCTTCATGGCAAGCCCTGCATTCGTAAAAAAAAATTGAACTCGGGATTCGGATCAGAATTGTCATTACGATGATAGGAAAGACGAAAAAGTGGGTCTCGCAGTTCTGTCTGTCTGTCTGTCAGTTCGGCCATTGCCTTAAAAACTGGATCGATTTTCCTAAAACTTGGTACATGGTAGTTTTGGTGATTGTGCCCACACATTTGATTTAATTTTTCTTTAAGAACTGAAAATTACGGTACCTGCCATAACATTTTTTTTAGCAATTTTACAAAATCATATTTTTCTCAAATGGGCTCCACAATTTTCTTAAAAAAGTTAGTAAATTTCTTTCAGTAAAGGCTACAATTGGATGGGACACCATTTAAAGAAAATGGTTATTAATGGTTCCTCTCAAAGAACCATTTCTTAATTTTTAATTTTCTTCAAAGCGGCAATTTAGATATCAATAAATTTTTGTATGCAAAGATTCTAAACAATATAAATAGTTTTTTTTTTACCAAAATTTAAGAAATGTATTTTTTGGATTTTTTAAAAGTGTTTGAAATTTTTTTTGAAAATCAAGTATTAAAAAAACTAAATGGTGAATTTTTATTAAACTCGGTATCTTAGCGTTTTTTTCTATACTTTCTTTTATGAAAAGGCAATAGTACCTTCCATACAAATGGTAAAAAACCGTTAGGAAAAATATTTGTTTCTTAAAAACGGCTCATACGATTTTTAGTAAACTGCCAAAATTAGTGTGAGAAAACTACTATAAACTAAAAAGTACAAAAAGCATCTATTAATAGTATTTACTTCCCAATTTTCTAACTATCGGCTGCACAGATTTAGACTTATTTTTATATATTCAAATTTCAATTAAGATTATAAAAATTGCATATCAAACATTCAAAAAAAATTTTATTTTTTTAAAAAAAGTTTAATTTTTTTTTGAAAATTCAATATCTCAAAAATTGATTGGCAATTTTTTTTTTAATTAATTTAAACATAGTTTACATCCACATAGATAAATACCTACGATTTGCATACCAAAACTTTTCTTTAAAAATGTTGCAAGAATTTGATAATTAAAAAAAAAATATATATTTGAAGAAAACCGCCCCAACGATTTTAATTTTTTTTCCGATCAATCATATTAAATCAAGAATTAAGATGGCGTTCTTTTTTTCCTTTCACACTCTCAAAGAAGTTCTTTAAGTTAATTTAAATATCGTGTTTGCATACTTTTATTCATTTATCTCTAATAATTTCCATGACTTTTTTAACAAGCAGTCGTGCATTTTATTTTTTAATATTAACGGTTCAAGGTAGCACAAGTTGAGCACAATACAGCAGAACTTCGAAAATAAATAAAATGCACGACTGAATCGTGCGTACTTGCTCCTAAGTTCAAATTACTTGGAATTAAGAACTTTTAAAATATGAAAGTAATTATAAAAAATATAAAAATATAGAAAAAGCAATTAAATAGTTCTCTTAAAAAATATATAAGCAACTAGTCAAAAAACTTAGAGCTCAAAAACAAGTATGCCATTTGATTACTTGAAAAAATATGAATATATGCAAAAAAATTAAATCGTTGCAGCGGTTTTCTTAAAAATTAATTTTTATATATAAAATTTTAATAACATTTTTAAAAAAAGTTTTGGTAGGTAATGTTTTAAAATGCATTTGTAAACCTTATTTAAAAAAAATTCATCTACTCATTTTTGAAATATTGAATTTTCAAAAAAAAAAAAGTTTAGTATTTTTTTTTAAATCCAAAATTTTGATATGCAATATTATTAAATTTTTAAAAGAGCTTTTGCATAAAAATTTTGATTGAAATCGTTTGAGCCGTTAATGAAAAAATCGAGGATTAAAAAAACCAATAATAACGGTTTTCGGTAATTTTTTTCTTATCAAAAAGTACACACTGATTTTTTTCATCAAAACCGTTAGAGCCGTTTTTGAGATAAATAAGCTTTACATTTACGGTTGTAGGGAAGGTACCGTAATTTTTGGTGTTAAAAAAAATGTCAGTTTCTCCTCTAGAGAGTAACAAAAAAACTTAAGTTCCAGGTTTAAGGAAAATTGTTAACAGACAGACAGACAGACAGAATTGTGCCATCAACTTTTTTCTTGTTCTCTATCATCGTAATGTTTAACATTGATTGTTAATTCGAATTTTGTTTTTTTTGCACGAATCCAAAACTTGTAACTATGTCGCAAGTAAAAATGGTGGCACTTACTTCACGCTAAAAAATGGTTAAAAAGACCAGATAATTAGTACAATTTTTTTAATTAAATAAGTACGGCACATGGTAAAACGAATTGGGAATACAAAATTACCAAAAAACTATGTCATAAAAATTGTTCCCAAAAATTGAAAAATTTGATTCTATGAATAAATTGAAAAATCAAACTTATATTGCTAAAAATGTATCAAAAGCCAAATGATAAGCAAATAAACCAAAATTTTGAATAAATTATCGATCGCAATGCTACTACTCTGACTACTTTAAGTAATAATAATACTAAATTAACACCAACTCATTACCTTAAGCTTCAACTACTTATACATATTCATACCTGTAATTGTTAAATAGGATATCACATTGCTACCGGCTGGCTGGTGGTCGCCACCACCATCAGTAGCATCAGTGTAGACTGATCGATGACAATTATTGATGGTTTATTATGGGTTCAGCACGAATGGCAATGAAATTGAATGATGACCCGACCCCTACTCTATCACCACTGACATTTCTCACATCCATGATTTATTTTCAGGATGAGTAATTCAGTTTTTACTCTTGGTCCTTCTGCCCAGATTATCGATTACACCAGGTGGGTATCTACAGAATAACTACCTACGTAGGTACTACATACAAACTTGTACTCCCGGACATGCGGCATCAGGGCTGATAACCTGCATCATGACAGGAGCTCTCGACCTACTCTTGTCTCAACTCACACCATTGGGTAATCAAATAATAAAAATCCAATGTTCCTTTCACGCCATCCATCGGAAATCCAATAATCTAAAGGAAAATAGCACTGGAGCTTCGTTGCTTGGTCCTGAACTTATTTCAACATTGCCAAGAGGCGTACTTCATGTCATGAACCTGGGTTGTTACGGGGTTTTCGGTAAATTCTCTGAGTTTTTTTTTTTTGTTTTTAATGAATGAATGAATGAGATTTCACGGTGCCAGATGGCTAAAGATTTTAAAAGGATTTTCCCGATGATAGGAGAAATGGAAACTGAAAACTATTTGTGAAGATGGTATTAAAAGCAAATGATGGAGTAAGGTTGTTGTTTTAGGTATACATACGTTTAGCGAAAAATGAAAATAAAAGAAGATTGTTTAATTATTTCATTCGATGGAGATTTTTTTTTGTATCAAGGTTGAGCTCGTGAAACATGTAAACTTGAATTTTAAGGACTTTACGTAGTTTTTACACGTTCTATGAGATGTATTTTCGATAGATGCTAAGTGTAATTTTGTATACTTTTATTATTAGTTCGATCACACTTATTTTAGTATAGTTATTTTATTAATTTTATCAATACGCTAGTTTACGGTTCACGTGAGAAAAAAAATCTATGGAAATATTTTCGTATGTCAAAAATTACTGTGGTGAAATGCGAAGTTGTTTTTTGCCAAATATTGTTTCAATGTTTAATGCAAAAAAAAAACATTGATGTCAGAAATGTCATGCAAATCAACCAGCGGTGAGTAAAATTTATTTTATTTTTTGTATCGTCGGTTTACACTTCATAACAAAGATATATTCACCTCAGGGCATTATTTGCATGCAAATGATCTTTGTATCCAAAAATAATTGTTTTTAATTTTTAGGCCTATAGTTTATTAATTAAGGGGAAATTAATGACTCAGTATGTGTGGCCTTGACCAATGCAAACATTTTTCGTGGTGGAAAATTGTTGTAAACTATGCTAAGGGATTTGTAAACTATGCTAAGACCAAAAGTCTTCTTTGAAATAGAAAATATTTTCCTTAAGAAATATGTGGCAGGTAACGTAAGTTTTAGTTTATGAAAAATTAAAAAAACTGTTATATACCAAACTCTTTATTCCAAGTTTAAAAAAAATCAAATCAGCCTTTTAGGCTGTAGCCCAAACGTATTGTACTGAGATTTCATCACAAAAAATAAAAATCGTAATTTTTCAAAATAAAATTATTGTTACAGCATTGGTGACCATCCAAAATATGACAATATAATTTAAACAATCCAAATTTGAGACAAACTTAAGGAAATTGAAAATAAAATGTACAACTACGTGAAACGTATGAGTTCCTGGTCTTATTAGTACCTAACCTACATAATATTTAATAATATCAAAATCCTTAAAACTACATATCTTCTAAAACAACCTCCATAATGGTTTCACTTAATATGATTGGTTTCTTAAACTAAACAAAATTTCAAAAATCGCAGGATCAAATTTAAAAACCATCAATTTTTTATACAGTAAATAGCATTTTCAACCCAATTTTTAAGTAATTATTGTAGAAATGTTTATTTTTAGTGTTAAGGATGAAAATTTAATTCCAATTTTTGAGATATCGAATTTTCAAAAAATTATTTTAAATTTAGCTTTAATAAAAAAAATAGATTTTGAATATTTTTAAACTTTTTGACAGCTTATGCTAAGAAACATTTTTAAGAAATTTTTATGAAAGTTTTTTACTCGCAATAAACCAAATTTTCTTGAGAAAAATTACATATATACGATTTCGATTAGAATTATCACTAAACAATTATAGGGAAGGCTATAAAAGTGTGTCTTACAAATCTATCTAACTGTCGGTTTTAGGTTTAATAGCTAGATCTATTTTAAATCTTAAATTATTATTTTTTTTGTTTATTAATGATGCCATAGAACCTTTTTTTTATTTTTCATATTTTTTTTTTAAACGGTACGAATGATTGACATATATTTTTACTTGCGACATAAAGGTAGGCATAGGTACTATATGAGATGTTATGCATTCGTAAAAAGTAGTCATTACGATGATGGGTAAGACCACAAAAAGTGCGCCTCACAATTCTGTCTGTGCATTTGTCTGTCTTTCTGTTCACCTACAGCCTAAATGGCTGAATCGATTTTCCTTAAATTTGGTACATAGTGGTTTTTGGTAATTAGATAGATAGATAGATAGATAGATAGATAGATAGATAGCAGATCACTTCCTAGATATTGTTTGCGGTATCCTCTTAAAATAGGGCACACACCAATAAAGTGATAAGTGTTTTCTGCAGCATCTAGATTACTTAAAGTGCATATGCCTATAGTATCATTACGGAAAGCTTAAGCATTTAAGTTAAGTAAACCGCTTCTTGCCTTAAAGATTAGATTGATCATATCTCGTGGATTCCTATCATGGAAGTAGTTCGGGACTTCAGTGTACAGGAGCGCCTTGCTGGTGAAGTTGGACCAATCCTTCTCCGATAGTTTGGTTAAGAGTATATTATGAACACGATTCCATTCTGTGCATGGAGCTTCGAAACTGAAATCGATTTGAGTTTTTAGGAAAAGTCCTGGCCATTCCTGGGCCCAATAAATATTTTTCTGGATAACAGCTTCTGAGAGAATACGTGGAAGACGGTTACGTGGCAATGACATTACTTTCCGTATATGCTAGGTGAACTTTTAATGTCGAAATGAATGCCTTTGAAAGTCCGGTTTCAATATAAACTGCATAATTAGGTGTGTTGTCTGGGAGTCCGAAGCATCTCTTGACAAAGAAGCGCTGAAATTTTTCAACTTGGGCGTATTCTTTGTATCCCCAAACTTGCGCACAATAATAGATGCATTATTGATTTTGTGGCTGCTTCGTGCACTTTATATTTAGCGGAGTGTGTCACATATTTATTTCGCACAAATTTAGACCACGTTGAGTTTATAGAGTTTTTTTGATGTTGCAAAACGTTTTGTTAAGTGTTCAGACCAAGACATATTGTACGTGAAAGTAACTCCAAGATATTTGTATTGGTTAGATATTTTTATTTCTATATGGTTGAAGTACCATTTTTCAGTAGCCGCTCTTCTGCCACCATTCCGGAAGATAACGATTTCAGACTTTTCTAGATTTACATCTAGACTCCATTTACTGCAGTAGCTGCTGAAGCTATCGATAATCGTTTGCAGGGTCTTAGGACTATCAGAGAGAAGAACTATGTCATCCACGTATAAAAGAACATTTATTCCTAAACCATTCAGGATAAGACCAGTTGGGAGCTCATAGTGAAGATTATCCAGGAATAGGACAAACAGTAAGGCACTCAATACGCATCCTTGCTTGACTCCTTTGGTTGTCCGAAAGAAGCTTGTTGTACTTTTTCCATCCCAAATTGTTGCAGTTGTTTCCTGGTACAGGGATCTTATAACTGAAATCATTTTTGTAGAAACACCAAGCCTTAATAATTTGTAGAACAACGCATCTCTATTGATGTTGTCGAACACTGCTGACAAATCAACGAAGAAAGCATATAGCTTATTTTTCTTACTCAGTTGAAGTTGGATGATACAAGAAAGGTTGTAGACTTGGTCAACTGTACTATACTGACTTTGACTTTGGTAATTATGCCCACACTTTTTTTTCATTTTTTTTTCTTACAAGTAAAATATCGGTGCATGCCATACAATTTTTCTTAGCAATTTTACAAAATCTCATTTTTCTCAAAAATGGCTCCTCAATAAATTTCTTTCAGTAAAGGCTACCTTTTGATGGGAAACAATTTCTTAAAAAAATGATTGTTAATTGTATCAGCCAAAGAACCTTTATTTATTTTTGATTTTCTACAAAATGGTAATTCTGATTTTAATCATTTTTTTTATACAGAAGCTTCAAAGTAATACAAACAGTTTTTCTTATTAAAATTTAAAAAAAATTAATCATTCAAGAAATTTGTTTGAAAATCAAATATTTTGAAAATTGTGTGGTCGATTTTTATAAAACTCGGTATTTAAGATTTGTTTAAATTTATTTTTTAAGTATTTTAAGAAAAAAATTACTTTTATAAAAAAATAACATACAAATAGTAAAAAGCCGTTCAATAAAATACTTTTTTTAAAACGTTTTCCACGATTTTAATTCTGTATCCTTAAACTAGTATGCTATACTACTAAAAATTATAAAAAATTACAAATAGCAACCATTAAAAGCACCTTTTATTGATCGTTTTTTTTTTTTTTAATTTTTTCATCATCAGCTTAACAGATTTAGATAATTTTGTTTTTCTATAAAAATTCTTAAAACGATTAAGAAATATTGCATATTTTTGAATTGAAAAAAAATTTTTTTTGAAAAAATTCTCTTTTTATATGCACATACAAATTTTCTTAAGACTTGCATATCAAAAGTTTTCATTAAAATTTTTATTAAAAATTTGATAAGAAATTAGTTTTTAAAAAAGTTACTCACACGATTTGTTTGTCTTCAAATTGCAAAAAATGTTAAGTAAATAAATAAATGTTTTTTCTGAAATTTTATATTTATTTGAGCGCATATTAATAAACAATTATGATTAGCATAACAAAATTTATAGGGTAGAGTCAGCATCCTCCGACACCCTTGGCAATTTTTGCGAAAAGACCTGTAGAAATTCTGAAAAAAAATAATCATAGTAGACTTTTCTTACACCGAACCCACGTTAATTATATTAGCTGTCAGTTTCTAATCTGTGTCAAAAAGAAAAATAGTTTTAAGTGCCATCGACTATAATTTTCTTGGTTAGTTTCTTAGGCTTTTGTGTTTTTATCTCTAAACTTATCCCTAACCAAAGTACGAGTACGTTTGAATATGCAATATTAAGAGTAGATACTCGTAACTATTAATTATTAATGCAAATTGAATTATTAAAAAAGGACAATACGTTGAACCTCAGATAGGCTGCCAGAATTACCCTTTCTTTGTTAAATTTACAAAAATGGTGCTTAAATGTAACTTTTACTGTTAAAAAAAAAGAAACAATTCACACGGCTTTAGACGAAATTGCGATGAAAAATGCACCCAGGGATGTAATCAAAAACGCTAAAAACCTTATTATTAAAGAAAAAAATATAAAAAAGATTTTTATTTTAATGAATGGTAATTGTGTTACATACATTTGTAACAACTTTAACTTCGATTTGTTTTCCGATAAAATATAAATTTTCATTGAACTAAAGTTCTGACCTAGTTTCCTTAGCCATTGTCGGAGGTGCCCCAGCCGTTTTTGGAGGTACCCCATTTAGTGCACTTTCGACACTCTCGACTTTTTTTTTAATAATAATAAACAAATTAAAAAAAAAATCTTAAACTCCGCCAATACATTGATAAAACCATACATTTGGAAAATAATTTGTAAATTTTTGAAAAATAAAAAAAAAATTATGTAATTTTGCATATTTGCTTTTAAGATGTCGGAGGGTTCCGACTCTACCCTACATAAATTTATGCATAAAAATATTTTTTTTTTTTTAAACCGTTTAATAACTTCTTCCATTATTTATCAAAATTAGGCAATGAATTCGTAAGGCATTATTTTTTTTCACTGGAAACTATTAATTTGTGTTTGCCCATGGGTAGGTGCAAAACCTGCATGAGGCTCTATGAGGACTGAAGAACTCGTGCCCATACATAGATGTGTCGTGTATGAGATTCTTATAACACTAAGACCACCTTCCCGATTGCAACTAAGTTGAAACTTATCAAGCAATTTGTTTTAAATGAAGTTAAGTGTAACTTGTTGCAGGTAACTTTCCGATGAAAAAGTTCCTGCTTATTCCACGATTTTAAAGCGCTTTTTTTTTATTCACGGCACCGAGTCGAAAAGTTTTGTTCTTCGCAGACAGTGCGGCGTACTAAATTTAAGTCGTCAAAAATGTCAATAACCGTTAAATTAGCGTGTTCTCATAGCTTCTTCTTTTCGTCTGAATTTTTTTATTTCGTCCCAAACCGTAGGAATTCCGAGATCCCTGTGAAGATCTTCGTTTTTTATATAGGTACCATAAAGCATTTACAAATGACCCAAGCAATTTATTTTTCAACGTTTGTAAATTATTTAAGTTTGTATCGCTTCAGATACAACCCCAGAGTTGTCCAAATAGGTTATAGTATATTTTCAATACTGAGCTTTGAATATTTACCAGGTAGCCATTTAAAAAATCTCTTAATTTACTCTTAAATTCCTTGCATTTCTTTTTGCGTGCGGCTTCCATTTTAATTTAGCTTCTAGAGTAATACCCAAATGCTTTGCTTCATTTGCAAGTGGAGCAAGAGCGGTATTAAGAAAGAAGGGTAATACATTTATTTTGTATACGTAAAGTCCACGTGGATTGTCTTTTGTTCATAGAGCGCTATTCGCTATATTTTATTATTCAATTGTAGCTTTGCTAACCACGTTGCCTTCTGCTACTATTGCAGTATCATCGGAAATCATGGCTACACGTGTAAATAAAAGGTAAAGAACTGGGCCTTATACACTTCCTTGTGGCACCCCAACCACTATTTCTTTTTAGAATAATCATTTCCGTGTCTTATATGAAAAGTCTGTTATTCGTTTAGAATGTTATAAAATTCTTTAGGCAGAACTTTTCTTAATTTGAATTTGAGGCCTTTGTGGTTCGTGCTACACCTTGTCAAACGCTTACGCACCCAAAACGACTGTTGAACGGATTTTTTTTTCTTCGAGAGCTCTCTAAATTTTGTCAGTAAGTCTATGCACTTGATTAACTGTGGAATGCTTGTTTGGGAATCCGAATTGATTGTTGGTATCAATTGTTTCTCTTCTATTACCTGTTGGCTGCAGGCGCAGTAGTATTCTTCCAAAAACTTCTGATATTAGAAGAGGAAGCGAAATCGGTCTTTAAGAGTTTTTTTTCTGAGATGATTTGCCAGGTTTCAAAACCATTATGACTTCTGCAACTTTCCATTAGCTCGGAAGACATCAGAACTAACAATTTAACTTGTATAAGCTTCTATACAAGCTATTTTCAAACTGCTATAGAAATAGTAAAAGGCCTTATCCAAGTTATTTGGCGCATTTACCCAAGTTAATTAACTGCCACAAGACTTTTGTTGATAGGTCTTATAGCAGCAAATACCTTTTCAGGAACTGCTATTAACTTGGCTGAACAAGCTATAGCTTGCCTTGGATGTTTATATAAGGCCTTACGTAAGCCATTTTGACAGCTATTGCCAATAGCTTGCCCTGATGTTTAAATAAGGCCTTCCCAAAGCCTTGGATATTTATATAAGGCCTTACCCAAATTTATTTTGCATAAGCAATCAATCGAGAGAAAAAAAATTTTTAGCAAAGCTGATTCTGAAATAAAACTGATTCTGAAATAAAAAAAATATTTTTTGTATCGGTTTTTTATTTTTCTGATGTTGTATTTTGTATTGCATTTTATTGTATTGTATTTTTTTCTCCTCAGTTACCTTCCAAAACCTTTTTTTCTGTATTCTGTAATGAGTCAAATGTTAGTTTATTTATAAAAATGAAAAGTTTTTTTTTTACCTGGGATTTGAACTCGATTCCTTCCTCGTACCAGTCAAGCACTCTACCACTATGCCAATTTGCTGTAGAGGAAAACATAATCAAAAGTGAATAAGTTGACACCATATACTTCCTTGTTCTTCCAAACTTCTTGAATGTTCTCTGGCTGTTTTAAGAATTGCTCCTCTGTTTTTTCTCACTTGTCTTTGGTAGGTTCCAGATCTTTTGAATTTTTGCACCCTTTATTATGTAAAGGGGGTTAGTGAATTTTACGAGGTGTCATTCTCAGATCTTCTGCCGTTAATAAGTCAAATCCTGGAGCCTTTTTTTGACTAAAGCTTCTTCATTTATCTTTTTAATTCAGCAAGTGTAGAATTTCTTGTTATGTAGCTTTCATTTGAGGTAAAATTAATATTAATATATGTTCGGTAAGTTCTCGCCCATTGAAAGGTTTAAATGTTTCCTCCATGTAATCGGCGAATGTCATCGCTTTTTCTTTGTCACTTTTAGCAAATTCATTTTGGCCTTTCTCAAACGGGGGCGCTGGAAGCTTTGAGCTTTCTTTGGTACTTTTATAGCTTTCTAAAGTAAGTATTAAGAACGTTTTTCTGCTGTTAAATTTTTAACATGATTTTTAACTTTACGGTTTTTAAAAACTGATATTCTCAATTTAAGCAAGTTACCATTTAAGTATAGCTTTTTTTTAATGTTTTACTATACTTTTATACTACTCTTTGAGGAGATTATGTTTATACAGATGCACATCCATCATTTCTCAAAACGAAATTCAATAACCTATTATACACATACATGAATAGAAAAACTTCAATATAAAAGACTTGCTTTGATGGTATTTTCTTGATCCTACCTACCTAGATAATTTGGATAATTGGGTAATAATCCTATCCTGGATCAATGGAAATGATTCATCACATTTTACCAAATATACCTACACATAAAATGTTCCATATATATCTCTGCTTGTATAATATCTACCTTAATTGAATCTTTATTGAGCACAGCTCATACAGTACTTACATATTATATATGAAAATACATAAATACAATACATCCACTCACAAGCTTAATACCTCTCATTCAAGTAAACCTACCAACAACATGAAAAGATCCCAACATGTCTTAAGTGCTAAATCCTTTTCCTGCTGTTATTGTCATCCCATGAATTATAATCACAAACAGAAAAGCATTAAATGTCTCCATAATCCTGCAACTACTGCTCCTGGGAAGCCAAGCATTTTTATTGTTTATACCCATTTAATTCTAGTAAGGCTTTTGTGGTCCTATCTATCTATATACCAATACTAAGATTGAAGAACACTATATGAGACTGGACTTTCTCTGCCTGCCTAAGCTCCATGATAAATGAAAGGCTTCATACCTCTGTAACATCTCTCCAGAGAGATGATGAAATTCCTTCAGCAGTAAAAGCAGCAACAATTTGTACTATATACGACAAGCGGAACAAATCACCATTGCCGTCACAAAAAGAGATTTACTAAAGCCTTCCATGACCTCATCTTTTTTAGTCTCTTTTACTACTTGTTGTTCGATTATCCTTTTGATAATAATTCATTATATCCTTATAGGAATCATCAGAAGCAGATGTCTATGTATCTATACTTTAGATGTGTACAGATATAGGTATACCTAATAAACTTTTAGATAATGTACTGTTCACTCACTGACTAAGCAATTTAGCTACAAGACAAAGACGACGACTTGTTTCCTTCCGTCGTTTCAGTCGTTAGTCCTCCACTTTCTTCAAATTTCTTAACGTTGCGAATTTATTCACATTATCCCAACTGACCCTGAAAAAAAAAAAAACGAAAAAAAAAATAATAAATAAACCAAAACCAAAGGAAGCAATGTCTTCTTCTTATCCTTGGCTCTCTTTGGTTGTTGTATACAATCATGTCTTACAAAATAAGAAGAAGAAAAGATTTTTTTTTAATAAATTGCAACCGGATCTTTATTGTTACGCTCGCTATGGCTATCAGGATGTGGTCAGAATGAAGTACTATGTAAGTGTCCCAAAGGCAGGGAACATATCAACAGTAAATTACTATAATGGGGGACGTAAATACTTTAAGGTGGTTATACAAATAAAACCCAAAAAGTATGTACCGTCGTAAATTTCATCTCTTTGTATGTACCAAATGCTTTTCCGACGAGACGAGTGGGGCATATAAACAACAAGATTTGCATTTGTACAAAAATCGATCTAAGGATTAGGCCTATAAAACAAAAGTTTGAACTGCTGAGGTCAAGTGCTTCAAATATTTACCACTTTGGTTTTCCGAAAATTCTGTTCATCATGGTTGCTTGCAAAATTTTGTTACCTTCTAAGGATAATGACTAACGATAAATGAGGTAACATCGTGAAGGAATAGCAAGTTGTTCTCGAAAATTGCTCTAGCAATTTTAATAAAAATGTTTATTGTCGTATAGGCTCAAAATAGTTCAAACGGCCCAAAATTGGACATCAATAGATCAAAATATGAAATGTACAGAAAGAAACTCTTATGCATGAGCTTAGAGCACCTATAAAAATGCATCAAAAAAGCTTTACAACAATAATCTGATCTTTTTTATAAGATGTTTTAGAATATTATAATGAACCGTAACTATACCATATAGCCACAAAATATATGCAGTGGTTGATTTGATGCCAGTTTTTTGGGTCGGTTGAACCACTGTCATGAGCCTCAATAGATTTTCATTATTTTATTTTTTTACAGAAAGTGACGTAGCTTTAATTGCACTGGTCAACACAATTTATGTGCCTGTATTCTGCATAGTGATTTTCTTATTCCTAACATATTATATGTTTATTAAATTAAAAATGATTTCATTCGAAAAATTTGTTTGAGTTGCCACGAGCACACTATTTGAAATTTCGTTTAAATATGCTATAGTAGAATCATTCACCAAATATATTTCAAGACTAAGTAACGCCGAAAAGCTAAAGCGTGTAGGCTGGTTCGTAACAAAAAATAAAATGCCCAACTGGATCGCACGTTCAAATTACTCTTATAATAAAGTTGCTCAGAAAAATTTTGTTTTCAATTTTTGTTAGTGTTTTTTGAAAAGCTATATCTTTGTGAAAAGTGGTAGTATTGAGTTGAAACAGAAGGATTATACCCAAATAACAATTTTGCTCTTATATTCATCCATAGAGGCTTTTTATTTTCGGTCATGCTACGCATAAAAGCATTGCATAAAACTCCATAGAATAAAAAATGCGACCATTTTGCACTCCTATTGTACCTTAATGGAGCTTATTATGAGAGCATTAAAGAGGTTCACATCAAAGGCTATTACGCAGATCGAGCAAAGACAAATTTTATCTCTACATTTTTTTTCTCAAGACAAATTCTGAAGTTGTAGAGATAAAACAAAAGTCAAATGGGAACAGTACCGTGCTAGAAATTTAAAAAATTATAAGATCTCCTTCAATTCACAAATTTGAAAATCTTATATACAGAACTCAAATTCTTTCAAAGCATTTGCCAAGCAAAAAAAATTGAGCGCTTGCGCTTGTTGGGGAGAAATATAATGTGGATGGGTGAAAATACCTCTAAAAAGTTGGAAATTCTTAATTTTATTATATTTCAACCAAAAAACCTTTTTTCGTAAAAAAAAATTGTCTTAAATCAAGCTTTCAACTGTCAGACTAATTTTACAGATGGATACAATGTCGATGGATTGAAAAATAATTTTTTTAAATTATTACTTCTCTGCAAAAAAGTGATTTTCTTAGCAATTGGTTCACATTTGGATTAAAATTAACTTTTTCCATCAAAATATAGTTTGTCCCTCATCTGTCAAGCTATAAGCTGTCAAATTCCATTAAAGAATGGCCACGATATTATTGGTTTAAAAAACCTGTAAGAATTCCAAAATTTTTGAAGTTTTTTACTTCTCCGGAAAAGAGTGATTTTAGGGCAATTGGTAGACATTTGGATCAAAATAAACTTTTTCCGATGAAAAGATCTTTTTCTATCTGTGGAGCTATCAAATATAAAATTCTATTGAAGGATGGATGTGTTGTCGATGGATAAAAAAAAACCCTGCCAAAATCAGAAATGTTCAGAGTTTTCTAATGCTCAAGAAATCCACTAGATTGTTGCCAAATCAGTTTACTGATTTCAACTTGGTTTAACTCATTTTTAAATAAAAGAAATTATATTCAGAATCTGTATGTGGCCCACTTTTGTACCCTTTCCTTAGCTACACCACTGACTGATTTTAAATAGCTGTTTATATTTTATTCTCAATTCTGATATCATCATTTGCTTTACGAATTTTATATTTTATTTCAGTCGTGCGTCCTCAAAACTTTTTAATAACGGAAATTATGAAACAGGGTGAAGATTTAAATTTATAAAAAGCGAAATAAATATAAAACGTCACAATTTGTCCGGAAAAATAATGCTTTGAGAATTCTTTTTCCGCGCAAAATGTAGTGGAGACTTACTTTTGCCTTTTCATGTACAGCGGCTACTAACGTCAAATTTTGCGCTGAAACTGCATACTGATTGGGAAAAAATCAGAGATAAAATTTGTCCTGGGAAAAATTTTATATGGGAGATACATTTTGTCTCGATCTGTGTACTAGGCTTTAATGAAAAAAGTTGAACGTGGTAGGCCCAGGAATCGAACCCGAGTCTCTCTGAACCAATTGTATCGCTCGCTTACCGCTCCACCAATCTCAGTTATACAATTCACTGCATTAGATTGGAATCACTTGAATTTTGTCTCATATGGGATAAAAAGTTGAATTAATAAGAAAAAACGTTTTTTAAGAATAATGTAAAACACTTGATTAGTACGGTTATTATAAACACGTATTGGTAAATAAATAAGTATAACAGATTAATTAATAAATAGCAATCGAACACATTGGCTGACAATAACAAAAAATATATCACATATTCACCAATACAAGCAATATGGAAATGAAATAACATAAACTAACATAAAGATTGACTGATCATTTTACAGCACGACTACTGAAGTGAAAGCTCCTTGGTTATTCCATAACAGTAATATAGAGAAATTAAAGAAACACTGGTTCATCGCTTCTATCACTCTGATATAATTCGCAACAGAAAATATTAAAGGAAAAAGTAATGTTCCTATAAGGTATTAACTTCCCGTCAGAGGGCTTACAGGAGCACTATAGAAACAAATAACCTAAATGCTTGAAATGCGAAGCAATTTCATTAGTTGGGACAGTTTTATTTTATTTGTTCTGAGTTGTTGCAGTAACGATATTGGATTATTGCAAAAACTTGAACCGAATACATTTTTTTTCATTTTTTGTTTTATTTTTTGGTAAAAGGAACTTTTTATTTCATTTCAAGTCCAAAACATAATATTCCAGTCAATTTGTGCTCAAAAAGGCTCTTAGCGAGCAAATTGTGGGGTAGTTTTGATTTTGCCCTTCTTTAATGTTTTCGCGTGTGCTGAATCTGAATCTGAGAATGGCGACTTAAATTTCGTGACGCAACATGGAAAAAAAAAATGCAAACAATTATGCAAAATTGTACTTAACTACTTTATGAGAAAAAATTTGAATTTGAAAAAAAATAATTTTTGTCTCTAGCATGAACCAAGATATATTTTTCTGGTGGTCTTTGATGCGTTGAGTTTGAATCTGTTCTTGAAATTGCACAAGCATATTACGTTTTCAAGATATTCGAATCTTAGGATATAAAAAATGCGTTTTTATTAAAATTTGGGGTTTTATTTTGTGTCGAAGAATTTTTCTATTTGACAAAATATTTATGATCATTCTGAAGTATGGAAATTTCATTTAAAAATTCTTTTGGAATTTTTAAATACCACCATACGTCTGCAAGAGATCGTTGGCCTTCGTTTTAAACTATACGTAATTCAAAAAATCCAGTCAATTTGTGGTCAATACACAGCTGGGAAACTATGGGGTTGTTCTGAGTTCAAAGTTTGCGATTAAAATTTCATGAGCAAAAAGTTCTACAAAAATGCAAATTAACTTGATTCTTCAAGTAACGTATTCTAAAAAATAGGATAACGGTTTCTCAATGAAAAAAAAAATAATTTTTTCTTATATCTTTAGATTCGAATACCTCTAAAACTTGACATTCTAGAGCAAGTTTAAGAACAGATTCGAACTCAGCGCATCAAAAACCATCAGAAAAAAATTCAATTTTTTCTCATAAAGTATAGTTACTAAGTGATTTTAAGTGGATTTTCAAAAACAGTAAAAATATGTCAATAGTTAACTAACGCTCTTGAGTCCAAAAAAAGTGGAAAAAAAACCTCGAACAGATATATATTGGAAATTGTGAAAACTTTCAATGGTACTTTGATGTAATTTTCAAATAATTGGTAGCTTTTGAGCCATTAGTAAAAAAAACTCCAGAAAATGCATTTTTGCATTTATTTTCATGTTTGTCACGAAATTTAGGTCGCAAGCCTCAGATTTGGATGCATCACCCCCAAAAACATAAAAGAGGGGCAAATTCAAAACTACCCTAAGGGTAATAAGTCCGTGACTTTTGGAATAAAACACAGATTTTTTGATAAAAAAAATAATTTTATTTTTCAACGTAGTCTCCCTTGAGCTCTATCCACTTTGTCCAACGCTTCTCCAATTTTTTTATCCCTTCCAAAAAAATGATTTGTCGAGGTCCTCAAAATAGGCCTTTGTTTTTGGGAACAAGAAGTAGTCGCTCGGAGCCAAATCTGCAGAATAGGGTGGATGAGGGAGCAATTCATAGCCCAATTCATGGATTTTTGCCATGGCAACTGCACATGTGTGCACCCTTGCATTGTCTTGTTGGAAAAGAACTTTTTTCTTGGCCAAATGAGGTCGGTTTTTTTTCAAATCGTCATTGAATCGGTCCAATAAGTTGGCATAATATTCCCCATTGATTGTTCTTCCCTTTTGAAGGTAGTCAATGTGGATTATCCCGCGTGCATCCCAAAAAACAGTCGCCATAACTTTATTGGCTGACAAACCCACCTTGGCCTTCTTTGGACCCGATTCACCCTTAGAAACCCACTGTTTTGACTGTTGTTTGGTCTCTGGTGTGTTGTGATGGATCCATGTTTCGTCCACGGTTACAAAACGGCGCAAAAACTCCTCCATATTGCGATTAAGCAACGCCAAACCTTCCTGTGAAGTTGTTACACGATTGCGTTTGTGGTCGACTGTGAGCAAACGCGGCACCCATCTTGCGGAAAGCTTTCCCATGCCCAAGTGATCATTCAAAATTGAAACCACTGAGCCATGCGAGATTCCTACGGCTTCCACAATCTCTCGCACTTTCAATCTTCGGTCGGCCAACACCATATCGTGAATTTTTTCGATTGTTTCGGGTGTAGAGACCTCAACTGGGCGTCCAGGACGTTCGGCATCTTCAGTGCTTGTACGGCCACAACGAAATTCAGTAAACCACTTTTTTACCATTGAAATCGATGGTGCAGAGTCCCCATAGTATTTATCAAGCCTAGCCTTGGTCTCGGTAATGGTTTTTTTTTCGCAAGAAATAATGCTTAATAAGCACACGAAATTCACTTTTTTCCATTTTCTCCTCAAATTAGTGAGTAGTCTGATAAAAATAGCTGTCAAACACAAACTAACTGACGCAGCAAGTTTAAATTTTGACAGGAGTCAACTGACAGATGCCTGTTGACAGGAGCAGTGTTGCTGTTTCAGTAAAGAGGTCAGAAATTCATAAAATCACGGACTTATTCACCCGCCCTCTAAAAATACAATACGGACTATATCTACTTATGTAATCAATGCGAATCTGTAAAAATTTGACGAAGATTGTTGTTCAATTTTGATGACGACTACGCAATGTGAGCGATGTTAAGTAAGCTCAGAAAAGTAATTTTTTGTTACGTCAAATATATATAACAATTTACAATCCTCTTTAGAGCCCATATAATCACAAAGTTATCACAAACTCACAAAAGGTATCATAAACACTCAAGTGCCTAAATGTGGGTAAGAATTAGATACTGAAAATGCAAAATAAATTAAAGCGAAAAAAAATACAAATCAAGTTTCTAAATAATTTGTATCTATATGTAATGAATGTTTCACAGAAAGCATTTGCCAATAACAGAATTTCCAAAAGTAACACACACAAATACATATAGGTACCTGCATGAACAGCTTAGTAAGTAGGTTCATATATAAAATTAATATTTACAAACGAAAACATTGTTTATTATTGTAAAAAAAAAACCCTTTATATACGTGCCTTTAGGAAAGGCAAACTCTACATTACGCTTAAGCTGTATCTGAAATTCATTTAAATATTCTGTTGACATTCCCTTAATTAACACAAATGGATCCTTTTTTGTTTTATTTAACACTGCCCTTTCCTCCGGAAATGAATCAAAGGATTTTCCTGGTGCATTTGTATAGCTCGAGGAAATTGCGAGGGCCATTCGGATAGGAAAAGATATTGTTATCGTTTTTTTTTTTATGTATTTTTGCTTCTTCTTCCGCATTAAAATCTGGCCATTTTTAAAACCCTCATAATTCTTTGTAGATACTTTTAATTAACAAGTATTTCAGTAAATAAAATATAAAGCTTGTTGCTGTATATTTAAATGCTTTTTTTCCTTCGTAATTTTTATTGATTTTTTAACTAATAAAAATGTATTTATTTATTTTTTTTTTCTTGCAGGTGAAAACATCAAAACGATATCTAGGAATCTCTAACCAACTCTAGAGCTTAAATATATATAAAAAAAATCTTCAAAAGCCAACTATCATCACCATCAAAAAAAGATTCTGTGTATGTTGCTTTTAAATCGATTTGAACCTTAAACCAGTTGAAAGTAGAGATGCACAGCGAAATTTTCAACGAATTTCAGTATTAATGCCTAAGTCATGTGAGAAACATTTCAGCTGTTTTGAATGTGGCGTAGAAATATACTCAATCTATATAGACAAAGAGCACGAGACTGTAGTTGGCGAGGATTTGAAAAGTTTTGTTTTAGAATTCGAAGAATTGGAGCGGAAGTGGAAACATTAAATTGGAAAATGCAGTTTCATAGTTGAAAGGATCAAGGACATACAACTAAATGTTATCAATATGAAAATATATTGCGTTGCAATTCGCTTGTCAGGTAAGGATTAATTTAAATTTTCATCAAAAAATATATATATCCACTTAGATACATATGTATATACACATAGGCATAGCAAATTGGTCCTCTATTAAAAGGAGATTTTGAGAGATTTATTGGGGAATTTATTTGCCTACTATATTTCATGTGAAATGTCCTTACTAGAAACACAAAATGTGTAGATACAAATGTGCATTGAAATTATATTCTTAATCGGTGCAAAGCTTACAACTGTTGGAAATATTGTTTGGCTGACCATAAGAACTTTCATAACGTTAAGGCCCTGGAATTATTTCATATAAAACCTTTCTGGAATCGTTTCATTTTGTCGGATAAAAAATAAATAAGTGTTTTTGGACCCATAGGGGGTAGGCGGACTTAACCTGCCACCTCTCGATCTTGAAAAAAACATTTTTTTATTCCGTAAAAATGAAGGTATGCGATTAGGTTTTTCACTATAAATTATTTTGATAGAATTGAAGACGTATTTACTTGCATCTGGTGGTTTTTGTTGAACTTGAATTCTTTTTAAAATATTAAACATTTCAAATAACATACTTTACCGTAGCCAATCAGTTTGAATCGTGTTTTTCATTGTTTTTGAAGCAAATTGATGAGAATTGTATGCATCAGCTCTGACGTTTGTGCATCTACCCACTTTTATAATCACAAGCCCTCGGACCTGTGACGTCCATGAGGTTACCCTTGCAAAGCATAAGGCCTCCACTACTCCAACGCGCCATCATGTATGGCTTCTGGAGATATACCTCAGCTCTTTCCAACTCTTCCCTAGTTTGGTACAGTAAAATTAGAATTACAAATGGTCGTTTCGGGGGTAGGAATACAACTTAACTCTAAGTTGTCGACCACCTACCCCTTACACGGGTGGTGCCACGCCCACTTTTATAAAATCTTTGTTTATTAAGAAACGTCCGCACCGATATTGATGAAATTTTTATGTTTTGTTATAATGACCAGAGAATATTAAATTATTTATTAAAAAAATTGTTAAAGTAAAATCCGCCCATTGCCACGCCCACTATTCTTAATCCTTTCTTTTTCGAAAACAGCTGCAACGATTTCCATGAAATTTTCAAAGTTTGTTTTTTATGGACGAGAAAGTATGGGAAAGTAGTTTGAGTAAAATCCACCCACTACCACGCCCACTTTCTTAGAAGCAAAAAGATTTCAGGGTTTATTCTTATGAACTAGACAATTTTTTTTTTGAAAAATTTCATTAATATCCGGCCCTGGGAACGATTCTTCTAACTAATAAAGCGAAGAACAAATTTCTAACAAAACATTAAATTAGTCTACGGGGGTCGTTTATTTAATATGAGAGGCCCTTAAGAAATCGGTTTGCTTTGATTGATGATGAATTATATTAAGTCTTGGATTTGAAAATTTCACACTTTGTTTAGCAGGGAAATCAAAAACTGTTCCTTACGCTATGAAAAAACTCAAGTAGATCATTTTCTTCAATTAGATTTTAGGTTTTTATTTTTATTTGAAATCTTTGCTCGCTAGGACAGCTCCAAGAAACTAATAACCTCATGCACCTGAAGCATGACACCCATAAGGTTTCACCAAACCAAAAGTGCTTCCTAAATTTGTACAAAATCATAAAACTTTATCCAAATTAGTTTCTAAGAAATCTAGGTATCGGAAAAGTGGGCACGGTGGTGGGCGGAAATTACCAAAATCGGTTTGCAAACTGTTTTCTAGTCCATAAGAACGAATTTCGAAAATTTCATCGAAATCGTTGAAGCTATTCCCGAGAAACAGAGGAACAAGAAAAGTAGGTGTGGCAGTTGGTGGATTTTACTAACACTAATTTGTTAATTTTTTTCTCGCCCATAAAAACAAGTTCTGAAAATTTCAGAGAAATCGTTGGAGTGGTTCCTGAGAAACAAAGGAATAAGAAAAGAAGGCGTGGCAGTGGGCGGATTTTACTCGAACTAATCTGTTCATAAGAACAAAATCTGAAAATTTCATGGAAAGCGTTGCAGCCACTTCCGAAAAACAAAGAATAAAGTGTTGTAGTAGAATAAGATCTAGTTTGGAATCCTACTTGTTGGATGTATCTTTGAGGTGGGCTTTAATTCGCTTCAGGAAGATTTTTGTTTTAACCTTAGCCATCCCCAATACGCAAATTTCTCTCCTTTCGCACTGCGTAAGGTGTATTCTTTCTTTGTGAGCTTGACAACGATTTTATTTTTCCACAGGAAAGTTCCCAAGCTCTCTAAATGAGTGGACGCAGGAGCTGACTTGATACTGTCGACGTTGCTCTCAAGAGTTCTGCGTCAATACTGTCAAGTCCAAGATTAATATTAAGTTCAGATTTCTTCCCTACTTTGGGATGCAGTACGTGTTCGGGAATTTGTTACTTCCGAAGGGTCATTGGGTGTTTGATTCGCACTACTGGCAAAAACGCTGTTTAAAACCACAGAAACGTGGTCCTTTCACTTTTTGAGCCTATTATTTCAAAAGTAATTATTACTATAATTTGGCTTTTACCACTTTTTTTGCATTATGATTTTTTTAACTCAAACTGCATGCTTTGAATTACGTAGCCTTTTTTTCCGCCATATTCTCCATTCCAAGACACTTTTCAAAAAACCAATTATGTGTATGAAATTGAAATATTACTCTCTAGAATCTCTCCCAATTTCGATATTCAAAACATTTGCTGTGATATGTCTCATTAAAATAATATGTTTTTTTTAATTTTATTTTCAGTTGCTCTTCTATTCACGGCCCTTATCCCACCGATCATGGGTGACGACTGGTCAGAAAGCTGTACCTCAAATTGCACCTGCAAATGGACCACTGGCAAAAAATCAGCTATCTGCAGCTCTCTCCAATTGACCACCATACCCACCACTTTGAGCACCGAACTGCAGGTCCTCGTTCTCAATGACAACCAAATACCAAATTTGACCAAAGAGGAATTCACCAATTTGGGCCTGCTGAATTTACAACGAATTTACCTCAAGAAATCCGAAATCCAAAGCATACACAAGGAAGCATTCAAGAATCTTAAAATATTGATCGAAATCGATTTGAGTGATAACAAAATCGAACACATCGAGGAAGATACCTTTATGGGCAACGACAGACTTAAGGTACTCTTCTTGAATGGCAATCCACTGAAGAAACTTGTGGCCTATCAATTTCCAAAACTGCCACATCTGCGATCGCTAGATTTGCATGATTGCCTGATCAATGATATTGATCCCATGGCTTTGGCTAATCTCAATTTGTTGGAATTCCTTTATCTGAAGAATAATTTGTTGGAGAGTTTAACGGAGTATGTTTTCAAGCACATGACCAACCTCAAGTATCTAGAACTAGACGAGAATCCGTGGCAGTGTAATTGTAAGCTTAGACAGTTTCGAACGTGGTATGTCCAGACCAAATTAAATAGTAGAAGTCTGACATGTAAAGGTCCATATCAACACAAAGATAAGCATTGGGAGGATGTGGAAGAAGCTCAGTTTGGATGTCCACCAAGAGTAAAAATTTTCAGCAACGAAGATGTGCAGAACATTGACATTGGAAGCAATACGACATTTAGCTGTCTAGTGTATGGAGATCCCATGCCCGAAGTGTCCTGGGAGCTGAACGGAAAAATTCTCGACAACGACAATGTTCTCTTCGATCAAGACATCATAACAAGCGACAAGGTCTGGAGTAATTTGACTGTCTTTAATATGACCAATTTGGATGCGGGAACGTATTCCTGTGCTGCCCAGAATGTAGCTGGTTCTGCGAGTCAGAATATAAGCATTTATTTGAGTGAGATAGTTCAGCATGTTCTAGTGAAGACACCAGAAACGTTTTGGTACTTCGGGCTTATCATGGGCACATTCGGGACCGTATTCCTTTTAATTCTGATCTCCTTTGTGGTGTGCCTCTGCAAGCGAACCCAGCGCCAGAGACGACACCCGAACAAGAACATCAAAGGTAGCGTCAGCTTTAACGACCAGGAGAAGAAACTACTAGACTTGAGCATCACCACAACAACCAATGACCGTGGAGATAGCTGTGCAGGCATCGACAACAATGGCCCAGCAATAAATAAGACTGAATCCATAATTGGGTTTGAGCCAATGGAGATCACGGTGGAGAACCATCATCGAGGAATCGGTCCTCATCATCAACAGGTCGGGATTGTTATGCAAGGAGGCCATTCTTCTCGACAGCAACAACAACAACAACATCAACAGCAGATGATGTCCTCGGAAGGTCAGTGCGGAGTTGTTGGCATCCAAAACTCCAACCCAAATCAAATTCCTGAGGAATTCCCTCTCAATGTAGGAGTTTTCCCACCGCCACCAGAATTCTGTTCAAATATAGTCACCAATCCGGCATATGGAAACATCTTCATATCTGTTTCGGTGACACAGGACATGCTTGACAGTTCCGACATCAACATCTACCCGGACCTGTTGAACATACCCAAACGGGTGGTGGACGGCAGTTCAGCCAGCAGCAGTAGTGGCAGTAGCTCAGTACAACAGCCAATGTTGCCAGTGAATGTGTCGTCATTTGCCACACTGCCCAGAAACAATCAGCGTCGGGGCATTCTTAAAAAGGATCCTGCGGTGCAGACGAATTTATATCCACATGACGAGATTGTAAGCTACCATAATCTGGACACAAGCTACAGCCAGGGGTACAATCACCAGCAGGAGCATTTGCAGCAGCAGCAACAATTGCAGCAGCAACAGCAACACCAGCATCAGCTCCATGCATTGCATCACCATCAACAGCAACAACAGCAACATGCGTCGTCGTCGGGGGGAGGGAGATGTAGTAGTAGCAGTAACAGCAGCACTGGCACAACTACCGGAAGTAGTTGTTCGAGTAATTGCGGCCTGAAGGCACCGACGTGTGTAAATTGCATGAAAGCGCCTCCTCCCCCACCTTTGGCATATGCCAATGAGTCCGATGGAACTTCCCTCACGTGTATCGGTGGTCAAATGAGGCCGCTGGGACCGAAGAGTTCAGCCTTGGGTGGTGCATGTTTGAAATACGACAATATGGGACGGAGGATAACGGCCAGTGGCAATTCAACGCTGTCACTGCCCGACGAGGAGCGGCTAGAGAATGAGACGCTATTTAATGAGGGCAACCCGCTGACAACGTTTTCCAAGCAGCAGCAACAGCAGAGGGATACCCAGCAACAGCAGCAGCAGCAGCAGCAACAACAGCAGGAAATAAATGGTGTAACAGCATCATCAGCTTCGTCCTCGTCGTCATCATCATCATCGAAACAATCGCAAACATGTGGTCAAAGAGAAATGCAGGGTGGTAGTGATTTTGTATCACTGTAGTAGTATAGTGTGTAGGGAATAAAGAGAGAGTATAGAATAGATGATTAACGTAGCGTAATGTAGGAAGAATTTATTTAATAAAATAAAATTAGGACAAAATTGTAAAATATATTCGAATTTATTTTGCTTTTGTTTTTAATAGTTGAATGTGTGGCTGTTAATCATTTATCTATAAAAAAAAAATATATATATATGAAAATTGAACATGTATTGGTATCTTCCAGGTACCTTCTTTGCTAATCGTGTTAAAAAGTAGCCACAATTTTTTTTAATAACTTAAACTTTAACTTAAATTTGAACATATCCAGTTTCCAATCCATCAAGAAGAGCAGCCTGAGACACGGCTACTTCCACTCATCTAGACTACGCTTTCTGGCATTCCTGATGACTGGGTCTTCAAACCTGAGGTCCGGCCTTTTATCGTTCTCTGACCCTAGGAGAGTAAGGGCTGGTATTCAAAGACTCCCTTGACAGAAGCATTTTTGTCCAATCGCTTGATGTGGCTGAGCCAATGTAGTCAAAGTGTTTCAATTTCTGGAATACATCCACATCTTGATACACCGCAAACAGTTAGGGGTTGAATCTTCTAATTCATTCACCTTCCACGATCCATGCATACAGAGCCAAAAATCCTTCCTATATGGTCAATCTACATGTGTTTCTCTTATAACCGAAATGTTTCTTCTTTGTTGGGAAGATAACCCCATGACAAAACTTCCAAGCTCGGAGGACCAGGTCCTTGTTGCCTCAGGACAGCAGGCCGGATAATCCTAGGTCAGTAGCCCACTGCGGGGAGATAAAAGCTTAAAGCGTTTATCCGTTTTTTTATCAGCACCCTGCCAAGCACTGAAAATCCTTACTAATTTCAACTTTAAGTATGCTAGAAAAGCTCATGTAAGGCTTCAGTCTCCCAAACTATTGGTGGCACACCGTTGAGCTTATTACAACGCGTGGATATATGACTGGAAGTTCTAAAAATTGCCGACTATTCTGCTGAGATCAACTTATCCCTATGCCAAGGAATTTGAGCCCACAACAATCCCGATTTAAAAACTTATTTTTTTATATTTTGTTTGATTTTTTTTTTACTAGAAAATGATTGCCAGTCATTGTTCAAATTTTATTATATTTAAAAATTTGAATCAAACCTCTAATGTAAAAACTTTATAGTTTTTTTTCTCAAAAAAAAAAAAATTATAAGAAGTAATAACATTGCACTTGAATACAAATTTAAATCAAAATTGTAAATTTTTCATTATTGAAGAAATAATTTTAAACAAAAAAAAATCAACAGATAAGCAAATTTTTAAAAAATCTATTAAAAAAGTTATAAGAAAAAAAGTAGATAGTATAAAAGTGAAATAAAATCAATTCAGCCAAAATAAAAGTCAATAAAATTATTAGTTTAAAAAAAAAAAAAACAATTAAACAAACCAAATGAAAAGTGAAGCCAAAAAAAATGATCAATCGTGAGAAAATTTATTAATTTTTATTTAATTCTTTTATTTTGAATTATGTAGTTTTTATTTATTTTTTTTAAATTTAAAGAGTATTAGTACCTGTTAAATAAGAAAATTATTATAAATTTAGAAAGAAAAAAAAAAAAAACAAGAATTATCCAAAATGTCCAAATAAATTTTAGAAAAAAAGAAAAATACGGAAATAAAAAATACTATTAAATTTAATTCTTTAATACTCGTATCTGGATAATCTTTTAGTTTTTAGTTTTTTTTTTTAGAAACAAATATTTAATTTTGCTTTATTTATATCATTACACAAATTTACTATTTAAACAAACTTTCAAAACCTTCTGATGGTCTAATTGGAAATATCTTTAATGTAAAGATTTTGGAACCAAGAATTTGATTTTAATGATAAATTGTATTTTTTATTTAGATTCTTCATCTTTTATATCAGTACCATTATTTATTTATTAATGTCTCTTAAAATAAGGACTGCTAAGTACATTTTTATAAAATTGTTATAACTTTCTTAGCAAATCTGAGTTTAAAATTTATCTTCAGAGACTCTATTGTTTTTTTGATTACATGAAAAAAAAAACATAAAAATGCATTTATCTTTAATAACAATAAATATCATAATTTAAATAAAAATGTATATATTTTTTTTAGAAAAAAAAAAATAAATGTAAAAAGAAAATAAATTTATGAGGGATTGCATATATAAGCTTAAACTAACAAAAAAGAAAGGATTAAAAAAAAAAAAAATCAAATCTCAATTCAATTATCTTTGTAAAAACAAATCATTTTTTAAAGCAGTTTGAAAAACATCAATAATATATAAAAAAAAATAGTAAATGATTTTTTTAACAAACATGTTTCTCAATAATGTTCTAAAAAATCTTAAGTGAGCTTCTTCAAAATAAAAACAAAAAAAAGTATAGCATCAAAACATTTATTACATAAAAGAAAAAGAAAACAATTTTGACTTGACTTTCAAAGTGTAAATTACGAATAGAAAAATCTTCATTACGAACCGAAATGAAATTAAAAAAAAAAATATTTAAAAAAAACTATTAGTTTTCTGTTAAGTATAATTTTGAATATATAAGTGTACATTATAAAAGAATATATTATTATTAATATAAAACCAAAAGCATTTTGTACTATAGTTAAAAAGAAAATTAAATGACAATTGGAAATTGGGAAAATAAAAGAAAATGGTTAATAAACAAAAAAATTGTGTTTTTTTAAAGTTTAGTAAAATGTATGTAAAGAACTAAGTAAGTATCCCTCTATGAAAGGTTTTGCGACGATTTTTGGTTTCAAAGTAAAAGGTCATATCAGAGGGAAAACAATTTTAGTTATAAAGAATTCAATGTACAGAACTCAAGTTTAACATATGGAAAACGATAAGACTTGAAATAATCTTATTAGAATACAGGAAGGGCGGTTTTATTTTATAATTTGCGGGCACTAAAAGGCTTTTTGATTAAGACATAATGAGACACCATGCAAGGGAAATAGGGAAGGATCCAAGAGGTTTCCGAATATTCCTAAAAAATCGAAAAAAAGAACTATTTTAAAAGAACAAATTATTTAAAAAACATCGCTTACCAGACCAGGCTTGAGGTTTTAATAATGATAAAAAATAAGGATATCATATACAAAACCCAAGTAGCAAAAAAGTGTGGGTGGATGAAACCGTAAACTACACTCTTAAAGCAAACGCCATCAAGTGCTACACTGATGGATCGAGAACTTCAAAAGGGACTGGTACTGGAATTTATTGGCCTAGAACGCCATAGGAAAATGTGCCGAAAAAAATCTCGAAAGAAAATATAAAAACCAAAATATTGCAATCATGTCGGATAGCCAGGCCGCACTCAAAGCATTCAGCTCATATAGCATCAGCTCTAAACTGGTATGGTAGTGTGTAGACAGGCTAAACGAACTGGGCAAACATAACTCTGTCACACTCTACTGGGTCCCTGCCACGTTGGCATACAAGGCAATGAAGAGGCAGACTCCTTAGCGAAAATAGGGACAATGACACCCCTAACGGGACCAGAGCCTTATTGCTGAATAGGAAAAAACCGTGTTGAACATAATATCAACACAGAATGGGAGGTGAAAGGATCAAAAATCTGGAACGAACTCCCTAAGCTAAGACAGGCCAAATTTCTGCTTGGGCCTCACAACCAAGAACGATTCCAGTCCTGTATGAGCTTAAACAGGAACAAACTTAGAATAATAACGGGTCTGCTCACAGGTCACTGTAAGCTTAGGAGACACCTCCACATTCTAGGCTTAGAGAACAGCGCCGTGTGTAGATTCTGCATTGCTCATGAGGAGACACGGGACCATATACTAGGTAGATGTGATGCACTAGTGCATCAAAGACACAGGTATCTGGGAAATCACCAGATAGAGGAGAGCGAACAACCCTCCCTAAAAACACTCCAAATACTCAAGTTCCCCAAGGAAATAAATTTGGAGAACGTGCTGTAATGAACATCCTCATCCAGCTCTAGACGGGCGCACCATAGATCTTAATGGTCACAGTGCATTTATACCCCAAATCCTTAATTAATTCATACACAACCCAGTTTCATGAGTTGAAAGGATTTTGGGTTGAGTATGAAATCTCGCAAATTGAAATCTCACACTTCGAAATTACACAACTACAAAATCTCGCTTTTCACAACCTCGCAAACTTTTAACAACCCTCCGCTCTTAATAATCTCGCAATTATAAAATCCCAAAAACTTAATAAAACTCCCAAAATTTTATTGCATTCCAACAAATAAATTTTTCAAAATAAAATTGGGCAATATTAGAATTTGCGAAAGTTAATTTTTGATTTGTTGATATGCAATTAAATTTTTATAGATTTCTTAACTTATGCAACATAATATCGAGTGCCATTTTTAAGAACATATTGCTATTCATAATTGTTATATTTTATACGAGTACCTTTGTCAATTGTTGTTAAGAAAACAAGAAAGAGAAAATATAAATTGTGTATCCATTAAATGTCGGTGAGGTTATATTTTTTTTTAAGTCCGTATCACACGGAATTTTAAATTAATGGATTTTGACATTGGGCTCATATTTGCGAGACTTTTAAAAGCAAGATTTTGTTACTGCGAGACTAGGGAAAGCAAGCGGATTATTAATTTGTGAGATTTTTAAAAAAAGCAAGACTTCTTGATTCAAGATTATGGTTTATGGGATTTCGTTTTTCATACGCAGAATTAGGATTTTATTAATCAATCATTTGTATCCATACACTCTCTGTTAAAATACCTTGTTTCAATTTTAGAATGACTCTGTTTGACTGGACAGAAGAGGATATATTGCAAATATTATGGCGCAGGGTTAAAAGTCCATAAGCCAAAAGTTCTGCAACTTTGTTTGTTTTGTTTGACTAAAGTATGGACTTTTGACCCACTTTCTTATGAAAAGTATGAACTTTCGACCCACTTACTTCTGGGGTCTTGGCCCACTTGAGTGAGTTATAAGCTTATAATGTATTTTTGGACTTTTCACCCACCCAGGTGAGTTAATAGACTTTTAACCCTGCGCTAATATTGTAGGAGTTGGTATATTTTTTTGGTAGAAATATGATGTACCTACATGCTTCTTCACGTCTGATAAACGTCTAGCTAGGCTTTAATTGATTTTTTTTCCAAATTTGGAACATAATCTTATTAAAAATATAATTATAAATATGGTAGACGCTCGATATAGAGAAGTCATGAAAACAAGGCCTGATCACTCTTTCGAGCATGTTCACATTTTCGAGCAGAAGTTTTAAAAAGCTTTCTTACGATTATTTTGATCCAAAATCATCATTTTCTTCGATATGAATGTTTTTACATTATTTATTTTAGCGTTAAACAAGCATTCAATCAGGTTTAAAAAAAAAAACAAACAATTCCTCACTGTCCTCAAGCAATGTCAAATGCTTGTGAGAATTTTTATAAAAAATCAATATTTTTATAAAAAAAATTGTGTTCACTACTGTGGATAGTTCGCTATTTATTTTGAGATTCACTTAATTAAGTGTCTACTGTGTTCACAATTTTTAGACGTAAATTAAATTTTGGAGTTATCATCATATTTCTGCCAAACACCACGGAAATATTTTGTTTGAAATTATTAAAAACGTTGGGGTTTTAATTGATTTAAAACTACACCAAGAGTATGGTGACTACAAAGCGATATAAAAACACCAATGAAGATACTTTGAAAAATCAAGTTTTTTTTTTGTCGCACACTGTAGGCAAATAATATGAAACATTATGTCTGTGAACTAAGCATCAGAACAATTCACCTAGACCAGTGTTTCCCAACCTTTTTAGTGCTATGCCTCATCAAGACATTTCCAAAATGTTTATGTCCCCCTAATATTATGCTAAATTTCTTATCTTTTTTTGAAAAACTTGAATTATAAAAAAAATAGGAAGAAACTACCAAAGTCAGAAAAAAGTTCTAAAAATCCTGCGTAGATTTTCCAGATGGTAAGCAATCACATCTATAGGTGTATCAGCCATTTCACATTTTTGAAAACATTGAAACATGTCAAAATTTGAGTTGTAAATGATCATTGTCTGAAATATCAATTAGGATAGCGAAGCCTCAAAGTTGTTTATTAAATGATTCTAGTTATTCAAAAATATCGATTAAGAATTACAAATGCCATACAATTTGCAAATTTTTGTTTATAGTTTATTGCTTGAGAGAACCAAAAAGTTAAACAAATATTTTTAAACAGTATTAGTCCGTCATGCTCACATTTTGTTCCTTACAGAATACTCGTACCTGGAAAAAGCGTTCACAATTTGGAACAAGCAAAAGTTTGGACAAGCCAAGTTTGAGTCCGGATTCTTTTCAAAAATTTGTAAGTTAGAGAAAGTGATATTTTTTTTCCTTCGTACTCTTTGATTACTTAAATCTAAAATGGATGTTAAGCATCAGAATGTAAAATTGCCCCCTGAAGAATTGAATTGCCTCCCTTCACGTGGGCCCCACGTTGGGAAACACTAACCTAGACGAACTGGAAGGTTACAGACTTGTTTGTATTTTTTTTGCATATATATTATGGATTTTGCAACTCATAAAAAAGTAACGGGTGATTTTTTAAGAGGTTTAGAACTTTAAAAAAAAAAAAACACAAAAAATTCGAAAAAATGAATGAAATATTTATTTGAATCGATAGTTTGAACCTTGCAATTCAATGTTTAAAGATAATTTCATGCAAATGTTGACCGCGGCTGCGTCTCAGGTAGCCCATCCACTGAGTCCAATTTTGGCATACTCTTTCACACATATCGGCCGGTATCTCACGAATAAATGCATGGATGTTGGCTTCCAGTACGTCAATCGAAGCGGGCTTGTCCCTATAGACATTAGCCTTGACATACCCCCACAAAAAATAATCTAATGGTGTCAAATCGCACGATCTAGGGGGCCAATTGACCGGCCCGAAACGTGAAATTAACTGTTCACCAAACTCGCCTCGCAATTGCGCCATTGTTTCGCGTGCTGTATGGCATGTGGCACCGTCTTGTTGAAACCACATATCATGCAAGTCAAGAACTTCCATTTCGGGCAAAAAAAAGTTTGTTATCATCGCTCGGTAGCGTTCACCATTGACAGTAACGCTGCGATTCGCATCATCTTTGAAGAAATATGGCCCAATAATGCCGCCGGCCCATAAACCGCACCAAACAGTGGCTTTTTCGGGATGCATTGGTAGCTGTTGCAATGCTTCTGGCTGATCTTCACTCCAAATGCGGCAATTATGCTTATTTACGTACCCATTCAACCAAAAATGAGCCTCATCGCTGAACACAATTTTTCGATTTTTCGATTTCGAACCGAGCACGAATTTTGATAGTAAAATTCAATAATTTGCAAGCGTTGTTCATTTGTAAGACGATCCATGGTTAAATTGCAAACCAAACTGAAGCTGTTTGACAGTGACACAAGGTACTAAACACACGTCAGCTGTCAACACCAGTGTTGCCAAAACCAAACCAGCTAAAAAATCACCCGTTAGATGTAACCAAGTGTAGTGGCATAGCGTGATGGGTTTATGCTGCCGGCGGGGCGTGGTACATTCTTCCGCCCCCCAAATACCTATGTAAACATTCAATCAAACCAAAAGAACTTTGAAATAAATAAACAAGAAATATTTAGCAAGGCTAAATTTATTATTCTCACATATAATTCATACACAATCTGCATAGCAAATAAATAAACTATGTAACTGCACTACTATGAGACTATAGTATCCAAATATTTGAATGTAAAATTTCACTTTATAGCATTTGTATTTATATCAAAAAAACTTGACCTAGAAATAAGTCTTATGTCATCGTCAAGGTAAAAATTTAGATCAAAATTAAAATCCTCATTTTAAGCTAGATGAATGGGACCGTGGCAGTTTTTTTTACATATTTTTTTTGTACTTCTATTCCGGATTTGGCAGTTCACCAGATAGTGGGTGTTAACCAATGTATTACTGCTAATTTCATTGTGATTTTAGCATGACAGTTTTTCTTACAGCAATGGAGCTAGCTGGAAGTTTGCATTTATGCAAAAAAAAATCAGTTCAAATTTTTAAGTCCAAACATTATGTGTTTGGCCAGCTTAAAATTGTTACTTTCTTGGTCAGTGGGCAGATGAGCAAAAAAAATTTTTTTTTAGTTGAAAGAAATTTATAAAATTTTTAAAAAGTTCAAACAAATTTAAACAAAATTTTTTGATCAAAAGGAAAAGAGTTTTACTTTTGTAAGGTTTGGCCTACACCAGACAACTTAATGTTTCACACCCGAATGAAGAAGGTACATTGGGCTGTATAACAAGTAGCTATTGATAAAAAGGACTCTATTACCTTCGGAGTAACTGTGAAGTGAACAATGCAAACTGAATTTTTGTATTTTTTTTTTTGTCAAATTTGGAATTCAAAATTTTGAACTGAGTTTTTTCTTGAAATACAAAGAACCTGCTAATTTAGAGCCTCATATCAAATTTCTATTTAGCTCCGTTACTGAGTAAAAGACTGTTCTACTTACTTCAGAGTGAAGTTAAAAGTAAAAAATGATTTTTTTCGTTTTTTTCTTCAAAATTTGCAATTTATTTTATTTTTTAAATGCTAATTAAACTGCAAATTTGGAGCCTAACTGAAATTTTCTAGCTATCTCCGTTATTGAGAAAAGGACTGTTCTGCTAGCTTTTTTTGTAATTTAATTTTTTGTATTTAAGGCCTTCAAGTTTGGGGCTATCCTTTTCTTGAATTGCAAATTAAGCTGCAAATTTGGAGCCTTTATTTCAGATTCATAGCTAGCCCAGTTTCTGAGAAAAAGACATGCACTGCTAACTTTGCCTTTAGGAAGGCAGTGGGTTACCCACTATTTGGTGAACTGCACAATCCAAAATAAAAATGCACAAAAATGCAAAAAAAAAACTGAAAGATCCTGCCGTGTTCTCATTGGTCTATAGCTTAAAATTGTTCTGCTAACTTCACAGACGTGGTATGTGTCAGTGATGACAAATGACAGTGATTTGTGTTCTATATAATTCTCTTTATTTAGTAAATAACTTTTCAATATATATCCAATTTGTTGTCAATTGAAGTAAATTTATGTACATAGCTATGTACAAATGTACATATATTTATGTATGTTCTCTATTTAAACACTAAGGCCCCCAAGGAATATCTAGTGTTGTCACTTAAAGGAAAAATTCGAGTTATTATCGAATAATAACCCAAAATTCATACCCATCTCTTCTACCTCTAAAAACAATATAAATTCATCGAATAAAATCAACATAATCACTATCGAAAGCCATAAGTATAATTGAATTATTTTCCCTCAATGAAAACAATTTATTGACATTAAAAACTAAAAGTCAATTAATTATATAATGTACCTATGTAGTATGAATATGTATAGGTAAGTAGAAACCTTGATTAAATTAAAAGTCCTTAATTAAACATTCGTGCCGGATGTATTTAAAATTTTGTATTTTTTGTTCTGAATTTAAAAAAAGGACATACACTGAGGTGATGCGTCACGCTGGCTCTGTTTGTTATAATGTAGGTACGTCCGCTCATCAGGTCCCTTTGGGATATTTTTGATGAACACAAAATAAATATTTATTTCCGGGACGGATGTGTGCAAATGTGGATTTATTCAAAAGCAAAATGCAAAAAGCAAAACGTTGGAAAGTAAAAGAGTAACCGACAATTTTATTCACACTGAAGGTTGCCACATAATCGGATGACTTCATAAAATGTGAGAAAATGAATATCATCATCTGGAATAATTCTACATAAAAATATAACCATATTTATATAAACTGGCCATTCATGACAAACACGTGCTTCATGGCCAGTGTCAGTAGATTTGCTATGTCAGTTGTTGTTTGTTGTTGTAGGTACATACGTAGCTGCCTCTGTCCCTTTTTTTTGCATGTCTTTTGTTTTGTTTTAGTTTGTTGTGAGTGAAGCTACAGGAAAGTTCTTACAACATCAAGGAATCTGCCACATCTATTCATGTTCATAATATGGTCGTGGAAGTGGGTGGGGCGGCTATACTTTCCACATCCTGAGGAAAATTACTTGCAGGAAGTTGGCATGAATTTTTATTCTTAGTCCTTTTGTCCACTTGAATTGCCTTTTATTATTCTAAAGCACTCATTCGTGCTCAGGCGGGGGATATAGGCCAGCAGCCAGTGGTGGTGTGACGTATGTGGTTAAGTTGAATTTAGAAAACAAAAACCAATCGGAAGTGGGAAGGATGTGTGTTCGGTTGGGTAACTGAGTCTGAAAAAGACTGACCACTTAAGATGTGTGCAAAACTATCGTAGAATGAATTGACATTTTCATTGCGATGAGATAAAGGTATAAAGAATTTTATTTGGGCTATGAATTTATCTTTGTGGCTCATGAATTACAGTTGATGACTTGTAGGCCAACGAATAAAATAATTCTTTATAGATTTTGAAACTAAATAATATTTCAATAGGTAAACTGAAGGGGCTTTGATTTTTTGTAAAAGCATCTCAACTGGTTCACTGTGTACCTATATCTGATCGACTCTTGGTTGAAATGTATGTAAAATAAGAATGTCTATAGCAAAAATGAATCAACAATGTTTAGTCTGTTTTTTAAATGAAGTTACATATGATTGAACAAATCAAAGAACGTTTTGCCAAAAATAAACTTTTTTGAAGTTCTGTTTCCGTTTGTTATTTAAAGAGTTATTCTTTACATTTTGTATTCACCGAAACCAATAAAATTACCTTTATACCAAGAAAAATTTAAGTTGTTTACCAGAATTTTCCAATGCTATTCTTACAACAATAGTCTCAAATAAGAATTCTTCCGCAAAGGTAAAATGACTTTTTTAAATTTTATCTTCGAATTTTCAATTTAAATACATATACATATATACAATTATGATGTTTTATAAGAAAAAATGTGGATGGTTTTTGCAAAATTTCCAACAACTTCTTAAAATTGAAAATTAAGGTGCCACCGAATTTCCTTAGAAATCCCTTATATACATACCCACATTACATCCTTCTATCGTTAAAGGCACTTAACACTCGAGTGCTATTCATGTTGTTTGGTAAAAGAATTTTCACTCCTAGAATTTTGTTTTTGTTCGAAAAAATACTATCTATAGAAAAAATTTCTCTTAAAATCAACCAAAAAGGGATGCTTCTTCCTTAAAAAAAAAATAATACTCAAGGTATACATCTCTATTTTCATATACACCTTCTTTGTCTCAAAGATTCTTACCCATTTCATTCCACTCGAGTGGAATTTGTAAATCAAGTGGAAAGTTTTACACCTTTTTTCTCTTAACAAAAAAGTATTTTCAAGAATCTTAAATTATTCTCTCCTCGCACTTCTATAATATCTCTATCAAATATTTGAATAAAAAGAGGATATCCGATAATTCAAAAAAGGATTTTGCAACTCATGAATAGCAAAATTAAGAAGTGAACTTTATTTCTTTTTTCACGAGTGAATTGATGTGAAAAAAAAGGTGAGGATTCAGATTCAGATTCAGAGAGAGAGAGAGATAAAGAATAAAGAGGAGAAGTCTACTCAAAGTCTGATATTGATAGCTTATGATGGATATGGTTTTTGAAATTGCGAATGATGAATTTATAGATCGGGAAAAATATTCACATGGATAACTTCATGTGTAGAAAGTGGAATAGGTCGTTTGTATAATTTCAAGTGCATCAATTCCATGTTTTGATTTTTTTTTTGTGTCATATTTGGGAATATTGTCTTGCTTGATTTTGTTTCTGTATATCATTTTTAGTTGAATTTCAGCAGTATGTTGTAATAGGTGAAGAAGGAATTATTTCACCTATTTAATGCAAAATCACTTATTTTAATAGGGTCTAAGCATGTCATATGGGATATTCGAAACAAAAAACTATGCCACCTAATAGGTCAGTAATTGATGGTCAAAAAATATAATTTAGTTTCAGGAAGTGATTAGTTTAATGTCAATGATTTTTCTATGAATTTTTATAGGCACAAAAACTTATGACAAATAAAGTTCAAAATACCAGGCCATTTTGTTAACTTCCCAAAAACTTTTTTTATTTACGAATGATAAGAATCAAAATAAAAGAACACATTAAGGTAGATTAATGAAAAAAAAAAAACGGTTAGGAAAAAGTACAGTTATTGATATTGCCTAGATATCTGGATCCCAATCTATTAAGGGTCATATTCTAAGACATGGCAGCCTTCCATCCCTTATAGTCCCTAACACACTGCTTCCGCATTCATCTTAACCAAGCTTTCTGGCATCCACAATGGCTAAATCTTTAAACCGAAATTTAAGTCTTCTTTATTTTCTCGAGCCTGAGGGCTGGAATTCAAAGACTCTCATAGCTGAAACATTATTGTCCTTTCGCTCGATGAGACCGAGCACTAATCCACTGTTTTTTTTTTTTGGATAACATCCGAATCTTGGTACAGCTTATAGAGTTTGCAGATGTATCTTCTCCTCCATTCACCCTCATTGCACACAGGATCAAGTATCGAAGCAGTCCAGAATTAGCTTTACCTTTTTGGCGCCCAACACTTATGTCAGGAGGCAGTACTGGCAGCATGAGGGGTTTTATAGAGCGTGCACTTATCGTCTTTCGTGTGAACCCATCTGTTGGGCCAAGCTGAAGTAGCACCAGTTTGCTAAGGTAATTCTTCGTCGGATCTCCACTAAGAACTCATTCGTGGAATTAATGTTTACTCTAGTTCAAACTCCGTATTTAAGGAGTTCAAAGTTTTTTTTATCAGCAATGACGTTTTGCCCTAGTAAGTTGATAGTATGCACTTGACCAACAAGTTTTGCCTGTTCTTCAATTGTCATGAAATACTCTTTAACGGACTATTGGAAGCGGCTGATGATGTCAATATCATGCCCATAACCTAAAAGTAGGACAGATTTGTTGAAAATTGCGAATTCAGTGCGTTAACACCTATTTTGTGCACTTTTTGCTCCAGAAGAAGTTTGAAGAAATCTCATGATAGTGCACCTGCTCCTTGCCGGAACCCTTAAGTTCATGTTTGAAATAGCTGTGAAGAGCTTACGTCTGTGAAGTTAGCAGGACAATTTCAAGCTCAACCAATGGGACCACGGCAGGAATTAGCAGATTTTATGCATTTTTAATGCATTTCTATTGCGGATTTTGCAGTTCACCAAATAGTGAATATTACTTCACTTCACTGTGAAGTTAGCTGAACATTCCATTTCTCAATGATGAGGCTAGCTAGAAAATTGCAATTAGGCTCCAAATTTGTGTTTAAAGAAAAATTAAAGTCCAAATTTTGAAGTCCGTTTTGCAAAAAAATCGAATAAAATAATTTTTCACTGTTAACTTTACACTGGAGTTAGCAAAACACTCCTTTCTCAGTAATGAAGCCAGCTAGAATATTGCAGTTTTGTTTTAAATTTGCAGGTTTTTACGTACTTCAACTCTGTTTAAATTTTGAAGTCCAAATTTGACAAAAAAATCGAAAAATCAATTTGGTATTGTTAACTTCACTGTGAAATCAGCAGAACAGTAGTTTTCTCGGTAACGGAGCTAACTAAAAAAAATCCGTTAGGTGCCAAATTTGCATGCAAATTTACAGTCAAACTTGAAGTTCAAAATGTAAGTTGAAATTTTCATTGAAGAACATGAAAACTACAAATTTGGCACTAATTCGCAATTTTCTAGCTAGCTCCGTTACTGAGAAAGGGACAGTTCTGCTCACTTTACAGTAAAGTTTACATATAGTGCAGTTTAGTTTTTCGATTTTATTGTCCAATTTGGACCTCAAAATTTGAACTGAAATACATACAAGAACTGAAAAATTAGTACATAACTGCAATTTTATAGCTACTTCCGTTATTGAGAAAAGGACTGTTCTGCTAACTTCACAGTGCAACTTGCAGTGCAGCATGTAGTTTGTATTTGTAACGACTTCAAAATTTTAAGTTATCCTTTTCTTTAACCGCAAATTAAATTGCAAATTTCTTGTGTTACTTCAGATTCATAGCTAGCCCGGTTTCTAAGAAAAGGGAATGCACTACTAACTTCACAGTGAAGTTAGCAGTGCAGTGGGTAACACCCACTATTTGGTAAACTGCAAAATCCGGAATAGAAATGCATTAGAAATGCAAAAAAAAAACTGCAAATTCCTGCCGTGGTCCCATTGGTATAGCTTAAAAAAAATTGTTTTGCTTAGTTCACAGACTTGAAGAGCTGTCCCTAGTTGCACCTTAATTTGCGTATTTTATAATGTCACGCGCCATAAATAAATTAAAGGGTGATTTTTTAAGAGGTTTAGAACTTTAAAAAAAAAAAACACAAAAAATTCGAAAAAATGAATGAAATATTTATTTGAATCGATAGTTTGAACCTTGCAATTTAATGTTTAAAGATAATTTCATGCAAATGTTGACCGCGGCTGCGTCTCAGGTAGCCCATCCGCTGAGTCCAATTTTGGCATACTCTTTCACACATATCGGCCGGTATCTCACGAATGAATGCATGGATGTTGGCTTCCAGTGCGTCAATCGAAGCGGGCATTAGCCTTGACATACCCCCACAAAAAATAATCTAATGGTGTCAAATCGCACGATCTAGGCGGCCAATTGACCGGCCCGAAACGTGAAATTAACTGTTCACCAAACTCGCCTCGCAATTGCGCCATTGTTTCGCGTGCTGTGTGGCATGTGGCACCGTCTTGTTGAAACCACATATCATGCAAGTCAAGAACTTCCATTTCGGGCAAAAAAAAGTTTGTTATCATCGCTCGGTAGCGTTCACCATTGACAGTAACGCTGCGATTCGCATCATCTTTGAAGAAATATGGCCCAATAATGCCGCCGGCCCATAAACCGCACCAAACAGTGGCTTTTTCGGGATGCATTGGTAGCTGTTGCAATGCTTCTGGCTGATTTTCACTCCAAATGCGGCAGTTATGCTTATTTACGTACCCATTCAACCAAAAATGAGCCTCATCGCTGAACACAATTTTTCGATAAAAAAGCGGATCCTCGGCCAGCTTTAAAATTCAATAATTTGCAAGCGTTGTTCATTTGTAAGACGATCCATGGTTAAATTGCAAACCAAACTGAAGCTGTTTGACAGTGACACGAGGTACTAAACACACGTCAGCTGTCAAAACCAGTGTTGCCAAAACCAAACCAGCTAAAAAATCACCCGTTAGTATTCCCGGGATCCCAAAGTCCCAACATCACCGTATAGAGCTCCTGATGATAAAGGCTAGCATATGCGGATTTGAATAGTTGGTAATCCTTTACTGATAAATCGTTAAGGTTTTTCAAGACTAGCATGAAAGGTAATATTTGATTTATGGTCACTCTGCCTGGACAGACCCCACACAGGTGCTTCGAGATAATAGTGTCACAGAATTACTTTAGACGTTCACACAGTACAATGGAAAGGATCTTGTATGCGACTTTTATCAAAGATATGCCTCGATATTTCATGTACATCATCGGATTCGACACATAAAGCTGTTAAATCAGTCATCGGATATTTTTCTTTTTTATCCAAATTTAATGGCTGATGAATTATTGCATGCACCCTTTAAACACATCCCCTTCGAGCTTGAAGAGTTCCATTGGTAAGACATCTGATCCGGTGGACTTGTAGTTCTTGACCTTCTTTATAACTAAGTCTACACATTTTTTTCCATATCTCCTGAAGTCTTCCTCTTTATTGACTTTATTGACTCGAGCAAAATTCGCTACTTGTCCTTTTTTTCGTTCTTCCCTATACCCAATGAGCATTTTTGTTAGAAATGCTGCTTGAATACATTTACTATTCCCAGTGCTTCTAACAAGATTACTTTCGTTGTTTCGAAGAGCCTGCGTTATAGTTTTAAAGTTTTCGCTCACCTTTTCAGCTGAAGGTATGCGTACATCAACATACTCCGGGTTTTTTTTTTTTGTGGGGGTTGTCGGGGGACTATTTTGGTTTCGGCTGCCTTTTTGATGTTATCGCACTGGTTGTTGGCTTCCCTGGCAGGTGAATAGAAGGCGGTGATCTTCTCATTCCGAAGTCCGTTGTGACTTCAGGTATGCTATGGTCGAATTTCTTCTAAAGGTTGGTTCGTGGTTACTTTTCATTTGACAGTTGAGCTCGTAACCATGATGCAGCAGGGAAATAGCCAAAATGGACGTATTGTCCTCGAAAAGTACATATATGCTGTAAAGAGCTTTCTGCTCCATTGCTCCATCATGTCTGATCCCATCCATCGCATCTCGTGGATTGCAGTAATATCAGCCTTATACCGCGTGAGTAAAGACAGACTCAAGTTTTTGTGGAGTTACACCTAGGGTTTAAGGAATTCTGGTTCCAAGAAGTATATAATGTAGTCTCTAGTTATTATCTGTAAACGTGCAGAACTTGTTGCCATTAGTGGGCTATCATTCTTTGAGGTCTTCGTATTTCTTTCATAACCGAATTTTCTTACGTGATAAGGAAGTTAACCCTACGACCCTTAGGGCAGCTAACCAGCAGTCAGTGGCCAAGGACATAACCATGATGACACCAATTAGTGACTACCCACTTACTACAACGCTCATCCATCGCTTGCCTTTTCTTACCCTTATTATAATTCTACTCATTTGAAGGTCCTTGATAACATTGTTCTTTTTTTGATAACTAACTAAATATCTTGCTGGTGAAATTAACTTATCTAGCAGACTTGAAGTCAGACTATACAAAATTCGAGATTCATACACGTGCAGATTTTTTTTTTCCAGTTGCAAATGAATTCTTCGACTTTCTGAGTTTATGCAAAGCTAAGGACAAATTGACTCTCCCCAAAAGGAACAAACAACACATTTGCACTGCATGAAGGATTTTTTTGTTGTTATTTTGAACTTGCAAAAAAATTGTTAACCCTTTTGTTTTCACTGGTTTGAGGAAAGATTAGAGGGAAATTTAAAGAAAGACCTTCAACAACAGCATATCAACATGGTTTTTGATGCATGGGCGGGTTTTGAAATGAAAAAAAAAAAATTCTTTAAGTTGTTGTGGGCGGAATAGAACATCAAGAGCTTAGTTATATTATGTAGGTACTCGTTGCTGCGGGAGTAAAACCCTTCTTCATCCTCTTTTTTTTTTTCATTTCATGACAGCATGAGTGTCAGCCAGATTGTTTAAGTCAGGCGAAGATTAACAATCGTGTTTTGCTATGCTGTGTATTGTGTATATTCTCTTCTCCCCCAGTCAGTGGTGAAGGTGGCGTGTTTTGTGTGAAGTAAGCTGCTGGTGCTTATATAAGAGAAGGATGATTTGTTAGCGTTTAGTTGATGTATAGTTTCGGAATTGTTTCAAGGTTAAAAAAAAAGGAAGAAAAGTCAGCGCGAAATTAAAGATTAAGGGATCATCTTTGGAATTAGAAGTTATTTTAATAATAAACGATTAAAAGCACAGAAAGATAGAGAGACAGCTTTTGTGTGTTTAATCAATCATAAGTGGTGACAAGTTGTTTGGAGGTTAGATTATTTTGAACTATATTTGAGAGACTCTATGGGTGGATTTAATTTGATTAATATGATTATTGTTAACAATCATGTTCAATAATAAAAAGAATTTACAAGGTTAACACGAAAAATTCAGATTTCTCAAGTTTTTGACTGGGTGTTGATATATTGAAGAATATTAAAAGTGAAAGCTCAAGGTCATTCTGTCTCAACAAAATCTGAAAAACAGGTGTGGTTTTTTGTAAGAAATAAGAAAATGTATTAAATTTCACCATAAAACAAATTTTTGATTCTTCCTCCCCGTCATTCCTATACTCGTTGAGTTTGTTATTCCATTTTGAAAGACCATTTGTGTGGCTCTGGACCTTTTGCACCTCATATCTAGGAAATTTGGAAAATGAAAATGCCATTCAATTGGTCAACTAGTCCTAGATATTGGTCAGCTCTAGATAACTGTAATCATTGCTTTAAGTTTCTCAAGATTAAACGCAAGGTCACGCTCGATTTGTGGCCCCTCATTTTTGGGGAATTACAAAATATGCGTACCATCCGAAATAGGTAACTCTAGATCGTGAGAAAAAGTTATTATCACTTATTTATTAGCCATAGATTTATTCTATGAATTTTTGGAGTTCATCTCAAGGTAAAAAAAAGCTTTTAGCACCTCATATGGGTCATATAAAAAAAGGGTAAGTATACCATCCAAAAGGCCACTTTACGGACATAAAAGGGGAGCTTTTTTCCATTATTGGCCATAATTTTTGGCACGCTAAAAACTGCAAAAAAGGTCAGGTTAATTTATTAATTGGCCAACTATAGATTTTTTAAGATTCATTTTTCAAATTTTTGTTCAATTTTTGGCACCTCATTTATGGGAAACTTGCAAGAAATTAATACAACCTGAAAGGCAATGAGATCATTAGCTTTTTTCTTTCGATTTTCTTTCAAGGTCACGAACGATTTTTGGCATATTATTTGGAGGAATTATAAAATCGATAGGTTACTAAGAATTTTTTATAATTTTTAGCAGTATAGATAAATCAGAACTAATTTAAGCTTACAAAAGAAGTTTTATAAAAACCGCAGGTGCCATTTTTAAGAAAAAAAAAATTTTCCATAAAGATTTTTTTAAACATTTTTATGAAAGATAGCTACTATTGTTTTTTCATAAATGTACACTCGGAGAAAAAAGCAGGTTATACCAACAAATTTCTGGTTTATTGTAACTGATTTTCAGGTTGTAATTTTTCAACTCGGAAGATCAGGTTAACCAGATACCTGATTTTAATGTTGTGTTAAATCAACGTAGGTTTCAGCTAATATCTGCATGACATCATGTAAATTTAATACTGCCTTACAAAAGTAAAACAGTAAATTTTACCTGAAAATCTTGCTAATTTTACCAGGAAATCTAGTTACATGAAAATATAGTTCAAAAACACAAAAAATGTTTAGCATCCTGTAAATTTAATATGAAGATCTAGTTAATTTTACATGATTCAATGCTGAATCAACCCTGTTTCCGGCAATTAATATGTCTTGGATCAATGCATCTAGGTCCCATCTCTAATACTGCTTACCTTCCGAAAGTATAGAAATGTATTACTATTATTTTATTTTAAAAATGCTTTGTGATACTTATTTAGTTTTGAACTGGGAACCTCTCACACATGGAGATAGCACGCATCCCCTTGGCAACTTCGCTGCATACAAAACTTATGACAAATATCAATAAGTTGAAACTAATTTTGTTTGGATGGCTTGTTTGTGTTAGTGCCTTAACACTGGTGTCACGTTGAAATGAACTGACGGATTGTTTATTTAGCGATGGCTTGTGAGTGTGTTTCACCACTGTTAGAGTGTTACTTCAACAGGCGGCCAGGTTAAATTTAAATAATTTTATTTGGATGGCCTGTGTGTGTTTGTTTTAATACTTTTGTTGGTCGCGTGGAAATTAACTGGCAGAGTGTTTCTTCAAGATGAGGCCAGATTAAATTCAACAAGTTACCATTGTAAAAATAACCATATACAACGTTACTTTAACCTGATTTTTGGTAAAATAGAAATTCAGTGTTAAAAAAACCCAATCTCAGGTAAAATTAAGCCTTTATTCTAGTTAAAATTTCTTTTTTACCAGAATCTAGTGCTAAAATAACATTTCATCTTCTTAAATAAACTTGAATATGGTAATATAGGCCACCAGGCCAATTTAACAATTAATGTAAGGTTATTAAAATCATTTAAATTCCTGAAATGTCTGTTACTTTGTGTGGGATTATGCACCTTGTAAATTTAACAGGACCCAGGTAAATTATTTATGACTTTTTTTCTCTGAGTGTAAAAAAAAATTTTTTTTGAATACAAATCGATTTAAGAAAATAAAATCGATAGTATATATAGTTTTCATAATATGTATTTGGCTCTCAGAGGAAAAAATATGATTTTTTTTTTAAATCCTAAAAATACTTATTTTCTAATTTTGGTAAAAGGAACAATTTTTATTTCTGAGAAGCTTTTATATAAAACAAATAATACAATCAGAAATACAATTTTGTAAAAATAGATAATAATGAAATGGTTCTTTGAGGAGGGGGTACCATTTATAACCATTTTATGAAAATTGTTTCTCATACAAAGAATATTTTTTAAGAAAGTCGTTTTTGAGAAACATAAGATTTTGTAAAATTTCTAAAAAAAAATTGACGGCACCCTCATGTTTGGTTTTAAAAAAAAAAATGTGAAAATCCTATCTTTTCTCCTTAGATAATTTGCCTATAGCTTTTTACCAGTAGAGATGAGTATAGACATTGTTTTATAATAAAAAAGAAAATGATTAAATTTCCTATAAAATGAGCCAATCAAAAAAAAATTTTGGATTCAAATTGACCCAGAAGCGGTCGCTCAAACTTAAATGATTTTAAGTTTTAAAAGTGATACATCTGGCATTTTTGCCCATTTTGAGAAACATGTTAGATGATATGATTCATTTTTGACCATTTAAGTCATCTATTTTTTTTCAAAATTTAAAATAATTTACTAAATCCACCCTTTCTATTACAAAAGCCGGTGTTTGAACAAATGTTAACTTATGTCTTCTTGAACATGAAAAAAGTGGTGCCAGATAAGGTTTTCTCTCAAAAGTGCTTGCCGTTAGAGCTCAAATTTATTTTCTATTTTTATTTGCAAAATTTCAAATAATTTTTAAGACTTCCTCAACAAAGCCGGGCTTACATTTTTAATTTTAAAAGCTTGAGTCTTCTGAAATTTGGGAAAAAATATGCCAGATAAGTTTGGTTCTCAAAAGTAGGTACAATAAACCTGCGGAACTGCTTTTTATTTTGTTTCCAAAATTGGTTTTAATTTTGTTTGCAATAATTTTTTTTTTTTTTAATTTAACGTAGTTATTCAAAAAATACTAAAAAATGTTTGAATGAGTAATCCATCTCCATTGTAAATTTTACTGTCATCAAAAATGATTTTCAGCATTATATCAAAATTTTGCTATTTTTTCGAATTATACACTTATTATTTGCAAGCAAACCAAAGAGAATGCTTTTGCACTCTCCAAAATGCACCCTCTAATTTAATAGCAGCCCGAAAGTTCCCCATTTTCGCAATGACACATTCTAAAAATTCTAACAACAAAAGTCCTTTTATCCCCGTTTTTATGACATATTGAAAACTTCAACTAAAATAACGGTTCAATACTTTTAAATAAAACATTTTAAGGCTTAAGTATTCGAAAAAAGGGGTTAGTTATGAAATTAAGTGCATTTGATTTTTGGGAGTTGGCTAAAAATGAATAACGGCATTGAAGAACGAACATAAAAATAGCCCTTATATTTGTCTAACAAAAATATTAGTAACGAATTACCGGACACAAAATATTTTTATGAAAAGCCACCTCACCTCATATCAATTTTTTCTTGCGATATTAGGTACTATAGGCCAAGTTTTGATTAAATTTAAAACGAATTTGTCGATTTCAATCCATTTATATATAAAATTGGGTTTTATGTGAAATTAAGACCACAGTTAAATAATATTGAACATTTAGGTATCAGATTTCAGATTTACGATCAAACCCGGAATCTCATAGATATTTTAAGAATCAGGATTATATGAAATCAGGAAGTGTTTTACTGTATGTGTTTGCCTAGCAATAAACTCTGAAATACAGTAGCGGTCTTAGAAAAAAGTTTCTCAATTTTTTTTTTTTTCGAAAAGTGCATGATCTTCAAAATTGATTGAAATTATTTCCTTTTTGGGAGCATTCAACCTTTGAAAGTCTTAGGGGAAACCCGACTTTTTCGACACTTGACCTTTAAAAACTTTTATGTTCTCGATGGGATTGACGGAGACATTTTTGTCAAGTTTACGAGGGCGGGTCAATAAGTCCGTGACTTTTGGAATAAAACACAGATTTTTTGATAAAAAAATAATTTTATTTTTCAACGTAGTCTCTTTTGAGCTCTATACACTTTGTCCAATGCTTCTCCAATTTTTGTATCCCTTCCAAAAAAAATGATTTGTCGAGGTCCTCAAAATAGGCCTTTGTTTGCGAGATGACTTCATCATTGGAGTCAAATCTTTTTCCACCAAGCCATTTCTTCAGGTTTAGGAACAAGAAGTAGTCGCTCGGGGCCAAATCTGCAGAATAGGGTGGATGAGGGAGCAATTCATAGCCCAATTCATGGATTTTTGCCATGGCAACTGCACATGTGTGCACCCTTGCATTGTCTTGGTGGAAAAGATCTTTTTTCTTGGCCAAATGAGGTCGGTTTTTTTTTCAAATCGTCATTGAATCGGTCCAATAAGTTGGCATAATATTCCCCATTGATTGTTCTTCCATTTTGAAGGTAGTCAATGTGGATTATCCCGCGTGCATCCCAAAAAACAGTCGCCATAACTTTATTGGCTGACAAACCCACCTTGGCCTTCTTTGGACCCGATTCACCCTTAGAAACCCACTGTTTTGACTGTTGTTTGGTCGCTGGTGTGTTGTGATGGATCCATGTTTCGTCCACGGTTACAAAACGGCGCAAAAACTCCTCCATATTGCGATTAAGCAACGCCAAACCTTCCTGTGAAGTTGTTACACGATTGCGTTTGTGGTCGACTGTGAGCAAACGCGGCACCCATCTTGCGGAAAGCTTTCTCATGCCCAAGTGATCATTCAAAATTGAAACCACTGAGCCATGCGAGATCCCTACGGCTTCCACAATCTCTCGCACTTTCAATCTTCGGTCGGCCAACACCATATCGTGAATTTTTTCGATTGTTTCGGGTGTAGAGAACTCAACTGGGCGTCCAGGACGTTCGGCATCTTCAGTGCTTGTACGGCCACAACGAAATTCAGTAAACCACTTTTTTACCATTGAAATCGATGGTGCAGAGTCCCCATAGTATTTATCAAGCCTAGCCTTGGTCTCGGTAATGGTTTTTTTTCCCAAGAAATAATGCTTAATAAGCACACGAAATTCACTTTTTTCCATTTTCTCCTCAAATTAGTGAGTAGTCTGATAAAAATAGCTGTCAAACACAAACTAACTTACGCAGCAAGTTTAAATTTTGACAGGAGTCAACTGAAGTATGCCTGTTGACAGGAGCAGTGTTGCTGTTTCAGTAAAGAGGTCAGAAATTCAAAAAGTCACGGACTTATTGACCCACCCTCGAATTATTACTCAATTTTTATAGACAAATACATACATATCTTGAAAAAAAATCTCTGTTAAAAAGAAAACATCTACCTTTCCATACACTACACCTGAAAATTCATATTTCTGGGAACATCACAATAAAACAGTAGCCCCCTTTCACCTGAAGGGAGAAGGGGATGATTGGATACATAAAGTACCGAAAAATATACTCCCAATAATTTATTTTTTCCAGCAAACAAAACGATGTACAAGATTGAAGGCATAAAGCTGCCTAGCTGGATGCCTACACAAAATCCAAAACCTCATAAAATCTGGAAACTATCGATTCAATGGCATCATAAAGTGCCTTCTTATCAACCTTTAAGCTTTCGAACAATGCAAAAAAAATACTAAGTGCATTATTTTGGCAAGGCAAACCACAATTTATCTAACACAAAAAAATGCCACAGACACCCTGGCCAACAAAAAATTGTAAAAAAAAAAATGTATACCAGTAGGAAGACAAGACAACAAAATCTATCTACTGACACCAGTGTTTATCTATAATACTCAGCCAGCACCAGGCCAGGATATCTCTCTTTTCACCAAAAAGATGCACACCACAGGATGATGGGCCAAAGACTATAATATGTGTCTCTGTGAGTTGCTTGCAGGAGGCATAACAATCCTTATATTCAATTCCATAAGGCACAAAGGGCAAAAAAGGGAAACTCGCAATAAATTTTGATGATTATTTGTTCCTGTCGCAATGCGGCTGTAATTTAAATCTCTCGAAACTCTCTGGAAAATTGCATTGTTTGCCTCTGACTCTGATGCTACTGAAGTAAAATATACCACTTGTTTTGTATGATAGCTTTTGTTATTGTTGTTTTTTTGTTGGATTTTGTTTCTTTCCTGTGCAGCACAGGATTTTTGCCGCATGCATTTTCATGTGTGATTGTGATATGTCAAGTGATATAGCAAAAGAAGAAAAGTCTACCGCACACACCTACAACATGAAGATTTACAAACATTTATGTGAGTGGGTGATTGTCCTAAACTCTGGGGGTTATTAACCGAAGAATGCTGTAAATATATTTTCTGTCTACATTTTCTCTATGAGAGAAAAGTCCGGACAAGTTGCCAGATACTTGAAATTAATCCTATAGGTTACTTTACTGATAGTGTTAAGAGCTTAAAAGTCGATACTTTTGTAACTAATCAACAAAATAAGATTAAATGGTTTGATTGCCAAACAAACAAACAAAAAAAACGAATCACAAAATCCTTAAAAGGGTTGTAGGTACTTTGTGAAATTGCTGTGAAGATCTACACATGTATAGGTATGGACATATGATGCAAGTTAATATACCAATTGAGAACTGTTTGATTTGTAGGTATACGGCAAAATAAGTCGGATTAAGCTATTGAAGTATTACAAAGGATATATAGGGTCTTCCGTCAAAAGGTTTCGTTTTAAATTTGGCACCATTTTTATGTTTATGTATGCATTGTATGTAAAGGGTTTTTCAACAGGGACGCTACAAAAGTAGAGCGACAGGGACAGCAAACGACGTCATATTTCTTGCCCTTTCTTTTGTCATTTCTCTTCAGTAAGGTTTCCCATTTCATGATGGAAAGATAAACGAGCCAAAAACGAGTCGAAATTATTAAAATTTACTACCGAAATTCGGAGTCAGTGGCCTCAACGTTAAGAGCGCTACGTCCAATTTGTGGTCGTCATAACCGTCCTAGCAGATCAACAATTGAGCGTCTAGTGGACAAATTTGAATCCACAGGCACCGTACAAAATGTTCTCGTACCAGTGAGACAAAGAAGTGCCCGTAGTGTCGAGAATATTGCTGCCGCTGAGGCTTCAGTTGCAGAAAGCCCAAATGTGTGTCTCTCACACGTCGTTCTCAAGCGTTGGGCATCTCTGTGACGTCGTTGTGGCGAATTTTGCGAAAAGATCTTGGCCTAAATCCTTACAAGATTAAATTGACGCAAGAACTGAAGCCCCTTGACCACCAAAAGCATCGTATGTTCGTGAATTGGGCTGAGCAAACTCTTGAAAATGATTCAGATTTTCATCGAAAAATCATCTTCAGCGATGAGACTCATTTCTGTCTGACTGGCTTCGTCAATAAACAAAATATGCGGTATTGGTCAGGCAGCAATCCACACGTACTCCATGAGTCTTGATTGCATCTCGAAAAAATTACGGTTTGGTGTGGTTTATGGGCCGGAAGCGTCATTGGGCCGTACTTCTTCCGTGATGATCAAGACCGGCACGTTACTGTGAATAGGGATCGCTACTCTTCAATGATAACCGAATATTTTTGGCCCCAATTGGATGATATGGACTTGGAGGAAATGTGGTTCCAACAGGACGACGCCACAAGCCACACAGCGAATGTCACAATCAATTTATTGGAAACCAAGTTTGGGAAACGTGTTATCTCACGAAATGGTCCAGTCGCTTGGCCGCCTTGGTCGTGCGATTTGACGCCGTTAGACTATTTTCTGTGGGGCTAAGTCAAGTCTATTTTCTATGCCAACAAGCCAGCGACGATTGATGAATTCGTACGAATATCGAACTTGAAATTGCAGCAGTATCGGCCAATTTATGCTTGAAAACCGTCGAAAATTGGGTTCAATGTCTGGACTTCTGCAAGCGTGCCCTTGGTGGCCATGCAAAAGAAATCGAGTTCCATACATAATGGCATCGAACGTACTTTCACAGGAATAAAGAACTTCATTGATACCCGAAACCGTTTTTGCTTTATCTAAAAAAAACTTTTGTGGCGCTCTTATTGAAAAACCCGATATATATGTGTCTGTATAGATATATTTTTATCTAAGATGAAAACAAATATTACAACTTTTTTAAAAAAAATGTGTTTGTTAGGTCCATTTGCTGAAACGAAACATACATAAGTATTTAATAATTGAATTTGAAAAGAAAAATTCGAAAAGAAAACTAAAATTTAAATTCAATGAAATATTTAAGTGCTACATAAGCACTTATGGACAGTTTACTCTGAGGAAAATGTTGCAGATAAGAGTTTAAATAGAACATAAATACATATTTAAGCTTCGAATGAGCAAACGGCTTTTAATGATAAAAAGTGAAACCTCTTGTTGGAAGACCCTATATCATAGTATGTGAATTTTATTTTAGGAATGTGGTTAGGGACATAAAGCGGATACAAAAAGTCCCACATAGAAGGTAACTATTCGTCATTATTCTCACTCATACTCACTCACCAGGTACCCATATCGAAACAAAAAAGAATGGCTTTAAATATAACCTTTCAATGACCAATAAAAATAAAAGATACATATACATGATACATGGGCAAGGATATAGTCAAATCTATTCGATCAAACAATTATTTAACATATCTATTCACATCAAGGGCATTCAAGCATTTCTGAAATCCTCCGAAACACTTCACATGATGTCCATGCCATCCATGCTAATGAAATGAATGGCACACTTCAAGGACGAAATTTACGTACGAACAAATTGTGGAGTGACATTTCATTAGTGAATGATGTAGGTATAGTTTCCAGTTTGTTCATAGATTATCCTTATTATTCGTTCTCTTTCTTATTATTGGATTTTCGTTGATTGTGTTATTCACGTTTCATGGACTTGGAATACTATACGTTGTTTAGGTCTATAGAGGTATTAAATTATTTAACCCAACCTCGTCGTGTAACTGAATAAATAGCTGACAACTTTTGGGGAAAGCTACACGTTTTGTAATGTAATACCTAGTATAGTTGTTTGCATTAACAACACAGACAATTTTTATATGAATGTAGAAATGTGACTTTTCGGCGGAGTAATAGATAGCTTCGGGTTTATTAGTTTATGTATGACAGTGACATCATTGAAAAAGTAATGTTGTTTATTAGACTGTTTTAATAAAAAAAGTTTTCTTGCCAACAGACTCAACAGTCTCACTTTTGCGAAAGGATTCTCATGCACTTAAAAATGGAGAATATCCGCTTAAAATATGCTATTAAAAATGAGAAATATGCACCTAAAGTATGCATTTAAAACCATTTACTTCAACTTATATCTAGAGAGTAGAACTGGAATATGAATGCGCTCCTAGTGGAAGAACGGAAGTTTTCCCAAATGTCAAAAATTAGCTGCGTTCAATATTCAAAAACCTTAAGTACTTTTGAATCAAATTTCACCAGCAATGTTTTCACGATGGATTTCAACAAATTCAAATGTGCTCATTAAAAATTGGTGAGAAAAGTATTTTTTTAATTTGTTTTCATTGAATTTTAAAACAAAGCAGTAAATGGTGGATGTGCATTTCTTTGAAACACATATTTTTAAAATTTTGTGTTTAATCATGAAAATATACAAAAATATGCACTATCGATTGAATGCCATTTTATTGTTATTAAAATTGTGTGGACCAAATCAAACCCCATTATATTCACTTTTAATCAAAAATGACTTAGGTATGAGGTTTTGTTAGTATCATTCAAACACATAGGCACGTTGGGCCCAAGTTAGAATCCCAAATCTCATTTTATGCAATGGAAATCAGACCACAAATTCTGTACTTAGTTTCAAACCCCATTTTATCCACTTGAGTTTTTGTTTTTAAAGCCATTTTATCCAAACTGTTTTTTCTCATCAAAATCCATAATGTTATTTCAAAATATATTTTTGAATTATAAGCTTGAAACTCAAAAACCCTTTTAGCCATGGTATGACTTAAGATGGGAATTTCCAATTAATTTGCTCAAACGGTCCTTTAGCGAACGAAACGTGGGATAGTTTTAATTTTATGAAGTATAACTTTTTTCTGAAGGGCTTTGATGAGCTTTATCTAAATCTGGCTTCAGAATTGCTGTTGCATGTAACATTTTTGAAATAATCGAATTTTTAAAAAAAGGCGTTCTTATACAAATGAGAATGGGGATTTTGTTTCATATGTTGTAACACTTTCAGACCTATACTGCCGTCATAAGGAAAATGGCGTATTTCCATTTCAGGAGTTTTGAGATAAAGGCATTTTATGATTTTGCTTTTCTCGCAATCACATTAAATAATTTTGAGTTTATTTAAAAATGATTTGTTTTAAACAAAAATTGTGTTATTTGTTACTATGCGCATAAGTTTTTTGAATGGAAAGATGAATGGAACATGGGTATAGTGTGCCCTATCCACAAGAAAGGAGATGCTCTGAATTGTTCCAACTACAGAGGTATAAGTCTCCTCAACGTCGCATACAAAATCCTGTCATCCTTATTGTAGGATCGTCTAAAACCATTTGTCAACGATCTGATCGGCCCCTATCAGTGTGGTTTTAGGCCTGGCAAATCAACCGTCAGTCAAATGTTCACACTCCGACAGATTTTGGAAAATAAAACCCAGGAGTTTCAAATCGATACACACCATCTCTTTATCGATTTCAAAGTCGCGTATGATAGCGTAAATAGAGACGAGCTGTACAGAGCCATATCGCATTTCGGCATCCCTGCTAAACTCGTACGCCTGTGCAGGATGAAAATGGAGAAATCTCGCTGCTCCGTCAAAGTCGGTAAGAACACCACCGACCCCTTTGATTTCGAGAAAGGGTTGAGGCAAGGCGAAGCATTATCTTGCAACCTCTTTACCATCGTACTTGAAGCAATTGTACGCAACTCGCAAGTCAACAACAGAGGTACAATTTTTAAAAAGTCCGTTCAGCTACTTGATTATGCAGATGATATTGACATCATGGGAAGAACGAAGCGAGCTGTTACCGGCGCGTTTGCAAGTGTTGAATCAGAGGCGGCGAAAATGAGTTTGGCTGGTAATGAGGACAAGACGAAGTATATGCTATCATCGAGAAAGGAATCTCAACATCGGCGACTCGGGCAAAACGCCAACGATGGATAGGTACAACTTCGAAGTTATCAAGGACTTTGTCTGCCTGGGCTCGACTATTACATCGCAGATCATCAGTGCAGAAATCAAACGAAGAATTACTCTGGCCACTCGCTGTTTCTTCGGGCTAAGAAGGCATTTGAGTAGTAAAGCCCTCTCTCAAAGAACCAAGGACACTTAATATAAGACCCTTATCATCCCGGTCCTGCTGTATGGGGAAGAAGCATGTACTCTGTCAAAAACGGATGAGAATCTGGTTAGGTGCTTTGAAAGGAAAATTTTTCGGTTGATCTTCGGTCCAGTCTGTATTAATGGAGTATGGAGGAGAAGATTTAATGATGAGCTCTATGGGATATACAGTGACATCGATCTGGTCAAAAAGCTGAAAATACAGCGGCTGAGATGGCTGGGACACGTGGAGCGTATGGACACCTACGCGACAGCCCCACGAGTCTTTGAATCCACCCCTGATGGTCTGCGCAGCAGAGGAAGACCCCACCTAAGGTATCGCACACAAGTGGAAGCGACCTCAACCAACTTGGAGTGCGTAACTGGAGGCAATTAGCTGACTGGAGGAGCTTGTTGGTTGAGGCCGTAGTCCATCCTGGACTGTGAGCGCCATAAAAAGTAATTAAGTAAACATAAGTTTTTTGGGACGAGCTAGAAAAATGATCTTACTAATTTTAAACTTATTTTAGGCGCAGAAGCACATTGCTTCAAATATGTATTTAAATTTCCATTATGGCTCAAAAGCCATTTTCAGTTGGAAATATGAGTTATAAGTTTTGCACAAAAATATTAAACTACTTAACGGTTTCAAATTATGGTGCCTACCCAATTTTTAAATGTCGGCTTCCTTTGGAAGTGACGGCGGTGTTTATCTTTTGAAAAGTCTCAGTTAGTCCTATTTTTTGTTGTATGGACATAAGTCTGTATGTCGTGCTACAAGCTAGTGTTATAGCCCAAATAACTATTGCGCAGTGCACTTTAACGCTTATAACAGTAATTGGGCTATAACACTTTCCCTAAACGAGATACAGACTTTTGCCTTTACAGCAAAAAACAGCACTCTGTAAAACTTTTCCAATGATTTATGTCAGAGAGTGTTAAGACACTTGTGCAGGGCAAGTATGAACATTTCTCCTGTTGAATTTTTCTGCATACCAACCACAGTACCTTTTTACTAAGATTGTTTTACTTGTTACTTAAATTTAAAAAAAATATGAAGCTTTAAACTTTAAAAATTTAGTTTTTCATTTGCTACAATTTCGTTTATCCATATTTCTTTTTGGTAACGCTCGAAAACTAAGACACTCTGATCACGATTTCTAGACTTAAACTGTGAGGAATACCAATTCAAAACAATCCTGCGAACAAACAATGTTTCGTTAGGAGATACAAGCTTTTCTGGATTTACTCGAAATCTCTAAAAGTGGATAAATGGTTTTGATGCTGATCCACACAATTTTTGATTCGTAAAGATAATTTGGTCTCATGCTTTTAAAGTTTATCAAAAAAAAAATATGCATTTGCCCTAGTCATGACTAAAGAAATAAAAACAAATATGTTTTTTAATAATTTTTACACACCAGATTTTTTCA